>CM018076.1:165497000-168160783 GCA_008658365.1 Alca torda | reverse complement strand
CTCCCTTGATACCCTCAGCAAGCGCTGCCTTAAGTAATTACACTCCCAACTTCCAGGAGCTCTACACTATGGCGAAACTGACGGATTTAGAAAAAAAAAATAATCCCTAAATCATTTTTGCAAAATAAATAAAATAAAATAAATAAAATAAAATAAATAAAATCCCTGTGCACTCAAAAGGAAGAAACATCAGAACTCTAGACCTTCCTGCAGTCTTTCTTACCGTTTCCCTGCCATTCCTTTCCCTGCCTCTGTGGCTGATTGGAGAACTGCAGACCAGCATTTGCTCCGGAATTACTCACTGGAGTCAATGGTGCTGTTGGACACGCGGCTGTCTATTTGCTAGTGCTTTCTACACACTTAGAGTCTCTGCTAAGACATTGCAATACACAGTTGTGGCCCGTTCTCTTTTCTGTATCACTCATGTCCCACTGCCTATTGCAACCAAATGCTTAACGAAGGAAGGGTTCTTTAAATGGCATTAGGAAATGATAGCAGGCATCCCAGCCGTCTGCAAACAAAGCCCTCTCAAATCTGAGTCCTGACAGAGTCCCTTGTTTGAAACAGGACGGAATGACCGATATGTGCCTAACTCCCCTTGCCCTTGCTGGAATACATTGCACGGACTGTCTGCAGTTCGTAGCATCTCTTCCTATGTCAAATTCCCTTCCCTTCCCTTCCCTTCCCTTCCCTTCCCTTCCCTTCCCTTCCCTTCCCTTCCCTTCCCTTCCCTTCCCTTCCCTTCCCTCTTCTCTCTGGATTCACAGAGGCTATCACTGCCACACTAGACCACAGTGACACAATATCTCCAGTAATACATATGTATTAATATTCTGATGGACAGTGGAGAAAGCAGTGACGAAAGTGATTACAGGAGACGCAGATAGATCTGAGAGTGACTTTAACTGTACTTTGAATCAAATGTTTCATAGAAATCTTACTTCAGTAAAGAACATGATGGTTCAGGAACTGTAGTGAAATCTCTCATGCATTTGACTTCTGTGGGACTTATGCTTAAATTAAAAATATTCTTAATTGCTTATGTTAACATTTTCTTTAGTCAAAGCCTAGGGAACAGGCAGAAAAATGAGACAGTGTCAGGGTGAGCTACTGCATTTCTAGCCTATGTGTTTGCCCTAGGAAGGGTGGATTATCAATCCAAAGCTAATTCAGAGAGTGAAGGGGCAAAACGGGTGAAGAAAGAGGGGCAAAGCTATAAGAGACTCTGTACAGGAAAGCAAGGTAGATGACAGCAAAGACTGACGGTGACAAAGGGAAATGGCTTCTGTTCACAGACCAGCTCATCATGCTGGAGGACCTCTTGATAGCTCACAAAGACCTATCATTTGCTTGGTGCTTTTTAAATTAATCCAGTGGTAAACTAGTACTGCACAATTAGTACTCAGCTCTGTGGAAAGAGACCTGGGAGTCCCTGTGGACAACAGGATGACCATGAGTCAGCAATGTGCCCTTGTGGCCAGGAAGGCCAATGGCATCCTGGGGTGCATCAGGAAGAGTGTGGCCAGCAGGTCGAGGGAGGTCATCCTCCCCCTCTACTCTGCCTTGGTGAGGCCGCACCTGGAGTACTGTGTCCAGTTCTGGGCTCCCCGGGTCAAGAGGGACAGGGAACTGCTGGAGAGGGTGCAGCAGAGGGCTACAGAGATGATGAGGGGACTGGAACACCTCTCTTATGAAGAAAGGCTGAGGGATTTGGGTCTCTTCAGTCTGGAAAAAAGACGGCTGAGGGGGGATCTTATCAACACTTATAAATACTTAAAGGGTGGGTGTCAGGAGGATGGGGCCAGGACTCTTTTCAGTGGTGCCCGGGGACAGGACAAGAGGCAATGGGCACCAACTTGAGCATAAGGAAGTTCCACCTCAAATGAGGAGGAACTTCTTTACCCTGAGGGTGGCAGAGCACTGGAACAGGCTGCCCAGAGAGGTGGTGGAGTCTCCAACTCTGGAGACATTCGAAAACCCGCCTGGACGCGTTCCTGTGTAACCTGCTCTAGGTGACCCTGCTGTGGCAGGGGGGTTGGACTAGATGATCTCCAGAGGTCCCTTCCAACCCTACGATTCTATGATTCTATGATTCTATGATTCTATGAATGAATTAGCTGCCATCAGGCATTTTGCTAGGCACAACATGTTGCTTTCAGCACATTAATTTACAAGACATTATCTGTAAAACTCACTCTGGTATTAAAGGAGAGCCAGAGTAACAGAATTGCAGAATTGCAGAATTGAGATGGTTAGAACAAGAAACAGAAAAAAAAAAGAGCCCTTTAGCCTCAATATTTGTTCTGCACTGCACAAGCTACAAAAATGTACGGAGAATGCACCCACTAGGTCTCAGCTGTGGGGATACAAGACATAAACCTCCTTGGTAGAAGAGGGAACTAAAACTAGGGTGGGATTTGTCTCAATCTAACTTCTGCGTCTATATTTGAACGAGGTGTCCACACAGCCATTACAGTGAGTGGAAAGGAAATGCTTGATGCAGTAGCCTACCCCTGGGCATCATCTGGGTATGGTCTGAGATTCTATAGGTACGTCCTCTGGCCTCCAGCTGTCCCCTCAGAATGGCAAGACTGTTCATAGACCCTCTGTCATGTCTGCTAGGCTCTAGGTGCTAGTTACATTAGGGCATCATGAAAGGTATTAAGTTGGCTGTGTGTAGGAATACAGTCCGTTAAGTCTAAAGGTGTGCTAAAGATGTCTACCTTAGGACAGCATGAATGACTTTTTATTCCATTAACTATAATAGTATCTAATTTTTAATATAAATAACTGCAATTTAGCAGGAGCTAAAGCCCAGCTGGGGAGTCTTCTGTTTTATGTGTTTTCTGCCTTTGCTCGACTTCCTTCCTTCCTTCCTTCCTCCTTCCGTCCTTCCTTCCTTCCTTCCTTCTCCCTCCCTCCCTCCCTCCCTTCCCCTCCCCAAACTGCACATAACAGCACAGGAGCTTTCTAGCTTCTCCTGACATAGCTTCATATCTCTGGAGCCAAAGAGACAACAAGGCTGGCTCGAGCAGGCAGAAGGACTGCTTTCTTCCCTCTGCCCACCGGGCAGGACATGTCTGCAAGCCCCTGGGCTCCACTCTTGTGCTCTGCTCTGCTTCTTGGAGCTTCCCCTCCACGTTTTAGAGGCTGGGGTCTACAAGAGAGTGCCAACCGCCACCTTTTACCCAGACATTTTGGGAAGAGCAAAGTGGTGTCAATGATGCAGTTAGGGAAAAAAGACAAAGGTGGAGTTCTGTGGACACTCCACCTCTCCCGCCAGGGCGCAACCTCTTCCTCCCTGTCCCATAACAAGAGAGCGCCTTTCCACTTGGACCCCTGCTTTGGCTGGAGGAAACACGCCTTTCTCACCCTCACGGCAGTGGTGCAGTGAGACCTGCAGCAAGAGGGTGGGATGGACTGCGGATGGCAGCGGTACAGGCACGAAGCCTCCCGGGGACACGTCTACACATACTCATGACCAAAAGCAGCTTGGCAAAGCTGAAAACTTGAAAGGAGGTGGTAGAGAAGTGGGCGTCGATCTCTTCTCCCAAAGAACAAGCCCTCGGACAAGAGGAAATGGGCTCAGGTTATGCCAGGAGAGGCTGAGATTGGATGTTTGGGAAAACTTCTTCACTGAAAGGGATATCACACATTGGAACTGGCTGCCCAGGGAAGCGGTGGAATCGCCATGCCTGGAGGTATTTAAAAGACGGGTAGGCGTGGTGCTTAGGGACACGGTTTAGTGGTGGTTTGGCAGTGCTAGGTTGATGGTTGGACTCGATGATCTTAAAGGTCCCTTCCAACCTAGACGATTGTATGAGCCTATGATTCTGTAAAGGTGCTGGAAAGCAGCGTGGCAGAGACGGTCCCAGGCTGTGCCTGCACTGCTGTGACCGGGTCTGGGCTCCCCAGGACCAGGGAGACACGGGCACCCTGGGGAGAGCCCCCCGCTGCCCCTCCCCCCTCCCCCCGCCTTCTGCCGTTGATGCCATCACAATGATGGACCCGGCATTAGCCCGGCAACGGCCCCAGTGCCTGCAGTGCCGTTGCTGTGCCAGCACAGAGCGGCACTGGGAAGAGTCGAGCTCTTGCCCAGCGTGCTAGTGACAGTGCTTGTCGGCACAAGGATCTTCCTTGGAAGCCTCGCGTGGGACAGCTGGTCACTCTCCTGACCCCCACAGCTGTGTCCCACGTGAGGATTCCCCTGCCCCTGTGAAGATGGGACAAGGTCAACTGCTGCCATGGCTCCAGGTGAGCTCCCCCCAGGGCTCGGGAGACACGCCGGCACAGCCGGGCCCCGCAGCAACCGCCTTGCTCATCATGCCCGACGCCGTCTGCTCCGCAGGGACGACCCTGAGCCCGTGCAGCAGGACCTGCCTGCCGGAGCAGCACCCGAGCCGCTGCAGCGCCAGCGTGTGCGGGTGACCCAGGGCCGACGCACGAGGACCAGGGACCTCCTCCTCTTCAGGGACAGCCTGGTCATCGCCAAGGCCAAGTAAGACTGGCAGAGCCCAGCTGCCTTTCCTCCCAAGCCCTCGCCCTGGCCCCAGAGCAGGGACACCCAAGGGGCAGCCCCGGGCCGCCGGCGCCCTGCACCTGGATGCACCCATGGCCGCAGGCAGAGGCTCCAGGGGAGCCACCGGGCTCGGCCACCTCCAGGTCACTCCCTGTCGCTCCTCTCTGCAGACGTGGCAGCGCCCCACGGCCCCAGCTCTGCCTGGCCCTGGCCGTGCTGCAGGTGCTGAGCAGCGGGAAGGGGGCGGCCGGCGATGTCGCCCAGGAGGAGGAAGGCAAGGACACCAAGTCCCTTGTCCTCATCTGGCCCTGCGGATCCTGCGTGGTCACTTTCTGGTGAGTCTCGGTGCCAAGTCTCTGCGCCTCTTCTCCTGCCCCATGGGCTCTCTCCTGCCTCTGTGGCCGTCCCCACGGGGCAGGGCTGTGCCGCAGCCCGCAGCTCTGCCCGCAGCCTGGCGAGCAGCGGGCACTCAGGCTCCTTCTCCGCTCTTTCTGCAGCTCCCGGCTGCTGAAGGAGCTCTGGCTCAGCGCCCTGCTTGGGTAAGCCCTGCCTGGCCGTGCAGCCTGGGGAACCCGTGCTCACAGCATGGGGGGATGCTCCAGGCACAGCCAGACCTGTGCCGAAACACCGCTGCCCAGCTGGGGAGAGGTGCCCCCACGGCTGCGGGCAGCTCTCCAGCGGCCACAGCTGGCACAGCTGCTTCGCCCAGCTGTGTCCAGCCAACGCCTGCCCAGCCCCAGCCTCACCACTGCCCCTGCTCTCCGCTCCACAGCCAGACGCTCCCCGGCTGCTTCGGGGCAGCTTGGGAGTGCTCCCCGGGTGGGCAGGAGAGGGACAAGGCAGCTTGGGTCTCACACAGCTCTTTCTCTGTCCTTTCCCCACGCACAGGCCACCACAAGGAGTGGAGGGAGCCCGGGTCACCCTGCTGCCCTCCATCAAGCTCCTGATGAAGGAGCTGAGACGCCGCAATCCTGTGAGTGTCCCTCCCGGCCCCGCTCTGCCCCCACAGCCTGCTCCAGCCCACCATCAGCTGCATGGCTTCTCACCTTCTGCTCTTTGCCCCTTGCCCAGGCGACGACACTCCACACCAGCAGCCTGGAGAGGCTGGTCCAGGGCCAGGCAGAGGTGAGGATCGCTCGGGCTGCAGTCTCGGCCGGCTCCACCTCTCACACAGGGCCAGAGGCCGACGCAGCTCGCCGGGGGCCCTGTCTGCTGCGGGGCTGCCCGGTGAGCACAGCGCATCTCTTGCAGGCTGGTCCCAAGGCAGCAGCCACCTCCCGTCCCCTCTGGCAGCCAAGGTGGACTTGGCCGGGCGGCTGGTGAGTTTGGAGAAGCCGGGGACAGGACGGCCCTTCTCCTCTCGCAGGCGGCCACTTGTCCTGCACCGGGGCTGCTGCTGCCTTTCCCGCGGGGCACCTCCATCCCCATCGTCCTGCGGCAGGAGAGAGCTGAGACCCCAGGGCCCCTTGTTCCCAAAAGATGCCTCTCCCTTGGTTTCGGCGGTGGGGGGACCGCACTGAGACGCTCCGGGAGCGCTCGCCTGGTGCATTCTCCTCCCATTCTCTTTGCTCTCTTTTCCTTGACAGCAGGCGGGACCCGCAGGAGGTGGAGGGTGCACCTGCCCTGGCCCTTTGCACGGAGAGGGACCTCGGCCGCTGCAGAGGCAGCCCAAGCCGTCGGGCTCTGCCGGCAGCGGAGCTCTCTTTGGCCGGCCCCTGGCAGCTCTCTGCAGCCAGGATGGCACCCTGCCCCAGCCCATCCAGGTAAGCATGCCCGGCCAGGGGGTGTCCCATCCCTCTGGCTCCTCCACAGAGGCGCTGGCCCAGGAAGAGGGACCCCAGGCGGGGTTCGGGGACAAAGCCAACTCCTCCCCATGTCACCCACCCCGGTGTCCTGCCCCAGTGAGAGCTGCAGAGCTGCCCACTCTTGCTCCTGCCCCTAGGGTACGTTCACCTGCCCCAGGGCCTGTCTCCAGCCAAGCAGCTCTCCTCCTCTGTGCCCCGCAGGACCTGCTGGCTCTCCTGCGTGAGCACGGGCCATCCACAGAGGGCATCTTCCGGCTGGCGGCCAGCGAGCGTGCCTCCCGGGAGCTCAGGGAGGCCCTGGACAGCGGAGCGAAGGTCCACCTCCAAAGCCAGCCTGCAGAACTGCTGGCCGTCATCCTGAAGGTAAACCCTGCTGACCTGGGGCTCGGCAGCTCCCGGCTCTGCCGCTGCCCATGGGCACCTGCGAGAGCAGGAGCCAAACCATGCTGCCTGCTCGTGAGCCAGAGTGCCGGGGATGCTGCCCTTGCTCGCGGCGGGAACGTTCAAAGCCTCACCCACAGCCCTTGCCATTGCAGGACTTCCTCCGGAAGATGCCCTCCAAGCTCCTGCACGCAGAGCTCTATGAGCAGTGGATGAGCGCCCTGCAGAAGACCAGCAGGCAGGAGAAGCTGGCGGCACTGAAAGAGTAAGTGTGGCCAGGGACTGGCAGAGGCCGGCACTTGCCTGCAAAGCGATGGCCTCCTTGAAAAGGCCATGTTCTGTGCCAGCCACCCCTGGCTGCTGTGGGGTGGGGCTTTGGGGGAAAGTGGCACAGAAAAGCATTTCTCTCCTCGGAGCACTTTCTGCAGGCTGTGGGGTGGTTCCACAAAGGGACTTTTGCCAGAAGGGCAGGGAGGGAGGTGGCCATACCCTCACCGAAGGCAGTCCCTCTGTTCTAGACCGGGCGTGGCCATGGAGCCATCCGTCAGGTGGCCTTGGGTGAGATCAGCCTGGGAGACTTGTGTTGAGAGTGTGTACTTTATTAACGTGTGTTTCTCTTCCCTCAGGGTGGCCAACAAGTTGCCCAAGGCCAACCTCCTGCTCCTCAAGAGCTTACTGGCCCTGCTGCAAAACATCAGCAGCAATGCAGCCACCAGCAGGATGACCGCCGGCAACCTGGCCATCTGCGTGGGACCAAACCTCCTGAGCCCACCGAGGAGCACACGCTCCCCCTGGACACGCTGGTGCAGGTGACACAGAAGGTATGCTGCGGTTACCAGCTGCCCACAGCCTTCCGGCCCACCCGAGCTTTGCTGCTCAGAGGGACCTGGCTGCCTCCTCTCTTCAGCAAACACTCGTGGTGGCGGAGATGGCGGGACGAGCAGCCCCACAGCTGCACAGAGACAAGGAGCAGGAGTGGGAGAGGCTGTTGGACCTGTTTTCCATTGGTGGAAAGCAATGGTTTGCTGTGTGCAGGTGACGCAGCTGGTGGCATTCCTCATTGAGCACCAGGGGGACCTCTTTGAGGAGGAGGTGGCTGGCCTTGCTGGGCCATTGGGCGAGGAGTCACCAGCACAACAGGCAGAAGGAAACAGCAGAGGTATGTCGGGGCCACAAACAATGCAATAACAAAAGCCTCCCCCTCAGAAGGTGCGACTGCTGCTGCCACAGGCACAAGCAAGGTCCACCAGCAGCCTGCAGCTCTGCAAAAATGCAGAGGAAAGGTGATGCAGCTGGGCCACGCACTTTGTGGGCTGATCCCACCAGAACTGGCTCAGCTGAGCTGGGCAAACCCATCCAAGGGATCTGCCTTTCAGAGGTGAGGGAGCAATTGGGCATGTAGGTCCTTGCCAGTTCTTAACTTCCACATTTCCATTTTCCATTGCAGCTGCCGCCAGTCGTGCCAGAAAGTGAACACCAGCAGAGCGCGTCCCAGGAGAGAAGGTAATACGAGCCAGCTTTGCTTTAAGAGTAGAAATGCTTCAGTTTATCGTGGCTTTTACCTGTCTAACAATACCATTGAACGGAAAGGTTGCCAGCCCTCTTCACAAAGTAGCAGCAAGAAGAGAACACCAACCTGTGAAGAGGGAGTGATGGGCAACCAGAGAGGAAGAGGAGAAAGCTGTAAAGAGAGCTCCCAGGGACGGGCAACTGAGGCAATCCAGCAGGCAAGTAGAATGAGGAGCCCAGGTGTGTAGCAGACTCTGCTGCCCATCTTTCAAAGCTCGCAACGCTGCTCCCAGTAGAGGAAACACTTCTGCGGCGCACAGAGATGGCCCAGACAGGAAGCATGCACCTGCCCTTGAAAAAGCAGCCACTGAAACTTCCCGTAGAACGGGAGACAAAGACACGCCTGGTCCTGCCTCCATGCTTTCATCAGCACTTTCTGACCTCTCCCTGTAGGTGCCACTTTCTTTTTGCTGCTTGGATTCCCTGGGTGAGCTCTGACGCCTGGGCTTCCAGGCCCACGATGCAGCCCAGCACCACCTCGGCGGAGGCGAGGAGAGAGGCACCCGAGACCTTCTGCTCTGGCCGGCAGATTTCACTCCGCGCACCATGAAGCCGTAGCACCAGTTCTTAGCATTTCCTCACGTGTCCTTCTTCCTAAACTTCTTACTGTTACTTTACAGAAATAAAGTAGCAAATGTATATCTGGCCAGTCTCAATATTGGAGAAATCCCTTTCCTTCTCTTTTCCTTTCTGTCCTTTTCTTCCTCTCTCCTTCTCTGTGTTTCTCCTCTCTCTCTCTGATATTTAACTGTCCAAGAGAAAATGTCATGAGAGGCTTTCGGTTTCCTCACTCAGGCCGCACATGGCCAACAAGGTGAATCACTCTGTTGGTCATCATCTCTCCATGGCTGCTTCTCTACCCACTGATAATATTGAAGGACTCGTAGGAGATGTGAAGGTTGGTGGGTGTATTGGCCCCAGTAACCACAAATGGTTGAGTTTAACACTTTTGGTGTAAGAGATAAAGGACAGCAGAGTTGCTACCCTGTGGTTTAAGAGAAGTACTCAGGGAGCTAGTTGCAGTGTCCTCTGGGAATCTGCTTTGGTGGACTTGACAGCAGGCCAGTTTTTAAGAACCACCTTCCGTAAACACAGAAGCAGGCAGTCCCCTGCTTTCTTATGTCAAGTAAGCCAGGTGGAACACCAGCTTGGCCGAACAGGGAACTGCTATTGCATCTCAGGCGGAAAAAGAAATTGTATGATCTCTGGAAGAAAGGTCAGGCTTCACAGGAAGATCACAGAGCTCACATGAGTTCACATGTGTATGGAGAAAACATGAAACGCCAAAGCCCAACTCGAGTTGTAACTGGCCAGCTTTGTGTTAGACAATAAAAAGGGCTTTTTTAAGTATGTTCATAGCAAGAGGAGGTCTAAGGATAATACTGTATCAATACTTGATGGTCACCTGACAAATGGTGATGAAGAAAAGGCTGACGCATTTAATGCTTATTTTCCCCTCAGTACTTAATATTAATGATAAACCTTAGGCTGCCCCGTCCCCTGAGTCAGAGGACCACGAGTTTGGGAACAACGACTGTCATTTTGTGGGCACTGAAATTGTGAGGGACCAGCTGTATCAGCTCAATGTTCACAAGTTCATGATGAGACTCATCACAAGCTTGATGGGATTCATCCCAGAGTACTGAAGGAGTTATTGAATGTTACGGCAGGACACCTCTCAATCACCTGCAAAGGGTCTTGGGAGCCTGAGGAGGTCCCTGCTCACTGGCCAGTGTTATTCCAGTCTACACAAAGGGCATGAGGGAAGACCCAGGGAACCACAGACCTGTCAGTCTGTTCCTGTAAAAATTATGGAGAAGGTTATGCTGGGTACTACTGAAAGGCATTTAAAACCCGCTGTTTATGCAAAGATATGCAGGATTTTTCTTTAAAAAATATGCAGCACATCTAATAAAAGAAACTTCTTGTGTCTTTTTTTCCTCTAGGAAAAGAGGAATGAAGACACACACACAGAGAACATGACAATCACATTTTATGCAGTTCCATAAAGCACCCTGACCTGGCCTGATCTACAATGGTTTTTTTGCATCTAACTTCTGATTATTCTAGCAAAATGCCCTTTTCTTCTTTCCTCTCCCGATATTGCAGTGTAGGCCCATCGTGCATTTCAGTCATGCGGTGTGACAGAAAAAAACCCCAAACCCATCCTCTTTTCCCACTAGAGGGCTCTCCCAAAATACTCATGGGACATAATCCACTGACAGAGACTCTTCTGCTCTAGATAGGCATTTATAGTAATGTTTTGGGCATGGCAATGGCTAGCCTGCAATGAAATGAAATTAAATCTCTGTCAGGTTTTGCAAAGAGAATTGGATATTGGTATTTGCCTATTTTAATATAGGCATATGTTTACGGAGGGGTTAGCTCAAAAAAAAAACCACCCTAGGCACAGTCTGAGGAGTGAGGCTGGCAGAATGTTAAATGTATAAATCTTGGAAGTGTAAGAATACACACAATTTGTGTATAAGTATTTGACATCTTTGTTATCACCCATAGTAATATGTCCATAAAGCTGTTGGCTTAAGAAACCTTGTCTGTGGTACAAATCTGAAACTAAGCACTCGCACCGGCACCCAGTAAATATGTCGTTCAACTAAAAATAGAAATTACTGTCATCAGCAAAAGGTATCCATGAGGGAATGATATTTCCTATAAATATACTAAGATACATGTGGATCAGTGTAATCTAATGAAGACGATGTAAACAAACCAAAGGACAGAGCTTTGAATGGAGGAAGTAGGATGCATAGAAAATATTCGAGGGAAACTTTTCTGCTAGTTAAAATCCTTAATAGTATGCCTTATTTAAAACAACAACAAAGTTTCTTGTTTGTTGAGCAACTATTACACTAAGAACTTGTAAAATACTATCACCACAGAAGTCAATTGATTTTACGAAGAATTTCTACAGGAATGAGATTTCTTCTATACTTATCTATCTTACATTTTCAAATATCAACCTGTGGTTTTGAGAATCTAAATTTTAATTTTCTGCCTGAGATAGCTGAAAAGGGGCACATTTTCAGCAGTGGATTGCTTAGTACTTTCTGATTGTAGTGTTTTCTCAAAACCACGCACATTTATAACTCAGGTGAGGGTTCCAAAAACTCATTCAAAATAATTGGTGACATTTTAAAATTTAGGCCATGGAGTTAGAAACAGGAAAACATTTTATAAAGAATAATTTATTCACCTGCTATAATCCTTTTTTATGTTTCCACATTTATCTGTAATCAGAAAATGATGTCTAGAAATTAGTTTGATACTCAAGAGAATTTTTGCAAAACTCACACATCAGAAGTTTTAAAAATATCACTGAGGATAATAGTATGGATAAAAATACTGATAACAACACAGTCACAGGTTACAACAGGACTTCTACGGAAATAATTCCTTTAAGCTTATTTGCCAGGAAAGCATAGACACAACACACAGTGAGGGAGCTCTTTAAGCTCCAAAATTTGACTCCTATCAACATTTATTATAATCTCGTTGGTTTAAAAACCAGTGCTCCTCACTATCTATTCAACAAGGGTGAGGGGGTGCGGAAAGCCTGTGGATAGATGCCGTGTCAGATTGTGAGGGAGCGAGAGGAAGACTGAGGAGTTCTCAGCTGTGCCATGCAAGGAAAACACCAGCTGGCTCTGAAGCCCAGCCAGATTTAAGTGGGTTAAATTAGTTCACTTAGGGCCCCATTAAAGTCAGTTTGTGTTTGGAGCTAGTGGGCAGACTTATCTAAGGGCATAATATAACTTTGGAAGAGATAATATAATTGTTCTTTGGCAAAAGTTATAACGCTAACTAAACAGTAACTTAAGTAGACTACAGTTAATCTCCACACACAAAAAACATTTTAATAAGTGAAATTAAAGTAGTGGCATCTTTGCATTTAGCACACAACAAAAACCTGCAGACACTTTCTATTGATTTTCTCAAGGGTACAGCCCAAGATTATATTGGGCTACACAAAGCCCAATATATAGGTAGCCAAAACAATCCAATATATATTGGATAATTGTTCTTCCAAAGGACAATGAGCAGGAAGAGGGAGGGTCTACAAGGGCAGGCGGTCTGGCAGCTGGGAGTGATGGTGGGTCTGGCAGGGCATCGATTCCTCAATGGGTTGCAGTCCCATGGCACTCAAACAAGGAGAAAAGAGGAGAGCTGGGGATGGCGACCAGGCCAGCCATCAATCTGGGTTGCTGGACATGTCTGCGGGGATGAAAGAGGTCTGGGATCAAGGGAAGTCAGATCAGTGGGTGGGAAGCATGTCTGTGCAGGCAACCAAGGTCATCCACCATCCAGCGATCTCCAGGCAAGCCCATAGTGATGAGGCAAGTCCAAGGTCAGGGTCCTGGCATGATGAACAAATGCATCAGGAAAGGTTTCTTGCAGCCATTCAAAATAATGATATACTGCAGGGTTTTTTTGTTATTAGTCAACGTTTCATTTCAAGTACTGGAACAGTGCTGTTCCCAGCAACATGGCCAAATGCTACCTTGCTGGTTTTCTCCTTGACTGTTTCTATTTTTAAAAATACCTACAATTCCAGTAGACGCTGAGAACTTTGTCAGTCAAAATGCCAATGCATAGCGAAAGACTGTAGCGCAAAAGTCTGCAAGCTAAACCGATAATACCGACATTAATAGCCTCACTTTTGAAATGAGGAGCAGCACTTGGTTAAATTTATGCAAGAAAACGTGAACTCAGTTTCATGGTTTCTGTGCAAGACCAGCCTTCTGTCCACCACTTGGCTGACGAGTGGTCCAGGTTCCCTGGTAGCGACTAGCGGTTGCGCATTCCCAGCTGGAAGCGCCCATGACACAGAACTGGTGTCAGCACTGGAGGGTTTCTGTGCTCTGACCAAACTGGGCAAAGCATTTTCAGTACCTGAGCCGTGTGTGACCACAACCGTAACGCTTTACATTACCTGACTCAGGTATATTTTTATGTTCCTCAGGGCAGATGCACAGCCAGCTATGAGGCATCCATGTTGGCATCCATATCTACTCCATATCTACTGAGGGGAAAAAAAAAGAGGTACTGAGGCTAGACAGAAACCAGAGAGCCACAGCTGCCTCCATGTCTGTTCTATAAGGGTTCAGGACCCCACAGCACGACCCCAGCAGGTCAGGCCAGACATAGACACAGAGACTTACACATGGCTTCTCAAGTCTTATCCTAAACAGAAACGCTTTTTGAGTTGAGGCATTTCCTGTCATCATTTAACCCTCAAGTCCCTTGTTTTTTCCCACTACTATTTAGCCCCTTCCTGCTGCACACACTGATTGCTGGGCAACGCAGAGCATCTAGATTATTATTATTTCCTCACGGTCTTTTCCCTCAAAATTTCTCTGAGAAAATGTTACAGTGATTTTTGGAATGACTGGATCCTGAGCAATGCAGCAGCCACCCCTGTGCATCATGCAAGAGGAGCAAATTGTCAAGTGGCCACAGCTTTAGCTTGAAAAACCACATTGCTTTTGAAGTCTCATTTTATTTTAAGCATACACAGTGGACTTTCAATTAAATGCAAATTAACTATGTAATTCGTTTAATAACAAGCGTGTAACCAAGCCCTCCAAAAGGTGAAAGATTTACATACTTTTCATCTTAACGTTACATGCTAAAATTGAAGATGTGAGAACAGATGCTGACATGTTACCCATGATGCAGAATATTTTTGGATCTCGTAGTGTGTTCTGTGCATTAGTGCTGCCCTGCAGATGTTAAGAAGTGAGCTAATTTCGGAATGGCTTATAACCTATAAAAGTTGTAACAGACTTAACCTTGCATCTCAAACTACCCTATAGAGGTTGGTATATACATGTGCTATAAATTAGACATAATATTTTATAAATTTTTAAGGATACTGTAGAACTGTAACATAAAGTTACATAACAGTATAAATAATAGTAGTTTATTAAAAGCATACACATTATATATTATTGATCACTGTTATAATTTTAAAGTGTCTAGAGATCCCAAATGACTGTAGGCTCTGAACAAATACATTGTATTTGACAGTTCATGCTATTAAGGCTGTAAAGTGCAGAGAAAAGGTAGAGAAAAAGGAAAAGACAACAGTAGAACAGAGATTTGCCAAAGCCATAGATCGGTTTATTAGAATATCTTCAATGTGCTGACGATTTCTAAGTCCTTTAAGACTTTGCTGGTCAAAATGGAGTAGACAAATTAAGTCCCATGCATTTACAATGCGTCCTTCATCCTGGACTTAGCTAGCCGCTCCACCACATGCTCAGCTCAAATATGTTTTTAAGTCCAACTGAAGTCAGTAAATATCTCTTCCTGTCCTGCAACTAAACAGGTTCTGAACCCCTCCAGGAAGGACAGCTGACCAGTGGTCTGCATGACCTCCTACGCCCATAGCACTCTCATGGCATATTTATGTTCCATGAGTTTAAGCAAAAATGGCCTCAGTTTCGTGTCTCACCCCAATGACTGTCAGCTTATGCCCCTCTCAAGGTGAGGAAAGGATCCACTGCTGCTTCTCCTCACTAAGTGTTGAAAGGGTTCAATAGATAGAATAACCGTTTTTTGGTTTAGTTAAAGAAAGTGCAAGGATATCTACTCTGCAGATGTAGCAACACCAGAGCTGGCACTGGCACCGTGTATTTTACAGGACATTAGACCCAAATAACAGCAGGCCCTGAGGGCATAGTGCTCACTGAGTACAACACAACCTACTTCAGAACCTACTTTTTTTTTTTTTTTCCACTTTACACAGACTTTAGACACCTAAATAAAACGTTTTAAAAAAATATCTACAACAGTTCAGTATCCAAAGACAGTTCTCTTCATAATTGAAATACTTAGTTAACTAAAGCTGCAGTAACGTAGGCATCCACAACACTACTATTTTGCATACTGTGCTTAACTCCTAACTTGCCTTTGACCTAAAGACAGTGACATTAACAAGAGTTATGATCCAATATATCTAGTTTTACGTCTATAGGGTCAACGAGAAAACTGTGGGACTGTACCAAGGAACTTGTGGGCCTCTTGCTGAGGGTGGTGGGTGGTTTCGGTGGCAGCAGACTCAGAGAGCTTGAGAGGCTTGATAACTTCTTTCCCTCAGCCTTCACCAACAAGGTCTCCCAGGCCCCTGTGCTTAGAGGCAGGGTTCAAGGAAAAGAGGAGCAATCAGCTGTTGTTGAGGATGAAGTCAGGGAATACGTAAGAGGACTCATGCTAAACAAGTCCACGCTACCTGCAGGACTGCATCACTGAGTGCTGAGAGAGCTGGTCGATGACCTTGCAAGCCTGTCTTCTATCATATTTTAAAAGTTATGGAGATCAGGGAAGATCTCTGATAACTGGAGGAAGGCAAATGTTGCACCCATCTTCAAAATAGTCTGAAAGGATGATCTGGGCAACTACAGGCCAGTCAGCCTCACTTCAGTCCCCAGGGAAAATCATGGAATGAGTTCTCTGGGAACAAACTTGTGCCACAGGAAGGTGGAGAAGTTGCTGGGAACAGTCAGCATGGATTTACCATGCCTGACCCACCCGATTGCCTTTTGTGATAAGGTGGCTGGACTTATGAATAAAGGATCCCACTCATCTTGACTTTAGGAAGGTGTTGATGCTGTCTTTCATAATCTTCTAGTATCCATGCTATGGATGATATGATCCAGCTGGGTGAAAAGCCAGATAAGTAAAAAACTGGTTGGGTGATGGGGTCAGAGGGCAGTTCTACTTCAAGGTCAGTAACAATAAAGATCCATGGTATGACCTGTTCTGTTTATCGTCTTTATCGGTGACCTGGAGGAGGTAATGTAGTGCACTTCCAGAAAGTTGGCAGATGATACCAAACTGGGGGGACCAGTAGATAAGCTGGAAGGCAGGGCTTCCGTCCTGAGGGACCTAGACAGGCTGGAAAAAAAAATGGACTGACAGGAACTTCATTAAACTTAATGAGAACAAATGCAAAATCCTGCCTCTGGGAAGGAAGACCTTCTGGTGGTGATACAGGCTGGGGACCAATGGTCTGGGGAGCAGCAGCTGTGGGAAGAAGTTCTTGGGGGACAGCTATCTGAACGTAACCCAGCAGTGCACCCTAGCACCAAAGATAGCCAGCAGCATCCAGGTCAATGTTAACAGGAGCCCAGTAGGTCAAGGTCAGTGATTATCTCCTGCTTCATTTAGTACTTAGACCACACCTAAATGACAGGATGACAGGGATGTAAGACAGCCAATATGGCTTCACAAAGGGCAAATCGTACCTGACTAATCTGGTGGTCTTCTACAATGGAGCGACTGTGTTGGTGGATAAGGGAAGAGCAACTGATGTCATCTGCCTGGACTTCTGTAAGGCCTTTGATATGGTCCTACACAACATCCTTGTCACTAAATTGGAGAGATATGGGTTTGATGGATGGACTATTTGATGGAAAAGGAATTGGCTGGATGGCCATGTCCAAAGAGTTGCAGTCAACATCTCAATGCCCAAGTAGAGATTGGTAACAAGTGGTGCTACAGACCCCTGAGGGGCACCACTTAATAAAGATGCTGTTCAGTATCTTTATTAATGACATAATGGGATTGAGTGCACTCTCAGCAAGTTTGCAGATGCCATCAAGCTGAGTGATGAGTTTGATTTGCTAGAGGGAAGGGATGCCATCCAGAAGGACCTTGACAGGCTTGGAAAATGAGCCAATATGAACCTCTTGAAGTTCAACAAGGCCTAGTGTAAGGTCTTGTACCTGGGTTGGGGCAATCCCCAGTATCAATACAGACTGGGGGATGAATGGATTGAGAGCAGCCCTGCAGAGAAGAACTTGGGGATACCAGTAGACAAAAAATTGGACATGACCCAGCAACGCGTGTTTGCTTGACAGCCAATTGTATCCTGGGCTGCATAAAAAGAAGCGTGGCCAGCAGGTCAAGGGAGGTGATTGTTCCCCTCTACTCTGCTCTGGTGACAACCCATCTGGAGTACTGCGTCCAGCTCTGGGGTCTCCAGTACAAGACAGACATGGACCTATTAGAATTGGTGCTGAGGAGGGACATGAAAATGATCAGAGGGATGGAACACCTCTATTATGAAGAAAGGCAGAGAGAGTTGGGGTTGTTCAGCCTGGAGAAGAGAAGGCTCCAGGGAAACCTTACAGCAGCCTTCCGATACTTAAAGAGGGCTTACAAGAAAGATGGAGAGAGACATTTTACCAGAGCCTGTAGTGTCAGGACAAGGGGCAATGGCTTTAAACTGAAACAGGGTAGGTTTAGATAGGACATAAGGAAGAAATTGTTTACAATGCAGGTGGTGAGACTCTGGAACAAGCAGCTCAAGGAAGTTGTGGATGCCCCATCATTGGAAGTGTTCAAGGCCAGGCTGGATGGGGCTTTGAGCAACCTAGTCTAGTGAAAGCTGCCCCTGCCCATCGCAGGGGTATTGGTCCAGATGGTCTTTAAAGGTGTCTTCTGACCCAAACCGTTCTATGATTCCAGAAATATCACATCCAGTTTTGGACTCTGGAAACTCATGTCAGTTCAGCGGAGGGTCACCACAATGGTTGGGGCTGAAGCACTTGGCCTGTGAGAAGATGCTGAGGACCAGAGCCTGTTCAGCCTGGAGAAACGAAGGCTTCAGGGACACCTAACAGCAGCCCCCGGTGCCTGCAGGAAGGTGAGCAACACTTGCTGAAGTCCCTGCCAGCCTGAATTATCCCGTGCATTTATGATCTATGTCTCTGTTAGTCACGTTGGGCTCCCTTTATGATTAACAGCATTTCTAGGAAGTGATTAATTTGACCTATTTATTATGAGTATTTATTTTAACTGAGAGGAATGGTGACATACAACTGCCTGTTTCTTCGCTATGAAGATAGTCCAGACAGCTAACTCAGATCTAATTACCAACATGTTAAGTGTCTACAGTCAGGTCAGGTGGATCCTGTCCCGGGTGTCTGTGCTCCCTGAAGGGCCCAGTTGGATACCAGGGAGCGAAAGGAAGAAGTTATTTCTGTACAGCGTCACAGCAGATACAACACTTGCCCCCAGAGAAATATATCTGAAATCCGGGCTGTATTCCCAAAATTCTTATTTTTTTTTTATTCAAAACCTCATCGATACCAAACTAATACATGTGTAGAGCATGGATTTTTCAGTCTCTCTGTTCATTCTGTCTGTTTTCTTGCCTAATTCTCTCTCTGGCCCCTTACACTTTGCACGGGGCTGTGCTCTCTGCCCTCTGCCCTGTGCTCTCTCTTCCATGAAGCCGTGGCTTCTTCAAGAAACCACAGGGCCAGCTCTCCCTGTTCCTCAGGAAATGGTCCAGCTGCTATTAAGTCTATTACTAGCTGGTCTTAACACCAGCAAAATTATAAATAGTTCATTTAGGTGCTTCTGCTGGTAGTTCGATTTGTGGGAAAGGGACACATACTGATTTTTAAATGGAATTGTTTAAAAATGCCGTTCTTCGTGTTATTTGTAAATAGGCTACAGAAATAACATTCCTGCTACCACAGCATCTTGCCCCTTTCACCAGCGTAACACTAACTCTGACATAATCTGTTTATACATACATTTGGTAGCTGTATATATAGACATAAAAACCAATGGCATGTTTATTTATGTTACTAATAATGTGTTTGCAAGAAACAATACAATTAAGTACGTCAATAAATTACCATAGGGATAATACTGTTGATTTTTCCCTTGAATATTCTATTCAGGTTATATGTGTGAAAAAGTTCAGTAGTTTTCAATCCATTTCAATGTGGTATCTCCTATACAGGAGAAAATAACCCGAAGTTAAGCTTCCTAGAAGCACCCTTGCTGTTCTTAGCTATTTTACGACAAATAGTCCACAAATCCCACAGTGTGTCAATACCACTCTGATTTCTAGACTCTTCAAAACTATGTCTTTATCTTAATCATAACCATGGGTTTTCACGCCTCGTTAGTGTTCTGTGCTTCATGACCTTTGGCTTGGTTTTAATGTATACTCCCCATACCAAGACAGTTTATGTTGCTTTTCTTCCGTCACTTTGCATGTCAGTACCCTTCCCCTTTGTGACTCAAGCAGCAACATCTTTGCTCATACTAATTCAAGCAAGAGTGCGACACTGCATTTGAAAGCGTAGGTGTTCCTGACGCAGCTCTTGCTTCTACGTGGTGTATTTTGTCTTCAAACATTAGCACCCCAAGGCACATGTGTGATTGAGCCCTGGAATGTGTATTTCCTTTTGAAGTCAGTTTGCATTGCTAATTCACAACGGGGTGCAAAGTCAAGATTTCTGAGCACAGAAATAAGGACTGATTACCGTTCTTTTATTTTCGGCAGCCCATCCGTAGACATGTACATTTGGTTTCTGTAATTACTGCAAACTGTAGACTTCGTACATATTGACAGATTAATTTTATACTACACTGTTACAGAAAACTCTAACTTAGAGACTGATTTGCATCTATTTTGCTAACCTATTATAAGGAAAATACCTCCTAAATAACAAAATCAGTAAAAAATTAAATCCACTGATATTAAGTGGGTGCTTAACTTCAAGAATACAAGCAGTCCCACTATTTGTCTCAGATTTAACTAGTTTGAGTATGTGCACTGCTTTAAGCACTAATTACATACACAGTCCTACTGCCAATGGGAACTGAGAACCCTCAACACCTTTCAAGAGATGTTCAGCTCTCCTTAGGTTTAGGATGCTACTGGGACTCACATGCGTATGTCTTCAGAACAAGCGTGTATCTTATCCTGGATTAGGTTGCAAGGGATAGGAATTGTTTCCTTGGACCCATTTATTTTATGATTAAGAAAGGAATCAGAAAGATAAAGCTGGAAAGAAGAGGTTTAAAACACGAGTATAAACATACAAATCCCCTATGTCTTTAGCAACTGAGTAGATAAAATTGTCTCTCAGATACCCACCCAAATAATGTTGCTTTCCTTCTTCACTTTGTGTAAATGCTCTCCTTCAAAAGCCAAATCATCCTATTTTTTGGTCTTCAGACATACATTTATGTTCTTAGATTTCAAACATCTCAATAGAAATGACATAAAAAGCAGAAAAAGTGTTGTTCCCATGTAAAATTTACACTTGGGAAAACATATGGACGATAAGTCTTGATGAAGAATTGCCTGAAAGAATATTTGAACTGTATTTTACAAATTTCCCTCCTATCTGCTTCACTCAATACCCATGCTTTATTATATGTCAGAAGATCTTCTTCTATATTATGTCATAGATCTGTTGTAGGAAGCAAACACTGCTCAAAGTTGTCTTTTTTATTATTGTTACTTGGCAACATTAATGCTATCGCTGTTGCAAGGTCTTCACTGAAACATAGACGAAATAATGAGAAGTTCTTACATTCACAAATATCCTCATTAGTCTGAGTGACCATGGTATAGTCTATAAGGAAGTTTTCGGTATAAACATTAAACATTTATATGCTTTGGGAAAAATAATCTCTGGTTCAGTTCTGCTTACTTCACCGGCATAATAAAAGGGTTTTACCCTGCCATGCCATCTCAGAAAAAAGAAAAAGAAAAAAAAAGAAAAAAACTACTAAAAACCTCTCTGAAGAACAGAGAAAAACATACTAAACATTTTCTAGCTCCTTTTTCTATCTGTGTTTGCACAGCTGACGTATTGAGGCAACTCAACTGGAGATGTAAGAACAATAGGCAGCCACGCTAATAATTGTACCAGATGCTTAAAAGCTTCAAGCTTCAAGGTTCTCCACAAAGTTCTGCTTAGATTTATTTTTTTTTTCTGTCTCAGAGATCCTAAGGCTTGCTGCACTCTCAATAGGGAGCAATGCCTTTTTACTTACTTACGGAGGAAACTGATGCTTCAATCCCAGCTTTTGTTGCCATTTGGCTTCTCTCTTCTACAGCATTTCAGAACTGAAAAATACAGTTCTCATGTGTAGATAATTCCCTCCTTAAATTAGTACCAGAAGAAACAGATAGTTCTGACAAAATATAGTTTTCTTTTTTCTTTTTTCTTTTTTTTTTTTTTGTTAATAGCAAATCAGGAGGAATAGGAGCTCCTTTTATGAATTTTTGTGGTCTTCATCCAAACAGAAGATAAGAAATTTTTTTAATTAAATTTTAAATTAAAATGATTGAACTCAGTTTGAGTCAACTTTCAGATTATAATTGTCAGTTACGGGAGAATTAGACATGTCCTCATTGCCACTTTCTGGGGCATACTGTACCACAGTACGCTTAAATATAGGTAGACCGCTGTTTCCTTTCTCAGACTTCCTAAATACTAAAAAGAAGCTATTTAAAAGCAATCTGAGGTCTGAAAGAGTATAGTTTTCTTAAAACATGTGATTAGACTCTTACCCAAGTCTTTAATGCTAGTTAAATCTAGGAATTTTCCTGTCCCTAAGTTTCCTTTCATATAACCCTGACAGCAGTTCTCTTTGGCCAGTCCTTCTGTCCTCACATGACACGACCCCATCAGTGCATCTCACGCCACCCAGATGCGCTGGTCATTGCCTGAAGATCGTAGAATCACAGAATGATTTGTGTTGGAAGGGACTTCAAAGATCACCTACTTCCAAGCCCCCTGCCATGGGCAGGGACACCTCCCACTAGACCAGGTTGCTCAAAGACCCATCCAACCTGGCCTTGAACACTTCCAGGGATGGGGCAGCCACAACTTCCCTGGGCAACCTGTTCCAGTGCCTCACCACCCTCACAGTAAAGAATTTCTTCCTAATATCTAATATAAATCTCCCCTCTTTCAGTTTAAAACCATTACCCTTTGTCCTATTGCTACACTCCCTCATAAAGAGTCCCTCCCCATCTCTCCTGTAGGGCCCCTGTAGGTACTGGAAGGCTGCTCTACAGTATCCCCGGAGCCTTCTCTTCTGCAGGCTGAACAACCTCAACTCTCTAATTGAGGAACTACAGACACACTTCTGCTTACCAGTGAAACAGCAATTCACAAAGGTAACTTTCTAAGAGTTGTCTTTGGAAAAGTTCATGGCATTTTGTCTTTCATACGAAATAATTATTATGTTTATTTTTGCTGGAAAGCTTACATGGGCATGAAGAAATGCAAATACTTGGCTGACTGATCTTTCTTCCTTTTTATATAGCTTCGGTCTGACCAAGGACATCTTTAATTTTTAACTTTTAGACCAGCATTGTGATCTATTTTTCCTTTCCTTTACTGATTTACTACATTGTGAAAGGCTCCAAGTTTCAGCTGCTGTGTGACAGAGACGCAAAGGAGTCATAAATCCATGGAAAATAAGATGGGGAGTGACTCCCAGGAACTACGTCTACCAGCGTTTTTCACCATTGTTATTTATTTCCACCAGAAGAAATCACACTGACGTCAGTGGACTACTCAGTGTAAAATATTGTTTAATACAAGCAAGAGGATCACAGTCTGGCTGCCTAAAAAGTACAGTGCAAAGAACAGGACTGAATCTCCAAAGTGCTGCCCCAGCACACCTCTGACTTTCACAGGTTAATGTGTAACCCCGTATCTAAGAAAATGAGGTGGTGAAAAGCTGGAAGGAACATCCTAGTCTAGTGGGGAAGACAGAATGGAAGGTCTTTTCTCACTGACATTAGTAAAGAAACAAAGTGGCTTAGGCTAATCTTTTCCAAATGGGAACAGTGAAAGAGTAAGAGAAAAAAAACAACCAAGAGGCCTTGTTTTTAGAAATCCCCAGCACCCAGGAATGCTTTCCAGCCGTGCCCGTGCTAGCAATTGAAAAAGACGGGAGAATCCTCAGGCACTGTCATTTAATGGTTTATATCATGAAACTGCAAGTACAATCCCTTAGAGAAGACTGGGCATTGCCCGGCTTTCTAACAGTTTCCAGGCATGGTTTGGGGAATAGCATGAGTAAGAGACCGTCCCCAACACACCATTTAGGCCAGACCACCCTGTTCTGGAGAGCCAAGTGGCGTTGGTAGGGGGGTGGGGGTGGCTGCGTGCCAATTCCCCTTAGTGCCAGAGAACAGTCCTTGGTACATTTGATTTCTTAATATAGACCAACAAGCTGATGTGGAAATTTCCAGATGCTTGACAATTCAGAAAGTGCGATTGCTTAAGTTGAATGTATGTATTTAGGGCTTAATTATAGACCTATTTTTACAAAGATGTTGGCCTGAATAACTGAACAAGTACAGGGCAAAGAGTTCTTCCTTAATGCAGGAGGAAACCTGCTGTCTAGGAGACGTGCCAGCTGCCAGCTGGATACACTCCCTCCGAGCACCGTATTGGCTTTCCCCTCCTCTGGCTGCTCAGTAAATGCCCAGAAATTCTCCTTCCATTGCCCATTTGTACATAATTTATGCACACAGAAAGACTTAGGTTATCATCAGCAAACAGTTGTGACAAAAATAGCAACACGAATGGCTTGGTTCTCTCACGCTCCCCTACCCCCTTTGTTACAGCACTGCATTTTCAAGCAGATTGTGGCTCAAAACGAGTTGATGAACTAACAAGGCTTCAAATATGTAAAATAAATTCTTATGTTAAGATGCTCAAAGATGGAAAAAAATTCAACGCCCAGATTTCACTCCTTGAAAGCGCACAGCTTCTTCTGGCTTTAATGAACCGTGAAAATATCAAGGGGATGACTTGCACCTGAGTACTTCGATGTTCACAAGCCTTCAGATTGCTTAAATAAGAAAAACAGTTGTATCAGTATTGTACAGCATTGCATCACACATTTCTACTTTAATTTTTTGGTAGGTATGAACTGACTCAAATGTTTAGTTCTGTTAAAGAACAAAGATTCTTCAGCAGTCACTGTGCAGTGATGATCCTTTAAAAACCCACAGTGGAAAAATGCGCGGGGAAAGTGAAAGATTCATCCTGTTTCCTAGGAAAATGACACTTGAGCGTGTCCCTCCTTCTGAACCTATTTACTGTTTCAAGGTATTCTGGAAAATTCAAATGACAATTACATTCCTATAAATTTAATGAAAAAAAACACATTCACTAACCCAAACATAAATTGGTATTTCATTTTATAATATATTGAATTGTCTTTCTTACTCAAATATTCCATCCATAGAAAACAAAACTTTTAAGAATCTTTTATGTGAGACAGTCTTTCACAACTAAATTTTTAGAACTAAAATTATCTGAATAATAATTATAAACATTCTGTATGTGCACCCAGGCCTTAATTTGCTCTGTCCCCAAACAGTTCTTGGTTAATGCTTGTAGGTATTTAAATTGCTTTACCTTCCTGATATTTATGTTTACAGGCTGGCGGCTAATATTATTTGTCAGCTTACAATAAGAAGTTTGATTTTCTTCTTGTTGATCTTAAATTCCTTTTTCCTAATCCAATAATCCTTTTTTCCATATCTAATGTATCTCCTACCATAACCAAATTATTAGCATATCTACAAAGAAAGTAAAACTCTTCTCTAGTTGTGATGCTCTGAAAATTTTACCTTCTATTAAACCATTTTTCAGTAATCACTTTAGAGGATACAGTATATCCTAGAGTACTCATAAACTTTTAAAACTGAAGAGAGATTTCCCTCCCTACCTATACAGTGTATTTTTCAGTTCCAAGCATCTAATTTTATCATTCCAATCTTTTGAGATTTCAAATTTTTCATCAAAACCCAAGACTGTTTTACAGAATGTCATGATGTTCTCTTTTCAGATTTGATAAAATCCATATATTTAATAGTATTTTCTGTGTTTTTTCTTGAGTAGCTGACAAATGCAAAAATATTTGATACCCCAGGGATACCTTTATTGTAAATCCCATATTGATATTCCCATTTCCTTTGATTTTGGGATAATCTTTTGATTTAATCTAGCCATGCTTTCTCACAATTTGGTATGTGTTAATGTTCATCTGTTCCGCTGAGTTATTTCCAGACTAGTAACTCTAGCTTGTTAAGTCTTTTTGTTATTTTCTGTGTTTAATAATTAATCAAGAGATTTACCAGTATCTGTTATCTTGCTGTTCCCAAGCAATCTAATTTCTTCTTCAGTTTCTTTTAAAAATTATTTCTCCCATATTTGCTTCCAGAAAAAAAAGTTTTTGCTTTTAAGATAATTAAGAAGCGTACTCAAATCTTCCCTCAATTGCTCCATATTCTTTGAAATGAAAAGATGCCCATTTTTGTTCTGCATCAGAACTTCTTCTCCAGTTTAGTGATACTGTCTTCCCATATTCCTTTTGCCCTACTCCATCTCCTTCAGAGACCTACATATGCACTGCTTTTACCACCAGCTCTTCACTGGCTCTTTCAATACCAGACCTAGGAGGTGTGAAGAAGAGAAGACCCAAGAGAAAGATGACAACAGTCTACACAAGTAGGGTGGACAGTGTGAATAAAGACCAATTGCTTATTGCCTTTTCCAGAAAAATAAATAAGGGGTATCAAATGAAGGTGGTGGGTGACAGATAAAAAACTCAGAAAAGGACATACTCCTTCACACAGTGTAGAAGTCTTGGCCATGTGGCACTGGAGTATTAAAATGTCACAAGAGTTCAAAAAGCAATCAAAAATGTATTGAAGAAAATCCTAGCGGGGACTGTTAGATGCAGTCTAAGATGGTGCATACAGTTTGTAAGCCACAGTTTGCTGGGAGCTGGGCAAATATTCTAGGGATGTGTCACTAAATGTTTGTCTTTTTCTTACCCTCTTCTCTCTGCATCTACTATTGGTAGCTTTGGGGAACATTTTGTATGACCTAGAGACCAAGGCTGTCCTTGGCCTCTCTTCTGCCTTGCCACATTTTTCAGAGATACGCTTTCCAAAAACATATGATCTCTGAGGCACGTCTATTCTCAGTTGTTCTTTTCCAGTCTTTATCAAAACCCTGTCCTTATAATTCCTGTTGCCATACTGATGGCCTCCTTGTTTGCGTCAAGATCAGCCATAATATTCACATGGTTTTAAAAACCACAAGCTCGTCTTATTAACATTATCTGATAACCCTATCTTTATTTGGATTTCTCCAAAACACGGTATTTTATGAGCAACTCAGCTATCTTTTTTTCCATTTTTTTATTGTGCCAAGGTGTGGTTTTTTTTCACTGCCTTTCAGTGCTTTACAGCTTCACAGTTAACTTCCCTTAGTATTCCGACAGACTAAAGTTAAGTGGCCACCAACTGGCATCATAATTTTTTCAAAGCATCTTCTTAACTTACAATTTTGCATATGTGAAGCATATCTGTAAATTCTACACATCTAATACAGAAAAGAAGTCAATATGAGTAATGCAAGCTAAAGATATTCCTTAAATATGAAATGGTTGAGAGATAGAGGCCATTAGACTAGTGTAATTACTGTCCATAGTGTTTACTTTTCATTAATACTTTACTGGAACCCAGTCAGATTCCAGAGAGGAATATTATAGGACCAAATTTTATTATCCAAAAAATCTCAGGAAAAAAAGGTATTTTCCAACAGAGTCAAATAATGGCTAGGCAAGAGAATCTGACAGATGAAATTCTGGCCATTCTCAGTATTCTTGATCTCTTGCTCTATCGCCTCTAAAGTTTATCATTTATTTGATTTATAAAATAAGTATGGAACTATTGTTGTGATTTTCATGATAGTAGTCCAAGAACAGAAATGAGGCAAGACCTGTGGGAGAGAGATTTTAATTTATTAGATAACTGCTAGAACTGGGGAAAAAGGCAAGCATAAAAGACTTTTTCAGGATATTATCTCTCTGTACACACACTTCCTCCTTTATGTAACAGTATAATTTAAAATGACCCATTATTTGTCTGGGTATTTTTTGTAATAGCAGATTGTTAATGGAAATAGTTATGGATCTATACAGTATTTCACTCATCTGCCTTTGTTGTCAGCCTGTTGCTGTTCCATTAACCAATCATTTGTTTCGTGACAATTTAAGCCAGTCTGGCCATTTTTAATCTTTGAGAACTTAAAAAAAGAAAAAAAAAAGCTATCCTGGAAAGATAATTTTATCAATTAAAAATGAATTGCTCCTGGGAGCTCCTTCTTTATTTCTTAAGAGGCTGCTGTGTGGGCTTCCTAAGCTGGGGGGGGGGGGGAGAAGGAAGAGAATTAGAAAAGATAAAAAAAAGGTTGATTCAGTTGCCTCAGTTTTCAGTTGCCATTTCAAAGGCCCTCAGGTTTCTCAGAGAGATGCCATCTGACACCTCGAAAAGCTGAGGTATCCCCTAGGTTCTGCCAGCCCTGTCTTGAGTGCCCTAGGGCATTTCAGATGACCCTCACCTAAAGTCTGAAATGATGGGAAAGTGTGGGGGGTTTTGTTTGTTTGGTTTTATTTTTTGTTTTGTTTTGTTTTGTTGGGGTCTGTTTTTTGTTTTTTGTTTTTTTTTTTTTAATCTAGCATTTCCAGTTGATTTGGTAAATTGTGTAATACAACTATAATGTGAAGGGAGACAACAAAAGGAAACAACTGCAGTAATCCAACCTTACTTGCCCATGAACCAGGGCAGGTCTAATAACTGTCCTAAGTTAATAGCGTCTTATAGCTATGTTTTTCTAAATTGCAGTGGTCTGTACGCTGATTCATGGAATATCTACTCTATTCCAGAAAATAATTATTAAAAAAAAAAAAAAAAAGAAGAAGTTTTGGAGCAATGCAGCAGCTTGATGACACCTGAGAATTTATTCCAGAGGGATTTAGGAATCCTGTTTTTATAGCTGCTTCGTGCCTTTGGGCATATCAAAACAGTTAGGGACATGCAAAGTATCTGGCCCTTACAGTTCAAAGATGTTTATTTTAGTCATGCTTAGGAAGTTATACTATTGTGGTACCTACTGTTGTTGCAAAAGGCACTATTATCTTATTCTAGGCTCATTTATTTAAAAAGAAACGATGGTGATTCACTGAATGAATTATTCATACTTGGCTGAAGTGACAACATGTTATTGTACCAAGATACAGGAAAAATATAAAATTGTATTTGTTCTTTAGCTTTGGACACAATGGTATTTTTTAAAAAAATCAAATACTAATGTGTACTTTGGCACAACATCCTTAGCATTTGTGCCTCCCTCTGATAAAAGGTGATGCAAGAGCTTTCATCCAGCCTCTGTGCAGACAAGGACACTGCTTCAGGGGAATGCCAGACAATGTAGTAGCTCTTCTGTAGTAGCCAAGGAGAACATACTTCCCCTTACACTTAGCTGCTAAATAACCTTGGTTTTATCCTCTTTCCTTTTTAAGTACCCAATTCTGCTCTCATTGAGGTGAATGACAGCTTTTGCAGGAAATTTGCTTTTGTTCCATAGAAATTTACGGGAAGGAAATGGTCCTTCAGGAAGAGTCCGTTCCTGTGCCTTCATGAATTTTCTATAGCAAGGTTCACAGCAACAGCAATTCCACTACATTTACCTGCAATTCAGAAATAAAGTCTCATTGCTATCAACTACGTGTGTGTTCAGCTGTCTTAAAATCAAGACAGACGTTTAAAATCCTCCTATGGCCTTAGAAAAATAACTTTATGTGCTTTCATAAAACACCAGAAAACTTCTGTTTATCTCCTTTTGCATCCATTGCCACCCTCTTGATACCTGCTGCTGAGGTGCTGCACATCAGGTGCCTCTTCTGTTTTGCTCTCATAAAGGGAAATCGACAGTTTGTACCATAGTCTGGGTGTTACTATGAGAGAAAATTAGCTTACACCCTGCACTTCAAAGCAAAAAGAAGAGAACGTCATGGCAAATTTTACAGTCTACAAGAGATACTGAGTCATGGAGGGATTATTCAAAAACCACAAGCAATCATTACACTCACTTTTGCGTGCTTCATTTTGTGAAAATAAGAGAGAGCAGTTGTGGTTCTGCATCTTTTCTTGGTTATCATGGACATAAATCAATCACAGATTTGGAGGTATGTATTTTAAATCTTGAACTCTGCATGAAATTCAATGTGAAGTCAACATATAGTGGTTTATTTTTCTGAAGAACTAAGTTTAAGCACTTGTCTATGAATATTCCAGCTGTGGTGTACGTAGTGCACATATTTAAGACATACTCTAGTTAACAATGTCTGTTGAGATTGTGCTTGTGTCCTAAATATTGCCAGACTGCTGTACTGAAGACACGAAGAATGAAAGCAGCCTAGTGGCTGCTTAGTGTGTTTACTTTTCCTACTCATGCTGTTGGGAATGAAGCCAGTCACTTAGTTTTGGGGCCATTAATAGACTCTGACTCATTAATACTTTTGCCCAAATCATTTGGTTTTGCACAGAAATTCTTTTTTTCTGGTACAGGTAGTTAAGTCTTTCAGATTTAAGAGCTCTTATAGCGTGACTGCGACGTGATGATCACACAAACTAATTCTAATGGAGTTTACAAACACAGGCACTAAACACAATTACTCACCTTTAGGGGCAACAGTACTAATAGTGAAATGAATTAGCAACTTGATCTATTGGATATATTAATTTGCCAGCTAGATTTGGACAAAAGTAGTATCAAAGAGTGTGCCTCTTTATCCCAAAAGATAGAGGTTACCAGCACTGATTTCCTCAATACTGACTGATTCTCTATCATTGTCTCTAACATATGAATCGCCACATTGTTCAGTAATAAAAGTCAGGTATAATGTTCAGGAACAGCAGAGTAACGAGAGACAGCAAGGATCCACACTGCTTTTTCCTTTGCTAAATCTGAACTTTGTATCAGCTATCTCTACCCTGGCGGTAAGTAGCCCTATACTAATCCTGTGACGTACCCCAAGCCTCCCATTACAAGAAAATATCTCTCTCCTACTGAAATGGTATTCGTGTTTCTCTGATTCAGAAAAAAAGCCTGAAAAGCTGTCTTTTTTTCCCTCCTAGCTCTGTTCTTAACTTATGGGCATCTGGTTCAGATGGAGTTAAGGGTCTTCTAGTTCATTCAAACATCTGGTGCTATAAATATTCATGCCTTGGTTGGATGCCACATTTTTGTGTCAGTTGGTTACTTTGCCTAGAAAATACATGAGGAGTTTACATGAGGGGAGCTTTCCTTCGTCTGAGTGCTTGCTCAGAGTCATGACTATATTTTCAAAAATTGTTGAAGGAGGAAGAAAATTAAGGTTGTATAAAAGCAGTATAGCTATCCTGAGTCAGGCAAAAAAACCCACAACCATTTAGACCAGCTCTCTCTGACACCAATCAACAATGCATGACACATTTGACAGCGCTAGCATGATTATACACTGATCTCCTCAACGATTCATTAAGCCTTGTCTAAAGTTAGCTAAGAAGCCCTTCTTACAGCCGACAGAGAGACGGGAGTAAATGTGGACTCCAGCTGAAACAGATTCTCCATCCTTGGAGATATCCAAAATTTGACTGGGCAAGGCCTGAGTAACCTGGTCTAACCGGGCCTGCTCTGAGCAGAGAGTTTGGCTAGCTGACCTCTGCATCTCCCTCCCAACCTACACCATTCTGTGACTCTCTCCTTTCTATTTAGCATCCATCCATCCATTGCTCATCCCTTGGTAGCGGAAAAACAAACCCCCGTGCTCACCTGGGATCTTTTCAGTTATGCAATGAGAACATCAAAACACACATTCTGCAGCTTTTTGAAGGCACACAGGGCACAGCCAGATGCCCACCTATGAGTTATATGCCCATCACAGTCAGTGGAAATCAGATCAATACAGTCGATGGCTGCACTACATTTTATGAGTCTAGGTTGCCCACATTCTCTACAAACCTGTTACTAATTTGCTGCGTTCAAATTACAGCTTAGGCTGCCCCTGCCAATGTGGTGCACTACAACTTGTGCAGTTTATGTGGGTCACACATGTTTTATGCCGAACTGGGAATTTACTGCTGGTCTAATTAAATTCTTGACAGTCTAATCAAAGAATTATTATTAGTCTGGGTACGATGATGCCAACAATTATAGTTCAAATTATCCAAACGTTACAGCTCGTCCCAATAATGATACAGTGAAAACCGAAATATCCAAACTTTATCGTAATTGTGCCTTTCTCTAGTATTATGCTCACCCTTCCACTGTCATTCTGGTGACACAGAGATCATGTCCTAAGATTGACAGCTTTCGTCTTGGGAGGAGGGTGTCATCCATGGAAGAGGTATGATGCTGGGGGGTTCTTCCTCCTCGTTTCTGGAAATGGGATGTTGGTGTTGATGGTTTCTTTCTCCTTACTCTTGGGTCTGCTTAGTGTCATTTTTATGTACTTGCTAACAGTCCACTTGCTCCTTATTCATTGGTTCACAATTCCATATTACATCCAAATCTGCTCTGTACCGTATGTTTTACATATATCAGATGCCTGTTCTTTGCTCTTTTTGTTACCCCTAAATTGTTTGACCCAGCTCCCAAGGTTGCATTCCTGTGACAGCCAGTAACTGACTATACTGCTGAGCTGTTTATGACCCAGGGGCCTCTGTTATCATCCTGTGTCTGCACTTTCAAGGCTGCAGTTATCATCCTATGCCTGTACTTCTCTACACTGCATTTTTATTCTAGCATCATAGATAGGCCACCTTAGAAATAAAAAATACGTGTTGTATCTGCTACTTATAAAAATGTATATTACAATAAGCCTTACACCATTCAACTGTGCAAAGCTAAGCAAAGGCTGAAACAAATCAGGTTAACAGTCACCTGGTTATCAGAAGACTGCTGTTACAGCTAAACAAACTCAATCCAAGCTCCAGGCAGGTCAAGACAAGTCCAGGTGAATCCTGACAATGTCTTAAGGCCCGTGCTGTCAGCTTCACACACAGCCTGAAGCCTGCTACTCGTAGTGGCAGCACCATACGCACTGGGCTGTTAAGGCTGAAGGGTCTGGAGAGCTATTCAGACCTGTAACAGATGCTGCCACTTGAAGAACCCAGTCCTGCCTATAGTGTCCTGAATGTGTTTTGAATCCTGGCAATGCATTCCTTGATCTTCAAGGAGAGTAAATTATTAACCTTTTCTTTACCTAATTCTGATAGTGCTAGGATCAAATAACGTTCCTGAAAAGCACACACTTGGCAAAACTGTTTTGAAATGCAGACACAATGGTCTTATCTACATATGCTTTACCTCTGGGAGAGCTCATATGTCAGAACAACTGGTACATTACACATTTGGAGACAGCTTTTTCTATCACTCATAACTCTGACGTTGTCCGAATGGGACCAACAAATACCACGGTTCCTTCATGACTGGGACATTTTCCTCAGAGTAGAAACAGTCGAGATCAGCATGTCCTTCCAAGTGGACATTTGTGTGCTGAGTTAAGCAACGTTCTGTGTTGCTTGCTGACACCTGAGTTGCAGTCATACTCCTGTAGTACTTGCTGACTTGTCACTATACCTGCTCCATGTAGATTCACTTTTGCTGGGATTCTTGCAAAAGACCCAGACCTTCATCTCCAGTTGTAAATACCAGAAAAAAAATCTGGAAAACACTATGTGTCCCATTCAGCTCCCAATACTGGGCTTCCTTTCTGTTGAAACTTGGTATGGTATATATCAAAGGCTAGGAAATTTGAAATAATACATGCCTGAGTCTGTCCTTCAAATGGAGTTGGGACATGGTCAATGGAAACAGGATCTAGGAGAGCAATCTTAGATCCGTAAGCATAGGGAGCAAAGGACTATTCTTTAGTTCCAGTCAAATTCTCTCAAAGTATCAGCCAGCATCTTAGGCAATATGGTTTCTCACATCTGTTGCTTTCTATGTTTCCCAAGGGTTCTTGCAAATAATTTTTCACCTGTTTCTCCTCCTGTTTGATGCCTTCTCTTCCTTCTGAGACTTAACATTGCCTGCAGATTTTACAGAGGCTCCCATTTTCAGTTCCCAACATCTTGCTTATTATATTTGTCAGTGCAAACAGCTTTATAGCAGCGTTGTCAGCACATGATTCAGCACTTCTGGAAGCTCTCACAGCAGAGTATTCCAAATGACAAGGAAATAAACTCACTTAATGCTTGCTCAATGTCCTTATTAAGCTACAGACTTATGGCTGGAACATGTCATGGTCCTGATACTCAGTCACTCATTCTCCTTTCTGAGATGGGCACCTGGTTGTGGTTTTTTTTTTCTGTTATGGCCACATCACAGAACTAGCATGGTGGTTGATGCCCACAAGGTTTTCACCTCCAAGAGAATATAGCTGGCATGTGAACACAGTTCCAGATGTACAGGAGACTAGTCTCCTATGCCTAGAATTAACCTCTTGTATATCTTTTCCCTCTTTCGTCTTCTCCCCCTTATTCTGTGATGAGCAAAATTAGCCCTTAAGTGGCCTTTTCCTCAACTTTCCAGCCAGAAAGGGCTAATCAACTGAGATATCCTAGAAACAAAAATGAGCTACAACACCAAGATTAAGTACCTTCTGCTATTTTTCTGAAAAAGATACCTTTATCAAAGATACACTCTGCACACCCCATGGGTCACCTGCCCCTGCTCCACATCTTGTGCCTGTCCTTTTTATGGCTGAATTCATTTAGGAGCTCCTTGCTCATCCATGCTGCCTTTGTTTGATCGCCTGCTTGTCATGATGGACATTTCTTGAGCTTGGAGGAGGTGAGCTTTGAATATCAATGAGCTCTCCTAGACCCCTCTTCTTTCCAGGGTCATAACACATGGGATTCTTCCAAGCAGATCTCAGAAGAGGCTGAAGTCTGCTCTCCTGAAATGCAGGGTTGTGGTTCTGCTTTTTGCCCTGCTTCCTCTTCTTGGCATCCTCCTCCTGGGTCCTCCTGGATCCTGTGACTCCAGTGGTCAGACAGTCACTGCAGCTAAGGCTGCCTCCAACTTTCATAGCACTGATACTTGTTTTTAAGTATCAGGTGCAGGAGAGAACCTTTTCTTGATGGCTTCTCCAGGCTGAGAGAGCTGGGATTGTTCAGCATGGAGAAACGAAGGCTCAGGGGGATCCCATTCATGTGTGGTGATGGGATCCAAAAGGCCACCAGACGCTTTTCAGTGGTGCCCTGTGATAGGACCAAGAGGCATTTATCTCAGAATGGGACTAACTGCACAATGAAAATGCCTCTTTTTTCCCACTCACTATAAAAAGCATCCTGATATCTAGATCTTATGCAGACATCTGTAACAGAAACATCTAAATTTGGGTAAGCTAACTGGAATAAAGTGGAATAAATCTGGGCAAGACAGCTGACAAATACTTCAAGGTAAGTATTCCTCCTTTTGTTCAGCTGAACTCACATAACCATGTGCAGGATCAAACCCTTACCGACCTGCTGAGTTTCGAGCACTTCTCTACATTCCCAGCAGCATTTAAGACACTCAAGCATGGCACTGTCTTTTTTGCCTCAAAACCGATATGAATGCTGAAACATCGTGCCCGAAGCTATATACATGCACCGCACAATGGAACAAAAGCTAGCTTCAGTGGAAACTGTCATTGAAGATTATGTCTCGAAATTCATATTTACTTTCTGCCACTGCAGTCCTAGGTCAGCTGAGATGGTGACGGACACTTCCACTCAGATTCAGCGAACTAGGCATTTTTTCCAGAAAGCTTCATGCTTTTCAAAACATGAGCATGGAAAAGACTTGAGCAATTTTAATTACAGTTGTGACGATACGTCTGCCTATCACTAGTTCCTGATGTGTGTCTGGATAAAATTTGGACAACTGCCTCTATTTACCTGAAGTGGCACAGCGTATTCTGACAGTGGGACACATGCTGTTTGACTGTTACCATGATAGTGAAAAAGAACGTTTTTCTCCATGTTTAACAAGTTACCTTTTGAGGTAGGCAGTCATATTCAAAACCCTCCTGGATGTGTTCCTACCCAGCCTGCTCTAGGTGACCCTGCTCTGGCAGGGGGGTTGGACTAGGTGATCTCCGAAGCTCCCTTCCAACCCCTACCATTCTGTGACATTCAGATAGTATTAACTGCCATCAAAGCTCACGTGTCTAGCGAGTAGGTAAAAACTATGCATGTCAGAAATCCCCTAAAAGTCCTTTGAAGGGCTCTGCAGGATACAAAACACTTACTCAAGAGGAAACTCGAGGCATGGGGCCTTAGAGAGAATTTAGGGCTGAGTTAGGGTTGCAGCTGGTTGGGTTTGGTTGACGATACGTCTGTTAATGGCATGGTAATGCTCAATTTTTGTTTAATTCTGACTTAGGTTCAAAGGAGACTAAGCTAGCGCTACAAGGAGCCACTGTAACAGCGCAGCACTGGGCGGTTTTTAATGCAGTTGTATTACACAGAATAAAAGGCTGGTTCCTAATGCAAGAGGTCTGTAATTTCTGCAGAGATTTATTTTATATAGACAAAAATCAATTTGGGCATAAAGCCTGCTCAAGAGCTGTATATATGGGAAATGCATATAATGATGAAGAGACTGAAAGTTATTTAGAACAAAACCATTATCAGTACTGTGGAGGACGGTGTGTCACAGGACCTCTAATTTGAATGATCAGCATCATCTTGATACTGAAAATATCGTTTTCACTTTATAGCTTTTTTAAATAGATTTTTGTATTGTGTTATAAGCGTTAGGAGAAATGCCAATACATTAGACTTACTGACCTAGCAGTAATTTACCGTGAATATATACTCAACTTCCCTCTGTTCCTGCAGGACTGAGACCGTGCATGGCAGTTAATATTTTAGAGCAATACTGGCATCTACGAGAGCATGGAGTTACTTGTGTATCTATTATTTGGCCTTTCCTCTTCTAGTTGTATAACAAAATGATTTTCAGATAACATCCAGGCCTTAATTGTTCAGATTTTTTTGAGTACAACCGATTTAAAAACAAAGTAGCTTTCAGATTAATGGCTTAACAAATGTTTGAATAATCTTCTTCCTAAGGAATACATGCTAAAACTGTTTTCTACTTAATCGTACCTTACTGATAGTACAAAAAAGACAAATATTGCCAAGATCAGAGTGGAAATGTTTTGTCCAAATAGGACTTCATAACAGTGACAGATTTCTTCTTGCAGTTCCCATCTGTATTGACTTTCAATCCACACGGCATATTACCATCTGTATTTTCTACCATTTCCTCCATTTTTCCCAACAGATCTCAAGGGTTTGGGGATATTTTTTTTTGTCCTCTCTTTTCTAACTGGAGGTATTTTCTCACATATTTCCCACATTCCTTCATTCAGCGCATATTTACATTCTTTATTCTGTTTTTCTACTTTACTGTCATCAGTTTTATCGACTTTGCCTGACTTCTGCACATTCCATTCAACCCTGTCTGTTAAATGGAAACTTCAAAGCCATATGGGGTTTTTTAAACATTGCTTATTTCCATAACAGCATAGGATCCGTACTGTCAAGCTAGGTTTTTAACATTGTATCTGTATCTGAAAAAAACCAGTAAAAAATATACTATACATTTTTAAAAATTATAATTAATCCAGGTGGGTTTTTTTTTTTTTCAGGTAGCGTCCACTACTGGTGTTTGTTACACATATAACATAAATAATTAAATTATTATATTTTATTACAAGCCATTTTCTAAAAAGTAGTCACAAACTCAGAAAGAGAGAAACCGGCTTTAAAGAGAACAATTTCAAACTGGCACATGTGCTTATTCCTGTGATTCTTCTGCTGTGTACTGACTTCTCTCAAAGCACGCATGCCTCTCCAAAGAGGTGGGATTTAGCAAATCCTTTTTACTCACTGTTAGACCCTCCTCTGTCACCCGTCTGAAACGCCATCACCCTCTGCGTTCATTCTTCATAGCAACATCCAGCTTGTGTCACATTATGTGGAAATATGACTCTTTAAGAGGAATCCCCTCTCGGAGACAAGCACGCGCTGCCTCAGCCTTTATTTATGGACTCTGTACCATTTCCTCTGGATTCACAGCTTACTCCACAAAACTGGCTAAGCAATCATCTCTCAGTGGCAACTCGTTGTGCTCTTTTTTTTTTTCTGCAAAACCCATCAAGCTATACTGAAGAAGCTGTACTGCTGCTCATGTGAGCATTGCCTCCCTGAACTTGTCTGAAGCGTAGCTATGCCTGTTTGGCAGATGGTGGTCCTTCACTTCTACGGCCTCCTGCTTTAACCGTGCTTGTGGCCAGCGAAGGTAATCAGTGTAAGTTGTAAGGGAGACAACACAGACAGAAAGATCTGACCATGCTACCAATTTAGCAAAAATACAGCTACGCACAGCTATGACGAGCTTGTCAGAATATACCTGAAATAGTTTAAAAGTGTCTCTGTGACTAACAGGAAACGGCTATGGCAGTAGAGATCAGCGCAGAACTGCAAAATCCATCCTAGACCAAGGCAAATATTCAAGATGTTTCCCACCCTGAGCTCTGTGATGCAGTAATGACATTTAAAGCTGCTTTAGGTATAGAATCATAGAATCACAGAATGGTAGGGTTGGAAGGGACCTCTGGAGATCATCTAGTCCAACCCCGCTGCCACAGCAGGGTCACCTAGAGCAGGTTACACAGGAACGCGTCCAGGTGGGTTTTGAATGTCTCCAGAGTTGGAGACTCCACCACCTCTCTGGGCAGCCTGTTCCAGTGCTCTGCCACCCTCAGGGTAAAGAAGTTCCTCCTCATGTTTAGGTGGAACTTCCTATGCTCAAGTTTGTACGGTATTTGGATATATCCAAGTACGAGATTCACAAGACTATACACACTGAACAAAGATGACGACGACGTAATTGAAAAACTGCATTCAGCTGCAAAATCTTAAAAGTAACCTAGTATTTCTGTCAACAATGGCTCTGGCATTGCCTGCATTGCCTAAAAAAAAAAAAAAAAAAAAAAAAAAAGAGAGAAGAAAAGATTAAGAAAACCAAGCCTATCTCTTGCTGTTTCTTTCTAAGCAATTCAGTCCCAGTGATTTCTTTAAGCCAAGTTCCTGCTTAAAGCAGCCATCTAAACCCACACAGAGATCAGAAATTTTGCGCAGTTTACATAACCAAGAACCTGGAAGTAAAACTAAATAGTTTATAATCAGAGTTTGAAAAAAGTGAGGAAAACAAATACAATCAGTGAATTCACAGCCTGGTTTCAGGTCAGTCCATGAGTACATTAGGCGCATTAATTTAATTATATTTACCTTTGGAAAAATCTATTTATTTCCCACTGACATTATCTGTATTAGAGGTTTGAAAACCAATGCTCAAGACGCAAAATGAAGCTACAAAAACTAAAATTTTATTTTTTTGTTCAGTTTTTGGATACAAATGTACAGCTTTTATTCTAAATTCTTTAAATTATACAGCAAGCAAAACAGGACAGTAAACTTAATATTTACTTAAAATAGTACAAAACTGTAGAATTATATAATATGCCGTACTGGTTTCATGTATGTTTATTATGACAAAATTAACCTAGTTCTGAAATTCTACCTATTGTGTAAGTTCCATCAAAAATCTTAAAAATTTGAATAGGTTTATAGAAGTAAGTGTGAAGTTAAACATAGCGCTTTGTTACTTGCCAGCCATTGACTGAATGACGAATTAAAACCAAATTTAAAACTGCCAACAGTCTTGTACTGCTTGCCTTTGTGCAATTACGTTCAGACTTGTCTGAATTCAGATCACATCCTTCGAGTCAACTTTTCACAGAACTGAGCCTGCAACAATTATTACTACCAAGAAGATTCTTTTCTTGGCTCATTTCCGTGGTGGAGCAAATGTTAAACTGTTGTAAACTTGCTGACTAACACCAATCATGTTTCTACTTTCCTAAAACAAATCTAAAGCAATACTTTATTTTAAATGTCTTTTTGTCAGTATTTTGTTTACATGCTATTCAGAACACTATTTATGTTCCCTTAAATACAGATCTTTTACAATAACCAATTTACTGCAGGATCCAGAAAATAGCGCTAACCATTACTGCCACGGTAGGCCCTTAAGATTTATGAAAGTCAAAGTGAAAAAGTAAATCTTAAAACTAGTATTAAAGTGGTTTAGTCAACATGACTTGTTCATCTATGTAATAAAGTCCTAACAGTTCTGAAATACACATTTCTCACACATATATGTGTATATATATATATATATTTTGTTCAAGAGAGTATAATAGAGACAAGGACATACTGGAGAGAGTCCAACAAAGGGCCACCAAGATGATGAAGGGACAGGAGCATGTCCCCTGTGAGGAAAGTCTCTGAGACCTGGAACTCTTCAGCCTGGGACCCCTTCAGAAGGCTGAGGGGGAGATCCCATCAGTGTATATAAATCCCTAAACGGAGGGTGCAGAAAGGATGCAGCCAGGCTCATTTCAGTGGTGCCCAGTGACAGGACCAGAGGCAAACAAGCACACACAGAGCTTGTGGAGACTCCATCCTTGGAGATATTCAAAAGTCATCAGGACATGGTCCTGGGCAACTGGCTGTAGGTGGCCCTGCTTAAGCAGGGGGGGTTGGACCAGATGATCTCCAGAGAGCCCTTCCAACCTCAATCATTCTGATTCTGGTTCTGTGATTTAAAGGTGCCTTAGTGCTTGCTAATTACTTTGTGTTATAGATTAACATTATGCCATAGCCACAACCTCTGGAACCAGACAGTTAAAATATATAGATAACACTATTTTGAAAATACAAAGATCTGACAGAAATGCATGACCTTCCTTTTTAACCTTCTACTAGTAAAATGACATAGCCTCCTATCCAGTTACATAGCTTAAAAAAAAGAAAAAAAAAGTTGTAATATTCCAGAAAGAATGAGAACTGAAAGATGGACATATTTAAAGCCTACATTAGTCACATCGTCTGTTTTGAAGATAAGTCCTATAAGTACACTGATAATATTCCTGAAGAAAAAGAAGTTGTGTCTCCATGTATCTCACAAGTTGTATCACCCTTCCAAAATGTGTCCCTAAGTATGATGAAACTACCTCCCCACACACACCTCTACTACCTCTACTGAATCTACCCCTGCCTCTGCTGACTCTTTTCCCAAGCTCTATGGAATATTTTCTCATTTCCCTAGTAAAGACATTCTGGTTCTTGCCTACTGTCCTTTCTTCCCTTAAAAGAAATGATTTGCACAAGTTCAGAACTGAAAGTTAATTTTAATAAATGCTTACTTAATTGTATTCCAACACTTATGGACTAAAATGCTATTTGGCAGCTATTAACTAACGCCCAAGTTTGATTTTCTAGTACAGTGTATTCCACAGAGCTGAGATACAAGAAACCAGAAACTATGGATGTCAGGTGCATTTTCAAAATTTCAGATCAACACTCCGTTTCTGATTTGTACACCACTTTTCAGGAAATGTCTTCTTGGGCTGAGATGTCACATGCAACATTTTGGAAACAGTTTACTTTGGGAAAATTTGTTTCTAGCAATATAGAAGACACTAGAAGTTAAACCTATTACATGAATGGTCCAAATTCCATTTGCCATGAAATCTGGTAATATAATTAAGAGCTTTTCCTTCTGTTTGGTAACTTAAGCACAGTGCAGTACTCTGTACAAACTATTCTTAAACTCAGTATGACCTTTACTAATAGCTGTTCCTTTTAAGACAGAATAATAAAAACTTTCATTACGTATAGATGTAAAGAGGAAAAAGGAGGAAATCCTGTTAGGAAAATAATAACATTAATCCATTTCTAACCTGTATTTCTCTGCCAACTTTGTTTCCTAACTGCTAGGGCTTTTGATGTGCAACAGAGTTCTTGTATTAGGAACATAACAAACGCAACGAAGAACAGAGTAGGCCCCAACTTTCCAAACTTGTTTTGTTTGGGTAGCTTTAGTAACCGTTGCATTAGCCAGATTTGGGCTGCAAGCAAGGTCCTGGGCACACGCAGAGAGCCTCACGCTTCCACCTCCTCCTCCCTCGTAATCCTGTGCATCTTCACTCCCACCCACGTCTAGAAACAAAACTCTGAGCTCGCTCTCCAATTCTCTGCCCTCCTACGCGTGCATACTGGGACTTAACTTCACTCCCTCAGGTCCTCACCCAGCTTATCAGTAATGACTGCCTGCACGAAAATGCTTACCCCGCTGAGCAAGTCAGCCCCCACACTAACAAGCAGCCTGGATAAAGGCGATGACCTGGGCTGCAGGATAAAGTTCTGCGTGCAAGCCATGAGTGACAGCAAGAAGCTGCTTTTGTGAGAGCATTTTCTTTGCAGATCAGTTATACTCCAGCACACGCACAGACACTCCTCTCCACTGCAGCTAGGAGCTGCATCTACAGCTATTTCGAAATTGTTTCGTACCACAGCTACATCTCTTGACAGTTTGGGAACCTCAGAATGAGTCATTCTCATCTGATGCGCCACTATGGGTGAACGTTTTTTTTCTCTGTTTTACCCCAGGAGGTCAGAAACAGATAAACATTTATAGTTTTAGGAAAAAGAAATGAGAAGAAAGTCACAACATTTTCTTGCCAGAGAACGGTGCTTTGCCTTCAAAGGAACAGAGGTCAAATGGGCTCTTAACTTATAATTACTTTAGGCAGATGCGTATTCAATATCGTTCCCCAAGTCACCAAGATGTCTTCTGTGCCATATCCTACTTCTTCTGGCCCTTTGGGGATAAATATCTAAGCAAGATATAGGTTTGGGACATAACAGCCTCACAGAATAGAGTGGGGAAAGGGTTGAGGTGCTAGCACTCGGTCGTGAGCTGGACACCATGTATGCCACCTTGGAAGAATCACATAATTTTCTAGGTTGGAAGAGACCTTTAAGATCATGGCGTCTAACCATTACCCTCATACTGCCATACTGCCGAGTCCACCACCATTAAACCACATCCCTAAGCACCACATCTAAATGTCTTTTAAATACCTCCAGGGATGGCGATTCAACCACTCCCCTAGGCAGGCTGTTCCAATGCTTGATAACCCTCTTAGTGAAGAAATTTTTCCTAATATCCAATCTAAACCGCCCCTGGTGCAATTTCAGGCCATTGCCTCTTGACCTATCGCTTGTTACTTGGGAGACTGACCCCCACCTCGCTACAACCTCCCTTCAGGTAGTTGTACAGAGCGATAAGGTCTCCCCTCAAACTCTTTTCCTCCAGGCTAAACAACCTCAGGTCCCTCAAACGACCCTCATAAGACTTCTCTAGACCGTGAACCGGCTTCGTTGCCCTTCTCTAGACATGGGCCAGAATCTCAACGTTTCTGCTGTAGTGAGGGGCCCCAAACTGGACACAATACCCGAGGTGGGCCCTCACCCATGCCAAGCACAGAGGGAGCTGAGAATGGCCGCCAGCACCGTCGGAGGGTGCATCACCACACAACGTGCAGGCCCGCAGCAGGGCCAGGCCCTCCAACACCCTCGGCAGAATGGATGGACAGCAGGCAGCAACCCTCAGTGCCTTCAGCAGCGGCAGACGGCAATGGCGACAGGCCACACCACGGGCTCAACAGCCCCGAGGGACACAAGGGGAGAAGAGGGACGCCGGGGCGGCTGGCGGAGGTGGGAGGAAGACGACGGCGCGGTTCTTCACGCCTGCAGCATCCGCCCAAGCTTCCCTCAGACCCGCGGCCCCGGGCACAACATAGCGACCGCCGCCCGCCCCACCCATGCGCGCCCGGCCGCGCCGGGGGGCTGCCTGCACCTCCCCTGGTGGCGGCCGGGCGGGGGGGCGGATCCTGATGTGGCTCCGCCCCCGAGGTGGGCGGGAGGCGGCCGGGCCGGGCCGGGCCGAGCCGAGCCGGGGCGGAGGCGGTGGCTCCGGCAGAGCGGGTGGGGGAAGGGCCCAGGGACGCAGGGCCGGTTGGAGGAGCTGCGGTCCGCCGGGATGGACCACCACCAGCCCGCCAGCCGCTACCGAGTGGTGAGTGCGGCGTCCCCGGCGAGGCCTCTGCTCCCTCCCTCTGCCGGCCGGGCTGGGCTGGGCTGGGCCGGGCCGGGCCGGGCCGGGGCGGCGGGGCGGGGGCGGCCCTTCCCCTCACCCCCCCGCCGTTCTTTTGGGGGTTCTGGCAGGGACCCCCTGGCGTTTCCCCAGCGCCGGTACGGGCCCGGGCGCCGCTCAGTCCCCTCCCCTGTCCCGGCAGCGGCGGGGCTCTAACAGCCGGGCCTTGCCCGGGCGGACACCCGCCCTTTCCCAGCCGGCAGCCCTGGCGCCCGGCCTCTGAGGGGGCGGCCGGCCTGGGCCGCGCTGCCGGTCTGCACGGGAAACCGCCTTCCCCCTCCCTCCGGCTCCCCCTCGGCCGTCGGTGCCGGTTGGGAAGGGGGGGGCGGTGGGTTTTCCCCCAGTGCGTCCCCCGGCGGTGAGGGAGTGGCGGGCCTCGGCGGGCGGAGGGGGCGGTGGAAGCGGGGCGGCCGTTCGCCCCCGCCTCGCTGGGTAGCGGTAGGGTCGGGTCGGTCACCTCAGGCCAGTACCTACCTGGCAGCCAAGCGGCGTTTCTGCCCTAAAGCCTTTTTATTTGTGGTAGCTCGCAGCTGTCTGGCTCAGGGACGGGGTTTAGTGTGTGTTGTCATCTGGAAACCCGTGTGTGTGTGTACTGGAAACCCGTGTGTGTGTACTCGCACACACGTGTACACTGGTTTACAGGAGATTAGGTGCAGGAGACTGTCAGACGCAGAAGGTTGACCTTCGGCAAGCCTCTGATTGTGTGAACAGGCACAAACACATGCATACACACAAGCACCTTCGTGTGAAGCCCAGTCTTCATTGGAGTCCAGTTTAAATCTCCATTCTTTCCTTCCTACACCTCACCGCAGAAATAATCATTTAGGATGCAGAGGTTTTCCTCCCGCCCAAATTGACTGTACTGCTTGTTTCTTGCAGTTATTAGTTCAATGTGAGTTATGTTCATCTTGCAGTCCTTGCCTTCATATCAATTATCCTCAAAATATATAAGCTTTTCTGATTATTGGTTGCAAAAATTACAATTACACTCAAAATATCTAGGCTTTTCTGGTTATTGCTTGCAAAAATTACTTAGGTGCAGTCAGTCTCCTCAGGAGTTTCAATGTTATCCTTCAGTTCCTTGTACTTTATGGCATTGCTACGTATGTAAGGTTGTACTATAGAAGTCTGAAATCCTTGCTACTGCCTGTAATTCAAACTTCTGCTACAATCTTCTACCTAAATCCTGAATTATTTGTCTTACTGTGTTTTACAGCTTGAGCAGTGAAAACAATGTCCGCAGTAGTAATCGCTTTTACTTCTGTGCATATGTAGAACTAAAAGCTGGTGCTTAGGTTATCCCTAGGTTATGATCTGAAAAATAGTAATAGGAAAACCCTTGCACTAGGTTTGGAATATTTATTGTGATAGTCCTACAGTGTGGGAGATTTCTGTATGCTTTTTGGATGAGTATATACTGGGACTGTCATATGGCTGATGAACACACCTAGCGCCCTGCAACTTCTCAGGAGTGACGTATGCCTTTAGGATGGTAGTTGGTTGCAAAGTGCTTTATGGGTCAGTGCTTTCCAGCTCACTTCTTTTTCTGCACCACCCTACCGTAGCTTGGAATCAGCTGAAGTCTGAAAGTCATTCTTTCGTTGTGACGGAGAACAAAAATGTTAGCAGAGCGTTTTCTTAAGAGCCTGCAAACACTAGCTTCTCTGAGGCCTGAGGTAACCTGGGTATCTTTTGAAAGGCCTTAAAAGTATATGCTATTAAACTTTAGGGAAATTTTATTCCATTACTCAAAGGAGTAGGAAAAAACATGGTAAAATGGAATGAAGAAATAATTTGCCTCTAATATTTTTATGTTAAATTTGATTAGGAACTTCCAGCTGTGATGCTGGTGCCTAACTTTGGGTAAATGCTGTTTTGTGTGGCCTTCCAAAAGGGCTAATCTTAATATTCAACAGCAGGAGTTGGCCTAGTCAGTTTCCTGTGTATATTGAACTTTGTGGTCAGTTTGTGTCACCGAATTTTGTTAAGGAACTGTTCTCTGAAGACTTTGCAATTATAGCACATTAAGTGCCATTGAGTTTGTTGTAAGTCACAATGAAAGTGCTACCTCAGTCTCTGATGTACTCCAGAGTTTAAAATATGACCTTACTGATTACTATCCCATAGGAAAAAACATGTGGTTTTATCTTCCCTCTGTTATATCTGACAGCTAGACATTGAGATTTTTGTAATGTTATTTACCTACTGTATTGGATCAGAGAATAGAAGGGACCAGGAGATTGCAGATACGCTTAATTAGCACCTGATTATTCAAGCACGCGATCTTAAGTGTTATGATGCATTTGCTTACATAATGGCTATGAGAGGTAGTAAGCAATAGATTATTGCAGATTTTATGATTGTGTCCTAATTTTTAAGGACAAAATACAGAGGAGAAATACGACTTAACATGCTTAATATCACATTAGTTCTGTGAACACCCCACTCTGTAGTGCTAAGCTGATGAAATCTGACCAGTTCTGCAGTGCTCACTGTCTTTTTTTTTCCTCCTTCATGAATAATAGCAAACACTTTTTTTTTCTTTTTTTTTTTTTACAATTGTACCAATTCTGCCTTCTAACTGATTTGTTTTGCTGTATTCAGGGCAATTTCTATTCTAAATAGAAAGAATTATAGACATGTACGTTATTATCGAAAGAATTACTGACTTGCATTTCTGTTCCTGGCAGTGACAGTAGCACTTCACCGAAGTTGAAGGGGCTGTCTCGCTGCTGCCTCTTCTTATTTGTCATTTCTTCAAGTAAGTTAAACTAAAGGACTTTAAGAATGGCAGGCAATTTAGTTTTGAGCTGTAGCACAAGAAGACAGTTTTATGACTTCTTACGAAACAGAAAATGTCAGATCATAAAGCTAATCCTCAGCTTCTCTTGTTTTTTATCTCTGTCAGAAATAGCACTAACGCTTCATTCTTAATCTTCTTCTTTCTTGTGTGTCTGTTTTAAGTAAAAAGCAGTTTAAAAATGTTCAAGCCAGGCTACTGTTAAAAAGCTGGCACTTGGAATTGCAGCAGTGAGTGTGTTGCGGGCAAAGAGCAGGCGGTGCATCAGCTTTACGTAACTGTCTGCCGCGGGCATGTGTGGTTTGTATTGCTTTCTGCCCCTCCTCTTCTGTCCTCTCTTCATAGGGCAAAAAGGCAGCTAATTGATGGGTAAGAATTTGTCATGCTTCCCTGCAGGAATATGACATCAGAAGTAAATTAGCCAACCTTTGTTGTCTTGTTTTACTTCCTTTTTTCTTTTTTTTTTTTTTCCCTTAGTCACTTGCATGCTGCAGTCCTGTTGGTAAATGTGCCTTAAATTTTGCATTCTTTACAGGTATAGTCAGTTCAGTTGTGTCATTTCCTTGTTGTGTTTTTATCTTTTTCTTTCCCCCATTCTGCTTGTTGTCAGATAAGGGGATTCAGGCATCAACTTCAGGAAAATTATAATAAAAATTCTTCAGTGATCGTTCTCCTGATTCTTTTTACCTTCTAGCTCTTTGTCATCTTACCTTAATGTGTGCATTACTGTCTTGTCTGAAATGTCTGCCTCTAGTCCAGCTTGTTTGCAGAAAAAGTGATTTGAGTCACGCTTTGTGAATCTACACTGAAACAAAGCAGAAGAAACGCAGCCGTTTTCTGCAGTGCGTAAAACTGGGTGAGCAACTAAGTATTAAAGCTCAGGATTGCCTTTTTTTTCTGTGAAATGTGATTTTTCCAGATAACCTGAGTCATGAGGGAAGAATTCACGTGCATATGAGTGATTTAGGCACAGAAATCCCGTTGAAAGCTGCAGAACTTACATGCTGAACTGCTTAAGAACTGTAATTAACTCACCGCTCTCCCCAGTCTTTCTTGATTAAAGCTTTGGGTTATCAGTCTGGGGTCAGGTAGTCATCAGTCTTTGATTTACGGGGTGGTCAGAGCTAGATAGGTGAGTGGTAAAATGGGGAGGTAGCAAACTGGGATGGATGGAGCCAAAGGCAGCAGTCCACATGAATGTCACTTCAGCTGCCACTGAACTTGCCGTGCCACTGTAGCACCAGGGTTTGTTGGGGTTTGTAAGCGATGTGTGATGCAAGACTCTGAAACGGCAGCCTGCTATTTGTAGAGGGATAAAGAAATAGTGATTTTTTTTTAAAAGGTCTGTGAATCTTGTATGAATGTAAACTGTGTACGCTTTTTAGAAACAGGGTTAAGAGATGAAAATTGCTCCTGTAAACACTTTATTCCAGTCCATTTGCCTGCATAATGCTACATGTTGTGAGTAGCTTTATGAATATCTCAGATAAGGCTTAATTTTCTGTGCCTCTTAACTCCATTGTCATTGACTCTTTGCTTTCACAATGTTATCTGGTTAAAAACCTTAATCAAAGTCAAGTTGTCTTTGTAGGTCTCAAAAGCATGAAAGTCAACCTACGCAGGAAATGTGCACAAAGAAAAATGTCTTCTTTCTTTTCACAGGACTGAACCTAATAGTGACTGGCAAATAAACCCCCAAATATAGTTTATTCTACACCTTCGATATAAGTCCCCTAGCTTATATCTAGCATATTTTCTATAGTATTTACTGTCTTTGAAGAACTCTTATGTAATTGGTGTTACCGAACAGATTGAGCTAACTTATGTTAGGGAAATTCTGTTGCTTTCCACAGATCTAGTGGTGATGTCGTAACTGGAAGATAAAATACTGCATCTAGGGGACTATGTTTATTGTATTGAAAAATATTGAGTAGAGGTGCATTAAGTGATAAGGTTTACTGTTGCTTGTGACAGTTGCGCTGAACCTCTTCAGTTTTGAAGATAAAATTTTTCAGTGTACTGAATTCTTACACGTGAAACACCTAGCCTAGACCTTTAATAGTTTAGAAGAGCAAATGAGGATCTTCTGAAATGAGATAAGTGACACTTTCAAAGAATTGGCTATCCTTGAGTCTTGATTGTTTTTTTTTGAATTTACTTATAATAAACATTTTAAATTTTGAATTTATTTCTGTAACATTTTTACCTGTGACAAATTTGCCCATCAAATATGGTGGGGTTTTTTTGAAAGAATAGCTTTAACATTTTTATAAACATTTTTCCCTATTTTTTTATGAAGAATCCTGCTGCAAATGAAGAAGAGAAATTGTAGATGTTGAGATATGTTTGCAGATATGGTAGTGATACAGTTAGTGCTTAAAGTAATACATTTTCACACTTTTGTCACTTTTTAGTTAAGTTTTCAACTACTTTTGTGTTTCATGTGAACAAGGAAATAAACCTCATGTCTCTCTGTGTGCTCCTCCTAAATGAAGGTGATGGGGTACCAAACAAATACAATCCTTTCTGTCTAGTCCCCTCGGTAAATTTAAAGCAGGGTGGTTTAACTTTGTGTGTTGCCATCACTGCTGGTTTTTGGATCTCTCTTTCAGAGGGCCACAGATACAACACCAAGCTCTGTGTCTGATTCATAGGAAGAAACGCTGGCTCACTGGTACAAGGGGAGTAACTGCGGTTATAATAGCTTTCTGGTTCTTCATGTGGGCACAGGTTGTGGCGTGTGGGCAGTTTCCTTTCTTTTTGGCGTGGGCAGAGAAGGACATAGGGTGGTTTTTATTGGCCCTGCAACATAAATTGGTTTAGTTATATAGGGTGCCGGTTTTACCATACTGAAAAAATAAAACAAGTAGTGAAAACCAGCAAGCCTTACCTGGGTTGTTCCACTCGGGTTTTTTCTCCAAAGGTCTTGGCTGAGTCTGCACAAGAGTAGTGCAGGAGGAGAGGGTAGGAACACGACTGCCCTTTCTGACTGCAGCAAGCTGTTGGTGTGGCTGAGAAACACCGAGATTTTTAGGTTCTTGAAAGATGCACAAAGCCAAAAGGAAGATGTACGTGATCTGTGCAGTGACACTGAGTCATGTAATGTAAAAAGGACAGCTTCAGGCTGTGGCATGCATACATGCCACATCTAGTAAGTCTTCTAATCCTATTAAAAAAGGCAAAAGTTCAGTAACAGGAATAAAATGCCTTCAAATAGCAGGGTTAGCAGAAGTCAGCTGTGATGCGGGCAAGCTATGTGTTCTTTTCATGCTACTTTAAAAAAAGAGAAACTCTAAGCACTCTCTCATCTTTTTCGTATCTGAAAAATACGATATGAATTTCATCAGGCTAATTTCAGAAACCAAGTGCTACTGTAATACAAAATGTTAGTAGCAGTTTTCTGGATGGGGAAAATGAGGTACTTTTGACAAATGGCTAACTCTAGGCTTATTTTGAAACTTTCTTCCCAATGACAGTGTTGGCAAAACAAGGAAGATGTGGCAACTGGTAATGTCATCACACCTAACTTTGTGAGACCTCAGTGCTCAGTTTACAGTCGTAGGTGTGAACATTGTGTTGAGTTTGGTAGCCTCAGACCTCCTTCTAAACTTCAGGTGCGTCAGCTACTTCAGAAAGAGGAATGAACAAATGAACGTATACCAGTACACCCACGTTAGGCAAGACATTTTCAAATGGAGAAGAAAAGTAATCCAAAGAAATGATGAGTAAAAAAAAAAAAAGAAATTAAAGAATTGGCAACTTGTTATGTTGGGGAGGCCCTGCCAACTGTTCCTACTGACATGAAGCTATTGCACAGCCACGACTGTGGGTTTGAGCTGCTTCAGGCTTAGGTCTCCCACTTCCTGGACAAGTGCTGTCACAGCTAGCTGATTTTAGTAAAATGGGCACCCCCTTCGCCAGCTGTGTTTTCAATGAAAATGACTAACTTCTTCTGTTTTGTGCCGAAGTCATTTCAGACTCGCACAGCCGGGGCTCACAGCACATGTCAGGATGCGGATGCCTTACGGCTTTGAGATTTACCGTGCAAGTGGAAAATATATTTCCATTTTAACATTTAACTGTTTATTCCATTTAAGCATTGTTTCCATTATCGCAGGCTAAGATTAGTCTAAAACTGATATAGTCTAATGCACTTCTCAGTCACTCTATAGCCAAAACACTAGATATCGAGTCACCCCCCCAACCCCATCCCTGGCTGTGCCTCCTCCAACTGTGTTTGGAATGGACAGAACGATCTGGAAAACAAGCCTCCAAACTTTGAGTGGTGTAGACACAACAAAATCTGGTCAATAACCTGTATGTTACTTTATTTCTGTTTGTAATCCCATTTTTCTTTCTCTGGAGTTACTGTTCCAGGTGTTTGGCAGAGATTTGTCATCTTCCTTCTTGTACAGTGTGGCTTTCCAGTAAAAAAATAAAAGTTTGGTCTCCAACTATTGTATGGTAACATATTCACAAACATAGCTCGTCCATTTTAGTTTTGAACAATATTTTTACCTTTTGGCAGTAATCCTATTAATGTTGACTGATTATTGTTGTAGGAAAGGTCAGAATCATGTCCTTGGTAAAGGTGTATATGTAGCTTGAATTATTGAATGTGGTTTTACTTTTCCCTGATTAATCTGAAAAGGTTACGTAGAGCAACCTTGAGGAAAAGTTATTGACAAAAGGATGCTTACAGTATCAGTTATCTCCTTATTGCAGAAAGTAAGGGTGTTGGGGGATGGGATGTTTGTTTGTTTTTTTATTTTTTTTATAAAGCAGCACAAGCTGATGTTTAAGGATTGCTTTGGTAATGGTTAATGTAGTTAACACTTGTCATCTTTGAGGAGTGAGTGATGCCTTTGGTAAAGCATGAGACAATTGGGTAAGAGCCCTGGGTGATGCTGAGGCCAGTTGTCCATTTTGATTGTGGTAATTGTCACATTTTGAAATTTAAGGGAAATGGTATTTAAGGTATTTAAGGAATGTACTGAAGCATTAAGACTCTTAACTGAAACTCCAGGATTGTGGTCACAAAATTGACTTGCATCAAATGCATAGAATGAACAATTAGGAAAAAGACTTGCACAAGCTGTATATTCTTAAAAACCTTTTCCAAATTCTAGAATGAGAGTGCGTAATTCGAACAAACAAGCAGGTCGCTAAAGCCCTGCAGTGCTGGGCTGCAGCTGATGATGTGCAGTGTGGCCCATGTTCCTTTCTCACGTACCACAGTGTCTGTTACTGTTTTTTTTATTTAGTTAGTTATTTTAATACTCCCTGTGGTTTACAGGTAGCACTAGTTTGGTCTTCTACTACTCTCCTCTGAAGAGCTCTTTAGTCTTCTACTAGTTTGGTCTTCCACTCTCCTCTGAAGAGCTGAGCTTCCTAGACTGCTGCTTTTTGTTGTTGTTTCTGTTCAGCTGCCTTATAACCACAAAAACATGACCTGCTTCTAGACGTATGCATCATCTCTCCAGCAGCCAAAAGATCCAGAGAATTGTCCTTTGGGCCAAATATTTTGTAGGCTTGCTTTAAAATGCTTAGTCAACACTTTTCAGCTCTAACAGCAGAGTGGAAAAAACTCAATACTGTCTGCTGAGACATAAAAATGCATTCTTCAAAGAAAGGGCCTTTAGTGTTTATGAGTTGTGTTTATCTTTGCTACTAAACTTTATTAAAGCTGTGAGTCCCACAGTGAATGGAAGAGAAAGAAGACCACAAATCAAAATGAGAATCTTTTCAGTAGAGCCTGTTCTGCTGCATGCAATGCACAAAAAGTGTGTTCAGCTGGTGTTTTGTGTGTGTGTGAGGTTTTTAAGCTGTTGAAATTTCTGTCTGTATTATCTCTCTAATGATTTGATTTACTGATATCTTAAGATGAGGACTTTGAGTACTCCGTTTTCCAGTTACTAGGAAAATGAGATATGCTGAAAAGTCAGGCACAATTGACCGTCTAATAAGCATAAAGAAGGTTTGCTCTTATTGATTAATAATATCCTCTGATTTATGTATTATTTAATTAATGATTTCATTTGGGGCTAACTGGTACTGTAGAGTGGGAAACTGTTCCTGCTTGACTGGCTTTATTCAAATACACGAGCAATAAAACCTCTGTGTTGTCAATGAAGTTGAGACATTTCAAGTTTTTCTTAGAGTTTTACTGCAGAATTTTCAAGGATATTTACTTACCTGTGGTACAGGAGGCACAAAACCTCAAGAGTCATTTTTTGCCTACCTCTCTTAAATCAGGAGCTTAATGTGAAACTGTGTGCTCCTTCTGCAGTTCAGTTACCATGATACTTCTCTAGGGAAAAAAAAAAAAAAAGTCTCTTTCTTTATCCCTCCCCTAGTAAAATGGATTTGCCATTTTTAGCATTTTCCTGCGTTGTCTTCATGAGGAAGCATTGTGCCTAAACCTTCCTACTGTACTTGGACTTTTAAGTGAAACATGCATAATATTTTTCAGCCAAGATGAATGTAGGCTAAAATGGAAGCCGGAACTAACTGCTGAATATTGAGTTTGCTCATGGTGACAGCCCTATCCATTTCCTAATTTTACAGACTTTACTGTTCCGTCTGCTTTTATAGTTTACGTGTTTTATATGTTCTGTGCAACTTTAGAGTGACTGTGATCTACTTTCTGTACTGATTCTATAAAGCTGCTGTTAACTAAAGACATGACCTTTTGACTTGCAATTCTTGGAGCTGTCACTGGTGGTTTGCTGAAACTGTTTGTTAGTGGCAGCTGCCAACAAATCCTGATAAAACATTGTCCATCATCAGGGAAGACAGTGAGAATGAACAGGAAGCATCATTGTACGAAACTTGGGCACCGTACACGGTTTTGGGAGCTACATAAGGTAAAGGGAAGCAGCCTTCTTAAAAGTGGTTCTGGAATGGATGGCGGTAGTTGGAAGTGATCAACGCTTACGAAGTCACCAAGACAGTGGACAAAGCAGTCGCGGAGCCGTTATTCACCAAATTGTGCAAGATTAAAACTGGAAAGCACTCACTGAAATTTGGTTTGAGTCACAGAAAAGACAAGGAGAAGCGAACGTATGCAGTTTGTTAATACACGAGATCATTGAGGCAGATAGCACTAGCAGATTCAGGAACACAAATTCACAGTGAGTGATAAAGAATTTTCACAATTATCGAAACCGTAACAGATGCAAATGGAATAGGCAGAGATATACACTTTACCAGCCATAATGTAACAGCTGTCAATGTTGGGAGCATCTTAAGAAAATGGATGTCAAATAAGTGGCTAAGGCTGGTGTGCTGCCCGTGTAGATCCTGATGATTGTGTTGGAGATGGAACACTGCCTTTGACCACTGGTCTCAGTAACATGCTTCTGTTTTATTAATGGGTCTGTATTATACACTCTTACTTCTACCTAGAAAATCTTCAAGGAGGAGAGCCTCGTTTTGTAATTTGTTTATAGAACTTAAAGCAGTTGCTCAAGCTGTTCTCAAGTTACCATTTGACAAACAGACGACTATGTGGTAATCTTTTTAGTAACTTCTAAATTCTAGAGTAACTCAGAGTTGCGGTACTTCATAGTGTACAAGCTCTAGAGTTAGCTTTTTACCATTTTTCTTTCTAGAAATACTGTTTTTATACTTGAAGATTTTAAAAATATTGGTCCCAGCCACAGTCTTTATAAGAGACTTCAGGTTTTTGTTCACAAATTTCACAACTAATACCTATAACCATGCAATAGGAAACACTCTTGGAAGCTATGCTTGATTTGTAATTTTACAATAAATATGAAGCATTTAGCTGTTTGGATCTTACCAAAATTCCAGTATTCAGAATTATTTCTGAATAATTCTTTAGTAGAGAAGAAAGCTAAAAAAATAATTGGAGAGAAAAATGGATATATATTTTTTTAAGGATAGCTACACTTCTAATAGCATTAGTCTCAGAATATTAACTTTTTTAAAAGAGTTCCCATATTGGTACATGGTATGTTACTGCCCATTACTAATACCTCCGCTTTAGCTGTTAACATGGGGGATGGGGAAAAACAGATGAATTAGAAGCCATAGGGAATGAACACAGATATGTATGTTGTGCTGGTAAGTGTGTAATTAATTGTGTAAATCTGGATTATAATCCTTGAAAACATGAAAGAACAGGTAAAATGCTATAGGTAAGGTAGCTGTTGGGATGTGGAGAGATATCTTTTTATATATATATAAAAAAATATAAATATAATCTTATATATATATGTAAATAAATATAAATATAATTTATTTCAATTTTTTTCCTTCACAAAGTCCTGGTCACCACTGTTGGGTTTTTGTTTTTGTTTTTGTTTTTTTTTCCCAATGTGCTTATAAGTGTGTTTAAAAAAAATCAAAACAAACAAACAACCAAACTTGAAAAATCCAATAGGTTAAAGATCCCTAGTTAAAGAGAACTGGCCAAAATGATTTAACTATCACTTAAGTGCAGTTCATGTCAAACACTTTCAATTGCTATGGATCACTTTATTTTTACATAAGGAGTCTCACTTTGGCAGAAAAGCCTTTCTGTTGCAACATATTTTTCAACAGCATTCGGTATAAATCTCTTTGGATTCTTTTTGGTAGAAGTTTGCCTCCAGAGGTTGTGGGTTTCCATGGCACCTAATCCTTATTTAGCAGACACAGTCGGTATTTCTACACAGCTGTGGAACGGCAGCAATGGACTTCTGTTCTGCTTTTCTGCTTCTACTGCAGATTTTACACCTTTGACCTTCTAATGTACTGACTGCTGTTGAAAACTTTCTGCAGAGATGCATCAAGGAGGAAAAAAAAAACCAACCAAAAACAAAATCAAAACCACTCCACTGTCATGAAGGGCTGTTGCTAGATCTGGGTATGTGATAGTTGATGCTTGCCAAGTGATGGGATGGTGGGGAAAAATTGATGTGTATCTGTTCTCTGCAGTCATAAATTCTGATTAAATTTTATTAGTTACTTTTAAATATATAAAAGCTGAAAATTGCTGGACTTTTGTGTTTTACTGGAATGTACTAAAGTGCCTTATAAGCTTAATTGCTTAGTACTTTAATGGAGTATTTATTCATCTGAAGGCTCCCCAGTCTCTAGAGGATGATGTTTCTCTGGAGTGTTGTGGCTGTGGCCAGGACATGTTTTAGAAAAAATTACATTTGGTGCTGAACTGCAGATAGCTGCCTTCCTACTAGCTGGGAAATTAACGATCTGGTCTGCATGGGTTTGTGGTAAATTGGTGTTACAACAGGAATTTGAAGAAAAAGGCATGATGTTGTTGTAAACTACCTTATTGGTAGAGGATAAAAACTGATACCGAGGAGAAAGTTGCTAAGTTAAAATGTGTTTTGGTTTGGTGTTTTCCCTCAAGAATTGTGAAATATTTCTTTCAGAAGCCATTGTGGATAAGCTTGGTTTGGTTTTTGTTTTGTTTTGTTTTTTTTTCTGATAAACCAGAAAATGAAAACATTTATTTTGTGGAAGAATATATTTATCTCTTCTGCTCTTGTATTTCTTATCTAAGTGTAATTACAGATTATTGGTTTTAGTTTTGATTGTCCAGGGACTGCTGGTGACCTAAATTAGGGCTGATTGATCTTAGCACTTGAATGGCATTTATGGGTTAATGGTATAGGTTTTATGGGTTTTTCTAAAAATAAAAAACTAATAGTCAATACCGTGAGCTGTTGAGACCATTTTGTGTCATTCAGAAACAATAGAGATGGGGAAACAGAGGTCAAAGCTGTTTCCAACATGAAGTATTTTTGTAACAGGTTCAGAATTAAATTTTATTTCAGTATTTCCTTTGGTGTTTTTTTCCTTGAAAAATTAATCCCAAGATTAATACTTAGCTATTTACAGATGAATAAACCTATTTTTAGACTACTAGAGCTGAAAAAATGCACAATGTGGTTACAAAAGAAGCATTTAATACACAGCCTGTGTTTGTCCAAGTGAAATTGTTTTTATGTAGGTAAAGAATTCTGCTTTCAAGCCTCAGTCTGAGTGGCGCCTCATTTGTAGGGGGCAGTTTAGTACAGATTTACAAATCATGACAAGTAGGCAGGTGGAAAAGACCTTTGAAATTTTCAGCAAATGAAAATATCAGGTGTAACGTAAAGAGAGGAGAAGCTTCCTGAAAGTTTAACAAAGATTGTAGCAGTTTTCTCTTTAGCCTGCTGTTAGTTACACCTCTAATATTTCCTGTGGTAGAATTTCAGTGGAATAAATACCCGTGCAGCAGTATGGAAGATGTCATGAATCTAATGCAGCAATGCTGAAATACTTTTCTGCACAGGCAGTTGTGAGATGGGTCTTTCGTGCCCTTCCCTCCAGCACTAGAAGCTGAAGTAAGTAGATATTTTTGGTTGACCGTTTGGCATAGTCTAAAAAATTGGCTCTAGAAGACCAAAGTGTTAATTTCTGCAAAGTAAAGGTGAATCTGTCTTGTTAAGAGTGTTGCTTTTTGTGGAGGAAGCGTACCAACTGACTGGCTTGCATACAAAGGTTGAACTTGCATGGCCTACTTAGTTGTCTCCATACTTAAAGCATAATATTAGGCCCAGCATTATGGGGTTGCTATGTATTATATTTGTTCTGATGCAATTTGAAACAAGCCATGAGTTGGTTGGTGTGAGGTCAAAATTCGAGGAGCCAAGCTTCTTCAAAAACATAATTGTCATATCACTTGAAAGGCTAGAAAGGAGGATGCGTTAAAAGTGCTCGTAATTTCAGATTGCTAGTGAGAAAGCTGTGAAGCTCTGGTGGCCCAGGCAGAACCATAGCTACTGAAACTGAGACAAAAGCTTACCCAAAGTCAGGCTTTTTCAAGATGAGTAAAGGTATGAAAGGAAACAGGCCAAGAAAGCTGACTAGATGTTTTTTGGCTGCTTTTTTTTTTTTCCTGTATGGTAGTATCTTCTGCATGATTTCATGCTACACTAAATAAATTATATACATAGTGTGAAAGTAGTGTATGTTTATAAAGGTCGTCTTTTGAAAATGCTTGCAATTTGCTGTTGGAGTTAATTATGTTGTGATAATTTTACAATGTACTGGTTTCTGTAAATCATATTTTATGAAATGGGAAAACAGCAGCTTTTGAAACGTGCATAAAATCAGGTAACAGGAACAGCCTGAGTGCTGTTTGCGAGTGTTACACTATGAGTATGACTAGAGCTAGCATGTGCTACTTCGATGCACTTTATCAGAAAACATCGTTCTAATTTTGTGTAAGTGTGGTACAGATGACCTAAGACATCTTAATGTATCCTTTTCCTCTGGTTTTTTTTTTTAAACTGGCATATTTTAATAACTTGCCTGTGTTGCCACTCTTGTACAATCAGTCAGTTCACCACAAACGAAGCAAATTCTGTTTATCCAGGCAAGCAAACTTTTGTAGGTCAGACAAAATTACTATCTGCAGGTAAATGAAAAGTGTAAGTGTAGAATGAGATCTTCCTCCCAGTTTAAGTTTTTATTTTGAAAAGCCTAAAGAGTAAAAGCATCTGCATCAGTCCCCTCAGTAAAGGCTTCTGCACTGAGCACTTCCTTGTGGTTCATGTTCTTTGTAGGGTGTCAGCTGATTTGAGGCATTGCATCTGATTACTTTGGAAATAATTACACAAACAAAATAACAGGCTTCAGGAAATAAATTGCAGGAGGAGATGCAGTACTTCTTTAACAAAATTATTTATATAAAAAAATATGAAATAAAGGTAGCTGTATTTTCCACAATATTTTTGTGCCGAAAGGTCTAACGTTGATTGTTAACTTCTTCTGAAAAGCAATAGTGAGTTATTGTTTTACAGAGCTTTTCTGGAAAAGGAACTGAAGTTAGTATAGGGTAAAAATCATATGAAGGAAAAGAATATTTTTTCCCTATACTATACATTCTTTGTTTTTTAGAGCTTTTCTGGAAAAGAAACCGAAGATAGTATAGGGTAGAAATCATATGAAGGAAAATAATGTTTTTTTTTTTTTCCTGTACTATATGCTCTTTAGTAGTTACCACGAGATTTTGAGTCATTGGTGGCAGAAGGGCCATTACTCCCTGACTGAACTTTGAATTCTGAATGTCCTAACATAGATATATCTTGAGAATATGAACATCGTGACTTTTCAGCCTGTAACGTACTGCAGTTCGAGGGCTGCAAGAGCAGAGATTGAAATACTTGTGTAAACAGTTTAAGAGTAGTATGTCTAATAACAAAACATGCTTTTTTTTTTAATTGTACAGCTCCATATAGGCAGCCAGCTGCCCTGCATACAGACTAAGATTTGAAAGAAAAAAAATGTCTTTGTGTCCTGCTTTTAAAATGTGAGGGTCGGGGGCAGGGGAAGGTACTAATTTACAGTTGTCTGTAGTTTAATAGGTCCTGGTAATTGTTTTGACCATAATTTTGGCAAAAGCATCTGTATTGCTTACTACTGTATAATGGTTCATTGGGAGCTTGGGAGGGGACTGGGATGATGAACTGTGAGTTCTCCTTAGTCCTTTAATTAAAAAAAAGTGGGCAAAATAATCTTACTATTGCGAAAAAAAATAGTTAGATACAATTTCTAGACTTTTAATGTTAAATGCTGTTTCAGGTAACATTTGAGTACGCAGCATAAGTAATGCCTTGAAACAGAAGCGTTCTGTTCCCTTCTGAGTGTTTTTAGCTTGGTTTCTATGGCAATGGAACCTATGCAGAGTGTCAGGCCTCTTCTTCCCCTGTCTCCAAAAATAACTTCTAAATTTACCAGACAGTATAAGCCAAAATTAAACGGGAAGGGGGAGGCTCAAAGGTAGTCAGGTTCTTACTGGTTTCAAGCAGACTGGTGACTCCACAGAGGAAAATCGGTGCCCTGTGAAGGCCGAGTTGCTACAAGACAAAACGATATAACCACCGCTGTCTACCCTGCTGGCATAGGCAAAATTTCCAGCTTGCTGGGGCAAGTTCTGCTGCAGTTGTGGGTTTTTATTGGTTTGGTTTGTTTTTTACCCCAGTTGAGTCCCCTTGGAGGAGCTGAAGTTACTGCCTTGAGGAGAGAGTAGGAGACAGGATGCTTGAATGAGAACTGACAAAAGCTGGTTTCTGTTCATGGAACAACTTGTGTTTATTATTCTAGCTGTAAATACTCAAGCTGCTTAATCCAATTCTTGTGATTTTTATGATGGGGGTTTCTTTAAGTTGCTGCATTAGGATAACCTGGATGCCTTTCAGAATTTCTGAAAGGTCTGTATAGTAGCAGACAGGATGAATAGAAATGCTATTCCCAGAATATGAGTCCTACAAAATAAAGACCTTTTGAATGCACTAAAGGGCATAACGGCACTCTTTTGTATGGAGCCCTTAGGATGGAATTTTTCTGTGTCCTAATTGCAGTTGCTATAACAATTGAATGACTTGTTAACTCAGTCTTTGGAGGCAAGAAGCCTCGTGTGCATGTTCTTCTTTCATCCTCATGTTACTTTGACTGTTTGTAACTATTATTAAATTACAGATAATTTGGAGAAAGGTAACTTTTCAAGAAAGCATGTAGAAGACACAAAATTAATTTCCTTGGTGGATTTTAGTCAAAGAGCATATTGCTACTCAATGAGCTTCTGCAGATCTCTGTGTGTCTTCATGACAGTGACAGCACATACTGTGGCTTGGTAGGGGAAAAAAGTTGCGGTGATTGAAGTGAAGGATGAAAGGGGAGGAAGAATGGAGGTAACGGACAGAAATCCATTAACTAGGCTTTACTTCTTGCCCTGCTTGTAGACCAGGTTGTTGTGGTGGGGTAGTCAGAAATGCATACACATCCCAAATGAGGGTGGATGTACCGGCCATTAGTGTAAAAGTATGCCAGTACTGTTCTGTTATTTGTCTCATTGCTAATGAAATCACAGTTTTATTTTAAAAAGGTTTTATTTTATCTATATCCATTGCAATACTAGATTTTTCTTGTGAATTATAGTACTTAATTTAGAACTGTAACATTTATAGCTCTCAGGCTGTTTTTCTGACCTGCTTGATATTTTTAGAATTGAGTGTTTTGTCTTCTCACTTGCTTTCTGTATCCCTAAATATGTTAGGGTCTTTTGAAGTGGTTTTGTTTTCTTTGGCCTTAACTACTCTAAATTGCTATTTCTCAGGTTACTACTACTTCTGGATCACTCATTAGCCATTAAATGACCTGATTGCTCAGTACTCAAAAACCCTCAATAACCCCTATCAGTTCTATTGAAGGTGACTCCTTAATAGCATGTGTTTGTGTGTGTATTGTGCCTGTGTGTATATATATGCTTAACATATGCGTGTGCATATATATGTAGTTTATAGATAAACCCTTTAATCTTGAAGCTGTGGTTCTTTGCATACAGTATTTGGAGGGACTCCTAAAAAATGATTAAAAATGCTTTAGCAAGTAATGTTACCACTTTTTCTAATTTGACACATTTAAAGAGAAGAGTGTGGTAGAAGCCGTACGAAAATTGCAGTGAAGTTGTTCTGTTGCTCTTAACTTCTTTTGAAGCATTTTCTGTTTTCCCTTGAACTATCTTTTTCAATTTACCTGTCTACTGTTGAAATGTCTTCTATGCTTTTAATACCTGCTGTTATCCTTAGTTTTTAATTAGAAAGAAAAGCACGGAATTCGTAACCTGCAGAACTTGCACGTGAGCCAGCAGTGTGCCCTTGCAGCAGAGGCGGCTAATGGTACTTTGGGCTGCACTGGGCAAAGCATTGCCATTAGGTGGAGGGAGGTGACCCTTCCCCTCTGCTCGGCATTGGTGATGCCACGCTGCTGTGCCCAGGTCTGGGCTCCCCCGTACGAGAGAGACATGGGCATACTGGGGAGAGCCCAACAAAGGGCAACCAAGATGATGAAGGGACGGGAGCATCTCTCCTGTGAGGAAAGTCTCCAAGACCTGGGACTTTCCAGCCTGGAGCAAGGAAGGCTCGGGAGGAAACTCATCGGTGTGCATAAATCCCTGAAAGGAGGGTGCAGAGAGGATGGAGCCAGGCTCTTTTCAGTGGAGCCCAGAGACAGGACCAGAAGCAATGGGCACAGACAGAAACACAGGAGATTCCTAGGTTCTCTCTGAACATCAGGAAACACTCTTATTTACTTCTTTTTTTTTTTAGTATTTTTTTGTGTTTTTTTTTTTATAATGTCACTGTGACTAGGCATTGAAACAGGTTGCCCAGGGAGGCTGTGGAGTCTCCATCCTTGGAGATACTCAAAAGCCATCAGGACATGGTCCTGGGCAACTGGCTGTAGGCAGCTGCGGTTGAGTGGGGGGGTTGGACCATATAACCTCCAGAGGTCCATTCCAACTTCCACCATTCTGTGAACTTTGATATACTCTGGATATAAAAGAATTTTGGTATGAATGTTATGCTACTTAACAAAGAATTTAGCTTGCTTTCTTCTGAGAATATGCTTTTTCCAGTCATCTGATTGTACTTTGCCTAATATGAAATTAATACAGATATATTCTTAATATTTTGTTATTAAAATTATGCTTGTTCATAGAAACTACCAATTTCAAGTTACAGAATTATTTTTTTCAGATATGTTTGACTTATTAATCTTATTTTCTGGGTTTTAAATATGGAGCTTCAGTAGCTGCCTTCTAGACATCTTATCTTGTAGTTCACACTAGTGGGAACTAGCACTTCTTTGTTTAATGCTAGTATTCTTTCTTCTTAAAGTTTGATTCATATTTGAAACACTATCAAGTTAGCTAAAATAATCAAAAATACTTATCTAAGAAAAGATGTTAGTTGCTGGATCCGAATTCCATGGTTTTAATAACATTCTTGCTTATTTAAATTCTTATTTCTGTATATGCTTAACTGGACATGTCCTTTTAAAGCCGCATTTTAAGAAAACGAACAACCAAACAAACCAGCAACTTAAAGTTTTATAGGGAAATGATTCTTTCCAGTCTGTAAAGAACAGCAGATTGTTTTGAAAAGTCGCAAAATTTGAGTGGAGAAGCTCTCTGACAAGATCCAAGAGTATAAAAATCCCAGTTATAGAAGTAGAAATTTCTTTCATTAGAAGTTTTTTATTTCTTTTTGTTTAGTACAAGAAAAGACAGTATTGCTCACCTGTTGTATTTTTAAATGGGTTAACACATTTTATGAATGAAGGAGGAAAAAAAGCGTACTAGTGTTCAAGTATTTTACAGTCAGCATTTTCTCATATTGTAAACCTTTAAAAAACAGATTTTAAAGGCTCTGTGAACATGACTGATGAGAAGGAATCCATTTCTTGGGGGGGGAAGGCCATTTAAGATTATCTTTAGCTGTTTGCTTAAAAGGACTTAACTGGACTACTTAAAGTAGTCATGTGCAGTTTTGTAAATAATTTTTGGTTTTGTTGTAGAGTAATCTCTCTTTTCGAAGATGGTTCTGCAAGTACTAGATTGTCATAGAAAGTATTCCCTGAACGCGTCTGAAATTTGTGTGTCTGTCTTCTAAGCTTCACAATGAGGATGACCCCTCAGAGTCTTCAGCAGCTGAGCAGCCTTCCACATCTACGGAGACTACGCAGACACCCCAGACGGCAGCCTTATCTGAAGCAGATACTTCCCCTCCACCTTACTGTAGCATAGCTGTAGAAGCAGCTGCAACCTCAGGTATTTTTCTTACCTAAGAGCTCGTCAGGGCGGAGTGTGTATGAATCAACACTTGGTTCAAAGTAGTACGATGCTGCGTTTTTTGGGGATTTTTTTTTTGGTTTTTTTTTTTTTTTTTTTTTTTTTGTTTGTTTTTGTTTTGTTTTTTTTTGTTTGTTTTTTTTTTTCCCCTATGCACACAGTTGCAGTAAAAAGCTATGCTTTCATGCACAGCCCTTTGTCTGGCTTCTTCAGAAGCGCACTTCTAAATTACACTGATTGTTCCAAATTACTAGACTAAGTGGATGTTCATTAATTAGTGTAATAGGTTTTATTTAAGTCTGCATGTAGTTCATTTCCACATTTAATCTACATCATTGAGTAGTGCTCCATTATTAGACCTCATTAGCAATTTTCTTTACCTCTTTATAAAAAAAAAAAAACCAACAACAAAGCACTGATTTGTCAAAACTCAAACTTCTTAAGTGTGTGCCATTGTTTGGTGGAAATATTGCCATGAAAAGATTCATTTTCCATTAAAACTTCTTGTGGAAAATGAGTAACAGGGGTCGCTCTCTCTCTCTCTACTTATTCACTGCTCCCTTTCTCACAAGGTTGTGACTTTTCTTTGGGGTATGGGAGACTTAACAGCAGGCAACATCCAAGTCCCCATTTAAGCAAAGTTGCTTGGATTTGCATCTCCCATGTGCCAAATAAATATTTTAGAAGTAACCTCTACCCTAATTTTTTAATGTTGATTAAAGAATCAATTTCCTGTCCCTGTCCTTTGAGACAGTGTTTGCAAGTAAATACATAGCTATGCAGAATTCTCTCTCTGTATAATGTCTTTGTGGTGGTGTGCTGACAAATCTTTCTACCATGTGACCTGTGCTGACAAATCTTTACCACGTAAGCTGTCTTGTTACAAACTAATCCTGGGTGTAGGAGGAAGCTCAAGGTGTGTTTTAATTAGCTTTTATTAATTTTGTTAATAATTCTGTTCTATATGATGATGTTTTACTATTTCACTGTATAAGAATGAAATCTGTTGTCCGTTTTGATAGAAGGAACGTTTTTAAAAGAATGAGGTGAAACTGAAATCTTGGAAAAACTGATTTTCACAGAACAACTTGAGTTGGCAACAAGGCCAAGCTAATAAAAATACGGGATGATTTTTACTGGACTTAAGTAACTAACTGATGTTGATAATTAAAAGTTTTTTTTTTTAGGATGTTTCTATGCTTGTGTTTTGTATGATTTGATAAAAAGCCTTTGGTTGGAATGCCTAGGGATGTAACTCACCAAATGTGATCTTTTTGTTAATAAACTTGTTGGCTCCTTGCAGCATCTAGATTTAGATTTCTGCCTTGAATAGCAACTAAAAGCCCTATTCACTATTTTATTTTATAAAAATAAAGGATTTTTTTAAAACTTAACTTGAAATACAAATATGATCAATTTCAGCCTCTGTTGAGAAAAATACACTTTCAAGCTCAGTAGTTATGTGCATGTAAAATTAATATTCTTGCTTAAAAATGCATAACCTCTTTATTTTGAACAGAAACACACAATGAATTTTATCCTGTACCACCTCCATACAGTGTAGCTACCTCTCTTCCTACTTACGATGAAGCAGAGAAGGCCAAAGCTGCAGCAATGGCAGCTGCTGCAGCAGAAGTTGCCCAACGAGTAAGTGATACAATTCTGCTTTATTTCAATTTTGTGAAACACGTTGGGCTAATCTAATTATTTATAACAATTGGGCCCATATCATGGCCTATTTATTAAAATAATAGCGGGCTGGTGATTTAAATGTTTTGGATGCTTAGGTTTTGTATAGATAGTTTAAGTTGTAAAGTACTACAAAAAGTGTATCATCTTCACTCTTTTCTGAGGCATAGCTGCTGTCTAAAAATCTTTAAAAGCCAAATTTTGCCCTGTTTTAATAGTTCATCTGGTATTTTGTCATCTTTTAATTAGGTATCCACTGCTAATGTTACTTTGTAGAGTTATTGCTGATATTTAGTGTTTCAAATGGTAAAAAAAAAAAACCTAATGAACAAAGTAGACCATTAAAGAGGAAGGAGAATTCCAACAGTCTTGAAGGGGCAAAACCCTGAATAAGGCAGATCTTTTTTAAAAGGAAAGGTCCCTGTTGTTTGTTCCGTAAAAATGTAATTACTAAAGTTCAAAGAAATGTTCCAAGTACTTCAAATAAGCAGAAAAAAATCCATGCCATGAGTTACGGTAAACAGCAAAGTAAGTAATAGGTATACATTCAGTGTTTATAATTTTGTAAGAATTAACATTATAAAGAATATAATCTTCAAAATAGAAAATTGGTATCTGCAATTAGTGTTAAATGTTAGTTTTGTAAGCAAAGTTCTTCCTTCTTTTCTCCCAAGTTTTGGAATATGGAAATTCTGCTGCTTGGTAGTATTGGCCATAACGTATTATACCCAAATTAGGCTTCCAGTGCTTTCACTAAAAATCTCCACCTTGAGATCCAATGTGATTGCATTTGAGATGCATTGGAAAAATCTCTGCAGCGTGCTTGTGACTGGAAAAAAAAATTCTGCTCGCCCAGCAGGAGGCTGTTCCTTCCTTGACTGCTGTGCTGTAATCACAGTGCGCAACACTCACTTTTAAGGTATGCACAGCTAAAATTAAAGTGGTTTTGTGTAACATCGCCAGTGAAGGCGTTACACAAATCTATTTTACTAAATGCAGCAGGGAACCAGGAATATTTGCATGGTTATCTGCCAAGTTTCTGCTATGAGGTGATGATCCCCAGTTGTAACCTTTTAACTGATTTAACAGGAGCATGGATTCTATGTAATCTGTCCTTAACAGCTTGTCATATAAGTAAAATTTTTGCTGCAGTATTGGTCTGAATGAAACACTGAATCTGAAATTCTAAACCTTTAAACCCACTTGGAACACTAGCAACCCAAACCTTAACTATTAAGGTACCGTTACCAGTCCTGTGACACTTCCAAGAGGACACGTGCAACTCTCTTGCAAGATTCTTGTTGCTTTTAACTTTGTATGTGTAGAACCCCATGGGGTGAAAGTTTCAGACATACAAGCAGTCTTCCTTGACCTGAATTTCAGAGAGAAAACCTCGGTCTGGGGTTCAGCCAATTTCAAGAACAAAGCTAGCAGGGAAAAAAAAAAAAAAAACCCCAAAAAAAACCAAACAAACAAAAAAACCCCACCTAGTGGCTTTTTTTGTTGTTGCCGTTTTAGGCTTTTTTTACTTTGGAGAACTCTTTCTCACATGTTCAGGTTGCAGTGTCAGAAATTGATTTTGCCATTCCTCTGCAAATCTGCCTGGCTTTGGCCAAACTACAAGCTTTTGAAAAATGAATTTCCACAGTTGATAAACACAGCTTCAAATTTTGTAAATGTGTGGAGATCGTCTTGCATGAACAAGTTCAGACTGCTCATAGCTCTGAAGGGAATGAGACTGCAGGTGTGCTCTTGCCAGAAGATGCTCTCAAGTGTTCTGTGTCAGAGTAGGATTACGGGGCTAAAAATAGATACACTTTAGGAATGCTCCTGATTGCTTTTGGTGAAAACACTGGAACTGAGAAATAGGAATTTCTGGTGTGCCCTGAAGTAGTTTTATTATTCTTAGGCTTTGGTTAGAAGGAAAGAGGAAAGCCACTTAATTCAACTGCAAGGGCATTAATGGTAGGCAGAGGGAAGAAGGCAATGATGTGAGCTTCTGAAGCTTTTATGTTGTAGGAGAAGTCTGGTTTTGGTTGGGCAAGGAGGTAACTCGCTCAAAGTGAACACAGGCAGGGGTCAGAGAGGATGGGCCTAAGTCAAAATGAGAAAAGACAAGGGTGAATGGAGAGCAGAGGTATGTAGGGAATAAAGAGAGATTTAAATGGGAAACAGGAGGGAGAAGGATAAACTGGGATTGGTGGAGAAAAGAGCTCCAGTGGGACAACATGTGGTACTACTGGGAGAGGAGCTGAAGCTGGTGTGTGAGAAATGAGTAAGGAGGCAGTAGGAATCTGGAGTTAAGAGGTAGGAAAGTAGGATATGGTGACAAAGTGAGAAATAAACTTTTACATAATCTGCTTTTCCAGGAAAAAAAAAAAAGGTAGAATTTGACATTCAAGAACTAGGTGCTGACACCACAAGAACTTCACTTATGGAAAATCAGTAGGAACACGCCATCATTCCCCGAAAGCAGAGATTGACTAAAAAGTTGTAGACTTACGGCAGTATTAAGTTAGCATCAGAAGTCTACTCAGTGTACTTGAATGCGCAGTCCTAACTGCTAAAGATCAAGTTTGATAAAATTTCTACTCAATTTGCTTCTGTGTTTTTTGTTTGTTTTTTTTTTTTAATTTTTTTCTTTTTTCTTTTTTTTTTTAAAGCACATTCACACATACAAAGCTATATTAAAGAAGCAGTATTAAGGCTGCAAAGTTGAGATCTGGGGAAAAAGTAAGAAACGCTGAAGTTGAGTTCGAGTTTCGTAGATGATATTAAAATTACGTACCATCACAGTTTAAATTAATGCCGTTTTAATTACCTTACCACATGATACTGCCCCAAAATCCCTGCCTTATTTAATACCTCTTATGGACTTACACTGGGGGTGGATTAAGACTGTATAATAAGACTGTCTTAATCTGGCAGATGACTAGAATAAGAAAAAAAGGTCATGTTATAGTCAGAGTGGTGGTTTGCCATCTTGAGGGGAAGCATTTTGATCCTTAGCTCCGAATACCTGTGGAAGAACAGATAAGTCACTTAACTACATACCAGTAGTGCAAAGTTTAATTCTTTCCTCACTTTCACTGTCTTGGAGATCACAAGCAGTGACAGCTGCAGGCAGTATCTGACTTGTGTGTTACACTCTTTGCAAAACACACAAGTGATGCGATGTAGTTTTTTTCAGTTTTCATTTCCAGCCTTAGGAAATCAGTGCTCTTATCATTGTGAACTCTGCTATGATCTGTGCCTCTCGTTTCTTCCTTGTAAAATGAGAATATGTTGCCTCTTCGGTTCAATAATGTGAACACTTGGAAAAGCTTAAATGTCCTTATGTTACCTTGAGTGACACATGAAGCTGGTAATTGTTTCATGGTATAGTCCAAAGCATGCAGGCTACAAACCTACTCGTTGAGCAGAAAAGAAGAAAATGGTCTAACAAGCACATTAAATAAAGAGCTTTCATATTTTTTTCCCCTGAATCATATAGCGATCTTACAAAAGACATTAGTGTGATCATATTAAAGACTTCATCATAGGTGCTGTATCCACAGTTTGTACAAACAATCTAAACGTAACATTTACTGAAACTTTTCAGTACTTGTTTTGTAGTTTTTTGCGTAGCTTGCCGTACAAGAATAGATTGTGTATAAACATTTATTTCTTTCAAATGCTCCCAGATAGCTCAATGTATCAAAGAAATTGTAGCAGCCCTATGTCATCAGTAGCGATAGCATTAGTTACCCTGGCTTTTGATGTTTTCCTTTTCAAATTCTCAAGGTCAGTTTTGAAAGGTTAATTTAAATGGGCAAAAATATTGCTAACAGTTAACTGACTTGTTTGTATGTTGCAATGAATGGCTTTTACTTAATGCTTTTCAGTTGCATTTGTCTTATGTTTTTCTGTTTTTACATGCTTAGCACGCCCAGTTTAGGGAGTCTAGGAGTCTGTTTGATGAAATATTCCTCAGTCGTCCAGAGGTATGGTATAGTTCTCTCTAGTTTAGACTTTTAACTATGAATTTTCCTGCTGGCAAACAAATGCTTCTGGGGTTCATTGTGCCTTCTTTCCCCTCACCATTAACTTCTCCATATTGTTTTGTATGCTGAAGGTATCATTTATGGGGTTCATTAAGTAATTTGACCCTTTCCTCAGAAGGTTTTCGTCTATAAAGCCACTGCATTGAGAAGAGTTCCATCAGTTTAGTTATCCAAGGCGTTCCTGAAAACTTGGGTTCTTTACTTGGGTTGTCTCACCATATGCTAGGTTTCATTTTGAAAGAAGTTAAAAAGCATTGGGGGGTGGGGGGAACAGTCCTCTCTCTGCAGAATACTACAGAGAGCACTGTAGTTTCAAAGGAGTTAATAGGTTCAACTTCAATAGATGCTGTATACCACGTGATGGTCTTTTGCTTAGAGAAATTACTGTGTGACATGCCATTTATGTTGATAATATATTTTGCTGTTTAGATGTTTCTGTGGTTATAGGAACAGTAAGTTTTCTGTTTATACAGATCTCAGCATATTTAGCAAACAAGAAATATTGTCCATGATCCTTAACCGTGGCTAAATTTTTCAAAACTCAGTATGAGATACTGAAACAGTATTATTTATCTTATGGATTTATATGTGGTGTTATATGGCATTCTTCTCATTAAAAAGAAAAAAAAATATATAAATAAAATAGATAATTATTCTCATTGATAAAAATGTCAATGTCTAACAGAAGTGTTTCTATGAAATTACGTTTAGCTCTAAGCACCACCAGAGAGGACAGTCATTCTGCATTGTCCCTTTTCATTCCTTAATGAATGGTGGCAAACAATTATATTTTGAAGAAAGACTGGGGCAGTTGACACCAACTAGATTAAATAAGAGCTCTGTGAATGACAGCCAGTATTAGTGGGCCTTCAGCAGTGGCCAATTAGTGTCTTCCGTCTGCAGGACTGATCATAAAACACAAAACACTAAATGATGTAGGTATAGGCTGAACATGCATTCCTAGTGCAGGAAGCTATTTCTTAAACATTCTAATAATTTTCATATGCCAATTTTTGGAGACAGTAAATAGAACTCAGTTTAATATAATTCCTTTTTGACATGTGTGATAAATCACGCTTACTACAACAGTGCCTTCTTGCAAATGTCTGCTCTCATGTCCCTGGGTTGTGTATTGACCTAAACTTGTTATTGTAGTTGAGCAAAATTTTCTTTTTCTGAAGCAACATTTTGCATAGAGTGTAATTCCCTAATTGGTTTGGAAATGCCAGTGTGACGTACAGTACTTAGCAGACAGTTTAAGAAAAAAGTCCAAAAATTATTTTATATGGGTATTTATAGACCACCTGAAATGAAAATTGAAAATATTTTCTGTTGTCCTGACTTGAAAAGGGAACTTTTGTGGCATACGTTTCAGAGATAAAGAGATAAGCACATTCAAACGTAGCTCTTTGTTTAATGCATTTTCAGCCCTTCCTTCCCTCCCCCCTCCCGTCAGTTTTGTAGCTGCAGCAAAGTTGAGCTAAATAAACTAATGCTTTCATAGTCACTTAAGATGACCATTTAGGGACATCTGAAATTATGTAGAGTTCAATTACAGCCCCTTAAGATTGTTGTTCAGCTAACTTTTTGTGCTTTCCTTGGAATTGTCTATGTGAAGAGCAGTAGTTTTTAAAGTTACTTATCTGATACAGAGTCTTGGTTAATTAATCTGAAATAAAGGGCACAGCTGGAATTTCACGGCCGTGTTACAAAGGGTAAAGCTGGCTGCCTTGAGTTGGTACAGTTTGTTCTAGCACATTTTTAACCATAATTGCTACACCCTGGTAAATTATTTTGCTGTGTTGACAAAGGTCAGTGTGTCAATCATGTGACAGAGCTTTAGATCACTGCTATCATTTAATGCCCTTTTATTTGTGAACTTATTACTCAAAATAACATTTGGTACAGCAACTGAGTAATGTGTTAAAATCAGAATTACGTTATTTCAGTAGTAAGTGGTTGTTGTGGGTGGAGCCAGCAAAGTAAATCTCACTTGAACTGATCTCCCTTGATTTCCTTTTTTTTTTTTTTATAGGTCATGTCTTATCTCCATTCTAATACATTATGATTAATTGGAGAAAAAGTAGGAAAAGAAGGTTGCTCATGCTTATATGTCTAGGCCGTATTCGTGCTGCTACTGACAGCATTACTTAACTTGTATCATCCTGCACTGTTTTGATGTTATTCATTTAAGTATAAAAATGGTGTCTTTAACTGGTTTTACAGTTTTCATCAGGCTCTCTTTAGGAAGTACTGTCATCATGAAAACTTTCACATTTGCCAGTCTACAGCGGCAGCAATTGTTTTACTTGCGCGCAGAACTGCATACACAAGATCTGCCAAGTTCTGTTGAAAACTCAAGCACTGAGAAACAAAACAGACTCAGACTTTCGGTATTTTAAGATCTAGTAATTTGACAGGATGGGAGAAATCTCTGGATCGTTTTGATCGACATCCCTATTTACTTCTGTTTGACTTAGAAGTACTGTGCTTTTCGAGTTCAGAAGACTTTTAAACACTTTTAATGTGTTTGCGCCCTCTAGTGTTGTTAGACGTTTCCTTTGCTTTGCGTGTTTTCCTGTAGGTTATAGGATAGTCAAATTGATTAGTGCAGTGCTGGTGCGTCAGCAATTTATTTTAAGATAGAAAGCCTTATTCTAAAGCTTTATTCTGTGTTTTGGGAAGCATTAAAAGACTCTTCTCTCAGGAAAACAATACAACATACTATGTAATGATCTTGCAAAAAATATTTTATAGCTTAACTGTGTATCAAGATAGCTACAGCAAGAAGAGATTTCTGTTGGTTTTGATTGGTAGAGTAGTCATCTGAAATAATTTCTAGCTCCATTTAAGATGAATAGGCATTACGTACATATCTTCAACAGAAACTTTTCAGGTAAATTTGGGCTCTGTCAATATAAGCAACAAATAAGACTTGATTAATCGATATGAAATATTTTTCTTTTAAACTTCCTTGTTGTGGACATGTTACAGAACTGTAAATTTTCTTCTAGCTTTAGAAACATAATTAATACTTTAATCCTACAGATAGTTATTCTAAAATAAACTTGTCACTAAATTATCACTAACCTGTAAATCCAGGAAGAAGAGTATCCACCACGGGATGATTTCAGTGATGCAGATCAGCTTAGAGTGGGCAATGATGGCATCTTCATGTTGGCATTTTTCAGTAAGTTATCTTGTATCCCAGACCTACTGAAGTATATCTTAATTGTACCTTTTTTTTTTTTTACAGAATACTTCTAAAGATAGCTGTGGTAAACTGCATTAATGTACTGTAATGAATGGTTGGGGTTTTTTTTACCTGTATACAGATATAAACACTTCCAGTTGTAGCAGATACATTGCATTTTTTTTTTTTCCCCCTGTGGCATGTGTCACAGATAAGGGCACAAAGCGCAATCATAGTAAACGTTTTGAGGCATAGCAAGCCTGCACTGTTACCTAAGAATTGGCAAATTCTGTCATCTTCTAGTTGGACTACCAACTTGAATTAATGGCTGGATCACAGAAATCTGGCAGTTGATTTTTAAGTAGAAAAAACTTGAGAGAGAGAGAGATGGTGTGCCGTATAAAACTTGCTGATGTTAGTGTAGTGAATTTAAATAGCTGTGGGTGGATTTTTGGAACAAATCCAAGAGCACTTATTTTCAGGTTGAGCTCACCACTAGCGTATAAAAATGTATCGTCTCCAGGTAACGTCTGGTTGCAGCCGGCACTACCGTAGCACTGCTTCAGGTACTGTGTGTGCGCACGGTGCGTGTCTTACCTTGTACTTATGTACTGCATTGAGAAATCTAGATTTAGCCACTATAAGTTACTTCTAGAAAGAAGCTGCCTCTGTTTTGACAACTGCTTACTTCTTTCTAATTTCTGAGGATTTTTCCCTTTATGAAATAAGTGTATTTGGGAACCTGGATGGAAGCTTTGTGTTGGAGATCTAGTTGTCCTGATTAGCATTCATCAGGATGAAAGCTGATTGATTATCCGCTAAAATCTCCTTTATGTCTTTCAACCTAGATCTCATCTTATTTCTTTGTTCTTTAATGTCTTTCGCAGTCTTTTTATTTAACTGTTACAGATGCAGGTTACAGAACTTTGACAGAATTTTTTTTTTGTGTTGGTGTACGATGTACTAGGACAACACGGTGTTTGCATCTTGGGATAAAAATATGTGTCTACCTCACATAGCAAATATATAAATACATATACAGGGTAACAAAATGAGTTTTATAGTCTGACCTCTTTCTGTAGTTGGACTGTAGAAAGGGTATATATTCTTGCGGACAAAGGCGGTTATGGCTTCATTTTTCTTTTTCTCTTTTTTCCCCTTCCGTATGTGCTACAACTTTTTTAACCTATTTAGGTTGTGTATTGTGTGAACTTGCTTTTAAATCCTGGTTCAGGCCTTCGTTAGCACTGCATCTGGAGGTCGAGTGGATGGATTGTTTGCTCTAATATGTTTTAAGTCCTTAAAATCACAGCTGAAAACAGACTTGTTAGCTTGCAGCTAGGAGCACAGTGGTAGTAAAAATCCTGCTACGCAGAAGCTGAACTGGAATCAAAGGCTCCAGAAAGGCTCCAATGACCCTCGTGCAGTTGGCCAAAACTGTGTGCCCAGAACCTTGTGTGCACCTTGCAGAATGCAAAATTTTACTTGAATAAACTGGCAACTTTCTCTTCAAATAGCCATTTAGCTGAGACTGTCTGCACAGAGCACTACTTCTACACATTTGACAAAAATATTCTGTAGATCGTAATTTTCTTGATTATTTTGAGACTCTTACTGCCAACTTTGCTTGCCTATGAATGAAATGCAGAAAATGAGTGCTTACGCATTGCAAGAAATTTATGCAAGTGCATGCTTAATTGGGATTTGTGTTGGCTGTTATGGATACTGGTTACATACGGAAATGGATAAAGTTTACTTGTGTTCATACTATGAGGAGTTCACAAAAACTCATAGCATTTATAGACTTGTAATACTAATTTTCAGAACTTTTTTGTAGGGAAACTGGAGAAGTAAATGAAAAATGAGCTTAACTTAATAAGGTTAGATTGTCAATAGTGGATGGTGTATTCCTGTCCCTCTAATAAGGAGATAAAAATCTCCATAAAGTTGATATATGTAGATCTAAGAGAGCAGGAATTAAAATGAAATCTACAGATGGCTATCTTTGGAAAAAAAAAAAAAAAAACACAACAAAAAAACCCCACAAAAACAAAAAAAACCCCAAAAAACCAAAAACCAAGAGTGGGATGTATTTAAACACTGCAAGTAGAGGTGGCAGCTCAGAGAGAGCCTAGAATAAGTTTCCTCAGTTAAAATGCGGGAGAACAGTGTCAGGCACTGTGCTCTAGCGAGAGGAGCGTGGAAAGAATGGCTTGTTCCAGATGTGCTCTCCCACGTCCTCCCATGACTGTTACGTACAGCGTTGGTAGAAGGGTCTTGGGGGCGTGGGGCGTAGGGGGGCTGCCTTTGTTTTAAATATAAAGCGGTGAAGTTAGTTATTTTAATTTCATTTTATTCCGCTGAAGTATAATAAAATAAACTTTTTACTGAGCTTGCCGGCATGTTGCAATCATCTAGTGATGTGTAGCTACCATCTAGTGGTAGCTGCCCAAGTTGCATAAAATCGCTGTCTTGAGGCCATCTAGTGGCAGATCGGTTTGTTTGGGGGTTTTGTGTGTTTTAGGAGCTTGGTGCATGCTAGTTACAAACTTGTTTTCCATAGAAGTTGTAAAGTACTATTCTGTTTAATTAAAAAGAATGAGACAATATACTCGAAAGAATAAAATTCCTTTGCGTGAACAGGTGTTTTTTTTTGCTTTAGCACTTGATTCAGAGACTTAGTGGAAAAATCTGGAAAACAACCTATTTTATTTCTAATATGTGGTAAAAACATACATTTTAAGAAACTGGTGTTGCTCTTGAAATCTGTGATTATGTTGATGAGCAAAGAATCTGCTCTGTATTGGCCAGGGCTGGTGTTTGTCAGTTTCTGGTTTTGAGGTAAATGAACATATTAACGAATATATTCATTTTGCTATGAATGCAAAATGCAGCAAATTTTGCTATCAGACCACTTAATATATTTTTTCTTATTATGTATTTTTAAGTCAGCTGTGCCTTTATAGTATAAACTTTTCAGAATGCCAGAGGAAGTTGTTAATAGGTGAGTTTCTCAGAGTGATGATTTTTTTTCTTTTTTTGCACAACAAAAAAGGAATTTCTGAGCTGTTTCTTTCCATTTTGAGCACAGCTGTAACGGTGATAGAGCAAGTAGCTGTCGTGACCCAAAAGGTTTGGTTTTCATGCTTAATCTGCCTTTAGTTGAAGTCTTTTGAGTTGTGTCTGATTGTCTCATCCTGGTTCATTATGTGAAGGAGGTTGTTTTGGGCAATGATAAAAGTCTTAGGAGATTTTTCCCTTATATTTAAGGAGTGCTTTAGAAACTTCAACCAGCCTTTTCACCTGTGGGCCCCAGAAGGTATTGCAGAACTCATCTGGATTTTTTGAAACGGTGGAAAGGAGTTTTGGGTTGTCCCTATGACCAAGGAAAAATGAATATTAATTTGAACCTCACAGATAGAGGTTCTCCTCTATCTTATAAGGAGAAGAACTAGAACACTAATAAGGAGGAAGAAATGGAGAAAGTGTTTGATCATACAGACAAAGTTTAGGTTCTCTTATTGAGATCTGATTTGTTCTTTTTGAACACATCTGGGCAATGTAAATACTGTGCATAACTCACACCAATAAAATCTCACGGTGTGGAGAAATGTAAATGTCCATATTGTCCCCGGTGCTATATTGGAACAGATGATAACCATACCAAAATTTTGTAAACTGATGTTCATACAATTTTCCAAGCTACTAGATGCTTTAAACAGCTAATAAACTGCACACAAGGTCAGATATATGCTTAGGGGGTTTCAAGCAGGCACAAGTTGGAAGGCAGAGTTGTTGCAGAAGCTCAGGGTGAGCACAGCCTCCGGTTGTCTGCTTCCCGAGGAGTGGTAAGCATGTCTAAATTTTCTGTGTGAATTTAGCAAACTTGACTTCTGTATGTCCACATCACAAGTGCTATGCAGGTTTCCCTTAGTCATGCAAGAAAAGCTGAGAGGAAGTCATTTGACTGAAGTTGCTAATGTTGGAAGGGGAGAAAGGAACTGTTTTGGGAGTGCTTGTTTCCTTCTGATTATCAGGAGCCTGGCTGACTTTCATACACAATCACCTAACTCCTTCCTTTAGGCACAAAAAAATTTGACTTACATGGTTTCTCCATACATGTTGGGTGTAATGCAGAGTAATTGGAATGAGGAAGCTTCCAGTTGGGCGTTAAGAAAAATTTACCAACAAGGGTAATGAAGCAGTAGAAATAAATTGCCTGGGGAATTTTTTGAGCGTTCATCACTGAGTAAAAAAAAAAAAAAAAAAAAAAAAAAAAAAAAAAATTGTCTGTTGAAGTTGATAGCAAATGCTTCTCGTGATCATCGTCAGACTTCAGATGAGCCCTTCAGGAAGGAGCAAAAATGTGTCCCAGTTCATGAATGCAATAAATTTGATGCAGATAGATAATCCTCCCAAATTGACTTTTATTTAAGAAAACTATTGACTGATTCTTTGTTCCTAATGCTTTGCTGTAATTGTTCAAACTTTTACTGAAAAGACAGACTTTTTTTTCCCTGTGGTGCTCTAATGTCTGAATTTTATGAGAGGAATGTTGTTTTTCCCTAGGTCTGGGGATTTAAAACATTAAGGATTTGCGTGCAGGGGATTGGTTCCCCTCTGCCCCCTTCCGTTCCTTCCAACCTCTTCAGTGGTTTTTGTGTTTATTGTGGGCTTCCCCAGTATTTTCAGTTTTCCACCAACTTGTCCTCTCTAGAACTCCTGAATTGTTGTCTTCTGCCAGCTCCCCCAGCTCTTCTGTTGGGTGGGTTTCTTTTTAGTTGCCCTCACTTACTCCCAAAGCTGGGACAACACCTAATCGGGAATTCCCACATTTTGACCTAATGCATGCAAAATGATGTCAATACAGGTGATGTTGTTGATTGTCGAGTAAATTGTAAAACTACTGGGAGTTGTGTAAAAGTGTTAATTGAAGTAAGACTGGTAGTTACGTTTCTTGATTTCTTAAGCTTTTATGTAAAACTTCCAAGGCTGCTTATATCTCATGCTTGAATACAGATCTAAAAGAGAAGGCAGTAGTCAATGAAACATCAGCTTCTCAACTTATCTTCATTTCTATACTATGTTTACAGAGCAAGAGCAGATACTTTTATTCTGTTCGATCCAAAGTGGATAAAGCTGAATATGCAGCCTTGATACATGCACGTATGTGTGCATATAACTATATTTTTTGTTATGAAAGTATAGCAAGGTGGGTTTTTTTCTCCTGTTTTTATACAAGTCTTGTATGTTACAGTTCTTTGTTTGCATTTACCTTTTATATTTAGTGTCATCTTGTTAGATTTCTGTAGCAATGTAATGCTTTCTTTTATGTTGGAATTTTCTCTTGTTTAAAGTAGTAGGTTGCAGCCTGTTTACCATTTGCTTTGTTATTAAGTGACTACACCATGGGGAATGTCTGGGTTCAAAGTCAATCTCTGAAAACCTGAATTACCGGAAGGGAATTACTGACTGTGTAAGCATGTCCTTATTAGTTTAAAAGTGAAATTAGTGTTAAGTCTGATTGCTTAGCTATACAGATTAACAGAAGCTACTGTTTCTTTTATTTTATAGTGGCGTTTATTTTCAACTGGATTGGATTTTGTTTATCCTTCTGTATAACAAATACCATAGCTGGAAGGTATGGTGCAATCTGTGGATTTGGTCTCTCCCTGATCAAATGGATTCTCATTGTACGGGTATGTTTCTTGATTCATACTCTGTTTGTAGAACCAAACCATAATTTTTCGAGGACATCTAATAACATCAGTGTATTAAATTCCAGTGTCTAGAATTTTCTTTAACTTCCACTTCAGTAGAGAATTTACTTGCCATATATTCATATGCGCTTACTAATGATGAAGCTTAACCTATTTTTATCTGACATAGGATTTTATGTTCATCTTTCCACTAAAATACATGCAGAATGACTCATTCTTTGCACAAACATTTAAAAACATACAGAAGAAGTGGAGCAAGTACCTAAAATGTCACTGGTATTACAGTGTCCTATATGAAAGATTTAAAAATGGCTCAGCCTATCGGGGTGGGGGCGTGTGTCAGAAAACATTTCTTCCTTGTATCTGATTCTCTTATTCCTTGTAAGATACATACGATTCAAATCAAAATTGAATATGAAGTTAGGCACATTTTTACCATCTTAGATTCTCAATTTCTTGACACTTCCACAGCAAGACTAGATACTTTTCAGAAAAGTATGTTAGCCGAATGGAAGTTGTTTAGCTAAGTGGATGCTGGATGAAACGTAATGATTCTTTCTGAACATGAATTCTACATGTCTGTGAGACACAAAATTTAAAATCTCATCCTGTCTAATGAAGAAAGAGATCTTGGATAACTTAGTTATCTTTTATGCCCTGCCAACTCTGAATTATTTATTTAGTTAGTTATTCTCTCTGTGCTAGTAACCTGATTTGGTCTTAGCATGATAGATAGTACAAGGACTGTAGAGAGAAGAAGTTGCGTGGTCATTCCTGGACATGTCCTGCATCCTTCTTAGAGCTGAGAGTGATGTTTTTTGGGTGGGTTTGGTCTTTTTTTTTTTTGTTGTTGTTTTGGGTTTTGGTTTGTGGGGGTTTTTTGGTTGTGTGGTTTTTTGTTTTTGTTTTTTTCTTTTTCCTTCCCCAGGGCAGGGGAATGCTGGTGGACCAGATGTGATCTGGTGCATTTAGTTGGAATGAACTAAATTGGAATGAATCAGGGTTTGGGATGGAATTTAACTTAAGGGAGCGAGAAGACATGAATTTTTCAACTATGCATTCATTGGGGATATTTTCAGCTTCCCTTGAGGCATACTAAACAGAGGGCAGAACTTGCTCATTGTGAGAGTTTTATTATTTCTGTCTGCTCGAAAATGTGCTCATAACAAACACAAAAACTTATATATGCTAAACTTCCTTGAAGGATTACTGTGTTCTAGACTACATTTAAATTCTGGTATATAATCTGTTACTAATTCTAAAATATTAGAGCTGACCAATTCCACCAAGACATCACGGGTGGGGTTTTTTCATGGTGAAGATTATCATCTTCTTGTGTTGTCCCCCTTTCTAGAGACAATAGTAGAAAACTCATAAGGTGTATGGTGACAATTTTGTTTTAATGGTGACACACAAGCGCGCGTGCGTGCACAAAATTATTCTGTGCCTTTGTTTCAAGCTCCTCCGAAGGCTTGTGCTGCCCTTTCTCACCCAGGGTCGGTAGTACAGAACTTTATAGTGCCTAAACTGTCTGAGTTCCCATATGCTCTCTTGGTATCAGTTTTTACTGGAAAGAATAAAAGCACAATTTTGTTGTTGGGGAACTTGTGCAGCCATGGCTGCTTCTGCCTAAAGAAAGTGTGAGAGTAATGCACATAGGCCAGCATTTGATTGCGGCTTTTAGTAAATCTTTCCAATTAAATGAAATTGTAACTCTAAAAAAAGCGTATTGGTATGTATGTTTAAAGAATTGAAAATACTGACTTGCAAGTCAGATGGGATTAATAATGTTGTCAGCTTCCTGGGAATTGAGTATTCATCTGATATTTTAATGAAGTGTCAAAATATGTAATGCTTACTCTGCCGAATCATAGAAATGCTAGTATTTATATAGGCATAACGTAACTGCCAATTCTTTAGTTCAACTTAGCAATTCTGTTTCTTGATACATTTTTTTTTTTTTCTTGGATGACCCATAGAAATTAATACAGTACAGTTTAAACCTTTAAAGAATTCACATGATCTGGCTTTATTCTGGAGAAAACACGTGGATGTCAGTGCACAGTTACTTGAAGAAAAAACAAGCAACTATATCTAAAAGTATTTAGATCTTGGATTTTTATCTGGTTGCGTATGTGGCCCGGTATCTTATTTTTTTTTTTCCCCTCTCTTTTTTTTTTTGGTGTGTGTAAACTGAATTACACGATTTCTTGGTTGATAGTACTGAAATGTCCCAGAAATGGCAAATGGGACGCACTGTGGCAGGGTGCAGTAAACATACTGAATGCTAGTAGGATGGGAAGTGTATGAAAAGTGTGCAGAGCTTCTAAATAGGTTATTTTGTTCTTTCTGGCAACTTTTCACACGTCTCCCCATTCCAACTTCTTACCCGAGTTTTGGAGACGTTTGATTAGCCTTTTTATCAGTGAAGCATGCAGTCTGGAGTCTGGTAAAGGCACAGATACCTGTCTCCAATACCATCGCACCCTGCCCTCCAGCTGCCTCCCACATCACAGTGAGGACAAAACTGTCTACCGTGGTCACTAACAGGAACAGTTGAAATGCCACTTCAAGGTTCATTTAGTTGCCTTCAGCTCACTGCTGGGAACTGAATGCTGGTTTGAAAATGAAAAGACTTTAATGAGTTGGGGGTCTTTATGGGGCTGGTATTCTTGGCAGCGATTAACAGTAGGGGGTATACAGAAGGTCAAAAGCTCTTCTTTTCAGGGGTCAGCAGAACATCCCTGTCTGATAAGATTAAACTAATGTGGCTTTTGGTGTTAATATCTAAAGCAGCAGGCTGCTGTAATGTGTTTGGGATGGCAGGCATCGGAGGGAAAAAAGGAAAATCGGCAAGTGGTGATTCGTTATAACAGAAAATGTCAGATTATTCTGGCAAGTAATACAAGCGGGTTTTTTTAATAGATATACATAAACACACACTTTTTTAGAGGTTTTAAAATAACTGCCACAGACCAACTGACACTGGAAGTGTTACTTGTATATTAAATTGCTGCACAAATAAATACCTGTTTTGCATTTTAGTTGAGTATATTACTTTTCTTTAAATTTGCTTTTTCCTCTGTGCTTTCTGTATTTGCATAGTGCATTAAATGTGCCTTAGTCTTCTGTCTTACTGCAGCTAAGCCTTGTGTATGGATTTCAGTTTTCAGATTATTTTACTGGATATTTCAATGGACAGTACTGGCTTTGGTGGATATTTCTTGTACTTGGTAAGTGGCAATTGAAACCATTTCTGTTTTAATGTGGAAGTACTTAAAAGATGAATCATGTCATTGTAAGTAAGAGTTCTGCAACATGTTTAGCTGTGTCTTTTTCTTTAGCTGCTGATAGTTTTGTGTGTTGTTTTTATTCCCGTAGTATTCACAAGGTTATTGGTTACCATAGTGGTGTTACTGTGTGAACTGTGAACTATTCAAATAACCTTCAGCTCAAAAAATTTTGTTCTACATATGTAATTACGTACATACCTGAGACTTGTAATTTGTGCTGTTTAAGCTACTTCTACTGATGTAGGGGTGCAGAACTGTGTAATGAAAATTTGGCTTTATGTAGGAAACCTATTGAAGAGTGAGTGGTGTCTAGTACTTGCATGTATAAACCTGTATGTCGGGTATTAAATTTTAAGAAATGTGACTGATCCTAGGAAGGTGTAGTCTGCTGTCTTGTACATAGGTCACGAAATGGCCTTTTCTAGCCCTTTGAAATGCATACTGCATCAGTAGTTTCTCAGTCGGGGAAGAGAATGGCTTCATGCTTTCTGATCACAGTGCTCCCATGATGTCAGCTTTCTCTTAAGAGGTCTGTCTGCCCATGTTCAAAGTCTTATATGCATCAAATTCTGCTCTTCTCTCTGTTTTTAATTAGGATATACCAAAACCCAATCGCTATACTTTTTTTTTTCCTACTGTGGATTTTGTATTTTGAATATGGAGTCTGGAATTATTTTCTTTTGCAGAAGTGAATGCTACCATCCGTTTTACTTTCTAACTCTGCAAACACAGTAAACTGTTGCTGGTTCAGTAGGTGGCACTCTTCCCTTTGAGTCAATTGACTCAAATGGCTAACAGCAAATGTTAGAATGAAATGTTGAGAAATTTAAAAAAAAAAAAAGACACTGAATTCCTGACTGTTTGTGACTCGCTATTTATCTCACAAGAAATGCCTGAAAACTTCAATTACATTACCTAAAACTTTCTCTATCTGCCCTTTAGTAAAGTTCAAGGGCATTCGTCAGACTTCTTTATACTCAGCTTGCTCTACTGTTGTGCACTTGGTTGCTTGAGATATATAGAAACTGCAAATGTTTTAACACATCACAGCATCAGTCCCTTCAATGCTTTCATATTCTGTTTGAGGTGATTGTATTAAAGTAGGAAGTGAAATGCCTCGTTACAGGTACAAACCTCTCCAGATAAATCTTTAATTAAAACAAACCCTTGTGGTACCCAAGATTGAGGTTTGACACTTTCTTCACTTGGATGACAATAGTGTGATTTTCCCCTACCATTTTCCCCCACTTTGTGGAAAAAGCTATGCATTTGTAGTTCTTTTTTTTAACTAGTCTTTTGCAGCACTTATTCAGAAGATAGTTCACTTAAATTTAGGAAAGCCTTATATTCAGCCTTAACTGTTTGCTGGTGGTTTTTTGGTTGGTTTTTTTTTTTTGTTGTTGTTTTTGTTTGTTTGTTTTGGGGTTTTTTTTACTTTAACTTATAAAGTTTATAATATGCCTTGGAATAAAAGGCACCGTGAGGCATGTAGTATGCATCCAGCAGCCAACGTCCCCTCGTCTTATGAATGTTTTATGTGAAATACGCCAACAGTGTTTTTAAACTGATAAAGCAGATATATCGAGGTTGCTAGAACACCATAGAAGGATTTAACCCAACAGAGCTACTTAGCAGGACATGGAGGAGTATTATCAAGTGAGGGGAGCTCTGCCAACCAGATCTGTATTTCATTGTTTTGGATAACTTTCTCATTAGAGCACGTGAAGTAGCATGTCCTGCGTCTCTTCAGAAGTGAATGAATGATCTTTTGCATAGTCCTTTGACATACTTGAGCCCACCTATTGCCATCTTCTCCTCTCTTCTGGTGTTCTCCCATCTCTTTCTGCTTTTTCCCTTCTTTCAACGTCTGGAAAAATCTGCTCGTAGCTTCACAGAAAAGTGAAGTGGTCTACTTCCAAGGAGCTGTCGTGTACAGTGAACAAATTGGAGAGAGAGACAATTCTAATTTTTAAATTTAAATGTTAGCCAGTGTTTCTTTTTGAGGAACACAATGGAAAGTGTTTTGGTTTGTTTTTCTCCTTCCCTAAACGGAGAAATATAAAATATGGGTTGAACTTGGGCTGCTTTTCTAACGTGTAATGCAGAAAGCATGCATTCAGGCACCTTGAGAGCTGCCGGCCCACCTTTTGCTGTTTCAGCTGCTTTTCAGTTGAACATGGGACTGTCTCTGGTAACGTCTGGGTAGCAGCTTTTGTAGTAGACTTTTGATCGAGATCTTAGCGCTTTCTTCTCCGTGCAGAATTCACCTTAATCACATAAATGTGTCTGGCTTAGGTCAAAGTTGCAGTGGTTAGCGGCGCACTCTCTGTGTTTGGGGTTTTTTTTTTTTGTGTGTGTGTCCTAATGAGGCTTTGGTTTTAAAAAAGCAAAAAGAAAATAAATAAAAATTTACAAGTAAAAAGCATTTAGAGAAGAAATGAGCATATAAAAAAAAAAAAAAAAAATCAGAGTCTCAACCTGGAGAGCAGGAAGAAAAAGTGCATCACATAGCAAAATATCAATTGAACCACAGAGATTGTTTATTAGGATGTTGGGGATTCCCCCCAACTCTTTGGGCAGACTGTTGTATCTGTGCTGGATTCTCCCTGGTCCAACTGATGAATGGATTAATCTGTTGAAGTTTACTTTGTGGAGGAAAATGGACCGAAGAGCTGTGTACGCTATGCAACAATGTGTATTTCTGGGTGGGTTTGTTCAGATGTCCAGTGAATCTCTGAATTGACAAAATGATGATGTTGACAACATCATGTTAACGATTTCCATTGTTGCAACTGTAACTTCTCTGTGACTTTTCTGCATCTCTTGTTCCTCTTTTCAGAGCGGGAATATTCTTTCAGAGGCAGTTAAATTTAAATATTTTTAAATAGTTTGAAATGTGGCATTGACAGAAGAAAATGTAGTCATAACACACATTGAGTAATTTTCTTTGAATCGACTGTTGTTCTTCCTCCTCTTGGACAGGTGCATTTTCGTGAATGGTTAAATCTCAAGCCATAATCTACTAGAACTTATTAATGGCTTTTCGTTAGAGCAGTCTGTACTGTCTGTCTGGTTTGGGGTTGTTTATCCCCCTTCCCCCCCGCTTTTTATTTACAATACATTTATCTTACACATTCCTAAAGGTGTGTTTTCTGGTTCGGATAGTCTAACACACTAGTAACTTATTTTAAGAATCCTACTTGAAAAGAACGTGCAGCATGTATTCTTTTCTTTTTTTTTTTTCTTCTTTTTAAGGTCTTTCATATCACAAGATAAAGGCAGAAGACTTGCATGCTGAATTTGTGAATGATGCATAAAGACCTCGTTTTCCATAGTATAATCTAGATTTTAAAAAAAATATTTTAAGAATAATAATGTGAGGTAGCATGTACTTAGGTTGATATACTTCATTTTGTGCATTTTCTACACTTTCAGGACTCCTCCTGTTCTTTCGAGGCTTTGTTAATTATCTTAAAGTCAGAAATATGTCTGAAAGCATGGCAGCTGCTCACAGAACAAGATTTTTTTTCTTGTACTGAAGGTAAGAATTTTTACTGATAAGATTATCTCTCCCAGGAAAACTGAGAAGAATGAAATACTTACATTAAAAATAAATTATCAAACTTTTGTCACAAAGCAGAAGCCACATGGTTTTTGAACGTGTATGTTGTATATATTCTGTGTGGACTTGGAAATATCTGAAGTGTCTTGAAGTCATGAAATCTGAAAGTAAATAATGCATCCTTGTTGCCTCCAGTCCTCCCTGGAACTAATGTTCAGTAACAAAAAGGAGGAACCTGTTGTTTTTCCGAAGCAAGAAACAGTATCTGCTGCCTGGCGGGATATTGTCCTTTGTGTTGGAAAACTGGCTTTAGCAGTCAACCTGTTGTCAGCAAGTTAGGAAGCACTAATCTGCCTGCATATTAAATCTGATTGACATGGGTTTGAACACGCAAACAATAGATGAGCATTGTCTCTCTTTACACAACTGGATTAAGGCAGTCATGTACAAGTATGATTATTGTGTATGCAACAATGTGCTTTATATATCCTTCAGGTAGCTGACTAATCAGTCTGGCACATATCCATTTATATTTTTTTTAATACTTTTTATCCATTAGGTGGGTCTATTGGACTTCACTAAACTGCATGACAGGGTAAATTTAAGCCTAGAAATAAGTACTGCAGCGTTTTCATTATTCTGCAGTTTACTTAAAATGCGTAAATACTGCATTTTGACTTAACTAAGAAGCTACGTTTGCTGTAATAAAGCAGGTTTTCGTAACTTTTCTCCAAGGTTGGTCACAGACTCAATATGAGGTAACCAGCAACACATTATTGAAGCCTGAAAAAAACCTGAGACAGTATTTGCCTAGGAAAAAAAAAAAAACAACAGTTCCTTTTATATAAGATAGTGATATACATTTAAAAGCAGCTATTGGTAAATATCTATGCTATACCGTGTAGTTCTTGATCTTGGAAGCAATCTGTTAACAAAACTGTGCCATTTTGTCAAAATTATGTGGTAAGTTAAATAACTAAAGCATATATTGCCTTTTAGTGACCAACCTCAATTGGCATCTACATGGCAGCATTTCCTTTTTACAGTTTTTACGTATTGCTCCTTTTCTTAGTAATGTGGTAGCCTCTTCAGAATACTGAAACTTGTGGAGATGAGACTGAAAATATCCTGTTAGCTTTCAGTACAATGAAGTTTAAAAATACTGTTTCAAAAATAGCTGTTAGGACTAATGGGTGTTTGAAAACTGTAGCTTGAAGAGAATAATGAGAGTGTAGGATAATGTTGTCTAGGATTGTTTGCTCTCCTGCAGTTAAAATTTAGGACAAAACACTATTTAATTCAGAATTAACTGAAGTTAATGAGTTGTCCTGTCTGAGTTCAGTGGCTTTGAATTTTACCTTTACCTGTAAGCATCGCTGAGATGTGTGGGCTGGTAAAGTCTGTGGAGTCTTTAGAGAGCTGGACACGTAAATAATATTTTTTTTTTTTTTTGAAGCATCTTAAGTATTAAAACAAGAAGTTCAAATTAATTGCTATCACACTTAAATGTCCTTGTTCTTGCATAGACAGGTAACTACCTCTACAATAACTATTAGTTTTCATAAATAAAAAAATTACCGCTACAGTTATAAAATATTCTCAGGTGCACTTTTGAAATGATGACAAAATATAACAGTAAGTTTTGCTTTTTTTTTTTTTCTCCTGTCCTGACATGGAGGGGGGAAAAGGCTGCTTCTTTGCTGCTTCTAGGTTTAACATCAGTTAGCAACACTACTTCTAGTGAATCACTGCAATGAACTGAAGTACAACTCTTTCTTTATCTCCAGACTGCGTCGAACAGACATTCCTTTCCTGTACCAGTGCGAAACTTCCAGATGATCTGTAACCCTTCAAGTTCATAGGATAGAAGACTACTAAAACCAGAAAACGAATTAGTGAAGATGTGGCTTTTAAAACGAATGGCAGGATGATTTATTCTCAAATACCAGTTCTGGTCATTCTAGTAAATATTTATAATTGCTGTCTTTTGTTTTAGCACATTTGTATATGTGCTTATTAGAAAGATAGCATTGAAGTAAGAACAAACCCATCTGTTACTACAGATTAGGTACAGTCAGACTTGGTTAATCTGTGCTTGTTGTATCGGAAAGATTTAAGTGGTAACTTGTTTCCCAGCATGTATGTACCACTGAGTTGTTGATCTGAACTTTGAGTACAGTGAAATGCATTAAATGATTCAGATTAACCAGTTCAGACAGTTGTTTTTTTTTTTTATATAATTTAGATTCATCTAATGATTGTGTAGAACATTTTTAAGTTTACTAAATCCCTTTTAAGTTTACTAAATCCCAAGGTTCCTTGTTGTCACAGCCTTCTATTTGCCATTATTTTATCAAATTCAAACCAGTGTACTGGTTTGCTTAAATCTGATACTCCACTTTCAGTCCCCTGTAAATAACTCTGCATAAATGACTGTTTGAATTGCTTCTTAGGAAATATGTCAAAATATATTTTGTAACAGCATATTCTCTAAATTTTTGTTTAATCTTAGAGCTACATACATATTTTTTGTTAATTGGCCATTAAGGGTACAGTTACCATTAGATGTAATTTTGGAGGTAAAGGCATTGAATTGTGTCTCATCCTAACTTTCCTCACATGAATTATTATTAGCTGCTTTGGGCTTGAGCCTGAAAGTTCGTTATTCATACGCATGATCCTGTTCAAAGACAGAGTTTGTTCATGTTAGCAGGGATGGACAGCCTTACGTCCTTAGTCCTTGGTTATGCAGTTGGATCCTCGTAGGTGCACCTTTATTCCTGAAACAGAGTATTGCAAATGTATTCCCTGGGTTGTAACACCGGCTCTGTTTAAGAAATCTTGAGTTCTATATAAATACAACATCCACCCTGAGGGCTTCTCCAAAAAAAAAAAAAAAAATCATATAGCTATCTTACAATGCTTGTTTAGAATAAATACTTTGCCATTTCCTAAGAATTAACTAATTTAAATGCAAAAAAAAATTTGCAAATAATGTATGAAGGAAAAAAAAAATAATCTTGCTTTTAAAGCTCTGAAAGTAGAAAATGTGTGTTGCACCTCTCCTCGTATTCATTTAGGGTATAACGTTACTTTCTTATAAATATCATCTCTTTAAGGGGTACTGTCTACTGTTCCTGCATGTGTGGTTTCCTTTAAAGTTTGTGAAATTTATGCTTCTCCGTAAGCAGGAGAATGCATCTCTCAGTCCTTTGTACAACTGGAATCTCAGTTCCAAAAATACATTGGTTGTTGGTTGCACCTTTGAGGAAAAAAAATACAAATGCTTTCCTCCAATTTTTCTTTTTATGTTAGAATTCTGCCCTTTTATTACTAACATTAAAAACAGTGAGGATTATGTTGTTTTAAGCTAGTGCTGTATTCTGTTTTGTATCTATAATGAATGTTTAAAATATACATATATAAACTGGTCACATTATTAATTTTCTTAATCTTTCAGAGCTACTGAAAGTGACTAAAACTTTAGGGGCACCTTCACTTCTAGCTTTTTATGGAAAGAGTAAAATTAAATATTATGTTCAATATCCGATTGGGATTTCCTTCTAAACTTATCTGTTTGTTTCTGTATTCTTTTGCGTTCATTGTCCATATGAAAAAGAAGCAGATAATAAAACATTGCTTTGTTTTGCTAATTAAGACCTACACTTTTTGTTGGTTTTGTGCTCCAGATGGAAAAATGCACACTGCAATATTTGTGTCAACATGGAATTATTGACAGATTTCTTGGCAAAATAGGTACTAACCAATCCTCTCTTCTCCTTTTCATCTAATGTTTTATGGCAACAAACTGTAAGGACATTTCTTTTAATGAGTTTATACAATGAAGCATGCAATAGTGATTCATCTTCTGTGTTTACCACTATCAACTGGTATTATTTTCCAACTATTATCAACTTCCCCAATTTAAGTAGTAGGCTTCTGATTGATTTATTTTTGTTTGCTCCACTGCATTTTATAGAAAGCTTCGTACAGACACTTGGTTTTGTTGTGGTGGGTTTTTTTTTTTTTTCTGGACTAGTTTGGAAAAAATCTCATTTGGACAGAAAGAATATGTAGGGTTAAAAATGTACACATGTTATCTAATCCTCTGTAGTTGATGCAGCAGTTTGGTAGCCTGAAATCTCATCAGCGGGAGGAAGGGAATTGGGACACTGTTTTCAAAGACTCTGCAATCTATTCCAGATGTGTCAAATGCTGCATATTTTCCTTGCTATTTCCTGTGAGCTTGGTTAGGAGCAGCTGGCTCTGTGGTTTAGAGACACCTGGCCAGCTTTGCTTTGTGTCTTAGTCAGGGTGGAGGGCTGGGGGGGGGCTCCGGTATTGCAGTGAAGTTGACTGTAAACAGATTTTGTATGAATGCAAATAAGGCTTTGAAGCCTGGAGCAAAAACAGCTTAGGGAGGCGGAGACGGGGAGAGAAAGTCCCATTTTATTTGAGCAACTGGCATGAACGTAATGTCTTCAGTTTTGTCGTCCACTTTTATTGATGTGGATGCCACAGGAAGATGGGCATCTTGAATGTGACTCAAGTAGCCTGTGACTCTGTTAACGCATTTCAGAAACGATCCATCACTCACGCATCCGGTCCCCTTACGGAGAGGAGGTTGTCTCCAAGCTTTGACTTTGCTGCCTCACCTACAGCACGGACACTGTCCTCATCCTGCAACACCTTTTAACCCGGTTTCAACACCCGACTCTTTCGGGGTCCACTTCCCTCCCTTTGAACGATGACAGCAGGTGAGGAGAAGTGGTTTTGTTAACGTGTTATCCTAATATCAGAGAGATTTTCATCTCTACTTTTTGAGAGTGTTTTCCCAGAACACTCTGCGTTAGTCCCTCCTGTGTGGTTGCTTGCATTGTTCGCTTTGAACAGAAAGTTCATCTCGTGAAATTACTGTTGCTTCCTGGACTTCTGAAGAGAAGGGGAGTAACCTCCGCTATGGAAATAGATCTCTCCCAGTAAGGAAAAAAGAAATTTCTAATCGTGTATACGTGCACAGCTACCCGGAAACAGTAGAGTCCAGTGTATTTTTTTTTCCGATGTATATTTTTCTTTTCCACCGTCCTACAATCCTTATCTTTATAATTCCAAGGATACATTTATCAACTGTATCTTCTCTACTTAGTGTATCCTTTCCATCTCCCTGCCACTTCTTTCTCTGTGCACTTGTTACGCACCCAGCAAGAACAGGCAGAAGTATAATTTCCTTTAGCTCCTGAAGTGTCTGCATGATCGACTTTAAACATTTTTTTTTCTGATACGTAATTGTGTTTTTTTCCCCCACCCTTCCCAAATGAATGAAACGTCAGCTTTCTTGTATTTTTGTCTTTGGTATATTTTCTACATAAGGAAACTTGCAAGCAGTGAGGCCTAAAAGCATTGCAGACAGCATCAGCTCTCCAGTTATTATTCATATTTTTTAGTGTAAGACGTATATATTCAAAAAGTTTTAAAATAGTTTGGTTCTTTTATATTGAGGTATGGTTACAGTTTATCCCCATGTTTTTACATCTGCTGTTGCAGTCTTCACTCTTATTTTTTCTCGTGGCCAAAGAAACACAAACACTGTGTTTGTGGGGGTGTTCTTGGTGTAATACGAGAAGTTGTTCATTGACTCTTTGTTATACATGGCTGCACGGGTACCCATCCTTCTTAATTTTCTAGGTTGGTGTAGTCTCATGGCTTCCAAATGCCCAGTTGCACATGGAACAGGCTGCTGCTGCTAAAAATTCTTAGTAAAATAACTACAAAGCAAGCTTCACTTGCGTGCGTTCATTAATTGAGCCTTGTTGTTTAATGTAATTGCGGTAGCGTTGCTGGTGGAAGTGTTACTGGAATAAAGCCAGCGCTAATCGTCACGTAACTGGTAGCATGAGCACCTGCGGGACCATTGCCTAGCTGGTCTGCTCTTCTTTGCGTCTCTAACTGACTTCTAATTAATGAATGAGTTTCACAATGTCTCTTGCAACTTTCATAGAAAGTCTTTATACAGATTTTCATCTTAAAGGATGACAAATCATTTTTGCTGGATCAAATTTACCTCGGTGCCTCTTGGAACAAGGAACTTCCGAAGACAACCCTGTCAGTTCACTTCTCCATATACACAGAACAGTGGAAATCATTTCTGCAGGTTAAATTGATAAGCCAAATACTACTATTTCTGTCTGAAATGTGAATCAGATTCCACTTAAAAGCTGTTACTTTGAGGATAGTCTGATGCTGCCGTTAAGCAAAATCGGGAATTTCTATTGTAAATGATTATTGGAAGTCAGTTTCAGTATTGCTCTACTTTGGATTCTCAAGTGCTGCTATTTTTTCCCCCGAGTCGTCAGTTTTGGGGTTGTTTTTTTTTTTGTAGGAAACTTGCAACACTTACTCTGGTTCTGCTGGTGTTCATCATCACATGGGCATATGTTAAATGCAAGAAATGCTGACAGCGTAATCCCGTGGCTGAAAAAATCTAAGTGTACGCATTCAGGAGACTTAAATTAAGTTTCTGAATTCTGACTGAAAGCTGACGTGACGCGTTGGACTTGGCAGGTTACGTATGGCTTGGCTCGGGTCTCTACGTGATTCCTCCTTGATGAGGATGGTGAGTGCCGCTGCCCAGCGTGCTCTGGATACGTCACGGGTTCGAGCTGAGATTGATGCGTGTTAAACAGAGATCCGCTGTGAAGTGAGCAAGAGAAACAAGGGGAGGAGGAGTGCCTGGACCTTTAACTCCGGGTTTGCAACAGCTGATGTAGCAGGTGTTTCTGCTGAGATGATGGGAGCACATCTGGGTCCAGTCCTCAGCTCCTTCCTCCCCAGTTGACCAACCACTTTGGGTATCTTTCACGTCTGTGGAGAGGGCCCTTGGCTTTGCTTTTCTTCCTGGAGACAACAGGAATAGCAAACTCTCCTCCACTTGGATGGAGAGAAGGAGGTCCCATCTGACTGTCTGGGAAGGCACTTGGCCTTCTCAGCTCTTGCAACAGCGAGGTTTATGTTAATGATGAAATTGGTGTTGTCAACTTTATATTTTGTCACAAATCTCGTGATGCTGGGCAGCTTTCTTACCGTTTCACTTAGTGTAGTAGATACATGAGGTTCAGTTTAGGGTGGAAAAAGATATGTTCCCTCCCAGCATGTTTTTTTTAAAATCTCTTAGATGGGTACAATGCGCTTATGAACACTTGCTCCGGATCTTGGGTGGACCTCTCTATAACTACCCTGTACAAAGGGTTCGCTGAGATTTGTGACTGGCGTCTTAGGAATTACTGCTTTACTCATAAAATTTACACTTTTTAAGAGAAATTGCTGGTTACTAGAAATGTTATCTATCCAATTACAGCAACAGCTGTAGGAGAAACATAAACCAAAATACTAATAGTTCTTACTAATAGTTTCTAATGTAATACATGATTTCAGTGAATGAAAAATTTCAAATATTGTGTTAATTTTTTCATGTTTGAGTGTTTGGGTTTTTTTACTTGCTTCTGACTTTGATTTTTATATTTAATTTGTATGAAGTTTTTTTCCCTTTGGGGCATGTAGACAGCTAAAGGGTAAATGTTGCAGTTCTTAAAAGCTGAGTGGCTTAGAGGTTGTTCTTAGAGGATTGTCCTCCTTTGAACCATGAACGTGAAAATTACTTAGGGAGGTTTCAAGAGCAATGCGTTATCAAGCATTTAAGAATCAAATTGATCAAGGTGTCATACCCAAGAAATAAAACAGAGGGGGGGGGGGAAATAAATTTCAGTCTCAGCTTTTCAATTTTCATCCTGGCCAATCATGCAGTACTAACTTTAGTTCTGCAAGGTCTTGCCTTGCAAATCATCAGTGTTAATAAAAACTCAACGGAAGAAAAGTGTTCTTCCAATTATGTTCTTATAACTGAATTTGTATTTAGAGTCTTCCCACGGTTAACGTGTATATATATAATCCATTATATAAAAATTCCCTGGAGAGAAAATTCATGGTTCTGTAAGTCAGGGAAGGTATCTGTCCTATGATAATAACTGACTTAAAATTTTGTGCGCTTGCCACTTTCTGAGAAACTGAGAGTGGTGGGATTTCTTTCCCTCCCCCTCATGATGAGACTCTTCAACGGGATGTTGTGAAGGGAGTACAGCTCTTAAGACTGGGTGTATAGGGTAACTCTGATGTGTGTGTGTGAAAGGCAAGATGCATAATTCTTGCCTTCCTCGGGCCTCTTGAAGAAGCATAATGCAAGAAGACCCTTCAGCTTTGTTGACTCTGTGGTACAAAAATGAATAGTTTCAGAATATAGGAAGATATGTTGTTCTTCATTTGATTTTTGCTTTCAAAAATCAACTAAATTAGAAGTAATTCTGAAGTTTGCAGTCAGTAAATGTTATCACAAAGCATTTTTTGTATGTTTGTTGTTGTTTCCCTGCTGCTGTTGTAGTCTTTCTCATGATGATAGTTGGGCTATAGAAATGCTATATATGGAATTCGATATCTGTCTGTGGTCCGTGTCCATAAAGTGAGCTACTGTATTTTATATTTTATACCTACAGTATTTCATGTATCTATAGTATACATTTATTTTGCAATGGTATCAAGAGAAAAGATGGTGTGTGTTTCAAAAAAAAAAAAATCTAGTGAGGTTTGCTTTTGGTTTGCTTTGGAAGTTTCAGCAGACCATTTATTACTTTTGCAGCTCAGCCCTAAACTGTTAATTGCAGTGATAATGGTGATTTTTGCATCTTTATTTCCTTGGATTTTTTTTCAGCTCTGGTTTTTGAGGCCCGTGTTAATGCTTGTGCAGTGCTCAGCACAGTGCCACTCCCCGTCTTTTTTAGAGCTTCTAATTATACAGCATCTGTGTTACAAAAGTGATTAAACAGCTAGGGCGTGTGATTTAATCCAGATTTGGGATTTGTGAAATGCATAAAATGCAATCCAGTAGTGTTTATGCTCCTAATTAGTACAGAATTGTTTTCCCCTTCAAACGAGAAATACCATACGATTAACTCTCAGCTGTCTAGAGGCAGCTTATCTGCATGGTGAATCCGTGAAGGCCACGGGCTGACACCCGCTCTGGTCTTGTCTGGCTGCCAGCTCTGCGCTCATCGTGGCAACTACATGGCGAAGAGCCTTGATTTAGGTTTGAGTTTGCAGAAGTTATCGTGGCCACCCTCTGTGCCGGATCCTGAGCTAGTAAGTCCTCTCAGCTGGGCTAGCTGCATGCAGAGCTGTCTTTGGTTTCCTTGGCTGTGTCTCTACTATCTGGATTACTGGGAAATACCGTGCAGAAATTTCCATGTGGAGCCAGCTTGGGTCTGAGATGGCTGCTTGCAACTGGGGTAAAACAGACTTGGTCAGGCTCAAGCTTATGCCTTTTTGGGCCACTCTGAGCATCAGCACATCTTGCGTACCAATATTAACTACATCTTTTTTTCATGATAGTGAGAAATGAACATCAGGCTGATGTATATAACGTTTAAGTTCCTTTATGAACCCAGTTTTAGGTGTATTGCTTGGGTATACAACAGGTTGAAGCTGAGTTCCTGCTCTTGGGATTGTTTCTATATAGAGGAAAATTTCCTTCCCGGAGTATCCCAACTCCTATTTGAGTGCCATAGCTAGGTTTTAGGGTTGGGTGGCCTCTTACCTGCTTTTCTTTGGGCAAGATAGTTCCCACACTCACTGCAGGACCAGTCATTCGGGTTGGAGGGGAGCAGAGGAGGTGATCTAGTGCAAGCTCCTCTTCAAAGCAGGGCCAGTGCTGAATTCACACCGCATTGCTTAGACTTCAGCGGCTGGATCTTAAAAACCCCAGAGCCCAGCGATTCCCCATGCTCCCTGTGTGACTTGTCCCAGTGCTTCGTTATCCCCATTTGTCGTCATCAGCGCTGACCAAGTTTCGATGAGGGATGTGCTCCAGTGGCTCCTTCCACAGCACCCTGGCGCTCCCAGTGCTCCCTTGCCAGGCAAATCCTGCACAAGGAGGGATCTAATCCAGGTCTCTGGGTTACCGAGCAGCCCTGGAAAGTGCTCAGCTGTCCAGTGACAAAGGGGAGAAATCATTTTGAGAGAAAGAGTATCCAATCTTTAATGAATTGCCCACATTTCCAACACTGAAAAGGGATGCTGGGTCTTTCGCTGTTTCCTGCCAGCTTGTTGAAACATCTCAGTGCTCAGAGGACTGGATGCTGTCAGTTTTCTTAATTGTTCTGAAAATTGTCCCTTCCATGAGGCCCTTTCCTCCATACGTGGCACCCGGGTATTCTCCTGCGATTCCTGTTACAGACTAACTGTAGGCTTAAGTATCTGAATCACTTGGAGCAGGAGTCACGTCATGTAATTTCATTTGCCTAAAAATATAGTCATCTAGTCGAAGCTAGTCACCAAAGATTACTCTATAGTCAGATTAAGAGATGCACTGGCAAATCATGCTTTTTTCCACCCAAAGCTGTATCCAGAATGGAGTCAACTGAATCATCGCTGAGAAGTATTTGGGCTGCAAACTGCACCTTTCAGTACCTTTTAAAAAATGTGCTCTTCAGGGTCGTAAGAAAACAATAGCTTTTGGTCATGCTGAAGCTTACTGAGGAGTTCCTCATTTGTAGGAAAACTGCTTTGAAATTCAGTTGAGCAATTTGCCCCAGCTTCCAGTGTTCCTGCCCTTCGGGCACATCTGTCCTGAGGATACCACAACTTCCAGAGTTCTCAGTTCCCTCAGGATCCTGCCTTGTATTTGGCAATAGACTTCAGTCTGCGCTGTTTCAAATGGAATGGTTTGGGCTTTGTGAAATCCTGGGGTTTTTCACAGACTTTGTTTCACAAGTAAATAAAGATCATCTGCTGGCTCCATTCTGATCCAAAAACTGAGGGGACATAATGAAGCAAGTATGCAGATGTCAAATTTTTTTCCACAAAACATGCCATTGAACTGTGGGACTCCTTTCCCCAGTATTTTGGTATATCGTTGTGATTAGAGTAGCTAGTTTTTTTACAAAGACTAGAGAAACCAATTTGCATGGCTGGGCTCCTTTTTGGTATGGCTTGTGGGGGCTGTATGTTTTCATGATAGAGCTGGCAAGGTGTGTTGAGTGCCACGCAGGGAGATGCTAGTCAAAATTTGTCACGTTCACAGCTCATTTACTGAGTTTTTGAACAGTATTTGTAGCTGTTAATTTGGGATTAATTGCTACCTTAGCAATTTTGACATTTCGAGAGGTCACACAAGTGCTCTTAGACCTGCAGCCCCTGTTCGATTCTTGAATCCTTGAATCCTCCCCCCGCAAAAGCGGGAGCTCTGCCAGCTCTGAGTCTTCCTTAGCAGCTTGGCATGAAGAGTAACAAACGCTGCTGCAGGAGCGCTGCTCAGCGGATGGAGGCAACACTTTCTCGATAGGGCTTAGGGACTTGTGCTGTCATGAATTAAACCAATTTTCAGACAGCCTGGGACTCAGTATACTGCTAAATATCTCAGCTGCAGAAAGGGATTCTCGGCCCACAGGCCAGTGGCCCGGCGTGGCTTACCTCCATGCTAAGGCGACCCAACAGATGTGGCTGCATCCACACTGCCTGCATCCACACCACGAGGCCTTGGCTGCTGTTGGATCTGAAGACAGAAGCGTTGTTTTGCATTTATGTTTTAGGCAAGCAGGTTGAGGGAGGTCACCCTCCCCCTCTACTCTGCCCTGGTGAGGCCACACCTGGAGTACTGTGTCCAGTTCTGGGCTCCCCGGTTCAAGAGGGACAGGGAACTGCTGGAGAGGGTACAGCAAAGGGCTACAAAGATGATTAGGGAACTGGAACACCTCTCTTATGAAGAAAGGCTGAGGGATTTGGGTCTTTTTAGTCTGGAAAAAAGATGACTGAGGGGGGATCTTATCAATGCTTATAAATACTTAAAGGGTGGGTGTCAGGAGGATGGGGCCAGGCTCTTTTCAGTGGTGCCCGGGGACAGGACAAGAGGTAATGGGCACAAACGTGAGCATAGGAAGTTCCACCTAAACATGAGGAGGAACTTCTTTATCCTGAGGGTGGCAGAGCACTGGAAGAGGCTGCCCAGAGACGTGGTGGAGTCTCCGTCTCTGGAGGCATTCAAAACCCGCCTGGACGCCTTCCTGTGCAGCCTGCTCTAGGTGACCCTGCTGTGGCAGGGGGGTTGGACTAGATGATCTCCAGAAGTCCCTTCCAACCACTACTATTCTGTGATTCAAAGCGCCTGGGATGTGGCCTATATCATCACTTTTCAAACCCATGCCTTTCTAGCGTGAAGCAGACGATCTGCAATATCTTTGAGTGCTCAGGGGTTCAAAGGCTGCTGAGATAGTTTTTGGTGTGTGACCAGTATGTACGTGTGCACTTAACATGCTTTGCTTATATGTATATGCATTAATTTGACATCTGTGCTTTCGCTCATATGTGTATGTATTGATTTGGGATACCTTATAGTAAGTTAGTGTGAATCTTGTCATCTTCGAATCTGTAATTAAGTCGCTGTCCAATTATTTTGTTAAATCACTTTACAGATCTTTAAATTGGTTAATGATTAAGTGCTGCTGAAATTCAACCTCTTGGTCTACCTCAAATCATTAATAAATTTTGAATCGCTGCTAAATCATAACCGTGTCAAATATTTCCATCCGCGACAAGGACTGAGACAGTAGCAGAGGAGAGAGAGTCAAACCTGGTGCAGTCTTAGCCACGCTGCCTTTTGGGAGCCTCCTCTGGAATAATTCCTTGCCAGAACCGCATCCAAGTTTGGTCATGGGGAGAGAGTTTAGCTAGAGCCGTCCAAAATAGCACTGGAGAATGACCCTAACAGCTAAGCAGTGCAGAAGATTGGAGCTCTGGTGCTTGTGTTCAGTCCCTGACTCCTCCATTGGGTAATGTGAGCATAACCTTAAAACCTACTTTCATTATGCTGCAAATTTACTTAGCTGCAAGCTCCATCAGATGAAAACCTGGAAGAAGACTTTGTAGTCTTTAAGAAGTTGTCTAGATTCCCTCTCTCAGCTCTGGGAAACTGATTTAGTTGCTCCAAACTAAGCAGGATTTTCTTGTGAATTTGAAGGTTAAGCCTGAACATTTTAGTCTGTTATATGAAATAAGAAGTGATCTGAAGCATAGCTCAATAAGCTGAAGGACTTGAGCGTTTAATTGTGGCCGCTGAGGAACAGAAGGGTCTACCACCACTTGAAAGCTCAATCCCGCCTTTGCCACCACTGTACCAGTTAAAATGCTGTGCCTGTGTGACTTCCAGGCAGGTAGCAGAAGGTGCATGTTAATATTTAATTTTCATCCTGTGAGAGGTAGGAGTGCCTCCCCGCTCCCGACTCTGCTCCACGTCCCATCTTCTGGCGGGCCGGTTTCCGTACAAAGGAAGGGAGTTGCAGTGAGCTCTGAAAATATCCCTGGGCCCAAACAATTATGAAAGGGAGGTGTGTTACCGAATACACTCGCTCTGCCCAGCCAGAGAGACCACGTTTCGGATAGTTTCACAAGCTGTAAGGCCTCAAATCCTGCCAACGTTAGCACATAATCTTCGCTTTGCCTTTCTAAGCGGTCCCCTTGCTTTCGAAGAGAGGAGGAGTTAAGAAGAGAGGCCTCTTTTCTAGGAATGGGGTTTAGTCTGATTAAAAAAAAAAAAAAAAAAAATCTAATTAGTGTTTTGGGTTATAAAAAAGACACGGCAAATGTGACTTAATATTGTAGTCAAGTTTTCCTCCTTTGGGTTTTTGTAAAAAGGTACAGAATGGATTGCAGAGCTGTTGTTGACACAAGGGTAAATGGTAACCGGCCGCTCTCTGAGGGGCTGGATGGGTAGCTGGAAGGCAATGCTTCACCTGGGCATCGCCTTCGGGCCTGGTGGTTGTGCCCACCCGGAAGGCTCAATAAAAACCTTTTTTCTTTTTTTTTCTCCCCCCCCCCCCCCCCCCCCCCCCCCCCCCCATGGTTCTATTGAGAGGAGGCTTCCTGAATTCAGCTATATAAACTTTTAATGAGTGACCTATTTGCAAGGCTCCTTTCCGCATCGGCAAACAGCGGGGATGGGAGGGAGCTCCTCCCGCTCTCTGCCCTGCGGCCGCCTTCATCTCCTCCCGTCCCCTCTCCGTGGCACCCAAACCAGGCTGAGAGAGCTTGACCTGAGCTCGCCAGCCGTGAAATACAGTGGCTGCACATGGAATTTTTTACATCTTGCTTTATCAATGCCAAAAAAAAAAAAAAAAAAATAGGCAACTGGTGGTGGAGCTGGTGGCATGCACTGTCTGCCCTGGCCTGTGAGAGGCTGCTGAGGCCTAAAGCAAACAGCTCTTGCTAAACACAGAGGCCCGCACTATTGTTGACACAGCGATAAAATAGAGCTCACAGCCCACAGCCTGCTTGCTTTCGCTGCTTTTGAAAGGGGTAGGGCATCCAAGCGCCAAAAAAAAAAGCAATGGGTTTGGATCCGGCATGTTGTGCTTTACAAGGAGACATCCCAGCGGCTGTCTGGATGGGGCACAGTGGTCCGCACTCCTGCTTCCTCTTCCTCCTCCTCTTGACGCTCCGAGGGCTGGGGGTCTTCTGCAAACAGAGGAACCTCTAGATTGATTTATCCATAAAAATAAAAGATACTTGAAATAGTATTTGTTGCATGTTGGTATTCTGTAGTCTTAATGTATTCCCAAAAAGGGGGGGATTAAGAAGTAGAACTGGGGGCAAGGAAAGCCCCAAGTACGGATCAAAATAATTAACAGAAGTGATTACAGAATCACAGAATGGTAGGGGTTAGAAGGGACCTGGGGAGATCATCTCGTCCAACCCTCTTAGTAAGCAGGGTCACCTAGAGAAGGTTGCACAGGAACGCATCCAGGCAGGTTTTGAACGTCTCCAGAGAAGGAGACTCCACCACCTCTCTGGGCAGCCTGTTCCAGTGCTCTGCCACCCGCGAAGTAAAGAAGCTTTCCCTCATGTTGACGTGGAATTTCTGTGTTCCAGTTCCCTTGTCCTGTCACTGGGCACCACTGAAGAGTCTGTCCCCATCCTCGTGACACTTGCTCTTTAGATATTTATAAGCATTGATGAGATCCCCTCTCAGTTTTCTCTTCTCCAGGCTGAACAGACCCAGGTCTCTCAGCCTTTCCTCATAAGAGAGGTGCTCCAGTCCCTTGATCACTGAAAAAAGTAAAGATGTAACATTACATATTCTTTGAAACCCAGATGACTTCATACTATGCAAGACAATATGGCAAAAGAAGTTTCTAATGAGTAATCCAGTTCATCATATGATATTCCAGTAAATACTGAAAACCAAAATTATTGCTCAAGGTTATACAGTCAGTATACAGTCAGGTTTTTTTTTTTTTTATGGAAATATTCCTGAGTGAACTTCTGTGGACAACTCTGGTCAGAAGTTGTCCCACAGACAGTTAACTAAGATTTTTTTAGAAAACGTCACCGGTAAACTTTAATTACTTAACTTTTGCTTTAACAGAAAGGAGTTCAGAGCCTGACTGATGACAGCTTAGACCTTCATCTCTGACAGACTTGAAAGACATTCGTACTGCTACAGTGAAGATAAAATGTATACATTACATATGTTGTAAAGAGACAGGATATATAGAGAGGAGAATAAACAAGCATCAATTAACATCTGGTTTCACCTGTCGGGTTCACATCTTGGACTTTATTCCATTTTAGAGTTCACATTCAGGCATTGTGAGAGACTAGATGCACGTGTCGATGGCAAGCAGAGTCCATCTTTCATGTCTACGGTACCTAAAAATGCATAGTTTAATGCTGTAAGCAGGGAGAAGGACAAAAACATCCAAGCTTGTCTTGAAGATGTACTCAGAAAGTGAAAGAAAAATGCCCATTTCAAGTCTGCAGCATCACTCCCTGTTATGGTGGTTTTCCAGTGAGCTGCGCTGTAGGTATGCCCATTTGCAACTCCACAAAAAATTGCCATTACAATTTGCTTCCCAATATTACACCTGCTGTTTCTCTACGGTGAGTAATAAAAGGCACAAGAGTGACAGCCTTTTGAACAAGTGACCTCGAAATGCCAAACTTTGGTTGCAGGGTGGTTCAAGGTTTGTGTACATGTCTTTAGCCTGAAATTGGAGTTCAAACATTGGTTAATTCAGTGTGTTGGAAAGAGCCTGATGGTTTATTTGTGTGCATCTCCAAACCGCTGCATAGTTTGGCATGGGAAGGGAATAGCAGCGAACTGGCGGGTCAGGAGTGAGGTCAGCTGGCAAAATGGTGAGGAAGCTTGCACAATACCTGCCCGCTGTTGGTTTGGCTCTCGCTGATACTTAATGTCCCTTGCCGCCAGGAGCTCTGAAGTCACCCACAAATCAAACAACGTTGAAGAAACACCTGGTGTTGTAGACTTTTGTATAACACTGTAAACATGAATCAGTTTTATTAAAGGAATGTGCTTGATCAATGGAAATGGGAATCTGGATTTGGGGGAAAGGAGATTGATGGGAGATGTTTTGGGGTTTTTTGGGCGGGGGGAAGAGGAGTCTCTTCTGCACAACAGGATTCATTCCTCTGGAAGGTCCCCACCAGGTGTTTTAGAGGAATGTACAGTAATAAAAAAAGGAGATTCAGTGAACAAACCGGGAGGCAGGGATAGATTTATGTCCTTGGCAGCTCAGGCCAGTCTCCATATGTTGTTAACATTAGGTGGCGAGAGAAATTAACTGTATCATATGCTATTGCACAGCCTGTATTTTGAGCATCTCCTGTTTAAAAACTGCTTAAAACAAATGGAAAAGATAAAATGAGAATTTTCCTCAAGTGAGAACACATGGCAAAATTTTCAGGCTCTGGAAGGCAGAGGGAGACTTCTCCATGGCCAGGAGGAGCTGGGACGAGGAGCTCTCCTCAGGGCACCGTTTCACCTCACTCTGCAACAGGAATGTCTAAGTCATCCAACAACGTGCTTTTTGTCCCAACAGCTTACCTTTTGTAGCCAGCCACCCTCCCCCTGCTTTACTATGGTTCAAAGCTGAAAATATGGGCATAAAGTTCCTTGATAGACATGGTCATTACTCCTGATGACACTTGGTTCATTAAGCTGTGTGTTCCAATTCCTTCTTCAGCAAGACTTGGGACCTGTAATGTAGTACCTTCGAGCATCTTGGTCGTCTTCCTTTCTTATCTATCAGGAAATGTGGGAGTTCATTATTGATTTTTGCGGCATCTAAGTTGCTCTCAGGAGGTCTATCTGCCCAGCCGGCACCTCCGGCTCTTCCGGGCTGCAGTGCCGACAAGTGAAGGAGCAGTACCAGACGTCCGCAGGACCTGGAGGTACCCTGCCGCTGGCGTTCAGAGCCTCTAAATAAAGCAGGGAGGATGCTTTTAAAACAATTAGCTTGGGAACTCTGCAGTTTGGCCCTATGTTTAATTAATTTATTAAAGGTGTGGGCTGACTTGAATTCCTTAAAAGCCTTAGTTGCAATTATTTCCTTTTCAAATGTGAGCCTTTTTCAGGCTCTGAAACAAACAAACTCCACTTCTCATTTTGTCCAAAAATTTTGTCACTAGAGCACCTGCCTGGGGGGACCTCAATTCTCATGTCACCTGCAGGGGATAGTTTAATTCCTATCCATTTCCTATCCATGACAATTACCCCCCAAAACAGTGCCCCCAAGTAACAACATGTCTGGGGGCTGTTGCTGCAGTCCCCGATGATGACTTTTTCTTCCCCAATAAAAATTTATTGGGTCACTGAAATAACAACTTAATTAATGAATTATTCACTGGTTTGCTTTACCTCCCAGTAGAGTGCCCTAACTGATAGGCCTTAAAGTCATTTCCCTCTCTCTTTGTTCAATGTATATTTAAGTAATTACTTTATACAAAGGGGTGGAACGGCTCCAGGAGGAGCGCTTGGCAGAGCAGGGCTGCTTTGTCGGGACGGGCAGGATCCTCTCCCCAGAGACGGCTGCTGAGGATTTCACATCCCAGTAGGGAAAGACAGAGGCTGAACCAGTATCTCCCAAATCCTGTTGAATAAAAGCGCTACTGCCTTCATTTGGCAAATGATGCCAAAGCACAGACGTTTGAACATTTTGTTTGCCCTGAAACAGATTGGTTTGGTTTAATGTCAATGAAGACACCTCTCTTCAAGTCCCATTTTGTTTTGGGAAAAAATGCCTTTTAATTTTTTCAGTGGTTTACTTCCAAGGCTTAAGTAAAATGAAAAAAAACACCCCCAAAAACCCCCAAGGAATTTATTGACACATCTTTAGCTAGCTGGGCCTTGCAGGGAAAAGGCAGAGAGGGAAATGCAGCTGCAGGTTGATCCCTGCAGGGCAAGGAGATAGCTTTTCATTTTCCATCTGCCGCAAGATGATGAATTTCATTGCATCTGGAAAATAGTCATGGCTATAGGATCGCAGTTCAGCTCTGACCTGGGCGGTTCGTACGGCCGTGGAGCCCGGGGCTTTGGTTGGGTTTGTAATCACTGTTGCACCGCCTTGCGCTCGGTAAACATTTTGAAAGCTGTCTGCAGCTCCAACTGCTAAAGGACTTTATTTTTCAATGTAATCTGAGAGCCGAAGCGTGTTTCGCAGAAGGGTTGAACTGTGGGCACTTGTGAAATATACAGCAGAGGCTGCTGTCGTTCATGCCTGTATTTCTAACTGCTGACAAATCTGGTAGCAACCAAATCACTTTATAGCCTCTGCAAATGAGAACAACTGAAATACCAGGTCAGACAAGCAGCGTGGTATGACTGCAAATGAACTACAATGTCTGGACGAATCTAGGGTGGATTATCTGTCTAATCAAAATTTGTAAGGTGTATTCAACATTACAGAATCTGAATTTCTCAGCAACAAGTCATCAAATAGTTCAACAATTGGCCAGGAAGTTAATTGTTTACACTGAAACAGCTTTCTTTCAAGACTTTGGGTGTGGATGAAGCATAATATTTATTTAAAGATGGAGATAAAAATTTACCATGCACACATAATCTTGTATGTACATCTCTGATGTAAATACCGTCTTATCCCTAATGCCTCTGACTGCTGTAATTATCTGTTGCGCTATTTATATAACTGGGAAGATATGAATTAAAAAGGAAATCCTGTACATCTTTTATATTAGAGCACACAAAAGCACCTGAAGCAGGGAATCAGAGCCTTTGTTTTTGTATGGATTCTGTGTTTTTTAGCAAAAAAAATGGCTTCTAAGCACACGTCTTTTCCTCTTACCACGTAGTTTCTCACAGTTACAGTATAGGTTATGTCTAGAGAGGATCAATCAGCTTTTTTCCCCCCGTCTTCGTAGTACCAGTATAGTAGGAGGTTGTGGGTTTGGCTTTCTCCTCGGCCTCATTTGACAGCAGGCACAGGCTCCGTGCTGCAGCAGACCCGGGAGCAGTCGATGGCGAAGCGATTGCTGCCGCGAGGAGATGCTTAGCAGGCCGGTCCCAACACGGCATATGTCTCCCTTACCAAGGATTTTAAACTTGTTGACTGGGAAAACCCTACTTGCCAGGACAAGATCTTTTTACACACAGCGAGAACAATCTCCTATTGTCTCCAGGGATAAAATGGTGCCAATAAAAGATAAAACCCCCATGCCAAGGCGGTGATACATAGCTATGTTAACTGCTTCACCACTATATTTAACTATGAGGTAAAAGCCTCTGAGAGAGGTGGGTTTTCTTGGTCTTGCACATCCGAATAAACTGAATGTAGCAATTACGTTGAAAAAAACCCCAAATGCTATGTTCACAACTCCATAACTATGTGGCTATGAATATTAGTATTTTTTGTTTGTTTGTTCTTGTGCCCTGGCTGAGTGTCTGTACAGCGGGGCAGGGGTGGAGGTTGAAGCATCTGCCACTGCCTTCACAGCTTTGTGGGGCTGCTGTCACGAGTGAAGGGTTCATATTTTAATTCTCCATAGCTGGAAAGAAGACGCTCTGACCCACTTCAGTTTTTTGTGGAATGCACCATTTCTTGTGTCTCTTCTCACGATGGTTCCTCTTCTCCCAGAGAAACAGACGCTGCCTCAGTTTCCCCTCACTAAGGCAGCCCAGCTCTGAGTGAGCATCGGCTGCTTGAGGGAACCTGTTTTGCGTAGCCGGCAATTCCGGAGCGGAAGGAGACTGGGGATGAGTCCTATCTAAGACATATATCAGCTAGAAAATTGTGGAAGATGGGTCTGATATTTCTGGTTCCCCCCTCTCAGCTTAATGCCCTGATGGTGAGCCTGTAGGGTTGGGTTCCTTCTCCTCTGACTCACAGTCTTGATGGCCTGTCCCCATTGGGTGACGCAGCAGGCCCTGGCAACAGGGAAGTCTGGTGGCAAGGTACTGCTTCTCTGCACCATGGGCTCGCTACGTATACTCGTAGGCGAGATGAGCCTGAAACACCTTCTCCAGAGACATCATCCACGTAGGGCACCAGAGCAGTTCCCAGAAGGGGCGCGGGATGCAGCAAGCACCTATTTTAAGAGGAAGAGCCTTTAGCCATCCCAGGTCTGTTATATTCAGTAGTGTAGATAAGGTCTGCAGGATATAAAGCAGGAGCTTGCAGAGCTTGTGTGGAAGATGGGTGCCTCTTCCTGGAGAGGAGTGTGCTCAAGACAAGCGGCTCTGGAAACTTCCAGGCCCATCAGGGAGGCACTGGGGGATTGTAGGATCCTCAGTCTTAGGTGCTGCTGGCCAGGATAGGCTTTCAGGATCCTTTGGCTACTTGGATATAGGTAACCACAAGGAGAATTTGCTGGTCTGAATCTTGCTCTATGCTTTCGCCTGATTTTCCCTATGCAAATTGATGATTGTGCTCACAGTTTTTAAACAAATCTGCTGCTTCTCCTGTGATCTCCCATTGCTCCTCCTGTCCTGCTCAAGCCCATTTTGTAAGTTAGTTTGAGGAGTGACAGTGTTTTTCATGCTTATAGTACTGGCATTACCTTTGAACAGTCCTCAGATATTTGCTGAGGGGTGCTTTACCTTCAACCATTCCAGCCCTTCCTTCTCTTTGTATTCCCCCCTGCCCTGCTCCAACTTCCCTTCGCTAAGCTCAAACAATATATCTCCAAAAGATGAGGTTGAGGAGCAGTTTATAGTATATATTGCATGCATGTATCTGTACAATACACATATGCATGCATGCAGAGTGTATGCGTACACACATACATGAGTATGTATTAATATATGTATGTATATGCATATATAGAATACGGCAGAATAGTTCCAAATGTAGCGTAGCCTCTAGATGCTACTGCGTTACAACCAACCAGCCCCTCTTTCAAAATCCCTTTTTTTAAGTTTGGACGTGCTCATTGTGGAGAGCTGGCCCCATCATGGGGCTTGCCCTTTTCCATTGATTACATGGCACCAAAATGTAGAATTGAATGCAAGTCTAGGTTCATGCTGAGAAAACCCTGCTAACCTCAGGGAGAAGGAATTAGTCGGTTTTGGAATTTTAATTTGGTCCCAACTGTATTTCAGCCTTCTTTCAAAAATCTGAAAAGCATAACAATCAGGAAAACCATGCTACATAGATCCATGTCATTGAGTTAAAATGTTTGTTTGGAATAAATAAATGGAAGTGCAAACCACTGCAAACAATCTGGTTGCAGATTGTTGTCAAAATTATATACACACATGTATACATTTTCATTTCCTTCCTCCCCAAGATAAATTATCCCTTAAGCTTCTCCTGTGGAACACATGTGTCTCTGGAATTTCAGGAGACTAAAATGTGTGGCAATGCAACATGTGAAATCAGAATTACATCTGGTTATGTACTTTTTGACTCCAGTATGGCTCAGTCTCTTGCTTCCCAAAAATGTTTAGATTGAGCCTTCCAAGATGAAAATTGATTCTCTTTGTGTCTCTGAATTTGCAGCCATGAGAATTAAAAAAAAAAAAAAAAAAAGGCAGCAAGAAAGAGAGACTTTTTATGATGTAGTCTTTTCCTGTATTGCTCTACATCTTTTCTAATTGGTAAAATTGGCTGTTATGACAGAGGCAGCATCATAAATAATAAGCAGCAAGCTTTCCAACTAAGAGCTTCTTTCTCACGCTATTTCCTGCAGAGTCAGATTGTATGGATGCCTGCAAATATCTAAACTTGGGGCAGTATTTGAACATCCCTATTACCTTTCTGAGCTTTAGATCCAACTCTTTGATTTGTTCTCTCAAGCTCCTTAAAGCTCCTTCTCTGCCAGTTTGGATGATGTGTAGGAGTCTGTGATGAATACGCTCATTATCTAATACAAAGTGGCATAAAACACTCATGCCATGAACTCCGCCACACAGCTATACCCTGCTGCAATTCTCTGATTCATGCTGTACGAGATTAATAGCATTTATGTTATTCATATATCTTGGTTGACCTTGATCTGTTAGAAACTCCCTCCTTTTTATCTCTGTCCCATACTGGGGAGGTTTTGTCCCACATTAACAATGGATCTTTTGTACTTCAAAGCACATTCCCCCCACGCCCAACATCCTGAGTTTTAATTTTCCTTACATATATAATATCTGTTCCCTTCTCTTTCCCTCTCATATTCTTACCTATGTTTAATGGGCTGATACTATCTCAGGAGCTGTAAGCTTTTATTTTATTATTTTTTTTTTTTTTAAATCATCTAAACTTAACCCTTTGGAAGCTAATTGCAGAAAAAGTTTTAAATTCTACTGGAAGAAATAAAAACATGCTCGAAGGATAAACAGTACTTGTAGATTTTCCCTGTGGCATTTGTCGGGAAAATACTGTCATTTCAGCTGGGACAACAGATAAGACGATATCCGTGTGTATGGGGAAAAGATGATACAGGAGTTTGAATGAGGGAAAAAAAGGGCCATACTGTTGTGATTTTTCAGGAAGCTATGGTTTCTCCTTTGGCACATTACAAAACTGGGGCATGTTCCTGCCTCTTGTGTTACTCCTGTGTTCGGAGGGATGAATTGCTCCCCGCAGTCCTCCAGTTCTCCTGCTCCCTGCTGCAGCACGCTCCTCCCCATTCACAGTGACTTGAGAGACCCTTCGTCTGTGAGAAAATTCAGGTTGTGTAGGGAAAAATGTGCTGTTGGAAGTAGGTGTCCATGGTCTAGCATGTTTTCATCCAACAGTTCTGCCTTTGCTGGTTGCAACCTCCCACAACTGGTGATGCACAGGGAGGTCGAGGGGCAAACAGAAGCTGAGGCAGGGGCTCAGAGGAGATGAGAATCCATCCTTCCCCAGCCCCTGGCGACAACAGCTGTACCTTGGAGACAGTTTGCTGCCGTGCTGGTGGGGAAGGAGCTCTGGATGGGTCCAGCAGCTCTTGTTTCGGCTGTGTGGAGCAGGAGCTAACAAGGGTCAAAGTGGGACATGTCCAGGAGGAAACAGAGGGACAAGAGCAGAGCCGGGCAGGGGCTGCTGGTGGTGCAGCAGGGCAGGAAAGTGCAGAGGAGCACAGAAACAGGTGAAGAAGGAAGGCGAGGGAAGGAAAAAAAAAACAAGTGGGAAGTGGTGACGAGCCTGAGCTTGAGTCTGGTGAAAATAAGAGCAGAGAGCCCCCTACATACGGTGCAAGGGCAGACACTGCCTGTAGTTCTAGGGCCAACCTTACACCTCAAGGAGTCACAGCTCTGCTGTGGACCGGCCATCCTACATCTTTACTGTGCCTTCTGGCCATCTTCCACCATAGCTGGAAGTGGGATCCAGCTCTGTCTGTGTCCCAGTGTGTTGCAATTGCTGTGACACGGCCATGGGGCAGCTGGGAGCTCCAGCTACTGCCTCCCTCCCTTTTCTCTTCCTCAGCACATGCCAATACGGAGAGCTGTCAAAATGGGTATATGCCTGAGTCCAAAAATTGCAACTGGCAAGGATCATGTGATTCTTAGGGTTATAATGGCTTTCCGGTCTATTTGTTTACTTACATCTCCCTCTGGCTTGTGATCGGTGGCTTCTTAATTTTACTTTTCCCATCAGCTTTCTGAAAGGCTGGATTAGAAATGTAATAGCTAAAAATGCTGATCTGGAAATATGTGTGAACCACGAGCTGTGGGGTGAGGCAATGTCTTTTATTAGACACACTGATACCGCTGAAAAAAACAGACAACTTCCAGATATAGCGGCTCATCTTTAGGTCATGAAATCTTGTCTTTATTTTTTTCCCCCTGGTGATATTGGTTAGGACTAATAAAAGACACTATGCCTCCTTCCAGATTCTTCCTTGCTTGCGTCTCTAGACCATCATCGCTCCAGCAGCGCTTATCAGGAAATATTTGTGGCCGGAGCTGCGCTGCTCGGAGCGTTTCCTCCCTCCGGCTCCTTCCAGCCCCAGCTGTCGTCTCCTCGTCGCCCCGCTGCTGCCGACGTGCAGCCCCTGTGCCGAGCGGCCGAGGAGCAGGGGATGGGGGGGGAATCCCTGGCACCTCTCCATGTCCCTGATGCTGCACACCCCCCTGCAGCTCTGTTTGTAGGGGATTTGCTGAAAGGGAAATAAAACAATTGTGCTTAAGGCCAAATAAATAGAGCAGATCCTACCGAGCTTTCATTGCAATGTATCGTGCGTTCTGCGTATTTTTTCTCCTGCTGTTTTCCAGGGGTTTTACTGTACGTGAATTACCACGGATCGGAGTTTTTAAAGCAGACAGTGCTTTAAAATGCTTGTGAGTTTTCCTTGTGCTTGCGCTGTTGCTGCCCCCCAGGTCTGAAGCACTTTAAGGTCCATCTATTTTATAATCTATTGAATTAGTTAAGGGAGAAAAAAGGAGAAAGTGAGACAATTTTTTTCTGATCTCTACTGTAATCCTGCAAAGAAAAACTGACACTTTCTAAAAGAATTCCTAAGTGATAACAACCTTATCAGTATTAGACCCATGGTTTAACTGTGCTGTGCCTGCGTTAAAGGAAAGCTCTGTTGACTCTGGATTTGCAACAGAGCACATACTACTTTCATGGGATTAGAAGCCCATATACTCTGGTCTTGTGAAATTGTTTTGCTTTCTCGGCATGTTCGAACGTCTTGAGGAAGTGAAGGACTTCCTCTATGAAGGGCCGTGCTTACTTCATTTCTTTGTGCTCCACGTACTGAGACAGCAAGTTCCTCAGGAGATCTGTTCTTTGTTCACTTTGGGTTTATTTATGACATGCATCTGCCTGCCTTTTCCTCTCTGCATTCAATACTAAGAAGAAAAAAGAAATAAAAAAAAAAAAGAAAGTCTTGGTGCTTCTACAAAACCATATCCCCTAATCTTTATTCAGGGGTAGACTGACACTTTAAGGCACAGTTTCACAGTAAATTAAATTGCAGGGTGCAGTGCCAGGAAGTGTATCTGAACATCAGCAGGGAAAACATCCTACCCACCACCATCCTCCTGGACTTCGAGGGAGCTCTGCTACCTTTTTTTTTTTTTTTGAGAGAGAAATTATAAAAGGCAAGCCATGCACCGGTGTGGCCAAACAATTTCTAAGCTTATGGCCTCCACCAGGCCACACCACATTAATAGGTTTGTCTTCTGCCTTTTCAAGCACAAGGTTTTGTCTAAGTTTTTCATGTAACTCCATGTGAGGAATTCCTTGTCATGTGAATTGCCACCAGTGCTACAGCACTCACGTACTGCTTGGAAAGTCGTGCAAAAACATTCCTGAACAGAATGGGATCCCAACACACTTTGGGTAGGATCGGGCTGTATTGCTGCTGTCCTAAAGCACCACATAGGACATTGATTTAGAAGTGGTAAAAGCTTTCCTATCCTGTCTCCTGAAAAGTCTGCACTTGAAAACCACAATTTTGGGGAGTGAAGTGTACACGTGAAAATGCATTTTGTGATCCTAGAGCTGGTTGCTAAGGTTAAGGTCTCTTTAGCTGCAAGTTAAACTCATCCTTTAAGGTTCCTCTGTGGTCAGACGTGATGGATTCATCCCACTCAAGTGGAATGGTCTGAAATAGGAATTATTTTTTCTCTCCAGGGATTCTTCTCTCCCTTCATTCAGGGGGAACCCAAGCAGTTATGCTTAGGCTAGATGACTACATGTTAGATCCTTACGTTTAGACAAGTTAAATCCTACCATGAGCAAACAAAGGTAGTTCCCAGCTGAAAGTCAAGGTGCCCAGAGAATGATCTGGTTAATACAGAGGCACTTGCAACGGTTCCACAAAATGTCCCACAGCACAAAGCCACACATAGGACTTCTTTAAAAGCTGGATGGTGCTTCTACCTTTAACACGCGTCAGTTTGTGCTTACCAAAGCTATTTGCTGATTCCCAGCATAAGGAGATGCAACGCAATGGGGGAGAGTGATGATAGCATTTAAATTTAATCTCCAAAAGGAGGGGAATCATCTGCTTTTCAGGTCCATAGAGAGAAGAATAATGCCATTTAACTGGAATGAATGAGATTTTGGCAAAAAAGCGTTTCTGACATAAAGAGTGACTAAATGCTAAACTGGACTAGGAGGCCATGGAAATCTACCACTAGAGGTTTGTCAATTACAGGTTAAACAAACTTTGGTTTAGTTTGTATAAAGAAACAAGATCAGCTGAAGAAAGATGGACCTGCTCCAAAGTTACAGAAGGGGCTTCCCAAACACTGACCTCTGGGCACTGAAGTCTCCTTTCTACTGCTCCTGCAGGGAGCAGGAATTCAAAGCAGGAGCGTGTCTTACACAGCGTTTGGAAATGGCTGAACTGATGACTCTGGATTTGGGGGGAAATTTTGCACCGTGCTACGAATGTGTGAGTACAGGGATCATAACAGAAGTCTGAATGGGCACTGCATTACTCAACAAGGACTGCTGAAAAGCTGTTTGAGTTAATGAGTTACATGATACAAACCTGGAAACCAGGCAGTCAAGCCCTGTCTGACATGAATTTACCAACTGGATAAAACAACTTTGAGAATGGATGTAAAATAGCTAAATATTTGTAAGAAATTCCAGGAAACACACCGAATGGAGGTAGCAGGCAGCATGAGAAGGGAGCGATAGCGCAATTTTGTGTCTTGCTGTGCACATGATTGTGTATCCCTGCCACTGTGTCCCTTATAATCATCCACAGTTGTTGCCTGCCTTGTTTGGGATCTGGACAGGGGCTGTATTTTTAGCTTGACTTCAAACATCGTCAGTGCTTGGCTCTGAGTTGCACAGGCTCTTGCCATTTCTAATAATCATTGTTTGGGACTGGAAAGCCTTATATAGGCTTGAGTTGGCAGATAACATATTCAGCTTCTGCAGTCACAGGAACTGGCTGACTGATTTACGCTTGCTTGGTGTTGAGGATTTAGGTAAAGCCTTCAAAAACCTCTCAGTGTTGTCGAGTAGAAATTGGGAAACTTTTATAACTGGTAGCGTATTTCACAATTTCATTTTATCTTATTTCTTTTAGAAGTTCCTTTTAGACTTTTGGGTTCAACCTGGCATCTTGGATGGAGCTGTTGTGGTAAGGGATGTGGCACTGTCTGGAAACACCGATTCCTCTCCACTTACTGTAGAGGGAGCCTAGAGGGCTATCTTAGATTATGTAGTCATCTTTCAGACTGCTGACATTAGATTAGAGGAATTTGTGTCTTTGCCAGTAGTGAAATCAAACCACAAGGAGAGAAAGTGCCAGAAAGCAGATCCACAGAAGTTGGTACAGAGTGGAAAAACTTAACGGGATCTTAGGAAATATTTATGAGATACTGTGGTTTAGGCACTCCTTCTGAAAGTGAAACACCTACTTTGGGGTTGCAAAGAAATACCTACTGATAATTGGGGCCACAGCTATGAAACGACTCCTGGAGCTGTTTACCTTAGTGCATCTGTTCTCATAAAGACCAGCAGAAGATGGGAGCCAGGGTTAAAGTATTCTCTGGCAATGTCAGAAGCGTGAGGCCTTCTTTCCTCTTTTGACTTTCACTTGTGAGAAGTGACTGGTTTAATAGACTGTGTCCATGAGAGAGTTCTTGGCCATGAATTCCACATGGAGGGATGCAGGTCCATGCAGTTCAGACTTAGGTACCTACTTTGTTTATAGAGATGTAGAAAGGTATCACAAAAAAATAGTTTCCAGACTGGCCTTTGCAGGCAGAGGAATATGAAGTCTGTGAGTTGTCTGTCTTTAGATGTAAATTAGCTGCCAGTTTGCTTGACACCATCAAAACTTAGGAGGTTGTGAGCATACCCAAGAGAAAAGTATTTAGGTACCAAAGGAAGTTTACTACAGAAACCATGAGTTGGGTACCTCCAAGGTGACATGGCACTTAAACAGAGAATTTGAAAATCTAAATTTGGCCTTAGAGACATAGAATAGCAGTGAGGCAACTCTGCAAGGGCCGTGTCCTGCTAGCTGCTTTGTATGGCCGCATGGAGCTTAGCCCAGGGTCACCTTTTGAGTCCTTACCAGAGTTCACTTGTGCCGCCTGACACGAATTCCAGGCTATGGGGGCTAGAGGGCTTCCAGTTCCCAAGTAACAGGTCCACCAGGTAGCTAGCATAGGATGCCAGGCTTTGGGGAGCGACTCACTTCATCGTGTCTTGCTACATGATATATGAACATTTCTATGTACCCTGCAACGCCAGTTCTAACTGTATGGGTGGTAGATCCCATAGCCTTTATAGGCCTTGCTTTTAGCCCACAAGAGTCAAAACCTGAGAGACTCAAAACCTGGAGCCTAAGTGCACTTGAAATCACAAGAAGTAGCTAAGTTTAAGAACAAAGTTGCTTTGCCCATGTAGTCAATGGAAGGACCGAGAACCACGTGCAGAAAGGAGGTAGCCCTGCCTCTGGGCTGAGATGTCTCAGACACCTTGGTAGCGTTTGGTGTGGGGACCTTGTCCTGTACTACTGCCACAAATGGGACTTTTGCCATGGACTTGGTGTAAATGGATCGCCCTTATATCACAAATGTGTCTTTGCAGCAGAGCCAGGAGCAATGCAGTGCTCACCTTTCGTAAAAAAAAAAAAAAATAATTTGGAGACGAAGTGTGAATTCACATATGTCCTAGGTATAGATGTTTTTGTAACGAAAGTCTAATCAAGTGTTTTTGCTGAGAGGGTTGTTTCGTAAATCCTGTCGTGTTATACGATGCTACTGGTCTTATGTGTTTACTTTCAGTTCACATTGTTAGCTCTGTTTATTGCCTTTTATTAAAGCTCATCAAGTGAATTGTTTTTAAGTCCTGTTATGAGAAAGATGAACACCAACATGTGGAATAGCCTAGATAAATAAACTGAAACCAGTTGAAAGCTTCTATACTCTGAAGTACCTTATTTGAATTTCTTGCGTGGGAGTATTTACTTGAAAAAGACAGGATATTGACGATCAAACATGCAATTAACTGAAAGAATTCTGTGTTCTTTGTGTTAAACAAAAGTATATTGCATAAAGGCTCAGGCAGTTTATTTTTTTAACTCTTTTTTTCACTCACTTCTTTAAATGAATGAATGCATGTGTTGCAATATGCTTTACCATAAGCTGACTAAATGTAGTCACACATTTGTTAAAGGAAAAAGATCAGCTTTCAATGACTTAAAATCTCACAGAACTGATGATATAAATTGCTTCATCTGTGCAAACCAATCTGTCCATCTGTTATATTTTATACTGGTTCATTTCTATATTTTAGTCAGAGGATCATTATGAAGGTCCTATCAGATCTCCCATGTAATGCAGCTTGTGGGTCAACTAACAATTTTGAGTCAAGCCCATAGAGTTTATAGGAGCTAGTGAGTCTCTCAAAGACTTCTCTTTCACTTATAAAGCCTAATGGCAGGATATTTCTGCCTTAATATTTACCACTCCATTGCGTTTCAGAAATGCTTTTATGTTATCCTCCTCCCTCTGTGCCAGCCATTCTAGTGCACCTGTTTCTTTTTTTCCTTTTCCTTTCTTTCGTACTTTTTTTTTTTTCCCAGGCTCTTCACAAGCATCTGTATTCACAGTTTGTGTGTGTCTGTCTGTATTTTACTCCGCCATCTGACACCCTGTTTCTTTGCTGGGATGTACCTCTACAGTCCCAGTCTTTCCCATTTCCTGTTCAGTTGTCATTTTTATCCTACCCACTATTCCCAGACACAGAGTTACCTTTGTGCTCTTGACGTCTCTAGCAGATGTCTTTATCTGACCTGAGTGCTCCCCAGCACCTGTTAGCTTCTCCCCAATTCCTGTTTTAAATAACCCCTTCCCCTCCTAATTCCATCAGTTTTCTGGCTGAGTAACTTGGCTCCATCACACTAAGTACTCCTTTCCTTGTATGTTTCTTCCTCTCCTTATTCCCATCTTATCCAGTATTTAAGAAGAGTAACCCTCCTTTTACATATCTTATGCAAATACATATTTTTCCTTGCCAACTGCTGCAAGGTGTAGCGACGAAAAGCAGTTCAGGATAAGATTTGTGTGGCAATTTCAGCCCTAATGACAGTGTAGTCATATTAGTTAAGAGAGATGTGTTCTGCACAATGTACTTGCAGGGATAAACTGCATTAGTACCACACTACTGAAGTCTGGGTATGGCCTAAGACTGTAAGGTCCAACTGGTATGTAGAACTGCAGTTCAAGAGAGGATTTAATAACCTTAAAAAGTCCAAAATTTAAACCATGTTCTTGATAATCAAAGCATCACAGAATCACAGAATTGTTTTGGTTGGAAAAGACCTTCAACATCATCAAGTCCAATCTTTAACCTAGCACTGCCAAGTCCACCACTAAACCATGTCCCTAAGTGCCACATCTACGCAGCTCTTAAATACCTCCAGGGACGGTGACTTAACCACTTCCCCGGGCAGCCTGTTCTGATGCTTGACAACCCTTTCGGTGAAGAAATTTTTCCCAATATCCAATCCAAACCTCCCCTGCCACGACTTGAGGCCATTTTCTCTTGTCCTAGCACATGTTCTCTTAACTCCTCCCCTAGATGTGCAATACCAGATTGTGGCCATTACCAGAGAAATGTGCATCCATGGTGCGATATCCTTCAGTCTTGTGATGCAGAGTTACCCCTGATAACCAAGGTCCAAGGGCAGAAGATGCTGAGTCACAATTGCTACACCTGAGGGGAGCAACTCCTCTTTTGTAGGCAACGCAGATGACGTATGAAACAGGAATATGACCACTTGTTGATTTTCCCCAGCCTTTCTGAAGCCTGTATGAGAGTGACCCAACTTGATGCACTTCCTAGTGACACCCAAGCCAAATGCAGACCCCAAAAATGGAATTGTCTTTTCTTAAAACTGCTGTCCCCCTTCCCAGTGTCCTGGCCTGCTGCTTTTCACCCATTCCCACCCCTATGTGAACGCCTCTGAACTACTCTGTCCCACGCTGCAGATTTTGGAAGTGTGGTGCAGAAATACTCAAGCTGGCTCCACGTAGAACTTGCCCAGATTCAGTTCATTTGCCTAACAGAACTGGAAGCCCTGGTGTGCTTGAGTCACACCCATAAGGCATACGTCCCTACTTGGGAGCACAGGTGACAGCTCAGCATGTGGAGCAAACCATTTGCTCTGTTTAAAAGTGAAGAAAACTTTACTCTTTGAACTGTGTGGTGTGAGCACTTCTTCTAAGAAATGTTTTTTCTTAAGGAAGGAGAAAGTACGTCATCTGCAAACCCATTCACAAATTCTCCCCATGTGGAAAATATGACCTCTGCTAAAATCTAGCAGGTGTATTTGAATTTAACAGAAGATGTCAAGGCTCTCTTTTAAAAACATATTTCCTATTAATCAGTGCTGCCAAAGTGCAACAGGGTGTGAGATTTAGCATGGTTGTATCCAGATGTTTTCTGGGCTCTTCCCCTTTTCCTTTCCTTCATTCACAAACTGCCTTGCCCTGTCCCTGAGCTGTCTGTCCCATTAGGCAGTAGCCACACTTGGCTGTTGATGCTTGCTAATACATTGTACAAATGATTATTTATTTTTTTGTTTGTTTGCTTTACATAGGGGATAAGAATTTTTAACAGAGCGCAAAAGTATGTGGGTGACGGGTAGGAAAACACCCGGGGCGGTTGCCTAATTCGTCACTGAACTGTGGCCATTTTAACTGTCTGCGTGGCCACCTCTCCATACGACAGGCAGCCCACGGCACATCTGTTCGGGACCTGCAACTGCATTAACCTCAGGATTATGACATCAAGAATGGCATTTGTACAATTAAAAATGTTATCTCACAGGGCAGCCCCTGTTGCCCTCGGCCACCTTTGGGTAAATTGTGTTGTAGGAAAGGTTAAAAAAAGCTGCTGGAACTAATCCTTTTGATGAAACCTTTAACAAGTATGTCAGGCTCCTCTGATCTTGGCCCTGGCAGAGTATAGTTGTAGTTAATGTCCTCGGCTCTAACTCACCGTCTAAGACCCTCTTTCCTGCCGCGTGTTTTCTTCATCAGTTTGTATTTCTGCCAGTCAGTGTCACAAAGCACTTCCTGCTTCATCCCCGCCTGACGGGGTTAAGCCACGCTGATGGTCTGCAGTTGTGTGCAGCTTCATTTTTCATAGATTCTTTCTGATAACCATAACATGAACTCTGGAGTATGTGTTAGGAACTGAAAACAGGCCAAGTGTTTTGTATTAGAGCCTGTATTCCCACATTCACCAATTCTCCAAGGGTTGAAAATGCATCAGTGACATGTATGAGAAAAAAAAAAGGCTGGGACTAAAATCAATTTTCTCCCCTCTTGCCTACATGAAACAAAATTAAAAGCACAATGAGCCTTATTCTTTTTTCATTTACTGCTGAAATTCCTCTGCCGTCTGTGAAGCAACTCTTGTTACACCACCATAACTGGAAGGAGAGTCAACCCCGGAGTCTGCTGCAGATGTTTATACCTTGAAAAACAGGATTACGCCACAGTTTCTCTATCTACTCCTGTTTTTAAAAGGCAGTAAACATTTTATCTGTATGGATGAATCTAGGCCCCCGAGAAGTGCATTAACCAAAACTTGTAACTTGCTCTAAATGAACAATTTGATACTCCCTTATACATGACTGGCTTTCAATATCGTAGTATGTATTGTGACCCTAAGCTGTCAGTTTAGTGCCTGTGTTAACACAGATCAAAGGAGAACTGAAACAAAATACAAAAATATAGCAATAAATAACCTAGCGTGCTTTCTTATCTCCAGCGAGAATTTTATATTAGGTTGGTTTATTTGCTTGGTATCACGAAGTCTTCTTTACTTCCGTTGAAAAAAAACTGGGGTGAAAAGCCACAATAATCCTTCAGATAAAATGGAAAGAGTTATTTATACCAGTGCTATTAATAGATGTCTCTTCTTAGAAAACAGCCATTTGTGGTTTTTTTTTGTAGCATCAACTTTTTTCCCTGAGATCTCACAACCTTTTTTTTTCTTTTTTTTCTAATTCTTTTTTTTTTTTTTTTTACTGTAATGCAGACCCAGTTAACAATTCTGCCTTCCTGGCTGTCAAAGAGATTTCCTGTGGTCTGTTTTTGGCTGTGCACTCAGCCAGTTGCAGTGTATATCAGGCATTTGTTTAAAAAGTAAACAGCCACAGTCATCATCGGCATAAAAATTAACCCATGACGCACAAGATTTTTCACTTTCTTAGCGTGTATCCAAGAGCCACCTGAAGACTCGTTGAGAGATGGACAGTCAAGGACTTGAATGCGTTTGAGGGTGGTTGTTGCCATGAGAAAGGCAAGCCAAGTGTCATCGTCTGAATGCTAAACAGGGGTAACCATGGATTTGCCCATGTGATTTGGTCCCTTTGCGCTGCTCAGACAGAGAAAGGGATGGAGGAAACACTGCTGGGGCCTTTCCAGCTGGGGACAGAAGGGGACAGTCCCTCCCTCCCTGCCAGCACCAGGCTGTGCAGGTCACACACGCACCCTTAAAATACATTGGGTTCATTTTCTAAGAACAGATCAGCTACGGACATTTTTCTTAACATCATTTGAAGAATAATTGTGGTTTCACAAGTTATTTTTCACAGTAACACATGAAGAAAAGGCTAAATTACTCTACTGTGGTCAGGATGCAGGGGTACTTAGAAACATTTACCAAAAGTAAGCGCCCTTAGGCTTAAGAACCTAATGACTTTTTTTTTTTCCCCCCTCTGCTGCAATTTTGAAATAAGGTGCCTCGTCCTGTTTTAAACATTGGATCACTGTCTGGCTCTGTCTCATAGTTCCTAAGTATTAAAAATGTTTTTTGAGGCTTGCCAAGAATGCTATATGAGTGAGTAATGCCATTTGACTTACTGAAAGGGTTCTAATGCAACATTAATTCAATGTAACAAACCTCTCACAGGGCAGTAATACAGCTTCCTTTAAAAGCTGATGAGATACCATATTATAATGTCACAACCATAAAGATTTGCAATGCATTAGTTTTAGGCCTGGCTATTTAAATTTGGGCAGTATAGACATTAATCTGCATAATTATTTGCTTTAAGAATGAATCAGAATATATATTTCCTGCATTAGACTGTACTTCTGAAGCAAGTGTTGTTGGAGGTAAATGCCTCTGTTTGCAGTAGCAAGGTATGATAACACATCTTCCAGAAACCTCCTGTTCTTTCTGATACAGAAAACAAAATACTGATAAATGATGTAGAGGCTCACAGGTTTTCATCAACCTTAGAAAACCAAGCCTAGAGTTATAGAAATAAATCCTGTATACACAAACTAATATACCAAGACATGGTACAGAGTAATTTGGGATAGGTCTCATTTCATCTGACTTTAGCTCCCAAAAGGTTAGTCTCCAGGTACATGTGGTTCTAGTGGATTATACACCCTATCTTTAAGTTGGAGGTCTAAGGTAGTTGAAAAGGTTCTCATATGAAGTTGTTTTTTTCTCTCCATCTAAATATTTAACAACAAATGAAACAAATATTCATTTTTTTTACACCTAGAAATATTGCAGAAAAGATAATGGGCTCAAAAAAATTGGGAGTAAACCCCTCAAAGATACAGAAGAAGAGTTTCAGAATAACACGTAGGCATCTCCAGTACGGTTTAGGTAGCAGTAGGTGCCCATGTTTGGAAGAAAAAGCCATTTGCACCTCCTGGGGTAAATCTGTGTCATAAAAGGACAGACAGGAAGTGAACTCATGCAATGTTTGGTCTTAGCAGATCCCTCCCACCCTTGCAGGGACTCTTTCCTCTACCATTCATTAGCTTTCTTCTTCTTATATCATCACAGTGGTGAGCTCTTAGATTTTACATTCATCCAAGTGTACAAGGGGGGCAACCTTTCCCAACTAATTCCAGCCTAGGAAGTAGAAAACCCAGGTCCCAGGGAAACGCAGTGATTTCTACCATGTCTTCAGAAAATGTCCTCCTCCGGTGCTCTGGAGCAAGGCCTGGGAGGTGGGAGAGCTGCTAGTCTTCTCTTGAAGCTTGTCCATGTCTACATGAAGACAACAGGAGTCCTGAGACTCAGAGGAGATCAGGAGAGAAGGGGCATGGTTCTTGTGCGGTGACCAGGAGACCGGACAGGGCCTTGAGGAGATGGGGGGTTGTCTCTGTGCTTGGAGAGCTGTTCCCCTTTTCCATCCCCTGCCCATTGTAAAAAGTACATGCAGTCCACCCTCTGTCACAACTGAGGGACCATCCAGAAAAGAGGATTTCAGTAATTCTCAGACCAAAGGAAGAGCAGAAAAGGGAACCCAGGATTTGGAGTTAATGCTGTTCTCAGAGCAACAGGAGTGCCTGGTTCCACGGTGGCTTGTGAAAGCAATTCACGTTTGGGGGCCCTTTATGGGATGTGACATGAAACCACTTTCTAAGTTGAAACCGTGTGCTTCCAGTGCTGATGAAGATGCCATTGCAAGTCACTCGTTTCACATATTAAGTGGATCAATTATTTTGGCTCTTTGACCTTCCAGTTCCAGGAATGCCCTGGGCTTTTTTGTTCCCAAGCTGTATTTCTTTTTGCACAGACCACGAACCGAATTCATTTCTCTAAGGAACATGAATAAAGTTTGTTTTTCCTAAATTCCTGGCAAACAAGTTGATGAAATCCATATGGATCACAAAGACTGAACGCTTGAGTACAATGTTCCTCATATGACCAAACACTTGTCTTTAAAATAGACGACTTTTAGCTGTGGGGATTATATATATACATATTTGAGATCCGTTCTGTGAGCCATCAGCTAGATTCCAAAAGCATAAGACAGGAAGCTGACTGCTTCTGAAGGTGTTTTCCTTCTTCCTCATGTTAAATATACGTGCTTTTCAGATAAGGGTTGTTAATTCTAATTTGTCATCATATGTGATAATTAAAGAAAAATTGTTAAAAAGTGGTTTGAAGCTTTCATTTGAAACCCTAATCCTTCTCAGCCCAAACAGCTCTGAGTTTTAACCTTATTCTTACCATTGTCAAAATCCCTTCAACACGCACACACTCACACACATCCTGAGTCTCCTGCCTTGGCCAAGCTGCAGATGATCCAGCCTACTGGGATTTTGAATCAACCGCTTTTTGATATGTCCTGTGCTTGTCTCCATGCCCCAGCATGTCTCCAGCCCACACCTTCCTGACACCAGACTACCTGAGACATGCTGGAGTGCAGCCTAGGATGGGAAAGCATCTCGGAGGCAAGGGCTTTGAAAGGTTGCAGAGAAGGTGCTTTCTCACACCCCCCCCAGGCTGCTCAAAGGACAGCTATGCCTTTCCCTCCTTTCAGAAAAGGAAGGGGATAACCAGCTTACGTAATTAAAAACTGCTTGTTGTTGTGAAATGACTAGCAATGAAATTAATTATCCATTAGCAGAGCTCATCTGTGTATACTTAAAATCTGTATGGGGCTTTCTTAGCCCTGTCTGTCCATGAAATGCAGCACCTTTGTGCTCTAGACCCTGTGGCTGTGTCACCAGCAGGGGACCATGGCCCTCCACTGCTGCATCTTCTTTGGCATGTCCCAAACCCTGCCTGGGGGCTTCTGCACCAACCAGGTGCACAACCCTCCCTCTTCTAGGGCAGGAGCAAAAAGGCATGTTTAGTCATATTCTCAACTATCTTATCTCCTCACCTTCTCAGAAGACAGAAGTGGTGACAGTCTTAAAGCTCCACGGGAAGTGCGTGTGATTGATAGAGCTGAGAGCTGAAAGCATTGGTGGGAGAGTGAGCAGCAAAATGGAGAGACAACAAAGCGGAATGGCGAGATTTGAGGGGCTAGGAGGGTGAGGATGGGGTTGGGCTCTCCCCAAAAGGAGGCTGGGGTAGGGTTGGGCAGCTGCCCTTGCACCTGGGGGCTGGAGGTGGCTCCTGGCCACCCGTGGTGGCCCTACACAGTAGTGCACAATCATCAGTTTATCTGCAAAATAAAGCATGAGCTTTTTTAGTGTACAACCTCAGAAACCTTTAAAATGACTTGAGAGGAGAATAAAAGCCATTAGCAAAATATGTGGTCAGAACCAAGGCAGTTTCCGCTGATTTTTTTTTCCTAAATGTTTATTTTGTAAGCGGAGTGAACAGTGTGTAGTAAAAAAAATTAAATAATTGAGAAAAAGTTTTCCTTGGCAAAAAGAAAGCATTTTATAAGCAGCAGAAGATGAAATGTCAAGGCAGCTGTTGGATTGCAGTCGCTATGGTAATCATAACACAACACTTTGATTAGTTAGGCACACGGTGGAGACTCTGGGTAAGAGTCCGGGGGTGGGGGTGGTGAAGGCCAGGTTATTGTTTTTTGAGGAAGCTTTAAAAACTCAACACAGAGAAAGAGCTGTCCTTTTTAAAGGACAACGTATGCCCAGTTTTCTACTAAAATATATTTGTACACACATTTTGGCACTTCAAAAAAAGCCCATCTTAAAATTAGTAAGAGTCAGGCACTCTTTGCTCAAATAATGCTCACAGGAGAGAAGGGTGATTCCCTTAATATGGGGTCTGAACATCTTATGTCTTTCATGTATTTCTATTCACAACACTCTGTGGAACAAGGAATTCTTTTATTCCCATTTTTTTTGTGGGGACAAGAAACTAGAAAGGTTGATTCTTGAGAAAACGCCGGTGTGTGTTGAGACACTGCGTCACCTAACGCAAGCACATCCAAACTACCTGCGTAGTGAATTAGGCTCACCCGCGTCTCCAGTTGTGCAGATTTTTGACAGCGGCATGAAATGAACATGTTGAAGGCAAGGCAGAGCTTCCTTTCCTTTTCCTCCTGTTCTCCTCCGCTTCCCACAAACCAGAACTGAGCCTTAAATACTGTGTTATTGGTTAGAAGTGGACATTCCTTCAAGTCCATCTTTGGAAAGGAAGGAAAGAGGGTAGATCAGTTTTGAAGAAAAGACCTGGCTTCCCAGCTTCAGCAGTGGGTTGAGACCTGGGAAAAGCTCCTGATGGAGCTGAGCAAGGGTATGTCTGGGTGGAGTTCTCATCAGGATGTCCCCGGCTGCCTCGCTGCAAACAAGGACATTTCAACTCCGTTTCTCATCACACCTTTTGTCTGTTGTGTTTATTTTGACTAGAAACTCCTTCATGGGGTGTGTGTGGGGGGGGAAACGGCTAACTTCTATGGCAGGTGTGCACAGCACAGTATGCCTCTGAGGTGATTTGGGTGCCATGAGTACACATTGCCAACGCAAACAGTGCAAACAATGTTACATATCCTTTCAAAGTGTTGAAATACATGAATTACCCAGGATGACACATCACCTGTTTATCCTTTTGTCTTTCTCAAAATGAGAAATCGAGATCAACTTGACCTTTTTTTTTTTTTTTTTGCATAGGGAACCTTGAACAGGAATGACAGTCCCGTGTCTTGTAACAGGCTTCCCCAGGACAGACTTTCTTACCTCTGTCAGAGCTGCTGCTGATTTTGTGTGGTGCCGCGCCGCGCTCGCAGAAGTCAGGGGTGTTAAAATCAATCCCTTCTCCATTCTGTTCCTCAATTAAAAATCTCCTCTCACCTTTGTGAATTCAGGGCTTAATCCCTTCTTTCAGCTTCCACTGGCTTTCCTGGGCAGCAGCTGGCTTCCTCCGATGTCCCCGGTGGCCACGGCAGCTCCAAAAGCTTCTTTCCCAACACCTTCAACCCCAACACCCTCATCCCAGGGATCCCCATCCCCAGTGCAGCCCCCTATTGGTGTGCAGACTTCTCTGGCTTGACTGCACGGATCGATTTGCAGGACGGAGACCTCGGCGCACAGCCTGAAAAGTCATTTCAGCCCGAGAAGTGCTGGAGTAATACAGTAATGTAAAGTAATACCTAAACAAACCCACAAAACCTAGAAGGGAAGAGATTTAAGTCCTGTAATTGCCCTAAGCTTTGCTAATTATGAGACCACCAGCTGTGATAAAGGAAATTGATTTCATCAGTTGTCAGTCATCTGCCTTTTATTAATGATCAGAAGTTCACATCTCCTCCAGGCAGGGCAAAGTCCTGCTCTGCTCCGCTCTGCTCCTCGCTGTCACGCTGAAAGCTCTGGCTAAAGCAAACCCTCGCGTGTTGCGCGGGGAGTTTTCCCTCTCCGCGGTGGATTCTCTTGTTGGGATCATGCTGAGATGAGTCCTTGTCCTGACAATATCACTTGGAAGTTTCTTGTCAGGCTTCTTCCTTCATCCCTTCACTGATTAACTAATATATCTGACTTCTAGGGCAGAATTTTTCTGTGCTGTGGCTACCCTGGTTTCTGTTGAATACGGCTAGGCAGCTACATTACCCTGAGAGGTTGTTTCTAAGTATAATGGTTAGTACAGAGATGCAGGATGCTTGCTGCTTCTAAGAAAAAAAAAAAGTAAAACGCTTTTTTCAATTTTACATGAAAATGAATTAAAATTAGCCATATTGCTAGTTAAGTTTTTTTTTGTTTGACAATACAGCAGGGAATGTTCCTCGCCACCTCTCCTTTACTCCAGTGCAAAACTAACTCTTCAAAAAGCTGTTGAAAGATGGAATTTTATCAGAAGGGAACTTGAAATTTTGCTGGCTGCGTATCCATCAATTCTTGCTTGTTAGGGTTTCGGTTTCAGGTAGATGTGTATTGACAAGCCTTGGTATTGCTCTTGGAAAAATGAGAGAGCTCTTAAAAATAATCAAAAAAGAATGAAAAAGAAAACCAGAATGAGCATGTCCTTCTCCTTCTTCATTCTAAGCAAATGGTTCTGGCAATGCCGTTGGGATCCGCACAGAGGAAAAAGCTGTACCAGACTTTCAAACTGTCAGCACTGAACTTCATTCTCAGTAGAAATGGATCATTTTAAAATTTATTGAAGGAACATCGTGGAAAAAAAAAAAAAAGAAAAAAGATGCTTAGGGGTCAGATGAGAGGTTTTGTTTAAATGCTGATTTTTGGTTTGCCTTTTTCTGTCTACTGTATTCAGACTTGTCCATCTAAGGTTTAGACACCTGCAGGAGGGCACGTGAACCCCACCCCTGCAGTCTGACAGAAGAACTGGTGCTGCGGTATAAAAGTGCTTCATTTCATCAGTGTTCCCATGAAGAATCGTGGGTCTATGCATCTTTAGTTCTTCAAGCAAAAATACTGTGGACTCTGGTGTGGGAGAATGTCAGGAGAGGAATGAAAGTATAAAGTGGGGTCTTGGGATCCACACCGACTGTGTAGTACCATTTGTTAATTTTGCACGTTAATTAGACTCGTGAATTCACTACCTTGGGAGGCATTCAAGTGTGAAAAACTTCTAATCACAAAGTTCCAGTGTCTTGGAGAACCTAAAAATCTTTAAAATTTGCATTTGCATCACAGCTGTTTGGGTAAAAATGTAACTGTTATGAAAAAAAAAAGTATGAAGGAAATGGATGATATTCTCCGTAAATGGTAAACAGGATGGGGAACTAGTGATCTGGGGTAGAAGACATGAGAGTTAGTAGGTGGAAAGGAAATTTTGCAGATGGATGGTGGGAGTGGAAGATGTCAGAGAGGAGGAGTGGAATGGGAGGAATTTTAAGACAAGTGTCTGGGTACAAAACCTCGTTGGAGCCTTGAACAAGAGCTGGGTTTGCAGAAAACACCTACGGCCTCAACGTGCGAAGGGAGGTTGTGCACAAGCTTCAGCCCTGCGTTTGCTGCAGCAGCAAACCCGTGCCTCAAAGGTACCCCCCAAAGAAAAGAAAAAGGGGAATTGAGTGCTGCCCTTTAGGATGTGCAGAAAGTTTCTCCAGAAAGCCCACGTAATGAGTGCTGCACAGTGCCAGGAGGAGAGTTGCGGCAAGGAGGAGAACACTGCTTGTTGTACTTTCTCATCACTCGGTGACCTTGATACGTTTTATTATTTTAAACACTTAATTGTGTTATTTAAAACCTCTTATAATTACTCAGTTCTCCAGAGGCATACTTATGGCTTTTGCATAACAGTCCTGGGTAGATCCTGAAGCAATTATTGAGGAAATCCTGTGAAATACTATATTGTAGAAGCACTCTGTGGGTTAGTTACAGCATAATAACTACGGGAATGCACGTAACTTGCTAGCTTACTGCCTCTTCATATCTGCAACAGGAAATGGCAGCTTCGAAGGGACAGTACAAGGGACAGTTTTGGGTCCCTGTGAGAACTGTCTTGCTCCACAGTCACTACCTGAGCATTTCTCTCTACCCGAGGCAATGCCTAGCAGTGCTGGAGTCTGACTGGGATGCAGACAGTCAGAAGTCACGGAACAGAAAAGTCAGCTGTTACCATTGCTGGATGACTCTTTGGATTGAATGAACATTTATTTGCTTTGTAGCTACAATTGAAACAGCTGTAGATGGAGATAGAAATGCTAAAAAGTAACAAACCAAAAAATTGCAAGCCATTTCCAGCCTTTTTTTGTTTTCATCTCCCCTTTGGGGTATGTGGCAACATTTCTTCTCTCTATAAAGTTCCGGTGGGACTTCCCTCTGCTCTGTGTATTTTAAAGATTTTTTTTTTTTCTTTGTTCTGTAGTAAAAAGTTGAAGTGTTGCGAAGCAAGTACAGCATGTGAGGGCAGGCAGCTTGCTGTGACTCTGCCTCTCTGGAGGTGCCACCTCTCACGGGCAAGAAGCCTGGTGTCCATTTGAAGAACGTCCACGGGGGAAAGCAGATATTTTTAGAGGCACCCTCCAGCAGTGAGCTGTTCGTTGCCAGTTTATCTCTATGTTTAAACAATAATCAAGCTCTTCCGCTCTCAGTTGGTGATTCACAGTAATTTTGCCCTATACAGGCTCTAGCTTAGACGAAGGCAGCTGCGTACATTTGATCAGGCTCTCACATCAGCTGAATTCTGACAGGCTGGCACTGTCCTGTTTTAGCACCGTCCTTCACGCATACAAATATTCTGGCACGAGGGTTTCCTAAACGACATGGCTGAGGCTGACCAGCATGGGAACCCTGCTACTGCAGAGAATGAATGAATGCCTTGCCTACAAGGTTCAGGCTATTTTGTTTCCCGTTTAGGTCGCTGCACTGGGAACACGATACGTCCAGTTAATCTTCAACGGGCGATCTCAGACGTTATAGATCCACTTATACCTTGTGATGAATTACTTCAGTGTTTGGCAAATATTAAATAACATTTTTTTGTTGACATGGAAGTGCGACCTGCAGGCTGCAGCTGGTCCCAGTGTTTGGTGCTGTTTGTGTCCTGCCGTCTGGCTCTTCCTCCCTCTGTTCCCTCGCTATTGAGACGCAGCTGGTTTACGTCCGTCACAATCAATGGAAGGACATTTCCGAGCTGGTAATTGCTGAGAGGATCCGGTGCTGATGGCTTCTGGAGCTGCCAATCCAGGGAGCAGCTTTTGGCTCCTGCTGCGTACAGTATGTCTGCAGTTTGACCATTTATCTCACTTTACATACTTGAACTGAAAGAAAGGTTTGTGCAAGCACTTGCTGCTCATTCCCTGGCATGTTTTTCTCCCCCTTTATCCCCTCCCTCCCTCTCTTGTGTGTTATCAGCTATTGCAACAGCACTAAAATGTGTCAAATAAGGTGAATGCTGTTGTCTAGTTCTGAAATAATGCTTCACAGTGACTCCATTCAAAATATGATTTTGAAATAATCACTGGTTCACAATTATGGGGAAAAAAACCCACAATTATACCGGCTACGTTCTAACTGGGTGTTGTAGGCCCAAACTGTCAAACTTTGGTGTTTAAATGCAGCTACATAAAATTTATTTAGGCATTTGCATAGGTGTTTCTAAACTCAAAAGCTGGTGAAGGATGTCTGTTAAGGAGATACAGAAGGTGGAGGAACAATGAAATCAGGCTGCTGCTGTAGGTGGTTGAATCACTTCGTTTAAGATATCAGGTGATAAAAATGTTGAGTGGGATCCAGTCTGCAAAATCCTGCTTATGCAGGGACTTAGGTTCCTAAAAGCCACTCAATTTCCAGTCTTTCTTAATCCTGTAGGAATCTAAATTCACTAAGCCCCTAAGCCTCACTACCTAGTTGAAAGCTCCTTTGGTTCCTGGTTTTATTCACCTGCAAATGCTCAGATTGCTGTTGCTAGGAAATGGGTGTCTGTCTGTCATCTAAAGCGGTTTGGGATTCAAGCTGAGGAGGACAGGCACTCAAATAGTGCCCAAGCCCCTTGGAAAAAAAAAAAAAAAAAAGAAAAATGATATTTCGTCAAACCAATGATTACTTTCATTTGACATAATGTCACTGCCCATGTGTTGCAGATTAGCTGAGTTGTCTAGCACGCTGACAGAATAAGGGAGATGCTGGGTGGTTAGCACACTGACAGAAAACTGAAAACAGAAGAGAAATGCTATTTAGCATCTTTCTTTCATCCAAAGAGCGTGTGGAGCTCTTAGCAGAGCCCAGCTGGACCCAGCTAACTGCAGTGTGCACCCTCTTTATATTAGACTATCGGTGGATAAACAAGAAAAACTGCTTTGGGAGCAGGGGTCAGAATAGTAGGTGTCTACCCTTTCCCCTTCAATTTCTCGATTTTTTATCAAGCTAAACAGAAATCGTATTGAAGAAAGCTCCTAAAATGAAAATGTTACCCTTTTCCCTTCCCTTCCCTTCCCTTCCCTTCCCTTCCCTTCCCTTCCCTTCCCTTCCCTTCCCTTCCCTTCCCTTCCCTTCCCTTCCCTTCCCTTCCCTTCCCTTCCCTTCCTTTCCCTTCCCTTCCCTTCCCTTCCCTTCCCTTCCCTTCCCTTCCCTTCCCTTCCCTTCCCTTCCTTCTTCTCATTCGCAGTCCTGTTCATTCCCTTTGTTTAATCTGTTTTAACTTTCACCAGTTGCTACTCTCCATCACACCTTCCGTGGCTGTGCTCTCTTCTCCGCTGCTCAATGTGTGTGTATTTGTACAGGGAGGAATGCTCTCTTCCTGCTTTGGCATCTTCTTTGTTTAGCTTACCTGTTGGTCAAGACTGTTCACATCCGTTTGCTTCTCAGGCTCCTTGGAGACTGCGTATAAATCCAAGGTGAGGTGACAAAGACATCATAAAAAGGTGTGTTTGCTTCAAGACAGATATTGAGAAATTTCTGATAAGTAGCCACCAAGTAAGTGGAAGTAAACATCCTTCCAACTCTATGGGATAAAGTTAGTTCACAATAATCTCTCGTTTCTTATCTCATGCCTTCAATGAGGTGCCACCAGATGGCAAGAACTGTAGCGATCCCCCCATCCTATTTTTCTCCTCACCATTTTCACCATTATTTCAGATCTGTACTAGGTGAAGGATGGAGAACACCACCTTTTCTTTACAAAAGTCTGAGTTTAAATAACTACTATGCTGATCTGCAAAAGCCTTAGTCTATGTATGCCAGACTCCTCTGTCTGGCTGTGTTCTGGTACACATATAAATAGTCTGACACGGTATTTGGAGGAAGAAAAAAGAGGGTGTCAGTCTGTTCCCCTCTCTTACACTCCATGCCTGGGTGTGCACAGCTCAGCTTTGCAAGGATAAGCCCCAGAAGGAAGGAGATCAGCTCAGGGTTGCGTCTGGTCTGTCTGTGGAAATCCATTCCTGATTCAGTTCCTTGCACATGAACAAAAAGGAAAAAAATATTTTGGAATGACTTTCTGTCTCAAAACTGCTTACTTACTGAAATGTGGCAGAACAGTATGGAAGGTTATTTGAGATTAATTTGACAACTGACAGAAATACTTCTGTGGAGCAATCAATTTCTAATTATTATTCAATTATACATATTTAAAATCTGTCCTACAGCATGTTCTTAAAGAGAAAGCTCTTCAAAACAACAGGACAAAATGTGTGCAAAAACCTTTCATGCTGAGTTGTTAGCAGCGTCCATCAGCTTTTTGTGGTTGCAGATGACTACAACTAGAGCATTACAGAGCAAATCAGGCCACAGCAGAGTATCAGCGATAGCTAAACTGGTAGGCAAAAAGACACATAGATAACTGATAAAAATACTTGCCATTTAAAAATTTAATGGAAATGTAGTGCTTTATTCCTATTTTCAATAGGACAGAGAAGACTGGAATTCAAGGACCTTCATTATGATCCAGGACAGCCTTGTCCCAGCAATTTTGTTGATTTTTTTTGGAAAATTTCTGTTTTCCTCAACTTTTATAGCAGTACGTGTTTGCGTAGAGAAAACATGACAGAAAGAACACTTAGAGGATTTCCTACTGTCTATGACTTACCCAATGGAATAGAAATGTTTGCCTTTCTTTGCAAGACATGAAAACCATTGATTTAAAATAAATTTTGAAAAAAAAAAAAACTATTCTAAGGTTCATTCACAAGAAAGGTGAATAAATAGATTTCAAAAAAGGAGACAAATATAACTCAAGGTTTAAATATTCCTAAACTGCAAGACAATTCCGCTGAAGTTAACGGTAGCTGATACTGTCCTTAAGAGAATCATTGCGCATGTGTTCTTATCCTAAACCAAACAAACCATTCACAAATAAGTGTGTGATGTAGGTTAAAAGAATAAACCCCTTAAATGACAACACATGCACAAAACTGCAGTAATGACAAAAGAACTGTACGAACTGATCTTCCCGTTTGTGCCACACAGCAGCAGGCGGGTTCATCCATTTTAGCTCCTTATGGGGGAAAAAAAAAAGCTTATTCAGAAAATTGTGCATTTCATTTTTATTTCCAAGGGTAAACAGTGGAAGTCTGTACCAAACACCAGATGTCTGTTAGAGTGAATGACTGAAGCTTCTTTGACCTTGGTGAACGAATGCATAAGGCAGAGAATAGACTGTGCCACTCATCACGCAGGGCTGAATCACGCGAAGATACTCAAAATGATAAACAACACCTTCAGAACTGACCTGAAGTACTAATTCTGTAGCAGATAAAGAGGATAAAAGGGAAATAATCACAGATGAATGCGGGATTCAGGTTTGTCAAATTCAATCACAATATTCCTTGGCAATGACTTTATTTGTTAAGGAAATAGTGCATTCACTGCACACTTTAGACATCAACAAAACCATATTTTTTTAAATCCTTAGACCTTGTAGTTCTTAGCACCTAAGACTGCAGGACAGAGAATTAAAATACTATGTTAATTCAGAGCTACAAATCTTTGTATCAAGGAGGATATAACTAACAATTATATAACGCATGATTATGTAGGCTCATGGGGCAGTGTGACTACACTTATTTAACATATCCTTTGGTACCTCTGTTAGACTGTCTTTGGGATGTGTTAGAGACCTTGGTGAAAAGTTTGGGGCAGAGAGGAGGCGTACACAGAGGGGTGAAGACCCCAAAATGGAAATAACATCCAAGGGGAAAAAAAGAAAAAGAAAAAAAAGCTGTACTGGATGGTACCAAAGGTCTTTTTTTTTCCTATCCCAGTTTTTTCTCTCCCACAAATGTAAAAATATATTTGCTGCATTGGTCTCTCTCTGTCTCATAAATTAATAGCCACAGCTTCTGATGCTGCTGTGTCTGGGGTGAGGATGAGGAAGACTCAGGTCCTTCAGGACTCCATCAGCTCCTCTGCCACCCCCTACCATGTATCACCCAGTCCTCCGTGGCTGTATGAACCTACACCTTCCTTCTCTTCCCAAGAAACACTGTGACATACATTAACTACCTGCCACTGATTTTACCACCACATGTCACAACATGATTTTGGGGCAAACCCTGTCATCTGATACAGTGAGGGTGGCTGTGCCTCTGTCACTTGACCAGACACAGATGGTGGTCCGTCCACTCCTCCAGTTCCCATCACCCCATCATCTTGTTCAGAAGTTAAATGTGCAATAAATTAATTTCTTAGAGAGTTATCAAGATTTTCTTGACAGAGATTTCACAGAGAAAGTTGGTTGACCACATCCTGGGAAGAAAATTGGATTATGTTCTCTCCAACTTCCATCTTTCTTGAGTCAGGAAATATGCCTTCTCTTTTAAAGCAAACACAGCTAAATTATTAGGTTCTTGGTAAAGTTCCATAAGTTTCTCAAATAGGTTTTATGTTTTGTGTGACCTGTTCATGAATTTGCAGTTACGCCCCAAGTACAAAGTGGTTGCTTCCCTCATACTCCTGTTGTGTAAGAAGTTGAACTGTTGCTGAAGATCATCTCTGAGCCTGTACTAATAATGGTTTTCCTCATATACATTAATTTTAGCATTAATTCTCATTAACAATTTTTCAAGTCTTGTTATTGTCCAGTGTCAACAACAATGTTTCTTCCATAAAAATTTAAAATACAACATGTACTGCATACTTTGCTGTTCTTTATTGTAACAGTTTACATTCCTCCTATACTGCACGGCTACTTTTCTTTATTTCATATATGTCAGAAAAAAACTGAAAATATACTTTCTAGCCTACCAAAGCAGTACTTTGAACCCCTACCCCAACTTTAAGTGCTTTGAGTCACATCTCTGAAGTGTGAGCAGGGAAATAGAAAATGCTACCTGGGAGGTACGTTTGGTTTGCGAAATTCTTTAAAACAACCAGTGAGAAAAGGCTGATTCTCTAATGACTGTATTCACCAGGTACTCTTGCACTGCACTGGGTCTTGATGCACTGTCTGAAAATGAATTAAATTGAGAAAGATGAACCCCCATCTCAAATGTTTTTATCATTTAATACAAAGACCAAGAAACGAGCCTCCCGAATTCTCCATTCAACATATTTACTGTTCACACAAGGCTGTATTCTGATCTTATTACTCATACTGAGCAGTGAAATCTCTGTCTGTTCCCTTTGCTTTTGGTTAGTAGGTGCAAAACATAGATCAAAGGTTTGAGAAATAAGATTTTTACATTAAAAATATATTATAGATGCTCACGATTCTGTGGGGTTTTTTTACTCAACTTTCTTTTTTCATTTTCTTTCTTTTTCTTTCTCTTTTCCCCACAAAATGAACCTCACAAGTGTAATTCTCAAAAACAGAAATTAGCATTTCTTACAGTCAGGTGAGTGCTGGAAAAATAACATAATGTGTCATAAACTAAATATTTCATTTGTTATGCCCTGAAATATAGCATCTCACCTGCTTGACTAAAATAAACCATTAACACCCTGAGTTCATAAATAACTTGAATAACATCCTTTCTGAGAGTATTTTTGATATAGTCCAGTCAGGCTGAATTCAAAACATTCCTATGGCTCTAAAAATATACATACTCGTGGTTTCTCCTGTTACAGATTAGTTATTACACTTGATACTAAAGTCCACACACTAGCAGCTCCAACATGGAATTTTCTAACACATTTGTTTATCTTTGGCTCAGATTTAGACACAATAACACTGGTTAATAACTGCCTAGTTGTGCTAGATTTCTGAAATACATAGAGCGTTTGCTGTCCTGTGCTATGATAACAAAAAAAAAAAAAAATAGTAGTAACATTGATTAACTCTGATGGTGATGGAGTTAGACTGTACAATTCAGTGAACTCCTCATGAATATGTTTCTTTACATTTTGGTGGCTTAAATCCATTTTCTTCTTTGCTACTAAGGTCTGTTTCATCCAATGTAATTTCATACCTATTTTCAGAAAACTTCCTTCAGAATTGTAACAGCTGTGATTTCCATTATTTCATTTTGCATAGAAAAATCAAACAAAAATAAGTGTGAAAGTTTATCTTGACTTTTTTTTTTGTTCCCAACATGGATGAATACAGTTAGAGCCTACCTCTCTTATTAAAGGTGTTTTCAACTTGTTCAATCTAATAGCTTCACAGTGTGAGTCCTTGACTGGCAAAATAATAGCTATTACCTAGTATTTTCATTAAGATATTTCTGTTTTTCTTCTAAGAGCGCTGAAAAGTTTGTGATCTGCAAAAAAAAAAGGAAAAATAAAAGTGCTTGTGGATCTTTGGTCACAGGAAGAAGTCTGGGAACTTCCAATTCAATTCCCATTTAAAAAAAAAATTAGTGAGTTTGAAAGCTTTCACTGGGTACTTAGTCAAAGGATAGCCCGTGTTTAAATGGTGCAGTGTACTACCATATCAGTAAAATTCAGAGTCACTAGATGGTGAATAATGGACCATTTAAGCTCTTTGAAAGTGAATTGTTCACTCCTGAGTTAAAATGGTTCGCAAGCTGTTCCATTGGCATTGGAAATAATGAACCTACTGTGTTATAAATGTGTTTCCTACATCCCTGATCCCTCACTGTTGCTATACATAGTGAAACACAGGAATAACAATAACTAGCAGTTATCCCTGAGAGTTCAACAAACTTATAAATGACCTGGGTTCCCTTCCGGCATCCCCTCTGGGACAAGAGGCAGCCTGTGGTGTGTCTGATTTTGGACTTTGCACGCATTTGTTGGCTGGATAGGAAGCACAAACCAAATAGCCAGGTTAACAAGGGATCTCCATCATCCTGTATTGGGAAATCCATATGGAAGATGAATGGATAAATAGAGTAGAAGGGAGGGCTTATAGATTGACTTGCTTGCGGACTCTTGATTTCTGAGTGTGGAGGGGTCAGTGGACATTTCTGTGGCACACATCTCATTATCTAGCATGGCTTTATCCTCATATCACCCTCATGGTAGAAAGAAAAGTGGAAGCTACAATCACAAAGAAGGTTACCTCTCCCACAGCCAGGTTCTGCAAGGGAAACCTGCCCAAGCAGTGACGAAGCAGCTCTGAGGTCCCGCAAACATCCATCTGCCATTTAGATGCGGCTTGATGTGCTGTGTGCTGTAGTATGGTTTTCCCATCAGCCCTAATCTTTTCTAGGCAGTTGTAATTAACATTAGTTCAAGTTATGTCATGTCTGAGGGCACAGGTGTCTAAACTTGTTGGAGCTGCTCCCTTTAGGTACCTTACTGGGCAATTAGCTCACTGACATTCATGCCCCACCTTTCTGGAGTACAGAGAAAGGCTATTCATAAAATGACTTCACCTACATTGCTAAGAAAAAGAAGAGTAGCTCAAGCGCTGAACCCCTTATTGAACCTCTGATTGTCCACCCATCTTAACAGCTAGCTCACTCCCTGTCTGGTTTTGGGTCACAGAATTAATGTTACAGAATCAGTGTCGCAGTATTGCAGAGTGGTTTAGGTTGGAAGGGAGCTCTACCGAAGCTGATCCTTCTACGTGGTTTGGGTGATAGTTCCCTCCAGAGCTTGTTTCTGAAAGGTGTTACAAACAAGGCTGTACAATGTCTGGCACCTTCTGCTCTCTACAGACATTCCATATTATCCCACCTGGTTTTGCACACAAAGAAACACCCACATGTCCTCCAACCACATCCCACAGCATGCACCACATACACTTGAATTCATGTTGTAAAAATCCCACTTTGGTAATGGTGAGAATGCCCTCAGTCTTCAGACACTTCAATCTGAAATAAGCACTCAAAATAGTCACCGTGACTCAGGGCTAAAGGAATACCACAGTGGGCAGAGAAGATCAAGGCCAGCAGCTACATGGTGGCCATGCTGTTTGCGAGGACACATGGATGCAAGCAAGTCCTTACCATGAACAACCTGGTCCAGTTGAAGATGTCCCTGCTCATTGCAGGGGAGGTTGGACTAGAGGACCTTTAAAGGTCCCTTCCAACCCAAGCTATTCTATGATTCTATGTGGCTCAAAACCCAGGGATCAGTTCCTGTTCTTTTTTTGTCTAGTGGTGAAGGCATAGCCAATTACTTTCGGCAGGGCTGCCTCTAACTGTTTTTATTGGAGGCTAGGAAAAGATTTTCTTTCTTCTGTTTTTCTCATTATCTGATTGATAGATGCATGCTCTGACTGCAAAATCCAGTCTAGTGCAGTTTTGTTCAGTAACCTATATTGTGCCATTAACATTTTTAAGGTACTCCGTTTCTAAACCATACATGTTTAACTGAAAAAAATATTCCTGTCTGTATTCTTGGGGATTTTTATGGGTCCCTTTTAATGTCCATGGCAGTTTCAGCTACCTGTGGCCTTATCAGGTAAAGTCATGTACATTTTATAATATAATTTGCTTATAATATCAGTAAAATTACTTGTGGTTTTGAGTGCTTAGGTTTTTGTAGGACGTGCACCAACCACTGATTTGCATTTTTACTTGTCCTGCTGCCTGAGAACTATGCTAATCACACCCTGTGGAGACACTTGTGGACAAGTAAAGATAGCGGCTCCTGCACTAAATTCTATTCCTTTTCAATAATCTTTTTGTTGTTGCTCATTTCCAACTTTGCTTTGTAATTGCCACACTCTTGTATGTGTTCCTCCTCTGATCAGTCAAGCAGGCCATGATGGTCCTGATCTTACTGTAGTCTATCTTCTTTCCCAAAAATATTATTCTTATTTGATGGATTTTCTATTTTATTTATTACAAAATGTTAATTTTGTTTAACGGAATATCTCTGTCTCCTTCCAAATCTGCTCACATTCACTGGTTATAGGCCTTAATTATCTTTCCTTAAGGAAAAAATGCCATTTACATAGACTTAGTAGTTTCCTTACCATTAAAACATTTACCCTATTTTCATTGAAAAAACTTGTTACCAAATACAAGGCAGATGGTGGCTTATTTTTCCAAAAGAGAATGTTTAAAATAGATACACATGGTGCTACATTTCCAGGGGCAGAAAAATATTTGATGTCAATGATATGTCTCAAAAAATTTACCTTGCAGACACCATATTCCCTTTTTCTACATTTATTGATCATTCTGTGTCTATACAAGTGAATATATCTATGTTGTCTCTCTACAGTGGTCCCTTTTTTTTTGTCTACTCTCCTTACTGTCTGTTTTGTAGACAAATTAATCTTCCTCTGATTTTGCAGAAAGGGAACTTCACAATGGCTAGTCTGGAAACTCAAGTTTGATCATATGTTGTTGGGATTTTACTTTATTTTTAACACCGAACAGGTGGGAGCTTCCAGATGTATTATTCACATCCACTGTATAAATTCCCCTTATGGGTATAAACCCAGCTTTGAAAGGTGCTGAGTTTTATCTGTTTTATTTCTTCAGCTTGGACTTTTCTTTCAATGTTAGTGTTGTTGCCTCTCACTTTCTATTAGCCTGGGCATCTGTCCAGCTTAAAATGAATTATATTCCATTTGCTTTCATGATCTACTGATGTTCTGCTATGACATAAGCGAATACTTAGGAAAGGTCATTTAAGGTAGTGCTTGTGTTGCTGTCTTCCTTGTCTAAGCAATGTATGTCCTGTTGGCGTGTGGACAGTTTTGCAAAATAATGCGCTCCATCGCAATCCTAGCTTTTCTTTTAAGTGTCAGGGAATTTCTGGGCTTATTGGTCAGCATGTGTTTAGCATGTTGTGTTTTAGGGGCATAGGCAAACCCAAGGCTTCTCAGAAGTAACTTAATGACATATGACAAGTGAACATGGTCTTCTCCAGAGAGGCTAAAGCCAAACAGTGTGGATATATGCTACTGGTAGCATTTGCACCATGTGGTATCACTCTCTGGGAATAATGTATTTAACAGTGTTGCTTGTTTATCTACCACATGAGCTAATGAAGGGCTGGCAGCCTTTAGGCTCAGATCCCTACCAATCCACTTGGCAGCCTATGAATAAGGCAAGCAAAAGGACAGGAACAGTCAGCTTTTGGATGGAAACTTTCAGAATCGGCAGATTCTGAAACCCACGTGTGCTTCTTCCTAACTTTGTCAGCCTCTCATAATTTCTGAGAAACATTTCACTTTTGATTAATCACCTGTCTCCATCCCAAAAAGTTCCACTGAAAGACTTCTAACAAGTCATATGCATGTCTATAATTTCAAAGAGGCCTACACATACAACAAGGTTTTTTTTTAAGGTAAGGTTTTCTAGAAACATAGAGTAAAAGTCCATTTCTGTCTCACATAGATAGCAAAAGACTGCTGACATGAGAGAATAAACAGACAAAGTGGAAAGAAGACAAACAATCACACAGTATTAGTTATTGTGTTAAACTGTGGTATGAGTCTATCAGTATAACAGGGGACTGCCTATTTTTTTTTTTGACATATTTAGAATTATTGTTTTTACTTTCCATTTTGAAGTGATATTTTCATTTGAAGTGGTGACCTAAATTAAACAAACACCAAGAAAAAGATAAAAAAGGTTTAAGTGTGGATGGGAAGTTACCTAAACTACAAATTAAATAATATATTTCATTGGGAATTGAGTTATTTTATATTGATCCAAAAACCTTCTCTCAAAAGCTTGTTTGGTTATTTTGCAAAAATGTCTTAGTTTGATTATTTGATTCTTTTGGAACTATCCTCACTTCCCATTCTCTGTTCTTTTTTGTCATTCTACTGAACAAAAATATGAGTATTCATCCAGTTCTTTCCTGAGATGATTGTTATTTCTCTGCATATGTTCCAGTCACAACCAGAAAAAGCTGAGATTGCAGCTTTCACTAGGAAAGTACTAATATTACAAAATAGTAAGAAGCCCTTTTTCAGATTGTTGTGTGAAGGCATTGCGACAAAAATGAAAGCTATTGAGACAAAATAAAAAAAATCCGGCAATTAAAAGTGCTCCTTCTTCTCTTACTTATCTGATACTAGATTTTCCTAAGGATACCTTCCTTTTCAGTACGATTCATTTTGATAACTCCTTTGCATACCAAAATTGTTAACAAAGGATATGCTATTCAATTCCAATTCCAGATGTCAAAGCTTTTGTTGCTTCTCTTTCCAACCTGAATAAAGGTTTCTGTACCTAAAGGCTTGTCTAATTCTTCCACCCACACCAGTTGATCAAATATCAGATATTACCCCTGCCTGCAAATGTTGTCCTACCTGTATTTTTTTATTACCATTAAAGCAAAAAACTACTTTAGAGAGAGAGAGATGTTTTCTAGACGGTATTTTGGAGAACCCCTCTCCCTCTCTTTCTCTATTGACTATAGGGGAATGCAAGGGACACTGATCTCCTAATTTAGGCACTTCATTAAGTAATTTGAGACTAATCTGTGCAAGATACCTACTTAAATCTTGATCCTTGCTACCTCACCAGGTAACCAGCTATTCAAGCAAATCTAAAGATTTCTACTTCACATGGTCAGAAGGCCAATACAGAAAAATCCACACTGTCGAAGTCAGAACACAGCATTGATTTAATTTCAGTTTTTAAACGTACAGCTTTTAGATTGCAGAATATCCTTCCACAGAAAGAATTTCAAATGCCTCTTCCACAGAAAGATGCACGAACTTTATCTAAGGGCTTCTTGTCACCAGAGACCCCAGTGGGAGGATGCCTCAGCCTCTGGGGACCTGCAGTCTCACACCATTGTGTTGCAGCTTCCAGGCGCACATTCCATTCAAAAGAGGGTGAAACCAGGGAATGCCGTCCAACATGCACCCTGGGTGATTTGTCATAGTCACCAAGAAATCACTGTCTTGTGATGTTTTGGGCAGACTCTCTTGAAGCATGACAAAAAACCCACTGCTTCTCCATGCCCTGAAATTATCTCTGCGGCAATGCTGGAAAACCGTCTGTGCAATCTTTCAGGGGCTTTGTGCAGTTCTGCTTTCTCTCCTTCTGGTGCCTGTCTGAATGCTCAGTGAAGTCAAAGGAAACTGTAAAAGGAAAGGCTGCGGAACTTAACAGGAAAGGTGAGACAATGGCACAGATAAGAGCTTCAGGTTCCCAGCTTCAAAGGAGTTCAGATAACAATAGCTGGGCCATCAAGTGATGGGAAGCATTTGCCTGTCTGGCTCCATCTTTTCAGGGATCAAAAGACACGGGAAAACCTCAAAGACCCTTGAAAAGGGAGGGGACTCAGGAGAATGCCCAGACTGTGTCAGTGAGAAAACGCTGGTGGGCTCCCTCCTCCTACATTAAAGGAGGGAGTAGGCCACTTCTTTTGACATAGAAATTGGGAATAAAACAGGCCTTCCTTTAGATAAGGTGGAGAAAACTTGGTGAATAATGCATGTGGGTAACATAATTTGAGAAATAATTTTCCCAGTATTGCATTCCTTCTGGCAAAAAAAACCTAAATGCTTTGCTTTCCATTACAAATGTTTTCCTTATTACTGTAGAAAATATTCAGGCTCCAGGAAGAGAGCTCTTAGAATGGCCAAGACTGCTTGTATCTGTCTCTTATTCATAGCTAAGAGCATGATAAAATGTTGGAGGATGTATTTTGGATACTCCTCTAATAAATGGGCTTAATGCATCCTGTCACTTTTGAGGATGCATTTATAAATGCTTGGTAATGTCTTGCTCTATATATGTCACCCTGTGCATAGTAATAAGAAGACCATGTAGACCATGTTCAGACAGACAATTTGTTTTTCCCTTTAGGAGACTCCTCTGAACACAAATATTGTGGTCATCAGATCCATTTGCCCAGCATGCAGAGCATTTACTGCTTTCCCATAAATGTCTGCAGCCCATGTGCTAGCTGACTGCGCTAGAGCTATTGATCATGAAAGCACATGAGCAAGATTATTCATATTGTCAGGAAGCTTTCTGGCTCTGTTTGGGCCTGTGGTTGCTATTACAGGAACATGTCGCAGGTGGTGTGGTTTTCAAGCATTCAGGATTTGCTGATAGACTTTTAGCAATTGATCACAAACAACCATAATAGATCACCCTTCCTTCTCCAGCTCTTGTTTTAGCACTCCTCCATAAGACATTTCAGTAGGAGTTAGTAAATCTGGGCTAATTCCGTTGTCAGTGGGAAAAAAAACAGGTATCTTCAAAACACACTCATCATACCTCTTAGCTGTTTTTGGGTGAGATGACTCAGCCTTGGGAGCTGTGTATGTTCTTTGCATTGACAATACAGGGGGAGTCAGTTTGCTGACTGAATTTTCTTATGCTCTATTACTTGTCAATGTGATAACTTCAATACCTCATATATGTATGTAATATTAGAGATCTGCAAACCATGACGATCAAGAAACTTTCAAACAATTGAGTATTTTTAATCTTAAGAAGAAAAGACTGAAGCCATATATTGTTATCTAGAATAATTAAATGGTAGCTGCAGAGGTAAAGAAACATATTCTTTCATGAGTCCACTGGGTTAGGAAAATAACAGCTGCCTAACATTGCTGTAGGGTGTATTTAGGTTAGATTTGAAGAAAACCAAGTGTGGTTATCAATTAAAAGAGCAGACAATGGGGATTATGGGATCTCTTTCCCTGGTGGTTTTTGAGAACTGGATGGACAAACACCTGTCAGGAGCAGTGAGCATTTGTCTTGCATGATCTACCCCACTGCAAGAAGTAGATGATCTTATCAGGCTCCCTGTATCCCTGTTTTCTAAGGCTACATCTATACCGATAAGCTAAATCTGCCTAGGATCACTTTCTGACATGATGCCAGCTAGTATAGAGCAATGTGTATCTATAATATTAAACTGTCTTGGCCAGCCAAATCAAGGTGGCAAACTCCACCCTACTCAAGATGGACACTGGCCTGTGCCTACTGCCAAATCATGCCCAGAAATTGTTTGGGAAGCTGCTAACTCATGTCAGTCAAAGTTGTGTGGAGATCCTTCTAGCATTTGAGCAGTGCAGATGATAAAGACGAATTGTTTGGGAACATTCCCTGGCTTAATATTTAATTTACTAGTTTAGCTATAACCTATAATTCTTTGGCCAAGTCTGTCCAAACTCTCATCAGAACTGTTCTCAAATAGAAAAATGAAATAAAGCTCAATGTTCTCTACTCCTGAAAACAGTCAGTCTTTTACTACCTGTACTAGCTAGTGAAGATTCTCTGTAGCTCTCACATTTAGACTTCTATCCTTTTTTTCTCAGTAGAGGGCATCCTTAGTACAGTCACTTCAGTAGTCTGTATCCATACAGCAAAGAGCGGGAGCAAACTTCACATTGCCTCCAAAGTAGACTAAACCGAGTAAACGCTTGGTACATGTGCATACTTCTGAGAAACACTAGGTCTTGTGGAACAATTTGGGCCAGTATTCACTTGAACAGGTTTTCTCCTCTTCACCATAATAGGCAAAAGGAGGAAATAGGGACTGGAAGACTAGAAAACATTTGTGAAAATTTCTTGCTTAAACTTTTTTCTTTTTTTTTTTGCGTGAAGAAAAAGAGCCAGTATGAGCGTAGAGTTAAAATAGCATATTTAAGTTCTTTTCAGGAGAAGTAGGAGAGATTTCTCCATTTACTTTAATTAACGTTCTCCACAAGCTCTTTTTTTTCCCCTTAGGTTTGGGAGCTTGGCAGGCTTTATGTTTTTTAAAAAAATCCAGCTTGCTCACTAGGCAAAATTTTCCCATGCTTTCAAAGCTGCACTCTTTAGGCAATCAAATGTTAATCCGACCACAGTCTAGTTTTTGCTTTCTTCCCAACAGCTTGATATCTGCTGCCATTGACGTCCCGCCCTCAGATGTAGGGTAGACAGTGATGTCGCTGTCCAGCACGTAAGTGGTAACGAACTGCAGCACAAATAACGAATTGATAACATGCATGTGTTCCTCACCCCCAGAGCATGTGCATGGGTAAAAGCCAGCTGCAAATGATTTATTCTACGTACCAAAGCTCCACTAAATCAAGCCAAACAATATTGCCTTTTTTTTTTTTTTTTTTTTTTTTTTTTTAAATAAAGAGTGAAGTATTTCCCACGAAGCTGGTAACTTCTATCTATTAGCTTGTAATCTATATAACCCAAATGTTTTGCTTTATAACGCTGTGCCAGTGGTAAGCATCAAAAAAAAAAAACAAACCCTAAAGACAGTCTCTAGGGGACTGTGTTAACTTAATAACTGGGAGAGTGAGCATGCAACAGAAACGAAGAAGGCACGTCTAAGAAGAGAGTATAAAAGTGAAAGTCTAAATAGTTCAGAGATCTCAGCTTTTGAAAAGATGTTTTTCACTGAGCCTGATCTGAAAAGATTTACCACCATGAATATTTTGAAAAGCAGACTGATGTAAAACTTGAATTACAGCTCTTAAATCTACCTGATCTGTATTGCTCGTCACTGGTGGCTTTTACTGATACACTTAATGTTCATCTAGGTTTCTGGTTATATCTGGAAGTAGGGAAAAAAGCACAGAGGAAGTTTTTAAAAAATGCATTATTTCCTCTTTTTCTATCATCTTCATTATGAAGGAGGTTTGCTATCAAACATGATAAAAAGTGTAACATTTCTTTATTAGAAGCTAAATTTGAATGACAAAAATTTTGCTATGATTGTTTTTGATGATAAACTGGAAACAGCATACAGTGATCACTACCACATGTATTTATACTTGGGTTGGCTAGACTTGTATTCTCCCAGGGAAACTGGGTACTTCAACTGGATTTCATTTTTTAAAATTTATATCTCACTGAGAAATTTCCAACTTAGTTTCCAATCTATTTTTTCACAAGAATTCTTAGGGTTTCCACTAACTGTTGCAGATGTTCTTTGCTAGCCTGGGTTCCGCAATCTTGGAACACGCTCTCGGGAGAGAAAAGGCCTATTTTATAGGATCAGGCTGTTTATTCACACTGAAGTCAAAAGAACTAGCTGTATCATGTTGCAAACAACAGCAAATTATCTAAACAGATAGATTGCTTTTCATTACAAGGATAAATGTGCACGTACACACACATACACACAGATAGACACACAGGCACACGCACACGTATGCACGAACTCTTTGGGAGTAAATCTGAGAAAGAAAATGAGGGAGGGATGAGGTTAGAAAAAGTTAATGGGAGAAAAATAACCCCCTCGGGCTTAACTCTGCTCCTGTCAAAGAGTAATAAAGGGGTTTTGTTTGTTTTGTTTTGTCTTGTTTTCCCCCAATGGAAACAGATGACTGAGGCCTGATCCTGTTCTCAGCAAAATTATTGTAAAAGCTAGAGTTGGACGTTGAGCAAAAAGGGGCACTTGTTGGTGCTTGCCCAGAGAGAGGAGCTTGAAGGTTTAGGGCCTAAAACAGTAGGGTGACATTAATGTCAGAAAGTTTGGACTTCTTTTCTTTATTTATGAAAAAGTGTCCATGTCTTTTTAGGTGCAGAAGTTAGATGGGTGCAGTGGAAACAAAGGACCCAGTTTCTCAGAGATTCTTAAGAGCTGCCAGATAAAATTAGGGTTTCATGAAAGGCTGAGAGAGTGCAGACGCTCATAAATAACGATGCTGTCCTCCTTCCTTCAACAGCGCTGCAGTGCGGCTCTTCTGGCAGCAGGCACTGTGTTAACGCTTTTAACATGCTTTAAAAATGAGTTTTATTTTTTAATGAAACAGCCTTGCGTGTTTTGAAAGAGTTTGCGTTTTTTTAATGGAAAACCCAAAGTTATTTTTGTTAAAGCAATATAGCCATTTCTTCTTCCTCATCCAGAATGTGGAATTTCTCCCTTGAAAATTCATAATGAACTGCATAAACCACATAGCCATGAACCTCCCTCGAGTCACGCTGTCTCCCAGAGGTGCAACTCTGGATGTCAATTGTACCCAAATTGCACCTTGCTCGGTGTAGATGGGAGCAGAGGGGGATCACGGTTTGTCACTTGTTATTTTTACAGCAGAGGCTGTGCTGTATTGTGCTGGCTCTGTCCTAGCGGTCAGCAGAAAGATAAAGTGAAGAAAGATGATAGAAAGTTTTCTTCTCTAATCCTTCCTCCCAGCCCAGAAATAACCCAAACATTTGTTCTTATAAACGTGAAGGCTTCATTTCATTTGCAATGATGACAAAATGCATATCTGTGTCAGGCTGCAAAACTAACTGCTCTGTGGTAATATTTTGTGCCCCAAAAAACAGGTGTTTGCACTGGCCTAGGCATTGTCACATAAGTCAGATGACTCAAAATATCTTAGTGTAAATAAAAGTCAGGGGAAAACGCCTTTTCAGGTGTTTTACTTACTCCTTGTCTGCTATAAGAAAAACTATTCCACTGACTTTTTAAAAATAGATACAAAAAATGCAAGCACGAGGACAAATCACCAAAAAAACCCACAAGTCCTAAGCCAGCACATAATATTTGGCTGAAATCACCCTTCTATTTGAAGCAAAAAGAAAACCAAACCCCAAACAATTGAAGCAACAACAATGGCCAGCCTTCCCTTACTCTGGAGTGCCGGCATCCTCCATGCCTTTTGGTTTTCAGAAGGAAATCCACCTTCCAGCCATTCAGCCCCAGAAGCTCCTTGGAACAGGTGGTCTCTAAGCTCCAGGGGGAACCAGCAGGCTGAAAGGGAAAAGCTCCCAATTGCCTCCTACCATGGCCTAAGAAAATACTTCATTATTTGTGTTTCTTCACTGAAATACAGTCTCTTTTATAGCCGAGGCAGTACAGACAGCTGTTCCATTTATTTCAAATGCTCCTTGTTTCTGGGGTAATCACTTAGAGCTGGTAGCCGAACCTCTGAGCAGAGTCTGCTTGACTTCTTAAACAGGGATGAAAACCCAGAGTCTGGAGATTGACAGGAACATTTATGGTAGTTCTGGTTAATTAATTCAAATTTTCTTATTGTTCTTTTCTTTATCTTGTAGCCAGGCAGTCTTCCCACAGGAGCTGAGGAAAAATAAGAAAACGATTTGTAAAAGCCCGCCTCAAAACTAAATCTTAATGTGCAACGTAATCTCTCCTTGGGTGAGGAGATTGTTTTTCCCTTGACCGGGCTATATTGCAGCCAGTTTGGTGACTCCAGAATTTGTGAGTCACATCTTGATCTGTAAAGGAGCTGGGGCACGGGCATCACCATATATTGCACTTGCCTTTCCCCTTGCTACTGTCGGCGGGTGTTGCCAGTTTCATTAGTGGGGCTACTGGTTCTAATTGACTTCTGGTTTATATTGGCGAAAGCAAATATAGTAACCCCTCACTTCAGGTTGCACCAGTAGATTTGTCATGCCACAGAACAGCCAAAAGAAATACAGTTATTTCTGGGAAAGAGACTTATTTACACGTTATACTCTTGTTAGTGCTATATTGTCGTAGTTGTCTGTATACATAACAGGCTTGGACACAAAAGATCTAGAGAAGAATTGTAAAAGAAGCAGGGAAAAGTGGAACAAAATAAGTGAAGTCCTGGAAATAACAGACAAAACCAACAATTGATACTTACTGAAACACAAAATTGAGACAAGACAATACTGAAGACAAACCCACTGGTAACATAAAAGAAGGAATTGAATGTGGTCAAATTCAGGCCCTCTACATTAAAAACAAACAAACAAACATCAACCATCAAACAAACAGAGATGGTAAGGACTATAAATAGATGCATTCTGGCCACTCCAGGTGTGTGCAGACCCTGCCAAAAAGAAGCAAAAAGAGGCAAAAAGCAAGAAACCAAAGCTGGATCTTGGCATCTATAAAAAACACAACTGGGCCCCTGACTTTCCTTGTCATTTTAATGTCTTGGACTTTTGTTCCTATTTTATCTAGGTAATAATTTTGTATAAAAAAAATATGTACAATGTATACATATTGATGTATTTATGTAGATTATTTTCCAGGAATGGAAAGTACCAGACGAGTCTTTTAGAACATTGACGAAAGTAAGTCACAAGAGGGCCAACCATTTCCAGAGCACACCTGTGTGATGTTAATCAAAATGTTAGTTCCTAAAGGGAGAGAGCATGGGGCTGAGCTTAAGACACTTAAGACATTGGAGACATGTTGAAAAGTCCTGGGCCTTGCCAATCTCAGAAGACACCACAAATATTGTAATCTCGGCTTGTGAGATAGGGGTTATGAGGAAGGTTAAAACATTTAAAGATTGATAAACAAGCATATATGTTTTAAAAATGTGTCTGAAATAAACCTAAATTACACCTTACACTGAATTCGTTAATCTGCAGTGCACACTGAAGAAGTGTTAAAGGGAAATTATGTTCTTCATTCATTGGCAAACTGGCAGAAGAAGAGATTAATCACTGTCATTTTCCCCACTAATTTCAAGGGGTGTGGAGAAGGCTCTTGGAACAATTCAAATATCTGAATTGCAGAGCACCAAGTGAAAGGAGACAATTGCAGCTGATTTCTGTGAACTATTGCCCAATGGCAAAATATCTTTTCTTTTTGAGGAACGCATATTCCAGATATCCGCTGCTGGCATTTTGTCATCTACTTCATCGGATGCTGTGCTTCCTGATTTGGATCATATACTGAGCACATGTGGTAACTAACTTTTATCAAATCTGACAGCAGACCACTGTTTGATAGACTGTTTCTGAAAAACGTGTGGAACTTTTTGGATTTAAGCACAAGGAAGTTCAAACCCAGTTGGCCACCCTCCAGCAGGCTTTATGCAAAACTACTCTGGTTGAAGATTATTAAGAGCATTCTCTTAGAAATTATCTCTAAATCAATTTTGAGACATTACAAGTCCATAGCTTGCCTCACTATAGGGAAATTGTCTGGAAAGTTTAATTTCTTGAAGGCAAGTAGAGATGGCTTTTCCAGATATCAAGCAGAGGAAGCCTGATTGTGACATCTCCATAAATGCTCAGGTCACAGCTGCCAATTTTAAAGCCAAGAAATACTCTATAAAAGAGGCATGGCAAAAACTGTCTTTGGAAACTCTGGGTTCAGTGTCTGGCTAAGAGAATATGAATCCTAAAAAGACATGATTATTCCTACATAATTTCCAGTCATCAGAGGAAAATCATATGGCATTTATAGATAATATTCACCTTCAATCAACTCATCAATTCCTAAAGCAGAGTTGGAATCCTGTGTTGTATTTCATGGGATGGTTTATAGACTTTCAGTAAGGATCTAATTCTAAATGAATTTCTACAGAACATTCCTCTACACCTTTATTGGCCTCATCTCTGTTATATTCTATGGGATTTTCCACATGGATGAGGAAAAGCCCTTGATTACCTGAAACAAGGGAAACCTGCCTATTTAAAAGCCGTGGGGCGAGGGTATGTGTGTATGGCACAGTTCAGTGTCATGCAGAGATACTGGAAGTCACCCTGGATAATCTTGCTGGGTTATGGGAAGCATTATAGCTGTATTAACACAGGACTCCAGCCAGGCTCCTATCGTTTGCTTCTCAGCTGAGCTTAGTAACCTGGAGAAGGTATTGTACTGATGCAAAGAGGTTTTTTTTTTGGTGGTTTCGCAGTAACCTATTTAGATTTCACTTGACCTTTTTGGGGCATCACATCCTGTTAAACAGACTCTCCGAAAGCGGCTGGAAGGAAGAAAACACTTGCGTGAGAGATGACTTATCCAATGTAAGTTAAATTCACTGCATCCCCTGTGGAAGGTGTCAACAAATGGGAATGCCAAATGCAATTATTTACTGTTGATCCTGATCTTAGAGATTATCTTCCAAGAAAAAGGCAGACTAATGTACAGCGAGGAGGAGGAAAGCATTTCTTGTGTGGTTGAATAGGTTAGCCACAGGCCTAGTGATCTGATCTAAGGCACTTGAGCTGAAGTTTTCAAATGCTCCTGCCTTACCACTTGTGCACTTTGACACAGTGAGAAACTAATTCTTCCAAAGCACGTATGAATCCTTTCCCAGACTGTGTCTGAGATTTTAAAACAAAGGTTGAGGTCTTCTTAGAATGTACTGAGAATGAACACTATGTATCACAGTTCACATCATTCTGTGGTGATTTTTATTATTTTGAGGGCAGTGTCTCCATATCATACAGCTTATATTTCCAGTAATAACAAAAGATTAATTTTTTTTATTTTGCAAGTGGCCGGCTGTTTTATCTGTACAATGATAACTGCAATTTCAATTTAAAAATTCACCCCCTTTGCAAGAGCCAGGAATTTCGTTCACCACATGTGTCTGGATTCCTTTACATTATCCTAACACACACACAATTGTCAAGCTAGACTTTGACAATGAAATTAGTGTCATGGATAAAAAAAAAAAATAAAAAAAAAAAATAAGAGCTTTAGCCCCTCGATGCACCTGTTTGCAGCAAGTAGGCAGGCTCAGTCAGGGGGGGTGTGTGTGTGTGTGTGTCAGTCTGCCACTGCAGCTGTTCCATTACCATAAAAACCATAGTATTTACTAAGTTTTAAGCCTTTCTGAACTCCATAACTTTGGCTTACAAAGGGAGGCTGTAATGCTATGTCTGGACTGTGATAATAGTTCAGATAAAGATCCAGCATGTGACTCCTAATGACAGCATTAAGTCTATCGGAGGGAACTATATCAAACTATATGCAGTAAAGCAGACAGCAAATATGAACCATGAAGAATTAATGATTAACTACTCGCTGCATGCTTCACTGGGAACAGCACTGCCATTGAAGGAGTCTGCAAACTCTGGGGAAGAAGTTAACTCAGAAACTGGAGTTACACAACAAGGTGAAAATCGCAAATTCACTGCTTAAACTTTGGGTGCGTGTTTTGCAGTGCAAGAAAGTTATTTCCTTTGCAAATAAATTTCAGGTCTTGTTCATGTCCCCAGTCCTGCAGCTGATTCTATATGGACAGGACACCCCTGTACCTTCAACAGACTCCCCCCCCCCACTGAATTTAAAGGCAGTCACAGGCATGTTCACATGGTTTCAGCAAAGGTGGAGGAGTTCCAGTTATGACAAACAACCAAACTCTTAGACGCTGTATTACAACTTCATTATTCTTTAAAGACTGCTTGTGGTTTTTCTTTTTCTGAGAGAAAGTTGTGTGGGCTTACACTCGTTAATCTTTGTGCATTCAGTAATTTCATCAACCTGTAACATTTGAAAGCTGACTTTGGAGGTGCTGCCTTGTAAATGACTTCTATGTTAATATCCACAGCTTCAAACATCACTGAGGGAGCTGGCTGGAAACCCTGGAGAACCCAATGCCATGGCTACTGACAGGCTGTGAAGATGACATCCATCTCCCTCCGTTCCTGGAGTGAGGAATTGCTGCCTTGCGACTGCTCTCTTCTGTGCAAAGTACAAGTCTTGGCTCCTGCTGCCCTGGGAATTCAGTGGGAGCTGGAAAAAGTGGTCAGGAGCACCTGCCTCTCCCAGAGAAGAAATCCTGCTGCCAGCTGGTGTGCTGTGGGTCACCACTGTCCATGTCAGCAGCTTGAGAGCCAGCCTGCTCTGCTGTAGCGCAGGGTAGTGGCGCGCTGCAGACGCACCTGGCCTGTGAGACCCCAAGTCTGCACATCCCCAGAGGCACGCTGCAGCCAAAATCCTGATCTTCCTCCCCACCCTGAGCACAGGTGGGATGCACAAGTGAGGAGCGGTGCTGTACGAAGCTCTTCCTGTAATCAATGGAGGAAAGCACACAATGCCAAAGGTCAATTCAGCCTGCCTGAGATTTAAACCACCTAACTGTAGGAGACTGCATTGACAGCATGAAATGATGAGGCTCCAACCTTAAGGCTTGCTGGAAGTGCATGGTTGTTTACCTAAGTCAAGTGCCAAGTACAGAAATTATGTTTATGCCAATACAGTTCTATTTATGGCACTTCTATTTATCTTGCAATCGTGAATGGGCCTAATGAAAATGAGGATGAGCTCCAGCATATTGAGGAAAGTAGGTTATGATGTTCTCTTCCTGAAACTACAGAAAATTTTCAGTGTTAAACAAGAAGTACTTAATGGTTTGGGTCAGTGTTTGGCCCAGACTGGTGCAACTCTTGATTGCTCCACCTCCTGGCACTGCATCCCATCACTCTATAACTAGCACAGCACATGCTCACTCCTTTTATATTCTTGCAATGGCTTTTACATTTGTTTTCTGATGCTAGATCGGGGGAATTTGAAGGACCCTGAATTAGTTATGCTTTATGACAGGTATGAACGCCTTAATCTTCTGTGGTGGCCTGACTGTGGCTGGCTGCCAGGCGCCCACCCACTCACTCTCTGACTCCCTCTCCTCAACAGGACAGGGGGGAGAAAATAGGATGGAAAAGCTCATGGGCTGAGGTAAGGACAGGGAGATCACTCACCAATTACTGATAAGGGCAAAACAGACTCTACACAGGGAAAATTAATTTGATTTATTACCAGTTAAAATGGAGTAGGATGGTGAGAAACAAAGACTAAAATACCTTCCCCCTCCCCCTCTTCCTGCCAGGCTCAACTTCACTCCTTCGTTCCCAGCTCCTCCACCTTGTTCCCCAGGAATGGTGCAGGGGGATGGGGAATGGGGGTTGGGGTCACTCCAAAACAGCTCCTTTCTGCCATTCCTTCCTCCTCACACTTTTCCCTTCCTCCAGCATGGGTCCTTCCCATGGGCTGCAGTTCCTTTGAGGAGCCTGCTCTGGTGTGGTGCAGGGAAATACCTGCTCCACCGTAGTCTCCTCCAGGGGCTGGATGAAGGGGAATCTCTACTTGAGTGCCTGGAGCACCTCCTCTCGCCTTGGTGTTCCCTCTGTTGTTTCTCAGTCTTTTTGTTCCCTTCTCTACTCTCTGTCCTGTGGAGTTTTTGCCCTTTCTTAAACATGTTTTCCTTGAGATGCCACCACTGCGGCTGCAGGGCTGGGCCATGCCCTGCTGTGGGTTGGTTGGAACTGTCTGTGACCGGCTGTGCCTGGCACAGGGCAGCCCTGGCCTCTCCTCACAGAGGTCTCTGCAGCCAGCGCCTGGGCACTGCACCCCATGCAGTGATAGGAATCATAGAATCTTCTAGTTTGGAAGGGACCTTTCAGATCATACAGTCCAACCATCAATGTAACACTGCCAAAAACACAACTAAAGCAAGTTGCTATGCACCATGTCTTCCTGTCTTTTAAATACCTCCAGGGATGGTGACTCAACCACTGCCCTGGCCAGACTGTTCCAATATTTGATAACCCTTTCAGTGAAGAAATTTTTCCTAATATCCATCCTAAACCTTCCCTGCCACAACTTGAGGCCTTTTCCTGTTGTCCTATCACTTGTAACTTGGGAGAAGAGACCGACCCCCACCTCTCTACAACTTCCTTTCAGGTAGCTGTAGAGAGAGATAAGGTCTCCCCTCTGCCTTCTTTTCTCCAGGCTAAACAGCCCCAATTCCCTCAACCGCTCCTCATAAGACTTGTTCTCCAGACCCCTTACCACCTTCGTTGCCCTTCTCTGGACACACTCCAGAATCTCAATGTTTTTCTTGTTGTGAGGGGCCCAAAACTGGACACAGCATTCAAGGTGCAGCCTCAAATGCATAAGATTTGCTCTTTTTCTGTCTCACCTGATCTAAACATCACAGGCAATTTTGTCAATATGCAAATTTACAGTCACATGTGGGAACTCTATTGCTTGTTTTATCCATCCAAAAATCAGGTCTCTAGTCTACAGCTACCAGTTAGGGTCCCTCTATGGTCAGTGGAGAGAGACAGGCACCTTCAGATGCATGTTCAGTACGTCCTAAACTATGGATGGATTGATGGGCTAGTCATCCCTTCAGCAGGCCTGTCCCTCTCCGCTGGCTATGGAGGTAGATGAGACAAGATATTATTTCCTTCTTTCTCTTTCCTGGAGGCTGCTGGATGTCTACTCTAAACCAATGTGTTTCTCTGTTGTTGTTTGTTTCAGAGAGGAAACAGCCTTTCCTACACAACAGTCATCTGATTTTAGTGCTCTGTGGATGAAACAGCTTCCAGAATTTCACTATCATGGCAGTCCAGCATGTTGTTATGGAGATATCACAGCCCAGTATCACACCAGGTCTTCATGAAGTTTCAGTCAAGTTTTGGGGTCTTTGGGTCTTGGGTATGTGCGCTGTGTGCATGTGTGCATGCATACGTAGCAGTGCACGTCTGTGTGTGTGCGTACATACACTGATAAAGGGAAGAGGTTAGGGAGTGGGTTTGTGTGCAAGACCTGTGATCATCCTCCCTTGTCAATGGATAGCTCTTTGGCTTTGTTTTGGACCGCTCCAACTAGCTGTCTCCAAGACAAATCTCCAAAGGACCCAAGCCAACCAGTGCCAAATGACTTTTGATTTAGCAGCAGAGACACAGCTATTGCCTGGGCTACAGCAACATGAGATTACTGCGTGTTGAATGGGCCTGAGGTACAAATAAAGTACTGGGTTTCAAGGAAGAAGTTAGGAAGTGTTTTTAAAAAAAAGGATGTGGAATGATGACTCTATGGGAGAGGTCCAGTTTCCCAGACAAAGGCATTTAGAGCTATTTGAGATGCCTTAAGGTACCGAACACGTCCACTCAGTGCTGGGAAACAAAGCACAGAGCCTATGGGGGATGTACTTCTGGCATGGAAGCCAGGCACCCACTGGGCTATCCTGTGGTGCCTACAGTTAGAACAGGGCCATACATTTAGGCAACTGTATCATTCGCTTATTTATTAGTCACAGGTTTGTACATTTTCTTTAAGGACTTGAATTGAAAATCTATTTTTTTATTTTCTTCCTTTTCTATATAGCTATATAGGGAATTATGATGCCCCTACTGAAAATAAGTAGCACTTTACATTATGAGTAGACATTAGTTTCAGTATTTGCCCCAGTTACAACTCTACCGATGAATGTGAGAATGGCAAAAACAGGCCAAAAAAGAATGCATGAGAAAAGGGAACTGTTCGTAATAGTCACCATTAATTTGAATTCTTTTTATTTGGAAAGGAATTCCTTCTCTTTTTTTCTTTTTTTTTTTTCTTCTTTTTTTTTTTATTTTTTTTTTAATAATTTAGAATCAGCTAAATCCTTTCCCAGCTTACTTTTTAAGTTAATCATTGCTTTGGATTCTCCAGTTTTATAAGTTAAAGAAAATCATCCTTGCATTACAAAACCACATTTTCTTTTAATTTCGTGGCTGCTTTCCAAAGCAGGAAGTTAAGAAAATAAAGCAACTTTATAGCCAGAGTAAGATAAATAGTACTGTCCTAAGAGGGAAGGCTATTTATACTCCTTTTGTATTTATATTTCCTTTTCTGTCCCCTTCCCCATTCCACTGACTGTAATTAAAATCATAGCTTCTGAAGTAATTTTACATTTCCTTTCCAGTGCTAATGCTGTTTTACCCCCTACAGAAAATATAATGGTGTGATTGCTAGTGTAGGCAAGCTAAAAAGCACAGCTAACACTTTAATCTCTGCCATTTAAACCTGCTCTTTGTAGGTGGGTCATTATGATGAAAGAGGTGATGGTTTTACAAATGTCTTATCATGAGTAGAGTCTTGGTGTTGCACATGTTCTAACAACTACCTTGCTGTGCAAAAATGCCCATCTTTCTGAATGCAGGTCCTCTTCTCAGAAGAAGGGGAGGTGACCTGGGTTTCAGCTGAGATGGAGTCACACAGCATTTGCATTGGCTCTTTGTTCAGTCTGTATAGAGAAATATATGCCCAGGGTGCTTGGTTTGTCTTCTGGAGCTCTTCATGGGCACGTATGCCTCTCCTCTGGGAGCAGAGGGAAACATGCTGCATCATTTATCAATCAGGACTGTATTGCTCACTTAAGGTGATACATGTCAGGTGTAGGCACACGTGCCCTAGAGCTGGGTGCTTAAATTAGCAAGCCTAGAGCTGGATATAGGTTATTATACAAAAGTGGTGCTATCGTCATCATCATCATCATCAACTTAGCAAAGAAAAGCTTGGAAATAATTCTGGCTCCTGGACTCCAAGTAGCTGGGATCAGATAAGGAACAAAGAGAGGAAACCTTTCAGAGAGGCCCTTGTCCTCGGTGGCTGCGTCGATGCAGAAAAATGCGTTCCAGCTGATGAAAAATATCCGTGTCGCTGTAGCCGGGGATGCAGCAGTGGTGGCGCTGGGCCAGCAGCCATGGGCATCCACACTGGCTGGCTGGAGTGATCCCCGAGTTGTGTCTCCCCAGGATGGCTTGCAAGTCCGGTGTCACAGAGAACTGGTTGCTTTGTTTCAAAAGAAAGCTGGAGACCTGATTAGTGCTTGTGAATTAGATTAGGAATATTAGATAATCAGGAGAGGGAGTAGGAGCAAGATATCTGGCAATGTAAGAATAACTATTATTTCCTAAATTATTTCCCCATATGAATAATGCGTTGACTGCAGTGGAGTCCTGAGACACCTGTCCTGCACCGACTAACTTGGTTAGGCTTAACAGAGGGTCTGGATTTAACTGTAGGTGCACTTTGGGCACCGTAGTCCTTTAATGAATCTAATTATGAGGACATTCATAATGTGGTATTGTTTGTATGTGGTGCTGGGCAGGAACTTCACGGGACTGAAACCCAGTGATACAAAATGCACTCATAAAAAACAGCGGCAGAATTATCTTGCTATCGTAAACTTCTATCTTTGGGGACTTACGAGTCACAGTAAGCAAATGGAAAAAAAGAAACTGAAACAATGCGGTGTTAATTGGCAAGGCTGTTTCAGGATGAATAAATGCTCGTTCACACAAATCCAAACAGTGCTAGACACAGTGGAGGCTGATCCCTGTTTAGGATCTACGGGCAGTAAAGGAAACTGCACAGCCTGAGGCTGCCTCGTCGCACTCCCTTGAAGGCGGAACAGAGGTGGCAGAGTTAAATCCCTCAGAATCCTGGAGCTCCAGCACGAACTAGCACTGCCCAGCGTCGAACGACATAAAGAAATGCTGATATAAAGCAGCGAAACATAGCTTTATCCGTCCCTCCTTTAAAGCCAGCGACTGCCTTGAGCGAAGCTCGGTCATACCTAGCGCTTTTCTGAATCGGTAACGTGCGTAAGAGCTGTCTGGCAGATGTGGAATAAATCCAAGACAAATGCAGGACACGCTGGAGGGGCTGCACATGCCGGGTGAGGGGCAGCGCTGGGGCTGCCTGTCTGCCGCCGCTCCCCGGGAGTGCGAGGTGAAGGTGAGTGGCCAGAGAGGGCACCTCGGAGGAGACGGGACCCAGCTTTCGTACGGCCGGCAACCCCAGATACAAAGTTTTTGACCTGTGTCGGGGCTACCAGACATGCAGAAGTCACATGCAAAACTATAAATATATCACAATACACCTAGAGGGAGCCTCTCAGCAGAAAGGGCTGGGGGCGGGGAGGGGGAGGGGGGAATGGGACAGGTTCAGAAAAATTTGGAAAAGCCCGCTGCGTGCTGGAGTGCCTGCAGACAGTGACGTGAAACAGATCTCAACTCTTCTCGGCGTTTTCGAGGCTAGAACGGTTCCTTTTTGAGCATAGTTAGTTTTTCTGAGCTTATAAATGTTAAAACGCCACCAATGTAGCAGCTTGTTCATTACTAATATGCTCTAGAACCCAGCAGTGATTCCTAATTGCGAAATGGGTAGTACTCAGCCGGGCATTCTGATTGGCTTTAGGGAGCTTGAATGCACGGCCTTATTTCACTGCAAAGCCCTGGCAGACTTTGCACATTAAAATTCTAAACTGTCTAAGTAGGTGTGAAACTAATTTTGTGTTTATTTTTCAAAAACCACCTATGATCATTTAGGGCCATCCACTTCACTTTGGGAGGCCCTTACCTAGCTGCAGGTGGGCCCTAGGAGACAATAAAGCCCACCTCAGAGAGGATAATTTCTTGAATATCATAACATGAATATTTATAGCTTCTGGAATCGTTGTAGCTACTTATCCATGTTTCCAGCCACAACTTTTCTTAATAAGAAGGGCTTTGAAAAACTTGCTAAATCTGGACATAAAAGGAAACAGCAGTTTTCCTAGTGCAGTGGAATTTTTTAAAAGTCACATAGTAACTTTATTGATGAAACAAGGAAGAAAGCGCTTTTCCACCAGACTTTGCAGAGCTTATTTACAAAACACAAGATTTTTTCATTAATGTGTAGGCAAGGCAAAGTCATGACGGGGTTTCCTGCAGAGTGAGGACGCTTATGTGGCTAGTCATTTCATCAGTGGGTTATCTTATTCCTTTGCTTGTGGTGTTTTAATATGTTTATAAGAGACAAACCTTGGGGGAGAAAAAAAACTTTCAAAGAGAGATGAAAGAACTCAGAGGCATTTCGGTGTTTTAAAGTTTTATTTAACATGTGAAAATGCGTGCTACATCCTATTTACACAAATGCAAAAAAAGTTTGCAAATCACCTTGTGCAGCTATAATTCATACCTTGGCTGACTCTCCTTTGCAGTTCACTCAGTCACTGACGGAGACAAGCTCCAAGTCACTGCAATTGGTCAGTGAAGTCCAGAGAGCACTGAAATCACGCTGGCTGACTGGGGTTCACCCTCCAATTCAGACATCTAATTTTGGGTACCTAAATAAAGGTGTCTGCACGTAGACTAGAGAGCTAAGCTTCTCCTTCTGCCAGTGGAGAAGTGGAGAGCTAGGGAAGGATTCAGTTACCTAAACGCAGGTATCTGGTGTCACATGAGATGCCCAAGTGTCTCCCACCAGGTTCCTTCTGCACTTCCAGGTGCCGCGAAGAGGTTCAGGTCACCTGCAGGGGAGTCTTGTACCTGTCTCTCAGCCCCGTGTCTCCCAGCCCCATAACCACGCACAGACACACGACACATCTACTGTATCGAAGGAGCCGTGGCTGATAACTAATTTTATTCTTTGTATTCATTTATTTCTCAGGCTCCAAAGATCTGAAGATGAAGGGAAAGCCAGGATGTAGGTGCTAAGCAGTTGTGTGTCCCCTCACGGCATGAATGACAATAGAGCTACATGTGAGAGTGCAGATAAAATCAGTGCCACTAACTAAATTCTCGGAAGTGGAGCCAATAATTTCATTGCCCTCTGCAGGAATGAGAGGATGAAAAGTGCTTTTGCAAATGTGGCCCTTCTTTCTCAGAGGTACAAAAAGATCCCGGCACCACCAAATGGGGTGACTTTAGCTGCTGAATGAGGTTTCAAACTTAGTGCTAGCCGGTTATAATTCATCTGGGGAAGCTGTAATGCCTTATTGTGAATGATGGGCCTAGGAAGCGTTGCAGTTCTGTGAAAGTGTTATTACTACGTATGCTTAATACTCTACTATGTATGTTTCTATTATTATGTATGCTTGTGGTATTACTGTGTTTGTAAGTGTAGGGTCTAAAAGCTAAAGTACCATTTTCCCACTATGTATTGCCCCTCTAAACCAGGAGCAGTGTCTATAAATGTGTAAAAAGAGTGATTCAGCATTGCCATTCTCTGTCCTGCGAGTAAACAATTGCTCTGGAGACTATCTACCATCAGTTTGACAGCTTTTACCATAAGATACTAAAAAACAGGGAACTGCTCTTTCCAACCATGAGGACTTCTCTCCTCTAAGGCAAATCTTGCAAATAATAGACTGTGAGCCAGATCCCGCTGCCTTTGTATCCAGAAGGAGGAGGCTTTGGTTCTTTAATTAAAAGGTCCGAGTCCCTTTTTTTTCCGCAGTGTTGGAAAAATAAAATAAAAAGACTGATTGATTATAACAACAAGCTGAACACCAGATGTTTTATGAATATATGGCTTCCCCGGCCCACACCCATGTGCATGTAAGAGAAAAAAGAAAAACAAAGGACTGTTTATAATTGTCAGAATATTAAAACCTTTGCTTATTCAATGTTCTTTCTTCGCTGGCCTGTTCACGCGGCCAAAAAATTGATTTATGACATAGGCCATTCATTGCTTGAGTTTTGCTTTCCAAACTTGGTAGAAGTATTTCATGGCCATAGTCAGATGTCTTTCTTTATGTAAATTTTGATAATTTGGAGGCTATCTTTAAACCAGTTCCTGAAACCGCAGGCCGTAATAACTCACTTGGTTTCATGCACTCTGCTCAGTCCCATCAAGACAAATTGCCGGGTTCAGTGTCCTTTGCCAAAAGGAGAGGAACATTCCCTTCTCCTCTTACATAACAGAGACATTTGAGCGGCAGAGACGGGAGCCCAGGCTTGCTGACTAGCAGGTATTCTGCAGCTTTGGGGCTTTCTGCCACGCTTTAGAGTATCTTTTATGGAAATCTAAACACCGCTCTACAAATTTGCGAATGCAGCTATTACTAGCGTATCAGCCTTCCCCTGAAAGAGAGGCCGTGGACCGAAGCTTTGCTGCTCTACCCATACAAACACTTCCGTTTGCTTTTAGAGGATTTTTTTTTTGCTTGTTTCAGCCATGCAAGAGTTGATCCAAGAACATATACATATATATATATATATATATATATATATATGTATGTAAAGTTCATCATACTCTTTATAGTTTCTATAAAATTCTAATGTTATTTTTCCAGAGTTGTCAAAGAGCAAAATCTTTCTTAGGATTCATTACTACCTTTAACCCCTTGGATGACAAGGTACCTGAAAGTGATTTTTTTAATGGCATTACTGGTTTCATGGGTTTATTGCTTCACATCAGTTGATAGCGTTCCAAAACACAGTTCAGACTTCACAGGTTGGTTTGAGTCCGGTGCAGCCACACTTTCAAGACAGACAGTAAAACTGGGAAGCACGCATTAGCAGGAAACAACAGCTTCCCTGCACAAGGCTACTGTTAGCTTGGATTAGGATCTTGAACTGCCTGAATCCGTGCTTTACATGTGCCACACTTTGATGTAACTGAAATGAGAAATTATGTGACTGCCTTGCTTAGACTGTGAGATGGATAAAAAAAAAAAAATCACATAAAATACCCTGCTTTACTGTTTGAACTGTTCTTCAGCAGTCTTTATAGTCTGTATATTTAAATTGAGATAACTCCCTCAATATTTTGCCTAACTTAAATGTATACACATACGTGCGTGAGTTTAGCTTGGTTTCTGAGAGGAATGACTCTTAGGCCATCACATGGTGAAGAGTATGCCCATATGTCTTGCTCATTCCTCCTCTGTAATAACTTTGGAACTGGTTGCTATGTGACAACCAAAACTAACAAGCGGGAGGTCCCAGAAACCCTAACTTCCTGCAGATTTTGTGGAAACTGATGGCTGCAGAGGCAAGAGAGACCCAAATAAGGGCTGAGATTGAGGGAAAGCACATTATAATCCAGCTCTATGGTGTTTGAAGGGATTGCAGGTGACCAGTTTCCACACACTGCTGGATGCAGGACAGCACAAGCTGCTGGTTTCCTGACCAAAAAGCCAGGGGACATGGGAGGCATCTCAGGGGACCGTGTACGGATGCGGGGAGTGGGAGCACATGGGGCAAAAAAGCTAGTTCATCCCACTGCTCACTGAACAACTTATATCTGTACATATATAGCATGTTTAAAAATCTGGGTAGGTTTTATATGTACTACTGAGAGCAGTGAGAGCCGATCTCTCCTGATATCAAGTTGGCGATGGCCACATGAGGATCTTGAGGTTTTCTTAGGCAGTATTTAACCAAAGAAGGAGAAAAAGGGAAAAGAGAGGATTCAGATCATAGGCTAGTTATTTATGGGACTTACATATTTTGTTAGTTTACTAGACTTCCCAGAGCAGACTCCAAGTCTTCACTCTAATGGAGAGATCAACGTTTTTTTTTTCTGGTGCAGATACGGAGATGAGATTCTCTCAGCACACTTATTCTCAGAAAGACCATCAAATAGACTTTAAAGTTCCTCTTCAATCTATAAGCGGAAATGTCTGATAATGCATAAATGTTTACCACTTTACCGCTTAAAATAGAAGCATCAGGATTGCCTTTTACAAACAAAATTGTAGAATCCCTGATATTAAGATGCTAAAAAAGTACATCAGGTTATGCTGTAGCCTAGAGAAAATGCAGTGTATTTTTAGCCCTTTTAATAACAGTTTTGATTTCTTGTTGAAATTTTATTTCCATTCAAGAAAGGGGCACTGGAAGACTACCAAAACCAAACTTAGCACACTGAATTTTAGTGTAAGGCTTGTAAGAATCCTGATTAACCCTAGTGGATAAGTGGAAATTAATCTCCTCAGGTTTTTTTTTTTTTTTTTTTGTACTTTCCCTCCTAACATGCAGTCATGGATTAAAAAAAAAACCTTTTGAACTAAGACGTGTGTTAATTTTGAGCACCTGATGGCAATGCACATAGTCTTTCTATAAATCTCTGTATTATACAAATCTATAGATATTTGTATTGCTCTGTAATCACAGAATGACAGAATCACAGAATGATATTCTGTGGAATATCCTCTGGAAGGGACCTCTGAAGATCATCTAGTCCAACCCCCCTGCCACAGCAGGGTCACCCAGAGCAGGTTGCACAGGAACACATCCAGGCGGGTTTTGAATGCCTCCAGAGACAGAGACTCCACCACCTCTCTGGGCAGCTTGTTCCAGTGCTCTGCCACCCTCAAAGAAAAGAAGTTCCTCCTCATGTTTAGGTGGAACTTCCAAATTTGTTCCCGTTACCTCTTGTCCTGTCCCCGGGCACCACTGAAAAGTGCCTGGCCCCATCCTCCTGACACCCACCCTTTAAGTATTTATAAGCATTGATAAGATTCCCCCTCAGTCATCTTTTTTTTCAGACTAAAAAGACCCAAATCCCTCAACCTTTCCTCATAAGAGAGACGTTCCAGTCCCCTCATCATCTTTGTAGCCCTTTGCTGCACCCTCTCCAGCAGTTCCCTGTCCCTCTTGAACCTGGGAGCCCAGAACTGGACACAGTACTCCAGGTGCGGCCTCATCAGGGCAGAGTAGAGGGGCAGGATGACCTCTCTTGACTTGCTGGCCACACTCTTCTTCATGCACCCCAAGATGCCATTGCCCTTCTTGGCCACAAGGGCACATTGCTGTCTCATGGTCATCCTGTTGTCCACCGGGACTCCCAGGTCTTTTTCCACAGAGCTGCTCTCCAGCAGGTCAGCCCCTAATAATGTCACTGTAAATGAGATTCAAAGATTTCAGCAGCTGACATATGCTAAGTGGTTAGCACACACACAATTTTTCAGTATCACGTCTGCCAGAAGTTACCATCTCCTCTGTTCTTTAAACATGCATTTAGCTGTGCTCCAACCCAAATCTTTCCAAGTAGCATGCATTACAAATATAGTTATAATTTTTGGTGGTGGGGACAGTAATAAGAAAATTCCTTAGTCTGGGAGCATAGTTTCCCTATAGCCTCTTCTATATATTCTCTGAAGAAAGCAAGGCACCTGCAAAATGCAGTTAAATGTTTTGATGGGTTAAGCCACCCACTTTCTGTTGAGGAAAGGGATGACAGCAGCTATGTCTGTGCCACTGGCACCTCTGTGGGTCTGCACAGTCCTTGAGCTGGGAGCACAGAGCTGCTGCAACCAGCCCCAGGAGACCCAGGCGACAACGCCTCCCGAGGCAGCTTCAGAAACCAGGCAGGAGGCTCAGCACGTCCCTGCGCTGGGTACATCCCACCCACAGGCGACACAGATAAAGTGGGCCCCCATCTTCTCAGGGACTTGCCAGCGAGGAGGAGAGAGTGTGGTCGGTGAAGGGTTGGGGTAAGGTCTTGGGAGATTTAGAAGCAGAGCTGATTTTGCGCATGCAGAGTCTTTTGATTTCAGTGGGAGCCGCTCATGGAGCTTTTTCTTAAAATCTCCACAAAACCATTGCCTGAGTCTTCTCTTTGCTCAAAATCCTCAAAGCTATTCAGGTATCAACCACTCAGTACTTACGAGCGCCTGCCTCATTTTCCCCTGTGTAAAGAAATGTCTTAGTGTTCTGCCATGTGTCGTGGGAGCTAAGGTGTCATTGCAATGAAGCCCCCGTGGATGCAGGGAGCAGGTGCTCTTTATGTGCCTTACAAGCCTGTGTTTTCTGCTTGCACACTTCAGTCTTGGACCAGAAAGTCTTCCATACAAAGGGTTACATTTCCAGATTATATACCTGATTACGTCTGAATTTACACTGAAATATACCGAAATTCCTAAAGATTTCCATTCGCCTATGTAAAATGCTTCGCTCAGTAATTAAAAGTGGACTTAGAGAGCCCACGTTTATAGCAACATCTCAAAACCTGGAAATGCTGAATTGACCGTGATCTAAAAATATTCCATGTAGCATTTCAGCTAGTTGTATCAAGACTGAGGAGTGGGCAATGTAACTTTGAACAGCTGAGATTTTTTTTTTTTAAAAAAGTGAAGGATGGAAAATACATAAAATATCAGACAGTTTGGCAGTTAAAGCAGACAGAAGACAGGAAGAGGAATCATGATATAATAAATATATGAGGGGAGGAAATAATTCTTTCTCTACTTTTTCCACATACAGGAACACTTAGATGCAGCTTCCTTTTTTTAAATGCACCTATGTCAAATGCATGAGGAACCTGATAATGACATTAATACTAACAAAACAGGGAATTTGATAGCCTAAAATATGCACACCATGACCTCAGATTTATTTTACACAAACCAGATAGTATCAGCCAAAGATAATCCCTGTCACAGAACAGAGACGATGTTTCTCATACAAATATAGAACTCTGCTATATATAGCCTACTTTATAATAAACTTTATTCTTCAGAGACAAAATTATTTAGCTCCTTGAGAGGTATAATAGTTAGTCGAAAGCCAAAAGCAGTTTTCAAAGCTGTTCACTTTCATTAGGATGCATTTCACTATTCTCAATTTCTAACTTGGTAGGGTAATGAGACAACTATTTTGATTCCATTCATTAAAGGAAAAGAAGAAACACAGCAAAGCAGTTGGAGAACAACCATTTTGGGAGCTGGTCCTACAACGTTTTGGTTTTGAGAGCCACACAGTGCAGAGCGGCCGCATCTTCTTCCATTTGGAAGCACAGCCCGTGGAGGTGCCCACCTTTTGTGCAACAACCCAGAGATCAATGCAACTGGGAGACATGAGTGAATTGCATGAGCAATGCTGGAATGGAGGAAATCTCCATCGCTCCTGTGGAAGCTGGGCTGCCATTCGGTCAAAGTGGAAAAAAAAAAATCCCACAGATCAGAGGGAAGAATAGTTTACTCCCCTTTAGATCCCAATTCTAGTGATAAATGTACTGGCTGGTGGAGAAGGAGGAACACATGCATTCAGATCACTTTGCATCCAGCTCATCAGATCTGGGATCTGGGTCAGGACTTTCCACTAGGGAACTGAATTCTAATAACTAAATAATAGCGTTCTTGAGAGAGGCCTTGTTTTTCTGTCCTGCTGAAATTGGTTCACTTGAAATAAATATGGATCGTGTGAAGAAAGAGACTAGAGGTTTATAGTGCGGAGAGTTGGGAGAGAAAGGTCATTCTTTGACTCCAGCCCTGGTGGCTCCAATTGGTCATGCAAAGCAGAACAGCTTTCCACAGAAAAGCTCACGTGTTTGCTAGGCTGGTTATGTGCTCTGGAACGTCAAAGGCCAGATTTTAAGCTCACACACTGGATGAAGCAAAGGCAAGATTTGAATGTTGGCTTCCTATATGGGATAATATTATCCTAACCAGTAAGACATATGCCTCCTCAGATTTGTCAATTGTTCCAAATCTCCTTCATAAATGTAGCCCCTCTTTATCAGTGTGTTTCAGAAAGATTTAGATGAGCCAATTTGTAATTTTTGAATGTTTTCCACATTTTTTGTGCCAACCCAAATGTGCCAAATCTGATACACATTGAAGAACCTCTTCCAGTTGAAATGGCTGCTTTTTTTTTCTTCCCCCCTCCCCCCCCCAAAAAAAAATAAATTATTTATTGAAAATAATTCACTTGGCCACCCTATGGTACAGCATTCCTGACTATGCTATAGGAGACAAATGTATTCTCCTCAGTGCCTGGGCTCCTTCTGCTGTGCATTTTCTAAGGCAAGCTTGTCAGATTAATTCCATATTAGCCAAAGGGGGTGATCAGAGGGCCAAACACGGTGGAATATTAATTTTCCGTCTGCATAAGCCCCTGAAGTGAGAGGTGTGAGCAAGCCGGAATTTTCTAACCCTGCAGGGCAGAAGTGTGAAGGGAGAGATTCACCCAGGCAGCAGCATAAGCTGCCAAGCGTTCGGACAGGAGTAAGAGAGGGATCTCTGGCTGCTAGTGCTAATCCTCCCTGAGCTACAGTTTGTTGATGGCACTGCCAATCATTCTTATTTTTTTAGTGAACTGCTTTCCCATATGCCTTTATTTATTTATTTATCTATTTATTTATTTTTAATTTATTTATTTCCTTAAATCGCTAGAAATTACTTTTGAGGCTGTGGATTTTCCTGTTGAAACATTGCGACATCAAGCCCTGTGCAAGTGCCATGGCCCGATGTTACTGCATTGTTCTAGTTGACATTTACCTACTGCTAAATTCTTTTGTTTTGAGGGAATTTGTTCAAAGATGGGAGACGTGGGAAATTTCACATACCAACAGAACGAATGAGTGAGAAAAATGGTGTAACAAGTGTCTTTGTAGAGGTTTTTGCCTCCTGCATGTTAGAGCAATGAAGAACGTTCAAAACCATGGAGGTTCCCAGAACTTTGCTTAAAACAAAACAAAGGCCCCTGTTTCTTTTCAGCTTGAAAACACCTGATCCTCATCTAAACCTGGAAGGCTGATATTCTCTTTGTTCTCCGCTTCAATCAATTAAGTGTATGTGCACAGCTTTTTTGAATCTTCTTACTGCTTACTTATGACACCAGAAGGATGTTCCAAACTGGTGGTCACTGAATTCTTTTGCTTAAATCAAAACATTCTGTGGAAATCTAAATTTAACCATCTTTTCTTTCCCCAAGACTGATAATAAGCAGACTCATAAACTAAAGAGGTACAGTATCTCTTTCCAATACAGTGTAAAGACAGAACCACATCACATATTTAGGCTAGCTGGTAGAGGCCAAATTCAGTCCTCTGCTGCATTCTTTGGGATCATATTGAACTAAATGAGAACCACCTGCACACAAAATTTGACCCAAAAAATGAAAGCCTGGCCACAGATTTGATTCGAATTACTTGACTTAGATGTGAGGTAGCCTTTTTTTTTTGGGCAGTACTTTTGTAGTAGTTGTAGTAGTAATAATAAAGATAGGGCATTTCTCTATGGAATATGTAAGAAAATATTTAGAAATACTTTTTGAAAACATTGATGACCTGCTGTGCTGCACCATCTTTTAAAATGTGTCATTTTCCTCTGGTATATCAGAGACATTATGCCTGAGAGAGTGGGGCTTTTTGGTGCCAGATGACTCCCAGATTCACCTGAGCAGCAGCAGTTTATAAATGGGTTGAGTCTCCTTAAGCTCTTCTTTGGTTTAAGCAAACCTGTACACCCACCACACGCTGTGGCTAACTTGTTTGTAATGTCTTGTTAAATGACAGTGGATTAAGGGATGGGTTAAGGAATTTATCTTCTACTTTTTTTACAAGCAAGAAGTTAGAAATTATGGCAATCCTTTAATAATAATAGTCTCAAAAAAAAAGAAAAAAGGAGAGTATTTCTCCCTGGCTTATGTACTTCTGTTAGCTCTACTACATGAGGATAACTGGAAAATTTGGTCTAATGTTTCTTAAATTTTCCTTAATTAATTTTGTGAATTAATTATGGTAATAATGAAAAATTAGCATTCCATTACTAAACGTACACCTGACTGTATGCCTGTCAGTGAAGCAACATGACTTCTGAGGTGAGAATATCTCCGGTTCATGTACCTTCTAAATAGTAGTTCAGTGGTGGCAGCAACATCTAGTTGTTAGAAGGTAAAAGAAGTACCCTTGAAATATTTCAAATACTCTCATGTACTTAAAAGTGAAACATTTAATAAAAGTGTAATCTTGAACAATGAAAAGTGTGAGTGATTGAAACATGTACACTAATCTTTTGAAATATAGCTTCTCTCTCCTTCTCTTTCTTTGTCCCCTTTGTAATCAGAAAAAACACATGAGTGAATTGTACAGGCAGCTCAGAGATGTGTACTTAAAATTGAGTGACTGGATGGCAACGGTATTTTCAAGGACATGGGAGACATTGACTTAAACCAAAGACTGAAACCACTAGAACATGTTCTTAGGCATATTCTCACTCCCCTTCTTCTCTTCTGCTCCTTCAATTCCTCCTCTTCTCTGAAAAAGTGTTTGATTAAATAGAAGAGCTCTCTTGCTTTTTGAACAGTTACCTATTTAGGGCCAGATCAGATACTTTTTCTTAGAATGAGTAGTACCCTCCTTCACAAGAGTCCTTAAGATTGCGATAATACTAATGGCAGCGTACAGTGTTCCTTCAAAGTAACAGCATTCTGGCCATTAAAACACATACCTGCTATAAGGTCACCTATACAAGTTGTTTCCATTATGTATTGCAAGTGTACAATTATCAAAGGTAGTTTGGACATCAAAAGCAGTGTCACTACAATAAAGAGGTGATAGCATGAGCTGAGCAAACTTTCCCAGGACCCTGAACACAGGAGTGAATAATCAAACTACATAGAATCATGTATGAGTGGTACTGGTACCAAAGGGAGCTCGTTTTGGTACATGCCAGAAGCAGGGAAACTTGTCTAGCCCAATCTTCGGTATGGCTTAGCCACGTGCACCCATTTTCCCCATGCAGATATTGGACTAGAAGCTGCAGTGGGGACTCACCACCAAGTACGTGGCTTGGCTACCTCTGAAGCACCTTTCTCAAAACACCTTGTGAGTGAAGGTCACAGGCTCCCAAAGCATAACCTTTGCTTTATTATCAATAAAAGGATAGTTTTGCATCTCCAGATTTGTAGTGATCCTGTGGCCTCACACAGAAGGTACCAGAGCAAGCTTTGAGCAACAGGGTGACAGTTCCCAGGGGGCATCCACCCTCTGGGGTATTTGGCTGCCTGGGCTCAGGGCCAGCATAGAGATGGTTTAGGTGTCCAGTCATGGCACACCTCAATGGGGCTACTTCTCCTTTGTTTGGGAGCTGCTTTTAAGCTCTAGCTCTCACGCTTGGTCCCTGCCTGAGATATACTGGAGCTGTGCCTGCGCCTGGTCTTGTATCTCCCTGATTTGGATCTTTATCCTGATCCACTGACTTAACTTTGTTGCTTGGTCTTACACTTGGTTCACCATTATGGATTTGCAGAGCGATTAACGAGTTCTCAGTTGATGCTGATCACCATCCCCGGACCTGCCCTGTCCTTCACCGGTGCTGCGGGGCTGGGTCCCTTGTCAGGCAGGCTGCTGCCTTGCCTGCGTTGCTGTGACCCACAGCTCCCAGGCTGCCTCCCCTCTCCGTGCAGCCTGTTCTCACTGCTCCCTGGTCAACAGCATGGAGTTCATCACACCCAGCTGTGGGCTTCAGCAGTACCAACATCACATCCGTTCTACAAGTTTGCATTGCTTTCCTGACAGAAAGAGAAAAATGGATGCTTGTGGACCATCTGACCTACTTCAAATGGTCATTTTAGATTAAAAAAGTTCTTATCAACACTTATAAATACTTAAAGGGTGGGTGTCAGGAGGATGGGGCCAGGCTCTTTTCAGTGGTGCCCGGGGACAGGACAAGAGGCAATGGGCACAAACTTGAGCATAAGAAGTTCCACCTAAACATGAGGAGGAACTTCTTTACCCTGAGGGTGGCAGAGCACTGGAACAGGCTGCCCAGAGACGTGGTGGAGTCTCCGTCTCTGGAGGCATTCAAAACCTGCCTGGATGCGGTCCTGTGCAACCTGCTCTGGGTGACCCTGCTGTGGCAGGGGGGTTGGACTAGATGATCTCCAGAGGTCCCTTCCAACCCTATGATTCTGTGATTCTATGATTCTACCCTGGAAGGGCCTGATTCTCTATGTAAATTAAAAAATGAGTCTAGAAAAAGTCCATCAAAAATAAGCATGTACTTTTGTAGCTTTTGAAATTTTGACAGATGAGTCCCAGCTACAGTGTCTGTACCTGTCTCTGACCAACCATTGGTCCGACCATTTGCTTCTTGTATTCTACGCTAAATGTTTAGGTTATTATACATTCTTCATTGAGGCAAAGGTTGTCTCTTACTGTCTGACTCTGTAGAGCACAACACAACATAATACCCCACAACCTGGCTATTGGGACGTTATTGTAATAAAAATAATATTAATTATATTTCAGCATTTTATCAAATAAAAATATAGCAGCTCTCTGTGGCTAAAATTACACTAAGGTCAAGCAATACAGCTTAGTATCTCCCCAATGCTTTTTTACAGCTTAGTAAAAATTTGAACCAATACCTCTCCCCCCATTTGAGCTATTAAAGCCCCTTGTGCATTCCTATTACATTTGTCAGATCTGTTTCCAGGTGGTTCGGGATGATAGGGAACCAAAGGATCTGTGACTCAATCAGTTCTAGCAATAGTTATTAGTATCCTTTTTAATCTATGTAAACTATACATTCAGTTTCCACAGCCTCCTTCGGGTCCAGCTAAACCAATTACTCGTCTAAGAGAAGACGATATTAGCATAACCACCACGGTGTCATCTCTGAGTTGACAACGGTCGCTGCTGTGGACAGTCTAATTTCTAAATCTGAAGGTGGTATTGTCTATCTACCTTTGGTCAATACACCATCTCCTTTGTGTTTATTGCATTTGGTGACCTGATGGTTGCCTGCTTGAGATGCTGATTAAAAGAGTACTTCAGAATTTTTTAAAGTAGATTTGAAAGGTTAGTTCACAGCAAGAATCTGCCTGATTTTCAAAATTTCTGAGAGATTTAACAGCTGCCATGCATTTGAGCTATGGGCAGCTTCTTTTCCTTGACTATCCTTACCTATCAAGCCATGTTTGATTTTAAGCCCTTGTCCTGGGATCTCATAGGTTTCCGTTCCAAACAGTCTTTCCTTTGTTTTCATTCTTCTGGAATGTGAACATGGATCCTAAAAGGCCCTTTTGGCTACAAATGTGTCTAAAACTCAGCTACTGGGGGCCTGTGACGTGTTTCTTTGCTTGCTAGTCATATCCAGCATGAGGGTAGAATTTTGCGTTTTGAAAGTTCTGTGCATGAATTAATGAGTTAATATAAATTAGCAGAGAAAACAATTGGCGGAATTGCCTGCCTCTTGTTAGCCTGAGGGTTGGGAGCACATGAATGCTCTCGAATCTGCATCTCCCACATGGCATCCCATTGCTGTGCCCACTTGAGTCAAAGGACAAGAAGCTAGTACTCCTTTGAAGTACTACCTTAAACAAGAGATAAGGAATAGTAAACTTAACTGAAGCCTAACTGATGGCAAACAATTCTGTCTTCTCATGCACAATAAGAAATTGCCAAAACTGTCTTTCAGCCTGTGTAATGTAATCGTGACAGCAATCAGCCAAGCCCAGTCTTTTTTTTTTTTTTGCTCTTCCCATGTTATTCTTTTACTTCAGCAGATCTTCCCTGTAAAGCTGAGTGATAAGACTTTGCAATTGCATCCATGTTTCAGAAGAAACAGTGCACAAGGTAATGACAGGTTTCGTCACCATAGCGGTGGCTGTAAACAGTTTCCAAGCTTCCTGTTCCTGAATGATATTGCAGTGGCTTCCTGCAATTATACAATATATTGTCATGCAGATTAGCTACGGGTCACTGCATGGGGATAGGAAACTTCAGGCATTTCTGTGGAACCTGTCAGGTTGGCAGATCTAACATAATGTTGGGATCCCCTCCGGCATTCCTCTCCGTAATCCACGCAGCTCATTGCCGGCTTTCTCTGAGAAGGGGGCGTAAAACAAGTTGTACCGTTCCCCTGAGGAAATGCCCCAAACGCCCTGTTTCAGGAGCACACATTAAGAGTCTGTAATTACTCGAGGGAAGATGAGGACTGTAGACCTGCAGGAAAGCAAGCTGAAGGAAACTGTAGGGATACAGAAGTGTCTCTTTCGGGAAGACAGGAGAATGTGAGGTCCTTATGGGTTTGGTTTGTCTTCCTCTGAAAAAGGACCATAACAAACACGCACATATAACTACTGCTCCGGGAATGAAAGGAGAAAGTCAATGTGTGGCTTTTTCGTTAAGGTGCCAAGGGCAAATCTGGGGAAGAGGTGTGCTTCCTCGGGCTCAGGAGCTGGCATTTAACAGTGGTCTTGTTATGTATCTGAAGTCAAGGGAAATATCCAATAAGCCAAAAAGCTGGGGAGGACACATCAGAAACAACCCGTAAATTTATGTTTAGAAAGGGTAAGCTGAGAAAAGGGTCAGGGCTAACACAGGCAAGGAAGGAACCAGTCACAGTCTGTCCGCCTGCGATTTAGAAAACCTCACACATCCAAAGCAAAGGATAACGTGTTTGGAGTACAAACCGCATGCTGGTACTATAACATAAGCGGTGTACACTCAGACGTGCAAATGCAGATTGCATTTAATATGGAAAAAGCCATGATGTGGAGATTTTGTGTCAAAACTAAGCTTAAGAGTTAAGCCCAGGCTGATGAGCAGACGTGTCATGAGCCCTATCAGAAAGCACAGGGGTGTGCTATAGTAAGGTTAGATAGTGTTTTTGGGATCTAGAAAAGCTGCCTTCTCTCACCACCTGCCCCTCACCATGGTGTTTATGTACATATATATATAATCCATTAAAATGTATAGAAAAAGTGAGCGATTCCAAAGGACATTAGCCATCTTTTGAGGTGTTCTTTTCAGAGGACCTTAAAGATGTTATCTCCTTTTTAACGGGATCATCTCTGAGAGGAGTTTACACTTTCCCTATGTTTGCAGTACATATACTAATTGTCTATGACAATATCAGCAGCTATCTCTATTAATCTTTTCCCTGCTTTTCAGGGCTACTGTGAGTCACAGGTTTGGTAGGACTGAACATTTAAAAGACCACTAGAAAGGCAGCAGAAAACTGGGCAGGTCTGGGAATACTTTGGTTTCTCTTCCAACTCCTTTCACTTAAATCTTCTGCTGAAGGCAGGAGTTCTGGTCCAGGCACCCTAGAAAGCCCGCTGCTTCCTGGTCTGCGGTGTTGTTATGGTGGAAGAAGGAAACATATACTTATATTCCTGCCTTGTTTTAAGCACTCGGTAAAGTTATTGATATGAAAATCCTTCTTTTTTTTTTCCCCTTTTTCTCCATTAAGTGAGTAAACCTACAGAAATTGTTTTTAAAAAATGATCTCCGCTCTCGCTCAACAGATGTCTGTCCTTCCTTTCTGTGTCCCCCCTGCTGCAATTATCTTCTGGAAGCCATATGGGCAGGAGCACAGGCCAGACATTCACTGAACTGACTCATTTATTAATCATTCATTATCTTTTATTATCTTTTGTAAGAATGAGCGAATTTACTGGCTTGTGTCTGAACAAGAGTTTTCTGAGCCGATACTGTAAGTCAGCGTTTTCTGAGGCTGAAAAGAGCCTGAAGACGAGAAAAGCGCTGTCTTCCTCCATTAATAGTGCTTCCCCCATCATCTGCTGCTTACTCTGAGTAGCCGGAGTAGCCAAGATGCGGCTTGTGCTTTGGCACAAGCTTCGTGCATGCAGAACGTCTTAACTTCTGTCATGGTAGAGGACTGTGTTCTAACAAGCTGGTTGAAGCTTATGCTTCAGCTTGTCATGGTATGTTTATTTAAAGGCTTAACAGCTTGCCATGGTTTCACTTGATGTTATTGTTAATAGGAAGTGTTTTGTTTTGACTCTCCTTCCTGACTTAGGGTGCTTTTTGCATCATGGCCATCCCCAGACATCTGAGCGCGCCTTCCTTCGGTCCCTTTCCACACATTCTGCAGTCACGTCTGCGTGACCAGGTAGGCAGCACAGGGACCACAACAGTTAAAATCAACGCCGAAATGATCACAGCCTGGCTCAGAGTAGGGCTGGCCGGATTCGAAATCATCTATTTGGAGGAAATTTTCACATATAAAAATATTCTTTAGGCTTCAGTACTCTCTCTCTCACCCCCAGCAGACACAAACTGATGGAGAATCTTTTTGGAAGGATTACAGAGAATTCAGGTTTCATCTGTCATTTCAATTACACTAATGTGATATATGTCTATCTTAATATGAAACATTTTACAGAAAATATAAATTAAATGCCTACAATTCTGGGAAGAAAAAAAAAAAAAAACAAAACACAAACCCAGAACCTTTCTATTTCACTGGAATGAAATTTTAGAGTGGAAGAATATGCCTGAACCACAATCTGTTAAAGTGAATGGCATGACTCCTCTTGACCCTAGCGGCTTCTGGGTCAGGGCCTGTGTGACTTAGTTTACCTCAAAGAGGGCCATTTAGTAGGTAGTTGATTGGTGTAACTAAATTCTGAAAACAAGTACAGTAGCTGCAGTGGGCTGATGAATATAGCTAAACTGCTGTTCTCTAAACAGTCAAATAGCTAAATATCACTTAAGTGGCTTGGCTTAAATTACCTTGGAACAAGTTACTGTGAAAGGGAAATGAAAGCATATAAATGAGTCTGAGACACTTGTATTCATTTGCGGAGAAGTGAGGGAAACAATTAAGATAAACCAGAAAATGGCAGGCGTGTTGAGCCATATGGCCCTTTCCTGTTTCTAACACTTCTTTTGTTTAACTTTTCCAAAGCAATTTTGTCACTATTATTACTGTGGTTGTTTCAGTTTTAAACATGTTTTCCTAGCATTCAATCTTTTCCCCAGCTGCCCCTCTTCTAAAAATAAAAAAAAAAAAAGAAAAAAGAAAAAAAAAGAAAGAAGAAAGAAGAAAAAAAAAAGAAAAATAAAAGAAAAAAGAGAAGAAAACTAAAAAAAAAGCCCCAACCCAATTACAAATAAATGCTGGAAAAGTCTTTAAGATGCTCTTTGGCTCACATTGCCTTTAAAACTTTGCACTGTATGCTAGTTTCTTTTGTTTTTGCTTTCTGCCTGTTTTGCCCAGCTGTTGGGCGCTCCTATGTTCTGCTATAGCAAAACAGATGCAGACTACAGATCACATGGACTGCTCCAGTTGAATGAAAGCAGCTTTGGTCATTAATCCTGTCTATAGGCTCTTTGGCTTTTTTTTTTTTTAACAAGTTGTCTTTTTTTTTTCCTTTTTTTCTTTCTTTTTTTTTTTTATTTTTTTCATTCTAGCTTTTAATCACCGTTTACAAAAAATTAAGAAACAGGACTAAAAAAAAAAGGGTGAGAGACAGAGATCAAGCAAGCTGCTGTGAGCTTTGAAGCATGAAAAAATGAAGGAAAAAAGAAGCTTTTATTGTCAGGAAATGGCAAATACCTAGCTCAGTTTAACAATTCTGTCTGGCTGCTAGATAGGGAAGTAATGCCTTTGGCAGTACATAAACCCTTGTTTTCTTGCCCTTTGTCTTCCGGTGTAAAACACTGTTGAAAAATTCACCTGTCCATTGCAAAGTTAAACTACTGGCTTTAACACAGTTGCATGGGAACTTCGGTTTATTAATGAATACAACATACCCGCTTTGATTTGAATGCTTTCAGAGCGCTGAAAAGATTCAAAAGGCATCGCTTCCTGCACCAGCGGCGTGCCTTTATACATCTCAGTGGTTCACCCCTACCCAGCTGCTATATCTCATTAACAAGCGTTTGGCCATCGCAGCAAACTTCGCGGTGTTGACACTTGAAAGGCCCAGGCAGGCGCTGGCAGGCTATCAGCTATGGCAACAGGAAACTGCCCCAAGACAACACTGAGAAAACAGCAGCTGCAAAAAGCCAAAAGCAAAAAAAAAAAAAAAAAAAAGAGGACGGAGAGAGAGCTAGGTGTTTCCAGGCTGCGTTGTTTTCCGTATGGGCTGTTTGTGCGGCAGAGCCGTGCCAAGGGAGGGGAGGAGAAGGAAAAAATAAAAAAAAAAAAAAAAAAAAAAAAAGAGAAAAGAGAAAAGAAAGGTCTAATAAGGAGCTTGATATAAGCTTGATGCGCCCTAGGGCATTAACTACTTTTTTGTTACATTTTAATGGCTTCCTAAAGTCTATTTTCATGCAAATAAAAGCCTGCCTGTCTAAGGAGTTCACAAAAGCCAGGCCTGGGGCCCGTCATGGAGTCGGGCTCCCTGAGCCATCTCCGGTCTGGGGTGGCTGAAACATGGCACCATTCCCCTGTCCCCTTCCTTGCACCACGTCCCCTGCACTGGACACTTAACTCCCGCGACGTGGTATCATTATACCCTTGTGACTGCGGCTGCAGCCCTCAGCCCCAAAGGGGCTCTGTTTCATACCTGTCGCTGGTGGTGGCAAGGACCAACCTCGTTAGCCAAAATGGGAGCTTCATCACGCCAAGAACGCCCTCTCTGCACTGCCCTGCCCTGGGCAGAGCATGGTTTTCACCTGTTTTACGTCAGACAGAGAGCCACTGAGCTCGGAGAGGGAACAACCCTTCAGAAGCCAGTGGTGTGAATGCTTTCATCACTGTACATTGGGATGGAGGAAACTCGTTGGCGACTGATGGAGAAAGGAATAAAGCAGTAAAGGAATGGTGAAATGCGGAGCATTGGAACTAGGATTCTCAATTAACGATATTGCGCTGCTATTTGACACATGTAAAGGAAAAGTAAACCCTGGATGCAGTCCATCCTACCTTCCACTGGTGTACCTGAGGACAGCCCGTGAGCAGGCACCAGGTTAACTAAAACTCGTTCTGAAAACATCTGCAGCAAATCTTCAAGTAACAACATTCATACAACAGTAACGAAAGCAGCAGCAACAGAAAACAAACTGACATGAGCTCGAGGCTCACCACCACCTTAACGTTTTCAATGGTCTGGAAAAAACCTCTCAAATGGTTTTAAGTTTTTAATAAGGATCAGTCACTATTTTTCCAGTGGTTCAAATGTAGAGCTAACCATTGCCATGTTTCTTCCTTCGGCTCCTTCAGGGGTTTTGCAGCTGTGAGAGGTTTGCAGGCGGATGTTTAGATAATCCAAGTTTGTATTTTACATTTACAGGTAGAAGTTGTATACACTATCACTATTACAGAAAATGGAAACTATTTTCTCAAGCCTCATGCACGTCAAGCTCTGTGGTTTATACTAAAAGTGGATTTTATAGCCTGTTGTGTACACTTCATGTTTCCTGTGCCAGGGAACCACAAGACAGAAAACCTGCAACCTGTGAAGTTCCTCTGCCTCAGACCTCGGCGTAGCATCGTCACCCATGGTTTCCAGCACGGCAGCGCACGCTTCCAGCCCTCTAATATGTGGTTCAGCTACGGAGTGACTCAGGTGGTGATTCAGTAGGTGGCAAGCTTCCCTCTGTCAATATTGAACTTATGCCCCACTGTCCAGGTACGCAGCCCTGTTTAAAGGACTATCCTTCTGATGGGATACAAGAGTAATGCGGTGACCTATTACCATTGTTCTGGATCCCACGGCAGATATTTTTTTTTCACGGGTGGAAATCTGAACTCCGGGGAGCTGGCCAGGTTTCAGGTTTGGAGGAGTACATTCTGCTTAAGCTTTCCTTTTCCATCCTTATGCTGGTTTGTAATCGTGCTCTTCCTGATGGCTTCTTTCCACATGACACAAGGCGGCACGCTGGAGTGTGGGAGACGATATCTCTGGATCCAAGGAACAGGAGATGGTGTTGGTATCCTGAGTCAAGCAGAGAGAAAGCGTAGCAGGACTGGTGTTGATCCCTGTTATTAAAAGGGTTGATTCACCCTTTGTCCAAAACAACCTAGAGATGTTTGAGATTAGTCCTGGATTCTGTTGGCAAAAGAGTGTGCGCGTAACAGGGTAGAGCAAATGCAAGCTTACCGTGCTGCTCATTACTGCAATACAAGCCAGTTGGAAATATCCGTTGATTCTATAAAATATATCTTGCTAATAAGGGCTGTATGCTGCAAGAAGCACATGAAGTCAGTTCTCCTGAGTTCGTACCGGTTCCACTTGATGTAACCAAACTATATTATTATTTTATGTTTCTGGTACAACATTAAGCGTCGATCCTGATATTCCTAAAAGCCTTCCATCCTTCAGATGTGTTGCTAGTTGAGAAGCGGCGCTCCTGGCAATTAAAACGAGCAATGCTTGCTCTGCAGCTGGCACCTCCCTGTAGGAGCGCAGTCAGCTACCACGCTTTCATGCCAGCAGTGCGTGGGTGTGCTTCCCTCGGTCCGTAACTCTCTCTCTTTTGCTCATTTGTGCAGCTTCATGAGTTGTGTTTTTTTTGTTGTTTTGTTTTCTTTTTTCCTCCTGCTCAGATACTTTCATGTTTTGGTATGAGTTATCTGTCTGTGCACAGGCACAGCCTCCGCTCTCTTCTCTTGCTTGAGGAAGAATTGCAGGATTCCCCCTGTGACTTGCAAAACCGTGTCTAGAATATATAGGGGTGTTTCGTGATTTACTTGTCATTTGTGTCACCCAGGTAGGGGATTACGGGACTGATGAAACAGCAAAGAGAGAATTTGGGGATGTAGTGTTATTTCCCCAGGGCGCTACATTAAGGCAGTAAAACATTTGTTGATATCAGAGTTGGTTCTTCATTGTCATGGAAAAGAAGAACAATTTCTGAGCAAAACAGGCTTACAGATAAAATAAAATAAAATAAAATAAAATAAAATAAAATAAAATATTTTCTGAGTCTGTACTAAGAAGTACTTATTGTTGATTTTGAGAAGCAGCAGAATGTATGACAGAATATAGCCCTGCTCTAGAAATGTAGAAAAAAATGTTTATCAGTCCTGGTAGATAAAACCAGTGCTCTGGCTTGCTCATTGGACCACACTATTTTAAATTTATACACATGAAGACAGACGTATGAGAAGTAATTACCAGATGAGAATATCACCAAATAGCTACCTTATTGTATAATTGTGATAAACTATGGCTATGTCTGAAAAACCCCCACTGTAAAATACAGTCCAAGTCTGTGCTCTTGTTCATAAAGTCAGTTTTTCTGTAACTTGATGAGTTCAACGTCACTCATTCTATGACAGCTTATATATCTCAGATAATATGAAACGTTATGTATGTTGTTAAGACTAAATCTATTATTTTAATGTGATATACTGCAATATATACTGTGATATATCTGACCTTGTATGTTTAAAATGAAAGTGGATATTATTTTTCCATAGTATCTTTGATCCTCATACTGAAAAAGGAATATTAAGAGATTCCTTATTTATTTTATTTTTTAATTTGGGGATGCCAGGAGGGGATTAGAATTTTGAATGTTAAATTCTACCACTTCAGTATTACCAGACTTTCAGGAACATTGACTATACAAAACAAAACTGTGCACACATCAAATAAAACTTACAATCATTTCTGGAAGGAGATTTTAAATGTGAAATTATGCTCCAAGGCAATTTTTTTCCCTCTTTCTTAAACCTAGGGGAAGATGAAATTATATAGAAAAGTTGCCATTTCCTTAATGACAAGAATACTACTGGGTATTTTTAAATGAAATCCTTGTCTTAGAAATGTCTTTTAAAGGAAGCAAGTTTTGAGGTAGTAACTTGGCCATATAGACTGTTTAGGAGTCTTTGGGGTTTGTTTCTTCATGTGAGCATCTAAGTTTATTTCTGGTAGACAAAACAGCTAAGCCCCGATCCACAAAGCACACAAACATTTACGCAATTTCCAGTTCATAAAAGTGCCATGAAATATATTTCATTATAGGCATATTTATTTGAAAGATTTCTTGGTGTTCTGTTTCAAGAAACGATGGCTGATTTGAGATTGAGAAAAGCGCCCATAAAATGGGCTTCTTCAGCTCGATCAGGTTCAGTGAAAATCGTAAAGGACTGTAAAAGCCTGGATTCATTCAGTCTCGTGCCTTTGCAAATCTCCTGTGAATGTTTTGTATCATTGCTGTCAGATGTGATTTTCTCTGCCGCTGCAGATGTGCACAACAGATTTACTGTTACAAATAATACACAGTAAATTCCTGACATGGAGGCATTTAGGGCCACTGCCAGATGTCTCATTTTAATAATGCATTTGTATATCCTAGTTCTAGAGGGACAATTAAGCTGTGAACAATAAAGATAAAATCAGTGGAGGACAGGTATTACCACTTTATTGTTGCAGTCAATCTACAGTGCTCAATAAAATGAATGAATTCAGTTTTGGTTTTGTGTTGTTACAACAGGATTACTATCATCTCGGTCTCATTCAACAAACAGTGGATAAGGACATGTCTTTATTACAGCTGTCTGCGTGGAAAACAAGTCGCCTGTTGCTCCATCTCTTCTCTGACAGTTTGGATGCAGAATTATCTCTGTCAAGCTGCAGGAGACATTAGGCAAATGCAGTCTCATTTCCATCCTCAGCAAATTAGTGATGTTGAGAGATCTGTTGGCTGGGCACTGTCAGTTTGTTATCTGTGCAATTGCCTGGGAAACATTGCCCGGGAAACATTGCCCGGCCTTGTGAAGGGCTTATCTCTTTGCTACAGGTACTGGGAAACGGTACAGGGAGGTTTTAATACTTACCCTCTTTCTAGCTTCTCCTTGGACAGAGTTCTTGAACTAGTTTTGTTTAGCTAGTACAAATAACAAGGGCTACTTCCACAACTAAAGGTGTCTGGGAGTTGCTCAGAATAAAAACCTCAACCCCAAAGAGAAAGAGAGGGGGAGTGCAGGTCTAAATCATGCCTTTAAATTATAGTCATACCTTAAAATGAGTGGGATCGTGCAGATACTCTTAAAAGAAACAGTAAAAAGTCACTAGCATTTACTGTAGCATTAGGCGAGTCAGGACGTGACCTTTCCAGAAATTCAATATAGTTCGAACTGAAAGAGAAATTATGAAATTTGTACTCACTGCTCTGTGTTTACCCCTATGGCATTCCCCAAGATATACTAGGATTTTATGTCTAGGTGTTAATATTAAGAGGTGGATGGACTACAACAATCCAAACAGAGAAGAAATAAAGGGGTTACTGAGGGAAGTCTTCCCTAAAAACTTATTGGTTTGCGTAATGCTCCTTTCTGGCCTTAGATAACCCAGTCTTACCTCACCTAAAGATGTCATAATTTCTTCCAGTTTACTCCTACACTGAAATCCGCAGCCTGCTTTCAGATAAAGTGTATATTCCAGGAGGACATTCAGTTTTGATTTAAAGGCTTTGAGAGATGAAGGAGCCAGCACTTCCCTGGGTAGTTTGTGCCGATGGTTAATCACTTCACATGGTGAAGAAGGAAAAGGGAAAAATCTGTCTTGAAGTTTGAAACTGATTGTCTTTGACTCTTAGCCTTCACTTCTCATAATGCCTAAATGAACAGTCGCATGGGCCCAAATCGCCCTTGTTCTGGCTTGGAGGGGGCTGGAAAACGGTTAACAAAAGCTGGCTATAGGCAACGAGCCCTCCGGACTGTTGTTTCCAACGATGGCAGTTGTCTGAAATTGCCAATAGCAGAATGTGACGCAGGCCCTGTTCCCTTTTCCCGTTTTCAGGGCCCTTCTTTGTCTGGCTTTATGTCTGGGTCCTTCTTCTAGGGTTGTGTCCTCTCTCTCCGGGTCACCTGGGCCGTGCCTCCACTGAAGGCTAAAAGTAAGCTGAGTGGTGTGCCCCATAGTCATGTACCCCAGTAACACTGGGCTGCACGTGAGGGTCGGAAGTGGCTGTGTTCTGTCCTCACTTTGGGTAAAAAACACATGCAGAGGTGAGGAACGAGCCCTTGCATCTTCCAGTACACCCCCTGAACTAAAGTGCCGGGAAACCAGGATGGTGGCCTGCATCTGCCTTCACTTGAAACACGTCCCTTGTGATACAGAAGAGACAGGAAAGGGGTATAAAAACCACGCTTCTAAAAGACTTGTTTACGAGGCTGGTGGTTGGCGAATCCCTCTCTTTTCAGGGCCATAGTAACATCATTTACTACACATTATATCTTCCCACCGTAGGGTGTCCCTAAACCCTGGTCTGAAGCAAGCATACTTGACTACAATCAATCTGGATCACATGCTTTAGTAAATTCAATTTACAAGTGTCCCTCTTCAAACTACCCCTCCTTTCCTAGTAAAAATGAGACAGCATGTAGACAGACAGTTTTAAGAATTATCCCCTGGGCGCTGTTAAAGAAACCAATTCATAGATACTCATGTGTTAACCACATGTGTGTCACTTTGCCAGTAAGTACTTAGGAGCTAATGGTGATGGGGTAATGAAACTAGCTGAAAACATGGAAGGCCACTCAAAAACGTACAAACTTTTTGAAAAACAATTAATCAATTAACAAGACACTGGGCTATCAACATGGATTATCAGAATAAGAAGGAAAGCTATTAACAGTCCTGCCAAACCATTATTAGCAATTCTTAGCTTTCTTCAGCCACATGGTCCTCTCCTCCCCCCTCTCACCCCCTTACATTTTTCCTTGCAAATAGTAGAAGCTGAGTGCCAAATTGCTTCCCTGATTTCAGCAGTCCAGAAACTCTCCCTGGCATAAATCAACCTGTTCCTGGAGACGTCTCCCTTCAGCTGGGTCTGGCAGACTAACAATGAAAAGGGAAGAGACAATGGTACAGTCAGACAGCCCTCCAAAAAGCACATTAGTTGAGAGCTAATAGCTGATTAGTAAAATCTTCCCATCATTTAAAGATGCATTTTCCTTAGTGATGAAAGCCAGGTCTCCTAGACCTCAAGTCAATGTCTGGTCTTCTAGGTCAGTTCCAGGGAAGGTTTACGTTGCGATTAGCATGGGGTTTGCAGTTTGGGTAAGCGTGTGCAAGTTAGCTTTTAATGTCAGAGCTTGTACAAGATTCAGTGGTGTACCTGCAGCAAAACCCAAAAAACACACTCAAACTGAATTGTGTGCTGCTATAAAGGTCCAGTCAAGCTAATGAACCACCTAAGGCCTTGAGTAGGGTTGCAGCAGACCAAGCTCTTCACTGTTGCCATCTGCAGTGATTTCAATATTACCTTTGGATTTCAAGGTAGCCTTATATTCCTCAGTGCTGAAGAGCACATCGGTGTTTTACCTTGCTTTTTCTCTGTAAGAAGGAAAGAGTGTCAGTGTGGAATTTGCAGCATGTGAGCTATGATTTTCTCAAGTCTTGAGAGTGACATTTGTGCAATTAATTACTGGTAACTACTGCATCCAACCAACTTTAAGCTCTGCCGAGTGGCTCTGTGAGCTGTTTTCCTTCTTGGTCTGCTGATACATAAACCCAGCTTTTTTTTAAAAAATGCTCTAAAGCAAGGATATATAATTATAAAAGAAGTTGCAACTAGATGAGTATTCAGGACCAAATATATATATATTTTAAAGAACATTTATAAATAATGAGTTTCCATTTTTAATCCCATTTTACTATCGGACTGTAAATTCTTTATAAAATGTAAAATTAGATGTTATTACAGAAAAACCTTCTTGTTAAAAAGCTCACATGCAAAAAATGTTTTTTTAAAACAATTATGACTTTGTGGTCTTGATTAATTTTTTTTGTTGTTGTTTCAGTAATATGCAATATGAATTGTAAATAATATATTTTAACTCTATGGCAATCTATGAGAAGTCTGTTATTGGTGGAAAATGTTTGAATGTCCTTTAATGCATCTACTAAACAGATCAAGAATAAATTGACTGCAATGAGTAGAGATGTAATTTAACCTGAGTTTAGCAGGACATTTATATGTATATCTGGTTATTTATATATACATATATATATATATATGAAAGAAAATAGAGCTATACAAGACATATAAACACCCCTCCTTTTCCCAGAAGAACCTATACCAATGCCTGCCAGAAAACAATTTTCCATAGAAGGTAACCTTACAATGTTAATGTTCCTGTCTTGTGATACATCTTTTTGTTTTTTGGTTTTTTTTTTTTTTTTTTTTCCCAAAAGCTTTCATTGTCAAAGTAAGGTGATTAAGGAGGAACCTTGGCTTTCATTAAAAATCTAAACATCACCTCCTATCTGACAGCTTGTACCAATGTATCAGCTCAATCTGTTTGACTTTTGTAGTCACCTGAACCTCAACAGGCACAACGCAGAAGCTGTAACAGCATCTTCTCAATATTTGGGTAACTGCATGTCCTCCCTTATTTCCGAGGCATTCTCTGACTGTGCAACTACCCTGATAAACATAAGAGGGGCCACGACGCCCTCAAGCACTAAATCCTTGATTTCGCATATTGCTTGTCTTCTATTTCATTCCCCAGCTCCATTTTGGACTGCCCCAGTTAGCTGCTTCTGTGACAAAGCTAAGGAGGGTTCATGCCAGAGGACATGACTGTACCAATCTGGCCTCAATCTATCCTAAACAATCCTCTGACAGCATCCCAACCCTCAAACACCCATACAGGCCTTCACGGCACTTGCTAAGGAAGGCAATAAATAACTTCAGTCCTCCCTGGCAGCTGTGACACAGTCCCTGTGCTATTTCAGACGTTTTTAACTGGAATGAAACATGCAATGAGTAATAAGAACCTCTCAGGGACTCATGGTACCGAAGAAGACTCTGGACAAACTGCTGTATAGTGTGTGGTCAGCCTGTTCTAGGTGTCACTAGCCCTGGGATCCCGTGGCCAGGCAGCCTTGGGATCAGTGCCAGTCTCTAAATAGTACGGGTGACTTTGGAAAAGGAGGCTTCTGTATTTGTATGCAAATCTAATTAGTACATTATTTTTCATTATGCTGATTTTCCCCAGCAGCCAAGCCAGATCTCCTTTTACCAAGGCATTAATGATTTGCCTCATAATCAGATCTAAGTTGATTTTAGCTGTTTGTTTTAAATCCCTGGGGATTAGAATACCTGGATGTTTTAATGCTATTGGGGACCACTGAAAATCCCACCGACTAAGTAATGCTTGGTATGTTTGTTCAGTTAATCCTAACAGCTCAAGCTTGTTCCAATTAATTTTATACCCAGATAACTGCCTGAACTTCTCAGTGTATTCTAGCAATTTGTGTACAGATCTTTATAAATCATTTAAAAATAAAAGTAGAGCAGTCTGAACCCCACCTTTACTGGACAGGAAAGTTTTAAAGGTTATGGAACATTTATCTGTGCACTAGAAGATAGAGCCCTGCTTGGTTTATGCCCGGGTTTAGCTTCAACACATGAAGAGTTCTACTGGAACCGGTGCATCTGTACTTAAAGTTCAGACTATATTTATAACTGGATTGGCTGGGTCAAGACCTCAGCTAGGACAGTCCCAAAAGCTGTTTTTGCTGGGAGACTTAAAATCAGGAAGGAAAAATTTACCCATTGGCCCATTTTTCCTTCAAGCCTAGTTTGCAGCATGCAGAAATCACAGCTCAAAAGTGTTTTGATACAGAGCACCTTGTTCTCTGGGGTGAGCTCAGATTAGGCAGAAGAAGAAGCAGCCCAGCTCCCCTATTTATGGGTCCATCTGGTGTCTCATTTGGTCCTCTCGGATTAAAAGCACCTGGAGGACCTTCATGGCCTTCAGCAGGTTACTAAAGAAAAGGCGGGGAACTTAAATATGGGCAATGTTCTAGCTCAACCCTTAGTAATAAGGTCTTCTGTAGCACCAACACTTTTCTGCAGAAGTCCAGTTAATGAACTTGGGGGCTACTAATTTACTTTTCATTCAGCTCAGGTAATTCTATTATGTGTGAGATAAAATTAGGAAAAAGTAAGCATAAATCTCTAAAGAGATCACTCTCAAGTATTCTGCCATGCTGTCTTGCAGGGTTACATGGCTGGGACTCCTTTCTCATCTGCCGCATGTGGGCCATCAAGACACAGATGCTCACTATCTTCATTACTGTCTACCCAGGTGCCCTTTATGACTTGATCCTTACAGGCATAGTTTCCTAACTCAGGTCTCCAACCTTTAAGCTGTGGGAGCCTACAAAATCAGTGAGTGTTCAGCTAGTGTAGCTGTCTCCTGCATATTTAGAGAGAGATATTGAGGTGCTGGAGCGAGTGCAGAGGAGGGCAACGAAGCTGGTGAAGGGCCTGCAGACTAAATCTTATGAGGAGCAATTGAAGGAACTGGGACTGTTTAGTTTGAGGATGAGGGTGCTGAGGGGAGACCTCATCACTCTCTACAACTACTTGAAAGGACATTGTCGAGAGGTTGGTGCTGGTCTCTTCTCACAGGTAATTAGCGATAGAACAAGAGGGAATGGCTTCAAACTGCAGCAGGGGAGGTTTAGGCTGGACATTAGGAAAAAATTCTTCACAGAAAGAGCGGTCAGACACTGGAATAAGCTGCCCAGGGAGGTGGTGGAGTCACCATCCCTGAATGCGTTTAAGACTTGTTTAGATGTGGTGTTGGGAGATATGGTGTAGGGAAGAACTTTGTAGAGTGGGGTTGATGGTTGGACTCGATGATCCCAAGGGTCTTTTCCAACCTAAATGATTCTATGAAGTGAAGTATGACCGTGGCTGAGGTGGAGCGGCTGAATGAGGGGAAGCTATGGCATTCCCTCTGCAGCTTATAGTGCAGGCCATGATTTTAAACTGTTGCTCCCCACTTACTCCATCAGAAAACATGAGTAGTCCTAACAGTCCATGGTTATGATGGAGCTATTCGCTCATGACAAGGTTGTGAGCTGCCCAGTTGCCCACCTTCCAACAAAGCTCCTGAACAACCTGGGCCCTCTCTGCTGCTGACAGAAGCTGCTGGATGTTCTGAAATAATGAAGCGTGATCATCCACAGGAGAGATGGTGGGGGGCAGCATCACCTGCGCTGCTACCAGCCCTCATTCTGGGGCAAGGTCACCCCTTGTGTCATTGCAAGTTCACAAATAAAGTGTTACTGCATAAACGTAATTTGGTCCTTTAAGCCAAGAGCTCATGGTACAGCAGCCTGTCAGACCCTTAAGCCAAAGGTTTCTTTATGAAATGGCTGAGGTTTTATTCACTGCCAAGCGTATCCAAGACCTGATCTGTCTCTCTTGCAGAGGAACAGCTGTCTTCTCCTCTCTGCAGCCAGTCTGCTCTGACCCCACAGGTCCAGAGAGGCAGAAATGGACTCAGAAACACCCTGTTCACTAGTGCCCTTGATCAAGGAGGGAGGAAGCTCCTTCAACAGTGATATAAGCTCCTCCTACACTGCTTCTCTTAGGCTATTCACCTATTCAAACAGGTGTATTGGGTACAGGTGACTTCACTGGATGGCTGGTGGCCTGCTGTCTGGTGATGAAGGATGGGCTGCCTGCAGAGACAGGGGTTTGGCAACCAAGAGGAGGCTGGGAGGGACTGCCTGGGAGCAACTACTGGACTGGGCAGTGCCATATTCTTATGAAAGAACAGGCAGCATGTCATCCCAGAGCCACTGGATTGGAGGGGGTACTATGTCTAGCAGTAAGAGTCTCCAGGGACATGCATGATGCTAGTGGCCTGCAGAAATGTATCAGTAGGTCATTCCCAGGCCACCTGGAAAAGTCTGCAGGAGGGTGTTGGGAGAGTTGGATCCACCTGAGGTATCATTTTCATTCAAAACACCTTGAAAATTGTTCTTAAAACTGCGTGAACAGGGAGTTCACCACATAGGCCAGGAGATAATATCCCAAGACAATTTGTTCAAGCACTCCCCAGAGCAAGGAAGGGGGTCTGTAGTCTCTCTCTGGAATACAGGCAACTTATAGATGCCGAGGAAAATGTTAACAGTGACCAAAATGACTGGCAGCAACAAGTTCGCACCGACTGCCACTCCAAAGCATCCCTGCTAGATATTTCTCTCTTGCTTTTTCTACCCCCAGAGCGAGAAAATAAGAAAATATTTTTTTTTTTTTTTTTGTTGACAGCTGCAAGAAAAACAAAAGGCGGGGGAAAAAGCTTCCTACCAGCCTTCCTTACCTCCTTCACAGAGGGAGGGCTGGAGCCCGGCAGGGGGAGGGAGCTCACAGCGGGGCCGAGGTCAGTGGTTTGGGGAGCGATGGGAGGAAGCGAGAACCCACCGTCTCCCTGCCCGGTGCAAACACATACAGACTTAACCTACAGCTGAACTTTTGCCCTTGAGTGACCAGTGCCATTAGGACGCGGGTCAAAAGGTTGCAGGGTGACAGAAAATGGAACTTTATTGAATGAAAGAGAAAATGAAAAAATTCCTTTGTTTGCTTAACTCCGTGTGGTTTGTATAGCCACTGTGATCCCATAATGGAGTCCAGAGTGAAAAAGTAACTTGATTTATCACATGCAAAGAAAAAAAAAAAAAGGGGGGGGGGGGAGATTTCACTAAGGGAATAACTAAAAAAATAGTGAAAGAATAAAACCCCCAAATCCCTAAAACATTAGAATAAATGTGACTTTAATCAGTAAAAGCCCTTTCATACAAATGAGACAGAGAAAGAATTTTCATTCTTTAGGAACAAGTGTATTAAGAACACCAGTGTATATATCAGTGTATATTAAGGACACCAGTGAGGCACGTTAAAAGAATATTCTTCCCGTTTGAGCCAGGAAAAACGTGCATGTATATGAGCATCTGGCTTAAAAATATTTTGGTTTGACACATGTTTGAGTGACAAAATCATAGCTTTATATGCATAATCCATCTGCATTTATGTGCAAAGGCAAACCCCAGGTATTTAAAATCAGTCTGAGGAGAGGAAACATCTCTGGATAGGCAGAGAGAAAAAGGGTGCAACCAGTAGGGCTCTGGCTGAAATTGGTGGTTCCAAATGAGTTCAGCTAAATGTAACCTGAAATCTCAGCACATTTGGCGTGTTTAATATGTGTTGGGTTTTTTCATTTCTTGACAGAACGTCAAGTAAAATGTCAGTAAAGACGTGATTGGTTACAATCAGATGTTTTAAAATACTGGATTTTTAGTAGAGTGGCGTATTCTGAAACAGATCCAGGGAGTTATAAGGGCTAATGCACTAATTCTGAGTTGTGTCACGAGTGAGATAGTGAGGTAGAGCATAAAAGCATAAGAAAGAAATCTAACAAAGTCCAAAGCTATGTCAGGTAATTTTCAGGATATATAGGTACTCCCAGAAATACCTAAAAAAAAAAAAAAGTTTTGAAAACAGACCTTTAGTGAATTAAATGCTTCATGATCTGTCTTGCAGAGCACTAAGGAGCAGATTTTGCCACTTGTGCACATCTAAAAGTGCTGTGAGTGTGATGAGCGGTACCGTACTTGGTGTCAGCATAAATAGTACCTGAGGGGCAGGGGGCTGAAACGTTGTTTGGGATGAGCAGGTCATCAGAAGCTGGCTTCCAGCCGGAGCTCCTGCCTCGCTGTTACTCTTTCCCCCTTTCCTCTGCAGTGTCTCCTTCTCTCTCCCTCCCCTTTTCGTCAGTCAGCCCACGACCTGCCTGGCTGCAGCAATTACGTCTATGTCTTCAGTGTGCCCCACAGCCTCTTCTTTTTGATCACTATGAACAACTAAACCATCTGGCCTGCCTCCTAGCTCCAGAGAGTGACATGCTCTGCAGATTATGTTTCCGAGGGTCCTCATTTCCAGAATATGTCTATGTCTTCCTAATTCTTTTTGCACTGTGTCACAAGCGCGGGCCTTTTATTCTCATCCATACAGCGAAAACTCTTATCCAGACTCATTGTGGGTGTTGCAGTCACGTATCTCAGTTACTGCAGCATCCTCTGTTTTTGTTCCTGACAAATGCAGCCATGGTCTCTTCGTATCTATTTGGACTGCTGCTGCCAAGATCGTTACCCCCACCTGTTGCCTTGAGTTTGTCATAACTCCCTTTGTCTCTTTGCACTGTCTCCTCCTTCTCCACCGTAACAAATACCCTACTTTTCCCTTTTCCCACCTAAATGACACCGTAATCGGTACGAAAAGGCCGACTGTTGCCTCCATTTGGGCTGTGATATCAGTTTCCATCATCTCCTTTTCAATTTTCAGACACGCATTTCCAATTTTCCCTCTTTCTTTCCACCAAGGTGCGGGAGGAAATCCCCATAAACGCATGCAAACCTGCTTTGTTTTCTGACCTCAAAAAGTCTGTTCCATTGACCGGTGCTATTACATAGTTTCCTTCAGCTCTCCCATCAGACTGTCTGATTCCATCTAGCGTAAGCGCTCAGACCTCTGAAATCTTCCTTTTTTGTTGTCGTTAGTACAACGCCTAAAGCGACGGGGTCCTCATTCCTGACTAAGGTTTCCAGTTTGCTTTGGTAGTGCAAATAGAAATGATTAGTAATAACCTCCATTGCACAAAGCTACATCAAGAGTAACTCCATTAACTCTAAGTATAAATAACCCATGTTTATATGGGTACAGTGGAGAACAAAATTTTCTCCTTATTTTAGTTTTCCTGTTCACCTACAGAGACTAAGTAATTACCACATATCTCCCCTTACACTCCCCAAGATTGTAGAAAATGTGGCTTTAAGAAAAACAGGAAAACCAAAGTGTATAATGAAGCGCATTTCACATGCAATATTTTGAATGAACTTTGATGCTGTGAATTTAATGCCTATGACATTCCTTAAAATGTTATTTAAAAATAAACTTGTTTCTACATGAAATTGTGAAGGCACTTCCTAAGTTTCTTTTCTCATTCTCCCTGTTTTCTTTTCACAAGCATAGTTAGACACATCATCGTTTACAGGCTTGCAACCTGTCTCTTTGAAAACAATAAAAGTTGCTTTTAAGGTCATGGAAAGAATTCAAAAGAAGGATTTTATATTTTGTAAAAAGATCCCTTATGCCAAGTTTCAGTGAATTTTTACAGCCAAGTTACACACTCCCTCTGACAATTTTTTAATGCTACCAGACAATTTGGCTGCATGGTATTGTTATCAAAATGCTAAAATAAAAACTCAACAACTCATTATGCTGGGGAACTAGTGGCCTTAGACAGTTATTATGATTTTTAGTGTTGTTTCTGTTCAGCAGGTATTAACATGTTTGGAAAAGGGGAAGAAAGGACGGTAATAAAGGCTAGAATTTTTTTGTGGGTGGATGAATGATTAGGCTTCAGTACACTGCCAGAGAGAGAAAGTAATTTGCGGAAGGCATTGTTCAAAGCAGAGATATTTTGGGAGTAGAAGTATTGTGCATTGTATACCGTATGCCAACCTTTTTGGGAGGTCATGTCAGAGTGGTGGGAGAAATTTAGAAAAAAAAAAAAAATAGCAACAAACCCCACTGTATTTCATCATCTTCACCTACTCACCAGGAATCTGGTGCCTGGAAAATATGAATCTAGCAATTAAACTTGCCTTTCTCAACAATAATGTCTGCTAGACAATATAGATGCATCTTTATAAACAAAGCCAGTGTATTCTGTACAGTGATAGAGCGTTTCCGCAGCTATTACAGAAGGGAATATAAAAAATGTTGAAGAATTAGGGTGGAATTTTTCTGTAACCCACTAACACCTATCCTTGGTGTGGACAAAGCATCTCTGGAGGCATCTTTTAATTGAGAGTTTCAGAGCACAGTGGCAGACTAGATGATTGATTTAGACCAAACAGGTGACATTAGATATAAGACTTGTAGATGGTTGAAGTTAAAGGTTATGAATCCCACTTACAGAAACTACCTACCCTTGTTGTTTTGGCACTCCTTGTTGTGCATGTAAAGAACCAGCCTCAGATCACTGCTGGTAGCATCACAACTGCAGTCATGATGTTGAATGCAGCAGAATGCACTTATACAAAAGCAGCAAGACAATCCCATTTAATATTAAAAACGCCCACCGTGAAAAAATCTGGATGATTTGAAAAAAACAAATACCCTCCTTAAAAAAAAAAAACAAACAAAAAAACCCACCAGAACAAAAATAGGTTAATTACTTTTCAGATATCTGCAAGTGCCATGTGCAATCAGTCCGTGGCTTCTCTGTGAATGCTGCCAGCTTGTTCTGGTGGTGCTAGAGAGGGGCTACTGCTGGGAAATAACTAGGATGTTCCCTCATTTAACACAGACCACAGAACAGCTGCCGGATATGAATGCCTTTCAGTCACCATTGATCAGGGATCGATTCAAATTAGTGACCTAGAAATAAAAGGCTGCATATTGAAGAACAAATTTCCTATACCATTCTGTCTCCAGTAACGAGAAATGCAACTGTCTGCTGGATTTAACTTTCAGCTGTCAAATACAGAAGAAATGGATGACCTCAAAGCATGACAATATGAAAAAATCTCTAAAACTTAGGGAAATTTTCCTGTTAAGTGCTTTTTTGTTTTGTTTGTGTTTGCTTGACAGCTTCCTCGCTGAGGTTGGTAGTTAGGTGTTTACAATATTAGGCAAATGTAGGAAACGAATATTTTCTTTTCTACACTTTCCCTAAAAACTTGCTTTATACATGGTTTCTCAATCCTAAACTTCTTATATTACATTAAAACCCAGAGGGAGGCTGTGCTTTCAAATGCTAGGCTAGAGTGGTCAGGATTTGGATTCCAGTCCTTGACTTTGCAAGGACTACCTCCATGGCCTTGGCAAGCTGCTTGTATTTTCTCCATCTCAGATTCCCATTTACAAATGGGGTAAAGTAATGTTTCCCTGTCCTGGGAATATTTTTAAACTAAGGTTGCAGGTAACTAAAAGACAGTCTGCTACACATATACAAATAATCAATTTGACAATCTTATTAGGCTCTTTTGACTAGCTAATATTTCCTTTGAAGGCTGAGTTGGGAATACAAGGCTGAAATGCAAGATTTATGGATATCATTTTCGTGCTTATGGTCCATAGAGATAAAAACAAACAACACTCCCCTCTCCCCAACCACTGAAGAAAATGGGTCAATCGAAAATTATCACAGTGACAGGTTTTTCCTTTCATTAGGATTACAAAACACTCAACGTTAGTAAGAATTGTAGAGATTTTTCTGACAGAATTAATTATTCTGAATGATTAGTTTGTTATGCTCCTTGCAGGGACCAAGTTTGGAAGAGGAAGTGCTTTGTCTTTTGATTAAAAATATCCAAACAGCTCTGTGGAGTCATGATCTGAGAAACCAAAACAAGTCCTTAACCGTAGATAAATGAAGGTTGGCTGATCCCAGTTTGTAGAAAGCCAGAGGAAGCCCTCTGCTCTGACCCCGCGCCCTCTGGCATCACAGCTGGTGCACGAGCACAAAGACAACTTGGATGTAGATGCTGCTGTGGGCACTTTACACAGGGTAGATTGTAAATTTGTCCATTTATGAGTGTCCTGCGGGGGTTCCCACCAACTCAGAAGACAAAGCAAGAGTTGAAGCGAACAAAGCATATCCATAAAAGCTCCTCTGATTGCCACTATTAATAAAATGGAGGCGCCATAAACAAATTTACTGTGTACTCTTTCTTAAGTGGGGGAGCAGGAAAGAAGGGGACGTCTCCCTTGAACTGAAAGACGTGTGTGTGTTACACAGGGTGAGGGCAGAAGGTGTATATGCTTTATGAAAAATAAATCTGGCTGCCAGAAATGTTTTCCTTTACACTTCTTACTACTGAGCTGTGGATATGAATTTCATACTCACTGAAATCTCAAATTGCCTTGGCAGAAGCCTGCAAAATTTTATTTGCAGTATCTATAAAACAGATACATTGGGATTTCTGGAGTGGCTTGGGTTTTTTTCATATAAATTCAGAAAGGGAAGAATAGTTTTGAAATTGTCCTGGCATGCATCAGCGTACTCTAATGTACTTCAAGGTCCACCTCCAACTTGCATATTTTTCATTTTCATTCACCCTTTCTAGCAATAAGGACAACGTGCTTATTTCTGATGCCAACACCTATTATGAAGCACTAGATATGGTCCAAAAATCACAGCAGTTTTATACAAGGGACTCAATTTTTGGGGAATGATTGACAGAGAAAGCTACATTTCTTTCAAAATGCCAGGCCCAGTGGTTCCTGCCAGTCCTGGGTACAAATAGACCAGTTCACACAAAGATTTCACTTCTAGGCCATAGATGTTCACTCATTTTCCAGGACTCCCTGCTCTGGTTTCCTACTCATGCTAAGGAGTCCTGCAAAACACTGCAGAGGCTGGTAAAGCGGGGAATGAAGCCTGGGTGGAGGTAATAATGCAGCAATTCCTTCAGTTGTCTTGATGGAAACAGTTTTCGTCTGACTGTGTGTCAGTCATACACCTGTTCTGCTGTACTCCACCTTGTACTACTGCAGGTACCCATGGGAAAAACTTTACTGCATCTCAAAGCTGCTACTGTAAAGTTAAATACGTTCATCGCTGGCTGGGCAATGAAGACCCAAAGAAAAAACCAGTTGATATTCCCAGTGGGTTTGGAAGTCAAGTGGGTGGTAAGGAGTATCTCTGTGGCCCAGCAGTGGGATCTCCCATAAGGAGCAAAGACCTTTAACACACCTGGGATCAGTCCCTGGCAACAGGACCCACAGAGGCGCGCAGCAAACGCCAAAGCCACGGGGTATTAGAACATGAAGCTGCGACTTCCGCTGTAGCTTTCTGTATTGCGCTCGGATCCTTTTTCAGACAATTGTTTTTTAGGACTTAGAAGAAACTTGTTGCTGAAGAAAACTGGAAAACCAGCGTGACACTTAATCTGCTCCCCAGGGGACCGAGCATCAAACATAGCCAAGAGGTCCATGTGGAATTTATTTTTTTTTTCATTTTTTTTTTTTTCCTTTTTTTTGCTTAACTTTAAATAGTGCCAGGTAAGTTCTGGGTAGAAACCAGACACCTAGCTTAGCTGGAATTCATGGTCTGGAAATCACTAAGAAAAGCCAGTTCCCGTGTTTTACATCTCAAGTCTAATGTCACGTGGTCGCACTCTGTCATGCAGTTACCGCTGACAGCAGCGCAGGAAATAGCTTGGAGAAACACCCTCGCTCTGTTTCATTTGGAGCTCAACTGTTCTGAAACTTCCAGTGACAAAATTATGGTGCAGTTTTAATAGGAGTATGTGTCTAAACTCATACTCGTGTTTTTTCTGCAAATCTGGGTTAGAAGATCTCATTTTTCTCCTCCCACACTGGCACCCTCTGCCAACTGCACAAACAACGACCTGTATTCATCTACACTGTAACCGTTGACATCATCAGGCTACAACAAAGATAAATTTGGTCCAGTGAGGCAAAGTGCTGTGAAATGGTGTGTTTTTTCTCTTTTACGCAAGGAAAGTGCATCTGGAAACATATTATACTTTCGTGCTGACACACAGGAATGTCTTCATCATTATCAGGTGATGGATTTTCCGGCAGATTCATAAGTTTTTTTTTAAATAGATGCTGAAATTACAATTATTTTATTTCCTATAGCGATACAAATCTATGAGTTCGTTATTATTCTGCTTATAAACAACATTTTAGAATTATTGGCATGAACTATTTTTTTAAAAAAAATTTCAGGTGTATCCTAGAGCATTTGACTTCGTGTTCCCAAGAACATTTGACTTCACTTTCATAAGATCCATGATCCAAAGATGGAGTATTCAAGAATGCCTAAGTGTTTCTGGAGACTAATTTGCATTTTCAAAAGTAGCTTAAGTAATGATATCAATAGGGTTTAGGAACACAGAGTCAGGAAGAACTCCAGAGTGGCGTCACTCAGTGCAATAATGTCTTTTAGCTAGTTAAATGACAGTGGTGCACACAACCCTAAGTTAGGAAACTAAGTTGCCCAGTCCATGAATAAGAAGCGGTAGTGCCAAAGACTGGGATTTGCAGCAGCCAGCACGCTGAGTAGAGGTACGCCTAAATGACACAAAGGTAAAAGCTGTGAAAAAGATATAGCTGAGATTGTGTCTCTTGACCAGAATTAACTACATCCTTGAGATAGGTGCCTCTGAAATAAAGATCTAGAGCCAGAATTTGCCTTTGGATGCCATGACTGGGTTGCTGTTTTCCTTTAAAATGCAGCTTTGTAAGTGCAAAGTGTCCTTTACTTGAAGGAATGTGAACTTCCTTTTCTCTACAGTACAGTGGAACTGGAAAAAGACAGAATTCCTCAGAATGGATTTTATTTTTAAATCTCAGATTTATAACAGAAGAGGTGCTGTTCACAGAATAGAGACCTCTTAGACAGTCTAGCCAATGTAAGCAGTAAAGCGTGTCGCTAATAAAATCAGTTATCAGGTTGTTCACAATGAAATCTGAATGACCAGCCCCTGACACTGTCAGAGTTCTTTATCAGAGCTCCTAAAAATACGAAATGCTGCTTTAAAATGTGTTGCAAGACCAACATTTCAGATTCACCCGTAAACTACTTATTACAAATGGGACTTAGAAATGACCATATCTGAGGGTTTTGAGTTTTCTTTGGCTTTGGTATAATCAAATTCAGATTAACTTCCTGCAAAATCGGTATAATAATATTTAAACACTTGCAAAAGACCAAATCAGTTAATTAATATTTATGCAGTCATCAGATATCCTTGTCTGTGAGATACTGAGCTAATTTTACTACAAGAAATTTCATTGAAAATTTAATAAAAAATGTAATACAAGGGTTTAAACTCCTTAGTGTATTTGAATTTAATGTATTTAAAGTACAATAATAAAGTACAAATAAATCAGGGAATCAAAGCCCTGAAAACAAGAGTATGGGAACAGGAAGATTTTGTTGTAAATAAAGAATCATCCAATGAATTTGGAAGGGAACCAGATCATTCCTCTATGCACTGTGAAGCTGATTTTCATCTTGCTGCCTGGTTTACACATGCCACAAATAACCCCATGCAGAGGACAATTCTGCATGATGGGAATTCAGCCCCTGGTGCCAGTCCTTCAAAAATTGACTCCTCGTACCGCCTAGAAAACTAGATAGAAGTGGAAACAACGGGCTGGCTCAGAGTGAAACTATAATCTGGTTTGCTCCCAGCCCAGATAACTTTTTTCAACTATTTGCTTTCACCACATGCGCAAGGGCAGAGAGTCCTATGCTAAAACACACGGGCAGTTGGCTGTGAGGTTCATTTGTGGCAGGGCTGCCCACAGCGCTGGCTGGCCAATTTAGGGAGTAAATGAAGTACAACTAGAGTCAGTGACCTCCAGCTAAGCTGGGCCAGCATGGTACATTACACAAGCTCTGAAACTAAATATCTCATGTAGTAAACTAAAATGGAAATGGAGTGTTTGCTTGGTAATATGTACTTCCCTTTCCCATCTTCGAGTTTCATATAAGGTGAGGAAAAAGATACCAGGAAAAGAAATCAACCTTTAGGAGATTAAGGAGACTAACAGACCCCTTTTGCCCATATCTGCCAGAGAAGAGGTTGAGAAAAAGTCCATTGTACCCAGGCAAGTAGAAAATATTTGCCTGGCTGAATCCATGTAATGCATCACCATATCAGGCTGAGCCAGGCTAGCATCTATGGGAGCACCACAGCTCAGCTCAGAGCGAGGCAGTGATACCAGATCACAGCAGTACCGGTATTGCTGAGGAGTTGTGCGCAGAATACCACAGGCCTTTTTCATAAATTTCTAAATCAGAAGGAACTGTTCGTTTCCCAGAATCACCCAGAATCACAGAAGGTTTGAGGCTGTTTTGAGACATTCCAGATGTGTATCACCAGTGCTGAGTAGAAGCGAAGGATCACCTCCCTTGAAGTGCTGGCAATGCTCTAATGCAGCCCAGGAGGCTGTTTGCCTTCTTTCCTGCAAGGGCACATTGTTGGCTCATGGTCAAATGTGGAGTCCACCGTGACTACCATGTCTTTTTCTGGAGAGCTGCTTTCCGTCTGGTTGGCCCCCAGTGTGTACTGATGCATGAACGTTGTTCCTACCCAGGAGAAGGACATTGAACTTCCCTTTGTGGAACTTCATCAGGTTCATGTCAGCTCATTTCTCCAACTTGTCAAGGTTCCTCTGAGCACAGTCATCTGGTGTATCATACACTTCTCCCAATTCTGAATTATCTGCAAACTTGCTGAGGCAGAAGTTTGTCCCCTCATTCCAACCATTAACAAAGAACCTTCAAAGTTTTCAACACAGTAGATTTTGTCCTTAAAATTAGTAGATACCTGCTGACTTGTGAAGATGACTTGTGTATCACCATACTGAACATCTCAAAAGGAACTGGTAGATCTACAGAAGTAATAGTGTGACAATAAAAGTGATTTTTTCTTCTCTGTTTGGATTATAAAAGTTTGGATGGCCTTTGTTTGACTTGTGCAGTATAAGCAATTAACGGACTGAGTTTCTCACCACACAGATCATATGCTGCTTTTTCCCACAGCTAGGAAGCCAGTCTCAAGTTGTTGACATCACTCTACACAGAATCACAGTTGCACATGATATATAACACTATGCATGTCTAGAGCATACTGGGAAAACCTAAATTATGTCACTTGTCGAATTCATTCTTAAAGTGTACTTTATTCAAGCACCAAATCTGTTTAGAGACCAAGGAATTATGAGTAGCTGCCCAAAATCCATGTCATTTTTCTCCACAAAACAGGTAACTCTGCAATGTCCCGTGCCTTGTGACATTAACTATCAGAACCCTAGGTTTGATGGTTTGAAACCCCAGTAAACCTTTCAGATGCATAAAAAGCCCTCTTCGCTCCCTGGTGTACTGTGTTCAGTTCTGGGCCCCTCTGGACAAGAGGGACATTGAAGTGCTGGAGCGTGTCCAGAGGAGAGCTACCAAGCTGGTGACGGGTCTGGAGGCCAAGCCATATGAGGAGAGGCTGAGGGAACTGGGCATGTTTAGGTTGGAGAAGAGGAGGCTGAGGGGAGACCTCATTGCCCTCTACAACTACCTGAAAGGAGGTTGTAGAGAGGTGGGTGTTGGCCTCTTCTCCCAGGTGAATAATGACAGGACCAGAGGAAATGGTCTGAAGTTGTGGCAGGGGAGGTTTAGATTGGATATTAGGAAGAATGACTTTACGGAAAGAGTGGTCAGGCACTGGAACAGCCTGCCCAGGGAGGTGGTTGAGTCACCATCCCTAGAGGTATTTAAGAAACGTGTAGATTTGGCACTTCAGGGCATGCTCTAGTGACAGAGATTGTAGGGCTTTTTTTTGTGTGTGTATGGTTGGACTCAATGATCTCAAAGGTCCTTTCCAACCATGAAGATTCTATGATTCTATGATTCTACAGACTAATTCTTAACGACTGGGCATGTGAATGAGACTGCCATAAGAAGACAACAGGAAAGAACACCCGGTGCTCTCCATGACTAGAAGCCATCTCTGAGAGACAGGAAATTTCAGCAGGACAAGAGAGGAGCATGCTCTGAAAAAAGGCAATAAGCATGTTCTGACATTCCTTATGTGGAAATCCAGCTGTTGGCAGATGACATCTTTTGAAACTGGTCAAATAATGTGGAAAAGACAAACCTCTAACTTGAGTAATAATCAGTCTCTTCAGTAATCTTTCTGTTGCACTTCATGACTGGAAGGAAATGAAGGTGTTTTCACTTCCAGTTCTTTGCATGCCATCTCAAAGGGGTGCTGAGTGATGCAATATACAAATCCCATTGCTACAGAGTGAACGAATACTTGAAAGCTAAATCTGCCCATCAATACCTGCGAGAAATGTCAGACTTGGAAGGAAAGCTCCAAAGGGGAAAAATATTACCCACATGCTGACAGATCAGGCTTTCGTTTCCCACCTGCTGATAAGAAACGAGATGAAGGTGATAACTTCTTGAGAGACAGTTGTATATTGATCCCCTTGCTGAGGAATGGAAGATGTGATGCATGATACTTTCTTACCTTCCCCTTGCACTTCTTGCGTACTGGGGGTGGTAAGCAAGGTTTCCACGTGAGCCGCACTGTAGCCCTTGAACCCTGTGCCTCCTTATGATAAACATCTGTGTGTATACTTTGTATGACCCACCAATCCACCACCGTAACCAGTCTCAGAATCAGCAGGACTTTAATTTTTCTTTTGAGAGTGAAGTGTGATTTGCCCTAATTGACCAGGTCATCGGCACATAGTCATATACAACCAGTCCTTACTGCTAAACCAAGGTTTTCTGCAGGTTTTGCCTTTGACCTAGTCACTAAAGAGAGCCTCCCTACTCCATTCACTTTCTCCCTTGGCTTGGGCTGTCCTCTGTGTCCACCTACGCATGGATTTAGATCACCTCTTTCAGTCCTGCGATCCCATCCAAGCCCACGCTGCTGCCTGTTGTGTCACAATCTCACGTGTCCACAGTGGAGCTCAACAGCTTCTCTTCCACTCAAGGGACTACTTCTGAGACACAGGAAGAAGTGTCGGTGTGTCACTGGGCTTTTCAGGAAGGCACGTTTCACTGGTAGTAGCCTGACTCCAAGCCTCCTCTGACATCTTTGCCCACAGGCCTCTTGGCTTATTCCTCAAACCTGCACCTCAGCTGCATGACTTTGACACGTCACATGTCTGCCCTGTCACCAAATCAGGAGGTTTGTCAGGTTTATAAGGGAATTACATTTTTCCCAGTCTTGGTTATGTAAAAATGTTTTCATCTGATGTTCCCTAGCTCAAAATCTGCTCATACAATTTCTTCATTGAAACTACATTATCATGATTCAGAAAGGGAATATTTATTTCAAAGATATTTCTGATAATGTTCTTAACCTGGAATAGGCAAAAAAAAGTTAGAATGAAATCCTTAATTGGAGTCTAATTTACTAACACAAATAGTCCCAATGATTTCAATAGAATTACACGAATTAGTGAAATGAGCAAGTTTTCCCTGAGGTAAACCTTTAAATTAAAAGTTGATGGAAATCTTGATATGGGGAACTGTTGACTGAATTTAAAATATGTAGCTCTGATTCTGGACTCATTTTTTACTTTAAGACTTGGTATGTTTGCCTACGTATATTTTACCCAACGGAGAAGAAAGGAGTGTCTTGTTAGAAAAATGAAACATCAGCATATTTCTATGTTTCTCCTCTTTGCTCTTCATTTGAAATAACTGATTGTTTTAATATTTTGGGTTTTTTTTAAAAAAGAATAATTGGAAAGATTGTAGAAAGCTAAGTCAATATGTTTGGCATATTCTTTTGAATTGGGTAAAGTTAGATTCTTATCTGCTTCATGTTATTTGTTGTTTGACATATTTGATTTGTAGCATCTAAAAGCCTGGATCACGATGGCAATCCCACTGAGCTCTACATGCTGAATCCTGCTTTCAGCGGAGCAGCGGAGAGATTGCATGGCCCATACCAACATCTGTTACGCGCACAGATGTGAAGAGGTACATTCCACAAGCGTATGCGTATTCCTGCGCATGTGGGGGTGTGTGTGTGGGGGGTGCGTGTGTGTGCGCGGACACACTCGCTCATGCACGTGTGCACTTTTCCCTCGCTTTCAGAGTCTGACGTGCAGTGAGAGAATTTTAATCCCATTTACTGACCTTCCTGAGAAGCTGAGGGAAAGAGGGGAGGGGAAAGCACACACACCTGCAGTTTATTTCCTTTAAAGAGATGACGTTAAGATAATAGAGATGGGGTGGAAGAATACTGCCCATTGCCAGGAGCTTGGTTCCCAGTGCACACAATACGGGGCCTCAGAAGCTGACAGGGAACTGCTGCCACTGGAATGAAGAACAGTATTGCCGGGGGGTCACGGAGCAGCGAGTGCAATTGACTAGAGGTATAAGTCTTAAGATGGCAGCAGGGAAAATGTTCAGTGACCAAATCAATCTGCTAAATGACCTTTCCTCCAGATGCGTACAACGTTATTCTTTTAAAGCTGAATTTGCATTCAGGTGCGTTAGCTTAGCTGGTTTTGAAGGCACTGGAAGCTGAGCGACTGCCTGTGGGAAGATAATTTAGAGCAAAGGGTTCGTGAGAGGATTTATTTAGCATGAAAAATACCTGCCTGATATTTGAAAGTGGAACTACAAGGGAATCTAGAAATAAGGTGCGAGAAGCAGAACTCAGCTTTGGCAGAGTGGTAGCTTTCCAGGAGATGTCTGGCTGGGTCTTTGGTGAACATCATCCCCAGTCCATGGAGATCATTTAAACAATGTGATTGGATACTATTTAAGGTGTTAGACTCCGAAGTAACTGCATTGTTTATGACAAGCCACATTTATGCCCGTTTTAATTATGACATACTCTGTATTTCTTGTATGAACTTCAATGAGAGTTTTGGTATGTAAAAATTAAGACTGGGCTATTTTAATCATGTTGGAGCTGGGTCCCTCTTTGGCCCTACTTTATTCTGGTTTTTCTTTGCTCAGTAGGGAAAAAATACACATTGCAGTATGCTGAAATTTAACCCATTGATGTATTCTTGTAGCATATTTCTGTCTACTGTCATTCAATCCTGACCAAAAAAACCCCCAACCTTCTCTTTTCGTAATGAAATCTTCTTCAACAAGAGAATTTCTTTCTTCTTTAGATTCTGTTTATGCCATACTGTGCCCTGATTCTCACTGATGTGGAAAAATTCATGGCTCTTTTATGATCTAAAGCAGATCTGAACGTAACATTCCAAAGATGAAAGCTGCACGAGCAGCAGCATGGAGTTCCTGGCACCAATCTCTGTTCTCGATATCCTCTGTCAGGAGAAATGTTTTCAGCTACAAGACCAATTTATGCTCTTCACAACTGAGTAGTGAAAGTGCCTACTCCCAGATAAACTGCAGTATTCTGCAGATGTGGTTACGCTGTCGTAAGTGGCAGGAGAGCTTCACTGGTCATGTTAGTGTCTTGTATTTGCACTACAAAAGTTTCAACCATGAAGACAAGCTGCAGTTTTCAGCCTCAAATGTTTCCTGATGGACTACGGCATATAAATGTCTTAATTTTCTCATGATTTCTGTTGGAATTCACTCTGCTAAAAGCCACTAAGTGAAAAAGCAGTATTTTGGTATAAAACTTATAATACGTTGTTACCTTGTTTTTGACATGCTTTGTGGTTTCAAGATCTTTTTGCAAGACAGCTTTTCATTTCTTTTAAGTCTGTCAGCTGAAACATATTCTTTGTTATGACAAAGTATTGATGCGCATGTCTAAGAAAGATACTAATGTGACAGAAAATGTCAGAAAAGATTTCCATCCCCACACGAGGAAGTATAAAGGTTACGCCACCAGAATCTGCTGTGCTCACATGTAAAAATAGTGCTTATTCAAATAGCTTGAACTCCCACATTTGCTTCTTTCTTTATCATACTGATTCTTACACTGGGATAATAGTTAAACTCATCTTTGAATAGTATATTTGTTGAAAATTTGGTAGTGCTGATGGTAACGATGGATTTCCCTCAGTTTGAGCACACATATGCAAGAGGAATTCTGTTGTGCTTACATCCTGTTTTGTTCAGTGTTTTTCTCCTACAGCTGGCATCTGAGAAACACAGTAAATACCCGATATAAGAAACTATCGGCATTGTGCTGTCTTTACCAGCTATCCAGTCTCATACACACCTCTGCAATCAAAGAGATATTTCTGAGATATATCCTGATATACAGCATTGAATCTCCCAGTTGCTGTAGCCAGGAGAGAAAAATGTGCTCAAAGCTGCTGCTTCTTTTTTTTTTTTTTTTAAAAAGGGTAACACACTTCAGCAATCAAAGGGTGAAACCAGCTAAAAAGTTACACAGAACTGTATTTAAAATCGTTGGTTTGGGAGTATGGGGGGTGTGTGTGTGGGGGGGTTATGTGTGGGAGAAATCCCCTTAACTAAACGCATTAGAAAAATGGAATGAATGTAAAATTCAACAGTTTAATTGGATCCCAAGGAATTATCTTGGAACCTGCAAACTGGCTTCCAAGCCCTGCTAACCAACTTACCTTCATCAAACGCTTAAAGGCTTTCCTCACATTGTCAAAAGCATTTTAAGCAAGCACAGCACTCAGCTACATACCATGACAAATTTTGCCTGTAGGCTGTTAAAATGGCTTTAAACTACTGAGGCGTGCTCTTAAAATATATATGTATACTTTGTACATATTTCATCCCAAGCTGGCTCCCTTCTCCCTAGCTGCTTTCTTCCCTCCCCCCCCCCCCCCCTTTTTTTTTTTTTTTCTTTTAGCCTTTATATCTCTGGAGTCTAGCAGGGTTATTAATTAATGAACTTGTGTATTTTCCGTCTTTAGCTGCTGAAGAGCGAGGAACTGTCAATCAGCGGGGACCCTCCTGAATTAGGTGAATGCTGACATTTGGCAAGTGTCATCACAGTTGCCTGCCCATGCCCTTGTAATGCTCTAAGCCAGTGACCCTTCCCTCTTTGTCACACATTTCAGGTAGCACTCAGAGCTCATTGTGTGCAACTGAGGTCAACCGCCAACCAACCAAGTGCTCTGTCCTGCTCGCACAAAGCTTTCCCTGAAGGCAAGAGAAAAGAATAATAAAAGGGGGAAATGGCCTGCTGAGCAAAGGCTCTGAGTCTTTTATAACAGGAGGTCGTTTTTGATTATAGGAAGGAACCTTCAGTGGCCATGGAAACCAAAATGCCACACAAAAGCCAGAGGGTGCTTGGGAGGTAAACAAGATAGATGAAAGGTGATGGTGCTTTTAATCTCCGCAATCAATGTGCTTAGGTGGGTGACTTTTATTTAATCCGTGTCTGATTAACCCTCTCCCTTTGTTTACACCATTATAGGAGTTTTCCTCCTGTAAAATTTTTAAACAAATGTTAAAAAATTCCAGGAGGGGGCTGGTCGCTGCAGTGTTTTCATCCTATTCACCCCCCTGATGTAATCATGGATGTTCTCATTATCCACATAAATGCCTAATCCTTCTTACTCCTGCTAAGCTTATCCTCAGTGCCATATTTTTGAATGAGAGAGTGAAAGTTCTTATACAAATACAAATTCTTGTGACTTTCTTTTTCGGACACCTAGCAGGATGAAATAACTGGAAACAATGGCACTCAGTAAGGAAACCTTTTCCACCCAGAAGCCTTGGAGCAGCTTGGTGAAAACTGGGTTTGATTCGGTTGAGTTATGAGCCCTTGAAAACTGCACATCTTACATGCTCAGACGTTTCTTAAATAATAGCAGTGGTTTTAATGACAGCTGAATGTTCGGAAGGAAGTTGTGCCGTGCATGCGTGCGCGGCTAATTTACCTACTTACTGAAAAATATACTCAGGGGTAGTGCTCCGAATGAACCCTGCCACATTCAGTTTGGGTTGGTTTACACGACTGAAAATTCTCTCCGACGGCTGCGCAAAGTTTTCCACAATAATGGGCATTTTATGGATGAGATTTTCAAAAGCCAGCCCCCATTTAGGAGAGCAGATCCCATTCAGACAGGAAAGGGAAGGGAATTTAAAAAAAAAAGGCCTGGAGGAATTTGTGTTCCTACATCCCTTTGGGGTTAAGGGGTGCACTCAATAAAGACAGGCATTTAAGCACTTATCTCCATCTCGGTGTCATTAGAGCATGAGCTTTAAAATCTCTCTGAATCTTGTCCTGGCTCCTGAATGAAAATAAAATGCACACTCATTCAGTTAGGCTTCCTAAACAGTCTGGAGGAAGAGAAAGATGTTTCAAAATAGCATTTGCAGAAAGAACTGCCTAAGCTCACTGACTTCAAGTTATCGTGGCCCTTTCCAGAGCTAAGATACCTTTGCCGTGTCAGCCAACAGCTGCCTCTATCCACCCAAAAACTAGGTCCTTCCCTGAGAACAGCTACCTATCTCAATTCTTTGAAAAAGTAAAGCAGAACTTAGCATTTCTTTTTAAAATACAGGCAGAGGAGGCACTGTAGCTGATGCTGCCCACTCTCTATGCAATTACCTGGCAATAAGAGTGCATGCCCAGGGCTGAGCACCATGCCTTCCTCAATGCCAGGATACTTGCTTGAACCTGGTCCCCTGCTGCCTGGCCAAGCAGGTCGAGCCTGAGGAAGAGGAGGTTGGAAATAAACATGATGGCTGAGGGCCCAGAAAGAAAAAAACAATGTGTTTGATCTCCTAATTCTGAAACCCTGGCAGAAAGAGAAGGTCCCTCTGAGAAGATGTCACTTAGGCTTAGCAGGGAGCGAAGGATGTACCTGGATGCTAGGCCAGAGTAGTTCTTTGCTTGAACCGCAGTAAAACTGCAAATACTTCAGGAGCTTCAAGGTAAAATAAGAAATTATATAAGAAAGACAAAATCCACACCCAGCTTTCTGAGCTACAATTTCAGGCTAACAACCAAGTCTCTCTAAATCTAGTTTTTTACCTTGCCTTAATTCCATAAAGGGCCACAGATGTCGCAATACCTGATTTTTAATTGACCTGCTGTTAATTGCTTGAGAGGAATTTGGGATGCAGCGAGTTAGGATCTTAATTATGAGCTTCCCAGTAGTTACAAGGCAAGAGCATGAAGCTGCCTCCGCTAGCCAAAAGGAATTGTAAAGGAAAAGATCTAGTCACTGGCTCTAGGCAAAGGAGGGGCTCTTCTTTCAGTGAGGGCTGACAACTTTGAACCCTCCTGTAGACTTAAATTCCTTTGCCAGGTAACGGTCTCTGAGGAAAAACACAGATGATGTTAGTTGCCGCCTTCTGCTAACGGTGAGCACTCTCACATGCCAATTGAAATGTTCAGATCCTGCTCTTCTGTTAGGTCTGGGGCTTGACTCTTCCTCCACAGCCCCTAATGTGGCCTCTATCCACTAAGCTGGAAGAGTCAGAGAGAGCTCAAACAAGGTGAGAAAAATTTAATTTTTCATTGAATACATGAAGAGACTGGGTCCAAGAACCGTACGCATATCTAAGCTAAAGTCATTCTCTCTCTGAGTCAACTGGCATTTAAACCATTTATATAAAATGGAGCAACACAAACAAGCAGGAAGTGAAAGGGGCCCACACAAGCATCTTTCAGTAATTTTTCCCCTGACAGTAGAAATTTTGGGTTCCAGTATCTGTGTGATATGATCTTGGTCATGGATCAGGGACACAACGAATCCCTTTTCATTCTCTTCTACTTTTATTAGCCACAGTCAGAAATGACCTTCTAGAGCTCTTTATTAGCAAGTCCCCACCATACAGCTAAGCAGGGTCAGAAGTTTGAATATTACGTATAAAATCAAAAGGAGAAATGTCAGTATATGGAGCCTTCCAGGTGACAAATCAGCGGTTATGGACTGGAGGTGCTTTAAGGATTAGCTATTAGATGAACAATTGGTCTTCAGGGTCTATTTTATGAATAAGTTTTACGGTTCATGTTCATGGATTTTTCCATGACTGAAGATTTTCAGGTCTTTCGAAAGCCCCAACCATAAAGTGTTCTGTATCTAATATTTTGAAAGGTTCATGGTCACTCAGGTGACCACGAGAATGACCCTTGTGCCTGTAACCTACATGTGAATGCAGTGGGAAGTAAGGAACTTTCATCCTCCCTTCCTACTTGTATCAGCATAAAGGTTGCCTACAGCTGCAGTGATCCATGCTCTGAAGACTCAAATTTGAATTAAACTTGCTTTAAACCTCACATGAACTGGTAGGCATCTTTCAAGGAGTCCTAACTTCTGATAAATTTCTTCTTTTGCCTAATTATGTCCAGGAAAAGTTTCCTGAGACGCCCTGCAGCAGACAAAATTTGGTTTGCTTCATCTAACAAACCCCAAGATTATTGCTGACAATGTATTGTGTCACACCAAAGCACTCACAGCACCGTTCTCACAAAGGAGCAAGAAAAAACAAATACTGCAGTCCTTCCCTAATTTTGCTCAAGCAGAACTCATCTTCATATACTAGTCTATTTAATGAGAACCTTGTGATCCATAATACCAGTTGGATTTGTAGACTTCTGGCTTTTGACAAAGTACGCTGAATCAAAGAGCCTGTGAAATATTTAATAACATTTTGCAGACGCAAAGCAATTTTTACCTATTATTTTGGGTGAATCTTCCAACATTTAAGTTGCCAACTTTTCTGGTATAATTTAAAATATTTTTTTTAAAAAAAAAACACCTCCACACTCAATAACTCGAACATATCACAATGAATGAATTATTTAGTACGTGCTCCACTCTGCTGAAAGAGTCCCTAAGTTGCAGTGAATAAACCTGGGATTCTGAAAAAGGAAAAGATCGTTTCTTCCTTCACCGTGTGGCTGGATTGTGACAGGCACAGCATCTGAATCCAGACAAATTGCTAGGGTCCTGTGAAGTTACAAGCGTACATGCCTGCTGCACAATAACAAAAATGTTATGATGCGGCCAATTTAGGCAAGCCAGTGACCACCATGAAATCTATTGACGTTTTCCTTGGACTTAATGTGGATACTTAGCCAAACCTCTTTGGCTGAGCAATTGAGCTTTATCATACTCCTTTCCTCTTCTCCCAGCTAAAAATATAAATACCCTCATATTTATGCTAGTGTAACACCACCTACTAGGAGGCAAGGGTAAGAAAGCTAGCTCTTTTAAAAATTAATGAGCCTTGGAAGGAAATGAAGCTGAGAGAGTATGAAAGCACATGAATTTCTCCTATACAGAAGAACCAGCATTCATTAAACTGTAACTCTACACTGTTCAAAACTCCAGTCCACTTCAGCAGTAGATTAGTATGAGTAAGGACTATAGAGTTCAGGGTATGTGTTTTTCTCCTGCCTGGAAAAATATATTACTGCATCTGTGGATAACAAGATTAGCAAAGACATTTGCTTTGTCACAGCGACATGCGCCTACCTGTGCCCTAGATGCAATAAAACTGGGTCTTGCAGTAGTCCAAGAAAATGGGAGATTTATATCCAGTGCTAGATTTGGGGCCCTTAGCAATGGTAGCAGTTGTAAGCATAGTCCTATTTTTAGACTGCCAGATGATGGGATTCGCATTAACTGAGCACGTTAAGAACGGCAGCCTGGAGTTTTTGGTACTAGTTAATATTAGAATTTAGAAGAGGTGAAAATGATTTTATTAAGCAATATGTCTTTAAACTGTTCCTTTGTTACTTTTTTGTTTTACTTAAAAGGGTTTAAAATTTACCCCTTTGTAGCTCTCTCTTAAATGCAAAGAGATGGGAAACTATAGGAAACCAATAGATTACCTTATTCACAGATATTTGTTTCTCAGATATGATCACATAACTCAGATTTTTGTACAGGCAGGTGTTACTTATTTTTTCTCATCCGTCAAGAAACAATCTCAAAGAAATCACATTCTGGGTCAGAATGCTAAACAAGAGCATATTGACCTGGATTCCTCTTGTTCTGTACATTTCAGACTTTTTCTCATACAGTGTCTTCTACTGAGGGTCATTTCTATACAAAACATTTCTATCAATAAATCTGTATCAAATTAAAGTTGATTTTTCTTGATATATTAGTGCAAACATACTGTGTTCATAGTTACATAGGTATAAATATTACTCCTAGTACCGTCTTGGAATAAGGTATACGCGTGCAGCACAGATCATACAGAAATGACTGTACCTATGTTAATGAACCATTTTACTTGAATCACTAAATGTAAATAAAGAAACACAACCTTACAACTCTGAAAGGAAATTGCTGTCAGATATGATGGATTGTATTTCCTGGCTCTATGGTTGGTACATTTGTATTTAGTCTTCATTTGATTATCAGCTATCCATATTGTGTTTATTGCATCTTCAGTCACTAAGGGATGTTCAATTAATTTCCATGAAGACACAGATACATCATTAGAAATGGAGATTTTTGAGGAGACCCACTTTGGTCTTTGAAAGACTAGCTATACAAAGGGTGATTTACCAAAAATGAGGAAGAATAAGTCTGTATTCTTTCCAGACAACCACCGTTGCCATTTTTAAACAACATTAATAAATGGAAGTTGAGTTGGGATGATGGAATCCAGTACCTGAAACAGTTCTGCTTCTCCCAGGAGTATACAGGATGTGTATTCCCAAAATTAGAATAATGTTCAGGTGCTAGTCACAAGAGGGAGCTCAGTGCTTCACAGCTATAATAGAAATAGATCTGGACTGAGAAGCGAAATTTGAATAGTTTGTAAAAGGATATAGAATATAAAATCAAAACCAATTTTCACTGCTTGGACTATATCAATTCATCTTGGATTTGCCCTAGAACATCAGTCTTTGGCATCAAAGAAAGAGGAGTATTTCCCACTCAGCTAATACATAGCTCACTTTCTCTGTCTTTCACTTTCCCAGTTCCTCGTATTTCTATTTCTTTTTCAAAAGTAGGTTAAAATGGAAAGGAAGCTGACAATTCATAACAGCAGTTAGGCTTAGGAGTGGACAAGAACCAAACTTCCTAGCATGGTTAAAAACGTTCAGAACTGTACATTTGAAATATCATTATATTTGAAGTGATATGATAAATAAAATGCAGAAAAATGGAAATGGGATTTTTCAGAAAAAAACTGCTTGCATACCTGAGATATCCTGGCTTGATAACTGCACATCGTAGATAGCTACAGAGCATCACAACCATGGGGATCATATCGGTGCGTACCCAAATGGCCAGTTACACCAACAGCCCAGGAATCAGAGAGTTGATAAGCTGCCACAGAGACAACCTAGTTATTTTTGGAATTAACACTTTGCCTGGAATACTTTGGTTTAAAAGTGGCATTTTTGAACTGAGAAACCATTGACTGATAAAACTGTGGTCGCGTGAACTTGAAAGCAAGGGTACTAAAGCTAGGAATCATGAGAACTGAAAGGAAATTTTCAAGAAATCCAAACTTATTCCAATCTTTGGATGTGAATACTACTTAAATTGTGTTAAGTCCAGCCCACAATTTATATCATGGGAAAAAGTATGATTTGGGCATTTCAGTGTTTGTCGTTCCAGATTAAACCAGGCTGATTTTTTAACAATGGTTCTTTTCTTATTTGCTTCACCCACTCTTGGTGTTGCCTGGGTGATGTAGTTGTTCAGATGTTGTGGGCTTCTTTGAGTGTTTACTTATCACTAGTGTAAAGCCTGTGGAATGGATTGGCTTGCTGAATTGGATTTACAACTGTTTTTCTTCTCCAGAACAGTGGAAAGTAACTGAAATGGTCATATATTTCTTCCTTCTTCCTGTAGATCCCCTTATCTTCACATGTCTCTTAACCTACATTGTCTTTGACATTCTCTCCCTTTTTCATGATCTGCATTCCCTGGCATTTTTCCCACTCCTCCTTGCAAAACCTACATTATCTTCTCCTGACCATCTGTTATGAAAATGCCTAGTGAAATGGGTAATTTAAAAAGCAGAGTCTGTACATATCTCACCAGCAAAAGATTTGTGATGGTTACAAACCAGAAACTGAAGCAAATGACCTCTGCAACACCTTCCCTAGGAAGTTCTGGATCCTGTGACAGTTAAAGCACTTGAATCAAGTTTAGGTCTAAAAGGTACACTTTCAGCCTATAGTCATGGACTTGATGTCAAAAGTACTTCTTAAAAGTACATGATCTGTGTTATGCAGTTGTGCAAAATAAATAAGCCTAATGATCGCTTCTGGCCTTATGAATATTTGCTCTTTTAATTTAAAAAGGCCACCATGTCCTACCATTTTTGGTACTCATGAAGTCAAGTACTGGTATGTTACTAAGGCAATTTATTAGGGAAAAAAAGGCATGAAGGCATGAAATGCAATAACATATTTCTTTAAATCTCCATTTTAAATTTCTGAATTAACATTATTTTATTTGTAATTTTTAAGAAGCTGTTTTCTAAATTTAAATAGAAAGCACTATAATTTTGGATGGCATAAGTTTGTGCTTGCAAGTAGTTGAATCCTTACATTAAGAAAAAAACAGACTCAGTTATGAGTACAAGCAATGATTCTGACAGACATGCACAGAGTAAGATACAGGATTTACATTTCCATGCATATATAATGGATATATAATATGTAAAGAAAAAAGGACTTGATTAAAATTTTCCACTGAAATTGTCTTTGGCAAAAGACAGGATTTTAAGTAGCCTACATTTTTTTTTTACCTGACGTACCTTTTATCCATTAAAAGTTTTCTTCAAAAACTTTTTGGCCAGAATATGTGAATGTCTAGCTTTAGGACTATTTTCCCCCTCATTTCCCAAAGAAGCCAGGTGTATGTTATTATACTGTCTGCATAGCCTTCCATCTTTCTGTCTATTGTCAGCCCCTCTCAAACTGTAAAATATGTTGGCCACTTTTTGATAGAAGTCTCTTGAGTTTAATCAACGTTAACCATTTGGAAAAGAGAGAACCTGGTAGGGTCCCATTTAAGGAGAATGTGTAGAGGGATCTTCTCTTTTCTGTATGGATGTTCAGAAGTCAAGATGCAACTACTATCTGATCAAACAGCATTTGCATAAATAACTAGCTAACCAACACATACAGGATTCAGACATAATAAAAGGTTACCCTTCCTTTCTAGCAGGTCAGAAAGTGAAGGATTTGTGAGGGAACTAGGGGCATTCTGCGGTATGGAACAGAAGACACAAATCTGTAGGAAGCCAGGCTTCATTAGTTGCTCTTCTCAATAACAAAGACAATTCACGTAACAGAGGAGAGGCCTTCTCATATGGCCATGAAGTAAGTTCAAAAGAGACCGGGTGACTTACCCTGAGAGAAAAATTGAAAAATCTTGCTTTTGACCATCTGGATGCTCTTACGATCAAGGCAACAAAGCAAACTATAAATTAGCACAGGACATTTTGAGTTAATTCCAGTAGCCCTTACGGGCAATGTCTTGGCAGTCAGGATCTGATGGCTGTGAGGCTCCTCAGCCACACTCTTCACCTAGAGACATCCCATCCTGAAAGGCTGCTAGCTGTATCCCACTGCTCTTCTCTGAGGGAAACCTGAGGGGGCACAGATGGTCCAATGCTACAGCTGTAAAGGCACTAAGAACATCAAAGTCAAGACTTCATTTCCCTCCAGCACAGCAGGTTTTAAAACAACAACAACAACAAAAACCTCCTAAACTGTCAATAGCTCAGGAAATAATCTCAGCCCAGATTGGCAAGAAGTCAGATAACTTCAAATTGGAAAATGTGTGATTAATTTGCTAAATGCAAGGTGACATGCTTGAGAGGATGGTCTGTATTTGAAATCAGGGAAAGTTGATTAAAAATTATGCTCTCTACTAAGAAGGAAATAGTCATCCTGAATCTATGGTTTAGAGCATGATTTTATTGTACTCTCATTCAAGTGTGCAATGCCTGATTGAAAATGAAGCAAATCTAATTAATTAATATTGGCCTCCCGCGATCATGCATCTGCACCACACTTCTTGAGTGACAATCCTAAACATCAGAAAAATATAGAACTCTTTATAATCAAGGATCTTATAAACAACAAAATAAATAAATAATAAAAAAACCCAACTCCCCGAACCGTATCCTATTGCTAAGAATAATCCAACGGTATTTTAACCGCCCCGCTGAACAGACAGGCCTTACATCGCGCTCTGAATTTCGCCAAACTGGGGCTCTGGCGGAAGGCCAAAGGAAGCAGGTTTCAGCGGCGCGGGCCCTCCACTGAGAACACCCCACCGCCGGTCCCCCCGAGCCGGGGCACCGCGCATTCATTTTATGTGTAGTGCTCCTGTGTCTCACAACTGCTATGTCTGATATTTTCTTTATGACTTCAGCTTATTTGCAGATTTGGCTGCAAGATGTATTTTCACACAGTGCTCGATACAAAGTCTAAAACTGAAGCTCAGAAATACAGGCTACCAAATTTAACTGAATTAACTTGATCTCTAGAAATAACAATTTTGGAAAGACAGAGGAATCTATTCCTATGTAGTTTTGACAATTTGTGGCATGCACTGTGACACCAAAAAATGATATACCGAAAGTATATACAACCTTAGCTATCAGTCAAGTGAAATTGCATCACAGATACTTGACAGAAACATGGAGAAACCCAAAAAGTAACGTTAAGCCCCTAGTGGCAGATAACAACCGTAAGTACCCACCACCAATTTTGTACTGTACATCATAGACTGGCATTCTAACTTGTCTTGCTCTTCTCACCCCAACTTCTCTTTAGAAAGCTACCAATGGCCAGTAGTTTTTTTTGGGTTTGGTTTTTTTTTTTTTTTGTGGATCTTTGTGCCCGAAGGGATAAGGCATTTTTTGGGGGGGAGCTAAAAAAGAAATAAAAAATTGGCAGGTGTAAGGAGCAGAGTTGCAAGTGCATGATCTGTGGGCTCTGTGTCTGTGGTCTTTCTAAAGTTACGGATTAGTGGATGGAAGAAGACATATCTGTTAGGTGGCCATAGATTTTCTTTTCCTTCCTTTTTGGGTTTCCATGTGGTTTTTATTGTAATTTAAAGATGAAGTTCCTGTCTTTGCAAACACAAAATAGATATCAGCCTGTTGACAAATAGCATTATTTCAGGTGTTCATCTTCTCAACTGATGATCAAACCCCTTTCCAATTTGTACATAAACTCCCATTATGAAAAAATAATTCTTTTTTTTTTCATAAATACAAGTACCTATTTCAATAGATCTTATTTCACTGTTTCAAAAGGCTGAATAATACTAAATGAATGAAAATAGAGATGTTGTCAATTTCAGAACAAAATCTCTAGCATTTAGGAGACTGATGTGGTTGGATTCTTCTCTGTCCATGCTGTTAGGCTTAAGTGCTTAAAAAGAAAAACTGTATTTGTATTTCTCCACAGAAGACTATGCCAGTGATCTGACCTCAATCAATGAACTCTTAGGAGAACCACACAGGTCCCAGAGATGGCTAAGAAGAGATGGCTGGAGAAGCATATTTATTATTTTTATTGTATGCCTCATACTGACACTTGACTGATTAATACAAAACATCCAACTCTTTCCAGCAGCTGGCAAAAAAGATTAATTTTTATCTCATTATTAACATTCCCATCCAGTGATGAACTATAAAACTTCTGCCTGCAAATCTAAATTGAAAAAACGTCAGACAGAATCAATATTTTTTCACGCAGTAAAAGCTTAAAAAACTGTCCAACTGGATATCTTCAGGTCTGCTGTTAATATCTGGAGTGAGTTCCATGGACAATACTATGATTTGCCAAAGTACTTAAAGCACATGCTTGATTTTAACCTCTGAATAGTCCCATTTGACTGCAACAGTATTTAAGCAGGCTTGCCAAACTGAGAACTGAGGGTGGACTTGGAGCCAGAGAGCAGCCTTTCCACACCCCTCAGCCAGCACCTCTAAGGAGTTCTGCTACCTGGATGCAGGTGGCGCAGCAAACATTTACATGGAGGACAAGATATAAGTGCAGGGAAAAGGTTTTCTCAGGACTATCAGATTGATTACAGAGCAGTATGACATAATATTTCCTATATTTCCAATTCATGCAGTGTGAAATTAATATTTCCTATGGTACTTCCAATTCATGCTGTGAATATAATTTTATACATGACCAAGTGCTTAGAAACTCCTACCTGCTTGTAAAATGAGCAATCTGAAGGCAAAATAGTTACATAGATACATAGATACAAGGGTATCAGTGAGAAATTCTACTGGATCCTTGCGTCACATGTAGAGCAGAAAGCAGGTCTCAATATAGTCATCAGGGAGTCTGAGTGCCTCATTTCTCTACTGCAGGCATTCCCCTAGCATTAAAACCAATTCAAAAAATATTAATATCCCTATTGCCATGAAAATCTGTACATTGTTTAAATGTATAGATACATGCATTTTATATATGCATATATATGTGTGTGTATATATATGCATATAATTCAAGTGGTCAGTTGTAAAAATGCATATATATATATGCATTTATATATATATGCATTTTTACAACTTTACAACTTTACAATTGAAATATGCATATATATATATATATGCATTTTTACAACTGACCACTTGAATTATTCAAACATGGAATTCCATGTTTAGCTCATATGGATAAATTACTGGAATAACGGAAAGTAGCAATACAACAACAATAGATGTAATGGCAGCCTTAGCCTTGCAAGGTATTTTATATGTAAAATGAAGGGACACTTAGAACAAGCTTAAGCATGGCTTTAGAGGCCTAATTTACTCAAAAAATGTTATTGGTTAATTACACAAGAGAATAACTGGTTTTGTTCTCATGTCTTAAATTCTGGAGTTTTTAAATTCTGTAATCACAGTTGGCGAGTCTGTCCCCAAGATTCCCCTGTCACTAAGAGTTTTCCTCCAGCCTTCACAAGGGCAGAAAAAACCCTCATCAGCCTGGATTCATCATGCTAAAGGTTTTTTTGCTGGAAACTCATCACATGTGGTCGGTGTGGGTTGGCGAGCGCTCGACTTTGCTAGCAAACTCTATCCACTAACCTTACCACCAAAGCTGAACCTGCCAGAGACCACTTTCCCTGATGACACTACTGACAGAGTCTTTGTCCAATCTGGAATGGACGAATAAGTTTAAACAAAAAAAAAAAAGAACTTACTTAAATAACTGTGTGAAACTCAATTTGTGTTTCCAATGAATCAGTATTTTGGTTTTTAAAAAAGCTGACATAACCTTTCTTGACTGTTTTTTGTTCTGTAGTCACTTTTAAAATTCCTGGTTTGAGCCAGGCCAGTAAGTAGAAACAGAAAATGCTACAGAACTACCTTTCCTTGATGAGTTTTTTACAAAGCAAAACAAAACCAAAAAAGGAAGTTGGATAAGTCTCTCAATCTCTCAAGAATATCACTTTTTGCAGCTTTTACTACCAAGTTTTACAAATTCAAGATTAAGCTAATTTAAACCTAACTTTTTTTACCCCCTGAAAATGTAACTGATGGTGACATTTTATGTCAGAAATCTGATGTGACTCCAGGCTGGATTTAGACATGGATACAAGTTTCCTTAATGGTTTAAGAGGTAGAAATATTGCCAGAATTGTGCTATTATGGGAAGATTAATTTCACATAATCTGAAAAATATTTGTACATTATATTTATAGTGTCCTGATATAGCTGTATTTGAGGGCTGGAACTTTTCTTCACTAGTCACTGAACCAACAGGAGGTAATGCTTTTATCAGTTTTGTTTTGGCACATGGTAAAGAGATAATGGAAGTTCTAATTATAGCAGATAGCTTTGAATCCTGATCTGATTTAGTTTAAATTAAATATAAAAGCAAACACAGGCTAGACAGCAATGATGAGTCTTCATTTCAAAAAAAAACAGGCCTGGAAAACTTTATGAAAACTATTCCCTGAGATTCATAGGAAGAAGAGTTAGGTGTGAGGTCTTTCACCAATGAGAACAGGATTTAGACTGAACACAAAATAAATGTGACACAAGGAGCAAAGTGAGTATTTTGTGTCATCCAGAAGGGACAACATTGGCATTACAGCCAATAAATTAAGATAAACTAGGTTAATTAAGAAATATATGTAGCAATTAATATTATCGCAGGCAAAATACAGGCAAAAGAACACATTCAACAAGGTGTTCAGATAGTCTCCATCTCATGTTGCTGAAATAACTAATCTATGCACTTGCAAGATCTTGTAGCAAGGACTTACAATAATTTATCAAACTGAATGCATTAATTCATCAGGTGATGCAGCAGTTTAGTAAATTTAAGGAATGAGCATGTCACAGAATCACAAAATCATTTAGGTTGGAAAAGACCTTTAAGATCATGGAGTCCAACCATTAACCTAGCACTACCAAATCCACCATTAACCCATGTCCCTAAGGGCCACTTCTATGTGCCTTTTAAATACCTCCAGGGATGGTCACTTAACCATTTCCTTGGGCAGCCTGTTCCAATGCTTGACAACCGTCTCGGTGAAGAAATTTTTTACAATATCCAATCTAAGCCTCCCTGGCACAACTTGAGGTTGTTTCTTCTTGTCCTATCACTTGTTACTTGGAAGAAGAAACCAACACCCACTGCTCCTTTCAGGTTCTTACACATCTGGTGCTCTAACTACTGAGTAACTGCAAAAGTCCGAGCACAACTCATTCCTCTGCCCATGTGTTCAAAAAGAAACTTTCCAGATGTGTAATGAAGGGAACCTCATTCTTACCTCCAAGTATGGGAGATTTCAAGCTCTGTGAAACCCAGTTTCATGAAGGTTTTTATCTCAGCTGTGGAAAGATGCTTCTATGTATATGGGAGAGACAAGATCTCAAACATGCTTCATTCCTAAATGTTGCTACTACCTGGCTTGACGCTTCCTAACTGCTACTTTAAGTACCGGCATCCCTCAAGTCTGGAGTTTAATGCAGGTGAGCACCTAACTCAGAACTATGAATGCCATTCTTAGTCTGTACGCTGACCGTCAGGTGCTGTTATGCTTAGCTGGGCATTGTCTATGCCGTTTTGGAAAATGTTTTAAAAAAACTAAACAAACAAAACACTCCCTCATTTTATGCCTGTCACCCCACCTTCTCTGGGAGCAAGCTGTCCTTCTTACCTTTGCACATGTCTTTTAGACAGCTGAGAATGAAAATAACCCATTAGATCTTACTGCACCTTAGTCCTCTTGGATTGTTCTTTTCCAGAAAGAAATTGCACCTCTTCTGCGGGTAGGATTGCCAGGAGCTGCCCAGTCTGAGTGATCCCTTTCTCAATTCTTTTGAAATTGTCAGCAATATTCCTGGCTTTTAGAGAACATTAAGTATTTGGTCTCTTAAAATTAAGCACTCTTTAAGTTGTTCCGTGAGGGAAAGCCCAAACCACTAGCCAGTTTTCAACATATAGATTTTTTCCTATAGTTATAAGCTTAACAGAAAAAGTGTATTATGACATTCCTGTGAGATTTCTCTCTACAAGAGAAAATTAATCCCATTTGTAAGCAAATTGATAGGGAGCTTATATAGTGAGAAAATGTTTTTTTCTGCTATTTTTTTGCTTTGCTGTTATACTACCACTCATAATATTTTTGCTTTATTCTTTAATGACCCTTCTTTCCAAAAATCTTATGAATGGAACAACACAACCTGCATTTCTAAGGACATCTTAAAGGAATGTAGTTAACTAGCAGGTGTACGTTTGACACTTGAAAATCAAGAACGAGCGACTCATCTGTCTTTGTATCTCTGGAAAGAGAGGGTAATCCCCTCACAGACCACACTTGAAAATACAGATTTTTTTCCATGTACAGGTTGATTACTGGAGGTTTTGTTTCTTTTTCTTCCACTTGCATTCCACGGATTCTACCAGATTTACAGAGACATGACATTGAAATACAGCAGTGTTAAATCCAGCACATTAAAAAAAAAAAAAGTGCCTCTAGTGCTGTATTGGTCCAAATAAATCTACAGTCACATTCTCCTACCCTTTGCCAGACAGTTTGTTTTTGTCTGTCTTTAATTTTCAAGCTTTTGGGGAAGGAAAGTGTCACTATTTCTTTTTGTAAGTTTACATAAACTGCACTCTTTAGTGCAAGATAAATAATGCATAAAATCTATTCATGCTGTTTGAACAAGATTGAGGAGAGTCGCAAGAAGAGAGCTGACAATGCAGATTTAATAGTTTGATCAGTCAAAGCACAGATTCCCAACAACTGAATCAGGTTGATTCCCAGCAATCACCAGCCGCTGAATGCATTGTGATTTCGCATTATCAGTTGGAAATTGAATTAATGACATCCCCTGAACCCTAATCTCTTTCCTAATTGCTTGTGACGTATTTTTCAGGAAAGTGGGCAGCTTTGGAAAGGTTTGAGTTGCTCTGTTAAAATACCTGTTTTGTCATCTATTGACATAGGTTGACTGGGAATCCAGGGATACTGGGGTTTTGTGTAATTTCCAGAGAGATTTAATTATTAGTAATTACATAGCAAAACAAACAAAAAGACTTTTCTGCTTTGCTTTTTGTCATGTTTCTGCCCCCACATTAAAATGTAAGCATAGGCTTCTGGGAAAGGGCTGAGAAGGAATGTAGTACTACTTCGATGCAGTAAAACTTGATTCGCTGGAGGGTCCCATGGAGAAAAACTTCTCATCTATGGCAGACACCTACATTTGAACTAGTTGCCTGAGTCCTCTTTAAAAATGGGGGGCGGGGGGGGAGGAAGAATGATTCATCTCATCCTGATACAGGCAGATAAATTATGTGAAATGAATTGTTCTTTAAGAATATTTACTTCACTCTTTGGCTGTGAAAGCAACTTAGTGTGATTAGCTCAGTTGAAGGCATCTACACTGAAAACACGTACAGCTAAGCTAGGTGAATCATTCCTTGAGGTTTTTGTCTCTAGCGGTAAATTAAGCCATGCCAGGGAGTGTTCCTGGGTACTGGAATTCAGTCATCTATAATATTCAATTATTTAAACACCCCATGGTGTAGTTTCGGTCTATTCCACTTAGGACTCCACCAAACAATTCCTTAGCATGGTTTAGGAGCACACACAGGCCACCAGCCATTCCTAGCAGGCAACGTGAATGTAGCCACCATGTCTTTGAAGGTAAAAGAGTTTACAAATACAAATGCAGCTTGGTCCTTGCCAGTTGTCCTCAGTGCCAGAAAACTGTTCAAGTGATGTTTAATTTTCTACTACAGATGTATCCTGAATATCTAAGTTTGAAAGTAATGGTAGGGGACAGTAAGCCTTCATAATGAAATATGTCAGGTATTTTCATCAATATATTGTCTACAGCATCTTAGTTTATCTGTTAATGGCAAATCTGTACATAAATTAAACCAGGATAGGAAGTCTTAGAGTATTTCCACAGTATACAGTGTGAATCACAGCAAAACATACTCCTGAATAATGTGATACATTGGAAAAAATCTAATGTGGCCTAAGTATCTGTGACTCCTCTAATTACTTCAGTACAGCTTGTGCCTTAGGGTCCTGATACAAGGAAAATGGTAAGAACAACCAACGCGTTTTTGGTGCAATTTACTATATTCTATCTGCCTCCTTTTCTTGTCTAAATATTAAAATAGAAAAGTTCATGAGCCTTATGTGATATATTTTAATTAAACAGCTGCTATAATGTCATTTCTCTACTATGAAAAGGTGTTTGCCTTTGTACAGTTTAATGACAGCTTATTATTACCATTGTAGCAAAACAGTATTTTAGGCTAGAGGTAGGTTTTTCTGATGTAACCAAGACTTTCATATGTGATATGGAATTATCTGCTTGGAAGCTAGACATATGTGTAAACCTTGCATAGACACCAGTATGGAGCAATTACACAGATTTCCTCTCCATTCTTGATTTTTATTTGCTATTACCAAAAATGTGTATATGACACTGAATGTCTTCTGAAAAACAGAAAGTTTAAGACTTGATCCAAATTCTGGGGTGAATTATTCCATGACAGTGACATCTGCAAAGCGTATATTTTAATGTAAAACATATATCAAGTAAATAAATTATTCCTTTAAAATATATTAAATTCCTTATATGGAATAGATACTATGCTCTCTGATTCAAACAAAAATTACAAAGTCAATGAGAAATGAGAACAGACTGTTTGCAATTTTCTGAGATCATGAGAAACTGCTGAGCCAATTGGTAATTTCAGCCCACTTGTTTATTTCTCAATTAACGCTCCTATAAAATAAAGAATAAACAAGCTTTGCTCTGCCTGTTGCTTAATTAGCCATAACAAAACTTTCTGAAGTGTGGTACCTCAGCAATTGAAGGTATCATGGTTGTAGGCAGGGGCCTGCCAACAACAATATGAAAAACTTCTGAACCTTGCCAAGACTGCTCCTCAGCAAGGCTGAGGCTTCTCCAAGTTATACGAACCATTTCCTGCAGATGGGTTGGACTTTCTCCTTCAACACAATTTTTAAAAGTTATTTATTTATCATATTCTGGGTATCTTCTCTTAACAATACTGTCTTGGGGTTGTTTCTGGAAAAGCTTAGATAATTGGTTCTGGCTTCCATGTAGTAAGACACTTAATTCAGGGCCTCATGTTTCAGTAAATCCCTACAGTTAGTTACACTGTATAGTATAAACCACATTCCACTGATTTTCCACAAGCACCTGAGATGAAGGAAAAGTTTTCCATAACATCCTTCATGGACTCGCTGCTGGACGGTGGTTTGGATTACCCAAGTGAAAGAGTCAGGTGTAGGAGAATTGATGCCCCTCGGTCAGTGGTCTGCTTAGAGCGGGTGGACAGAGAGTAGGTGGGATATGGTGGACTGGGAAGGAAGGGGTGAACATGGTCTTTACTTCCTTATTGACTGCCTAGAGCATCTGAGACAGTGCTGACAGGGAAGTAGTTCAATGCTGATGTAAGCCTGCAGTAAATTAGTAGGATTTGGGAGCAAATGGGAAACAGGAAGGAAATTGTGGCACAGCATCTCAGAAATGCTCTGCCTCCCAAAGACTTTTCCTGAGTTAAGTGTGACTGAAGATGCCATTCTTTGCTCTGGAGAGGAGCTAAGTTAAAACCTGGCTCTTGCTCAGTGTCCACCAGCCTTGGGCAGGCAGGAGCTGCAGGGAGACCTGGCCAAAGGCAGGCACTTATGCCTGTGCTTTTCATGGAGGCTTTCTTGCGAGGGGAGTTCTGAAACCGTGGCTCTACGCATAGCGTACATCTAGTAAATTTGTGTGTACAGATATGCAAATAGCCTCCCTGCTTGGACTCACGAGGTCCTCCCTGGCTGTAAATATTTCCTTTGACAGTCATGCTATTCTAAACACACATTTGCCTTGCAAGAAAAGCAACACTAACTGTAATACAAACTTGGCTTAGACATGTTCCCTGTTTTCTTAGATTAAACTCCTTTCTCCAGCTGCATCTATTTTAGGGTCTGATCCACTTTATCATTGGCTCTCGTGCTTCTGAAGGGTAATGAAAACTTGTGGAGAACACAAAGTTTGTGCAGCAATGAAAAAGAGCAGAAACCCTCTTGAATAAGAGGCTCGGTTACTGTGGCATGCACAGTGACACCTCTGAGGACATTTGGATGAAAATTATAGACGCTCATTTAAAAAAGAGACAGGATAGGAAAAGCTGGTGAGAAAATTCACAAATCAAGCTAGGAAAAATCAGTGTGAGTCCTCTCCAGACAGATACTGTCCATCTGTAATTGCTTGCAGAACCACCTCGGTACGCTTTCCAAGCATTTTAGATTTTTTCTAGCATTTGTTCTTCATTTGGTTAGGCCTGTTTGCTCACTTGCTGGAGTCTAATACATGGTACATGATAGAAGACATGTCCACGAAGCCTACCATCTACTTTGCAAACCCACAACTTCCAAAACAGCCATCTAAATGCAATTCATTCTCAGTTGGCAAGCTCCATTGGTATTGTGGGGTGATAGAAATAGGGATGGGAGAGACTTTCATCAGCTCTTTTATAGCTCATGGCCACTGAGGAGATTGCCACTCATGAGGGCTGTCCCAAAGGACACAGCTAGGATTATTCACTGGAAGAACAGGAGATCCCTGTACAAAGACTCTTTTAGGCTGATTAGGAGTCAGCTTGCATCCAAAAACAAGGTAGTCAGTACCAGGCTTAATATACACCCACTCCCTATGCCCAGACCCAGCTGCTGCACTTTATGCCTGTACTGGTCTTGCAGGTGGTCTGGTTTGTGAGTCTGTGGGAAGTGCAGCTCAGGGAGTGGGGTGTGATCACCCATGGCCGTACGAGCGTTATGTTGAAGGGAAGCTGCCAAGCTGGAAATGAGCAGTAGGGAGAGTCTGGGAGAGAGCAACGTTGGTGAAGGAAATGTTTGTGAAGGAAACATTTGTGAAGTTATGCCCTTGTTTTTGCAGATCTACAGTTCTTTATTCCTTTGGAAAGGCGGGTGCAAATCAGGTGCCAAATGGGAACCTGAACTGGTAGTATTTGGTGCTCATCTTGCAATTCTTTGGATAATTTTAAGTGAGCATGTATGCAAGCGAGGCAATGGGTAATCAGGCTCCTCATGTAGGTAGGTATGTATCTTCCACTTTAGAAGTCAAGCAAACGAATTGTGTGATGTGGTTGCTTTGAAGGTGTTTTATTTTGCTTTTTAGATGGTTCTCTGAAAAAACAGGAGAAGTGCCAGGCCTTCTCAAATGGAGAATGAAGATACACAGTTCTCATTTTGGGATACTTTTTCTTGGTGGAAGGGACAAAAAGAAAAGATTTCAGGGAGCTGCGAATAAGAACGAGCAGGTGAAAAAAAGATTAATTTCTGGTTAAACCTTTCAGTCAAGATTTTTTTATAAAAAGGAATTGCTATTTAAATTTTCAGATGTAATAATACGATGTGAGCTTCCTGATGTCTAGCTGAGAAGAAAATTAATATCCTTATTTATTTTTGGTAGTTTAGCATTGACTCATAGAATCATAGAATCTTCATGGTTGGAAAGGACCTTTGAGATCATTGACTCCAACCATAGCATTGAAGATACTCAAATAATTTTAATTTTTAAATAACATTTTGGCATTCTTAAATCAAAGATATATTTTCTACTCTCCAGCCTAAAGCTTCTCCCCAGCTTCCTTAAAAAAAAATTCTAAAAAAAACCCCGAAAAGTTCAATTCAAATTTTTTAATGGCATTTTCAAAAGAGCTTTACTGGGTTAGTACTAGCTCCATTCTCTGCTCTTCTTTTTCTCCTTTGAGATTTCAATCTCCACTTTTTTTTCTGTTTGTTTTGGGTTTGTTTTTTTTTTTAAATTATTTTTGTAAGAGGCACGTCTAATCTTTCTGTTATCATCATTTCTCTCCATGTTACCATTGCAGCAACATTACCAGTGGCTGTTGAATTTTATTTTCATTATTACCTTTACTGTGATTCTGGATATATGGCATGTGAATTTTTTAATATTACTTGTTTACTGCATTCCTTTCTAATCATGCTAGTCCCCAAAACATGACTAACGCTAGCACATCAGGTAAATCAAATCAGCATCAGTTTGTCTGGGTGATTATTCCTCTTAACGCTTCCCAACAGACACATGGTTTTGAGAAGAACAGCAGCCTGGGTTGTTTGTACCTTCAAAGGAACTACGTGGGTAAGCCTGGGCGGCGTGTAACAAAGGCTTTATTTCAAAAAGACGGCAGCAGGAAGTGGAGAATCAGGATCCCACCTCCAGGCAAAAGAACGCCTCTTGGCCCGGGAATTAAAGATGCTGTTGGTAGGATGGGTCTCGATTCCTGAATTCGGCTACCAAAATGGTCCTTCTCTGTGTTTGGGACCCAGGCCAGACCCCAGCCTGATACGCCCTGTTCTGTTGCTCTGGAGTTTCTGACCAAATTTGGCACCGTCTCTGGCAGCAATTAACAAGGGCTTTGGCCTAAAGCTTGAATATGATTACCATAAGCATCTACTACAGTAAATATTTCATTAACATAACTGTTTCTTTTCAGTCTAGGTCCCATATATTTTATATATTTTATTTCACATCTTAAAATAATAATTTCATGTCGTCTACTGTGACTTGCAACCGGTGGTCTCAAAGCAATTGGCAGATTTCAGAAAATACGTGACAGTTCCTGCGATCCTTTGACTGCATCCCTTCAGCGAAATCTTGGAATGGATTCAGTCGGGTTTTCCTTGAGGAATGAATGAGTTGGGTCTGTCAAAGACGGGATTGCAGCAGCTGAAGCTAAAAGTGAGTCACCTTTGAAGAAAAAAGGCAAGGGTTGCACCCACAGTGGCAGGGATGGAGAGGGGGGAGAAGAAGATTTACAAACATCCCTCAGGTATGGCACAACAGCTGAGGGCGCAGCGTGGAGAATAGGATGTCTGCCTTAAGCAGAGGGGGACTTCTGTCTATCTACAGAGACACCACCTGGGATTCCCCCAGGCCAAAAGCGGTCAGCAACTTGGATCAGAGACTGCCTGGAAATCTGTCCTCACGACAGGCTGCCATTTCCTGACCACATCGTGTGCGAAATGACTGTTCTTCACTTGGTACAAATGTGTTCCTATGGTATGTTAGTACAAATTCCCTAAATCCCGAGTAGATGGGAACTGAGGTAATTATATGAAGTTCCACATGTTGTAAAAAATAGTACTGCTTAAAAGCATTTAGTACGATTAGACTGGATTTCCCAGAAGAAGAAATACTGCTCTGAATGTAAGATCACTTTATGTTTTTAGCCTCTTAAATCCATCTTCCTGTTACAAGTTTCCTGATTTATTTTTTTTTTTAACCTCTGTTTCTACAATGGAGCTGAACAGTTGTAGATGTTTCTGTTAATGTTAGTACATATATTTCCTGGTCAAGGCAGCCAGTACCTATCCAATGGCATATCTTTAACCAGCTCACTAAAAATGGAGCTTATAAGGGATGTAAAAAAGGATATTTCTGTGTGCAGGGGGGATGTGAGTGAGAACGCAGCTCTATCCCTGAGCCCTGGTAATTTACATGCAGTAACGTCATAAACCTGTCTAAGTGTGGGAGGCTCCACGAACATGGCATGAATCTGTCAAATTCCAGTCTCTCTGGTATACTTGGCGCCAGTTCAAAATCTTCTAGAGACTGAAAAAAGAATCCTAAAAACAACATCTCCCAAATATATAAATTAGACACCACAGAGCACAGTGATAAGCATTTCACGAGGATATTTGTGGAGATTTGCTTTCTTCTTTGGCTGTGTTTCACTTCCTGCAGGTTTTTCCCTGATTATAAACCTGTCTGCTTTACCTCCAGTGAGCTTTGCATCCGTATTGTCACCTGCAGGCTGGTGACTCTTCATAAGACTGCCTCCACCGGAAAGAAACAATAAATTGCAATAAAACTTTTATCTGTGTGCTTGGTCAAATGCAATTTGCTGCGACTTTGAAAATCTACATCTGTTCTGTATACAATTTGTATTGCCATTTGTTACACAGATGTGTAACAAGACAAATACCTGTCCAGGCTTACATGTGATTCAGAAATGCATATGTTAATCACGCTGGTGGAAGGAGGTGAAGGAAAAGACAATAAATCAGCCTACAAATGGTTTCACTTGGAAAGGTCTAACAGAACAGGGTTATTTTTATCCTAGGATGCTTTTAATTTGAATCAAAAATGCTTTACCACATGTTCTGCCAGCAGTTCAAAAGGATTGGTAACAAACATTTAATCTTTTTTATTCTGGGATTGGCACTAAGCCCTCATCAAAAAGCGTATGCAGTCAAACAGCTTATCTCCACTGAGCTGTTTCCCTTAATGTGTTCCTAATTATAATCCTATATATTGCTCACTGTGGCCGATTGAACAATATGGCAGTAATTTCTTTACAGGCCTCGCTGTTCTTTGAACTGCGAGTACAGAGGGCTAGAACGGAACCAGATCAATGGGATTTGAGTGCAGGGGAATCCAGCCAGATGCAATCTCTGGAGAATGCATTTCCAGCTGTTCTCCAGAAAGGGACTGGAGCAGACAGCTGGTAAGTGTGCAGCCCCTTTCGTACAACCCCACCGATCTGTGCTGCAAGGTGTAGTCCTTCTTATCTTTATTGCATTCTGCACCTCTGGGCAGGGACTCACCCAAATTCCACACAAAGGGTGTTTTTTAACAACAGGGATTGGAGTAATCGCCTGCCCACCCCCTCCGCTTAAGATTTCATTAGACTATTAAAAAGTTTCTGAAGGAATATTTGAAGCAAACTTGGGAAAATGTTTCCCTAAACTGAAAGCTGTAATATAAAGCTGGGAGGAAGTAAAAGTATTTGTGCTAGGGTTTTAGCTATGTTTGTTTGTAGAGGGTTTTGGAATACATAAAATCTGAAACATTAAGCCTTTTATTCTTAAAGTGCTTGTAGCCTTAGGAATTGCAATTCTCTGCCTCCTTTTCCCTGTGAGCATGTCTGGTTCACGAAGAACACACATAGCTGTAACATGACAGCTATCCAAGTAAATGAAAATTGTTATAGCTGAAGTTATGTTTATGCCCAAACAATTGTTTGTGCTTGCCAGCTTCCACCTAGCTCCAATGATAGATAACAAGGAGGAAAAAGCATCCAGCTAAGGATTTGCTACTCCCGTGCTTTTGGTAAAGTTTCCCCTTGCGGGTCATATTCGTTTATTCCTGATCGGTGTTTTCACTTCCTTCAGTGTGATGTTTTCCCATTACCCACGTACCCCCCACTTACAGAAAGCCCGAGCAAAACAGAGTGTGGGGCTTAATCTTTAAAGCTGATCAGAGAAGCAAACTTCTCAGACTGTCCCTGCATAAGTTGCAAACTGGGTAGTCTGGGGTAATGGGTCAGCTTTAAGGGAAAAAGAGGGCATTGTACAAAAAGTGCTTCTAGTGACCCTCCAGTTCCTCCGGAAGGGGTTTGGGCAGGCACTGCCTGCCACAATAGCCCCAAGCCTGGAAATTGGGAAGTGGTATGTTTCATATGTGTATGTTGCTGGTGTGAGAGGGACTGAAAGGCAAATAAACTCATTTTTACCACCCCAAAAAGATCCAGACACAAAGATTATTTTTTTTAACCTCTCTCGCATGTTGGCAGGTTTATTTACTGACGCTGCACAGGGGCATGGGGAAGTACTATTAGAGACGCAGCTGCCAGAGCTGCTGGCACTCCAGCTGTGCCTTGTGAAATGGGGCTACGCACCCACCAGCATCAACGGCCGCAACAAGTAGTAGGCACTGGGCAGCACTGAGAAGGATGGAGGTGGACACGGGTCCCTGCAGAAAGTCCTTCTGATCCATAGCCCACTGGAGTCACTAAGAAGATATCTCATGATAACAGCAGGCTTCTGACCTTCTCCTGCCTGGGTAATGTCTTCACATCCACTGACACACAGCGAGTTGTTCAGAGACTGTTCTGAACTTCTGGCTTGAAGGCTTCACAAAACCCATTCATTCTCTACCTGGGTCTAACTGCCTTTGCCAAGCAATGCTGAGAGCTTCACAGTACCCCACTCACGCCGTTTTAAAGGCCTGGTGTCTGTTCAGTCAAAGTGCAGAATAATACCACTTGAAAAACAGCATTTCTTAACACACCACTGCACATGCTTAAACTTACTGAAGATGTTCAATTGGTCTGTGAGGCGGTCTAGGCTCACTGAGGTTCCCCAAGGAATAAAGACCATTGCTTTCAGAAGGTGACACTGGTTTTATTTTTTGCTTTCATGTCTTGTGCCTCTAATCCCTTAACTTTTGCAGTCATTGCCTGCAGGATACCTTAGTTTTCCCTGTTAAGACAGGTGGAAAACATGTCACTGCTGTTCATGTCTGTCTAGGGTGCCAGCTTCATAAGACTGCAAGACATCTCACTGGTCACTACTTCTGTCCATTCATTTTTCCCCCCAGTCACAGCACTATTGTCACAAAGTATGTTCAGATACCAAATCATATTTTATGACACAGGATATGTGTGTCTTTTGCCATAGTTGCCTTTTATGTAGTGTGAAGTCACCAGTGACCTCGTTTCAATTTCAAATAGAGACTGCACGCTTTCAGATAAAAATGGATAAACCATTTCTTGCTGAATGTTGATCCCATCACTTCTGTTGAGTCCCCCTCTAGAAAGTGTGCCTGTGACTGCCACATTGTTCTGCAAACCAGCCATTTGTAACTGCAAGAGTATTTCCTATGGGGTGGGTATCTCTGGGGCTCTTTTTAGTCTTGAGAACAACTTTATAGGCAGTTTTAATTACTAGTACCTCCACATAAACAAAAGCATGACACTTTTTATACCACTGACCAAGGCCAAAGCCCCTTCTATTTGAGCAGATGAATAATTGTTCTTAGAATCTGTGATGAATAAAACACCAGTTGCCAGTTTCAGCCGTGCTGTTATATGAAGGCCAAGACAATAGCCCACTTGGAGGATCTTCTAAGGTTATAGTGTTGCTCCTCATGTCATTATATTTTAGGACCATGCCTCTTTGCCTCAGTTTCCCATGTCAGTTGAATAGCTTTGCACTGTAGCATTCCCAAGTAGTCAGTTTAGGCTGTGAAACTAAGCGTGTTTACATAAATCGTAATTTCAAAGATTTTTATACTAGTTTCATATGTATTAAGACATGCCTGCTTGGCCTCAACTTTGATGTGACCTACCTGAACACTTTCTTACGTTACTGTCTCACCCACATAATGAGACATTATTGTCTTCACGCAGAAGTTACATTTCTACTTGTTTAGTTTTATCCCAGCTGCTCCATCTTTTTCAAAGCTTCTGGTTATGCTGTACAACTTTTTCTTCCCATAGTTAAACATCATCTTTATAGTCTTTTGTATCCTCCATACCAACAAAAAATGTTATATTTTGCAGTCAGAGCCCTCAGGGGCTGGAAACAACCCAAATGGTAGTCTGCAGAAACAATATTTCTCAAAAGGACTGTTGAGTGTGAACAAATATCTTCTGTTTTTCTTAGGGCACCCTGTTGAAAGCTATTTGGCATTATGCATGTTCCCCAATATATCTCCTCTCATAGGTAGATGAAAATTGTCACATTTAATATATCTAATTCTTGAGATGTAAAGATAGGCAGAGATTTGTCTCTTTTTTAGTCTAAAGGGCTAGCAAATATATACACTCCGGTAGTTCTTTTTGTTGCATGACTCCCCCAGCAATAAACAACATTGTCTTAGTGTAAGAGGATCTTTCCTTCATACGAGTTGCTGAATTTTTGGCTCTTTCAGCTCTGTTCCCAATTCTGCTGGGACTTTTCCTATTCATACTCCACTTTCTTGCGGTGGTTTGAAACTTCTCACTGAAGTGTCAGACAATGTCCACCTTTAGTGAACTTCATTCTCAAGCTAGAGCTTTTGCTGCCTGTCAAATTCTAACTGTTCTGTTAATAATGATTTCTAGCTTCTTCACATGTTTTTTCCTCCCCTCTCCCTCTTCTTCCAGGTTCCTGTGACCTGTTTTCTATCAGGGAGTTGCCTGTTCATATTGCAAGCTTTTCAACCTCAGATCAGTCACAAATTGCTACGTTGGTTTTGCCCTCCTCCTGCATCATCTCTTAGATAAGATTCATGTTTCTGTAAATCTTCTTATTACCTTTTCATGACTAGCCTTAGATGACTGAAAATTATTAAAACCAAGTGCTTCAGGACCAGCTGTTGTAACAATAGGCTGCTTTCTGAATTTCATTGTCTTGACTGTCACTTGTATCTCAGAGACACAGGATGAATGGTCTGTTTCAACTTGTTCCAACTACATCCCAATTTTCCAGAGAGCTACAGGTTTAACAGAGGTTCTGACGGCTCCACTACTCCAACATTCACATGGTGTATTTTGTTAATTTCTTATTGCTTTAACATATGATAACCATATGATAATCAGTGACCAGATTTACAAAGGATGTAACATTTCACTCAAGCCACAGTCAAACATAAAAATTTCCATTTGCATCTTATATGACCTTTAGTTTCATAATTTTACTTGTAGGCAGATAAGTCACATTTAGATACAAACCCTTTTGTTACGTGCTACCTTTAAAAAAATGTACAATATGTGAACAACAAGTAGATTGAATGCAGAATTCAGGGCATCAGTACTTCCATCCCTAGTAGAGAGGGACTAGTTTTCCAATAAAGACTCACTAAATTTTAAAAAGCATAATGAGCATGGCCAGCAAGGATGAGAACTCCCAACTTCCCTTATAGAGGACTGTACTAATCACAGAACAACACAATAACAAGATGTGTCTTTATTTTGTCTTTGACTTATAAACATCGGATTCTTCTTTAAACAATGACATAGCTTTTCGAGGAAGAATGTACTGGGGCCTTATCCTGGCTTTACCATAGCCCTTGCTGCAGTGGCTAAGACCGTCTTCTGGGAAATAAAAAGCAGGAAGTTTTGAATCCCCTCAGGTAGAATTTTATTCCTGTTTTCTCATTTCCCAGATAAATGCTTTAACTGTTGGTGACTGCCTCATCCTTCTGCTGTTTTCATATTCGTTGGGTGATTTCATGGCATACTGCAGACTTTGTCTTGCTCCTACCATGTTTCCTAATGAGGTGGCTTGAAAGCAAAACGGCCATTCATTTAGATTAGATTCAGTTCAGGATTAGGCTGGATTCATCCCACTGAATGTAAGAATTTAACTGTGGAGGCTAGTTGGCCCTAAACTCCATCTATATTCAATAAATCTCCCCGTAGAGAGAGAGTAGGATGACAAGGCTCCAATTTTAGGTACGTCTCAGACAAGTGGTTGAAGGTAGGTGGGTAAATACAGGCCTGAGGGGTGTCCTCTTAGACCTTAAAGGATCTAGTTCAATACTGAACTTAAGCACTTGCTTAAATACACTCCTATCTGGAAAAGCATGTAAGCACATGCTTGCAGTTAAACACCTACAATTTAGGCATAGAATCCTGCAATAAATCATCTTTTCCGTGACTACTGACTGTGACATATTTTTTAAAAGAGAAATGACTGCTGCACTTCTATTTTTCTGAAGTGATTTTAAATCTCCCTATGGTAATAAAATATTTCCTACGCAGCTAAACCTTATTAACTTTCTCAGATTTCGAGGTTGTATTTCCATCCTGTCTTTCTGGTTTGGAAAATTCCTGAAGTTTAGAATTCCATCCACTTTAGTTTGGAAAGCTGACATTATACATTGTATTCAGATTACTGGTTATCTTTGAAGAGATAATCTGGCTGTATTTGAAAAGACAAACTATAGCAGAATGATTATAGAAATTGCAGCAATATAAAAAACAGTTCCACTTTCTGTTTTTGTAGATTGGGAAACCCAGCATATCAATAGAAGCACATTAAGTATTTACTCTTGTTTGATCTTTCAGTGGAACTACTCAGTCATCTTATTAGTTAGCACCTAGTAAATACATGTTCTTCGGCTAATGAAAGTCTAGCGGTCACATTTGGGATTCTCTGAAAAAGCCGATTTGCTTTTTCTAAGCATAAAATATTTACAAGACACAATAGCTGTAGAGATTACAGTACGTTTATAAAACGTAACCTGAGGTAGGATCCACTTATTTCCCAAACATAGGGATTGATTATGCACCAGCTAAGCCAAAAGAAGGACGCCACTTCAGATGTGGGAAAAGCAGATGAGGTCACTGGGCACTCTTAGCCCTCTTCACTCCAAAGGGTCAGAATTTCAGCCTCTGTCACACTCCTAATTGGGAGCTTGCAGCAAGACAAAACCGTGTGCTTAATTTCCCCATCCCTCCAGACCAGAAACCTGAGGATCCTCTCCCTTCTCCAAGGGTCCAGCTGCACGTTCTTTTCTAGACGAGCTCCTTCTTTCCTTCAGTCCCTTTCACTGACTTCCCCTGTACTAAAAACGTGTCTTGTCTCCTCCTTGTCTTTCCTCACTCCACAGTGAGCCTCCTTCCACCCTGTATTAGCACCTCTGTACAGAGCTTCTCCAGGCCCTTTTTTCAAGCCAGCTTAGGCATTTTTGTTCATAAAGAGAGACCAAAGCATTTCCCTAAGGAGGGTAATATTTAAGTGAATGTCTACTTTGGCGGTATGATCACTATTTGGATTATGGTAGAAACCAAACAAAGTTAGACACTATCTGATAGACAACCATTGAGCCTGAAATCATTTTGCATGTGAGGACAATTACATTTTAATCTGTATTTTATCCAGAGATGGTCCACTGAAGTTGTCATGTTCATCTTGATGAAAATGTAACTAAATAAGATCAAAATGAAACAGCTGAGGCAGAGGGTTTTATAACTGGCGCCAAAACAAATCTATGGGACCAGATTTTTTCCACCTAGATTGTTTCAGTCTAAACAGACTGAAAAAGTTTTCCCCCTAGTAAGAGAGAAGCCATTAAATAAGCGATTTTAATAGCTCAGTCACCCCCAATTTATTTGGTGTCCCTTTGAGATTATCGAGTGAAACAAAAATAGTACCTATAGAAAGTAATGAATACAGAACATACTTTCACACTTTCCAGACTTTCTCTCCATGCTGCTCAGCCTCATTTCCTTATTTTTAAAAATAAATAAATTAACATTAATTTTCAGTGTTCACAGCATGCCATATACATCAGTTAAAAAAGAAAAAGAAAAATGGTTAGTAAATTCCTTTTAATGGAATGCAACATGTGCTGCCCCTTCTGTGAACTCACCACTCATTCAGGAAATTGATTTGTCAAGATGTAAAATAAAAATGCATCATTTCATCACATTTTTAGAAAATATGGGTCCAATCTTACAAGATGCAGAGAAGGCTCAGCTCCCTTAAAGCTTTTCAATGGAAGCACTTAGCACCTCACAGTAACGGGCTGATTTTACATGTCATTTTAATGATCCCTTTAATAGTTCATTCTGGAACTAGCAACGCCGAGCGTTGCAGTGCCTAATGCCCTTGTTGGGCCTGGCTCTGAGCCAGCTTTATGCTTTGCAGCTTATTTGTACCCAACAATCTCACCTTAAAAAATATTTGTTTTTCACGGGATGCAGGTGTTGATATAGCTGCATTGTAGGTAGGGCTCCTGGATCAGGTTGTAAATCAGGGCATGGTGCTGACTGGGGAACAGAGTCCAGGCCTCGGGGCAGATCTGAACAGTTGCTCCCCTCCTCCTCTGCAGTGATCCTGTGCAGCCCAAGAGTGGTCCAAGAAAAGCAGCTTGTACAGGCACCATAACAGCTGGAAAACCTTGCTAATATTGATTTTCATACAAGAGGGGTAGATACATCAGGCCTGACTTTCAACACCTTACACAAGTTTTATACTAGCGCAACTGGACTTTATTGAAACTTCGCTGGCATAAAACTGATACTACACAACAGACAATACGGCTCATTGCTACTGCTACTTTTTTTTTTTTGCAGTATGAGAAACAACAATTATCTTTGCCACATTTTGGACTATGATCATTCATGACAGAATCATTTGTGGACCCCTGATCCATCTGGTACTGTAACCTCCAAGGACACAGGGTGTACCATGCAATTATTATTCTCCAATATTAATAATCAATCATCTCTGAAAATGTATCATAGAGAGTTATTCTTTTGTGATCTGATCATATCTTTGATTTGTATTTGGTATTTTGCACCATGGACTTCAGCCTTCCTCCCTGTTGATGCATCTCCAATGACTTCCATCAATTCCTTCTGCTAAACGTAAAGCTTTTGAGTTCTTCGTTTTCTTCTGTACTACTAAGACAAAAATGCTTCTCTTCTTTAAATCTTCATCACCTTCATCCTAATTTGTTTGTACATCTTTCTTATGTGACACCTGGACACCTGCCAGATGCTGGAGTCCTACCCAATACTTCATTTATTCATTCATCATTTAATTATTATTATGAAATTAATTTAAGTTAACAGATGTCTGCAAGCCAACAATTACACATGATATCATTTTCAGTAAAGTGTGCGAAAAGACCAAATATACTGAACGTGACACTGGAAGAATCCCTAGGTTTTTCAGAACAAAACCCTACCTGATCCCTCTCTCTGGTCATTGTTCAAGTAGGATGACAGATCTTGTCTTGGAATGATGAGGAAAATAATGGATATCTTGATGTGCTTACCAAATCCTGAAGCTGGTAACTGGCTGCTGCTGTTCTCTTTAGCTGCTGATCTTGACCAGCTACCTGCAGTAGCTGGTTCCCAATACACACACACCTGCCACAAGGTCAAGAAAACTCAGCTTCCAGAAACCCTGAGATACTGAGAATGATTTTTTGAGCTTGCTTGCTCACTGGTTTTCATCAAAACCGTATTTATCTGAAAACTGCTAACCCCTTCTAGGTATAAGCAAGCAAACTAAGTACCACTTTTTTGATGGATTAGGAATCATAGAATCATAGAATGGTTTGAATTGGAAGAGACCTTAAAGATCATTTAGCTCCAACCCCCCTGCCATGGGCAGGAACACCTCCCACTAGACCAGGTTGTTCAAAGCCCCATCCAACATGGCCTTGAACACTTCCAGGGAAGGGGCATCCACAACTTCTCTGGGCAACCTGTTTCAGTGTCTCACCACCCTCACAGTAAAGAATTTATTCCTAATATCACGTCTAAATCTACCCTCTTTCAATTTAAATCTGTTACCCCTCATCCTATTGCTACACTCAAAGAATCACAGAATCACAGAATGGTAGCATTGGAAGGGACCTCTGGAGATCATCTAGTCCAACCCCCCTGCCACAGCAGGGTCACCTAGAGCAGGTTACACAGGAACGCATCCAGGCGGGTTTCGAATGTCTCCAGAGATGGAAACTCCACCACCTCTCTGGGCAGCCTGTTCCAGTGTTCTGCCACCCTCAAAGGAAAGTTCCTCCCATGTTTAGGTGGAACTTCTTATGCTCAAGTTTGTGCCCATTACTTCTTGTCCTGTCGCTGGGCACCACTGAAAAGAGCCTGGCCCCATCCTCCTGACACCCACCCGTTAAGTATTTATAAGCATTGATAAGATCCCCCCTCAGTCTTCTCTTCTCCAGACTAAAAAGACCCAAGTCCCTCAGCCTTTCTTCATAAGAGGGACGTTCTAGTCCCCTAGTCATCTTGGTAGCCCTTTGCTGTACCCTCTCCAGCAGTTCCCTATCCTTCTTGAACCGGGGAGCCCAGAACTGGACACAATACTCCAGATGCAGCCTCACAAAGGCAGAGTAGAGGGGCAGGATGACCTCTCTTGACTTGCTGGCCACACTCTTCTTGATGCACCCCAGGGGGCCATTGGCCTTCTTGGCCACAAGGGCACATTGCTGGCTCATGGTCATCCTGTTGTCCACCAGGACTCCCAGGTCTCTTTCCACAGAGCTGCTCTCCAGCAGGTCAGCCCCCAACCTGTACTGATGCATGGGGTTGTTCCTCCCCAGGTGCAGCACCCTACACTTGCCCTTGTAGAATTTCATAAGGTTTTCCTCTGCCCAGCTCTCCAATCTGTCCAGGTCTCTCTGTATGGTGGCACAGCCTTCTGGTGTGTCAGCCACCCCCTCCAGTTTTGTATCATCAGCAAACTTGCTGAGGGTGCACTCTATCCCTTCATCCAGGTCATTGATGAATATATAGAACAGGACTGGACCCAGTACTGACCCCTGGGGAACACCACTTGTTACAGATCCAGCTAGACTCTGTGCCCCTAATCATGACCCTCTGAGCTCTATCTTTCAGCAAGTTTTCAATCCACCCTGCTGTCCATTCATCTAACCCACACCTCCTAAGCTTCCCTATGAGGATGCTGTGGGATACCGCGTCAAAAGCCTTGCTGAAGTCAAGGTAGACAACATCTACCTAGACTCTGCTCTCCCCTCATTTATCCATCCAGTCATTTCATCATAGAAGGCTATCAGATTAGTCAGACACAATTTCCCTTTGCTTAATCCATGTTGACTGCTTCTGACTGATAGCTTTCTTTTCCTCCACATGCTTTGAGATGATGCCCAGAACGAGCTGTTCCATCATCTTTCCAGGGATGAAGGTGAGGCTGACTGGCCTGTAGTTTCCTGAGTCTTCTTTCTTGCCCTTTTTAAGACTGGAGTGACATTGGCTTTCCTCCAGTCCTCAGGTACCTTGCCTGTTCTCCAGGATCTTTCAAAGATGATGGAGAGTGGCCCAGCAGTGACTTCTGCCACCTCCCTCAGCACTTGTGGGTGCATCCCATCAGGACCCATGGATCCTGATAAAGGGACCCTCCCCATCTTTCCTGTAGGCCCCCTTTAAGTACTTGACAGAATAAGGTCTCCCCAGAGCCTTCTCTTCTCCAGGCTCAACACCCCTACCTCTCTCAGCCCATTACTTATAGGAGAGGTACTCCAGCCCTCTGATCATCTTTGTGGCCCTCCTCTGGACCTGTTCCAACAGGTCCATGTCCTGCTTATGCTGGGGACTCTAGAGCTGGACACAGTACTCCAAGTGGGGTCTCGTGAGAGCAGAATAGAGGGGCAGAATCACCTCCCTCGACCTGCTGGCCACACTTCTTTTGATGCAGCCCTGGATGTGGATGGCTTTCTGGGCTGTGAGCTCACATTACAGGCTCTCAATCCATTCTCTGTCCAGCCTGTATTTGTCCATGGGATTGCCCCAACCCACATGCAGTACCTTGCACTTGGCCTTGAATTTCATGAGGTCTGCATGGGCCCACCTCTCAAGCCTGTCCAGGTCCCTCTGGATGGCATCCCTCCCCTCCAGTGTGTTGACTGTGCCACGCAGCTTGGCATTGTCAGCAAACTTGCTGAAAGTGCACTCTATCGCACAGCCCATGTCGCTGACAAAGATGTTAAACAGCACCGGTTCCAGTACTGACCCCTGAGGAACACCACTCATCACTGGTCTCCACTTGGACATTGAGCCGTTGACCACAACTCTGAGTGTGGCCATCCAGCTAGCTCCTTTTGCACCGAGTGGTCCATCCATCAAATCCATGTCTCTCCAGGAAACATGAATGTTGTTATTTTTATGTAGGATGTGATCTATTTCATGTGTGATTCAGCACTTCAGGAAGTGAAAACTAAGTGAATAACTCCAGGAAAATCCTGTGATCTTCACTCTGATTTAGCACAAGCTGACTAGCTCTTGTCCATTCAAGGGAAACTATGTGAGTTGGGTCTGAGTAAAAACCTGAGTAAGGTCCTCAGGACTTGGTCCACAGTAAGTCAGAATTTCCTTTCTATTATTAGCCCAATGATTTCGAGAAAAGGAGCAAGCAGAGACAGGGTGTGTTCTGTGGGATAGTGGTAAAATTTTGAGATCAAAGACTCTTAAGAATTTTTAAAGATAGGTTTTCTGTGCCAATGTAGTGCATGATAGATTCAGAACTTTAGGGTGATATTTTTGCAGATTGACAGTTACCCAGATAAACATGTAAGACAAGTCAAATTGATCCTTGAAAATATGAAATTCCTTTTTTTTTTCCTTATTCATAGTTCTCTACGACAGATAATCTGTCCAGTAAAATGATATTGAGAATTTTAAAAAGTAAACTGGGAATGGAAAGGGTCTGGCACAGGGTGCAAAAGTGGAACTACATGAATATTTCAGGGGCATCTACAACTCGTACATACATAACACCTCAACTCTTAGTCTATGAGGAATGTGCAGCAAGAGTTGACAGGTAACGTTTTATTTCAGAGTAGGTAGTGGTTGGTATAGTGCATTCAGTACATGGGATGGTGATGGCTGTGGTGTGACTTACACTGTTAGAACAAGGCTGTGGTGTGGCATTTGGCCAGTGGTTGAAGTGAAAACTGAAAAGCAACAACAGTATCCTGCCAAAATCTGGTATTGTCCCACAGGCTTTTCATTTTATTCCAAAGGTCATAACATACCGTATTCAGCCAAATCTGCTTCAAGAAATTCCCACTCAAGGAAAAACACTTCTTGACAGAATAAGTGCTTTGCTGATTTTTTTATAATTTTTTTTTTACGAATTTTCTTTGTACAGAAATAGGCTCGTAAAATAATGTCTGTGTGCAAGAAGGTAAAATCCTGTGAAAAATGTGGCACAGTATATGGATAAATCTTGTAGCTCAGCAATTTGTGTCAATGTTTTACACAGGAGGAAATCCTCTGTGACATGTATCTGATAATGGGATCATTTCATATAAGGGTGCTTACTGTATGAGGGCTCTACTGTTTGCAGCGCCATACAATGGAGTACATTAGCAGCACAGCACCAGTTTAATACCAGGCATTGAAGGCTGAGCCCTACTTTTAGTTATTGCATCAGCAGGAGTTAAAGAAGCCTTGTTCTAAAAGTAAAGGCCAGAGAGGCAGGGTTGAGAACTAGCAAATACTGAAGAGTGAGGCTTTTTGCATAAATTGGACCAGATTCCCTTTCCATTGCTGTTTTTACACACTGACTTGCACTTCTTATTTAGAAAAACACTCTTTACAAACCACTAGTTTTGAAAATCAGATCTATTTTTCCATCTGTCTAGGTTCTTTCACTTCATTACCTAAGTGCCTCCATCGTCCTAAGTATCTAATACCTCTCATTATCTTAGTGAGTCATTTAGGGGTTGGCTATTTAATATCATTAATTTATTATGAATAAATATTAGGGCTAAAACCTACATTTGCTCTGGAAGATGGAAAGCTTTTTTAATTTCTGAGGTCTAGGTTACTTAACAGCATATGAAACCACTGAAAAGGTTTTATAAAAACCCTGAGAGTGAAATAAACAGCAACTTCCCAATGAGATATATTTTGCCTAATAATAAACAATAACTATCATTCTTTTTAAACCAACAGGTGCTGTTGAGCAGGTAGACTAATTTAGTTCTGAGGTGGATTTCCTTTGACATTGAACTTTCTAGCTCTTTAAGGGAAACTTTGCCCTCAAATGTGAGGAAGAATTCAGTCATATTTCCTCCTAGAGAAGGCACTCATGTGCTGGAGCAACAGGCAGGTCGGACATATCAAAGCAAGGCGAAATGCGTTTCTTTTTCAATGCCCAGCCAGTTTTGCTGGCCATGCAAAATGGGGCAAAACGATGGTCTCACTTTCCCACACTGTCATTTTGAAGGCTGCCACCTAATGCTATGCTCTCGTCACTGGAATTTCTTTTGTAGGATCAGAAGGGCACCTTTTACCTACGTCTACACTGCCTTGGGACTCTTTTGATCAGAAGGGTATGACAATAATTTTAACTTCTGCACTTTTTCTTTGTTTACAGTCCATGCTCACACACATTTCTGAGTGTGTATTCTATAAGATATCCTAGATGGACACTTCTGACTGTTCTACCTTGTAGGATGACCCAAGCTCAAGGATGTGTCTGCAGTATGTATGGGCAGGGCATAACCACAATCAGCGTTGTTCAGCAAAGTCATTGACCCTGTATCCGGTGATGCCTTATGGGAACGTCAGAAGGTCAGGGTCAGGTAAGCAAGCCATATAAGCGCCTTACTAGAAGGACTTCATGTTAAGTATTGCAAGGAGTGGTGGGAAATGCAGGCAGAATAAATTAGCGATGGCTCATGCTTTGTGATGGCCCACACTTGGACTCTTACTCTTTGCAAACATAATGTAGTCCCTTCATCTTACATTTTTTTCTAATATTAAATCTCCTTTCAGTCTGAACTAGGACTGAAACCTCTGAAAATGCTGCTTTAAATTTGAGAGTGTGGGTGAAGAAAAGGCCAATTGCAGTTACTCAGAAAATAGGTATCTAGATTAAACAGAAATTTGGAAGGTAGAGAGATCCATGTGTCTGCATCTTGTCTTCCTGTATGTCTTACCACTTGCTCAGGACAGTACCTAAAAGGAGAAAAAAAAAAAATTTCCCATTGGCTGTGAGAAACACTGCAGGGCTCAGACAGTGTGGTACTGTATGGGAGCACAAGGCATGCTGCGTTCCAGCCTGAGCTCTCCTGATTCCCTTCTGGCTGTGTAAATACCAGTCTTTCAGACCAGTCTGGTGCCTACTCTGTTCTTCTTCCTACCAAATCTGAGCTTGTCCCTTGATCAGGCAGGAGCAGAGAATTTCAGAAAACAATTCTTAAAAAATATCTACATTGTGCCTCCAGCAGGCAACCTTTCAGGAATGCTTTTGTTCTGAATGTTGCCATACGCTGCCCTCCCTTTCTCTTCTCCCAGAAGCTTGTTGCTCTTTTTTGCTATAAAAAGACCATTTCTTATAACTGTGTTTCTGTCTTTTCTTCAGGAACTTGCCTTGTTTCTTTCTCTCTTTTTTATTTTTTTTTTCCTTTTCCATAATTTCTATTACCCTAATTATTGTTGTCCTTATTTCCTGCAAAATTCTGACCATCAGTATATCTGGCTGTCTTTGATCTCCTCGTCCCACATGCACAATACCTCTTGAAATCAACCCCAACAAAATTCAATAAAAGATTGTCTAAAAACCATAAAGTTTGTTCAAGCTTTGTGATGATCAATGGATGATTAAGGGTCAAATACTCCAGACAGTCTAATGTCTTCCTCTCCCCTCACTACCTCTACCCATGGAAAAGCTGTGAAGTGAACTTCCACATGTGTCTTCTGTCTGGCTCATCAGCACATGTAGCACATGGGTCTACAGGTCTATCAGCTGGGAAGGAGGAAGGCAGGAAAATAAGAGGAATACTGGAAAATTCAGAGATGTTACTAATGGGCATGACCTCAGGCGGGTCCCGTGTGAAAGTTGCTGCAGCTGATGGAAGAGAGGAAGACACATAGCCCAGCCAATTCTGCTGCTCAAAAGACAATTGGCTTTCTGTGGTAAAAAGAACTTAAGAGGTTGCCTACTATTCAGGGCTTCTTTTAGCCATTTTGTCACTAAAGTTGACATTTCTTAACTTTGATCTCAATTTTGATACATGCCTGTACCACACTGTGATGACTCTCACTTGATTTCTAGTCATGCTCTGTGGAAGTACCAGGATTTATTTTACCTGTCATACCACATTTGCAGGAGGGATAAATACTCACAGGTCAACAAAGAACCTGGATTCAAGGACTGAAGAAAAAAGCTGTTGAAACTCCCTCCAAACTTAGTTGGAATTCATGGACACCCATTTCTCTTTCAAGTTTTATTAATGTGATGGTTTTCAAATCTGTAATGCTACAGCTGTACAAGTCAACAGAGAGTTTGGCAATGCATTTTTGGTTATTATGTATGGAATAGAGATGCCAAAAATAAGTGCAGTGAACCTCTGTGCATATCATTTAGTAAAAACATTTTTTATATCAGCGTGGGGTTTTTTTTCAGTATAAAGGGTAAAATTGCTGATGTATGTTTCCAAGAAAATCCCTCAGTTTTGTTTCTTAGCCAGAATCATTTTGGACTATTTCTTTAAACCAAATCCTTTTCTTTTATGTAGATACAAAGATTCGAAAAGGATAAAACCAAACATGGACTCAGCATTTTAAGAATGCATGAAATACTCCTTTTGTCACTTAATTTCCCCCGAGTATTCATACGTGGTTACTTATCCTTTTGTCAGAAACCTCTAGGGAGTTTGGAAGCTGGTATCTTATGATCAGGAGCATGAACCAAAGTATTTCTCCCAGTAAATAACATCTGAAGTGTTTACTGGAAAATTAGCTCCTCTTAGGTACTATGGAAGGCTGCAGCCTTGCACTGCCCGTGCTATAGAAAGTAATTCATATATCAAACATGCGGTAATCCCAATGAGGATGTGATGTGCGAGAGTGGTCTGGGAAGACGGGATGTTTTTTTCTGCTCGCTGTGTCTAACAATGCCGAAATGTTTTTTCCCTGTCCATTTACTTTAACAATGTGCCATTCTGTACCTCATAAGCACTTAATTTATTCCAACTCTTTGGCCTGACCTGTAATCCCCCCTCTCCTTACCCATCTGACCCATCTGTGTTTCATTTCCCACTCATCAGCATCCAAAGAGCTAGGCCCAGGCCCTGTTTGGAGCCATTAGACAGAGATTGGCACTGTTCCCTCTTCCTGCACCACATCCTCCGCTGAAAAAAATGACCATCAGATCAGAGAACAGAGCCTGCTTTGTCCCCAGCAACCAAGATCTGGAAGCACTTTCAATCATTCGCACTCTATACCCACTCAAACGCATTAATGTGATCAACATTGGGCCTGTTGTGGGCATTTTTTCCAGCAAATAGCTTGCTAACATTCCAGGCATGTACTTCCCTGAAAACAAGACCGAGACAGGGCCCTGAATATTCAATTGGAAAATCACCAAGAGCAAGAGCTTAGCTTGGCACGGCTGGTGTTGATTCTTAATAAGTGACTTCCTAAAGCTGAGGCATGGGGCTTACAGCTTCAATGACTTGTTTGAAAAATATTTTGTAGGTGCCTCATACCACTTTATTTCCTGTGGTATGCGTCATATTGTGAGCTATTCTGAGCCAGGCTGTTTAAGCACACTAACATTTTTTTCCAAGATTGCGGTGTTTAACTAAAAATGTGCTTATACAAGATGAGCTCATAGCTATTAGTGCTGATGTAGTTTTAACTACTTGGATACCAATAGCCCAAGGCCTAAAACCTGCTGAAAAGGGGGGAAAACCTAAGCAAAACCCAACCCTCCCAGTCGTTTAAGGCTTTTTGAAGACAAGGCAATGGGGAAAATACTTAAAAAGCCAGATTTTGTTCCTGTCAGATCTTTGCTATGCTAAATACCTTTCAATCTCATTACAAAGGCTCACTATTGAAGGACTTACTGATATGAACAGCTGAAGAGATTTCAGATATCCAGTTAAAATTAATTTCTTTAATGTTTCTGCCTGCGTTACATATAGTGCATCCAGCAAAAGCGGCTTATATGTCCTTCTCCAGTACAGCTGGACAGACTAGGTACATCCTAATGTTTTATTCATTTGAATGGGTCTTTCATTGACACGGCTACCATGACAAGGCAAGTTTGACTGTGCTGAAGGGGGTCAGCAAAGATTTTTGTCAAGGCACTGCATTGTGGAGGAGGGTGTCTGGCTGTCACGGCGCTATTGTTCATTGGTGTGCCCTTGTACGATCCCCCATTCTCCCAGCTGAGAGAAGATGGAAGCATTTTGCATGCAACACTTGAAATGTCAACGGGTGGGATTTTTGGAGCTTACCTTGGTGTCTAGAGAGGAATGTGAACAAGTCTGTGAGATACCTTACAGAAGCCCAAGTGCCTTGTTTCAAGGCCCATTTTAGAGAAACTGCACCTGCCTGGATCATATCAGGTATAAAGTTCTAAAAAAAAAATAAAAGGAGGGGGTTGGATTTCTAAATGAAACGTTTAAACTGTTCACTTTCAAGCCAAAAGCTGCATCTTGAACTTGATCTGCACCTAGAAGTTCAATGTAGAAGAGATAAAATGAAAATCATGGAAGAGAAAATGGAAATAAATTGCAGTTTTCCAAAATATGCTATGTATGGAGTAAGGGGAACAAGAAAGACAATGACTTGCCTTGACATATACCATGATCACTTTTTTAACACAAACTATTTAAGAGACAGGGATTCAACTACTGCATAGTTTATATAAAAGCACATTTGCATGTACACTATTTAATTTCATCCAGACTCTTTTCTGTATTTCAGTGAAAAACAGCTGAGGCAGGATGTACAGCTAAAAATGTCAACAGGAATGTTTTGCCATTTGCATTAAAAGATCTATTCAAACAATTTGTTGGTGAGATTGCTTTTGTTACAAATGCATGTCAATTGAATTCAGACCCTTCCCTAAAGGAGAACCTAGTAGTTTCTTCCTGAATTACCTAAAAAAAAGACTCCTGTATAATTCTAGCAACTCTGCTTATCCTTTTCTGTGGATTCCATGACAATTTATGGCGCTGTGTTAAAGTGGTAGTACTTTTTGACAGCATTCAAGTGTGTATGTTTGTATTTGAACATCTGAGTCTTAACTATGTGGATACCTCATAGGAGACACAAACCTAGGTTCTTTCAGAAATTTGCGTAAATCAGTGATTATGCTAATCTCTCCCCCCAAAGTTTTTATAAAGAACTTCTCTTTCAAGTGGGTTAGATCTCAGTGGAGTATAGTTTCAGCTATAGCTACCCACAAGTTCCCTGCAAAGCAAATTTCAAAGCTTCAAATCTCTTTTATAATACACTATGCTTATTACAAATTGTTTTGTATTATAGAAAATAAGCTTCCCAATTTAGCAAAGTAATGGGAAGAGAATGCGTGTAATAGAATGTCATAATAACAAAGTCTCTGATGAATTACAGTATTTCAGGGGAAATCTAGAAATGCCAGTGGTGTCTGCTGCAGTGGTGCTGAAGTTCCACCCTCATGAGGTCTGAGCTGATTTGAGTTTTCCCCTTATTTGGCCCCATAACAGAGCTTTAATGTTCAACATGGGCATAAATTCACTGTAGCCCTCAAGTGAAGACTATATTTGAGAACTGAATAGAATGCTTGAATTTACTCTCCAGATTTTTCTTCCATGATCAAGTAAAGTTCCATGTAACTTTCCTTCCCAGCGTAGTGCACACAAAATCTCAGGAAACAGCAGGGCTTAATTAGGACCCTGGTTTATAGTTTCACCTGAAAAAATACATTTTAAAAATCATATATGTTTGGCTGTGCAGATTTTTTAGTCAATAAATTCTTGCTAATTAATCACATTAACGGCACTCCTTAAAAGTTGAAACAAAATCACAAAACAAACCAAATACCCCATAAATATCATGTATAAAGAACCATTCACCAATGCATAAACTGCATGTCTAAAAACATTTACAAATATTTAATCTCTATTTTTTCTTTTTCTTTTTCTTTTTTCTTTTTTCTTTTTCTTTTTTCTTTTTTCTTTTTTCTTTTTCTTTTTCTTTTTCTTTTTCTTTTTCTTTTTCTTTTTTTTTTTCTTTTTCTTTTTCTCCTTTTGCTTTCTCTTTTTACTTTCTCTTTTTTGTTCTTTCTCTTTTGCTCTCTCTCCTCTCTTTCTTTCTTTCTGTTCTTCTTTCCATCTCTTTTTCTTTATTACAGGCATAATGCCAAAATGCAGCTGCTATCAGAACTTCAGTAGATAAAGCCAAACACTTTTTTGGGGAAAACAGATGGTATTCTATCAAACGATGTAACACTTTTTCCCTTCTATCTTGACTTTAGATGCCTGTTTTGGAGTTTTAAACACAAGTGACTGCAGTCACCCTCCCCCAGACAAAAAGTAAAATGTAAAGAGAAGTCCTATTCAATCATTGTTTTGTCCAAGGATGCTGAAAGCAGTAATCCTCAGTGCAAACGGTGGCACTGAATGCTGCATTATGATCTGTGACTGTCTGGAGCTGATGACACAGAGGCAGGATTATATTGAGCCTAAATCATAATGTAAAAAGTAAACAAACAGAAACACTCTGGGTTTGCTGGATTATCACTTATGACAGAACTACTTGTTTAAAAACATCAGTGCAAAACCACAAAAACTTAACATCACAGCAACTTATGAACTGGCAGACTCCTAAATCAAGGAATATGTATTTTTTGTCAAACTGTTTTGGATGAAGCGTGAGTGACCGTAAATACAACTTGTTCCTTCCCTTAATAAGGAGCAAACGATTCTTACAGTAAAATGATTCCCCCACTTCTTTTGGTTTCAGTGAAAAGGCAGTTTCTTCTCTGTATACAGATGCTGTTCTTTGAGGCAGACCAGAGACGTTACCAATCACTTTTACCATAGGTTATTTGTGTGCATAGAGCATATTCTATTATTAAATACGAGTAAATTCACTACCATTTTCATTGTTATATTCAGAGGATTTATATTGCTTTCCTAATATCTGAGCTTGGCGCATGAAAATGTCTGTGCACATTTTTTAAATGGTAAAATTAAGAAAATTATCAGTCTAATTACTGTTGAAAACAAGTCAGAAATCAGTTATTTTGGATGCTTGTAGTATTCTGAGTTATCCCCCAGTTTTGACAGCTATTTCTGGATCATTGTAGCTTTTTAAAATATCCATTTCTCTTCAGGTTCTGTATTCTGTAGTCTTCAGTGATTCTGTATTCTCTCTTAGTGTTACCACTTGTCTGATGACAGCCTGACTCCAGGAAACCTGCAAGATGTTCACAACAAGCGATCTCATACAGTGGTACCTTTTTCAGCTTATGTATATAAGATGTATGAGGCATGGCTTCAGGATACACAGACAATTCCTTTTCCTTTACATTTATCATTGTTTAACAACTGTTATTATTGTTTACATTTATTAATCTTGCTTAACTGACTCGAGCACTCATTTCAGTGGGACAGGAAAGAAACTGCTTTAACTTTTGCTGATCAGAATGTGCCTGTTGGAAAACCAAGACAACCCAGAATCATTTTAATTTCTCTGACTTTGATTATGCTGCTGCATATTGTGTTCCCCACAGGCAGAGAGCTTTTCCAAAAAAGATGGGGCGTCACTGCGAGCAATCGGCCTTGCTACAGCCTGATGGTGCTGTTGTGGATAAAGGTGGCACTGCTGCCAGTGGAGAAAGGGTAATAGTGCATGGAGGTGGAGAGCAGAATGGTTTGAGTACAGCTATGGGTATTTACTGGCGTGCCCTGGAAACGGTGTCAAACTGAGCAAAATCTTAATCACGCTTGAGTCTGTGGCAGCATCTGACATAATATGACAAACATAACAGTTTCAGTTTGTTTGTGATATGGATCTTAATCAGAGTTGGTATCTACAGCTGATTGCTCAAGATTTTCATGTGTATCAAAACCTTCTGCTGTCCTTACTTTACCAAATTCTGTCTTTCATACACCTGTTAAAAACAGGTTAGGACTCAGGATGCGAGACAAAACTTTGAGTCAGAAGTGGAACAGAGGTTTGTCTGGTCAAACACAGTAGTTTGCAAATGATGAACTAGCAGAAATGTAGGAAAGTAAGGTAATCTGTGCTAAGAAAGAAGCTGCTGGAAATGGTGGAAGCTTCTAAGAGACTGGTGTGGCTGCACTGGTCAGTCACTTTGTTTAGGTGAGCTGATATATTTCCTCTCTTGTTGATTATGGGATATGAATTTCATCCTTTGTTACTTTTGTCTCCTGTTGTCAGTCCCAGCTTAAAGACAGTCAGGATAAGGGGTTCTCTCTCCTGAGGAAGATCAAACACAGCCACCTTAGTGGTCTTCAAAATCCCACATTTTGTTCCATTTGATGACTTGTAGATGCGGACACAAGACGTTGGGACGCCTCTCATTCCATCCTTGCTATGGTCCTACACCTCTGCACTTCTACCATTCCTGTATGGTACCATGTGCCACCTGTATTACATTGTGACAAGTGACGACATTCTTATAAGAGAAAAATTAAGCAGACCTTGCCATTCCTGAAGGAAACAAGTATGGAGTTTGCTTTTTTTATTATTTTGTTGTCAGACTTTCCATCTCAGTGTTCTTTTTTATGACACCAGCTCTTCTGTTATTCAGTTCATTGGAGTGGGCAACTTTCTCGAAAAAGAAGGGTGCTAATTATTTTATCTCATACAAATGGATGCATGTGATTATATTAATAATAGTAGTAAATAATTTTTTAGCTAAGAATGACATTAAAATGGTAGTGTATTAACTTATCCTGAATAAGTGTCCTATTTTCTGTTACCGAAATATATTTTTGCTGTTGTCTTTAAGTTGTGTTACAGTAAGAGTTGCCTTTGATTTGGTAGCACTAATCGAGTTGTTAAAATATTGAGTGTTGCAGACTGATTGGGTGTGACTCGGCCAGGAAATATGATCTTCTGTGGCTTGACTGTACTCCAAAGCCTCTGATTGCCTAAGTTTTTTGCAGAGCTTAGGGAAACTGAGTGACATTGGTGAGTTACCACCAGATATCATAATGCAAAGCCAAGAGGAATTATCAAAGATCATGCAAACCTGAAGTTATTGCTTTTTTTTAATCTGCATTTTCTCAGAAATGAAATGTCATTATATTTTTCCTGGAATAGAATCATATGAGTACCCTAAAGTTTAAGATATCCCCCTGGCCTACAGGTCCTAAAGTTTTGCTAATAATTATGGTCTTGGAAATTTTTTCCTGAAACAGTAAAGAATGTTCTTTCTGGCTCTCTGTTTTTCTTTTTCAGGTGACTCCTTATAACCTGCACAGTGACAAAGCTACTACTCAAGAGAACTTGCAGGTGAGAAGCCATATGCAGTTGGCAGCTGTAGAAGATTTTAACTTTTTTTTTTTAATCATGACTGTGGACATACTTAGGAGAATGTGTCATTATTCAAAAAGAATAGAAACATGAAATTATCAGCAAAATACACTTATTTACAAGGGTAGAAAGATTAAATATATTTACTTGCTGCTGAAGAGTAGCACTTGAGGAAATTTTGAATTAATACAGTAACTACATATTTCAATCCAAAATCTAATCATTTTATCTGGTCTACATAGCTAAGACAGCCAACATCGTGAGCAAAAGACATATTATACACATTAGTCATACACAGATAGTATAATGTAAAGACATTAATAGGCTCAAGACCTCATACTTAACCAGTGCAAATTCTGAAAATAACACTGAGAACACAGGAAATGGGACTGGATACTGGATTTCACTGTTATATTTAAAGACAGTGGGCACTTTGACATACCAGTCCCTTTGCAATCCTCCCTTTCTGCAGCACTTCAGATCTCAGACACGTGCTTCCTTTTCCCTTCTGCAGGCGCTTTGCCCTCAGTCAGCCTCTTCAAGCCCCTTTTAAAATTTCATATTCTCCTGCATGTGGCTGTAAACACTTGTGTAAATAAAAACTTTCATCTTTCCCTCTTTCCATCCCTCCCTCCACCTCTCGTGGTTCTGCATAGCTAAATTGTCACTTCTTAGACTGTGTCTAATGGAGCATGTGCCGAAGGTGTGCAGTGGTGATGGGTCCGCAGCCTCATCCCACATTGCTCCCATACAAGGAAGGATGAGGCACCCTAATAGATTTAATGGGGCCTATTATCAAAACACTCAGGTTTACAGTTTAGAAACATAACCCTCACAAAGTACAAGTGGGGGAGTGCGCACCACTCACATCCTGGAGCAAAGCTGCCAACAGGAGATCACCCAAGAGTATCTCGTAGAATCATAGAATAGTTTGGGTGGGAAGGGACCTTGAAAGGTCATCTAGTCCAACCTCCCCTGCAATGAGCAGGGACACCTTCAACTAGATCAGGTTTCTCAAAACCCTGTCCAACCTGACCTTGAATGTTTCCAGAGATGGGGTATCTACCACCTCTCTGGGCAACCTGTGCCAGTGTTTCACCACCCCCATTGGAAAAATTTCCTCCTTATATCTAGTCTAAATCTTCCTTCTTGTAGTTTAAAGCCATTACCCCTTGTCCTATCACAACAGGCCCTGCTGAAAAGTTTGGCCCCATCTTTCCTGTAGGCCCCCTTTAAGTACTGAAATGCTGCAATAAGGTCTCCCCAGAGCCTTCTGTTCTCCAGGCTGAACAACCCCAACTCTAGTAGAAACCATGTAAATAAACACTCCGACTAGGAAGAGATATGGTACTGCATCTAGAGGTTACAGCTTCCAGGTGGTAATCCATATCCTGTAGGTTAAGAGAATTTTTTTGAAAAGAGCTGTGATGAACGCTGAGGCCTACCCAATATCTGTCCCTTTGTTTCATTCCACATGCAGATTTTTTTGTGTGTGACTCCATGTTGTCTGATGCCCAGTTTGACCTCATATTAACAAACAGATTTGCTTTGTACTTCAAAAGCACTATATAAATATATTCCCCCTACAAGACAGATACAGTAACATCTGCATTTTTGGGTTTTTTTCACTCTGTGTGGTTTCAGAACAAAAGAGAAAACAAGAAAAAGGAAAATAATGCTCTCTTCTAGAGTCTTCCTACCAAAAGATACTGAGAGTCCCCACAGACTTTCAGGTGTATCTATTTGGATGTAGTTCAATAAATTACCTTAATAAATAGATTTTTAAATACTGAATGCCTTTCCCCCCCCCCCCCCCCCCCCCCCCCCCCCCGCATGCTCACGTGAGAAAGGTTTTCAGCCGTTGTGGTGTCTGGAACAGAATAGAATTATAAACTGCACATTGGCGATATTTGGAGACTGAGTGTTTTTGGCAACAGCTTGCTTCCCACATGCATGATTTTATGGGCTCCAGGAAACTAACAAGGGCCATCACATTAGGGAAAGGTAAAACATGTAAATAATCTTTTAGTTATACTCTTCCATGCATTACTGTGTATTGTTCTTCAGCAATGACAAGGAAAGAGGGAGGTGACTACTAAGAAATTCTCTTTTTAGGGTCCATGAGGACAGGTTTGACAAACAACTGTCAGGAATGATGTAGAGCCGTAGGGTAGACTACAAAACCTCTTGTGATCTCTTCCAGTTCTGGGGATACTGTAATTTTACAATAATTTGAAAAAAAAAAAGCCATGGATGGATCTAACTAATGCACTGCAGTTTAATCATATTAGTGAAGTGAAAGCAGAGCATGGTTCAGACTCATCTTTCATTTTGACAGTTGTAAAGAATAAGTAACTTCATAGAAATAAATTACAAGATAGTAAACCTAATGTAAGAGAGGATTCATCAATAAGATCCATCATTAATTATTTTTTGGGGGAGACTTTAATATTGCTATTAATGAAAATGAATAGTGTTAGTAAATAACAGCAACAAATTTTAAGTTTCATAATTACACATCATTAATTCAGTTGAAAAAAGTTTATTGTAAAAGCAGAGATCAAACTGGACATTGCAAAATGTGAAAAAGACATTTCCAAATGTTTAATACATATCTCGAGTTTAATTTCAGTATTCTTCTGAGGCAGTAAAATGTCTTTGCCATACAAAGACAGTTCCCGGGGAAAGCCTAAAATTTCCTGGGGTCAGATCTCATTTCTTTAATAGCAAGAGGCATCCCAGTCCTGTCTTAATACATAATATTCATTCCGAATTATAGCTAGCTTCTCAAAGTAGAATTTTAAAAAATGCTATGTTTGCTACCTAGATACATATGTGAAGGACTGAGGAAATTAACAGTCAAGACTTTCTTAGAGGAAACAACCAGAGAAAAGGAAATATGATATTACATATTAATCCTGGAGACTAATTTCCTTGTTAAAGGAACTGCCCAAGTGATCATTTGCACGCTATATGGCAAAGCCTATGGATGTTTTTTTGTGGATGTATAATTTAAATTAAGTGAATGAATGGATAGATACTACATGCCAGTGAAATATATGTGGATATATAAATAGAAAATTAAAATAATTTTTTTTCCAGCTTCAGCTGTGTAATGAGGTATATCATGTAATTAAAAAGTGAACATTTGGTTTATTTTGACAAGACCTTTAAAAATTTTATAACAAAGGGGAATTTATGCAATTAGGAATTTTGAAACAAGTAAAAAGCAGAAAAAATAAACACATTAAAAGAGTTTCAGTTCTTTATTTTGAAAAGTATATTTTTAAGAGGAGTAGTTAGGGGTTTATTTTATGTTGATGTATGTGATATTTGTAAAATCCTTATAATATAAGCAATATTAATTACAATTCAAGCTATTGTATTATCATTTGTAGATTAAAGCTGAGATCTGAACACCTGGCTGAAAGCTGGTAATTGAGACACCTGGATTCTTTCCATTATTGTATTCCCTTCAAACTTTTGATAATAATAAAAAATATTGGGACTCCTTTTGCTCCAGTTTATCTACTTATTTTTAAGATAAATCACACTATTGAGATTTTTTTCAAAAACAACAGGTGATTACCATTTTTAGTGACTTCAATACGACAGTTTTATCAACTCTTCAGTTGATAAAATGTATTCCTGTCTGCAAGCTTGATGAGTTAATTTAGACTCCTATAAAAAACCTTCAATAAATTTATTAATTCATTTCCACTTCTCATATGAATAACCACCTAAAAGTACTCCTTTGAAAGTACCTGTCCTATGGCAATTCACATAGCTGAGCCTGTTTGCTTCAGGAGGTCTCTTCTTAAAGACCCAAAGACCTTTGGATCACCATATCACTCAGGTATTATTCTTTTTTGTGGCACAGTCTGCAGCTGTGCACAGAAGAAGAAGATTTGGGTAGATTTAGGTTGATACATGACCAGATCCTGACAGGTGTAAAACTGACATAATGTTGTGGAAGCTTGGCTCAGAATGAGTCTCTGGCTCGGGCTATGCATAATTGAAGATACAGACATCAAGACTATTTGATTTAACCTCGGTTAATGCATCTGAGCCTGCAGTATTGCTTAGGGGAACAAAATAAGTGGCTTTGGATTTAACCATTAGCTTTTTGCTTTCTGATTACTCCATTATGTTTGAACTTTGACTGAGCTTATTTTTTTCTGCCTAGAAGCCTCAAACCATGAATTGGAAATGACATTTCACTGAGAAAAAATGTATAGATAGGTAAAAAGCAGATGGATATATTAACCTTCTGTACTTTTCTTTGATAAAAAGACATTAAAATTCTGGAATATAATGTGATAATTATCCATTATCTGTTCAGAGAGATCTAGAATAGGTATAGAAAATACCCTGGTTAGTCATTGCATAGAGGTGATGTAGTGGCACAGTATTATACTGACAGAACCAGTACAACTTTTTTATATCAGAGGTGCAAGGATGAGTTCTGACTTGCATTCTTGTAACCTTGAGGAAAATATTCTGAGGACAAGAATGGGATCTACTGATACAGAGGGGGGAAAAAAGGCATTGTCCTACATAGCAAATACTATGACTGGCTTTTGGAGGATTCTGCTCTTTTGTATTTTGTTGCTTTAGAAGAGTTATGAAGGAAAATGGTGATATGCCCTGGATTTGTTTGGCAAAGCAGGTTGTAAATCTTTGGTCAACACTTTCTCTTTAATAAATACTATGTAAGACATTATCATGTCTTACATATGCTTTAGATTTTATTAGTTAAGATTAACCTTTATTAAAATATACATGAGTTTAACAAAAGACATTCTAGAGAAGGCTTCTTTTAGTCTTCCATTTTTTGGAGGGAATGGGGATAAAAAAGAGAAATAAATGTATTGTTTGGAACCTATTTTGTTTTTAAGATTGCCAGATAAAATTTAAGTGTTTTCCTTCATGTGCTTTGCTTTATTTTTTCCTCTGGCAAAAAAAATCTCCTGTTTGTAAAATATAAAAATGATATTTTGTGGAATGTGAACAATTGGCCTTGGACAGGCTCAAGAGGAGCAGAATCACAGAAGAATTAAAAGCAGAAGAGTAAAATTAATCTTTTATTTATTATAAATGGAAGCTTATGTTTCATTCATATTACACATGAACTAACAACTTCCATATTTGCTTTCTGAAAAGTAGAGGGATGATGGTTAAAGCTGGTTGAAATTTTATAGTTGTTTTTGCTGAGAAAAATGACTCTTTAATCTAATATTTTGACGACAGTTTGTGTTCCTCCTAGCAAATGGGAAATTTGAAATCTCAGTTTTCAATGCCAAATTTCTTGTGTTTTCCTTTTTTACTGATGAATTTAAAAAAAAGCAAAACCCACAAAGAACTGGTTGTCTCCAATTCTTTTTTGTTATATTCTTGATCACTAGACAATGGTGTAATCACAGACCCCAGGGAATAGTATGGAACATATGCTGAGCTATAATTGAGCGAAGTGGTGATAAAATTAGCACAGATAATCAACTATTCACACAGCGAATTAACAATGGGAAACTGCTACCATAGAAAGTGAGTAAGTTCTTATTATATCAAAGGTACATCAGGAATACAGACATGTTTATCGTTTCTCAAAACAAAGTCTGTCCTTCTCCCGTCTCCCTACAATTAACATACACAGACTGTAAAGACATGTTTTACTCTAACATTTTCTCTGGGATGATCTTGGGAACATTACCAAACTGGACATAAACCAGAGCAATAGTATGTGGCAAGAAAATAACAGATGTACTTGACTTAGGTCAACTTATAGTTCTATCTCTTCCCTTTTAATAGAAGACCAACCATATGTAATCATGAAGGAAGATAAATTACTTCCTGCCTACTTTTTATTTTTTTTTTTTTTTTGCTGGAGTGGCTAGATAAATTTACTCTGGGAATTCAGTAAAAGAATGTAAAGAATGACCAAAATTTTTCCACCCCTGCACACAAAATAATATATTAAAGGCAAAACGCTCCATTTACTACACCAACAGTTGGGAGATTTTTGACACGGACAGGAAATTGTCAGCTGAGTTTCTCCTGGAACATTTGCTATGGCTTCTTGCGGATAACATTATTAAAGGGCCTTTTATAAAGCTTATTTTGCACCTTAGTTGGGATGATGCCAGTCATTCTTAAGGCTTTTCATGTCTCAAAGGAAAAGGACAAATGGTAGCTATCAAGTATGTAGATGGACCTTAAAATATAGATAGCCAGGGACCAGGGAGTGAAGATGACAGGGTGAAAAAAAGAGAAAACAGTGTAGATAGACATACAAGCAGGAGAAGAAGAGATGAGTGGGACAATTTATACTTCACATATTTTGTTCCCAAGCAATTTATGCTGTGATTCACAGTGTCTTAAAGACATTACTGTGCTCATTGCTCTCCACAAGCAGCTAGCAGATCTTTCTTCTTCAAGGAGTCCTCTAAGAAATTGCGATGCCCATGAAGCCAGCTTCCCCTTCAGTCACTGGGCATTCACTCGATTCACCTAATGCCTCTTCCAGCCTCCTGAAGTTCCCATAATTTATTACTCTCTCATGCTGGTCATACCTAATGAAAGCCCGCATCTGTAGTTGGTAAGCAACAGCAATGATAGCATCAAAATGGTGGATTTACTGCATATTTGCGTCTGCATGTACCCCAGTCTCTCTGCTTTTTCTACATATCCTCTACTCACACTTCTAGGTGTCCCCTTGAAAAGGATTCCTTCCTGTAAACTTCCTGTTTACAGATCATCTTGGTGTGGGGTCTGAAAAGATAGAAGAAACTTTTTGCTGCGTAATCATCTAAGGCTGTGTCCACACTTAACCAATGGAGAGTCCTGCCTGGTGGCTCTGGCCTCTCTACTAACTAAAGTGGAACCTGGAAATTACTGTTCCTTAGCCCTAAACACAACAGAACTGGAGTTGCACCTCACCCAGGCGTTGAATGCAATCTGAGGTCTGGTGAGACAAATGTGGCCTAAGAAAGCCAAGCAGTAACTAACCTACATGACCCAGTGAACACAACTGTTGTAACATGCTATTCAGCAATATGTAGATTCTAAACAGAAAGGATTACTTAGGATTTATTTTCTACACTGCCAAGCAGGTAAGTCTGTGCAAAGGGATTAGAATGATGTGTGAGTTTTTTTGATTGCTAAACTATTTTTTAGCCTTACAAGCTGAAATCACCGCAGAAAACCTTTCTAGGTAAAATTGTTTGCAAACTAGATCTGTACGCTATGTGGGTAAAGGACAGGGGCAGTGAACAAAATCCTGCACTTTGCAGGCCAGGATCTGGCCCTAATTTTCTGGTTGCATTGGCTAAATTGTGGGTACTGGAACTTCAACACTGAGTTTTCTTTAATTAAATGTCTCATTCATATATTCCTGGCATCTAATGACCAGTGGGGAAGAACCAGGTCTATTATTTGAAGATACTGTCAGTGGTTCTGTCACTAAGGTTAAACTGCCAGCTACTACTTTCTAAGAGTAGGTGTCCAAAAATAAAATCAATTTTAAGAAGTTTTGGAAGGCAAGTATAACCTCATACTTGAGGGCAATAGTTAACCTCTAACTATGGGATATTAAAATAAAACTTTCCCAGGTCAAAGAATAACTTGTAACTGACTGTTCTGAGGTTTTTTGCTTCTACCACTGAAGCAGCTGGCAGCAAACATTGTTGATGGTGGAGAGCTGGTATGCATGGCTTTTTCTCCAGTGGAAGACATATTTTTTCTCCCAGAAGGAGAAGCTGTATAGAGGTTTATGTCTACAAACGACTTGATCTTTATCTAGAATGGAATATGCCAGACTATGTTGGGATTCCTGAGAGCACTGCACTTAAACAACTTTTCAGTGGTTGGCATGGATTGACTTGACCTGTGTCAGCCGATAAACAGATATCATTATAGCACAGGTGATACACACAGATTATTACTCAGTCTGCAATAGAAAGTAACATCAATTATTATATTAAATTCTGCACAGAAATATCATTAGACAGATCAGTACTTACTTACAATCATGTGTCATTCTTGTGCAAGTGTTTTCAATGACCTGTTGAAAGTAGTCTCTATTTTGTGTAGAGAATTCAGCCAATGTGCTGGAGAACTGGCCAAGTGTCCCTTCCAAGGGACTTGAACTTGCAAGGAGATGAACTGATGTTTGATTAGGAGGACTGAGCTGAAGAGAAAAGCATATATTTGTAACTGAAATGATGTAACATCTATTTGTTTTAAGAGTCTCAAGTCCAAGAAACATTCTGATCCAGCTTTGCTAAAATGGAGAAATAGATGTGAAATCATTCAGAAGCACTGACCAGAAGGTTTTATTGTCTTGAAAAAAAAAAGGATACACTGACATAATTTGTCTCTAGATTTGATTACTCATTGGTTTTCATAGAATTACATGTTATATCACCTCAGATTATGTCTCTTCCTGGTTGAGTGTATGCCCTCACTAATCTAAGCTACATATAGTGGTGAGATCCAGGTGTGCACCAGCACAAAATGTATACATATACACATTAAACACACACACACATCTGCACACACATGCACAGGCAGATATATATACAGTACATATACACCACATACATAGCCCACCACTCTTACATATGTATGTGAATTTCCGTACAGAGCAAATCCAAACTCATGCCTTCAATGAGAGCAAAGGCACACTCCAAGAAAGTGGCAAACAAGACGGCTGGAGGGCAAAGACCAAAAATGTGCTGTGATGCGTATCAAAAGAGGAAATCTACATGTAGCTTCAAAAACTGATCATAAAGCAATACAGGAAGGCATTCGTGAAGGACTAGGTGGCAGTTCTTGCTATATCTATGACATCAATACTCTGATGCGTCCTGGCTTGTTGCTGAATTATGGGTAAAGCTTAAGAAATTGTTTCTGACATTTAAAGCACTTTCTGACATGGTACTTGGCTCAGATGCTGTGCCACGTACCCAGACAGTGGATCAGAGCTGACTCTTAGAGTGGGGGCAGTCACCTGAGGGGGCTGCCGGGTGGGTTCTCTCAGCAAGGAGCCTTGAACAAAGAACTTCATGCCCATACTCTTCATCCGAAAATCAGTTATTTTCTGCCCCTCTTGGATCTATGCTTCTGGAATTTCTTCCAGTTTATCGTCAGGGAGAAGAAAGCGCATAGTGGTGTTTGTCAGTGATTTAGAAGCAGTTAAAAGGGTGAACTCACTTCTCAGTTGTATCTAAGAGGTGAGCAACTTGATGTTGTCCAAATCAGAGATGGGTAATTACTATTTTTCTACGTTTATTCTCATAACAGTGAGATTAGTGTTTGTTAACAGTATCAGGCCTTTTATTTTCCAGGAGGTGAATTCTAAATTTTCATTTTCTTTTTGTACATATTTTCTGATTAGAAAATCTTGCCAGGTATGCTCTGATATAATTTTCTTTTAGGCATATAAAAAGACCAAGTTTAGAAAGTTCATATAGGAAACTAATTCTTGTGCTCTGTATGTGGTTTATCACTTTTCCTCTATGCTTTCAAGTCTGAAAAAAAGCTGCACCTGACTAGCCACACCCTATTTTTTGTGCAGTCAAATATACTTAATCAACGTATTTGTAAAATACCTTCATAATAATTTTCTACTAAATTTTGCGTAAAGATAAATGGCTATGGTGTGCAAAGCAACAAATACTAACGTATCTTCTCTACTGATCTGAGCACCTGGTATGAACGTACTTTATATTAAAGACCATCCGTGAAAGATTTTTCTTTTTTTTTTCCTTCGTCATTGCTTAAATACCATTTTACATCAGGCATTTTGAAATTACCCACCTATACAACATCTTTCTTACACAGGCCGGAAACAGAAAGGGGTAAAAGAAAGACAACCGTCACATCTGTGCAAGTTTAGATTGGATATTTGTCATGTTAAGTCTGAGCACAAATAGAAATACTCCAGTCTAGTTCCACCGACATCAATGAAAATTTCAGCAGGACCTGACTTGGAAAAAAAAAAAAATAGGCTGAAGAATGAACTTTTAAAACTAGGATGAGGGAGAAAATGTACAAGTTTGGAAAAGAAGGTGGAAGGAAAAAAAAAAATAGTTAACAGAGATAAGTCTATAATGGCATGAAACAAGCACAGTATGGTATCATCTAGCTCACCTTGTTTCAGTCCAGTAAGATTTCAGAAAGCTTCCTGAATAACTCTAAAACTGAAACAGGAACATTTTCTTGAAGCGACTTCAATATTACAGAACCCCCCAGGAGGTCTGTAAACTTGTTAAAATATTAAGAAAGACATAGCTGTTAAAAGAGCAGTTCTTAAATCAGCTCCCAGATGGAATATGAAAAAAAAAAAGCTCCAAAGGGTTCAAAGTAACACTGTTGCATTGAAAGCTGATGTTGCTCAGTTCATTTAGAAAATACTATAAACTACTTTACTATGGGAATTTGGTAAAGGAATCTTTCATTAATAGGAAAGATTGGACTGTGCACTGCAAATAAAGTGATGTTTACATAATTTTGAAAGATCTTTCAAAGATTCAATATCCTTCTGCTGTGGCTTACTGTAAGCACCATATTAAACTTACCATTTTTAATAAAATGAAAAAGTCATAATTAAGTAATTACATTGTGAGGAATATGCTTGCACTTTGGACAGATACACAATTAGATCTTTAGTTATTACTGAGGTTTCTTTTTGTTTTAAACAAAAGCTTTTGCACTAAAACACAACCCCAAGGCATAGTTGTCAGCATGTATCAAATTTAGTCTGAGACCAAGTTCTATGAGGTTTATAAAACATTGAGTTTTAGGGTAGCAAAAGAATTTGTTTAATTGCAAAGAAAAACCCTCATGCTCATTTATGCCTGAGTAATTTCATATTAGAAAACAATACGAATAATCCTTCTTTTCAAGGTTCAACTGTTCTCCTGTTTATGGCTTTTAGGTGATGCAATCTTTCTCCAGAATGTTAAAAGAAATTATTTTTACCTTTCAGGAATAGGTTGAATATATTTCCTCATCATTCCCTCCATTGCTTGACTGATTGCTGTTTTCTTTGCAGAAACACCGTTGAATTTCCTCCCACTGTCCCACAGCTAGGACGACAGGTGAGACACGCAGGCTTTAGTGCACACCTTGTTTTTGTATTAAGCCCACAATTTCAGAGGGTTTGGATGTCAGTTACGCCTTTCATGTTTGTTTTGAGACTAGAGTGGAACTAACTCCGACCTTCAAGAACTACACAAAGGGAAATGAAGATTTCTGAAGACCTCATTGCCCCACGAGACTTTGCCTGAGATTCTGAAGAGCAACATGCATGATGAGGACGGTGGGCTTGCTGGTGTGTTGTGGTAACCATTGCCTGGCCAACCAGCACAGCCCACCCGACACAACTGGAAATGATGACAATTCATATGCAATGCTGTAGAAATGCAGAGGGATGCGTTTTATATGAGACTTGGTTGAAATGAAATATGTAAATTTATATATGCATGGGATATATAAGGTAGGTATGACTATTTCCACATAGGCTTGGTAGTTTGGGTTTTGTAGAGGTTTCTTATTTATTTTCAATGCATGAAAATGAAGAGTTTGCAAGACAAAAATATGTGGATTTCTAATGGAATGGAAATTATTTTTATCCAGGTGTAGTAACTAACTCTTGATTGGCAACAATGAAAGGGAATTTTGGAAATAGAAGAAAAAAGCTGGTTGAGAGAAAGGAGGGTGAAAAGTTCAGGGAAGGAGAAAGATGAAGGAAGTATATATCCCCGCATGTAAACATCCAATACAATACTCCTCGTATTTAATGAGCCTTAAATTTAAGCTCCACCAAGGGAGACAATTTTTCATAGATCTTCTAAGAGACCATCCTTTGTGCAGCATCACCTATCAGTGTAATGAATAAATAAATTAATGAGATACATCAGCAATTGATTTAAGACAATATTTATGTCCAGTCTGACCTGGTTTTAGTACCACAGTTAAATTGATCTAATATCTGGAACTTTCTACATATTTAGGATACTACACAGAGTGACCTTGTTCACTTGTGTTGAGTGGAAAAAAAAACTGCAACATGTTTTTGTAACTCAAATGAATAGACATCTAAGGTTTCTTGCTTTCTAAGTTTTTGTACTGTTTAACAAAATCGAGAGGAAAAAAAATTGTCTTGAAATTTTGATATACACCTCACAGAACAAGGGCTGCAGCTCATAAAGAAATCCTGATTGAAAGATTTATCTTCTGGAAGAAATCCATGTGGATAAAGTGGCTAGATAAAAGAGGATGGAATAGCATACAGTAGAAATAGGTTCTTATGCTTTTTGCAAATGGCATTCTTTTGTTCATTGTGTAAAATATTCTAATAGAAAGGTTCAGTGTACATATTAATTGATGCGATTTAGGAGCACCAGATATGAAGCCCACACACATTACCTCTGATTGGCTCAGAAATCAGGTTTAATGGAGTATAAAAAATAATAATATAATGCTTTCTTTCTGGGTCATCTGAGGAACACCTGGAGAGCACTCAATTGGGAATGTGTGCAGAAAAATAACAGGCTTGCCTCTGTGGGGTGTTGTCCCAGTAGGTAGCACATTAGGAAATAAGTTTGTTGTATAAAAAAACAGGATGGGGTCCCATTGCTGTTTTTATCCTTGCAGAAAAGTTTGTTTGTTTACTATATTAGTTAAAGAGCAGGTTGGCTTTTGGGTGAGGAAGGCCTTTTTAGCTCCATGTAGCTGAAAGTTCTGTCAAATTTGAACAGTTAATCTAATAAAAAACATTATTTCTTCCCACAAATCCTCCTCACAATGATGAAAATATTTCTTCTGTTAAATCCTGCCGTGGGCTTGATTCAGGAAAATGCTTAGGTTTGCAGTGAAATCTGTCACTTTCCAACTAACACCTAATGTCATGACAGACTTTAAGCATATGCGTATTCTATTCATTGATTTCACAAAGAAAAACACGCACCTCAAATCAAGCATTTGCTCAAGTGCTATCCTGCAGAGAGATGCTTTCCAGAAGTGGAGCAATGATAGCCACAATTAGATTAAGCTGAACACGGCTACCTTACACACACACAAATTCCGCTATTACTTCATCCCTCTGATTACCAATAGTCCTAAAAATTATTGCTGCTTTTTATCAGTTTGACCTATATTTCACACATACATAAAGCTTACCATGGCGGTCTTGATGATCCCTTTTACAGTGCCTGACAGGGTTCACTTGTGAAAGTTGGAATAAACAGAAATTTGGTTAGTACAGGAAGGTTAGGAAGTGTTTACATGGTCTGCAATTGTGGTCATCTGTATCCACCCAAAGGGGAACCTTTAATTTTCTAGTTTATGTAATTGAATTTTTAAATGGTGCACAGTGAAAAGCCCTTTTTTTTTTTTTTTTTTTTTGAGAGAGAGAGAGAGAAACAAACTAATTATAAAGTATGCAAACTGCAACATTTAAATAAACAAATAGTGGTCTATTCTTGACATTTCCTCTTCTGAAAAAAAAAAAAAAACCAAACCAAAACAAAAAACAACAAACCAAACCAAACCCATACCCCCCCAGACCTGTAGGAAAGACTTAAATGTTTTACAAAGAAATTACTTCCTATAGTCAAAATTGCTTTGCTATTTAGTCAAAGAATTTAGGTCTAGTAGGCATACTAATGATTTTAAAAGACAACCAGATGCATGATTCAGTTTACACTTCCTATTTTTTTTCTCATTTCAGAAATTGTAGCATATATTCTTTTCATATGAACAGTTAATGACTAACAAGCATCTGAGAAGCTGAAAAGCAATAGGCAGTCCTGGTTTAGAATACTGACATAGAAAGGAAGCGACCCAGGTACATTGCCTTCTCTTAAACCACATTTTGCTGATGAGTCTCATCTAAAACAAAGGAGAAAGAAAAGCTATTTGTGGTAACACCTATAAAATATTAAGAGCTCTCTGGATACTCACAAAGAGATGAGTTGTGCTTCAAGGGCTCTGCAAACTGAAATCAACTACAGATAAAGAAAAAAGCTTGAAGGAAGGCACAAGGTCTGGGGATTAATTCTGTCTTGCTCGACACTATATATAAGCAAATGCACTAGAGCATACAACTTCAGTAAGAAATTACATTTTACCTCTAACGTTAAAAATGAAGCAACAATTCCCAACCCTTTTCCTTCGACGAAAACATAGCCACTGTAATGTGAATGAAAGGATGTGGCATTTTTCCAGGCCTTCTGCATTTACATAGGGTGCTTCATTATGAACTGATTTTACAGTACCTAGATGTACCATCCCTTAAACTGTGTGTAGGAGGTCTCTTCAGATGCAAGGAGCCCTCACAGGCCCCTAAGGGCCTTCTTTATCGACCTCTCAGGTCTCTGTCTGTTTTGTTGACAGTCAGGCTGTTATGGGATGCTTGTTGTTGCAGCAGTAATGCACAGAAGCCACATGGGCATCATTTTAAGTGTGATTTAGAGGTTGGGGTGGGAAATACCACCAGCTATGCTCCACTTCAAACACAGTCTAGGTCAATATGAACTTTTGTAATTGGAAAACCTCAGTCAACCTGACTGGGAGAGGCATGATATAGACGTACTGCTTCCCAGCTCTCTGTGTCCTGCCCTTCCTAGGTATGCCTCATCTCCCAGCTTCCCCACTGACATTAGTGGAGAGGACCACTGGTCTTTTGTTTTGGGCCAAAAGTGTCTGGACACGTGAAGAAAGAAAGAAAACTTTCAATTACCCTCTCTCTGTTGCAAATCTTTGTAGGAAGGCTGGATTCACAGAAGCCACAAGGTTTCTTCCCAGTGACCCACTGAATGATGCCATTAGGGGTGAATGCATTTATCAAGCATATAAAATCATGCATTGGCTCTATCACAAATGGTGTAAGCAACAGAGGAACACGGTCAGAGCTGGCTACCAAATAACCATCTGGGCCTAACTTACAGTAGAGAAACTCTGACAAGAGAAAGTGATTTGAACCACAGAGTCTAAAATGTCACCATATTCAATTTCAATACCCTCAAACATAGGTGTGCATTTGGATGCTTATCTCTATCTCTATATGCACTGATATGATGTCTCCTGTAATTCACATGGGGACCAATCTAACTGTATAGTTTTCATTGATCTATGAATCAGACTTCCAAAGAACAATAGTGAGCTGATTTTTTGAATTTCTGAACTGTGTCTCATTTTGGAAAATCATTTAAAAGCAAAAAAATGTTTCTCCCCGTTTCAGGGAAGCCTGCCTTTTTGTGAATTCTAGAAATCACTCTGATGTCCTGGAAGAAATGGTGCAATTTGGGATTCAGTTTGTTTTCATTATGCCTGGACTGACTTGTATCAAAGATTCTGTTGTTGTCCTTCATTTTATAACACTTCTGTTTACAGGTTATCAAACATGCAATTGAAATGATCCTGGGCTCATTTGCAAAATTCTCTGGTATTTGATAAACCTGACCCTCTGGGAATATCTTTTGAATAATTTACTGAAAAAAAGCAGGACCATTTGCATCCTCAGGCTAATTTGCCTGCTCTTACAGATGAGAAGGCTTCTGCTATATGTGGATCGGAAAACAAAGGAACTAGTCTAAGTAAGTGCATAAAAAGGAGTAGAAATAAATAAGTAATTATTAAAAATATAGGAATGGAAAATGGCATGCTTTGTTCTAGAGAATTAATGTAATTATCTGATAATCTTAAAGAGGAAATAAGATTGAAAATAATCAGGAAGGAAAAGGAACTGTGGTTTAGGTCCTCAGAGATACTTAAACATCTAAGTCAGCTGCTCTGTAGCCTTTACCTATATATTTGCCTAAGATGTCTATTTTTCCACTGATGTGCAGACAGAGTTGGGCAACTGGTTCATCAAAGCCCAGACCTCTACTTTAAACAAAAGTCTTGCTGATTGTGAGGCAGCCTTCTTACAAAAAAAAGAAGTTTAATAAACTGCCACAGTTCCCAATTCCTCTAAAATGCTCAGAGACTTAGGCAATTTGGGCTCATTGCATGCTTCCTAAAACTTCTTCTGGTGGGGTGTCTGATGAGAGCATCCTTAGCTATGAAAGGCTGAAGATCAAGTCCATGCTGCACCACAATGCTCTGATGTGACTTCCATCTCATCCTACGTGGACCACTCTAGATGCTGGAGAGTATTGTATATATTTTGAAATACACATTGACACCTGTTTCTCATCAATCAACTGCTAAGACATCAAACCCACATCTCTTTATCCTCTATTTCATCATTCTTCTCTGGGATTGGATTACTTATGTGGCCCATGTTAGACTACATGTCTAACTTCCCTACTACTGTTGGAGGGGATCCTGGAAATATAATAAGGTCCAAGAACCTGACAGCAGGACAGTTGAGATTTAGCCATTGAAATGTCTACACATTTTTAAGGAGATCATCTGTGTGCATCTGTTACTTGAGATAAACATTTAGGAGAAAAAAAAAAAAGATTTTTTTTTCTTCAAAAAGGTTCTAAGATATGAAATAATTCAACCCTAAGGAAGGGAAGGATTGAGAATTTACAGAGCTCATAGCTGCAGTCCCTGCTACAGAAAGCCAAGACAAATGAGATACAGACTGAAAAAAAATGGATAAAACTACTTGTTCTAATAGTAAATTAACAGAAATGAGTAGTATATTTAATGGTATAAACAGAGAAATTAGATTGTGAAGGTCCTTGTTAGTTTATCACTTGGGTTAGTGGGGTAAAATCCAACAGGAAGTAATTTGGAACTTTCCTGAGTAAGAAATGAGTAAAACCTGCAGAACAACTTTATAAAAGGAGACGGAGAACTATAAGTTACAACCGGAGGTCACTGTGACTGAGGCTGGAAGAAATCCATTTAATGCAGGGAGTCCAAGGTATAGAAGAACACGCAGCTGGAGATCAGAAAGAAATGGCATCTGTGCATATACCACACTGTAAAATTGATTGATCTGTGGAAGTCATCATCATTACCATTCTGCTTCGTCTGACATTGGCTACCACCAGAGGCAGGATGCTAAAGGGATTTTGGTTCCCTAGGACGTGGTCTCAAATCTAACAGCTGTCAGGAATCATAGCTCCTTGGGAGAAGCAGGAAAGCCCATTCAACATAAGAAGACCTCTTGGTGAGAAAGTGACTCTATGTGTGCCTAAAGCATGCTTTTATTCCCTATCTTCTTAGCCGAAGTTTTATGTTATTTAGCAGCACATTTCTGTGATAAACAGGTCTAATGAACATGATAAATTCAGTGGTAAAATTGGAAGGGGGGGGGGGAAAAAAGCTGGTGATAATGACAGTCCACTTGCATTTAAAACTACATCTTAAAATTCAGCATCAAAAACCATGGTTGGTCTCAGATTGAGCAATGTCGGTGAACAGCACTGAGGAACTAGCTAGCTACAGGAAGGGTTTAATCCATTACACTGTTCCACTTAGAGATATTTTTTTTGATTGAGTAGAGTGCTTGCTTATTTTCTTAAGGAAAAAAAAGTGCTTTTTAAAAGAAAACATATTACCAGTTTTTCACTGAAGGAACTGGCAATTCAGAAACGCAAAACAGAAGGGAACATCAGTGCTATGTTTTATCCATGCAGCAGGCAAAAGGAAGATGTGTAGAAGGGATGGCTATCAACTCACCTAATACACAATCTGACTGAAAGCAAAACGGTTGCACCAAGTCCAATTGTGGCTTCTTATGCCTCTGACAAAGGTCTCCGTCTTTGAGACTGTGCTGCTTCTGCTGACTGTGGTTACTGCTGAGACTGCAGCAATATTATAAGTTATATATCAAATACGTGACTTTCTCCGCTGCTCTGTTGGAATTTCTCTTATTTCCGGAGTCTATTACAAAATAAGCTGCATTCATCAGCACCGCTTACCTGTTGCTGATGTTAGCATCCTGAAGGAGATTTAAAAAAAAAAAAAAAGAAAAGAAAAGGAAAGAAAAGAAAAAAAGCTGCTACTTTATCTTTGAAGTGGCCAGGCTGCAAGGGGAAGTAGTTAATTCCCCATGGGTAGGCACAAACATTCCTTCACTCGTGACATGTGTAAAGGTTGCTGTTCAGAGCAGACTCTTTTCAGCACCCATTTCTTCTGGGCACTTACATTTCTAAACCCCTCAAGAGGGCTGTACTTGTGAAAAAGAGAGTGGAAGCTCTGGTGTTCTGGTCTAAGATTACACCAGCATTTTTGTGAACAAACTTTGGATCAATCCAGAGTTGGAAGTGAACATGAAAAGTGTCAGGAACTCTTTTATAAGTCTTTTTGTGGTGCATCTGATTGACCCACATTACGATATACAATAGCATGAAAGAGTGTTAGTAATCAGTGCTAATGAATACATGTACCTACCTGATTCATATACTGGGCATTACCCCTCACTAATGCTTTTGTTTTGCATTCATTAAAATTCCCATCATGACACAAAATGCTGAACATTTACTATAACAAAAACAAAAGCAAACAAAAAAATGAGACACATTTATTGCAAATTTCAGTCAAAAAAGATATAAATAAGGAAATCACATTGCACAGGCACATTGTCCCAATCCTACTCTACTTCAGTTCATTAATTAATGTTTTTAGAAAAGATATTTACAGTGAGACCTCAGGCAAATACTCAGAGAGAGCTTGTGGCATAATCCTTCTCTGTCCTCCCCTCTTCCCCTTCCCCCACCTGCAAAGGAGACTGGTTACCCATATCTTTTTTTTTCCTTTAGAGTCCAGGAAGCACTTAGAGAAGTTCAGTCTTCATAGTTTAGATTTATAGAAGTTATTTAATAAATTCTCAAACAAACATCTTACAGAGATAAAATTCATTGACATTTGCTTGCTACATTTTGGTAGAAGTATTATTAAAGTGGTTTCAATAAAAAGAAGATTCTAGCAAAAGTCTGTGTTTGTAAGTATGTATCTAAGTTACAAAAAGCTGGTATTTTATTTTTTGAGACAATATTTAGCTTGAAAAACTTGTCTGAATACAAAAAACACCAGAAGATTTCATCCCATAACAATTGAATTGTCTCTGAGATGTTTCTAATACAAGCTATCGTAACTATATGCCACAATTATTTTTATATCTTGTAAAAAAAATGTTAATTTGAATATTACATTATATTCTGTTAAACAAGAAAATATTTAACAGAATCCACTCCTTACTACATGAAAAAATGTCAGATGATGAAGCATTTACAAGAGCCTTTGCAGATTGCAAGTGAAGAAATACATAGAAGAGTTTTAAATAAAAGCCCTTTTATTCCTGCTTCTTAAATATAAGGGCTTGAGGATATATTATGAAAGCCTTATTTTTATTGATGACGATGCCATGTAAATTCTTACAGATCACCATATGGTGTACTGGAGTGGTATAATGCATCTACTGAAAAGGAAAGGAGAAAAAGTGTCCATTTTGGGAAGGCACTTACTGTGGTGTCAAAAAAAAGGGTTGGGAAATGCAAAATAGACTTGTACAGTGACAAACTTCTCTGCATGTAAGCCACTATCTCAAAGCAGGCTGAAAAACTAAGTTTTTCTGCACCTCTCTGTTTTTCGATGCCACTTCCTGCTAAGGAGATGTTATTCATTTAGTTATTTCCGAGAAGTTCAGGAATGGAGGAACCTGGAGTATAAAGAGATGTGGATGGCCACCTATGCTCAGGAACATGAATGTGCAGTTATGAGTCTTTCCCAAGCTTGGACTTCCAACTACAGGTGCATCTTCCCAACCTGTTAGGGAAAAACAGGAAAATACTTTTTTTTTTTTCTCACTGGAAAATTAAAAAAAAAAAGAAAAGAAAAAGAAGAAAAAAATCCCCATGTTCTACTCTGGTGCTCAGTGTTATGAGAGCATTAGCACTTGTGTTAGTATGTTCAGGCTAAAGACAAATGAAGGGCAGCTGTTACTTCTCTTTGCTCAGCTATCAAGAGATCTGTTTGCTGAGGTGAAGTCTAGCAGACTAAGCCTGCCAGGGCTTTAGGTAAAGAAATTATTAGTTTGAGGATTAGTCTGAGGATTCCTCATGGGCATAGGTAGAGGAGTCGTGCTGCTCACACCTCCCAAGACAGCAGCTGTGGAAGGAGTGCATCAAAGCAGGTATAAATTTACTAGAGAAGACACAAATATTACAGAGATAAAGGTTTTTAAGGCATAAAGGAACACTCTCTTGAGCATGGGCTCCAAAACTAGGTCTACGTGTCCCTTCAGGAAACTGGACCTTGGTCCATGAGGTAAATGTGGTTTCCCTCGTGGATTACAGATCTGAACTGCAATCATTCTGCTTTACATATAGAAAGTTCCACAGTTTAATTAAAACCAGCACGTTCGTCATCCGAGTTATACTGGAATCTCCTCAATGACTTGCCTCTATGCAGATTCTTAGCTCCATGAGACGAGGGTCCTATGCGACTGGGCTTTTTTTTCTATAATGATTATTCACGTTCAGTCAACATAACTAATTCTATTCAAATCTCACTTTCCAGACAGTTCACCACCATTAAAAGCAACTTGTGCTTGTTTCTTTGGGTTTTTTTTTAAGACCTTCTCTATAAGTCATACACTCAGCCCTCTGATTCTAGCAACATATGCAGCTCATGCAGCCAAATAAGACATCCTGGTTGGTACAATTCAGCTTCCATCTCTTTTTGGCTGTGTAATGTTATTCAGTACCTCGGCTGTGCATTTATACTCCTGCCATAGTGCTATGAATATTATTTGCCACTCATCATAATCCTTCAGATCCCCCATTTCATAGGTGGGGAAAGTGAAGTGCAGATAGCAAAGTTGCCCAGTTTGCCCAAGCCTATGATAAGTTGGCAACACAGGAAAACAGAATCCACGCATTCTGATTCTTAGCACTGTGCTCCAAGTACTCATAAATACCCACATAAATCAGGTTAATGCTGGAAACATAGTAATAATTACTGTGAGAAGGGAAACGCATAGAAGTTTTTTGCCAGATTTCCCAAAGCACAGAAGTGGTCAAAAATTCTAGTGGAGTAATTGCCTGCTGTTGAATGCAACCTAACTCCAGATAAACACCTAGCAATATGTTTTATTATATCTTTTCTAGAAGTACAAATATTGGATTCTGTCTGTCCCAGTTGAAGTGCAGATACAGTGTTGGTGTCCGACCAAGGCTGTCCTTCAGCCTTTGCCATCGTTCTGTACAAATGGGGTTTGTTTGATGCTGAAAAGAAGGAAAACAAACAGAAACCCCAAACCAAGAAACCCCAAACAAACAAAAAAAGAAGTTTGTTTCCTGAAGAAGAGCAAAAATAGACTGCAGCTGATCCCCACTAATTACTCTTGTTGAAAGCTTGGCTTTTTAAAGTTACTTAAAAAAAAAAAAGGCTTTGCTGAGGGGAAACTCTACCACATTCCGTGTGATGACAGGGAAGCCCAGATTTAGGCATGCTACATTTTGGACCTCACCCAAATGATCTGCTTCTCATCCTTATTTACTTCACTTCATGATATGATTCAACTCATTAAACATTTCAGACTCAAATTGGGTCCAAGAGAAAGTGTTTCCGTCCTGCCAAGGCATCCTGAGATGGAGTTTTATTATCCACCACGCTCCTAAGCAGGGATTTCCTCCTACTTGTTTCTGAGTAATAATTTGGAAGTGAGACCTTGGTATTCCCTCTGAATGACTGGGCTGAGCTTGTAGTTCGGGATGAATCACTTGCACAGTAGGTACATTGAGGAGGGAGCAAATTGTGCTGTAATCAATTCTCATTTTGTAGCTGGAGTGTATATTTTCCATTCACTTCATTTGCTTCATCAGCATCAATTCAGCCTTCCAGCAAACCACACCCTTGTCAGAAATTATTGCAGGAAGAAGAGGCTGAGCAAGCATGGCCACTCATTTCCCTCAGGGCAAATTGCCTCATATCAGCCTTCAGAGGATGCTCTCATAAAGAAAACTAGATATCTTGTCATTTTTTTTATTCCTTAGTGAGAAAGTCACTGCACCTGCTGTGTGATGGCAGTCACACCAAGCTCCTGTAGTTTCTAACCTCCTCAAAGCAATGTTTTCACAGACTTTCTCTGGAACTCTTCCACTCACGTCTCCTGGATTCCTTCTGTTTCCAGATGGAAGACCAGTAGCTCTTGAGATCAATAACCTGAAAAAACAGTAGCCCAAGAGATTCCATTTCAAAATGCAATTGGCCAAATTGAACTAGCTCAGAGCTGGCTGACATTCTTTCTGAGTACAGTTTCCACTATAGAGGCTGAACTGACTTCTTTGGAACATGTCTTTGAAGGCTCCATTACGAGTTCTTTTATTCTACCTTTTCTGTATTGCAAGGGCCATAGAGCCAGGATTTGGGCCAAAACCTATACTCATAAAATTCTCTTTAAGTACTATATCCAGTAACAAAGAATTATAACAAGATGGGGTCTGGAAAGAAATCAATCACTGTTGTCAAAAGACCAGGCATTTTTTCCCTTATGAACAATCTGATTGTGCATATTCCACACGTATAATAGGTTACAAAAAAAAAAATGACGGTCACTATATTTACAAGAAGACTCAGAGCAACTGGAAGCCAGTTCATAAGCAAGCATCTAGATGTTTTAAAGGTTTAAATGTCTGGAAGAGCTTTAAAAAAAATAAAAAAGAGACAGCTCATATGTAAATGCCCACGTATGTATTTAAGGTCAGAAACAAAAAGGGATTTACAAATTGTGATGTTGAACATTGCAATGCCTACAAGTTTCATGGACAGAGCTGAAAACACTGAACTAAGAACCTAAGAACTAAGAACCCCGACTGGCAGAGAACTAGGCTCCTAGGAGCCTAGGTGAGGCACGTTCTCCTACGAGTAGGAACTGGTAAAAGGGTATGTCTGAAACGGTAGAAGGAAACTTTATTTTGAGGACTCATGGATTTCACACTGGCCAAAAATGAACATTCGGCAAGCGGCAATTCAGAGCATCTAAATTTGGATTTACAGGCAATTTGCTCACTTTTTTCTTTGAACACATAGCTGAGGGAGGTGAAAACCTATCTGTTACAGCCATGAAATGAACCCTTGGAACACAGGCAATGAACCCACTGAGTGTGTCTACATTGCTAAATGAAAGAGGGTCAGGGAGAAGATTGATCACTGAAACTCTGATTTCCCAATGTATAATTATTATCTCCCTCTCTGGCTCCGTGCTAGACCTCTCCATCTAGATTTCTCCAATATCTATCTGCCTGAAGGAATCTAACTCTTGGCAGCAAGCCAGCACCTTGGCATTCTCTTTTATTTATCAGTAGAGCTGGTGTGATTAGTGTAAGCAGTTGTTTTAAGTGCAACAGATCACCTCTGAAGGATTTGTGTATGTGCTCCACTGACTTCATCAGAACTCAGGCGAGAACCTGGCTTCAAAAAAGATGAGTTCATCTCTTCCTCATCAGAGCTAGATGCCTAAAATTTAAGTAAGCCTGCATCTTAGAATAAGACGTCACACTAGGTGCTGGACTTACATACTTCTTATTTTCTATTTCACACACTGAGCATATGTAGTGAAAACAAAATTATAGTAGTAGGCAGAAGGGATCTGTATGCAGTTGGAATCGGCAATGGTAGGACAAGAAGAAACTAGAGAAAGGGAAAGACATATTGATGTCGTTCTAGATCTACGAAGGAAAAGGTTTCCAGAGAGGTCCCTGTACCTGGGATCCAGTAAGACAAGCTGGAGACGGAGGACTGAAACAGCAGGTCTTGGCAGTCCCGCTGGGGAGGCCCAGGGGCCAGCTTTGTTCCAGCTCTGCAGAATGACTACAGGGAAGTGTTTTCACAGCTTAGTTCCTCTCCTGCACAGAGGAGATTATAATGTTACCTTTATCTGCTCTGCTTGCTTGTTTAGAGCACAGACTAACGCTTGTGAACCAAGGCACAGAGCTCAACAAGCTACGGCCCAGGTCCGGTGAAGAAAATCAGTTCTTTCCAGCAAAATCCTGGAAATGGAGTGGTAGGTATTTCTTTGTTCAGAGCCTAATCCTGCGAGGCAGGTGAGGGTCATTCTCTTTTCACCAGTGCCTGCTACCAAGAACTGGAAACTTGAGTGTGTGCAGTGCTTTGAGGTAGCGTCTGGTACCTTGCAAGTTACGTCTTGTATCATTTTCACAGAAGACTTTTCAGGGTGAAAGCGATGAGCAAATTTTATTAACGTGAAAGCAATTTTAGTTATGAAACTCAAAGTGGTGATGTGTTCGTGTTAAGAATATGCAGTAACAGGTGTCAGTAGGGCTTTGCTGTTGTTTACACTGAAGCCAGTTGTAGCTGGAGGTTGCTATATACCACCAAAATGTCAGCAAAGCTACACAGAAAAATTCCCTTGACTGCAGTACCTCTGATTCATGGGAATCTTTCCAGGGTAATCAGGGAAACATTTTTCTACTTTATCTCAGTTTGCTCAAGGAACTGAAATCATCCAGGATTGAGTCACATGCCGTTTGCAGAGTCCTGACTACGGCAGAGCAAATTCTAAGAAATCCTTTATTCAGAGTGTCCTCCGGTTCGGCAAGGCCCTGGAATTTGGGTGACCACAGGAAGCAGTTGAGAGGTTTTCCAGCCTGACCGTATCAGCCGTCTCACCACAAGAACTTCCTATTTTGGCTGAGTCCCTTCAATCAGTTTGAGGCAGCGCTGTATGATCAATAGGAGGGAGTTTAAGGATGGCTTGTTTGCCTTATGTTTGTGAAGTGGTTCTTGTTCCCTGGCTTCTTTTTCTTACAGCAGAACTACTCCTGTTTGCTTTAAGGCTTTAAATCATTGCTAATTTTTTACAAAGAGAAACAGAGAGTAAAATGGCATATTAAACATTTTATACTAAGTCTCTTGAACAGTTAGCAGTAAAATAACCAACAGAAAACAGAACAGAGAAAGACTTATGAGATAAATGAGACAGTAAGTATAAGATAGAGGATGACTTTATAGGTAAACTGCACCTAAATAATAACATACCATATAATATCCAAAATACATACATTAAAAATATCTATAAATTCTATTGAAATGGAAATGTAAATGCAACTGCAAAACTTACAACACAGACTGTTAATGTAAATATGATATTAAAATATGGGGACATAAAAATAATAAACCGCAAAGTACTATTTGCTTTCACACAGCCCTTGAAAAGTTTCATTATCATAGGGAGAAAACAACAGTCACAGTACAAAGCCATTAGTGTCTCATGAAAATAAGCTAGTGAAAGCTACCTCAGTAACTGAAAGAGATTTGCATTCTTGGTTTTCTAGAAGTGTGGGTAAATGAATGATTTCAGTTACTGGAAAATAATATTTGCATTAGATAGCTTAACATTTGAATAGGGCAAAAGGAGTGCATCTTATCTGTATCAGATCACTGCATCCTATCTCAAAAATAACTATGAATTTGTTGCTTTACTTTCACAGAGAAACTCTTCTTTTTCAAGTAGGGGTACGGTAGAACAAATGTTTAATTGTTTCGCATAGCCCATGATCTTTTAATCTCAAACTCGGCACAGACATATAACACTGCTTAGTGGGGGAAAACAGAGATTTGTTTGATTGAAATAAATGTTTGATCCCTAACAGGACATGTAGACTACCTGGAATACAGTGACTATCTTGTTCAAAATTTATGCACATTAGTATTAGGCAATTTAGTTGATCTGTAAGATTTTTGGAGTAAGACCTTTTTATCATTAATGGCTCCTTAGGAAATCTAGCACTAAAAAGGTTTAATTACAAAACTGGTGAAAACGAAGTTTTATTTAGGGGTGGGTTTTTTTGCATTACAGTAGGCCATTAAACCATGACAACTAATATCCTTCCTCCAGCACAGAGGAAGGATATTAACATGGAGGACCAATGTTGATTTAGCTCTTTTAATATACCTACCCACATGTACAGTATTGGAAATGAAAATTTATTCATTCCTTCCTAGGTGATTGGTATCCAAAACCTGGAATGAAGATTATTATCCACGAAGGGATATTTGTTCAGAGGGTGTTCAGCTGCTTAACAAGTATGAACCAAAGCCCACTCTATGACACACAACTAATTCTTGATAAGGCCCAGAGGCAAAATCTATAGCTAAGGAAATGCTAATAAGTTACTTGATGGGAAAACGGAGACTTCCCAAATCTAAGAAGGGTGAAGAGCAGAATCAACCCTCAAACTTAGCTTCATGGATTCACATTCACCAGGGTCCTGTATGAAAATCATTTGACACAATATCATAAAACATATACCACAGATCATAAGAATTACTCTGAAAAATATAATTTCATCTTAAAAGCAACAGTGATAAACAGTGGATACTGCTTCAGTGATTCCCCTACTATACTTTGTGCAAAGATCAGCTGTGACATTTCAAATGGGCACAAATGAAAGATGCAGAGGTAAGAGAGTTTGCAAAAAGGTTAGAAAGCACCTTAAATTATTATGGTTTTTGCTTTCTGTTTGACTCTCAGCTGTGCTAGTATCCCTTTGCTCAATGTTTATTGCACAAAGAAGCTTTGAAAAATCTGTGTGAATAGTTCCATGAGAACATTTCCAAAAAGGAGATCCTCCTTGTACAACAAAAAGCTACATTAAGAGGTCTTTTCTTGTTCTGGTCCTATCATGAAGCTTTCAAAACTGGTGGAACAAGAGCTGTGTTCTGTTATTCCCAAGACACACCTTGCTCGGCAGCTTACCGCTCTCTCATGTGGCTCTCACCGTCCCCTTTTGCTCCAGGCCGGCCCCATGGCACAGCTCTTTTGTCTCCCCTACCTTTGTCCAACAAAATTAAACTGATTTTCAAATTTCAGGCCAAACCATTTTGAAGCTTTGGCAAGTGAAAAGAGAGAAGACAGAAAAAACGTTCATGTGAGATCACTTCAGTTTGAACCCTCACATTGGCAGAAATGCTTTGCTTCATTTGCCTCAAACTGACCGGATAATTTTTATTCTGGCATATGATCACACCTGTGGCATTTCAGAAGGATTTGCTTAGGTTTGAAGATGTTACCACAGGTCATAATCTGGCTTATAAAAAGAAGCTGGAAGAGAATTAAAACTATGGAGTGGCTATTCTGTTTCCCATACATAACTATGGAGACAAGTTATTCTCCAAAAAACAGCTTTACTTCTGAAAACAAAGTTTGTCATCAAAAAAATAGCTGATGAGAAACGCAGCATTACTGTCTGAGTCACTGGCATTTGCCATATTTCCTCAGTGCAGTCCATTATGAAAAACTCTGAGTTAGAGTCATAGCTAAAGCTGAAAGTGATAGAGTGAGTTAAACCCCAAAATTTTCTGCAGTGAGAAGAGGAAAAGAAACCCCGGAGACCCCACTAGCATGACATGCGTTGTTTATTTGCTAACCTTTAGCACAGGGAAAGATATGGAAAATATGAAACCATAACAAGGAAAGTATTAGTCTTATATGGTGTTCAAAAAAATCGGTTGGACATGATACTGACAGAAATTTATAGCACTATAGAAAAGGGTCCTGGATCTGTGTTTTGTCCATGGTGCAGTTACAAAATTTCAAATATTTATGTTAATCTGCTGACCAAATTTTATTAACGTTCATAATTGCCTTACACATCGTGGCTTACTCTGGCTCCTTGAAATAAGGTCATTATGTCTTAATCGTTTAACACACCCTCCCTCCTGGATATATACATATAAATATGCTTACTTTTTTTTTTTTTTTTACGACAACAAGCACTCACTATTACATGGGGAATACTTGGCTCTCTCCAGCAGCTTTGCATAGCTGTAAGGAAGGAAGGCTTTCCCTACAGTTTAATGACACCTTTCTTTTCTCACTTACACTTCAAGACTTCCACATGCTGGCAATTGCATTTCCAGCTACAATCAGACATATAGAATCCTCTTTTTCCCTGGACAGACCATAAGCCTCTTCCAGGGTGTTTCTGGTATTATGGCTGCATTCCTTTATTTTAATGTCAAAGCTAAGTGGACCACAGCCAAGAAACAAAATTATAACAAAGTCCCTGCATTGCCGCCAGATCATCTAAGCCAATGACTGAAATACAATTAAAATTAATTTTCCTTCTTTCTGTGGAACTGCAGTGGACATGGAGTGCAGCTGTTGTGATCTGGTTTATGGGCTATCATTCCCACCTCACTTAACTCTTACTGGTGCATTTTCAAAGTGAAATAGTAGACGTTCTTTCCGCCTGTTTAATGGAAGTTATATGCTCCAGATTTCACATAATAATTTTCCTTCTTTATAGAGTGTCACGATTATTCAGGATTCTTTTCAAAATAAGTAAAAAGTAAGGTGACTGGATTCTGTGCACAGTTATAGTGGCATAAATCCGGAATAGTTCTACAGATTTCACAGGGAGGAAGCTGGATATGAATCGGCATTACAAAACAAAATATAGACTAAAATTCATTCACTATTCACACTTCAAAATATTATACTTTTATTTCCTGGATATACTTGGATTTTCTGTCAGTGTTTCTGTGGGTCTTCTTATAGGAGCATTGAGATTATTTTGCCAAAATGCTGTTACAGTGTGAGAAATGAAGGAAGATTTTATCCTTTGATCTTCAAATAGTGCCTGAATTATACTCTTTTTCCACAGATAAGAGTTAAAAAAAAAAAAACAAACAAACAACAAAACAAAGAACCCCAAACCTCCAATCACAATTCTGCCCTCTAGTAATGGTATATGGAGACCTGGATATAGCATTTCCTCAAGGATTTCTCTTTATGATAAACAAGCTCTGAATCACCCTCAACACTGGAGGAGGAGTCATGTAGTAAATATAAGCTGCCAGGGCAAAAATTATTTTCTACTTGTTCCGTACCAGTTTTTTCTTCCGATGATTTCATAGGTTTACACACAGAAACATTTGATTACATAGAATAGAAACCATCTTCTGATGGAAGTTTTGAGATTCAAATGGGTTTAGATAATGAAGTATTTCTTTTGGCCTGGACATTCAGTGATTTTGTATCTGCATATGCACTATATTACATTTGTTATGCATGTTCTCTGCTATATGTAAATCAGTCACTATGCCAGTTTAGAAACTTTAAATTTTATATGTATAAATGGATGATACAATGACTGAGATCTACCTTTGGTTAAGCACATGAAGCTGTACTATGGAAGAGACGTTAATGCGTATATTAATGCGTCCTGATATTTCACAGAATCACAGAATGGTTTGGGTTGGAAGGGACCTTAAAGACCATCTAGTTCCAACCCCTGTCCCATGGGCAGAGATACCTCCCACTAGACCAGGCTGCTCAAAGCCCCATCCAGCCTGGCCTTGAACACTCCCAGGGAAGGGGCAGCCACAATTTCCCTGGGCAACCTGTTCCAGTGCCTCACCACCCTCACAGTAAAGAATTTCTTCCTGGTATCCAATCTAAATCTACACTCTTTCAGTTTGAGGCCATTACCCCGTGTCCTATCATTACACTCCCTGATAAAGAGTCCCTCCCCATCTCTCCTGTAGGCCCCCTTTAGGTACTGGAAGGCTGCTATAAGGTCTCCCCAGAGTCTTCTCTTCTCCAGGCTGAACAACCCCAACTCTCTCAACGTGTCCTCATAGCATAGGTGCTCCAACCTATGCTTGAAAGGAATGCTTTCAGTTTAGGATTTCTCTTTAAATAATGATCCAGATTTACTTTTATCCTCATTAGTATCTTATGTAGTCCAATGTAAATCACACAGGTTTGTTAAGATACGATTATATATTGGATCCTCGGTCTCAGTCACGTGGAAGAGTATCATACTTGCCAACTGTTAATTTGAGTTTTGAGGCCACTTTCAAACTAAGAAACTATGCACCTAAGCAGAGACACACACAATATGTCCTGTTATGTATTCTGTCACACATAACACTGGGCGATCACTCATACAACATAATGTAAAGCTTCTCTATTGTACATGCACAATTCTGCTAAATATCTACATAATGATTCAAGTGATAGTTATAAACTGGAATTCTTGCCCCGTGTAAGCTTCTAACCTTGGAGGTTTTAATCTTTTTTTTTTTTATTCTAACTGAAAAATAGAAAAATTACTTTTTTTTTTTTCATTAGTACTGAATTTCATACTTTTCTGGTTTGTCATCTGTGAGTAATTTTGAGAATACTTTTTAATCAAGATGCATGCTGAAGGACACTCTCCTTTTCATGGAAGAATCTGCCTTTGCATGTCTGTGAATACAGGTAATTCATTATGTATTTTGGAGTTGCAAATCTCGGTTTCATTCAGCCAGTCAGGCACCTCTGAATTATCTCAGTTTGTTAATGTTAATGCCCTAGTTAATGAGAAAGAATCCAGGTAGTCAATTTAGACTTCTAACGTGCGTACATTTAAAGAACTCTGTGAACTGTTTTCAAATGGTAAGGGCCTAACCTTGCTACAGTATCTGTAGGACTTTGCAAGACCTCTAGAACGAGCTTCTGTCCATTGCCAAAGGACCTACTTCCCTCCATGCAATGTATGAGGATCGTAGTCAAATCGTTGTCCTTACCAGCTTAAACAGTACCAGGAAATGTTCCCAGGCTCTGAAACTCATTTATCCTGTTAAATAGTTGGTGTTTGGATTGTGACAAGAAGAGTCTCCCAGACAATCTCTGCACGTCATCTGGGAGTTAGTACAGAGTAAAACCCCCTCAATTGAGCAGTCTACGTACAGCCCCTATGGTTCTGGCAGGTGGAGAGTTCAGCTGCGTGGATGTGGGCTAGTCAGTGCAAGTTGGACTCTCATGTCAAATGTTACTGAGCAAATGCTGAGTATTAGTACTAATGACAAATGACCTCAGGCTGTTAATGCTCTCATTTTTCACATGATAGCCTTTTAAATGCAAAGCAAAGCTGGGCTGGCTTTATTTGTGTGACATCTGTATTGCAAATGTATTTACTCTGGATATCTTTTACCATTCTTTATTCTGCTTCAACAAGCATCTGTATTTCACATTGTTTTCCTCAAAAAGTAAAGCTTGCATTATTATTTTTTTTTCACTTCATATACCAGTTATCCCTGTTCACGGTTCTCAGCTTACAAAGTGTGCTAGCTCTTTAATTTCATTATTAACACAGGATAACAGGATAAATCATGTGGGAAGGGACCTCAGGAAGTCTCTAGTCCAATTTTCTGCTCAAAGCAGGGGCAGCTTTGAGGTCAGACCAAGTTGATCAGGCCTTTATCCAGTTGGGCCTTGAAAACTTCCAAAGATTGAGATAGCACAACCTCTTCAGTCAACCTGTTAGTACAGGTCTTCCCAATTTAAATACAGTATGACTTTCTATTTTATTCAAAAACTCAGACAGAATCACTGGAATTCAGACTATTTCTTTGTTGGCTGAGAATAAGGGAAAATAGTTTGCATATGGCTTTTTTTGCTGTTCAGAAGTATATGCTTTTTTTTTGTTTTGTTTTGTATGTAACCCTCTTCAAAACTATGTATCACACACATTTAAGAAAGCACCAGAGGTCATTAATTCTGCATCCACTTCCCCAAGAAAGTAGGTTCACTTTTTCTGTCCTGATCCTAGTAACTGTGATAATATCTGCTGTCCTTTTACACAGTTTGAAGCTTTCTTCCCAGTAATGAATAGATTTCATAATTCATGGTTTTATGACAAAGTGAAGCCACATTCTCCAGTCAATGTGCAGTTCAAATAACTCCTGGTAAGAGTACCAACAGTTTTTCCAGCAATATCAATACCTGCTGAAAACCTATATTTTCTGTTGGTCAGAATGAAATACTATGAATTCCAGCAACACAGGGGTTAAACACAGTCTTGATTCAGTCAGGAGTTAAAGTATATTTGTAGTTGTCATTTCAGTGATTGGAGTGATATGCTGGCTCAACAAAGTATATGGCTTTTTTAATAGATCTGGGAGAGTACAAAAGGTTACAGTTGTGCAGCGCTAGATGCAGCAAGTAATTCAGCAAAGTAGTTAGCATAACTGGACAGGTTAATGAACCTGTGTGGAACTCTGCTATACTTTGTGAAGCTATTTTAAGTTCTGTAGGAAGTTAATCCTACTCCAACAACTTGACTAAAGACTGTAAAAATATCTTTGCTGGGAAAGGGTATCAACATTTTAATCTACTTAGTGCTGATAAAGAGAAGGAGAGGGGAGGGGTTCATTTTCATGGAATAAGGTGGAGGTGAAACAAAAAACTCTTTGTCTTGAGAAATATTGCACCTGCATTAAGTTCACTGCTGATTCCTTAGTTGAAATTTGATTTCTTCCCTCTCCTCCCTCCCTTCATTATTTTCAGCACTGAGGAATGTGAGGCACGTAAGCCATCCTTCTTGTCACTGACAAATTTCTTTCTTCAACTGTGAAAAAGAATAGTCCTTCCTCACCTAAGTTACCATCAGCAAGTCATCTCAGCAATGCACCTGTACCATGTAACGCTATATTATATTTTCCAGGGCTTCATATTTGTGTGACAGACTTGAGAGATCCATTTCCTGTTCATCTAAAACCTATGGTTAGGGATCCTATTCTCACTAGGAAGGTCTTTTAGGAATGTGCTATGGTTTCCAAGCAATGAATCAATGGAGAAATAAATCCTTTTTTATTTTATATAGAAAACTTATTTCTCCATGAAAGGAGAAGGTGCAACTTCCATGGTACTCCCTTTCCCCAAATGAACCTATAGTGCCTTCAACACATTGCATAAAAATTCATTTTTCTTTCCTCATTGATTTTACACTTTAATAGTCAAGATTCATGGAGGGTAAGGTCAGCTCAGATAGAGATCTGAGACCTTGACAGGTATTTTGATTTCTGTGGAAACCCACAAAAAAGATCCATCTAGGCTGGTCTGATAGCCCTAAAAATCGTTACAAATTGTGTAGGCAGGAAGTTGAGTAGAAAGCCTTTATAAAGTCTGTGTGATTATGAAGATCCAGTCGATTACACAAGCTTGCAATAGGTTATCATGTACTCTAACTTTTCTTAATTTTTTCAGACCTGTTGGACAGGTCTTCACTGTGCAATCCCTGGGCTGGCAACAGCCTGGGAAGATTAATCTTGCAGTACCACCCTCTGCTGATGTACCAACCTGATACTGAAAGAAGCCTAGCAATGGGAGTATGGCGACTTTGTTTCCAAATTGGATCTAGTTCAATCAGTCATGAGTGGGAAAATCTGTGTATCTTGCTTCAAAGAACAGTTATCAATATTTCCATCTCAAGCTTGCAGAGTATTTCAAATAGGATTACTCAAAAGTCTATCCTGAGCCTGGTTTCATTCATTCTGTGCAATAACAACTTCAGTTACGGAACAGAGTTTATATTGATGGCATTCACAGATGACAGCAAGGCCACAGTATGAATTTAAGAGTCTATGATCAGAATTTAAAATAAACTAGTCAAAATTAAGAAAATGTTCAAATTGAAAAAGATGGAATTTTGAAAAGACCAGTGCCGTATGTAGGAAGCAGAAAATAAATTCCTGCTTTTGGAAAGCAAAAATCTCAAAATACTACCCTGCAGGTTATGCCAGTAAAACAGCATCAAAGTCTTTAAGACGAAAAATAAGCTCATTATGGACCAAAAAAATGTATATAATTTGCATAAAATGCTAGAAATAATAATTCCAGTTCTACTGCACCATAATGTATTCATCTGGGATTCCTGTGCCTTTCAACCTCACTCTTAAAAGAAAGGTACAGCTGGTCTGAATGGAAACCAAAAGACAGCAGTCCAGAGGACAGCAGCATGAAAGATGAGAGAAATTAAGAAAAAATTACATACACTAATAGTGGAAGACCCTAGTATTCTTTAACATAGGGAAGGCAAGTACAGAGAGGAACCTTGTCTCAGTACGTTATGAGACAGCAGTCATCAATTCAGCAAATCGATTGGAGTAATAACAGGACAAAATCCATTTGACTGCTAATGAGATTTGAGCAATTTATTCAAGAACTGGCATGTGGTACTACAGAGATGGAAACACTTAGGGATTATAGTACCTCTAAAATCACGTTGGAGGAGAATCATTTACAGACAAGAGTGAATTTCATCCTGCCGTAATGTAGGATTAGATGAGGCTGGTTCCATGCTTTCTCAAACTTGTTTTCTCAATTTAAATTACATTGCATGAGTCTAATATTTTTTTCCTCATAAATCTGTTAATTTCCACTGTAATTTCCAATGTTAATTTCCAATGTAAATTCCCATTACTTGTGGTAATCTCTTTTCATTTTTTATTGATAAAATCTCATCTTTGTTATCCCTTATATTGACCAATTAGCTATCAATATCTAATATTTTCTATTTTTTTGTATGTTGAAAAAAATAATAGTTTTCTTCAGCCCTTTGGCACTTCCATTTTTCCAAGACTTCTTTGAAAACATCAATGAAGTTCTAAAGAGATCCTCTTCCAGATGTTTTAAACATCTAAGGTGTGAATTTTATAGCCTTATGACTTAAAGTGTCTAACTTTAGAGCCTGCTATTTAACATCCTGATGAAATGGAAAGAATTTCATAATTGTCCTTAGTGACAGGAACATATTACCTGTCTTTTCCTTCTAAGTCCTTAAGTATTTTTTCTTTTCTTCCAGCTTTTTCTGTAAGTCAGGGGAGGAGGGGTATTTTTAACCAAACTGGAGACTGAATGTTTAATCAGAAAAAAAAAAAAAAGGAAGAGTGGTAGCATCTGATAGCTCTTCTTATGTCTGCAACAGATGCATTCATGATCTCGGCTCCACTCCCACTGAAACACACAGACCTGTATAACCAAGATGCACATAGGAAGGAGGACATGCCAACCACCTCATGACATGCCAAGATGCACATAGGAGGGAGGACATGCCAACCACCTGCATTCGAGTGTCTGTACATTCAGGCAAGTTAAACAATTGCCATGAGCCAAATGAGTTACCATGAGCCACCACTATTATTTGAATTACGTTACTTTGCATTTAGAGCAGGCTATGACTGTTTGCATTATCAGCTGTCGTGGGTCAACTGATGGACAACACCTTCTTAAGGTAACTTGATCACTTACCTGAGATCCAGACTCTGTTATTAGAAGAGATTTGCAGGCACTTTTAAGGATCATTTGTACCAGAATTGACTGAAAACGTGCACTAGGTTCTGATTTATGTAATAGATCATTAAATGTGTTTGTATACAAATCTTTTCAAAATCTTTTTCAGCACAGAAATAGTCTTAGACACCAGCAAGAAACTTTTATCACAGAGATGCAGTCTGTATTGGCAAATGTTTCTGTTATTTTTCTAATACATTTTAGGTAGATTCTGCAGATGAAATAATGTACACTGATAAATTCTCTGTTTTCTTAAAATAATTAAGCTTTTTTACAGTGATATCTATGTTAATTGCAGCCATGAGCCTTTTAATGCACTGGACTGACATGAAATTGTCAGCAAAATCAGTTCTTTCAACTTTAGAATTGAAAACATACAAAAGTGTATAATGCATTATAGAAATTGTCATCTTTGGTACAACTTTTCCTGTCAGTCAAACATGGAATTTAAACGGTGTATTGCAAGCATGACCATTCCCAAAATACAACTACCACAAACATGAAGTTAACACATTAAATAGCTCCTCTGACTGGAGCTGTATTGCCTGGAGTACTGATGGGTTTCAACAATGTCCTCTTGTTGACCAGCTATTAATCTCCAGTATATATCTTGTATCTTCATCATTTTTCCTCATAAATGTCAAAACCAGAATGCTTTGTAGATCACCAGAGCTGTAACAAACGGGAAAGGACAGATATAGGCACTTGTATTAGATATATATACACACATGTATAACATTTTGCAATTTGTTTTAAAGTCAATTGATACCACATAACAGCAGTCTTATCCTAGAACCCCTAGGTATCATACATTATATGTTCTTCTTTGTTCCTAAGCATGTTATTTGATCATGTTCTATTTTGTAGTTTCCAAAATTTCCCTTCCTACTGTATATAGATTTGTCATTATGTTCACATCAATGTCACTCTAATTATTTTTCTTTCTGGGTGAAGAACATAGAAGATGAAATTTCGCAGCTGAGATCAAACCCAATCTATACTCATTAGCAGATCCCATGTGTTTAGTAAGCAGTCAGTATTAGAGCGAAAGAAAAGGACCTGTTTTAGAAACACGGACTAAATTCTTTTCTGAAATGTAGATGAAAGAATTAATGTCCACAGTGAATGAGAATATCTTTGAAAGGTAGCTCGTCCAAAGAGCTAACAGAACCCTGAGTCTTAACTAGTGGCAAAGACATGTGTTCAGCATGGAGCTACACAACAATTATTCCTTTAATCCTAGGAAATTAATAAAGCTTGATGGATTATGAGATTCTGTCCCACCGGATGTAGACCAATTCACGACATTGTTGACACTTTAAAGACCTCTATTAAGGGCAGGGTCACTGAACCTGCATCATTTGTTATTGCATTATGGCCCCATGTACTCAGTTCCAAAAGGCACAAACATGAAGCATTTTCCGTGCTTCTGGTTGCAGATAACAAAGATGAAAGAACGTTTCCCTTTAATTCCCTTCAATCATTTATTCCTCCCTCGGTTCTTCTCTTTCATGGAATTTGAAAGAAGTCCAGGAAATTGTATAAATGCCCTTCAGCATAGCCACTGAACTCTTAAGAAATGCAGAACCTGGTCTGACCTCAGAGCTGCCCTGCCTTGAGCAGAAGGTCAGACTAGTGGACTCCTGGAGTCCCTTCCCACCTGAATTTTCCTCTGATCCTGTGATTATAAAAACTCTGCCAGCAATCAAAGACTCTAAGAAGAGCTGAGAGTGCTTAACATCTTACAGTACCAAATCTCAAGCATGCAAAATCTTTGTTTTCTTGCCATATGTACCTTCTCTCTTGGAATTTCTATAAAAATTAAGAAGACTTAGAGAAAATATACAATTCAAATACACAAACAATCTCCATATAAATCTGAAACTGCCTAGTTAAACATGACTGGAATCTGTCCGTCCTTCACAGAAATCACCACAATACAGCTTCCCTTCAGCTTCAGTTATTTGGCATTTTATCAAAAATAATAGGCTAAATGCAAGACATACTAACCATGTGGTTGACCTTGATGTAATGATGTGAAATTGTCTAAAGCTATCCCATACTCTTTAATTTGAGCAGCAGTTATGATTTACCTCCTTTGAACAGCATCTTGTGGGATGTTCCTGGATGAGAGGCCTCAAACAACTGGAATAATATTGTTACATTTTCTATAGTTCATTTCACCTGCAGCTACACCAAACTTCATGTAACTAGGATTGCTGAGGCCCGCTAGAGAGGTTTAAGTCACTTAGTATTGCCCACTGCAAAGAAATAAACCATAGAATTTGATACTAAAATTTGGAAAAAACCAACCAAACAAACAAATAGTTCAAATACATACTTAGACCACTAATGTTTGTCCGCTAGCACTACCTAAAATCCCCGCTAATCTTTGTGAATAATATTTGGCACTTGTTTCTAAATTCTCACTTATTCTCTCATTACAGAAAAATGGTAATGGTACTAAATTTTCTACCTCATCTTCCCTTTTTTGGGGGAAGCATTTGCTATTTTTGCAGTCTAAGAGTGCTTAGATGGCCCACTGGGTTTATTTGATTTTATAAGACAACTGATCCCTCCTTTCCCTCTACATAACAATGCCTTTCACTTCTGCCCTAGGCCTTGTGAAAGACATCTATAGTCTTAAGTTTCATGGAGTTCTGTCTGCTCCTCCAAACTGAAGCCATAAGTACCATTTAGAAGCCTGCTAAACTAGCATTCCCCTTCAAACCTCATTGTTGTCCTTCCCTGTTTGTGAGGGAGAATTCCCATGTTATGTTCTGCCCTGTCACCTGACATGACTGGCCATCAAGGGGTGGGAGAAGAACAGAGACTGCTCAGGACCAGACCAGAAGGAAATAAAGTCTCTGTCTTAAATGCACCAATCCAAACTCAAGCACTTTTAAGTAGGCTGTGCAGAAAGTTAAAATAAAAAGTCTGTGATGTATAATGAAGTAGAAGTAGTGCAGCCTTTATGTAAGGCCTCTGCCTGCTTTGAGATATGGATGCCCCAAATCCACGTGCGTTGCATGAGGTTCTTCAGGGAGAGTATGTGCCTTATGTAAAATCTTGAGGCTCTCTCTGGATAAATACACTACATACAGACATTGCAAGCACTGTTCCTCCTGCCCACTTTCCTTCTGGAACCATGTTTTTTGGGTGCCTGGCCGTGCATTGGTATCTATTCAAGAGAAAAGGTGGACATAGTTTTCTCTAATCTACTCAGGGAGAAGGCTTCCTTCTCTCTCACATCTCATCTTTTCTCTGAAGAACAGAGGGAAGTACCTCTCTAAATTCAATTGGATGGTCAAGATTACATCACTAAACTTGCCATATAAAAAGTCAGTGAGTACCATATATGAAATGTTTCACAAGACAAACCTTATGTACTTCGACTGTCTTACCTGTTACATTGGATTAAGTACTATCTTAAGTATCACTGCTAAGGTCTGAGGATGTGGCAAGGTGAAGAATTTTGAATACAACTCAGGATGAGAACTGTACCAATAAATAGACTTTTCTGTTTATTGATACTATTAGAAAATGAAAGAATATCGTCTGTAGTCCAATTAAGCATTTAATTCTAAATATGAGTAGTTATTTTTATTTAAAAACAAAATTGCAAAAACCCAGTTGAACAGATAAGTGATGTTCTTAATGATGATAATACATTTAATGTCTTTAACATGAGAAAGTCAGTAAGATGTGTGGACACATAATGTATTCACAATTCATCCTTATGTTTCTAAACATACACTTTCTGCCAAAAGGATTTTGTCCAAAAAAATAATATAGCATTATTTGATATCTTTTCTGGATTCACTTCTGTCTTTGTAGGTCAAGAGAACATTTTGATGCAGTATATTGCAGAAAAATAATCTTCTAAGCCTTTTGGCTCTTTTGACTAGATGAGAATAATCCAACAATACTGAAGTTACTTTCTAGTATGTCCTTAGAAGCCTATTTTTCAGAATGATGAAGTAATATTGAAATTAATGTAAAATCTACTGAGCGTGTGCAAAATATGTCTTAAAAAGTCTCACAACTTGATTCAATCCAAACCAATGCTCTTTGGTCCAGATTTCAGCTTTCGGTCCCTAGTGCATTTTGTTCCAAAAAAATAAGATTTTGAATATCGGGAGCCTATATGAAACTTGATGAATCAGTTTTGATCAGTGTGTCTGCAGTGTGAGTAGAGACTAAGCTACTTTTATTGAAACAGTGGAAATTTTAGATGGCTATGTATTGTTGCGTTGCAGAGACAGAGATTTTAAAGAAAATTGTTCCACAAAGTTAAGTTATCTTAGAACTTCTTGACCAAAACACTAATATATATATATATATATATATATATTTTTTTTTTTTAGGAGGGGGTGGGGAGTGGGGGAGGACATGGAATGACCAACCAACCAGAACTGAAAACCAAAAACTCCAAAATATACCCTTCAGATTTTGATTTGATACTGCTCCAGTATTGTATTTTCTATATGTTTCATTAGATTTCTTCTATCTCTATGAGTTTCCTTTTCTGCACAGGGAGGCCTAGAAGATATTATTTGATTTCTGTGCTGTCCAGCAAGATGTCAAGCAGTCTTCAGGAGCACGTGGTTTTCAGGGACTGTCTCTATAGTTGGTGCTTTCACTTGGTTCTGCTGACAAATAAAATATTTTTTCACTATCACTTGAAAGTTAGTTACATTCAATACCAAGTCTCTGAAACATTAAAGTAGAAGCATCTCTGTTGCAGGTAAGATACAAGAGAAGTTTTCTCATGTGGATACATTTTCTGAGGTTAATGTCATTCACAGACAAAAAAAAGTCCTCAGAAGTTTTACATTAATGCATTGGCACTTCCAGACTCTTAGAGGGTTTGGTAAGTTGATGCTAGGCTATGGTGATCTGAAATGGCAATGACAGAGTACACTAAACCATTTGAGTTTTACAGCTTTTCTGCTTCATCCATCATATTAGAAATAGGACTAAGCCTGTCGACTTAGGATATTCCATGTAGCATTTGTCCCTGCTCCAAAGACCGGGGTTCAATAAGGCTAGCTGAAGTATTAGGTTTCCAATTTGATCTTATTCAGAAGTTGCAATCTGAGTTGGTTCCAAACCACAACTGAATCACAGATTTCTTCCAAGTTGCTACCATGTTGGAAACATCAGGATTTGTTGGCGATAATGAAAAGTGTGTGAAGTACATGGACTACAGATTAAGTACATGATTACACATATAAGAATCCTAGGGTGCATCCTGTCCCTATTTGTCACATCTACTGTTTGGTTATTGCTTGCTTTCTCTTTTTACTTGGAGTGGTTTTATTTTTGCAATTAAAATTTTACTGTTTAAAAAGCTTCTGAGAAGGCAATGTGTAATTTTTCTGTGTGCTGCAAAGTACAAAAATACTAATATCAAGTCCTTTACATCCTGAAGTGCTAACAGTGGATACTCAGAAGGTTTCTCAAATCTGCTTAAGATTAGGCCTAAAAATAAATTGGAGTAAAAAGAATGTTTTTATGTGCTCAGATATTAGGACCAGCTTGAGCTGCAGATCATCTTGGCAGCCATTGCTGGACCTCCCTGGTGCCTAAGGAATTGCAAACTCCTTTCCAAATCCTTTCGGAAATTGCCAGTTTGATAGAATAACATTGCAGGAAACCACTCAAATTTAACATATTTGCTGTTTCATGTCCTGCCAAAACAATGACAGGACACCAGATTAGGTCATACTTTGAAAAAAAGCACAGACAATAGATTCAAATGCTGCATTTTACTATTTAAAAGATATCTTTTCTTTTTGAAAATGTGGAGTGGGAAGAATGTGTACAGTTCCCTTTATCATTCCTTTGTGGCGAGTTTCACAAAATATAGCATGAACATTTTGTTTCAAGGAATAAATCCTACTGCTTCATTACAGAATATATGTTATCCTGTAGCTGGAAGGAATATTATTTATGTTTTGTATTACTGGTAGTATATAGAGAATGCACTGGGAGAGGTGATTATAGAAAAAGTATTGTTTTGCCCCCAAAGGATTTTAAATTTAAGTAAGATATAGCAGAATAATTCCAATCTTAAAATTACTGTGTTTGGTTTACAAAGTAAATTATAAATTACTGTCTACTTAATTTTGATTTTAACTTAGATTAGAGTGCAAACTTAGTGATTTACAAGTCATCTTTTATAAAACAAATAAGTATCTGAAACGGTTGCAAATAATGTCCTGTTTCTCCTGCTTGAAGTTGCACTGAAATAAAATGAAGAAGCTGAAGGATATCAACAGCAGATTCTATAGGAGCTAAATTCAGGTGAGCTAGAGACAGGTAGTTAAATGATATCCTTATAGATATAAATTAAGTATACTTTATATGTAGATACATCTCGATGGGAACTCTTAGTGAATAAAAAATGTTTTTTCTGTTCCCTGGATTTTTAGAGATTAGTTGGCATGGTCAAACTTAACTCATCACAGGTCTGGAAGGGTTGTGGGAAAAGGTTTGACATGTTTTGAGAGCCACTGAGCCTTGCTCTAAAATACACTGAGACCACCTGTATTAATTCCTCAGAAACAAGCAGTATGTAGCCCATGTATTATGATATTAACATGAATAACTCAAGCTGTGCTCCCATGGAATTGGTTTGGCAAATATTGATCCTAAATCTAACAGCTGAAGTAAGATTAGGTAATTCTTCTGCTGTTATATGACAATAAAGAGACTCTGATTTCCTCTAGCAGAAGATGGAACTTCCCTATTCAAATTCTCGTCTTGCATCCTTTTGTGGGACATTGAGCACTCAAAGCTATGACTGATTTTGTTCCCAGCCAAGAATGCTCAGCTCTGGTGTTTGAACGTCTCATGGAACATTTTTCCACTAATAAATGCTGATTTACCAAAAGCAAAATATTTCCTGAAAATATATTTGTATTGCCAACATTTTCTGTGAAAATTACCAAATTATCTGGTTTCAAAACCACTGAAATGTTTTTTATTTGCTTTGATTATGAGTTAACTGCATCCTTATCTGGAGAAGCATAAATTAGAGTGCTTTGGCTTTTAGACCATTTTACTGTCAATAATAATAACGCTATTAAAAATAAATGTTTTCAAAGAAAATTTACATTTACATTTTTTCATTCAGTGTAGCATACTTATTTTTCAAAAAGATAAAACTTTACTTCTGATGGAAACATCCAGCATCCACCAGGACCCATCAACACGAGGTTTATTTTTCCTTTGATAGCTGCTGAGCAGAAATGATAGTTTGGTGGGAGTGATGGACTTTTTGGAAGCACTCCCATCTTCTGCAGTTTTCAGTTCCTTGTAACCTTGATACATAAAAATGCTTTAACATAAAAAAAATAAATTATTTTAATTCTTAGAAAGGTTTTTCAATATCATGCATAGAGGTTGATATCTTTTTTAAATGTTGGCTCATCTGTGTTATTAAATGTATTTGAGACACACTAAAAATGAATGGAAGGTTCGGTCTATTTTTCTTCCACATCAGATAAGAGGCCCTTGTTTCCCTTTTAAAAATTGAAATGGCAGCTGTTTTGGCAGCTGCATAGCCATGTAAACAAGATACCATTTTCAAGTTTCCACATATTTATCATATTACAGGCGCTGGGAGACTGAATCAATAAAACAAAAAACTCTAAGTAGAGGTTGAGTGGGTTAGACTACCAACAAGGAGATGTGTTGTAACCCTAGCTCGAAAAAAGTCTAGGGTAATGAGGAATTAAAATGTTAAAACTGAAACAAAGTTTCCTTCCTAAACGGAAGATATTTACATAGAATATAGTAAAGATACCTCTAACTGAATACACAAATAGATTAGGATAGAAATAATTCATATTTTTGTTATTTTTTTTTAAAAAAAGGCAACAGTAAAAATATCTATTAAGCAAAATGACTCACATAAAATGCACTCAGTTTCAAAATACTCTTAACAGAATTAAAATGCAAAACAGAGTAATAGCTATCTGCATTTTCCTTTGTACAAGCTGAGTCATTAATTCCCTTTCTTCTTGTAGTCATCGAAAACTGGTCTAAGGAGGAGTGAAAATATTCAGCTGGAAGTGCAGAGGGTGGAATATAAACTAGTTTCACCAGAATGAATATGAAGATACCTTTGGATTGCATTTTGGAGGATTTTGTGTTTATTTTCAAGCCCTATACTTCTGAACGTGACTGTGTATGATGTAGATTGTGAATGCAGAGACATCCATAAATTCTGGTAAAGTCAAATATATATTATGCATTTAAAACAGATGAATTCTGCAACTCAATAAAGTGGTTAAGCACTTGTTTTAATTTAAGCATGTGAGCAGCCTCACTGACTCTAATAGAGCTCCCTTTTCCTCTTCTCTCAGTGATAGTATTCAGGCACCCAAAGTTTTGCACGCTTTTATTTGCTTTGCTGGATAGAAAACTATGTCTTGTCTTTCTGCCATATTAGATAGCTTTGTGTTCTCCATATGCTATAGATTTTGGAGAAAACTAGTCCTTACTCTTTAGAGATTCCAAATTTTGCTTAATGTCTCCATCTTTCAAAGTTATTAAAAAGCTGACTGTAGAGGGCTTTCAGAAAGTGGTAAAATCTGTAAAAATGGATCACTGAGAGTTTAATCTAGAGTCTAATGGTTTTGCTATTTCCAGGATAAAAACAGTTGGGAAACATTCAGACCACATGAAGACTGCGTTGTTTTGGATTTAGTGCAAATATAGTCTTCTGTAATACAAGAAGGTAATCCAAAAATCTTATTCCCAGCATAGCTTATTTTACATGTAGTCATGTATTGGACCACAAAGTTACCTAACTCTAGGTATACATATACAGACAAAGGTGTGCTTATTTAACTCACTCTTGTGCTTGGAAAATCTGGTCCTTATGTCCCTTTTGAAGCTGGGAACATACTTTTTATAGTAGGACAAACCTAATACTTCTTGTTCTGCACGGCTGGAAAATAATTGGGGTTTTTAAATTTTAACTAATGAACTATAGATAAAGATGTGTAGCTGCGTACTAGACCCAGTTTTTCAGATAGTGTTTTGTCTTTGGGGAAGAGAGACAGAGATGTTTTATGGTCACATAAAAAAGAAAATGTGGCAGTTGTCTGAGGTCGCTCAGATGTATGCTTAAATTCCAAGACCTGTCTTAAGGGATCCAGGGATACAGAGCAAAGAGCAATGCCATGTGGGATGGGTAAAAACATGTAACTCAGATATGATGTAGCTGTCCCAGATGCTTAGTTATGTGACCATGATGTGAATGTGTGTGTGTTTGCATGTATGTGCATAGCACTTGCAATCACATACCAATACATGCACACACATATATATATTTATGTACCTGTGAGCTTGTTAAATATTTTAGCTGGGTGTGTGGCAAGAAAACTTTAAAAAAACCTCAACAAACCTATCTTGCCTAAAGCACTGAACTTCTAAGGCCAGGCCTGACTGGTAAGTTAGCATCGAGTGATGGTTTCTTGTGCAAGGACTGGACCACAGCATGTTTAATGTTCATTGGCAGCTTGCCCTCCCTTAAGGCAATAATAAAATACCTTCTTTAATATTCAAACAAATAAAACTAATCAAGGGATTCATGCAAAAGAGATGTGAATAAGGAGAAAGAAGGAAAAAAAATAAATAAATAGAGGGGGCTGTCAGTCATGCCAGAAGATAGAAATACGGAATTCTTCTTTTAAACGTAGGACAGTGAAATTGAAACAGGTGTCAGAAGCAAACAAGGTCTGCATCCCACAGGCAGTGCTGAAAGGTTGTATGTGCCAATGCTGAGGTAAGCCACTGGTGACAGGATTCCTACATGGGTGGTCAGGCAGATACCTATCAGCGCAGAGCTGAAACATAGCCAGAACATCAATTTTGACTGCATCTAAACTGAGCTGCAGGTGTGCACCGCAGCATGCCCCGAATCAGAAATCTGGTGGAAGCATGTGGTGGCTCCCATCCAGACAGCACTGCCAGGTAACCATCCTATGGAAAATAGATGAGAGGGAGAAGGCTTGCTCTGGTTTGGAGGCAGGGCCCTTATCCAGACCCATCAGCTCTGAAGTGCTCCCAATTCTCCTCCCAGTTCAGATTGCAGCCTGTAAGTTTTCAAGTACCCACTGTACTTCCTGCCTATCTGCCAATTTGAATAACAATAATAATAATAATAACAACAACAACAACAACACTACCAGTTTTCAGGGTGGAGTAATAGGTCTGCAGCTGCTAAAGCAAACAAATTAATGCTTTTGCCTTTCTAGAAAAGAAGCCTGTCTTAAGACAGCAATTCAGTAAACTATTTAGGCACCAAATATGGCATTTAGGACACTAAATTTTGAGAGAAACAACCTAATCCACTTTGCATTTGATATATGTTAAGCACCTAGAAAGGCCAGGCAAAAGCCTGTCTATATGCTCTGCTGTTATAAAGATATAAATGCTACCTAGGATCCAGCCTGTGTGACCTGAATGTCTTAAACCTCTAGTTTTCTATGGCAAATGGCATCTATTTCCTGTAGATGATTTGCTAAACTGATATGAGAAGGGGATCTAGAAGTAGCCACTGCGTCTTGAAGACTGATGCGTCCTGCATCTCCCCAGTCACCAGAGAGAACTACAGTGAGATATGTTGTATCATGATCCTACCTGATCATGCACGTTTTAATATCTGAAATGGGCATTTCACACCGGAACGCGTCAAAACCACTGTTTTGATAGCAATCAGTCCATACTTTTTTATATATTCCTGCCTAGCTGGCCAAATTCTCTAATGAAACCACAATATCAAGCACTCCTGTAAAGAAAACAAAAGAATGTGGATAAAGTTTCTAGTTGTTATAGCTCATTCCTGCAAAATTCATTGATGTAAATAAACCTTCTTTCCTTCTTTAACCTTCTCTGCTAAGATTAATAAGCCAACACAGCAAACCTACTGGTTTGAAACTGGTCAAATTTTAAGTGTCTTCCAGTTCTAGGAGAGGGATTTGTACCTCCTCGTCAGAATTTTCAGATTTGTGACTAAATGGCTGCCACATCAGCAGCTAAAAATAAGAACCGCAGTTTTTGTAGATGTAAGGCAGCTCTGATTTAAGCCTGTGACTGGTTTCTGGTCTCCTCTTCCATGTGGTTATGTCTCCGTTTGTCAATCAAGCCAGGAGTTTTCTGAGGACAGAGAGAAGCAGCTGCAGATTCAATAGGAGCTCTGAGTAGCTCATCAGCACAGCTGTTCCCCTACATTTGTTTCCAAAGCAAAAAGTCTTTTGTGTTTATATTAGGTAAGGAAATGTACTATTTGTGCCTATGAGACTTTTCATTAAAACTTTTGAAAGGCAAAGAAGGCAAAAAATATGCTTAAGGGACGGAATTGTATAGGAGAAGAGCTCCGAATAAGGAGCTAATACATTTCAATTACATTTGCTTTAGTAACATCTTGTGACGGGAACTTAATTTACTTAGGAATAAAATGCACATTAATATTACTGAAGATTTTAGTATTCTAGTGCTTGTAAAGTGAATCATGGCCTGGTTGTCAGTCAAACTACTTTGTATGGACCTCCTTTTCTTTTCTTTTCTTTTCTTTTCTTTTCTTTTCTTTTCTTTTCTTTTCTTTTCTTTTCTTTTCTTTTCTTTTCTTTTCTTTTCTTTTCTTCTTTTCTTTTCTTTTCTTTTTCTTTCTTTTCTTTTCTTTCTTCTTTTCTTTCCTTTCTTTTCTTTCCTGTTTTCTTCTTTCTTCTTTCTTTTCTTTCTTTTCTTTTTTTTTCCTTTTCTTTTCTTTCTTTTTTTCTTTTTCTTTTCTTTTTCTTTCTCTTTCTTTTCTTTCTTCTCCTTTTCCTTTCTTTCCTTCTTTCCTTTCTTCTCTTTCCTCTTTGTTTTCTTTCTCCTTCCCTTTTCCCTTCCTTTCCCTTTCCCTTCCGTTTCTTCCCTTTTCCCTTCCCTTCCCTTCCTTCCTTTCCCTTCCCTTCCCTTCCCTTCCCTTCCCTTCCCTTCCCTTCCCTTCCCTTCCCTTCCCTTCCCTTCCCTTCCCTTCCCTTCCCTTCCCTTCCCTTCCCTTCCCTTCCCTTCCCTTCCCTTCCCTTCCCTTCCCTCCCCTCCCCTCCCCTCCCCTCCCCTCCCCTCCTTTCCCCCCCCTTCCTCTTCCTTCCCCTTCCTTCTTCCTCCCTCCCTCCCCTCCTTCCTGCTCTCTTCCACCCTTCTTTTCTTCTGTCTCAAAAGGTATAGTATAAAGTAACTACATTTGGAGAGATTATATTCATATTTATAAATTAACTGACTATAGTCCTTCATCTTTATAAGGAGACCCCTGTTCTAAGAAGAGGGACATTAAACCTCATTTCTGCAGTAGAGAGGTTCACCTGACACTGCAAGAGAGATCATTCTCTCATTTCTAAATGTGGGAAAAAGATTAAAATTTGTTTGATTTTGTATTGCTTTTACTCACATGAATACTACATTGCCTGTCTAATGAGCTTATCTAAAATGATTTGTGATTTGTATTATTTTCTAGCAAGATTTTGAAGCAGAAAGACTTGTGAACAAAAGCTGCACGCCAAGGAAGACAAAGTGATTTCTCCTTAAAATACATGAAAAATCACTGGTATTGTAAAAATACCAACAAAAACAAAAACAAAAACAAACCAAACCAAAACATGCACAGATCAGTAGTTTTCTTTTTGTCTTTGTACATTTAGATCCAGTGGTTCATAAAAGGACTGACCCAAAACCATTGAAATCAATGAAAGTTTCTGTTGACTTCCAAAGGCTTTGGACCAAACCCAGTGTACACATTTATGGCTTCAAAGTAGGAGACCCATTAAAAAAAAAATGCAGTTCTTGGTGTCTAATGCTACAATCTTTTGTGTTTTCATTATAACAATTACAACAGCAGATCTTTGTGCCAGATGTTGGGTCACTCACAAGAAACATCTGTTACAAGCACGCAAAACCTGGCTGGATCAGGGCCATTAGGAAAAATAAACAAAAATACATTCTTTGTTTTCTTTACAAGAATTATTGTAATTCTCCCAAGAACATGATCTTTCCCCACAAGAGAAAGATTTTGGGAGCCATATACACTAAAACCTGAAGACAAAAGACCAGAGCCAGCAAGAGTTTTCCTGGAAACTTCTAGACTCATTTGGATCTGGCCTGAATCAAAGCAGAGAACCAGCTTCTCTCTTCTCTGATATAATAAATTTTTCTTTTCCCTGCTGTCTGAGGGTAAGAAACCAGCTTCAATAGAAGTTGTGCATAGGATAAGGGCATACACAATTCCTTTTTCCTTTTTTTTTTCTCTCCTTTTTTTTTCTTTTTTTTTTTTCTCCGCCTTGGTAAGCCATTTGGACTGGGCTCCATTTCAAGCTCTTCAGATTGCTAAATGTTTAGTGAGAATTTAGGTCAGTTTTTTAGGTAAAAACCGTACGTCAAGTCAATTTTCAAAGGCTAGTAACCAAAGTTCACACAAGGTAGTCATGTACCCCAGCAACACATGGGAATCAGTCCCAGTGGATTTGCTCTTGGCAGAGAGTGTTTGTACTGGTTTGTGCTAGCAGGAGAGATGTGGCTTGGGACACAGACTGGAGGTCTTGTCTCTGGGAAGGGTCATGTGCTGAGTTGAAAACTTGGGGCCATGCCCAGCCATTCTTAGTAGCTGAGCTCACATCTGCAGAAGATGTCTCAGAGGAACTCCCAAAAGTATCCGGACCAACCGAGGGAGAAAGGCTAGTTTCCCTGCAAAGGAGCATAGCTGTTGTGCTACTAAAATATCTTTAAAGTGATGAGAGAAGATGGAAAGTTCAAAAATTGCTCAGAGATATGATTGCACAGAGGCTGTGATTTCTGCAACAAGCCCAGTGACTAAAGTAAAATGCACTGGGGTCAGTGATGATGGTGGAACAAGGCCAAGGGCTCCAGTCGGGTAAGGATTAGGCCTATTCAAAGAAGAAGATGGAAGGAAAGGCCTCGGGAATTTTCGTATAAATTGTTGGGGAGACAGAGGAGTTCAGTGAAAGCTAAAATTTCTCAAAATAGATAGATTTTTTGCATAACTATATCCGTTTTTTCAGTGCAAAGTGTGGATTTGCAGATCAACAGTTACTTGCAGATCAAAGGTGAAATTTCTAAATATACAACCGAAGAAATCTTCAAACCTCAGAGGAATCAATAGTTTAATGACAACGCCTTCTTTTTTACCCTTATTTTACCCAACCTATATTTGGTCATGACATTTTTCTCAGCTGTGTCCCCACCCCGCCTTCCTGTTTTTAATAAGGACCTTGGGCTTCTTCTGGCACAAAGAAAGGAAAACTGGCCTCATGTGTACCAGTTGCCTGTTGTAGCCTTGCTGTTGGTCCTGTACATGCAGGTAAGAGACAGATAGACGTGCAATTGCTGTTAAGAACTGCAGGAGAGAGGAAGTTTAGGGGAATACTACTCCATTGCTCTTCATATGTGGATTTCTCTGCGGAGCACACAGCACACACTACCCACGTGGGAGGCTGCAGATGTCAGGCCAACGTTTTTCATGACCTGTCTCAATATTATTCTCCACAAAGACCTCCAGGGTGATACTGTGAATCCCCTTAATGAATTTTGCTTTTGCTGGCTGACACTGGCTCAGCACAACTTTCCTGCCTAGAAGGTCCTGGTCATATAAGGGAAGGAAATGTGGACGGTCACAAACCTCATCCTCCTGGAATGAAATGAAAACATGCCTCTCTGGGAACACCTGTTACTGGTTTAAATGTCTGTTTACACTTACCCTTAAAACATGCTGAAACTCAAAGAAGGGTGGAGCTTGGAAAGGAAAAGACAGCTGAGAAAGATCTGTCCTGCACGGGGTGAGGATTTTTAATTTGCAAAAAAACAGAACTCAGACAACACTGTCTAGGGTGTCTTGATGGGGCAACAGGAAGCCAGGCCATAGAATATAAATTTTGTCTAATGTCAAGCCAAATGCCCAACAGGTGTAAATTCCTATAAATCACTGGAGCTTTCCTTCTTCATGTTGTGTTGCTCTGTGTTGTGGGCCATACAGACAAGCCTCTGTTTGGGCTTTCTATAGGGTGTTAAAGATTTTTTTGTATGACCTGCCTCCTGTTTTCAACATCGCTGTTTCAGACAAAGTCATCTGGTCTGAATTGCCTTCTTTAACCTGTTTTGGTCGCTCGTTACCTCCTGCATGCTTATGCTCATGCCATTCACTCTCCTCTCATCCCTCCCATTCATAATCGAGTGCACAAGATACATCTCCTAAAAGAGAAGCTGATCTTAAGTCAGTTGGTCAATGTGACAGCTTGACAGCTGCATGACCAAACATGTCCCTTGCTTCCTGGACTCGCCCTGACAATTCTACATAACAACCTTGGAAACACAGCCAGCACGTGTGCCCTGACTGAGTACAAGCTGTCAGGAGTTAGTCATTCCGATTTAGAAGCAGAATTATTGTTTACACTTTCAAAATGCTAACTTTACTGTTTTAATTATGTGAGTTCGCAGGGACATGTGCAAGACCCTCTGCCACTGGAGTGTGCTGTTTTGGAAGGACCACCTATGACTGATGGTAGAAATATTTAGTTTCTCATTCTCTGCTCAGCTCTGCTACCCTATTTCTATATTTTCTCCTGGGCATTAACTGTCCTGCCTTGAACATATTTTAAGAATTTAGAATCACAAAAAAACCTGCTGGCTTTTTTCCACCATATAAAAGTTTCTTGGAATCTCTTGACAGCATGGCTTTATATATTTCTAATACAGATTAACTAACTGAGCAGAAATTATCATTTTTTTTATCCTTACCTATAGGGTGCATTTTTTTCCCTGAAACTGTCCAGAATTCAGGTAATGAAGGTAGTTTTTTGTGCACGCAGTATGAAATGGATAGAAGTTAATCTTACAGGACTTTGGACCTGTCTTTAAAAAGGACAGGAGCACAATATGTCTGCTATCCAGTGTGCCTCAAGGTAATACAGAGAGCAAAACTTGAAGACAGCACACTTCACCATGATTATTTCTAGGGGAAAATGGATCTCAGAGCTTTAGGTTTTGCAAAATGTCTGTATGGCATTGCACAGACCAAACAACAGTTTAGAGTTTACTGATGCCCCAGATTTTAAAGGTGGGGACAGAAAGCAGAGGGGGAAAAAAAGAGCATAATTGACACTGTTGACAGCCTAAATTGGATTCGCATTGATCTTTCCTTTAACTTGCCACCCGTATAGTACAGGAAAACTGGCATACTATAGGACACTGCTGCTCTTCAGATACTAGGACTGCAAAATCTGATTGCTCCACTGACAAGCTCCAGGGCAAACCTTTACCCATATTGTGTAACACATCATGCACGGTTGTAGCTGCAATCAGCTGACTGCAGAGAGTGTCTGGGTTTTCTGCATCTGAGAGCTAAGGAGTAAATACTGTATGAATCTGTGGTCTACACAGCACACAACCAGCTGGCTAACATGAGACTGTAGGTTAGGGCTTCAATAGAAGGTAAAACTTTAGTTTTCCTTACCTAATAACAATACTTATCCTGGCACCAGAAAAGCTTTCACTTATTGCTGTTGTTTCAGGACATTCTTAACTATAGGCACATTGCTATGGCACACACTGCAGAGGTCAAAAAGGAGGACAAAACTTCATAATTACAGCTTTTCATTAGGCTTGTCTAGCTTTTTACAGATTTCATGAAAATACCAGAGGAAATCTTAAAGAAATCAGGAGAAAAGCTCACGCTGAATTTCATTGTGTTCAATGCAGTGCTAGATAATGTCCACAACCTGTTTCCCAAGCTGTGGCCCTGGAGTTTGACTAGAGATATCTTAACATTGATAAAATAATGGAATGGTAGAAAGTAGAGATTTTATCAAGTCAATCTGCAAGTGAATGAATAAGTGCTTTCCTGACAATCAGTTAGTGCCTCAGCACTTCTGAAGGCTTTTCAAACAGAAGCGTTTCAAAACCAGACAGAAAAAAAGTAGTTTAGTTAATGTTGGAGATCTATTTTAGACAAAGCAAAAATTTACTAAATGTTGCAGATTTTTTTTTAGCATAAGCAAGATAATAGTTTTAAATAACAGCCATACTGATCACATAATGATACAGAAAACAGGATAATACTGGTGGAAATGTGTAGATGCAGTTTGGAAAATAGATGTTATTCACTGTATAAAAGCATTAAATAATTATTGAAATGAAATGTGAAAATCTGAAATGCCAAGCCCTTCAGGTAAGAGCCTGTCCTGTAGAAATGGCGATAACAAATATTGATTCATATACATATATTACTTTTCCTTTTGATATTCCTCTTCTTGTTAAAAGGGTCAGTAAGGCCACCACTGTAGCACTTTGACAGCTTAGTTCCAGATGCAACCCAGATGCTGAAGTTTATTACACAGGCTTTCAGACTGTGAAATCATTATGATTTTCACCTAAGAAATGAAGGTGGACATATTGTAGAACAGAAGATTTACAGAGTAGACCATGCCATGTTGTTACATGAAATGCTTATACGTCCTCTTATCCCAGACATGTCTCTTCTGAAATCCCCAAGTTCAAGCCATGGATGATTTTGAGCATCTGATTAAATAGGTAGTGAAAAGTTGAAAGAGAGCCTTATATGCACAAAGTTGTCTCATCAGTATAATTATATAAGCATATTTCTATGGCACACAGTGAACAGCAAACAATATTAGGCAATGAATTATTTAAATTTCTCTTTTAAACCCTGGACAGTTGAAATTTGTTTTATTGCAAGATGAGTTCTACCACCTAAATCCTTAAATACAGGGGTTTTTTTTTTGCCACCAAACTGCCCATAGTGAACAAACAGATGACTCCTCAAGACTTCAGCTCAATCAAGGTGTGGAAATTAACTTTCAGACAGATGTTACAAGCAGGTGGACTACTAATTTAGTGTTGGGGAATCAACAATTTATTGCATTTCTTCTTTCAACTGAAAAACTACACTTCTCGTTGGAGGCTGTGTTTTTATGATATGTAGCGATAGTCTCAGATGTTGTTAATATGAAGCAAGCACCTGTTCCCTTTGGCCTGACCCAATACTCACTGAACTTAGGAGAAAATCTCCCACTGATTTCAAGTCATTATCAGTACATATAGGGGTTTTAGCATTTTAAATGGCTACATTTAATTATTGCATATTAATTTTGCTGTTGTTACTCCAGTTAATGCAAAGAAAGAAACTGAAACTTTTCAATGGTCAGTCATTAAGCACCATAAATGTCTTTAGGGTGACTAGCTAGGAGAAACACACCCACATTGCTGACTAAGTAGCGTATTTGGGCAAAGCTGATCAGATAAATGTTTCATTTAAAATTATAACAGGTTTACTAGCAGCAAAAAGGTTGAAAGAGGCTTTACATTAATTGAGGTATTAAATATTGCGGAGGTGATGACTCATTACACCCTTTCTGGCACAAAATATGTATCAGGAAAACATATGCTCATGTTTTGAAAGTCTTGCAAAAGCCTTGCTGGAATGTCAGGCCTCTTTTGATGAGATCATTTTCTGCATGCTAAGTACATACAAGTACTAAGTGGAAGTGAAAGGAGCAGATACCAGTCCTACAGGGCATTTAGCCAGGGCACAGCTGGCAAAACCAACTATTTAGCGTAGTCTGGTTAAACTTTGGTTTAAATCTCAAGATGAGTTTAGAAACAGCTCTATAAAGGATCATGAAAAAAACCTTCTGGGTTGCTGAACAGTGCAGATAAACGTGTTGCCGTACAAAAAGCTGATTACCCTTTAATTCTGTACAACAGCAGTGCCTAAAAATGGTGTTCAAAGTCAAGAGCTGCGTTCGGGTTTACGGCAGCTATGGGACCCCTTTTGGTTTGAGACTATGAAAAAGGATGGAGACCCAGCCAGAAAGGGTGTTATTAGCAGAGCTCTTTTTTAACATCTGTAAAAGCATACAGAGAAAAGCATGGAGCAAAGCTAACATCAACAGAGAAAAATGTTTTTTTTTTTAACTACCTGTGTTAACCTATTCGTATAACTGTTGATGAACAAATACAGCAAAATCTCCACCCACCAAAATCGTTTCTGGTCTCCCCAAATGGTTTCCCATGTACTGAAGACTCATTATAATAAGAAGAGCTGTGATCTACACAATCTAACAACTCCTAATTGGCGTATGTAAGCATGGACAGAGTTTTATTATATGAGTTCAGAGGCTGGTTCCATTGTATCTCATTGTCTTTAGCTTTGGTGATCTTGATTGTCTGCTGCACGTATAACAACTCTGTGATTAAGAGACTGGAATTATCTACTAAACATTGCTCAAAGCATGACAGGATAAAAATGGAAAGATATGTTTCAGATCAACGCTGATGAGTAGTTTATTAAAGTATGAACAACTGACTGCTAATAAGAACACAGCCATAGTTTCCTTATGAATATGAACCAGTTAAATGAGTAACTCTTCTGTAAGTTTATACTTGGCAAGGCTTGTTCATTAGTCTGCGAGCAACTTCTTTTCTGCATCCAATGTAGAAGGTCTGGTGAGTTAATAAAATGGGGGAAAAATAAAAATACCACAGAGTGATTCAAGCAGTGAAAGATAAATTATACTCTTGTATCTTTTGAGACCAAATCTTTTACTCGGTTGTTTGCACTCCATTCCCATTGACGTCAATAGGCATAGCTAAAACACGTATTAAAGCAAAATTTAACACTGGAAGTCACATTATGGTATGCTGCATTGATGTTTCAGAGCTGCTGATAAAGTACTACAAAACTACATATTAAAATACTTGAATTTAAATAATACGAAATGTCAGAAGCTGCAAATATGCATTATTGTGACAGTCAAATATAGTTAATGTTAACTTGTTAGCAAAATCTGCTGTTCTTCATAAGAGGAGTTTCACGTCTTATTATGTCTTTGAAACACTGCCATATTTCATCTTTTACCAAAACCAGTAGGAAATCCTAATCCCACTGAAGTCTCTAGGAGATTTTGCACTAAGTTTAGTGAAGCTGAGAATTTACCCAAGAATTACTGAGCTCAGAGGGGGGTTATATGCCGTAGGTTATTTGTCTTGTCATGAAAACCTAATTGCAATTAGTTCATAGTCAGATTTTCCAAAGACCAATGGCAGAAGAGGGATCCATTTCTCCAGTCACATAGTGGTAATGAGAAGCCTTTTTCATATAGGGCAGACCCTGGTCTAAGGTCAATGTAAAAGGGAATCGGAGATGATAATGTAGATCCATACCCTGGTACAGATACATTCCTCAGGATTAAAGAAAGCTGCAAGACAATACCATCAGGGGCAGCTCCCAAATAGAAAACATTAAGGTGGATCAGCTGTTCCTAAAAAGATACCAGCAACAAGAGAAGCCTGAGCCTTCTGAAACTCTGAAAAGTAAAGTTGATTAAAAGGCCCTCGATATCTCAAAATGGCTCTAATAACACTTAGCTCAGAAAATGAGAACAGGTAAGTCAGGAATTCAGGTAAGAAAAAAGGGAAACAAATAAAAACCCTGTAAGACATTTCTTGTTTATTTCTCTGTTTATCTAGATGCTTACGAAGGAATTATCACTATTGTTGTGGTGTCTGAAGACATCTTAACTATTTAAGAATAGATATAATAGTTTATTTTCTCTTCTTTACCACTCCATAAGCAAAGCAGCATAGAAATTCCCCACACAGGATTTTTTTTCAGCTACAGTAGAAAGATATAGTTAGATAGATGCAGTAGTGGTGATTAGTGTCTTAAAAAGATTGTCCTTCTCTAAAAGAGGAGGGAGATTTTTCTCCATTTAGTTTAAGTGACTTTCAAAATGGCATACATTAAACTGGAAATAGATGTACTTCATCCACAATACAGTATTGATATTTTTGAAACAACAGCAGTTCCTATTCACAACTTACCTTTTGTGATCTGACTTTTGGCAGCACATAATCCTTATATCATTAGACTTCATATTTGCTTGTGTTTCTTACATGGACATGTGGACATGAACAGGTTGTAGTTGAAAAAATTGCCATGAAAGACCTGGTCTACATTTGTTAAAACTGAGTACTCATTCATGTTTAAAAGATATTTCAAAATGTTCTGGAATTCACTTGCTAATTCAGAATGTCTCTGTATGTGCCATGAGAAAAATGAGAACTGTTTATGCTCCAAATGTGGGTCTCCAACATAAAGTTAAAAAAAATCTAGAAAAAGAAAAACTCAATTTATGAAATATTTCCTGTTGCATTCCTTGTGCTCAAATTCTGCTTATCTTTCGGTGATCTGTCTTTTAACAGTTCTCTCCGCTAGCACATGAAGCTCATTTGTCTCTTGGAAAAAAAAATATCAGAGATGATGTTAGAGGAAATTGATGACTTTTAAAATTGGCTAAAAGAAGAGAACAGCATCTATGCAATACAGTCACGATAGATCTGCATAAAAACCTTCATCTTGGTGTAAGAGAACACAATGTAGACACTATCCTTGACTGACACCAAAGTGATACTACCTGTTCAAATACTACCACTGTCAGAGTTGTGAAAATGATGTGTGGAGGTGTTTCTCTACTAGACAGGGATTACTTGCAGTAAGGAAACATTCCTTCATAATTTTTATAGCTAAATCAAAAGAACATTTAACTACTGTGAAACTGGTAATAATTGCTTATGATCTCTACAGTTCAGCGCAAATTATCTTTTCCATGTGAGGAAGTCTTACACAAGAGCAATAACATTCATCTATAATTTAGCACTGATTAGTCAAATCAACAGTGGGATAAGGTATTCCTGTTTTTTGAGCAATGGATTTAGATGTTCTTAAGATTAAAAGATTCTTGAGGTATATATCTCTAGCATGAACATTTATAACATTTTAGATTCTTAAAACTTTTCTGAGCACAAAGCTAAAGAATGGCAGGGGTATAAGTCAGCAGAGCCTAATTTACATCTCTGTTTCTTCATGGGAATTCTATTCTCTCTCATTTTAAAACACAGTAATTGTTACACAAACACACAAAAATCCCTTTTGTTTTCCCTGCAGTAAGATTTCATTAGCCAAGATTAATGACCTAAGTGACAAGAAATCCAAATGTATTTTTGGAAAATGAAACTTCTATCCCACTTTCCTAAAATAGTCTCTGGGCTCACTGACATAAGGAAATTTAGACATCTTTTTTTGTTGTTTTGTTTTTATCTCCCCATCCTTATCGACCTAAATTTTATTTCCAGCTATTTCTGATCCTCTCCACTTTATAAAAGCTTCACACAAAAGTCGGCTCTCCCACTTCCTAGTTGTGTCACTGCTCTTTGTAATTAAATTTCTGTAGTCACTCTCTGCTGTTTGAGTGACCAACATGCTCAGACTTTCCCATGAGCTGTACTGTTTCTTGGTCATCGCTGATCTACCAACGAAAATATCTCGTCTTTTAACTGCAGCTCATAGAAGTTTACTAAGCTGGTGTGGTAGCAGTGAAGGGCAATGCTTTGCAGTTATCCCTCACGCCACTGACAGCTTTCCTCCAGCTTCAGTAAATGAATCATGGGGGTGTTCTAGTAGTGACTCAGAAATCATCCCACTTCATTACACAATTCATTGATATTTGATGTTTAATCTATGCGTGGATTTTTTTTTTTTTTTTTTAATGAAAAACCTTGACTAAAGAAGCAGGAAAAAAGGCCACTCTAAATCACTTGACACAAATATTGCATTCCAGACCTTAAATGAGGGGTTTTTTTTCAAATTATTCTTTTTATAACTCCCTAAACAGGAGCTGTATTAACAACATTTATACCCCAAAGTGTTAAATGTAGTTTATTGAAAAGAATGTTATAAAAAGAGTGAGATATATGTGAGGTGCACTATTAACAATTAAACAAAAAGTTTTCACATGCAAAAAGAAGTCTTTTTGGTTGCCTGTTTTGTAAGAAGACTAGTGACAAGGTGATAGTCAAAAAGTTGCTTTAGTGGGACACTAAAGTATGCACCTTGAAGTTTTAGATGTTTGCTAATTAAAATTGGTAAATCTTTCACTGTTGGGAAAAAAAATAAAAAAACCCACCCTGATATTTTTTATTAGCTGAGAATATTGTACAACTGTGAATATATACTCTTTGGGCAAGATACAGAAAAGACGTTTAGCTATATGAAGAATGATTTAGCCAGGATCCAGACACTTCAGTCTAACAGGCCAATCCACAAGACTTTCAAGAAGTTACTTACTCTTTGTTGAATACTTGTGGAAAGCCTGAGGTTTCCTAAGCCTGATGTTTTCCTAAATTACAAAGGTTTCCTCTAAATTATGCAATGATGGAGACTCCAGAGCTGGCTCTGACTTGATCTAATATATCAACAAAAAGAAGAATGCCGAATTGTCCGGAGATGGTAATTTGTACCTTGATACAGTATATCTGTGCTAGCATAGCTCTGAAGCCCGAATAATAAGCCCTGTTTTCCAAATGGGTGGATTTAGTCTCACTTATGTGTTGACAAATCTATACAATTTCCAGTTTGGATGAAGCAGAGCTAAAGCTAGCTTGGAGGTCCATGCACCATGGTATATTCCATGCTGCATACAACCACTAGCATGACTGAAACAAGTATTAGAGTTGGAAATAGTGGTAACTGGACATCAACAACAATAAAAAATAATTTTTGTGACTTAAAAAAAAAAAAAAAGAATATTTGCCAACCTAGGTGCAGACAAATACCTGTTCCTTGTCTTAAGTACACATATTCTAAAAATAATAGAGTATTAAGCAATTATCTAAGTTTTGCCCCACTAGAGCCATCAAGCAATGAAACAGTAGAAACAGAAAGTGATAGGTGAAATAATGCTGGTGTTCCTTCTTTTGTAAATCACAAAGATTTTATAGATTTGCACGGTAAGCTTCACCCTAATTTCACCTTGAAGAAATTAGATAAAAATCAAGCTTATTCTTTAATACATATTAGGGGGAGAAGAAATGATGATTCTTAGAAGCCACGGATTTAGAAACCTTATAGGTTTTTCTCTTGAAGTTTGCCCATGGTCTTCAAAATAAACTCATAGTTCCTTCCAACATATCTGCTCTACTTGGTTTTATTTTGTGGATCTCTGGGAGATGTGGGTTGCTCTGTCATCATCACAGATAGACTTAATTCGTTATACAGGGAAAGTGTTCCCTAAGAAAATATTTTGAGGGTCAGCACACTGAAGAAAGTGATATATTCCTTATATTCCATTAAATACAGAACCCTTAGAAGTAAATGTGTAGATAACAAAGGCAAATTTTGTATTCAGTCGTTACTGTGCAACCTTGCCTTTTCCCTCCAACAACAAGGACTGCACACAGATCCAAAAAGATCATACCTTTTACTCTTCACAGGTTGTGAAATGAGAGAGAACTTTTACTTGAGTTTACTATTAAATGGCTGAAGAAAATCTGTATACAGCTGTTCTAGGACTTTGTAAGTCTTTATAATTTTAAACATTAGAGTGCTCTGTACTCAAAACAGAGATAATTTCCTGACTACTACTTAGCTTATAAAAATCTTAACCTGTTCCAAACCCAACAATTTGAAAGCATACAAATTCCTGGAAGTCATTATCCTTCTTTCCATAAAAAGTCCAAAACAACAGCAGAAGTGAAGATAGTGGTTTAAAGAAATTAATAAGGAAACGTCCTTTTCCCACATATCAAACTGTGGTGAAAGTTCATAGTTCAGTTTAACATCTTTGGAGCACATAAAGGATGAAACAGTCATACAGGTTTCTTCCTTTACGAAAAGAAGATATCCAGATGGGCAGGCAGATGTGACACAGGGTCAATGAGAGACCTGAGATCTTCAAAAGGAGCACCAGGAGACTACTCTGAGTGCTTTGGAGTGAAAAAAAAATGGCAATAGATGCATGCTTTGGTAATTGAACCCCAATCACTTTCAGTGATAAGCAGAACACAAATTCCAAATGATTCTCTAACTTACAACAAGAAATAAAAGGAGGCCAGGCAGGCTGCAAAATTGACAATGTTTTCCTTCTCTATGTTCAGGTCAGGGTCTATGAGACTAACTGATTTGTTGTTTAAATGTGAAATGAATTTCTTTTATTGTTGTTTCTCTATATGGAAAATGTTCATAATGAGCTTGCAAAAAAAAAAAAAATACAACCCTTGTTCACCTGCTTCAGTTCAAAAAGAGAATTTCTGTAGTCATTAGTAGTGGACTATATTTTGGAACTATAAAATTAATCAAAAGCAAAAGAATAACAGAGTAACAGTAGCTTTGTTCTGAACTCTTAGAAGCAGAAAAGCTTATATTCTCTATAAGGAAGAAAATATTTCACAGAGATTGATTTGGGCAATAGACACCATAATGAATACCTCGACTATACCTGAGTAATGTTCAAAATCTATTTTCGGTGTCTGTGATGGATAGCGGTACCATGATATTTGTGAAAACATCCTAATTTATATTCATACATTTTTGCAAAGCATTCTGTAAATGTGATCACATTGGGAGATGTGTGCATAGGAACAACACAGGCATCATGAACTCTTATCCCATATTGGTAATTTGCAGTTAATGAATATTTAAAGTAATAGTAAAAACTGGGTACATGAGCTTGGGCATTACCTTAGGATATCAAGTTTGAATGAAAACCTTCATTAGAGCTCAGACTAAACCCAGATTGCTTTTGCTGCTAAATTAGTTCAAATGAATTGACTTGAGTTATGCACACTCTGAGCTTAAGCAGTGCAGACAAGTCCTTAATGGGTCCAGTTTTGCAACCCTTTCTCTCACATAAGCAATCCATATACCTTTAAATAATCTTAATTTGCTCACTGGACCTCCCTGTGTTAATAAAGTTCATAGAATCAGGACCCTTGTGCTAATACAATATGAGCACAGAAACGTTAAACATTAAGTACATCGGAGTTGAGAGACATTATAGTGCCAAATGACCAAAGTTCTCAGAACAAAAATGTGACATCACTTTATCAAAAGTACTGCCAGGTCTAATTGCAGATCCATGTTAGGAAGTTGCCTCAAAAGCATGTACGTAATAATAGGTGGCTATCCATGCAGACAAGTATCAGCACTTTTACCTGTTTTTGTATACTAAAACTGGTTTGTTTATGTAAACTCCAGCCTTACTTACACAATACTAAAATGGCCTAGTTAGCCAGTATCACACACTATTTCTTTGACTGTTCAGAGGAAGGGTGTTTGTTGCATATTCTGAAAAATGGCATTTACAACAGCGTTAAAATATGTAAATCGGCAGCATATATGTAACCCAGAACAATGGAAGTTTTTCCACAAATAGTACTACAATGGTGTGAGAGAAAAGTGGGATAATGTCTTTGTCAAATTAAGAGTCAAATATCACCTATTTTGTGGAAGTGCTCATAAGACACCCTATACATATGGCTGATTTTTCTAGATACATCGTTTTTGAGCAGCCACAAGTAAGTAAAGGATTAAGTTCAGTGAAATGCACAGTTATTGTACAGTCAGCACTGAAAAATTAATTTTTGGCACACTTGGGACTTCAAAGTAAGTAACGTGGCAGAAGTCTGGATCTAAATGAAATAGATAAATCAGGGTCTGATTTATGTTTTCATTGATCTCAATGGGAATTGAGCATATTCAGTCTTTCCAGAATTGATTTCCGACTGTAGACACTGCCTAGCATGATAAATAACACATTTTCAGTGAGGCTGTTAACTGAATTCCAATTTCTGCACAAACCATAGAACTTCAGTTCCCGAGGTGCAACTCATCCCTCATTTTGGTCCTGCCTTAGACAAGCCATTAAACACATTTTCACTTTAGGCTTTCCTGCAGTCGGTACAGCTGTTAATGTTTCCTCATAAGTTTAAGTGCTCTCCTAATTGAGGGTCATACCAAGGTTGGTTGTTTTCCAAATTATCTTCCACAAGCACAAATCCACAGTACTCACATTGCTTTTTACCAGCTACAAAGAAATGAAGAACATCAGATTTCCTCTAAAGATGGGGTTTCCAGATGGTTTTTGGGCAGCCCTTCTTCTGCCACTTTCTCCTCCTTTTTATCCTGCTTTCCACTAACCAACTCCAAGCCACTGCCCCTTTCTTCTGCTCTGATCCTGCCTTGCATCTTTCTTCTTGTGGCAGTGTCAACTCCTGAATAAAACATAAGCTAATAAACCCAGGAGATAACTTGGGTTGTCCCTAGCCCATATGTTTAACGTTGGATTGCCTTGCTAGTGAGAAATCGGTCCTCGTGGTTCAAAACTCTGTAAATGTGACTCCTTCAAACGTATGAGACTTTTGCTGAAATACCACATTAAGCAAGCTATCACAACAGTTTAGTCCATAAAAATCCATTGAACTCAAAGGATGTAAATTCAGGAGAGAGACTGGGTTGGTTTCATGTGCTGTTGGTGTGCATGGGCTTAGTTTTCTGATAACCAGAGAGCCTATGCGGCTTGCTATGGAGCTGCAGGAGAAAACGGTCCCTGTTGTAGTTTCCAACACAGCAAAAAAGGACATCCGGTTTTTATTTAAGAGATGGGACTAATGTGCTATCTGTTCATCCCCAAACTGTTTCATTAAATGCAGGCACAAAGATGTTTATCCCTTCTTCTTCCTGAGCAGAAGGACAGACGACCTAGGGACTGAGCTCACTTACATCACCTTATTTTGTGCTGCTGAGCTGGAAATGTTTTTCATGTGTTTACATTTTGGACATGCAAGCAATATCATGCTTCACAGAAAAGTCAATAAGATTTACACAGGACAGTGAATAGCTAAAGGGTAAAAATGTTGTTATATAATATTAAGGAAATGTCACCTTTATTAATCAATGTATATGTAGTTGAAATGAGAAGACAGCCTTGCAGTTCACTGTTGCAACAGTGTTTGATTAGTATTTATTCCTTTTTAATAACAGGTATCTTTCCCAACCACTGATTTAGACAGGTAGAACGATATGATCTCCCCAGAAATGAGAATCAGGAATTATGTGGGTTGGAAGGCACCAGGAATGGCTGCTGATCTAGATTTCTTGAGGTTACTGCTTTCAGAGTTACCAAGGTAAGCATAGTATAATTCCTGCCAAGTTGTCCTTTAATACACCAGTATCATATGACCCTGCATATTCTGATGACACCTCATTACTCTTCACTTCACTGGTCTTCTTTTTATACTCGTGGATATAATTTCTTGTACATATTATGAGCCTCATTTAAAAATTACTAAATACAACGGAGTGAAACAAGCCTATTTAGTTTGCAGGAGTTCAATTATATTTTGTTTAAATAAAGTTGTATGTGGAGCTTTTGATTCTCCTTGAACTAGGCATTCACTTTTTAATCCCATATCTCAACTTCATCGGAACCAGGCTGAAAAAATGAACTGGCTCAGATCTGCTTGGAATTGGGTTTAACCATTGGGTTCTTTTCTGCAAATTGCAGGGAACCTTTCAATGATCACTGACCAAATAGTGAGCAGCAATGAAAGTGAATCAAATGTGTGCATGTTTCTTACGTTTTACTGCAAATATTTTCCACTCTTCTTGGTGGGCCAACATCATCCCGGCTTTAAATTCACCAAGGTCAGTGAAGTTCTACCAAAGAATAAGTTGGCTTGTTATTTTTAACAGAGTGCTGAAGGAAACTCTGATTGCATTGTGAAACTCCAGCTCTTTTTGTTCAAAAAGAAAAACACACACAAAAAAAGAAACATTTATACAGAAAGAATATTGAAGCATCACCTAGTTAGTAAACTGTATACTGGTGCGACATTGGGCATGTTTGCTAGTGTAGTTTTAAAGCGTTTGGAGAATGTATATGTATTACTGAAGGGAGTTTTGGCACTGTCACTTGGTATCTGGATTGCAACAAGCATTTGTTTTATTACTGACAAATAGAAAGCATGTGTTTGGCATTATTTATTGTTTTCTGCGGAGCATGTGTCAAGATCTGAAAGTGTGTATTTCACTAGTCACGTACTAAGTTTAGTAGTTATAATTAGGTTGCTAATATCTGGCATGGTAACCAGTCAGCGGGATTTGATTTGACAGTTTAGGAGGCTGACTTGACACCTCTGGAAGCTGAGGGGGAGACACTCAGCAGCACACTGAGATAAATACCATCACTTCCTTAATGATTCAGGCCACATTTTCCAAAGTAGTCATTAATTCTGATCCTTCCATTTCTGAGCAAAAAAGCAGAAACTCATCCGTAACCTCACTTGGCTAGAGCTGTAAAAAAGGCTGCTTGGCTAGACCCCCCCAAATTAGGGGATGTTTTGCATATAGTTCTTTGTGTCTTTGTTGCTGCTATGAAGGAGATATTTTTTTTTTAAGAATACAATCAAGATTTCAAAACTTAACATACAGTTTCCTCCTAAAAGGGTCATTTCTGCATTTTCCCATATGATTCTGAAATTCCTAGAAGAGCTGGTCAAATCTGAGAAGTTTTATTATAGAATCATAGAATGTGTTGGGTTGGAAGGGATCTTTAAAGGTCATCTAGTCCAACCCCCCTGCAGTAGGCAGGGACATCTTCAACTAGATCAGGTCACTCAGAGCCTCATCAAGCCTGGCCTCGAATGTCTCCAGGGATGGGGCCTCCACCACCTCTCTGGGCAACCTGTTCCAGTGTCTCACCACCCTCACTGTAAAGAACTTCTTCCTAATGTCTAATCTAAACCTGCCCTGCTCTAGTTTAAAACCATTGCCCCTTGTCCTACGGCTACATGCCCTTGCAAACAGCCCATTCCCAGCTTTCTTGTAGGCCCCCTTCAGGTACTGGAAGGCTGCTATAAGGTCTCCCCAGAGCCTTCTCTTCTCCAGGCTGAACAACCACAACACTCTCAGCCTGTCTTCATAGGAGAGGTGCTCCAGCCCTCTGATCATCTTTGTGGCCCTCCTCTGGACCTGCTCCAACAGGTCCGTGTCCTTCTTGTGCTGGAGGACAAGATTCTATTCCATGAGAAAATCTTACAACTCAAAATTAATTTAACTTTGCATTGGAATGAAAATCAATAGCTTTGCAGCTTTGATACAAATGTTTCCAAGGGAATTGTGTTTTGTTTAATTTTTCTTTTTATTATCACTTATATATATGTATGTATATGAATAATACAAAAAATGGCATTTTGAAATGTAAAATAAAAATTATTATTCCTAACATTCAAAACAGCATCTGGCACTTAACTGAAATTTCAGGCAGGTAAATGTGCTTCTACAAAACATTTTTATCTTGAAACTTTTCTTTCAATGGAAGTAGCATTTCACAGAAATTCAGACTTCTGGCAGTATTTCATTGTGAAAATGAATATGGGCTACATATTCAGTGCTAAAGTAACTACCAGGTTATAAGTGTTATACACACAATTAAATCTGGAGTTAAATGCTACAGTTTGGGAATTTTTCTTTGTCTCTTTGTTTCTTCATAATGTTCTGAAGAATTCAAAGTATTCAAAATACATAGACATGCAAATGGAAAATTGCATTAGCTTGACAAAATAGTCACAGTGGTTGAGATGATCAGAAAGCCTCTATTCAGCCTTTGTTTTTTCATATACAAATGATAAACATTTAATGTAAATCAAAAGACACAAACCAAGCATGTAATCCCAGGCTGCCTCTATATACTAAATAAACCAGGCCAGGGAACTAGTTTCTGGCCCTGGAGCCAAGTAGGCTGGCACGGCTTGTCTCTGTATGGCTGAAGTGCTAGCTGGCAGGAGCCAAAACTGCTCAAGGAACATCGTAAGCAGCATGGATGATTGCAAACCAGTGCTCCAGTCCCTGCCCCAAATCTGTATTATTGACTACCAGAGGCATAGCCTCAGTGACACTTGAAAGTTTGCCTCTACTAATAAGGACATTGGTACAGTGAGCTATATAGAGTCAGATAGAATATTTGATAGTTTACATTAAAAACTAACAACAATAGCAGAAGTCTTTAAAGGGCTGGAACCCTATTAGTATCAAGAAACTAAAAGCAAGAGCAGTTTAATAAATAAACTAAGATGATAATTCTTTCTTTAAAGCAGTTCTTGAATTTTTTAATTTGGAGTGGCAGTCATCATTTCAATATACAAAGCAATATAGTTGTGGCTCTTAACTTTCAAAAAACATGTTGAAAATACGTGTCTGTAACCTACACTTCATGAGGGAACGGTCTGGGGATATGAATAAGCTGTGCTATACCGTTGGGCAATGCGTAAGTAACAGGTGATGTTTTTCAAAATTGAAATAGGGTGTTATGTACTGAAAACTATCTGAAACTACTGAGAACTGGGAAAAGTGTTTTTGCAGCAGCAGAGCACTCTCATTCTTCCTAGAAGTTAAATGAGTGACCACAAGACCAAAGAGATCAGCAATGTGATCAAAAACCTCTCTTCTTACCTCCTGCTTCCAGCTACAGAATGTTTTGAGGCATGGGTGAGTTTTTTCCGACTCATGGCAGTTTTTGCCTGTGATGGCCATGGCATGGCCCCCTAGTTTGTCTGATCCTTAACTTTGCCTTTTTTTAGTCTTTCTAGGAAAAATAAACAGATTGGAGGGAATGTGACAGTGAAAAGTTATCTGCTTAATCATTGTCAGCAAAAAATCTTCTGGATGACTTATGTAGTCTCAAGTAGAATTAATGGACCCCAGCACTCCCTGTGGGAGAGGACGGGCAACGTTCCTTCCACCATGTTGTTTTTCAGGAGAAACCATTTCATACACAGATCCAGGGCCAAGAGAAGCTTAGGTCCTGCTCCAAGGCAAGCCAAGAAAGCCAGCCCACATATAAGCAGATGAAGTCATACCAGCAAGCATTCAGTAGGGATGATCTGAAGACATGACATGATCTGAGGCACTATATGACACGATGGGGCAAGCTCCCAATGGGGTGCAAGACTTGGTCTCCATTTAATCAAGACGTGTTCTCTTGTATATTGTGTATTGGCTATTTGTTCACACCGTATAAGTAACTGGGTCTTGCATATAAATCCTGTTTCCAAGTAATAACTTTTATCTGTTACCATTAATGACCATTGATTTTTTAGCAAATTTTATTACAGCGAGTATCTGCCAGGATCTGTCAAATTGAGGCAGAAAGACCTCAAAATACTTGAGCACTCCAAACAGGAGGCTTTTCCTTTAAATATTTGTAGTGCTATCAGTCACATTAACATTTTCCAGCCACTCGCTCCTGGTGCCCCTGGTTTAAGGTGCTCAGTTATCTGAATTAACAGGGCTTGCACAGGTGTGACCGAGGGCAATAATTAGCCCATTCATTCCACAGTCTGTGCTTCTTTGAGGATCCCCGGGGAACATATTACTGGCAATGGGTATTTGTGGCACTTAGTAGATTCATGTTCAAAGCTGAATACAATATCTTACTGTGTAAATCTCCTAGGATTAACACTTAGATTAAATCTGAGACTGGACATGCTTGCCCGGGAAGAATGGGGAAGAGTTTGCTTTGTGTCTGCCTGCGCTTTATAAGCCTAAGGGAGGGAGAGTGATTTTCCTAGGCTACTGGTTGATCTGACGAGTACAAAGTGTTAGCCCCTTTCCCAGAAGCACGTGACTGATTTTGTCTGAAAGCTAAAAACTTGGAAAATGCAAGCACTGCACAACATGCATGGAAATGTGGGCTAATCCTTTACGTCTCATTTCTGCTGCTCCAGGTGGAGTGACCTCTGGCTGAGGAAAGACAGTCGAATTCCACCCGCCACACACTGCCAAACTGGAGATGTTGGCCAGAAATATTTTGGCAAGTGCGTTACTTATCATGATCCAGAAGGCGTTATAACACAGGGAAGCTGTGGCTGTTAAACACGGCAGTCCAACTCTGCAGAGTGACATTGTGGGGCCACCATTCCAGTGTTTAAAAGTTCCTGTCACACATGGCCTTATCAGATGGCCTTATTTACATTCAGCTACAGGTGTCTTTACTCATACTGCATGACTAAGATGGGTGGAGATACCTACAGAAAAGAACTTTTCTTCATTCATTTCCAAGAGCCGCAATATACAACTTTATCCGGGCAAAGCAGTCTGAGCCAGGGGTTCAGAAGCATTTAGCACTGGCTTAATTGCTCCTACTGCAGCTGACTTTTTAATGTTTTGAATTCTTGAAAATCCTATTACACCTGGGTTTTTTTTTTTGATATTCAGCACTTAAATCTGCTTGCTGTCTTCAAAGTTCTTCTGCTTCAGCTAACCTCCAGATTAAAAATGTAGTTTTTGTGAGCGTAAAAACTGAGGAAGCCTCCTTTCTTATGAATTTATGCCTTGTCCTTTGATTCTTCTACAGTAAGGTGCGAGTCACTGTACAACTGTAATCATACAGCTTTCCCATGGATCGACTCTCTTGTATCTAATGAAGATCATGCGGTAGGATCTAATGTTTCCATGAAATTTAGGAAAATATGTTCTCTCAGCCGATGTCTTCTAAAGTGACAGGCAGAAGAGAGGAAAAGCATATCTATCATAGACAGTGAGGGCAGCATGCCTGCAATTCCCTAGGAAGCCAGACAAAGAAAAAGAATTTAGGGAAGGTGGGACACATTTAACATGTTATCCAAGATTTTTGAGCTAAAGCAGGGCTTTTTAATTGCATGTGGACCTAATGAGTGCAGATGGCTCATATGCAGTGTTGGACACCTGCATAGAAGAATAGTGGGAGGGGGTTGAAAGACACGGTGTACGAATAAAGTGATGTCCTCTGTCCAGCCAATGAGTCATTTTTCCTCCACAGCCCATCCTGTAGGTCTCTGCAGAACTCTATTGCTCGCGTTTTCCACAGCTGCCCCAGGCACCTGGTTTTGGGAACCCTGAATGTTTCTTTTCACTGAAGCAGAACCATAGAAAATTTCAGAATAAAAGAATTTTCTGTAAGTGGAGGGGGGGAAAAAAAAAAAGAAGAAAAAAAAAAGAAAAATTGAATCTTCGATTTAAGTTAAGCATTGCTTGTCCATTCTAGCAATCAATTTCATGTACAGGTCCTTGGTCTCAGTGCCCTTCCTGCTCCCTATCTCAGCTCCCTGGGCGTGCTCAGAGCCAGCATCTCACATTTCCTGTGATTAGCTTTGGTGAATCCAGCTCATGGCTTGCGCTGCCACTGCCAGTTTGTTTGCTGATCTTATTTTTTCTGGATTGCATGTGAGATATTACTCATCAATATGACTAGTCAAGTGATTTAACCAGTGAAGTATCATCCAATGAACGCATGCTTGTACCTCAGCCTGACTAAGCCAGCTGTCAGGGACAGCAGCAGCTGCTGATTCAGGAAAGGAATGGAAATATTTCTTTGTTAAATCAGAGCACATCCAGCAAAATCTGTCTTAAATGAAAATGACTGACTACAGCTATGCATCAAATAATCCCAAGTGGAAGTCTCGGGGTGGGGAGTAGTTTTGCAATTGCAGAAATCTGTTTTAAACCAAAAGTTGTAAAGAAAGGGAGCAATGATTCTCTGTTTTAATTTCCCAAGATGTATTCAAAGTCCAATGAATTTAACACAAATCCCAGTACAGACAGGTGATTCTGCTAGGTCCGCATACAGATCCCCACTGTCTTCTGCATCTGTCGGTTTTCATCTTAGTCTTCTGCATCTCTCATTTCTTGAGGTGTTGCCGTACCCCTCCTTTCTTAAAAGGATAATCACACACGCCCTTACATACTCTCATTTTCACAGCCCTAATTAGTCTACATAGGCATAGGATCCTGATGAAAGCTGTTTTCCACAAATTTATCTTCTTTGTCTTCAAACAGACCTCCAACTTTGCAAGCCGCAACATCAGCAAAAAACTTACTGCGGACTAGTACATGCCATGTGAGAGACTTACTAGCATCTCTATAATCCACACAGTAAAGGCTTCCAAACCCAGAACTATCAAAATTCTTGGACCTTCTACAAACCCTTCTCATAACATATTTCTCCCATGGTAACAAATGCTGCTATAGAAACTATAGAAATGAAACAAACCGACCATCATGTACCAGAATTAATTTGCTCAAGCATTCAGTAAAGGATGGGGACACTCAGTCCCTGGGAGGAGAATGTCTTCCACAAAATTCCATCACTGACATCTCAGTCCTGAGCTTCAGTGGAAATCTAAAGAATAATTATCTAAGATGAGTCTAGATGTTAAAATAATGGACTCAGTGGATATATTTGTTTCGTCGTACATATTGATTTCTCTCCTACAACTAACCACTTCAAAGGTGTTATTTCATGGGTTTAAAGCATCTTTTCTTTGCACTGTGGATACCAAGTACATTTTTTTCCCAGATAGCTGATTAATTAGAATAGTTGACTTTTTTTTTTTTTAAATTTAAATTCAGAATGTTCATACGGAAACTGTATTTAACACTGAAATTTGCTTCTTCCTCTTAGAACTGTAGGCTTGTCTGAAAGTTTGTGTTTCTTTTCCAGATCTTTCAGTTGGTTTTATAAAAGGTATTATCTACCACAATATTATTTTGCTATTCCACATCAAAAATCATCATGACTACAGGTATAGTAATACTACTTTATGCATTTCTTTTTCACACAGTGAAATTATAAAATAACTTAATAATATTTCATTCAGAGCTGTCCACTGCTAGAAGAAATAATTACTTATAATAATTCACACATAAAAACTTTATTTGAAGAACTGGAGGTTCCAGAGATCAGCAGTTTCAATTTTAATTTGTTGTGTTTATTATGTGTTGTCATACGGGAAGACACAGGTGCATTCAATAAAATTGAAAAACCCTCATGTTTTCTGAAACTGTAAAGCTTTTCAAAGATAACCTAATTTTGCAGTGGTTGAAAAGAGTAGAGTTGGTACTTTTAGTCTCTTAATGTTAATAACGTGCTTCCTCACATATTAACATTCTCCATAGATTAAATGATGGCTCTCCAATTACTAGATTCCTTCTGCACATTGAAAAGAAGTATTTTCCTGTTTGTGTGTATTTTATTTTCCCATACATTATTTTATAGTGTCAGAGGTGTGCCAGCGTTTACAGAGAAAGATGTAGAAAACCCTGAATGAAACCTCTGGGTTGCAAAACATCTTTTCTGCTTGTTGGAAGAGATATATCGCTTATTGTTGAACTATTGTTTCTAGAGCTAAGAGATGTTATGTCATGACAACACCGTGAACAAATTGGGGGTTTTTCTTGCAGTTAGATATAATTCTCTACCGGGAGGTATGTTTGCCCTCGATATTTTTAGGTCTGTTTTGGTTTTGCAAGGCATTCCCCTTAGCAGGTTAGTTAATCTGTCCTACAGAAAATGGATGTCTTGCCAAGTTTCTGTTTAAACAAAGAAGGAAGTGAATATGAGTTTACTCTCTGAAAAGCAAATGTGGGAAACAGCCTTCCGTAAGAGGAGTGATTGTCTAAACTATTGGTGCCGAAATTCTTTCCAGTGAATGAAAACTATAATCTGTCCTGAAGAGGGTAAATTCCTTTTAAAAGGAAGATTTATGTATTAATAACCTATTTCTGTTACCTCCTCAATATATAGCTGCCTGTTATAATGGTGCCCTAGCTGTTCAGGCAAAGTTACTGTTCAGCCCTGGAGTGGTAAATTTTTGCCATAATAAGATTGTCTAGTTGCTCGGGGCAGTATTTTACATGGGGTGTTAGTAGAATAATTGCAATAGTAGCATTTGAACAGAGTTAAAATTTTCCCTGCCTCTTTGAAGAATCATCTTAGCTTTCAAGTGTTCTTCGGTGGAGGTAATGTAGTATTTTTAATATATCAGAGGATAGGGATCTCGTACTCTTTGTTTAATGGGAAAAAATAAGATCTAGATAATAAAAAAAATATATATATATTGTATATAACAGATAAGTCTCTTATTAAGACCAAAGAGAAAAGAATATTCCAGGGATTTGATCCTGCTTTGTGTTGTCAAAGGGCAATTTCTCATTGAATTCTAAAGACATAAAGTCAAGATGTCAATAAAAACAAAACCCCAAGTAATCTAATTATCTTTTTTTTTTTTTTTCCTAGGTAATGCAGGCATGAGAGTCTTGTAAACTAGCACAGAGTTTATAGCTTCCGTGGCTATGACGTGAGATTGTGGATAAATATACACATATATAACCAGAAACCAAAAACTCAGCACTATTTATCTGTGAGGGAAACACCACTGCTCATTATGGATTTCATGTTGAGAAAGAAAGACAAGGCCTGTCTTGTGAAAGCTTAAAATCTAGACAGCTTACTCAGATTTGGGCTGATTTAGGCTGTACAGACTGAAAGTATGGTGACTGTCTCGGAAAAGATGGAATGTAAAATAAGCACAGGAAAAAAATTCTCTCTTAGTTTTGGCTTCACTCTTATGTTGTTGCCCTACTGTGCAATGTATGCTCTGCTAGGTAACTACTGATGCTGGCTCCTTAAATGCAGCCATGGACCATCCTATTCCCACGGGCACGACCGATGAGTGTAGATGGCTGAATGCAGAATAAAACAGTGAATTATTTCTTTCCAAGGCAAAAAAAAAAAAAAAAAAAAAGAAAAGAAAATCAGTAAGCTAAGTTTCTTTTGGTTTGTTTTGTGATGTTTTGTAAGTTGGGCTCTTCACTTCCATGGAAACTGCCCCTAAGTGCATGCTTTGATCTACTGCGAGCTATCAGCATAGAAAGGAAGACATGTCATGTCAGATCCTAGTTGGAATGATTACTTTTCCTGTTTCACCCATGATGATCAGTGTTCCTACTTAGAATGGAATTCCTTCTTTAAGACATAATTATCTTCATACACGTTGTTCAGTCATTTCACCTCCTCAATATCTATCCTTAACAGAAGTCCACTGATAGATGAAAATGCGATTTTTTTTTTCTTTTATAATAGACAGAGCGATTTATAATATGGCAGAGCGATTTATCAGACCAGAGAAAATCAGTACCATATAGCTCCATGGGCATATTCATCTTATTTATTAACCAACACAGAAAAGAGCTGTCTATAGGGTAGGGTACAGCTGTGACAGTGGTGAGGAAGTTTTACAAAACTAGGTGTTGCAGCCCTCCTCACATGACAGAAACCAGGCATTACACCGCATGACTCTAACACAGATTCCTCCCCCTTCCCCTTCCCTCTCCTCTTCTCTTCTCCCTTCCTCTTCCCCAGTGTGTACAATCAGGGTATAAAGAAGAGAAAGGGGAAAAACAATTATTGAGTAAAGAGAGAAGAAAAACATGAAATAAGTTCCTGAATTGGAAAGAAAATACACAGACAGCATTTGAGAGAGTAATTTCTGAAAACTTCCAGGGCAATTCAGCCAGAAAATAAAGTGAGCATGCATGGGGTTTTAGGGAGGTTTTATAGACGCATTTTTATTGCTGTGTCTTTAAATGCAATATCATTTTCGGTAAAAGGCAAGCTACATAATTGGAAAAAAAATGCAAAATTACTGTCTTATCACTAATATCTTCTCTACCTTCAACAGATACTAGGTGAAAGACTGTGACCTTCCCTGACACAAGGTTTTCAGGCATCAAGGGGAATGTAGTGTTCAGCCCCACCTGCTACCCAACTTAAATCATGTTTTATTTCCTGTAGCCCAGCTGTTGGTGGGCAGCAAAAGACAGAACAATTGTTCACATGTCTACATTTACCCTTCTTAAAGGTCAAGTATAACATTTTAATTTTTACTCTCCTTTCTTTCTTTCTTTCATATATTAATTTCTCTTTCTAATCTATGACAGTCTCTTTTATTCATCACTGATAGCACAGGCTTTATTTCTCCTGTTTTATTACATATGCAGAAATTGTGAGGTGCCTCAATTGTACGGAACTGACGGAACACAGTTGTGTCAGATGACTTCCATAATCAATAGTGAGAGGGAGACAGAAATCTCAGTGTGGAGACCTGAATTACCCTCTGGAGGTCACAGTCCCTCTCCAGTCATTACAAAGGGAGCCACGGATGGCCCTACGCCATCAGGCACTGAAAGCTGGGCTGGAGAGAATGACCTCTGGTGCCTCGGTGCTCACTGAAATCATGGGGAATGAAAGTTACATCATCTGTCCTTAGGGTAACCTGGTTTGTTTACGGGTATCCTCATGTGAGGAGTGGCAACAGTCTTCTTACTTTAATAAGGTCTCAAGAGCAGATGCACATAGTTATCAGCTGCTAGACAGGATTTTCTTCTCAAGTGTTTTAAAAAAATAAAATTGTTGAAAGTAAATAACATATTACAGTTTTCATTTTTGTTGGTATCTCATTCTTCTCTTTCCTTTTTCATTTCCCATTACCTTTTTTCCCCTATCTGTTTTAATTCAATTTCAGCAAATCCTGCTTTTTCTTCTGAAAACAGGGAGGGAAAATAAACTTGCTACAGTGGCATGAATAATCTTTTCCAATTTTAGACAGATTAAACTTGCACTCTTTCTTGTGTTCTAGCAGAATTACAGTGACAGCCATCAGAGGCAGAAAAAAAAAAATTCCTTCTAGTTGACATTCACCATGCTGTTGGTCTTCCAAAAGCATTGCATACTAAAAAGCAGATCATTAGTATCGTGTCCCTTAACACATATAATACCTCCATACAAAACAAAATATGTTTAAAACATAAATTCAGTGACTGTAGGAAGAGAAAACAAAAACATCCACGGTATGAAATGAAAAGAGGACAAGAAGAAATCAAGAAATGGTTTGAAAACACTGAAAGATTCTTAAGGATGAAATAATCCAGCCAGACATAAAGCAAATACTTACTCCACTGTGCAACAAAGTGTTCAGATACCGTGAAAGCTATCCTTATATTTTCAGGACTCTTTTTGTTAGTTCAGTGCTGGGTGTTTATTGCCTTCTGTAAGACATACTTAATAGGAGGCCAAAATGTCTTAAAGATAAACAAATGGAGAGAGTCTGTGAATCTAAGTAATGCTTTAAGAAAGACCAAAAGACTGACAGGCAGACATCCTTTCTCACCAAAAAAATATTGAAGTTTAACAAAATATTAGGAGATGACATTTTATCTGAGCTTTCATTGCAGAGGAACTCTTTTATTTCTTCTGATGTTTATACTGGCTGTGCGAAGGAATCCCTTTATTACCACTGCAGAGTGGGTTTGTGCAGCATTTTTAACATCGTTAAATATTCTATTTGTAAGCTAAAGTAGTCTGCTGCTTAAGTGTGATGTACTTCTTTTACAAATACTCATAGATTTGTTTTAATTAGCAAAATATTTATTTTTGTATTGGCTATGAAAATGTTTTTCAAACCTGTTTTTTGATAAACAGAAAGGTCTCCTAAGCTCGCTCTGTAAGCTACCTAAACGTTCAAAACCACCACAGCTTCCTAAGGGTGTTTCCCAATATATGGCCACCTGGGTACCACAAGAGTGGTTAGAAAAATAAAGATAACAATCTTTAATCTTTCTTTACAAACCTATAATTTATTTCCTTGAGTTAAATGTTTCTTTGTTGTCACCACACTGAAAAGACGTGCTTCTTCACTGTCGATATGAGTGACTCCAAGACACTCCAAACAGGTAACTAACAATTTCATGGAAAAATACGGTTTTCTCAACATCAGTCATATGCCGGTCCTGTGCAAATGTTTTGGAACAACTTCAGTTTATGAAATGGTGATACATATTTGAATTTTGGCAGCTAAAGCTGCTTAAGCAACCATTATATTCAACAGAAATATAGTCCATACAGTCAGCAGATTCTGAAGACGACAACTTTTTTTTTTTTTTTATCAGTATCAATGTAATGCAATTTAACAACTCTCTTTACTTAAAAAGTTATGTTGATGATCCCAGGAAAAGACAGTAGAAAAGGCAATCTAGACAGCAGTTATCTTCTGACAGTGGTCTGTCATTCCCACAGCAAACCATGCATCATCTTCATTTATTTATTTACAGGACTACATACATATGGATTCAATCAAAGAAAATATGTAGGCTGAAGTTTTTTTTCACTTAGGAAATTCATTGTTCTGAGAAGTCCTTTATGCATTCTGCCCGTCTTTTCAACATCCTACTACATCTTTTTTGCCCAACAGAAATCAGTAAGAAAGAGTAATTGTTCTATGTATCAAGATCACTAAGCACTTAAAACAGGGCATTTTGAAAAAAAATTTAGAAGAAAGACAGAAAACTATGATTTTTGAGAAGTAACAGCTGATTTCAATTTATTTTGCTATAATTATGTTCTTCTGCAGCGTTTATTCTCCTCGCAGTCACTTGCAAAATAGAAGTATTTTGCAGCAAAATTGATTGAAATTAGCTGACAAAACAAACCTTGTAGGCTTAAATGCTATGGAACTTTCTGGGACCAGAGTGCATGTTAGCAAAATTAGTGATAGTTACATGGGTAGAAACATTTATATTACGTGTTAGAATAATTTCTTTTCCTTCAGAGAAAGGTTGTAGCATGTATTCTACAAGAACTTGCTGGTGATGCTTTACACAGTTTGATGCTGACGATTTTGGCCATTTTTATACTTGTTCTGGAAGGATCTTGCTACCAGAATGCCAGCTCAAGTTTCCCAGCACACTCAATAGCACTGTTCTGTAAAATCATTTATAACACAGACCATCTCTGTATATGCTGGCCAGAGATACATCCTGCTAGTGAGAACACTGTTTAAAAGAGTTCCTTTTAAAATGTTTCCAGGACAAGAATAGACCAAGCAATTTTTCCCCATTCTACTTATTCAGATTACAACTAGAACTGTTGTTTTAAGGAAGTCATCTTGTTTTCAGAACGTTGTTCCCGCCTAGGTCATCATATATCAGAATGGGACAATATTCTGCAGCACTGGATCATCACGCTCTGGAGGTAAAGGTTAATGGGTTGTACTCTACCTGGAGACCAGTTACAAGTGTGTTGGGACCTGTCCTTTTTAATGTTGTTATCAATGGCATGGAGGGAGTGGCAGGATACACCTTGATCAAGCTTGCAGATGGCGCCATACTGGGAGGACCAGTCAACATGCTGAAGGGCACGGCTGCCTTTCAGAGGGACCTAGGCATGCTGAAAGAACAGCCCAACAGGAACCAGGCTCTTCACAGTGGTGTGTGGTGGGAGGATGAGAGGCAACGGGCACAAACTGAAATGAACTGGATGTAAAGAGCAACTGGATATAAGGACAACAGTTGGAGAGTGGAGCAGGTTGCTCAGAGAAGTTGTGTTATCTCTGTTCTTAGAGGTTTTCAAGACCCAGCTGGAAAAAATGCTGAACTACCTGGTCTGACCTGGGAGCTGCCCCTGTTTTGAGCGAGAGGTTGGAACTCCCAAGGTCCCTTCCCACCTGACTTACCCTGTGTTTATGTGATTGCATCTCTTGTCTCTTCCATCTTTTTTTTTCATACTCTGGATTTCCATACAGACAGATTTACAATAAAGATTCTTCCAAATGCATTTTATAGTACTCTTCTGTTCTCAAAGGGGAACGGAGCAGAAGAAAAAAGCAAAACAAAAAAAACAGCTATACAGAAGATATTTGGTTCTAATAAATCAGTTTCAGACTGAAATAACCCCTTTCTTAGTAAAGTAGACCAAAATGCCAATTATTAGGTGTCACTGAATGTTAATCATGTTAGTTTTTCATGTCTTTTGCTTTAGTTGAATGTCCTTGTGTATTAGCAGATGATTTAGATCTCTCTCTTGTGTATTAGTAGTTTCAGACACTTTTCATTTTGGCAAGCTTTATTTTTCAATGTTTGGACTAAATGTCATATCTGTCTGATCATCTGTTTCTCAAAATATCTGAACCACTGCATTTCTTGATGGTGGATAAAATTATTTTTCTTTTGGACTGGTAAACTTATCTTTGCTGTCTCAATCCATCACTGTGTGTAAATTCCTCTAAATTGGACTCATTTACTGCATCCTCTCTGATGTAGCTAAAACAGAAATGAAGGAGAAAAAAAAATCACAGGGGAAAAAAAAAAGTTTTCCGAGTTTTTATTCTCCTACTAGTATCTTAGTTTTCCTAGTTACGGTCTTTCCAAGAAAAAATTCTAACTACTATTCTGTCACCTTCTAAAAGAGCGTATCTTAACCACTGTTTATTTCAGTATTTGATGCTTGTTTCATAAGCTGCCTCAGATGCTGTCTCTATTTTTCAATTACACTATTGTGTCCAGATGCAAAGCACAGGTAAAACAAACATGAAGTCAGTGAACAGATACACAATCTGGCCTATGAAGCAAAGGCCTCAATTTCCACCGTCAGTTTTTATGCGTATTCTCAAATTCTGCTTCTTTTACCTTAGCTGTTATTAGGAAAATCGAACTCAGTAAGCATCTAGTTTCCCACACCCAAAGACTGAACAAAGCCAATGAAGCAATTTCACGGTGATAAAAGGTATTCATTTGCTGCTTTTTTTTCAGATCCAAAATGTCGACTGACATAAACTCAACTGATTTTTTTATTGAATGGGTTGATAGCATTCTGGGAGGTCCAAAGTTTACATCTGCTATGTTGGCACCAAAACTTTTTTTGTAATTGAATTTACAGTATTAATTTTAGAAAGAATTTTCTTCTTTTTTTTTTTCTTTCTTTTTTCTTTTTTGGTGGTGAAATTGTTCAATTTATACGTATCGTATCTTTTTTATTAAAGTTGGCCAAAAGATTTGGCCTTGAAGATGCACCTTAAGATGTGTTGGAGAACTGCTGAGTTTCATCTGGAAAGGTGGCTCCAGGGAGCAAAGTAAAAGGGAGGAAAATATGGACGGACTCTGTTGCTAGTCAGTAAGGATACTAACCTGACACGCAAAAGAGCCCCATTACAGTTCTTGGTTTTCTGGATTTGGAGCGAACAAGCTGGAAAACATTACTCTGAGTTTGTCAGAGTCTGATTGGCATTTAGAAGTTCAAAAGGTTTTCTTCTTTGTGCCAAGGTGGAACAAAATTCTGGAACCATGCAAATGACTGTGGAAGAGAACTGTCATCCCAGATCAGCTGTCCCTGATTAGGGCTGCTTCCTGACAGCTTGTAAAGGAGGAGTTTAGCCAATAGCTGGATCTTCCCCCTGGGCTGCCAAACATTTTCTCATGGAACAGGCTTTGCAGTGGACTGATTTGCCCCACCGCTGTCAATTTAATATCAAATTCTAGCTTCAGGTTGAAAAAAGTGACCCTACAACAGCAATACGATCCAAAGTGTCATGTCGACATGACACTAACACTCAAATATTTTTAGGAAAAAGGGGGAAGAAACTTCTTTGATCAACAAACCTCTTGGCCACTCGATGACTACAAGTTGCTACTGCAGGAGAAAGAAGGGAGAAAAAAACAATATTTGGATCCATCAGCTATTAATGGGAGGTTCTGACGAATATAAAAGGATGGAAAGTAAATCAAAACAGGTCAAGGTAGCCAAATGGCCTAGTTTCAGATAAATGTAGGCTCATGCTATTCTGATTACTATCAGACAGTGGCTGCTGCGCAGAACTCAATATAACTCCCAGAAAATGGCATTTTTACTGTCTGAATTTATAAACATGAAGATCTAGATTTCAAAACTAGACTTTGCTACACCTGAAAATTAACTATGTTTCTATATATACTCTCTCAGTAACTATAAGACTATCAGCTGTTTCACAGACATTTCCTAGACTGATCAATCAGACACTAAAGTGGCCAGTACCGTACCATTGCTTAATGGTATTTGCATAATTTACCTGAGTTATTGGATGTGCAAAGTACTCATGGATGTGAATATCTGAGCTACATTTGTCAGTATGTTCTACATGTTTGCCACATTTACAGTGCTTGGAGAATTTGAGATCTCAGCTTGGTCTTTTGTCCTTAATTCTTAATTCTGGATGTTGTTAGTTAGTTCTTCCTAGTTCCTAATGTTAGATAAATCACAGAACCGTATTACTATAACAACAGGGCAAATACCATCGTATTTTATGTATTTGCTGTGTCCATCAATACAAATTTAGCTATTAAAAGAACCCAAATACAACATAACCCAGGGAGAACAGATCTGACTAAACACTTTTTTGAAGGACACAACTTCAATCTGCGCTGTCCCTTACAAGCTTTAGACAATGAGCACGCGTTTATATTGCGCACCCATACCATTTATGAGAAAACTTATTGCACCATATCTTTTGGTCTCATTCATTGTGCATATTCAGCAACCTGCTCAAGAGGGTATTAAAAACAGAGCATAAACAAAGTACATGTGCAGGTGGTACAGAGTTCACAGTGTCAGCTTGCTGTGCAGTGTTGGGGAGTCAAGGCACTTCTGTATGGGGTCCCCTACAGTCAGCATACTGAGTGTGCATCCACCTAGACCTAGGTAATACAAAACAGAGAGCTCAGGGATACATCTTCCCTTCACTCCTCAGTTAGAGTGACACCTAAGTAGCTCTACCCACTTGGGATCCTGGGTCTGGAAACAGTTCTTCTAGGAAAAAACTTCAAACTTCTTTTTATTTAGGGTCTGACAGAATTATCTTGGTTCAATACTCCTCCTTACTAAAGGGATTCACACCCTGTATTTTGCTGGAGAGTGCCCTAATCTGATGGTACTATTTTGTTGGGGGAGAGAAGAAGAAAAAGAAGGAGATGAGGCTTTTCACTCAGTATTGCAGGATCTCAAATTGAAGCTCCATTCAAATCCCTTTGTAGACACCCATTCCAGCCCTTAAATTTTGGCTTACTAATTCGGTGATGGGTCTCAGTCACACAATGCTATAAAGCCGAAAACCCAAACTGGGCTGTTGTGCCCATGTTGTACAGTGCAGGGCTTTGGAGTGGTACTAGCTCAGATCCCGAGAGCAGCACAGTCCTACAGGACAGTCTGACCAGTGTCACTGTGCAACCTCAAGGATACGTCCTGCTTCTCAAGGGACCTAATTGTTATCGAGTCTGTGCCAAACTGACACAGCTCCTTTGTTTTGGGTGCAAAGGCTGCCTGTACAAGATCAGCACCTCCTAGGCAGTGTGGATATGCCCTACGATTCTCATTAACAGGTGGGATCAAATTAAGTACCCTCACGCTGAAGTGAGAAGAAAAGCCTCAGCAGCATATTAAAGACTGCAATCTCAAGACTCCCATGCAGTGGAATCATAGCAAGAATAAAATTACGAGAGAGGAAATTCATTGCTTATTTATAACAAAGTTTCCTGTGAAATGCGAGTGAATATATTCTAATAGGAAATTCTGTTTCATGGTAAGTCTTGGCATTCTTGCTGACTTTGTAATCTAGATTTAGTCCTAGTTTCTCTAACATCTGATGAAAATCTGAAGCCTCTACTGCGTTCAACATTAAATAGCAAACAACAGTTAACAGCAGGTAGAATGGGTAGATATATGCCTCAAAGTCTCTGAAATGAGTGATATTAATCTATCCCTTAGTGTCCTAGTCAGCTCTCCTTTGTATCTTCCAGTTGCCCTAGCTTGCAGGAAGGAGGAAACAATTTGCAAATTGAGCAACAAGAATTACTACAGACACCTCACCTGAGCCCATTTTGCAAGTTTATCTCAGCTGGAAGAAGAGGTGTCCCTGTTGGGCTACTCTCTCTCCTGGTTGAGTGTTTCAGGTTTTTCTGTTTCAAACAAATAAACAGACAGACAGCACCAAGAGGAAAGAAATCCCACTCATCTGAAACAAGATAGGGTCTTTTTGCATCCTGTTTTGCTTGGCAGAGGATGTTTTAAATATTTAAGCAACTTTACACAACCATAAACCACCGTAATCTCAGGTTTAGAGTATACATTTAGAGCTACAGTTTTGTGGAGCCAATTTGAGAACAAAGAAGGTTTACCTTTCTTCAGTCTATATCATTACCTCTGACAGCATCAGTCCTCTTCTCCTTTACAAGTGTAAATCTGCAGCTTTGTTGAAATTAATGGCTCTCCCCAGCACATTGTTAACTTACAGGGAGAATCAGATTCTGGGTATCTACAGTAATAAAACTTGCAAGGCAATGGAGAGCTTAATTACCACTTCAGACTTCTCCTGCCTTCTAGAATGCAAATGGAATGATTCATTGGCACATGGTATGCCAGGTAAGGTCGGCTGTAAGAGATCAGACAACAGCAATCCCTGGTCAGCCTGGTAACCAGCAACTTGGCCACATGCTAGTTCATATTATTTAAGGGAATTCAGATGTTACAGATCCGGTTTTTATTAGAGATATGGAGATAAATGATGGGCAGTAAGAAGTGTATGTTTTCTTAATTACACTGTGAATTTTCTTTCTAATGGTATCCTGCCAGTGAATGCCACACAAAGCTGATGACATGTGATCCAAGATGAGGCACAGATGCACTTTTATAGAACAGTGGTACATGTGTAGCACTACATATATAGAACACATGCATTTGATTTTGTAAATGCTGTACTGCCAGAGGCAATCACCATTTATTTTAACCTTACAGAGTCAGAAAAATTCTGTCTGTGTTGGAGGACTCTGGCATTCCCATTCCCAGCAAAACTGCAATTAACGTGCTAGATGCTACATGCAAGTTTGCAACCACTATTGTATAGGTATTCATACTACCACTGTGACTGCCTTTGCACTCAGCAAAGCTAACCACTACATTCTCCGCCATCCATAAAACTACCTCTCTTCAGTGCAAGTCTAGACAGCAAATCTGGGCATAAAACTGGATTCATTCAGTAGATCCTCCTGTTGCCCTCCCAGCAGATACTCTGCTTTAAGGACATGAGTTAGTCTACTTCAAATTGCTCAAATGTTGTCCCAAAAGAAAACAGGAATATAAACAGGAATATACCGAGAAATTCTGCTTCCTTCCGTTTTGCTTCTTCCCAACAATAAACAAGAGGCATCAAAGGACCCCTCCTGACCAAGATCAAAAGATCAACTTTTTACTAAAGAGAACCCAAAATTAAAACAGTTTCCATTTGTGGTCAGTGGGAAAAAACTCTTTTTAAAGCATTTAATAAGTTTTCTCTACTTTTTGAAAAACAAACATTTTACACTATAGCAGAGGTTTTAATTCAGTGCTGTGGTAATCTTTATTCATCTTAAAAAGGGAAAAATAAAATGCAGTTATAATAACCACAGTAAAGAAAAAAGAAAGAGAAAACACTTCACAGCCCTGAGACTGTGGCCACTGGTCTCTGCTTTTTTTCTGGCTTCAGTTGCAGATAAGGCAGAGGGTTATTTCTTGGCTAACAGCAATTAAGAAGAAAACATAAACAAGTATCAGGTATAGAGCAAGTTAAGAATGTTTTCTATGGTAACCTGCATGCCAGCAAGGAGCAAGTCAGTGGAAAAAAAAAAAAAAAAAAAGGGTTGGGAGTGGGAAATAAAGGAAAGACTGGTCTTTAAAGACAAAGCACCAAAGGACTCTATGAATTACATCCCAACCCTGCAAGTTTCAGCGAGTGCAGTAGCTGTCTGTTCTCCAGATAGCAAACCACCTGATAACTGGTGCTTACAGGGCTATTTTTAGCAGAAAAAAAGGCCATGATAGGAACCAAACAGGAGGATTTTAGCCTTGGAAGATTCTTTGCTCACAATAATAGATGTCTGTTTGCTACTATATCAGAATCAAAAGAGATTAAAAAGTACATGGAGAGGGCTTGAGGAGGTACCCCCTATTTCCAGGCAGCTATTAGGGGGCAATGTGTTGTTCATGGCATTCATGTGCCTAGACTGCCTAAGGACCGACCCATTAGCACACCACACCACCATTGATCTTTCACCTGCCCCCAGGTGCGTGGTACCATCCACAGGGCACCAAAGTCACTGAAGAGGTAGGTGCAAACAGGGACCCAAATCCCGCTGCAAGTAGCTCCTGAAGGGACCACCTCAGCTCTCACCCTGGCCCTCAAGAGGTCTGTCCCTGAACCCTAAAGGGTTAATAAGCAAACAGCCTGCTAGCACTCTGCATTACTAAAATCCTTGAAACACAACCTGGGAAGCATGGGACCGTCCTGTCTTTCTACAGCCTTGTCACCAGGGTAGGGCCAGTTGTCCCTGGGGTACTGTGATGGGTACCCAGGCTCTTGGTAGGGCGGATGGTGGCTGGAGCCCACACCTCCACCCTGCGCCAGGGAGAGTGTGGTGCAAAAGGCTTTTCTGTAAAACACAGGCTCAGACCCTTGGCAACACTTCCCAGCTTAAGCCATTGGGCCTGGTAGGGGATGGAGATGGGATTACAGGCAAAATAAACAACGGGCCATTATACTTACATAACAGAAACAATAAGAGACTGAAAGTATTAAATCTGAAGGTGAGAGTCAGGGGGAACAGGAGACTTGGTCAGGCTGCCAGGAAAGCCAGCGCGCTCGCACGGAGTTGCAGAAGTCTCCTGTACCCAAACAAGCAACGGGTACTGGCCCCAGAACCACCTGCAAGGCATCTGGAAGGTCTTACCCCAGCCAGCAAGCTTGCTGATAGAGGACAAGCTAGCACGGAGCAAGGTAATGGGGGGGAAAAAAAGAAACCAACCTCTGCATCTTCTGTCTGACCTTGCTGTGCTGCTGCGTGCAGCAGCAGTTCAGTGCTGCAGTGTTTGGCAGCCACCACCCGGGAGGAGCGTGGCAAGGGAGGAGCACTGCCAACTATCAGTAGTGTCTTCTGGAGAGAAGTAAAGCTTCCAAGTATTTTCTCAGCCACGTTTTTAAGGAGCGTGTTGTGAGCTCTCGAGGCAGCTCATCTGAAGTTAGAAATGAGTGTGTCTTCCTGGCTTCGCCGCGTTTCTGGATGTGAAAGTCAGCCCACATGGTTCTACCTCTTGAACCCTTGGGCAGGTAGCAGCTGTATGGCGAGGGTGTCGCCTATGGCGTAGCAGTGCTTTCACAGTCAGAGCTGCTGTTGCTAGTCTTGAACCAGAAGCTGTTCTCTGCTGGTGAGCTTTGAACTCTCTGCAAATACTTCACTGCGAACTGTGTTTCCTTTTAGACCTGCAAGGATTTCCAGAGAATTTACCTGACTCAGGGGGAGAGGCTAGTAGCCAGTTTCTCTATGACATGAACTGTGAAGAAACTATATTCGTAATGTATTGCAGCTACTGTGCCAAGCTGTTGTCAAATAGAGTAATGCTGCACTTGAAAACAAGGCAGCTTGTAGCTACGCGGTCCTGTGGATTTGTGTGTATGTGCACCTGGTTGTGCAGATAAAGCCAGAGGTTTTCTCGTTTGCTAACAGCTATCTGCTACCGCAACCTCAGCTCTTGGGCAGCAACTGCTATACTAACATCTTGCTATGATGCTGAAATCCCAGTTTTAGAACATGAAACTTGCTAAGCCTTTTCTTTCGATGATGGTTGCATGAGGGAAAAAAAAAAAAAAAACAACAGAAGATAGATAAACTGAGGTATAAACGCACAAAGTGATGGACACACAATCCATCCTAAAGCATGTAACAAATCTAGAAACAGAATAAATATTTCTGGAGTGCTAGTGTAGCACGTTGCTGGTTAGAGAGGCACTCTGCTTTGCAAGCAGGCATCTCATGGTTACCCTCCAGCTACTGCTTGGTTTTAACTCCTCCTTCGGATAGGTCACGCAGAGGAATGACTTGGGGGTTGTGCCAAGACCTGAAATGGGAGACTGGTGTAAATGGCAGATAGCCAGAAGTGAGGAGACATCTGGGATAAGACAAGGCACTAAGGTGTGTTGTACATAGTTATGAAACTATTCTACCTTTGTTTTCTGTGTAACGTTATATTTTTAAGAACTGTGCCTGCTTGAGGAGACAGTAGTTGTTTTGTTCTCTGAATTGCTGTAGCCTTGGGGTGTCAAAGTCATTTAGCGCAGAGGGTTGAATTCCATGTTAAATTATGGTTCGTGGGTCACAGTATAAATATACAAATTGCATACTTTCCAGCACAACAGTATCCCAGTGATGTCAGTGGAAGTTCACCGAGAGATTGGCATCACTCAGCTGAACAATTTGCTCCCTTTTAAGATCACAGCTGTCGAGCTCCATATTTTCCTCTTTCCGCCAACTCCTAATTCCAGTTCCTTGAGAGATGCACTTCTGCCTCTTCCCCACTGCTTGCTGAAAAAAGCCAGCAGTGATGCAGAAATTTGTTTAGGGAGATTCATCAGCCCGGGAGTGTTTCAGGCTGATGTTGGACGTGGGTATCTATCAGCTATGTGGGGTCACGCTTGGAAGATTTTCTTTGTAACCGGCAAGTCTAAAAAATGGAAGCAGGATTTTATATACTGTGTCCCTGGATATGGCCTACAGGCTATATTTTTATCTCTTTAGTGCAGCATGAACAGAAACAAAACCACTGCTCTTAGTAACTGGATGTTTTTCTTCCTCTAGCCTTAGATCTATTTCAATGAAGGACATGTACATGGAATACAAGAACTTCCACAAACACTAAAGTCTGTTACCTTGTAGATTTGTGGCCTGTGATAGTCTCACTTTGCTATATAGAATCATGGAATCATAGAATGGTTTGTGTTGGAAGGGACCTTAAAGACCATCTAATTCCAGCCCCCCTGCCATGGGCAGGGACACCTTGCACCAGACCAGGTTGCTCAAAACCCCATCCAGCCTGGCCTTGAACACTTCCAGGGATGGGGCATCCACAGGTTCTCCGGGCAACTATACGAAAGTTCAGTCTTTGTCTACACCATTCTGACTGAAATTTTCCCAAGTTTTTCCCATGTGGACCCTCTGGTGTCTAATAATGCTATGGATAATACTCAGCCTCAGCCTTTATTTCTCTGGTTGCATATTTCCATAAAATTGTAACATAATTGTTTTGAGTAATTTCCCCCACTTTGTTTGAACTCATTCAACATATGTAACGGAAGGCAGTTGGTTTGTTTGGAAGGGAAACAGGAATGAGAACAGGAAGGAAGGAAACAAAAAGAAGGATGTAAAACTCTGTGACATGACTAGTTACTGCTCGTGCCACTCTTAAGACATTCTAAATGCTAACATTAATGTTAGGCTGTTGCTCCCCAGCCCAGAGCACATAAAAGAATAGCTGACTTTCCACATGGGGATGCGTGCTTGCATAAATCTCCATATATTCATGTCCTTAAATCTGAGCTTCAGCCCTCTTGTCTTGTCTGCTCATTCCATCCCCTCCTCCCTTTCCTCATGTGGGATGCGGATGCTGTGAGACGATGTTGAGATTGGAACATCGATTTTCTCTTCTCCCTCACAAATGAGCAGGAGATTGCTTTTAAAGGTATTAAATGGACACAGGTGGGACTGTAAACTTAAGTGCCTCCACATGGAACATCTGCTGCATGTTCTCCAGTTCCTGTTATCTTTATAGCAGAACTTGATCTCTTAACCCCTTCACAACTGGCCCCCTCAGTATTTGTGAGAAGAAGATGTGCAATGGCTTTTCTTTGATGTTCGGAGAAGCCACAATGGATCTCTGTGATGTGACTGGCATATGGCGTAGCGCTTTGAGCTGCGGTGTGCTTAGCAATTTGCACAGGTGGGTGGGGGAGGAAGACAAGTGTTGTCCAGGTGTTCCCAGTCTTGCTACAGATAACAGGATTCCAGACGTACCGCAATACATCGAATATCCCCATTCTCCCTCCTTCTCCCCTCCCTCCCGCACTCCCCCCGCCCCAGGAAATGTCTGTCCTGGGGGAAGAGAATACTTGTGGGGATAGTCCAAGCTAGCTAATATAATCTTAGCCATTTGGGGTTTAAGAGAAATTATTTCTAAATGTTTGCTCTGGACTTAAAGCAAGTGATTTTTCCTTTCACCTCCCAAATCCATCCCTTCTCTTCTTCCTCCTGCCTCTTCCAAGCCTTCTTGCTGTCAAGTTTAGGTACAAAATAGAAACCTGGCCCATGTTAGTGCATATTTAACCTCTTCACTGCTGCTTCTCACCACTCCACAACATTTGTGCAACAGAGCTGTGGGGCATTTTCCTTTGAAGTCCTAATGAAGTTACAGTGGATCCTTGTGCTGGAGCTGCAAGCTGGCTGCCAGGTGAAGCATTCGCATATCTTTTCCATGTGCTCAGCCTGAAAAGAAAAGGAAAAATTGGCTGAAGTCATGCAAAACATGTAGTTCCAAGCTGATTTTAATGTAGAATGAGACTGAAAGCTGCATGCTCAGAATGAGGTAAACCTCAGGTAAAACTCAGCACCAGTTGCTGAGTGTACCTAAATGCTAAAACTGTTGATGCCATGTGCGTGAGTTCATTTGCAGCTGGAATGGTGAAAAGAGACAATGTGGCACAGAATAAGGGAGAGCTGCATCAGTGGAAACCACACTTTATTTTAAAGCTGGTAGTTGTACTGTATGGGAGGTGATTCAACAAGACCACCTCATGTAAACAAGGTCCAACATCAAGCCCTGGGGTCAACAATAAGCAGACCTAATTCTCAGCTATCTGCATGTATGCTAGGTGCATGTAAAATATTACTATCTTGATTAGCAGTCTTACACACAGTTGTGCAGTTGTTCATACTGAAGCAACTGGACAAGGAAGTGAACAAACATGACCAAAAAAATAGTCCCAAGCAGAACAAGAAAGGCCTCAATTGTCTTTGAAAACCCACCTCAGTGCCGCCTGTTCTGCTCTTCCTTTTCCAGGACCTAGGATCGTGTGTTGCTCTGTTTCAATACATCTCATGTTGTGGTAAGCACCTGCCTTGCTCTTGTAGTTTTTGCTTTGTAGGATAGGGACTGGAAAAGTAATAAGCGCATGCACATCCCAAAAAATGTCCCTTGGCCTATATGTTCATTCTGTATGTGACACAAGAGTAGGTGAAACTCTTCCATAAAGCAATAGTGTTTTTGCCATTTTAGCCATGCAAATTCTAGTTGATCTGCCAGTTTCCCTCACAATCTGATGGTGACCTTTTCCAATAGTGTGGTTTCAACAAAAGCTATGGAATAAAAATCCTTATGTCTGCATTTTTAAGACATTATTGCTAATTTTATAAAAGGTGTTGGGACAGGACCAGGGTCTTATATCAAAATAGTCCATTCTCACAGCTTCTGAACTACTATTAGATCTTTTTAACCACACCCTAAGCATCTTGATATACTTTGGATTGGTTCTTAGGATGTGCAAGAGCCTGCTGTAGTCTTTTCCTGCATGCTGTCTTCGCTTTGGATTCATTCCACTTCTGTTCCAGGCTTCTTCCTCTTGTGCCATTTCCCTTCTTTCCTTTGTCTTACAGCTAAGTAAAACACCATCTAACAAAACCCCACCCCAGTAGTTTAAGAAAACGCAGCTCCCTCTTAGAGAAAAATGAACAAGCTAAAAACCAAATATCCTTAAACCGAGAAGACTTACACAAACCATGACGCCGCTCAGTATGTATTCCATCGCTTCCCTCCAGCCCATTGTCCAACTTGTTTACTTAGATCACAACTCTCTTTTGGATAATAAATCTTTTGCTATGCCCATACTTACCAGCAAGGGCACATCATGGCACTCTTCAGGTCCTCGTAACACTCACGCCTGACACTCCTCAGAGTAGTCCTAGCACTCACCTGGAGCACGTGCCTGGGCTGAGGTCCACTAGGAAGGAAGGATGCAGCCAGCACTCGCTCCTGGGGTGGGGACTTGGAAGTGCTCCTGGGCTCTGCAGACTAGATGTGTCCTCTGCTACTCTCTGTGCCCAGAACAATGGCATTTTTCTTAATTGTTCTCACTTGGCCCCTTGGCAATCTTGTCATTTAGAGAAATGATTCTCTAAGAACATACGCCTGGCTATCATTCGCAGGATAAGCACTGTTCATGAACGTTTTAGATTTTTAAGAGCTACATCTGTGCTTTCGGTTTCATAGTAGAAAAAAAAAATCATTACTTAAACAACAGTTATATTTGAAAACAACTGCTGTTCCTGGGATAATAAATGGAATGGTGTGTCCGGAAATGTATTTAAAACATGAAGAAGTGACCGTGGCTGTCATGAGAGACAGCATTCCCAGAGAGAGTTAATTCAGCATAATTTTAAGTGATATCTTGTAATGAAGCAAGTCTTAGTGGCAAGTAAAGAAGCACCTCCATTACCATAAACCCTGGGAGAGGTGGTGAAGCCTCCCGTTCTTTGTGGTAAATGCCTTAGGTCAAAAAAGGCTTAGTATGTACAGGGAGGCATAATTTCTGTTACCCTTCTGTCCTGAATCCTGGCCCTTTTAGCTGTAACAAAAATTCTAAGCCAACCCATACTTTTTGGATTACTTTAAACCCCATCTCAGTGCTTTTCTTAAAGCACTTTATTTTGAATAGGAATAGCTCCATGAAAGGACTCTGATATGGGCTGAAACCAAATCAGTTTCAAGGAAATGCAGCTGGAAACACACTAATCTAAAAGCTTCCCAGGCAAAGCAGCACAGGCGTCTATTCTGCAGGGTGTCTCCGCCCCTAGCTAAAGTGCACCAGGGGGTTCTGAGATCTGTTAACCCTTACGCTGTGGCGTCGCTTCACCAGCAATATTCAGGGAGGGGGAAAAAGCCAGAAAACGTGTTTTCTTTCAGCACAATCTCTGTAGAGCAGGCAGTTTCCATTTAGTCAGCTGGGTAGAGGATGGAGGGTTTTGTTTTGGCTTTCCCAGTCCTTATCCATTGAATTGTAATACAAGTTCAATCCCTAGGACACAAGTGAGGGCTGTTTCTGTCATAGGCCATTCCTTTGAATCCCAGAGGAGATGACACAGTTCTCATTCCACCTGCTCCACACGCGGGGCGCTTGTTCATGTGAGGATACATCCCAGGCTCACGTGTGTCAGGTCAAGCTTTGACTGAATTTTTAAGAAGTATTTCAGCTGTTTACTGAAGGATTAGAAAAACTGTACCTGACACAGTGTAAGTTTTAGTTGGGAGCAAAGGCAACCAATGGTGTGTGGATTGGGAAATGCCAGTAAGTCTATAGAGGAGTTCATCCTTCCCTTCACATAGAAACTTCTTTTTTTTTAAATGAAGGAGCAAGGGAGGTGATCTACGTATATGAATCTGGGCCTAGCCAGGCTGTGGAGTGTCAAGGATTTCTTTTGCTTTTCCCATGTTTTTATCGTATCTGATTTGTATACCCAAATTTTTTACTCTCTCTTTTTACCACCTTCAAACCAGTTGCAACGTACAGAGCTACCAAGTCTACTGCTCTCCATGGACTGTTTCAGGATCCAAGCTATTGGCATGCCTATGCAGAAGATAGATGAGAGTTTCTTTTTGGTCTCTTGAATGTAAGGCTTTAAGATTGAAAGAGGGTTTAGTTGCCAGAGCTAAGGCACATCCTTCATCCCACGTCTGTTCCAGCCATCCAAATTTTTTTGACCCTGGAGCAATGACCACTTAATGGGACAGGTAAGCCTCCACTGCTTCAGTTCATAGCCTGGTATATTAACATTAACCAGCACTCCTGAAGAGTTGCTGTGTCCCCCATTGAGCAGTTCCTGCCAAGAGCAGCTGCTTTGGGCTTGGGGGTGAGACAGGCAGATGGGGATGCCCCAGCAAAATCCACCTGCAGCAACGAGATTGGGCCTTTGGACACCCCTGTGGTCCTGGCAGCTAAGACAGCGCTGGCAAAGTATCTTTTAACTGCAGCCTCTTGAAAGAGCTTTTCCCCCTGGAAGTCACAGTTTGCACTAATGAGCTCACTAAAGTTAATCATTGGTATGTTTCAAAACTATTTTAAAAGGCACAAAAGTCTGTTTTGCCCTAGAGACGGCAAAAGTAGAGAAAACAATAGCTGACCAGGTGATTTCATGCTGTGTCAGGTGATGCACTTACATTAACTTCCAGAAGTGTTTGTGTATTGTTTGACTTTTAGCTAGCAGAGATAAGCCCACATTCAGGACTGAATATCTAGGTGCTAATGGACTTTTCCACACAGTGTTGTAATTAATAGCCAAGCCAAAGATGGCAGAGATGGGGACAAAGTCAACTTCAAGAACTACAGCAGTTACATGATCTGTTTTGAATCTGTTTTGAATCTGCTTTTATACTTAGGTATTTTCACTTAGATGTCTACAAATATACCTGTCGATATTTATTAATGCAGAAAGAGATTCACTGATACAATATATATACATGAATAACAGCATACTACAGTCTCAAATAATAGCATACTGCACTCTCAAATACCAGCATGTCTGATTTTCTATATCATTTTCTATATTATAATGCTTTTTAAATTTTCATTGCATTCTGAAATAAGGCTATCAGTCTCTGTTATCTTTTGCAAAGGTTTTTCACATGTTTACATAGAAGGATGTGGAGTTTAAAAAAAGATGTGTGCATAATTACTGTATTATGAATGATGTAGTAAATAAGAGCCATGTTAGGCCTGAAAAACAAAAAGAGAAAAAATAAATTTAATTATTGATACCCATCAGGGCTGCTTGCTGTTTAGTCAGAGGCAGAAAATTAATATGTTTGATGTATGCATGGTTTTTCTGCACTTTTATGGTGAGGACACATACTCTTACGGTGGAGGAAATTGTAGTCCAACCTAGAAATGACACTATAGGTACACTGCCATCAGAGGAATAATCCTGCCCTCCTTCCTCAAATAGCCTTGTGCTTCCATCGACGGTCGTGCAGACATGGGGCCATTTTCCTTCAGAAGGAGCTGCTGGGGAGGGGGTGGGAGCTCGTGGAGACAGGGGAGCATGGCTTAGCCCTGCCGACAGCACCCCGTGGTTCGATTGATGCTAACCAGGTGGTGAAACCCCACTTTAGCGCCCAGCCTAGCCATGGGTATGTTGCAACTCCTTCTGCTTCAGTTCCACCTCTTTTTGCTTCAGTTCCCTTCTCTCTTAGTTGCTCGCATTTTTACATAACTTTCGGAAGGAAAGTCTGTTCCTGTTTACCGAAGTTGCTATATTCGCCCTCTGCATTTCTCAGATGCAGAGGGAAGGAGAAGGAGCATCCAAGTACCTCCTGCGAAGAAGCTGGCCTTTGAAACGTGTTTTGCTAAGCTTGCCTCAGCCCAGATGCTCCCCCAAGAGCGAGTGCTGCGGCTTTAAGGCTATCGTCCCAGATCCCCATCACACCCACATATTTGTCCTCTCTTTGCACAGCCAGTGCCAAGCGGTGACATCTACTATAGTCTCTGGGACACGCTGGACTCAGCGACGGAGGAAAAAGGGGACAAGGGGGAGGGTGACGGCCGGGGGAGAGCACAAATCCCGCTGTGTTCCAGGAGGATGAGTCACTTCCTCGCACCAGCTCTGCGATGCTTTATTTATTGCCGCTCCACTGATACGAAGCCCAGCTCCTTCGTCCCTCGGCAGCGTCCCCGGGCTCGGCCTCCCTGCCGGCTGCCCCATTAATCACGCGGGGCCGTTAGGGAGTGCACACGGAGCGGGAGTCCTGCCCGCCAGTGGCCTTTAGCTGTCTCCAGTTCAATGAAATTACCTTGTGTGAAGACTTGTTTTATGAGAGATTGGTTTATTTGTAACTAAACTACTTCCTCCGTTATTTGATAAGCTCAAATATTTGCTACTGATAGTCGGAGAGTGTCACATTTATTATCCTGTTTCAGGCATTGCTTAACTCCTTTGTATTAGGCTTCTTTAACCCCTTTGAGGACAGCAGAAAAAAGGCTGGAAAAGTCTTATTCCTCTTACTCACGCTTTCAAAAGAATTGGGGTTTATCCTGTAAGGGATGTGGCTTGATTAAATTAAATTACTTTACAGTAATTCTTTATGCGTTTAACACAACATTCAGCAGAGCTGACTCATACTATTTGTTAGAAATCCAAAATAAAAGGAAAAGAACACTGAACAATGCCTTTTTCTTCCTTCATATATCGTAACTTCGAGGTTTAAACAAATGGTTGGACGTGAAGGTGAAGCACCACAGTCTCAGGGACAGGGCACATATATCATTACGAAGTCCTATTTGCTGTCTTGCCCCTGGCGGCTGTGTCACCTGTGACCCATTTGTGCCTCAGTTTGTGTTTTAGTAACTGACTGAAAAACAGACTTGCTTAACTTTTTAGAGACATCCGATGTCTTTGGAAAATTTAAAAAAAAAACTACAGCTTTAAAACATAAATAAAACTTTTATAATAACCTGCTTCCATAAACACTGAAATTTTTCCCAGACTTTTTTTTTTTATTATTTTTTTTTGCATGGAGGTTAAGGGGTTATTATTAACTATTTACGTCTGAGGACTCCAGCAGTAAAACACAGTCCAAATACAAAAAGGTACTTGTCTATGTTAGGAAGAACAAAAGTGCTTAACTCTATCAATCAGAGCGACCTTTAGGAACTCCATCTACCTACCCCGGCTCCAGCTCTGTAGCACTTCTTAAAAAACTTTCTTGGGCATTTGAAGTTCTGGTAGAATTCATGCTGTAAGTAGTGCTGCCCTGCCTAACTTAACCATTTCAGCTCCTATGTGCCAACACCACACATTTCTACATCACTATCCCCCAGAAAGTATGCTCAAATGAGGACAGGGCAGGGAAACGAAGAAACAATCACTCTTTGTTCTAATAAAGAGGAATAGGAGCTCGAGGTCTGGGGTTGTGAGTTGGAGAGGGTCTCCAGTCCCATTTGGTACTTTTATAGCATCCCAGCTTCAAGACCTTGAGATACCTGAGGCCAGAGGAAAACTCTATAAGAGAAAGCCTGTGCCTGCCGCAGCTGGGGAGTGTGGTCATATTTTTCTAATGAAAATTAGAGAATGGTCATTATTCATTATTAGAGAATGGTCATTATTCTCTAATGGGGATAGTGTCGCCCCAGGACGGCTCACGCATTTTGCGCAGAGATTCTTCAAGGCATTTTGTGTTGGAGCCAGCAGGCCTTGGGGAAGGGCTTCGGGCTGGGGAAACAGCCCAGAGCCTGCGGTGTGTTTGAGCGCAGGAACAGCTTGCTGTATTTGTGCTTGTCAGGGGCCGCAGTGAGCCAGCCCTGCTGCTCGCAATACAGTACACTAAATCCTATCTGAAATTAATGGGACTGCTCTGATTAACAAAAAAAAAAAAAAAAAGGCAAAAAGGTGGATCTACTGAGAACAGGGTGAGACCGGTCGGAAATCTCCCTCATGTGGAGGAAATAGGAGTTTTGTGAAGAATATAGCTAAAGCAGACTTGGATAAAAATAGACCAGTTTCCCATGGCAGGTATTATTTAACTGAGTATGACTACCTTCTACCTGAATTTCATTTTCTGAAATCATTCTATCATTCTGGAGTATGGACATTAGTGAGTTCATAAAAATATTTTTCGACATGTTAATATTCGAGTCGAGCTTTTGATCTTGCTGAAACCTTATAGTCCCTCAAAGTTCAGGGAAATTAGTTTTGTTTCTCTCTGAATTAAAAATGATCGAAGGTAAATACATGTTCGCTGTGTTAGGTAGGGAGGAAGTTATGGTTCATTCTTTCTCTGACAGATGTATGGATACATGCAATCTCTTGCGTACTTACAATCAGATATAGCAAGCTCACTGCACATGGCTAGGTGTCCGGTGTGAAGGGAAATATTAAGCCTATCTGAAACGATAAGGATACTAATGCTGACTTAGGACTGACCTTCCAGAGACTCCCCAGGGGAGGCCAGGCCTTTTGCAGGTGGCTAAGTTGATTTCTAACCAAGAGCCTGCTGGTGAGAGTCCAAATTGGCTGTTTCAGCTGAGGTCTGACCTGGAAGACAGGGACTGAGAACGGAGCCTGGGGAGACTGAAGGTTCATTAAGTGTATGTTTGTCTTGGACTTTGACATGAAGATGTTGCTATTCCAGATGCAGCTGAACTCTTAAGGCTGTGGACTTCTTTGGAGATATAGGAGGAGCAAAGCTTCAGCTGTGATTTCTGTTCCACAAGAGCAGCTCACAAAGACAGCATTCTCCTTTGACATACGAGTCGAAAAAAAAAAAAAAATGCATTTTAAAATCACGATAAGTTGGATTTTTACATTAATATATTCCTTAGCTAATTGCAGTTTTAAAAGCAGATGTGTCTTCTAGATTTTACCATGTTTTCACTAGAATACAGGTAATTTTTAAATTTCTTTTTGATAGAATTTCCATAGCACAAACATATAATACTTAATATAGTGTGAAGACACTAGCAACCTATCAGCAATTACATACTACAGTAATTTTCTAAAATTTACATGCAAATTGAAGCACACAGCCTGTTGTGTTTTGCTATTGATCAGAGAAATGTTGTTCCTCTCTTAAAACACCTAGATTCCTGCTTTCTGTACAGATGTTTAATTCAGTCAGAACAGCAACTTGGGAGTGAGACTACAAACTGGGTTTCTTGAAAGAATTAGGTTCTCTCAAAGAAATTAATCTTTCTTTGATTGCAGCAAAAAAACTCTACTAAGTACCTCAGTTTTTCGTAGGTGTGAACTATATCTATTGTTACAGTGATTAAAATAATTCTTTGCTTGCTTCTTCCAGAAACCGTCTATATTTGGAATTTATTGAATGGGAACTTACTTATACCTTCAAAATATGAAAATATACTTTGTTGTGCAGAAAAAATCCATGTCCAGGCCTGTGTCCATATGGCTAAATCCATTCTCTTCCAAAAAATAGGGTGGGTAAGTCCTAGTTACCTATTGGGTACAGCCCTAAGTGTGTGCTGCTTGTGCTCAGCCCTATGTGTTTGAATTTTTTTCTCCTGACCCACAACTATTACTGAAAAGCTATTCATTACCTTACTCCTTTGATAATTAGAAATCTTCTGTTTTCTCTTCTCACCCAGAAATAGTTTACACTAATTTTTGCTTGTGCCACCATTATCTGTTAGTTTAAAAAAAAAAAAAAAGAAAAGCACTTTTCCATTTATGGTGTTTATCTCCTTGCCTGTTTCTAAATAACATTGTCTGGATCTGCACAGGCTTAGCCTTTCTTTCTGTAATCTGAACAGAGCAAGTTCTTCTGGCTGCATGTGATTCTCAGGGAGAAGTATAAGTGACTGGCCCTCTCTGTTTGACAGACCTGGCAGTCCTTGCAGGCATAAATACCTGTTTTCACTTTTTCCTCTTCACTGACTGTCTTGAAACTATTATTTTACAATAAGAATATATGATAGGCAATGCTGCAGAGCCTTCTCTGCAAACGGTGGAGACCAACAGCCTACAGCCAAGAAGACACAGCCTAATTTATTAGCCACTCATGTTCAGCATCTGTGCTGGAGCAAGTACTTTGATTTCCTGCAGGAGACAACCACTTGAACTCAAATATTTTTGCTCCCACAGGCTCAGGTGTCTTCAGCTCCTGTTGTTGCACAACTGCAACTTTGAATTATGAACCAAACCAATATTTTATGCTGTTGTTCCTGGCACTCGGGTCTTTATCACAAGTTTTATCTCTTCCATGGAAGACAATGTCTGACAGGACTTTATTCCTCAGAGTTGTATTATGTGTTCTGCTTCCTCTCACCCTGATGGGGTAACTACTGGAGCGTTGTTCATTGTCACTTAGCTCTGTCTAGATCTAAAACTCTTTCTGTTTTCAGGATGGAGTAGCATACTTCAGCCTGCTTACACCAGCACTGTGTCCTGTCTTTCATGTTTGCAAAATTCAGTTCTGCTATGCTTTCGTATTATCAAAAGAGTTATGTTTGTCACTAAACCACACAGGAGATTAGTATTGTTAGCAACTGTTAGTCTAGCTGCCATCTGAGGTTATCTAGGAAAAGAAGAGAGTTCAGAGTCCACACAGTGGCTGTGTGTTCTGTTGATATTTATTTCAGCTAAAAATATTTTAAATAGTGTTGGGAGAAATTTTCGACAATCTGATACTGGAAGTGTCCTGCCAAAACGGAGTCACAGTTTACGAGTTCTATGTGGCACCAACTGCACTGGCAGCCCAAGGTAAATATCATAAATGAAATGGAAAGAAAAAGTATGATGAGCTCATGATCTCTGCCAGGAATCACTGAAGAAAAGACGATAAAGAAAAAGCAGGGAAAGAAGGTGTGATTTGGCTTCGGAGCTGAAATAAATAATATATAAATAGATGAACTCTAAATATATCTTCATAAACAAAATATCTTTAAGGACTACTTGGATGTAGCAAATTAAATGAAAGCAACAGTGAGATCCAAATTTTGTGCAAGGATGCAAGGGCAGAATACTCTAATGGCAGTAGAAATCATATATATATTCAAAGACAACATTTTATCCGTGCTTCATCTACGGTTTATTTCAATGGTGGTTTGGGGTTTTTTTTGTGTATCTATGAACTGTGTTAAAATGTGAATTTAAACACTTATATTGGGATATATTACATATATCAGGAGATATTAGAACATGCTTTACCATCTACTTTCCATAGTGGAAATCCTTTTTGTTCCTTTTAGCACTGCCCAGGGAAGACCTGTTTTCATGTCGTAATATAGGATTTATTGTAGTGTACATCTTTGTACAGTGTCAGTACAGTAATAAAATTGATTCCATCTTCATTATTTTAAAATTATGCATGGATACTCAGTTTCTCAACCAATATCTTGGTGCTGCAAGTTGTACATGAATTAATCTGCCAGTAATTTAAGGAAAAAAAAAATCATCAGTTCTGTTAGGGCTGGCTCCTTCTTCCATTGGACTCAACGGGAATTTTGCCATTGACTTAAGTGGGAGTAGGATCAGGCCCTTAATGCTGTGTATTTACTTTATTTAGGCCAAAAGACACACAGACACAGAGAAGAGACTGTTCAATGGTTGCAGTTTTATTCAGTAAGCTCGCTGCTCGCTGGCAGTATGGCACCTCTAATGGAGCAAAATATTACAGCGTTAGGGATTGCTTTTGGCAGTAGGCATATTATAGCATGAGTCAAAACAGTTACAGTTATGTTTTCAAAGATGTAATGAAATTTTAGCTGCTAGACTGAGAAGCCAGTTGGAAATGTTAGACTGAAAGCCTGCATGAGTCTTGTTGGGAAGTGGCTAGTTCTTAATTATTATTTTTTTATTATTCTTTGTGAATTAAACCTGTCTGGGTGACAGACAGGAAGGTGCACCTTGAGATCTGGATTAATTTCCAGGGTTCTGCCCTGGACATCCTGTGTGACCTTGAGCCAATCGTTTAATCTCTCTGTATTTCTGTGCTCTGTTTGTAAAACGTGGATAACAATTCTTCCTTTCTTCTGTCCCCGGCCCTGCCTCCTTAGCCTGTAAGCCCCTCAGGGAACACACTGTCACTTACTGCCTGTGCCCTTCCTCCCAGATCAGGGCCTTGGCTTTGGCTATGACCAGAATGTTTAAAATAAATAACAAAATAATACTTGCTGCTCCTTTCAAGGAAATACCTCTTTTCGCATGCATATATTGAGCTTTAATCCAGTTTCATTTAAACTGATAATTTTTCCTTTGGGCGAGTGTGTTGATGTTTGACTGACTCACCTGTCTACCATGAGAGTCCGCAGGGCTACAAGCCTCCGACTTGTCTTTTCACAGCTCGTGCTTTCTGCTCTAGCCTCGCCTCTACCTGGGGAAGGGTTACTGTCAACTTCAATCACCCTCAGGTAGCAATTGCTTTGCGTAATAGCTCTGACATATCTAGAACATCATGTGTGAACTGAATTATACACGTCCGAGGAGACTGGTTTGTGCTGGACATTGAAGGGACCGTATGTGAACATATCAATGGCAAGGTGTGCACCACAGGGATCTGACACTGCACCGGACCTGGTACTCAGGCCCTGTCAATTTGTGGAGAAGTGTGAATCCAGTGTGTCCAGGATGCGTTGAATTTCCTGTGTCTGCATAACTCAGCGGTGTTTGAGCAGTAAGCCAGAGGCTGGTAACTGGCAAGTTTGTAAAAGTGTTTGACAGCTCTAAATCTGATCTCTGATGCACCTTCACACTTCACTTCATATGTGTATATGAAACACCTTAGTAAAATCAGTGAGGCATATTCATGCATAAAGTTTTGCTTGTAGCTTGGGGTCCATAGGAACTCGTGGGTGTGTTAGATTTGCTCTGAAAATGTTTCTCGGGTAAACTCTCTAAGGGTTTCTAGGAAGGACGAGATGTCTTTTTTTCTGACTGCTAAGCTGGGATCCTGACAAGATGGGTGGTGAGCTACTTTGCCATGCCAGGAACGGTGCTGTTCTGGGTGTATGCTAAGGCACAGCTCTGCCTGCCAAAGGAAGGAGTAAGCACATTTAAAGTGCTCTTGTTGAATGGCAGCACTTGCATGACTTAAGTAATTTCGTTTTGCTTTAGCATTTTTGGAACCCAATTTGTTTTTTTGGATATGGCCCTAAATGATTTCCTCAAGCATAGGTGTAGGGTAAAGAATTGGATCTAGTGCCACTGAAATAAAAAAACAGTTCCTACTACAGCCTTTTGGGAATATTGAGATCATACTTGGATATGCTTTGGTTCATAGAGGAATGTGACAGTCATTTTTCTTACCCGGTCCATATCTCATGCTGTTGCATCTTTTGGCAGCACTGGAAGGTCCCATTGTTTATTCCCAGATCACTCAACTCGTTAATACAGAAAACGAGAATCTTTTTTTTAGGAGTCCATCTGCCTGTGAACCAGGCATCACAGTCCTTAGGTCAGATGCCAGCTGGGGATAATGGAGAGAGCTCATACAGGTTCCAATTCAACCCAGGAGATTGGTACCAGAAAGAGAGGCAGCACAATATCCACAGGCTGCAGCACAATGATTTCATTGATGTCTTTGAGCACTGTTCCTTCCATGGATTACTGACTTGATCTGGTGCAAAAGCCAATTTGCTTAATGTATTTTATAGGAAGAACAGAACCAGCCTTTCTTGGGGGAGGAAAAAAAAAATCTTCCTAGATTTGGTGGTTTTCTTATCTGTGCATGCATGCCAAGAGCGGACAGGATGAACACCACTGACTTACATGTGACGGATAACATTAAACAGAATGGCACCTGTGATCAGAGATATTTCTATTTGCTGTAAATAATTTCAGAGGGCTGAGAACAGCTTTGATAGCGCAAATACTGCTTATGTTCTCCAGCGCTACTGTGTGTTGAGGCCGTGGATATAGATACATACAGCAGTGCTCAGTAATGTATATACCAGATGCCTTATCAACATTTCCAGTGTTCCCGGAAACATCCAAAAGATAGGCATATAAGAGTAATTATGGTGGTCTGTTTTTTGGGCTGAGAAAATAACAGTTCTTCAACCCCAATAGCACACCATTAAATCTGTATATGTCTCTGTTTCATCATGGAGGCCTGCTACTGTAAAAATCCAGAGCTCATAGGCTCAAAATCGATGTCTGGATGAGGTGTCTTTCAGTTGCATAGGTCACAAAAAGAAATTTGTTTATTCTTTCATTTTGTACATAAAAGTATTTTATATTCCTGGTCTGTTTAGGAAAAAGAAGCACTAAACATCTCCTAGCATTAGATTGTTCCTTAGGACAAGAAATTTTTGTTGTCACTTAGCGTGTCATGTAACACAAGCTTAGAACTTTATTCTCCTCTTTCTGGAGTTACAGTTCATATTGCGTTTTCTAACAAAATAGGCTTAGTGACCTTTGGCCCCAGTCTTTGAGGCTGCCAGCTTTGTCAGAAAACAAGATTTGTGCTTCAAATTGTGGTAAGTACTGAACCTTCATAGATTCACTTGCAGCATCTATGTCAGAAATATTCATCTCTCAGTAAGTGCTAGAAGGCAAGCTACCATGCAGACTGCGAAGAGAAATTGTTTCCCATGCTGAGACCTGCTGTGTGACTGACTGTGTGATCGCTAGCACAGAAATTCACCAAAGTTACCTGATATTCCGTTTAGTCTGTAATCATTACCAATACTTGGCAGGAGTCTTGCGAGCAGCCTTCATTTATTCTAGTCAACCTCACTAACAGTGCAGTCATTGTGCATCACCAAAATTTTACAAGTAATACAGCTGCCACTCTTTTGGTGTCTCTTCTAGAGTGGAAAGTATGTTGCTGGAAAGTACTTCAGACTACGCCCATTTTCCCTGTCCCTATTTTGTTCTTCAGTATTCAAAGATATGTCTGTATTCCTAAATAATTCTTTTCACTCTACAGTGTTTGCACCTTTCAGGCATTTGTATACTTATGTCTCCATGTTTAAGAGTCCTGGCCCTACAGGCAAGATTTTCTGGTTTTGCTACAGAAATTCAGTGAAGCAAAACCTGGCAGCTTTGCACAAATCCGTACACGTACAGTACTGTAGGTCTTCTGTAGTGTAACTGTAGGTTATACCTTGTACAATATCATAGCTTTCACAGTAACTTTCATTGCTTTTGGCATATTCATGTTCAATATTCTTTGCAAACTATTTATCTAACCTACCAAGGAATACTTTGTGTGACAAACTACGTTTTAGGCTGTATTTCTTCCTATAAACATGTCAAATAGGCTGCTTGTCTCTTTTTTTAAATACTGGCCCTCATAAAATCATAAAATAAATTATGGTTATCAGTTTTTGTGGATTGTTTTTATTCTCCTTAGAGATAAAACTAAAAGGGGAAGAAGAAAAAAGACTTATTTTATTCCAGTAAAACATTTCCCCAAATTGCATTTAAGCACTCACTCACAAAACCCCCTGTGCTTCTGGAAGGAAGTTCCCAGAAAGTGTTGCAGAGCTTCAGAGCCCTGCAGTCCACTCATCTCAGTGTGCATGGATTTCAGTGCCCATTTCCTTTTTTCATGACACACTGGGTGTCTGTCATCTCTGGACAAGATGAAACTCTTAAATGTTCGCCAGTGTCATGGTGTTAGTGTGGGCATGTTTCAGCTGTGACAGGATAATCACCTACCTGAGTTTTTATAGAGAATGATGGAAAAAAAGGGTCTAGATTTAATTCTGACACTGTGTGCAAGAAATGCTTTACCCAGTCACCATGTGGAACTCTCATTGCTTTTTTTTTTCATTCACATGAGACTGTTTTTCCCTATGAAAAAAAAATAAAACTACTCACAAAGGTGTATCACATACATAGGACAAATCCTTCTCTGATGCCAACTATCTCCTTCTCATAGCAGCAATATCCCTTGGAGCTCTTTCCTGGGTTGCAGAGCATGACTCTGAGTTGTACCATTTTCCAAGAACCTGTGAATCTCCCCTTCAACCCTCTGAGGCTGCAGTGAGATTCCCAAATCAGCAGATAATTCAGCAGACATGGCGCACTGGGTCTTGCAAGGTTGTGTGTTGCACCAGGTGAGTGCAGAGAGACTGATTTCATCATTATGCCAATTTGTGTACAAGTTATTGGAGATCACTGAACTACATCTCCACCATTTCCAGGTCTGGAATGAACCCAAGTGAACCCAGAGTTGCACCTCTGTGATTTTGGTGGATCCAGGTCCTCTAGAACATCTCCTCTGTCCTTTTTAGGAATTTCCTTAGGAAGGGTCTGGAAGAAGGCTTACGTTCATATTTCACTGTCTTTCAGGCAGTGCTCAAAACTCCTGAGACACACAGAGAGTTTTACAGGACGAATGCAGCATTTATGGTAATCACCAGTGTATGTTCACGAAAATAGAAGTGCACAGCAGTCGTCTTTCCATTCTACCAGTTCCCATTACTCTGTGATACTTAGCCCAATTTTTTTTTTTTTTTTTTTAGTAAATCATATGGGAAAGATTATTGTTGTTCAGTGAAGGGCTACAGACACCTGGACACAGATATGAATTTGATTTTAAATGGGATACAAATGCTGAACTCCACAAGGAGCTGTGAGAGGCAGGGTTCATTGCCTCTCTTCAGACACCTAGTCCCACCTTCATCCCACCTATATACATGTGGGCACCAAGATTAAGAGTGCAATAGCTTCCTCCTTGAGTAGAAATCAAGTCCTCAAGATAGCGATTTAAGTTTCATACTAATTGAATTATACTCAAAGAAATTATTTCTCTCTACCAACTGTGTATCTTACCCAGGAGAAGTGTGACCCTAATTTAGGTATTATGTGGTTAAAGTTGAGTACAATGACTTTGTATCATAATAAGCAATAAAGATATTTCAAGATTTTTCAGAGTAAGGTGTGCTACCAATTAAAATGTCAGCCCGTTAATGTTTTATTTAAAAACAGAAACAAAGGTAAGATTAACTATAACATCGGGATTTTTTAATGACTTTTTTAAAAATACCTAATCAAATCAAGCTTACTGTTTCCTTAAAGCACATCATTTGAAGATGTTTTGAACAATGCACCTCATGTGATCTAATTTTTTAAAGAAGTTTCATCAGTTAACCTTCCTTAACTATGAAAATCCGTCTTATTTCTCAGAATAAGAAAGAAATAATTCTCCTAACATGTGACTCACCTCAGCTGCAACTGAGGTGGTACACAGATTAATCTAGGTGTCTCTCTGAAGTCTATAAACTTGAATATCAAATATCTCAGAAGAGAATCATTATAACTTCCTTTAAAAAAAAGTAGGAGGAAAATAAACTCACTTGCCATGTGTCCATTAAAAAACAAACAAACAAATAAACAAATAAAAAGTCTACAGTAGAAAAAAAGTTTTGAAGATTCTGATCTTAAGAAAGACTCTAAAGAAAAATCTGTAGATGTAATTAGTTCAAGAAATGTTGAAATGCTGCCTTTAAGAGTATACTCCATTTACTTTTAATATGAACACGCCAGTGTTAACACCTCTGGCATACTAAGCCAATTTGCACCCTTTGCAATCTAATGCTTCATCAGGTTTGTATTAAATGTAAGTAAGTGTAGTATTTGACTCCTTAGAAGTTGTCAGAATTAATTAAGGTAATCAGTCGAGTCCAGTACCCTGTCTTAAACTGTCTTATTATCATTCTCAAATGAATGTACAAGAGACTCCACCACAAATAGTTATGGAATAACTTGCCTGTAGAGACAAGATATTCTGAAACATCCAATGTAGCAGGGATGTCTTATGTTTTTCAACAGGATAGTTTATATCCCATTTAAATTGGATAGTATCAGATGATTTTCTGCCCAGTCCTTTTATGAGTAATGCTGAGCTCTTGCTCTCCACAATAACTTGTGCCAATAAAGTTCACAGCCTAATTAAGCACCATTTGGAAAGGAATTTCCTTTCCTTTATTTTTCTTTTTCATGTAATGACCACTTGCCCTTGTGTTATTAAAAAGAATGAAAAGAAGTGGTTGATACAATTTAACCCTAAAGTTTATTTATATATCTTTATCATATCACTTCCCTATATCATATCTGCATTCCCATTCTGAAGTTCATTATTCCAGTCTATTCACAGAGTCTGTCTTTCTGTCTATGGTCCTGGTGATACATTTTGGCTTTTCTGGATTATGAAAAGTCATCTTAACTTTAAATAATTGGTTTTCACTCATGAATGTCTGAATTAGATGAACTTAATACTTCATTTTATTTAAATTTTCACAAGCAAGGAGTAACAAAAATGTTATCCGTTACTTTGAATAACAGGGATTAGCTAGGCTTCTGTAGAAAATCTATAGCATTCAGGGATCTGTTTCTTTATCAGTAGCATTAACTTAGTAATTGTCATGTTTACAACTTTGACTCTTGTAGACTTTTTAGGTAACCATGTCAAATAAGAATTACACATGCAATGCTGGCTCAGACAGTGGGGGTCAAAATTACTCCTGTGCTGTGTCTCCCAAAGTTCACGAGGCCTTTGAGGTGCATCAGATTAGCTTTCATTTTTGAGTACCCAAGCATATATAAATCAAGTCTTAAAGTAAATCAAATATTTATTTTAATCAAGTTTATAAATCAATCTCTCATTGTGATTATCACACTTAATGATTCAGTGACATAGTCCAAGGCACCGGTAAGGAATTCCAAAGCTTTGTCAGTGTGTGACGCTGGTTCCTGCTGCGGGCGATGTGTGCACACCCACACACGCACGCTCGCATGCAGTTTTGAGGCACAGCAGTACTGTTGTGTGATGCAGAAACAACAGTGCTGTGAAACACTGGGGTTCAACCACAGCACACTGACTCTCTGCACCCACCTTTGGGGTACTCTTTATTCGTGATGAACATTTACACCAAGAACTCAAGTATTTTCTTTTCCCCCAGGCCTAAGAGGACTGGCTGTTACTGTGGCTTGAGGCTGTTTTCAACTTTTTGTCTAGTATAAAATTTCCTTTTTCCACATCAGTGTTGCTCTCATGTTCAAGTTAAATCATACTTTCCTTTTTGTAAATAACAAGAAGAAAATGATAATGAAGTGGAAAATGGGAAAAAAAGCATTGCTCATCCTGTCATTTTCCATGCTGTGGGAGCACACTTTGCTTGGTGTATTTAATAACTGTGCTCTTCATCCTGGCCTCCATGCGGCTGCATGGTGCTGCAGCAGTTTGGTCAGAGAGATCTCATCTCCCAGAAGCCTCATAACTTCACAGAGGACATCCTCACCTAGTTGAAACAGTGGTTATGGCTTTCCTGGAGGCATATACATCATGATTCTTTAAGGTCCCTTCCAACCCTAACAATTCTATGATTCCATGATAGAGGGTAAGAGCTAGGAATCTGAATTTCTTGTCATGAATGGTCTGACTTGCAGCACGTAGGCATGTTGGCAATGGGAAAGCCTGTACTACCACTTGCACGTGCTCAGCTCCAACTTCAACCCTTAACGTTTTACTGGTGCTCTGCTTCAACAGCTTGATGCATGAATGTGGGCTTTTTCTCCTTTAGTATGGGAAAATGTCAACTGTGGGTCAGAATTTTGGCAAATACATCCTACTTCTTACTTGGGATTTTTCTCAGGAAGAGATGCACCTGGGGCCATAGCTCTGTGAGAGGGTACAGCATCTTCTTACAGGGAGCTTCATGTGTGGAGGAGGGAAGTATGGAAAGGCTTAAGAGAACTTCCATCGCTATGGTATGACTGGATTGTCCGTAAGCTGAAGGGGCACACCATAATTAGGCTGGAAAGAGTTTAAATTGCTTCATCTAGACTCCCTTTTATATCTATTTTCTTTGCCTCCACCTGCCTTTTTCTGGGGTTTGTTTTTCTTGTTTCTTATGGCTAAGTTTCCCACTCTGTGTTGGATTTCAGCCAACGCATGTTTTTATAGGCTGGGAAGAACTTTTCCCACATTACAGACTGGCACCTAGTGGGTGCATGTTAGTTGCCATCCTAGGAGCACACAGGAAGCTTGGCTAGAGAAAGAATGTTACTTTATTGGAAATTTTTTATTACAGTCATATAGTTGATGTTCCTAAGATGCTAATTGAGGTAGTTATAATTAATGATGCTTCCCGTCACTCGTAAACATTTTGCCTCTCTTTATGTATAATGACTGTGTTTTTAATTTTTGTTTTAAATTGCTTTCTGACAGTTCCTGGCTATCAACTTTTATTTCATTTAATTATTTCAAAATTACAGCTGTCCATTTATTTCATCACCTTATGGCTTTTGTTGCTGAAGCCAGTATTATGCTGTTCCAGAAACCTCCTATTATAGGTTATATCACCTTCTATAAAGATGCTCTTAAAATTTTGGCTTTCTGATGGCCTTTTGGAAGGCCTTTTCTAAGGTCTCTCTTATTTCTACCAAAACTGAGTCTGTCACCTTGGCTTGCTGGGTTCCTCTTGACTTTTAATGAGCTCGAGCTTTTGTCCTGTTGCTAAAACCCCAAAGTGAAGTGCAAGTGGACTGCTTTGTATTCGGTCACCATCCTTTGACCCTTTGGGTTTAAGCAACCCTACGACAAGTTAAAATTTCCCAACAGCACAGCTCCTGAGGTCATTAGCAGACAAAAAACTGTCCACTGTGTCAGAGTGTTCTCCTTATACAGGAATATCAGTAAAAGCATTCTGTCCTATGCTGTTCCTCCACTGTGGAAGGTTACACACTTTGTAGACATTTCAAAAAGTTTAAAAAATACTTTGACATCTTTAGTTGTTTATTGATGTTTCTGTTGTTGCCACTGGTTCTCTGTCCCATGTTAAAAGGAGACATGAAGAAAAGCAACAAAACAAGAGGCATATATTGGACACATGAAGGCCATTGAATGTATTTTCTCTTACCAAAGGTGGTAGCAAGAAAGTTATCAAACTTTCCATTGTCTACACAGTAGATTTTTTTTATACTTGACTGGGATTTTTTTTTTTTAATGTTGCTATAGAAGATATGGATACAGAATTCTCCCAGTGACATCTTTTTAGTGAGGAACTAAATTGTGTGGGCAATAAGCTACAATGTTTACTACTCAGATTTGCACAACTTCATGTACATTTATAACCAGAAGGTTCTGTAAGAATTCTGCTTTTGTTTTCCATAGCACTTAGTTTTATGTCACTAAGATCATTAACTTTATAACATGAATTCCATATGTTGAAAATGTTGGCAGAAAATACACTACCTTAAATCTGATAGAAAAAATGTGATACAGTAAATCCATAGACTTCTTTTACTTTCATCTTCTACAGAGGAAAAGTCCAATAGCACTCAAGAGTGAATTTGCCAGACCCTATTTTTATTGCTATTCATACTGTAGTTCCAGAGAGCTAGTACATATTTCTAGGAAGTACTCATTACGAGTTTCAAAGAAACATTTTTTTAAAAAAACCTCGAAGGATTTGGGTATGGATTCTATAAAGAAAAAAAAAAAAACACCAGGATAGCAGAAACAATTAATGTACTGTTTCTGACAGCTGATAATTCGTACGCTAGCAAACAGCTTTAATCCACCTCAGCATCCTTCAGTGTGCAAATGACTTTGCGCTCCTAAGCAGTGCTTTGTCTAAAGAAGATTTTTTGTTTCCCAGGTGTACATCTTAATGATGGAAACTGTTGGTACTTCTTACCTCTACCATTTATGTGGAAGAGCTGGTAAAAATTGCGCCTTCTTTGCATCTTGGATATTGCTTGTGACTTGATCCTTACGTGCATGGATTCATACACTGCTGGTATTATTGGTGTGTCAAATCAGGGGAAAGAGATGTCATGGGCTTTCAAGTATTCTCCTGACAAAGTCAGCACGTAGAAGGTTGTAAAGAGGAAAATATCTGCTACAATGTCCAGACAATGTAGTCTGACTCACTGATGAACCCGTTGCCTCCTTTTTCAGATCCTTGGGGTAGGAAGTGGAGGACTAACTTCCACAGACCTTCTGCCAGAGAAGGGCCTCCTGAACACAGTCTGGTCTGTTCTGAGCTATAAAGATGTGCCTGCCTTCACCATGGCCACTCATCTCCTTTTCTCCTTTGACTACATTTGAAATAGATCTTTCCGCAAACACGCAGGGTAGAGCTGTACAGAAGACTGCACAGGAGTTTTTGCTTCTGTTCTGGGCTAAGATGTCAGATGCCTACATTTTTCCTTTTACTTTTTAAACAAGCTATTTTTCTTCTGCATTTCTATTTGTTTCTAGGCAGACCAAATACATACTACACCAACCATTCAAACAGCACACGTTTTGAAAAATTGGAAAGACTCTGCATGATATTAGGTCCATCTGTAAGTGGAAAAAACATTGGTTTGTACTTTTTCAATGAATCACTTTTCTTAAGTAAAAAAGAAAAAAAATGTGCAAAGCGCAGATTTTGAGGTTTCTGAAACTCGCTGTGAAAATTTTGCACAGCCCTGTGTAATAGTAACTTTAACTTGACACAGCCCAGTTGTTCTGGTTCTTTATTTCAGGCTTCTTTATTACATGCACCTGTTTCAACTAACTCGTAGCTGTTTCTGAAACTCCTGATTGGCCTGCGGCCAGGAAGCACTGTGTGTTCCCACAGTTAATATGATCTAGGTCTTTAGAGGGTTCATGGGGATGTGTGTAATATGAAAGTCCAGACAGATAAAAGCTTTCCCCTTACTTCTGCTCAACAATAGCTTTGCCTGTTTACTTCTTCTAGTCTCCATACCAAAAATTTGGGAGAAGAGGTTGCTCTTTTAAAGCGTCTCCTGCATAGGCTGTACTTCAAGTTCACGACGAGTTCAGGGGAGTTTTGCACGGTTTTGGATTTCATTACGACCAGTTCATGCAACTCCGGACTAATCCTGTCTGTCCAGTTACATAGTAAAAAATGTGGGCCTCTAATGACATCAACAAATAAAAATAACCAGCTAATTTAACAATCAGTACATTATGCGGTTGAATGTACATGTAGAGATGCATTTTCTATTTGTTCTTTCATGTTGGTTCTGGGTAAGATTAGGTAAAGTAAAGCTTTTAGTAAGAAAATATGATATGGTCACCTTATTTCTGGAAAAAATGAGCCTTTGTGTGAGAGTGCTCTGGGGCTGTAAAGTGAGCAATATGGTAACAAGCTCTCTGGAGAAGGGTTTGCCCATTGAGTTCCAAGGGACTCATTGTCCACAACTGGTTACCATATTTTTGTTTGCAATAGCCACGTGCAAAAATGTGCCTCCTCCTCTAGCAGTAACCCACTACTTCAGTATCTCCTCAAAATCTAAAAAGGGGACAAACCTGTGTTAAATTAATTATTAAACTTCCTTCACACAATTTTATTTTTAACAGAAAAGAAAAAAAGAATCTTTTTTCACCACTTCCTAGAACTACTTTTTTTTCCAAAGAGCACGAAGGACATACGTGTCTCAAGAATATTTTTCAGAAAATTCACCCCATTAGAAAGTAGCTGTGCACAATTTACATGATTTTTTTAGAGGATTTTCTCTTTGATATCTATGGAGATATCAATCAAGAGGAGCAGGCAGACACTAACTGCAGGCATGAAGGGAAGCACTTAAGAGGGTATTTTTCCATTCTGCAGCACTGTGGTTGCACGAAAGCAAAATGTGATACTTGGTGAGATCAGAAAATCAGAACCTGAATCAATAATACTGCAGTTGTTTTGGGGAGGGTCAGTTTAAAGAAACAGCAGCAAATTGTGATTTAATGAAGCTAAAGAAGAAACACTGCATTGTAGTTATGAGAAGAGTTTATTTTAATGTTACTAAGCATACTTTACTAATCATTTGGAGAAAACAGATTCTCTCTAAGCATAAATGCTGAAACATTTCTAAATGCTATAAAACACTTACTGAGAAAAAATATATTTCTCTAAAGTCTGTGAAGTAAATTTGCTTACTGAATTCTACAAGGAATGAGGAATACACACAGCCAAAAAAGAGGGGGTGGGGAGAGGAAGAGAGTAAAAATTTCTAGAAGTGAAATTCAATTTTATTTTTGAATTAAAGTCTCATTATCTAATTCTTTGACCAACTCTATGCAGAAATCAGGCTAGTGGGAAAGGAAAAATCTTCATTTTGAACTGCACAAACAATGAACCTGAGATACATCTGCCCGGACTGCTGGAAACATCTCATTCACTTGAGGTACAAATGGCCTTTGACAGAAGAAGGAGGGTGCCTGCCCCTGTCCCACTCCTTGCTGTAGGTTACCCTCCGCTAGCTGAGCTGGTGGAACAGAGTTTGCTTTGCTTCATGTTCTGGTCAGAGTTCACAATGTTTTAAATTGGAAGATGGGTTTTATATTAAGACGCTGAGAAGTGGAGGAACTGTGGTGTCCCATTTTGCCAGCTCTGGCTGCAGAAGACCAGTAACAAACAGCTTCAGGGCAGAGCATCTTTTCAGTGAGTCATTGCTGTTAGAGGATTGGTTACACCAGCCAAACCAGCCAGAGGACTACTACTGGTGGTCAGTGGTTTCTGCCCAAGATTTGCTGAGATTCTGGGACTCAACCTCCGTTTCAGTCTGCGGGCAGGAACGTGTGCAGAGGATGGAATTTTCTGCCTCATCCCTCCCAGCTATCTTTCTACCTGTGTGATCTTTTCTCATTTTGATATTTTCTGTCTAGATGAACCTAGATGTACTAATCCTTTCTTCCACAGACCCCATGTCCATTTAGTTACCAGTGCCCCACTGGTCCCCTCACCCACCTATTCCTTTTTCTTTCTTTTTTTTTCCCCCCCAAGTCATTTCCATTTTTCTCCAACTAGAGCTTCTTTTATCAACCCATCCTGATTCTCATACACATTTGAGGATCTCATGACACCTCTGGCTCATATTTTCCTCATTTTCCTTCTGCCTTCCCATGGACCTTTGCATGCAACTCACTGTTGTCATCTCCTCTCTATCTTTGTCACACCTTTCACACAGTCAGTCCCAGAACTTCTTAAAATCATTTTCTAAATTTAAATCTCTTTTTGCAGTCTGTCATCACTCTCTTACCTGACCACTAGGTCTGAATAACCACATTTCTTTCCCCATCTTCCAAATCTAATCTCTACTCAACCAGCCTGCTTTCACCGCCAAGCATACCTCTTTACATGTCTTTCTCCGTCTTCTTTTGCAAGATCCTTTTCCCCATCTAAATTTTTATTATTCTTCTACCTACACATTGATTGGGCATCAGCAAAGGAGTCTTTTTGCTTTTGTCCTTAATGTCCTGGAATAACCAAAAATAGCAGTTTCAGGGGAAATCCAGATTCATCCTACAAGTCCTGAACTGAAGGTTGAGTGTTCTGGCAGTCTTCTTGGATCCTTCAGGCACAGAAACAGTGATGGAATAAGATTGTTGCTCCAAGAGTCCGAAAGACATGCAATCCACTCAATACCACCAGCTATGGGAGGATCAGACATGATTATTTTATCTGCTGAATTCTGACTATCTATAAGGCAAATATACATGAACGTTCTTTTTTACCTCCCACATAGTTTTTTAATTTGATTGCATTTTGCATGAGTCCAGGTTTTAGTGATTTGTTTCAGTCCACAGCTATTTCAGATCCCCACAAACTAAAAATAAAAATGATTTTTTGACCTTGAAAAACTGTATCTTTCTATATTTTTAGTAGTGGATTATATGCCAGTGTGCCTTGACTGCCAAGAGGGCAAACTGCATCCTGGGGTGCATCAAACACAGTATAAACTGCTGATAAAAAGAGGTGATTATCCTGCTGTATTCAGCAATGGTGCAGCCTCGCCTTGAGTACTGTGTGCAGTTCTGGGCCCCACAATTTAAGAAGGATGTCAAGGTCCTTGAGTGCAACAAAGCTGGTGAAAGGGCTGGAAGCAATGTCTTATGAGGAGTGGCTAACAACTCGGTTTGTCTAGTTTGGAGAGAAGAAGGCGGAGGGGTGACCTCATAGGTCTCTACAGATTCCTGATGTGGGGAAGTGGAGAGGGAGGTGTTGATCTCTTCTCCTTGCGATCCAGCGATAGGACACATTGGAATTGTTCCAAGCTGCGTCAGAGGAGGTTCAGACTTGACATTAGGAAACATTTCTTTACCTAGAGGGTGGTCAGACACTGGAACAGGCTTCCTGGAGAGGCAGTTGATGCCCAAAGCCTGTCAGTGTTTTAACAGGCATTTGGACAATGCCCTTAATAACATGATTTAACTTCTGGTCAGCCCTGAAGTGGTCAGGCAGTTGGACTAGATGATTGTTGTAAGTCACTTCCAACTGAAATATTCCATTCTATTCTGTTTTCAAAACAAAAATAATGACAACAACAAAATCCAAACCAAATAAAATACCAAATAAATCCTTTAGAATAGGTATTTAACATGGGTGTACCCTTTGGACAACTTTTCAGCAGGAAGCCAGTAATGAAGGAAATTCATGAAGAATCTTTAATATGTGATATTAACAGCTTACTGAAGGATGACTAAACTACAAGCTCTTACCCTTCCATGTATGAAAGATGTGGATTGTTTTTTTTAAAATCTGTGGCTTGCTAATATCTGAGATGTAGACTTTAATTTTCTGAAAGTCTGACTCTATTTACTGTAAATTTCATTTTCACTAAAAATATATTGGCTTTTACCATTGTTCCTCATTTCTTTTGTTGCACTGGGTGGGACAGATTCTCAGGGTAGGTCATTTCTGTTCAGAGATGAAGACTAGACCCATTCCAGCTCCTACCATGGACAGATAGGAGCAGCGAAACAGGTTTTGTTTGGTTTTGTTTTTTTTTAAAGTTAGCTATTGTTAATTGTTTCTAAAAAGTAAATGGAATTTCCTCATGCCTGGTGTTGTTGAAGTCAGCTTCTCACTGGGACACCAACTTTAAGTTTCTGGAAACCTGTGGATTAAATTAGGCTATTCTTTACTTTTTTAACCACTATGGATAATTAAAGTTTTAGTGGTAGCAGTACCTGCCCTAGCTTTGCTACTTGTAAAAAGAGAGTGGTGTGCCTAAAATTTTTGGTTTTCTTTCTTTCCTGGAAAGGACTAAATATTGAAGTCTAGTTTGTATTTCAATTTCCACTTTAGAGGTTGTCTACTACCACATTAGTGGGTATACTGTCTTCTGGTCTGGAAGCCTAAGCTTATTAGGAGGGGTTAGTTTGTAAAGAATTGGTAATTCTCTTTTTTTCACATCACTGTAGGGCTTCTATTCCACCTTTATGCAAAATGGTTTAGTAATAATGGAAGTAAAAACATTAAAGGTCTGTTTATCACTGGGAGACCTTTAACATTTAGATGAACATATTTAGGATCATCCTTAAAAAATTATTTGTGCTCTTCTCTGTATTTTAGGAGTGGGTCTTTTGCATGGGATGCTGAAGAAATGCGAGAACTGTAGATTCTTTTTTTCTCCTTATTTGAGAGCCACATCAATTTATTTGTCTGCTTGTTTGTTTATTTGTCATCTTCTAGTGGATTCTTTATAAAAATACTTTAAAAGCCAGTATTAGAAGATTTCATAAAGAAGGCAAATGTGGATATTCCTCATCTGCATTTAGCCAAAGCCTAGTGGGCATGGTTACCTCAGTGCTTACACACAACTGCATGTCTCCAACAACAAGTAACAGTGTTGGATCCAGTGCCTAAATATTTCTCCCTGTTCCCACATTAGTGATATGTCTGGACCTGCAAGAATTAAGGATTCAGAATTAAGAATCAATAAAGGATTAAGAATTAATATACTTTCCATCCATATGAAGAACTATACATTATTGCTGTTTCCTTTTCTTTCAAGTGATTTTTAACCTGTGTTATTTGAGATCAAAATGTTATACACATTCAACACCTGCAACGTTGATGAGATAACTAGATTGAAAACTATAGAAAATAATATTTACATAAAATGAAAAGTGTTTCCAACAGTAATTAGACATCAGAATTAGAGAAATACATTTTGATCTAGAGTTTCATCTTATAATTTCATCTCTTTTTTGAACTTTCAGATGATTGTTTTGCTTTAATGCCTTATGATAATGATGAGGTCCTATCAGGTTTTAAAATGTGAAGAAAAGGAGTTGTGTGAACACAATGCTCAATAATAAACTGCTAAACTGTATTCCAGAGGAACTGAAATAAAAAATGGTTGGTAGACTAGCATTAATAGCAACTTGTACTTAGAAAGTGCTGTTTCACAAAACCAGACAAATGTTTCACATACCAAATCTCTAGTGATCTATCAGCATAGGCTTTGACTCAAGTAAGTATTAGGCTTTCAGCTTTCCCATATTCCTTTAATTGTCTTTGGCCTCTCCAGTTTTCTGTGTTCATGTGTTTCTCTCTCCCCCTCCCATTTCCAGTAAACCCAAGAAAGTAGCAAAATTTGCTAGTAACTCAGTGTTATTCAAGTTACCTAAAACAGGAAGATACTGTATAGAGCTCTAATCACTCCAGTATAAGCCATATGGCCACAAATTAAGTTTCATAGTAACAAAAAAAAAAACAAAAAACAAACAAAAAAAAAACCCAAAAAACTAACAATGCCCTTTCTGGAGAAGTAAACCATTCTTAAGACCTTTGAGTCTGTATCCTTCCAGCAGAGTTGATGGTGTTCTGGTAGGCAGCATATGAGCACAGTATGCAATGTCTGTTTGACTCTTAAAGAAAAGTGAAAAAAAGCAACCATTGGGTTGATAGCGTGAAAAGTTGAAATGTAAAGAGCTTAGGAAATAGAATATGACGTGCTGCTGAATAGATTACTACTCTGTAAATTCACTTAATGCTAGGTGACCAAAAAGTGGTTCTGTCTGTTGTAAACTATACCTATGGTTCCAGTTACTGCTTCTATGCGGGATGGTGAGACGGTGGCTTGGGGTGGGGTTTTTGGTTGGTGTTTTTTTTATATAAGGGTGGTTTGGGGTTTTTATCCAACAATAGTTTATGGTAAAATAAAACATAAACATTTTTATTAAAAGGAACTAGACAACAGAGGACTTCCCTTAATTTTTTTTTTCCCCAAAAAAGAGTGTTCCAGGGTCAAGCTCTTTCCTACGTGCTCCCTTTCCAGACCCATGACTTGTACGTTCCTGGGAGTACAGACCAGTGTTAGGGGAGAAGAATGCTCTCACATAAAATCCTCTTAGTTCCGATTCTTGGGGAACCTGGGGCACAGCTCTCGTTAAACATCCCTGGATGCATATCTCTCCTCTTGGACAGTTATTCGAACCACTAGGATTTTATATATATATTCATTCCTTCATCTATGTTTAAGACTCTCTTTCTGTATCCCAGCTGGAAAACATTGTCCAAATGTAGCCTCAGAATAAACTCCTGTCTTCCAGGGTGATTGGAAGGACTTGAGACACACTCTGATGCCTTGATCAGCCCTAGCAGTCCATGTTGGCTTTTGTGAATACCTAATCCATCCATGGTCTATAATCTGGAGGTGCTGCAGTGCCTAATTCACAGGTCTGATTTCCATTCTGCTTACTGGGCCACTAAGTTTTGGGATTGCAGTATTCAGGATCCCTCACTGGATTACAGCTGCGCTTCTGTACAAGCGAAAAAAAATAAATACAACTTCTACAGATTCTGAGTCTATAGATAACAAATTACACACAGCATCACAGAATGGTTCGGGTTGGAACAGACCTTAAAGATCACCTAGTTCCAACGCCCCTGCCCTGGGCAGGGACACCTCCCACTAGACCAGGTTGCTCAAAGCCTCATCCAGCCTGGCCTTGAACACTTTAAGGGATGAGGCATTGACAACTTCCCTGGGCAACCTGTTCCAGTGCCTCACTATCCTTACAGTAAAGAATTTCTTCCTGATATCCAATCTAAATCTACACTCTTTTAGTTTGAAACCATTGCCCTGTGTCCTATCATTACACTCCCTGATAAAGAGTCCCTCCCCATCCTTCCTGTAGGCCCCCTTCAGGTACTGGAAGGCCACTATAAGGTCTCCCCAGAGTCTTCTCTTCTCCAGGCTGAACAATTCCAACTCTCTCAGCCTGTCTTCATAGGAGAGGTGCTCCAGCCCTCTGATCATCTTCGTGGCCCTCCTCTGGACCCTCTCCAACAGGTCCATGTCCTTCTTGAATTGAGGACTCCAGAGCTGGACGCAGGACTCTCCTTGTATAGTTCAGCTTTCCTTTGCACTTGTAACAGTTCACAAATAATGTGCAATTAAGCTTTCCTCTTGCCTACTTCTAAACAATAAATTTGCATAAGCTTTTGGGTTTTTTTCAACTAGAAAAATACCATGCACGAATTTTTTTTAAAAACAGCAAGGTGCACTGACCCCTCTCTTTGTGCAACTTAGAATGTTATGCAGCAGAGAAAATCAGAAACAGTACACCTCCTTCTGTCTCCAGCCCTCTGACATGCTCAGAGATCTCGGTGACATGAAGTATACATAATTAATCAACAACCACTCTCTAAGTACACTTTCAGCATGTTTGCCAATGGAAGTCTGCAACCTACTACTAAGCAATTTCACATGGCAAGGTCAGGGATCAAATAACAGGCGGCTTAAATGATCCAGCAAGCAGATTAGATAAAAAGTGGAAGACTTGCCCCAAAAGGACAGGTTACCTTTTCTTCCTGCATCTCTAGCTGTGTCGATAAAACAGCTTCTTATTTCATGAAGAAAGGCTAATAAAGATAGCATGATGAAAACGTTGGTGAGATAATCATCTTTAGGGCAAGAACTCTATCTGAAAAAAAATCCGATTTTATTTAAAGGCACTATATTAGCTTTTTATATATCTGGTGATTTGGTGATGTTTTTCTTTCCTTTTAAACACATGTAATCTGTTTGCTAACAAAAGAAAAGTTCTGTATCTAAACGTCATCCATATTAGAAAGGTTATTTATTGAGATTTAGTAATGTTTAGTCTAACATCATGTCTTTAACAGAAGCTGGTAGATGAGACTTTTAGTGACCTTCTATGAGTTCCCTCACCAGTCGATATAGATATGCCTTTCTTTCAGCTCAAAGTTGGTAGGATGATGTGCTCCATTCACCCCAGCCCATTGAGAGCCCACACTGGAGCAGGGGAACAATGTGAGAGGGAAGGAGCAGAAGAGAGAAACTGCCACATACTTGCCATACTCACCTCCATCCTGATCCCTGTGACACTCAGGGTGGGTAGAGGAGTCTTGAGTGAAGGACTGATGCTGAGTCTAGGAGAGGGGGGAAGGAGAGGTGTGCTTTTAATCATAGGATCATAGAATGGTTTGGGTTGGAAGGGGCCTTAAAGACCACTTAGTTTCAACCCCCCTGCCATGGGCAGGGACACCTCTCACTAGACCAGGTTGCTCAAAGCCCCATCCAGCCTGGCCTTGAACACTTCCAGGGTCTTTGTTTCTCACTACCCAAATCCACTGTTTTTTGGACCTTGCCACTATGTGGCTGAGCCTGTGGACTGCTGAGATGATAGCCTCTCAGTAAAGGAAGATAAAGGTAACCCCCATCTCCCTGGGGGGCTGGTGCACAGGATCTGCTCATCTGGGAAGAAAAGAACATTGGAAAGGGAGTCTTGCCATAACGGAGTCCATGCTGGAGGGCAGGCTATGTGATCCTGAGCCAAAACTTTTGACAATTTCTACGAGCTCCATATTTTCTCCACTTGGTTCACATAAACAGTCAAGCACTGGCCTGGCGCAATGAAAAGTCCTATGTACAAATGGAGAATCAATAGGAATAGTGCCTAGTAAAGGTTACTTAGAGGAGGAAGTATAAGGAAACAGGACAAAATACAGTAACTGTATTCCCTTTCTGCAGACAAATTTCCTGAGTCAGAGGACAAGCCAGTAAAGCATCTGTCCTCCACAATTTTGTCTAATTATTGCATCCAATTGCACATTTGCCTCATCTTCCAACAAATATCAGCAATGTGGTATTTAAAAAAAAAAAAAAAGAAAAGAAAAAAGAAAGAAAATCAAAGCAAAAACCTCAATTTATTTTAATTTACTGGTTACTATTTTTATTTTTTGTCTCTTAGTTCCATTACCGAAAATAATAAATAATTGATATCTGTATATTTTCTTTATCACATTTATGATTTTAGAAGCCTGTATCAGTCGTCTCTGTTCTAAACTAAAGAACCTACTCAGTTTAATCTCTGCTTAGATAAAAGCTATTCCATAGCTCTGATTATCCTTGTCATTCTTTTGTGTGCTTTTTCTAGTTTCACTATGGCTTTTTTGAGGGCAGTGACCAGAGTCAGAAAAAAATATCCAGAAATATCCTCAGAAAGGAAATGGGGGAGCTGGTGACAAGTGATATGGAGAAGGCTGAGGTTCTCAATTACTTCTTTTCCTCAGTCTTCACTGGCAAGGGCTCCAGCCACACTCCCAGAGTCACAGAAGACAGTGACAAGGGTTGGACAGAACTGCCCATTGTAAGTGAAGATCAGGTTCGTGACCATCTGATGAACCTCAAAGTGAACAAATCCATGGGACCTGATGGGATACACCCATGGGTACTGAAGGAACTGGCAGATGAGGTTGCTAAACAGCTCTCTATTATATTCCAAAAGTCATGGCAGTCTGGTGAAGTCCCCACTGACTGGAAAAGGGGAAACATAATCCCCATTTTCAAAAAGGAAAAGAAGGAGGAACAAAGGAACTATAGGCCAGTCAGTCTCACCTCTGTGCTTGGTAAGATTATGGAGCAGATAATCCTGGAGGCACTGCTGAGGCAGAAGAATAACGAAGAGCTGACTGGGTACAATCAACATGGCTTCACCAAGGGCAAATCGTGCCTGACAAACCTAGTGGCCTTCTATGAGAAGGTCAGAACATCAATAGACAAGGGGAGAGCAACTGACGTCATTTTCCTGGACCTGAGCAAAGCCTTTGACACTGTCCCGCATGACATCCTGGTCTCCAAGCTGATAAAATATGGGTTTGATGGACTGACAATTCATTGGATAAAGAACTGGCTTCATGGCCACACCCAACGAGTGGCTGTCAATGGGTCCATGTCCAAGTGGAGGCCAGTGACAAGTGGAGTCCCTCAAGGATCAGTACTGGGACCGGTCTTGTTTAACATCTTCATCAGTGACATGGACAGTGGCATAGAGTACACCCTCAGCAAGTTTGCCGACGACACCAAGCTGTGTGGGGTGGCTGACACGCTGGAGGGAAGGGATGCCATCCAGAGGGACCTTGACAGGCTCGAGAAGTGAGCCCATGCCAACCTCATGAAGTTCAACAAGACCAAGTGCAAGGTCCTCCATTTGGGTCGGGGTAATCCCAAGCACCGATATAGGCTGGGCAGTGACTGGCTTGAGAGCTGCCCTGAAGAAAAGGACTTGGGGGTGCTGGTAGATGAGAGCCTCAACATGAGCCGTCAGTGTGCACTTGCAGCCCAGAAAGCCAATTGTATCCTGGGCTGCATCAGGAGAAGCGTGGCCAGCAGGTCGAGGGAGGTGATTCTCCCCCTCTACTCCAGTCTCGTGAGACCCCACCTGGAGTACTGCGTCCAGTTCTGGAGCCCCTACTACAAGAAACATATGGACATGTTGGAACATGTCCAGAGAAGGGCCACAAGGATGATCAGAGGACTGGAGCACCTCTCCTATGAGGACAGACTGAGAGAGTTGGGGTTGTTCAGTCTGGAGAAGAGAAGGCTCCGAGGAGACCTTATAGTGGCCTACCAGTATCTTAAGGGGCCTACAAGAAAGTTGGTGAAGGACCTTTTTAGGATGTCAGGTAATGGTAGGACTAGAGGGAATGGATTAAAACTAGAGATGGGTCGATTCAGACTGGACGTTAGGAAGAAGTTCTTAACCATGAGGGTGGTGAGACACTGGAACAGGCTGCCCAGAGAGGTGGTGGAAGCCCCATTCCTGGAAGTTTTTAAGGCCAGGCTGGATGGGGCTCTGAGCAACCTGATCGAGTGGGAGGTGTCCCTGCCCACAGCAGTGGGGTTGGAACTAGGTGATCTTTAAGGTCCCTTCCAACCCAAACCATTCTATGATTCTATGATGTTGATTTATCCCATAGCATAAGGACGCTTTCATGGTGGGTTTTTTTAAGTATATTCTAACATTCCAATTGCATTTCTATAGCTGCTTAGCATTTAACTGTTATTAAAAAAAACATCTGTAATGACTCCAGTGTCTCTTTGCTGAGTGATAATACGTAGTTGAAAGTGTATATTTAGTTAGGTTTATTTTTCTCATTCTGTGTTTCTTTCTCGTTATTCAGATTGAATTTCACCTGCTGTTTTATTACCCAGTCATCCCTTTACCATGAGATCCTGGTACATTTCTACTCGGTCAGCTTTGACTGTCCTCAACAGTTTTGTGTTGTTGTTAGGTTCTGTCACCGGAATATTCTCCCACTTTTTGTGTCAATTGAATATATTGAACACAACACATCACTGAGGGGCCAGCTAGCAGTCTTCCCTTGCTGCGAAAGAGGATCATATATTTACACCAAGTGTTTCCAAGTTCCTGAGTGCTGAGATATCTATCTGCTAGAGGTCCGAGGCATGTGAAATGTCTTTCAACTTTCCCACCATCAGTTCCTAAAAACTTTGGAGGCTTCTCACCTTTTGTCTGGCAACAGTGACAATCTCGGGAACATTTTCTATGTCCTTAATCATGTGAACACCATTTTTACGATGAACGCTGCCTTCACTGACAGCTCTCAGGCAGGAAATCCCAGAAGGTATTCTGGCGACATGAGAAACAGTCCCCTTGTGTGGCTTGCCAAAAGTCTGAAGAAGAAAAGAAATCTAAGAATTTTAATGCACATAATATGCACACGTGTGTTTATTTTTAGCTGTTTGACTTTTTCCTCTTCAGAATGCATGGCTTATCCATTTGAGGCAATAAGTTAGTTGACTGGGGTGACTGTGTCCCCACATCCGAGAAGGACAAAGTCCACAGTCTTTTCTCTTTAGGTGTCTAAAAACAATGGAAAGGCAATGTACCTTAGCTTCTCCACTGGGGACAGCTTCATTCCCTAGTGCAGGCAGTATATTAGAAAAAGGAGAAAAGGGCATTCAGCGTTGGCTGGACTACATCTAAGCAAATTATAGTCACTTTTTTCAAGATACTGCAGCTTTAGCGTATTACTGAAGTCAGAGTCTCTAATTTGTGGAAGCTGGCATGAGTAAGGATCTATCTTCGGACTTGTGGCATTCACCCCTCACAGAATTGGGCCCATAAGCATTAGTGAAAGACTTATTTTTGAACATTTAAAATTAAAGGCCCTGTCTTCCCAGAAAATTATCACAGTAAACTATATTCTTCCCAGAATAGACACATTGCAGATACAGACTTTCCTGAAACGAAATATTCTACAATAATTATTACCAAAAGCATAATTCTGTGCTTTCTTGGAAGAAGAGAGTGCTGGAAAGAAAATGTATTTAGATATTTTACGTGCACAGCAAGGCTGAATTTTTTGTTTATTTTAAATACATACATTTTTATTAATGCTGGGCACTAACCTGTGAGAAGGTAAGAACCTTCACTGACTTTTATAAATTAATGAAATTTGGGACTGCTCAGCAATTGCAGATTTGGATTCCACTTATATAGGGTATTACATAGCCAGCTACTGAGCTGAAAAGACTTGTTTAGCTGAAAGACCGAGCTGAAAGAAAATACTTGTTTAGAGTATGCCAAAGAGGTAAAATGAGGAGAGGCTTCGGGGAAGAGATTACAGATGGGTATAATTAGATGAAATATCAGGAAAACACTTTCTAATCGTGAGGATTATTAACCTACTGAACAGTGTCTCAAGGGAACCATTTCAGAGGCAAAGGAATCTACTAGCTGAAATACAAGCCTTAGTCTTTGCCTTCCTTATGATTCATATTCCTTACCCTTTCATAATGTGTTCTTTGCAGAAAATGTATTTTCTGTTTAAAATATGTATTTTATATATATATTTATATAGTTTTTATATACATACACCTTTAGGCTCGCCCCCCCCCCCCCCCCACGCCACCTCCACTTCAACAAATATAGCAGCTACAATATTTAATTTTTGCTCACTGTGCCTGGGACAAGGTCAGCGCTGCTTGGACTTGATCATGCAATCAGTTAGATTCCACAGCTTCTTAGTATACAGAATGTTTATTTGCTATCCATTGTCACAAAGACATTTTGTTTTCTTGGTTACTGAAGATAGTACTTGGGAAAAAGATTACTCCACTAAAATTCTGTCCCGTTTTTCAATACTAAGTAAATTTTCAGGGTGGATTTTTTTTTTTTTTAATAATGATGATCTGTTTTCTCATAATCCATTTGATGAGTTTCAAAACTAAGTTTGTGTGGGAGACCAGACCATAAGATTATGCATTAGTGCACTAACAAACCTCAAATGAAGTACATATGACAAAACATGTCATGAATCTGACTATATTAGTTTCAAAAGAAATGCAGCAACTTTCCTTTTTCCTTTTCCTCTTAGTTATTCCAATTACTTGCTTTTATTTTCAGCATCATTTCTTTGAAATTTTTAGCTAGATTTCCTTCTTTGGATACTTCAAGGCTCAATGCCAGTTCCCACCATTGAATTACTGTCAATGCATCCTGACAATTGTCAGTGCACACACAGATTGTCAAAGACATATGTTAATGTTGATTTGTCTCAGGGTGGGGGTTCACAGGAAGGATTTTGTTCAATATTTTTCCACCCTCTGTATCATTCTGAGTCTTGTCACTCTCCTCCCTTCTTTTACAGAGGTAAGACCACTCTTCTGTGTTTTTTCCTCCCCTTTTATGAGTTTTCCTCACTGTTTTCTCTTTGCCATCACCCATATCCTGAAGACCTAATCGTGAAAATAATTTCTCGTATGGTAGGATTTGTATTCTTTACATTTAGCATTTTAAATTTAAGACAACTAACATGAGGATCACCTGATAAAATGCAGCTATATACAGGGAAACTAGCTGTCAAGAGTCCATTTATATAATTCTTTCACTTGATGATTGATTTTGTTTCAGAGAAAGTATCTAAAGCAGGTCAGATGAATTGAGTCCAAAAAGTGGTAAGTGCCAAAGCTAGACAAGAATGTTTCACTCAGCTGCTGACACTTAAGTGATCCTTGGTCCTTATTTACAAAACTCATTCAAACTTCTGTTTTCTGTGGTAAAACAATAACTGAGTGAAACATTCTTGTCTAGCTTTGGCACTTACCAGGGTGGGATAAGTTGCGCTGTTGAGATCCTCGTTCCTCCCCACTGGCTGTCAGTGAAGCCCAGACAATTAGCCAAGGTGATCAAGGTTAGCGGACATCCTGCTTAATGCGCCTGAGATTCTCAGTCCTGTGTAGAGGATGCGGTGTTCACTTTTTCCATGGGGGGAGAGAAGAGACTCCATAGTCCTTCAGTTTCTGAGCAGACTATTGCTCTGAGCACATGCATGTAAGTTAGCTGCAGTGGGCTAATGGCCTCTTGTGATAATCCACCTGACCTCTCTAGCAGGAGCCATGAGGTCCTCTTGAATTGATACTGCTTCAAGCCCACTAGCCGTGCTACAAAAACTGTTAAATCTTGAGTTACATGTGTTCTATATTGCGAGTGTCAGTGAGCTTTGTCTCAACAGCTAATTGCCACTGCTTTTAAACATTGTGCTTTATTTCAAGGCTGTCTTTGGTCGACCTTTCGCTTTCGTACAGTGCTTGAATGCCAGACCGAAAATCCCTCTGCTATATACGTGACCTCATTAAATCTTTTAGCAATAATACACGTTTTCCGATTCTTCCTTCCCTAGTATTTGTCTCATCTCTGGTGCACGTTCCATCCAATGCAATAAGACATTCTTCAGGTGTGGGTACTGGATCTGGACTGAGTGTTGCAGTAATAGTTGTACCAGAGGTAATATGATCCCCTTACACCTACTTCATGTTTCCCTGCTCATAAATCCCAGAATCATTTTAGGTCTTTTTAGTCACAGAATAACAGCACTAGCTTAATGGGAGTATTTTTTTTTCCTATCCTTTCTTAAATAACATTTACTGAAATAATTCCTTATCCTTAAAGCGTGGCCTGGGTTGTTTGTCCTTACGTTTCAAAATACATATAATTTCCGATTAATTTATTGAATGGTGCAGGTGAATCTTTCAGTGACCTGTACTGACATTTACCATTCTGTTGGGGGCTTTTTTGCCACCTACAAACTTCATTAGCAAGCATTTAACTCTTTCTTAGAAAGTATTATCAAAACATTTAGTGCTATATCATAGAGAGCCAGTTTCTGTGGAATCTCACTTAAAAACTTCTCAGCAATGATTTTATATTACACAATTGTGAAAGAAATTATGGGCAAATTTTCCTTTTCTCAGGGAACTTCTGATTTTTTGAAACATAGTCACTTCAGAAAACTTCAGCCCCCATAAATTAAATAATAAGTAATTAATGGTAATAGAACAAGTAACATAAGAACCTTTCTTCCTGCATTTGATATGCCAGTTTTATCTATAATTTGGCATATAAAAGATAGATCTGAATAACAAAAGCATATTTTTCAGAACCTGTTGAAGTCAGCTCACAGTTGCTGCATGATTTAGGCTGCCTAGATCTCAGGTAACTTCTCTACAGAATCTTCCATAGTAAAACCAGACTAAGACTATGTGGCAGTTAAAGAACAGCCAGGCCAACCTATAGCCCTTCATAACAGGGGCAAATGCCATGGCAACCAAGCAGATTCGTCTTGGGAAAACTGAGATAGTCCAAAAATATTTTTTAAAGTACCCCAAGGCCCTGTCACTCACTATTTTGTTTGCAAAAATGCTAACACTTTCTTGACATTGCTGCATTTTCCCACACAATTATGCTGACTATGTAGCATTCAGTTGCAAATGATAGGAGATATAAAATGATATTACTATTATTATTGTTATTGTTTTTATCATTAAGCAGGTAAATATAACTGAAATTATAGATATAAAAGGAACACGCTGAGGAAAACATTATTTTTTATATAAATATAATTGCAATTAACAGGAGAGAACTGCACTTCAAACTTCACAGACATCGCTAGCCATAAAACTTGGCAGAATAGCTGTAGTGTTGTCAATTCACTTACTGCTGCAGATACAAATTTGTGTGTGATTTTCGAGTTCAAAATCTGGTTCATTTCTTCATTCTTTCAATGATTTCTCTCTGTTTTCTTCCTCTCTAATTATGTAGAAATATTACATATAACATACCAGAACTTCTATAATATGCACATTCCTCTTAAATGGATATTATATTTCTGTAACTGCATCCGGAAACAAATTCATCGTTTTTTTGATTTTTATTTGATGCTGAGCTTGACACAGATATTTTGTATGAACCATTCAAAAAAATAAAATGACCAGTTTTAGCATTCATCATATAATTCTCCAAGAATGCAAACAAAAGAACACAGAAAACAGGTCCCGTAAACAAAACATTAAAAAATATAACCTCTTGCTGGAAGCTCGCATGAATGATTCATTTGGACCTCCTAGGGATTTTCACAGTATAATTACCATAGTTTTAGTTTAAACTTTAAGTAAGTAAGAAATGGCAGAGATGCCAAACTTGACTACAAAAGATCTGTTCTTCATGGAGAAATAATTATTCACATTTACTATCTGCCCTCTCAAAAGAGGAAGAAAATACAGGAAAGAAAATCCCACCAAAAAAAAAAAAAAAAAAAAAGGCTTGTGAGAAGTCCAAGGCAGAATGCCAAAGACAGCATTCAAAATTAGAGTTAGTTAAAATGAGAGGGACAGGATTTGCACAAGTAGAGACTTAGCAGCATGACAGGTCACCCTACAAGCACGGGCTGCTTTTTTCTTTTTTTTCTTTTTTTTTTTTTTTTTTTTTTCCTAAATATAGAAAAGAAATAAGGAAAGAAATTATGGTTTTGTGGGTTGAGTATTGACCTGGGTTTGGTTCCTGTTCTGCTTCCAGTCTTACTTTGAAGAAATCACTGAGGGTCAAACCACATTTGATGTTAATGCAGCACAGTCAATAAAGTCGTGCTGCTTTAATCCTTCTGAAAATCCTGTTGGTAATATTTCTGTGCCTCAGTTCCTCACTTGTGACATTATAGCTAGTACTATTTCCTTTCTCCTGCCCTTTGCCCATTTACACAAAAAAAGCCCTGTGTATACTTCATTGTCTTAACAAACGCCTGTTAGCACAGAAGGAGCTCTGGGCACTCTCTTGTCTGCACAGTAAAGGGAAGAGTGTGCTCAAGGACACGGGACATTTTATGCTCCAGTTTCTAATGTTGCTAGAAAGCCGTTCTCCCTGTGCTTTTGCTGTTGCTGTCAGTGCTTAGGCTAGCACCTATGCAGGAATACACTACAGCTTCACTGTCAGTTGAGCAGATACAGCCTAAATCCAGAAAGGCGTGGAAGCTCTGAAGGTATTTTCTTTCTTTCCTCTATGCTGTGGTCCAGGTTGGGCACCTACCTGATCTGTACAGTCATGATTTGCAATTCTGAGGCTGGTTGGAGGTACCTTGCTCCCTCCTTGGCCTCTGCAGAGCCGGATTCGGGTTTATGGATAAGCACTGTGCAGTTCTGAAACCTCTGTTTCTTCAGCTACATTGTGATTCAGCATCCAGGGATGCTGTCGTTGCCTTTCTTCACTGAAGTACAGACTGGTGATGCACAAACCAAATGACTTAGTGTGAAACTTCCACCCTATCTTAGTACTTCTAGTTTGTTGAATTCTGAGTGGATACACCGAGGGAACAGCCGCCTCACAGTGTTTTTAATTTTTTTTTTTTTTTTTTTTTTTTTTTTTTTTTTTTTTGCTGTGGCTAGGAAGCAGGTATGCAAAGTCAATGGAAATGAGATGGAGTTTTATTCAGAGAGCTTCGTTAATGTATCTCACTTCCAGGAGAACAAATATCACTCTCACTAGGCAGAATTGATGAAGACTAAAGGTGTAGAAACTTATTCGGAGTACTTGAATAGGACCTGAGTATTCTTCCTTAGCTAAAATTCTTTGCAGTTTTTGTAAAATGCAAAAGAACAGGTAGGCTGTTTTCTTCAGATCTAATTGCATTAGATACCAGAAAATTATCTCTTCTAAAAAGTAAAGATTTCACAGTAGCTGATCTGGAGTTGTTTTTTTTTTTCTTTGTTTTGATGCAATGACTTAAAAGTTCCTCACCTAGAGAAGGAACAGTGATACTTAAACTTAGTCTTCTAACAAGTGACAAATAAGCATATGGAGGAAAGCAGATCTCTGTTCATTAGAAAAACTATAGATTGTACTGCACCACAGCAGTCAGCTGTGCCAGTAATTTTGACATTCCTTTGCAAATTAGCCAGGCTTTGTGAGTACAGGTCTACTTTACTGCACAGGGGGGCTTTCAGCTCTTGGAATCTGGCAGGGGTTCAAGATCAAAGTGTTGCTTTGAACCCACTTGTTAGCCATGCAAAATAAACACAATTCACCTTGCAATAAAAAGCATCAGTGAGGGGAAAAAAAGAAGAAAAAGGACATTTTTAAAAACCCTTCAAATGCAAATTCAACACTTACACTATTGCTACTAAATTAGACCAAGAAGAAAAATTATTAAAATGCTGTAAAAAATTATCTACAAGTAAAAGTCTTCTGCAAACAAGGAGAAGTTACTTTTTTTTTTTTCGTTTTTTTTTTTTTTTTCATTATCACAATTGCAGACAATGCTTTAAAGCACAGAGAGCATCCTGATGTTGCCATAAAAACTTCCCTGGCTAATTATTTGCCAGTACAACTGTTCACTTCCTGTGGTGGATTTATGCTAAATCCTGTTATTAGTCTTGCTCTGCAATTGCCATTGTCTGTGACTGGAAGCAAGGCTCAAAGGCTACAGTCAGCCTTTTATTACAAAACATGTGAATGGAGATTTGACCCAGTGTTCGACCACTTCCCCTTTTGGTTTTATGTAAGCTGCTGAGCCTTTCCCTATAAATCACTATGTTGAAATGAACTTTTACTCTTTTTCTTCTCATCTTGCAACGTTGTAGAGTTTTGGGTTTTGGTTTTGGGTGTTTTTCTTGTCTTTTTCCCCCCCCCCCTCCAATAAGGTGTCTTCTTTCTTTCATTTTTATTCTTTTTGTTTTTCATTTTTTTTAAAAATGCTTTTTAGAATCCTTCAATTACAAACTATCACCAAGGTCTCCTACATCATGGGAAACACAAAAGAAATGCTTAGTCTTGAGAATGGTGCAATTCTTGAATTTTTGTGTTTAAAAACTAGTAAAAGCCCCCCCCCCCCCCCCCAAGTATACTTTGTCTAAAGCATAATTTAAAAAACAGTTTAATTAAAAGCAAAACTTAAAACTAGTTTCTGTACAAATAAAGAACTTCTTGTCATATGCAAACTGACCATGTATTTCTCTGAAGTATTTTATACTTTATGCATACTTTTTTATTGGACAATAAAAGCTTGCTAATGTAAATTTATAGAGACACAGGGATGAAAACTATCTGTAAAACTGAAATATTTCTGAGAGGTTTAGTCATTACAGATGGAGGACCTAGTCCTGCAGTCATTGGACAGAATAAAATTCTCATTAAAGTGATAGAGCCAGACACTCAGTAAAGGCAAAAGGAGATTTACTTGCATAATTATGTCCAAGCTAGGTACCTGTTTTTGTTGGCACTTGAGTCGCATACCTGTTGTTCTTTTTCATTTAAATTTAAATTAAATTATTCAAATTAAATAAACCCTTGGAACTAAAACTTATTATTAAAGTATTATTTGTAATCTTTTTCCTCCTCATACGAATATAAATTGGAATACTTGAACTTAAACTGGTGTGGCTAAATCCCTTTTTCTCTAGTTAAATTGACTGAGATTTGCCACTGACTGCAAGAAAAGTAAAACCAAACTTACAAACAAGTGAAATAGAGGTGGGTACAGGGACCCACCTCTCAGATCAGCTCCTTTCACATTTCCAAAGGAGAAAAAGAAATCTTCCAATAGTATCTAAAATACTTTTGCACTGGCCTGACAACTGGTTGCTAACAAATAATAGTGTAATAGTGTTTTGCTTTTTTTAAAAAACTAATAATAACTATCCAGTGGAAAACCATTAACAGTAGGCAGCTACATAAGTCAAAATGGAAAAAGTGGCAAACTGCAAGGACCTCCCTCCAACTCGTTCCCTCTACCAAGTTTAGAGAGATCCACATCTGTTGTTTAGAGAAAATGAGATTGAAAAGTAGCCAAAATAGCTTCTTTCTTTCAGATCCAAAGTCTGAAGTGTCTTGTCCACGGTCATAGTAAAAACAGCATCGTTATGCAGGCTGCAGGACAGACTCATCTATATTCACCCAGATGACCATTACATCTGCCTCTAGACAGGAGACTAGTTCTTATTCACCCTCCAAACTCAAAACACACTGGGAGCAAAGAGTTCAAACCACTAAGGTAGTGTTCATGAGGAGTTTATTAATAGTTGGCTACTACTTGGATTAGCAGTTAATTTGTCATGTTAATCCACTCAATCCTGTTGAGGCAAATCCCGTCTTCCCTGACCTAAAGAGCTGGGCTTTGCTCAGGCGCATGCCTCAGGCAGCAGGATAGTTTCCTTTCTTTTTTTTTTTTTTTTTTCCTCCAGTGCCACAAAAAAGTAGTGACAATGCTGTGGCTATTGCCACTGCAATAACATCCCCACTTGTTTTGCTGTGGGCAAAGCCCACTTCCCAGCAGAAAGAGAAGCAGGATTTTTTCCCTTCGCAACTTATGATTTTAAGCTGCTAATATTTTTATTCTTAAAAACCCTTTTTTTTTATTTAGTTTGACTTTTGTTTTCTTACTGAAGCATCTTTTGCAGACAGTTTTTCAGTTATTTGTTAAGAAACAGTGCCTCAGATCGTGAATTATATTGTGTAAGCTGCTGACCTAATTTGAGGAGAATGTATTTAAGGAGAATGTTTTACATATGACCTTTCTGAGAAAGTCACAATTTCTTCGTGTAATCTGAAGCGCCCATCATAATTTCTATAGACTTTGTTGACATCTCCTGCTGAGCACAGAGCTGATCAGCTGCTGACTTCCTGGGAAAAGAGCTCCACTAACAAGGCTGCCGCTATTCCTTCGTGTTAGCAAATGTTTCTGCCTTCTGGGCTGAATCCTCCTTGCACTGAAGACAGTGGCAACTTGCTCTGTTGCTGTCAGTGGGGTGAGGATCAGCGTGCCTTTGTCCATAGGAAGATCACAAAGAGTCTGTACCTCACAATTCCCAAGGCAATCTGACAATTTGGTAAATCTGACAAATTTGCTTCGTTAACGTGTCCACAAAATTCAACATCTATTTACGCAAAATATTCCTTTGCATATTTTAGGTGAAAAGGGGATGTCAATCCTTTGTGGAAAGTGAGGTTTAGTTCCTAATAAACAATATATGTCCTGTAATTGTAATCAACTTATTAAATGCAGAATGTGCTGAATTTTAGTGTGTGCAGACAGTGAGGACAAGAAACCACTCACAAGTCAATTAATTCTACACAATTTATTCCTTCCTGGGATTTAGAGTTTTGTTTTGCAAGTTTAATGTGACTATTTACAATGCTATTAAAAACAAAATGAGTCGTGATTTAGTATGAAATTATTCCAAAAGTTCATCATGTTTTCACCAGTAACAAGACCACATATAATAAAAGCTATTAAAAATCAACATTTGCCCATAGTTACTACACAGTAGGTATCTCCAAATATTTTGAAAGAAGTGTTGTATAGTACCAAGTGGTAATTGTTGACAAATGTTAGTTTTTATAGGAAACTTGGAAGATGGAATTTACAACGGATGTATAGAAAATGTATTTTTACATTAACATTGATTATTTTTCCTATGAAAGAAAAAGTTATTTTTTTTAGATTTCTTCTTCCCTACTTATTTTTAAATTTCATTGAAGTAAAAAAAATAACCCTATTCATTGTAGTTCGTTTTGCAGGGGCCTGTTTTGTGAGGCATAGTAAAAAAATCCAAAACTAACAGAAATCTGTAAAGTGTCTAATTTTACTCGGGAAGTTGTAAGAGATGAAAAATGATATAGATTCTCCTGTTGCAACTTGTGAGGGAGAAGAGAAAGGAATCTGCCAATAACTACTACACAGAAAAGGATGATTGAAACGGTTCTTATTCAGTGAAGAGTACTGTTCAAAATAAGACTGTCTCTTCTAAAGATAAAGATATTTGTCATGTTCCTGATGCACCCAGATGTGAAAGAGAAAGGTAAAAATCGATGAGCTGTCCCACACTGTGCAGTTCTCCTACTTCTTACATGGACTACTTGTTTCCATCAGACGAGAAGACTACCAAGTCTAAGTTACCTATATGGAACGGTGGTCCTATTACAAAACCAAGAGCCAATCAGACCAAAAAGCTGTTCTGGGCACTGTTTAGACGATGCAATGCCATGGACAACTATTCCTAAAAACAGAGGCAGGTCCTAGGGCTATGGGGAACACCTACCTGGAAAAGAAGCCAAAATAGCTCCAGTTAGCACTGGACGTGGGACTGATTTGGTGCTGAAGTAAATCATCGTTACAGTGTTTTTAACTCAAAGCAAATCAGATGCCAGAGATCAAAGCATTCCCTAAATGATACCGCTTTCCTTTCAGACGTATGTATGACTGATATTCTTACTAAGACAATGTAATATAAAATTAGTGAGTGAGGAGGATAATAAAGCTTTTTGCATCAATATTGAAGTCAAATCAGGCCCCAACTGCTAATAAATTTGAGGCTCCAAAATAGCTAAAGTGATTTCATGTACTTGACAAAATGGGTACTGCAGTAGGACATCCCAATAGAATATTACAATAGAAAGACCAACAACTAAAAAGAACAGCAGCTGAAGTATCTATACTTTTTAATGGGAACCTTGTCAAAGCAAAAGAGAATATAAAGGCTAGAGAAATTAGTCATATTTGGAAATATATTTTGCACAAAGTTATTCATTGTTGTCTATAAGAATGCTTCCATCCATAGGACAGTTTGCAGTGTATTTTCCATGTTGTTTTATCTCCTGCATCTCTTTGCTAGGCTGTGTCCCACTACTCTTTATAATCAAGTCCTTGGTATAGCTTCATGTCTTCTACGATGCTGCAGGTGTAAATAATCAAAGGCCTTGATCTCTTCAATCTTTTCTTTCGAGATTTCAAGTTCATGGTGCCTGTATTGTGTTATCCTCCAGGCTGATGGACCTTAGGCTGAAAGTTAAATTACTAAAGTGTAAACATCCTCATCTTGACACCTAGAAATCTTGGACTCCCTCTTGGGTCAGCGGAAAAAAAGAAGCACTTCTAGGATGTGATTCTTCTCATCCCAAAGCAGATACCTAAAATAAGTCAGATGAATCAAGTCTTAAAACAGTTTGCTTCCCTCTACATACTATCAGGGGAGCCTGGGGCAGCTAATTCAGGTATACACATGCCAGTATTTGCTTCAGTGGATGCCACTCTTGAGAAAGCGAATTTGATATACATTTGAACCATATTAAAAAAAAAAAAAATAGGGGGTTCAATAGCTTCCACTGTTTACCATATTCCATTGAGAACAATGGGAAGTGTTAAAAACTTCTTTGCATCATAAGATATGTTTACAGTATATATTATGAGCACACACAGGTAAGTTCTGCTTCTGTTCCAAACTGTAAAAAGCCACATGACAAAGGTAGGACATTGCCAAACCCTAGTTAATACACCCCGGAAAGGTTTCCTGATTTAGTTCCCAAGCTGTATGATTTCTGCTAGAGAATAAAAGAAATAGACTTTATGTACTAGAAATTCAGGATAGGATTTGGTAGTTTCTTTCCATTTCTATTTTGCAACAATGTTCTAGTTCTTAGTAGCTCAATTAGGATACTTACATTGTTTCATAATTGATTTAATGAGGAGGATGATTTAAATGCAATATGTTGAGACAAATAATTAACTACTGTGTTTTTTTTGGAACAATGATTAATGATGCTGTCCTAGATCCAAATGCGTGTTCACAATGATGCATTCATAGGGATGTGACAGGTGATAATAAATGTGTTAACATTCAACTATTGTACTCTAGTATGATCCAAGCAGGATTTCCTCTTATTACCTAGTTTATAATAAACTTTACTACAAAGCTGAAATAAGAAAGACTGTGATTTGTAGACTGCTGTAATTTTTGCTGTCTTGAAACCCATAATTTTATAAATTCCATTTTCCACCAAAATGAGCTTTGAGCTAATGTACTTTCAGAGAGCTAAAAGGAGATTTGCCCTGAAGGTCTTTAGCTGCAAGAATGGCACAATATGCGTTTGTTGTTAGGCTAACTTTGAGTGTATTTAGTGCTTCTTGTCACACAACATAGATAATTACTGATACTGTACTCAGTGGAGCCTCTTCCTGTCTTCTGCCTAAAGTCAGTGTTTTCAAGCTTTGCATGGGAGAATTTGAATTACAAGGGAGCCGGTGTGTTATCTTGGTTGGATCAGTGGCTCTCACTTGTCTTGTCTCAAGGAAAAAACTCTTAAGTTGATTTGAGGAAGACATGGTGATCCAACACAAGTAAAGTCTTCCAAGAAGTCATTGGGAGTTTTCTTGTTTCAGAGCTGCATCAGCAGATCCAGGACAAAGTTCTGAGGCTGATCTATACGGAAGGAGATGGCAGATGAGGATGGTTGTGTCAGCTAGGGTGGAGAGAAAGTATGGAGAATAAAATACAGATACAGAAGCATCTATTTAATATCTATTTTTGGTAAACAGAGGGATGACTCTTTTCTGGTAAGCAATTACATTGATTAATAAAATGTGAGGTTTGTTAAGCTGCAAACTGTTGATAATTTTCCTTACAATACAAAAGAGGTCAGTCCAAAAATGTTTCCATTAATTAGTATGCAATGATTTTTCTGTCTCTGTGTAGGTTTGGTTTTCACAATAAAATTCATTTTCCCTTTTCATTTATTAACATATCTGCACACTATTTAATTATATATACTCACAGAAATTTTGTGCATATTTGGGGAGCAGGCTCAGGGCCCAGCTTTTTAAAGAATGCACAATACCCATGTGACTGCCGTTGAATTGTATAATAATGCCTATATACTTTAAAGACTTGCACCGTAGCCAAAACATGTCTGCTTGCATTCCTCATTTCACTTAAGTGGCTTTTCTTATGAAAAGGTTTTGTTTGTATTCCTGCAGTTGGTAAAAAAGGAGCTGCATGCCAAAAAAAAGCCCCTAAAATGCAGTGGAAAAGGTCCTGAAAAGACCACTGCCACCTGTTTTAGTTCAGATATTAAACTAACATTTAAAATACTTAACGAGCCCCTAGAATTTAATATCACCAGTTCACAGCTCAGGAGCTTGTGATTCTGAGAGGGGAAGCCTCTCTGCTCAAGCAAGGGGACTCCAGAAAAGTAACTGCACAGAGTAACCATTTAAAGAACAAATGTGCAAAAGTCACATTTTATGCCTTCATTCAGGAATTCTGTATAGTCAAACTGAAGCAATATCATCTGCCTGAACTTACTCGATTTATTTACTTGCTACTGTAAAATTCCTGCTGCAGTTCTTGTTGGATTTCCTCAGGAATGTAGAGTTCAAATATACCAGAGAAGCACGAATGCAGTCTTAAGTAACTTCAGTCAGTTTGCTCAGGGTTTTTGAAAGCAACTTTAGTCAGTTGTTGTTTTTTTTTTTTTCTATAACTCTAAGACCTGCTGATTTCAGTTTAGCTATGTTAAATTTTTGCATCTCTCCTCTGAAATCTCACATACACATCACAATCACTGTACATGTTTTCACATTGAAATTGAAGATGTAAATGAAGTACTGCGGTTTCTGTCTGGTTTTAGTTACAATGTCTGTTTGTTGATATCTCACATGAAGGCCTGCTGTGTCTCTGGCTCTGTCTACTTCATTTCCCCTCTAATTAGGCTTTGCCCTCAATTAAGTTAATGATGCAACTTTTCCTATAGATCATTTGCCCCTTCAATCAATTAGCAGAATATGAAGGGTGCATCCCTCTTTGGCTTTGGATTTGCTTGCCTCGGGGCAGACTGTTCAGTTCACAGAAGTACTTAGGCAAAGCAAGTTGTTTGCTCTGAAATATATAAATTGCCTAAATTAGGGCTCACAGAAGTATTATCTTGATTTTTTAAAAATTAAAAATAAATAAATCAATAAAATAACCCAACAAAAAAACCCAAACAACCAAACCCAAACCCTACAAAACTCTCGGTTATTTATATGACAATACAGAAATAGCTATAGCAATCTGGAACACCAGAGAAATTATAGAAATGCAGCAGATATTACATGGCAAACATTTTGTTAATTGCATGCGATCACGGCCAGAAAGCAGACCAAGACTAAGCAGTGACTCTCTGCAGGCTCTTTCTTCTGGATTCCTGCGTTCCCTATGTCCCATCACAGATTCTTGTTATCCTCCTTTTCTTGAGTCCTCTTTGACCTCCTCCCCAAGTGAAACAGCCCAGTTGGCCAAACTTACCTCTGCAGAAAGCAGCCCTCAATGTCCTGTGTTACCACCTGCAGCTCTGCTGTGAGCTGGTTTGTGACCACTTGCACATCCCACCGGATTTCCTGACATCGACATCAATCCGTCCCTGCTGTGGTGTAAACCCATCTTGCTATCCTAATGCACTCAGGGGCTCATTGCTCATACTTGCTCTCCAGTGCGCCTCCAAATGCAGGCCGTCTCATGTTTTTCCCTCCAGATTCCTATTTCTCTAAATCCCACCAAAAAAATATTTGTTTCTGCCTTGGTTCTCTCCCTGTCGTTACTCCAACCTTTATTTCCTTGTTTTGTCACCTCGTTTCTTCTCCTTTCTTCTCCCTGCCTTATTTGTCTAAAACACTAATGTGAGGTAATTGTACCTGTTATTCAATCATGCTTACTGTTTCTACTACATCTTCTGCCTTGTATCTCATCTCTAAATCCCTTTTTTCCTCTTGAAGAAGCAAAACAAGCCCTGCATCCCCTCCTTTGATGTCTAGATGCCATGGACCGGCTCTCATTTCTTCTTACTCCTAGTCTGTTTGCTTCATAGACAGCTTTGGTGATAAAACAAGGCGTGATTTTTACCTTCAGGTAACCAGCAAGCAGGAGCTGTCCTGAGGTGAGAACAAAGCAAAGATCAAAGCCTGTTAGTTTTACCACAAGGTAAACTTGCTGAGGTCATCCCTACACCTTGGCCAGGAGTTGACCTCAGCAAGTTTACCTGGTGGTAAAATGACAGAGCTTGATCTTCACTGTGTTTTTATACACGAATCTACTGTGCCTTTTAATTATTTGGGGTAAATAAATTGCCTCTTTTCAATAGGCAAGGGAAGCCCTTTTTCTCTCACTTTTTCTTAGCCACATCTCTTAAACTGCATATGACAGCATTCTCCTTACTCATAAAGAAGTCTTTTATTTATAAATAGTCCTCTTTCTAAAGCCAGGTAACTCCTTTTTCCTAACTAACCTTAGCTTCTTTTCTTAGCTGCTGACCTCCAGTTTGTTTGGATTCATTGTCTGGTTTAGAAGACATAATCTTTGGGTGAAGTGATCTGACTTGGTCTGTGCTTGTTCACATCTCTGGTCGCAATCCCCCATATGTACAAATGCTCCTTACGACAAAGAAGAAAAGCGGTCTTTAATGAATAACTTCCCTTACTTTTAGCACTAGCTAAAAATAGGATGTTAACACTGCCTAATGCCTGCTATAAAATATTTCTCTTAAAAAGAACGCAAGAACTTGTAGTTACAGTGGGAACATGGCGTATGTGCAATGAAGAATCTTCAAAGATCAAGATTGTCAGGGCCACCAAGGCAGCTCTGGTGAGGCGAATCTGGCAGCAATAAGGCAGGCTCTAACTTCGGGGATGCTGTGGCCCATCCCCATCAGAACTTCATAAGCCAGGAAAATCTTCCTGAGTCTTATTTCACCGTTGTGCTAGGCGTCAGCAATGCATATGCTAGCACCAAGCCCAGCAGCGCAGCACACCAGAGCAGCAATCATGTTCCTCCTGCCTAACAGCCTTTGGCAGGATGCACCACCAGCTAAAAAGCATCAGGATTTCCACCGGACAGGAACATTTTATACTGTAAGATGGCAGAGTCATGTTTTGTGCTTGATTGTGTAGCCTTAACATGAAGCAAGAACCCTAGGCTGTACTTCAGAACAATAAATCAAAGAAGCAGTTTTACAGTATCCACATTATCCAGCTTCCCTCATACCCTCCCTGGATATACATGTGTCCATCTTCCAAGTCTGAGCATTGTGTAAATGGCTCACTTTAGCTTTAAGTGCTCAAATGACATTCTGAACCTGCAACACTGTGTGAGTAGGTAGAGTCTAAATTATATCCATTTTACGAAGGGGGCAATAGAAATAGAGCACAGAAGGTAATTTGCCTGAGGCCACAGGGCAGGTTGCTGTCAGCACCAGAATGAGCCCAAAACTTCTTGTTGCATGCCTGTATCCAGTCCCCTGTGCAAGTCACATGTGAGTGCTTTTTCAAATACGTTAACTCTTCAACACATTAACTGACTTCAGTTTAGAAATATGATAAAACTGTTTTTTTCCTTCTTTTTGTGAAAAGTATTTGAAGCATTCTTGAGGGTCTGTATGTACCTTTTTTAGTAGTTTTATATAGTAGGATGGCTGATTTCTCTGAACTGTTTAGTTGCATTTACTTGCCACTTTTGCAGAGCACGTTTCAGTATACTCCTAAGCATACAATGTGTGTGCAAAGTTCAGTTTGATATAGCACGACATTCTTCCAGTGGTGAGAGTGTTATCACTCCGTTGGTTTAAATCTAATTTGCACGTCATGAGACAAGCAAAGGAAGACAATGTTTTACCATATTTTGAATAAGCAGATAGCCAGAGGCTTTTTCCAGGTGAGTAAGAAAGAGATCATTTGTTTATTTAATATACATAGTTAAACAAGGTCATTTTTATAAGGCAAGGGTATCTTAAAATGATACTAAAAATGCAGTATTTGTTCCTATCGTAGTTCATGCTATAGCCTTACAAAGAACGACAAGGACATGTTCTTAACTCATAAATACTACCCTTTGTAAGTCACAGATTTCTTAAGGGAAACTGAATAAAATGCATGACAGTGTAAAACTGGATGTCTTAAATCAGCAGTTCAAGGGGAACTAGAAAATAAACACAACTGAAAGTGAGATTGGAAGTATCATGCAACATATATTTGATATATCATGTCCTTAGAAACACAGCATTTTAATGAACAGACATTTACCAGTTCAGCCACCAGCTGTCTTTAGCAAGTTTGGTAAATAATGAAGATAAGACAATCACAGAAACTATTAAACATTTAAAGCAATGGAGTCAGAATGACAAAGGATAGGATTCATGTCAACCAAAATAAGCTATCAAGTCTGAGTTGGTTTTTTTTTTATGCTCCCTTTGTCTACAAAGGGGAGTGATGGACATCTCCAAAGGGTAGATGATCCCTTCTTAAGACCAATGACTAAGACTGATGTAAAGAATTGCCCACCTGAAGTAGCTATTTTTCTCAACTGACTATTGAGGGCACCTGAGTGACCAGACCTAGATCCTTCTTTCCATATGCCTTTCAGCAGCAGAAGTTCAGCTCTGATCCTGCAAACACTAAACACACACATAAATTTAAGCACCTGGCTGGTCTGGCAATGTGGAGGATCCTCTCAGAGCATTTACAGTCAAACATGCATGACTGATTGCAAATCTAGAGACTAAAATATCCCTTTTCAACATATTCTGAATGCCTGGGCTTCCATACCTGTCTAGAAACTCAAATATAGCTGGGATTTTCCAAGATTATGATGTGAAGTCTATCTGGAAAAAAATATATGATAAGTGCTTGCATAGACCTGATTCTTTTAATTTCTAGTAGCATGGAAATCTTTGGAGTAAGGATTTGTATGAGATAATTTGACAACTGGATTTTTTTTTTATCTTATCTACTCTGGAAAAGCAACGACAAAGTTGAGTTCTCACAAATAGGCAAGCATACCTCTTAAAGTAAATTTTGCTTATAATATGGTACAGCTGTCTTCAGAAAGCAAATATATGGACACAATGGGAAGGATCAACAGTAAACCTTTACGTTAGTTATATTGTGTCAAAAGACAAAACCAGTCAGTAACACCATGAATGTTCGACCGGGTAGACAACAGTCAACTCAGCTTCCCACCTGCTTTTATCTGATCTCATGACCTAGAGAAATATGTGCTAGTGACAGAGCACATACTTCTTAATGGAGAAAATTTTGCTGATTATACTTGGTGACATCTTGTGTCATTGCATTGTACTGGTTTTAGCTTCCATCAAGAAATCGAAAATGTATGTTGCGTTACAGCTATCAAATGTAAATGGCAAGAAGTCTCTGTTACTGAAATTGAATGAGAAGAAATGCTGAAGTCTTTAAAAAAAATCCTATTTCAGCCAGTTTCTTAAGATCTTAATCTTTTGAATGTTTCCTTCCTCTTCCAAAAAGGAAATAGAAAAAAGAAGAGTAGAAGGGTATTTATAAAGAAAAGAAATTGGATGAAAAGAAGAAAACCTCCAGCATGTGTCTAGGCCTGTATGAAAGCTTTCATAAGTAGGAGTACAAAATAAAGTGCCTTTCTTTCTCCAAAATAGCCGAATGAACTGACATTAAAGATAAATAAATAACTAAATAACAGGAATCTGTTTTGATTAATTGGAATTTGAAAATTGTATTGATTGAAATCAATTCAACATATTTGATGGGTACGGACTGTGATAGCTGATCTCTTGTCCCAGGACAAAGCTACTAAGGTTGAAATAGCTTTCCTCCTCCTGAGCTGTTCTCTCATCTGTGTAATGAGTGAAGTTGTTTCTACACTGTTCTGTTTTATTTCTTTCAAAAGCCATAAAATTCCCATAAGTTTTTCCCTTTGCCTTCCTACCCAAGAGGAAAGACATATTTTCTCTCTCACCTAAACAAGCCAGAGTTCTCTACCTGTTTTTTTTTTTTTTTTTTTTTCCCTAGCACGTCAAAAAGTGCTCATGAAAAAACTTTCCTGTGGAACAGGGAGTTGGAAGAAAGAAAAGAAGTTTTTGAAAATTGAGCTGTAATATATTTGAGATGGATGTGAACAGGACATTTTTGCTTTCTTCATCTTCTGTCTCTTTATCTATGAAGAAGTAACCCTTCACCTATCACTGAGGTAAATGCAACATCCTTGCAGTAAAATGAAGTCAGTGGCCATGAGGACTCCACAGCTGTAAATGGGGATGGATGGAGTCTTTCAGACTCCAGACCCAGAGACATCTTCTGTGATGTCTGGACATAGGGCAATGAACACTGAACACTAGGATCACCGGTGAAGGAGTCTATCATTGTGCTTTGTGTTGTCTTACGCTGCACCACATATCAGAAAACCTAGAACTTCTCAGTGACATCCTTCACCTTCCCCAGGTAGACTGTACTGAGGAAAATGTAGCAGCAGGTGACAGAGTGTATGGCTTGCAACAGCTAAGAAACCTTTGTGTAGAAGAACAGAGACTAATAATGGGTATCTGGAAGCAATAATGAGTACAAAAGGAAGAAAAAGTTGAGAACCACTTTGATGTTATGAAGAGGTAATGTTTGTGGTCTCTTTTTTTTTTTTTTTTTTTTTTTTTTTTAACATTTTCCTCTTTCCACCACATCCATATGTGTCTTGTCTGGATTTCGTTTCAGCCAGCTGCTCTGCACCCATGCACTCGTTTCAGCAGTGCACCGGAGCAACCAGCTTACATTACAGCTGTATTCCTTTCTGCAGCCTTGCTCCGTGAGGCTGGTGGCCAAGTCTTGAATGGTCTAAGGACTCTTGTGTCAGTGATTCTCGACTAATTTTGGGGGTGCAGGGAGCAGGGTACACTTTTCATTATAGCACCAAAAATTCAGAATGGCACTGTTTAAAATGGAAAATAATAACTGGATACATATTTTCCAAGAGTTGCAAGTAGATAGTAGAAAACTATTCTCTTCCATATGTGGGAACCTTAGGAAAAGGTTGGTTGCAATGGGGGCAAAGTGAGGAAAAAATGGAACAGGGTCAGTATCCAGAGCCTCGGTGGGGTGCTTGTCCATAGCAATGCTGCTTTCTGAAAAGATTCGTGTCCTAACCAATGTGAATCTTAGCCACCACTTCCTTTTTAAAAAGACTGTAAGGTTGGAGGTCTGCACAGGAATTATTTGCTTTTTTTCAAGCTGGCTGGCTGGCAAACAAGAGCAGAATATAACAATTCACCTGAAGAGCGGTGATTAGGCTTATGAACTATCTGTGGGGAGATTTGAAAGAATAGTTTATATAGTTGTTTAAGAGAGCAAAGGTCACTTATAAGGGCAAATTAGTATTTATTCACTTAGAAGTAGTGTATTGCCAAGTTTATTGAATATATTTTATATCGTATTGGCTGAGTACATTAATTCTGACATTTTCACAAAGATTTTTCTCATGAACCATAAAGAAATGGGTTTTGGATATTTTTTTTTTTGTCGGGTTGCCGTGATTCCAGTTCCACTCACATAATTTGGGTTACATATTATAAAGGCATAAAGATGCTTCAATGTAATAACAGAAAAAGAGAACTTTTTCAATAGTTCTCCTTCGCCTCAGATGTCCTCTCTGTTCTTACAAAAACGACACCAGGAAAGATGAAACACACAGATTTTGAGGAAACTGCATGCAAACTTCATAGGTGGACTGAAAAAAAAATCAGCTAGAACTATATGGAGAACGTAATACTTTGAATATTTCCCATATTCAGAACCACTAAGAGAAACCAATGCCAATATAAATATTGTCTTCAGTATTGTTCATGACACTTTCAGGACAGTTGAGGTATCACTTTGAGGCAAAGCATAGTTTTAGTTCAGGAAGAATCATGATGGTAACCTTTGATCTTTATTTCCTACAGTTAATACCATAATAATTCTTTTTATCCCATCATGTACATACACATTCCTAGGACTTAAAACCAGTGGTTGTGCAAGAAGTTATTTGTAGTTTAAATTAAGTACTTGGATGATAAATCAAGAGGTTTTATACAATACTAACTTGTGATAAATCATTTTTATGCTGTTTTGCTCTCTCCAGTACTGCACCACCTCCAACTCATACCAGCTTATAACAGATGCTGTATGAACTTTTTTCTGCTTTTTTATTTAAACAAATCACAACCTTTTGGGGGAAGAAGGCAATTTCTTGTGTGTTTGTATGACACTAAGCACAATCTGAGTTAAGCAAATAGAAATAAACAAAAGTGAAATAAAAGAAAGACTGATCATTCTTGGTTTTAAAAAAAGCAATTTCCCTAAACTGGAAAACTACAGGTGGGATCAACCTCACCTAATTTTCATCTTACCTTTAAATAATTGTATCTAAAACAGGTCAGCAGAATCACCATCTGGAAATGTTTGCTTGTTGACAATAAAGGAAGGCTAAAATGACTAGGTCAGATGTAGACATTGATACTATAGACAGGGAGAGATTTCCTAACCTAAGTTGTTACCTACAGACCACATAGGAGTTTTAATCTTACGCTGCCAAAATTAAAACATTTGTGGCCCAGTAATTACCAGAAATGACATATGTTCACAGTTCCTGCATATTTCAAAATTTAACTAAGTCCGCGTAAAAATTAGGCTTGTTAGGGCCCTTTTTAAAAGAGAGGTACACATGTGCTCAAGGGTAGACTGAGCCTAAGACTGCAATGAGGAGTGATCCAGCTACATGGGAGTAGCTTGTGGCAACACTGATCAGGAGGAGGAAAGGGACATGACAAGGGGCTGTGTAGCTGTGTTGCCTGGCGACCTCTCTGTCATGAGACATGGACAATTCTTCAACATTATAACAGTACAGTGCAGTTACAATGGGGTGTTTCCTCCACTTCTACCCTTCCCCCTTCCTTCCCAACTGGTGAATTCCCCCATAGGCCGGTATCAGTCATCCTGTTAATGGCAGTGGGCTTTAGATAATTTCCATCATTATTCATTTAAATAGGTCCTAAACTACAGAGGAAAGTAAAATTAAACACATGTATAGATGGAGTTGTCTCTAGAAAGCATTTACCCTTATGAAAAGCACATAGAAATAGCCCTTAGAACATGAGAAACTTATAATCACAGTTCATGCACATAATTTATCTTCTCTGTTGCACTTTGATAACTTATTATAGTCACCAAAGCTATTATGCCTTTCTGTGAATACAAGACTTGTTGTTTAAAAATGCCTGATGTATAACAGCGAATTATCCTTCCAGAGTAAGAATGCAATCAAAATCAATGTAATGCCTGACTAATACCACAGAAAGTTGTCCCGCAGCCAAAATAGTCTCAGTGAGTCCATATACTGCATGTATATATAGAAAGACATATGTATATACACATACTTGCCTATTATTCTTATATTTGTTCCTGTTAAAAATTGTATGAGTCAGTACAGGAACAAATAGACAAGTGGAAGAGATAATTCAAATAAAACCATGATTTTTTTTTTTTTTTTTTTTTTTTTTTTTTTACAGCTAACTACTCACAGTTAGGAGTTACACATATTTCTCAGAAGGGGCCATACACAACTTATGTCACACATAGGACTGACATCCATGGGAGTTTTGAACAAAAAGTAGGAGCAGACGACAACTAGTGTGAACCACGTTTGTTCTTGGTCATATTTGCAGTGCCATTTTGATTCAGCTCTGAATATAAACTGTGTGTAAAGGAGTGTTTTAAATAACTATAGACCTAAGGTTGAATGTTGCAAACTTTCGCACGCTAGAATAACACTACTGATAAGCATCTGATCCTGGTTAACTTGAAGTACAAGAGAAGCTCCAGGTTCACAGGAATTTTCTTAGAACAGTAGATGAAGACATCCTAAATTTAAATCAAACGTGAAAAGGTGCTTTGGAAAAATTCTTCCCCCAATATGTTTCTCTCTTATATCAAAATAATGTTACATACAAGACTAATTTGTTGTGATGTTATGCTGTAGTATTTCCCTTGACTTGTGTCCCTTATTATTTAATTAAATGTCATCATATATTTGTCAGACTAAAACATTTGTATTCTATTTTTTGTGTCTTAATGGAGCCAGTGGAGAAATAAGAAGTAGAAATGCCTCGAGGACTACTTTCTTCCAAACATTTTGTGACTGTGGACTGTCTGTAGGTAATTTAATATACTCTTTGCTTTTCTCGATGTATTATGTACTAAAAGATCACCAAGATTAACTTAGATTCAAATGAAATATTGGATCCAAAACCATTTTTGTTTTTCTATTTGCATTCCGTGTGTTATATTATTACCTTGCGCATTACCAATTTGCGTTTCAGACAACGTATTTGAAATGAACTCCACTGTCTTAATGGGGGCACAAAGGGAGGAGGCTTTCACTCAGCTGCACAATCTGATTCTCTTTTATCCTATTGAGGATTCATAGGAGGTAGATGACTGCAGCTAAAGCAAGTTTTGCAGAGATACAGCATAAAGCAAAACCGAGTATCTTTCCTCGCATCACCCTGCGTTCTAACTCAGTGGTAACACTCCTAGCACTGAGGAGATCATTGTTTTATTCCTGGGGCTGTCTGCTGAGACCACCATGAAGTGTGCCAAGTAACATCTGTTGTCCCACCACGTAGTCACCTGATCACTGAGAATCAGTGTGACGCTACCTCCTTTCATTCCTTCATAAAGCCAGCCGAACAGCTGTCTTACAGGATGCGTATTCAACCTAGGCTAGATTTGAATTGGTTACCTAGGACTGAAATGTTTCTTGTGTACCATTACTGACCTCACAGGCAGTGGGGCCATTGCATGTTAGAAAATGGTTTTAAATTGTCCATTTGAGAACCGTGGGAAGAAAGGTTTTAACTGTTGTACCCAGCTGAGACAAGACGATACTGCAGTGTGCTTGATTGGGTAACTGTGTGCTTGTGATATAAGGACTTGTAAGTATCAAGGAAAGCAGGGAACATTTGCCTTTTTGAATCTAACACTGCTCTTAGCCCATGTTCCAGCTGATGAGATCAGATGCCTTCAGATGAGTTCTTCTTAACTGACATGAGTTCAGTAAAAATGTAAAAAAAAAACCCTAAGGAAAAAAAAAATGTATTTGTACTTAAGGACAAGCAAAGTAAGATACACTGATTCCCAGGGAAAAAAATTTGCCTTGACCCCATCCAGCTGGTTGACGGTCACACTTCTCTGCACTCCTTCCCACTGCCACCTCACAAGTTCTATCACCTCATTTTGAAGTCAGGTACCCAACAGCCTCGCTTGCTAAAGAAAAAAATGAGAGTTCCCTGGTGATGGGCAAGGAAGCAAACCAGGAGATCAGCATTCATGGCAACCTCAATTAGGGTAAAGGAATAGATGTGGAGGGCAGGGAAGAGTGAGAAAGAGATAGCAGTGGCCACAAAGAAAACTGTAAAACCAGCAAGGAGATGTGTTGGCATGCTCTATTTTCCAAAAGGAAAAGTAAAAAAAGGAAGATGAATAAAAATATTTGAACTGCATCAGACAGATTACATGTCAGTGGATTAGACAAACATTGGCCTTTATGTTCTTCACGTCTGCTCATTCAGTTTAGCTGAGGCTTTTTTAAAAGGATTTAAAAAGTCATCTACACTGAGAAACAAATCCACAGGAATATTGCTTAAAGCCTCAACATTCATGAAATCTAAAAATGAACAAAGGCACAGACTGTGTTGTTTTATTTTGCTTGAAATGTTGAATGCCCATATCAATGACACAACACAGAGTGGGGTAGTTAACATTCGATTTAATGTGAGAAATATCTAAATTTGTCTACCTTTTAACAACAGATTGCAAGACATTAAGGTTTTTGTAAACATGAGAGGAGTCAGCCAGGTCTATACTTTTCTATATCTGTCACATTATTCATGGGCACAGTCTCATAGACTATTTACTTGAGCAAATGTACATATGTGCATAAGCATTTACAGAAGAGAAGCCATTACCATCTACCATCAAAGTTTCCAGCAAGAGGATTTTTATACTTCTGGAGGAACTAACTCAAACACAACAGCAGGCTTTGATGGTTTGGTTCAGACAGACCAGTGATTCAGAGCATCTTTTATTTATTTATTTTCTTCTTTGGTATTCAGTAAATATATCTGGGCAATTAGCAACAGTTAAATAGCTGCAGCATTACCAGCACTGAATAATTTACTAATTGGCAGAACAATTCCCATCTCCTCCATTTAACCGGATATTTGTTTTATGTGTGTGCTTGATATGCAATATTTACTCCTGATAAATTGGGGGAGGCAAGTGTATTTGCTTTTGCTAAATCAGGAGTAGCAAAACTTGTGGTTGAAGCTATGATTATTATGAATATGACATTGAAAATGGGAATAGAAAAACACTTTCATACTTTTTTTCTTTTTTTTTTCTTTTTTTTTTTTCTTTTTGCCAGGGTAGGACATCGTTGGTGCTCTGTACTTTTTAATCATGACTCTTAGGATTTCAGTGAAAGAAGATTAAATTTTATTTGTCTCAAAAACTTCTTTAAAGCCTTTTTATCCATCTGGTAGCTTCTAGTATAAACATTCTGCTAGCTATTTAAAAAAAAAAATAGATGGCTTTTCCTCTTGCCTTTTTTCTCTTAAACAGAGATAAAAATTTAAAAGTCAGTTACAATAAAGGGGTGAAATCATGAGCTCTTTGTTAAAGTACTTTTTTAATACAACTTCTGCTGTTTTTATAACACGGGCAACCGATATTCTACTCATGTGGTTTTCAAAGAGGAAACTTTTAGTTTCCTCATTTGGTATGAAAACAGTATCAAAGTGAACATGGTTTGTTCTCAATTTCTTTGCACTATCTGATCTTTGTAAGTAATCTATAAAGACTTAAACCATAGGACATGCAGGATACTCAAGTTACAAGTGCCCCAAGGTCTTAAGAGATCTTGTCTGTGGCGTACTTTAGAGTTAGAAGGAGTCATTGCCCTAAAACAGGGAGAATGTGAAGCTTAGTGATTTAAGTCTTTAAATTCTGGCATTTTAAAGGCAGCAGTGTCACTATAAGTAGGACCAACATTTCATCTGCCTTCATATGTTGAGATTTATTTGCCATCACTCTCTATGTCCTCCATTGCTGGTCACATTGAGAATACCCAAAATAGTTAGAATTCCGTGTAATTCAATGCCTGTTGGAGTTCTATCCAAATAAATGTCTCTCTGTTCATTTTTAACATTAAAACATGATGCCAACAATCAGGAACAAGTTTAAAGTATTTTTTTAAAAAAGAATAAATGAAAGAAAATAAATCAGTAGTGATAGAAAGTTGTTCTGAGAGAAGCAGCAAGGAAAACTTTATCTTAAAATATTGGAAATATGTTTATTTGTTTCAATGGAAGAAAACCAGAAGCTCAGCTTTATTTCTCCACTTGTAGATGTATATATGTGAGAGGCTTGAAAATGTAAGTTGCCGAGCAGGAGCTCAGCTGGTACAAATCAGCATGGTTATTGAAGTCGGCGGAACGAAAGGAGGGTTTCACCTTCTCAGCATCTGGCCCTCACACAATGTGAACAGCTGATGTTTCAAAAGGTAAAGAACGTATGTACAAGCAAGAGAGACATGCTGAACCTTCTGTGTACACCTTGTTAAAAGTCTGTGGCTTTGATTAAAGTGAATTCAGTGTCTGCTTGACAGACAAGATTGACAGAACAGGAAACCGATGTCTTCCATTAGCCCCAGAGTAGATAAAAGCAAAGGGAGGCAAATGCATCTCCCCCCACTCAGGAAGGGTTTCCTTTAGGACAGAGCAAGCCATTAGCTTTCAAAGGCTTTCACCCCTTGTGATAAAAATGCTGAATATCAGACCAGTCATACATGAATGTCTGTTTATCTCAGTATGCTTCATTTTTTTTTTGCTGGTAGGAGATGTTTAAAAAAAAAGGTAAGGAATGCAAGTGGAGAGAAAACCTTCCCCTTGTGCCCTCCTGGCTTCTGGCAATCAGCAGTTTACAGACTTGCTTTGCTAGACACAGCAGCTACGCTGCCAGTAACGTATGGGACTATCCCGCCTTTGAAACACATCCATCTTGTAAACAAGTGAATTTAAGCTATTTCAGAGTATAAACAAACACAAATGGACCAATCACCATGTTAGAGCATATGAACGATTCAGCTTTTTAGCAGGATTTTTTTCCTGATCACTATTGCTCAATTCTGAACCCATCAAAAGTGTCTCTTGCAAAGTCTGTTCTCGTCAGTAAGGAACTCTGGTTATATAGGGGCTTTGGGGACATAAAAGTCCTCTATAAATAGAAGACTCGTTGGTCTCCAAATGAGAGGATACAGTTCTGCCTGATTTCTTAAATCCACCTTTCCAGAGCATGTACCAGATAGCAGAGGTAAGCCAAACTGGTCTGAAAAATTTGGTGTATTTCCAAGGGTGAAAAAGAGAGAATTTTTCATTTTGAAATGCTGTTTACCATTGCTTCTGGGGTTTTTTTATGCATAACAAGAATTCTGCAATCACTTAGGAGAAAAATGTGAAACCTTGTTAACAGCAATAAGAGTCTGTTATTACTTATTAAACATTTAGAAGAAAACAAACCTAATTTTAATCTAATCTTTTCTACACAGTCCCATGGGTTAGGGTTAGGGTTTTTTTGATGTGTCTAGTGGGTTAAAGGATAGCACATGCCATTCTGAGGCAGCATTATGAATGTGAAAGCTAATAGATTTTAAAAAGGAGTTTAACAGTCATTTTAGTGACTATCTTCTTCTGAATCTTTCAGCCAATTTTTGTGGTTTTACTACTGCTTTCATCTAGAGTGTTCTCTGTGGGTTTTATTCCCCGGTTCTTTGCCATCGTATGTAAGACTAGCACAAACAACCATGACAAAGAAACAAGAACTTTTGCCCACGAAATGCAGTTTAAGTTAGACACAATATCATAAACAAATAGAGCAGGACCAGTAACTGAGGAACAGAGGAAATCAATGACAGAAAGGGGGAAACAGCCCTTTTCTTCTTGCATGTACACTGTAAATATTTATTTTGGTCTTTTTTCCCCTGATACAATCACAGGTGCAAGGAGAAGTGGTTTGTGCCAACCTAAAGCGTATTGACAGAAAGCTAGCTGCTGAAAGTGGGGGTTTAAGGAGGAACCTTAAGGAGGCGAGACAGCACCGTGGGGGCTGTTTACTGAGCCAGATTTAATTTGCAACATTAACCACAGAAGTTAAAATAATGGCGGTGTCACCGCGGTTGAAGCTGTGCTGAAATCATTGGGCCAAGTTTTGTGCCATCAAACCGTCCCCTGCCCTGCACACGCCGTTGCGTTGATCACTTCCCGGTGTACAGCCACCTGCACCACAACACCTTGAGGGGGAAACGGTAAAGGTCCGAGGAAGAAAAAGCCCTCTGTGGGTCTTAGTGACGATATGTCCCTGCCCATGGCAGGGGGGGTTGGAACTAGATGATCTTTAAGGTCCCTTCCAACCCTAACGATTCTATGATGCTATGATATCCAGAGGGGTAGGGAAAGGGGAAGAGAGAGGCTGAAACAGTGGAGGGGGTGTGATGATTCAGAGCGCACCAATGGTATTGCTTACCAATGGAGCCCCTACTGAAAATGAAAGGTGCCTTCTTCCAATGTGGCTGTAAACAAGCTCACTTTTGGGCATACTTGGATGCTTACTTCTCGCTGCAGACCAGAGGGTGTTCCTGGGGGAAGGAAGGAGCTTAATGTGTTTGGCCTCTATAATACTTGGACACTATAATACTTGGAATATAGCACGTCTATAATACTTGGATGTCTCAGACATGCATTTTTAGGATGTTATGTTGCTAACAATACAACATTGCTAACAATATATTATTACTCAAAAAAAAAAAAAAAAAAAAAACCTGCACAAAAACCCACAACTAAAAAAACAAACCTTTGGAAGGTTCGTATTCTCACTGATACCTGAGGGCTATAGATTATATTAATATAAGATATAAGTAGCAATGCCAAAATACAAATCTGGAAGACTGCAAAGTATGGATGTGGGAAGCTTTCCAAGGATTTCAGATGATGAAATGGGAGTGGGCAGTAGAAGTAAGTTCGTTGTCCTTGATGTCTTTTGAAGAGCTTTTGATAAAATAAACATAATAAAAATGCTGCTTCTACCAAAGCATTAAATAAATAACATTTACAACCATCTGAACCTCAAATTGATCACCAGCAGTTTGGGACATAATAATTATTTTCTTTTATGGCAGATGATATGTTCTCTTCTATTTTCATAAATATACATACACACCACCAGATACACATGCTCTTAAAATAGCAATACTACTCATATATAGTATCCACCTGCTTCTCAAAACAGAAGTTCTCAATAAAGGAACTGAAAGTAGGACTCTTCACATCCTAGTTGTTTCATCTTTCTAGCTCATTTCATTTATGTATTCATATTCTATCTTTTTATATATCTCTAAATACAACTCACATACCACATAAATGTAGGACTTCTTCAGCTCACTGCAATATCAGTGTAAGACATAGATTTCCTTGCAGTCATCAAATAATTTCTGTTTTGACATTGGAATACGTCAGTGAAACTAGAAGAGCTTCTTCCTCTGCATTGTCTCCTTTAAAAAATCCCAAATGACATCCCATGGTACACTTTCACCTTTATAAACATTTAAATCATACATTCACAAATATTCGCAGCTCTCTGTTGAAGGAAAATGTCTCACTGATGGAAGAACGTGCCATCAGACTTACTTATAGTAAGTATTTCAAGTACATTACCAATCCAACCAATTACTCTGCATGTAAACCATAACAGGCACTTGATTAGGCCTTAGTCTCACTTATTTCTTATTTTTCACAGTGTCTTTTGCATAGCATGTAAGACATTCCCCTAAATGAACCTTTTCATTGTGCTTAATTGAAAACCAACAAAGTCAATGTGATTTGGATTCATTTGACCAAATATAGACATCAGTATCTTAATCATCATAAATCATAGTGTAGATGTAGTTAACATCCGAAATAGTCTCTCTGTGCTCTCATTTATGTTCAATCAAATGAAATAAGCACTTCTAGAGTATGATTCATCTCATCCTAAAATAGACGATGAAAATAGGTCAAATGACTCTTATCCTTAATGTACCTATTTCTCTCTGTTGGCTATGAAGGGAATCTTAGGTGACTGCCTCAGATATAGACACATGAAGTTTGTGAATCCCACCTTGTCAAGCTTACCAGTGATGTTTATGGCTCTGAATAAGATTCATTTATTTAAATCCTGAAAATTGTGAAAAGTGTCATATTTCTTCAAGATGTCTAGGTACTCGTATATCTGTGTCTCTCAGTGCAATTCATTCATGATCTTCACATAATGCCTCTGTTCCTTTGAGTTCATTGTGACTGCAGCTCTGCTATAAAAAACAGTTGCCTAGAAAATAAGAAAAGAAGCAGGCCTGTGGTGAATCTCCCTTTGCATCTCGAACTGAGCATTTCAGAAGTAACTTAGATAAAATTAAGCTGAGGTGCAATCCTTTGATTTTTCTTTCATATGATAATTGTACAACATTCCTCCAAACTCTATGACCCATGAGCTGTTTTACACTTCAGGGGCAAAGAATTAAGATCTTTAACAACGGTGTGATGTGTTTTTACTACAATGCCAGTGAAGTTACACAAATGGCTTACATCGCTTTAGCAAAGGATTAGCTCTTTTACTAATGTTCAGTGCCTGATTACCTCCGTCCTCCCAAGTTGCACCCCTAATTATACGTAAATGTTAGAACATTTGTTCAGCCAGGGACTCATACTTACATTCCATATTGTATTTGTTTGCCTCAGCATGTCGCTGGGACAAGTTTAGGGAAAAGGCCCTGTATGTCTTCTGCAACAGATGAACCTGAATTCCTCTGCAGAGCTGTGAGGTTCAGCCCACTCTTGTGTTCAGAAGGCTGGCCATCTGGAAGTGTTTTACAGCTTTCATTAATAAAGAGATTTATTGAACGCAGTAATATAAAATACAAATAACTGAATCAGAGAAGCATTATCTGTGTTACTAACATTGACATTCAATTCAAACAACTGTATATTTTCATACTTTACATCTGACTTTCCATATTTTTGCAGTGACAACACATTTATCACCCTGTTTTGCTTGATGCATGAGGCTCCATACAATATGCTGTGTGAAGGGCAAGGATGGGCATCCCTCGTTAGGGTGTCGAAGGAGGTGGATGTCCCCACTGGAACCGACTGCGGAGGGACAACACCATAGGACAGGGTTGTTTTACAACGCACTCTATACGCAGTGGCTGATGCAATCCTCCTCTGGAGTGTTTCTCAGAGAAAAAATCAATGTGTCTCAGGAGCAAAAGAGAAACCTTATCACCCCTAGGAAGGAGTTGCACGAGACATAGTAGTAGACCTATGTTTGCAAGACAGGCATTTCTCAGGCCTGACAACAACTGCCCTGGAAGAAGCTGGTGGGTTTTGGGAGCTAGACAGTGGGCACTTGGAGCTTTTAGCATTTTTGAAAAGGATTTTGGTTTTTCCGTCATCTATGGGAAGGACTCCAAGCAACTTGAATGTCTATATAGCTCTTTGCATCCACATCTTTGACAAAACCAACTCCTTGCTAGATCTTTTTACCTCATTATCTGCTACCTTATGCATCTATGATTGATAAGGACTGCATCTTCTTATTCTTGCCAAAAAGTTAAACAACATGAGATCCGATCCACATGACTAGGGGACTTTGAACCAAGCATTAAATCCCTAGGGATGGGTTGCCCCTAATGCCCAGGTTCCCAGTATCAGAGAGTCACTGCATTATAAAAAGGCTTTGGAGATGCTTAAACTGTAGGTACAAATTTGGAGTAAAAATTAGGTGGACTGGACTGTAGCCTATATTGGCATTTATACTGTTGTCTTTACATCTCTGTTAAAATTGTTAGAACTGCATCAAAGGACTAAATCTGCCTGACTGTAATGCATACTTCAGATCTGGGAAAGCAAATGTAGTGGTTTACATACATTTTAGTCTGGAAGCTTTATCCCTGCTGTAAGATCATGAGTCCAATTGATGCTAATACAGTTCACAAAGCAACACATGAATATAATTGAATTTCTTCTGATGTACAGTGTAATTATCTCAGAGATCAATAAAGGAGCTAAATGAAATTTACCTCCTATGTTAGCACTGACATATTATTCACTCTTTTTGGCTATTGATCTGTAGTAGATACAAACTTTTTTTCTCTTTTTAATTCTCTTGCACATTGTTATAACATTGCCTACTCTGAAACACATTATCTGAAACACATGAGTGCCAGTGTCTGTTATCACTAGCAACAGCGACCAGATGAAAATTCTTATGATTATTTTTTACTCTGTTAATTCTCAGTCAAATCCCACGGTTGCTTTGGACTATGAGAGACGTTTCTCATTCCACTTGCACATACTACATCAAATCTCTGTTGCTCTTCTTCACCTTATTATGAATTCTTTACATCTAAAATGTGAGGATTATGAAGAAATAAAGCTGTGAAAGAGACACGACGATCAGGTCCAAAGGTGACTCTCATTTTTATTCACATTTACTCATTTCTTCTGGGTATTCTGTCCAATATTTAGGTTTCATGGAGTTCAGGTCTTCAGTATCAAGCCGTTCTGATTTTGAGACTATTTGTGGAAAACTTGATTTTTATTGTAACCTACTTAAAAGTTACAAACATAGAGGCTTTGGTACTTAATATATGCCTGCTTTGTTCACTACAGCTATCCTTGAAGCTAGGTTGAAGACAGTAAAGAGAGAGTTGGTGCTCGTATTGTCCACATCTGCCCTATTTTGAATCCCATCTTTGGAGAGACATAAACACAATGCCTTTGCTAAGTGCAGCTGATAGGTCAGCTGAATATAACACACCTAGGCTTGACACAAATCAGTGCAGCGTAAGGCACTGCATAGTCTAAACCAGTATGCCTGTGCTCTCTGTGTAGTAAAGCATTTCTTGGGAGGAGAAAAGTCTCACTCTCTGAACTGGGTTATATTCATTTCCACATTCTCGTAGCATGCTGTCATTCCCAAGAAAAAAATGGCAGTCCAAGTCTGTGCTAAAACAGGGAGTGTCTGTCTGTGAACTCTCGCACCGAGCCGAGTTTTAACCAGCTGTCCCGATTGCCTGAATATCCTCCTCTTGTGATCGTGTGGCACCAAGTGCCCAAACACCACTTTTCTGCGGATATCAGAGATTTTTATGTTGTGGGCCAAGAGCAAATTAGATTGATAACCATGCACGACTGTCTGGCCCTGTAAGGCTGGACACGATAGATGTTTTCTTTAGCATTGCTCTTCTGTAAGGTAACATTCTGCATTTTACTTGATTCACAAGTGTAAGCTAAAGAAGTGCAGGAATGATCAATAACAGATGCTAAAGGATCTAATTACAGAAACTGACATAGTCACATTTTTAAATGCAAACACACTAGTTTATTTAGAGACACACATGCGCTCTATATTCATTAGTCTTGAATACATACCAACATGGATTAGGAAAATAAAACAGTGTGTCCCTTGCGATCTGATTTCAGTGGTACTGTCTTATGTTGTGTTTTGGCCAGACAACTCCACAAGGAAGTTTTTTGTAGGAATACTTTGTACATGTCCACTTGGTAAAGCCTTCTGCATTATATGTGGATTCAGTTTTGTGGAGCCATAAACTGAATTTATATTTAAGTCTTCTACGCACCTTTTGCTTACCACTTAGAGGAGACAAAGAAATTTTCTGGTATTTCTGGTCTCATGACACCTTTAGCAGGATTAAAAAAAAAATTCTTTACGATATCATTTTGAAAACTTGCCTTTCAGATAGTTCAGGAGCGGTTCCAGTCATCACCTTTACTCCAAAAGGTAAATGCTAAAGTCTACATAAGTATATTTGAAGATATCCAGATTGGTAACCTGTCTGCCCCTACATTAAGCTCCCAAACTGGGTACCTAGGCGTCAGCAGATAAAATCTTTCATAGGTGCTCAGAGACATCCATTCCTTTCTGTTGACCATGTATTTACAAAGTACATATTAAGTTTAGTCTAACTGTTTCATTGGTTTCCTAAAGTAGAGAAACAGTTCAGGTGTCTCATCCAACGGTTAGGATGTCACAATGTATTTTTAGCCTGGGAATTCCAACACAACGTATTTTATGTCTGGATTTTAATATATATTTTATATTGTATGTATTCACATATTTATTTATTTTTTTAAAATGCTGCAAAGGAACTAGTGATTTTGGACTGTACTTAGTTCTTGATGTACTTTAAAGGGGCTGAATTTTCCCAAGGCTGATTGTCACATCTATATTCAGACCTTTATAGTTTCTCAAGTTTAACATCGTAGTGCTGACACCCACTGAAAGCACAGGCTGAAATCATTGTCTTCTCTTATCTGGTCTTGCCTCGTGTCTCTTTTGATATGAAAATCTTAATTAATATTAATCATATTTTATTAAACTAAAAGTAGTATTTTGTTTCTGTGTATTCCCTATAATATAGGAATCAATGAGCTCATCACAAGCTACTAAATTGTTAGAAACAAGTCAGACTACTGTGTGTCTTAAAACATACATTCTTAAGAAGGGTCCTCTTAATTCGAGTGAAAGGATTTAATATTTTGGGCGTAGGAGAATCTGAGTTCCCTCATGCTGTCATTATAAAAATCCTAGTGGCAACAGGGAGAATTTTATCACCACCATGAAGTTCCACAGAGTTTACGGAAATATTTTTACCTTCCTAGGCACCTTCTCTCATTTTCGTATTCTTTAACTGATTCAAATTCAGTCTTCCCAAGAGCACATTTTAATATAATTTACTAGTAGAACCTTTTTAATGGTGATCATAGAATCATAGAATCATATAATCTTCATGGTTGGAAAGGACCTTTGAGATCATCGAGTCCAACCATACACACACAAAAAATAAAAAACCTACAATCTCTGTCACTAGAGCATGCCCTGAAGTGCCAAATCTACACGTTTCTTAAATACCTCTAGGGATGGTGACTCAACCACCTCCCTGGGCAGCCTGTTCCAGTGCCTGACCACTCTTTCAGTAAAGTCATTCTTCCTAATATCTAACCTAAACCTCCCCTGCCGCAACTTCAGACCATTTCCTCTGGTCCTGTCATTATTCACCTGGGAGAAGAGGCCAACACCCACCTCTCTACAACCTCCTTTCAGGTAGTTGTAGAGGGCAATGAGGTCTCCCCTCAGCCTCCTCTTCTCCAACCTAAACATGCCCAGTTCCCTGAGACTCTCCTCATATGGCTTGGTCTCCAGACCCGTCACCGGCTTGGTAGCTCTCCACTGGACACGCTCCAGCACTTCAATGTCCCTCTTGTCCAGAGGGGCCCAGAACTGAACACAGTACTCAAGGTGAGGCCTCACCAGTGCCGAGTACAGAGGCACGATCACTTCCCTACTCCTGCTGGCCACACCATTCTTGATACAAGCCAGAATGCTGTTGGCCTTCTTGGCCACCTGGGCACACTGCTGGCTCACGTTAAGCTGGCCATCCACCAGCACCCCCAGGTCCTTTTCTGCCGGGCAGCTTTCGAGCCACTCTTCCCCAAGCCTGTAGTGTTGCTTGGGGTTCTTGTGACCAAAATGCAGGACCCGGCACTTGGCCTTATTAAACCTTATACAGTTGGCCTTGGCCCATCGATCCAGCCTGTCCAGGTCCCTCTGTAGAGCCTTCCTACCCTCAAGCAGATCAACACTCCCACCTAGTTTGGTGTCGTCTGCGAACTTACTGAGGGTGCACTCTATCCCCTCATCCAGATCATTGATAAAGATATTAAAGAAAACTGGCCCCAAAACTGAGCCCTGAGGGACACCGCTAGTGACGGTCTGCCAAGAGGATTTCACCCCATTAATCACAACTCTCTGGGCATGGCCATCCAGCCAGTTTTTAACCCAGCGAAGAGTACACTTGTCTATGCCACGATTCGCCAGCTTCTCCAGGAGAATGCTGTGGGGGATGGTGTCAAAGGCCTTACCAAAGTCCAGATAGACAACGTCCACAGCCTTCCCCGCACCCAGAAGGCGGGTCACATGGTCATAGAAAGAGATCAGGTTGGTTAAGCAGGACCTCCCTTTCCTGAACCCATGCTGGCTGGCCCTGATCCCTTGGCTGCCCTGCACTTGCCGTGAGAGCTCACTCCAGATGATCCTCTCCATGATCTTTCCTGGTATCAAGGTCAGGCTGACAGGCCTGTAGTTCCCTGGATCCTCCTTCCGACCCTTCTTGTAGATGGGTGTCACATTAGCCACCCTCCAGTCATCTGGTACCTCCCCTGTTGACCAAGATTGTTGACAAATGATGGAGAGAGGCTTGGTGAGCTCTCCCGCCAGCTCCCTGAGTACTCTTGGGTGAATCCCATCCAGCCCCATAGACTTATGTGTGTCTAGGTACAGATGCAGACCATTGACTACTTCCTCCTGGATTATGGGTGGGTTGTTCTGCTCTCCATCCTTATCTTCCAGCTCTGGAGGCTGAACACCCTGGGGACAGCTGGTCTGACTATTGAAGATGGAGGCAAAGAAGGCGTTAAGTATCTCAGCCTTCTCCTCGTCCTTGGTTGCAACTTCCCCCCCCCCCCCCCCCGCCTCCAGTAAGGGATGGAGATTCTCCCTGGCTCTCTTTTTGTTGATGTATTTATAAAAATTTTTTGTTGTTGTCCTTAATGTTAGTGGCCAAGTTGAGCTCCAGCTGGGCTTTTGCCTTCCTAATTTTCTCTCTGTATAACCTAACGAGATCTCTGTACTCCTCATGAGTTGCCTGTCCCTTCTTCCAAAGGTGGTAAACCCTCCTTTTATTCCTAAGTCCCATCAGAAGTTCCTTGTTCATCAAGGCTGGCCATTTTCCCCGCCCTTTAAACTTGCGACACTTGGGGACAGCCTGCTCCTGGGCCTTTAAGATTTCCTTCTTGAAGAGCGTCCAGCCTTCCTAGACCCCTTTGCCCTTCAGGACTATCTCCCAAGGGACTCTCTCAACCAGTGTTCTGAACAAGCCAAAGTCCTCCCTCTGGAAGTCCAAGGTGGAGGTTTTGCTAACCCCCCTCCTTACATCACTACGGATTGAAAACTTGACCATTTCATGATCACTAAACCTAAGACGGCCTCCGACCACCACATCTCCCACTAGTCCTTCTCTGTTTGTGAACAGTAAATCTAGCAAGGCACCTCCCCTGGTAGGCTCACCTACCAGTTGTGTCAGGAACTTATCTTCCATGCACTTGAGGAATCTCCTAGCCTGCCTGCTCTCTGCTGTGTTGTGTTTCCAGCAAATACCCAGCAGGTTGAAGTCCCCAACCAGAACAAGGGCTGGTGATCGTGAGACTTCAGCTAGCCGCTTATAGAATACTTCATCTGTCTCCTCGTCCTGGTTGGGTGGTCTGTAGCATACTCCCAGCACAAGATCTCCCTTATTTGCCTTCCCCTTCATCCTTACCCATAAACACTCGACTTTATCTTCCCTGGAATCTAGCTCTATACAATCAAAACATTCCCTAATGTACAGAGCCACACCCCCGCCTCTCCTTCCTTGCCTATCCCTTCTGAAGAGCCTATAGCCATTCATTGCAGCATTCCAGTCATGACAGTCATCCCACCACGTTTCCGCGATGACAACTACATCATAGTTGTACTGCTGCACAATGGCTTCCAGCTCATCCCTGTTGTTGCCCATGCTACGTGCGTTCATGTAGGTGCACTTGAGCTGGGCTACCGTTTTCACCCCCATCCTTGGCCTCCCTCCATCCCATTTCCTTACAAAGAAGATATAATATTGTGTGCTAACCCAAAGTTTCTTCTGTTTTCCCCAGTCAGCCTCTCCATGTTTTTAAAATTTCTGTGTTAATAATGATTACTATTATAGGATCAAATGCTGCTACACCTATGAAATTTAAACTTCTGTGTCATGAAAATCAGCAAAAAGCAATGCATAACATGTTAAGTTGATGAGATGATAACTTGATACAGAATTTTTGGATGAGGATTCAGTAATATACTTACTTTGACAAAAGATGTTTCCTGAAAATACTTACTTTAGTATGGAATCTTCTTGTAAAGTGTCAGTATTTCTGTGCTGATAGATCAATATTTTTGCTGAAACATCAATAATATTGTTGCTAACCCATTTGCTTACGCTACCATTTAAAAAAAAAAAACAAAAACAACCAACCAACCAGACAAACAAAAAAAAAACAACTGTACTCTCTATTTAATTCCCCCTTGCACAAATTGTGCCATTTTTTTCCCGAGGGAATGAATTTGCAAAGTAATTGTGGTGAAGTTTCACTTTGTGTTCAGAAAAAAAAAAATGTGTTCTGCAACAGAAACAGGACATTCCAAGGTGTCCTGCCCCTCAAGTGTTTGTAAAGATGCTGGTTCCTAAACACAAGTAGGCAGGAAGCAAAAACAGGTAGCTTTGCATAGCATTAATTTATAAGAGTTGACTGTACTTCAAATGTAGTTTTTCCTGCCATCTAGATCAGATTCATCAGTAGCCAATCTAAATGTCTAATTGAAGAGTAGCTTTCTGAAGAGTCTGTAACTGTCGCTTGGCTTCATCCTTCTCTGTTTGTTCCTAAGGTTTCTTTCCTTTCTTGTTTTCCTTCTGAAACAACAATGCACTCTATTTTGGGGTTGCTAGTCATGATTCCAGGAATGGGAATCCAACTCTTGAGTACAACAGGCTTTACATAGTAACTTCTTGGCAGAAATTCAGAAATGCTTTGACCAAAGGGAAAGAAAAAAGGACCCAGAATAAGGGTAACTTGAAATGAAAGACACTCACGAAAAAAAAAAAAAAAGTGGAAAAAAAAATCCCATAAAAAATACCTTCAGAACATGAAAGACTGAAGAATTGAGATAAATTGTGATATTTGTTTTTCTTGCTTAATTGAAAGCTTTTTGCTACTCTATCACCAAGTATCATGAATACTAAGATACTTCTCTTCTAAATGTGTATGTGTATATGGGAACATTCTAACCCCAAGCTTGCCAAACATCAAGTCCTTCTGTTTGCTCTCTTTTTAAAATTAACTCTTGATGGAGGAATGGTTCCATTCAGCAAGGGAAGGAGTTTAAGGTTTCCCTAAGTCTGGGGAATTAGCATAAGAATGGTCCTGGAAATGATGAACTGTCTAAAAGATTATTGTGCTCACAAACAAATGGTCCACTGTTCAAGGGTACCTGCATGGACCCTGCTTTTCTCTCCTCCCCCCCATCTCCACCCCCTGCAGCACTGGAGTGATGTCTTTGGAGGCACAGCCACAACAGGAGATTTGGGATTTTGGCACCTGAATGTCCCTCTTTATATGTTTTCCCTCACAAATTCCTTTCCCTCTTTCTAGTTATTTCTGACTGTGCTTTGCCCCGCTAATCATCTCCTCTTCTTGAAATGACTGTCCCAGCTGGCAGGACGTGAACACCTGGTGTTCATATGGTGCTTCTCTCACACCTCACAAAGCTCCAAGAAATAGGTGGTCTCTTCAGTTCTGTCTTGTAACAGTCCTTTTTTTTGGTTTTAAAAACCCCAAATCCCTGTGAAATTTTGCTCTACATTTCCACTTCCATCTTTATCTTCCCTCCCTCCATCCTCAAATCAGTTAAGAGAAAGAAAAGGAGTGAACAGGTAACAACAAAATACACTTTTCCGAAGAAATAACACACCCAGTTATTGCCGAGGTGAACCGTCTCTCTTCTTTCAACATTTATTTATCTGTTGCTAAACGCACCAAAGCAGCTATCATATTTTAAACACAGTCTTTTTCAAGTTATTTAATAAAGTGTACTGTGTATTTATGACTCCTTAACCAGAAAACCATGCCCTAATGGATATATTTCAAGTTCCTGACCCAAAACCCTTAATTAACTGTAAAACCAACATTCTTATTCTTCTTCAGAGGAGTATTATGTTAGCAGATTTGGAAGTTAGTTCTGAAGGGGACTGTTTTTATAGTACCACAGATCCTGAGGGGGGGAAATCATTTTCTATTCCAAGAAAACATCCACCACTAGCACCAGTGAGAAGCTGAGCTCTGGGGTTTTTTTTTAAAGCCCTAATGACTAGTTTTTATTCCATAATCACAGAGCGCCCCTTTCACCTGATGATTTTTATTCTGTCTTCAGTGCACTTCCTTTCCTGCTTCATCATTCATCAGCTATGAAGTCATTAATTTTGAATGGGAGACTCTCAGTAACCAACAGAGAATTTCATTGTAAATCAAAACTCCTCCAGCTGATAAGTTAATTTGTCAGTAAGGCGGCTCGGCAGTCCTTTTGTTTTGTATGGAATTTTCCAGACAGTCCTCTAGGCTGACACCACAGAAATCAGGATCACCATTTACTGTGTGCCTTCAGTCTTGAGGGAGGTCCTAAAAGAAAGCAGAGATGACATATTTTCCCCTGTGCTCCCAAGGTCTCTATACCTACAACTATCTCTGTTCTACTGTCTGCTGGGTTATGCTTGATCATACTGCCAATGTATGGATGCATGCCAAAAAAATGTGTATGGCCATTAAGGAACACTTGTTCTCTGGCTGAAAGGGCCCCTTTACACATATCTGTCCTGAAAAAACTTGCACAAAAGCTTAATCTCCAAGATATGACAGCTAACAAACTCATTACAATCCATATCGGGGAGGGAACAAGTGGAATACAAGGACACCAAGTAGCTCAGATGTCCACTAAGTCTTCACATCAAAACAACAATCATAAAAAAGCTTTGGACCCCGTAATGGAACCAGCTTTTTATCAAACTAGGTGTAGATAGCCGTGCCGAGGAAACTCCACAACACAACACAGGACCTGGTATGTGGAGCTTCTGTTAAAAATCATGTGGAGCCTGGTGAAGCTCAGCAAAATTAAACATGCTGAATTAGCACAAACTTCTCTGTCCAAAGAAATTTTACAGGCCAGATCATCTCCTCTGTTATGACCTGGGTTTGCCCTATGCAAATTGTAAGGTGAGAGAAAGGGAGAGGAGCAAGCAGGTACTTGCTTCATCAGTGCTCTAACCGCATATAGGCTATGCCAGGTGGGGCAGCTGAGCTTCAGTCTAAGTTGGTCTGGGCCTGGCCAGAGGAATCAAGAACGTGATGCTTTCTTCATTCCTCCTGTGCTATGCAGAGCTTTGGTACGCAGGTGCTTCACCTAGCACGCATGCTCCAGAAACGTGATTTTTTTTTAAAGTGAGGGTCACCTCTCACACCAGTATATGTGGACAAGTGAGATAGATAATGGCAAGTCAGTTTTCTATTTGGGACGCTATGTTATGACATTTACCCAATACAGTGTTCTCCAGTGTTGTTGTAATGGTCTTGAAACCAACCTTTGCTCTAATTCATGTTGCTTTATATGCAGAAGGGACTAGCAGGACTTGCCAGGAGGAAGAATGGATGGAGGCAGAACTTCGGAGAGCTTCTCCAGATTTGATTTTTCACTCTGAACTTCCAAGGAGAAGAAGCAAGAGCAAAGTACGTGCCTGGGCATATATCCCTGGGAGAAGTCACTGGTGATGGCAATGTGCTTGGAAGAGCAGCAGTGACTATTCTGCAAATGTGCATCTGCTTTCACTACTGCTCCCTCACTGCTGCTCTCTCTCTTTACTTTTCATCATGGCATCCCCACAGCTGTCCTTTTTCTTTTTCTTTCTCTTTTTCACCTTGGAAACAATTCAGTTCCTTTTTCCCAGTGACATTTGAGGCCATCACTTCGATTCTGATGAGCTACAGAAGTGAGAGAACCAGACCTCCATTCTGACTGCCCTGCTTCTGCTTCCTCTTGGCCCGGACCATCAGGATCACAGCCAAAGCAGCCAAGGATTAATTACAGAGCTGTACGAGAAAGGAGACTCTTCGTACTGGAATTATTACTTATATCACAAAATCTTTTGACTGCTTTTAGCCACAGGGCCCGATCCTGTCAGCAAGACACATGTGGACCTCCCATTAGCTCTATGGGTGTTCCACAGGCAGGCGGCTGGGGACTACCAGCCCCTCTCAGAAGTGTCTAACAGATTTGCATAGGACTATGAACGATGCATACCGACATGCGATTCTCCACATGTAACGCAAATTCAGCCTTACTGCTGAAGTGTTGCAGTAGTTGGAGGAACACGCTTCTCAGATCCTTTCCCAGACTTTTATGATTCAGGGTAGTTAACTGGAAATGCAAAAGCCAGTCGAGTCGCTGGGTGGCTGCTCATATGGAATTTTGGTGCATCTGTAAAGGGGAGAGAAGTCAGCTCGTAGCATACTTTCTGCTATCAAAGGCATGCTGGGCAGTAAAGCTAATTGCATTACGCTGTGTTCAAACAAAAACGCTTGAAAGCAGTTGCGTCTAGCTATGTGAATATGTGCACAGAGCTTATGTATGTGACTGTTGCAGTAAAGTGAAAATGTCTGCCAATGGCAAAAAAAAAAAAAAAAAATTGAAAGACAGAAAAAAGAAATATGTCAGTACTATCTCATGGGGAATTTTCCCTCCAGTTTCTAACCAGTAATATCCTCCACTCATTTGCCCTTTAAGACATTTTCAAAGAAATGGTTTCTTGATCATAAAATAAATCACGACAAAAAAAACCCCCACCAGAACAAGACACTCCATCGCACATGCTGCATCTCAAGGGAAAGGATGAGACAATAAACAGCACGTAACAGATGTTATTCACGTTGCTTCATCCGCTGTTGGAAGGCTCTCAGACACTACAGTTCTGAGCATGGGGAAAGAGCCCCATAGACGTAGAGTAGGGTCACTAATGATGTATCTCATTTAGGACAAGATTAAAAAAAAAAAAAAAAAGATTAATTATTTATAGATTCATAAACAAGGTATTAACAAAAGTAATAATCTTGAAACCTTTCCACCTCGCTACAGCCCTTACAGTAAGATGTTAATACAGTCTTTTAAGAATCCGGGAATTAGTAAAGATTTCAGATTATTTAAAATTTCTGAAGTAAAATATAAATGCAAAATAACAACCTCGGTAACAGCTTATAAGGAGTATCTGGAGCTGTGCTAGCTTTGAATCATGGAGTTTCAAGGGAATTTTTTATTATAGTTTTGGCTGCAGTGCACTCACACCATGTGGGTTTTTGCTTTGAGTTTTAGGTTTGAATGGACCAAGTACTTCAAAGCAAGACTCTAAATCAGGAAAATGCACTCAGTTTCATATGCTTTCCACTCAAAACCATACCTTGGCCCAGATTCCCTCACAACGGAGCCCAGCCTCACTTGAAACTCGGCCCACGTTTGTTGAAAGCGTTTACAAATCCCATCAAAACTGGCCCGAGTTTCAAGTTTGTAATAAAATCCAAACCCAAGAGTTCTGCTTGGCTTCAAATGTCTCTCTGTTCTAGTAATTTCCACTTGTTTTCATTAAAAAGAAAACAAATGGTATAATTCGTGCCGATTTCTGCCTGTTGCACTGGTAAACCTGGATTAACTCCACTAACTGATCAAGGTTGTTTCAGATTCACACCAGGGTAGGTGTGAGCAGGTTGAGCAGGGGTTTTATTAAGATAAAGGTGGGAAGCTGGGTATACTCCAAGGCCAAAACTGCAAAATGCAACGCGCGTCTTTCTGCTGAAGCTAACAAAAGGCAACTGCAGCTCATAGGTTTTCCTGGATATAAGCAAATTCTTCTGGCTTTGAAGGTGGCACTCGAAGTGCCTCAGCATGGTGCCATGCCAAGGGGCAACGTCTGCCCTGCCAAGCCTAGGTTGCGGCAGATCCACCATGCCACCAGCCCCCACCACCCTGTCCTGCTCCCTCCTACCCTTTCTGCCAACACTTGCCTCTGCCCAGTGACCCAGTGAGCAGGCTCAGGGGCTACCATTTGTTTTCAGTTGCATCCAAGCAAGACTCAAAGCAATAATGATGACTAAAAGGACGGATCAGGAACACACAGCTGGGGACACCAGCATGGGTGGGAGCACCGGAGCCTGGATTTAAGGTGGCTTAAACCACCACGTAACCACCCCTGGGCTTGCAGAAACAGGATTGCGTGAATACTAAAGCATCTGCAATCACCAAAGTCTACTATCTCACTGTACATCGCAGATTTGCCGGTGCGCAATCTATCACCTGGCATTAAGAATGACATCACTGACACACCTATTACCTGATCCGCCACCAGACCATGTTGTCTGAGGAAAGCCCACTGAGATCGAACAAAAAAAGTCCTGTGGCTGTCACACACAGCAAATCCAGCCATCAAACTAGGGGGCTACCCAACAGACAGATCTTAGTAAGAACAAGAGAAACGGCATCGCCGATCCACATACCGACTTTATGGTTGCAACCTGATTTTAGACTGGAAGTGCTGAGACATTGCGGGGATGTGATACAGCAGGTGAAATGTGACAGCAGGTAGATTTTTGCTCTGGGTGCTCTTAGGCAAAACTTATCCCTTTTGCACTCCCTCTGTCACACGTCCTCAGGAGGAGACCTCGCCCTGACGCCCTGGCATTACTACAAGCAGTGGCCAGGCTCGTGGCACTCTGCCTCGCAGAACCAGCCCCTTCGGCTCTGTTTTTCACCCTCTCCTTTTCCCTGTGGAGAAAAGGGAGATGACTGAGCTAGGGACTGGGAAGGCAGAAACGCACATTGTATTTGCATCCTTTTTAAATGAACCTGTTTCGAAAGACAGGTTTGCTCTGTCTGTCCCGTGCCCGTTTCCGCCTCACCCTTCATTACCCCCGAAAGATAAATGTGTCATTAAATAGCCCACAACTTCGAGAAGTGCCTCCTGACCACAACACAAATATTTCCTAGCACTGGAAAAACTCTTCAGTGGCTCCTGCAGTTTGCTCCCGCACTTTGTTTTCCCCCGGTGACAGCCCAGGAGGGGTTTTGAGCAGCTCCATCCCAGACGGGGCTGCTCCCGCCTCTCCCCTCTCCGACACTTTTTCCCCTGGAGAAACGCCGAGGGCTGGAAAACGGCTACCTGAGGCCCTGAGCCGTGAAAAGATGCAGTTGGAGTGCAGGGCGAACAAAGTAAATGCTATGAGGAGGTGGCAGCCCCCTGCTTTTCCCCCCTGCCCCGGGCCCACCAGAAGAGGCCGGAGCGGGAGCCGGCAGCCGGGCCACAGGGCTGTTTGATTGCCTAAGCCTGGTGGCCAGACAATAGGACCAGAAAGAATGGCTGCTTCCTTCCTTCCTGTCGAGTGTTCTGCCTGAGCGAGCAAATTCAATAGCACTTCGCTTCGCAGCAACACCAGGCTCTCTCGCACAGGCGAAAATCAACAAAGAGCCATTCTCGGGCATTTCCAACTGCACCTAAGCCAAGGCACTGAGCTGTGGAGCCATCCGGCCCAGGGAGGGGGGCGGCGCAGACGTCGCTCGAGGGTGTGCGGCCAGGCACAGTAAACATCCAGGTTATTGTTTATCGCGAAGGACTGTCTTATTATTTTATTGTTTTTCTTTTCACGCCAGGCACCGGGTGGTTTGGTTCCCCATCCCACTTGTTTCGTGTACTTTTTCGCAGCGCTCCTGCCAAATTTGCCGTTTTAAAGCCCTCCATACAGGCTGGTTGAAGGGTGCCGTGAGGTATTCAGGCGTGACTAAACTAGGAGAAGGTGACACAAGAGCTGCTGTGTGCAAAAACATAAACCTGCTGCTTTCTCCAGCTTCAAGTGGTCACACATTTAAATCACAGGCGGGCAGTGAAAATAAAAATAGGTGTCAGTCAAGGAAAATGTCTGAGAAAAGCAGGTAAGCAGATGACCGAGACACTGCTCTGGTGGATATAAACTGAAACACCAGTTCCTATAAATTCCATAAGTAAGAAGGTAAGATAACAATTATGCATTGTGTTTTTTATTGGTATCAGGCTCTTTTCTGTCTTCCAGATCCCACACTTCAGCTCTGTGCCAGACTAAGAAGGAACATCGTGTCGCTAAAAAGACAAGGACCTGGGATGTGCATGCCCAGAGCTGACAGTCAGAAGTCACATTTTTTGTAAGCACTGAGTTTCTAGATCTTCAGGGCCCCGAAGAGGGTTCAGCCCATGAAGCTTTCCCTGTGCAGAAATAAAGGACGCGCTCAGTTTCCCTGCTGCCTCTGCAGCGCAGTTCGTACATCGCTTTGCAGCGTAACAATTGGTCCCGCGGGATTCCCGTGCATCTGCAGCGAGGCATCTCCTCTTGTTGTACAAGCATGGCATAGGACGTGGCTGTGCCGAGGGACGTATTCTTGTGAACATCTGGGTTTGTTGATTCAGCGTGTGTGGGAAGAGGAAGGGGGAAGCGCGGAAAGTATCTCAGAAAAGCTTACACGGGCTCTTTGGAGTGATCTCTCTCTTCCTCTCTCCTAAAAAGCTAGATTTTTGCTTTTTGTCTTTGAAACGAGCAAAGTAAGATTTTGCACTTGCCTGCTGCAAGTGTTTTCTCAAGCAAAGACCTGTTTGTTTTTCCCATTGTGTCTGAACCATATTCGAAACAGACCACTGAGCCAAGTTACATCAAGCCTGTTTCTTTTCTTTTCTACTTCTGAACTATGACAGATTATCCTAACCCATCTGCAGGCATGATTAAAAATATGAAAATCATTTTTACTTCTCTTTTGAACTGCCTTTGATATAGTATTTGCTGTCAGATAATCTATAGAGTTTTAACATCTGGTAATGTAAAATGGTATGTTATTGCAGCTGAAGAAAGAACCATTTAGATGTTTTTATAGCGAGTTTCTTGTGGCATCCAAGATTGCAATTGTGGCTTCAGTTTACAATAAACTTGTGGTGGTACAGTTATAACTAAATTATTCATTTTTATGCATCAGAACATAACTTATAACCCAGAGGAAAAAAAGTCCCAGCACAGAGGATCTTTATTAAGATACACGTACTGCTTACATGATTACGATAAGTGACGTTCAAATATGTCATCACCTAATCTTAGGAAACTAGCTCAGACAACTTTCTATTAAGCAATAACCTGTAAATGACAAAACAATACCTATTTCAGTCATTGCACAGTGAAGGCTAGATTACTGCAGTTGAAAGATTTTTCTCTTTCTCCAAGAGCATTCAGAAGAAACATGTAGAGAAAAATTAACAATTGAAGTAGAACAGCTGTATAGCCTTTCATATTTTAGAATTTGCCATCAATGAAAATTCATAGAATTTATAGATACAGCTGATCTAGTTGTACCCATTAATGTTTACAGACTGTTTCCCTAGAGAAAGATAGTAGCTGCTAACTTAACAAGAGTCCCGCTCCTGGTTTGGTTTGCCTTAGTTTCCCTTGGCTGTTTTAAACACTGGATGAAGCTCATGATATCATGCAGTTGGTTTACTACTAGCAAAAGTAGTAACCAAAGAGGCTGGGGTATACATCCCAATTGCTTTTTATCCAAATCCAGGCAAAATTTCCCTAAGGAAGCATTATGTTATTGCTTGTCCTGGGGAAAAGAATTTGCAACTAAGGGTGAAGAAATGGATTTAGACCAAAGAATAGCACCACCAGTCAACTCCAATTGCCCCAAATCTGTTATTTGTAAGAATTTTGTTTTGTCTGTTCCTTACTCAATATCCTCTGGAAGTGACACGCAGGTACTGTCCGCACTCACTTCAGCCAGAAGCGCGCATCACCATAAGGAGATTTCACACTGAAGTTTGAAGATTCCACATGTTCAGGTCCGTCACATTAACTCTGAGGGCAAGACCAAACAAACTATCAGATTCTGGCATGTGAGAAGGTGGTTGTTGGCCATCAGCCGCTCATTATAACGCAACCCCCTTCCTTTTAGCACCTTCTGTTCTTATAAAATGGTCTGGTGCCTTTTTTTTTTTTTTTTTTTTTAATCTCCACTGTAGTCAGGCTAGAGAGAGGTCAGATGAGTCAGACATTGGTTAAACCAACAGAACTGAGATAATTTTTGACAGTTATATAACCTCCCACCTTCGTTTTAGTAGTTTGCTCATTCCTCTAGCCAGACCCACTAGGACTTCCCACAAGGTCCTAGGGAAAGTTGAGAAGATAACTATTCAGTGTATTTTAGAGTACGTATATTAAATGCTCTCATTAACCCTATGACGTCTGCATTCCTCTCAGTCTTTTGATATGTTTATGTTCAGATTGCGCCCGTGAGGTAGACAAATACTTTTACAGGTGAGGAGCTGGGGCACAGTCGACACTGCGGCCGGGAAGTGAGGTAGCAGCGAGGACAGGCACGGGAGAGCTGGTGGTAGCCAGACTAGTTCAAGCACTCACAGAAGTGTAGACAAAGCAGCTCAGGACACAGAAATCTGACTGGGACCCTCGGCATTTAACCCACATTGAAGCCATGCCATTGGAGTGATTCCCATCTGCAGTTCCCAATTTATAGTAAGTGGTTTGCTGAACCATATAAAACAACGTTGTCACAATGGTGCTTTTGATTAAAATTTTTATAGGGGGCCACGGTGGCCTTTGAAAACAGTGGGGGTTGACAGTGGTCTGCTGGTGCTGCTAAAAAGTTCAGGAATGCTGAACTTTAAGGTTAGGTTGTGCAAATATATGCTAAGTGACTTGCCCAAGGTCATTTGTATTATGATATCTATAGTAGAGCAGGCACTGAACACTGATTTTCCATAGCTGTGGTTAGTGTTCTAATCTCTGCTATGAAAAGAAAAAATATTTTCTAATCTGACTAAGTATGTTGAATTGTATCTTAGGCAAAGTTTAACTGGCAATACAATATACATAAGTAGGCTAATAAGCATATCAGGAATCTCCATCTTTACCTCTTCCCTATGTGAACACTTGAATTGAAATAGCAGTTCATTTTAATTTACAGCTTCTGATATTTTTGGTGCAGACTCTAACCCAGGAATTGAAATGGGACACGCTTGTTCTGAAGTGAGATGAATCGCAAACAGGTTTGCACCGAAATGATGAACGATCTGACCCGAAACCACTTTTGCTTTTCTCTACAGGAGAAAGTTGCACCGGTTAACTAAAGTTTTAAACTAATCAAGTTAAACTACATTAAATGGCGGGTGGAGGTCTGCATATTCAGATTGAACAGAGCTTACAGCAGTTTAACTGGGTCACTCTTGAAAAACTGCGTGACTTTGTTCTATAGACAAAGACGGCCATTATTAGGGTGCACATTTCTGTATAACCCTAATGTCGGACCTGGGAGGAAGCTCTTCTTCTTCAGGTTTATTTGTCGCCTTAGCTTATGAAATTGTCACTCTCTTGCTTGCCACAGACTAATAAATCATGGAGCAGACTGCCCTTCTCAGAGAGCTTAACGGCCTGTCCATATTGCTAATATGCTAATATTGCAAAATGACTTATGATGACTGTCATCAATATCTAGTCTCCTTTCCAAAACAAGCTGACCTTACTAATTCCAAAGGATTTCCAGTACCTGAGAAATTGGGGAAAAAAAAAAAAAAAAAAAAATTCTAATGGGAGGGATGAAAGACTGACTTCAGATGGTTGCATTTTGGTTGGGTCTTGTTGAAACAGAATTTGAACATTTAGACTAAATAAGAATTTCGGAAATTGTAGCTAAAGAAAGCAAAAGGTAGAAAGAGTAGAAACAGCAGTGGTGTGTGGCAGTTCACTCAGGGGACGTAAGGGTCTGGAGGAGCAGCCTTTTTCATACCCAGGAGGCTGCTGTGCAGTCACTAGTGGAAGCCTACACACAGCGAATGGATGATGTATAGGCTGCAGTACCATTCTGTAAAGTATGTCATAAGCTCAGCGAGTAGGGAGACATTACTGGGTAGGCTCCCTTTCATTTTTGCTCACAAAATGAATCATGGGCATAGGTTTGAAGATCTAATACTTACGTGCTTAATTGTATTACAAGCAACTTACACCTGCAAAAGAGAAATGCCCCTTTTGCAAATCCACTTCTTGGGTGTGGAGCTGGGGTGAGAACTACTGTCATGCAATAGTTCATGAAATGGAAAATGACTGCCTACACGCTTTGTTGCATCAGGTGCTTTGTGCGGTTGTCTGGTTTACTGTGCGACAAAGTACAAGACGATATACCCAGCAGCATGAAATGGAAGTGCTCCATATTAGAAAGTGCAAACAACCAAACTGTTTTTAAATATAGGCAGAATCTATAATAAGCTGTAAAACACCCATGCCTCTCACGGCTAATGAGTATTCCCATCTGCAATGGTCTGCCACATCCCTGGTTAATTAGAAACTAAATTACTAACATCTCTAATTAGTCATAATGACATTCTTTTACGTCTGTTAAATTAGTTATAAAAAATGATTAGCATAAGAAATGCTTGGCTTTGAAATACTAGTCAATAAGTCAAAAAGCCTCTGTTTTCCTATTTAATCTAATGAAAGGTATTTTATCTCACATGGTATCTAAACACACAGGCAAAATTAACCCTGTGAAAGTAAATGGTTTTATCAAACAAAGCAGAGCTGGGTTGCACTGCTGTCATTTACATGTACAGACTGTTTCCCTTAATAAACATATTCCGGAATACTCTACATACTTTGAATAAGCTACATAATTTTCAGGGCAATATGAAAGAAAAAAAAAAAGCTTTCCAAAATACATGTCATGTTTTAATGTGTTAATAAAATGATGACCCAACTGTCTCCCAGGCTTTCCAACACTTGACTAACCTATTTGCTTAAAAGGTGTATATGAACAGGCAAGTTTTCACAGGGTGTCATTTTCCATATAATCAGGAGGGCTTTGTGCTAAATTGTATAAGAAAGCATTCAGGGTTAAAATTCAGCATGACTCTCCCCCAAACAACCCTTCCTGCACCTTCACCCCCACTCCCACTTAAACCCTTTCGGAGGTTCCTGCCCTCCCCTCCCTGTTCTCCTCTTAGAAGCAAACTCATCACCATTAGCACACAAATGCAAAATAACCAGCCTAGGCCTCTTCCCAGGAATACAAATTAGGAGCAGGTAGTTGAAGAGCTTAGAAAGCTGAAATAGCGAAGTTCACAATGAAAAGGATGAATAGATGAGAGACTGAAAGTGGGGTAAAGTGTTCAGCTTTTGTCATTTAAAGTGACGTCTTTAACTCTTTGCCTTCATGAGGCTGCTCTTCACAAAAATAATAATGAATTGCAATTAAGACCCGAAGGACAAAAGGAAATTATGTGGGAGGAAAAAAAGAAAAGGAAAAGAAAAAAAGAAAAATTACGATGACAAGAAGAAGATTTTTTTTTTTTCCCTCCTGCAGCATATGAATATCTGTCAGGAAAGCAGAGAGGATAGTTTTAGAACTGTCATTGTTTAATGTGACAATGGTGCCACTGTAGATAGTGAAACCGATGATGTCATCAAAGCAGCTGGAGAAAAGTTTGAGATGGCTCATCAGATCTTCTAAATTTATATCCACTCATGAAGCCCCATAGCTACTTTGTGTTCTGTTCTACTTTGGGGACATATTACTGTTTCTTACTGAAATAGGAGATATTTTAGGTGTAAAGTGCTGCTATATTTAAAGTTATGTGTCCTTCATTTATGCAGAGCCTTTGGGAAATTAACTCCTGTCTTCTCAGATCCAGCTCCTCTGGACTTGGCTGCCACCTGTTTGTCCCCTGCTAGAACAAAGTCCCATTTCATAGCTCAGACCTATGCTCAAATCATGGTGAGAGCTGAGGCTTTAAAAGCCTTCTTTAAAAGGTATTATTTGTGGATATGGTATCCTGCTGGGAGTCTAAAATGGAATGGCTGTTGGATCACACTGAGGACAAGCAGTTCTTTAAACCAGTCCTCTGATCCATCTGAATGTATCCCTTGGATAGGGACCCAAGTTAGGGGCAAAACCATTGGTCCATATTTTCTCATCCCTCTCAGGTTATTAGAGCTCCTCGCAAAACCTAGGAAAGACCTTTGGAAGAGTTCCATAAATCTCTCTCCCATTTATTACTGCAATGGTATTTCCAAACAAAATATGATCATCAGTCCTCCGTATTGACTCACAAAAAGCACAAAACCAAAGGCAAGACAGCACTACAACAGCTTGTAGCAGGCCATGTGTGACGGATCCACAAACTGGAGACTGCGATATTTGGCATAGGACTGGATCAGTACTTAAACAGCAATGTCACCAGTAGAATCTGGAAAAGATGGCTTTTAAACATGGAAAAAGAAGAACTAAAATGCAAAAATAAAAATAAATAATGAACCCTCAAATATTATGATAAAAAAGATAAGTGAACAATATTAGGCAGCACTGCTTTAAATGACTAGTGAGGATTATACATCCATCTTCTGGTTTTACCTGGGGTGTTCTTTTTATTACTGAAGAAATCAATGCTTTTTCATACACTCTAATGGCCTTTTTACTTTGCTACATTACTGGATTTAGTAACAAATATACTCTGGGAAAATTTTGCCAACAGACACATTCATGCAACACTTATGACTTCAAAGTATGGAATCTTATGCAAAGTTTACCAGGACCTTTAATTTATGAAAGAAAATTGAAAATTGAAAATTTCACAGGCTTTCTTGTACTTCCTGTACCAATAGCCAGTATTTCTTGCTTACATTTGGAAATACCAAAATTCAAGTTCTTCTTAAAATAAGAAAGAACATATTAAAATGGGAGAATAATGAACAAAATAAAAGTTGACTGCACACTACTAAATTAGCTTTTCAAAAAGAGTTTACATCGATTCCAGCTATTGCACTTGCATGACAGTTTATGGGTGTGGGAGGAAAAAAATCTCATTTTATTTGCATTGTTTTACCTGTTCTCTTTGTTGAGGATTTTTTAGTTCCATGATGATTGCTTGACATTCCGTATTCATTGTTTACTGTGACATTAAAAAAAAAAAATTAAAAAATCAGCTATTTAGCAGCTTTAGGGTATGTCTACAGGGACAGGTACAGACAGATGCAAGCTTGTCTGTCTGCTCTTCAAAATGGCCAGACATGAGCCAGCTCTGATCCAAAGTCATATTTAGACACATTCACATGGCACTTGCGTTTTGAGGTAACAAGCAGGGTTGAGCAACCGGAGCACGTACTTGACTTCGGACAGGAGCTGGCTCTCTCTGACCAGGTCAGGGCATAGCCAGAGGATCTTGGGTCATCTTGTGCTTGTCCAAGCAGTCAGGCTGCAAAAACCTTCCAGAACAAACAGAAGCACAACAGTGACCATTGAAAACAGCCCTTTCAAAGTCCTTATAATTTAAAGGATAAAATCTTAAGACCTATTTTCTTTATGGTAATATGAATTTGGCTGTTTTTCAACAATCTCACTGCAGTAAAAAATGAGTTAAAGCTTTATCCTTTATTTACATCTTAGAGATGATACATCTGTTGTGAGATGTTGTGATTAACTGGTCCTTAAAAAAAAATCTCCTGACAAGAAGATTTTGTGGCTTTCTTCATTTCACCATTCCTTTGATTCCTTAAACATACTTTAGTGATGTGTCTCTTTCTTGTATTAAAAAAAAAAAAAAAAAAAAAATTAGAACTAAAGTGCTTAAATTTTGTTGTAGTTGATGGAAATATTAACATTTATTCAGAACTGCTCAGAATTTTCCTGAGCGTGCCTAAATAAATGTTTCCTACACTGTGGTCTATTCCGGCTTGAAATTACCCACCGAAGTCAATAGGAACTGAACATGTGTATCAGAAGTCAAACTTTGCCTCTTTATGATTTTTAGAGCATTTTTAAAGGTCTCTGAAGGAATACCCATATAAAATACATTCTGAGGTAAGCCCCGTAAGGAGAACAAAAGCGGGTATTATTTAACAGCCTCACCAAAACACAGTGGATCTGGAATAAATCAGGAAGGGTTTGGAATGGATTTATTGGAAGGGTGATGCTTCTGTTTAGCTTTCCATTTTTTACGGGAAGAATTAGAAATGTCATTTGGCAGATGTCTATAATGTTTTTGGAACTGGAAGGAAATTTGGCTTTTCCATTTGGTGTGGGTGGATGTTCCTCTAGGCCACATTTAACATGTAAAATGAGAGAGGTGGGTTTGAAACCCTTCCTAAAGGGAGACCTGTAGCTGCATGTTTTGCAGACTTACCTTAGAAAATCCTCTGCCAGCAACCTGCATACCTGATCTATATATTACCCCTAGGGAGATGGCCCTACGCATCAGTTTCACCCTTTTTGCAGCATAAAGATTCAAGCCAAAAAAATCAAAGTATCAGGATTCAGAGCAAGAAGAAATCAATAGACCAGATAAACTGGTTTATCCTCCTTGCTTTTTGCTGCTGTGCAAAGGAGTTATAAACATGGTTTACCCAGCCAGATTCCATCAGTGCATTTTGGGCCGCTAAGTACGTCTTGGGTTTCTGCTTGACATTATGTTTGATGGCTGCCCTATCTGTCCCTCCCTGAGCAGGATGCAATTCTAATCTTTTTTGGATTTGGGGAGGGGGTGGGGGGGGTTGCTGCTGTAGCACTGACAATGATAACTGACGAACAAAAAGGGAAAATTCTTATACATTGCAAGAGACCACAGGTAGCTTCAAACAGTACCACATAGTGCTAGATGCAGGGCAAAAGCGCAAAAGTGCAAAACGGAATAAGACACAGAGGGACTTGAACATTTCACCAAACATTGATGAAAAATCTAAATTTATTATGCCCCAATACTGAGGTAGGTCTCCCTCTCTATGAGAAGAAACTCTAAAGGCATAACTCTGCTGCTACTCATACATTTGCCTTACAACAGAAAGATGACGCTGCCGTAACTCTTGTATCCTGAATTATTCTTGAAAATTCTTGCAGGAATTTAAACTGCAAAGATAAGGAAATTAATCTGGTAATATTTCTTTTCTGCAACTCGGTGAAAGAATTAGCAGCTACAACGTAATAAATGCCTACAGAAAACAGTGAAGCTTGGTGCAGAGACCCTAGAACATATGTACCCAGTTAGACGAATTTGCTTTGTGCTGCACCTGAGCTAATAACCCCTGCTGAGAGGTTCGTAGTACAGGTTAAGTGCTGCAACACAATCAAGGAATTATAGATCAAAGTATAGATCAGCCAGTGGACCTGCAGTCCTCATAAAGACACTGAAATACATCTATAATGACCAGTTTGCAAGTGTTTAGGGTGAAATTAATCTTACCTTCTTTGGTCAGCTAAAAGCTAGATTTATAGTCTAACAGTGGAACTCCTTGCTTAAGGATATTGTGGACAATAATTTTAGAATGCCTTACGAGAGCGGGCTTTAGAATTTAACAGAAAGGCCATTGAAGACCATTAAAACACTAGATTGGATGCAGGAATTTTCTGTGTTGAAAGTTGCTCAATTATGGGAGAGTGTTCTAGGGGTAGTATCTGTACCAGCTAGCATGTTTTTATATATTTCCTACTTCTGTAAGGAGTAGCATAAAGGGCCATATGAAGCTTTCGCCTGACCGAAGGTGACTGGTGTTACATTTTTGTGGTGAGACAAGGTCATGGTGTTCCACTACAGTCAATGCAGACATAAGCACTTCCACAGGATGTTCTAGATGTAATCACCACAAAATGTATGTGCAGCTGATTGAATTTTTTTTTTCTTTTATTTTCAAGAATCAGAAGCCTATCTATAGAGGGAGGCAATAACAGTCTTCCTGTAAATAGTGGGTAAAATATTAGAACAGCGACTCAGCAATAAATCCTTCACTGGGATTGTTTAGGAACAGATTAGGCAAATATCTTCAAGGAATAGTTGCAGTACATTTAGTACTTCTTACTGTAGATGATTACACTAAATGATCTTAAGTAATTCTGTACAGTCCTGCCTTTTTCTACACGCCTGGAAAATTTTCACCGACACTGTTATTGTACAGTGTATTTTATAAGCCATGAAACAACTTTCTACTGAAGCTCTGTGTTATGCTCCATGAAAGCTGTGCTCAGGGAATTATTTTTGGCAATAACAGGACTGTTCAGCCCCAGAGATACAACTGTGAGGAGAAGTGGGATGTGCAGTTTTCATGTATGTTTAGTATATTACACTAAATATAATGAATAAAAGACCACGGAAAACTCATAATCATTAGAACCATAAACTGATTACACTTGTAAGTTAAAAAAATGGCAATGCCATTAAAATAGATAAGATAGGAAATTCACATTCTATTTCTAAATTAGTATGCCATATAGTGACTTGAAATGATTATGTAGCAGTTAAACAAGTAAGAACAGGATGCAGTAATTCAGTAAGTAGGGGTAGGATTCTGTTCAAGATTCAGGCATCTAAATTTAGGAAGCAATAAATGTAGATGTCTATGCTAAGTCAATGGAGACCTAGTCAATCCAGTCAATGGAGTCTAGAGTGCTATTCAAATAGTAAACTCAGAGATTTGCTTTAGGATGACTCCGTTGGTACTCTGCCTACTCAGTTGCCTGTGTACAGGTACCTTGTGCAATACTGGGACTCCATCCGCCATTCCTGATGGTCATGCCAGACTCATGCAAATATCACAGATACATACGGAGAACTGAAATGGCACAAAGCATTCAAGTGTGAACAACTGCATAGAACTCACATTGACTGTAATGGAAACTCAGACAACTCTTTCACATATAGACATATGCATTTAATACAGAAACTTGCCTTAAATTAATTATTTATAAATTAATAGCCATCTTTTCATTTTTGCTTTGCTTTAAGAAAGAATCAGACTTTTAAAATGTTGCTTAGATTTGGTCATGGAATTATGTGATATATCAAATAGATAAAAGATCTAAAAAAAGAGGGCTTACATATGCAAATAATACACAGATTAAGAATGTGGAAAATAGTTTCAATATAACATCTCATATATGTGAATGTGAGGAAAAATTCTTATTGTAAAGAGAAGTACAGCATCAGATTCATTTTATTCAATCTTAAAATTAAAAGTATAGATGTCTCCATCTGGGCTAGTCACATGAACTCCCTTCTTAATCAATTCAGTTCATCCTCATGTACATGAATAAAAAGTAGATGAAATAGGCCATGCAGCTTATACCCTACAAGTGCATCTACACTAGTTACTCAGTGCACTGAAGGGGTGTTTTTTGATGCAAAATTGTCTTGAATCTGTATTTAGAGTCTTCTGATTTACACAGCTGGTGTGCTTGAAGCACTTTTGCTCCTGATGGAGCCAAGTGGGATGTTGTGCCATGGGGCGTCATTCACACCACCCACTTGCAAAACGGATTCAGAGTCATTCAGAAGTTACTCTTCTACACAGGATAGGGATGTGCTGTGAATCGGCAACTGGCACCAACTTCGTTGCCAGTAAAGAAGCAATGTGAATATGCAGTCCTAGAATCATAACAGATCACAACAAATCCAGCCCTGTCCTCCACTCTTTGCTCTGCAACAGCTGGTAATGTAGACAAACTCTAAGATTATTCATTTAGAATCACAAAATCAGAGAATCGTCTAGGTTGGAAAAGACCTTTAAGATCCTCGAGTCCAACCATTAACCTAGCACTGCCAAGTCCACCACTAAACCATGTCCCTAAGCGCCACATCTACATGACTTTTAAATACCTCCAGCAATGGTGACTCAACCGCTTCCCTGGGCAGCCTGTTCCAATGCTTGATAACTCTTTTGATGAACAGATTTTTCCTACTATGCAGTCTAAACCTCCCCCAGTGCAACTTGAGGCCATTTCCTCTCATCCTATCACTTGTTACTTGGGAGAAGAGCCCGACCCCCACCTCGCTACAGCCTCCTTTCAGATAGTTGTAGAGAGAGATAAGGTCCTTCCTCAGCCTCCTTTTCTCCAGGCCAAACAATCGCAGTTCCCTCAGCTGCTCCTAAGACTTGTTCTCTAGACCCCTCACCAGCTTCATTGCTCTCTTTTGGATGCACTGCAGCATCTCAATGTCTTTCTTGTACATACACTAAAGATCAAGGGATCCCAAAGGTGGTTCATATAGAAATAGATGTGTGAGCTGCGGACATCTGAAGTGAGCTGATTGTCATCCATCCAGGGCTCCACTGTGCCCTGACTTCTTTGAAAAATGTCTTTAATGAAGGCAAAGGAGAGGAGAGGAGAGGAGAGGAGAGGAGAGGAGAGGAGAGGAGAGGAGAGGAGAGGAGAGGAGAGGAGAGGAGAGGAGAGGAGAGGAGAGGAGAGGAGAGGAGAGGAGAGGAGAGGAGAGGAGAGGAGAGGAGAGGAGAGGAGAGGAGAGGAGAGGAGAGGAGAGGAACATCCACAATTTACATTTACAATTTACAATTAATTTATCAAATACTTAATATTTCAAGAATGTCTAACTTTTGAAAAATGCTGCATCTAAAATGTAGACTTATTTTCTAATTGAGGTGTGGGAAGCAAAAATTTGGGCTGTAATCATTCTTGTCAGTTTAGACAATGATCTAACAGTTCTGAGTATTTACTGAGTATTTACTCATTAAAATCCTATTGCTGAAGGGAAAAAGTAGGCTTAGAGCCAGTCTTACAGACAGGAAGGCACTAGATGATCAAATCAAAGTCCATCCTGGATCTCAGTGTTCCCTCTACAATACACGTGATTCTGACCTGAACAAAACAAGACCTTGAGAAAACATAATTTTCTCTCCTGCTATGTCTGCACATTAACCTTCCCTCACATCACATTACATTACTACTTTTCTGCCCAGGGAAGCAAATCTGTAGAAGTTTAGCCTTTAAACCACTAGGACTGTGCTAAAATATTGTCCAACACTTCAACGATATCACTCCACTAAGCAGTTTTTCATATTAAAACTGTGGCTAACAGGATGAGTTTTTCTCCATTCAGCAAAGCTGCGAAGAAGTACTTTACAATTTCTTAAATAATGATGTAACAGAGTTTATAATTTTTCTGGATGTCCCAGGGTTCATCTCCTGGGTAGGAAAGCTTACGGTCACCTAGCCAACTCACTAACCTTGCAGAACCATCCATAAGCTATAACTAAATAGCTGTGTTCATGTTGCCATGCTTTCTGAGGGACCAGTTGCAGTGTCTCATTGACTTAAGTGTTTGAAAAGATGAATTTTAGTGACAAATCTTCCCTAAGACCACTGTAGAGAATTACTTTATCAACATATTTAGCAGAAGAATTTTCAGCTTTGCCCTCTGTTAGCTAAGTCCATTCACACTGGGAAAAAAAATCATAGATCTAGCACAACTCCATGAGTTGTTTTTCATTACTTCTACACAAGTTTTCCAGCAGAATCCAGGTGAAGATGATGGACAGGATGGACAGCCATGTGAGCCTCGACAGGCTGTAGTAAACTGCAGCTGAATGACACACAGGCAGTCACTGTAATTCCCCTACACCTACTTCAGGAAAACCCAAGACAGTTCAGATTTGGTATGAATTTCTGTGTCTCAAAGGACATAGGGACTTCCTATGGCATAAGAAGAGTGGTGCATATAGCCCAGGATGCAGTTTCTGATGGTGACAACACAGATACTATTTAGGAAAAAACATGCAGTCCATTCCCTTCCTACCTCTCCCATTCCACCACTGTTGTATTGGAATAATAGACCGTACCACGCTCACCCCCCATTCATTTTAATTTCTGTTCAATGATCTGTTGTCTATAAAGCAAACTTTTCACAGATACACATCTCACTTTTTACCATCAAATTTTCAAAAATGAAGGAGGTGAAGCCAGCCCAGAAGCAGGTTGCAGTTGGGTTCTTGAAGGTGGTTATCATTATGGCTGCTGATGAGACTGTGTCTAGTTGTGAAGGCTGTTTGTCCCTGGAGATTGCCTTATGCATCTTCTCAACTAACTCCTGATTATGGATGCATCTCAGCTTCACTGCCACTTCTTGAAAATCTCCTAAGAGGTTACTAAATAAATGTTATCAGCAGGCTCTTCCCTTACTGGATGTCCTCCTCTTTCTAGTCTTTAGCTAGTAGGAAAATACAGAATATCAGTCTATTATAGTCCTTACAAATGTATAATCCCTAAAAAAACTGTTGTTACAGTCCCTATAAATTGGGGGAAGTTGAATCCAGGGTTTAACCATAGTCAAGACTCTCTTCTGTGCAGGGCAATGAGGATCTGAAAGCAGAGATGGCTCTTTCACAATCACACCAAAAAGTAAGAACCAAAAAATGCAATTACCAAAAATATTTACAGTCCTATGGTAAGGTTACATTGCTTACCAAGAGCATGTTTACGCGTCATGTCCTCTAGGATGTGCAGTGAGGTGTGCTCCTGATACTTCTTCCTCTCTCCAGCCAGGAGCGGGGTTCTCCTGAATGCTCTCTGTGCCCCCTCCTGCTTCTAGGCCAAAAATCAAACTGATGCTTCTTGGGGAATGAAGTGGTGAGTACCTGGAAAAGCTCCTTGTAGCTGGTCAGGAGGAGAAGAAATATTTGGATTTATAAAAGCAAGGTCTCTTGCTTTTTAAGGCATAGATGTGAAATGCAAGATGGTTAGTAACATCTTCGAAAGTGTTAACCGGAAGCTCAGGTCTTATCTTTTTTAAGAAAATTGGTTGGGGAATGGTACTTATTTGCTTGTGTTTTTTAAACAAACATTTTATACTTATCAGATGGTAAAATCACAGTGCTAAGAGCATGACTGTAGCTTTTAACGTGTATTGGTAGAGATGGTAAACATTTCCTTGGTAGCATGAATGACCAAACCACATGTGCTGAAATTCCAGCAGCTTTGACCACATTAACATTTTACCTTATGCTAATGATCATGTGTGAGCAAGCAGCTGGTAAAAAACATACACTTTTTTTTTTCCTTACTAGTGTGAACACAAAGACTACAGCCTTCTTCACCTGAGATAAATTAATTGAGCTAACAGAACTAAACCATCTACTCCTTCTTTCTTTTGCCCTGTTAAAAGGGGGACAAAAATGTGAATGTCTGAGGCATCAGAAATATGAAGGAGGAACTCATTTTCCTCCATCAAAGAAATCCACAAATTATTTTTAAATCTTTTTAAAACTGTGGAAATGTGGTGACAACCTAAAGCGGGGAAGGTCAGTAGCTTCTCCGACTGGAACGGTAAAAGCTTGGTGGTGGACAGCAACCAAATCCCATCAATTATCTGAAAGCCCTAATATTCTGTGAAACCAGACTCTCGGTCAAGGCTTAGGAGCCAGTCCTTGTCCTTGAAATGAACTGAGCTTTGGGTATGAGCTTAGAAACTCTCCTGGTTTTTAAACTGTGTTATATTCCTCTTTCCATTTTATCTCCTTGCCTTTAAATGTGTTATAAATGAGGTTTGGTTGCAAAATTTATAAACCAAATGTAAGTATAAAGCCACCTGGATTCTGAACATTATGTCAATTGCAATTCAAATGCTTTATTGGAAAAAAATGAGAAAGTTTGTGTATAGGCCCAAAACATTATAAAGGCCTCAGATTCTTATTCTCTTGCAATATAGTCTGTGGTGAGTGAGTTAGTCCACCCACCCTTACACTGAATAATAGATTTCATAACTCCAGATATAACCATTCATGTCACCTTATTTAACTGAGGAGGCTAATCAAGAGGTTCTGTAACGCGTGAGATTCACACGGTGACTCAGTAATTAACTACAGGATTCATGTGCTCAAGGCCTGTAGATGGCTTTCTACCATGATTCATCCATTGACTCTTACTAAGCAGAGCTGATACTTCCCCAAATTACAGACCTCTTCTACCTCTGCATCTTGCAGAAAAGCCAGAATTACCCCCAAACAGCCCAGCCCAATAAACAAACAAAACCCACATCACGTCAAAATTCAGGCTCCCATATCAGCAGGGCAGTTGTAGTGGTTGTGCGGTCGTAAAATCGCAGCTTTCCAGAGATGCTGTCCCTCTCACGTCTCACAGCTACGTGAGCCTGACCACAAAACTCCTTCCTGACCGCCCAAGGGCCCAGGTTTTTCCGTCTCTTTTTTTTTCATCTTGGATTTGTCAACATCCCACCATCCCGGTCCAGGAGGTACAGCAGCTCCCTTTTGTTTGATGTGAGCTGAACGCCCGGGGGCACTGAAGGGGTTAAGTGGAGGAAATTCTTGTCAACTTCAATAGAGAATCAGGCATTTTAAAGGATTTTCTGTAAGAAGAACCCAGTATGTCTGACATCAGAGCCACAGCACATCACAGCGAAAGAGTAAGATTTTTACTTAAAGGGTTTTTTATACTTTCGGAATGGAAAATATTCATATTGTGGTTTCGCACTAAAAATAAATTCTTCCATTCACAGCCAGCAACAGGTAGCTGAGGTTAGATCAAACCACTAGCTTACTAATGACTATGAATTGCAGTATCTATAGAAATGACCAGAATTCAGGGCAGCCTCTAAAATAAGCCAGATGAATCATTCTCGAAAAATATTATTCACTCCGTAATAAATAGGCTCAGCATAAATGTCTGCCACACAAAGCATGCTTTAAGTATTTTTTGAAAATGTAAAATACTGTTGTTGCATGTAAATTGGAATGATCAGTTTTATTCCTTTTGCAGGGGTTCTGCTTTTTTCATAACAAGTCTGGGAACACTCAAGTGATCCCGGGATCCTGAAGTTAAGTGACTGAATTGAAAGCATTCCTTTTGCGCAAGCATCTTGAACATAATAAATAATAGCTCTTAAGTATTAAAATAAGGAATCTGAACTGTCTTGAGTTATAGGGAAAGCTATTGTTCGACAAAGATGCAGTAAGAAACAAAAGCTGATAAAATCTTTAGATTCTTATTCTACTGTGTAACGCATTTTTTTGGGGTAGTAAGTTACTAGGTCAGACGCTCTGTTAGTGCAAATCACCAGAATATCGCTACCATTAGTGGAGCCACGTTGATCTTACCCAACTTGAGAATCTGGGCCCCATCTAAATTATTAAAAACCAAAACCCCCAAATCACAAAAAAACCCCACAGTGACAGCAACCACTGTCCTGCAATGTTGTTGCATAATTTTCTACAGGGGTGTATTTTCATATTTCATATCCCATCTTATCTCACTAAGGCAAGGGGATGATCTATGCCTGCAGGACTGACAGGCCCTAAGATGTAAGAAGGAGACTAGGACCTTTAGGAAAGAAAGACCAAACCAAAAAAACAGTGGAAAAAAATCACAACCAACAACAAAAAATACCCACCCCACCAAGGAAGCAAACATCAAAATAGCAAAAACCTTTCACTTCAACATTTTTTTTTGGTCTCTGGTGTTTCCTTGTCCCAGCAAGCCTTATTGCACGTCTCTGAAATGGGTACCAAGGATGGCAATTTTTTCATTGCCATGCATGCTGTAGCCTGCCTTCACCAGAAAAAAACCCTCAAAAACCCCAACAAAAACAAAACAAAACAAAACAAAACACAACACAGACGGAAAAACAATACCTTGCATGCCGTCAACATGAGATGTCTAAATCACCTGTGTACAATTCAGGTTTAAGTCACTAAATTTAGAAATGAATGCTCTTTGTGTCTACTTAAGTGTCTGTACTTCTGTGGGACTGAATGTCTCAATAAGCCAAACAACAGTAAACCCATAGCCATTATTTCACAGCCATTGCTGCTCGTGGCCATTGCTACTACAGCCCTCATGTATCTAGAGAGGGGTATTTTTTATTCTTCCCCATGAAAACCAGGATATAACTAACTTATAACCCAATCATTTCATTTGTAGCACAGGTTGCAGCCATAGAGGGAAAATTCGTAAATCAATTGTGCCTATCCAAAAAAAAAAGGTTAATCTACTGAGTTAGTATGCTTCTCTGCATACATTAAAGCTCTCAATGTTTAAAAAGCTCCTATACTTTTAAAGATATTTAAAAAAACCAAAAAGATTTGGCATCGTCAAGTTATGCACATCCTTGGTTTATAACCACATCACAACTGTGCACTCATCCTCCCTTTTCCCACTCACTCTCTGATGGTGTCTTCTCCCAAAAGCATTTTATAAATTGTAAGGGGCTGGGATCTGCCTTTGCGTGCATTTGCACGAGAGCTTATACCAGTGCTGTTCGGGGATGGACAAAGGCTTTGAAAGTTGCCATATTATGTATGATTAGCAATAAGAAAACTAGCATCTTCATCACTCATTTCTCACTGAAAGTACAGAGTGGAAAAAAGCTGTTCTGTTTACTGGACCAACACACCACGCCTGGAGACTCCAATATACAAAGTACAGAGTACAAGGGTAGATGCACCCCACTCTGCAGATGTACTCTCTCGGGGTGGGGAAAAGGGTGCCTTTCATCGTCTCATTTGGAAACTAGGGGACATGTTACAGCAAAAGCTGATACCCTGACAGAAGAGGACTGGTAACAGTGAAACACGTAATAGGAAGTAGTTTTCTTTCCTTCCATTCCTCATTTCCCCTAAAGAAGGTGTAGTTGTAATGTGCATATATATATATATATATAGGAGATGTAATGGCGATACAGAAATGCAACTCTAAAAATATTTGCCCATCTTAATGGCATCTTAGATCAAAGCAATGCTAGTGTGCATAGACACTTCTGCCTGAGAGTAGCTCACTGTAGTTTACTTTAGCATGTTTTCACTCATTTAACTTCAGGTAGTGCTTATGGCTTGATTTAGTAATACTGTCACAAAACACTGTGCAGATACTCTTAGTATGAATGAGCTTATGCCAAATTAAACCAGACTGTCAGCTAAGGCCAAATTAATACTCATCCCTAGACTTCTTTGCAACAGCTGAGCTAAACTGAACTTGGTCAAACTGGGTTTGCAGCTTCAGTACACCAAGAAAAGGCTTGATACAGTAAAGCTGAAATAAAGGGGAGAAGAGTCTACACTCAAGCTTGTATCGGCACGAGTCTGTCAGTAAAAAGCCTACCAGGAATCTGCAGCACCATTAATGCAATTAACCCCCCAAACAGAATCTCTCAGCAAAATCTTCAAGATTGGTGCCTAAAGGAAGCAACCGCATATATACCACAGCAGTGGTAGGAATAAATTATCTTAGTCGTAGAGTAAGTTAAGTAGGATCAGAACGAAGGTTAAAAATCCTAAAGTAAGGTAGCTATTCCTTAATTCAAAAGTGTGTCTCATGCAATTATAAACTTTTTTTATTCCCCTAGGCAGCTGGGATTTTCCCAGGATACCCATTCAAGTGTATGTTCAATCAGTACATATTCAGGAATTCACCTCTTGTCTATACAAAGTTTCAAGGAGGTCAAGAGAATTTTGTCATTGCCTCCAGTGAGGCCAGGCATTTCACCCACCAAACTTGCAGCTGAAGTGAGGTCTTTGGATAACAAACTATATGAAATGTAAACAGCACAAATCCTGGCCACTTTTAATAAACCGAACAGGATGTCTCTCCATTCAATATTTTACTTAGTTTAATTTATCAACTTTAAAAAAAAAAAAATTAAAAAAAGGGGGGAAAAAATAGTTGACATTTTTCCATTTTTCTAAAGTAGAGATTTTAAGGGGTGAATTGTGACAGTCCTTTTGTCTCCAGCCACATCCCTCAGACTGCGTGTATATAGAAATACATTTTGCATACGCTATAAATGCTTCAGTGAGATCCGTTCTCTCAGATGCTCAAATGCAATCCTTTACACACCGTTTTGTTTTTTTTTCTCTATGAAAGCCTGCAAACACTCAGCAAACGCAAGGTTCCATAAGCCACCCACATCTATAACCTGGGGGCTAAGAGAGCATGGGGCTGAAAGGAAAAAAGAGAGAACACTTTCCTATCTTGTGGAAAGATGAGGTTATAGTGATTATCATAGAGGAAACTATTTTTGTGACGTTTTCTTCAAGATGTATGTACTTGCAAAAGTAAGATACTGCCATCTTAATTCATTCTTAAAAATTAGTAAGTGTGGTGACACATGAAAGCTTGCTCGTTAATGAAAGGATAAACATAGGAAAAAGTCTGGTTTTATGACTGTTCAGTAGATACTAAGGGATAATTTTGTAAAAACAAAAAAATGCCATTTCCCCAAATCAAACAAAAAATTACAGATTTGGGTTTGATACAAAACATTTTATATAATTGTAGGTAGCTGCTCTACATTGGAGCAAGAGCCCCTATCACCTGAGCTTTACAAAATTCCAAGAAGTTACATTGTCAACTGCCTTACTCCTTTGACAAAAGCCTGAAATATGTTGCTTCTGCGCAATTAAGTTACTACTTGGGGATTAGATTGTGTCATCCTAAGTGGTGAGGATGTCTGTCTTTGTGAGTGACTTTCCCTTAAGACGAGATTTGTGGAAGGGATCTCCTTCCTCCTGGACTGCAAATAAAGGTGCACCACGTTCCAGCTGGCCCCGAAAGGATGGTGTCCATGCTGGGCAACTCCTTTAACCTCTAAAAGAGGGGAGCTGCTGGCAAGCTGACTTTTGGGAATGGCCCTGGAACATTTTAGCACCTGAAATGTGTGAGGAATAACTTGGGAGAGTACTTTTTTGGCACATGCTTAACTCACACCAGGGAAAGTCTTAATGCTTCACTAGCGTGGGCAATTGCAATCCATTGTCCAGGAACATTTCCACCTACTGTCTGATTTACTAGTACAGAGGTGGCCAGGGACACTGTCCCGCACTTTCAGACTTTGTACTGTCATTGTATGTACGCAGAACAGTTCAGGCATGGTCCTGATGTAAAGTTCACTTTTTATACCATTAAATCCCTCCCCCCCTCCACCCCCCCCCCCCCCCCATACATATTTCAGAATAACTTACAGTCTTTTTCTTCCACTAGAGACGAAGGGCTCTGAGGAATGCCTTCCACCCCAAGAACAGTACTGAGAGCAGTAGGCAGCGTGCAGATAGCCTTCACATGTAGTTGCAGTGTTATGGGATCTTCATGCATTGGTTTTAAAGTATGAACACAATGTTTCTCCAACAACAACAACAAAAAAAGTCACTGAAGGATAAAAACATATACATGATAAACAACTGCATAATCTCCACCTGCAGAGAAGCTGAGGTAGAAGACAGTACAGCTACTGCTAAAAGGTGCATTGTATTCAATGAGTTCTTCAAGAAGGCATTGATGCTCCTGTTTTCTTTACTGCATGATGCAGCTGCAGTTAGGTAAGTTCCCAAAGTGCATTCTTGGTCCCTTAAATGCTTGACTTACATACTTCATAGTGCCAAATACATCAGAAAAAAAAAAAAAAAAAAAAAAAAAAAAACAAACAAAAAACAAAAAAAAAACCACAACCCCCCAAAAACCCCCATAAAACTAACTCCATTAAATGATCACTCTGTCTACAATAATTAAACCAAATGCATAAACAAAATGACGTAAAGCAAACAAAACAATTTTGAAATTTTCTCCTCTTTGCAATAGTTTATGCAAGAGAAATGAGGGGGAAGAATAACTTTGTTCATTTGTGCACTTGGCAGCATTTGTGGTGCACCAACTTTTACACGTGTCTTATATGATAACAAGAAATAACATCAATGCTTTAAGAAAATTGTAACTGATAAAAACTGCACTACAGTGCAAGCGACAAAGGCCTGAATTTGATTGTTAGACCTAAAGTGGAACTGACTGTCTCTGAATAAAGTAACAGTTTTAAGTATAACCAGTTAGTGCATTTGACTTACAGTGGCAACTAATTTTGAAACGTGGATTGCTCTAGCCCTCAGGTTTGACTTCATTTCTGAAGAAGACAATGTTAAGTTTGAATGGTCATTTAGAAATTTTCCATTTCCGTGTGCTTTTTGAGGCACACTGAAAGAGCACCAAGATACTCTTTTGCCAGTATTGACAACCACATGATTTATGATTGGGTTATATACACTGCTTCTTGACCAAAATAAATTAGGGTGGGGGAAAAAAACAAATAAAAAAAACCCCACACTTCGTTCAAGGTGCTTTCTATGTCCATAAATTGGTGATCCATCCTCATACACCCCTGTGTACTGGCTCAGGCCCTCCCAGTTAAACTTGTGCCTGCAACATCTGATTCGCATCAAGTGCCTTCTCTTGTAACACACCTCAGGTGCACCCAGTGGTTTTGTAATTATACAGCAGGCTTTCAGGAAGGCAGAGCTACTCTGATTATACATTTTGTTACATTTTTAAAACAGATTATCCCCCTTGGCAAGACTAAGACTGTTTAAAGTGTAACTGAAACTCCTAAGTATTAAAATATCAATCAATAATCCTATATAATAGTAGGCTACATTGTCAAAGCTTCTGATTATTGTAACTCCTACTGAAATGGGAACCGATCCATCCTAGTCGAAAAAGTACGAACATTTTAGCCATAATCTTCTCTAATCAGCATGCAGGATTTGAGTCAGAGGAAAAAAAAAAAAAATAAAAAAATAAAAAAAAAACCTCCTACAGCACCAGCAAAGAGAAGCTTCAGATACATACTACAATGTCTGTTGCCTTTTCCCAAGGTTGAAAATGCTGAACTCCCACCCTGTTCCAAGCGACATCATTGCTACTCGTGCCCAAAGGTAACTACCTCAGCTCTTCTGAAGAGTCCCTGTAACAGAAGAACAGCAGATTCTGCTTGTATAGCAGCAAGACCTCTGTCATCTGAAACACAGCACCAACAGGTTGAAACAAAGGGGAGCTCTTAAAGACACATACAGCCTTCTCGAGTAATTAAAAAAAAAAAAAAAAAAAAAAATCACACTAAAGAAATGAAAATAAGATGTTTTCTGGAACTGTGGATTTCACTGTCACATGAACGGAAAACACTTTATATCTCTCTAAAATGCAGGATAAGTACAGCAAGGTAATCATTTTTCCACCTTGTCTTAAACTTTCAGAGACAGGGAAATACTAATGAGAAAAGCATGTTTCACCCTCCTCTTTCAACTTTTGTCCTAGTAAGTGGCAGTAAACCTTTATGTATTATGGCTAGGAAAGGTCAAGGGGACGACAGGGACCAGAAAGAAGAAAATATGAAGAGAAATAGTAAGACTACACATAGGGGGTCTCCTCAGATTGAAAAACAGGCAGAATTTTTGAAAGAAAAAGTACTAGATATACGCACATAGTTTGCACGTCAAACTGTCCTGATTTCAGTGAGACATCGATTTGTATTTCTAAATTTCCGGTTTAAAATCAGGAACAAAAACGGAGTATTTTCATTGGTAAGGATTTGGTGCACTTTGTCACAATGTAGCCTACCTGCAACCCCAACCTGTAACTGATTTATTTAAGATGAGCCAATACATCGCTGACATTTTCAGTAAGAAATCTATCCCACACTATTCATACAGACATGACTCAACCAAGCGTGCTCTCACATTCAGCCATTTCTTTCTGGGTCTCTGCTCCTGTGACTGATTGAGAAATTAGTCTCAGCAAATGAAATCATTATAACTCGCTGTACCTGCACCCATCTAGGAACATCTGAGACAAGACAGACTGTTCAAATCAATCTTCCCCAACAGCTAATTCCTAAAAATAAGTGAACGTTCCACTGCAGTACAGAAATGCATTCTGTTCTCTCCCTGCCATTTAAGAATAAGCCTTAAGGTTTCACTCATCACAAAAATGAATATTTATGCTTTGCCAAAAGTGAAAAAAGATAATACAGGTAAAACTGTACATTAAAAAAAAAAAAATATATATTTTTTTTTTTAAAAAACCGCAAGTTATGCATGGTACATAAGTGATCAGTATTTTTCTACTGTCAGTCACTTCCACCTCACGCATGCTGAGAGTTTTTGTAAGAAAGTTTAAAAAAAAGCTATTGTGTTAATCATCACGACCACTTAACTACTGCACTTCCTCATTGGGAGAATTTTGGCTTTTGAAGACTGATTTGGTAACTCACTTGAATATGTAAATACTCACCTGAATATGATCTCAAATCCTTTAAGAAAAATTTTATTTCCATCTAAAGTACTATACCTTTTTATTCTCCACCTGAACCCAAGTTTCTTTTCTTTTTCTGTTTTTTTTTTCACTATGATCACTATCCTCAAAAAAAGAAATTATATTCAAGCCTCAAACCATTAAAGAGCAAAATAAAAAAAATCTGCTTGAGGATATTAAGAGACAGTTCTAAGTTACTGTACAAGCGAATTTGATATATTTATTTGTAGCTCACACCATAGGGAAAAATAATATGGAAAAAAAGCTATTTGTTTCCATTGTTACTACAGTCAACTCAGTTCAGTCCTGCAGGTCTCCAACTTGAAGCAAACCTTACAGTGACATCACAATTTATAGGAGGTTAACAGATCAAAACACTACAAATGCAGCAATAATAAGGGTTTTCCCCTCTCTCATGGCTTAATAGCTGTTTAAAATCAAAGTCCCTTTATGGTGTGTATCTGACATGACTTTGCTGTTATCCTCAAAACCCATGTATGGAAAATTTTCCTTTCCTGGACCTCCGCTTCCCTATCTCAAAAGGACAAAGTAGGCACGCTTTAATAACATTATCTCAATCCACTTGAAAAGCCCTCTTAATTCTTACTAAAACAATCTAATCTGTTTGAGGCAAGATTGTGGTTTTATTTAGAATAGTGAACCTTATCTAATTAGGGTAATACTAGGATGTTAACTAACATACGCAAGCCAACTTTTAAGAGCCCACTGCACACACGCGCTAATTCATACTAACAGAAGCCTAGACCCCAGCACCGTAGTTAGCCCAACAGGCAGTGCCTAACGCCATCCTCCTGCACATCCTCCTTCCATAGGAAGAATGTTTGTCATATATTGTCACAGATTGTCATATGTTGTCATAGATGCAACCCAGTTCGCTGACAGTGGGCTTACCTGGGGGTGGGGGATCCACTATTTATCCTCATTAAGAACCAGTAGAAGGTGACAACCACTGTTTAATGTTGAGACCAGCTTCAAATTCCAGAAAGAAGATGGTTTTCCTTTTCCTTTAGAACCCAACTAGACAGTCAAGCAGTTGCTGTAGCGCAAACCAAAACAAACCCACAGTTTCAGCATTGGGCTTCATCTAGCAGGACTTCGACAGTTGCGCCCTCCTTAGCTACTGCGCTGCTCAGCCATACTGCGGTTTCCCGGTTTCACCTTCAGCTTTCCTTAGCGGCACCTTCCTTGACTGAAACATGAATCACTGAAAAGCAGGACTCATCTTCAGTATTGTCAAGTTCATGAACACAGTGAAAAGACTGTATTTACTGTCTACTGAAATCAGTGGTTTGGGGGTTTCCAAAATACAGCCTAAAGGTCAAAGATTCCCCCAATAAAGGGACTATTCAATTATTCCCATGTTTCTTTCAATCAGCAAGACTAACTCAGGACAGCTTAAGTGTAAGCACCTAATCTAATTCAAGAATTATATTCGTGAATGGAAGCACGTGATTACCAACCCGTTCAAGAACAAAATTTCTTCAAAAAATTATAAAAATCTCTGTTTATCAGCAGCCAGGTACAATCTCACATATATGCCCCAACACTCGGTCACAAGATACTGATGCGCTTTAAATCTGGACAAATTACTCATGTAACATAAACCACCTTCTTCCTGGCAAATTCCACTCGGAAGGCTAAATATATACTGCTCGTCTTTGTATACCAAAGTATCCAGACAGCTGGTGCAGAGACGAAAGAAAATCAGCTTATATTTTTCACCAGAGATGGAAGAAGAAAAAAAAAAAGAAAAAGAACAAGACCCATGTATCAGCTATTTTTGTTTTGCGAACTAGTCAGGACTTGCACTTTTTAATTTCACTTGATGATTGATAACCAATACACACAACGCCCAGTGAAAGCTTTTCGAGTACTACAAGACCTACGTAAAATAGCCCAAACACCAGATCACAGATGAAAACTAAGGGGCAAAAGATGTAACGTTTACTCAATGCTCTGGTTTCAACTTTTAGTGAGTTCTTAATTTTTAGTTATAACTTGTTTTTGTGGAGAGTGTTCAGAAAAGGCTGTGAGATTTTTCTAAGCGTTAGCTTAAAAATACTTAGGACTATTCTTAAATGCCAGCTTAAGAAACGTATAAATAAAAGTCAACTTAAGACCTCTAAACTTGAGAGACATGCTCAGAACAGGGAAATGATAGTTTGTTAATAAAGAAAGGTAAATCATTCTCTAGGCTTCCGTGGGAAACTTGGCAGCAAAAGGATTTTGACCTCAGTGGAAGGTAACTGCCACAAATGACAAATCAAGCAACTTTCTTCTTACAAGCGAGGCAAATGTTTGACATAAGGCTGGACTGCATTCAGATCTATCATTCCCTGTGGCATATTCTTCCACTTTTAACAAATAATCCTACAAGCTTTTTGCACTGACCGTATTAATTTTCTCTCTCTCTCTCTCTCTCTCTCTCTGAGGAAAGCCATGCAAGCCTAACATTTTTTGTGAATGATTACTTATTTCCTATTTGAAGCACAAAAGCTCATCACTTATAGAATAGGTCAAGCTTCAGTGCCTATTAGTCCTAGTCTGGAATGAATTAATGCATTTTCCTATGCCCATTTTCCTTTTCTGCTGTAGAACAGTACACAGGACATTTCTGCAAAGGAAGGAAGCAAAAATCCTGCATCATTTTCAGGTGAAGTAGTAAGCAACGACAACAAAAATGCACTTAAAAATTCTATTTTTGCTTTCGTATTAGGCTCCTGTGACCACATCACTGTGAAGTTTGCAATTAGAAATACCAGTTTTCCCAACTCAGAACAATAAATAGGGGGAAAAAATGACAAGTAGCCCATTTAATTTCAAACGTTAATATATTTTCTATTTTATAGTGAACATATGCATCGTTCACCCCTTATTTGCAGCAACTATGACGTCCTCATAAAAAGGGGTGACATTTGTAAGATGCCTCTTAAAATAAATATTTCTTTTATAAAATAATAAAACTTCAAATAAATATTCTTTACACTAAACAATATGTTGAAAAAATTAGAAAATAAAGGCTGATTTTACTGTACTGTACAATATACATGAAGTCCAAGGGAAATCAGAGTCTTGTAATAGAAGGTTTCCGTAAGACAAAATACATCTAAAAACATACTGATTGATTCACATTCTTCCGAATGTACAACATATTAGTATAATATTTTGTGACTGTGCCATATCTTATGACACCACTTATTTTTCACAGTTGAAAATATTATTGTATATACAAAAATATAGCACATTATCTCTGGCAGAAAACATGAAAAAAAAAAGGGTCATTTGCTAATTTACAAATTTTGCAAGTACTATTCACAAACAATAGAGTCGCCTAGGAGTGTCTGTGTTGCTTTAGCTTATGCAATATGTGGGTCACAATGTACTGCATCCCATTTTTCATTTTATTTTTTTTTTCCCGTATCCACTAGCTGGATTCTAACAAGCGTATCAGTTAAGATGGCACACACGGAGAAAAGCATTTCACTGCACACAGCAACGCACATCCCCACCCTTCTACTACAGTGCCAAGACCATAGCTGCTTAAGTTGGTTGCATATGCACGTTAAAATAATCCTCGTTCAACTTTAGTATTTCTGACTAGTGATGCTATGTTGGCTTCTCAAAGTTCCTGGGGGGGACGCTGGGAACTTTGCAGCAGACGGTGTTGGAGTGTTTACAGCGGCACCCAGGCCGATTTACCCGGTCGTAACAGCCCTGGCACAACTTAAGGCAACCCTTGGCTGGTAGGTAACACCACAAGCAAGGCAGAAAGAGGGACACCACGCCCATGGCGGACCACCTCGTGCAGCAATGCGACTGACTGCAGAGCAGGGGGTTTGTCGGCGCAGTTGTCCTCGTCATCGTTGGAGCAGTGATAGAAGAGGCCCTTCACGCAGCAAACGCAAGTCCCGTAATCGACCACGTTCTGGGCGGAACAGAGACACTGCTTGTCACAGATCCAACACGATGGGAGGGTCCTCGGGTACGTGCACTCTTTAACACTTACACTTCCACAGTCCTCACACCTATAGCTGTGTGCTCCCAAGTCGTCTTTGCTCAGCGGCTTCAGCTCGCCTGACTTGAGCTCAGACTTGGGCTGCATTCGGACTATCCCGTCGGTGACCGCCCCGAAGATGATCCGAGAAGTCTTTGTTCGGATGAATTACTGCTCGTACTTGTCCTTGTACTGCTCCGCGAACCTGTGCTGACCGTACTGATGGACCGGGACAGAGGCGCCCGAGGAGAGGTGTGCGTTTGCGTGTGCTGAATCCGGCTAAAATGACGATGCTCGGGCAAGCCATGGGGCCTTTCATTTTTGGGTTGGGCTGCTAGCCGAGGAGCGGACTTGACCCCCGGCCGCGGAGCCAACCGTCGGTCCCTCCGTGTACTCATTTGTGTTTCGGATGGCTCTGATCTGGTCCAGCGACAAGACGTGAACCTGCTGCGTCAGGACATCCCGCAGGTCGGCTCCCCGTGCGGTCTCCCACTGTCACGCCGAGCCTGTAGCAAGGCCTGCGACCCGCTGCCGTGCTGAGCTCTCGTCTCCATCAGTGCCCGGAAGCGTGCTCACCCCGGCAGGCTTAGAACACATCTGAAATCCTGGAGCGACAAAGAGAGGATTCACTATTGCAACACATCCCATGCTCCCCTCCAGCAGTCTTGCAAGCCCGCAGGGTCCCGCAGGCACCGTGCACAAGCAAGTAATGCATCAGCCATTAAAAAAGAAAAAAAAAAAAAAGGAGTCACATCTGGGTGGAGCGCGGACGCCAGTCAGCTGAATGCACTTCCTTGGCCTGTCCTGACTGCTCCCGAAGGAGAGTTTACAGGGATTCTGTTCTAGGTCCACGCATCTTAACTTGTGGCTCTAGAAAGTCTAGGTATCGCCCCTGCTAACTAAGGCTTCCCAGGCCATCTTCTGGTTAGACCATGGCCTTCAAGTGATTACATTTCAGCCACTTGAAGTGACTCTTCTTTCCACATCAGGCTACTGAAAAGCTTATATTAAAAAAAAAAAAAAAAAAAAAAGCCTGCAAGTATTTAGCAAGTGTAATGTGACCTGCTGATGACAGACATATAATTCTCCAATTTGTTTAAAAACTGGATAATATTTGGTAGGCTAGTCTCTTTACACATTAAACTTTACATGATGTAAATAGGAAATTTTAGTTTAATACCAATGGTCCCAAGAAAAACACTAATAGCAATAAAATGTTTGAGGTTAGACATTATATGAGTTAGTGCTACCAAAAACTTCAACAGCACAAGTAAAAATATCTCTCTCCAGTAGTTTAGTGTGTGTCATACTTGTGGTACACCACTGTGATTGTTATTTTAAGGCTCAATACTACAAAAGCAATGCTACCACAGTTTTATTTTTTAAAAACGTGTAAAAAAATTCCATAGACTACATTTCAAATTGGAAGTATTACCAAGAGTGGCTTGTGGGATAGAGGCATGCATAATATAATCAAACAATGCCAGCATCCAAGAAGTCCTAGTTGATTGCGAATATTACTTTTAAAGGATCATTAACTACAAAGTAGAACCGCAGACTTAAGAATTTAAACGGAAACCCAGTAAAAGACCCAGAAGATGAGAGCTTGTAAATAACTAACTTCCACACTCAGATATGCAAAAGTTTCAAGTACTTGCCCTCTAAATTAGTTAATATTTGTTTTGCCTTTATCATATCTTAAAGTGGTTCCAAAATCCAATTACCTACACAAAAATCCAGAACAATATTTTACAATTAAAAACCCAAGCAGGAACCAAGCTTCTTACAAGGACCACACAATGTCTCCAATTATACCTAGAAAGAGCACCATAGTGTTACTCTGTACACATCAGTTACCAACAATAATACTATACCTCAGTATAATAAAATATGGCCAAACAGCTTAACAATGAATATCTCAAGACACGTCTTGATTCTAGCAGCAGTGGAAAACATTTAACCTTTTAAACTCCTGGCCCCGTCCCTCAGCACCTTTTTTTTTTTAATAAGAAAAATTAAGTTTAAGAGTGATCAGCTATTTTAAAACATTGCCAAATCCTGGGTTTGACACAGAGTGTATGTCATGGTGGTCCCCCTCCAAAAAAGAACAAAAAAAAAAAAAAAAACCCCACAAACCCAAAAAAAACCCCAGTCTTGCAAACTTATCTTGAAGCATTGCTTATGTTTCTTCAAATCAAAACCATATAAAAAGTTTCAGCAACCGCCTAAGTAGAACATTTCCTCACCTGAAACTATCTGGAGATAAAAAAGAACAGAAAATAAAATCTTTCCCCATCCTTGAGAGGAACTAGCAGCCCTGTCTGCCCTCCACGCCCAGACTTTAAACCGAAGAAGACACGCCGAACCCAAACCCCTGCCTCTCCAAAAAATGACAACCCCGGGCAAAAAGCAAAGCTGACCCTGACCTGCAGGCGCTTAAGACGACACCGGCCTCGGTGGCGGAGCCCCCCTCAGACGCCAAGGTGGGAGCTGGAGGAGAAGCCTCGGCGCTCGTCCCCCTTCCCTTCCGCAGGCTCCATCCCGGGCGCGCAGCAGGTGGGAGGCGGCAGCCCCCGGCCCGCAGGAGCCGCCGGCAGCCCCGCAAGTGCAGACAACCTGGAGATAACCGGTAGACATCCTCTGGGGCCGGGAGGTGGGAGGGGGCTGCTTGCAGCCGCCTTATCGGGAAAGTCAAACCCATGTTTCCTTTAACTCTTCCCCCCGTGCCCTCCTCCCTCCCCCATCCCCCCCCCCCCCAACGAGAGATGCTAAAGAAGCCATCCCCTCCCGGGTACTGCAAGGCGCCCAGCAGACGGTCGGAGACAACACCTCCGGGACACTTGGGCAAAAGGCAGATTACCCCCCTCTCGCCTTGCCATAAGCACCCATTCAGCTCCACAAAGCCGGCCGCTGGAAAAAACTCCTCTTATTTTACGCATATTCTGCAAATTGCCAGAACTTCAGTCCGCCCCCCCGTCCCCTCCCAGCCCGAAGGGACCCAGAAGGCATTTTCTGCGGGACATGGTCCCACCCGGGCGATCCTCCTTTTCTCCCCTTGATAGATCCGCTAACCAGGACAAGATGCAAACCGCCAGCACATTTATTTGCAAACATGCATTCGCCTAAAAACTCTTCGGGGGAAAGCACGTCTCCCCCTCCTCTGAGCTACCACTTCTCCCCTCTCCATCCACCCAGAGCCGAGAGGCAGCATTTGCCTTTTTGTGTGTGCATGTGTGTGATAACACGATCCCCCCCCCACTTCCAAAAGCCAAAGTCCACTCTCGCAGAGCTCAAGTGCCATGATTGCTAACTTTTCCTAGCTGGATTGGCAAAAGGGCGAGCAGGGGGCCGGGTTTCGCGTTCGGCACATTTGGGGAAGTTTAAAACGCAAGGGGCCTTCTTGTGTGCTGTGGAAAAACCCCGTGTCGTCCGCTGGCTGGGAGAAGGCGAGCCCAAGGGGAGAAGTCCTTTGCCCGTGAATTTCTGTTTTGTGTCCGGAGCCTGTGCAAGGCACCCCCACCCCCATCCCCACCGCACACACACACCAACCACCTCCTCTTCTTTCAAAGTGCTTTGAAACCACCCATTAAGGGCCGAGTGTGTGGATCAGACTATGGATTAGGGCAAAAGGGACTTTACCATCGGGGTGGGGCAAACTGACACACAAATCGCTTGCTGAAAACACCAGCTTTTTCTTTTTTTTTTTTTTTTTTTGAGGGGTGCAGGGGGGTTGTTACAAAGCAACCCACCAAAGGAAAAAAAAAATAATAAAAACAGAAATTAAGGCTTTCCTTCCCCTCCACACATGCCCTTCTGCACAGAAGAACTTCCTTGTCTTATGGATCGAATTAATTTCATCACACAAGAAATATACATGCGAATACACAACCACACACACACACTCTCATATTTATACCAGACGTGCACTCACTTCCGAATTGCACGGATCTCCCGACGCCACTACAGACGGGCGTAAATCACGCACTGAAAGGCGGGTTTGCTCGCTGTCCCCCCAAAACGGGGGGCACAAACAGCCCCAGCGCTCGCCAACCTCGCAGCGCCCTCCGTTCACACACCCCCCCTCCACCCGCCCCCCACGCCCCCGGGGGGCTTGTCGGAAGCCCACGCGTGCCCGGAGAGGCAGCAGCGCGCAGGACTGCCCGTGCCTGGCTCCCCACAGCAGGGAGAACACGCCGAACTCCCTTGTTGTGTCCCGTTCCACGCGCCCCCCTTCCTCGCCCCGCTGGCAGCCCCCGCAGGCATGCTTCCGCGCCCGCGCAACCTTGCCGCGCCCCCACCCCCCCCCAGCGCCCCCGAGGCAGCCCGGCGGGGCGCAAACGCGGCGCAGCCCGCAAACCCCAGCGAGCTTCCCCCCCCCCACCCCGCCTCCCCGGAGAGAAACCGCTCCGAAATCCCACCTCCGGCTCTTCTCTGGGAAAGGAAGGAGAGGGAAAGGGGGGAAGAGGGAGAACCTTACGAATGGAAAAGGGATCGGCCTCAAACATTTCCACGAGTTTTCTTGGAGCAACCGGGGGGGGGGGGGGGGAGGTGGGGGGTTTACTGAAAAGCTTGTTTTGCAAAGAAGGAAAAGGCTCTCCACCGTGATCGCGGCGCTGCACCAAATCCCTCTCTCTCTTGTATTTTCTTCTTCCTGCGGTTTGCAAATAAATCCAGCCCTAAAGCAAAAAAAAATTCTTTCCAAACTCTGCTTTAGGTCCAACTTGCAAATCAGAGTAAGAATGTTCACCATGTAAAAAGTCCAGAGCAAAGTTAGGTCCCTCTCCCCAGATCGATTATAAAATACGTGTGTGCGCGTATATACTATATAATAATAAAAACACCTCTCCGGATTGGGGTGAGTTTTCTTTGCTCCTAAAAAGAAATCAGTCTCTCTCACACACACTTTCCTTGTTTTCCTCAATGAACAGGAGGCCGAATCGCCAATACCAAGTCACTTTTTTTTTTGTTGTTGTTGTTGTTGCTGCTGTTGTTGCAAATGATCATGAGGCAGGGGAAAGCCAAAGAAAACAAAATTAAAGGAAAAAAAAAAAAAGAGTGGATCTAAAATAAATCCCAAAGCTTTCTTCCACTGAGCTCCTCCGAAAAAGCAGCTTGTGCAATGTAGCCGTTCTGCTGAGAAGCTGCTTTGGCTGCAAGCTCCTCTCCCCTCTCTCCCTCTAGCTTTTCCTCGCTCCCTCTGCGAGCGTGTGTGTGTTGCAGGCAGCTCTGTGGTTTGCAATCGGGGAGGGTGTGGGGTTGGGGGGGGGGGTGGGGGGTGAGGGGGGGGAGTGGGGGGGTGTTTTGGGAGCGCAGCGGATTTGTGGTGGTGGTTGTTGTTGTGTGTTTGGAGGAGGTGGAGGAGGAGGAGGAGGAAGATTTGAGATCTGAGCTGCAAGGGCTCGGCGTTTTTCTGCTCGCTCTCTCTCTCTCTCCCTCGCTCGCTCGCTCTCCTCTCTCTTTTCTTTCCGGAGGAGGTAGGGTGATCTCTCTGCAAAAGCAGCAGTAAATGGCGTCATGTGGATCTGAGGAGGAACAGAGCAGTTGTTGTCCCAGAGGATATATCGCATCCGGTCCCAGCTCATTGCTCTGCGGGGCTACATTCACTGGCGCTCCCAGCGCCCTGCCAGCACTCCGAGCTGCGGGAGGCATTCAAAAAGGGCAGCGCTGCCGCCGCTGCCGCCACCGAGCCAGCCCCGCACCCGGGGCCCCGGAGCCCCGGCCCGTCCGCGGTGCTGCCCTCTCCTCCCTGCCTCCCCCCCTGCCCCCCTCCCTGCCCTGCGCAGCGCTGCGCGGTGGGAGCCGGGGGCGCGCAGCCCCGCTGCCGGGGCCCCGCCGGCGCAGTCCGTTTTCACGGGCGGGCTCCTCCGTGCGCGGTCGCACGACTCACGGGGGTGTGCGTGTGCGTGTGTGTGTGTGTGTGTGTGTGTGTGTGTGCGCGCTTTTGTGCTCGGGTATTTATTCAGAGGCCGGGCAAGCGATCGGTTTTGCGAGGGGAGCTCTCGCTTCTCCCGGGGAGGGGAGGCAGGCTCTTTGGCCCGCCGCTGCGGGCTTTCGGGAGACCCATTTCCAGGTGCCTCCCCTCCCCCTTCCCCCCCGTGTTTTTTTAACCGAGTGGAATAAAACTTTACACTTCACACCACACACACCCCGCCCACTTTCAGGGAGAAGGAAGGGTGATTACTTGAGCATTGTCCCGCGGATTAACGCGATTAGGCGGTGCGGAGCGGGGTGGAAGGGGGGGGGGGGGGGGCGCGGAGCGGGGCCCGCGGAGCGGCGGGTCGGGCCGGGCCGGTCGGGTCGGTCGCGGCGGGGGGAGCGGGCGGGCGGGACAGGCCGGTGACAGCGCTCCGCGGGGCTTTCCGCGCCTCGGGGTGGTGGGGGGTGGGGGGGGTGGGGGGGGAGGCTGCGGGGATCCCGGGTAGCAGCGGGGTCTGTGCGGAGTGGTGGTTTTGTTTTTGTTTTTTTGGTTTTTTGTTTTTTTTAGGAAAGGAGAAAAAAAGAAAAGAAAAAAAACTTTGTTTAATGAATTCCCATTCGTGTGGGGGACACGGTCTGCGAGCAGCTCACAAACGTGACTGTTTGTCTTCTGGGCGTTTCCTGAAACGCCACAGCTCGGTCGCCTTTTGTACGGAGCTGAAGTCACCGGCGGGCCACCGTCACTGGGCCCCAGCATCTTTGCACCTACATGGTCTTTAGCGCGCAAAGCAGCGTATTCCACGTAGGCATGCACCGAGCACGAATATACCCGTATCACTGTTGGCACGGCTTAAAATACACCCGATTCTGTAAGGCAGTAACGCATTGCATTATTTACAGAACAATCCTCTGCGAACAAAAAAAAAAAAAAAAAAAAAAAAAAAAACAAAAAACAACCAACAAAAATCCCCCACCAGCCTTTTTTACTACTTGAGGCAATTTTGCGGGCACTTCCTCTCCTCCACCCTGCTCGTCGCCGCTTTTGGAAGGGGGTGGTCATCATTCTCGATTAAAAACGTGCAAATAAAAAGGGCAGTGTCTTACACGGACGGCCTTCAGGTTTTCATATTTTTTTATACGCAAATGCCCATTCTTTCACTATATACCGTGAACCTGCGAATTCTTTCCCGTAGCTGCTTGACATTAAGGTTAGCCTGAAGTTTATACGGCTCTAACTCGTTCCTTTCAACGGGGGCTTCACCAGCCCCTACCCTGCACAGAATTGCTGCCGCCTCGGCGGGAACGGTGCTCGGGGCCCCGGCATCCGTCCTCCCCCCTCCCCTCCCGTCCCCCACCCCCAGGAGCCGCAGACGGAGCAAAAATGCCCGTCGGGGCGGGCGGGGGCAGCCCCGCTGCTGAAGCAGCGGCCCCGGCGGGCTGGGTTTCATTCAGAGCTCCTGCCCGGTGCAGGAGGCGGGCGGCGCGGGGCCGCTCTCCCCGCCAGAGGGAGCGCGGCGCCGGGGCGGCGGGCGGTGGGGGGCACGGCGCCCCTGCGACACCCGCCGGGGGGCTCCGCCGAGGCAGCAGCCCCGGCGGCGGGCAGCCCCCTTCTCGGCTAAGGGAAGGGCGGGATGAAGCCCACGGGCCTTGTCTTGGGCTTCCCCCCACGGGAGGGGGGCAGTCAGCGGCGTGGGCGCGTCCGCGGATGCGCTGGGGACCGACCTGGGCAGCCTCGGAGGTGTGCGTGTCCTATGTGCAGGCTGCGGACTCTGTGTCCTCAAGGAAATGCAGGAAATTCAGCCGTGAGGCCTAAGTTAAAAATAGCTGGGAAAAGGGAAAACGCGATCTTAATTTCACTTCACTGTGGAAAAGAGAGAGAAAAAAAAATAAATCACGTCCTCCCACTAGTAAAGTCACAAATAGGTGAAGAACACTTTGTTGCAACGCCTATACACATGGGAAAGGTCTGATAGATTATTTCTCAGCGTTTGTACTGAGTATATAAATAGTGTTTTAACTGAAAAATTCATAATGCCATTTTTAAATCTGTTGGTCAGTAGTGCAATTGGCAATTTATATGCCAGTACAGGTGTATATGCTTCATATAATGAATAGTCCCAAAGACGGATATGAAAACAGCGAAGCTATTTTTATTCACAGAACCAGTCATGCGTGCAAAACGGTGAAGTGTCAATGTCTTATAGAAAAAAAATTTAAAAAAACCAAAACCAAACATACAGCATCATAGTACTGCTGAGTCTGAAAGAGAAGCACCAAAGCTGCAAAGATTTTTGTGCACAAACTTAACTTGCACACAGGTAATCAATAACTAGTCCAAATATGCAAAATTAGGTGCACTTTTGCTTTTTTTTTTTTTTTTTCCCCCGTGTTGGAACCTCAAAACTGAATTCTCAGGCCTTTAATTTGAGGATTCCTCAGAACCAGCTTTCTCAGGATCACATATATCACTCACATTTCACATTTCATATCGTGGATAGTGGCTTAATGCATGTGACTATGTTTCCCCTAGTGGTTTGCCCTAACCACTGCATGGGGTTTTTTGCTTTCAACCCAAGCAGACCATGATTTTGGAGATGAAGGTATTTAGTTCATTCATTTTCAGCAGAGGAATGTAGCTGTTGTATGCATATGTGTGTACACACACATATACATATATATATATATGTATATACATATAGATGTGTGTGCTCGTGGTATGTTAGAATAGTAGCAATTCCAGTGGCTTCAGGTGAAGAGCTGGGCAGAGTGAGGTCTGTGACGTGGCAGACACCCCTCTGGAACAGTTGAAACTTTTCTGCATCATCCTGAATTGTCCCACAAGATCTCACTTGATTTGATTTTCAGACCCAGGACCTAACACCAAGTTCATTCATAAGGAGGTGCTTCTCACAAAGGAATGAAAGTGCAGTAAATTTGCTGGCTTTCAGAAAATTCTGTGCATTATCTCATGAGTTAATGCAGTGGTAGGAGGATATTGATTCTGCACATCCTGAAAGGACTAAGTTTGGCTGCACACTGCTTCTAATGCCCAGTATTTCCTTAGAAACTTAAACCTTTAATTGATCGTCTTTCATGTTTGTAACTCTGAAAGAGGTAAAGTACATAAAAGAATTATAGAATTTTTTTTAAAGTGATTAGCTTGCAAAGCTTTTTGCCTACTGATATTTCATTGAGATTCTCAGGGCAGACAAGGACACTTAGATGTATCATATTGAAGAGAGAAACAGAGAAGTCAAACCCTCTGTACTGTAAACAGTTGGACATTTTTATGAAGAAAATTAGGTCCCTGACTCAGTACTATTAGTTTTGCTTTTGTGCTTTTCATTGTAGGTTACCTGAAGGAAGTCCCAGAATTCCTGAAGAGGGAAAATGAGCAAAGGCTACTGGAACCTGCTCTGGTGGGACAAGGAGCAGCACTGTTAAATGTGAGGGGTAGAATAAATACCTGCCGCTCTGTTTGGGAATACACATGCTCTGCAGCTGCTGGGATTTGTCTCCTGCTTTTAGTGATGCCCAGTTCTTCTGGGATTAAACCACTGTTATTCAGATCTTGCTAATGATCACCACCTTCCTTAAGGTGATACAGGCCGGGATCCTGAGTAACTTGATCCCATCTGATGATTGCCCCAGTATATGGAGGGACAGTTGCCAGGAGAATATTTTCTTGTTGAATACCAAATATACTTATGTAAACTTAAAAATAAACAAATCCCTTTCCTGATCCTTCTGAAATTATACTGAAGAATACATACATTTAGTACTTATAATATAATGTGGAGCTTTTGCATATAAATTGTTCTACTAAAAGCTAGTATGCTCTTTGATGTGCCATTCAATGTTATTTGGTTATATTTGTGTCCTTGATAAAATCAGCATTGGTTTTTGAATTCAACTTTATAAACCTTTCCAGCTTATACAATGCATTTTATAATTAGTTCTCTCTTCTCAAATAGCTTGAGACCAAACGTTCAAAAGTGGGACAATTTGTGTGGACAGGACTAAGTGCAGTTTATTTGCTAATCTGCTATTATAGCAGACTTTTTATGTTGTATTTGTTTGTCCTAGGATTTTCCTCCTAACATTTTCATCTGCTTTGGTAGAAGCAATCTTAAGAATGACAGCACAGACAAGCAACGTCTGTCAGCGTTTGAAACACTCCACTCTCCAGCCTTATTTCAATTAGAGGCTAGATACCACTGGGCTTGACTATACTAGAATTTTATGCAAAATTAACTGATTGCTTATTAAAATGTTAGTAAATAAATGGTAGTTTGGAAATTCCCCAAACATTTGTAGCAGGATGCAGACACTTGTGTGTTGACCTGGGATTAAAGTGACTCAGAAGAAATGGAAGAGGTTAGCAGTTACGGAGATTTGGGAACAGAGAGGTTTTATGAAGAGGCTTATCACACACATCTCTACTGTGGTTTGCAGCAGTAGTTTTCAAACGTCTTCAGTCCGCAGACTCTTTCTAACGCTTTAGAAGAGAAAAAAAAAATAAACATAAGGGAAATGCATAATTTTTAGAAAATTATAAATTATAAGACCTCCCATTTAGAAGTAGTCCATAGGAATCCACAGATCACAGTTAGAAACCACTGATGTAGAGATACCCAAACCTAGCTCTAAACTGCAATGTAAGTGGAAAGGTAATGAATATCTTGGGTACTGTAAGCAAACGGAAGCAGACGCCTGCTCTTCTCGAAGGTGCGAGGTAGCTTGCATGGACCTCGGCGCTGTGACGGCTACTCTGGTCCCAGAACATAAGGTGCCTTTCTTCAGTGGGAGCTGGGGTTCAAACAAATACCTCCAAGAGATTAGTAATTGGTAGTGTATAGCTTGCAAGACAGCCAAGGGATATGCGGAGGTAAGACTTACAGATTTTGCCGCAAACCAAAGCAAGCAGATTGAGCAACTGTTAAAAATTGTATCGTCTTTTTCCCATGTGCTGAGATTTTCCTCTGTGAGATGCTTGTATTCATCTGAGTGGCACACAAGAACATCCTGAAAGCAGAGGTGACGTGCAAAATAAAATCGTTTCCTAGAGATGAATGAATTTTGCACGAAAAGGAAAACTAAAAAACTGTTGTTTCCCCATCCTTCATCTGAAAATCAGAAAACAACAAAATTGCAGTTCGTACTGTTGCATCAATCAAAAAAAAATTGTGAAAGGCACTGATCCTGCTCTCAGATCTGCATAGCAATCTCTTCATTCTCCTGATTATAATGGCAATATCAACAACAGTAATTAAGATGCTGGATATTCTACCACAGTTTTCTCCACAACTCTCAAAACAGTTTTCGAGAGATGTCACTTCGCCCATTTCATAAGTGAGAAAACCCAGGGGTGAAAGAAAGAAGCAACTTATCTGAAAAGCAAGAACTAGGAGTCCCAGGTCCCAGTCCAATCTCTCCGCCGTGTGCGTGCTGCTTCATGGGGAGACCCGTGGCCTTGTATTTCCTTGTGGGCTCCAGGGTCTTTCTGCACAACTGAAATGTCAGGATCTGTGTCTAATAGGATCAGAACACCTTAAAAGAGAGTAGGAACTGTTAGATAATTATACTTATCTTACTCAGAGAGGGAAGAGGACAAAATGTTTGATTATCTAAACAAGGTTATCTCTGCAGGAGCATCCACTCCCACCACTTGATTAAAGAGTTCCTCTAAACTTCTGTCTCAGCATCTGGTGTAGTTACTCCTATCTTATTTGTGGTTTTGTAATCATCTTTTCCTGTATTTTTAAGCAGGCCTATTACTTTCAAAAGCCCCGCAGAGACAAAGGCAGAAATTAAGTGAGAAGCCGAATCTCTGAGCTGTTCCTCCTAAGCAGGCCCCCGACGCCTTTCTGGAGCCCAAGTGAAAGTCTGCAGTGCTCCAGGTCCTGGATTCCCAGAGGGAATCCAGCTGCCCAGAGCGGCTCCCAGGATGGTGTCCTAATTAACGCAAGATAAGGAAGTGCTGGAAACGGCATTACAAACACACGCAATAAATCCACCGCATCTGACAGAACGAGCTTGCAAAATAGCCCACTGGAAAGCTTCCTTCATTCTTGAGGTTAAATGTTTAAGCCCTTTAACGTATTTCTTAGTTTTCTTATTGTTGCTTTCTTGCGACACGATTCAAATCGCATAAATTTTATCAGCTTCTGATGGTTTACGTTGTGTCAAAGTAATTGTGTTTTCCAAACTATATGCTGTTCAATTTTAATTTTTTTCGGAGCTCTGTAGGTTTGTTTTCTCCACAGGGACACAAATTACGGTCCTATAAAATCAGTTGTAGCTAAGGAAATTCCTGTTAATGCCTCATTCAAAATCCCACTGCAGACAACAGAAATGAAGGTAACAACCTTTGGTTGGTTGAATAGATTTCGCATCAGGTAAAGTTTGACTTTTGAGAAGACGCTGCCCTCGCAGAGTTAGAGAATACGTGTATTTAGACAGTCAATGTGTAAAATTACGTGTATGGATGGTAGGTGCTGGGCCACAGCCCGGGCTAGCTTTAGTGGCTTTCATGTTTTGTCAAAGCTAGAGCTTAAGCAGCAAAGGCAAAAGCTTCGTTCAGCCCAACTTCAAACCCAAGTGTGGGGTTTTTTTCCTGTAGTAAAAAGGAATAGGAGAGCTAAAACGTTTTCTCCGGGGTGAGGGGGCGGCAGGCGGGAGGAAAGCTGCCTTTCGCAGGAGCCCTTCTCGTTTTTAGCATTGCAGAAGCCGATTCTGAAGGCAAGCTTAATGAAATACAAGCGGGAATTTCCTCGGCTCTCCTTCCTGCTTCTGTCTTCGCCTGTCTCACCTTTTGAGATCCTGATTTGTATTTGTATACATGTGTGTGATCCCCATTTCATTGTTTGCCTTTTCACACCGGCACTTTCACCTATATCCCCCCCCCCGCCCCCCCCCCCCCCCCCAACCATCCACACACCCCCCCCTTCCCTCCCTTCCTCTCATTTGGCAGCCAGTTGGGCTTCTTCCTGCCTTGAATACCACATTCCCTGGTTATTCAAGCTCAGTCATTAGCACCCTGTCCCCCTACTGAAATTATGAATGAAAAGCCTTGTTGTTCTTTACAAATAACTCGGGCTTCCTCAGTCAGTCAAATTCAAATGGAAGTGACTGCCAGACAAAGCGCCCGTATGATGGACAGTCCTCTCAGCAAGTGATCAAGGCACACAGGAAGTTTTTAAAGGCACAATATAGGTAGGGAGCAGCCTGGGCGTTCCCCCCACCCCCGCCTTCTCCCCATCCCCGGGTGAGCGGGGATGGAGGGAGGGACACACACACACACACACACACACACACACACACACACACACACGACAACCCCCTGCCCGCCCCGCCGGAGCCCGGAGGGGCTCTCCCGGGCGCCGAGCTCCCTCCATCCCCCCCCCCCCGCGCTCCCGTCGGAACTTCGCCATGGAGACACCTACACCTTCCCCGACCGAGACGGAGCCGGGCCGGGTCCGGCACCGGCCGCGTCCCGTCGCTTGAATGCCGCCGGGGGTCGCGGGCCCCGAGCGGGCACAACCCCCGCCGCGGGGCGCATTGTCCCCGGCCCCCTTTTCACGGCGGGGGAAAAGGTATTGACAGCCCCATTGTCCGCCCCGGCCCCCGCGGCTTTAAACACTCCGGGCCCCCAGTCACACGTGGTCATGAGAGCTGTCGAGTGTGACGAGTGAAGAATGGGCTGTTCAGGGAAACAGTTTTGAGCCTCTTCAAAGTGGACAGGCCTCAGTGACTTCTCCTGCACTCCGGCTGCCGCAGGCAGCCCCCTTCAAAAATACCTTAAAGCAATAAATCAACATGTTTCCTGACTATACAAGGAACAGCTGGTTATTTTTCCTCACTTCCCCCCCCCCCCCGCCCATCCCCTCCTCCCTTTTTTTTTTTTTTTTTTTTTTTAAAGCCTAAAAATTATTTAAGCACAGGAAATCAAGCATGTCAAAGGTTGGCAAGCAGTTTGGGTGATTTAGCAGTTACAACACTCTTTTCTTATAACCCAATCTTTGGCCTTTTGACTTTTTATCTCCTCGTTTCCACTGGTTTCAGCATCTGCGCTGGTGGCTGGGATAACTTGTCCCTTGTCTTCCACACAGCAATCTGTGTCGCTTGCAAGAAGACGTTCGCCCCGATTCTCCTCTCTCACAGGAGCTCCGTATCCCAGAGTTCAAAAAGATGTCTTGGGCTGTCTTAGTCGATCTGTTATTTAGGAACAAAAACCCCCTGCACTGAGAATTACTGAAATGTCTGCAAGTCTGGACGTCTGTGCCATACGTAGTGTTTTATCACTCAGCACTCATGCCCTTATCTGTCCGACACAGGCAGTGTGAGTATCATCGCACATGACACATCATATATGATGTTTGTGCATAGTGATATGTAGGAGCGCTAATTTTAAATTACAATCCACAGGCTTTTTCTCCAAAGGCCTCTGCAACCTTAGGCTCTGTTGCGCAGCTGGACCCACACGGGCCAACATTTGTGTGTGCGCTGAGCCCCTTTAGGAGACCCACCTGCCTGGATCTGATTTCAGCCTTGGAGCTGTCATTTCTGCATCACATGGGTAGTTAGTGTATGCTAACTAACTAAAATCCGGATCTGTTAGACTTAGCGCTGTCATTTAGCAATGCCCAATTCTGCTAATGTATTCAGCACTTGGCACTGATGGTGCGCTTAGGAAATAAAAGGCAGGGGTCAAATATTCTTCGCAATGTTCTGCAATGTCCGTGCACTGTGACTGAAACATTGTATTCCAGCCAGAAATTTAACTCTTCAAAAAAAGACAGTAAAACCAGAGACTGAATTAAGGGGAAAATTAAAACTTTCTGGAGGTTTGAGCTTTGTGAAAATCGAGCTAAAAAAGAAAGAGTTAGCTATCTCCGTCAGCATTCATTTCACCTTAGTCACATAACACAGGGCATGAGTTCTTTCTTCTTATCATGCAACCCATTAACAAGATATAAAGAACATCCCTGATTTTTTTATGAGGGGCCAGGGCAAAATAAATTTTCATAAGAAAGGAGGTGCGTGGCGACAGGTTTAAGTCTGTGATCTATAGATGCAGCACAGTTTACTCTGTTGCACTAACCCGTCCATTCTGGCAGCTCTGCACTCATGGGTCAGGCCATGAGAAGGAAGATTTGCATATTTTTTTTTTATTATTATTTTGGAATATTGTTGTTGTCTATCTTTCATTTGCAATACAATACATTTATACATCTGTTAATAAAATTTCATCCCCTTGTGCATCTAGTTCCAGTTCACCTATCTACAGCACATTTCTGCCATGTTTTAAAGACTAGGGTAACAGGCTTAGTAAGTGCCCCCTAGTTTACGGGCAATTTTAGCCAAACCTTACAGCATGCTGTAAGACACGGCCTTCCTGAATACCTTTTGAAATCTTATGGGAGTAAAAGCTGTTCAAAACCTCAGACCAGATGCTTTGGTAGGATCCAGTCTTTAGATTGCAAGTTACTTCAGGCAAGAATCTCCTTCCTGTTTGGCAACTTCCTAGAACATTTTTGCTGCAGCATAAATAAACAGCTTATTATGTTGAGGAGGAGGTGCTCAGCTGGGGTGGTTTACCATTGCTGACTTCCATCCCCCGAGAATCCAGCTCCACATGGAAGCCAGGCGTTATCCGTATCCTGCAAAGATTTCACACACTGGGAATCCATGATGGGAAGAGTTCACTCTATGGACCTGTTTCACTTACTCTTCTTTGCTGTGATCAAGAATTACACGTCCTCATTTGTCACATTATACTAACTCATGCCATTCTAAGGTTTGCTTATGCAGTGTGCATGGCAATATTTTACTGTTGAGTAGTGTTTTAGAACCTACCGACTTGGGCGCTGTTAGGTGTGTCTTTTGTGCTGGGGAATGGTATAAAAATGAACGGTTAGCAAGTTTGCTATTGCCTTTGCCCAGCGGTGCAAAGCGTCTGCTCGGACACCATTAGATCAGCAGTGAAAAAACCACAAATCCCAGAATAACAATAATAATGTCAAAAACCTCTCCCGTTCATTGACCTACATGTAGGAAAGCACTTGAAAAGCTATTACAGAATATGTATGCTTATCCCCCAGCAGAGTTGAATCCTTCACTTCTCCATTCTTCTCAGCTTTTTGGAGAGGCAGAAGAAAAGAACCAATATTTTTGGAACACCATTGGCAGATAAATCCAGTGTCAGTGCTTTCCTGACAGGCTTTGCCTTCTGAGTTGAGCTCATTTTTAATGGGGGACAAGAAGCAAGTATGACAAATATTTGTCTTCCGATGTACAGACAGGTTGGTGAGCTAAGGCTGCGAATCCTGCCATCTGCAAAGAGTGACAGCAAGATGGCAGGAGGGTTGACACCATGTGCTAAAAGAGGAGTGACAGCTAGGCTGACGGAGAAGCTTAACTGGACAGACAAGTGTGAAGAAAGGGCAGCTGGACGAGTGTCTGCAGATGAGAAGATGGGGGGGGAGGGAAAGGCCAAGAACTAGTAACTGGCTAAACAGGAGGATTTTATTTATTTATTCATATTTTTATTTCTTCCCTTAAAGCCATGCCCTGTCCCTGGATTGCAGTGAAGAAAGCATTCTTGCTTTTACTTTGCCTTTGCCTCAGTCTTGCGGTCACACTGCCTTAACATTTGTTGTGAAATCTAGACTCTATTAAAGACAACGGGAATTTTGCCATCGTGTTTAGTGTGGCCAGGATTTTACTCAATACATAACTCCAGCAGTGTCAGCAATGTTGCACTTGCATAGACCCGAGGCTAAATTTGGCTACAGGAAGGGAACATTTCCCACATTTCCCCCCCACTCCCCCTTTCCCAAAAGAAAGATGTAAAAGGCTGTTGAAGGACAGTTAATGGTCATTAGTCAGCTCTGTGTAAGCGGTGAGAACTTGGAGGAAAAACACCCATTCTGCAAGTTATGGGCCAAACACGGCCTGCAAGCTCAGGTTATCCAGCCTGTAGCCTCCTCTCAGCAGTCCCCTTCTGCAGGGGTGGCTTGGGAATGATCTGCATAGCATATTCATGGCTTCTGGGAAACATTGTCCTACTTTGCATGCCAGTCCGATGGACCTCCATGTACACTCTACCTGGGGCTGTGTGAGCATGGTAGGGGCTGGGATATAAAGCTCTCACTGGCTCTGAGAAGGATCTATGTTGCCCAGACAGAAAAAAAAATTGGGGACTACTGATTTGGATCATGGCAGAATTTTCTTTAGAGATTCTTGTCAGTGCTTCCACCACTCAACCAGGAAGAAGTTGGGCTGCCAAATGAATTGAGGGTGAAACCTGTTTCTGAACATATCTCCGGGTTCAGTAGCACATAAATGTAACAGACGAAGTTCTGAGTCTTTTGAAGTCCATAGGAAAACTACCCTTGACTTTGATGAGATCTGAATTTCATCTTTTTCCCATCGCCTCCTTCTTCCCCCTTCGCTTTATTCACATCATAAAAAAAACTGAGGCCCATGTGTATTTTTGTGTGGCTGTTTAGATTCCTTTGAGCTGGGCACTAGCAGACAGGCTCCATTTGTATGTACAAAAGCCAGCTATACATATGCAATTGCAGTAACTGTGCATGAGAAGATCCTCTACAACCTTAGGCCTCAGCTTATGAAAATCTGATCCCAGAAGCTTTATGGTTCCAGACTCTTTTAGGGAGAGTCAGAGAGCCGAGGGATGTGTCTGTCTGCTAGATTTTGCAATGAGCTTTTTACTTGGGAATAAAACCGGTAAGATGCTGAATGCTGCTCTTTCCTCTAACAAGAGTCTCTTTGAAGGCATGGTAAAGTAGGATCCAATTCTGTGAGAATCCGATAATGAGAATCATGAGGAAAAGAAAAGGTCTTAATTGACTCTGTTTTTAAGTTTTCTGGAGTCCTTTGTATGGATTTTCTAGTGCGTGGAAGAGCTTAACACACATTTTGCCTCTGGCTGGAGTCTGGCGGCAACCAGTCCCCGCTGTTGTAAGCCGCGCAAGTAGCACAAATAGCATACATTTCATCCTCCAAAGTTTTGCAGCTATTGGGCTTCAGACACATGGAAGTGTTACCTGAGTAATGACAGGAAGATCAGGCTCATTAGCTAATTAATTCTCACAACACCCAGATCACACCCCTCTCGTAGTCAGTTGGGCACAGGTGGGTTGGGTACACGTATGTGTACAAACATGCCCTTTGGAAAACAGCATCTCCTGCTCATGCAGCGGCTGCCGTGCATAAGCACGTGTTGTGCCACCAAGTGAGGATGAGCTGAAGGTACGTTTTCGGGATGCAGTCTAGTCACCATGTCCTGGGATATCTTACGTCTCATCTCGGTGAAGTTCCCTACCTGTGCCTGCCTTGGTGTTCCAGGTGCTAAAAGTTATTTACAGTACAGCAATCTATGGCTATGCAACCTATGTTATCTTACGGCGTATCCATGACACATAGAAAGGTGCTTTTCAGTGAAGGTGCAATCATAAAGTCTTATAAAACCTTTTATCGGGGGAAAAATTGGAACAGAAAAGGACAAACCTCCACTTTCAGGTTTGAAGCCCACAAAAACCAATGCTCTATGCTCCTCTGCTGGCTCCAAGGCAGCAGCGAAACGCCAGGACTTCCTCTCGGAGATGGACTAGCACACCAAGGCAGGCACGCTACTTCAGCGTTACATGAAAAACTCATACATTTAATGGCACTGCTTTTTTGAGGTGCAGTGTCAGCTAAATAATCAGACACTTAAGATTTTATTTCTTTTTTTCCCACATTCTATTTTCCAGAAACAAGCGGTTGAGAAAGAAGCAGAAAGCGTAGCTAAGCTGCATGATTCTGCATTTATACTTACATCTAGCCCAAATGTACTGCTTCTCACAACACAGTCTATGGCCAAAAGGGGAAAAAACATATTTAGGGTGTCATTCATAGCGAACAGAACAATAACGTGTTATTATTCTTATTTCCTTCTTTTCTTTTTTTTTTTCTTCATGAAAACCAGGCTGAGGGTCGCTATTCTCTGACTTCTGCTCTTCGTTGTAGGTGTTTTGGAGGCTCTTAGCTAACCTGTTTAGTTATATAATTTAATGAGTATTAAGTAAGGACTTCTTCTTTGCTTCTCCTTTAACAAAATTCTAATAAATGGTAGTATTATCCTTTAGTAAATGACCATTTGCACTGGTTTAATGAGCTGCCATGTATCCCATGGAATTTATTCCTTTTCACTATCCTGACTTTTTAAAGTATCTCATTCTGAAATTATATTTATCTACTTTTAACTGGTCAAACTGAAGAAAAGAATGATTTTCAGTTAATTTTCTTATGCAATATTTTTTGCTGCTGCTGAAGAAAAATAATGGCAACATGCTGTTATTTTATTTAGTACTTCTTTTACCTGGATATGCTTTTGTTTGCAGTGGAAGAGTTGGTGAAAGTGACAAGAAAGACTTGTAGAGTGAATGTTTTTCTTCCTGTCATTATGCTTTCTTCTAGCTTTAGCTAAGAAAGAGCGCAAAACCTTTGGTTGAGCGACTCTTAACCATTGTCAATTAGGTATCTCTTCAGGAAGAAGTGCAAAGCTCCCTCTGAAGAATGAAGCAGAAGTGGCAGAGATGGTCATAGAATCACAGAATGGTTGGGTTGGAGGGGACCTTAAGATCACCTAGTTCCAACTGCCCTGCCATGGGCAGGGACACCTCCACTAGACCAGGTTGCTCAAAGCCCCATCCAGCCTGGCCTTGAACACTTCCAGGGATGGGCCATCCACAACTTCCTATGCTGGGTGCCAACCTTAGCTCCATACTGACTTTTCTGCACTGTCCTCGCTGGAGGGGAGTTATGAAGAGAGGGCAGACAGCCACTGCCATGTGGCAACCTTTACGTTTGCTACCCATCAACTGCAGTTTGTGGTCCTGTCTTCTGCCCCTACTTTATCCTACTTTGCTTCCTGCAAAGAAGGAGATACCTGGAAGGAGACCCAGATTGTCAGAGGTCAGATCTTTAACAGCTTTTCGTCAGGAAGAAAAATTGCAGTAGGGACTATTTTTGGTATAGAGGCTTCAGTGTAACGCAGGTAGGGAAAGCACATCTTACGTAGACAGGGCTAGCTGAAGCAACCTCAAGGCTGGCCAAGGTCGAAATATCAACACACGCATACCGTACAAACGACATAACTCTGGACAAACCAGGTGACACTCTCACCATCAGACAACATCCTTGGCGCAGTCCCAGAATACTATGATTAATTTTGAAGGTTTGACTTCTTCCTAGGCCGTGCATTCTCTTCTCTCCAAAATCAATGACAGTGGTTGATGCCATGACCAAACAAACTTCTTAAACAGAATCTTTATTTAGTACAGAGACACTTCAAAGAAAACAGATTTGAAACCAATTAAAGAAATGTATGCATATCTAGCTTTTCCCTGAGGCTTATCTCTCTCTAGATCTGGGAGGGCCTAACAAACTTCAGCACTCTCTGTGCACTTCTCTCTCCCTCTCTCTATTTCTCTTAGCATATTTCCTTAGACAGCTTCTGACAAGTAACTACAGCAGGATGGGAAATGTTTTTCCTTTTCCACGGTGGGACAAGACTTTTTAAACTTAAATACACAAAACACACAAAAATACACCCCCTCCCCAAGATTATTGCTGAATAAGTAAAACCAAATGAACATACATCTAATACAAAGGTGATTTTACACTTAAAAAAAATACATAGTCATTTATACCAAGTAAAATATTTTCAATAGGCAACCATATACTTCTGGGATTCTTTAAAATACTGCTCCAGTAGCTGGGTGTTGAGTGAGCCCTAGCATTGCCCTGGCAGCTTCCCCATTGCCATCTGCTCAGGAGATGAGTTAGGACCTAGAAAGACTGAAGGGAAGAAGTGTGTGTTAAGAACCGTGCAGTTAAGAAGAGGAAGCCGAGGGAAGAGAACGTGGGTGGAAGACCTGTTTTGAAGTTAAGCAGTTCGACAAAGAATAGTAAAATGAAAGAAAAGTGCAGTCTCAACTCAGCTTGAGGCTGGCAGATTGTATAACCTAAAGCAAAACCTCATAGTATAAGCTTCTATTTGATTTGGAGGAGGCAGGCTGATGAGGAATCCTGAAGTGGTGGGAATAAAAGTTCTCTGAAATTAACCCAGATAAAGGACCAAAATGCACGATTTCCTTTAACAAACACATTTTTAAAGGGATCTGATTAGAAGGTCATGTTCTGAATGCAAAAAGCAAAAGGAAAAACTATGTGAGAGTGCTCTGTTGATAAACCCTGTTACACAGTCCTCAGAGCAGACTGTAGTTGGCTTTTGGTATAATGAGTTGGGGATGTGATAGATAACTGTTCACGATAATGGCTCGAGTTAAGTGGGTGAATGGGTATTTGTACTTTACTTTCCCATGTACTGTTCAAACTGGGAGGCTGTTGGCCTCTCTGGGATTGATGCAGATGATGTTTATTTATCTTATTTAAATGGAGGTAGTTTTTGTTTAGACCTGAGAGAATTCCTTAACAATAATTGATCAGAAATGTTACAATCCCACAAAAGATTTTTGATAGGAAAAAGCTCCCCTCCCCATTCCCTGTCTAGCTTTAACAATCTGACTTTCGTTATCAACCAACACGTGCTTTCCAATTCATATTCTTTTTTTCCCCTAGGCTCCTTGGTTTTAAATAAACCTTACAGCAACTCATTAGAGACAGAATAATTAATGCACATTGTTTGCTCCCTGGTTTTGCAGTATGTGTAGAGGTGCTTTCTCTGGTATCGTTTGTTAATTGGTTTTACTACAACCTTTCCTGAAGTAATTCAGAAAATTTCTCATAATTGGTGGTGGTGGTACGGTAACTTCATTTCATTGACCAAATCACAAACATAATTCCCAAAGGTTTTTTTTCCTCATATTTTTATTTAGCAGGCTGAGCTGCTGAACAACTGCCACAGGTACCATTGTGTTGGATGAAATGTCAGGCTGGCTCAAAGGTTTGTGCCAGCTTTTGGAAGGAAATATGATCATGCACAGGTTACGCAGTCAGATAGTATTACATCTCACGAAAGTAAACCAACAAAAAAAGGTCATTCTCTTTATACATGCACACTCAGAAGGCAAATCTTGTTCTACTGCTAGCTGAATTTTGGAGTGATGCTACAGTTTGCAGTAGCTGCTCAAGCATAACCTCACAAAAAATCCTTTGCATTCATCTAGCCCAGAGGGACATGAAAAATGGATTTTACTGACAATACGTTATTTGTTATGATACTTAATTTAGCAGTATTCTCATATGCTCATTATTACCACCCACTCCGTGGTTAATTTAGAAACAAAGCCATCCAACTGGTAGCCTAGGGGATATTGTGGCCCACAGGACAGTTCTAGTCCTCAGGACAACTACAAACATCGGATAAGAATTACTTGCCCTGAGAAAACATCTGTAATATAACCCCAGCCTGTGATAGTCAAGATGGTTGTGCAGCCCCAGGTTAGATCAGCATTGGGAGTCTGAGCAGCTCACATAATATGCATCACATGTGCATAGTGGGGAAGTAACTTGATTATCATGGGCAGAATGGATGAAGGATGAATCAAATCTTACTGAACAATTGGCCACTACCTACAGCTGTGAGAGCCCCTTATAACAACACTTACCCAAGTGCTAGGTTCACACAGAGTTATGCCCCAAAATAAAACTTAAATGCTTGCACTGGTAGGGAAGAAAAAAGGGCTGTGCTAAAGCAGGTGGACTGTGACAGCCTGACCAAGTCCATTCTCATTTTCAAGAATAAGGAGCAAACACTAATGTAAGTGATGATGAAGGAATCAGAGAAAGTCTACAGGGTAAATTAACGTTCAAAATTCTGCACACTGCAAAGAATTTGTCTGTCTTCTTTTTCTTTTTTTTTTTTCCTTCCCCTTTTTCTCCACTTTCAATAGCATAAATATCATCTTCCAGACACTTAAATTTATCTGTAGCTACACAGGAAAGGTGGAATTTATCTTCAGAAACTTATGGTTATGGTTAATGGAGTATGGTTAATGGAGAGAAACGGGGCACTTTTAGAGTACAATTCAACAGCCCTCTTTCAGATGTCTGCTACAGGTTCAGATGAGAGCCACCAGGCAAGTGCCTGCTGCTCTCCAGTAGATACAAAGGAACCAGGATCACTAATTTGGAGTTTATGTCCTTAAGGGGTATGTTAGTTTCACCATGAATATGTTTATTAGGTCAAGCAAAACCCATTGTAATTCAGCTCTTATCTCTAGGTTCCTTCGTGGTCTGGCTTGGGAGAGCACTGGTGATAAACTGGTCTTTCACATAAATAACATTGGACTGCTGCAAGAGCAATATCCTGTATATATAAAACAGAAAAAGAAAGAGGTATTTGTCAAAGTTAGTTCATACCAGAAATACATATTGGAGCAATTACCTAATCTAGGATAATATAGAGGAATAATAACACAACTGTGGTCATAAACCTCTTCTTACACCTGCAAACAGAAGAAACTGATTATTCCCTTGGATACTTTTGCTAGATTTAACCTCTGTTCGGTAGAGAGGTTTCTCTCTGTATGAGAAACAATATTGACTTGTGTTGCAGCATGCTGGCTGCTGATCAGCTGTCACTAGATAACAATGTATATTGCATACTGCCTACATGAGACATCCTGTTGTCTTCATCTCCAAGAACAACTTCACTGCAGAGTACATTGTTCTGCAGGGTCGCTGTCAGGGAAGCCATATGCTGTGGACCTCCAAGAACTGGAACAGTTGCGCTAGTCCAAAAGTCTATGTTTAAAAAAAGAAATTAAAAAGAAAAAACTCAGCCCTCCAAAACACAACAACAAACAAACAAACAAAAAAACAACCAACAAACCAAACCCAACAAAACAGCCCCAGTGGTGAAATTTGCAAGGGAAAAGAAAATAAGCCTGCAAAAGTGAAGTAGCTCTTCTTCTCTTTCTCTTCTCTTCTCTTCCTTCTCTCTCTTCTCTTCTCTTCTCTTCTCTTCTCTTCTCTCTCTTCTCTTTCTCTTCTCTTCTCTTTCTTTCTCTCTTTCTTTCTCTTTCTTCTTTCTTTCTCTTCTCTCTTTCTCTTCTCTTCTTTCTCTTCTCTCTCTCCCTCCGCTCCTCTCTCCTCTCCTCTCCTTCCTCTCCTCTCTCTCTCTCCTTCCCTTCCTCTCCTCTCCTTCCTCTCCTCTCCTCTCCTCTCCTCTCCTCTCCTCTCCTCTCCTCTCCTCTCCTCTCCTCTCCTCTCCTCTCCTCTCGTCTCCTCTCGTCAATCTCGTCTCCTCTCGTCTCCTCTCGTCTCCTCTCGTCTCTCTCCTCTCGTCCTCTCTCTCTCCTCTCGTCCTCTCTCTCTCCTCTCCTCTCTCTCTCTCCTCTCCTCTCCTCTCCTCCTCTCCTTCCTATCTCTTCTCTTCTTTCTCTTCTTTCTTCTCTTCTTCTCTCCTTCTCTTCTCCTTCTCTTCTCTTCTCTTCTCTTCTTCTTCTCTTCTCTTCTCTCTCTCTTTTTCTCTTCTCTTCTTTCTCTTCTTTCTTTCTCTTCTTCTTCTTTCTCTTCTCTCTTTTCTCTTCTCTTCTCTTCTCTTCTCTTCTCTTCTCTTCTCTTCTCTTCTCTTCTCTTCTCTTCTCTTCTCTTCTCTTCTCTTCTCTTCTCTTCTCTTCTCTTCTTCTTTTTCTTTTTCTTTCTCTTTTTCTTTTTCTCTTTTTCTTTTTCTTTTTCTTTTTCTTTTTCTTTTTCTTTTTCTTTTTCTTTTTCTTTTTCTTTTTCTTTTTCTTTTTCTTTTTCTTTTTCTTTCTCTTGCAGCCCATGTGGCAAACCACATCCTGGGCTGCATCAAAAGAAGCACGACCAGCAGGTCAAGGGAGGTGATTCTGCCCCTCTATTCCACTCTGGTGAGACTCCACCTGGAGTCCTGCGTCCAGCTCTGGATTCCTCAGCACAAGAAGGACATGGACCTGTGGGACGGGGCCAGAGGAGGGCCACGAGGATGATCAGAGGGCTGGAGCACCTCTCATGTGAGGACAGGATGAGAGAGTTCAAGTTATTCAGTTTGGAGGACAGAAGGATCCAGGGAGACCTGATAGCAGCCTTCCAGTGTCTGAAGGGGGCCTACAAGAAAGCTGGAGAGAGACTTTTTATAAGGGCATGTAGCGATAGAATGAGGGGTAATGGCTTCAAACTGGAAGACGGTAGATTTAAATTAGATATCAGGAAGAAGTTCTTCACTGTGAGGGTGGTGAGGCACTGGAACAGGTTGCCCAGGGAAGTTGTGGATGCCCCATCCCTGGAAGTGTTCAAGGCCAGGCTGGGTGGGGCTTTGAGCACCCTGGTCTAGTGGGAGGTGTCCCTGCCCATGGCAGGGGGGTTGGAACTAGGTGATCTTCAAGGTCCCTTCCAACCTAAACTATTCTATGATTCTATGAATCCTGACAACCTTAAGGCTCCCTTTATGCCACAACTTTTAGTCAAACAATTACATATTATTTTTTCTTTCGGGCTTCTACTTCATTTAGTGCACAATACAGATTGTGTTCATTGATTTTTGCTAACTTAATATTTTGTAGGTGATATTTTTATACTGCTGATTATGAATTGTTTACAAATGTATTATAGTTCAGATATCTTTGTCTTGATATTCTTCCCATCTCCTGTTGACATCAGTAGCAGTTGTAGGTGTCATAGCTGTAGAGGTTAAGGTCTTGCATGACTGTAAAGAAGTTCAGTAAATATGTATGAGTGGGAAGATTTCTCATTCTTTTTTTCTTTCCAGTATTTCAAGTGGTCTTTTGTCTCACTGATACAGCTGTAGCACTGAGAAAATGCTTGCCTTAAATAGTCTTTCATGGTTCCTGTCTCTGCAAAAATAAAGAGGCAAAGGAATAAATAATAAATAATTTTCTATGTATTAAGAAAGATGCGAATGTTCTACTCACATTTGGAATCACAGATATAAAAGTATGTATATTCTTAAAATGGTAGTTCTTTTTTTTTTTCCTCTGTTTCCCATGGTTTCGCATTACTGATGAAATAGACAATTGTCACAGCTGTATTTTAATCAACAATGGTAAATAGACATGTACTCTTGTCACTTTTCTGTATCCATAGTGGAATGGTTAATTTTAGATTACTGGCTACTAGTAAACAGTGTTCACCATACATGTGTTACCTTAGTTGCAAGGTGAATACTATGTGGTTTAAACTGCAATTTAACTAACAAAATAGTCTTTTACTTAAAAAATAGAATTTTATAAACATCAGGTTTTTTTTTTTTTTTCAAACAGTTATTGTACTGAATAATGCAGAGTGCTTTAATGAGCTCGTTTCAAATTGAGCAAAATGCATTAAATTAAAATTGATAATTTTAGTCTGGGTTTCCAAACAATTCAGTGATACCAGTTTTCCTGCCGGATCTGCTGACAGATGGATTATGCTGTCCTTTTCATTAGAAGAGAAAGATTATCAGGAAGATAAAGCAATTTTTTTTGGCATCAAGAAAGAGTATGACACACACGCATACAATACAGCCTCAGTCGACCCGAGACACAGGTCTACTGCACATTTCTGCATGCAGCTTCTGGCCCATAGGCATTACTTGTGCTCCGTTTTGGGGATGACAGGGCCCACCAGGGTGATGGTTTGTCAGTAGGAGTTATGCCTTCCAATGAATATGCACTGCATTTTCATTCATGTTGATGGCTTCCTCGTGTTCCCAGCACGGTGCCATTAAAGGTGTTAAAGCTCTCTAAATCATTTCCTTTCTTCCTACTATAAAATACTTCTCCAAATGCATTCTTTCAATAGCTCGCATCTCCATAACGTATACAGTCTAAAACTTCTGAAAGAAATTAGGATTACATTTTTCCATTTCATCCCCTTTGATTGAAGAGATTAGACATTGACAATACCTCCTAGGTCTTTTATTCCCCTTCATTGCCAACGTCAACTTTTTCTACCCATGTTTTTATTTTTTCTGTTGTCTTAACCAGTCAACATTAGGCATTTCTAGTAAGACATTTCAGAGGTTATTAAAACTCGCTACTGAATGTTTTCCTAACGGTGAGCCTAACATTCATCTTTGTTAATTTTGTCCTCTTTCTTCAGTTTGCTCTCTTAAACAGCCCTACATACTTCTGTGCAGTTTTCTGGTAAAATCTTAGTCACAATGAAGTTTGTGGGAATTTTGGCATCAACTTCAAAGAGGGTAGGATTTCCCACTTGTGTTTGTCAAGGTTGTATTTTTCTGGGTGAGCAAGTATTATATTCAGTGCTTACCATGGTGTTTTGGGAGAGTAGGATTAGAGCGGAAGTCAGCCTAAGTTAGAATAACAAATGAAAAGGGTACGCTGTACAGGCCTAATACAAATATTCTTACCATAAAGGTGATACGCTATTTCTACCATTCACAAAAAGCAGAGTTAAATACTGGTGATCTGAAGTTTTGAATTTTCTTTCATTTTGGAATCAACTTTGTAAAACATTTGCACACACTAATTCAGCCTCCTAGATTTCCAAATATTAGGAAAGCAAGGGTGGGATTTGTCTCATCTGTCTTGAAGCATATACAAGTTAGAGGTCTAAATCTAAATTAGGCTGCTTTCTATACTCATAGGAGAAAAGTAGGTATCTCTGGAGATGATGTATCTGACCTTATTCCAGAAGCCAACGTTATTATGCAGGGGTTAGTTTCCTGTTTTTCTTTGTTGATCACGAAAAACCTAGAGGGACTGGCTCAAAGATATTGGAGCCTTCATTGCCTAAGATAAATCACATGAACCACACCCTAAATTTCCTACACCCTATGCCAAGGATAGGTCTCTTGATTACTCTTGATTCCTGAGTACCTCAAAAATACATTATGTGTCTCAAAGTGGTCCTTTTCTGGACCCGTTCCCAACAGTTGAGAGTAATTTTGGAGTCACTAGCTCTAATTGTCTGTAATTCCTTTTTTTTTTTTTTTTTTAATGTTAAATGAGATGCACAGTTCAGGTCGGTATCTTTTTTTTTTTATTGTTCCACCTTAAATTTCAACTTATTTCCTATTCTTTCAGTGATATAGTCTCTTTTTATCTCTCTACTTCTTTTCCCCCTTCCGTAGCTATAAAAGTACTGTTATTCTCTTTTTCCCTTTTTGGCTTATTCAGACTTAAGACTCTTTGGATTCTTTTCCTGTCACTCCTTCCTGTATATGTACTGTGAACTCTGAACAGTCCCTGTGAAGACACTCTGACCATTGCTTTGCCTTTTTATCTCCTGTTTGGTTTTGGGTTTTTTTTCCACAGATCAGTTTTAATCCTGTTGCATTTTCCCCCAAAGTATCTAATTTTCTTTCATAAAGGTAAACTTTAAACATTTATTCTCATCCCATATTCAGTTGCTTATGTTCTCTAGAGTCTTTCTGAGAGTGGAGTGGATCCCCTTCCACTATTTTTGTTTGTGAATTATTTTCCTGCTGTACTGGATTCAAGTGTTCTGCTCCCATATATTCAGTGCCCTTTTCCCAATAAATGAAACTTTCACCCAACTCATCATCTTTATTCTTTGGAATTCATTGTATGATATTGGTATCTTTGCATCTGTATGCACTATCCACAGACTTGATCAACTAAAATCCATTCAGAGGTTTGTGCCATTCCTGGCTCTGTTCCAGAGTGGTGGCCTAAAGGAAAAAGGAAATACATGCTATTAATACTATAGTTTTTCTTTTTTTCTTTTTCTTTTTCTTTTTCTTTTTCTTTTTCTTTTTCTTTTTCTTTTTCTTTTTCTTTTTCTTTTTCTTTTTCTCTTTCTTTTTCTTTTTCTTTTTCTTTTTCTTTTTCTTTTTCTTTTTCTTTTTCTTTTTCTTTTTCTTTTCCTTTTTCTTTCTCTTTTTCTTTCTCTTTTTTTTTGTTTGTTTTTAAATTCTTGTACACTTACCTGAGCTTTTTACCATTTTACTATTGTCATTGCCAAAATTGTAGCATATGTGCTTTGAAAGCGTTATATAACATTTTTTACACCTATCGATTTTCTCCACTCTACCTTTCCCATGCATACTGCATCCTGTCTTTTCAACACACAGGAATTATCCCACTAAATTTCAGTTAGTCTTTCCAGATCGTAATCTCCTTTATTTAGTACAGCACCTTCCAGTTGTTGCTTGTTTCCCCACACATTTGCGTCAGGCATTATATTCTTGTTATCCTTCATCTTTCGCTTCAGAACAATTTTAGTTTCTCGCTTAATTTGTATGTTGGAAGTACAAGACGGATTATTCAAATTAAGCTAAAGCTTTCCCTTTCCCTCCTTCTCCTGAAGGTTTACAGCCTGCCTAACAGGTCCTGCCAGTTCTGAGCCCAAGAGGCTGGCAACCTTTCTGCATAAGTGGAGACGGTGTAATCCAAACAGTTGGCTCCGGCTGCAGGAGGCATTCCAGTGATCTGTGCATTCAAAACCCTCCAACCTACCCTATCAGATCTTCCCTTGGTTGGCTTCCAGTATCAGCATTTTACTTTCTTCACCCATGCTTGGCACGGGGAAAACTTCTGCAAGTTACTTATCTGCACAGTTCCAATTATCTTTCTTTTTCTTTTTTTTTTCCTTACTGTCTGAAGAAACAGTTGCTTATATATCATGTAAATGTACTTCATTGGTGTCATTTGTTCCTATAGGGAATATGATGATTAGAAATTCCGGAGCATTACTCAATAAATCTAACAACACCTTTGTTATGACAGTCCTTTTCGTCCTGGCTCTCTATCGTGTTTTCCTTATGTAATATTTTGAACTACTTTCCTTGTATGCAAAGTAATTGGCTGGGACTGCTCATCCTTTCTGCCTTCCTGACAGGTCTCTTTCAGTGCTTGCGCTGTGGTCATAGGGGGTTGGAACTCTTCCCTTCATATCGAAAGAATAACACACCTGTTGCAGGTGTTAGCACTGTTTCCATACATATTTCCCATCTGCTTTTCCTGTGGGCTTTTTTAGGATTCTGCCTTGACACAAAGCTTTACTTTTCTCCTCTTCGATATGTGGGGTCTCAGTTGCCTCATCCTTTTTTGGTAATTTCTCCTCTTGGTCTTTGTCCAGTCCTTGTTTCATTCTGCCTCTCCAGTTTGCACTTCATTTGGCTGTTCCCTTATCATTGTAGAATACATCTATTCCCCACTGGCTTTGTCATGCAAAGGTCACAGGCATATTTTTGAGCAGCTGCTTCTTCCTGTTCTTCAGGCTGTTTTGCAGTGTCACAGCCCTTTGCATCCCTTTTTAAGAGCTGCTACGTTGTTTGGGTCCGTCCTGTAGTGAGTGATTCCTATCACTGCCAGTTTTCTGCCCTGGTTTTCCATGTGCTGCCACGTGCCTGATGTGATTCTAGCTAGTACATATACAAAAAAAGATGAGAGTGGGAAAGCTGGAGGAAAAGCAGTCCTGTATTTGGCTGAGGAAGCAGCATACTGTAGGACCCGTCTTCCTGCTTCAGCTTGCAGAAAGGTTGGTCACAGCTTTCCCTTAGCTTGGGCAGATTTTGCTGCCCAACGCTGGGAGCCGTGGGTAATCAAAATAAAGGAAAAGATAACCCTGCTTAGCTAAGAGTATGTCATCCATATAACAGTCATAATAATGCTTTGCTTTCAAGTAATTTTATTGAACAGGGAATAGTCTTGTGGAAGAGATTTTAGGAGCCATCTGGTTTTAGGACCTGACGCAATGTCATAGAGTCACAGAATCATAGAATGGTTTGGGTTGGAAAGGACCTTTAAAGGTCATCTAGTCCAACTCCCCTGCAATGAGCATTGTTTCCCTCTACACTGGTGAGGAACCAACAGGTTTTCTTGGGTCAGTAAAAGGAAAAGTAAGGTACTTGTGCAGGAAAAAACAGTGGTCATTATTATTCCAGAGCCAGCTGGTGCCTTCTTCTTATCTGTGCCCTGAGAGCTCCCTCAACTGCTTTGTCCTCCTGGAGGTAGGCAGGGGAGGGGGACAAGCTGTTGCCTGCCTCCATCTGGGAAAGGTCCGGTCCTCTCTGCATTGACTGCCTTCCTGCTTATACCCATGTGTAAATTACCTGGCTTTTATTCTCCATATGGCCAAGCTACAGTCAGATATAACAGAAGATGGTGGAAATAAGAAACTTATCTTTGGTTCAAGGTTGATTAGCCTCAGTGAAAGTTTTATAGGAAGCAGGTTTGGGGCCCCTGATGTAGCTCTTTCCATAGGTGGGATATGGGGTCATGCATAGAAAGGGCACGCAGGTCACATGGGCTCTGAACTCTGCCTTTTACCGTCCAGCTTGTTTGATGTGAATTTGCTGAGGTGATTCCCTTCAGACAGGAGTTCCTCACGAGAAGTTGTGATGTGCATTAAGATCCCTTTGTTCAAGGGAGATCTGGGCCCATTTTCTTGCAGAGCAGGTTCCCTAAGGAGGTGAAGGTGTTCAGCCTGATTCTCTGTATAGGGTGTTAATCAGAATACAGTTTTCTAAAAGCACTATTTAATTTTGTTATCCTTGGATGGTTGACTTCTGTTGATACTGTGGTCTGTGGATGACTTGCATTTTTATTCCTTCATATTTTTCCCTCTTCTTATTGAATGGCCATGTAAATTTTACAGGTCACTAAGATGAGGTGATTGAGTAACATTAAAAATAGGTGGGTAAATTTGCAGTCTGCTAGTAATTTTCCATTCTCAAGAAGAAAGCTCAGTTTTGTCCAAAACAACTCAATCCTTACTCTTATCATGAATGTATGTAGCATGATTGATATTACATTTCATTATGTAAACATTGCTTTAATACTTCTCATTATTTCTGCTCAAGAAACCCTGAATGAATGTAGTGTCTGGCACAAGATGCTATTCCTATGGCATTGTCTCAAAACCAGTGGCTTTGTGTTGCACAAGACGGAGCTCTCAGTGACATGGCAAAGCCTCCACTTTAAATCTTCACTCTAGGAAAGCTGTTCCATCTAACAAAAGCCCTACATCCTACACAGGGTTCTGGATCCGTACCCCAGGGCATCATGCCAGCAATGCAAGATTAAGACCTAGGTTTGAAAAGGTCTTGAAATCAACAGGAATAAGCAAGTTTTGGTTTAGGGCCTATATGTGGAGAGCATTAGGCAAAAGTCTTTGGTTCTGTCTGTTGCCAATACAATATAATTGTAAAAATACTTTTGTTTTGTTTTGTTTTGTTTTGCTGGGGTAGGCAATAAGAGAAGCAGGAGGAGAGGAAGGAAATGAGTGTCTGTCTAATTATGCTTTTATAAATGTCCTCAAATACTTTGCTAATGTGGTGGGGGAACTTTTTCAAAACCAACGTAAGCAAATGTAGAGATCGCTTGTCCAGTTAAAGTGGTCATTTTACACTCATCAGGCTTGGCTAGAAAGCTTCAGGAAGGCTTGGCTTTAAGTGTGGAGCCATACCACATCATTTTCTGTGTCACGGTGGCCAAAATAAATGACAGCTAAAGCTGTCTACAACATAGCTTTGACTTCTATGCTCTGAAAGCTCAAAGAAATCTTTCATATGACTGTACTGTATCTATCCTGGTGATGATATGATATTATAATCAGTTCCCACCATTGGCAATGTTTAGGTCGAAGGCACAGATTGCCATTGTGCACTAAATAAAAGGAGGAAAGGGAGAGAAGTAGAGTTTTGGATCCTTCATTGTAGGCACTGCTTAATTGCTGGCTCAGTCCTAGGTTCTGGGAGGATGTCTCCAAACAACTGTTGCTGAGTTAATACATGGCGCAGTTCTGGGGATAATTTGTCCCAGGGACCACCTCCAAAAACAGCGTCACATTTTGTTTCAGTCTCTGGCCCTCTTTTATTTACCAGCATAGACATAGCCATTGGGTTTGTGTTGGCCTGCAATCTTATGAAGCTTTTCTAGTAAAGTCTACAAAATGTTTCATGGTGATTCTGTTTCTCAGTGACTTCACCTCACCAAATGTCAGCTTCAAAACCCAGCCTGTCCAAATCCCCATCTGCACTACATTTTATTTCCTCCAGCCAGAACGTTCAAAGTTCCAAATGTCTGTGATCTGCTGTTTCATTCAAATGAACATCGTTGTGGTTTGGGTTTTTCTAGTTATTACCTAGGTATTGATATTTTTTTTGTTTGTTTGAAAATTAGATCTGAACCAATCACAAACACAACAGAGTTAAAGTTCCTTTTCATGCACCCTTTTCATGTCTGTATGCTGCTGAGACTGATTTTTTTTCTAGCTTGGCTTAGCCAGTAAAAGTTTGTGCAGAAGGAAAAGATTAAAATGCATTTTATCTTACATGCTAATAATTTCCACTAGAAACATAAAATAAAATAACTGAAGTCTTCAACATAGACTTAGCAATTTGGCAGTATCCAATTGTGTTTTTAATGAGGTAAATTTGATTTGGAGAGAGAACATGCATCTCAAACACTAAAATGATATTTATTTTTTTTTTAAGAAAGTTAAAAAACATGTGTTTTGATACATATAATTGTGCTTTGTAAAGGCCTGGAAGGTAGCCTAGTAAGCTCTTGCAATCAATGAGCTTATAATTAAAGGAATGAAAGTTATGCTTTGGCATAAGAAAACTATATATTGATGTGGGAAACATAAATATTGATGTCTTGATGATTGGGGGCCAGGTAATGGAGAGAATGGTTTCCATAGTTCATTAGGGAAGGGAAAAATGTTCGTGGTAGCAATACCTGCCCTCAACAATTTCCTATTAGTGTACTCATTCATGGCACTGGCACATACAGTGGAAAATATTCACAGGTATTACCACCCTTTCGATGTTTTAGGAAAAGACCTCTCTTTAGAATTTTAGGATTTCCGGTTTTAGGCATATTTTCCTTCAGGGAGGAAGGAATATTCATCTACTACAGAAAAGATAAGCCTTCTCTGTCCATTCAAACTGTTCTTTGAACTGCATCTCTTTATTTTTGGTACCCGGTGCCTGTAGGACCTCACCTGTCTCTTGCAGTCATGCCTAGTCTAAGGCTCAGCTGCTTTTCTGAACAGTTCATCTTTCCTTTTATTTTCTACTGAGCTTTTCAGATGTTGTGTTATCTAACATGCATAGTTCATTTTCATTTTTGTATATAGATGCTAATCAGAAATTAATTTGTATCTGTGACAGCAGAAAAAATGTTTCATACTGACAGTTATCAGTATATGCAGAACAAAAAATATTATGAAGAATTTTTTAAGTCAATGGCAAATCTCTAACTTTCTGTATAAGCGGAAGGACCGATCTGTTCTTGTGTGGGAAAGAGTTACGCCTTAGTCAAACTTTCTTTTTGTGTATATTATCCACTTTTTTGGTTTTGAATTTCTTACTTTCAGAAAATATTTAAGGCATATTGACAAATAAACCCTTTGCTTGAAAAAGGTGTTACACAGCGAGTCATATTCTTCAGGATTTCACACTTCAGAATTTTTTTTCATATCTTTATTTTACTGAATTGGTTTTCTATGCCAAACAATTACTTACCCAGGGATAAATATATGGAGGGAGGTGGCATGCTCAAGAATATTTCTTTAAAATATATAAGAAGATCTCAAAAGCATAGCACTGGGATTAATGACTGATAGAAATTCTCGTGTTCCACACATTTGTGTGTATGTGTGTGTGTCCATTCACAGAAGGTACCTCCAATTCCAGAAGTGTTTTTACAAGCCCTTAACATTACAATGTAATGCAAAGTCTCCAATTTAGTTGATATCGCTAGGTATTAATCGCTTTGAAAATCTGAACTTTTTTCTGCATAAGGTTCATTTTTTTTTAAAAAAGGCTGCCATTGTGCAGTGTTGACAGCGCAACATGAAAACTCCTGCTGAGCTTGTCTATACAAATGTTTTGCTATGGCTGAGCATAACATTCTTTGTTATCCAACCAAATGGATATAAAAAGAGAATATGAATACATGTAGCAGAGAAATGAAGTGGTTTTGAAAGGCCTTTCCTCTGAATGAAAGAAGAACAAAGCAAGATTGGCTAAGAATCAGCAAGTTGGTTATATTTTTTTTCTACCTTGGGTGGCTCTGAGGTTTGACTGGGTGCCAGCTAACAAATTAGGTCATTGATATGTTACTTTTGTGTATGGAGTAATTCTTGATAGCCGTATGGTCTGTCCACACATGCGGGACTAATCTTAATTTCCAACATCCTTCTTTCTCATTTGGGGAGAGAGTTTTTACTGTCAAAACAAAATCTACTGATGCAAATTTTGCCCCCAACCCCTTCTCCAAATAAGAACAAATCATAAGGAAAGAGACCTTGTCGGAAGTTATTTAATTTCAAACCACCTCCCATCAAAAAGAATTATAAATAAACCTCATAATAGACTCTCAATCCTCTTAGGCACATTATGTTTCAGTTAGAGAAAAATGACATATTGTGATTTTCTGTGACAGGTAGGTGAAAACTTTAAAAAAAGTTAACCACAACATATTACAATATACATATGGTTCTTTCATGACCCTGGGTTCTCCTGGAGTTGGGAGACTGAATGCAAAGCACCTACAAAGTGCTACTGTTCAGATCAGGTAGTGATTTACATGTATTTTTATGCAAGACAACTTAGCAGAAGCTCAGGCGTGTTCCTTCTCCCCCCGGCTTTTCAATGTTTAGCATGATTCACGTTTGCCAAATGCTGCGCGCTGATGACGTCCACATTTGGTCTCCCTTCTGGATCGCCTCCTTCCTCGGGTGTCGCCAGCTTCTCATGTGTTCAGCAGATTTCCAGCCCCGGCCACGAGTGCTGCACACCCCTGTGCCTCCGCGCAGCCACCTGGCAGGGAGACAGGCTGTCTCCCGCTCTCATCTCCTGCTCCTCCTCTCCCACCCGGATTGACCAGCAAAAGAGGCAGAGGAGGAGAGGGAAGGGGAAGTGGTGGCTGGCAGTGGTTGCTTTAGGAAGGTCAATTAAAGGCTGAGAGTGGGGAAAAGAAAGGATTAAAGAGCTGGCTGGGCTAAGTGTGTGTGTGGAGCAGGGAACTGAGGGAGACTTGGAGAAGTGCAGGAGAGGAGTGGGGAGAAGATCCGGCCACAGGAGGATCGGAGGGTGCAGTAGGGAGGAGGAACCACAGGAATGGGGCCTTTGGAAGCATACTGAAAGCAAGATAATTGATGATAATCACTGATAATTTATGGGGAAGGAGATACTGGGGTAGGGGAGCAGAATAAGACAAGATACTAGGATTTTCCTAGATCCTGTCCTGTGCGATACAGTCCCTGTCATCCTACTCAAGTATTTTAGTGTAGCAATTCTTGCTTGAATGTCATGTAAACTGTTGATATTGATGTTTTCTATAAATTCTAAGAAGTTAGAGATGTGAGAGATGGGGAGAGAAGAAACCTTGCAGTGGAAAAACTGAAATAAGAGGTACAGTATAACATATTATAATGTGTAGATTGAGGCACATACAGTGTATTTCTATGTGCCCATTTATTTTAATTGTCCTTTCACAGCTTTCTGCCATTTAGATATTGTCACTTTTTGTATCATTCCTCATCTTTTGCATCACTCTCACAAGAACAAATGTTATGTCTATGCAGCTAAACAAAAGATGGCCAAAGAGAAAGTTAAACCACTGAACCCTTTGGTGCAACTCGATATATGTCTCTATGTATTTATGTATAAATATTTATATTTCAGGGAATTAGAGGTCACTGTTACAGGGTTGTTTAGAAGACTGAATGATAAATCAGGCTAGTTTTACTCTTCAAAACATGACTTTATTGGATTGATATTCACAAACAAGACACGCTGCGAATGATTAGTTCCTACTTGTTTGTAATCATTATTATTACATATTCAGAGCAGTTACTCCTTGAAAATAATATCCTAAATTAACTATTGATTGTCTACACTAATCCTCTCTCTCTGTTCCAGACTATGCCAACTAACTATCTATAAGACATATGTAGTATAGAAAGGATGACACCCAAGCAATGTGGGTGCGAGCCAGTGAGCGCCATTAAGGCCAGAGATCAGTCCTTGTCACTCGTCATTTTAACACTACAGAGAGATCATGGGTGACCTTGGAGAAGTCACTGAAGAACAGTGAGTTGTTCTGTTCTGGCTGTGCTGTGTTGGATTAAGAAACTCCCACCCCTAAGAGCTCTTTTTCAGCCTTCCTATTGTATTTTATTTGTCTAAAGCATTCGAGATTTATTGATCTAGAGCAAAAAAATAACATGCTGACCTAACATACTAACCAGAGGATGGGTGTTCTCACATACTGTTCCTCTCTAAGGGTTGTTTATATGTAGGGTAAAGAAATGTATACTCACAGCAACAGCAATTTCCACTCCTACATGTTGGGACTGGATTACAGTTTATTCTCAGAAACAGTAATGGTTTTGTCATCTGTTTTAGTTTCATTGAATTTTCCCCTTTTGGAAAATCAGGAAGAGATACTCATTAGGCTTGCTGGTTGTGGTTTAGTTGTTGTTGTTTTGTTCTATAGCAGCACTCCTTAATACAGTTGTAGATGTTTTCTGAAGGGTTTGCAAGTTACTCAAAATTTATTGTCCCGTATGTCTCTGTGGAAGGGCATTTTTACCTTCATCAACAAAGTCACAACACAAGCCTGTGGTGTTAGCGCACAAGGGACAACACCTTTTCTTCTGAACAGTTTGGCCAAAAGGTCTGTGCCTGGAGTCCGCACAGAACTACAGACGTGCTGTGCAAGGTTTTTGTAAATGAATAGCAAAAAAAATACTTTTTGCTGTGGCATTTGTGCAAATGGAACTGAGCAAACCATGAAGGACGCTTGATCTTCCACGTACACTATCGCAGAAGGGTGTGTCACTCTTCTTCTCACTACAGTTCTGCATTGTCTCTTCCCTCCAGGGACGCAGCTGATATTAATCTCTGTACCTTGTGCTGCAGTCAGACAGAAGCTTTATTAATAATGACAATGGCACATCCTTTGCAGCGTCTTCCTGCTTCACTTGGAGCCTTCTCAGATGTTATCTTCATTGTTTCATAGTGGCTATAAATACTAAAGTATTTACAATGAATTGTTTCCAAAACAATTAATTACTGAACTACGGGCTAAATTTATATTGTCTTTGTTATGCACAGGCTCAAAACCAAGGGCCGAATCAGTTAGATAAATGCAGTTCTTCACATTTGGGGCATGAAAAATATCTGCTCTGCTATCAGCATAGAGTTATTTCCATTTGCAAAATGTGATGTAGCATCTTGGATGAATGTGCCTCTGGATATTTTTTTTGGGGGGTAGGAATACAAGCACTGACAAGAAAAAATTGCAGACTTGAATTTCTCATTTGTTAGTTGAATTTAAATGAGAGTAATAATATTCAACATGCATACTACATTTTCTCTTGTTTGTAAGTCTCAAAGGAGTCTAGAAGTGGATAATACTAAACACGTGGAAAATGGAGACACCAGAGATTAGTTGATGTGCCACATTGCTCCTCAGAAGGAGAGGGTGGAAATTAGGGCTCTAGGCTCTGAGACAGGAAAGCTCCAGCTCTTTGGCTGGTTTTAAGTGATGTTATTTTTTTTTCTTTTGTTCTAAGCCCCAACAAAAATTTTAGGTATCTTAATAACAGAGATGAATGAATACAATTAGGTAAAAGATATGTTAACCTTATAAGCCTTTTTCTTTAATTTTCAAACTGAAGCAGAAGCAAAAGCTCTCTGAAGACTTGGAAAAGACCAAGTTAAATTTATTGATTTTTAATTGTGTGTCCCAGAGTTCATAAGTTTGGCTGGAACTTACCTAACTACCAAATTTGTCAGTGGTATATTCCTTGCTGTAGCTCAGACAGCAATTAGAAACCTTGTTCTGAGAATACTGAATATGATTCTGATCTGTACATACTCTGTAATTGTTCATTTTTGACCAGGAAAGGTGAGAAATATGGTATACTACAGAGTAATAACTGAGGCTCTTCAGATGAATTTGAACAGCGATGCATTTACTGAAAAGGATATTTGTGTGTAAAATCATGTATAAGAGTGATATTCCTAGTACTGTTTCAAAGTAAGTTTTCATGTGACACTGGATCAGTGTAAAAAAGTTATTTTTTTCATGAAGCGATTTGATAGAGATTAAAGTGGTGTTTCTTCTACTGTCATGGTTGTGCTACTGATCTATTTTAGTTGCTCTGAGAAGCATTTTAGTCACCATTAAAATGAGAATGCAAGCATATGGTGGAAAAACTTGAAGCTGAAGGCCACTGTCAAATCAGACTGGTACAGAAAACATACTGATGAGGCAATGATGTTTTCCATCACTGTGTGCAGACCTGCAGGCCTTTAGTTGCTAGTCCTAATGGAAAATATTTTTTCTTTCCTTTTTTTTTTCTGCATGGCATGTTCATATAAACAGGAGGTTGAGGAGGAAGGAGGCTCAGGAGACGGAGCTGTCTCTGAGGAACTATCAGCAGGAGAAAGGAGGGGATGGAATTCCCCACAACTTCACCTCCTGCTCCCTCCAGAGACGTGCATTTTTCTGCCTCTTTTCTTTTGGCAAGCAGGTTGTCAGTGGTAAGGAAATATTAATTCCGTTGCCACTGTGGATGCAAAGCAGCGCGTTTCTCGCTGTCTCCTACGGGAAGGTGAAATTAGTCTTCAGTCAAACCCTGCAGTGCAATATTGGGTACAGGATTTAGAGCAAAAAGGTTTTGGCAGGGTCCAGGGGAGAGTTGAAAGCACAATTGATTTTGAGTCTGAGAGGTGTCATACCCAAAGGTACCAAGTACCCTCTCACGAAGACAGCACATGGTGGCACCCAGAGCCCAGCTAAGTGCCACAGAGAACCCTAAAAACATCCTTCCTTTCACCCCCAAACGTCTGGGATCACGAACCAGGACATATTAAAGAAGCTACTAACTCCAAATTGCTGGGGGATGAAGTCAGACAACTGCAGTCAGAGTAGACACAGGAGGAAATGGTGTCGTGCGGCACAGAAGATAGACCCTAACCATGAATGTCTGCGTCAGACCCTTGTCTTGAAAACATTAGCATCATCAGCACTACTTTTAATTCCCTGAGAAGTATTATTGACTCCACAGCCTTGGCCAGAGTTTATTTAAGATCCTCTCCACATGAGAAACAGAAATCCAATTTCCTGTTCCAAGAATGAGGAGCAGTGGTTCAAATGCATTAAGCTCTTGCCTCATTTGTATCTTGCCAAAAACTCAAGATTAATTATTATTTCTTCCTCGTTAAGTGCAGAATATGTGCTTGGTGGTCCCTAAGACATAAGGAAGGGCAGCAGCTACAGTTAATTGCTTTCAGTTTCAATACCTGATCCTTCACAACCATGGTTTTCTATCCCATTGAAACTTTATTTGAATGAATAAGAGCTATTTCAGAGACAAACAATTTACATTGAAAGATTATGGCAGGTATAAAGATTTAAAATACAATTGTCTCAACAAGAGATAGAAAGGAGAACTGACATGGATATACCTGCAAAGGCCAGTAAACAGGAACTTAGGAAAGTAAAATTCTGTAGCTTTATATTCATTGTGTTCATAGAATCAGTTCCTGGTTATAATCATTATACTTTGATTGTTATTTCTGGTTTGTGGAAAGCAAGAGAAATAGTAAATAAATTTTTTTAACAATAGAGTTTGGAAAGCAAGTAAGACATCTGTGGTCTCATTGAGGTCTGAGTAAAGTCAGTAGTGCATTTTCCATTAACTTAAATTTAACAGGATCTTAATTTAACTTAATTTGATTTAATTCTCAGTTTTCTGTAATGCATTTTATAATGTGGTTTAAAGAGGCTCCAAATTTGAGATGATAAAACATTTCCAAACAAGACGCAGCCAATACTCAAATAATACTTATCCCTGGGGGAATATTATACTAGTTGATACAGATGTCAGAGCAACAGATCTCAAAGCTTCCTGATGTTTAGAAAGGCTTACTGGTGTGGCTGATATGGCTACACTCACAAAGGGCTGCTGGAGCTGCAGCAAAACAGCTCTTTTGTTGGCAAAGCTTAAACTCATTTTCCAGACAGAGGAAGTCATACTAGCAAAAGGCTGCCTTGGCATTATAATTCAATAACCATTAAGCATTTCTGCTATTTGTTTTGTGTGACTCATTCTGTGAAGTCCCCATTTCACCTCCCACGCTGCAGCATCTGTAAGGCAGGTATTGCTGCTTTGGGCAGTGGAGAGCAGGTCCCCTGATCAGCTGTGCCAGGCACAGGGGGCCCCCAAAACAGGGAAGCGTGACCTGGGAGTGGAGTGTTTATGCTTTCTAGAAAGGCCAGAGACTCACAGAAGTCCCTCTAGGGTTATGTTATCTCTAACTGCAGCCCCTTACCATGTTCCTGCTCTCATTTTATTTCTTAATCATTCAGTGAGGAAAAAGCTGAGCTGTCTTTATTTCTGTGGGTCCAACCAGGTTCCACAGAGGTTTAACTAGGGAACTTATAGCTACTGAAAGTTCACTTCAGTGAAGCAAAAACTGCAAGAAAATTTGAAAGCAATAGCCTGAGGACGTGAAAGACAAGAGCTTGAATGGAGCACCTAGGCTATAAGGACAGGCTGAGAGAGTTGAGGTTGTTCAGCCCGGAGAAGAGAAGGCTCTGTGGAGACCTTATAGCAGCCTTCCAGTACCTAAAGGGGGCCTACAGGAGAGATGGGGAGGGAGTGCAATGATAGGATGAGGGGTAATGGTTTCAAACTGAAGGAGGGTAGATTTAGATTAGACATTAGGAAGAAATTCTTTACTGTGAGGGTGGAACAGGTTGCCCAGGGAAGTTGTGGCTGCCCCATCCCTGGAAGTGTTCAAGGCCAGGCTGGATGGGGCTTTGAGCAGCCTGGTCTAGTGGGAGGTGTCCCTGCCCATGGCAGGGGGGTTGGAACTAGGTGATCTTTAAGGTCCCTTCCAACCCAAACCATTCTATGATTCCATGATTCTATGGATGGAGAGTCTGACAGAACTTTGCAGTAGGCTGCAAGATGACAAGTGTAGCTACTGTGCTGCAATGTTTTCTGTCACTGAAATAAAATATTCAGTAGGCTACTCTGAATATGCTCGTATCGCTGCTTATGCCTGATGCATTTGCTTCTGGGTTGTGATGTCATACAAACAGCAGGGAAGTGAGATCCATATCCCTGTCATTCTACATACTTTTTCATGCATTCTGCAATATGGTAAATGGGAGAAACGCAACCCCCCTGGAACCTGGCGTAATAGGCTTGTTTCATTTTTTTGCCATTTCTGTATAGAGGGTATAAATTAGAAGAAAAGAAGTGCTTGAGAAACCTGTTCTTATGCTGTAATAAGGTGGTGATGGTGGTGGTGAAACTACTTTGCTTCCTCCTTGTAAAGGAATGCTTTGTTTTTCAACATCATCAATTGAGGGCATGTCTCTAAAGCACTTTTTTGATCCACTTATTTTTCAGGGGACTGAAACATATGTTTTTCCTCTTCCACTTTTTAATATTTTGGTCTCTGGTGAATCCACATACAAAAGCTTCCTTCCTTTAGTTGGAGTCCACAAATGAAAGGCTTTTCTTTCTCTGATTGCAGATTAGCCTGCCAAGAAACAAACTCTAACTGGAGAACATCACTTTAATTTATTTATGGGATACAGATGACAAGGAAGTTTGTCCTCTTCTCAGGCTTTTTGGAAAGCTTTGGGCTGACCCAGCCCAGCAGAGTTCATATGGCAAAGGCAAACTGTGCCAGGAACCAAAGCCAATAGTCATTGCAAACCTCTGAACCAAAACATTCCTTTAGTGCTTGAATTTCCCTATAATTTGTGTAGATTCTCTTTTTGTCAATGAAGCTTGCAGTGGATAACTAGCTTAGTGCAATCAGACTAAACAACCGTGCTATTCATTCAGCAATTAGATGATAGCAGTAATGCATGCTTTATGGTTTCCTTTCTTCGTTCTTTCCTTTCTTTTAAAGTCCTTGGAGACAAACTCTGGGATATTTGGCAAAGAGAAGGGTCTTGCTGAAAAATATCCTGTCTTTTTTTACTTTAGGGTTGCTAATACATTCTATTCTCAGAGGCAAAACATCAGATCCACATAGGAAGAAAAGATCAACTAGAGAAAAAGGAACTCTACAATCATTTATATATATATATATGAACATTTTCTTTGATCTATTTAAATGATGAAGACCTTTTTTTTGAAATCATCAACAGCATACAGATTAATTTAGAATAAAAAAAAGAGAATATTTTAAATGCAAATAATTTTAGCTGAAATAGTGAGGTATGTTTGCTCTATAAATGACTTGAGAGGGCGTAGGGCTAAAAGTAAGAATTTTGCTGTTGTTGCAGAAGATAAATCTTTGTGAAAGGGAAGGCTTCAGTGCTTCAGCTTTTAGCTAGAAGTTTCAGCTTTGGCCAAAATCAGCTGTGATTTTTACCCTTTCCTTACTGCTGCACATAACTTCTCTGTATTTGGAAAAAAGGGATCCGTATGTATGCGTGACTCAATGACATTGTTAATGATCCTGTTAACTAATGGACAAACTTTAGCTCTGTGTGTATTAAAAAAAAAAAAAAAAAAAGAAAAAAAAGTTTAACCAAGTCAATACATGATGACACAGCTTAGCAAATGTTCTGTTCATATAGTTGGAAAGTAAACTGTTGCTTATCTACTACCTTTGCATTTTCTTATTCTGGCAATTCTTCCTCCTTTATTTTACACCAGTTCTGTCACTCAGCCACTGTGTGACCTGAGACAGATCAATTAAATTCCCCGTACTATAGTTCCTTTATTTAACGGCTAATCCAAACCCCATTAAACTCAATGTGGGCTCTGAGAGATAAGTACTGGCAGATTTAGCTGTGGTAGCTTAAAGCGTTACAGCACCCAGATGCCTTTGCTATCTCTTTTCAAAGGATTTATTCCCCAGCAGTAGGCAAGGAAGGATAGGATATGAGCCATGTGTCAGTCACCGTGGATTGCAGTACAGAACATTAGATTAAGTTGCTATGAAGGTAGGTGTCCATTAATAAACTGGACTTTAGAATGTGGCAGTTGAGGCACAAATACATATCCAGTTTGGTAATACTGGTGATGACCTAGCAGAGATGGCCAAGATGAAAACATAGGGCAGTAACTCCTATAACTATGAACATGAAAGATCACCTGCCAGAGCTCTGAAAATCTTAACCACGTACCTCAAAAGTGTTAGAAAATGCTGATTTCTGTAAACTGCTAGAAGATACTGATAAAAGGCAATGAATAGCAATAAAGTATCATTGTACATCTCAAGGGAAGAATGGTTACATTTAATCTTTAAAAGCTAAGAAGAAGAAAAAAAAAAAAAAAAGGAAAAAGGAATTTCCAGCTGACTGCAAGCACATTGCATTTCTATTCAGACCCCTTCATTTAGTTTCCAAATACGCTGTTTTGCAATACCTTTCAGCATAAGGATTGTCATTTTTTCTCATGAAGGCAATCAACCATGACAGGATGAATGTCTGTGAGGACTTGAAACAGAAATAGGGAAAGATAAAGTGATGAGAAACCAGTAGGGCAGTGTGGCATTCCAGCATGGTTTGTACTAAACACTGAGTACAAATATCTTCTTAATGTTGGGATGCTCCTCGGAAGCTGGCCTAGTGCCTCTCTAATTGTCCACTTGAGTTCAGTGAGCTCTTGTCCAAGGCCCAGGGTCACTCCACCTTTCTTAGACATTTAGTTGAACTGTTCATGATTAGAGTCTTGTTGCCCTGAGTTATTTCTCTTGTCAGTGGCCAAGGATAGGTCTTCAGAATTAACCGTCTCTCTCTCTCTCTGGTGAGTGCCTGAAAAAGGAGAAAGAAGTATGGGGAATTGGCCTGTGATCTGCCTTTGCTCTACTGACATCTTAGAGAAGTCTTATTGTTAAGACAGACAAATTTGAGCACTGTCTTGCCAAGGCAGAAGAGTTCAGATTTTTTGTTTCCAAGCCCAAGGCTGTAAATCATTATGCAAATGCTTTCTATTCATTTTTCATTAGTTGGACTATATTTGAACCAAATGTACTATGATATTGGTAAGTGTAGCAGAGTGCAAAATGAATGGTACCAAATCACGGTCTTTTCCATAGAAGGCTAACAGCATAGGTTCAAAAGAATATAAGCTGATTGGTTTAGTCCTCACCAAAAAAAGAAGGATCACATTAACAGCAAAAATTTAACCCACACACCACTGAAAATCAGTAAGTACTAGTGACATCTACAAGTTAATGATTAATGCCTGCATTGCAGTAGTGAATGAAAAGTAAAAAATTCAGAAAACTGTTAGTAGTGATTCAGTGATACACCCTACTGAACCTCAGAGAAACCAGCAGTTCCAGAACAGAAACAAGTATACAAATTCTCCCATACAATGTCTGCATTTGTTCAGTTAGTATAGCTTTTGAAACATAGGAAAATGCAAATGGAACAGCTGTTTCAGTGGGTCAAAGCTCAGGAGAAAAAAAAAAAAAAAGGTTTGCATTCAAGAATAAATGTTTACAACTTTATCTTGTGGGAGAAACAAAAAATAAATGTAAAATGATCTCTGCACATAAAGAACAGTGATATGAAAAATATACTCTTTATTTTACAACTCTTACTGGAAAGAGTACGGCATTGATTGAGTTCCGGCTATAGTAAAGCCTACTTGGAAATAAGCGTGTGGTTTTACAGGATATGGGCTATCATGCTGCCTTTTAGCTTGGTGTTTTTCACTTCTGGGACATGAACAGTTACCAGCAATGTGTCATGAGTAAATTTACTTTATTTGTACTGCTTACTATCATTTGTAGTGTGTCATTATTTGAAGTTTGGTGTAAGTCTCAATTGAAACATTAAACTTTTTATGAACTGGAAATCTTGGAAATCCTTCAGAGGAAGGCTTTTATTTATGATATTGTAGTCAGTATTTCCATTATGTTCCCCTGTTTTCAGGGATTTATAACTTAGTTGTAAAAAAATCATTCTGGACTGAAATTTGGCATATGGGATTGAACCCGAAGAGTAATGTTTTTACCCAGTTTGAAAATAAGTCTGATCGCGTGTAAACTGCAGGATATAGAAATGATTGAGCTTATTCGTTACAGATTGTTTTGCTTTATTATTTTGTTGCATTGTTTTATACAATTTTCTATGATTAATTCTGTATTAATAATGTTATATTTCAAATATCTTTTTCATCCCACACTCCCGTCTCTTGGATAAAGAATAGAGTGATTAGTGCTGTCTTAATCACTGAAATGTAGTAACGCTGAGTGTTTCTGCAGCCCGAAAGGAACATGATGGTTACTTCTCCTGGGTAGTGTAGCTCACTGGTTTGGTACATAGAAGAAATGCGAGCAGACAGAATGCAACTAGACACTGGCAAAAGTCAAGAAGACAACCAAAAAAAAGATCTCAAAATTTCCAAAAGAAAAAAAAATTACAAAGCTCTAGAGGATACTAAGGAGCTTAGAGGCAGCATAGCTAAGGCATTCTAGTTTCTGCAGAGAAATACGGGATAAAGTGATACTGTAGATTTTTCAGTTTTTTCAAGATCTCCGGTTCTGTTCCTAGCTCAGAAAATGCCAGCTTTAACTGTCCAATTCCTGTAGCTTTCCCATTGGAATATCACCACAGTAGTGGTCAAGAAGAAAGACTATCATTGCAAATTCACTGATTTCTGAGTTATCTTTGAAGGCTTCATACTGAAGTAATTACCAAAATGTACTTCTTGTAGCTTGTCTGTTCAAAGGAGAGTACAGAGTCAAAAAAAATATTGCGGTTCGCAAGCACTTCCACCTACCAGCATTTTCCAGTGCGAATTTCTTCTCGGATTTCTACTGGTTGTATCAAGTCTTCAATAAAATTTTGCCTCTCAGAGGAAAATGAGAGAATCTCATTGGAACTATCTGATTCCCATTTTTGCTCAGAGGATTTACATGATAGCAATAAGATTATCTCACAGACGTCAATTACAGAAAAGCAATCCTGGGAAGCTTTGGACAGCTACAATGCCGTTAGGGAGCTGGAAGGACTGCCCTTGTTCATCATCTCTCCTATTTTAGCTGAGAAGAAAGCACATGTGGTGCAGAAGGTACTAGCAGATTTGAATCAGGTAATTACGACAAATGTAATTTGCTGCTTGTTTGGGGTTGCCATACATAAGATGATAAAGAATAGGATGAGAACATTAAGGCATTAAAAGCTCTTCAATGATGAATAAGTTCAGTCTTCATTGTTAGTTCAACAAAGCCTAATAATGTGTCCAAAGGGGGGAAAAAAATGACACACAAAACCCCCAAACCAAAACTATCAGCAATCTTTTCTAGGACTGTGAATTGACATGCTGTGTAAATACAGAACAACTGGAAAGATGTGATTCCCATTTAAAAAAAAAAAAACAAACTGAGAGGAGAAAAGAAGAGGAGGGTTCCTGAAGTGGTGTGATAACAATATACTGAGATCCTGGAGGATGTTACAGGACATCTTACTGTGAGGATGACCAAGCACTGACACAGGTTCCAAGACATGTTGTGGAGTCTCCATCCTTGGAAATATTCAAAAACTATCTGGACATGGTTCTGGGCAACTGGCTATAGGTGGCCCTGCTTGAGCAGGGGGGTTGGACCAGATGACCTCCAGACGTCCCTTCCAGCCTCAATGATTCTGTGATTTTGTGATTCTGTGATTCAGTGTTAGACTGGTGTGCTCCATTTTATGTTGTGCTGCAGTGTCTAAGTGTGATATTTATACATCAGATGTAATGGATTGTTTTTAATGTTTGGTCGTTGTTTTTTTTTTCCTGTTGCATATGTTGATACAGTCAGTACAAATACATGGCACATCTCCACCCCAGTCAAACAGCAGAGGGTCATAGGTTATTCTGTGGTTTGGCTGAGCTACTTAGAACTATCATGTACAGTTTCTGAAACAGTTTGCTTTTAGTCTTGTAGCTGACCCCATTGACCATTGAAGTCAGGAAGGAATCTTTCCATTAAAATCAGCAAGCTGTGGACAAGCTCTTCAATGTCTTGCACTGTTCAGCAATGAGTATATAAAATATATTGTTTGACAATATTAAGTTCAGTATTAATAGCTTGGAGTGACGTGTCTGAATCCATAACTAGATATTGAGAAACTATGAGAAAAGGTTGAAACAGAATTGCAGAAATTCAACAGCTAACACAGTTAAATGATACAGGCAGAGCTGACAGACTGACAAACTTGGAGGAAGAAGATTCTAAGAATGCCTGTTACCGTCTGCAAGATGTCTTCCCAAGAGGGAAGTCAGGATGTGCTAATTAATCACAGCAATGGGATCCACTACTGAAAAACACATACGACACAGAATGTATCAGAGGTACAAGGACTCAGACGAGGCTTTGATGAGGCCTCCTTCACATTATTTATGGTTTTGACCATCCATATGTTCAAAAATGTGTTAAGCTGAAACAAGAAGGAAGCAGGAAAGACAGGATGGCTGGGGAAATGCAGGATCTGTCTTCTAAGAAGAAACTGAATGGGCATGATATTTAACTTACTGAAATGAAGACTGAGATGAGGATTTGATTGCTGTCTCTAAACATGTTAAGGACTTAATGCCAGAAAAGGAATAAGCTATGATAAGGGACAAAGTTGGCATAAAAACTGGTTGCATGTAAAAAAAAAACCAGGAGTATGTGCGAATAAGAAGATAGTTTTTAACTGCTGGAACACTGAGGCTCCAAAACAGATTAAACAAGCAAACAAACCAACCCCTCTTTAAATGCAGCTTCATAAGTTTATGAGGGAGAGATCCCATGATATGGCTGTCTGCAGCAGCAGGAAAACAAACCTGATGAACTACAAGGTCCTTTTTGTCTTCAGTAAACGGCCTGATTTTCAAAACTTCTTATTTCTTGCAGCTCCAATTGTGTTGTCTCTCTTGATGTCCCCCATTTCCCCATGACACTCTCAGTAGCCAAGACCTAATGGCTGGAAGTATTTAGAAATAAGCTATAGATTTGGTTTGTGATTGTTATGAAGAGTCTATTTTAAGTCTATGGCAAAGTGAACTTGCAAACGGTTATATTATCACCATGTGATACGTGGTTAGTTTAGTGTTATAGTTGTTAGCCTGGTTATCTTGCCAGTGTGAGCCATGGAAAGCAACGAAGCAATCAGTTGACTCGTGTATATCTTCTAAACAGCACTCATGTATTCCTTTTCTCAACCTCTATGACTTTCCTTTCACCCTCCCACCTTCCTAGAGCAAGTATCTACCCTCCCCATGAGGTGGTTAGTGGGCAGCCTTAACTGCCACCAAGTTTCAAATATATGCATATGTATTTTAGAGGTTATTCTAGGTTTGGTGTGGCTTTCATGAATCACCGTGTATATAACTTTGTATTTACATATATGAATGAAGTTTAGTGTTGGTTCGTAAGTGGTAGCTGAAAGATGTTTTTCTGTAGTGTTTGATTGAGATTGAGTGATCTGGGCTAGTAGCTGTCTTAGATTTATCTTTAGTTTTTGTAGAAAATTGCTGAAATCCGCAGAAGACTGTGCATTGGTCTATTATCCTTATTGTATAAGCTGAGATCTCACAAAAACTTCTCAGGGTGAGGATGAAGACAGGTAGGTTAACTGTGGTTTAAAGGAATAGTGGAAACTGAGACAAGGAGAAGTTCAGTGGAGAGTGACTGAATCCTCTGTTTATTTTTTACATTTTCTGTTGGTGGGATTTGCAATCTGGCAAGCTACCACCAAATTAATGAAATTCATGGGCTGGAATTTCACCCAGAGTGATAGTTATTTGTATTGACATGTATCATTTCCTCTGTGCCCTCTGGCATTTTTTTTCTGTACCCGTGCTTTCAGGAACACACTGTATATTTTTTAGCCAGGTCTGTGAGATCTGATCTACCAAAAAAACCATCAGTATTCATCCTCTAATATTAGCTTTGATCTGCCAAACGTACTTCGTATCGGTGGGCAAAAAGAGGAGTGTGGGCTGAAAGTTTTCCACACTGATTTAGTATGCCATAAAAGCTTGCACAGGCCACTCCTCAGTTCCTGCATAGGCCTGCCTACACTGAAATGAAGTTCTGACAGCTTCTGCTTGGATTTAATACAAGATCAGCTAAGCAGGTGTTGATATCCTTAACTATATTTTAAGGTTGCAATTTATAAAACCAGAGACAGCAATATGTCATTTGTGGTTTGGTGTCAAGGGCAGCTGAAGGGATACTTCGTCACTGCACAATACCTGTTGATAAGTGCCTTGATTCCCTCTATTTCTAGCAAAAATTTTCTACCTGGGTTTTGTCAGTTAAAATGTACACGTTGGTTTTATTTGTTTATTTCATAAGCCTTTTCCTTATTAATGCAACACGTTAGCCAAAACAGAAGCATGAAATTAACTCTGTAATACTATAATTATATATGTATTTTTAGTACCTTTTGACAATCTTGATAACTTCAATTTTAGTCATCTTTCTTTTTCTCTACAGTGAATTAATTTCCAGAAGAGCTTGATTTTTGTCTCTCTCTCTATCACACTGTCTTTATATACCACTAAGTAAAAGAGCCTGCTGACTTGTCCCCTAGGCCAAGTGACAGCAAACAGCTCACATTCACACTACCAAAACCCCCTTTAAAGTAGATTTTTCCCAGGTTTAGCGGTCCAAAACCGAGGCTGTGAATGAGCTAACTCTTAATCTGTATGAACAATCAGCAGTTCAGTACTTGAGTCATTCCCTGGCCCTTTTTCATTTAACAGTACAGTTATAGCCTTAGGCAATGTCTATACTAGTAAATAATGTGAGCCAAGGCCCATTCTCTGGACCTGGGTGTGTGGCACAGCACAATTTGCACCCATGTAGCTAATAGTCTTACCTCTGTGAACGCTGCCTTCACCTATAGCAACAACTGTGAGCAATCTGTGGCTTGTACTATCCCTAAACTATGCCTGGGAACGGTCTGGGAGACTGGTATTTAGACCAAAACTGTGTCAGGGAATGTAATTAATAATGATTAAGTAGCTTGGTTATGAGATGGTGCTTGAGCCCATGTTCTGGCCCTTTGAATTTTACTGTCACATGCAATAGCCATTGGTCTGGCTGCAGGTCCCAGAGAAAACACTGCTGAGCACCTACAGCCCTTTCTAACCCATCCTCCTGAGTTTGGTCCCTTTGCCGTGTCTCTGTGCTACTCTCTTTCTTGCTTTTGGCACCTGGTCCAAGATCCCTTTTGCTCCAGGTCTGTCTTTATACTTCATCTCTATCACCCATTTCTCTTACTGTTCTCCATGTTCAGGATGAGTTTTCCAGCTCTCTCTCTAACTCCTTCCCTCCAGCAAGCTTCTTTTTCTGCTCTTATCCCATTCTGCTTCCTTTTTCTTATTTTTTTTTTCTTTTTTCTCACCTGTATTCCCCAGTTTTGCAACATGTTTCCATCTCCTTTAGTTCTGCTTGCCCTTGCTTATTCCTTTTGCGTGGCTTCAAGTCCACGTATCAGATCCCAGACCTTTTCATTCTGTTTTCCACACCTCATATTCCCTCCCAGGCTCCTTGGCAGGTCTGTTGTCCCCACCCTGTGACCCGGCCAATGTGCAGTTGGGTGTCCATGGACAACCCCCGACTGCTCCTGCTCCCTGCGTCCAAGTTACCAGTGCCTGAGTTTTCCCAGTGTCACTTCCCGTGTCCACATCTAGGATGGATGGAAGAAACAGTCACCGGGGAGGCTCAACTCTTCCACTGTAATTTCAGTTTGCTTCAATGATCCCTTGGGAAAACACATGCGCATTTGGGTGAGCAAAAAGTGTAATGAGTGTCCTACCCAGTGAGGACCCCACTTTCACCGAAGCGTAATGTCTGAATTTAGGCTCTACTTGATGTAGTCCAAGCACTGCATAAGTCTGTTTCCCTAATGTTTCCTGGCTGGTTTTAGTCCCAGAGGGTCACCTGAAAAGTAGAAAAAAGCAAGCAAAGGGACTTCAGCAGAGATTAGAGCCAAAGACCTGGAGCCTACAAGTCCCAGCTGAATACTTTTGGGGGGACTTTTGAAAATTTTAAAGTTTGGATATTTCAATGTAGAAATATGTCACTGACAGAAAGGCAGCTTCCCCCTCTCCACTTTCCTGTCACCCCAAACTTCAAACTTCTGCTTTATGCTTGTAAACACTTGAACTTCTCCAGGAAAAGGTCGCCAGTGTTTTTTCAACATAGCTAAACAACAGATTTTCTTTAACCTCATTCTCAGAAACAGCTGTACCATTTTGGATGAAACTTCCTGAAATATTTCTGCCTGAGGCAGACACCTGGCATGGAAAATTTCAGCCCAAACATTTAAGGTTTGGCAAAGTGATATGTAGCTGAAAACAGGCTTTATAATGGGAAGTGTTGGGCAACTTTAATAACAAGCAAAATTACCAGCCTCACCCTAACACCAATCCTAACTGATGTGCCAAGCTCTACGATAAAATAGTTTAAATGAATGATGTCCTTGCATATCAAAAGACTGAAAATAACTTGGAACATAGTCTTCTTCCAGATATAACAAGCATTTCCGACTTATGGCTTAGTGATGCAAAGAGGACAAAGTAGATTAATAACAAAGCATAAGATGTAATCTTCGGTTTGTGTCTGTCAGAGAGAAGAAGAGTGAAGTGTGTGAAGTGTACTGGCAAAGAATATAATACCTTTGTTGCTTAGATTTTACATGTTTGAGTCATCCAAAAGTCAGATGGTTTATTTTCTCCAAACACACCCCAAACTGTTAGCCGGAAAACCACTTAGACATTTAGATGGCAAATGTAAGTTCTGAACACAATAACATAATTTATTAATCTTTCAGCAAGTCACCCAAAATGTTTAACAACTGCTTTTTCATTCAATTTCCCCTTCCAGTACAAGAAGAACTTCATTTCCTATTCCATTTTTTCTCCTCTCTCTAAAATATAGCCCTGTCATGGCAGTCATGTTGTTCTTTAACCAAGATAAATCAATAAATATGGAGACGTGTAATAAAATCTGCTCTCTTTCTTCTGTGCACAGATACAGTGGAATAGCCCTGTAGTTTTCGCTTGATGTCTTTAAAAAAATACATTTTAATTGTGTTTTTTTCCTACAAATGAATAACATGTATTTACCTGGAGAAAGAAGGAGAAGTGAAGCAATAAATATAAAAAATAAAATGGAAGGCAAGGTTAAGGTAACAGTGATGTTTCTTAGCCAGCTTGCGTTTTGAGAATTTTTTGGGCCATGTTCAGAATGTCTAAATTCTGTCTAGCGTGTGACTTTGGTGGTTTTCAGATGCCTAAATGTCACAGAATATCTCCTATTGCGTTCTCACAAGCAGTATGTAAGCATTAGGGACTCTTTAAACATCTAATAGCACTTCTGCTCTGGAGAAAGAAACACAGTCGCTGAGTATGGCCTTCACCTGGGAGAGAGAAGTGGGTGCCCAAGTGATTAATTTATACTTCATTTACATTTCACCTAAGTCACAGAAAAGGTTTCATCTCTTAGGTACACTCAAACTTACCACATCCAGACAGCCTTGAGTTCAATTCAGATAACAGGGGATGATGTTGAGAATGTTGAGAACCAAGAAGTAGCTTGATGAGGCCTGGTTTATGGATTATCCTATTGGATCAAATGCACACATTGCATGGGAAACATGGTCCTGATCCCTGTTTCTCTGGGAATACTCTTACCGCTAACCTGAGGGAAAAAAGGAGAAACATGAGGCTGCCTCTGCCTTTCATTGAAACTGGGGGTTATAGTAACGTAACTTGGTACTGGAGGGAAAGTGGTGATTCAAATTATCTTGAGGCCAAAGCTCTATTCTAAAATAAGGGTCCCAAACCTTATTTTACTTCAATGCCATGAAGTGAGCTGCCTCTGGGATGCCATGCCTCTGAATCTGTCCTAATGTCTCCCTATCATTAGAAAGAACATTATCTAGATCTTGCTGTATGAACAACCCCTTTAGGTAAAGTATACAAACACTGTTTGTACCATCTAGAACTAGTTAGTATTGGCAATGTTTATTTTTATTTACACCAAAAGCTTATTAGGTTTACAGCATGAGGCTATAATTAGAAATAAGAGATGCTGAATCAGACAGCTAACATCTATAAATGGTGAGATTTTCCTCTGCCAGTAACAGCTTTAGTGCTTGGTGACCGATAGAACTATTTTAAAGTGCACTTATCCTTTAAATGGTGAGCAGAGAGACTCCACTTTCTGAGAGAGCTGTCTGACGGGAGGGAACACCTGTCTGAGAGCCATGACACTGCAGAGATGGAGAAGGCCTTGGAGTTAGCAGAGAGATGCATCTTGATGGTGAGGGCGGGGGGTGTAGGAACTTTCTCCTTTTCTGAGGACTGAGCAAGTCTTGAAGCACCACTGTGGATCATATATAGCCACGTGAATAGTACCATAAGGTAGAAGCACGGGAACTTGTTTTAGGAATTGCCATTGGGGTAGCTGTTAGGCAGCAGGAGAGGCATCTTCCCCACTGCTAGGATGCGTAGGCAGCACTGCTCAACATCCTGAGGAGGCAGCAGGTCAGAGACCTAGTGAGTAACTAGGATGTTTGTACAGACCTTTTACAACTCTCATGGTACATGTGAAATTCAGACAGCGCAGGCTAACTGCCCTGCAATCCAACAGACTTGGTAAAAGTGTAAAACAGCTGTCTCTAATGGCATGACTACAACATGCAGTTCAGCAAATGTGACTTGGGGCCTCATTACTGTGTCTCCACTTCTGACATTTATAGTTAAATGATGATGTTGATTCCTGCAAGAGACGCTACAATTTCTCTAATTAAAGGAGGGGAAAAAAGTCCCCAGCACCCAAAAAAACAATCTTCTTGTTCCTTTCCAGATTGTTCCCATTTACTGCAAATAAGCATGAGTTCCTGCCTGGAAGCACTATCTGCAAACTGCAGTCAGATGTAAAAGAAGCCTAATCAAGCTTGGGAACCAGGCCTTAATTAGACCACTTGGAAAACAGAGCAGAAGAGCAAATGAAATTATTAACCGTCACTCATGATTCTGTTTCTAATTTTAAAGAGGAAATCATGCATTAATCAAACCCTAGCCCTAAGCTCAGAGACACGTTTTAGAAATATCCTGAAACAACAAGAGGAAATCTTTCAGTGTTTAGAGAAAACAACTCCCGATCAGCTAGTATGTGTAGCACAATATATTTTGACATGAAATAAGCTATGTTTCAGTATGCTTAACTTTTGCTGGGTCCAAGAAAAACAAAACCAGTACCAACTGAAATGAAGGCACATGACAACAATTGGGGTTAAGCCTGGGTTTTGTTAAAGGAAACAGAAATGTAGAGTATGTTGTTTTCATGGATAAAGGAAAGGCATGGAAGGGTAAGAACAAGAAGAACGATGCGGTAACATCACTGCTATTGTGTGCTTTGGTCATAGTAAAGAAGCTCTTTGGCACACAGACACATTATTTAATACAGATTATTTCTGATAAAAAAGAACAAACAGGAGCACAACCTCTAAATATTACGGAGAGATCACTTGAGATCTTGTAATAGGATTTATCAGAATTTACTTCATAGTTTCTGTTATATTTGGACTATAATTTTCTATTTTTTGGCAAACTAATGTGAACTTTCTGGCTGTGATGCAGAAACTAACGTTTTCTGGTGGAGTCAGATTGAACTCTTTAATTTTCTTGGAATTCTCCAGGAAGAGGGGAGAAAATGACCTATGTTAAACATTGCACCCATTCTTGTGGAAACATCTCATTGCTAAGAATGCTCCTTTTAAAACACAAGTATCCAAGCGTCTCCCTTTGAATTGCAAACACGCTTTCTAGAACATACCAGTTTTCCTCGTAGCTGTCCAAGCATTTACCAAGTATTGCCTGTTTAGATTTCTAAAGCTAGTGGTTTCATGATCTGAAATTACATACCTATAAATGTTTAGATGCATGCACACTTGTGTGCTATTGTGACTCACAGACCACAGTTATTGTTCTGTGAATAGATTAAAAAATTAATGACAAGTGAGAAAGATACAGGCATTTTTTCATCTATCTTGCTATATATGTCATACTTCAATAGAACTAAACAATGAAGTTCAACAATCAAAGCTGGTAATTTCCTAGAGCATTATGGTCTGGAGGAACGGGCACAAACAAGGGTTAGTAGGTACTGAATTTTAATGATGGTTTTGGCGTGGGTTCTTTTAAAGTCTTGATGAGTAACTTCCACAGTTCAGCCCTGAACAGTCTGAACAAGGTGAAGATTTTGTACTCCAATTTGGTGGCATCTCCCTGCACGATATAATACAGAACAAAGCTTTTTGGTTTAATTGAAAAATAACTCTACCTTTGTTTAGTTACTTTGGCTGAAGCTTCCATTATTTCTTTCGGACTCCTAATGCGCAGACTGCTTGGGTCATGCTAAAATTTAGTTGCAATGCTTCTACTAAATTAAGTATGACAGGATTTCAACTCTTGATTTCAGTGGATGACTAAGGACAAGATAGAGCGTGTCTTGGCTAAAATCTGGTGCAGTTGCCTTGGAGGTAATGATGTAGGTTTAAATCCTCTTAGACTGAACAAGGAGCTGAACCCAGATTTCCCATCTGCGGTGTGAGTGCTGTAAACGCCATACGGTTGTGCAAAAATGTAGATGATAGGATTATAATGTTTTGTAACAAAGTGGCTAAGACTCTTTTCCTTCATGTTAGACTCAAAGTTGCCTGTACACGTGTTCTTAATGCACTTTAGTTTGGTCATGTCTCAGTTTAGGCTTTGTTCAGCAGCAGAGCTCAGGTGGTTAGATGGAGCGTTCGTTGTAACCCAGAACAGCACCTTTCTTAGAGCTTTAGACTCCTGGAGGGTTTTCATTGCACACTGCTGTGCCTAGGGAGCTTTCACCACTTTATGGACACTGGACAAAGTAGCCTAATACAATCTGAAGCATTCTATTATCTTGTCAATACCCGTAGCTCTTTCATTTTACCTATACTAGGTAAAGTGACATATGTCAGTGTGCATTTATTGTCCTGCCTGCTGAAGAATTCATTAAATTTGAATTTTGCTGTGGTGACTTGATTTTCACTATTTTTCCATGTGCTTTCACTAACAGTCAGCTTTGTTCCTCTGTTTTGAATTTTATCATTGCAGTGTAGCCTTCATATCAAAGCAGTGATGGTGCTACAGCAGCAGTCTGCTGCTATCATCTGCCTTGTTTTCCTAGTAAGGGGAGTGTGCCCTGCCAAGTTTTCCTTTCAGGTTAATCCACTACTCTGGGACTACCACGTGATTTCTTGTAATAATTATTTTTTCCCTGCTTTCTATCCTATACCTGCAGTTATCCATCAGAGCTATACAGCTATCAACACTCACAACCCAGAAGTGGAAATGAGCCTGTCACTGTTCGTTCCATATTTATGTACCAATGTTAACAGGCTGGTAGAAATCCAAATTTGATTTGATTTTGAGTGAGTTCCAGCACTATTTAACTGTTTATAGAGTAAATCTAGTTTCAGTTAGCTTACCTTGATTAAATTACATACTTGTGTGCCATAACAGTGTCTCAAATGTACCCCCCCCCCCCCTTTTTTTTTATTTTTCATCTTCTTTGTCTTGGCTATCCTTTTTAGTCTTTACACATTCACTGTTGTTATTGTAACTGTGAGCTTTTGGGTAGCAATCACAAAGTTCTAGGTGCTTTCCAAACATTAAAAAAGAAAAAAAAAAAAGAAGAGCACAATTTCTTGGCTATTGTAATCATGTCCTTGCAGGTCTATCTCAACGCACCCTCTATGTGAAATATACCCACAAACACATGGCTTGTTTGATTTATAGCTGCTTGTGTTTTTCCAAGTGACTTGACCGTTGAAGAACTCCAATGACTGCTCTGTTTGTGTATTTAGCCAAGGCTGGCTCTAGCACTTCGGACTCTGCACGCTGGAACAACTTATTCAGAAGGTTTGCTTTTGCTTTACATCCATCTGCGATTTTAGTTCCCTTTGCTCCATTTTTTTTGTCCTGCATTTGGTAATTCCAAGCGTTGTACCTTTTCTGTTGTTTTCTCCATTTGGTAGCCTCTCCCTTGTAGATTCTCAGTGACTGAATAATGGTGTCACTTCAAAACAAAGCAGAAAGATATTCGTGTGCTTCACTTATTCTTCTGTTTTTTTGTTACTGTTCTCATTTGATGTCATTGTTGGTTTATGATGAAGACTTGGCTACAATTATAAACGCTAAAGCATTTTATTTTATTTTAATTTATTTTATTTATTTTATTTATTTTATTTATATTCCACAATAATGCCAGACCTTAGAAGAGAGAGATAACAAACACAGTCCGTGTTTCTAGCAGGATCTGAATCTGTAGCTCTGATACCACTGCACAAGCTGCCTGTGAAACAGGAATAAATATGTGTTCCACAAATAAGACCTAGTTTCTCAAACACAGTAAGAGCTTATCACTTCTCCTTGCAGTTGCTTTACCAGACATCTCAATATTTTGAACTCTATAAGGCTGCATTCACACTTCTTTTCTGTTGAGTGCTCTAGTGCAGACTGAAGTCCTGGTCTACCAATTATCCATATTGTCCTTTGATTAGAATTTGCCCTTGCTCCTACGTAGGCTGTGAGTATAGCTTTGCTTTGCAAGGAAACTGGGATGTGGAGATTCTGTATACCCAGCCTACAGTCGTGCTGCAGCTGCAGCATCTTCTCTGACTTCGGGACTGGAAAGTGCTCCTTGGTAATTGTGATACAGCCACTTACAACAGTCACTCATACAGTAAGGACGCATGAGGCTTGATTGCTGAAATTGCCCAGCACGATGAGCTTTGGAAGGTGACTGTTAGACTTTGTTAAGGAGAAATAACAAAAGACATTTTGCAGCAGAGAAAGGTGTAAATACTTCGTGTGAGGTGAGAAGTATTTCAGGAGGCTGTATTAGCACTGTAAGGGCACATAATACTATCAAGAATTTGTTGTTTTTGAGGACCTTAGGGCAGGGAGGAGAAATCCCCTGAATTTTGTCCTTGCTGAGTGGAGAATGGCCTCTAATATGCCTTCCTGACATTTAAGGTAAAAGCTGTTTACCAAGCTGTAATCGGTCACTGAGGCTTTGTCTAAACGTGAAGTCAAAGAGAGCTGGGGATTCGTGCCTTGCCAGGGTGGATGGCTCGGAATAGTACCCCATGGAGAAAATATATCTTATAGGAAGCTACTTTGAATGGTCCAAAACAGATGTAGGAGCAAGGCAATAGTGAAGGGATGTGGACAACCATGGGTCCAGTGTTTGGGGGTTACTGTCTGGCCTGGCTTTATTTAGCAATATAGACATAGCCTTAGAAATGTGGGCTGGATCCCTCCCATCTCAAGCTGGACTTAGTTCTGCTGTATGGAAGATGGGTTCCAGGCAGCTGGTCTGTGTAGATTGCACAGGAGGTTAGAAGGTTCAAACATTTTACAAATTTTGCCAAATTCATTAGCAAAACCTTGGAAGCTGAGAGCTGGAGCACTAACCTGAGACTGCCAAAGTTCACTGCTTCACTGCTCTGTTGCAGACTTCTACCCGACCTGGGGGAAAGCAGCTTCTGTGAAAAGGTTTTGCCCGTCAGTAAAATGACTACTGCAGTACTCCTGTATCAGACGGTGGTGTGAGGTGCTGCCATGCTTTGGGAACAGGGATCCTAAAAATTCTGTAGGTAGGTGGACGTACCAGTGTTAGAGGCTCCTGCAGCAGGGAGATTTCCAGAGCTGATTCGGAGCATCTCTGCAGTCTAAAAGCAGGGCTTCCTTCAGAGTTCAGAGCCAAGCTGATTCTTAGAAGCAAGATTAGGCAGTAAAGAGATGACCTCACTGAAAGAAATGGAAGAGGTACTTCATGTACGAACCGTCTTTCTCTTTGTTTCAGAATGAAGGAAACTTTTGTGGTGTTCAAGTACACTCCTTTTCCTACTTACCTGCCAGGGATATATTGCCATCTTACTTTGTTTTTAACTTCCACTTATAAATCACTGTAAAACAAGACAGAACCAGCAGATAGCACAAAGTGTAATAAAGCCATTCAGAACCTGATTACAAAATGAACGGAAGAATTTATGAGAAAGAATGCTGGAAACCCCATTTAAACATTTACACACAGGGGAAAGAATGTTTTTCTTTTTCTTTCTACCCTTCCCATGTGTTATGCTTTTCCTATGTCTCTAAAGATGTGCTTGACATTGACGAAGCTTCAGTTGATGAAGGTCTTGCAAACCAATAAATATCAGTGCTTAATGGATTCCTTTGCATATGGCAACCTGCATTCCTGGTGTTGACTGCTCCACTGCAGGGGCTGCTACTGCTGTCTCAGCGTTGATACTGACAGGCCCGTTAGGCAGACTGGCTTTGATCTAGCTTTTATGTTCCTTTACCATAATACAAGTCGACTTTATTGGACCAATTAAAATTGCAGTCTTCCTTGTTGTCTCTGTAGGGTAGAGCAGAGATGCGGCAATTTAAGCATTTTCATTTATACTGGGTTTATGAATTCTTGTTTTATGTCTCAAACCTGAGTTTATAAAGTGCAATTTACTATTGACCTTGTCTGTCAATTGTGTAATAAATATTTTAAGACCACAGATTAAAAAAAGTATTAGTAAGAGATATGTCATGTTACTTAAAGCTCTGTTTGCAACATTGATTACAAATGTATTTTAATTGGTCAAATATCAATAAAATCACCATTGATTACAAATGTATTTTAATTGGTCAAATTTAAATTGAATTCTATCTTTTTTTTAATAATCTCTTACATATTTTGCTAAAATGGAGTTTTGCTCCATGTAGTCCATGTAGAAATGACTACATTCACAAATACAACATTTAGAGAAGATCAAAGAGAAGATAAGATCAGAGGTGATTTCATAAGCGCCTTTGAGACATAAAAGGGATGATCTTGACTTCCTTCCTATGCCAGAATTACATTGCTCCTCAATATGCAATCAACTGCATCAGATTAATTATCTACTGGTAGTTAATATTATTTCTATGTTAATATTATTTTCATGTTAATATTATTTTCAACCATATCAATCCACGTTGCTGCTGCTGTTCCACCAAGCAGAGGCTAGTGAAAAGATTTCCTTGGTTAGAATTTAGTGTGGGAGCAATAGTCTGAAAATCGGAAAAACGATTTTTGCAAACAATATGGCTTCTACAGATCATGATTTACATGTGAACCATGCTGATCAAACATCCTGATGGTAATCTGGTTTTCCTTTATACATTTACACTCCCTTTCTCTGTCTTAATAAGTCTTCTATGAAAATAAACCTATAAGCAATCTGGATTCCATGCTGCAGTTCAAAGAATTCTATTAAAAAAGCTCAAGAAAGACATATATATTTTTATTGTAAATGCCAGTGCAATGCAGCATCACCCTATGTGCCTGTTGGGGTGACACCACAGGTAGGACAAGCCTCAACTAGCTTTAGCCATCTCAGTGTCTCTGATTCTGGAGGAAACACTTCCTGGAGGAGGTTTTGGGATTCCACTGAATGAAGAGCTTGAATGAGTCAAGTGTGCTCTGACTAATTCCCTCGTCTGCTTTTAGCAAACAATAAGATTTGTCCACTAAATTGTCCCACCACAAGCATTTCCCAGAACTCTGGCAATAAAAGAATAACAGAAACTCAAGGCACAGCTTTTGATAGGAACGCAACAATGTGCAACTAGCACAGTCATTTACCCCACCTACAAAGTTATCTGATTCAGTAATAACGACCTATATACCAAGAAGTCATTTGTAGGCCATTTGTGTTTATATGCATTCTATACTGTAGAACAGTATTGCCTGGAAGGAGGAGGAAAGAATCACTCTCGAGTTTGGTTGAATATCAAGGATAAGATTAATCAGCCATAATAACACTGCTATTAGACAACAAGAACTTCATCCAAGGTTGTGAAATACTTGTATAGCTCAGCAGCTGGAAAATATCTTCAGATGCTTCCACACTATTTATATCCTCTGTTTTAGGAAGAGAACTTAATTAATTTTCTTTGTTGCTGGAAGCTTTCTAGAGAGTTTAAGGTGATGTTGATATCACTGAGAGATCAAGATGTTAGAGAATTTATCTACATGTCAAATATTATTCCTTTCTGTGCCCAAATGTTCATGTACAATTATAGCCAGCAGCTAAATTAAAAATTTAAAAGAACAAAAGAAATGCGCCCATGAAACACAAGAATATGGAAAACCTGAATTAAAAAAAAAAAAACAAACCAAACCAACAGCTTTTATGTGCCTAGGTATAGTTTTTAATGGGTGCCATACACAGGGAATAAGAAGTCACCAGGATGGTAGCTCTACATCAATGCACACCACAAGCATTTTTATTCTGTTGGGTTCATTAAATAAGTTTTTTCTGCCTGTATGAAAAACCTGAAGCAAAGCTCCAGTATCCTGCTAATGCAAAATGAGTAAACGCCTAAAAAGCAAACTGTGCTGCCCATTAATTTTATTTTTGTTCTGCCATAAATTTACAAGTCTGACTTAAAAATTATGCCTCTTGATTTGTTAGGTTGAAAGTAAAGGTTGAACTCATTCTGGACCCTGGCAAATAAGCTGTCACTGAGGGCCAGCTGCTCCTTAAGGGACAGGACCTGAGGGGGATAGTAACCAGAATGTTGTGGCAAGGGAGCCGGACAGACTTAGAGACAGTGGCCAGGTCCAACAAAGAGTTCAGATCATAAGGCAGCATCACGGTGATGAGACAGGTCTGAGGTCAAGCCAGAAGTCAATCAGGAATTTTTTTACATATGTCCACCCAATATCATTGTGTCATCAATACAATTACTTCTGCATTTCTTTGAATTATGTCAGTGTTGCGTTAGGTTGCATTTAGAGCTCTTGCTCTAAACCTATGGTCTCAATTAAAAATACACAGGGAATCTGTGGGAAGCAGGGAATACTGTTCTGCCCCTTTTCAGAACTGTGAAGTGGAAGTATGACTGTATGAATTATCTGTTGTCACTCTTAGAGACAGAAGTTCTGGAGTCAACGTTCAATTCTTCACTGCAGTTACACTTCCAGGGTAGAAACCTTCCTTTTTTGAAAAAAAAAAAAAAAAAAAAAAAAAAAAAAAAGCCATTTTTAAAAAAATTCTACTGAATAGCTGATTCTGAATCATTAATATTCCTTTAAAGGAAGTAGAGGGAATGAAAAAATTCAGCCAGCATTTTACGTTTCCAAGGCAAATTAACGGGGGGAACAATGATTATAAAGCAGAAACTTTCCTTCTGTGTGTGTGGTTACTCTTCTAGCTACACTGTTTTCAAAAAGAAATTAATCTTATTCTGGATAGTTGGGAATGTTGAGTAGAGTTTTATCCATGGAATAAATACTTCATCATGGTTTTACTACCTCTTTGTTCTTCAAGTGCAGAGTTGTCATTTTGGATTTTCCTGTGCCATAGGATGTATCATGCTGTGAAAAGTTGTCATTAGGCCTCTATAAAATCCCAACATTTTCAAACCATGAAATTTTAAGCGCGTGTAACAAATTCTAAGAATTACACACTTTGATTTACATTAGGATTATATGTTATGTCATACTCTGAGACCAAAGATAAAATGATTAATATGTTTTAACTACCCTATTATGCAGCTCAGGAGCTGAACATTAACAAACATTCTGTTCATTTTATTTAAAGATATCTGCTTCATTGCATTGAAAAAACAGTAGCCTTTAGAAATAGAAGACAAATAAACAGGACCTTTATTTTCCTGGTGTTTTGTGTACTCTTTCCCTTATCTATTGTATGCTTTAGCATAACTACATTAAAAAAATTTGGGAAACTTGATTGTGGGTTTCTGTGATTTGCAAAACTGCAATCAGTATGTTTAAGATTGGTGATTCAGCTGGAAAAATTTAACAGACATAATAAAGAATATAACTAAGAAAGTTCAGTCTTGAAAGAAAAGAATCGGAAGAAATACTACTATGAGCTTTCTTTCCAGAATATAGTAATGTCACAAAGTTCTTGACTGATTCAAGCAGTAAGTTCAATACAAACCAGATATTTGTAAATTATTACATATTATTAGTTATTTCTAATATGAGTTTTCCATTGTTCATGTTTGGTGAAATAGGGAAGATTTTAAAATGCCAAGCTGTTTGAGTATACAATACTATGCATGGCATTGGATTGTCCCCTCCTTTAACAGCAGTTTCTCAGAATTTCCCTGAAGACAGCAGCAAATACTATATTTTTGACAGATTTCTCTTTTGTCGCTTCCTTCTCTCCTCAGTGAGGGAATGGAAGAAATGTTTGAAAATGAAATATACCAGGTATTAAAATAAAAACCTTGAAAGCTAGGACAGCAGGGAAATTTTCTATGAACAATGTACTCGTAATTGAATTCGAATAACAAAATGGGAAGTCTTCAAAATAACTGGGAAGTCCAAACCAGATTCTTACAGTCACTCTCTGGAGAGTAAATTTCTCCAATCTGTAGTTAACTCTTTCCATTAATTCATTTCTACAGATTATATCTTTTAAATAAGAAAAGTGGAACATGAGGAAGTTATCAGTGGAGGGTGCAAAGGTAGTTTTATCTCTCTAGGTGTTTGTGGCACCATTTCTGTGTTAATAACATGTGTGACCTTCCCAACAAACTCACAAGATAGTAAGGCACATTGAAGAGGTACTGGTTAAACTAGTAATTATTGTCATTTTTATTGTTATAGTGGCTAGAACCTCTTATCAGAGTTAGGATTGGCACTGATGTAGGTAAAAAAATTTTAGTTCACACCCCACAGTCATTTGGCTTCCCTGCTGTTATTGTGACAAGATGTGAAGAGGCATGGCAAGGTTCTTTGATTTGTGGGTGTGCAACGTAAAAGCAATGTATTCAGTGTGATAATTCATAATGTGATATTTTTTATCACTGAATGTTTTTTCTCCAGTGTTATGTGAGACAGTAGGGTTTTTATGCATTTTCCTGGGCTCTTAATTCTAATTCTGGGACAGCTACAATGCATTTTCTAAAGCTGGTCTGTCCTATCTGAATTTGGTTTTTTTTTCTTTTTTTTTTGTATGATAGATAAGTAACAGTCCTCAGATCTGCTTTATGGAATTACAGGTTGTGATGCAAGCATTTTACATGTCAAGAGCAAATTTGCAACAGGCTTCAAGGAAGTCAGGAGCCATCATGCAACCGAATTTCTGAAATCAATGGGAGGCTTTCCTTTGACTTCAGTGGGAGTTGGAACAGAAGGGACACTTTATAAGGAGGGAAAACTAGTTAATTTAGGATTTTTGTACATAATTAAAGAAATATTCCATTATTCACATATACGAATGCCAACTTGTTGTACCATGTCTTTCATGATTAACAATGGTTGGATAGTATCCAAATGAAAATTCTGGCTACTTCTGGCTATCTGGCTTAAATGCAATGAAACATAATGTGCCAGATTCTTGCAATACCATTTGTGTATGCCAAGGATGATCTTTCTACATCATATGCAGTTATTTTACATGGGTTGGGTTTAGAAGGGAGGGGATTCATTAAAGTCCGCACTGCTATTAGGATATATTTTTATCATACAATGGTGTCAGTGTAATATGTTCAGCACAAAAACCTGACACTGATTATAAGGACCTATGAACATTGCTTCATGCATTGCCTAAACTTGCACAAGAATAGCTTCTTCCATAGCCAGAATACTTGAAGACATACTCTGAGCAGAACCATACTGCCCTCTGTCCCACAAATACTCAGAAACAGATGTGCAACCACATGTAACGTTGTGTTAGTCCTATGCTGTTCGACTATAACTACCATATTTTTTTCTCTGTGCTTTAGCTAAAGTTTTCCTCTCTTCCATGTGTATGGTTCTCTAATGTGCCAGTGTATCACTGTGCCAGTGATAAAACTGTTGTAAATTACATGCAGCTGTATTTCAGGCATTGTATTTAAGGGTCCACCAAAGATTATTCTAGACTGTGTCTTATTTGGCCATGCTGTCACTGTCTCTACCTCCTCTATCATGTTAAATCAAACTCATACTCTTCAATAAGAATGTCTCACAGCTTTGTCTCCCTAATTTCCTTCTCTCTCTTAGCATCCGGAAATAAACAATAGACTTCTTTTCTCCCATTATTTGCAACACTAAAGGTCTCCCTCTATTAGTTACATTTGCAAGCAAGCATTTCTATAAGTTTTTTTCCTGCTGGGGGAAATCATAATTGGAAAACACTCTCCTCAACCACCTGTAAATCTGTGTCAACTTGCTTCAAATCCTTTTTAAAAAATTTCTTATTCTGATTTTGTTAAAAAATGAGATAAAAGAAAGAAATGGGCTTCTGGAAGATTGTGCCTGCCTGTGTGGAAAGGGAGGGCTTTGTTATGGAAATACAAAACAAATACTAATTTTCTTTTAGACAACCTAAAGCCTAGTGGGTTAATTTGCATAATGAAGATCGAGGTCCATACTTTTTGCTTCCTTCCTGGACAGTGTAGACCAATGTAATGACAAGTTACAGTCAATAAACATTAATGTCAAAAAGAAGTAAAGTTCATAAAGAGAAAGTAAAGTACAAATTGCTTTCTGATGGATTTTTGGGGATCTCTTCAGAAGCTGCATTTCCTTCCCAGCTGATCATATGACTCATATTGTTAATCTCAGTGATCACATTTGCCATTGTACTGCAAGGGAAATAATTGTTTTTTAACAGCTGATGAAATAAGAACTATATTTGCTTGTCTTTTCATACCGTCAGGATTAAACCATTAAACCAATGCTTAAAAACCTCCAGAAAGCAACAAAACTCTTAAGAATTTTGTTCTCAAGCTTAATTCAGGATGATATCAGGATTTAATACCCTAATTGCAATCTAACAAGGGATGTTTTTGCAGTTACCTCAATGTTTGCAAGGCTGTGACTCATGAACAAATTACTTTCATGGTTGAGTTACATTTACACAAGCCAGCGTGTGAATTTTACATGCAGATCAACAAGATGGGACAGATTTAGGTGTGGGCATATTTATGTAAGGGATTTGAATATGGGCATGGAAGACCGGAAAGCAAAATATCTGCATTGGTATATTTGCTACTTCATGCAGAAATTGCTCGCAATCATATTGATGAAACTTTAAAGAGACTAATTTCATACAGGGCATTAAGTAGGATTTTGGCAGAGAGTTTGCGGTAGAAGAATCTAAAAGCTGGTGACATCCCAAATCCTTAACTAAATATGGATTGATGCCACATGTCAATCCTTCACTTACAGCAAATGATGGGGACCTTATCCCAAAGATGGCAAACAGCCATGTTAGCCTCTCCAGGAGAACACACAATACCACTGAGCTTCAGAGGCTAAAGGGAAACTACACGCATGTAGCTCAAATAAAATTAAAACACAGCATATTGTATAGTGTCTCCTACTAAAAACAAATACGCCTGCACAATCTGGCATACTGACTTAACCACAGGATGGAAGTGGCACTTAGTTTCATGCCAAAATTCTTTGCTTACAAGGTGAGGGGTGGACATGGAACTTTGGTAACTGGGGAAGAAAGTATTGCTTAAAAGATATATAGACAACGAATTATCTTAACTAAGAACATTTAGAAGAGGAAATTAGGCAAAGGTTTAGTCAAGTTGTCAAGGGAAATGTCTAGCTCAGACTTTCTTGCATCTCCCCAGACCTTTTCTTCAGTATTTACTCAAACTTTTTCAGCAAGTTCATCTTTAAGAGGAAAAGGAGATCAACAACTATGTCATAAATAAGAGAAAAAGGATTATTAAAGATCAGAAATCACCCATGTCAGTACAATTTTAGATACTGAGAATGTAATTTATATGAAATAAAGGAAACTACTGTTTTTTTCCTCCTAGTAAAAGCTTCACATTTCATGTCAGAAATAGCTTGTAAACTAAAGAAAGATTGAATCATCCAAGAGTTCATCTTGTGTTTCATCTTCCATATTATGACAAAAAGGTTGACACTGTGAGATCTGTTGCTACTGAATTTCTTAAGAAACATGACTGGTGATCACAGTTGCTAATAGAAACACAAGTATTCCTTGTGATTTCCAAGGAATGGCTATATAGGTGAGGGGAGAAACTGTGGGAGTATTTAGAAATCACTTCTGCAACAGAGAGAGCAAAACAAGAATCCTGCCTTCCACCCCACATTGTTCAGTGTATAGCTTGTCTTTTGTGTCATTTTTCAATTTGAAAAATTTGCTTTGAGGTGTAATTTTGTGCTTTTGGTCTTGACAGAATTGGAAAAAAAAAAACCCACCACACATTCCAAGTAATTTTAGCAGGTGTCTAAACTAAGCTGTTTGTCACCAACCGAAACATTGTTCCTTGCTCTCTCCAACCAAAAGTTGGAGGAAGGAACCATTGTTCCTTGCTCTCTCTTGCTCTCACCAACCAAAACATTGTTCTCTGCTAGATGTTCCAAACTGGCACTCTTTTGTTCGAGATATGAATTTCAACATTCACTTTCCTAAATTCATTGTTGTATGTCTTTTCATGGCTTCTGGAAAATAAAAATGATGTTGCCGTGTTTTTTGGGAGGGTCTTTCCTGCTTCTCTTGACTTCAAATTCATTTGCAAGGAGTTAAAACATTAAGGTAAAATCATAGAAGCTGCATTAAATCTGAATGGAATGTGACAGAATACATTTTCATGTCAGGTTTTTTTCTACAGTGCTGGCTCCATAGGATGACTGTCAGGGTGTAGACCAATCTAGAAAAGCAGGACAATTGTAGAGGAACACGCAACTCTAGCAATGTTGCAGTTAAGTTAGTTGTCATGTAATCTTGTACATAACCCAGATATCAAAATGAGTAAAATTTCTCTGATCAGCCTCCTGAAAGTTGCGGCAATGTATGAGCAAGAGAAATTTTCTGGGTCAGAGAGTCCAGTCCCTTGCTATTATAAGCACTACATCATATAATCTCTTTCATAAAGTTAATACATCCCTTATAGTGCAGATGTTCATGCTGAGAAGGATAAAGTATATGCAGGCTTTGTAAACTTACTTTCTTTAAAATGAGTATTCCTCAACCAGCACACTAACACATAGTCACAGAGAAGAGGTAAGAAGTAAAATAATGATATGCTGGTAAACTTTAATCAGAGGAAGTCATCAATGTCTGAAATAAAACTCAGCGCCTATTTTGTCTGCACATTTTCTCTAAAAATCCTTGCTAATTCAAAGGGGAACTGTTTGGAGAGGGAGATTGCTTTCACCCGAACTTCTGAAAACAAAAGGGGATCATAGTGCTTTAAGAAAGTGACGCCCTCAAATAAATGGGGCATGACTGAGCCAAAATGTCTCTACAAACATTTGTAACAGCCGTCTGTCAGTTTGTGGTATATTGTGAAATCGTCTAATACATGTTCAGCTTGTTTAGGAGTCTTTCCCTTACCCAAGGCTTGATCACGAATGTCTTCTCTAATCCTGCAGGGAAAAACAACATGCGCTGGTCAGCAACAACCCTTTTGACTATCAAAGCAACATGAGTGACATTTTCAAAAGGAGTAGTAAGGAATTCTTGTATGTAAATCAGGAGGAGCACATTCAAGTGTGTTTCTCTGTCTATGCACGTGCCAATGCACATAGCAGAAAGAGAGAGAAGGGCAGGAAAGGAGAAGGGGGAGAGGATAAGGACTTCTAAAAGAGTATGAGCCAACATCTTCTGAAGGCTGAAAGTGGAAATAATGAATTATAAAAATTGTTTTTTTAAGCTATGCTGACTGGAAAAGTGCTGATGTAGTTTTATCTGGGACTCTGTACGCTAATATCAGAATCTGCAATGGTATTTTAGTCTGGTCTTAACGGATAGCTGAGGTTTACAGTACCCATTAATAATTTATGATATACAGAAATAGTCTGGAAGAAGAAAGTCCTATTAATGTACTAGCTTGGTTTGAAAAGAGTTACAAACAACACAAATCCCACTAAAGTGATTTATCTCCTTTCAGTTGAATTTAGACGGCATAGTCTAGCCCTGTTGAGGATTGTGTTTCTGGCTGGTAAGTGGGTTTTACTCCAGCCCTTCAAGTACCAGGATATTCCTCCTTCCTGTTTGTCTCCATTACAGCAATCATATCAGACATGGATTTGCCATTATTTGTAAATCACGAAGGAGCCTTAGCTTAGGGCAGAAGTCTGGTTTGCTGAAATTTTAGACAGACTTAAAGCAAGCGTGTTAGTGTAATAAAACATTTCTCATGAACTTATGAACCTGTAGCTCTTACAGATTTTTCTCTCATGGTTTACTGTATAAATGGTATGTGTACTTTCTTTAGTAAGTATCTGTCAAAATGATGCATAGCTTTTGCATAAAATATGTCGCCGGATGCATCCAAATATGAGATATGTCTAAGCAGGCAAGTAATATGCAAAAAAAAGGAGAAAATTTATCTACATGCTTTAAATAGCATTTCTCAATGCCATTTATCCGTCTTTTTAATGAAACAAAACACTATTGCTTAGTCCAAGGCCTCTGTCATCAATGAAAATAGTCTAAATTAACTAGCTTTTGAGGAGCAAGTTTTTCCAGTCACTCCAAGCAGATTGCAATAAAGTCTTTGTGACATACCATCACGGAGTTTTCAGTGTGCCACATTTTTGACAGAAAAGCAATTTTAGAAATCACAGAGAAATTCAAGTAAATGATGACTTCTCTTTAATGCAACTTTGAAGCTTTAACATTAGGATCCCAAATGACATGAACACAGTTGTAGAGGGCTCAGAGAAAATCAATTTTTAATTAATACTTTTAAAAATCTGTTGGAAGATGCCTCAGTTCAGTTGAGCAAAACCGTTATTAAGTATCATTAAAGTAGACAGGACCTAAACATGAGCTTAAGCGGTTTGCTAAGGGAATAGCTTCTGATCTGGACCATTAATAAGGACATAGTTCTTTAAATAATAATATTGTGAATTTAAATTTCAGTATCCTGAACAAAGAACATAAGCTATTTGGTAGGACAAGGAATTTTTCTATTAAAGGAAGATCTTTTTTTCCACAGTATTAATATTATGATAATGGATTATAACGTACTAACAAATAGTGTGAAAAGAAACATTTTAGAAACTCCTTAAAGAGTTTTTAAGAAAATAGTAATCTTCAACTTTCTCTTGGTCTAAATCCTTAAAAATACCAGTCTTGGTACAAAGATAGCTTGGTTTTATAGGAAGGACATGAGAACAGTGACCACGTTTCTAAAGACATTTTAAAATGCCCTAAAGGCATTTTGAAATGCTTTAAGTGCATTATATAAACAAAATACTTCGTGCAGAAAGATTTCTATTGTCATTTTTGTAGGACACTGTGTCTAACTCATTCTTGAGTGATGTGACCATCTGAAACTCATTCTGTCTTTTGCTTCAATATTTTCTCCTTCCAAATTCAATATCCTTTAGTCCACCATTTCTGACCTTTCTCCTTCCTGTCTCCACCTTCGGAAGACAAATGTCATTGGCCAAAACAGCAGCCCTTGTGACATATCCTTATCTTACTGTTTTCAGGCTAAGCATACTAAACCTAACGTATCTTTGAGGTGTTAAAACTACCCAGGACCCATGTGCTTAGTATGTGTTGGACTTCTTGAGGCTGTGCAGGTCAACCCTGCACAAAAATTGCCGAATTCATCCAGATGTTAAGTATCTTGTTCCATGCTACTACACTTGTGGATTGACAGCAATCTGGAAATGTGGAAAAATGACTCAATTCTACAGGGAGAACATTTTTGCTTGGAGAAATAAAACATGTCCTGGTACAAACAGACGTAGGGTACTATCTCCTGGTGTGAGGGGGAATACAGAGTGGGCTAGAGCTTCCTACACCAACTTTGCTTCCTCTCTCACTTTTCGATAAACACAATCCCATACCAATGGGATCTGTATCCTATTAGGAAAAGAAAAAGAAAAGGAAGAGAAAAAGAAAAAGAGAAAAGAGAACAAGAAAAAGAGAAAAGAGAAAAAGAAAAAGAGAAAAGAGAAAAAGAAAAATAAAAAAGGAAAAAGAAAGAGAAAAAGGACGAGAAAGAGAAAAAGGAAGAGAAAAAGAAAAAGGAAGAGAAAAAGGAAAAGAAAAAGAAAAAGAAAAAGAAAAAGAAAAAGAAAAAGAAAAAGAAAAAGGAAAAGAAAAAGAAAAAAAAAGAAAAAGAAAAAGAAAAAGAAAAAGAAAAAGAAAAAGAAAAAGAAAAAGAAAAAGAAAAAGAAAAAGAAAAAGAAAAAGAAAAAGAAAAAGAAAAAGAAAAAGAAAAAGAAAGTCCTCCTCTGTAACAGCGTGCACTAAGTGCTCTAAAGATAAGAATGATCCTCTTGCAAGACAAATTTAAGTAACAGTTGAGCCAGAGTCACTGTTCTTACTTCCTTGTTCTTGAGTTTCTGCTAGTTTATTCCCCCTTTTACTAGGTGACAGAAGAATCAGATGGCACTTGCCTTAGGTACTTTCACTGTTTTTATCTCTGTAGAGACTCTTGTATTTACACATGCTTAAGGGCACATGCTTCAAAGCTGCCTAATCTGCTTCTACAGAGCATGGCTGAATTTCTTCCTGACCATATCTGCAGAGTTTAAAATTACAGGATGGGTTTAGAGTAGGTGTAACTACCTATACATTATTTTAGGCACCGTTTATCTTTTAAATGACTATTGATAAATCCCAAACTAATTAAGTGCCATGTCAGCTTTTCATAGCTCTACACAAGATGAGCAGGGAGGAACCAGTGATACTTTCTAGCTCTTGGTAAGAGAAATATCAAGACATTCAGCACACTGCTCACTGCCAGGATAATTGTCCCAACTATCACTTTTTGTATCAGGTAATTATTAGCACTCTTGCTACAAGAATGGAGAGCCCTGACAGAAAATCAAGGGGCAAGACTCTGTCATGGCACTTCTTCAGGTAGCAGGCGGAGGGACAAGACGCCAGGTCTCATCTTGCAGTGTATGCTTCTACTGTCTACTCCCGTGGATACAATAACATCCTGCAGCAGAAATCCCACAGAACTACTTTATTGGTATTCCTTGGCTCCTAAGAGCAATAGGAATCCTTGGATAACTCTTTCTTTAATATTTAGGAGCATGTAGCTGACTTTCTCACAGAGAATAGTTGGGGGGGGGGGCTAGTATTTAGTCAGTGCTCCACCGGCTTTCACATCTGGCAGCAACCATTTAACTCTGAGGCAGCGCAATAGATAGCAAAGAAAAATCCTAGGGCCGGGATTCAGCTGCAGGTGGTAGTCAGTTAATTGTATCTAGATGTTGGCAAATGAGATACCCAAACTCAGACTCAGTGGAGACCTAGAAAATGTATCAGTGGAATCTCAAGTGCTATACAGCTGATCAGAATACATGTTTATTTGCATTTGAATTCTCTAGCAGACTTCTTCGCAGGTACTAACCAGGGTCATAAGTTGGTTGTCTACCACAGGCAAAGCGATGTTCGAGATGTCATAGGATATCAGAGATGTCCTTGTGAGACTGATAGATGAGAGATCTGATGCATGAGCATTTCTGAGCTCCATCAGACTCGATGTTTGATGTGAAAAGTGAATGTCACGGTTAGCGTTACAGACTGACATTTCTAGTAATGCCTCTTTTCAACGCAACAGGCTGAGGGAGAATACTGGCTGAGAGGCAGGCAGCAGAGCCAGCAGAAAGTCCAGGAGTGACAGTGGCAGGGAGCTCTGCGAGTCATAACCAGCTGAAGAACTGAGCCTGTGGCCACTCGGTGCAGTCACTTCTAGGAAGCGGCTGCTATCATGGGATCTCCTTAGGAGCAGGGCCTTGCTTTTTCCAAAGGTTCTGACGTTAATAGATATTAATGCCAAACAATTATACTCTCCAAGTACATGCAGTAAGAACAATTATTTATTTGATGGTAAAATCCTGGTAGCTGGAAAGGACCATGCTGTTTATAAACAGACAAAGCATCTGTAGTATCTGTAATGCCTGTAGTGTCTGTAGTGTCTGTAGTGCATGGTTGTAGCTGTGATGATTGAAGGATATTGGCAAGGCAAGGAGTTTGGAGGTAATGGTGATGTCTTTTATTAAACTAGCCTTGCCTTGCTTAAATAGATAAATAGCCTTTTCAAGAGTAGAGGTTGCTACAGAAACATAAGAGTTTACATCTATAAAGACCTAAACTTTTAAGATCACAAGAAAAACAAGGACTCAGAGATGACCTCCCCACCTAAGGCCTCTGTTCTAAGCAATACCCAGAGCTATTCCTATTATTCAGAAGTCAGCTGAACATATTTTGGACCTTTTCTCCTTTTAGTGAACCAGATTCAGAAGGCTGGTTGGCTGAAACCAGTCTTCCATGCTGAATGTGATGTGTGCTGCAGCACACATGGGAAGTCATCTGTTTTGTTTTGTTTTTTTTTTTTTTTTTTTCCTTTTTTTTGTATTCTGTTAGTGCTTATACTGAATGACTACAAGGATTGTCTCTTGTTCTTTCAAAAGCAAGTCATTCATTAGGATGCTTTACCTTTACTAAAAGACATGTTTTCAACTTCGGCATGGCCACTGGCCAGAAAAGCAATTTCCTTTTTTTTTTTTTTTCCCTTCAAAAAAAAGAGGTTGGAAACCATCAGCCTGTATCAGGAAGAAGGATTTCAGTTTTAAAGGTGAAATAACATTCACTCCTTTTACATGATAAATGGAAGAAATAGGATACACTAATGAAAGGGAGAGGACATAGCAATTAAAAATACCGGGAGAGGGTGGTACCCAAGTCTATCCTCATGTTATCTTAAAGTAAATTAGCATGAGAGGTTAAAGAAGCCAGACTTCTTTTACTTCATAAATTACTCAGCTTTCAGTACAGGTTTTACAAGAGCACATATTACTTACCTGAACAACTGATAGTGTGGTATTTATCACATGCTGCCTCCATTTGTAAGGTCATAAATTCCCTTACTGTGGTTGCCTGTAACTTGTTTTAGTGCTAAGTGTAGCAGTAAAATGCTGGAAGAAAATCTATAGATTCAGCTTATAATACCTGACTCTGTATTTTATCCTATCTTGAAGGAAGTGAGAGATAAGGCTGAGGTTGCCTAAAATGAGCAGATATAGGAATAATTGCTACTTAGTGTCTTAACTGTCATTTATACATTGATTCCTGGCATTTTAATAGATGAGGAAAGAAAGCTTTTGCTTCCTACGTTAAACCAAGGTACTTCAGCTTGGTATCTCTCCTGAAACTGTTGTCCCTTGAAACTTAAACACATAAATCAATACAAATATATAATTTCAAACTAGAAAATGTACATATATTAAGATATATTTTATTTATAACATATATTTTATATTTATGTAAGTTATAAAAAAATAAATTACTGTACTGTTTTCACATGCACCCTGTTGAAGGCAAGATGCTGTTTTGACATTGTTTTCATTCCAAACAAAAATCAGGCTTTTAAATTGCAAATCTTTTAGTGTGGAAACTTAACTTTTGCATTCTTACATGTGAAACTAGTCACAGCATCTGATTCACTGATTATATCCCAATAACCTCTGATACTGGTTTGCCACTGTCATTACTGTTATTTCCAGTAGATCTTAGTCTGTTTTTTCCTTGTTGGTCACTTTGTTGTTTGTTTGTTTGTTTGTTTGTTTATTTTTTTCACAACTTATAGGATATCAGTTACTGTCGCTTTATGGTGACTTGCTTTTTATACTGGTTTCCCTTATCAGGATAATTATGCTATCTTGAAAGTAATCAGGAATATTCTGCTTACTGCAGATCCAGTGTGTATTTTAGACTGTGAGGACTTCATGTCCAACAAAGTTATGTGTTCTTTACACATGTCTGTAAAAGTTGCTCTTCTAAGGCATCATGAGATGTCTGGAAATAGTTTTGCTATTGATACCTTAATAGTTTTCTCAGATGCAGAATCAGATTGCAGCATTATTGGAAATCAAGATGTACTCTTTTGTGATTTGCATTTCCCTAATAGGTATGACATCTGCTTGAAGACTCCTGGAGCATGGTTAATAACGCTGCTGGCAGGTTTTGCTCTTTTCTGCATTTTGCAGATGTTACATCCAGTGGTGCTCAGTTTTATGCCTCTCCTGAGGCTCTCATGAAAAACCTGTGCTGTTGTGTACGTGTTATATATTATGTGCTACAGGGCTGAGATGAAGAAGACTTTATCAGGTCTTTCTCAGCACTTCCACATCTGTCCTTTGTGACCATAGGCATATCACTTAAGAAGTTTTCAAACCTACATATGTACCATTATATGGAGAATCAGATGGCTGATAGCCATGTACAGTTGCTAAAATTTATTCAAATTTAATGGAAGGGTCTTGTGCATTATGATGCATACTTACCAAACAAAGAAACGACAAATTCTAATCAAAGTCAAGCCGTTTATATGTTAGGTAGACTGTCACCATAACCATCCTGTTCTAGTCTCATGGATATAGAGTAGAACTAATCCTGTATGTCAGAAGGACTTAGGGAAACTAAGGCAGGAAAATAAACTATTTCCTCAGGGTTAGAGAGAGGTATGTCAAAATCAATATTCAAAAGCAACAGTTTTTTTGAGTAAGATTCATGAAACTTTAGCCATCTATATAAGCTACACCTTATCTATTTATGGCTCAATTCAGAGACCTAAACTCAGGCAACTAGTGGCATTTGAGACAGCGTAGGGTATCTAGCCCCTGCTCCCATGCCTGGGAGATATGGCACAGGACCTGGGGGATACCCAAACCGTTCTGATGCAGCACTTGAAGGGCAGCATGATATTCTAAGGTATCTTAAAAGACATTTTATACTTATGCTTAAGCAACTGAATCAAGTCTTTACACTTTCTCTTCAGTGCCTTTAGCAACATTTGGATAGTAGGTTATCCAATTTAGTTTCTAGCAGAAGATAGATAATTTTCTTAAAAGACCTCCATTGCCAAGGTCACAGTAATCCTGCAATTTTTGGATTTATTTGGAGTCCTGAGAAGAAAATCCAAGGTCCTGTTACCAGGGCTTTGTAACCTGCATCACTGCACATCTGCCCGGGCACAGATGAGCTCTGGATGAGCCCTGGTCCCCCGATTTTGTATACTGCACTGCTCTCCCTCATGAAATGCATGTTGTTGTTTATTTTCACGGTCACACAGGGCCAAGTAAGGAAAGGGGGAGTTGATGTGCACTTCACTGTTGTACCAGTATGAAGCTGGGATTTGGTTTCTGTAAGCATCTCAGGGTAGCATCAGAAAACGTTGCCTGGATGTTGTGACACTGATACAGCTACAACTAATTGCAGAAATCAGCCTTTACATAGCTCTTGGCAATCTTTGAACTAAGCCGACAAAATTTATGCTTACTGTATTTTCCGCAATGTCTTCAAAAGCAGAAGGCACTAGGGACTAACTTTAAAAGACAGAAAAAGAGAGAAAGGCTCAGAATGTTGAAATTTCTAGGAAACCGAAATTATAACTTTGTAATCCCCACAGTTTGAGTCTGCTGTGAAGAAGGCAGCTGTTTTCAACTTAACAACATAAGGCAAAAACATAATAACACAAGACTATCCACACTGGGTCAAACTAAAGATTCGTCCTGCTGTTGTGAGACATCAGACACCTGGGCAAGAACATGACAGGCAACCAAGTAAATACACCCTGCAATATATTCCCTGTCTAAAGCAATCTAGGGTTTTGCAGATAGATGTCTTTTGTAATACGAAAGAAATACTTCAAAAGGAAAACCACACAGAAGTGGACAGAGATGTTTTAATAGCTCTTGATGCATTCCTCCTCCCTCCGTTTTTTTTTTTTTCTAATTGCTTTTTGAATCACGTGGGAAGGAGATCAACAACAAAAATACATCTTATTTGATGAATCATTTCCTTTTTGTTTATTCTGAACCTGAGTTTTGTAGTCCTCATGTCGCTGGGAAGTGCTCTTCAGGGTACTTACAGCACTATTAATGAAAGAGATTTCAGGGTAATCATTAACACATGGTAAGCCTAAACTCATTTTACATAGGGGACTCAAAAGTCTGTATAGAAATAGTAGTTGGTATCAACTGAGCCTGAGCTTTTGCTAGGAACACAGAGGTGAAAGGCTCTTTATTCTGTTCTCACTACCAGTCTCCTACACCACACAGTCCTCCAGGATGCAGGATTTAAATGTTCAGCAAAATGATTTCCACTAATACGACAAAACTTTTCATGGTGAAAGCCCAGCTGGAGAGTTGCACCTTCTATAGCAGTCTAACACCGTGTTATTACTAGCATCCTGAAAGTAATTTGTGACAATAAGGAAAGAAATAGGGGCTATCAATCAGACTGTCAGTTCCTGTTTCAACCAGAACTCATTCAAACAACATATTGTAAACCCAGATCTTTCAGTGTGCCAGTTTAAGAAACCTTTTCTTGCTGATTTGCAGCCTCGGGAGGAAGAACACTTGCTAGATGCTGGTAGTGCTCCTTATTTAATTCGGTGTAAATTCATAAAATAAATTACCCAGATAACTGGCTGTGTCCTCAGTCCACGTGCATCCAGGCTGTATATTTTTCCATAGATGCAAAACAGATTTACAGCTTAAAAGTAAGCACAGCGATAAAGGCATATTACTAGTAATAGGCTCGTGCCAAGTTTTATGACCAACTACAATAAAAAAAGGGTTCAGACACTTCGAAAAATTAGATCTATCAGATACTACTCACTGTTTTCTAGATCCTGATGGAAAGCTCAAGACCTATGTAAAGAGGATACATTTATTTCTTTCATTCAAAACAGAATGCATGTAGTACTACTGTGATTTCAAAAGTGATGCTAAAAAACCCTAATGCTGAGATAAAGACCAGGTTAAATAGTTCTCAAATTTTATTTTGTGTCCTCTGAGTTAGCGTTCTCAGGTGAGCTATGTGGTCAATGCAGCTCAGCCTTTTACAGTTCAGCATGTAGTGCTGTAAAGGAGTGACTATAACAACAATGTTGTAATATTAAAATATTATAAATGGTATCAAGTCATTAAATAAAATTGTATCTGGTATAAAAATGAAGCTGGCAGAGAGACAACTGTGCAAAAGATGTCATATCAGTAGCAAAAATGAATGTTTTGGTCTAAGGATAGGTGGGGAGGAGAGGTTTGTTTGACAGAGTAATATTTTTTAATATAAAAATACAGACAGCTGTAAAAAACAAACAAGTTTCTAACTATGTTTTGCCAATGATGCCAATCGGACTTAATAGCGTAAAAAAAGGCAAGCAGGTGTATTGTTTTCTGAAGCACGATCTCCTTTATATGAATGAAGCAAGGCCTAATATCTTTAATTAGACAAACAGATCCAGCTGAAAGTTTGTCTCTTTTTCAAACTGTATCCATTGACACTGTAAAAGAAATTGCCTCTTTCTGCAGACATTGTTGTGCCTCTAGAGAAGAGCATATCAAAATGCACTATATGGTTTTTCTGTTTATTACTATTTAAGAAAAAAAAATCTTTTGCTAAAGCCTGTGAAGTAACACATTTGTTCTTTTTGCTTTTTTAAAAAAATCTGTTTATTTTATCGTATTTATAAAATGCAGTGAATGCAGCCAGCGAAACAAAGCTATTACTAGGCAGGGATGGCTTGGGATCCCCTGAGGGGGACCTGCACTCTGGGGCATGGAATGCCTCCCAGCGCCCCCCACAGCAGTGCAGCCACGGGGAGACCTGCAGGGCAGAGCATGCACTAGATTTTCTGGTTTTTGTTCAAACAGGCCCTGAAGTACCTCCAACTCATTCCACCCCGTGAATTTCCATTATTTCAAAGGCCAATTTAAATATTGCTCCAGCCTTTTGAAGCTTCCCCCAAGGTAGGATGCATTTCCTAGAGGGCGATTTTGTGCCACTAGTGGTCAGACTTTCATAGGAGTGTGGTACCTGGCCTTTTGCACTCTGAATAATCTGTTTTTCTACTCTAATGCCAAATAGGTTAGGTCTCTAAAAGATCTGAATCTGAAACCAGGCAGTGATTTCTTCAGAAAATTTGGACTGAGGCATCCAAAATAAAAAAAAAAAAAAAAAAAAAAAAAGGTAAAAAATTGAAAAACTACTTTAAATTCTATGAAGAACATTAAAAATATGTATGAAGTTTTCAAAGCTCTTTGTAAGGCATGACAGGAGAAAGAAGTCTTCAGTGTTTCCATCTTCAGCCTACAGTGTATCAAGAGCATTTTCTTTCCTTGCCATATTGAGAATCTTCCATTCTGCTGTATTGTATCTCAGGATTAGTCACGTCCCATTACATTCCTACTTTCTACATTTATTTTACCAGTTTGGATAGAGTATGACAGATCTTATTGTGTTTGGCAGGATTTGTTTTGATGATGAATGGGTCTGCAAGTCTTTGCTTGCAAAGTATGACAGTCCACATGCATATTCTTAGCTCTCACTCCATTTATTAGTTTAGTTTAGTTGTACATGTTTTTATATCATTCTGATGAATTTTTCTGTATTTTAATTAACGTGCAAATATCTAAAAGCACATTTGGCGGTTCTGAAAAACAATGCTCTGAAACTCCATTGAATTTTGAAGAGATAGCATGCATAAACTTTTACAGACTTGCTCTTTTCTAAGTAAGATTTTATTTGTGAAAATAGAAAGTACTGTTGTAGAGACAATGCTTAAATTATGGTCATATGAAAATTTTACAGTTGTTTTCGTTTGGCCACTTTCATGATCTTCTCTTAGTAATTTATGAATAGTCATGTGAAAAAATGGTGTCAGTTAGAATATCTGGAAAATGTTTATTTTTTTATATGCATACCTAGGCAACGGAAATAGTTTTACTTAAACAAAATAATTCACTATTTGTTGATTTTATGTTTTAGAAATCTGTCATCTTCTCAGGGAACAGATACCATATTACATGATGTAGGCAGTGTAAAGGAACAAAGCTAATGTTTTGTGAATGCATAATCTAAAATTTATAAATTACTTATGTATAAGACCTGATGTGCAGAGTCCTTGCTCGTATGTTGGTGACTGCACCACTGTCCCATTGCCTTTAAAGGAATTTCTTACAGATCTAAGCACTTGCCAGGATGAACTGTCAATTCCAAGCGGGCCTTGATCTTGGGAAGAGGAGGTAAAAAGCATAATTTTCTTATTCACTACAAATTGAACTAGAATCATTGCACAGACAATTGATTTCTGTTGGCTGAATCAACATTTTATTTGTCTGGTGGATAAGCTCTTTTGATCTTGGGTTTTCAGAAAACATAAACTGAAATGGAAAATACTTAAATACCTGAAGAAAGTGGTGTATTTCTTTTGCACACTGTTCTGCTCTTAGCTTATTACAAGGATCATTCTGAAATGAAAATAGGCTCTGCATCAGACACCTATAATAATTTTTTAAAGGAACGTCCTCACTGTCAGAATTTAAATTATTTAAATTTATTCTAATTATCTAATTTTCAAAACAGATTAGGCAAAATCTGAAACAAGTGAATCAATATCAAGTGAAATTTGTTCTGTGCTTGTGAGTCAAAGTATTCACTGATAATTCATAAAAATAAGTATAGATTTGGAATAGTTATCTATGTCATCATCTTAGGTAACAACCTTAGCAGCTCCTCAAACAGCTTCCAACAATATGTCAAAAGAATAATTACACTATGATGCAGGATTCGAGTCATCTGGAGAGGGAGCCTTGAGATCTCATGAATTCACCATTGCATCACTACAGGAATACCTGAAAGTTACAGAAACAAAAGAGTACAGAGTAGAACTGACTGCAGTTAATTCATGTTAGATCTCATTAGGATGGATAATGGCAAATTAATCACTGAATGAGAAACTAATATTTTTTAAACTCAATTAATAAGAATCTGGTTCATACTTTGTATGTAGCCAAAGAATGACCCAGGCCACTGATGAAAATACGTGGCTCTTTTGAAAGCTAATTTCCCAAAGTTGAAAGTAACTGCTGAAAATATTGAAGGAAACCCCCCCATTATTAATGGGTTGTTTGTTAGATCCCATGACTTCAAAGTCCAGTTTTATAATCTCAAAAGATAACTTATTTTATTGAAAGCTTGAGTGAAGGACAATGAAGAAGAAAAGTTAAAAAATAGGAGAGACCAACAGATAAAATAAAAATACAAACTGCAACTAAAAATACAGACACTGGATAAAGGAAGCTAAATCTATAAAATTAAAAAAAAAATACATATTCCATTTGTGTAAGGAAATGAAACGAATTATTTAAGTTATTAGAAATAACTTATTAGAAATAACCCTAACTATGATATAAGTCCTGTATGAGACAAAAATTATCTTAGCTATTCAGAAAAAGCAAGGATATTTAATAAACAGCTGTTCTCAGTCACATAACAAAGTCAGATGTATTCAGTAAAAAATTCTGTTCTGTATTTGAAGTGTGAGAATTTGTTCATATCTTGCAATGCTAATAAAGTGCATTCTATTTCACCAGTAGCTGGAGCAGACATTAAATGACAAAATTAAGAGTGAAACATTTTTAGATGCAGTAGATTGTATAACTTGTAGCCAAAAGTGTTAAAGGAATTGGCAGATGAGCTCTTTGGGACATTCACGTTGATTTTAAACGAGGCTTATAAAATGGGGGACTTTCCAGGATGCTGAAAAAAGCTAATGTTTTTCTAATATTTTAAAAGAGAAAATTTATGACCCACATAAGTATATCTTGATACTGATTCTGAGCAAGAGGCTCATGTGTGAAGCAATCACTAAAGAATTAAAGGATATTTGCATAATTAATTCCAGTCAACATACTTGAGGAACATAGATCATTTTCCAGTGAGCATGTAGCCCTGCTTTTTCAGGTTGACTATTCTGACAGAAATTTATGCTTGTACTGTATTTGACTTTGTTTCATATGACATCTGAAAAATTGCAATATAGGAAAGTCAGGAGAGACAATATTAACTGAACTGAACTCTGGTCAACAGATTACAAAATGTATCTGTAAGTGTCAATGTAAATATTCCAAAAACATTGTCACAGAGATCTGAGTTCATTGTCACTTGATGCTGGCAAATTAAGATTAAGATTTAATATTTAGGTTTTTAAGCAAAATACAGATTCATTTTGGCAAATGTTGTAGATTGCAAGAAAAGCTGTTGGAAAGGCAAATAACCTCAGTGACAGATTGCTAATAAAGAGCAACCTGGGATGCTTGGTAACAAACACATAAACAATGCAGTTCAAGCTGACTGAGGGAGCATGTGCTTATGAACTAAGGATGCATGGATGGAAAAGGCGGTTAAAGTCATGTGGAAAATAATACTCCAGTGCAGTGGTAGTTTTTTACTTGGTAGGGATGTCAGCAGAAAATCATGTGTGTCTGTGGCATGCATGTGCACATGCACATATAACACAATGGAAGCTCAAGAGAAGAATATTATGCAAAACAGGAACAGTATAAGTTAAGTGTTATTAAGAGGATACTAACAAGATGACAGTATTTAATGCTATCTATTAGAAAACACAAAAATATTCATTGCCTTGTAGAGGGCCCTGTAACATTTTCCTTTGCATCCCTCTTTGTATCCATCCATCCCAAGTTCGAAAGCCATCTTTGAAACATAGAATCATAGAATGTGTTGGGTTGGAAGGGATCTTTAAAGGTCATCTAGTCCAACCCCCCTGCAGTAAGCAGGGGCATCTTCAACTAAATGAGGTTGCTCAGAGCCTCATCAAGCCTGGCCTTGAATGTCTCCAGGGACGGGGCCTCCACCACCTCTCTGGGCAACCTGTTCCAGTGTCTCACCACCCTCATTGTAAAGAACTTCTTCCTAATGTCTAGTCTAAACCTACTCAGGTGAACTCTGTAATGTTTTTCAACAACAAAATCTACGTTATTCAGTTTTGTTATCAAAAGGAGAGATGAAACAAAGATAAATAATCAAATGAAATCACTCTGCTAGAAATGAAATCAAAGGATAGGCACTGTGATGGGACCTTCTGTGCTTGTCCCATGCATCACTTTTGTGTTTAGCCCATGTTCCCGCAAATCAGTTTCTGTAAGACTGGGGACAGCCAGGGAAAACCTCACTGGGAGATACCATGGATGTGCAGTGCAGTTCCTATTCTGTTGTATGTTCATTTCCTGGTTTGTTGTGGTGCTGGGTTTGGGGATAGCACTTGTGCCAAATGAGCTTGGTCCAAGAGGGAAAAGAAAAACCACAAAAAACCCCACCCATCCAAACAAAACAAAACAAAAACCCATAAATGCTTTATCAAATATTATACAGTTCTGGAGGGATGCACCCCAGTGCCCTCAGGGGAAGAGCTGTCCCTGCTTCAGTGTTGTGATAGGTATCAGCTGAACATCATTTCTCCATGTTGTGTTATAGATAGCAAGGCAAATGCACAGATATTCCACACAACACTGGTATTTCTTCTGTGTATTGCAATAATTTAACTGAAAGAGACTGCGGTGTCTTTTGTACCCTTGCTTTGAGTAGAATGTCGAAAAATTTGGAAGAAATTTCAGAAGAGCTCAATTCTGAGGTTGCACAATGGACATACAAACCTCTTTTCACAAATGACATGGAAACACATTGTCTACTTTCACAAAATCCAACTGTTTACTTTACAAAAATTAAGAGGCTTTTCTATACATGCTCTTCACCATGCAGTCTCAATGTAGCTGAGAGATATGTGGCTGCAAGCACCTAATGTTACTTTTCTCTCCTGTAAGCAGACTTAGCTAATCCTGTGAAGGAAACAGATTTTTAAAAATTGTTTGGCAGGCATGTGGTAGAATTCACAGATTAAGAGGATGGCCTTCAGCTTACTTCATGAAGAGGATTACTGAAAGAAACAAAAATTTGTAAATTCATCCATTCCCACGTGCCAGGCTGGGCAATAAGAAGTGGTCATGTCTATAGCATCTTGGCAGTTTGGCTGGTTTTGGATTGCAGCTTCCCTGTCATCCACCCTGCCCACACACTGCTCTCACTTAAACTCCAGCCTGCAGCAAGTCAGCTGGTTCTCCGGTCAGGGAATTTCAGGCTCTCTGGTGTGGGAGGCAGGAAAGGGGGAGCAAGCTTCACCCTTGGCCTTTGCCCCAAGCAGGCAGAATGGATGCAGCTCACTCAAGCCACATGGGTGTGCAAACTTGACCTTGAACTCGAGTACAGCTATCAAAACCTTTTCTTTGTCCCAATTAGAAGTGGGTAAATGTTAAATATTTCACATTCATTCTTAATTATACCACATCCCGTATTCTTCTTCTTTTCCCCTGACTGAAGTGAGAAGTTGAAATTCCTCCTAAGTAACAGCTGCTCTCTATAGCCCAGCTGGTGCTCTTATAATAAGGACTTTTGGAGAAAACTGGTAAGTCTGTGGGACTGACAGCCTTGCACTGATGTGTACTGGATCTGCGAAGATCAAATCCAGTTTCTGTACAGAGCTAAGGGGTTTTCTCAATCCATATCTCTCTCTCTCAGGGGCAAATCCTTTGCTTTGGAAAGGAGTAAGTGTAGGAAACTCCATGAAGTAAAGCAGGTGGGACTCCAGCAAACTATATCTCCTCCCTGGGATTCTCATGGGGAGAGACAATCGAACTGACAATAAGAAAGCAAAAGATGCTTTTGCAAATATGTCAAGAAATGATGATTATTACACAATAGAGAAGCCTATGGGAGCCCAGGGGAAGAGCTGCATTTAGTCATGTCAACACAAGGGGCTGGATGGTCGCACAACATTTACTCCAAAATTTGGCTGGCCTTTCTTTGCACCTTCAGTTTCAGCCTCCCTTCCAACCCCCCTCTCACTCTTCTGTTATCCAGCAGAATCTGGAAAGAAATCATTAAACTGTATAGCTGTTCCAATAACAGCTGCTCGTGAGGTGGCCCTGGGAGTTCACGGCAATTCCTGTGCTGTGCAGGGCTGCTCAATGCTCTCCTGTGCGTCCCTGGCAGCTCCCCACTCCGACTGCTCCAGCACAAGGTTGTGTGCAGTCTCCGCAAAAAAAGTGGGAAGAAGTGAGAGTGGAAAGAAGGGGACACAGGTATGAATTACCTGTGTGCAGGAGAGCTTCTGCTTTTGAAATGATGGGGTTTCTCTCGCATTTTCACTTTGTCTTTCTGTTTGACATTTTGTTGTTGTTTTTTCTCTCTTTTTCTTTATGTCTTTCCATCTCCTTTCTCCTCTTTTCCACTGTGCTTGCACGTTCCTTCCCCACTTTTTATCTTCTCTTTCTCACTTTTTTCCCTCATCCTCCCTCCCACCTTTGTTAAACCATTTAAATTCCTCTTGCTTTTAGAAATATTTCTTCCGTTTCTCTCCATTTCCTCGCCTATTTCCTTTTTCTCTCTTTTCCCTGCTATTCTTCCTAAGCAGCTTCTCTTCCTTCCTCATCTGCGTGATTTTCCCTGCTCCCTTCTGTGCTGCCCCCTTCCCCCTCTCTCCAAATCCCCTCTCCATTATTCCCTATCTCTGGCTGCAGGTGCCTCAGCTGCAGGAATCTGAGCCACTCCCAGGGTGGGGGGGAAGCGCCGCATCTATCGCTCCCACCCTGCAAGCAAGGGGAGGAGGGTGCTGCATGTGCAGGTCTTGGGACAATGGTTCCTGTCAACAGGATGTGGGAGTTTTATTTAACTGTGGGAATGTCCCATGAAAATTGGGACATCTGGCACCCTTACATTCCATGTCTGACTTCGGCTTCATCTGTTGCTGTTATGAGTATCATAAACGTGGGTAATTTCACAAGCCATAGGAGTCAGAGTACACAATAGATTGCATTGCAGATGGTACGCCTGCCCTTAAAAGGAGTGGGTCTTGTAGAGTTACAGAGATTGCAGCTTGGCATATGCTGTAAAGAGAAACAAAGACTCAGGAATGACACATTCCACCAGTGTCATCATGTACAAGCGCAGAAAGTTAGAAATATTGCAGTCGTGTTTTAAATCCCGATTTAAAATCAGAAAGGAAAGAAATCAAACTGTGCAAATTGAAAAGAAAATATACAGCCTTAGTATAGGATCTACCATCTACTGGACTTCAAAGCACTCCATACACGAAATTGTAGGTGTTTCATTTATGTGCCTAAAGGAGCAACTTCCCAATAAACCTTTCAGAGTCAGTGAAGAGAGTTAGACATCTCCAGGAGACTATTCAGAGACTGGTCTGCTCTTGCCAGGACCTTCTCACAAGTGGTCTGACTCTTCTATTCTGGGGTGGCTTTGCTTCTAACTTAAGCACCCCTCTCGTATGATTCAAGTTAGTCTTCCTCTTTCCCGCCATTTCAATATCTTATAATTCTATATAGTTTCCTGTACATTTTTTCCACAAAAAAAAAAAAAAAAAAAATAGGCAAATAGATATTTTTCTGTAAGCGTTTGCAGTTCTGGTCCTGCCCTTGACTTTGCAAGCATCCCACTTTGCAGCGGTTCCCACTAATGGGAACATGGTGTGTGCTTTAGAGGTGGGTTGGCTCGGAGGTAATAGTCAAATTTTTGGCTCCAGTTATTTTGTGATTTGGGGCCACCTCACCAACCAGATAGCCAGCAGAGGGAGTGCAAGATAGCTCTCTCGGTGCCCATGGCTGTTGATGCCCGTGCAAGGAAATGGCTCTAATGTAAATAGCAGAACATGTTCATTTAAACAGGACTGATAACATGACAGAAACAAGTTGCCAGATGGATGAGACTAGTTGATGAGAGGAATGTTTTCTCTAAGCATTAAGAGGATCATATGCACAATGTCAGATGAAAAATAAACTGGCAAGAACTTAATTAATGTCATCTGCTTAATCCAGAGATCCTTTTTGGTTGTTGATTTAAATCAGATTCTTTTTCAGAAGTTCTTGGAAAAAAGCCTTTGCTTCTTTCAAGACTATGTACTCCGCAATCTGCCTCTGAAGTTATGGGTTAGGGTTGAGGGGGGAGAGGTGACAGAGGCTGCAAAGGAAAATAATTTTCTTTGGGAACTACATTCCTTTCCACAATTAATTCCCATCTCCTGAATGGGACAGAGTTAGCTGCTTCCCAGGAAGCTGTTTCCTTTTTTTTTGGCAAGTGGAAGATGTGCCAAAGATAAGATAACTGAAAAACCTGTGGACATCTCATATGACCCCTAACTGTATAGATTTTGTTGAATATACAGGGTTTTAAATCCATTCAAGATGGATTTAACAGCCTTAGTGACACTTTTGGGAGATGAGAACTCAATCCCTGTCAAATGAGTGGATTCATGGCAAGAATGCACTACATTAGGTACCAGGTGTTAAGCTTTGCCTTAGGGTTGATAATACCTGATTCTTTAACCACTTTACAGGACTGTCTACTAAAACCCAAACTTGTCCCATTTTATCAGTCTATCTGTCCTCTCCTTTGAAACAGCACTATGGGTCCGGTAACACACTGGCATGAACACACCAGGGGATGGAAACATTAAGATTTGGAGAAAATAGAGGTCTAATAAATCTACTGAAAGCCAAAGTATTTTAAAGATGAAAACATGTGTTTTGGATCCCACAGATGCGGAAAGTCAGTTACTAGGGCCATATGGTCGTTGTCCGAAGCCGTGCAAGCACAGGTCTATTTGAAACACTTTTGCTATGTATCGGAGAGATGATGGGCTTCCTTCAGAAGTACGGAGATTTTCTGCAGACATGGACTCACGTTTCTTACCAGATTTCCATGGAACTCAGGGTGACCACGACACGTGCAAACAAAATCTTTTATTTATTTCAAAGGAAGGGAATTATGACAAATCCTTCCTTTGGTTTGTCTTGCTCTTGCTAGTTTCTGATGTCTGTCTGCAGAATGCTCTGGAAGGAAATCTTTTTTTGCACATCATCACTATGCAGTATTCTTCTGTTCCAACAAATTCAGTGGTATTATAGTTTCTCTTGTTTCAGTGAGATTTATGCAATGAAGTAATACACTGAAGGAGCTAATCAAACTGCTCACAAAAGGTAACACTTCATCTGTCCCACACAGAGAACCAGTATAAACATATAATTCATACTGTGGAATATTATTCTAAGTTAGTGCTTTTCCAACTGCAGTATGTGTAGAGCTGGCTGGTTACATTGTGCTAGCTCTCCTTCTTAATTTCAGCTGCTAAATTGCATTAGTGACACTTTCCTAATGCTTATTTTCCACATAAGCAATTACTCTAGTGGCTACAGGAGGTTTCTGTGGATTATGCATGGAATGGTAAATGTCTACGTGAGTCTGTGGTCCTTGCCATGTTGCTTATCCTTACCCTAGAGATTTTGAAAACTTATGTTTCATAGCACAAATAAAGTACTGTTCCCCTTTGCTTTTCAATAATATGTTAATTTTAAAGACACTGCCAAATAGCACTCTCTGCACCTTTCTCTGATCTCTCCATGCAGACTAAGATTTTGTAAAAGTGGAGTATTGTAGAAACAGAGACCTCCCAGATTAGTGACATTACTTTAGAGAATTCTAATCTGAATTTATACCCTTGAAAAATGTATCGCTATTTGGAACAGAGATCAAGAGACCAAATGTCCACTCCCCCTTCCCAGATATCATAAATGAATTCTGTAGCAAGGGCTCCAGCACACAGTATTGAACTACACATCATCTCTTTTTCACATGCTCCAGAACAACTCTTTCCCCCAGTACTCATGAATTTTATTGTGATTATGCAACACCCCCACTGAAAAAAAAGAAAGGAAGAAACTAACTCCTTTTTGCACGTGCTATCCTGTAACTAAAAAAACAAAACAAAACAAAACAAAACACCTTTGTGGAAGAAATAGCTAAATATTCGTTTTTGCCAATGAAACAAACACGCTCATTAATTTTCATCCTGAAAGCATTAAAATGGAAACAACTTTTGTGAATGCACAATCAGATGCTTCAACCACATATAATTTATATTTTTTCCCCAGCGGAGGAATAAAAATGTTCTATGATGTGAGTATCATTTTGTGAATTTCCAATTCCTTTTTTAGTTGAAATCCTTCTTAAATCAGCTGCTTGTATATGACACGTGACTAGGAAGTAAAGATGAAAGCCAGCAATCTTAAATTAAAAACACAAGTAAAAATGTACACATGCTTTACTGAGTGATAGTACAATTATTATTTTTTTTACCTCATATTCTGTCCTTTAAAAAGCCTGTGAGTAACAGTTAAGTTGATTTTATGTTCATAGTATTTATTCTTTGATAAGGAAATGTCTTTAGTTGCTTCTGAGAAGTGGATCACATATTTCTGGATCTTAAAAACATTAAAAATTGTGTGCCATCCTTATTTTGTCATCTCTTTGTTGACATTTTGTGCTTATTTAAAAAAAACAATTCCAATAAAAGCAAATAATCACTATTTTTTTAAAAATGTGGAATATGAGAAGAGGAGGGGGATGGAAAAGCCAATGAAAGGGGAAAGAAAGATTAACACGGACAAAATGTCCAAAGGATCCATCCTATCTTGCTGAAGCTTGAAAGCCCAAGTTTTTCTTGCCAATCATGAAATATACTATTAGTCCAACTCTACTGAAACTTTTACAAACATATTTTTCAAACTATATTGAGCAAAAGCTCCAAAACAGGTCATCTTTGTTGTTTCAGATGCTTTATTTTTTTTTTAATCAAATATCAAAATGAGATCACTAAGAGAGGTGCAAACGTGGTATTGCTGACCCTGCCATAAAAATGCCATTCAAAATTTAAAAAGATTGAAGGTGAATCCTTTCATTTGAGGTAGACTTTTAATGTGTTGACTTCAGACGCTAACATGCTATACTGATGCTGAAAGCTTGTGCTACTTATTACTTTAAAAATAGTTACCAAACTGCATATTTAAAATTTCTGTTAAAGTACATAGAGAAAGAAAAACTCTTCATGCATATCCTTTTACCAAGCAAGAGAAATGAGTAAGCATTTTTTTTTTTGTATTTGCTTTTTGAAAAACAGACTTACAAACACAGAGGTACGAGGTTACTGATATTAGATGTGTCAGTTGAGTAATGCCAATTGCCTGTAGGCAGTGTCTTTTGATACAATAATTTCCACAAGGCACAGCTCTTAATTTAGGCTAGGAAGATAATTTTAAGACAGTAGAATTATTTCTCTCGAATGAATGATATTACTAAAAGCATTCAGAATTTTTATCCAAATGCAACCAAAGAAATAGGATGCTTTTGTCTCCCTGTTTCTCTTGTAGTTGCATGAATACAAACTTTGACTGTTAAGTGAGGCAACAGGTGTCTAATGCAAAGTTCAACGGAGTTTTCTGTGTTTTGCTTTGCTTTCAGGAATCAGTTGCAGGAGAGTGATCTGATCAATAGGCTGCAGAGTCAGACTGCCCTTGCCTAATCCCCCTCTCACTCCGTGTTTTTTTCATTTCTGTCTGCAGAGATATACAGCTTCAGTTGAACAGGTGGATCACATCTCCTCTCCTGACTACTTTGTGGGTAGGATGCCTACCAAATCAAGTCCTCGCAGGCTGAGGAGAGATTTGAATCCAGACCTTCTGCTTCCTGGGCAACTGCTTTCATCTTAAAGTTATTACAAAACCAGCAGGAACCACGTCCTTTCCTGGCTGTTTTGAAATCAGTACAATTCTTGGGTGAGTGCTGGCTGTGGTCTTAGCACAGAGAGAGAACTGTGTACTTTTAGTAGTAAAGACTTGCCTACTTTGTAAATTCAAAGAGTTGAGTAGGCACTCAACTGTTTGGATCAGCGAAGAACGTATCCTCTTTAGCTATGTGCAATAACAGGATACTTAGACTTTGGAGTAAGTGCTTCTTGGGCACTTGTCCAAGGATTTTTGGAGGGCATTCTGGGACTGAGATGCCTGTATCCCATTGAAGTTGTACTGTATGGGCTACTGTGAAGTACTGGATTGTACATTTAACCACTTACGATGTGAAAAATTTTATGTTTGAAAAGACAAAGATTGTATCTTTACTTCAGGAATAACTTGAAGCCTAGAGAGCCTCAAGAGCCTCTCAGTGGATTTTCATTGCTCTTGCAATGAAAAGCCTGAACTCAGACCAGCTGTGCATCCCCTGCGCACCTAGGGAAAGTGGAGACCCTTCAAAGAAGGCAGCTTTCAGTCATACCTTTTCGATACTGCATGGGTGATATTGCCACCAAAGCACATAAAAGACACAGAGGGAATTGTACCAGGGACCATTCTGAAGTTTGATTTGGGTTCTTTTTGAATGAATCATGAAGTTCTAGTTATACTCCAACTTCACCCCACATCTCACCCTCTGTAGGTGTTAGTAGGGTTAAACACAGCTGCATGCTTATTGCTCCGTGAGTGCTTGAGCAGGTAATCCTTCTGCCAAAGCGACCACTACTTCACTATAGTGCAAACACAGCAATGAGACCACCTGTAGTCATTATTTGCCAGGACATGTTCTTGGGCCTGATGCTCTCCATCTAAAGTAGGAGAGATGTGGAATTTCAATACCTAAACCCAAAATTATAATCCTGAGGATCCTTAACTTGCTCTTCACTTCCAGAACTGCTGACCTCCAGATGTCTTTCTGTTTAATTTTTCTTTTTGAAGCATCCTAGAAGCCTCACCATCATATATTTTTTTCCCCCTTCTGTATATAATGTACTGAAAGAAGGAAATCTGGAGCAGATAAAAAATCATTCTGTGAAAGTTAACGGGCGGGTAGCATGATAAGAAACAGAAAAGTGCTTGTTTTCTGTGTGGGATCTATATGGGATTTTGTTATGCCTACTGTAAAACCACAATGATTTATGAGAAGAAGCATTTTAACTCCACAACAATAAGCTAAATGTTTCCCTGTGTGGAACAACACAACACTTTCTCAGCCGGCTGAGTCTGCAGGGCCATCTACATTTATCACTCTCATAAAGTCCCCTGAATAAGTAAAAGCTCCCCTCACCCACTCTCACTTGTGGCTTTTAAACAGGAAGGAAGTATCATTTTCTTCTCCCCCAGCACAAAGAGAGCTCTGAGCATCTAATTACAGTTTCTGTGAGCAAATGGAACCAGAAAAGCATTTCCCTGTAGCTAAAATGCCCAAGCAGAGCTCGCGCTCTCTCACTTTTCCCAGACTAAGGTTGAAAATCTGCTCTCTAAATTATTCCATTGCTTTACAGAGGAAGTATTAATTACACGACTGCAAATGTAGATCAGGGTGGGATGTAATTACAGGGCCGGCTTTGTGTCTGTTGTCCAACAGAATTAGGCAGGAAGTGTTCGCGATGCCAGCAGTTTCAGGTGTTTTGCAGCCTATTATATTTGCCGGTTCTCACCAGGTCTTGCAGATGGATCAGGTGACTTTCTGCTGCCCGATTGTCTGGAAAATCCACAAAGCTGCTATTACTGCAGGTTCGTGGTTTGTACAAGGCTGACGGTTTTAGATTTTTAGAGGAGGAAGAGAAAGAAGTAAAAATCCATTTTGTGTTTTCACTCCTTGCCAAATTTTGCTCTCTTTCTTCCTTTCTTCAAAGACTTATCTTTTGTTTTGTTTTCAAGTTTCCTAATTCTAATCCTCTATTTGCTGTGCATCTCCCCTGCCGCTCTGGCAACATCTTTCTTGCTAGGGGAAGAAAATGGCTGTGTGTGCACAGGGAAGAGCCATCGGGCACATCAGCAGGGGCAGAGTCCTCACTGGGGCGCCACGACTAGGGAGCGCGCGGGGGCATGTGCTTGACTTCCAGTTCAGGGACAGCCTGAACTTTTTTTCTGGTTCTTGTGCCTTTCAGGAAAACACCTCCATTCTGCCTGTGCCCTGCGGGCGGTGGAGGGGAAATCAAATTTCTCTACTTTTCAATTGCTAGCACTGTCACCGGGCACAATTTTGGCTTGAGCTGAATGAAGATGTCCCCAAAAGGTTCCTGATTGTGAGTTAGCTCAGGAGTTAGAGTAGACAGAGGCCATTCCCTGTAGGCACCTTTGATAAAGATTCCCTGTGTGGGAAGGTTAGAGTTGAGTTGTATGGAGACAGGCTGTTCCCTCCCAGTTGGGCTGGGTGCAAACAGATGGTCCCGAGCATAGTCAGCTTATCCATACAGTCATGATCAATGAATTTGAATATTTAACTTGAGCTCTGCAGAGCAGTGAACACAGACACAAATAATAGCAACAACTTCTGTTTTACCAAGCAAGTGACTGTGTTTAAATATGCTTTTATCATGTCTTTGGGATGACCGTTCATCAAGTAAATACAATTTTAAGAGGCAGTTCTGTCCTAGTTGAACAACATTTGCTACTTAATAAAGCTTATTTGTATTGGCTTCTATGCATGTTCTGAGCTCTGTTCTGTAGAAGTCTAAATGGAAACAAACTTAGCCACTGGAAGCAGATAGAGCAGCAAACACTCTAAGATCTTTTCACATCTTCTTTTGGATCAAACTGTGTGGCTAAAGATACTATCATTGTCCTCATCCCTGTGCTTCTGCTATTGCATTCTCTCCAATTTGCCACTTCATTTGAACGTGTAATCTCATCTGACCACAAACAGCCAAACTGATCTTGGCTGCCTATTGGTGAAGGGCAGGACATAGAGGAAATGGCAAGAAGCAATGGCGTGGGCTGGAACTTGTAACCAGGCCAACCAACACAGTTACAGATGAAAAATGAAATAGTAATCACAGTAAAGGCACCGCAGCTGTCACCATCACTGGTTCTTTCATTTAGAGGAACAAGTCCTAAAAAAATTATTCTGGTATCGTGGTTTTGTCCAGTTCTATAAAACCCTAAGGTCAAGATCAAGCCTCGTAAAACGTTAATTAGCTTGATTCTTAATGGAAACATAAGAACCTTGTGGAATGCTCCAGGCCCACCCACTTCTCCTATGGCATTTGTCTTTAATAATGTAAACATTCAGAATATACCAACATCGATTTGTCATGGCAGTTACCGAAGTTTCTGCATACAGTTTGCAGGTTAAATACTGTGCTAGGAAACATGGAAGACATATACTAAGTTTCTTTTAGTCCTTAAACTTACATAAATAGGAGAGGTAATTAGATGCCAAAGCAACATGTGCCTTCAAAATTCCTAAAATAGATAGGATAGCTATTACGTATGCACAGACCCCATGAATGCCAGCATTTAAGATGTATATTCATGCATATACTGTAGCTGGTGTAGTGAAATGTGGAAAATATTTATATTCATTCTTGAAGAAATGGCTTTAATAATTCATTTTCGACTCCACCTCTCCTGAATTACAGCTGCCTCACTTGTGGAATATTTTCCATATCTTGAAAAGACCCTAATAAATTCTGATATTTTCCTAAGTGTGGAAATAATTAGTAGTTTATGATGTCACAGATTTGCAAACTTTTTTCATAGTTGTGGTTGCAAGACACACATATTTCCTCTCTGTTCCCTGATGATTAGCTGTGCTTTAAATCTCTTTCAGTGGTGATTAGGGCTTTTTTTAAAGAGATGCAACACTTGCTTCCAATGTTCTTGTAATTAACTGGAAAACTTGTACAAAAAAAAGAATATATCAATAAGATATCAGTGATCAGAGGCAGAAATACTTTGATTTTAAGGGCTGTTATTATATTGAAGTTATCTGGCAAGGCTCGTGTTTGATACGAAATAGTAATGACCATTGCTGATCAGAATGGTATGATTTTACAGACTTAATGAAGACATGTTTTTATTCCTAAACAGCTTTTCATATTATTGGGACAAGTTAAAAAATATCTGTTTCCAACAATTATGAAAATGTGGCAATTCTTTGCAGAGTGAGGCTTGCATCTGAATTTAAGACTGAACAATGCTGAATTTCACTCTGACTGAAATTCAGTGGCGCAGCATGGAACGAAGCAGTTCGGGATGCTCTTGGTTCAAGCGTGGTTTGGATATGGGCAATTGTGCCTCCCTCCAGCAGTGATTCTGGTGTGAGTACACATGAGCGCAAGCAAAGACTTACTAAGAAAATTTAGGGCACAGTATGAGAAAGATTAGGAAAAATTGTCATGGGAGAAAGGAATTCACCAAAAGAGTCAAGACTGTATTCTGATTTGGTTTATATATATGGTACTAACTGAAAAAAAAAGGGCATTTCTGTGTTCACATCCAGTCACATTCTCATCTCGTTCATGTCTGGAACTTGCTGAAAGACAACCGCAGGTGAGAGGGCTTCATTGCACAGTGGATCACATTTGTAGCATGCCAAAAAGTGGTTATTTAGCAAAAGAACTTTCTGGGTGCTTTGCACACTTTTTTTGCACACAAATTAGTCTTGCAAATGCTTAAATACTTGCTGAAATTTAAATAGAAGTAGGCTTATTAAACAGTTTCAGGGATGTCAGCAGTCCTAAAATACAGCTGTATTTTTAATATTCTATATATTTATTTCCTTTTTGATACAGTCTTCTGTTCCATGGCTTTGTAGATTTTATTTTTCTTGCTTGCATTTGGTCTTTCCTCCTCCCCCTGCTCTCCCCATTTGTCTCTTTCTCTCTTTCCTTGTATTTCCTTCTCTCTTTCTCCTTTTATTTTTCAAAGAAGCTGAAATGCTGACTTTTTAGATAGGGACTAGTGACAGAGAGGGCTAGCAGCCGTGCTCACAATGTCCACATGGCCCAATAATGGAATAGCACTGCATTAAAAATTAAAGTAAGTAAATAAATAAATAAATAAGAACATTAGGAAAATGTGAAAGGATACGTGTAACATGCAGGCTACTAAACAAAGACCATCTTGTGTAGAGTGTAAAGGAAACATAATGACTACAACCTGCCCTAGGGTTTGAAAACAATTTACTGAAAAGTCTTTTACAGTGGCCAGCTTTGGAGCCATTTCTAATTAGCTAGCAGGTAATTCAAAGTCTGTTTAAGTATGTTCGATAAATTTCCTTCAGAGTTTCTGTGTTATAAATCTGTCATGATGATTTTTGGGATCTTCAAGAATTAACAGATCCTAATCTCAGAAGTAAAACTCAGTTGTATTTCATGCCAGCATGTTTCAAAGACTAATATATTTCCATAAGAAAACTCCTCAGCTAAACTATACCTGAGAGATATGCACATAGCAACATATTTTGGGAGTGATTCAATCCTTGCAATTAGAATGCTGACTTCATGTCTTGATAGGAAAATACAAAAAATCCCAGAAAACTCAGATTTTAAATGTGCTGTTTGATTTTGCACGAGGAAAATGTAAATTCTCTCAAAGTATCTAACGCTTTCCCCCTTTTTCAGTTATAGACTTCAGTCTGTTGCAATGGAAAATACCTACAAGATTATTTGGTCTGTTTCCATCTCAATGCAAATTTAGGAAAACATACAGCACATATATTATGCATGCCTTTCTTTATAGATAAGATATGGGTAAATATGAGTAGAAGATCAAAACACCGCACTGTCATACTCATTATCCAGGGTACTGGGGTGGGGGGGATGAGAGACCTTGGATGACATAGGTGGTGCAGTGTGTGTGTTTGAGAGCGTGCTACAGACAAGCGAGAATGACTCTGTGGGGAGCCAGCTCAAGTCTGGCAGGGCTTTTTAACTCAGTGTCCAAAACCAGGCAAACATGTACTGAGCTAACCTTGGAACCAATGCATCCTTGTTCATGTACTGTTCTGCATGGAGCCAGCCTTGGAGGCTCTGCTGCCATAGCATGCTTTTTTTTTTCTGCAAAATGGATGCACTGCCCACAGGTAATGGACAGTCGATGATACCTGGTGGTCTGTTGCCGCAAACGTTATTTTGTGCACTGAATGTGTGTATAATGGAGGCAGTGGCGTGTGGAATGGAAGCCGTTTGATGTATAAAAAGACGGAGAAACTTGTAAATAGGGCGGGCAGATTAAGTAAAGTAAGTAAGATTATGCAAAGATAAAAGGAGGAGAAGGAAACCGAAAATCACTCAACTAAAGAGCACTTCCAACTCAGCAGAGAAGGGAATTTTACAGCCTGAAAAAGTCAAAAAGGAGAATTGAAAACAATATGTAGACAGAGTTGTTCAGAGCTTTAAAAGACAAGGAATTTGAATGTGGTACATAATTCGAATATAGAAGAGAGAGCAAAATGTTGTGTTCTAAGTCCTGTAACACTGACTTGTTGGTAATGTTTGTACTTCTGATGTTTTTGCTTTTAAAGACAGTGAAAAATGGAATGTCACTAATGTGACAGGGCTACATTCTCTAAGGTCTGGTCCTCTCTGTAATGCAATAATCCTCCAATAAGCGGGAGATTTACAGGATCTCAGGAGTCCCTGAGATTTACATTTTTTGTTCCATCCTTCATTGATAAGTAATGTTTGCCACTTATTCCCACTGAATTAGGAAGAAAATAATCAACAATCATACTTATTATTCAAATAACTTAAAAAAAAAAAAAAAGAAGGAAATATGCCCAAAGCTGTTTTTGGAAAACAGAGTGTCTGGAGAACTGTGCTTTGGAAATGAACTGCATGTACTGACAGATACCAGTGTGTTTTTCAGGCACTCTTTTTCATGGGTTTTTTTGGTCTCTTATCCCAAGAGTGGTATACGTACTGTGCATTTCTGCTACTGGCAAACTCTAAGTAAATTCCTCCTAAAGCTGCTTCTAGACCCTCAAGCAACATTCTTCCTGTCTCTAGAAAAGGCAGAAGTGTCTACACTGACATGAACATAAATGCCGTACATCGCAAGTTGGACACAAAATCATCCTGAGAATAACCCCAAATATTATGAGATTAAGAAGACAAGAAAAAAGAACATGTGACTAAACAGGCGGCAGCTGTTTCATTGGTACCTTCCAGGGCCGTGTTGTCAGATGCATGTGAGTGAGAGCAGCTGCGCTGCTGCTATCAACATTAGATCTGATGCTGTCTGTCCTCATGAATTTATGTGGTGATTTTGGCCTCCCTCAAGAAAAAATTCCCCTTCCCGTATTTTGTTATTCTGAGCAACTGTGAAGTCTGCTTCCTTTCTCTGAATCTTCTCCCCCACTCTGTAAACTCTCCAAGCCCACCAGATTGTCTCAGTTGCCACTTCTTCTATCTAATTTTGTCTCCAGTCTCTTCATCAGCTGTCTCAGAGGAAGAGATCGTGCACGTATCAGGTTTCCCATCACAAGGCTGGGAGCAGCCAACAGGGTCCCTGTCATTTGCTTGGATTGCAGCATATTGAAGGCAAAGAAATTTCCCAAAATTAGAGACTCAGAGTTTGATTCAGTTGCCTTCACATGCATTTTCAGTGCCGTTTCAACAGTCCTGTGATATCCTGCCTGGGCTCCAGATACTCTCCAGAAGGCCTGGGTCTCCCATCCTTCCTGTACTATGTCTACCAGCTCCATTTCAAAGTCTAAGATACGTGAGAATGACTCAAATGGTACTAAGAACCAAAGTGCGCCTAACTGAATCACATCCTTGATATCATGTCTGATGTTTGATTAAGGCATGCCTGTGCCAGGCTGTTTCCAGTTTTTTAGCCTTTTATTTTCCTTTGACCTAATGCCTAGTATAGGGTAGAAGAAACTTGTGGTTAGTTCACTCATCTGGTAAAGGGTAGGCTAGTGCCTCCTCCATAACCTTTTTTATAAATTTTCTATTAAGTAAAATAAGTTTTAGGAGTAGACACTGGAAACCTAGGATTGCTGACCTTTTTCAGAGCTCTAGGTACTGCATTGCAGAGCCATACCCATGTTTCTTCTTGTCTAATGCTTTTCTGGCCTCATGAATTCTGCTGTCTTTCCTGTACCTTGGCTGACACCAGCAAACTGGGTAAAGAGTACTGCTCCTCACTTCCACAGAATGTTGCTCTTTTCCCCTTCCTTTTCTACTGCATAAACACCTCTGGTGAGTTTTCCGGGTTTGAGCAGGCACCTGGGAAGGAGGAATCATGGACCGATATTCTTCAACCAGACGAAGAAACTAAAGCTTACTTTTTGAGCAAGAGGCTTCATCATTTACATTTCATGATGATCATTAACCCCTTCAGCATGTTTCATTAAAAGAATGAGGCCCTAGTGCTCTTTCAAGGGATGCTTTCAGACGGTTGCTTTCAAGAATGAATTTTGGGTGTCGTACAACACAGAGTGCAACTTGCAACTGTGGTTTTTCCAGGTTTTGGAGGGTGCATATAATTTAGAATAATGTTCTGGATTTCACATTCCCTCTTGGTTGATTTCATACAGCTCCTTGATCAAAGCGCACAGTTTTTCAATTTCCCTTCCACAATGCTTAAATCTCTCAAAGTAAACTTTAACAGGCTTTAATATTTTACTTTGGTTCTGAATTCTATTCCAAAATTTCCCACCAGAATGGCAAATGCAGAACCTAACCTGAAAAGTACATTTAGAGGAAATATTTGTCTGTATGTCTTTCATAATTGTCCTTGTCATGCATCATAAGCAGAATACCAATAACTGAGTGAAAATGGGATAAAATTAGACAGAAAAGAATTCTACTGGAACCTACTGAGATAATTGGTTTTAAGCATTTGGGAAAGGATGTATCTATAACAAAATTAATGTTAAAGACACAATTATAAATGAGCTGTCTTTGGAAGCCCATTAAAATATAATTGAAGATGAGAATATTAAACTGTACATGTTGAAACATTTTATTGATGGTAGCTGAGACTGAAAGTGGTTCAATTAACTTTTACTACAGATTGCATTCTAAGTTTGAATCCATATCTCCTTATCATTGTCTGAATGAAGATAATTGTCATTTGACAAAGCATAATCATAATAACATGATAGTGAATGATATCACCTCATGGAATAGGGTTTGTTTGCAAAAATTAAGATCTCTCTGTGTCATGTTTCAATACTGTGCAAATCTTTGATTTTGAAGAGGGATTCCAGCTCCTGTTCTTGTAAATATTTTATTTATTTAACGCTGAACATCTACAATAGGTTGAAATAGTTTCTGGGTCATGATCAAAATGTCAGCGGAGAGGGAGTCAAGGGTGCTTCACTAGGTCTTTCACTCTGAGTAATTAGAAGACTAGCTTCATACACACAACATAGTATGCTTGTGCCTTGGTGTAAACCTCATCATTTAATGATAAGTAAATATTGAGGCAATACTGAGGTAGTTAAGGCACTGACCTAAAATGTAAGAGAATGACAAAATAGCAGATTGAGTCAACATTATCACAAATTTTAAGAAAATGCTCTGTAGTTCTTCTCTGTCTGGTTATTGTCAGCTCCATTTGGAGCTGGGAAGCTTGTCCCAATGAAAATTAGGTGGAAATTTACATGCTTTCATAAGAGAGCTGTCAGAGAATCATAGAATCCTTTAGGTTGGAAAAGACCTTTAAGATCATCGAGTTGAACCGTAAATGTAACACTACCAAGTACACCACTAAACCATGTCCCTCAGCACTCCATCTACACACCTCCACAGATGGTGACTTAGCCACTTCCCTGGGCAGCCTGTTCCAATACTCGTGTCATGGTTTTGGCCAAATTGGCCAATGGCTGGTGACAGATGCTTCCCCCGCAATTTCTCGTACATGGAGAGGAAGAGGAGTGATAAAGAGAGATTTATGAGTTTAGAAGAAACTAAACTACTTTAATGAAATATTAATTATAAAATGAAAAGGAAAATAATGAAATAGATACAGCATGTACAAAACCGCATTAAGCTCCCAGGATGATGTCACCAGCAGGCAATGGGGAAGTCCCACGCTGGACCGGGTTCCAGAGTTGGAGTCAGGAACACACCAATCAGGATCAAAGACAGATGAACAGACAGGGTCCTCCTCGGACATCAGCCATTGAAGGAAAAGAGTTGACCCTTTGATCCCTCAGCTTTTATACTGAGCATGGGGCAGATGGGATGGAATACCCCTGTTGGTCAATTTTGGGTCACCTGTCCTGTCCATTCCTCCCTGTAGGTGGAACCCCTCTACGCTTTTCCGTTTCTGACCTTCCAATGGGGCAAATGATGAAATTAGCTGACCTTCATTGTTATAGCAATAGGTATAAGCAAGAGACTCTCTGCGTACCGTTCCTTGGTGCAAACTGTAAACATTGGTTTTATCACTCTGAGAATGAGCCATTTTTGACACAACATGCTGTTAATTTCAGAGAGTTAGCAGAGGCCTATCTAAGAAGTAAAATTACTGAACAGAAAGTTGGTTCTGTTTTACTTCAAACTAGGACAACCTGACAACCTTTTTGGCGCAGAAATTTTTCCTAATATCCAATCTAAATCTCCCCTGGTGCAACTTAAGGCTGTTTCCTCTTGTCCTATCACTTGTTGCTTGGGAGAAGAGACTGACCCTCACCTCGCTACAACCTCCTTTCAGTTACTTGTAGGGAGCAATAAGGTCTCCCCTCAGCCTCCTTTTCTCTAGGCTAAACAACCCCAGCTCCCTCAGATGCTCTTCATAAGACTTGTGCTCTAGACCCTTCACCAGCTTTGTTGGCACTTTTTGGACACTCTCCAGCATCTCAGTGTCTTTCTTGTAGTGAGGGGCCCAAAACTGGACACAGTATTTGAGGTGGGGCCTCACCAGTGCTGAGTACAGGGGGATGATCACTTCCCTAGTCCTGTTGGCCACATTTTCTGACACAAGCCAGGATACTGTTGGCCTTCTTCGCCACCTGGGCACACAACTGGCTCATATTCAGCAGTCTGTCACCCAACACCCCCAGGTCTTTTTCCGCTGGGTGGCTTTGCAGCCACTCTTCCCCAGGCTTGTAGCACTGCATCGAGTTGTTGTGACCCAAGTGCCGGACCCGACACTTGGTCCTGTTGAATCTCATACCATTGGCCTCAGTCCATCGATCCAGACTGTCCAGATCCCTCTGTAGAGACGTCCTACCCTCAAGGAGATCAACACTCCCATCCAAATTGGTGTCATCTGCGAACTTACTAAAAGTACACTCTGTCCCCTCATCCAGATCATTGGTAAAGATATTAAACAGAACTGGCCCCAATACTGACCCCTGGGTAACACCACTTGTGACTGGTCACAAACTGAATTTAACTCCATTCACCATTCTTTGAGTCAGGCCATCCAGTCACTTTTTTACCCCATGAAGTGTGTCAGGAAGGAATGTTCTGGATCATTGAGGATGATCTCAGTAGGCAACTCATCCTAAACAAAAAGCTAAAATAATTTATGCTAGACGGGACCTCTGGACTTCATCAGTTTCAAGACCTAACAACAATGCTGCCTCAATATCTATTTAACAACTCATTTTGATTTAATTTAATCAAGCTCCCTCTCAAAATTGCTCCCAGACCAAACTGAACCAAAGCTGATTCTGAACCTCTCTTCTAGTTAAAGTTCAGAGGTTCTTCTGCTTAGAGAGGGTTAGAGATCTAATTCTAATTCCAAAATAGTTCTATCTGTGACCATATTACTTCCTTACTGTGACGGAGCTCTCTTTTGTTTCAACATTTTAATCTGAAAATTGTCAGCCAGCTCTAAACTCTGGGCCTTTCTGTGTTAATTGAACAAGACTTTGCCAGCAAAAAATAAGCAACCAACCAACCAAAAAACCCCCACATACTTTCTATTATCATTCATTAAGGACTATAAGTATTAGTGTTGAGAGGAAAAATAAACATCTTGTTGTATTTATGAAATGGAAAAAATGCATTTTTCTGAAAAAGTTTTGAAAACCAAAGTGGATAGGGGGAATAATATCCCCATTGAAGCAATGTCAAACCTGGAAGACACAAGGGGAAAATCAGCCTTAGTCATTCTTAGTTAAATTGCAAATTCTCTGTGATGGAAATTACCTAATCAATGTCTGATGATCTCTTTGTGTAATAGAGGATTTCAACTTATGTTCTCTATTAGGGCCTATCTAGGAGCTAAGGACCAAGCAATGATGTACATTTATGAAGTGGACGGTAATAATTAAGCACTATGGAGTGATAGATGAGAGTAAAGGTTAACCAATATCCTTTAGAAAAGGTTAATGCTTCCCTTTTAAAATATGGGCAAAGAAATATTAATGTTAAAGGTATTGTTCATATCTTTGTCATATTATCTTACTCATACTTTGTAATGTAATATTGCCTCATGTTCAAATGTTGTTGTACCTCTCAAGCGTACTACATTGCCATGAACAGTTTATGGATCAAAGGTTTTACAGTTTCAAGGTGTACGCTTCTGTACATCCATGTATTGGAGAGGTCTTGATAAATACATATGAGAGACCATATGATACTGTTTGTGACATTATGTGACTGAGGTACATGAGCCAGGCTTTTCCCTTCATTTCCATGTTGAAGGGTAAAATGAAATGCTGGCATAAATGAATGCGATTTTACTTGGTTGTGCCCTGTTACGCCAGTTGTTAGTTTTGCTCAATGTATTTATTGGCCAGCATGATTCTCTACCTCCCCTACTGCAAACTCTCATGTTCTCTCCTTTACACTCCCAACCACTTTTAAAGGCCAAAACCTTACAAATCCTTCATTCATAGCCCAGCAGGAGTCTTGATTTATGATAGAATAAATCAATGTGCTCTCATCGGGAGGGTAGAAACTTATGATAAAATGATTCTTCCAGCCCCATTGACGCAGCGCCAAATACTGTATTTTTCAAATTTTAAATGGCATGCAGTACTTGTTAAAATCAACCCTCTCATCATTCAGATGCTACCTAACAGGTTTTTCACTTGTCTGTGGTAATAATGATCCACCCATACTTTTTAATAATCTCAGCTTTAGAAGAATTTCTTCAACAGAATTTTAAGATTTTTTTAATGATGTAGAATCTACTTTTCACACAAAAATGCATAAAAACTCTGTTTCCTTACTAATGAAAGAATGAAAAGTCTCAGATATGCATTGCAAAAAGAAGGAAAAAGTTCAACGTTGTAGATTAGCATCCAGTTGGGTTAACACAGAAAAAATCAACTGAAGAAGCTGACGTGAATCTTCTCCCTCCTCCAGAAAAGAAACTGACCACATTCACCCTCTGCTCCAAGCTCACTGAAGATCAGAGTTTGTGTAAAGATCAGAGGCTAGGTGAACCAACTGAATGTGCAATTTACTACTGAGAATCTTAGCTTAGACTATCACAAAATATTACCAATCTCACAAAGTCTCCCATTCTCAGGACATAAAGCAAGATGTGACTTTCTAATGCAGTGGTTCTCTGTCATTGGGGACTGTCCATAATTGATCCCCCAGCGTATTACAGTTGCTCCACTGAACCTGTGCGCAGTGAGAGTGCAATACCCTAGGGGAGTTATCTAGTTACTGCTGAATATGCCATGTTTTAGGGTTGGAATTTTAAATTATTTTCCTGTCTTGTTAGTGTGTGTGTGTGTATGTGAATGAGGGAGAATGAGAAACATTATTAAAGTTCTGGAACATGTGGGCTTGAACTAGTGGAGCAACTGGGTTTAGGTGCCTATAGCAGACTGTAAAGTGTATTTGTACAGGAAGATATGCCAAAGAGGTCAACTGCCAGTGTTGCAGTATATTCTCAGGAAAAAATGTAAAAATGTCTTGGCTCAGCATGGTGGAACCCAAACTCGTTGGCCTGGTGAATGTCCAGGTGGAGAAACTCTACCAGGACCATGCAGCAGAAAACAAGCTAGAAGCTGCTGCTTTTCTACACAGGTTTATACTCTCTTTTCTTCTGGACTTTTTTCTCTCACCAGTCACTGAGGCCATAAGAGCAGCTTTTTCCCAGTTGTTTGGGCAATATTTTATTTTTTAAGTTACACTGAGGTATTTGCTGTTTGCATCTCTAGGGCCAGTGTATCTCCTTAAAGCCTTTTTGGTAAGATCCACCTACACTTAGTTGTCTGAAAATTGGTTATCTTACTCAACTCTAACTTCTCTTTACAGTTAATAAGGCCAGATTAGCCCCTTTGGACAGCTGTTTATCCTGAGCATTATAGGTGCCTATCTCAGGGTGGTAAGAGCCTCTCTCTTGGGAGGCTCCTCTCTTGGCGGTACCTGTTTCTCAGCAGGGATCAGAGCCCAGACAGCTACCTTCAACTGGAAGCTAACTTTTCATGAACAAAGCTGGGCAAACGGATACTTTCCCTACGTTCCCTCAGATGTAAACAGAGACCGGTCCTTTTGCTGAAGCTCAAACATCATATGGATATGTATCCATACTGCTGAGGGTTGGAAAACTCCTTACAGTCTTGGAGATTGCTATTTGGAGGTGAGGTAACTAAAGTAAGTGAGGTAACTAAAGTAAGTGAGGTAAGAAAGTCAGTGAGGTAACTAAAAGCACTGTGAGGAATTAGGCGTCTAGTACTCCAGTTTTCTTCTCTGTATGAGTGAGTGGTACTAGTATGTTAAAGAAGAAGATGACACAGTTGGGTTGTGACAGTACTCACTTCAGTTTCTTTACACATTTGTCAGCATGAGTGAGTAAGTCTGGGTACACAGGAGGGAATGCAACAGGGACTGACTTATACCACTGTACCAGCCTCTTTTAAGGTTGTCTTGTTGCATGAGCTGCCATGAAGATAAAGATTAGGCATGGACTGGACTAATTGGTTAGCATTTGTTTTGAGAAATTATCTTCTTCAAAAAGACACCAGTCACAGCTTTCATGTGTGAAGGATATAAATGGTGGTTCCATTTGGAAAATCAAAGCAAATATATAGTTTTAGTTAAGAGATCATAGAATGCAATATAAGGAAACCCCAATTTTTAGCCCTTTTCCCTGGAGCGTTAAGGATTGAATTTAATGATCCATATCTGAAGGACATGCTTGAGGCTGACAAGGTCAGAACTAATTTTACATGTGGTACACAGATTTGAAATGACTCTCCTGAACCATAGAATGAATGATCTATTCAACTTCCCTCAATAGCAAGGTTCAATGAGTGGTAGCAGATTTTCCTGCTGTTTCAGGTATAATTACAGAATCACACAGGTGGTATTCAGTCTTTCTCTAATTTAATAAAACAAAAATTCTTCACATTTCCCCAAAGTTGAATGTTTTCTTTCTTTATAAATCTGGTTGGAAAAAACCCAAAACAAAACAAAACCAAAGCAAAACAAAACATTTTCCTGGTTTGTGAAGAAAGTATTACATTTTGTCCTATTTTGCCTAAGGTAAAATTTTTATGCAGACAAGAAATGTTTAATACTTTACCAAGACAAACTTGTGTTTGTGGTAGGCTATGAACGTGCATCTGAAATTGTGGTCCTTTCTCAGGATTTGTCTATGTACCACTTTAAAAAGGCTCTAAATTCCTCTCTTTTGTTCATGAATGCATGTTCAAAATGTTGGTGGCATCACATGCTTTTCCTTTGATGCACTAGAGCTGCACCAGGGATGTAAAGATTCTTAGAAAAAAATAAAATTTAATTTCCTTTTTTTTTCTGTAACAGAGTAATTATTTTCCGAAGTTTAGCCTGTCCCACTACATTTACAAATAACAGACTTGATCATAAAACTGTTTTCATCAACCATGTGCATTTTCTGCTTTCAAAATGTGGGTACGAAGTGAATATACAAAAAATTGAGAGCTTTTAGTTTATTGGACAAAAAGTTTAACTGTTCTTGGTAGATTCAGTGCTTAACGTAAGTTTAAGAAGACTAACTTATTTTTCTAAATCAATCATTTGTTGTGAAATAGAAAAAGAGATAATTTCTCATTTCAACTGGAAATACATCGGTCTTTTTCCCTGAGGCAATAGTGGGTTTGTACAGACAGGAATTTTTCTCAATGAAAGCATTCTAGAAATGTATGTATTGTTTCGTAATTATATATTACTCATTTAATACCTTTCAATTCTTTACTATAACTGTTGTATAAATTCTGTCTGCATAATCTGTCTATAAACATACATAGGTCATTTTATGTTTGAATTTATTCTGTCCTCAGTTTTATTTGCAGTCATGCTTTACCTTCAAATCTCTGAGATGTCTTTCAGAAGTACAAGTCACAGGTTGTCCCTGATATTTACTCTGGCCATGTCTGCAGGACACGGTGAAGTTCCTAGACAATTGATGATGAACTGGCATACATCCTCAGTTTTGTACAATTTCATGTGGAGATGTAAGCTTAGATCCTGAAAGGCAGATATCAGTGTTCATGCAGTTTTGTAGTGGAACTAATAATCATATCTCTCAACAGCACTAATTAATGTAGGCTCAATATCATGCTGATGCAGCTTTATTGTTTTCCGGTACCCAAATTAGATGAATGTGTGCTAATTTGCAGATTTTCAAGCCACGTTCCATTGCTCTTAGTCAAATTCTACTAAATTGCAGTATATGATTATCTTACAACAGAAAGGCAGAGCTACTACTAAACAAACACTCACATTTTTAGAGTTGACTAGCTCTAAGATTTCGGGCAAGTCAGCCTGGAACCCTGTGGTAAAACCCTGAACTAGTCATGGGTCACTGAAGAACTCGGTAGACAAAAGTAGATACTTTAACTCTTTTTTTTTAAACTATACTTTATGAAACTTCTCCAAGAAACATCTGAAAATAAAGCAAAAAAAAAAAAAAAAAAAAAAAGAAAAGAAAGGGTGGAATAAAAACTAAAGATATGGTGTAGGGTTTTTTTTTCTTTCCAAAACTGATCGGAAGAGCGGATGTAGAGAGTTGATGTAGAGACCTGCAGCCAATTAATTGTTTTAAAAAAGATCTGACAACAACTTGCAAAGCACAACTGAGGAAAAGAAACAACCAAATTAATTCCAAGTTGCTTTCTGCTGCCTCATTTATAGAGATAGTTAAGGATTCCTCTATAACACAGAGTTGGTCAAAGGCCATTCAAACTTACACTGGCTGATTAGGGCTCCTCCCAGGCTATTTTGCCTGCCAATAGCTTCCTGAGTAGTGTGTTATGGTCACTTCTCTGATGCTTTCTGTGACCACGGATGTGTATAGCAATGAAGTATGTTATCACAAAATATTTGTTAAGTTTTATATATTTTTATATATATATGTGTTATCACAAAATATGTGTTAAGTCCTTCTTTATAAGGAAAGAAGCTGTTTGCAAAACACAGCTTTTGGCCAAAATGTTTAAAGTTAAGCTGGCCTGTGAAGATCTTCCCTTTCAGAAGGAACACTTAGCTGCCTATTTAAGACAATTTTGATGAATATTGTGTTGCTAGAGTAGTGCAAACAGGGCCTTAGCCTAGGGTATATAAATGTAGTAACCACACATAACTGAAAAAGATAGCTCTTCCTTCCTCTGTGTAATGAAGTTGAAGGTCTGCCAAAAAAAGTTGAATTGCCAGAAATTCTGTCAATGTGAAGGCATCTTTCCGCTTGTAAATCAACTACACATTTAAATTACTTCCTTTCATAATCTATTAAAATGGTTTTGGCACAGTTGTTCTCTGTGCTGTTTATTGCATAATTTCATTTCATTTCTGGTCAGCAGTTGTGATTATTAAGTCTCAAAAGCTATTGAAGGAGAGCATGATCTTATTCTGTGAATGACAAAAATGATCTAAAATAAATATAAATATGTTTTTAAAGTTAAATTGAGATGATTATCCTGGTTATTTAATCCACATGATTTGCCAGCCATTTGGACATAGCTGGAACAAGACTGTTTTCACGCAAAATTAACTACTTTCTTAATGATCTGTTGATAGTAAGGGTGTTCATTGAGTTCATTCATCATTATTTCAAACTATACGGACCTGTTGTTCATCAGGAAATGCTGGCTTTTAGTTCAAAACCACTGAAACATCACTTCTGAATTCACAGAAGGTGCTAGAAGCAATCAAAATCATTAAGACTTCTGTTTTTAGGTTAAAGACAAGCCGAGAGTGGAAGTTATAAAACATTGTAGCACTGTTAAATTCTGCATTTGGAAGGAAGAAACTGTTTGTAAAACCCGTAAAATGTTTTTGGCAAAATATCTATTGCACATTACATGAAGCTAATGAGCCAGCCAAAAAAACACTAAAGCATTAAGAGTCCAGTCTACTTTTCAGTATATTTTAAAAGGCATTGTAAACAAGAATTGCCCCTTCCTCCACACCTTTACCATTAAAGAAGTTAAAGAATGCTATTTAGAAGAAAAATAGTTTGATAGATTTTCAGTAGTGCTTACAATACACTACACACAGTGGTCCCTGAAAAAAAGAATATTCCCAAAATAGAAGGAAATGAAGGTTGCAGGGCGGTGTCTCAGGCCCCGGATGATTGTTGAGTCCAGCTGCATTCAAATTTGAACATATGAGGAAATGAAAAGTTCAACTTACCCTTCTGAAAATGAAGAAATTAACCTACTGTCTACCACTGCAATTCAGTATTTGCCCTGTTTTGGTAATTACCAATGGCCACTGTGCATGGTACAGGAAATCACAAAATCACAGAGTTATGGAATTGTTGAGGATAGAAGGGACCTCTGGAAAACATCTAGCTCAACACCCCTGCTTATAGCAAGATCAATCAGAGCAGGTTGCTCAGGGCTGCGTCCTGTTAAGTTTTAAATATCTCCAAGGATGATGACTCCACACCCTTGTTGGGCAACCTGTGCCAGTGGCTCAACCCCATCAAAGTAAAAATTTTTATCTTATATTTACATGGAATGTCCTGTATTTCAGTTTGTGCCCACTGCCTTGTCAGCTTACTGGATATCACTGAGATGAGTGTGGCTCTGTCTTCTTTAGTCACCCCCACCAGGTGTTTATATACGTTGGTGAGACTTCCCCACAAGCCTTCTCTTTTCCAGGCTGAACAGTTCCAGCTCTCTCAGCCTCTTTCATATGACAGATGCTCCAAGTCCTTCATCATCTTTGTGGCCTATCTTTGGACTCCTTCCAGTATGTTCATGTCTCCCGTACTGGGGAGCCCAGAACTGGACACAGGACACCAGGTGTGGCTTTACCAGTGCTGAGTAGAGGGGATGGATCACCTCCCTTGACCTGCTGCCAATACTCCTCCTAACACTGCCCAGGAGGGTGCTGGCTTTCCATGTCACAAGGACACACTGTGGTCTCCATCAGTTTGGTGTCCAACAGGACCCCCAGGACATTTTCTACAAAGCTGCTTTCCAGCCTGTTAACCCCCAGCCTGTACTGATGCATGGGATTGTGCCTCCCCAGGTGCAGTACTTTGCACTTCTCCTTGTGAAAATGTGCCAAAATTAGCAGATATGAGTTCCTTCCACTGGTACAATTACAGCTATCTTGAATGTTGGTGGACGAATTAGAGTAAATTAACAGATTGTCACTGTTAAGGGATGTTATAAAGTGTCCGCTGCCTCCAGCAGCTCCAGCCTGGGAGTCCTTTCTCCCTGGCTGCTGGAGCCCACTTTGGAGGGGGGGGACACAGCTGCTGCTTTCCCATTTGCAGGTTCCAATGGTAGAGAAATCGAGCAGTATCCCAGAGACACACAGAGACACGGCCGCTCACACAGATGGCCACGTGCGGGACTTATACCAGGCACAAGCCCAGACAGCCCCGTCCCCCCCTCCTCTTGGGCTGGCAGAGGCAGAAGGTCACCAGCGCAGGACACACATGGAACTCTGGACATTCACAAGCGCGCACACAGTCACAGATCCCCCCAGCACCAGCACAGCAACTCTGTCTGCCTAGCACTCACTGTCTGGCCCAGCTTAGAGTTTGTCAGTGAATACACCCCACGTATACCCAGTTTGGGGAGGATACAGACACTCACCTCCATCAGCCGGCACCAGGCACGTGGGCTGTGACTTGCGGTCCCGCTCCGGCCGCCGGCGCTGAGCCCCTCACTCGCCTCACTCGCCTTGGTTCCTCCAGTAGCTCGTTTGGGAACACACACTGTTCCTGCCCCAGTGGCTGGAGGTGGTTGGGGGTTAAAGAACCCCCACTGTCTCCAGTAGCTGACACCACAGGCTGGGGGTGCCCACAGCCCCCATCTGACTCCAGGAGCTGGCACCCAGTCCACTCACGCAGCAGCTGGCACCGAGTGCCTGCAGCACTCACACACACACGTGGGACAGAGGGTGAGATTACCCACAGATACTTATGAAAATATTTAATGAGAAGGCAGAACAGACTGTGGTGATCGGACACAGCACTCGGTCAGACAAGTGTACTGGCAGGCCCCATTTTACACTACTGACACCTTTTCTGTCTGTTCCTCCTTTGCTCCTCCCTGCTCCCCCTTCCCCTAAACATCCCTTTATACACTTTGCACCACCCTGCAGCCCTCCCCTCAAACACCTTAAACCCTTATGTTCTCCATGCTTTCCCTTCTTACCAATCACAAAATCCAGACTGTCCCTCTCCAAAGCTGTGCCTGTGGTTTCCTAAGGGCTCATCAGTTACTATCTGGAGACTTTTGGTCTTTGCTATTGTCACCCTTATGCCTTGTTTACCAGGGTTTGTGTCTCTTGTTTCTCACATGCCCCTTTACTTACTACCCGGCTTGCACTGAAAAGATCATTGATTGGATAACCTTAATGCATCAGACACTCTCACCTTCCACATATACCATTACAGTCACCATAATATTAGAGGAAGTATGTATATAATTCAAAAGGCCAAGTTCACCTTGTTTAGCTCCAAGGCCATTGAGCTGTATCAAAGGTGATACCTATTGGTCATCCCTTTCCATCCCATTGCTGATGATTACTTGCTGATATTTAGATAATAATCAAATGCCGTGACTCATAACCCCTTACAGGTTTGGAGTAGTTTGCAGGGAGCAAGGTAGTGTTTGAGAGGAGGCTACATCAGTTTAACTCCTCTTTGAGATATGAAGTTTTATACCGAAGTTTTCTTTTAAGAAAAGAGCAGATGCTGAACTTGATTCATCCACTCCTGTGCTCTGTTCCCATGAGGGTGAACGCTAGCCCATGTTGGGTGGCAAGTACCTTAATTCTGTGTTTTCTAGTTTACAGAGAAAGAAGTTTGTGTTACTTTATCACTATCTAAACAAGATTCTTGGTTTTTAAATTTCTCGGGTTTGCATGCTGACTCTGAAGTATTCACAGTGCAGTTCTCTGTTCCTCTACCCCTTATTCTGTAGCCATTATTATCTCAACTATACTTAATGGACATAACTTCTACCACTGTTCCTGCACAGTCTCTCTACCTCTTTTCTGCATGTCATGGTAATCTAATGCCTGGAAATTTTGCAACCTACATTATCCTTCCTACTACAGAGCTATAGAAACATAGGAGTTGGAGGAAGCCTAAAACTCGTCTAAACGTAGCTTAGTCAGACCTGCGTCTCTGCTTATCCTGATTGTTCATCTACACTGTTTCTAACTCAGGCTCCCACTTCACACTATTGCTTCCATGCTTCCTAAATCAAGCCACCTTCTTCTTTCTGAATATACAGCCTTTGAATCTCGAGTGCCAATGTAAAAGAAGGGTGGTAGTGGAACTGGGGATAGGAAAGGAACAGAGAGGAGAGATGCAAATTCCTCACTTCCAAATATACTTTTTAAAGTAAGTGTGCATGGGGAGAGAACACTAGCCAGCTTTCTGCAGCTGAAGGTGTTCAGAAAGATATGAAATAGCTCATTTTCTTGTCAGTATGTTCTCAGCCATTAAAACATGGATATGCTTCACTTAAGGGACTTACAGTTTTTTAAGATATTTCACAGAGAGAAGTTAATTTTCAGAAGTTACAATGAACATTTATTAAGATTTGAGGTTTAGTATTCCTTAAAAGAAGTCCCCACTGTGTCTATGGAACATTGTTACGCTAGAAAGCATAAAACCAAACATTTTGTCCTGTGAAATTGGTTTAATATTTGGAAGATGAAATAATCCTGTGTTAAAAAAAATAAACTACTGCTGGTGAGAAGAAAAGGGACAAGTTATTCTGGAAAACAGAAATTTAATTTCTTTATGTTGGATGCCAATGGACTGGTATAGCCAAAGTGCTTGGGAAGACCTTTTGCACAAGAAGCCAAATTCATTGTTACTCAGACTTGGATTGAAAGTTCGAGTAAAGCTTATGATTTCCTGCAGAGTGCTATGGCTTTGAAAAATCTTCAGTTTCCTGCATGAAATGTTTTATTGGGATATTTCCATTTCAGTCTATGCAGAGATTTGGGGGTTATCTACATTGCAAAAAGATTCTAAATCACATTTATGATTAAGAGATTACAATGTACCGCCTTTTTTACAACCATTTAGAAGGGATCTTTAATTGGAGGTGGTTAAACAGCAAATAAATAGTTAACATTAATACAAAAAATACAGGTCTTTTCATGTGCCAGTTTATCAAAGTATCAGCAGTGTTTTTGATTCTCCATCTTAAAATCGGTTTTATATGTATTTACCAAAGTAATGCAGCATATGAACAGAACACTGGCTCTGGCAATCAAGCTGTGCCAATATCCCAGCATCTCCTAGTATGCACTACCTCAGGGTGGCTTTCATTTACAGAAGACCAAGACCTGACTTCCTTTGTATGTATATGAATAGCAGGGGAAGGAGGGGGGAAATCGTGATTTGCAAGAGCACACAGCAGGAGACAAATAGAAAATCTTCTCTACAGGGTCTCCATGACAGAAGACACACAGGGGCATAATGGGGCATGACTATGAGGTCAAGGGGCAGAGTGCGCCTGTTTATACAGGTACTTCCATCTGGTTGCTCTGATCAGGTCCGTGGCAATGACTTCTGCACGTACCCCACTGGTCAAGTCAGAGAGAAGGAGCTGAGCGGGGAAGAAGCTGCTCGTTAACAGAGCGTTAGCAGAACACGCATCCACTCATGAGAAGAGAGAATAACAAACGGGCATTTTTGATACAGGAAAGACAATTAATTCCTTTTAAGACAAATATTTCAAATATTTTCTGTTTGAGGACAACACAGTACAACTTCATACAACATCTTTTCTTCACATGATTAAAGTAAATTTAAATCTCTCTTAAGAGCATAAAATCCCCAATGGCAACAAAACCCACATTTTAATTTTAATCAATCCTGGCCCACTGATGCCTGGTTTCCAAGCTCTGACATTTGGGGACTAAGGTGATTTTAGCCAAAGAACATGTTGCAGTGCAAAAACTGAAGTTAATGTATTTATAGTCAAACAGCAAGTATACTTAAGGCTTATTATTTTTCAGATACACGCAGTTTCCCTTGGCTGCAAGCTCAGCTTGTCCCTGCTGTGAGTGACTTCAAAACAAAAAAAAACCCTGTGCCTGTGGCTGAACCTACAATCCAAGTTACCACTTTTGGCTCACATAGGGACATTTAGCATCCTCGGAGTCTCATTCTAAATTAACTAACATTAATAAAGGAATAAAAACAGATTATAAGGGGAGATATTAATGACTGTTTCCTTTTGTAACTGTGGCTAGATTTGTCCCTGGAGTCTTATTTGATTAACATGTGCTGACTGAAAATGGGCCAGAGCTGCAAGAGCTTTAGAAAGTAGTTTTCGAATTCAACCTGCAGATTTCAGGAGTGATCAAATCCAAAGGTTTGGGTTAGCCCACTAGAGATATACAAGTAACATTATTCGTTCCTACAAAACTGGTTTCCCACCAGCTTCTTTGTTTGTTCTGGCCTATGGAACTGTGCCTCGCATCGTATCACTGCACTGTGGGTGCCATCAGAAATTTGATGCTGAAAATTAGTAAGAGTGAAATTTTCCATACAGACATGAGAATTCATGTATCCTGTAAAGTGTGGTACGTGGAAGAATCTTTATTTATTTACTTTCTTATTTATAGGTGGGTAAACAGATCGTATTAGAAACCTTACTGCAAGAGTTAGCTTTATGCAGACACATAACACAATCAAGTAATGAAGCACAAATGCCTAATCCAAGTCAGTTCAAAGCTTGAATGACCATTAGGAACTGCTCTCATAACTTATGGGTCAGAAATTTGTTTGAAGAAAGCATATGCTGAATTATTTCAAACAACAAAGCCATTGAAGAAAATGATAATTGTGAAAAGGAAGTACAAATGGTAATATTTGTTAATGAAGTTATTAACAGTGATTGATGTGCTGAAATTATGTTTTTCTAGAGGTGCCTGAATCCAACACAAAAGACACAGGTTACAATTTCTTTAATGATTTAAGTAATGCAAAGTGATGTTTTTAAACTCAATTCCTTGGAATCAAGCACAATGCATCCATCTATTACAATGTTTATTAGTTTATTGAAAATTAATCTACCCTTCTGAGGCTTTCAGAAGTATTTCCCCTTGAGAATATTTGATGCATTAATGCTTTAGAAAAGGTGAGGCATCTCTCCCACAAATTATCTCTAAGTGAAGGCTGAAACTCTCAGTGCATCCAGCAAGACATCAGTAATTTGTGTAATGATTTAACATACTTGCATCCTACCTTGATACCATTATGATAGAAAAAGCTTCCCTTCTGACATTAACAGATATTACTGTAGATAGTTTTCTTGAAGGCAAACCAGAGGCAATCAGCAAGGAGTAAATTTCTGTCTGCCGTAGGCAAAGATTTACTCTGCTAATCATAGGTTGTAAAAGGTCATTGCTGTAAACAGGTTTCATTTAAAAGCCTCCGTTATTCTCAGTTTGCTGAAATTTTTCTTCATCCTGTTCATATCCATCCTATGTCTTTAACTAAAAAGACGTTCTTTTTATACTCTTCCTGCAGAGCACTGGTCTAGAAATTCAGTGATGTAGTCTCCCATGTTTCTCTGTGTATTCAGATGTGTATCATTTTCATCCTGAAGTCTCTCTAATGAGACAAATAAAAATATCTCTTGTAAGTACCTTGGAAACTGTTGGTTAAGACATTTAGAATCTGAATATATTTATACCATGCATTTTTATTTCCTTCTAATGTTGCTTTCAGGAAAACAAACAAACAAACCCCACAAAAATAAGCCATCAGCCTATATAGCAGTAGTAGCAGGGATGGACTATAGACAAAACTGCACAGACTGGAAAATAAGAAATGAGGCTACAATAACTCATTTGACGGATTCTTTGACCGATGACTGGAACTAATGGGTTCAGTGTTGGAGTTACTCAGCAAGGGTTCCCTCCTATAAGGTTTCAAGGTATAGCAAAGGAGCATTGACCTTGCCTTGAAATTAATTGTAGACACTGGAACAGAAATGTGTAAGTAAACATATCTTTTACTCAGGGAACTGGAAAGACACTGGTGTGGGGTCTGAGGACATTGCAAGCAACATTCTTGTAGCTGGCAAAGAAGGCCTCAAAAATTTCTTTTGATTGTGTACATGAACGTGGTACTTTTTGAAAGTGTCAAGCTGAAACTCTTGGTTTGCTATTCACGAAGATGAGATTTAGAGTTGTACAAGAATGTACTTGCTTCATCCTTGTGTCTAAAAGAGGCTGTCTATTTACTGGCAAAATTAGATGTTTGGGAACATGTTTTCTATAACAGTTTAAACAAAAATGCCATTTAGGCAGACAATATGACTCAAACATGGCTGTCTTGTAACAAGCACGCTCATAAAAAAAAAAAGGTCCGATTTTCTAATACACTCATTTTCCCAGGGGCCGGAAAGATTTTAGAGAATAAGCTCTGCATTCTTTCTTCGTTGGATACTGGACAAGGACTGAATTTATATGAATAGTTGACAAGGAGTAGGATTTTGTCAGCCATTGCTCTAGGGCATCAAGAAAGACTAACCAGAGGGTTAGGGATTTTTTGGGGTTGGTTTTTTTTGTTGGTTTCGTTGTTTTTTTTTTTATTTTGTAGTGTAGCTGTGTGGGTTTCTTTAAATTTATTTATACTCGTTCTGATTTTCAGTGTGTTAAATGAACATTTCTTTCTGCTTATTCTTGACCACATCTTAAAGACCCTTTTCCTCTTTCTAGAGGCTGGATAATTGCAGAAGTCAGTAGTAGGGTTTTTTCATGACTAGCAAGCCCAGGAGGGACTGATGATGCCAAATGTAAACATCTACATCTGATCTACGGAAAGATGAAGAAGTCTTTGTTCAATGGCGAAAAATATTTTCAGAAGTGACTGATCTAATCCTAAAATACACAGCTATTGGTCTGATGAGTCATGCAACAAAGTGCATATTTTTCTCCACTGTTGTAAATAGAACATTAAGTGAAGACCTCAGATATGTTTTTAGAGTGAAGAGATCTAAGCTAGGTAAGAATCCCAGTCTTCATATCTCATACCTTAGTTTATAAACTTACATCACAAGTATGGTTAAATAAAACCTGTAGGATAGATTATAACACAGTTAAAATACATTGTTCTGGTATGGATATTTTCATAAAACTATATTATATATATTTTTTTAAACATTAAAAATCAAATAACAAAGAATGAAGCCAAATTAAAATTAATTAAGGATAGGATCCAGTTGCCTAAATTTAATAGTCCAATGCCGTTTAAGATGTCTTGGGATAAAAATTAGCAACAGACCTTTATGTTTCCTGACAAAAGAATTCAGATCAATGGATTTCACTCTGGATACTTATGTTTAGACAACTGGATCCTGCTCTACAGATGAGATTCAGTTTGCATATTGAGACATCTATATTTCATTATGTCTAAGCTCTCATTACAGTCAATTTAGATCTAGGCAACAGAGCATTAAATAAAATAGCCAGTGGAGCCTAGACAACAGTACATCTTCGCAAAATGAAAACTTAGACTCAGCAAGATAAGTAGCTCTCTAAACTTCATTGAATTTACTCACTAAGTCTACTGGATATGATAAACCTTACTGAGAAGTTTGACATTTCCTGTGTCATATCAGTCTGCCTCATTTGAATGCTTTGGATAATGTGGATTGTCTCAACTGTCATTAAACACCCATATCACAATATCTGAATCGAGTTTCTAAATTTAGATTACTGTGAGCTGAATCCTATCCTAAGGTGTTATTGTCAGCCAAATGGTCAAAGATACGCAACTTAATTCCCTCTGAACAAAAAAAAAAAAATCTGAAATTAATGAATTGACATGCTATGCCAAATTTTATTTTTTATCTTGTCCATGAAGGAGAGCTCCATGAATCTAGAGACTTTTTTAAAATTTTTTTCTTAAGGAGTTGGAGTGATAAGTTCTTCATATGCTATTAAGATCTCATCCTGAGTGTATTTTGGTAATCAGCAGGCATATTCTTAATGAATGCAACTAAAAAAAAAAAAAATTAAAAAGAAGAAATCTCCTTTTTTTAACCTGTATTTTCCATATGTTTTTATTTAATGTTAAAAAGAAATCCTCAACAACTCTAGTTATTTTTTTTTTCTTCTCTTTAAATCCACCAAGAAAAAAAAAATAGTTACTGCTATCAAGTGACTTTGTATCTGAATATTAAGCAAAGATCATATACGTTTATGGAAGAACATTAATGACAGCAAAAAAAGAATAGGGATTGCCAGTTACAGTATCAGTACCTAAAATGATACATTGAATTATAAAGTAACATATTAAGCACATATATGTACAAATTAAGTAGAACTTGATTTTTGCAGTGCAACAATACTTGGATATGCAGAAAGTAACCTAAGTGGCAAGTAATTTTAGGCATATGAATATTTACTAACTTTAATGAAGAGTGAGCTATTAGTTTTTGCCATATGTTTTACATATTTTTTATGATATTGTATATATATTGCAATGAAGTTGTAAACCATATATGTGTTCATGTGCTTTTACGGCTATAGTAAAGGTGTCACTGTTCACACAGAGTGAAACTAATGCTACTGCTCATATGACTTATTTTCTCTTTACATGTTAAGCATTTTCCATCGTACGTGTTGCATGTTTGAGAGGAAGATACAATACAGAAGTAACAAAGCTGTTATGTTTGAAGGAAAATGACAGTGTTTGGATATTACTTGGTCTTGAGAAAATAATCATGTCCCTTTAGGACAACGGCCATTAAAAATGGCCAAGTCTTTTATTCATGATGTTACTTCTTTTTTCTTTTTTTTTCCTAAAGTGTTTGTCTTCCTCACAAGATTGTCTTCCTCTCAGAAACTGGCTTAATGACAAAGGCTAGCTCCAAAAGTGTTGAGCTCCCATTTAGATTCCATTTTTGAATTGCTGAAGAAAAACAAGATGCCGCATAATGAAGACAATCCTTTTAATTTCTTCAGCTTGACTGCGTTACCATTCATCCTGAACATCTCGATTTTAATGTAAGGCATGGAAAAAGTGTACAGTATTGGCACGAGAGTCCACATTTGTAAGGAAGTAAAAGCTCAAAATGGAAATGTAGAATATGCAGACTTATTGACAGAGACTTTCAAATGGCTTTGAAAGAACAGGGCTCCTGCCCTGACTGAAAAGTAGACAGAGGTCTATAGTAATTTAATATGTGGTTAGTTCAAAGTAATAAGACACAATGCTTAGTGTTTGCAGTTACTTTCAAACCTCTTACAGCACAGACAGTTATACTCTCTACATCTTAAGGGACTTGAATCTGAAGGTTGTTCCTTACTGGTTTTGGATCACTGTAATTGTGCTGCCTCCATGGAATTGGTTCTACGTGCATATTGATATTCTGATTGTAGCTTTTTGGTTTATATTTTTCAGTATCTTTGTAACATCAGCTAATATTACATCAAGCTTTTAAAGCATATAATCAGATCTCTATAATCTAAATATTCATTAAATGTATAATGACTGGTTTAATCATTAGTGAACATTTATGAGGACTGAAGCACTACCAAAGTTATTTTTATTTCTTAACATTTACTACTCCACTTCCCCAGTGTAACAGACTGCATCAGATCTTCTCTAAGTGCTGCTTTTCATTCAGTTTACATTGGAAAAAGTGAATAAACAATGATATGGGGTGGGCAGGGCATAGCATGAAGAGATGTGAAACATACGAAGTGGAAACCTTTCCAAAAAGACTGTAAAGTTGCTGACAAGCAGAATATGAAATGTGGATTAAATGGGCCAGCCTCCTTGTTCTCTAATGATCTGTGAAAGAAATAAATCTGCAGCAATATCAGGAATTATAAAACTCTTTCACCTTGTCTGCTGTCCAAATGGACACTCTTATTGATTCTGCTTAGATCTTTTTGTTTAATGTTCCAATTATCTCCCTTTGCAGCTGCATAAGAAAGACATAAGCTATTTCTGCATTGCTAAATGTATCCACCCTAGGGAATGGTCCTTGGCTCCGAAGCGGTGCAGACTGCACATACCTACCCTGTTTAAGGCTAGCTCTCTACAGAGCAGGTATGCCATGGCCACACAACATAGCACTTGGTACAGAAGCCCCTTTGGGCTGCTCCAGGGAACTATAACATGATCTTTAGGGTGGGGGGGAGGGGAGAAGGGAGAGGGTGTTGATTTTAATTTAAACCATCTGATATAATTTGCGGGCTTTGGTGGAACTTGAGAGAGGCATATTGTAGGATGAAAATGAGAGTAGATGTTACATGCTCAGGGATATTTCATTGGAATGCCTGAGAGTGAAACACATGCAGGACAGCCTTTCAGGACAGAGCAATGGGAATAAATGAACCTGGATTAATCTTGTTCATACTGCCTTTTAGGTATAAACTCCTGAAGTAAGACATTATAACAAGATATGAAATGAGCTTCACTTTTGCAGTCACACACCTGGAATTTAATAGACATAGAAATCAATCCATTAATTAGTTGATTATAATTTATGATTTCATGTGGCCCAGGCCCTGTGTCGGGACAGAGAGGAGGGGGCTAGATGATCGCTTTATGTCATTTCCCTTACTGTTTTTTCTCTTCTGACTTCCATTTTTTCCTGGTTAGTAAACTGGTCTTTAGCTGTTTCTTCCATTTGTTTTGTCAGCACATTTAGGTTTTGATAAAAAAATTTTCTTACTTTAATTCAGTGGTTTATTTTGTTCAGATGGATTTCACCTATTCCAATTTTAGGCCACTGAAAGTTCAATGCACATGTTTAAGCGAGTTAGACTAGGCTCACATTATAGACGGAAATAAATGTGTTCAAAGGGTAGATCATTTGACCTAGTTAGATAGTCACATGAAGAATTTTGTCTAGAGGTGCTTTTTTACTTACACTGATGATAAAAAATGCCTTGCTTGGTATTAGACATTTTAGATCCCTAAAGATGGCACTGCAAGACATGCAACCTCTATTTATTTATTTCCTTATTTATTTGTTTATTTATTTGCTGTGTTATATCTTAAAAACAAGTCGCACATATTCTGCAGAACAGATATATGAATAATATAGCATTTTAAAAGAAAACATGGAAACCTATATGTAAGGATGACATTATATTTCTTTTTTTTGCGCTTGCTCCTTTTGGATGGTTTCTGTGGCCTCCTGCTCCTTAGAGACATTCCTTTATCCTCTCTTTTGATGCTTGGACTATTTTATATAGATACAGATACAATCAAGTTGGCTTTCGCCATCTCAGTGCTTTGGAGGCAATTTCCTCTTCATTTTAAATTTGTCACTGGGGAGACCTTTTTCTTCGTCTCAGCCAAACAGATGGTTTTTATTTTTCATTTTTTATTTTTTCAGTGTTTCCACTAGAATGGTCAAGATCATCTTTGGAAAAATTAAGTTCTGTATTTGCTCCCATCATCTTATAATAAAAGGATACAAATTAAATTGGAAAGTCCTAGAGGTTGTTTCACTTGTTTCTTTTTCTTCGGAAGAGTAACTACACATAGATGACTTTGGCCTTTGTCAGTGTAATACCTGAAATTCTTCAAGCCACTAATGAGATTGTCCTCTGGACTTGCATGTGAACCTTCTTGGACCGCCTTGAAAGAAAAGAGTGGATTTTGGGCTGATGAATGTTAAACCTCCTCTTGCAGTTCAGGAAAGAAAGCACAAGGTAGATTAAATGACTTAGCCCAAATTTCACTGAAATTTTAGTCATCTGAGCCAATAATAATAGTCTAACAATTTATAGCTGTGCATAGAAATAGATGTGTGCACAGTTGTCCCACTTCAGTTGCAGTGAAACCTGATTTACTCCTAAATACCTGCTGCTTATGCAAAATTGCATTATTTTGCATTTGAGATAAGCATGGAGAAATATGCATGTGTACTATTAGTTCCATCTCTACAGATGTTCTGTAATTACTGTAGTTCAGCAATGAGTTTTAGTATCATCATCATCTGTCCTTTTCTCTGCCAATAAAAGAGTGATATTATCATGAGAAAAATCACTATTAATCCACCCGATTTCAGCTGAACCATCACTATTCAGCTGGTTCATCACATTGCATTTAACGGAGATGTGTCTTCTCGTCACGTGTAATCCAGTGATTGTTCCAAGTGTGACTAGAGATTCACAGAATCTTTGCTTAAGAGCTTCAGACTTGTGTTGACTGGACAACTGTAGGTCCCCTAGACTATTTTGGTTTCTGTGCGTTCCATATCCTGACAAACCACCTCTAACTGAACTAGAGTCTTCTGACGGAAGTTCCTGCATGAGAAGAGTTTGCTTGGGTCTTGACAGTTTCTCATAGTATTTCTGGTCTGCCTCTTTTTCAGTCCTTCAAGATGCCATATCGTGTACTCTCTCTGATTTCCACTGGCTTCCACTTTTCAGTGACTTCTGCTGAATATTTTTCAGTTCTTGAAGTTCTTGAGCTCATATCTTTACACTTCAGGCACTGAAATGTCTATCTTGAAAATCTGCTAGGTGTACTGTTCTTTAGCATAGAGGTCTGACTTGGTAAATGCATAAAAGAGCCTTGCTTCTGGATTTGTAATTATATGAGCCAGAATTTGGTGCTGGAGATTATTTGCTCACTGACCTCAGTGCATTAAGCTCTTTCAATGTTGTTTCCTGCTCAGTTATGGCAATTTCCATTTTCATACTCTTATTCCCATTAGCCTCTTGACTTCACCTCCATGTACTTTCATTCTAGTTACTGAAAACTGCGTCAAAGGGGTTTTTCGGCCATATCTAAATTAACTTTAATCTTTGCCCCTATACTTGCTGAATTACCACACTACTTCCTCTTCTTTGTTCTTTTTTTATTTTTGTGGCTAAAAATCTTTTACTATTTGTTTTAATTTCCTTTGCAAGGTCCAGCTCAGCTTGAGAGTTGGCAAGTCTCACTTTTCTCCTGCATATTCTGACCTTCAAGACATAGCTTTCTATTCAGTCAGTCTGTTCTTGCTGCTCCTCATAGACTCCCAACTTATCATTGAAAATCCTTTTTTTACACTGATGTGATCAAGGTCAGAAATGGGTAAATGGATTTCTAATCTAAGCAATACAGCATTTACCCACATCTCAACAGCTGCAGTGAAACATCACACAGAAGGGTTTATTCACTCCTTGATTAAGTACTACATGATTCTCAGCATGAGGTGATTAGTTATTTAGTTAGATATTGGGTCTTTTCCTCTCAATCATTTTTCTTTTACTTGTAGTACACATATTGGTTTTGCATCTGTGATTTAAAGTAGTTCCAAGCTTCTTTTTCAGACAAGCTTTTAAACTTTACAAATCCAACCAACTTTCACTGAATCCCTTCATTTTTCAAGAACTGTGTTATTAAAATAGAAATTCTTAGTAATCGGTTTGCTTTCATTTCTCTTTGTACCATAATTTTAATATAATCGGCTCATCATTCACTTCTCTAATAAATCCTTAATAAGATGTTTGGCTGGAGAACCTCTCTGAGAACTCTGCACATGTTCCTTTGCTTTGCCCCGTCAGCACGATTGTTCTCATCTCTGCCTTTGAAAAAGCTATCTCCCAAGCCATAGAAAACCAATAAGGAGTACACAAAATTCACTTGTCCTTCAGGTCCTGGTGATCTTCATAATCGCTCCTTTCTTATGATGAGGAAACCCCACAAACTCTTTTTCTTCCAGTAACTGACATATACTGGTTTATTCTGTGACAGGTATAAAATTTGAAAACAATTGAACTAGAATCCAGATCATATCCAATATGTGTTCTCACATTTTAAGGGCTCTTAAACCTCCACTTTCCAGCAATTTACTTATGTAAGAAATGAAGTATTTATTCCCCCCTCCCCCCCACCCAAAAAAAAAGTAAGTTAATGTTTTTGTTAGTTACACACAGAAAATTAAGATGTGTGAATGTAAGGCAAAGCTACTGAGCAGGATGGCACGAAAGCCAAATAAAAAAATCCCTGTAAACCCCAAAACAACAGTATTTTTTATTCCTCCCTCCTTCTACCTCCTCCTTTCAAATTCAGACTTATGCTCTGTCTCCTCATTACATCAAATGCTGCAAAAATTCTAAGTAAACTAAGAATTTATGCTCTGGAGCAGAACCTAGCCTTGCAGTAGCATCTCAAAGTCTTATTCTTATTCAAAGTGTTAATTCTGTCATAAAAAAAAAAGTAAAAAATAAGAGGAAATAAAAACTGAGACTTTATACCTAGTTTAGCAAGTTACATATTAAATAGCCATCACTCAGCAGAACTGCTGTGAGACAACATCATTTGGTGATCTATCTAATGGGTTGAAAATCCCACTGAAATAGAGTTCGTATCAAAGATGATGAAAGAAAATGGTCAAAGTGTCAGCTTTAAGTGACCCCTGTTTGTGACTTTCCTAATTGGGGGATTAGACATGTAAGTTAGGACATTGCAAATGGATAAGTTTTTTCAGTGAATGAACTGTCTGCACATTTACTTATGGAATCCTTTAGCAAAATTCAAAGCATGTGATTTATATTTATGGGGACATAATTTAAAAACTATTCTTTAATTACATTTTTTAACGTTCATTTTAATGCTGACATTCTTTGACTATTTTACAGCATTTCATATTTGCACTACTTCTCTCAGGGGAGTTAAGTAAGTTCCAGGTCTTCTTCTGGATACAGGGCATGAGGAGACTGTCTCTACTCAGTAGTTAGTTAGTCATTAAGCACGGGTAGATCAGAACACTCCAAATGCGCTATGAGCTATGTTGTTCTCTAGTGTAACTGCATATAGAAACTGTGTACAGAAAACCTTGCTTTACTGATGTACTGTCAGGACTTGGGAAAGGTTGCTGTGTTTCGGTCATGCTTTTCCCTACCAGTAGTATCACTGGACTGCTTTACTGGGTCACAAATGAACACAACAGTCTGGCCTTAGATGAGTCCTGGATTTATGCCTAAAAGGATTTTATATGCGTGCTCTTATGCATCTGCATGTCTCACACATGCACATGAGAAGCCTTAAGGTGAAATTATTGCTGTGCTTAAACTTATAGAAAAAACCTAATTCTGTCCTAGGAACTGTTTTTTCTAATGTCTCCTGGTTATATGCACGGGGCATGAGCATAGAAATGAAGGAAGGAAAAAGTCTTAGAGACTGGGAGGGCACAGCTGGTATATATACACAACCTGATGGAGAAGCTTGAAATCAAAGACATCAGAAATTATTTTGGAAGTGCCTAAAATGTAAATTGATGATATCGTCTTATCTTAGTAGTTTTTACTGTGAATGGGGCTATCTGTAAGAGCAGTACGTAACATTAAAAAAACAAGCAAAACCAACAAAATAATTTTTAATGCATTGACTACGTCCTTGCAAACAACTATATAGTACTCCAGAATCTTTGACATTTCCATGGGTCTACAAAGGCTAGAGTGAAAACACTTTATTAAACCATAGTTAAGTTTATGTTATTCAAAAGTTAAAAAGTACTCTTCACATGAAAGCTGTTGAATGATCCTTTATGCTTATATTGCCAAGAACCACTCAAAATGGTCTATTTGCAAAAAACTTACAGTTAACCACATCAGATTCAGCAGGATTAAGCTAAATCGTCTTTTGATATTGAACGTGTTATACTTCTAAAGCAATTCAATGGCAGAGACAAATAGTTAAAGTGCAGGAAATTCACATGCATCCCCAGTGGCAACAGATCTTCAGGGCAGTGAGCATGGGAAATAAAGAATTCTTATTTGTGTTTCTTCCAATTTCTTGCCATGTTTCCTCATCCCAGCCAGAACTGCATTGCTAAAGATTCCACAGTGGCCAGTGAAAGGATGAATGGAATTTAGTTCTCTTTTGTGAGCTGTGTGAGGAAAGAGAAAGGACACAGTAAAGCTTTTATTGACCCAACTCCAAATCCAGTGTGTCTAACTAGGAAATTGTTCATTCAGATGGAAGCCAAAAAAGCGTCTATGCCTCAATGTGGCTGAGACAGCAAAATCAATTCAGAAAACAACAGTTCTGTTTAGTAAGGATTCAAACGAAGAAAATGTACCTAAATCAATAAATAATATACATAATAAGGCATTTATACTGCACGATATTTATTAAAGTGTCAAGAAATACAAAATCAATCAGGCCCTATATAGGCCAGAAGGCCTAAGTGATTTTTAAAATTTAAACAAAGTACTCTTAAGGGACAGAAAGATTTATGCAATTTCTCAGTGCTTTCCACGTAGAAATGATTTTGCCATGCTTTGTGCCTTGCTTGCATTGTAAAGAACACTTATAAAGTCACAAAATCTCAAAACATTAAGATCTTTCATATAATCTTTCTAATCACGCCCCTGGGATTTTTGCTGCCTACAGACTTACAGCTCAAGAGCAAAGTACATCAACGGTGATGATCAGCTCTATAATATGTGGATGCATAACTGGCTTTTAAAGGGAAGGCTGTACCTGAATATGCTTCCAGTGCAAACTTTTTCTCATAAAACGTCAGTATTCTTAAACATGGAGACTTAAACTGGTCCATACATATTTTATATAATCAACTTCTACTAATGGAAATAAGTCAGTTTATGTTTATTTATGTCTGTATATGAAGAAGAATTTGTAACCCATGTTTATAAATCCTTGCATTTCTTATGTTGTTTTTAGGAAGACTACGTTTTATTAATATTTGGAAGGCTGGCCAGTTCTACACTAGTTTCTTAAGCCTTCGGATAAGCTGAATACAGGGCACGCAGCGACCTGCTTTCATTTTACGTTGCCCCAGTCACAAAGTGTCTATCTCTTTCCCTGAGTTACAAAGGAAACTCAAGGTGAAGAGACACCTTTTTAAAGTAGCTGAGTTAAGGGGATGGGATCCAGACACTAGAAAGGTATAAGATCTCCCATTCTTCATGCTTGGTATTATCTGGTTGTTGAGAATTGTCTCTCTTTTCTCGTTTTTCAATACTAATTTGTGTAGCAGAGCATGAATTTAGTATACTTAGCCTTTATTTTAGGATGTAACTGCAAAATACTGTATCAGTACTGTGTAAGACGATGCATAAAGCATGAGATAGCTCTTGTCAAAAAAAGGGAAAAGGAAGAATGATGAACCTTGGCATCAGAAAGCCTCAGTTGTCTCTCTTATAGCAGGGTCAAAATCTATATCTTCTCATGTGCTTTTTTATCTGTGCTCCTGCTCTCCTCCCCATCTGAGGCAGAGGTGACCTTAGGAATTTCCACATCTTCCCATGCACTTATTTGTTCCTGCTGCTCCATCTCTTCTTCCACCCTTTCTTTCCCATTTTATAGTCATAAATTGCATGCAATTTCTCTGATGCTGCCTTGTGGAAGTGGTAGACGTTTTGATTGATATAAGATTGTGTGTTAAGTTATATTGAAAGTCAGAGGAAGCACAGACTACCTTGAAAACAGAAAAACTTCATGGAATAGGTGGCAGTAGTCCTAAAAAATTATTCAAAAAACCTGGTGTGATAGACTTGCATCAACTTGCTAGGAATTATCCTCCTTTGGATGGGATGAAATGAAATAAATTGAATTTAATATCAAAATACCAAACATACTGTACTAAGTGGAGTGTTCACTTTTGCATGTGACTCACCGAAAAAAGGCTCAGTTCAGCCTTTTGTAGAGTCTCTAACTCTTCATATCAGGCTGTTGCAGAAACCATTCTGATTGCTTCAATTCATCATAAAAAAAAGCAATGATCTAGTTGTCTGTAAATTCAGGGCCACACCTGTAAACTTCCTGAAGGAAGGTTGTGGGCAGAGAATAAACATAGTGGACACTTGCACATCACGTCAGTTCTCTGTGGAAAGCATACATAATTGAATGTGAATGTGGGTTATTTATTAGGAAAAGGATAGCAAACATAGGTAACTCAGACATTCTCAGTTAATGTTGCCTGACAGACATTTTCAGAAAAAAACAGAGGCTGGAGAAGTAGAAATTAAGAGATCATTTTCTTTGAAACTTATTTGAAAATAGGCTTCTGCATGTATTATCCTTTATTTTAGTGATGTAAAAAACATACCTAATTTTGTGGAATATTTATTTACATCAGCTTGAGATAAGCTGGATCTTGGTCACTGATTCCAGTTTTCCTGAGCTTTTCCTGTGCACAGTATTACGTACAACCAAATTTTGTTTGCATTATTGTCCTGTATTTTCAGTTCCCTTTTGTTTTAACACTTACACACGTTTAGTTCCATTCCATTCTTGCATCATTTTAAATTTATGTTTTGATGCCATTTTTATTACAGTACCATGCAAAACTGTGTAGCTGTGTTTCCCCTATTTGATGCATGAAGACCACTAGGGGAGAGAGATTTATCGCACAAATTTCACTGAAGGTATATAGTTTGAGTATTGTAGGACTGGAAAGGACCACATGTCTCAGGGGACTTAACTCCCTGTTATTGCACGCTACAGAATTACGTAATATTTATTATAAACTGACTAAGCCTGATAGTAAAAGTAGTTGTTTCCCCTTTCTACATCATTGCAGTTGGATGACTCTTCTAGACTCTTATTTTTCTGATGGAAAACCTTTTAGTTATGAGGATATATTTAATCCTGGATGATTCATACCCAATTTTTTTCTACTGCCACAATTAGCCTTTAATTTAAATACCCTTTCTGTCTCACGGATGTTTATTCACCAATGCATTTATACACATTAATCATATCTCTTCCCAACTTTTGTTCTGCTAGACCAAACAAGATGTATTATTGTTATCTCTTCTTGGACAATAGGCCTCCCTAATCATGTCATCTGCCCTTCTTTGAACCTGTTCTGGTTTGAAATCATCTTCCTTTAGATAGGTGAATGAAACTTTACACGGTGATGTCCTTCCAGGTCCTTGGCATTAACACTCTGTCTTTACAGGAAATACTTTATTAATACAGCCCACAACCACTTCTACTTCTTCTGCAGCAAATGCACAACAGTAATACACATACACAAGCTTCAGTTACATGCTGGTCAGAGATCTCTGATTTCTGCTGAGTTTGTGTATCAGCAATAATTGTCTCAATGGATCACTCTACCTATTTTTGAAATGCATCTGTCCCTAGGAGGAAGGCTGTTTTAAAGATAACAATTGCTCTATACAAGTCTTTTGAATAGGAAACAACATTATCCAGTGAAACTTTGTGTGTTTAGCAGGAAGCACAGGGCAACAGTAGTGAACAAGGCTTTGGTAGTTTCATTGCAATAACTTAAATCAATACTTAGCCATGAAACTGAAATTCTATAATACATTGCCAAAAAAAAAAAAAAGGGAAAAAAAAGTGTCACATAAAAATTTCATTATATTTCTCCAGATCTGTAAGGCAGACCCTCACAGACCCTCAGTTTTAACGTAAATAAAACTGAAGATGGAGAGTACCTAAGATACTCTGGGAAATACAACCAGATATAAAATTATGTGAAGGATCTGAACAGTAATGACATGCCTACACCCCAGCTGGAGTTGCAGAATTTAAAGAAAAACTAGCAGAATTTAAAGACTGTTAACACTCACAATTGAAAGTCATCATTGTCTTATTTTAACCATATCACCTATATTTTAAAATGTAATCTCAAGAGACTAGATGGGATGAGACAAGAAGAGGAGACTTAAATCACAAGCTCAAACAAGAGGGATGTACCGAATGGGACCGAAGACCCACCTTTGTTTGTCCCAGATATTGTTTTTCTTCTCATTTCTGGGGGAAAAGGGAAAGAATATAGGAAACAACATACCTATAAAGTCATCATGCAAATTTGCTCCATAGTTTGTTCGATGCTGATAGATAACTCAATCCCTGTCTTTTCTTTCTTTTTTTTTTTTTTTTTCTTTTAAACTGGGAGGAATAGTGAATAGGTGTTCTCACGTTCTCTCCTCTAAAGTGCTAGTGATGCAAATCACTACATGGACCAATCATTTATTTTCCAGGCATCTTTTCTCCATCCTGAGGAGTCATATTCTACTGAGCATCTAAGCTGTGTGCTGGTTAGTGTCTCTGATCATCTTCTTGCTTTTCTGAGCATCTGTTCCAAGGTGAAGCAACTAGAACCTCAGGTGGGATGTGGGAGCTGAATACGCCATATTGAGGAATAATGGTGACTTCTGCTTGCTCTCGCTTTCTGTCCTGGTACTTCTCTGTTGTACTTGCCCAGTTCTGGGTGATGAGCAGATGCATGTGAAAAACTCTCTGCAATGACTCCAACACTTTCTCAGGCAGTAACGGCTAGTTTAGAGCAAATTAATTTCTCTTCATAGTCACTTTCTCCAGGTGATTTCAGTGTTGACTGTAATCAGCCATTCTACCATTCTCTAATATGAGATCATTTGTAGCTCTTTCAGACAGCTCTGGACTTAATTGTTCCAACTATCCAAAGTAATTATCTGCAAAACTTATTGCCTCTTCATGCTCTCTGCTAGAACATCTATGAATGTGCTGAAACACAAATACCCAGTAAAAATACTTGGAGGATATATTGGTAACCTGTTTCCTTTGTGAAAACTGACATTTTCTACCTATCCTTTCGTATTTTTAAACAATTTTCTCAAGAATCACATAAAACTGTTTATAAGAGTTTATTTCTTTAAGAACTTCAATTAAGAAAGAAACTTTGGGAGAAGTTTTGTGAGCGCTCAAGTACATTAGCTGTACTACAACTAATTTTAGGCAAGTCAGATATCTTTCAGTTTATTTTCACTGAATTTAAAATTAAATTCCAAAATCCATGCTTTAAAGTCTTCTTAAATTAAGGTTGGAAAGTTCTAACAGCTACAATTGTTGACAAAGATGTGGTTTTATTTACATATAAAGATATATTTTATTTATATATATACATAAATATTAATTTTTTACATATATATACATGATCTATTAATAACAAACCAGTATATAATAGAATAAAATAAGCTGAGTACATAGGCATACCTACTATTTTCCAGGAGCCTTGAAGTTTCCTTTGCCGTTGGGAACACTTGGTTTGGAGGCATTCTAATCCTGCCACTTTGTCATCACTGTTCTGCCACTCCTTTATTTCTTCACAATAATGCATAACAAGCATAACCATCAGGTCGAGGGAGGTCATCCTCCCCCTCTACTCTGACTTGGTGAGGCTGCACCTGGAGTATTGTGTCCAGTTCTGGGCTCCCTGGTTCAAGAGGGACAGGGAACTGCTGGAGACAGTGCAGCAAAGGGCTACAAAGATGATGAGGGGAATGGAACACGTCTCTTATGAAGAAAGGCTGAGGGACTTGGGTCTCTTCATTCTGGAAAAAAGATGGCTGAGGAGGGACCTTATCAACACTTATAAATACTGAAAGAGTGGGTGTCAGGAGGATGGGGCCAGGCCCTTTTCACTGGTGCGCAGCGACACGACAAGAGGTAACAGGCACAAACCTGAGCATAGGAAGTTCCACCTAAATGTGAGGAGGAACTTCTTTACCCTGAGGGTGGCAGAGCACTGGAACAGGCTGCCCAGAGAGGTGGTGGAGTCTCCAACTCTGGAGACATTCAGAACCCGCCTGGACGCGTTCCTGTGTAACCTGCTCTAGGTGATGCTGCTCTGGCAGGGGGGTTGGACTAGATGATTTCCAGAGGTCCCTTCCAACCCTGTGATTCTATGATTCTATGATTTTAAGATGTATGCCCAAGCCTCCAGCTTTCTCTTAGTACGAAGAATTTTCAAATCTCTCATGATTTGCAAGATAGGGGAAAATCTGTCCCTCTTGTCTCTCCTATGATCATTAATATCCCCTTCCTCTTTGTCTTGCCTGTGCTTTTTGCTCTATGCTCCTCCCAGTGTTGCCTATTATGATCTGCCAGAGATGAAAGTGAAAACTTGGCATATTTCACATAAAACAGTAGAGAAGTTATTGTTCTACCAGAAGATTATGGTTAGAGGTGTAAGACTTTGAACACCAGAGATTGGTGTTCACATCTGGTATCACAGCTGGTGTCACCGTGTATATTGCTTCTGGCTCCTTAGGCATTTGCCTAAACTTACCAAACTGCCTATAAATATAACCCATGATCTTATTTTAGGTTTTACTGTCCTACACTTCTGTCAAAATCTCCATTTGCTCATAGACACATCTAGTAGCAGAACGTGGTGGATAAAATGAAACGCTGTAATGAGTGAAATAAACTTTCTTCTCTAGCTGGACATCAGTTCCTCCCCATCTTCACAGTGTGGTGGCCAATAGCTGTGGCTTAGTATACAGGCTGTCCTGTTTATATTTTTGCAAGCTGTGCCACTGTGACCTCTACTGTCTGATGCCCTCCATCTCTGATTTTCCCACTACACAATGATGTTTTCGCTGCCCAGTATCTGTATCATATACAGAGATGGTGGAGAGTGTTAGAGACTAAAGAACAGATCTGAAAGCCACAATACTGTATCCTGTACGTCCTATAGAGCACTCCCTTGATTTGTCATCACTGACTGTTTTGCAGGGCACATTTATCTTCTGTTGCATCCTTCTGTATGTATTTTCAGATGTCTTTCTCCCCTTTGCTGCCAATTCTTTGCAATCGGTCATCTAATGAGCTGTTTTACACTGCTATTTCTCTCAGCCATCACTGTTTTTTTTCTCCTGAGCCGTGTGACTGACTGAAGGTAAAGTGTTGTGTGACTGCATGTACCAAAGACAGACCATAAAAAAGGCCAAAATGTAATCTGCTTAGATAAACCTGTTCAAGCACTAACTTTTTCCACTAATAACAATGGACTTCATGTTATGTAAGTGAGGACAATCCTTTTTTAATCTTCAAAGAACTTAATCTTTAAGATTTATTAACAGTACTAGATTATAATGACATGCTCATGATATTAAATAAACAACTAAGATTATGGGACACTAATTTTTGTTTTTATCACCTATGTGAAATGTCATCAATTTCAGTTTTGAAGTTGTTTTTTTGTTGGGTTTTTTGTTGTTTTTTTTCTCTCTTGTTTCTTTTTTCTTTTTTTTTTTTTTTTTTTTTTTTTTTCTTAAAGGACCTTTTAAAAAACTCTGGTAAGGGAAATAAACAAAATCTTTGTCAATTCATGGCATAATAATATGAGCTTCAGCTTTACTGAATAACTATTTTGGAATGCCTGAATTCAGCTGAATGCTATCTTTACACAGAGTTTGGTGTAATTATTTAATTAATGGAAATGAAGTATTGCAGCACTGAAGGGTTTGAATAAGTGTTGAAGGACACTGTGGATAAGACCCATGGCTTGGCTTCAGCTCAGGGTAATTCACATATTTGAATAATGAAATGGTGAATTTTCATTGCTTGTCTCTCTCTTCCTTCTTTCAGCTTTGCATCATGATGGAACCAAAGAAATCTGTCTTCTGCCAGACAGTAAGAACCTAGGTTGCTGGGGCAACATGTTGACTACAAAAAAACCTTAAAATAAAGGTGGCTCATTTCCAAGTCACCATTTTTCGGGGGTTTGGGGCTTTTTTTCACATTTTCGTAGAAAAGACACACACTGGCAAGAATGCCTTGCGGGAGGTTTTATAATCAATAAACCTGTTGTTTGTAGAGGGATTATGAATCAGAAATTAATGCTGAGCAGGTGAGAAATGCACACCAGTATTTCTCAATTTTAAAAATATGAAAACCCATAGAAGTAGTACATAAAAGTTTTAAAGAACCTATTTAGAAAGCATCTGCTCAACTAAGAATTGGTTGCTAGGATTTACAGAGATTGTCACAAAGTTGTTCCCAAATCTGCTTCACTGAAATGCTAACTGGGTGAAAAACATGTTCTTAATGTTAAAAGATTTGCATAGGATTAAGCTGCACACTTACCATTAAATCAAATGGAATCTGTGTAGTTAAATTTAAGTTCAGTCCTTTGGAAACACTCATTGTGCATCATGAGTGCAGCAATGTTTCAAGTACAGAAGAGGAAAATCCCTGTTTTTTATTAACAAAGATGTGACTCAGCAAAAAAAAAAAAAAAAAAAAAGAAAAAAGCAAAAAGGTAAAAACGAATCCTTTAACAGCTCAAAATGTGTTACAGTCTTCTTGCACAAGAACAAGAAAGTCCATTAACAGTAATGATGCTATGGTAAAAGGTGCTTACAGAAAATAAGGCCCGCTATGTTGAGGTGTTGAATGGTTTTCAGTTCTTCATACTAAAATTAATCTACAAGAGAGACTGTGAAGCTGTTAGAGAGGGAGATCCGTCTTGAATTACAACACAATACAATGTGAGTGACTTTTCTGAGTCTGATAATGATCCAAAGGCTGTATTGCAGGATGCTTGCTATCTAACTTAGGTGCCTATTTTTTTTGTTCAGTGTTGGAAAACAGAAGGAAATCTCAGGAGAAAATGTCCACCTGGGGCAGTTTGCTAAGTGAACTTCATCCAAGGCCCTGGGCTATATGGAAAAGGGCACTTGGTACCTGTCTTTTTGCATATGATGCAGGGGTTAGAGCACTAGTTTAGGTGGAGCCTGGGTTGTATTTGGATTAAAGAGAATTAAACTCACTGTCAAGCCAGGCAGGAATCCTCACTGTGGTCACATTCACACCCCAATGGACAGAGTAGCCAAGGACAACCAGAGAGGAAAAAAAAAATGACTCTGGCACAAACTCAGTTTTCTTCCCTTTGAGAGCCAGGGATCCTCTAATCCATGTGGAGAGAAGGCCCCGCGACTGTGTATCTGTAAAGATGACAACCTAGGCTAAACAGAGGTGATCGTTTGTATGATAAACTGGAATATGTTGATTGTAAGATTCTATTTATCAGGTTAGGAGACTCTGTTGTTCACACACATCACAGATTCCAGCTTCATTAGGTGCTATGCAGCATGGAGAACCTGATTGGGAATGGACCAAGGGAATATGCCAGCTTCCCTAAAATGTCAGCGTACTGGGATCCCTAACTCTGATGTAGCATGTGCAAGGGTTTAAGACAACAAAGGTAGATGCCAAGGAAGTGGGAACAACTGGATATGTAAACCAAGGAATTCAACTGCAGTGCATGTGGTACCCTTGCCTGTGTGTTATGGGGTCCCACCCACAATGAACCATCTCATGGAAAGATCTTTGCTTATGACAGGTCATCAAATTTCAACAGGCAAGTACTCTATGCAGATCCTAACATTTCTAGTCCTAGATCCAAGTGGAAGAAACTCATTCTTCATGCGGCTTGGGGACTTAAATTTGATAGCCTGTTTCTTGATCATTCTGCTCCAGTGGTTTTCTTGTATTGGACATGAAAGTGTTCGCTGATTCATTTCTAAAATTGAGCAATTCACAGAAATGTCTGTTTTGTTAATCCTGCTGGGACTTGATTCTGAACAGTTCAGCAGTTCAGAGTTAGGTATAGATCTGGCAATCAGGAAAAAAATGGAAATTCCACTGCTCAGTGTTCTAACCAGGGATATCATGAATAACAGGACCACTGAATGTTTGACTTAAAACCATAGAAAGGTATTTACATGTCTAAGGTCATAGAATCATAGAATCATAGGGTTGGAAGGGACCTCTGGAAATCATCTAGTCCAACCCCCCTGCCAGAGCAGCATCACCTTAGAGCAGGTTGCACAGGAACACGTCCAGGTGGGTTTTGAATGTCTCCAGAGTTGGAGACTCCACCACCTCTCTGGGCAGCCTGTTCCAGTGCTCTGCCACCCTCAGGGTAAAGAAGTTCCTCCTCATGTTTAGGTGGAACTTCTTATGCTCAAGTTTGTGCCCATTGCTTCTTGTCCTGTCCCCGGGCACCACTGAAAAGAGCCTGGCCCCATCCTCCTGACACCCACCCTTTAAGTATTTATAAGTGTTGATAAGGTCACCCCTCAGACGTCTTTTTTCCAGACTGAAGAGACCCAGATCCCTCAGCCTTTCCTCATAAGAGAGGTGTTCCAGTCCCCTAATCATCTTTGTAGCTCTCTGCTGCACCCTTTCCAGCAGTTCCCTGTCCCTCTTGAACCTGGGAGCCTGTCATATCCATGACAGAATGGAGTTTTGAGAACTCCAAATTAATGCAGACTCAGGCAGTTAACAGTGCATAAATGCAGTCACAGTACTTTCAAGCCTAAATTGTTTCATGCAGAGCCAGAAGAGTTGTCACTGCAGTATGCTTTTCCCTAATTTCCACTGTTAGCCTATGTGGAGCCACGGCTTGTATCTCTGCAGCAAAACCCATGGGACACAAAGAAATACTGTGAATAATTTAGGAAGTAAACCAGAACTTCCAGTTTGCCTGCTTGTGCTTTCAACACAAACCCATTTTTCATGCTAACTGGATTAAAACATGAAACATGTTTTGCATGATGACCTTTGCATCTTTTCCATAAAACCGTCTGAGCATCTTTTCCATAAAACCGTGCTGGCTTAAAGTGAGAACACTGTTGACTAAAGTTAGCTATTTTAAAGTAATAAACAACAGATACTACCAATGAATAAGAATAACTTTTCTAATGGATAGAAATTGTTTTTGTGGAAATTTGTTTGAATCACTGCTTTTCTTTTTAGGGAAAAGAGTGAACAGAGAAACATAATTTTATCTAATCATATATCTAATTAATTTACTGATATTAGCCTCCCTAGAAACATCAGTTGGTGTGAGGTGTGTAGGTAGAAGTTGCAGGACAGTGAAGAACTGAGAACTAATGTGGGAGCATAATTTGTAAGAGGGTGGGATCTTCAGTCATGCTACAAACCCAGGATGCTCTGCAGCTTTTTACATAGGTTTGGAAAAGGTAAGAATGAAACTATGAGAAGATAAATGCTTCTCTTCCTCCTTTGTATGAGAAGACAAAAACAATTCTTAAACTTTCCAACTGGATTCTTAGTCGAGTTGTCATGAGATTGATGGATGAGGTAAATGTTGCTGGGTATAGAGGTCTGTGGCAAAAGGGCCAATGGTCCTTCAACACCTGTGTTTTATGAGTTAGCGACAGTATGAAACTGAACCTCTGATCCTGTTCAGAACATACGTCAAGCTACGGAGGAAACAGCCAGCTCAGGAAAATTGACTGAACTGAGAAGTGGATAAATACAGGCAAAATGGACTTTCAAGTGAATCACCTCTCAAAATATTATACAAGTATGAAATCATCTCAGTAGAGCAGCATTCAGCAAAGCTTATAGGTAGAAGTAGACATCTTAGGCATTGTACAAAAATCATACTGCTGTACACCTCAGCATCATTTACTTCTCAGCTGAAAACTCCTGCTTGAATGTGCTTCAGATTCAGGAAAAAATTACTAGCACTACAATCCTCTTAAGTTTAATTACTGGATGAGGTAGGATTTCCTGCTTAGCAGGACTGGCCAGGCCCCAGTTCCATTTTGGGGTGAGATTTGGGCACTTTTCACTCTCTGTAGCTAAGAATTGTAAGAGGATTTTATGGAAGCTGTGCTTTAGCGTCCCTTGAAAAGAGGGTCAGAACCAGAAATGAAACAAAATAGACATAAGTGAGTAAGTGTAGACACATTTAGGGAGATCAGTTTGCTAAGCTGGCTTAATCATTTGCAAGCAGTCTTGTCCATATTGTTTTTTGGAAGTGAACAGCCCAAGGCATGGATGGGAGAGAGGGCTGATGGTATGGCAGTGTGAAGACTTAGGCATCTTCTCCCCTGGACTGTAGTATTTTTGCAGCGTAGACGTAGTTTGCAGGGGTTGGAAGCAGCGAAGAAGGACTGTTTGGCCTGTGTACATTGATGCAGTATAAAAGTTGAGATTGATACCTCAATAGCACTATAGCATAAGTGTTTGTGTAGCATTCCCCATTGTAGTGTAGACCTAGTGGTACTGCTATGACATTGGTATATTTATTATCTGTGGTGCAGCTACTGTAAGAGCTGTGGGAAACAGGCACAAATCTTAGTGGACTTAGTGTGTAACCAAGAAGATCATTGCTGGATTAAGTGAGAAAGTGTCAGCAGTCTCACAATTCTATGCAGTTCTTCAGTATTTCGCTTGTTTGAGCTTTATATGACTATTTTTTAACCTAACAGTACCCACAAAAAAATGTCATTCTTGCTCACGTTAGATATGCTTGCCTCACTTTATTTTTCTATTATATCCTTGAACCAGGACTTAATTTAACTGAAGTATGTCTTTCTAATATTTTTTTTTCCAAGAGATTTGTTTTGGTTAATATCTCAGAAAGGGCTCTTTGAATGATCTCAAGATGTTCTTCTCTTTTAGAGCCACAGACAAAACTGCCAATTTAAAGCATTTGGTCACACCTTCTTATTCTCTTCTTTCAGCACACCTGAATCTATGCTAAATAAATGAGGATGAAAGAGAAACAAAATCACATTTGTCACAGATGGAGATGAATATACTGAAAGTTAGATAGCTCTTTAGCTTCCATAGTCATTCTAAGAGCTGGTTGCACTACGTGTAACCTCAAGAATTGTTTCTATGTTGTATCCTGTCTTCTATGTTGAGTCCTGTCTTCAAGGTAAAATTCTCTGTCAGTTGATCTCAGCATCACAAGAGGAGTGTTGATGTACATTTTAGCTTTTCATCAGTGAAAAGGTGCTTATTTGTTTCTGCCCTTTAGAACATGTTATCACAGTGCTATCACAGCATTGGCACTGGATATAGGTAACGGTAGGATTTGGGAGCAATTAAAATTCCAAGTTATACTGTTACATAGTGACAGAAACAAAACCCAGTAACATAATGCACCCACAATGTGGCATTGCAATTGAAAACCAGAAAGCATCAAAACCTCTATTCCGCTTCTTGGCACTCTAGGGTATAGTTCTTACAACATTATCTGGGCTGTAGTATCACTCTGGCTGTTACACTGAGGAATAGTTTCCCCTGGGCTAGGCTAGAAAATATGCATATGAAGACAGGGAGACTGCTAAGATGTCATGTTGGTGAACTGTGAACTAAAAAGGAAGAAACTTTTCACATAGTTTCAAAAGAAGAAACCCTGTATAAGTGAGCTGGAAGAGTTGATAGGAACACACACATCACAGTAGATCAGTATCAACAATGTTTAGTATGCTCAGAGCAAAACAATGCCAAGGCTATAAAAATTTAACGTCTAGCTTATAAATTTGATGAGAAACAATTTTCTCTTATTGTTCTAGGCTAATGGATACCCAATGAATAAATAATCTGAATGCATTCTTTTCATAGAGTTATTGGTTTAATCACACTTTTAAAACATCCTGTAAGAAGTCTGCAATCAGTTCTTATACATAATTATTGCTGTATCTGCAGCTACTAAAAAATCTCATGTTCAGTACACAAAATAGGAAACAAATGCAAATGAAAAAGCTTATTGCTGTATGTTTCTCTGACAAGCAACTTAAAGATAGACTATTCTGTGATGAAGGCAGTTCAAAAATTAGATACGTTAAATTACACTTTGTAGTGTAATTTACTTCATTTACTTGTGAACTTCATTTACTGTATAGGTACTTTCTGATAATCAGATTCTGACAGAATTTATCTGATAAAATTGAGATATTTTACCACTTGAGAGACCAATTTCTTTCATTCTAATGCAGATATCTAAAACAGATCAACATAATCATCCTCTAGAAGTGCTTATTTCTTCCATGGTCACATGTAGACATCTAAATTGTAATTGTTTAAAGTTAGGTGAGATGAATCTAGCGCTCCTCCCCTCCTTACTTAGATGCTTCAATTGAACTTTTAAATTTGGATGAATCTGAAGATCCATCTTAGATTGTGTTCTCTCTTTTTCATTCTTAACCTTATTTGGACAGGAATTCCCTTATATTTATCTCAGTGGTGAGACAGAACAAATAGGTCTAACAGATAATTAACAGAGGTAAAGAGAGGACTTCAAGACTTTTATCAAAAGAAGGAGAAGGAGAAAGAGAAAGAAGAAAAAAAGAAAAGAAAATTTGGAATATTTTAGGAATAATAAAAATAATTTATGAATAATTTCTCATATTTTTAGCTGTCATATCCTTAAATAATTCTGTTCATTGTTTATATTCCTTATTTGAACAAACACAAAAGTAATGCATATAAAAGGCAAAATATTTTCTTGAATGTTGTTGTTTGCAGTTACATACTAATCTGATGTTTTTCCACTTTGAGAAGAATGGAGACTAGAACTTGAAAACATATCCACAAATATCAGTGTATTGCAAAATTGACATATAGTCAGCCCTTTTAAGGGCAAAAGTTTTAACCCAATGTACATAATGGAATTGTTATTTATTCACTTTTAATAAAACTCTTCCTTTACAGCATATTGGTTTACTTTTTATCACCTTAGATTTCTGCTTTTTATTTCCTTTATCAGATGGGTGAATTTAACACATCTCAGCATAGGCATAACATGCACTGAAATAATTTGGTTTTTATTTTAGGGATTGGGCCCATAGTCCCAATCGCTAGACAATGAAGGGATTATACAATAAAAAGGACTGTATGCAATCAAGAAGAAATTCTAATTAATCATAAATAGAACTGGTTTTGTGGAAATAATTTGACCTGACAGTTCAAGGTTTGATCAGCACATCACAGAGATTAAGAATACTTTTGACTTGAACAGAGTCCCAGAGAGTCACTGCAGCCTGAAATACTTTAGGAAAGCTAGTGTGCACAGATCACATAATGTCATTGTTTCTCTTAGTGCTTCCATTCCATTAGGAACCAATGCGGGACTCTTTTAACTTCCGAGAAACCTTCTAATATCATGCTGTCCTGGTCAACACTGAAGCAACAGAGATTACAAGACATCAGACTACAATCTTTTATCCCATGTTCTGTGTGTATAAAACAAGAAGTTAGCTTCCCTTTGAAGTACTAATTGACTGTCTGTATCAATCAGCACCTAATCCCTTTCCTGCATGCATTTAGGTCTCCACAGTAACTGAGATGGCCCTCTCTGGGGTCTAGGCTGTGAAGCACTTACAGTAAATGTGTAGTATGCAAAGGGAGTAATTGATCTCAGTCTCAGAAAACCTGTCTAAAAGCAACTAGACCTCCTAATTCGTGTGTTAGTCTAACAGCAAGAAGATGAATACGAGTTAAGAGAAAAGAACTCTAGAAGACAGTACATTAAAAAATTCGCAGTGAAAAAAAAGACATCTGATTTTTTTTTTTTTTAACACAGATTATCCAGGAAAAGGGGGCACCAGAGATTTACTGATTGTTCTGGGTCCTTACATTTAAGGTTGGAGATGTAATCACAAAGAATTTGCTTGATGTTGTTAGGCACAGCTCCAATCACTACCTTGCTCATTACCAGAATTGTTAGTACAAGACCTTAAAGATGCATTTTCCCCATTGCTGGGAGCACAAGCCACACACAAGTGATCTTTTAAAGCTGATAACCTCATAGTCTAGCCAGGCAGCTGAAGTGATTTGCACTTATTTGATTGCAATCTCTGCTCCTCCCATGAAATAGAGATCAGGAAGGAGCCCACTTGGAATGTCAGTTTGTGATATGTAAAAGGAGAATGAGAGGGACATAGTAAAGGGTATTTGAGGGACATTCTCCAGCAAGTACTGGCTCTGTGAATTAAAAGACAAAAAATGCCATAGATCACAGTAAATAACGAAAAATGCAGGTCTTCAGGTGCACAGTAAAAAGCGGTAGTACCTGCAGGAAGCACTCTGATAAGCGGTAAAAGTTTAGAGTTAATGAACATCGACTATTCAGAGAATGTTTTGTTTTCTCTGAGTAAGTTACCAGAAGCATTTATGTTTTAGGAGTGTGATAAGTTTTTTTCTACACCACCAATATTTTTTGAAAGAATGAATATTTCCTCAAAAGGAAATAATAAACTGGTTAGTATTAATCCCCAGTATGTAGCTTTTATGCTCAGTACTTAGCCCTTAACATAAAATAGAAACACAATATTCTGCATGTTCTTTTCTTTATGCTTTGTATTTTTAAATTATTAACCTTTCAGATCCAAGGATTAAAGATAGGGAGGTTTTATAGTCTTTCAAACAGGACACATAACATAGACACATTTGCTTAAGAGGAACCATGCCTGCACTACTATCACCGGTGAACTCATAGCATGGATCTAAGATAGAATATTCTAAATATAGAATGGAAACCTCAGAAGAATTCTTACCTTTGTTAGAATTCAATGTCAAGGGGTTGACATGCTTGGTTGAAAAGATTTCCTATCAAGTATAGTCATCATTTGTGCTGATTGAAAACTTCTAAAATAACCCACAACCTTGAGTGACTCTGTTTTGAGGGTATCCATCTGTCTTGTTACACCATGCTGAAAAGTTTAGTTATTAGGAAACAACATTTTCTGGAAAAATCATTCTAGTAGTCCCTTTTCAAAAACCTTTTCCAGCTTTTTGTTATACAGTCACACAGTTCAATTAAATCTTAATTGAAATCTTGAATTTGTTTGCTATTAGGCAGGTATTTTAAAGTGGCATGACATGGTTTCCAAGGACATTTTATTTTTGTCTTCATATAAAGCACAGCTCTTAAAGGTGAATTAGATTTGCTGGTCTCTTGGGTGGTCACTTAGAACAGGTCTCTGTATGTGACCAGAACTGCCATAAAAACAGACCATGTAGCTATGTAGCGAGGGGGTCAAGACAGAGGGGACTCTAGAAAAATAAACAAATCAAGCAAAGAAAACAAACCCACTTGTGCTACAGCTGCTTACACCTTAACAGTTTTTTTTTTTTTTTTTCCCTTGGCTGCTCCCTGAGCAGCCACTACCCCGGTACTAATCCATCTGACAGTTTTTTCCCCTTTCAGGAACTGTCTAAACTCTCTGTTTAGAGAAGATGAAGTCTGAAGCCTGTCCCCCGCTGTCGTGCCCACCTTGCCCTGACCCTGACCCTGTGCTATGGCTCTACTCACAGTTGTTAGTTTAGGAGAATTTGGAGCTAGTCCTGTTTTGGCAGAAGAGGGTCCATCTGCAGAGGGAAAGCCCGATCAGTAGCAGAGAGAGCTCCCTATGTGTGGAGAGAATCAGTGCCTTTAGCTTGTTCAGCCTAATTGCTAGTTTTTTGATGTTTCTGACGGACTTTTCTGACACCTCTGGCTTTGAGAAGGAGATGATGCCTCTGTTCATGGAAAAGCAGGAAAGGAGAAGAAATAACCAAAGCTGTGCTCAGGCAGTGGACATTTCTGATTCCTCCTCTGTCCCGTGCCCCTGTATGAATGGCATTTGGTGAGTCCTCACCTTTCACAATACCCACCTGCGTCCTTCAGGAGCCCTAACTGATTGCTTTTTTCTGGGTGTTGGGGAAAGAAAAGGGGATTCACTTTCAGCTCAGACTCTGACACCTGAATTAGGTCTAGATTGTCAGTTCTGGGATGAACTGAATACGTGAACACCTGCATGCTTTCTGGAGAAACCCAAATATTTTTAATAAAATCCTAATCTTTGACATAGTTTTTTTTTAATCAAAATGTATTTAATTAGAAATCTTGTAAAAGGAGTGTGAGAAATTCTGATAACAACAATAACAAGTACATTGTTCTGCCCTGACTCACAAGACAGACTACTAAAATTACATTATGGATAAAAGGAGTGGAAGTGATATATAAAAAGGAACAATTCACAGTTTGGATCAGAATGGACCCAAGGTTAGTCTGAAGAATGCTGGGTTTTAGGCAATGAATTATTCCTTGTAATGTGAAGGAGATGTACGAATCTAAATGACCTTGGGATAAAATAGCTAGAGAGCAAATAGAAAAAAATCAGACCTTAGTTTATCGCTTGAGGAATTTATTTTATAATCTTTATGTTAAATGAAAAATCATAGCATTTTACAGCCAGAAGTACCCATTATAAATTGTTTCCCTGATCCTTACTGATTTCACTAGGATTAAGGTACTGCTTAACCAACAGTAAGTAACAAAAGTGAGTTTCTGATACAGTCGCACACAGCTCATATATTTTGTAGTTTTATATTTTACTTTTTCATAGTAAACTAGCAATCAGCAACATTTCACAAAGTTATTTTCCTTTCTATTTCTTTGACTATTATGTGATTTTCCCCTCCACTCATAGTGCAGCTCAAAAAAAAATCAATCTATCACTACCCAAAGTATACTTCAGTTTGGTTCTGCTAAGAAGGAAAATAGCTAAATTCCTCATCCTCTGGCTTGAAAAAAGTGCCTGTCTTCACTTTGCTGCTGTTGCTGTGCCACAGGAAGAAGACCTATATTTATTATTTATTGTTTTCTGCGTGTTACTAATCTTGGTTTGAACTGGAAAAGCTGACTTCCCGTGAATGCATTAAGAGTGCTATGAAAGGCTCACTAATCAGTGCTTTATAAAATGTCATTAATAATTTACATGCTTTAAGAATGGACCCATAGCGTTTCCAGGAAATATGCCAAATATTATCTATGAGTAACCTCCTGTTAAATATTTTATCAGCAAGAAATAATTTAAATCATCAAATGAATTCCAGCTTCTGGTGTCATGATGGGTCACATGTGTGAGTCTGGCATACTTCATAATAGACGATCTGTCCTCAAGTAAGGAGGTAAGGTATGAGAGAGCCATGGAGAAAACTTAATGAGGAAGAAACTAGGCATGTCTGGGGTGCTCAGAAGGGATTAGAGCATTAAATGATGGGTGGCAAAGTGAGCCATTACCTCTCTGAGGTAGGTTTAAGAGAAAGATCAAGGAATTGGAGGAGGTAGAGTTGGAGCGTCAGGTGGGCCCATGCAGGAGAGACAGAAAGTGTGTTCCAGAGGATCTGTAGCTCGGTCTTAGTCTCCTTCTCCAAATTTGCTAAGCAACAGTGAAATGACAGACTGCTTTTTGCATATTAATCTCCCTAACAATGATGGTAGCAGGAAGTGATCCAACTATCTGGCAAAGCAGCCTCTTTAGAAAGCAACGATGTGAAAATCATACTGTATGAATGATCAGCCGAGGGTATTGCTGTCAGCCAGGCTGTGTTCTGGACATGTTTCTAGGCTGCTGTCAGGGAAATCAGTGCAAAGGGGTTAGGAAGTGCACTTCTGATCTTGCATGCTGCTATACTCTTATCCATCACATAAAAGTTTTGGTTTTTTTTTTTTTTAAAGAAAGCTTTTTCTAAAGGAAACATCCGTCATTACATTGTATATAGAGATCAACAGGTTTTGCATTCCTTGTGGTGTTATCATGCCCTTCCATCAGCTAACCAGCTAATTTACACCACCACAGCCTTCCTGTTATAGATAGAAGGAAGGATTTGATGTAACCTGAAACCCTAACTCACTCATTACCCTACAGAGGGTCACTCTGCTATAGTAGTGAATTCAATGAATATAAAAGCATTTTAATGGAAACCTTCCCTGCAGCTGGAGAACATCATTCTGTTTGAAGAATTTCTGGTAAATAGGCATTTTCCAAAACATAAACATTTGGTTTTTAAATGAATATTTATTCTGTTTCACTCTACATTTATTTGTAAAGAGGAAATGTCTGTATAAATAGATGATTAAGATCTAGAGTGCATAGTACCAAAGAGGGATTGTAGCTTATTCTTGATCACTGTAGGAAGAAAACATTCTGAACCTGTGATGGCCAAAGGAAAAACAATATTGAAAGCTGCTTTTGGTACATTTAGAGTGGAAGAGTGCATTGATGCACGTTCAGAGTTTTAAGTGCTTCTTTTGACCTTCTATGGTGCATAGGGCACATGCGTAATCACACAGCAATAGCCGGAATCATTTGTAAAGCTGAAGAGCTCATGTTTGCTCATAGTTGGCCTGGGGGCTGGCATGTAAAGTAGGAGAAAGGAGATAAGTCTTCCTTGCATATCACTCAATGCTTTCGGTTATTGCTCTTGCTATCCCTGAATACAAAAACAAGGGAGAGCCAATGTCCTCATTCAGCAAGGCATTTAGTATCACTTTAGCTCCATGAGCTGTCTCACACACTTTTCCATTCATTTGTTTGCAGTGTTCCTCACTTTAAGTATTTGATGGTAAGGTGATGCTTCAACTAAGGAAAAGCCAGAGTTGTGGCTCACTTCTGGCCTCTGTGCAGTGGAAAGAGTTGCTAGCAGTGAAGAGACTTGAGCTGACCATTAAACTGAAGATCTCGCTGTCAAGAGTGTGCTGACCGGGAAACTGATCTGCACCTCTAAATCCCTGCTTTTGCTTTGCTTAAATCAGCCTAACTATGTCAAAATAAGGCTTTATTCTTTAAATCATCTTTCAGCTGGTTCCGAAACAGCAGTGCAATCTTTTGTGGTCATAAATCTTCATATACTCTATTAGATCAAAAATCACACAGATGTTCAGATTACGTCAGTGAGTCCAGGTCAGTATTGGTATATTTCAGCTAGGCATACTTGCATCAGGTATGTGATGATTTTGAATAATTCTGCATACTTTTTCAAGGGTAAAATTTACTCCTTTTTTACGTGTAAGGTCGTCACACAGTCTGAGAGACCAAGCTATGAGAAGGAATTCAGATATCCCCCCCTACCCCTGCCCTATCCATTAACAGCACAAAGTGTGCAGGTAAACACGAACAAAATAAAATTTTTCCCCCAAACTTGGACTTACATGGAACTTTCCACGAGGACATAATATCCAAGATATCAAAATAACGAGGTGATTATTGTTTTCAGAGGGGGTAAATATCCTGCATTTGGGTAAATTTCTTCCTGTTGTTATTTTGGACTCGATTCCCAGCCTACTGATTATTTACAATCATCTGTATTGCAGGTTGGCCTAATAGTGAGAAGACCCTGTGTGTCTCTGTATGACTCCTGTCTAATTCCTCTTGTTGAAAAGTTTCCATTACCCCCTTGAAGGAGTTCAGGAATGCTATGCAATACCACATGTAGAGTTTTTCAGAAGTTATTTTCAAATTCAAATGAAACAAACAGTTCCAATAAGATTAAAATACCTTGGAAGGGTGGATTTTTCCAGAAGAAGTATTGTTTTATAGAGGTCTGTAGCCTGCTGAAGAATAATTCAGAACATGCCCTTCTTGCTTTATTGCACTGCGTTTTGCAAAATAAGTGGGATTAAGGATGGACTCAGAATAGCATTTTTGCCTTGATCCATTTTTTGTATAATACATATTTAACATGTTTCACTTGAATGGCCTTTTTATGTTAATGGTTCAGAGGCTTTACTGGAATGTTTGCAGGAAGGTATCACTGTTGGGTTCTGTGGTTATTTGTTTTATATCCATTAAATTGCTGTACTTCTTAAATTGTAGTTGACAGAGTAGTATCTGAACAATTTCTTTGTTCAGTGCTCCAGTCTTACTTCTCGCTCATTCTGAGCTGTTTTCTGGGAAGACATTTAAAAACAAACTAAACCCATAATGGCCTCTAGAACGGTAAACGATACTCAAAGTAAATATCTTCTAAATGCAAAGATGTGTTTCTCTGAATGAACACTTAACTGTTTAAGCCTTTAACCATGTGGTTAACCTCTGCTCATCTGTCTGTTTCACTAGAATATTTTGAATCATGTTCATCTTCACTGAAACTATGTAAAAATTATTTCTTTCCCTATGAAGAGAACAGTGTTGAACACTGTTTTAAAAACTGGTAACATATGTACTCTTGTGCTAACAGATATAAGTTTGCAGCAAACAAGCTGAAGTTGTATCACTAAAATTCTTACCTATATTTTTAAAGTCAGAAAGCAAATGATCATGGGAAGGAAAAAGTATGGAAAATGTTGAGGTGAATCTAGGAGGTACTAGGAGCTATTTCACTGGCTATTTCCAAACTTCCATTTTGAAAAGGTCAAAGCTGAAACAGTACAGCATTTTTTGAAAAAGGAAATGAACGGTCCCCATAAACCCACCTTTCATGTTACTATAATTATTTATTCTAACATATTTGATGGAGAACCTGTATTTTTAAGAAAAAGAGAACCAGGAAATAAACTTAAGCAGCTATTTGGTTCCTGACCTTACTTAAAGTATTCACTCCTTGTTCTATTTCGAACTAGTAAAACCCTTCCCCTGCTCTGAGGTAGTAGAGAGCAGCTTTTAGCTGTGTGTACATAACCCAGTTGGTATCATTTGGTCAGAGGACTAGGAGGCAGCTCCTGTTCCCTCTTTTACTTAGTGGGAGAGACATAGGTATAGTGGATGGAAATAAAAAGTACTAACCAGGACTCTGGAGGTTTTGAACAAACACGACAATAGATGGTCTTCATTAAGGCAACTTACAATATAGATACAAGTCATCCTGTTGAGACAGACTGAGGAACGGGACATAATATTCAGATGGACATTGGTGTTTATAAACCAGCCATGTAGCATTGAAAATTTTAGTGCACTTCAGAGAAAAAAAAAAAAAAAGTGTTTTAAAGAGGGATTAAGAAGATTTATCTATTGTTAGACAGTATTCTTGCTATGTCTGAAGAAAAAAATATGGAGAGGGATGAATACAATAATAATTTTTTCCTACAGCTATGGAAAATGTGAAAAAAAACCCTTGGAATTATATACAGACTAAAACTTTACTTCCTGTTACTGAATCACATAGTGTATGTTTAAGACAGAAAGGTTTTGAGAACCAAAGACAAGAAAAGATCATCACTCTTGATGACAGAGAGAGTGAAGAATGAGTCAAGGAGTGTACAGAGCGGTGATGTTGTTCAAGCTATAATTTAAGGGAGGTAGGGACATTGTTTTTAGCAGAAGCATTCCAGATGGGTATTACGTTCCACTGAAAGTCTTGTTATCAGTAAAAGGGAACTCACCATGCATAAAGTCCAATTAAAATTCTATTATTGCAACAAAAAATATGATAAACATTATTAGCAGTACAGTTACATTAGTATCAACACTGCGATATTCAGCCAATTTGACACTATTTTTATAAGTCTTCTGAACATAGACTACTTCTTTCTACTGATCCCAACTAAAATTTAAAAGTTGCACAACAGCCAACCTTCTTCAATTAACATAAAGGGCTGCCATTCCTTGTGATTACCTAGCTTTGTTAGCCTTTCACCAGGCATTGTATTGTCAGAACTACACTAAAACAGGCCAGACAGTAATCACTTAACCACTGGGAAACAGTTATTACAGCTAAACCAAACTGAAGCCCATGTATAGCAGGGCAAACCCAGGCAAGTTTGAGACTCTGAACTATTAGGTCAATACAAAACTTGTGGTGTTTTACCAGTCACAGTAATTTTTTTTATTTTTTTTTTTTTTTAACTGGGTTAGAGTGAGTGGAGCATGACTATATTTTAGAGAGACAAAGCAATGTCTGTTGCAGTAGTGATGGTGAGAGCCTTTTGACAGCAGGATTTCTGATGCCAGACATATGCTGGGTATAGAACCTGCAGAAAGGCCCATGATGAATATGCTGATGAGATTATGGGCTTGAACAGCAGACATAATGATGCTGCCTATTACTGAGGAAGAAGGTAATAGAAAAGGTTTGGTAGGAAATAAATTAAGAGTTCTTTTTTAATTGATAGAAAAAATTCCATTAGAAAATGGTATCACCATTTCAGTCCAAGCAAAACTGGAGAAAAGAGGTAGATTAATGAGTTGTTCTAGTAAAGTCAGCTGTTTATTTTGTGTCTGTGGGTGAGTTTACCCAAAGACAGTGATGAATTCTTTGAAACTGGTGTGAAAAAAATTGAAAGGGCACACTGAAGACATAACTAGAATAATGAAAGAAGAATGAAGAATAGATTCATGAATTAAAGAACACACAAAATATCAAGAAAAATCAGAGCTGACTGCAAGCTAATGGATCAAAAAGATGACTATGAGGTAGTGATTTTGCTCTTTGGCTAAACAAGACCATGAGAAATTTCTGATGAGAACTTCAACCAAGTACAAGTGACAGAAAGTTGTTTTGGAGTATCTGTTGAGTTTTCCTAAACCTGAAAACAAGAATTGAAGTGAGTGATCTATGGTTTCTGATTTTTTTTTTCTCAAATTTATGCTGCTGAATTTTGTAGAAATGACACTGCTCCAAAATGTGCTTGTAATGTGTGAACCAAATGTCATTCATTTAAGATTGAAGATTCAGTTGATAATCAGATACCTGTTCAGCTTTAAGCAGTCCTGTTGTCCTCATTAGGCAGACTAGTAGGAACTAGTAATTAGAACAGACTTGAATTTTTTAGCAAAACATTTGTCATCTGAAAATGTTGGTTCATGAAAAACTTTCTTGTGTTAATGTTTCAATGAAATTTTCCTCTGGGGTGCGTTCAATGCTCCAGGCTGAAAGTGGAACTGAGACAACCACTATCATGCCAGATTGGCACCATAGACCAGGGCCTGGAGCACAGAAATGCTACTCAGTGGTCCCTCCAATGACTGATTTAGAGACATTAAGTCATAGAATCACAGAATCATAGAATGGTTGGAGTTAAAAGGGACCTCAAAGATCATCTAGTTCCAACCCCTCTCCCATAGTCAGGGACACCTTCCACTAGACCAAATTGCTCAAAGTCCCATCCAAACTGGTCTTGAACACTTCCAGGGAAGGGGCATCCACAGCTTCCCTGGACAACTTATGCCAGTGTCTCACCATCCTCATAGTGAAAAATTTCTTCCTAATATCTAATCTAAATCTAGCCTCTTTCACTTTAAAACCATTACCCCTTGTCCTATTGCTACACTCCCTGATAAAGAGTCCCTCCCCATCTTTCCTGTAATCCCCCTTTAAGTACTGAAAGGTTGTTATAAGGTCTCCCTGGAGCCTTCTCTTCTTTGGGCTGAACAGCTGCAACTGTCTCAGACTTTCCTCATAGGAGAGGTGTTACATCCCTCTGTTCATTTCTGTGGCCCTCCTCCGGACCTGTTCCAACAGGTCTTTCCTGTGCTGAGGGCTCCGGAGCTGGACACAGTACTCCAGGTGGGGTCTCACCAGAGTGGAGTAGAGGGGCAGAGTCACCTCCCTCAACCTGCTGGTCACAGTTCTTTTGAGGCCGCCTAGGATGCAGTTGGCTTTCTGGGCTGCAAGTGCACATTGCTGGGTCATGTTGAACTTCTCATCCACCAACACCCCCAAGTCCTTCTCCCCAGGGCTGCTCTCAATCCATTCTCTGCTCAGCCTGTATTTGTGTTTGGGATTGCCAATCTTAGTCTTTTGCAGGTTGAAAGAGTTGCCTCAGAACTAGAGCACTAGCTACGCTTGGTTGGGTCTCCATGCTTTTCTTTGTAAAATACATAAAATGTCTTGGAGCCTGTTCCATTGAAGAATTGATTCAACTTGCTTTACTTGTTCATTCTTTTTTGATTGGCATGTCATATGCACATTTGAACACCTTGTTACAGATTCCCCATCAGGTCAGTGATTTATTTTAATAGCAAGGGTAGATTTAATGCTAGCTGTCTTTTAACACTTCATCTGTCAGCTTCTTGATACTTAATCTAAGACCATTTATCATATGGCTTCAGTTTCTAAGCAATGTTTTCAACTAGCTGAGCATTTGTCCATCAGTATCACGTTATTTAAACCACTTACACCAGTCAGTACAGTATCGAAAGCCTTCTTCAAGTTCAATTTCTGACTACACTTGCTACGTTACCTTTAGCAGTTTTTATTTTTACTTTCTAAAAAAAAGTTGATCAGATTTGTTAAATGTGACTTCTTTAAAATCTATTCTATTACCTACTTTTAGTTACTCAAATTCCATTATGCTTGATTCCTGTACTAGACTTGATTCTTCTGCTTAATTCTTTTACTTTATCACTGAATTTCAAATAATTTTCACAGAAGAATTTTAATGTTTTACTTTGTTACTCTTTGTCTTGACATTTATGAGATTGGTACTGTTTTTAGTCAACAATTTGCTTCTTTTTGACTCAGGGAAAATGAGAGCTGGATTTAGCTGGTTTTATTCATATTAAGTTGTACCTTTATCATGATACAGCCTTGCTGAGTTAAACTCAGTTTATTAATGACAGTTTCTAAAACTCAGTTAGTGCTGTTACCAGCAATTACTTTTCATGAGATGAGATAGGTATCTGAATACAGAGTTTGAGAAGTAGTGTCTTGGACGTAGGATTTCATAGAAAATTTCACTACAACTGGTTTGTTTCTGCTAGATTTCCCATTGAACATTTTTTTTCACATTGAACACATCCCAACTCCTCAACTTTTATATATCTAAATAATCCAACAGCAAATCCTTTAGAACAGGTAGAAATGTTTTTTGGTAACAGTAATCCTTGAAGTCAAGAAGGCCTTGTATTAAGAACAGGAACTCCTTTCTTAATGATTTTTTTATGAGGTCTGTTTTCATTCACTGTGCTGATTAGGTTTTTCTCTACTTTGTATTTTTGTATTATACCTCAATAAAATTACTACAAGTTTTCCTCCATCTCACTTAAAAAAAAAAAAGAAAAAAGTAAAAGAGAAAAAAAAGAAAAAAGTGTCAAACAAATCATTTTACAGAAGCACGCTTAGGCGCTGCTTTTGTTTTTGCAGCAGAAATAATCTGTTTGAAATATAATAAATCACTTCCTTCACCTGCATGTCTCTGTGCATAGCTACGTGCGCTCTTTCTCTTCACACTCTTTCACTTAAGAAACAGATGTTACTTGCTGCAACAGGAAGGGAAAGGTGCTAGCAGGCTCGCTGAGACCAGCTAGGTATGTAGAGTTTATTATATTCCTGCAACAGTTTATTCTCCTCAAGACTGACTTATTGCTTTCCACTTCTTCATAAACAAAACTTCCTGTAGCCAGAGGAAATGTAACCTTGTCATAAAATGTCCACTTAAAGTATCAGGTCACCCAGCTTTAGCTCTTTCCTAGTCTCTTAAGTGCTTCTTTCCTAAGGTATGTTCCATTTTAAAATTTGAGTTCATTCAAAAGACTGCAATGACAATTTCATCATTTACAGGAAATAGGAGTGGTAAATGACTATGTATTCTTCTGTAGGTCATTTGGTTTCTTATTGTATTTGCAGTCTGAAAGTCTTTCTCATTGACACCCCTTCAAGATCATGCTTGAAATAACTTAAATGTATGTCAGCACAACACTATAAAGCAACCTTCTGTCACGCAACTTCCCCAGATGGCCAGCGACCAAGTGTTAAAGCTGATCATCACTCCTGACATTCAAGGTGGCCAGGGAAAAGGAATCAGCCTGGATTTTCATATCCTGTTGCATGCAAATGCGAAAATTTGGAAAGCAGCTTCATACTTTTTGAAGACTGGATAAAATGAGTTAGCAAAGATTTCAGTTTTATTTGGGTGCAAGAAGAGATACTTTCCCAAGCATCTGACTCAGGAGCTAAAAAAAATTAAAGGACTTTGGTAAAGCTTTCTTGTTTAAATCTTACAATGCCACCCATTTCCTAACTTAAATGTCTTTGTTATGCTGAACCAGTCTTTTTTTCTACTGACAATGAAAGATTTACAGTCTTCCTGAATAGTGCCAAGTCCTGTATTGCTTTTACTGTATTGCCAGTAACAGAGACAAAACCAAAACTAGCCCAAAATTGCTGACATGGGCCCCCCAAACCAGTATATGTGGAGGTGAAAGCCTAACATGCTAACCTACAGCTGTGACCTGATCAAAGACTCTAAGGTAGATTGTGCTTCTAAGAACAGTCAGGAACTTTACGAGTAGTAACAATATCTAAAAATAAGACAGTAAAAAAATATATGCACTGACTTGCTTTTGTGTTTTATGGTATATTGCTAGTCTAGGACGTCTCAAATCTTGCATCTTCAAAAGAATAAAACAACCAAAAGAAAAAATGTAACATTTGTGAGTTAAAGTTGTGTCCTCAGTGCTAAAACAGTGGTAAGAATTCAGCTTAAAACCAGGAACTTAAAGTATTAATGATATTGCACCGCAGTGGCATCACAAGATGAGAAAAAACTGCTCTGGTAATTTTCATATTAATTGTGTACAGCTTGCTTTCTGTGGTTTACCTGTAGGCTGAATAGGTAGTGAAAAAGTGGAAGCAGGCAGGCACTCAGAAGGCAGTTAGACACTAATAAAGGTGTAGAATTAAAAGTTCAGATTCATACCAAAACTGGGAGGCTTTCAGATTCAACCTTTTGCTCTTGGTCTATTTCTGTTTAACAAATGCAATCAATACATGGCTCTATTTCTCAGTGCATACTATTTTATGTAGATTGGCATGAGAAAATGAATGCCTATACAATGCTGCTCATTTTAGCCATCTCAAAGTTAGGGGCGGGATTCCGTTTCTATTTCAGACACATTGAGATGTCTAAATTTAGGCATACGCAGTGGAGATGTTTACATTTCAGCTAGGGATCTAAACTTACATAGGTTCTATGCTGATCTTCAGAAAACCCTATCAAGTCTTAGATGTGTAACTTTTAGACAGGAAGATAATGGTCCATTTGAGAAGTGTAACATTTAGACAGGAATATAATGGTTCATTTGCTCATTCATTGCTGTCAAATGCCCCTTGTGCCTAGGTATCCTGCCTGGCCCTCAGCTGACACTCCAGGAAGTGGTAGTTTCTCATCAGTGCTGTGTCTGATCTCATAACCCCATGTAGATTTCTTAGATACCTAAGGCACCTCCACTGCCACCAAATGCTGTTGTGGGAGAAAATGAATCAAGCTGCTTGAAACAAGGGAGTAGAATCCCACCCAAAGTGTGCTGAGCCATTTACCAGCCAAGAAAACAAAGTCATCTCTGCTTTGAATGACAAGGATGAGGTTGGAGCAGGTGACCTACAGAGGCCATTTCTGACCTCAGTTATTTGATGATTCTGGATGGTGTGAAATCTAGTGTCCAATAAGCATATCCGTAAGTCTATCTGCAAACTGCAGAATGTAGAATTTTGCTGTGTCTTACCTCTACCTACCTTTTTCCAATAAAGTGAACATATACTATTTGATTTATCATAGAATGGTTTAGCTTGGAAAGAACCTTAAAGACCATCTTGTTCCAATGCCCCTGCCATGGGCAGGGACACCTCCCACTAGACCAGGTTGCTCAAAGCTCCATCCAGACTGGTCTCAAAGACTTCCAGAGATGGGGCATCCACAACTTCTCCAGGCAACATGTGCCTGTGTCTCACTATCCTCATAGTGAAAAATTTCTTCCTGATATCTAATCTAAATCTACCCTCTTCCAATTTGAAGCCATTACCTCCCATTCTATCACTACATGACCTTGTAAAAAGTCCCTCTCCAGCTTTCTTGTAGGCCCCCTTCAGACCTGGAAGGCCGCAATAAGGTCTTCCCGGAGCGTTCTCTTCTCCAGACTGAACAGCTCCAACTCTCTGATCATCTTTGTGGCCCTTCTCTGGATCCACTCCCACAGGTCCATGTTCTTCTTGTGCTGAGTACTCCAAAGTTGGACGCAGTACTCCAGGTGGGGTCTCAGCAGAGCAGAGTGGAGGGGCACAATCACCTCTCTCAACCTGCTGGTCATGCTTCTTTTGATGCAGCCCAGGATGCAGTTGGCTTTCTGGGCTGTGAGCGCACATTGCTGGCTCATGTTGAGCTTCTCATCCATCAACACTCGCAAGTCCTTCTCCTCAGGGCTGCTCTCAATCCATTCTCTTCCCAGACTGTATTTTTGCTTGGGATTGCCACGACCCAGGTGCATGACCTTGCACTTGATCTGGTTAAATGTCACGAGGTTTGCATGGGCGCCTGAAGCCTGTTAAGGTCCCTCTGGATGGCATCCCTTCTCTCCAGCATGTCAACCGCACCACACAGCTTCTCAGTTTTATGTCAGTTGAGGAATTTTAATTAACGTGACCCATTTTTTTCCACAGATTGGAGGAAAAAGAAAAGAATAAAAGAAAATATTAATAAAGCAGGGGAACAGGGTTTCATTTGACCAGGTGAAAAAAAAGCAAACAACCCACTTGTTAAGATACTAGTCACATTTCACTTTCTGTAAAACCTGACTTTGACAAATACTGAAGCTGATGCAGTTAACTATGCACAGATTATGTTTCCAAATTTGGGATTTCGATAGAGAATTTTTATTTGCTCAACCTGTCGGCCTTCCTGTTAGTTGGGTACTATCGGTCTACAACTTTATTAAAAACATAGTAATGCAAATTCAAATATCTCTAAAAAACAGGATGAAGTCCTGGTGTATTGAGATTAAAGAGACCTTTTTTTAAAAATTCAATTTGGTACAATCCAAGGTTTCACCTACCATGCAGTGCATGGATCTAGACCTCCATGCAGTTGCCTTATGGGGAGGTTCTGAGAATGCTTTGTATTGCTGACAAAATATTACAGCAGACCTGAGAAATAACGATGAGAGGAAGTCAAATATTCCTGGAAGAATGGCAGGTGGAAATAAAAACAAAAGCATTTGGAAGGTAAAGTATAATCTTCTCTAATAATTTCCACTTAGTGTAAGAAGAGGTGTGAAGCACATGGCTTAAACGACCAGGATTTTGTCAGGGTGAAGAAAAAAAAAAAGGCAAAAATAAAAGCTAGAAAAGGGAAAGAAGAATAAAAACAAAACTAACTGTAAAAATACAAATAAATGGTTGTGAGTGTGTTGGGTATTATGTTTGACTGGAGACTTGGTCTGTGATTTTTGCCAATGTCTAGGCTAGACCTAGCGAGGGGAGGTTATAGTTTGAAAAAAAATAATTATAACAGCATGTTTGTGTGGGACAATGAACTCTTCCAACAATCAATTGAATAGTCACTTTCTCTTGTGTTCAAAAGAAAAGAAAGATAACTATTTTTGTAATATGTCATTTATCCTCTGAATGCCTCAAAACAATCCTTTGTCCATCTTTGATAACGAGTTTTGTTTGGTTTGGGTTTTTTTTTTTTTTTTTTTTTTTTTTTTTTGTGGAACAATGAGCGTATTAACTCTTACACAACCCAAACCCCCTTTTAACATGTGAATGTCATCATCTTAGTTGCCATTCCTCAGAGTACTCCTGGGGGCTGGACTTTCGGGAACAACATTGTACGGCAAAAACATTTTTATGGTGTAAACCTGGTGAGTGAAACCATTGCCACATTTGACCCCACGCTAGGTGAAATGTTGGTTGGCATTGTGATGCTGTTCCTCTAAATTTCTTACTGCCTTCAGTAATGTCATAAAAGATACTTTGGCAAGTAGCACCGAAGTGATGTACTAGCCAAGATGTATTGCCTTTAGAGGAACATCTCCAACTCCAGTAAAAATATAATCACAATATTTTTGTGGTGGAATTATACTCCCATGTGCTTTTTTCTTCTTCATTTTTAAAAAAACATGTAGAAAATCAACTGACTGAAAAGTTAAAAACACCTTTCTTTCTCCCATGCTTACTCGTCACATTGTATTTTAGATTATTTTGATGTTCACATGGAACCTAAACAAATACATGTAATTGTGGAATGTTGTATTTCCGATTCTTCAGTATTTCTGTAAAAAGGGAAAACAACACATGTTGCAGAGTTGTTCAGTTAAGGCCTGATATCTCTCCTATATTAAAAATGTATTTTCTATGCTTGATTCTTTGGAATCCTTCCATACCAGTTATCACTGCAGGAAGAAATTGGCTGAAATCTGTATTGTACTGCTATTCATGCTGAGAAACCCTGAATTACCTAAAATACACCAAATAAAGAAGAAAACAGGAGAAAACACTCTTCTTTTTGTAATACCAATTTGACTAAGTGAAACTGGTTGCAGCTGCATGAAACTGTGTTTATGTGACTGTGATAGTAATGAGTATAGTACAGGAATTGTGAGGTTTCTTTAAGCACTTAAGAGGTCACGACAGCATCAGAAAAGGAAATACAAAGAATAAAACATATGAAGAATGGGAAGCAAACTGTTTCAACTCACAAAAGAAGGGTAAAAATGCGCTAGTTTTTATTTACAGCTGGGGAAAAAGGAAATCTATAGTACCTAGAAGGAATATTCTCTTGTTGTCCCAGACTCCTACTGTCTTTTGTACGCAGAGTACTGATCTTTGAAAGTAAACTTGTAATCGGTTTGCAGCAGACTTTCAGGGTAAATGTCCTCCTATAATTTACTAAAAGTCATTTTGAATACTTTCAGCAGAACACCAAAATAGAACAAAGAACTCTTACAGTCCTCAGTGATCAATGGACAATGTTCGTATAAAGCAAACCAGAGCAGAAAGAGGTTGATGTAGATGGATGTGCTTCCATCTCATAATGAATCACCTTGTCTAGAAATTATGTCTGACCCATGGGTTAGAATTGACCAAAGGTGTTGTCTACATGACTTTTTAGTTTTTGTATATTTTTCTCTTGCTTAGTTCCAGCAAGGACTTCAAATGGAAGTTTACATATAGAGGAATCTACAACATTTAAAAGTTGGGCTGTGGTTTCTAAGAATTTACAGTGCTGAGTTACTGACCTAAATGACCTATAAAAGGAACAGAGTCAGGCACATCAGAGCGGGATTCAGGACAGCCGGCCTGTTGAGGGATGAGGTCTAAGCTGAACAGCAGGAAGCACTAGAGAAAAGTGTTTGAACCTGATTTTCACCTAGACTCAAATGCTTATTTCCAAACTGCAGAAACCAGGATTCACAGCCTAAGTCTTCTGCTTGTTTATGATGTGTGCGCAATAGTTAAACACTATTGTTAGTTATTATAATTATTGCAATGGGTATTCAGAGAAGAATGTTAGGTACTAATGTAATGGGAATAAAATTAATTTTTTTTTTCCTTTCAGGGAAGCAAATATTTCACATACTTCCACAATTAAATTTTGAAATTTCTGACATTCAGAGGCAAAATAATTGGAGTGTTTATGTCAAAGTTTCGTTCCCTTCTTACTATCCAAAGCTTAATTTTCCCAAACAATCTTAGTTTCTTTGTTGAATATCCCATCTTCTCTGAGCATTTTTTAGTGACTTGAATAAGAAAATACACAGAAAACAGACAAGGGAATGATTTTTTTTTTATTTCTTTTACTACAGAAATAAGAAGAAATAAGAGGCACCCAGTCAGTACTCACACTGAAAGACAAAATCAGAATTTTTAGAAGTCATTGTGATAAAAAAATATAAAAGAAAAAGAAAGGAAATAACAAATATCAAACAACAAAAAGTTTATAAACACTGAAGTCAATACACAATTGTTCACAGACATTTCTAAAACTTTCTATTTTCAAGCCTAGTAGTGAGATTTTATTTGAGAGGTTTTTAAATATCAGAATCAAAGCTATGATATTAAATCGATAACTCACTAAGGTGTAGTTTTGCATTTTAAAAGCTTCCTTTTATAATTGAACTCTTTTTTTTCAGAGTTCAAGCAGTCATGGTGCTAACAATAATTTCAAATTAATACGAAGTCAGAAGAAATGCTCAGATTAGCAGCACAACATATTTGATTGTGGTTCAGTATAAATACTTAAAAATCCAGTGCAAGTATAATTATGTCTTCACTTGGTGGATCAGGAACCCTCTCTTAATTCTCATTTGGTCACTTACAAAAGTTTCTGATTTCTCTCATTTAAAAGGTGTGCCTGACCTACTGATAATGCCAAAGATCCTATAAATGTTGCTAAATTCACAGTTATTTCCTAAACAAGGGATTATCCCTGTTTTTTGTCCATGTTAATCAGCACAGCTCAGTTAGCCTTGATGAAGCATGCCAAGCTTTTCCATGGTAAGGATCTGTCTCTCTATATCATGAACCTGCTGCACAACTTTCATCCAGGCTCGTAAAAGATGGTAATAAAGAAAATTGCACAGAAAAACAAAAGCTTTGCCATCCTGTGGAAATTATTATGAAGCAAAAATCACAAGACATGATTTAAAGTAACCTCAGAGTTTGTGACCTCATATGGTTGGTTGACTCACAAGGATCAAAGGTAGGAAATAAGAAATCATTTCCATTAGAGGAGAACACTCTACTCGCCTGTAGCATGGGGTCAAACGAGGCCTTGATTCTTATCAAGACAAGTGAAGTAATTGTTTTTCATGATAAAGAAAGAACATCACTGTGGAGGATGAACTGAATCTGGAATTTATTTCATTGTCCTTTGCCAATAATACATCCGTTAACTATGGGAAGCACATTTCTATGCTGTAGAGAGTAAAAACATTCTAACCAAAACCAGCTGCCAAACATTTGCAAATCACATCTTTCATAACTACGCTAATTCAGCTTGAAATCCTGGTGACTTATTTCTGAAGTATTTGTTGTTAAAATAAATGTCCATTTTATTCAACAAAACAGATATATATTATGTTATTGCAAAACTGACGAGCATACTGGAACATTTGCTACATCTCCAGATTGCAATAGGAGGTTGTGTTGCCACATTGAGTTCTCATGACCACATCAAATCCACCTTCTGTGGTATGGCTCAACTTTCTTTAGCATGGTGAGTTGAATACAAGGTCTATTTTCTCTTCAAAGGATTTGATGGCTTGGGGCTATGGTTTTAGGAAGAGGGCTATAACACAAAGAAACTGTAAATGAAAGAGATAAGCTGTGGAGTAAAAGGTATTTTCTCAGTGGCTATCCCAAACATTGGGATGAGTTCCCACAGCAACAAAGGGCTACTGTACTGCTAACTACAGTCTATGGAGTATACTATAAAATGAGATAGAAAAAAAATAATTTAATATTTTGGTGATGCAGGAAGTGCAATAACCCATATAAAACACCTTCATGACTTCTGCAAAAATGAGTGACTTCCAGACCACACGTAGAATTGGAGCACAATAAGAAAATCAGGCTTATTTGGGAAAGATTTGTCTTGAGATTTCCAAATTATTTAAGATTGGCCTAACTCCACAGCCATGAAAATTGACTGAATGTCCTCTTAGCTTGTAACTTCACTGACATCCACTAGAATATTTTTAACAGAGGTCAGCAATTACTTTTTGTTTGTAACAAACAGATTAATATTTCAAAAATAGGTCTGTAGTTTTGTAGTTTTTAGCAGTTTTGGAAAAAAGCAAACCAAATACTTCTGGTATTCTCAGCATTTATTTTTTTTTTTTTTTTTTTTAGAAAAGAAAATGATTAGACATGCAAGTTGATTGGAATTAAATAAATGGAATGAGACAGTGTGGTTAAATTTGCAGAGCATTCTGAGCCACACTTCCAGTAGTAAAGGAGTCAAAATTGGGCATGGTCTTTCAGAAATCTTAAATTTTTAAGGCAAAAATGGTAAAAATGAAGAATCATTACAACACTGTAACTTCCCTATATTCTTTAAAACACATTTTAAAGGAAATTTGGCACTCAATGTCCATATGATTTTTTTTTTTTTAAATTTAGTTAGATAGGTGAAGAACGCAATTGCAAATATACCTTTAAATATTTCCATCTATTATCCTGAAAGTATATGCTACGACCTACATGAAAGCATATTGAGTCATGCAAAGATCCTGCCATTGACTTTTTTTGTTTCTTTTATCAAACTTTCAATCTCAATTGAGATTGAAATTCTCAATTCAATTCAAATATTACACTAGATATAAAGGAAATAACAGTTGGTTAAAAGCCTGATGATGATTTACACTGTATTATGAAATTACTGAAATTAATGAATGCTTTCAGATTTGAAATTTCTCACTGAAGTTCTAGCACCAATCCATAAGTAAACCAATATATGTATGAGGTCTTGTACCAGGAAAAGAGTATAATTTTGGCTTAAGTATTTTTCCTGGGAACCAAAAGAAAAGAAAAAAAAAATTGTGAATATCTTTTATTCTCTATATTTTTTTTTAACATGGCATGATATGATCGAGATGAGTGGGACCGAGTGGGGCCTTTTTCTCTGAACTGCTACCTTTAAACGCCAGTATTTCTAGACTGAAGAAAAAAAATCTCCATGTTCACCCTACTATATCACAACAATATGAAATCAGAGTACAGGCAGCAAAATATTCACTGTATGAAGATGGTCAGATTTTCTTTGTGTAGCAGTTGTGATTGGATAGAAGCAGAAAGGAAAGGTGGAATGTGGGAATTTGGTGAGGGAGAAAGGGAAGACAGAATTTTTCAGAGGGAAGATGACAGAAAGTTACCAGGCTCTGTGCATGACTGCTATGAAAGTGATGGTTTACAGTTAGGAGTGCCTTTGTGCAGGCAAAGTTGGCCAACACTGCTTCTCCTTTCCAGAGTCCCAGAATAATTGAGGTCAAAATGGACCTCATGTAGAGGCCTAGATGTAGAGGTCATCTAGTTCAACCATCCCCCACACACACTAGATCAGCTAGACCAGGTTGCCATGTTCAGTCACGTGACAAGCATCTCCAAGGATGGGGACAACATGACCTCTTTGGGCAATCTTCTTCAAAACTTAGGCTCATTTCTGTTCTTTACTCTTCCTGCAGAGGACTCTAAAGATTGCTGGCTATCATTAGAGCAGCTATTCAGAACTTCTTGTATTTACAACTGGCCAACATTTTAACTGATCGATCTGGCTTTGTGCCAAAATTAACAAGCCCTTTTAGATAGAAACAGATATAGTATGGACTGGGCTGTGGACAGAGGGCACTATACTGTTCAGAGTCTTAGAATGATTATTGGTTTCGTACAGTTTTGGCTGCAGGCTAGTTTCACAGAATCACAGGATTACAGAATGGTAGGGGTTGGAAGGGACCTTTGGCAATCATTTCGTCCAATCCCCCTGCCAAAGCAGGTTTCACTGCATTAGCACTGAATTGACACTGATTTTTGTCTGTCTCATGTCTTGGAGTACTTTTCCTCACAGTCCACAAATACGTCCCTAACTTTTCAGAAACCTCCTTGGATTTGGCATAGCAAGCATTGAGCTGGAGTCAGTACGTCTGGCTGGATTCAAGCAGAGTTGTTTCAAATCCATATTGCTGAGGGAATTTTGTAGCACCTGCATTGTTGGGAATTTACATTACTCAAGATCATTAGTATTTTGGATAATGGAAAGCTAACTTTGCATTCATTGAGATACATTATATTTTAGAAGGCATGGCTCACTCTTCATTTCTTCATAGAATCATAGAATGGTTTGATTTGGAAGGGACCTTTAAAGACCATCCAGACCAATGCCCCTGCAGTGGGCAGGAACAGCTTCCACTAGACCAGGTTGCTCAAAGCCCCATCCAACCTGGCCTTGAACACTTTCAGTGATGGTGCACCCACAACTTCTCTGGGCAACCTGTGCCAGTGTCTCACCACTCTCACCATAAAAACTTTCTTCCTTATATCCAATCTAAATCTACCCTCTTTCTGTTGAAAACCACTGCCCCTTGTTCTGTCATTACAGGTAGTCTTTCTCCATCTTTCATATCAGTCCCCTTTACATATTGAAAGGTCACAACAAGGTCTCTCCAGAGCCTTCTCTTCTCCAGGCTGAACAATCCCAACTCTTTCAGCCTTTCTTCATAGGAGAGGTGTTCCATCCCTTTGATCATTTTCGTGGCCCTCGTCTGGACCCAGGGTAACAGGTCCACATCTTTTGGTCCACTACAGAAACTAACATCAGCATTTTGCTAGTATGGTGCCCTATACTTTTCTACTTCTCTGGAGTGAAACAACTACTGTTATTCCCTTTCTACTGCCAGCTCATGCCTGGATATTACTTCTTTTCTACCACCTTAGCTAGTCTTTTGCTGAAAAATGTGTTTTTTTCTATACGTTTCCTGTGACTAATCTTTTTGACTTCCTGTGCCCTGCTTGGATGCTTCATAGTTTTTGTATATTTTTGGTTCTTTTCCCTTTAAACTTGCCACTGTATATCTTTTTCATTCTCCCTCACACTTCCCCCATTCTTGATTAGGAGAACATAAAATGGGACATAGTCCAAAAAAGTGCATCTGGTATATTTTTTAATTTGGCTCAGCCATCCAACCAGAAGTTGAAGAACGGAAGGATTGAAGCCATCTGGCAGCAGTAGTGTGAGGAGATACTGCTGTTTTATTTTTGTAATGGCTCCCTCCCAGCTTTGCAAACCACTGATTCTGCTATTGCCTTAATTTAAGTTACTCTTGCAGCTGTGGCTAGGTCTTTGGCTTCTCCTTATCTCCTTACACCATAGAAAGGAAGTATGAAATTATTAATTATGAAATAATACTATTATTGGTTTGATTTTTTATATGTATAACCTTTTAAAATATCATAAAAAATATAATTGCAGGTAATTACAAGGGTTTTTTTTTTGTGTATGCCTCTGTAACATTTTGCTGGATATATTTTTCTTCTTAATTTTGGACATCTATTAACATCTAAACAATAGACCTGAATAAGCTGAACATGGTACTAATTCTTTAAAGAGGATCATCTTTAAAATGCATGATTAAAATGTTTCTTACTTCTGTGCACCAGGAACAGACATACTTCTGCATTAACTTGACTGTTTCCATCTACTGAATATGACTTCAGCAAACAGTAAAAGTAGAATAAGTAGTGTGATATTTAGCTGCTATGTAGAAGAAATAAAGCTCAGCTTTTGCTTTTAATTAAACCTGTAAAATATTGGAGTCAATAGAGTTCCACTGACTTACTATTAGTCTAAACTAGTATCAGCTCCTGGAGTCAACTATGTTCACCGAGGGTCAGCCAATGAAACATTCTGCCTAACCTACAAGTGTTCCTACTGAAATTAATTGTGGTATTTGAAGAGTGTGGGTAGGATTCATTTCAATGAATTACCACTAGAAATAAGTAAGCTGTCAGGAATAGAGACATGGTTCTATTTCCTAAATGTAAGCATGTTGTATCATTGGAAACACAGCACTGATGTTATTAGACATTTACATTTGGCCAACAAATATGATCTATGAGACAGAGATCTGTGTCCTTCTGGAAAAGCAGATGCTAGCCCAACAGCATACCTGAGAGTGTCTACAACAATACTAGATACCTATGCCTGAAGTTGCCCAATTAATTTCCCTCTCCCTACAAAGGCAGTCTCATCTTCAGTGAATGATTTATCCAAGACAAAGATGATCCTGTCTCTCTGCACTGACTATGGGGGAACCAGGAGAGGTACCTTGGCCAAGATGTCCAACTCTGAAACATCTGAAGTTAAGCAAGAGCATTCTTACTTTAATTGACTTAACATTGCTTAATGGTTATAAGCATGAGTAAATGATGCAAAGATGAAATGATATATTTTACACTTCTTTTTTTCCATTTAGAAATGTTTTTTCAGCCAAAGTATGACTAGAATTAATAATATCTCTATATTAATGTAGTAAAGAGTTGGCATGCTGTAGCATTAAGGCTTGGAGAGAAAGAGAAACATGGTTCAGATGAAAAAATCTTTTTTGTTTTCTTTAATGTACTGTGAAAAAGCAATGTCACGTCTCTTTCATCATTCATGTTGAAGCCAATGACAACTTTACTGTCAATTTTATTGGGAGAATGATCTAATCTCAATATTTTGCACAAAATGAGAATGATCTAATCTTAATATTTTGCACAAAATATAAAGATAGTTGGTCATGTAAAGCTACGTAATACATACCTAGCAAAAGTTCAGTAGAAATAGAAATAAACTCTTATAACTTAAAGCACAGATAGGGCTTGCAACTCATTTGGCAAAACACCTGAATTAAGAAAAAAAAAAAGAAGAAAAAGACACAGAGAAAAAGAGAGACAGAAAGAGAAAGAGAAAGAGAGGCCTGGTCTTAATCTCTAGGCCTGTCATTTATTTCTTTCACACAAAAAGTATGGGACACAGGTGGCTGAATGTCAAAGATCATACTCTGTCTGCATGCTTCATAAGGCATGGGACAAATATATGAAACAGGCTGGGTGAACAGAAAAAATCTCAAGAAGTGGGTGCAGTTTCAGTGACCCAGGTCAAAGGTTGCATTGCTTTTGGTGTTTTACAAATGTTTGACAGATTAAATGCCCACCTCCCATGGTTAGCAAATAAGCCATGCAAGTAAGAGTATTCATAAGAAATAAAACTTCATTCAATGTCCTTGTTGTGAGGGATCAGGGTCAATTAACATGAATAGCACATGTATGCTCTCACTACACACACACACACCTTGGATTATCCTGGATTTTGGAAAACACCTACTAAAGTATGTTTGTAATGGTAGAATAACACCCTGGAGAAGGGAAAAAGGATTAGGAGCAGGCAGGTAGGATATTTAGATACCATTATCAAAGAAGGTGATAATCATATAATTTCCCATATATGTATTTGGCTCTTTGATACCCTTCTTGAGTAAAAGTCTATTTAGTGCCATTTCTGCTTTGCATTGCAATGAAAATTGGTAAAAAAGTATGTGAGACTGAAAACCCATGAAGTTTTAATACATCATAGTCCACAAACCTACAGCAGTGGTTTTCAAATTAGTTCTTGTTAGGTCCACATTTTATTCAGCCTTGTTCCCAGTGGTCATAATTTTGACAGGTAAGGTGAAATACTGTGATTATTTGAAAGAACATATTTTCATATAGTGGCAGCATATGAAGTTCTTGGTAGGCCCATGAGAGCATTGTAAATGCACTTGAGAATCAATGAACTGTATACACAACTGTTTGTACAAGTGTTGATCCTTATGTATTTCAGTACTGTGGCAATGAATCATTCCTGAAGAGGTTGTCTTATTCCTTCAAATAATGCCATAGGTGATATTACAGTGACTCTGAGATTTTGGGTTTATTTATGTCAGTCCTTTGTTTCTACCCTTTGGCAATTACTCAAGGTAGAAATTATTTTACTTGCTGATTTTGTCTTCATAGTGCATAAAAAGCTATTGGAATTATCTTGTCCAAGAATCCACGCTGGTTTACATCTTCTAAAACATTGGCCCTTACTTTGAAAATGCTTCTTAAGCCTAAAAGTAAGCTTTTCTCTGGTTCTCTACCCCCTGACGATTTCCTTAGGAAACCAGTGATGGGATGTGATTAGGATTGGACAGCATTATATGCTAGTACAGGAAAAGTGTGAATTGAGACCAGATCTGATTATGCCTATGGAAGACTTTTATTCTGTTATTCAAGGTTTTAGTACAATTTCATAAGGAAACAAGGTTTATGCATACTTACTTTCTCTTTTATCTTTTTCTCTGTATCTGTCTTAATTCTTTTATTTTCTCCTCTCCTAAAATCAAGCAAACAATAATCTACATACTGAAAAATTATAACAGGTTTCACTCAAATTGGACACAAGGGAGAGCTCTCAGGGACAAAGATGTTTCTTTAAGAAATACACAGCAAAAGTGAGGAAAAAAGATATTAGAAGTGTTGATGACTGTGGGCTGTTGCTGACTGCAGCAAAGTCTCCCTGTTACCAGACACCAAAGAAGCCACATAAAAAAGCAACTTTATGGGGAAAGTTTCAATCAAAGCTTGCAGTCAACCATGAGAAGCAAATCCATAGGAAATCAGGCTTCATGACTTGTGGTGCTCAAAGAACTTCTTGTTTCACTTAAAATGAATGAGGATTTTTTTATTTGTTAGACTTTGCAATAGAGGCGTTTGTATCAGGGCCTAATGAATTTGACCAAATTAAACTGACTCCAGTGAAAGATACCTCAACCTGTTTTGCAACTTTCCCTAAATGACTTCTTGCATTTCTGCAGCATTTTGCTCCTGAGAAGCACGTTTCATTGGCTTCATGTTCTGAGTACTGAAAATTCTGAAAACTTTCGAAGTAGAAGTTGTAACAAAGGAAGAATGTGAATGTATCCTCTATATGTTTTTAATAGGTCTCTCCATGTCAGATACATCCATGCTTATGTCTGTGCTACATGCAACAATGTAAATGAAATAAGTTTAATCACAAAAAAATACTCCAGATATTATTTTTAGGTGGTGTCACTTCTTGCAGCTGTCGCTGACAGGTTTTTCAAGAAAGATCTTCAGAAAGAGCAAAGGCCTGGAAAGCAGCAAGAATCAAAGACTGGTAACATTTGGGAACTGGCTACTGGGGAAAGAAGCATAAGAATTACGATAGTAAGAACATTTGATTATTGCTATTAGTTGTGCTCTGTATCCTACCTGTTCGTTGTAATACACCTTTTTTTTTTTTTTTTTTTTTTTTTTTTTAATTTACTACAGATTTTACAAAAGATAAAATGTATATTCACAGGGCTCAGGACAGTGGGTTGGGAGCATCTTCCTGAATAACCGTGTTTGTGTATATGTATACCTTTTATGTGCATGAACTACATGAAATTACAAAATAATTAAACAGACTATGAAAAAACTGAAGGGTATCCACCTTACTTAAGTTTCCTATTTTCAGGGAATACATTTTGCATTTATTTGAAAGAAAAAAATGTGTTCTGTTCCCTCACCTGTTTTTGTGTGTGTACGTACAAAAGAGATGAGATTTCTATACTGGGCAGATGAATAGGTTGTATTACATCTGAATGAAAGTCTTTTGATATGTTTGGCAAAAGAGTGCAGAGCTGCAACGTTTTCTCTTATTGTCAGGTATGTTTGCTCTTTCATTTCATGGACTGAAATGGCTGACTCACTGAGACTCTGGGCCTCAAGTCCAGGCCTGCAGAAAGGAAGATTTCACAGGTGCTTCTTCCTGTTCCCATGTTTTCTTTATGCTATGCATAGGTCAAATTCAGCCCCTCAGAAGGCAGTGGCCACACACAAGACCTGCTCTCAGAGAGGTGTTCCTACATCCCTTCTGCTTGGCTTAGCTAAGAAGCTTCCTGCCTAAGTGAACTGCAAGATCACCTTTACATTTAACAGCAAAATAACGCCTCCTAACAAGCTGAACATTCTGGGTAATCACGTGCTACATCTAAGTCGACCAGCAGTTTCATGGTTTTGACTGCTGCAAGACCCTGTTCTCCCAATTGTTCATGCTGCAGATGTGGTCAGAACATGCTACACCTGCCGCTCAGCACGCTCCTTTGGGTCTTCTTTTTATTGAAATGGGTAAAAGAGGGTGTGATATACACCGTGAACCCTCTCCAGTGTAATGTTGGGATGCATGGGATGCCGTTACAGTGACCATTTGAACTCAGAAGTTTGGAAGTGTTGTGGTTCACATTTTGGCCCAGCGTCTCCATCCCTCCCTCCTTTCAGGTTTCTTTCCCCAAGTAGGAGGTTTGCGGCCAGGTTTGCATGCTTTCCCCAAGTAGCATCTCCTACTGCCAATCCTGGAAGCAGAACAGTGGCCTGGATGGGCCATGGATCTAAGCCTATCAGATATTTTTATGTTCTTCTGCTAAAAATTTGTGGAAACTGCTGTAGCAGGGTAAATTAGACTAAGTATTCCATGTAATAGAATTTAAAGACAACTTTGTGAGAAAGACTTAAAAGATACATACTTGTTGAGGCAAAGTAAGTATCATCTACTAGATGGTTGTTTCCCTCCTCAACCAAAAGTAGCTTCCAAAAGTTATATTACAAATGAAAACTCTCCCACACTTTTTCATTTTAATTCTGGATTCAGCTCCAGCTCCAAAATTCCTCTCTCTGGTTGCTCACATTTATCTCTTAGTGAGTTGGAACAATATAATGAATTAAAATACACCAAGATTCAGAACAATTTAAATTCAGAAATATGTCTGGAAGCGTATATTAATAACTTACTATACTAACATGTGAGGTGATTCTTCAAGCAACAAGAATGACCACTGGTCCATAACGCAAGACTGAAAGTTTCATGCTAGGCTGAAGAAGAGAAACCCAAGGGGACAACACCACTCACGTACTTAAAAGGCTGTCGTCTCTCCTGGATACAGAGTTACAAAAAGGAATGAAAAACAGTGACATGACATTTCTCTGATACTTTCCAAATATAGAACAAGTGATATATCCTAAGGTAAAATACCTGTGTGAAAGATTATGGTAGAACACAATGCTTTTCCCCTTTGAAATTATATATGTAAGAACAAAAAGCTTTTCAAGTGTGTCTTTTTTAAAAGGATCTCTCAATCTCAGAAGCAGAATATGTATCTCAGTACATGCAAAGAAGTGTTGCCAATATAAACACATCTTTTCTCCAATATAAAAGCCAAAAAGAAAATGATCCACATAAAACAAATAAATCATTAGTGTTCACATTTACTGCTGAGTTTGAGAGGCTAATTTTTCTTCTGAAATTTTTATGTGTACATATACTTGTATGCATGAACACAGATGCATATACATAGCTGTTTGTGCATATCTGAAGGTAGGAATGATATATGTTAGTGTTAGTGTTTGAATAGTAGTGAAACAAAGTTATCCCACCATGACTTGAGAATTGTGCATTTCAGTCAACTGGTGACAGATCACAAATTTATCTCTCTCTCTTAAACACATGTATGCATATTTCTCAGTTTTAAAAAAAAAAAAAAAAATTAAGTTAAATATCTTGAAAACAAAATTGTGCAAAAGGGACACCATGATTTTTGTATTTAGAACAGAGTAAGAATGTATTTATTTTTTAGGCACACTAGGAATTCTGCAGCAGTTCGGTGGAAGAAGGATGGAAGAAGGAAGCAAGGAATGGCGTGTAATACAGGTCATATTGGTTATTACCCTAAATAATGTGAAGATACTAGATGTACATAAGAAAACACAGAATAGTCTTAATGTATTTGCTGGAGAATGTAGAAGATGAGTAGGAAGAGGAACAAAGACATCTATTATAAAGTAGAAAAACAATGCTTTACATTGACCAATAATTTTAAAACTTAGCAATTACATTCCTAAAGAATAGCAAGGAAATGTAAATAGTGTCCTTACTAAATCATTGTGTACAATTCTTTACATTCGAAAATAGAACAGCAGAGGCATAAACTGACTGAGTTCAGAAGAGACCTCTGGGAGTCATCAGGTCCAACCTCCTGTTCAGAGCAGGGCCTACTTGGATCAGGTTTATCTGGACCATCTACAGCTGAGTTCTAAATGTGACAGATATTCCACAATTTGTTTGGACAACCTGTTTGAAAATCCTCTCAGTGAATTAAAAAATTTCTCGTTCCAGCTTCTGTCCATTTCCTCTTCTGTTGTTGTTCTTCTATTTCCTGTTCTTCTGATAAGAGTCTGGTTCTGTCTTCTCTCCACAACCTTGTAAGGTAGCTGCAGAGAGCAATAAAGTCTTCCTTGACCTTGGTCTTCTCCAGGCTGAACAGGTCCAGCCTTCTCTGTCTTTCTATGACCTGAGCTCTACCCTGATTAGCTAGGTGTCCCCCCTGCTCCAGTATGTCCATATCTTTCCTGTACTGGGGACCCCAAAACTGGGCACAGTACTGAAGATGCAGACTCACATATGCTGAATACAGTGGAGCAATCACTTCCTTCAACCTGTTGGCTGCATTCTTGCTAGTACAGACCTGTATTAACTCTCTCCACAGCAGGGCACTCCCATAGCTCATGTTCAACTGGTTGTTCCCCAGGACTCCCAAGTGATTTTGTTTAAAGCTGCTTTCTAGTTGTACAGATGCACAGAGTTCTGCCTTCCCAGATTCAGGATCCTGCATTTGCTTTTATTAAACTTTATGAGGTTCCTGTTAGCCCATTTCTGTAACCTATAGAGTGCTCTCTGAATAGAAGCCCTGCACTCCAGTCTATCAGCTGGAATTTGGTATCATCTGTGAATACTCTCTTAAAAAATCAGTGAAATTAGTTTGGTTTAGTTTAACAAAACCAACCAATCTGTTATCTTTTTACTGAATATGCATTGCTGCTCTGTTCTAGATACTCAGGGGCTCCAACTAGGAACTCTGCAACACTTTTCAGTTGTGGAGGTCAGTTTGTGGCAACAGTGGAAGAAGCAATAGGTATTACTGATTGCCGTGGTTTCAGTTGGGGTGGAGTTGACTTTCTTACTAGCAGCTGGTATAGTGCTATGTTTTGGATTGGGGATGAAAATACTGTTGATAGCACACTGGTGTTTTTGGTTGTTGCTACGCAGTGAAGGCCTTTTTTGCTCCTCATACTGCCTCACCAGCGAGTAGGCTGGGAGTGCACAAAAAGTTGGGAGGGGATACAGCCAGGACAGTTGACCTCAATTGACCAAAGGGTTATTCCATACCATGTGACATCATGCTTGGTATATAAAACTGGGGGAAGAAGAAGGAAGCAGGGGATGTTCCCAAGTAACCAATACGCGTGATGGAGCCCTGCTTTCCTGGAGATGGCTGAGCAGCTGCCTGCCGATAGGAAGCAGTGAATGAATTCCTTGTTTTGCTTTACTTGAGTGTGTGGCTTCTGCTCCACCTATTAAACTCTCTTTATCTCAAGCCACAACTTTTTTCTCACTTTTACTCTTCTGATTCTCTCTTCTATCACACCAGGGGGGAGAGTAAGCAAGCAGCTGCGCGGTACTAGTTGCCAGCTGGGGTTAAACCATGACACTGGTAAATAAAGCCATGCAGAAATTAAAAAAAAAAAAAAAAAACAAACAAATTCTAAACAAATTTAAAATTTTTATTAAAAAAATAATTTAAAATTATATATAAAAAAATCAAATCCAAAACTCAAGTAGCCAGAAGAATAGGAAGTTCTCATATGCTCAGGGACCCAAGCAGCAGTATGCAGGATGTGAAAAACCTAGACTGAGTTCACCCCTCTGCATGAATGCTTTCATATCACACTTCTAAATGCTTGCCCTTAACTTTAAACTAACATAAAAGGGCTCTCGCAATGTCTTATGTTGACACTGTTCCACTGCATATACTCAAATATTTACTAGAGAGAGGCAATCCTTGTGTTCCCATCTCCTGGGAGAGTGTCCTAGTTAGAAGGCTGGAGAGCTATTCTTGTTCTCCATCTCAATGACCTTTTGAGCATTTTATCTAAAGTGGAACAGTGTCAACAGGAAAGGTTGAAATAAGCTTCCTAAGAATATCTTGTAGCCTAACTGTTCACATCTTTTTCCAATTCAGAATGGGGATTGAAACAGCGTAAATAACTTTTCAGGTAAATTGCCTAATCATCAGGAATATTTTCAAATGTCTCCCTCAATCTCTCTGCCTGGAGTAACTTTTTATAAATTACTTAAATACAAGTTGAGATAACATAGTAGAATGACACTGTTACCTGGCAGCTGGGTTATTTTGTGAGCTTAGAGACTGCTATTCAAATCTCCTTGGGCAAAGGAAGAACTGAGCTGCTGAGCAGGACATTTTATAGTGCATATTTTATCACAGTTAAGAAAAAAATGGAGATATTAAAGTTCATTTGAAATCAACTCCTTTTTAGAAAAATAAATTATCATGTGTAAACCATGTGCTCCCTGAAAAAAACAGTTTTTGTCATATATTTACTGTCAGAACATAAACCTGTCATATAAATGTTTTTCTATAGGTGTAAGCGCCTCATACCCGATTACTTCACATCATGAAGTTAGATTTACTCTGCCTCATGCAAGAAGCTAGAACTGTATTTCTTGACCAGAAATATTTTCAGTCTTAAACTGGCACCTTAGAACTTTTTCTGGATTGATGGCCTTGCAAATTGAATGATTACAGGAGATTCTGAACGGGAAACAAACCTCCAAAAGAAACTTTGCAGCTGTTGTGTACTCTATCATTTTTGAAAAAGGCCTTGGAGTTTTCCATGCCTCTCATGTTATTAGCAGTACCAGATTGGTGGTTTTGTCTGCAAGCCAGACTATAAATCATCATCAGTGTTAGGCATGATATTCACTATTAATGCCTTGTTTTCCCTACTGAAATGTCTTTTTGTGCTTATTTTCTCTTGATCCTTGGCATTCTGCTGACCATCAATCAAAAGAACAAGTTGGACTTTCCTCTCGGTCTTGCCTCAGTGAACCCCTGATTTTCTTGACCATTAACCACTCTCTGGAATGTACATTTACTGTCGGCATCTTTAAGCCCCCATATTCTTCTCTCCCAACTACTCTCCCTTCCTGGCACTGGGCTGGAAAGCAATATTTCCCATATACTGAATGAAGAGCATGTCATAGGCTGTTTGACATGGTCTGGGAGCCCACAGAAAACCACTGATGCACAACCCACTTTTATTCCACAGGCCTGTGGGAGCCTAGAGGGATAAGAAGCCTTTCTGCTAGGCCGAACACACCACCTCACACACACAAAACAAATATTCCTGCCTTTACTGTTTAATAGGTTTCATATTCATGCAGAAAAGGATTGTAGACTGATGTTTATCTAAAGATATATCTTAAGAGAAGTTTTCGTGAAATGTCGAATAAGCTTGATTTCATGCACCAGCTGTTCTCTTTACAAAAATGCAGTGTTTACTGGAGTGAGGAACAGTCTGCATTCATTATTCAGAAGCAAGGAAGTTTTGACTTTTTCTTGAGCTTCTGCAAAACCCTTCAAAGGAAAGGAAAAGGAAAATGGTTCAACACAAGTTCAGTTAGATGGTTGAATAATTCGTAGTGATATTTCCCAGAAGGCTGCTAATTCAAAGACCTTCTTTTATAAAATAGGTTTGTCAATAGGCCACTTTTCCTTATTGGACGGCTTGGTTTTCATGGGCTGAAAGCTAATACATGTTTTCTTATATTGCTTTGAGAAGGGGAAAATATGTAACATACTGTATCAGTCTGCAGTGCTATCTTAGTTGTGTTTCTTCATCACTAAAGCAAGTTATTAACTTCGCCAAGTAAGGGGCTGCCAAAAGTTTCACAGATTCATTGTTCAAAGAATTTTAACTCATTCATGATATTTATTTGTCCATACATTATCAATATAGACACAGTAGTTCTGATAAATATTTGAGCCTTGATACTAGATGTAGTCTGCATGGTTATGTGGTTCTTTGCATGCAGATTTTATTACGCTATTGCAAACTAAGGAATTGACTTTCATATGTAATTGATTTGGCATGATTTAGGTAACAGCAATACCCCTTCCAGTATTAGAAAAGTCTTGGCACCTTTGTTGCTCAGAAAGATCAGATTTCTAGGTAACCAATTAAGTGTAACTTAGCTTAAAAATACTTTAATCATGTCAAAAAAACCAGATGAAATTAATTATAATTAAGAACGTCAATAACTTTTTAGTCACGTGCCAACACTAGAGAGGGAAGCTGGACAATGAACTAGATGAGTTACCACTGCCAGTGTTGCAGTTTATACATCTAACATCTGACCACCAGACACAGTGGTACCTTCTAGATTCTTTGTTCTGCTTTGGCAATACAAAGTAGCCATAAACTTGGCTTAACTGAGCCATACAGCCAAGTTCATGACACTTTGCATTGGTACAATTATAAGCAGCAGCTGTCATGTAGCTATAAGTTTGATCTGTGCATTCTTCGATCCTTGGAGAAGTAAGGAGGGGGGTCAGCAGAAACTTGGATTTCCGCAGGGCAGAATTTGAGCCTGTTTAGGAGCCTGGTTGACAGAGTCCCTTGGGAGACAGACCTGAAGGGAAAAGGACTCCAGGAAGGCTGGATGTTTTTCAAGAAGGAAGTCTGAAAGGCACAGGAGGCAGGTCATCCCTGTGTGCTGAAAAAAAAGCTGGCAGGGAATAAGGCTGGCCTGGCTAAACAAAGAGACTTGGCTGGAACTCAGGAAAAAAAGGAGCGTTTATCACCTTTTGAAGAAAGGGGCAGGCCACTCATGAGGACTACAAGGATTTCTTATGGTTATGCAGGGAGAAAATTAGAAGTGTCAAAATCCAACCAGAGCTTAATCTGGCTACTGCTGTAAAAGACAATAAAAAATGTTTCTATAAATACATTAGCAGCAAAAGGAGGGCTAAGGAGAATCTCCATCATTTACTGGGTGTGGAGGGAAACATAGTGACAAAAGATGATGAAAAGCCTGAGGTACTTAATGCCTTCTTTGCCTCAGTTTTTCTCCAGGTTCCCAGCCCCTTGAGCTGGAAGACAGGGACAGGGAGCAGAATGAAACCCTCATAATCCAAGGGGAACTGGTTAGCAACCTGCTACACCTCTTAGGCACACACAAGTCTATGGAGCTGGATGGGATCCACCTAAGGGTACTGAGGGAGCTGGCAGTGGTGCTCGCTGAGCCAATCTCAATCCTTTATCAGCAGTCCTGGCTAACTGGGAAGATCCCAGTTGACTGGAGGTTAGCAAATGTGATGGCCATCTACAAGAAGGAGCAGCTGAGGGAACTGAGGTTATTTATTCTGCAGAAAAGGAGGCTGAGGGGAGACCTTATCGGTCTCTACAACTACTTGAAAAGAGGTTGTAGTGAGGTGGGGGTCAGTCTCTTCTCCCAAGTAACAAGTGATAGGATGAGATGAAATGGCCTCAAGTTGCCCCAAAGGAGGTTTAGATTGGATATAAGGAAAAATTTCTTCACTGAAAGGGTTATCAAGTATTGGAACAGGCTTCCCAGCGAAGTTGTTGAGTACCATCCCTGGAGGTATTTAAAAGGCACGTAGACATGGCACTGAGGGACACAGTTTAGTGGCGTATTTGGCAGTGCTAAGTTAATGGTGGACTCAGTGATCTTAAAGATCTCTTCCAACCAAAAGGATTCTGTGATTCTAGGCCTTTGCCTCCTCACATTTTGTGATTTCAGGAAATGAAATGTGTTTGTAACTCTATTAGAGAAATCTTGCAGATGCTTGCAGCAGGTGTTAAGTATTCATTCTTGAATTAGCCCATATATGGAAGTCCATATGTGGCAATAGTGGGTTGTAATTTAGAGTGGGATTTCTGTCTTGCAAATTTAGATATCTAAGCACTGAACTCTGAGCTCATCTCCCTAATTTCCCTCTGTAGTGAGTGGAAAGAAATAAGCAGGGGGTGTTCTTTTATCTCTAAGTCTCTATTTTAGCAAGAGCTGAACTGCCTTTTAGAGTTGCCTATTACAGGGAACCTACATAAATTTATTCAGATTTAAATTTCTAAATTTTAAGTATCTAAATTTTAGATTCCTATCTTATTTTAGTTTCTTATGACTTGGAGCCTTGTTGAACAGAAAATCATTAAATGGCCAGCACTGAATTGGATCAACTACAAGGTTATCTTGCAAGAAGAAACATTTTACGCCACAAGAATTTTCTGTTTGCTTCTCTTTGTTCCTTACTGAGCACATTTCGTCCATAGCAGGGGGAAAGGAATTCCTAGTCTCTTCATCTGAATTTCTATCAGTCCTACAGAGAATGTGACATTCAGTTCAATTCCTAACAGGCACAGCTGAGAATCACTAAGTTATTCATATGCTGTTCTTCTTAGATGGATATATTTCTTTGAAGGGTTTATATATATATTTTTTAATATAGATATTATCTTTTTCCTCATTCATCACATTTTTCCTTACATGGTGACTCGTATTCTCCTGCTCTGAAAGTATAATTTTCAGTGAGAATATGATAATAAAATAGCTCTCATATCTTTTTAAAAGTTATATTAATAACAGGACATAAAAGAATGACCTAAATTCTCCTTATACATACAGAGCTTTGTCATCATTAATAAAGAAGGTTTATTGCTACAAATTACATTTTCTTTTAAATCCAATTTAATAGCGGAAAGTTATCTTTTATTAAAGATACTGTTTTTCTTTTGAGGCTAGGAAAGACCATACTAATAAAATTTCCATGGACTTCTAGGCAAACTTACTTGCATATAGACCAGATGTATATTCTTTCTTATACCATAGATTTGTTGAGTTATTTGCACATAGACAAAAGATTAAACTAGCCAAATTAGGTAACATTTACTTCTGTTTCTTTTTCCATTATATGAAGTAAAGTTAGTGAAGGAAAGAATATGTGCTCACTTAAGAAAGCCTCCTCTGTTTCTTTAATTTTCTGTAGAAAAGACCTTGCTAAAGAGAAATCAACCATAGACACACAGCATGTCCTTTGTTGCCCGAATGCAGATGGTCCACTGGATTAATTTCTTAATAATTTTTTGTTGTATAGATACATATACATTTTTTCCTCCAACTGGTTAATTAAAAAAACCAACCAACCAACCAAACAAACAAACAAAAAAAAAACAAACACAAAAAACCCCAAAAACCACCTCCAACAAAACCTCAGAAGTTAAAAATGAAAAAAATAATTTTGTCAAGCTCAGGATCAAAGCTACCACATAGTCTTAGTTCTGAGAGCACTTTGTTGGAAAGGTACCCACTCAGAGAACAATCCCTTGTTCCCATACTAGAAACGGCAGATCAGTTTGCATCTACACTGCTCAGTGATAGTCCCCTGAAGAATAGACTGACTGTGTTTTCCTGCATTGGCCTTTTCTTGGGCCCACCTAGCAGGACCCAGAGACACAAAAATTATTTTTATTCGAGATTTTTTTTTTTTTTTTGAGGGGTGGGAGGGTGTGGGTTTTGTTTTTGGTTTTTTTTTTTTTCCTTTTTTGTTTGTTTTCTTAAAGTGTCTGAAATAATGCAAGGGCTCACCAGAATAATGCTCTCTAATGAAGCAGAGCATATGTTGCATGTTTTAGAGAATGATATGAGAGCACCTGGGGATGCTGGAGTGTGAAAGACCTGCCAAGAATGGTGTTGGGTGACTGATCAACCAGAGGTGCAAAACTCCCTTCCACTTCCTGCATGTAGTCCATGGAAAAGTCTTTTCCCAGAACAAGTAAAAAACTCTATGTTTCATTCTGAAGAAAACTAATTGGTTTGTTCCAAGAGAGAGCCCAGGAGTTAAGTTGTCTGTGTAATGGGGAAGATTTGGGGATTAGGATCTGAACCACAGTAAAGTGGCAAAGTAAGCTATTTGCCTTTGTAGGAGTAGCTATTCCTCAGTCTCCACCCCTGGGAAGTAAATAAAGTTTCAAACCTAAAGGTTACAGGTCAAAAAGGAGCTCCAAGTAGAAAGAGACATTTGTTATTCCTCAGTGTTAATTTCTGTGCCTATACCACTGACATTGGACTTTGCCTACCTGATATTTTCACTGCATTCCTCCTTCTTATAATTATTTACTCTCTTTTTCTTACCTGTTCATTACCTTGAAAACACGGTTTTCAGTTTGTGAAGAACTTGTTAAATGCAAATTCTTACTCTAAATGGTTCCATGATAACTTCTGAATCGGAACCTTAGACAAAATACATCGGTTCATCCTTCCTGTGGCACCCAAAAATGTACATGTCCAGTAAGTTGTATCACTGATTTTGATTATATCAAATATCTTTGATGTTGTTTGGTACATAGATTAAATGACCACTTCTTTAGATTTGCCCATGAAGGTTAGATCAACTTGTATTCCCCAAAACAGACCATTTCCACAGCTGGCATGTATCAGCATGGCTCCCTGGAAATTCCTAGAGTTGTACAGATTGACAACTGAGGATCTAGCCAAGTAAGGCTGAAATGTTGACTAAAAATAAAACCAAACCTGCATGTAAAAGGCTTTTATATTTCACTTGAATGAAAAATGGATCTAAAAATTGCAAGTTTTCCGTGATCCAGAGGACAGTTTTCTTTGAGGGATGGTATTCGGACTGACATGATTAACTGGTCCTGGTTTGCCAGATGTCTTTAAGTTTGACACTAACTGCTGGGTATTTAAAACTTCACCAAGACAAGAGGAAAAAGTGGATCCTTGGTGTTGTAGTTATTTGTCCTTCAATATTCACTTGGTTTATTTTTATTCTACCAAGAAAATCAAAATATAATCTCCAAAAAGACAAGTCTAAATTTTTGTCCAAAGTGATCATCACATTTCAAATGTTATTTCTCAGGGGGAAAAGAATTACTATTTTGTTTTCTTACCCTAATCAATGAAGCAGAATATTCTAAGAAAGCAACTATATAAAATAGCTCATTACTCAGATACCCAAACACAATAAATTATTCTGTAATTCATGAAAGATTTGGTGAATAATATGGCAGAAAATGATGCCAAGTTATGGAAGCTTGAACAGTTTCCCCCTCCCCTCCCCACCCTGACCCCACGCCCCCTCCCGCCCCGAGGAAGCTGTGGAACCTTTCTAATAAATAAGCCACTTCACATATCTCCTGTTAACTGATATTATTTCTACCGGAATAAGTTGCAAACCAACAGCTAGTAGAGGCCAGCCAACTATCAGACATAACCTGTATTGACTGAACTGAGTTGTTGCTCATGAATGACAAGAAATAACTTTTGGGAGATCTGATGGAAGGTTGTTTTATACTCAGGTTGGAGCTCTGAATATTCAAAATTGGAGATATTTATGTGCTTTTAAAAGCTTTAAAACTAATAGTGACATGAGGTAATAAAAATCCATAGAAATGAACAATTTACGACTAATAAAAGGTGGCCTTATTCTTGAAGACATGTAATCCCCTAATTATCCACAAAATCTTGGATGAGATGTTAATTATTTGAGTCCTTACCATTTGCCAGTATGTTCTTGGCAGACCTTTTAGTGGTATCAGCAGGAAAAAAGGAAATGAGCTGGAAAGCATTAAAAAATAATACTCAAAATAATATTTAGGTATGTGATCCCGTTATGAACTTCACATTGAGCTATTTAAATGCATTCACTAACTGCATAACAAAGAGGTAACAGGCTGTACCAAAAAAAGGAGGTTTTAATGTGGTCAAATAGCTTTTAGAACATGAGTTCAGATTCTTTTTCTTTCAAGTTCATGTAGAAGTAGCAGTGAGGAATTTGCCTTTCTAAAGATCATCTACTGGACCTGCCATTTGGACAATTGGGTTGAGTCTCCATTGTATTACAAGTGAGGCAGTCTTTTATTTTCCACAGCTGCATATGGCTGCATTGTTAACTGTCTAAGAGACAGTAACCAGCTCTTTGGATCTTATGAAGACACAGGGCACTTTTTAGTCATAGCAAAGGAGGCAGTTCTCATCATCTATTAAGTGATGTCCCCTCTCCATGGGTGTTACCACTTCTCATTGTTTACCAAAGTAGCCCAGAAAGGAGTCCTTCCTATTTATTCGCCTGCTCCAGAGTGCTGAAGACCACTCTGTTGCTCAAAAACCTTTTATAAGCAAAAGAGAAAACACATCTTATATGAAAAGAGGTTATTGCTAGTATAATTGAAATCTTAACAGTCTAATCACAGAATTATTATTAGTCCAGATCTAATTATTACAGGAAAAAAAAAAAAAGAGAAAGAAAAGAAAAACCAAATATTATTATAGAAATTTTTATTATTATCATAGCATCATAGAATGGTTTGGGTTGGAAGGGACCTCAAAGATCATCTAATTCCAAGCACCCTGCCATGGGCAGGGACACCTCCCACCTAGACCAGGCTGCTCAAAGCCTCATCCAGCCTGGCCTTGAACACTTCCAGGGATGGGGCATCCACAGCTTCCCTGGGCAACCTGTTCCAGTGTCTCACCACCCTCACAGTAAAGAATTTCTTCCTCGTATCTAACCTAGAATTAACTTTTTTCAGTTTAAAACCGTTAGCCATCGTACTCTCGCTACACTCCCTCATAAAGAGTCCCTCCCCATCTTTCCTGTAGGCCCCCTTCAGGTACTGGAAGGTTGCTATAAGGTCTCCCCAGAGCCTTCTCTTCTCCAGGCTGAACAACCCCAACTCTCTCAGCCTGTCTTCATAGGAGAGGTGCTCCAGCCCTCTGATCATCTTCATGGCCCTGCTCTGGATTTGCTTCAGCAGGTCCACGTCCTTTTTATGTTGGAGGCCCCAGAGCTGGACACAGTACTCCACGTTGGGTGTCACGGGAGTGGAGTAAAGGGGAAGAATTACCTCACTCCCCCTGCTAGCTATTTTATTATTATTATTATTATTATTATTATTATTATTATTATTATTATTATTATTATTTATTACTACTACTAATACTAATCACAGGAACACAGTTAAAATTAGACCCACAATTGCTAGCTTCTAACCCTCTTCTTGGTATGATGTTCACTTTTCCTGCTCTTTGGCGTTCTAACATTGATAGCTTTAGTCTAGTATGTGTGGGGTACAGTGAATTGGAAGCACCCCGATTCCTCCACCAGGAGGACTATAATGTTAATGTTTTCATCTTCCTTACTCTAGGATCCTCTTTTTGTTTGCTAACGTTGCTTCACAGCTTTCTGTTTCTTCACTTGTCTGCAAGTTCATGGTGAATCCAAATTTACCGTATATAGCGCATTTTACATAATCAGGTACTTGTTCTTTGTTCTGCATTACCGCTAAAGCTGGTTTTGTTGAGCTCCAGATCTGCATTTTTTTAAAGTGACCAGTGGTGAGTTTAGAACTATGGGGTCTCCAGCATCAGTCTGTACTTGGACTCTAATCATCCCGTGCCTGTACTCCTCCTGCCTCTCGTGTCCCCGCTTCTCAAATGCCTTTCTTTTTTACAGTGTAAATTGCACTTTGGTGAGCTCACAATTGTTTTGGATGTTTTCTTCTTTTTTTTTTTTTTTTTTCCCCATAAACTGTATTATTTACTTTCTTTTTCACAGCTTTCTTTTCTCACTTCTGCTTCTTTTTTGTCAATGCAATGTAGGTCTGAGTAAAGCAGCGTATTCTTTTATCAGCTTCTCTGAAGGTGGCTATTAGTCAGGGGTAATCCTATTTATTCTAATAAGTATCCTTTGACTAAAAGTACATTTATCCTTCTTCCACGAATTTGATTTTGCTTTCTTCCATATGCAGCTGATGACAAATCCTGTCAATATCACTTTGCTAGTTTCAGTCCATTATGACTTTGATATATTAGGAGGAAGGTTCCATTGCTTCTTGTAATTTGTTCTATCATTTATACTTGTGTACTTTTTTACAAAGTGCTTTCACAAGTGAACAGCAATGTAGAAGCCAACAGAAAAAAAAAAAAAAAAGCCAGACTGAAAAAGAAAGTGAATAATTAATGAAATGTGTTTGATTATTTGATTATGTGTAAATTACTTCTTATACTACCCATAAGTAGCCTGAATTATCAGTGTGAACAAAGGAAACATGGGAGAAGAGATCACAAGGCATGGTTACATTCCAGGCTTACTTGTAAAAATCACTGTGGGAAATATTGTGAAAAGCCTTCGCTTTGAATTTATAGGTCTCTAATGAAATAGGAGCCTGTTTATCCAAACTCCAAAACAAAGTAGATAATATATACTCTTAACTTTGCACTGATTTTGCAGCAGTAAGAACCTGTTAGGTTAGGTTGTTATGAAACTTAGATTGTAGCTGATATAGTCACTTGTGTCCCTGACATAAATCCCACTAATATTCAGGAATCAACAAATGAACTTTAGAAAACCCCAATTTCTCTAAAAAAATATATATAACCTAATTGTCTGAATGTATGCTAAATAAAACACTTTTATATTCTTCATAGATTAAGGATATATATAAATATATATAAACATGTAACTCCCATCAGTTTCCTAACTTTCAGTCTCTAATGGAGTGCTAATTAACAAAACGTCCTTATCAACTGAGATGGGATTGGATCATTCTGCCCATCTGAACCCTGTGATCCAAAGGGGCCCAACTCCCTACTTACTAGTCAGACAATATTTGCTCATCTTCCCTTCACGTACATATGGCAGAGGAATGTGAGAAAATTAAGAGTGTATGTTACAAATTACAACATAATTCAGAACCTTTTGAGGTTGTAGTTAAATTTATCTCTGGCAAAACTGAAGGTGTCTGGCTTTCTATACAAAAGTATAGAGCGCATCCTTCAGTATTTTTAGGAATAGAGCAAGACCTATTTCCACACAAAAATCTTTATTGGTGGCTTGGTTAAATCCTTCACTAAGTTAAAAAAAAAAACAGATTTTAGTAATTATGTCTTACTTGACAAACAATGCTTTAAATGACAGGAAATAATATTTTCTAAAATAGAACATGTTTCCTGACATCAAAACCATTGAAAATAAGTTCTAGAGGGTTCACAAAAAGCTTCCAATCCTCTCATCCATAACATGACTTGCCACAGACCTAAATATTCTGACACTCCTACCCTTTCCTGCCAGTAGATAGGAAACCTATATTATTTTTATCTGTCAAGTCTATATTTAATTTTCTCCTTTTAATAAACTGCTTACATCCCTTTATGTAAACTTTATGTTTTTAATAAGAGTGATCAGATATAAGGAGAAAACTGACCTCTGAAAGGATGAGTAATTGCCATTTAATGAAAAGGAGGATTGTAGCAGTGCTCTTTCCCCGTAAGAGCTATATTAAAACAGAGAAACAAACAAACAAACAAACAAACTAACTAACTAACAAACCAACCTATTGAATTTGATCAAGAACTTATATGACTGGGTTTGGTGGGATTATCTGAAGCTTTCTGAAGACATATTTGGCTTCTTTGGAAAATATTAGATACATTAAATAGAAGACAAATCCTCGCATTTAAAATGAGGCTGCAATGCTTCACGTAATTTGGAAGAGGAAAGTTAGCATTCTACATCCTTCTGTTACACAATAAGTTGCTTCATCTCTCTGGACTATATTTCCTGTTATAAACCACTTTTGCTGTCTCCTAGCCAGTTCATGTGGCTCAGTTATCAATGGCAGAAGTCTCGAGAAGGCACTGAGCCAGGAATCAAACACCTTCAGCGCACTATGGCACCACTTTGAATCACAAGAGGTCTGCTTTCAGTTATGAAAAAAACATTGTCCAATTGTCTGAAAACTGAAGAATTTGCTTTTCAGACCTTTGTAGAGATATTTTTTTTCCCCCCAGACAAAGCCATATTTAAAAATAAAACCATGTTTTCTCAAAAAACCAAAAAAGCAGTTTTCCAATGACCCAAACAAAGTTAGGGACATTTCAGTTTTCCTTCATTTAAAAAAACATAGTCTTGGTTATGACAAGTAATAGAAACATATTATAATTTCTCACTGAACACAACAAACTGAAAAATGGATGTTATTTTATACTTTAGGAATCACAAATATATCTTTTTCCTATGCATAGGTAGTAATGGGAGACTGACAGTCCATTAAATCCCAGTGAGAAGTTCCTACTACAGTAGGACAGGAATACTACAGTAGAAGTTGATTATTATTGAGAAAAAAAAAAAAAAAAACAAAAAAAACCCCAAACAAAACAGCTTCTCCATAGAAAGAAATAAGATAATCATATTGTACTGAAAATATCATAGCTACCATGAAGATGAAGAGAAAAGCAAGAAGAACACCTAATAGATGTCAATACTGTGGAAAATTTTACCAAAGGAACTTAATTCTAGGTAGATGTAACAGTAGCTTGAAGTAGAATTTACAAGTTTTTATTATGTCTGGGTGGGGTTTTTTTGGTGTTTTGGTTTGTTTGTTTGTTTTTTTTTTTTTTTTTTTTTCCTTGAGGGGAAAGGTTATCTGCAAAGGCTTTTGGGAATATCAGCTGCATAAAGCTTGAAGTGATTGCATATTCATTGCAGCTAAAGAAGCACTGTTGGAGGAGTGATCAGTGATTTAGGTTGTTGAAATGCTAAAATTCCAACAAATCTCAGAGAAACAAGTTTGTCGTAAAAACCTTCTTGACACCTGAAGTACAGTCCTAAACACTAAGCTTTCAGTATGTAGCTTGGCTAGAGGAACACACAAAATTTGAAGCCATTAAAAAACAAACAAAAAAAAAACCACCACGAAAAAATTCCCTCTTCTTTCATTATTTGGTTTCTTTCTAGTAAAACACACAGTCCTGAAACTTTTTTCTGGCTTTTAATAGTAATATAATAATGTTTGCATTTGCCTTTCTCTTCTTACACACAGATCTCAAGTGTTTTACAAAGACGAAGAATCCTGAGTGGCTCCACTCTACAAGAAGTGCACTGAGGTTAACTATGCTATATTTCAGTCTTCTTGTGGAATGAGCTGAAAATCTGTGTGTAACTGTTTCCCACATGTGTTATTTGTGTTTTCAGTCTGTTGCGTGATTGTTTGTAGGACAGATTGCCTATTCCTGTTCCATTCCATGTCTCCAGGCCCCCTCAGAAATGGAAAGGCTACTTCTCAGTGGAGTTCTGGGGTTAACTATTTTAATACAGCAGAAATAAAATAAAATGAAAATAGTCAGCCACAGGGAAAAAGCATGGTGTTTGAGAAAAAAAGTTGACATTTTGCTGCATTTTTTCAGTTCCTTTCTTAGGCCCATCTTCAGCTTTCAAATAATTTCATTATTTATGTCTCAAAGTGAACTCTATACATGGACCAAAAGGGAAAAATGTGTCTGTTTTCAGTTATTGTTATAATTTGTTAACTTATTTTTTACTTTAATAATGTTGCTAGTCAGTACTAGCGTATATATATGTGACAATGTCACAGTGCAACCTGAAATCCATAAGTTGTTTCACAAAGCATGTAACATTAAAATCTTCATATGATATATTTTCAGATGACAGAGAAACTTTAAAATAAAATGTCAAGTAATTTAGATTTTACAGTGATAGATCCTCAAGGCCCTTATTTTTTTTCCTACAGGAGTCTGAAATAAAAATAAAAATGTACTTTTACCATCACTTGGTAAGTATCATCCCTCTTATTAACCTAGCACTCAGTTTGATGCATATAATTAATTTTTAAAAATGTGATGAAGTAAAAACCTTAACACTTTCAGAAGGACTGTAAAATCTGCAATGAAAAAAAGGTATGAATTAACAGATCCCCATATAAGAAGCTTTTCTTGACTCATTTTCCTTTTTTCCTTCCTAAATGGAATTAATTTAATTTGAAATGATTTAGCAAGGGCTTTTCTTTGCTATACAGGGCTTGAATCAAGCCCAACTATCTGGAGGAGTATTTTCAAAGATAAGAACAGTTACTCAGTTTTGAAAAAATATTCTGATCTTTTGTTATTTATCTTTGTTTTTCATTTTTGCCTACACCAAAAAAGTTGTTTTTTCAATTATTCTGTGATTTTTTTTTTTTTCTGTAATCATCCCAAAGGGAAATAATGCCTAAATTGCGCTTCACCCCCCACCCTCCCACCCCCCACCTTATTTCTGTATTATATTAGTTTTTCTCACAGCTCAATTTCTATGTGGCTCCATTGGGTAAATATATATTTTTCCTAAAACAGAGGTGATTACATGGTCTACATGCTGCTATCTTGGATGGGATTTATCTCAGGAGTAATCTTTTTGGAGATAATTGCACTTTACCTCTCATCACCAAGTATGCTTGAAGCATCTTGAAACACAGCATGGCATTCTTCTGTTATGGAACTGCTCCTGAAGGCTCTGATTCTGTATCAACATATGCATACCTACTTTTCTCTGCTATGTAACCCTTTCTATGTTACTCAAACGCTAGACTGAAAAGAATAGTGGTAGTCCATTGCAATTGCATAGCTAGCCAACAATGAGTAATTTAATTAGAATTCACTATCATAATTCTAATCAAGATAAGATAATATGGCGCTAAACTGGATATAATTATGTCATTTTAATGCTGAAAAGTGGCCAAATGCCATCAGTTTACATATTTTTATATATATATGTGTGTGTGTGTGTACGTATACATGTAAATATCATAGACACATAGAATACCAAGTTGGAAGAGACCTCAAGGATCATCTGGTCCAAACTTTCTTGGCAAAAGCACGGTCCAGACAAGATGGTCCAGCACCCTGTCCACCTGAATCTTAAATGTATAATGTCGGGGAAGCCACTGCTTCCTTGGGGAGATTATTCCAGTAGCTGATTGTTCTCATTGTGAAAATTTTCCTTTTGTGTCCGATCGGAATGTCCGCAGGAGTAACTTGTACCCACTACCCCTCGTCTTTTCCATGTGACTCCTTGTAAAAAGGGAGTCTCCATCTTCTTTGTAGCCCCCCTTTAAATACTGGAAAATGGTGATAAGGTCTCTCCTAAACCTTCTTTTCTCAAGGCTGAACTAACCCAGTTCCCTCAGCCTTTCCTCATATGATAAGCTTCCCAGTCCTTTGATCATCTTGGTGGTCCTTCTCTGGACCCTCTCCAGCCTGTCCACATCTTTTTTTGTATAGCGGGGACCAACACTGTATTCCAGGTGTAGCCTGATAACTGCTGAGTAGACTGGGAGACTCCTTTATCTCTGCTGCTGATGCCCTTGTTAATGCAATCCAGCATCCTGTTGGCTTTCTTTGCTGCAGAAGCACACTATTGATTTATACTGAGCTTGTTTTCCATGAGGACCCCCAGGTGCCTTTCCACAGAGTTGCTCTCCAGCCAGGTAGATCCCAGCCTGTGCTGCACTCCTAGATTATGTTTTCCCAGGTGCAAGACCTTAGTTGTCCTTGTTGAACTTCATAAGGTGCTTGTTAGCCCACTTTTCCAGCCCATCCAGGTCTTCCTGCAGGGTGGCTCTTCCTTCCAAAGAGAAGTTAGGTATCATCAGCAAACTTCTTCAGGATACACTTGATTCATCCAGGTCACTTATGAAGATATTAAATAGCTTTGGGCCCAGTATTGATCCCTGGGGGACCCCACTTGTGACAGGTTGCCGTTTTAAAAAAGAGCTACTTACCACCACCCTCTGGGTGCAGTCTGTCAGCCAGTTCCCCACCCACTGCACAGACCAGGTGTCTAGACCATAATGCATCAGTTTCTCTAGGAGGAGGCTGTGGAGAACTGTGTTGAAAGCCTTGGAGAAATCTAGGTAGACAATGTCCACCTCTTGCCCAACATCAACCGAGCAGGTTACTTTGTCATAGAAGGCAATCAGGTTTTTCAAGCTCGATTTTCCCTTGGTGAATCCATGTTGGCTTTTCGCAGTCACATGTTTCATTTGACTTGTGATGGTCCCCAGGAGGATTCATTCCATAACTTTCCCATCAGGGACTGATGGGCCTATAATTTCCTGGATCCTCCTTTAAGCCCTTCTTGTAGATGGGTGTGACATTAGCCTTCTTCCAGTCATCTGTATTGTCTCCTAGTCTCCACAACTTCCCAAAGACTATGGAGAGTGGCCTCACAATGATGTCATACAGTTCTCTTAACACCCTCGGGTGGGTAATGTCAGGGCCCATTGATTTGTATTTTTATACATATATACACACACACACACACATATACATGCATGTGTGTGTACATATATATATATATAAGTCTAAACAAGAAGGTTTCACTAGTTTAGGAAACCCAGTTTTTCCAGTACAAATTGCCAGTATGCCTGATCTGTCATGTTTGCTCTATAAGTACCCAAAATCCCTCTTGTCCTTAGATATATTCCATACTTGCCGAACACACATAATTACCATTTGATTCCACCCTAAAGCCTAGAAAATGGCCAGTCTATTTCTTTAACTATGAAATAAAAGTTGGGTTTTTTTCCTCTGGTCAATACTTTATCAAATGGTGCATGCTTCACCCTTAAGTACATCATGCATATAGGGGGTGATTAGTCTGGACGCAGACACCTGCATTGTACCAGCTTTTATAAGCCTTTTTCTGTAGTATGAAGCACATTCCCAACATGGATTATGGACTTTGCAGCTTTGCTGTTTTGGGGCATTTTGGAATTAAAGGGCAAGATTTTGGAGCTCCATTATGCCTGACTTCCTACTATAGGACTCCATCAACTGTGCAACTTACATCTACCTGGTAAAAGCCACGAACACCTCCACGATGTGGGAATCTCACAGAGAGAAAGAAGCAGATTAAACAATTTGTTCAAAGCAGAACTGCAAACATTTAACATGTTAAATGTTCCATGACAGATTTAACAGTTACAACTGCTGGTCCTCATTTCTGTACTTGAACCAAGATTTTAAAGATTGAATTCTAGAGAAACATAAGAAAAATAATAAGGATGCAAACCTCACTAAAGGATGGATTCATAACTGGCCAATATTTGTAGATTATTCCTTGTTTTACTCAAATCATTACTCATCCCTAATTTCAGCTTTCAGTCAGGGAAGTACTGCTTGCCTCTCCCCTTCCAGGTGCATTATTGAACATAAAAAATTAAAGTTTTTGGAACAATATTTTTTCCTGCCTCAATTCATTTAACAACAACATAATGCAAAAACCTTTTTGTCTGACTCTTGCATATTTGAAACAACAACCTTTCCTTCTTGTCCCCTCCCCCACCAATTTGATGGGACTCTTAACAACTGAAGCCAAAAAAAGATACTAATTTGTTCAGACATAACCATTACGATCTTCAAACATAGCTTATAAATTGCATATAATTTGAAAGCTTTACTGGGATGATATGCACCTGCAAATTGTTAGCTAACACCCACAGACACATTTTATGGCTCATGCTCTGGTCTTTTAACAACTCACATTGCAGGCAGCTGGAAGAGTCTAGGAATGGTGAACGCTTGAAATTTGTCCTAAGTGGTGTTGACATTACAGTGATTGAAAGATGCAGCAGCTCCCCTTCCCCTTAAAAAGTTGTGCTTTTTTTTTTTTTTGCTTTTTTTTTTTTAGGGAAAAGTGCCTCCTATCCAATCCAACAGAAAAACAAAAACAGACAAAGCGATATCTCCAGGACTGCAAATCATAGCCAACAATACAGCTGCAAAGTTATAAAACAGCCCCAGAAGGACTGATGATTATCATTATCTGGCATCCTTCCAGGCTTAATGGCCTCCTCCTCATTGGAATAATAAAAAAAAAAAAAAGCTAAAATGTCTTCCACAAGTCATGCTTTTTTGGATATCTCCAGTGTATCTGTATGAATGGGAATACTGAATCTATGGAGTTTTTGGGCAGGGAACCACAGCCTTTTGCTATAATATGAAAAAGGTTAAGGTACATAAGACTTCTTCATCTTTTTTTTTTTTTTACATGTGAAGACTAAAAAAAATCATTTTGGAGTCTGTTGGAAAAAATAATGAATAAAAATCAACAATCACTTCCCTGCACAGCCTGGTTCTAAAGGTGTGTAATGCAACATAAGATCTGAGTGCTTTTAGATGACTAAATTCTATTATTATATTCCCTTAGAAGTATGTATTGCCTGAATTTTTTCATATTGTATCTAAAATATAGTAAATACATACATACATACATACATAGCAAATGTTCTGTTTTGTATTAAGCTGTATAAAATCAGTAGCTGAGCTGACTGCAAAACTCCCATGGATGTTGATTTTCTTATCTCTTAAACATACATTTTGAGTTAATTTGGCCATAGTCATTCCATATGTACAAGATTTGCAAATAATGAATATCAGAGAAAAACTTAATAGAATTAAACTTGTTTTCAAAAAATGAAATAGGAATACCTTAAACTTTTTTCTCATAAGTTTAGAACTTAAAAGAGAGATTTTCATGAAACTTTTAAACTGTCACCTAGAATTTGAAAGAGAAATATATCACCTTTCTTGCACGTCATAATTTTAAAGATGCTACAAAATGTCGCAATTCTTTGTAGCAGATATATTTTTCTATATGGGAAATAAATATTTTTTTCTCAAAAGAAGATGATTCAGGAAAAAGACATAGTGAATTGACTACAGCCACTTGGAAAGCCTAGAACAGAGATTCTATGTGCATCTTACGGAACCATCCATGACAGAGCAGAGAAAGAATAAGGAGATGAGACAGCAGATGATAGCTCATTTGATTTGACCTGAATAAAAGTTGTAATGTTTCTTCATTTTAAGTTATATTCTGTGGTGAGGGTCTGAGTGTGTCAAACACACTGAAAGCTTTGGCCTCCCCAACATGTGTTACACTCACACCACTGAGAACCTCTTGGGCCACTAGTACTTCCAGATGAGAATAAAGTAGAAACCTTCTTTTCTGTCTTTTTTTTTTTTTTTTTTTTTTTTTTTTTTAATAACAACTGTGGAATTGGCAGTAGCATGGGGTTTATTTTAGTTCCAACTTGCTTTAAATGCTCTCTCAGTTTGTTATGTGGTACAGCATAGTTTTGTAGCTTAAACATACTTGGCAGATCTGCTCCTATTTGTTCAAATTGCCCCCCACCCACTACATCCATAGCTAAACAACACTGAGCAAATACTTCCAACTGTCTTCATACCGGGCCAGAGGTCATCCCAATCGGAAAACAGGGGCTTCAGATGGTATTTCCTTTACGTCAGCTAATTACAACCATATGTTTTCTGTGACAGAAAGGGAGGTATGTAAGTATCAGACCCATTAGCCAGGTTAATTGGTCCTTCCACAGCTGATACTCTCTGTGTAGCTTTTGTCCTGCAGTTTAGTATAGTCTGTGCTGCCTGGTTTTAATTATTTCGTTGTTGCTTCTGCCCCGTTATTTTGCTTATTGCCAGCAGTGATTTGTAAGCCATGATATGGGGATTCAGCTATTTATGTCTAATAGCTAGGACAATTTTCTCTCTACTGAATCTTGCTGGGCAATTCCTGGCTTTTTCCTGACATTGCCTTTGTTAGGATGGAAGATTTGTAGCATAAACAGAAGAGAATACAGGACGATGACAGGGAAGGCACAACATGTATTCATCCAATTGGGGCGATGAAGAAGAATTTGGCAATTCATCACCGGCATTCCCCTCAGGCTGTTAAATGAAGAAAATACAGTGATCTAGATGATCTCTTTGGTGTAGTTCGTGCACACATCAAGGAAACCTACTAGCATTCAAGAAAACAAAAGTGATGATTGTGAAAACCACACTAAGCTTCAGCTCCAGAGTGCTCTGGATTTGCCCGTTCTGCTCTTGTCTTCTCTGAAGACACTTACAGGCTCTGGAGAGGTAAGGGGTCCCCATTTTCCAAACCACGGACCCCTGGGAGGACCCACAGGATCAAGACAAGTAGGATTTGCTCTGTGCTGGTAGCCTCACGCACACGTTGTAATACCCACATTCTTAACACTGCCTTTTGCCACCTGTGCTCAGCATGTTCTCACACAGTCATTAACTTAGAAAACTAACATGAGACAAACAAAAACCTCTAGAATAAATGAGTTGCCATAAGAAAACAATTAAAAAGTCACCTGTTGTGAAAAAACATATTTAATCTAATGTGGGTAAAAAGACCACCCAAGATTAGCCAAAAGTTGTTGTGTTTTTCTTCTCCCCTCCTCTCCCCAAGCCTGTTATTTGCAATACAGGTGCATTTATATGAATGACTAATTGTGAAGGACTGGGATGATGATCTCATCTCTACAGCTTTGACTGTCTGGATATTACAGAAGATGATAAACAGTGATTACTTAAACATTTTTTTAACAAAGTAAAGAGCAGGAGCAAATAGCTATATATATATCTCCTTGTATTTTAAAATATTTCCTTATTTTTAAAATAACCCATAGATATGACAATATGGAAGCTATGTGTACAAAATCATCTTTATCCACGTAGATAATCCCAGCACAATTTTGTGATAGAGACTTCAGGATCAGACCCCTCAAAACTGAAGCTGGTTGCAAAATTTATTATCTTTACTACAGTTTATGTTTAGGATAAAACTTCGGTCAGGGTTACAGACCGAACACTTCAATAGGAATATTTCAGCCTGTTTGGAAGTTAAAATGGCTGTAGTAATGCCAAACTAAATGAATTCTGCTGAAATTATTGTTGACCTATTATACATTAAAAGTCTTTAATAATATATTAGCAAAATATTACAAGTAATTTTTTTCAAAATTCATGCACTTTGTGTGCTTTTACATGTGTTGTCTTCTACATGGAAACAAAAATTGCTCCACTGATCCAGTGTATCATTTCTGAATATAAAGAGTTACCCAAATTTAATTTCTTGTTCAGAACCGTTGTTGACAACTCATCACAAAGGCTATCCTGTTGCCATTAAATGTTGGGGAATCTGTTAGCTGGAGGAATGCCACAAAGATCACGTTAATCTCCCCAATTTTCCAAATAAATTTCACTGAGCTACAGCTTCATACAATACACAATAAATATTTTCTAGACAGACCTGTTAGCACTACTTGTTATTTGGCTTGTTTATGACTTTCCATCAGAAAGTCTTGCTTTTAGGTGGCTCTAATTTTTCCAGTTTCAACACTTGAACTAAAAATTCTTATCTAAGATGATTTTGTTTTTGTGGGAAAACAAACAAACAAACAAAAACCCCACCAAACAACAACCTCAACTTTATTTATTTCTAACAATCACATTGGGGTGAACTATTTGTTCTTACGTGTCTGATTAACTCCCCTTGCCTTCCATCACTCCCACCCCCATTTTTTAAATAAGCACATTTATTTAAAAAATTATGATCTTTGCTATGCAACATTCCTGTATCCTTGTGATTGGTAACAAGTATCTACCATTGAGCAAAGTGATTGTCTATTTTAGACTGAGATGTGAGTTTATAGTGAATATGTCAGACAACTAACTTAATAACTTTTAGATACCTAAATTAGAGCTAAATTAATTTTAGCTGTGTGATTTTAATACTTTTCAATATGCCTATCACACACCCTGGAGATGAGCAAGAGTTTCCCAAATGTTCAAGTGCAGCGGCATATGCCTGCAATGAACAGGAAAAAGCTTGCTCTCCTGTGCTAGCACTGTGTGGAGGAAAAATGTGTTTTCTTCATATGCATCTGGGACAGGAGCCATTCAATATTATAATGGGGGTCTTGAGGACAGGATGAGACAGAAAGGCCCTGAGATGAAGGACTGAAATGGTGAATGGAGGAAAGGTTACGTTGTCTTTTCAAGATGTGGGACCCATGGAGGAAAACTGCAAAACCACAAGCAATAAACTGAAATGAAATGAGGACTTGCAGGGATACTGCACCTCTCCAAGCATATTGGAGCACCAGTGAGGCCAGGACAAGTTGGACGGTGGGGATGGAAAGGCGGTTTGGATGAAGCATCTGAATTCAGAAGCACACAGAAGAATAATGGGAACTGGGTGGAGAGTTCCCACATGGAGGGTGGGTATAATTCTCATGAAAGATAATGAAGACTGGCTGCCACTGGGAAGTTCAGTTGTGAACATGGACCAGAGTGGGAGGACTGATCTAATTTCAATGAGGCAGTGCAGAGAGGAAAATGTGGTGGAGACCATTCAACTTTGTAAAAATGTGGGGAGGACCCTCAGTATCCCATTGAATATGGTATTTCCTCAGTATCTGCTAGACCAAAACTGAAATCCCTTCATATGTAGAAACTTCAGCTTTATTCCAAACCTCAGTCAAAGAAGATCGTTAAATCACAAGCAACTCCTGACTTCAAAAAGAAATTCAATTCCAGACTCCAGCTACCTTAGAGAAGTGCTCACTCAAAATATTTGCTTATGCTAGAAAACATGTATCCTTGAGTGGAATAGTAAAGGGGGGAAAAAAAGTAAAGGTGAATGAAATACAAACTTTCACGTACAAAGAAACTAAGCATTTTGCTATAGGTTCCCATGTAAATAAAACTCTGGCAAAACCAGAAACTGGACTTAGTACTTCAGCCACAGAAGGTTCTATTGCACCACTGGATTTCCCTTAATTGCTTGAAACAAATATCAGGGCAGTTATGTTGGATATAGATGAGTAAAAGTATTCTTTTCTCTTTAGTTGAAAGTACTTTATATAAGTGAACAATTTAGAAAGCATGAGATAAAGACTCTTCACTAAAGAATTTAAACAGAAATATTTGTATTTGTTTGTTATCCACCTACAAAGAGACACCCTAGAGATTCTTTGGACACCTCACTTTCAAGAAGCAAGTTTTTGCATCCACATCTCAGTTAGAGGCCACAATTTTCAATGGTCTTTGAGTCTGAGAATGTGATTTGATTAAAGTTTTACCATAGATTCAGGTGGTGGTAAAATTGCTGTCATTTTCTGTAAATGATGACACAGATGGCAAAATGCTCCTTTGTGCCAGCTGAAGATGCGGCATAGGATGTTTCTGTGACTATTATTTCTTCACTTAGAAGTCTTTCCGGTTGCTTAGTGGTTTTAATTTACTGGATATGTTCTGTTTGAATTGAAGTGGGCTGAGGAGAGACTTGTCTTGCTACTGACAAGGTTCAGTATCGTTCCCAGACACAGATGAGCCAATCCCAGAACCTCCCATCCAAATCTTTCCAATATTAGGGAGAAAGGATCAGATGTGAACACTCTGTTCTAAACCCACCATTGTAGCTTTGATCCCAGGTCAAATCCAAAATTAGAAGGGGCCTCTTCTATAGCTCTAGTTTGGACACAGCCAAATTCTGTTTTCATCAGATTGTGCTCCAAGAAGGAAGAAATTGTATATGAGTTTGCAACTTATGTATGAAGACAGGCTTGAAACCTAACCTTAATTTTGCCTCAAAGCCAAACTTTAAACCACACCCCAAATTAATACAGGTTTGAGTCTGACTTCCTTATTCTACCTGAACCCATGGCTCATAAAACTGTGTTTAGGAATAATTACTTATTTTTGGTTTTGGAATGCATTAGATTATATCTAATTGCAAATACTTGCAAAAAAACCCCATATGTTGGAACGTTGCATGTGATACCATATGTTAAAGACCATTCTCACTCATCTGTAAGGTACCCAGTTTGAACAGTGACCAAATGAGTAAAAACAAGAATGCCCCCAAATAACTCCCCCTACCCCCACCAAAAAAAAGAAAAAACAAAACAAAACAAAAAAAAAAACAACTAAAGAAGCGTAAACATTTAATTTCTTCCCCACTTTGTTGGGAGAGCTCCAGAAACCAGAAGCAAATGAGGGAGAAGCAGCAGCAGAGACCACCAGCAAACAGCAGCTGCAATGTGAAACAGCAGGACAAAACCACTCACAAGAAGAGAAAGGGTTGCTCCTCCCCAGTAGAAGTTTGTGCAAATGTGAAAGCAACCAGCAAACACTTCCAGCAAAGTAAAGGTTCAATCCAAAAGCAGTGAATAACTACGGAGAAGGCTGAGAAAAGTCCAACTTTGTGACAGAAATGACCAGTAAGGCTTTATTTAACTCTCCTGAAAGCTAGGGGGCAAAAAATTAATGTCTTTAAGTTGTACTGAGATACTATACTGATAAACATACTGGTGATATTCTCCACTAAGAATACTTTCCATAATCCAGAAGGAAACTGTGCTAGACAGGCTTTTTTTTTTTTTTTTTTCCCCTCATGCTGGTAGAATAAAAAGAATAATGACAATACGATCTAATGAGAAGAATTTCTTCAGTAATATCCCACTATCTGAAGGGAAGTTAATCACCTAAACACAAAAATGTTCTAAAATAATCATATATGGGCAACCTACACATATGCATTGTTAAAGATGGACTAGACAGGAGAATCCAGGATAGCTGGTGGAGACGCGATAGCGACAGGGAAGCCAGAATGTGGGTGTTCTCTTTTTTCATTTTTAAGTGCATACAATAAGCTGACAGGTTAGAGGAGCATTGTTAGCAATACTTGCGTTAAAAGTGTAGAAAGCTGAATTTGCACAGAACAGTTTTGAAACTATTATTTTGCAAAATTGTACTGCCTTCTAATAAAACCCTCTCTCCTTTTTCCTAGGTCCAGTTCCAAATCAAGTCATCACCTTTTGCCCTCACGTCTACTGTGTTTCTGAAGAACAACAAAGCAAGCAAGCAAGCTTGAAGCTTCATGAAGTTCTGCTAAGTTACCACAATTAGTGTGAATGTTGTTTGAAATGTCAGGATGGTGGAAGGTTTTGTAGCTTTCTCTCATAAGCAAATTTTGCTTATTTATCATTCCCCAGGCTGCAGTTTCTCTTTTAGACATAGCCCATTCCTCCCCCACCACCCCCCCCAAAAAAAAAAAGGAAACAGACCCAAACAACCAAACACCAAAAAACAGTGCTATGGTCAAACTTTCTCCAAAAAAGAGTATTTTGAAAGGTGTTAAAATAACTCATGGTTGCTTTTGCTTGCAAGATTTTTATTGGATGTGATTTTTTTTTTTTTTTTTTTGGAGAGTGGTGTACTTCATTATTACAATATTCATAGAATCATAGAATCACAGAATGGTTTGTGTTGGAAGGGACCTTAAAGATCATCTAGTTGCAACCCCCCTGCAGGGAGACCACCATGAGAGCAGAGTAGAGGGGCAGAATCACCTCCATTCACCTGCTGGCCATGCTTCTTTTGATGTAACCCAGGATGCGGTTGGCTTTCTGAGCTGCAAGTGCACATTGCTGGCTCATGCTGAGCTTCTCATCCACCAACAGCCCCAAGTCCTTCTCCTCAGGGCTGCTCTCAAGCCATTCTGCGCCTAACCTGTGTTTGTGCTTGGGATTGCCCTGACCCAGGTGCAGGACCTTGCTCTTTGCCTTGTTGAACTTCATGAGGTTGGCATGGGCCCACCTCTCAAGCCTGTCCAGGTCCCTCTGGATGGCATCCCTTCCCTCCAGCGTGTTGACCGCACCACACAGCTTGGTGTCATTGACAAACTTGCTGAGGGTGCACTCAGTGTCACTGTCCATGTCACCGACAAAGATGTTTAAACAGCACGAGTCCCAGTACTTACCCCTGAGGAATGCCACTCGTCACTTGGATATCAAGCCATTGACTGCGACCCTTTGAGTGCAGCCATCCAGCCAGTTCCTTATCCACCAAGTGGTCCATCCACTAAATCCATGTTTTTCCAATTTAGAGACCAGGATGTCATGTGGGACAGTGTCAAACACTTTTCATAAATCCAGGTAAATGACATCTGTTTCTCTCCCCTTATCTACCAATGCTGTAATACCATTGTAGAAGGCGACCAAATTTTTCAGGCATGACTTGCCCTTGGTGAAGCCATGTTGGCTGTCACCAATCCATTCAGGCCTACTCTCCTTTACTCTCCTTTTTAAATTCCAAAACAATTGCTTTCTCTGGGAGTCTTCACCACAGCACTTGGCACTCACTCTATGTCTTCTTTTCAATTTGGCTTCAGGTGTTGATACATCTATTTCGAATCTTTGATGCCCTCCATTACTCAAGTGGTCTCTGAATAGTTAGGTGATATGTGTGATTCCTTAGTATGTTCACAATACAGATGAAACTCTTCCCATTCATCTAAGGACTTTTTTTTATCTTACTCGCCATTCATTTCATACTTGGCTAAGGGATGTGTCTCTTATGGCTAAGCCACACTGGTGTACCTTCGCTACTAAGAAATAAGGGAGAGAACAAGTTCAAGAACTAGATCCTGCTATTTGTTTGGTAGCTTATATTCTGGCTCTGTTCTGGATATCTCCAGCTTCTCTAGAGGAGTGTGATCCTACAGTGATATAGACATGAGGCAGCCCTTAGCAGCCCAGCCACAGCCATTGTCCTAGCGTGTCCTGACGTGTTCAAGCACGGGCACCCAGCGCTGCTCCTGCAGGCTAACACAAGACCGGTCAGCCTGCTCCACAAAGATGCTGATTATGACTGAGTTTGTACGTACCTCAAGACCCTCCTGCCTACTATATGCATATTTTTTTTTCTCCTGCATGTCTTCTTTTTATCATCAGGGAAGTAATTAGAGCTATAATACACAGAAAATGAGTGAGAGAGGATTACAAAGGGTTCTTTCTCCCTGCTGTTTTCCTTTATTCTTTTCATCTATTTCATCTAATTCCTGTTGTCCTCCAGGCATCTCTGAATTGTTTAGAGGTGTAATTAATGATGAAAATTCTTCCAGTTGTTACATGCATGTGGTCATGCATACACACTTCAGTGCTCTTCAAAGGCAGAACTCCAATACAAATATGCATATACACAAAAAAAGAAATTTGACCAGCTTTTCTACTGTCTGTTAACAACATATATTTTTTTTAACCCTTTTAATATTTAACAGCAATTCAAATGCATGTAACAGAACCCGCCATGCAACAGCCCTGAGAACGTGACACAAAATAGCTGGATAAAGTGGCAATCAGAAGAGGAAATGAGTTTTTTCCAAGCAGGAGAAATGTTACAACCGAGCATAGCTCAAGGGCAGATTGCTCACCCACATTGCTTCCTTCGGGACTGTTTTGAGTTTTGGTTTCCTAAAAGGGGGTTTCCATATGGAGATTCAGTGAATAGCAAAACAAAACTAGCCAAGAAGTTTGTGAAATACATGGTTTGGATGAATAAAATATATAGAAAGTTTTAAATGGAGGTCAGATATGTGAAGACTTGTGTTTCTCAGATTAAAAAGATAAATTGAGTGTAGTGTATTCTTGTATGTTTACATATGTATATTTACAAATATGACTGGATCAAAATTATCTGCTAAGTGCAAGCATCTCCATACAAGAAATAATTCTTCTGATGAAAGGTTGGTACAGCTTATGTGTGTACTCATTACTAGAATGATACATTCTCAGTTGACATTATTCTGTCCATTTTTCACGTGTTTACTTAATATGCACAATAAAAATCTATGGGATTCTGGAAATAGGATAAGATGTTACTTTCCCAGATAACCTGGGTATACTGAGCATACAGAAATTACTTCTTATCCCCTCATCCATTAAAAGAAGGCACATGGACCAGCTGAGACAGGTTGATGACTGTTTAGCTGCAGGGAACCCTGATTTCCTGGGATGTGTCCACTGTAAGAAATGTCTCAACTTATTTTTCAAGCTATAGGATCAACAGCCTGTTGGCTTGGTAGGGGGCTTTGGAACGGCAGGGATGGGCCTTAGAGGTCTCCCTGGCTTTAGGAGCCTTGTGACCCACTGCATGGGGCAGTCACCGCCGTCTTTTGACCTAGAGACCCTGACATCTGTAGTCTTGGTAGCCTGTCACAGTAGGCTTTATGAGGCAGATTTATGTTTAAATAGTGTGCTTGTGAGTACTTTTGCATTTCCACTTCTGTAATTGGTGGGATTCCTTTCTCATATTCGGTAAAAAATGAAACAACAAAAAATTCAAAGCAATTGACACCAACCAACTAAATCTCTTTACCAAGTAAATGTCCCACGTATAGTATCTGAATATGCAAGGATTTAAGAAAAATTTCAGCGTTAACATCTGAAAATTCTACTACTGCACCTACTACAAGGACCAGCTGTCAGCTTTCTGCATTTGGAGTGATAATTATTTCGGACCACACTACGTGCAAAGGAGTATTCACTTCCTGTTCTTCCAAGGAGGCAACGACCAAATCTAGTGACATCATTCCGATCCTCAGATAGGCGTATACATAGAAAGATTTTTTTTTCCTGATTTAGGTGTTAACTGCATGTTTATGTGTGGACCTGGGTGTGCGTTTGAGTACACACGATGAAAATTCTTACAGTACGTAGGGCTTTTGCTACTCATAGTGTTGAGGCCTGTGATTTTAGCAAATACGTGATTGATGCCCTCTTAGCTAATGCACTGGGAATTAATTTTCTCAAAATGCCAGATGTGCTGCATGATGCTTAGCTTAGTGAAATTATACATATAGAATGGGAAAGAAAAATAACCCCCAAAAGTGTACATTTTAAACTAAATCAAGCCATCAGCTACTTCCAGGCATCTAATAGTCTCCAGGGAAATTCCCATAATGTGGTCCTTATTGCTTAATTATTTATTGTTGTTAAAACAGCATTTATAGCTTTGTTATGATTAAGTATATGATTAACCCATGAAGGTTTCAAATATACAGGGCTGGATCAGTGACTGATATAAATTCCCATTTTCCCCTTTGATATAAAAGAATTGGTTTGGACAGGATAACCTAGAGAAGTGCCGAGGACAGTTGGTTATTGCACTTACTTAGAAGTCAAAGTGAAAATACTTTGAGAAAGAGATAGAAAACTCCTCTGCTCCTGCCTTGAATTTGCACCAAAAGGACATAGGGAGTCCAGAGGGAAAAAGAGACAGTAGGAATAGAAACTCAGAACAGAATTACTGACTAGGATGAACTGGAAGAAGATCAGTTGATATTATTCTGTAAAGACGTGGAATTTGCCCTCAAAAAGTAGGAGAAAGGGGAGAAAGGCTGTCTTTACTGGAGCAGTTAAAGAAGATACAGACTCATAGTTTTTCAGCTTCTGAGATATGAAACAGTTTGTACCCTAGTAATATCTAGTAGCTCTGCACTGGTGAAGTCAGTGGGGTTTGTGGTTTGTTTTGGGTTTGTTTTGTTTTTTTTTTTTTTTTTTTATTATTTCCCATTGCATTATGATAATGGGCCCATACGTTGAGAACTATAATATGGAAAAATAATCTAAAAAAAAAAAACCCAACAATTTGTTACTGAAAGCTTCTGTAAAATACGTGAAGGGGACAAACCGTGCACCTTTGTTACTTAATATATGGGACTGGAACTGATTAGCTGTGCAATGGAGAGCCTATGGTAGGATTACCTGACGTTTTCCTTTATCTCACAAAAGTGTATGTTGGCAGTAGATGACTCTGTTTGTCCCTGCTAGTTATGGTGAAATTCAGGGTGGTGCCTTCTGGAGTTCTGAATGGCTGAAAAGGGACATCTGTGAAGCCTGAGATGGCCATCAGTGTAAACTCTTCCTTTTATATCTTATCTTTCTAACTCCTGTCTGGCCAAAATGACAGTTATAATTCTTTATATGACCGTTTATTATTCTTAGTCACTGTTGTTTGGCCAAGACTTATCAGTTACTTGTAGGATTTATATAGTGTTACTGCTGGCAGTGCCTAAACTCTGAGTATTAGTAAGGGGCAGAAAATCTTTTTGTGGTTTGCACATTTCTTTTTAATCTTTTTTTTTTTTTTTTCCTGGTCATGAATGAAGTTCAGTTTTGAATATGCATAAATGTCCACAAATCTTGCTGAAAAACAGTATTTCATAATAATTTGCACTGGTGCAAAATCACAGCAGATTTCCATTTGGATTCAAGGATGTTTGCACAGTGCTACACTCTAACCCAGACCTGAAGTTTCAAAAGTTTTAATTTGATTCTGCACTATTTCCGCTTCTATTTTAGAAACAACACACACTAATTTTGGAGCCTTTTCTTTCCATCCCCTCCATCTCACACTGAGATCAAAATTCTGAATGTGCCAGCAGTGCCAGGATTGTGGAACATAAGTTCATCTATGGAATACCCTATAGGAATGAAATCTACAAAATTGGCTGTGGCAGCTGGGAAGGAAGTGGCCACCCACTCTCTTACCTGTTCCATCACAGTGGTTCCATCACACACCGAAGCATTAAGCTGGAAATGTGTAGAATAAAAGTGACTGCTTCTGTGTGTTGAAATGATGTGAAGATGAGTTTAGGAACATCAGCTGGATCTCTAGCAAAAACAAGTCCCTGAATGGATTTTACCAATTTCTGAATCACTTACCTGGAAAATAGAAAGCTAATGACTAAATTGCAATTTGCTCCTTGACAAATAGAATTAGGTAAATACTAAGGGAATATTAAGTGCTTTTAAAAGTCCTGTATTAACCATTTGTGGCTATGACCATTCAGATTTGCCAGCAGTGTTAAGACGAACACTCAGCACCTCACAGGATCAGGTCCTTTATCTTCACATGAGGGCTGAATCCAAAATTGTGACTGCAGAATTGATTATGGACAGCGATTATGATGCAACTGAAAAAAATATTAAAGAAAAGTCTTTGTGAAGGTTTGTTATCTTTCAAATAATTGCTGTCTTATAACCAGTTGTTATTTGCCAAAGTGACCACGTATATCAAAAACTGGTTTTGTTTGCTCTATTAAAAATAAAACCATATCCCTCATGAAGTCCCTGTCAAAGAGAACAGAACATTGAGAATTCAATATCTGTTATGCTAAGCGTTTAAATTTATCTTCTTTTCCTATGTGGCAACAAAGTAGAGTTCAATATGCAATTTTTTTGAAGAAAAGGTTTGTAGGTGACAACAGCTCCTCAATTATTCTCTGCTAGTTTCACAGGGACTTATTATGATTTACCTATACCTGAGGTTTTAAAGTTTCAACTACTCTAGTCGGTCATAACTCGATGGGTCAGTTGTTTGATTAATTCCAGCCTTCCAATAGCTTTTGTTCTCATTTTTCTTTTTGGCAGTGTAATTATTAGTTACATTATAGATGAGTATGAATGGTTATGTCAACGTATTTCAGGTTGTAATGAGGAAAATATATAGGGGTATAATAAAGATAATGTGACTTCAGCTATACTTTGTGAGCACGTCTCTTGATTTATGCTGTTTTGAAAACTGCAGCGATAACATTCTTGGAAGTAAACATTGTGAGGTTTTGTTACGCTCAATGTCACTCTGAAGACATATTCCAGTTGGCTGGAGCCTGTGGCTGCAGCTGTCTCTACTTCATTACACCGCTTCTAGCACCTGCAGCTTTAGGAAATAACTCAGATTTTCAGCTGACATCTTCTAGGCATTTATTTATGCTGCAACTTAAAATGATTTAATCTGTATGCTAGAGGGGAGTGTTCTTTCGTTAAGGGCAGCAGCTGATGAGAAGAAAATGTGCTCTAATAATGGAAAGCAATCATTTGTTTCACCCTACACAGGAGAAAAAAAATAGGTTAAACTAATGTTAATCTAACAAGCAGACAAAGATAATGAATTTCTGATATTTATACAACCATTCTAGTTTATTCTTCCCTTTCCATTTTTGGGATTGTTAGGAGTCTCCAATATTGTGAGTTGTTACATATTACACTGCTGCTTGTATTTAAACACAAAATAATAAATTGGAGAGATTGGCGCTGTCATACTTTAATTAAAAGTCTGCTTTCCTTTGTCATTTGAATTCTTCTTTAAAGAAACACATTTTCTGACCTTTCATAAATATAGCATTATGGAAGATTCCTCACTTCTTACATAGGTATATTCTCAGCTTTAAGAACATGTATCTAGTCCTACTGCTATCTGTATCATGCTTAAAATCAATCCAAGCGTAAGAGGTATTTGGGAGGGAAGTGCTTAGAGACATTAGAGTGCTCTACTGAATTTGTAGATACAATGAAATGCGATTCAACTGGGAATTAAGCTCTATTATATTAAATATTTCATAAATATTACAGTGAATTTAGCAAGCATTCTAATTCACTTTAGTTTTCTACACTTTAATGCAATATGTGGTCTTAAAAAAAACTCATTAGCAGAATTGCACAGAGATGAACCAATTGCTCTCTATGGATTTACTCTTCTCGAGGATCCCCCTGGCTACAGGTGTTTCATATTAAGTCTACTATTACCTGGAAAAAAATTACAAAATTATTCTAATGAAGAAGAAAAATGAAAAATGACAGCCTCTAATCATTTAAAAAATGTATTAATTCAAAATAGCATGTGATACCTCGCTTTGCTAAAATAAATCCACTGAACCACTGTAGCAAAAACTGTCTGATTGAAACCTTGAGGAAAATTATGTAAAATACACAAGGTGATATTTGCAAACCCTTAATGTCAAGCTATGTTTCCATTGAAACTGAAATTTTTAAAATTCTGAATTGACAATTCATTTCAGTTACTTAAGGAAAACAAAACAACAAACAGGCCTACGGTGATCCCCTTTTGGCATTAGCCCTTCTTGAAACAGAAGGTTGTACTAGATGTCCTTCAGGGATCGTTTCTGGCCGACATAGCTAGGATACCACGAGAATAACATCTTGATATGTAGCTGTATAATATATCAAAAAATAAGACAATTCTAGGTTAAAACTGAAGATATGTATAATAAAGGTGTAGAAATGTCTCTTGAAAAGCTTGGTGTCTGTTCCATATTCCCCACATATACTGACAGAGTTTACTTACCCGGCATACAGACATTCTCAAAGGAAAGTTATTCCTGAAAATAACTATATATTATGGTGTCTTTGTGATACCATAGATCTTCCGTGTACTTAGGGGAAAAATAGCTGTGGTATCTCAGCCATTGCCTTGCAAAAGCTGTAGGTAATCTTTTACTGTTTCATAAACAATTGTAAGTGATCAGAATTATTATGGTGCAGGATTTTTTTTGGGGGGTGTATTTCCTGGAAGGCATACAGGTGTGTGATATTGGTCTCTGCTACAGGAACAGGGCTGTATGAAAATGAAAGTATTAGATAGCATTTGGCTAGAACACATGGTGTGTTAATTACTAGCTCCTGTGAGTTTCAGCAGGATGAAGGTTGTAAGCAATTTTCGGAGAAGCACATAAACAAGAAGGAGATGCAAGTACTTCTTATATTATTGAAGTGGTTGAAGATATTAAAAATGAAGGAATGCTTTTACTAAGCACAGTTATAAGAGGAAATGAAGTACGAAGATCGCTATTACAGTATGTGATGACAATTCTGAAAATGTCGCAGCAATTGGCGTAGCAATTTAGAATCTTAAAGGATTGTTTTTGCAAAGGTAGACTATGAATTTTGGTAAGTGGTAGGCTGGATATTTACTGCAGGAACTTGTAGAGCCCTTTTTGAATTTTCAGATACTCATATATTAAAGGTATAAATTATTGCTTTTTAAATAATTACAAATCCTTTAAAGTTCCTTTGAAAACACTAACAACCTTATTACCTATTCTATTTAAACTTTTACCTGTAGTTTCATTAATTTAAGAAAAAACTGATGTTGTTTGAGGAGGCAATTTATTTCATTTTCCTCCTATTCTTCTTAAAATAGTTATATCATGCAGCATGAAATATCTCAAAGCTAATGTCTAACTCCTGTAGGATAAGCATCCAGGTACAGTATTTCTGAACTTAGTGACTTTATCACAGGTCTTGTGGTACCTACTATTTTTCTTACAGCTCTTCCTCCAAGAATAAAATGCCATAGAAACCCTTAAGCTCCCCCCTCCTTCATTCCCACCTTCATGTCTTCCTCTTTTGCTCCCTCCGTCTCTTTCTTGCTTTACAATCCATAATGTATCCCTCACAGTTGTACAGATTTGACAACCTATATCTTAAATACTTCAAAACTAGAAGGGGAATAAACCCCAATATTTTAACTTATATATCTATAGTTAATCATAAGATTTTTGTAAACTGATTCACAATCTATGATTGGTACAGCCCAAATACTGTAGACATAGTATATATGTGTGCATTTTTGCACAATGTCTTACTGAAGGTGGATTATGATATGTTCAGCCCTTCATCTATGCTCTTCAAATACTTGTTGCTTCAATAGTTAGCATTTAGATTTTAAAGAGACTGCCATAATATCCAAGGAGCCTTTTAAATAAAGTAGATCTTTTTTTGAGTTAAAGCAATACAGAGGGAAAAGATGGCTCTCCAAGGTGATATTTAACTGGATGAAACCTGCAAAATTCTTCAGTTTGCTAAGAAACAGGGATGCCAACTCAACTATTCATCAATCCAGATGGGTCCTCTTGCAAGCTATTCTGGTTATCAATCTATTCTGCTGAAGCTGTTTGTCTTTATAAAACATGTTAGGGATTATTTTAATTGTTAAGAGACCTCTTGAGAGACTTTTTAAGAAGAATAGCAATGCCTGAGTATCTGTGTCAGGGGTGAAATTGTGCATGTGAAGAAACTTGACCCTTTAATCGTCACAGAGACAGAGAGACAGAGGGATCATACAACAGGTGAGGACTTGCTGTGACAATTTCAGAGGGCTTCAGAGGATATACTTGCAATCTATTTAGAGCAGGAAATAGAAAACTGGACCTCATTCCCAAATGGAGGAACTCCTCCCAACTTACTGAAGAGTTTGACAGTGCCACTAACCCCTGAGTGTCTGCCTGTTGGTTTTGCTAGGAGTTCTAGAAGATTTTGCTTATTGAGACCTTTGAGACTATGCAATATAGCCTTTGGAGGCTATGTAATACAATTAAAGCACCACTTTTACCACTAGTGGTAAGCACTGTTATTGACCACATGCCATTACTCCATTTCTTCCTACATTCAGAATAAACAGCATTTTTCCTGTCCTCATTATACCTTTTCCATTGCTATAATAATAAAAAAAACTCAAACCAACCATAACACACTCCTTCTGCTGGTACGAAGATCTCCTACAATGATTAATTGAACATGAGTATTTTAGAAAACAAAATAGTAAACAAAGCACAAAACATTTTGTGGAGAAAGTATTCTCACTTGACAAGATTAATTTTATGTCATTTTTTTAACACTGATGGAAAAAACACTGTTTCTCGTTGATAACTGTATCTTGAGTTCCAACTTTTTTTAAAGATTCCAACATCGTTCATATTGTTTCTGATATATTTTTTGACACCTACAATAATGGAATATTAAATAACTTGTCCCATGCACTACTGCTTTATGAACCATTTAGAGGACTGTTTACATGCGAGATTACCAATATTTTGATAAACAGGATATGTTTACATATTCTATATATATAAAATAGGATAAGTATGATATAATATATTGGGGTATAAATATACAATATAATTTTAATAAAATTATCAATATTTTGGTAAATGTGAGAATATCAATATTATCAATATTTGGAATTTTCAGAAATTCATTATGATTCGGATTTTATTACAATTCTGTGTTGATGTTACACCTGTGCTTACTTGCTATTGTGAGTAGTCCTACTGATTCCAGTGTAATTGCTTAATCCAAATAATTTATCTTGTCCATAAACATTCACAGTATTGAGAACCAAGTTTAAGGTTTTTCAACAATGCACATCATAGCTATATAGTGGGCTTTTCAGAAGTCCTTTGGCACAGAGCTACCAGCCCAGCTATTCAAACTGAAATTAGACACTGTTTAATTCTGAAAAACCATAGAGGTACATATTTCTATATAGAAGTATGCCCTAAAATTTGATCCTTAAACTAAGGACAATGACAGATAATCCTATTTTTTTCCATTGTGCCAGAAACCAAGGTTTTATGACCCTTTGGGTAATAAAGACCCTTAGGAAAGGGAAAATCCTTTGCAACACATGTCTCCATCTGACCTACGCAGAGAAGAATAACACTTTTTGATGACAGTCCTCAGTATAATGAACTAATTTGGAAATAAACCCCGAATGTCGAATTTCTTAAAGTAAAACACTGGGGCCTCAGCTCTGGAGAAGCCTATGTGACAATCTGAACATGAGATATAGATCCTGGACCTCTAACTCGTTTAAAGTCATCGTGCAAAGAAACTCTGATTACCACCATCTGTTGAGAAGTAGCTCTGTCAGAGTTATTCAAAAGGCCTAATTTTAGATGTTTGTTTTCTATTTATTTGGTCAGTTAAAAGAAATGCAAGCCTCAGAACTTGATTAGGTACCTAAGTTTAGGTCTTCTAAGTTGTGGCAGCAGTCACTAAAATGAGAGTCTTGGAAAATTAATCCACTATGTGGAAGTAATCTTTTTCAATATGGTCTCTCATTTCCTTTACAGTGGTAGAGAGTGAATATCTCTTTACCTGAGTTGGATGAACAAAATAAGAATCTGTAGATATTCCCTTAAAGACAATACAACTTTAAAAACTTGAAAGAAGTTGATGATGTAATGCAGATCACGTATATGGGCTTTAAATAGATTTTTGTCCTTCTTTTTCTAAGCCACAGTCTAATGAGGAAAAAAAAAACCAACAACAAAACTCAACCATTTTAACAAACTAACTTTGAAGTTAATTTTGTAATGAGTATTTGTAAGTACGGGTTTTTGTAAGGTTTCGAAGGTACTGACAGGAAGGAAGAGAAACATCAAGTGATCACTGCAGATTATGATTACTTTTTGAAATGTGGAAATGCTTTATTAAATATTTGTAAGTTTAAGTGCATAGAGGTTAGAGAATAGTACAGACATGCTGCTGAAAAGGATCTGTGTGTTAGATCACAAGCTGAAAATGATCAACAGAATTAGTTTACTGCAGAGACTATATACATGAAAAGCAAACATCGTAATGAAACATATAAACATTGTATGCATTGTTTAAGTGATATATGAAGTAGTTAAATTCTGTTTGGCTTTGGTTAGGCCTCAGATGCAATATTATGTCAAGTTTTGGGCTTCGTGCTTTAAGAAGGATACAAATCAATTGGATTGTGTCCTAAAGAAAAGAAAAAGAATGGTTACAGGTCTAGAAAACATAACCTCTGAAGAAAAATTGAAGGAATTAGGCTTGTTTAGTCTAGAGCTGAGGAGACTGAAGGGAGCTATGACAGCAGGCTACATAGAGGTAAAAATAGGAGATAGGAATAAACAGTTTTCCATGCCCAGCGTGAATAGAAACAACGTAAAACAGAATTAAGTGAAGCTAAGTGTAAACATTAGTAAAAGTTTTCTAGCAGCAAAGCTAGTTGAGCTGTATAAGTAGGCTGTGAAAACAGAGTCTTAAGAAATGGGCCCTTATGTGGAAGCAAATAGTAAAACCTCTTTGTGGAATGATACAGGTGTACTATATGTTTGAGTGAGGAAATGGATTACGTTAAGTCCTTGTGACACTTTTCAGCTCCATCGTTTATGATTTTATAATTACTTATTTTGCATTCTTTTTATTAGATATGATGCAGGACATACTGTAAACAATGTATGTTAGATTATGTGATAAAAGCTCATCTGAATGCCCAGAAAGGAGCACAGAGAAGCAATGGCAGGTGGGGGACCCCAGGCCAATCCCAGGACCCAGCAGCCCATCAGAGGTCCATCTCCACAAACCTATGAGAGCACAGAGGCCCAAAGTCACATGGGATCCTAAATTAAAGACTCAAAGGATGTGACACACTGTCCAGGTACCTCCCAGAGCTGTCCCAGCAGAGCCTCAGCCCCAGAGTTCTGGTGTGAAACCCCTCAAGATGAGTCAATGGCAGAGCACCTTTTGGACTGAGGGGGTGGCTGCCTGGGGTATGGGGCACGTTATAGCATGCAGGGGAAGAGCATTTTGGATTATACAGGGTTTTCTATGGGATGTTTAGGAGATGAACCAAAGGTGGGGAAATGGATGGTTTTAGATGATTTGGGGAGGAACAAGTGTGGGAGAACTGAAGAGTAAGGACCCAAAAGGGGCCAGTCTTGTGTGAACAGTTGCTGGTGGGTATACTCGTCTGGTGATTCCCTGTGCTTGATCAGTGCAGTCTGTCCTATCTTGTTATTAAATCCCTTTTTAGCTCTTTTGCTAGATGAGGGCTCAATATTCATTGTGCACACACGTGTATGGGGGTCTGGGTGCAGCAACTGGAGTCGGACCATATGTTGGAAGGTCCATATGCATGGGTGCAGGGACTGGAAAGACTGGGCTTAGTGAAACCAAATTCCAGTAAGTGGGGTGGAACCATGGGTCACAGGGGCCCGTGTCTCTGTGTTGCCAGCAAGTGGAACGAGTGTGGGTGTCCGAGTGCATGATCGCTAGTGAAGATCAAGCTGGACTAGCCGGCAAGTAGGTAAAGTGGCCTGGGAGCCGGTGTGTGTGTGTCTCAAAGCTCAAGATCTCAGGAGGAGCTGGCTGTTGGGTATCAAGGGAGTTGTGTGTGTGTGTGTGTGTGCGTGTGAGTACACGATGGTCTGTACCAGCAACTGGCGTGGGGATGTTGACTCAGGGGCTTATGTATCTTAGTACCAGCAAATGGGGAGACTGGAATCTAGGGGCAGCTCCTGGGCAGACTGAGTCAGCACAGCTGCTGCAGGGATCCAACTTGTACATTTGTATATGTAAATATATATATATATATGTATATATTCTCACTAGTGGATCTTCATCCTGGTGAGTCAGAGAGGGGAGCAGGATGAGGCTGTTGGTGCAGTCTGTATTCATATGAGTGCTGATTATGCCTGTGATCTGTGTCCTGGCCATGTATTTATGTATATACATGGTGTGTATGTCTGCTTTGTGTGCATGTGCCTACAAGGAATGCATTGCCAACCTTACTATGGGTTGGACCTGAGGACATGGAGATGCGGCATCCTCATCTTCATCAGGCTATTGTATTTGACCCCAGCCGCCAACAATCTTATTTCAGTTTACAGACACCAGACTGTGCTTCTATTACTTGGTTATGTGTGTTTTCTTGTCTCCTGTGTTGATTAAAAGCAAACAGATCTTCACTATATTAAGGTTTCTAAAAGCCTGAGTAAACTCCAGCGCTGCTTTCGTGTCTGGCTATCCCTAGCACATTTGGTTTTCACACACTCCCTGTTATAATTTCTTTACAACAGTGGTCCTCCGTAGAGCTCCCTGCAAGGATGCTGACAATGCAGATTTCCGTTGCCTTCAGCACACGCTGTTACACAGTCTCAGCTTTATAGACACTTTGAGATAGTCAGGGGAATAACAGCCACAGCAGAAAAAACAGACGCAACTATTCCACAGGTATGATTCTAAAAACAAGTTATGCTAGTAATGAAGGAATTTGTAACTTTTTTGACAAAATTCATAACCTTGTCCCAATTTCCTTGTAGCTGTTGACTGCTTTTTTGATTTATCGTCCTGGAGAATATTCAAGATTATTCTCAGGGTGAAAATTTCAGTTACAGGTCAGCCCTTTAATTTTACCTCTCTGTCTACCAAAGCATTTTGACCATTTCCTCAGAAGTTAGTTTATGTGTTTCTTTTCTGACCGTTTCTTCTATTTTTTTTTTTTTTTTTTTTTTTTTTTACTTGGGAATTCCTCACACCCTGAAGTTAAGATTTTTTGAAGAAAAAATGTGTAGCCAACTTCTTTTTATAGGTTTTAGTTATGTCACTGCTGCAAAATGCTTCCACCTGAATAAATGATCGTTACCATATGGCTGACTTTTGTACCTAGTCTGATGGGGAAATTACATGTTTTTTGTTAATAAGCCACAACAGATAGGCCAAGTCACACCAGGTCCCTTTAGTTCTGTCTTTACTACTGGTCAATAGTGCTGAATGCAGGCTTAATGCATGGCTGTTCCAGCATACTTACCCAGGCTGCAGCAATTTGTGTCTCACGGATACCCAGTGCTGAAAGTTGTGCCTTTATACTTAAATATCCCATGTCAGATTTTCATCCCCTGAATTTGCTCAGCCATTTTCAAGCTAAGTGAATCTTCACCATTTACCATGTCCTAGACCAGAGGGGTTCCTCAAGCTCGCTGTGAACTGTGTAAAGAAATACATCCATCTCTTTTGCCTTGAAAGTCACCTTCTGGTTTAATGTGGTGCCCTTTATTGCTTATCTGGAAGTGACAGTGAAGTAACCGTTTCCTGTTCACTTTCTCCATGTCACTCATGACTCTATAGGACTTCACCTTATCCCTTCTCAGTCACCTCTTCCCCAGGATGAAGTGGGATAGTCACATTTTCCTCGTATAAAAGCTATTGTTTTCTTCAGATTATCCTTGTCGTCTTTGTTATATCTTTCCTTATTCTGCTATGTATTTTATGAGATGAGGTAAATGGACCTGCATGAGCATTTAAGACGTGGGCATACCATGGATTTACATACGGCGGATTCCTCCTATGCAGAAACAGTGCATAATATAACTTTGTTCCATAATCTCATAATTTTAATGACAATCTTTAAATCATACTGACCTTATTTCATCACAGCTGCATACCTAATAAAACATGGAAACAGTACTGACATTTTTTTGCTCGAGTAAGTGATACCTGGTTGGTAGGAGTTTGACTTTTTTTTTGCTGAAGAGGAGCGGATCTTCATGGTGCTCTGCATTTTCGAAGTATTACATGATGGTCAAAACTGAAACTGTCTCAGCACAAAAACCTGACAGTTGGAGGCTCTCCTCTCACTCCCTTTGCCCTCAAGCGTTTACTTATATTTTCCTGTTATAAACAGTTTTCTGAAGACTGAATACTTTGAAATGGAAGGAAAGCTTAACTTTACATGAGACATACTTTTCCTGGGCTTTGAAGATATAAAGTGCTGCATATGTGTGTGCTCTTATTTATAGTTTAGCTTGGTTGTTTGCTTCAAACCCTTTCTGCCCTTTCCCTCACAGTCGCTTCATTTCAACCTCACTTGAGCTGCCCCCCATATATCCTTTCCTCTTATCTTATCCCTCTTTCACTGCTTCCACCACCCGCTTTGTCCCTCTCCTCATCTTCCAACATCAAGTCAACAAAGAAAAAGCAAATAAAAAAGAAAGGAACTAATATGCCTGCTGCAAAACATTAATGAACTTTCTGTCTTTTATGTTATTTCTCTTGCCTCTTATCCCTTCGTTTGTCTATCTATTTATAAGCTATTTAGGTTCTTTATTCTTTGCTGGCAGGCTTGGTGCCATAGTCCCTCTGGAGTGCAGTGCCTAAACATTTCTGTAACATAGGCTGTGATGGTTTTGAAGCTTTGACTGACGTGTAAAATAAAGTTGTATTTTAATTGACTAAAGATCTTGCTTTGTGTAACAGAAAAATAGCTACTAAATGATCTCTAAACTCACTGCTATAGCTATATTTTTTTCTTTACTTTTCCTTAGTGAAGTCGACTGCCTACTTCAGCAGGCTTTGTAACAGACTTAGTAAGACCTTAATACAGACATGGTTATGTGCTGAGCTTTAATGAAGGGCTGTTTAACCACATTTCCTGCATTCAGTTCACACCTCATAAACAGTCATTACTATGGCATCCAAGGTGTCATCTTGATATTATCCTAGTCTGCCGAAGATGTCGCTGACACTCTCACAGAGTATATAGAAAGATAAGTGAAAATCTCTGCAAATAGAGATGCCAATTCCTATTTCCATGCTTGCTCGCTCTAAGTCTTCTAGTGCAACCCGAAGTGTCCATACAAATGTTTGAGGTATCTGTGTATCTGCAGTGTTTGGAATTAAAAAATGGAAGTTTTCCCAGGAAGCTTACAGGGATTTGGAAAGGGTAAATGATTTAGAAGTGTATTGCTATTTTACTCTGCAGAACAGTGATACATGTTGTTTTACTACTCATTCAGCCCTGAAACTTGTTTTCTGTAGAGATGGGCTAGCCAGGTGTGGGCTTACTAGGAGGAGGTGGAAGATGGGAAAGGCTAGATGTCCTGCAGGCTGCCATTTAGATCAGGACTCAAAAGCTCATTCAACAGGAGCTTTTGGCCCTGTAATACAGTATGCAGGTGTGCCCTCCTCACAGAAACGTGTTCACTCTGACCTGTCCTGTCTGACATCGAGAAATCTGTGCATTTGAGGCACCTCTTCCTGTAGATATCTCACTGAAATAGGAGTGTGACCCAGGGTTACTCATCAAGATCATGTCATGTATCAGAAGGGGCTTGTTCCCCCACTTCATAAGCTTCTACAGTTTGTGCTGCTGATACAAACTTACATATATACATGTATACACATATAGACATATACATATATGTCCACCACTAAACCATGTCCTTAAACACTACACCTACCCATTGTTTAAGCACCTCCAGGGATGGTGACTAAACCACTTCCCTGGGAAGCCTGTTCCAATGCTTGACAACCCTTTTGGTGTAGAAGTTTTTCCTAATATCCAATCTAAACCTCCCCTGGCAGAACTTGAGGCCATTTCCTCTTGTCCTATCGCTTGTTACTTGGGAGAAGAGACTGACACCGACCTTGCTGCAAATCTTCCAGGTAGTTGTAGAGAGTGATAAGGCCTCCCCTCAGCCTCCTCTTCTCCAGGCTAAACGACCCCAGTTCCCTCAACCGCTCCTCATAAGACTTGTTTTCCAGACTCCTCACCAGCTTCCTTGCCCTTCTCTGGACATGCTCCAGCACCTCAATGTCTTGTAGTAGAATAAAAGTAGTTGTTACTGTCCATGAGGCAACTCACATGTTGAAAGTGAAGCATATTCTTCTTTAAGATCTCAGTTCTGTGACCCTCGCTTACCCAGGATGTAGCATGGATGTGAAAGAGCAAAATCCTGGAGCTTTTCAAATCAGTGGTTGTACTGTCATTGTGTGTGTGTGTGTGTGTGTGTGTGTGTGTGTGTGTGTGTGTGTGTGTGTAGTCAGGATTGAACAAAACGTGTTCTGGCTCTTTTAAGGAAGGACTGAAGGATTAAGAGATGAACTGAAATCTCATTACTTACATGTTTGCATGCTTTCAAATGATCATGAAGAGAAAGTAAAATGAAAAACCTGTCACATCTTACTCACTTCCTAAAAGGTTTAGAGAAACTTTAAAGCAAAACAGGATTTACTTATTTGATTAGAGCTGGCAAAGTTTGAACCCAGCTATTCCCGGGTGCTGAACAGATGCCCATAAAAAGAGGAATTCTTCCTCCCTCCACATTGATGTAATTTATTAGTTTACTGACAGATTGCTCAAGACTGAGATGGTTGCTTACCACAGTTATGACTCGGATTGATTTTAACAATACATGATTTGTACAATTAAGGCCATTGTGTGGCTTCGAGTCATAGCCTGTTTGTTTACATAAGAATAAGAACTGTATATATTCCATTCAGTAAACTTATTTGTGAAAGTCTTGGTGGTTTAGCCCTGTAATCCCAAAGGAGAAATAAGGATGTAAGAATTGTCTATAACCCTAGATCACATTAGACAGTAGACCACATCATATAAATACCACAAATCTCGTTTGAATCTCATTTTTACTTATGTTTTGGTTACAGAATATTTTCAAATACCTCTTATCCTAAATGAGTGCATATATAAGTCTTATAAATTGTAGTGTTCTGTACATGAACATCCTGTCCCCTGTATGAAACAGACAGTAATCTTTTTTTTTTCCCCCCTCTATTTAAACAGTCTGTATTTATTAGCCTCAGTATATGTACAATGGTGAAATGGGGAAAAAAGCAAAGAATATGTCAAGAAAGGGAAAGAAAAGTAATTAAAAAACAAAAAAGGAAAATAAACAGATAAAGGAAATACCTGAATTCAAGAAAACAAGTCTAGTGCAATGCATGCAAATGTTGATATTAATGTGAGATTGTGTTATCTCACAACTATCTCTAGTATCTCACTATCTCAGTGCTATCATAAAGTTTTTAAACCTATTTCCATTACTTTTTGTACAATACTTGTCCAAAATGAAATTATATTCACGTCTTTCATTGCTTTGAATTTGCTAACTAAAAGCTTGATATTTTTTGCAATTACACTTCAATGTTTTTTGTTGTTTTCATAAGAAGCTGTTTGAAGCCACTGATGATGATATCAGGATACTATGATATAGAGTAAAAATACAAACCAAGAAACACCTAATACAGAAAATACATGAGAATTGCACATAGTACTTACCCACATGGTAAACAGTGGTTTCACTGATTCAGAGTTTTAATTATATTAATGTCTTTTGTAGACATCAAGGCTGAAGACAGGTTAAAGTGCCTGGAGAAAAACAATAGCTGTTTTTAAAGGTGTCATGGACAGCATCTGCTGCATATGAAAGACAACATCAAAGCATGAAGTTGCCGTATCAATAAAGACAGAATAAATGGATGATGATGTAAGTGGAAGTGGGAGCTGACTTCTTGGCAGTGACTGAAGGTCTCTAGGCTGGTTAAATGATCTTGGCTATCAAGTATTTTGAAATATATACTGTAATTATGCATAATATATCATCATAAGACAAGTCCACTGAGAATTGTAAAGGGAATGGACAACTTTTCCAACTTCTTAGGTTACAAAGAGCTTTAACAGAAATTTGGCAATTTCTCGGCAAGTACTCTAACCATTACAGAATCACAGAATCACAGAATGATAAGGGTTGGAAGGGACCTCTGGAGATCACCTAGTCCAACCCCCCTGCCAGAGCAGGGTCACCCAGAGCAGGTTGCACAGGAATGCATCCAGGTGAGTTTTGAATGTTTCCAGAGATGGAGACTCCACCACGTCTCTGGGCAGCCTGTTCCAGTGCTCTACCACCCTCAAAGGAAAGAAGTTCCTCCTCATGTTGAGACAGAACTTTCCAAGGTCAGACTGGATGAGGCTTTGAGCAGCCTGGTCTAGTGGGACGTGTCCCTGCCCAGGGCAGAGGGGTTGGAACTAGATGATCTTTAAGGTTCCTTCCAATGATTAACCATTCTGTGATTCTGTGATTCCTATGTTCAAGTTTGTGCCCATTACCTCTTGCCCTGTCGCTGGGCACTACTGAAAAGATCCTGGTACCACCCTCCTGACGCCCGCCCTTTAAGTATTTGTAAGAATTGATAAAGTCCCCCCTCAGTCTTCTCTTCTCCAGACTAAAAAGACCCAAGTCCCTCAGCCTTTCTCCATAAGAGAGATGTTCTAGTCCCCTAATCATCTTTGTGGCCCTTTGCTGTACCTTCTCCAGCAGTTCCCTGTCCTTCTTGAACTGGGGAGCCCAGAACTGGACACAGTACTCCAGATGCAGCCTCACCGGGGCAGAGTAGAAGGGGAGGATGACCTCCCTCGACCTGCTGGCCACACTCTTCTTCATGCACCCCAAGATGCCATTGCCCTTCTTGGCCACAAGGGCACATTGCTGGCTCCTGTTGTCCACCAGGACTCCCAGGTGTCTTTCCACAGAGCTGCTCTCCAGGAGGTCAGCCCCCAACCTGTACTGGTGCATGGTGTTGTTCCTTCCCAGGTGCAGCACCCTACACTTGCCCTTGTTGAATTTCATAAGATTTTCCTCCGCCCAGCTCTCCAGCCTGTCCAGGTCTCTCTGTATGGTGGCACAGCCTTCCGGTGTGTCAGCCACCCCCTCCAGCTTTGTGTCATCAGCAAACTTGCTGAGGGTGCACTCTATCCCTTCATTCAGGTCATTGATGAATATATTGAACAGGACTGGGCCCAGTACTGACCCCTAGGGAACACCACTTGTTACAGACCCAGCTAGACTCTGTGCCGCTAATCATGACCCTCTGAGCTCTGTCTTTCAACCAGTTTTCAATCCACCCCACTGTCCATTCATCTAACCCACACTTCCTAAGCTTCCTTATGAGGATGCTGTGAAAGACGGTGTCAAAAGGTTTGCTGAAGTCAAGGTAGACAAGGTAGACAACAAGATGAGGATCCCCTCATCTATCCATCCAGTCATGCCATTGTAGAAGGCTATCAGATTAGTCAGACATGATTTCCCCTTGGTGAATCTGTGCTGACTACTTCTGATAGCTTTCTTTTCCTCCATATGGTTTGAGATGATGCTCAGAACAAGCTGTTCCCTCATCTTTCCAGAGATGGATATGAGGTTGACTGACCTGTAGTTTCCTGGGTCTTCCTTCTTGCCCTTTTTGAAGACTGGAGTGACATTGGCTTTCCTCCAGTCCTCAGGCACCTCGCTTGTTCTCCAGGACCTTTCAAAGATGATGGAGAGTAGCCCAGCAATGACCCTTGCAAGCTTCCTAAGCACTCACGGGTGCATCCCATTAGGACCCATGGACTTGTGGATATCCAGTTTACTTAATTGATTGCTAACTTGATCGTCCTCAACCAAGGGGAAGTCCTCCTTCATCCAGACTTTCTCTGTTACCTCCAAAGTCTGGGATTCTTGAGGGCTGGCCTGAGCAGTTAAGACTGAAACAAAGAAGGCATTCAGTAACTCTGCCTTCTCCGCATCCTCTGTCACCGTGGCACCTGTTTCATTCAACAGCGGGCCCACATTTTCTCTAGATTACCTTTTGCTTCCTATATACTTGAAGCAACCCTTTCTGTTGACCTTGACATCCCTTGCCAGGTTTAATTCCAAGGAGGCCTTGGCTTTCCTTGTTTCATCCCTGCATGCTCTGGCGGTATTCTTGTAATCTTCCCAAGTGGTCAGTCCCTTTTTCCACATACTGTAAACTTCCTTCTTCCACTTGAGCTTTTTCTGAAGCCCCCTGCTCAACCATGCAGGTCTCCTGCTTTCCTTGCCTGATTTCTTGCTCTTGGGGATGCACCAATCTTGAGCTTGGAGAAAGGAAAAATTAGGAAGAACTATGAAAGACAGGGTTAATACATCTACCCCTGTTTGAGAAACAGAGAGAGAAAGAGAGAGAGAGGAAACAAACACTCAGAACTTTCTTCAGAAGAGGAAACCTGGATCATAAGCGGTGAAGGTGCTAAGTGTTTCCTATTGGTTCCTTATAGAGATAAACAAGAGAAGTAGAAGTTTAACTAAAGTGCTCTTCAGAGGTCTTGAGATGTGCCCAACCTTTATTTACTGATGGTAGTGTTTATCTAAAGAGGCCTTCTTTTTTCTACCGAGTAAGAAGTTAATTAACAATCATAATGCTCCTATGAACGTCAGGTTGCTACTGGGTCTAGTGTAACGTCACTTTCCCATGCATCCAAAATGTTCTGATTGACTCCAAGAACTTTCAGATGATGTTTAAAGGGAGCTTACTGCCTCAATTTAAACATTATACACATGAGCAAGGTATTTCAAATCTAGTGGTAGGTAAACAAATAAGTAAATTTTGTCTTCACTTTTTTTCCTAATCTTTCTAAAAGAATTTACATAGAGACATGTATTTTTCCTCATGTATATTCTCATTGGTGTCAGGTGCAAGAGGTAGCACGAGACTGAGAAATAGTAGGGGATATGGAAAGAGAAAAACTAGAGAAGCTCTGAAAGACATAGACAAAAAGAAAGAGGATTGGGTAGTCACAAATTTACAGATCAGGACCAAACCTCACACTTCACAGTTATGTATCTAAACCTAGCCTTAAATTCCCTCCTTGAATTTTTAAATACATTGAGTTCTGAGAAGGTCAGTGTTGGCTTACAGGTTTCTGGATGAATACAACGAGGAACCTGTTGTCAGGACTTGGTATTCCTTACAGGATTTCCTACTCATGTGGGAGAGGCAACATGAAGAACTTTTTCTTGCATGTGATTACTGCTGGTCAGAAACTTTCGTAGCTTAGTAGGGTAAGAACAACTTCTGGAGGGGAAAAAAGAAAAAAAAAAGAAAAAAAGAAAAAGAAAATAAAGAGCTCAATACTTGAGTGACAGTCTGGGAAGCAGAGTGCAGTGGAAAAAAAGGCATGCACATGGCTGAGATAGCCGTACTAAGACCAGGTATCCCCAGAAGGAACTTTCCACTCTGCCACGGAAAGGAAATGGATGAAGGATTACTGGGATTACTATTTAGTGGTGACTGACCTGGCTCTGGTATCTCAGGTCCAAGCAAATTTTGAAAACAGACTCTTAATAATCTCTCAAATAAACGGTGTTCAGAAATCTACACAACATTTTTTATTTATTTTTTTTTTTTAATTCTAAAATATGGTTCTATATACAAATCCAATATTTGTGTAATTTTACTTTACAGCCACAGAAACGGGTGTAACATTTTATATTATTTAAAAATTACTGGAAAGTTGGTAAGGGATTTCTGTAACAACTCATTTCATAGTTCAACATATCCAGTGATTTTATGCAATTAGTACATAATTTTTTAAGAATGCGCTCTGAAAATAATTCCTAAAATGTTCCTAAAATGACTCACCCTCTCCATTCCTTCTGCAAAAAACATTTTTAGCCAGCAGACTAGTTACTATGTTTGCGATTTTCAGAGCCTTTCTAATTGTGTAGAAATTCTTGCGAGGCACATGGTTATACTAGCACTATAGCAGACTCTGCAAGCTCTTTCTGCTGATGTTTTCATATCGTTCATTTAGAATGAATATGTTTTTACAGTGTAAATATCCTCCAGCTGTTTGTAGAGCCTTGAACTGGTACTGGCATGTCATTCTAACTTCAAATCAATGTAAAGTTGTTTTTTATTTCTTTTTTTTTTTTATCTCTTTTCCCCCTCCCCTCCTGTCTCCCAATCCCTCTCCTCACCCCCATCCCTTTATTTCTTCATTCATTTTGGCTAAGTGTTTAAGTAAGTGGCAGAAATTTGCTAAACATCACATGATCTATTGCAAACAATATTCAGAGGACTTCTACAGTATTTACATGCTGTCTTTTAGATACTCTTTAATGCTTTGAAAAAGCGTACTCATTTGGGTGGATACTAAAGAACATATACCAAGATCAAATAGCTTCTTGTTTAAAATAAATTGTTTATGGAACTCTAATGCCATTAATGAAGAAATGCAGAGAAAGGTTATTTTCTGCATATTTTTTTTTTTTTCAGCACAGACTGTCTATAAGCCTATCTTTCTGCAGAAAGCACATTGCTTCCCCACACCTTAGGCAAATATTTATATTCCACTGTAGTACATATTTGGCATTGTTCATGCTAACCTTTACTTTTTTCTTGTAAAATGTCAGCGCAACATATCCTAATGGTCGCTTACGCAATCTTGTAAATGATTTGAATTAAGAATGTTAATTTATTCTATAGGAAGCAGCTTCAGAACTTCAGTTTGTTTCTCCATTTGCCTGCCTTGGTGGCTTAGATATAGAAAAAAGACCAAGTTGTCTTTGCTTTCTTACTTCTGCTTGTTCAAATTTGAATTGCTTGGGTGTAGGGAGGGAGTTCAGGCTGTTTCTCCTAATCATTTTCCCAGTAGTCTTTCTTTAGATCTGAACATCTGCAGAAGAGGTGATGTTTTCTTTTTCTAACTGTGGCATTTGACACAAATCTGATCTGGTTTCAAACCCATAAGTTAGAAATTAAATACTAATCAGTATAACTTCAGTCCTCAGACAATGTAAAAACAAGTAATCAAAATTTGTAAACAATGCTATAGAATGTGGCATAAAAATAGGATGAATTGCCAAGACAAATGATTACAGATCAGATTAACTTTTTCTATAATAGATTAAGAGGCACTGCAAATATAAGAGAAGAGAATGTCGTATGTCTTGACTTGAATAAAATTAATGGCATAGTGTCACATGATGTTCTTGTATGTAGGTTAAAGAAACTTTACCATAAGGAGATGTGAAACTGTCTGAAAGCCAAAGTAGCTATCAATGGCTCATTGTAAAACTGGAGGATGTATAGATTTGAGTCTTCACAGTTCTGTTTTAGCAGTTTCTCAGTGATCATGCAATAGAAGATACTTCAGAAAAATCAGAAACTAATAGAGGTTACAACCATACCAGAGAGCTTAATTAGCATTCCAAAAGGGAGCTAAAAGTTGCAAAAGTATTTTCTTGAAGGATGTAGTTCATCAAGAAAAGAGAAAGTTTCTGTACATAGAAATGAACAGACACAAGACAAGTGGCTTTGAAACGATCTGCAGGATGGAGTGGAACGCAATTTGGACATCAACAAGTTGTATAAAAGGGTCTTACAGAGGGGAAAGAATAATATGTTTACATATCCATAGCAGGTAAGAAAAAAAAAAAAGAATTAGTTTAAATAACAGCAAGGAAGATCTGGGTTAGATATAACAAGAAAGAATTCAAACAGGAAGGCCAAGGCAATACTGGAATACGTTGCCTGCGGAGACTGCAAAATTTACCCTAGCTGAAGATTAGATTAAGATAGCTGAAACCACTCCCTGGCATGCCTTTTCTTGGTAAATCTGATGATTCCGGGAAGTATACTGTGGAAGGATGACATGTACCTATGTTGTATTCAGATTGCAAAATCAGAGATCTTTATTTTCATTGTTAATACTCAGAAGAAAGAAACAAAAGCATATGTTCATTTTTTGTCAGACTCAGTTTCTCAGTTTTCATTACATAACTATCGCTGAGGCCCCACACTCTTCCTGCCAGTTTTGTGGAGCCCAATCTGACAGCTCATCTACAAGAGTTAGGGTTCAGTTCCAACCCCAAGTTAACTTATTGCTTAGTCTCCTCTCTGAGACTGTAAACAAGGGTATCGATGGATACCAAATGCGACTGTGGTTTTGGTAAACTAGATATTGATTGAGACCAGGCCTTTGTTCAACATAGGCTGAGAAACAGTTAGATGATAGTAACACATTTTAGTTACCACCACCATAGGCCAGAACCATAACTGGGAATATTCCAAATCTTGTTACAAAACTTTCGAAAGGCCTTCTTCCCTCATTTACATTTTTTTTTTCCATTGCACTCCACAGAATTACTGTTGTGTTATATTATATTTCATAACTGTAAAATTACTGAAAAATAGAGGAGTGATATCGCAACTCAGAGGCTAGAGATCGCACACAGGTTGAAGGCTGCACTTATGTGCAGGTATTTAAATTTAACAGGATATGAATATGTGGCATCTCCCTTGGAAAAGCAACATTTATGTTGTTGGTATTTTTTGTGGTAATTCTTAGATAAAAGCTTTAAAATGATGTAAAGAAACTGCTAAGAAATTCTGTGGCTGGAAGAATGTCAATTCCACATTTCTGGTTATAATTTAAAAATATATATATCACAGAAATCAAATATGTTGTTCATAGCTGCCAATATTTTTTCTGCCTACAACTCCAGTGACAACCCAGTACTTGAATGACACAAGAGGCTAGTCACATCATGCTTTAATATATTTTAAAGTAGGAAAACGACCTAATTTTTTATAATATTTCCTTTTCAGCTGACAGTATATATTGGCATGCACATCGTAAGTGAAACAAGGAATTCTAGGGAAAAAATATGAAATTAATCTTTTGAGCTTGACCTGTGAGGGCTTACAAATAGTACCACTTGGCAAGCATTCTCCTAAGGGCTTTACTTCTGTCACAATTTACCCTTTGTAGAACATCAAGTTTCATGCAGCAGTGGAGACTACTTCCTATTCAGAAGAACATTATTCCACCTCTGGTAATGATGAAATCAGGTATTCTACCTCCCTATTTCCCAGGGGCAAAGGCTGTTAACTGTCTTATACCTGGTGATATCAGAGGATACATATGATTGTACAGAATGTGTTTTCTAGCAACCAGAAAAGGTACTGTTTCTTCCTTGGTAGCTGCAATGTCATAGGTTACCCCCTTGCTTGTTTGCTTGTTTGTTTGTTTGTTTGTTTGTTTTCTTTTTAAATTCAATTAAACTGAGGAGAGTAAATCTAGCAATTATATGTGTAGAGAATTCTTACAATGTACTAATTTTCAAGAATAAGTTATTTTAAGAATGTAAGAACCGCTGTAGTTTTTCAGGTCATATTTTTTGTTCTGAGGCATTCTGTACCCAGTGGCAAGCCTTAAAGAGAGAAAAGACAAAATAACACAATCTTTGCAGTGTACCTTCTGAGCCTCCAGAAATCTGCAGGTCAGGAACTCGTTGAGCTGGAGCCTGGAGATGTTCTTTATAGCTCCCAGTGAACCCATACTCAAGTAATTTCTGTAATTAATTTATGGAGCTGCTTTTTTTTTTTTTTTTCCTGGCTTCTGCAGCAACTTCTGGCAACGAGTTTCACCACTTAACTGTGTGTTAAATCAGATCTCGTGCAACGCAGGAGATAAGTAGGTTGTCTCCAGGACTTGATCAGCTCTAAGCTCACTTTTCATGAGTTCTGGAACTTCTGGTTGGCTTGATTAGCTACCAATGTAGCATGGCTTCAAACCAAAATCTTCAAACTTTTGGGACTTCCATTGTCAAACCAACCACAGTTGTCATTGTCTGGCTTTGGCCCTAAGCAGATAACTAGTTTTCCTCAATGGTAATGTTTAGTAAGAGGGAGCAAAAGGTCTTAGAAAAAGAATAATAAGATTATTTCAAAATACTTAAAAGTATGGATAAAAAGAGGCTAATGTTAACATACTATTGACAAAAGTGACTTGAAGAACACAAATTTTGCTCTTCATGAGAAAGGCAGTTTCATTTCAGAGCTTTTTCAGTGATTATGCACAGACTTAAAAGACTTTAAACATTAGTTTTATTTCTAGCAATAGCACACAAGCTTTATATCCCATATTGCTTTTCTCTATAATTATTGCAGGGCATAACAAACAATGAAGAAAAAGCACGCTATCTTTCTGCAACATCAATTATGATTAAAACAAAGATTGATCAATGGAAATGCTCAGGGTTTAACAAAGTGAAATGGTCTCAGTTATGTTTAGAATTAAAAGTCTAATTAAAAGTCATAGTTTTCACAACTGCAGATAGTACTAGTAATACTCGTTTTGTTTTAAAAGGATCACTTATTCTCTCCTGTGTAGAAATACATACTTTAAGAGTACATAATATTAGGGATAAGGGGTTAAGTTCTATTTAAGGTAACAATCTATCATTTAAATATGTTAAGATAATACTTACATCCTGTTAAAATGGGAAATGTACAGAAGCACTACTGAAATCATACAAAGAAAAAACGCGGAGATTTTTGCAGATGCTGATTATCTCCAAAAAGAATCACCTACAACTTTTCCAAATGTATATCTCAATGTCTCCTTTAACTTGGGCCATGGTTCTGTTCCTACTCTGTGTGTTTTCACAAATCTTAACTTCACTAATTTCAAAAGAGCCCTTCTCCTGTGCTCTGAGATTGCGCCAAAGGATGATTATAAACCTTGAAGACAGGGACATTTGTGTCTTAGTCAAATACAGAGTACAGAGTGAACCAGTTGCAGAATGAACCAGCTTGGCTATCTAGCAAATTGGATATAAAAATTTGCTTTAGATCTTATTCTCAACAAACGATAATTGCTTATAAATATATTATTTTGTTAACTGTACTATTTTTAATATCCAAGATTTTGTAAGCCATAATATTTTTTCCATACTGTAGTTCAATATGTATTAATCCAGACTCAACTTACATTCTTCTGTTTCATTAAAAGATAGTAGCTAATGGATGTCTTGTATGAAGATTTCTCATATAATTTGTATCTAGGCATTTTGATGTTTGAGATAAAAAATGCCTAAACCACACCTTTTATGGTAGCTTATTAGTTAACCATCACTTGCTATTGGAAATAACCTTAAATATGCTGGACTCATAAGGAAGTAAATTTGTTAAAATATGTTTCACATTTAAATCTTATGGAAACATTACATAAATTATATATAGATATGTACATAGACATAAATGTATTTAGCAAACTGAACGGATTATCTCTGCTAATCATCATCCTCAAATTTTAGAACTGTAAGACACATCCTCTTTCAGCTTGACTTTTTCATTTACTGTGACAGATAAAATGGGCTTGCTTTTTGAAATGCCAGTTGGTTACTTAGAGTTAAAAGACTTAAGAGAGATTGAATTAAGTAACATAAACTGAATAAATGATTATTTATTTGTTGATGTTTTCTTGAAATTTGTTGATGTGTTTTTTATCAGTTTTGAGAAATTTATGTCTTAAGCTGTTGAAACTGTGGTTTCATATAATATTGATAGCAGAAAAAGCCCAAAGTAGCAAAGAAATAAGAATTAGATTAATTCAGTGATCACTCACCCCAGAGGCCATCTTGTAACAATCAGTGTAACAAAGGGCACATAAAATCTAGAAATCTCTCCATAAATGTTATGATGGATTATAAGGAACCATTTCTTAATTCAGAATTAAATTCAATAGGCTTACTTTTAGAGAATGGTCACACTTTGGCTAGAATTTATCTAACAACTTCTGATGAAAATATTTATACAAAGTTGAACTGATAATTTTATCAGGTAAAAAGTCATACTAGCAAATTTCATCCTATGTGGCAGGCAGACTAAAAATCACTTAAGTGCACTTAAGTAAGCCTTTTTTAAGAGTAATAGGTTTAGGAAAGATGGAAAAATGCTAACTTGAAAAAATAATACATCAGTTATGAGTTTCACAGGATATATCAGTTACTGGCTGGCTTATTCCTCAAAGCATCCAAAAATGTTTGAAAAATCTAACCTTTTTTTTTTTTTTTTTTTCACAACATTAGCTTTGTATTTTAGAATTTAGATTGCTTATGTACCTAAGTTTTTCATTCAAAACAACTCTGCCATCTGCTATAGTTTTTACATTATTGTCCAATCACGCTATGTCTAAACCATTAACTAATGAGGACCAATAGGAGTAGAGTAAAATGGCTCACATTGAGGCCTCATTGTTCATAGCACAGCAATTTGGAAGGTAGGCTGCTTACTTCAGACTGCTTCTAGTTTAATCCTGTAGACTCAATCCTGCTAGTAGATACAGTAAATCACGTGAACCTCCGAATCACATCTTCCAGAAATTTCATCCAAAAAGAACATAATTTATGTGCTCCAAGCCTGCTTTGTGATATGAATCAAAACAGGTGTTATCCTGGTATTGTTCTGATGGTCAGGAGATTTGTTTCAAAAATGGCATTCCTGATTCTAACTAAAATGTTTTGTAAGGAAACTCTCAGTATGCTGAATAAAAATACTTGTCTCCAGTTATTTTGTGAAGAAACTTTGGAGTTTGTGTATTAATGTTTTTCTATGTTGAAAATGGACCATTACCGTCTGCCTCCTAATTCTTATCCCATATTTTTTATTATTTAATTTCCCTTTACTTGCATTTGGTTGAGGGAAGGAAGATTGTGTGTTTCTCTGCAAGTGTTTCACTAAGTTTCTTCAGATGCTAATGCAGGAATTAAATGGATGCTTTTATGCTACACAGATAAATATTTTTAGTAGTAAACCATTGTATATAATTTCCTAGCATTTCTGTATGTGATATAATCTGTAGGTGCAACGTTCTCTCACCTATTTCTCACCTGCGTAATAAAAGCCAAGGTAGGAGACAACATAGTGACAATGGGAGCAAAGGAGTAAAAAGATATCCAGTACCAAAAGAAACTCCAGGAGAAATTTAATGAGTAGATTGTATGGATAAAACTTTCAAGCCAGATTTTGTGAAGCATATATAAACATGCAGGGTTTCCATGGAAAGAGTGCTCCAGAAGAACTGAAGGAACGACTGGTAAAAAGCAAACACAATTTTTGATAATGTTCTGAAAGAAACAGTAGACAGAGTATCCAGTGTAATCCAGTTTTCTCTATTATAACCAGGGGAATTATTGTCGTGATGGATGGATTACACCGCATGCCACAGGTTAACCTATCCTTACTTCAAAAGATGAAAACACACTATTTCCACTGTTTCCCTTCCTAAACATGGTTACTCAGCTTTATTTTCCTATTAATTCAAAGTGCATAATAGGAACAAAAAACCCAAGAAAAATCTGCAATTACTAATTTTGTCTTAAAATAAAATTAGTTGCTTCAGTATGCTTCACTGGAAGCTGATTATTTTTGAAAAAAACAAAAAAAGAAAATCAATACTGAAGTTCAAGGAAATGAGTGGACCTTTTGGTGAAGCCAGTCCCAGGCAATGATGTCACAATCAGTTGCCTAGTTTGCTTTTTGGGTGTATAAATATAGATGAACTTTTGTGTGCTCCAGACAAAGGTAGGAAAAAAGGTTCCTTCTTCCAAGGAGAAAAGACTAGATAAACCTCTTGTAATGTACATAACACGGAGATCATCATCAGGTAGTTTACTTCCCTTGCCAAATCAAAGTCTAAATGTCTCCCTGAAAAATATGAAATGTCTGCTTTCTTCCTATGCATTGAAAATTTCAGATGTAATTACTTCTGGCCAGGCAAGTAAGAAAACTATCAACATAAAATTAACTAGACTAATGCAGATTAAAAGCTTTTGATTACTTTTTTTTTCTTTTTGTAAAGTGCCCCCTTCAATCAGTGAGAACCAGATCCACACTTCTAGATCATATGCAAGGACTGACTTTTGGTGAATAAATGAAAAACAATCAATGAAATGAAACCAGGTTTTTTTTTTTTTTTTTTTTTTGTAGATTTTCTTATATCTGTTTTCTCTTAAAGAAGGTACAAAGTAGCACTACAGCAATTTATGTAATTGGATTATTTATGTTGTTTCTGTATTCTCTTCCATCTCACAGTAGACCATTCTTTAGCTTATCTCTCCCTGAGGTCACTGATTAAATCTCTTTCCTTAAGAACAAGTCTATCTTCAGGAAACCTGTAAGAATTTCACATCTTTAAGATCACCCTTCCTCAGTTCAATCTGGCTAAAAACTCACCGCTCTTTCTTTAAGGGGCGACAGATGATGATACAGGTAGTGTGTCCCTGTAGGCCTTGCTTCCATAGTGAAACAGTAAAAAAAACTTTTTTTTGTTTTTTTTTTTTGTTTTTTGCCATGAACTCCAACCTGCACATGAGCATAGGAAAATACTGCTCACTGTTTCCATTTTCTCAGCTTGCAACTTAGGTGTATTACCAATATAGGCACAAACAGGAACGGTCCAATACTCCGTTCAGGATATTTCTGTACTAGCAGCTTGAAACATGGAAATCATATTATGGGGAGCTGGAGGGACTTCAATTAAGCATTTCAACTTATAGTTTACTGTTCTGTACCATACTGCTGTAACCTGGAATTCCAAATCACCTTTCAGTACTGCAATGAAATCCTCAGAAACATTACTAAAGGTTGCAGGCTGTCTAACTTACCGGTATTGAATTTATCACAATTCAGAAATCATCTCTGATGTGTGGTATTGTAGTATGTGTTGTGTGAAAAAACAGAGCAGCCATGATGATGCATCTGCATAATTGTTTGCAAAATGGAAAATGTTCAATATATTCACAGTACGAAAAGTTTTCTGCAGTCAGAGCTTTGGTACTCTGACAAGATGAAAGCCTTGTCTAGGGCTTTTGGATTTGATTTATTTTCTTTCTTTCTTAAAAAAAAATAAAATACAGAATACCTCCTTATGTTTTTATCTTTCCATCTAATAGTTAAACCAAAATGAAACTAGGAAGTCCATGAGGATAACACATTTTGTCTCAAGACTACTTTGCACTTTTTGGTAGACCTAGTGGTGATTTTTCAGATGAAATATGATTTCATTAAAAAAATGCACAATAATTTGAAGAAACTAAAGATTTATTAGTTGCATATTCTTTTTTTTATTTATTTTTTTTTATTCTGAAACAAGAGGCAGTATTTCTTAAAGTATTTGGGGTATGTACCTCAATAAATAAATTTTTTAAAAAATAATATATGCTTCAGCGATGATAGCGTTCAGTGTTAATATGTTGTAGTATCCCAGAAAATTCATGAACTCAAAAAGTGGATGGTATCTGCTTGGCATTGGTCCGGTCAAGCACAGGAGCTCAGCACAGCCACTCTGTCCCGGGATATGAGAGAAACAGTGTGGATGCACACCATACTGACCCATCTGGCATCAGGATTGGAGGGCAGAGATTGGGCACTTTCATTTAAGAACATAGATAAAGCTATGGATTTCAAAGGAACTAGCTAGTACTGGCTGTAAGTTATGATGGCAGAATTACGTTTTCTACCCTCAGCAATGGGTATTTTATACTTCAGAGAATTTCTAGAAGGCTTTCCTGAATTTGCCTAGGTCTCTTCCATTTTCTAACCACGCCGGAAGTTTTCTGTGGATAAAGGACCAAGTTTCTCACTTAGGTTCTTTCCCAGTGTATGAAATCCTACTCATTCCACTGAACTACTGTGTTATCATAATGCAGAAGGACAACTAGACTTGCCATGCATTAATTTCTACCACCTTTAAGAAAAGTACATTCCAGTACCTGTCTGCTTTTCTTGATGAACTTTCTTACTATCTCTAGGTGGGGACATGGGATGGTTCTGTAAAATTACAGCTTCCTTAACAGCAATATAGATCATATGATGACTTCTAATGGGATTTCTTTCAGCAGTATGCAAAGCTGACAAAGCTTTTAGGGGATGGGTTAGATTAGCAATGACTAATTTATTTATCCTAATTTATATTTCCTAATAAAGATGGTCTTTTACTGTCACAAATAAGTAATACACCAAATTACAGTATGTTAGAAATCTTGCTTTCTCTGTAAAGATCATTTATTTTTCTGACTCATTTTTAATTTAAAAAAGGAGATGTTCTTTTGAATTAAAGACTCCTGTTATCAGAGTGACTATTACTTATTTGTGAGTAGCATTGCATTGGTGAAATTTTGATTACTCAGCACAGTGTTGGTAACACTGTATTTACTTAAGTCTTATAAATGGAACATGGCCTCAAATGGCCACCTAACTCCTAAACCTGAAAGTACAACATGCGAAAGTATATGCATATCTGACAGTCATATCCTTCTAAGAGGCAATAGATTATTTGGTGATCTGTATTCAAGAGATTCTTTTTTTTCATTTGCCTGCATAATGGAAAATTAATTTTAAATCATATTACTAATGCCTTTGCATACTAATACATTTCGGAAAGATTTAAAGTCATGTTACTGTGTACTCCACTCTTGTAAAACTTGTGTAGTAGAAAGTTATGGAATATAAAACAGCTTTTGTAGTTCATAGGAAGCAGTCTGGAAGCTCTGTAAACACTGAAACCTAAGTTAAAACCAAAGTGATTCTGTTTAGTACTGTAGGGCACTTATCAATTACATATGCAAACAGAAAATGTTTCTTACAGAGCTCACTTCTAAATGAACTTCTGTTTCTGGTTGAAAACTAAATCTTTGTAAGCTTCACTATTGCAGAAATCAGAGAGTAAGCTGATATTTTCTTGCTTAAATCATTAGTGCTTTAAGCTTCTCTTACCTTTTGTCACCCCTACCGGTTTTCTTTATCAACCAGCTCTTCATACGAGGGGTCAGTTTTTCAGGGTCTTATTGTGGGTTTCTATTTCCTACCTCCCTCACTGTGTTTATAGTGAATGCACTGTTTGTATATAGAGAGAGGACATCAGAAACTCCACAACTTACTGGAGTTTAGTCTATGAAGAGCTGGTTGTAAACAAAAATGAGAAAAGACCAATTTGCTTTGCACAGGAATGCTGTGTGGTGGGTTGATGTGTTGTTTCTGTGGCTTTAAATACTCTTCTTGCAGTTTATTGCTGCTTTCTTAACCATTCAAACAAACCATAAATACTATCTCTATGAGATATGATGGCTCATAAATAGTCATATACATTTTTAGTTTCCGTTGTAATTATTTTTAATGGAACTATGCCTTTTTGTAATCAGCACTTTTTGCATTTGTGCCTACTTGGTTTGGCCCAGAATACCAAAAATAATCTAAATGCTCCAAGATCTCCTACAAATGTAATACAAAATGTAATACAAAATAGTCTAAATTCTTAAAAAGTCTGCTCTGTGCCCTGACTATTGCACAAGTCTGCAACTGACAACATTAAAAAGATGGTGTATTGGTACACTTGGGGCACATCTGTAAATGACGACATCTTACTTGTTTCCAGACTGATGCTGGCAGGGTACTGTGTTGCTGAAAAAAAATAACACAGTTTAGAAATATAAGTAGTGAAGAACTCAGGGCAGAAAATTATGATTCACTTCTTGTCTTTTATTTACATGTTAGTGGCTTGAATTCCAAGTGCTTTTTTTTTTGATAATCAGTGCATTAATTAAAATCAGTACAGTAAATTAAAAATTAAGTAATTGGTATTACCATTCAGCAAAATAAGAGCTTTTAAAAATACAGTAATCTCAGAGTATTTTGTGGATTCAGTCATGTTTCCATTTCTCTACGATCACTGCTGAAGTATCAGAATTTTCAAAATCCTTTTAGTATGACTTAGCTTTCCTCTGCAGCAGGTTATTTCATAAAGTTTATAAGAAGAGAAGAATCAGAATTTTCCTGGTTTTAGACCTTTCTCTTACTTTTGAAGGCTATTTTGTAGTTGTCCTGTCTTCAGCTACTGAGAAGGAAGCAGAAGGAAGGATTCAGTCTTCATACAGTCCGAATCCCTCTGGAGGCTTCCTGTCTCTTTTCATCGACTGTGAAGGGAGCCTTGGATGACATTATTTTTAAAAGAGGCATTTGAGTTGCAAAAAACTATAGTTTGCACAAATTAAAATGTTAGCATTTGCTAGTTTTGGAACTCATACTCATGTAAAAGACACGTTCTCTCTCTGTAATCTTACTCCTTAAAATGTATGAGATAAAAAGAGAGACAGTTTGGGGTTTTTTAGGGAATTATTAGGGTATTTATCAGACATCACCAGAATACACTACCTGTCAGGACACGTAGCCTCAACAGGTGACACATAAGGCAGAGCTGGCCTATAAAAGACCACGTAGCCTCTGGCCTGCTTTGGATGTTTCACACACCATGCTGTGGAGATGTCAGGAAAACTCTGAGCCAGTAAAAACAGTTCTGGCAGCAAGAGCAGTCTTGCCTTCACCTCTGTCTTCTTCAGGCACCTTCCAAGTCGTGAGGCTACTTGCTGTGTGTGTGCTCCACACGCACAGCAGAACGACTCTGTGCATCCTCAGAAAGCCAGAGACTCCCCGGCAAGCAGTGGTCTTCCTGCTCCTTCCATCAGGGCATGCCTGACAGCACATTCAGCGTGCCTGAGAAACGCAGTATTTTCTGAGGGTGCGTTAAAAGGATGTACTCCTTACATACACAGAGGGGTATTTTCACATGTTTCCTGCACATTTTATTTCTATTGATTAAGTACTTTTCTGGTTTCTGCAGGCTGCCTTTGGAAGAGGTGCATTTTGATGCATGGATGTTGTAATAAAGAACACTGAAAGAGTTGGGAGATTCCAGACACTTTTCATTGTACAGCCTCTATTACAGGCAGAACTAGATTTACCTCAATCTGGTAAAATTAGATAAAGTCCATTGAAAAATATAGCACCAACAGAGGTTGCAGATAGCTCAATACATTTAAAACCTGTCTTTTAAGCTAGATTGGATCAGATCTAGGATGGGGTTTTTAGGAAAATTCAAAATGTATATATTCCCTGTCTCCTCTTAGTCTACAAGTGTTCATCATTTTTGGAGAGCAGTGCCTGGTCCTTTCTGAGGAAAGGATTTACAGGCAAGTATAATAAAATAGTTTAACTTGACTCAAATCATCAGCTATGTCTCTCAATATTTCTACTATACAGTTTTAACAGTGACTGGTTATATATTTCAAAGGGTTTATTAACAGTAAAACTCCATTTGAGGTGAGACTTTTTTTTTTCCCCAATAGACGATCTTTCTGTTTAGAATTAAAAATACACACATGAACAGACATAAACACATGCACAGAGCAACAGCAAACACTTTTCTAACTTTAAAGGAAAAAAATCAGTTTTTAAGGCAATGAACTTGAGAAGATTAGATAAATTAGATAAAGGGTATGTGCTTTGATTACCTGAATTTCCCCAAAACACATTGTTAATTTGAAAGATCTGTGCAGCTGGGCAGGATGTAAAACAAGTGATTGCAGTAGAGACAACAGTAATGAAATGAAAAATGCTAATAGGCATGAAAATAGACATGCAAGAAATGGCTGGTTATTTCAGGCATCTGAGCGAAATGTTAAAAAAAAAGCTAAGAAAAGTTTCCTTTGCATGCTATGTAAGGGGAGCTTTGGCATTCTTGTATATATTTGTGCACAGATTTTAAACAGCAGTCCAAATAAGTCTGTTATTTGCCTTGGAAGACAAAATGTTAATGGCAAAGATGAGAGGTTTGGTGTTTTGTTTTTTTTTTTTTGGGGGGGGGGTGTTATTTATTTATTTATTTATTTATTTATTAAATAAGGGTTCTATTCAATTTAAGCCCTCACAATTCATGTAGCCTCTGCTTTTGTCTGCAAAAACTGTGATCAAAGTTTTCAGCATCAAAGAGATGAAACAAAGATTATTAGTCTATCCCAGTGTCCACAAACAGGCAATGAAGAACCTTCTAACTCTTTCCTTCCCTTCTGGAATTAAAAGAGAAGTGTAAATGTGGCATATCTCCATCCAAAAAGTTAAAACAGATTCTGACAGATGTGATCGGATGCTTCCTTTTAACCTTTGGCTGCTTCGCTATTTCTTTGAAGTCATTCCTGCTACAGGTAGTGAAAACTGAGTGCATGTTATTTTAGTTATTCCTCCTTCCCAAACAGGAAGCAGTTCTTTCATAATGTGCATTTTTTATCATCTGATTTATAGCCTTTGTTTGCTTTACCATTCTGTCCTTCTCTCTGCAGAAATATCTCTTGTGCATACCTTTGTCTAAGTTGCTTCCTATTCTTTACAAGATCTGCAAATCATTTTTTGGGAATAAAGTTCAGACTTCACTGAAATGTAAGCCAAATATTCAAAGGATCATATTCTTATTTCACCTTTGAAACAGATAGCTCTATTTAGTTAGAGGAGTGTTTGAGTTTGTTTTTTTTTTTTTTTTTTTCTCTTTTTTCTTTTTTTTTTTTCCTTTGGCAGGTTTAAATACTTTTTTTCAGGAAATTTGAAGGCAACAGGGGAGATGGTACCTCTAAAAATGATATTCGTTTACTTATTTCAAGGATTATTTTGTGTCATCAAAGAGAACACAGTCCATTCTTTCATTATGAAAACATCTGTGATTTTTTTCCCATTGAAAACAATGCATCTTCTCAGCTACAACACATTCCACTCAAGTCTTTGAGAAATGTAATAAACAATATTATTAAAACTGAAATAAAGAGAAGGAAAATGAAGAACAAAGGTACAGCTATTGAAAAGATTTTACGATGATGGGGGCTGTAGTTTTGTGTGTATTTTTTATGCATCCTGACTTTTTGTGTGTTTAAAAAGGTAATGTAAAAAACATTCTTTCAAACAGTAGTCAGATAACTATGCACCTTCTGTTCAGTATCTCTATATTGTGTCATAGCTGTGTTTTATGCAATGACTGTAAAACCTATTTAGCATCATCTGAATTCTGTAGTGTGTTGGGAAAGATCTCACAATAGATGCAGAAGATTTAGTTCTGTGACCTGGCACAGATATATTTGTTACAAAAGCTGAAGTGTATTACAAATTAAAGAAATACATATCTAATATAAAATGTAGAGGTTAAGCAAATTATTTTTCTCATTGGAGTCAACCTTGCCTATTCTCAGAAGAAATGTACATTACCTTATGGCTATGTATCTATAGCCTACAGTTGATTGCTCCCAAGTTATTTAAAGAAAATAATCTCAAAATAACATAATGTGCATTTTCAAACATCTGTTATTGACTATGTCTTTTGGGGGAACAACTATGCTAACTCAGCCTCTGGTCAATGAGAACTTAGTGTGCTAAACAACAATATAACAGCAGATGTACAATAACGTCCGGAAGGCTGGAATATTTTGGCTACTGCCTCTTCCTTGGTAACAGGAAATGAACAGCTCATGGCATAATCTGTCTAAATATTTCTTTGTCATTCTTTGCCTGACTCCAGCATGAATTCAATAAGACAGCACTTTGTTCTCTTAAAACATCCATATTCCACCACGCAGGTTTCAATGTTTCCTTTGCACAAGCAATGCTTTTGTACCGACTTACCAAAGGCAAATATTTTCCTTTGGGCTTGAAAGCTTTTTTAATTGTTTTTGCAGCATTTCTATACTTTCAAAGAATGCTTAAATTAGCGCTAAAGTTGTAGTTTGCATTTAATGCTTATGAGCTATATGAATATAAGATTAAAAAACAAAACTTAGAAGAAAAATACGCTTCAGTGTAGCCCTAGATTCTTTCTAAAAGATTCATTCTTCTCCCTCACAAGAATTTTTTTTTAATCTGTTTAAAATAAAGAAATGGTACTACTTCCTTATTTTTCTCAATACTCTATTTTTCAACCAATTTACTGACAATTTTATATGTTCTTGTAACAGGTCTTTCCAAGGAAATAGTTTTCTATAGTACTGGACTCCTATGGTGAATGGAATGTCAATTTCTGTACGCGTTGAGTATTTGAAGAAGGTACTACCTAGTAGAAACATAGCAAAAATCATAAGAAATCCAGGGAAATATGCAGGGAAGTTTGCAGGTGAAAACCTCCTGAAAGAAACACTATGAAAATGTTGTCAGATACTTTGAAAAAGACTTTTTTGATTGATCTTTCCAGGTACATATACAGCAATATTACCATACTATTTTTGGTCCTATTTGTCCTATTTGGTTGGTTGGTTGGTGGTGTGTTTTTGTTTTTTGTGTTTCCCCTTCCCCCCCCCCAAAAAAAAAAACAACCAAGCAGTAATAAAACGTATTTCGTAAAAAACAGCATTTTCTGTTATTATTAAACAATAATGGTATGTCCTATTCATTGATCATGCCACATTCCATTTAATGGGGAGAAATTGTTCCAGCCTCTTGTATTTATAACATCATTTCTCTCCAGTATCTTGAATGCAAGTGTTTGGGTTTTTTTTGTTTTTGTTTTTTTTTTTTTTTTTTTTTTTTTTCAGATTTGTTGGGGTTTCCATAGTACTAGTACCATTCTCTTTACTATACCAGATCTTCAGCTTCAGTCTCCCACATTACAGAGCAACAGTCAAAGACTTGCCTCAGATGTGCCCATTTCAACTGCCCCACCTTCCACCTGTGTATTATTTTTCATCTGACTGTTCAGAATAACTTTGGGCATCTGTTATGTGACTTAGCATAAAGTGCTCAGCACCAGTATCTGGGACTTTTGTTTGACACTGAATACGTGAAGCAAAACTATGCACCACTACTGAGATGCAAACTCCTGTAAGTGCAAAATTTCTGTAGATATATGGTATATATTCCTTTTTATGCCGTTAGATGCCTCTTTCTTTCTAGGAATGATGTTTCAAAAGCTGACTGTGGTTTTGTATCTATCTTGAAGGTATGTATCATCAGTCATGGCAGACTGAAACATTGTAATGCAAAATTTATTTATAAGTATTTATAAATAAATTTTATATTTTATAAATTTCAGAGCTACTTTGTCACTGCATATTATTTCCTCCACATACTTTTCATTGTAATAGGGCTAGAACAGGATTTCTGCTTTCTTTTTGAGTGATGTTGAATATGAAGTGCTTGATACTGTGATCAAAATGGTCAGTAATGTGCTGGACATTATATTGTATGTGTTCAACCAAGGCACAAATTTTTGACCAAAAGGTTTTAAAAGATTCTGCCATTCCACTCCTACTGAAGACCTTACCATCCTGCCATAATGCAAAAAAAATATGAAGCGTATTTACAAATTTGTCCAGACAGAATTTTTGCAGGATCATCTAGAGATAACTGCAGTTACTTGTGGGAGTTTGGCTAGAAAGGCCAACAGTAGGTTTAGAGCGATGCGTACTACATTTCAATTTGGCTAAAGAAATCACAAGCAGCTTTGTCTTTCTCAAAGGATTTTCTTTTAAAGCAACTTAACTGCATTATCCAAACAAGGATTTATCCCACAGGTAAGACAAGTGGTATATTCACACATTGAGCAGGTAAAGGTGTATGATGTTCATGTCATGGTCTCCTTATCCCATGTGATGGCAAACGTCAGCACTGATATTTTGATTAGGAGATGATGTCTGTGTAATTATATATCACATATTTCTGCAGGAGAGACCTTCGCAGTTCTTGCCTTGTAACAACTTATTTTTCAGTTGTTACTAGATGCTTTTACATTGAGCAAAGCTTCATTTCAGGTGGCCCAAAGAATATTTTAAGAAACTTCATAGAACTTTCTGAAATCTTCCTAATCACTAAAAACTTTTCACCTTTTCTTCTCATCGCTTTCTATGACTTATAACTAGGGCTTCCTATTTAGCAGGACATTAAGCAGAGATTTTGCTTGCCAGTTTTCTGGGCTTTATCCAAGCTCGTCTTGGAACAGACATACAGTTTAATAACAGTCATAGATGGAGCTGTCATCATCCAGTCTTGATACTTTACAAAGTCAATGTATTACTGTATTCGTTTCTCAGAACTTTCTATGCTGATTCAGTATTTTCTATTTGGTTTTGGAATTGAGCTGTAACAGCAATATTCTTAGTTTACAATTGCTAGTATATGCCATTTTGAATAATTCAGAAATGTTCTCTAAGCATTCAGTATCTCATCAGTCTACAACAAATAATCACCATCAGATATGACTATGGTAATTCTGACATTATAAGCAGAATTTATAGCAATATACAGTGCTTTTCCACTTCAGAGCATATTGCTCTCAAGAGTTAAAAAAATGAAATAGAACTATGCCAAAAGCAACATCCATATTTAGAAATATTTCAAAGTGATTTTGCATCAACAAGAGTATTTACAAACTTCTTACTAATTAGCAAATTTTTGGTTTACCAAAACAACTGAAGAAGTGTCATCATACTTGTACTTGTATATACATGGCAATGAAAGTACAATATGTATTTAAGAATCAACCATTCACATGCAAATTTGTTCATCTCTCACACATAAGGAAAGTAGTAACGGTATTCCCATGGTGAACACTTTTAAATTCTAGTGGAAATACAGAGAATCAAGAATACGTTCAAGGTAATTAGGACAAAGAGTATACCAAACTTCTTATATACAAACTATTCCTGTATGTATCTATTTATATATGGAGGATTGTTTTTTGATTAAGCTATTATTTATAATAACTTTAAATGAAAATAAGCAACCACGAAATAAGCAAAAGTACTTCAAATATCGGATAAATCATCTTTTTAAAAACTAATTCACAGTTTCATGATAAATATGTCATGTTGATTAAAATCTAATGAGAGTGTCATGGCAAAAAATTTGCCAAAAAATATAAAAACTCACAGATGCATCCAAGGTTATTTGATGTGTTTGCCACAATGCAGTGTGCCTGGAAGTCTAACTGGCACATATACAGTATAACATAATAAAATTTAGCCAAAAGCAGTTCACCACACAGTAGAAAAAAACCCTATTCATTAAAATCAAACCACCTGCCTCACCCTGCTGAAGGTGAGAAAGGACTCTTCAGGTCATTGTGTCTGTTTTCAGTTCCCTGATGGCTATTCTTGGTTCTCTTTTACCCTGGATGCTCGTTTATTTTATTTTCACTTGTATTAGCTGTGATTTCTATTGGTAACAACTATGTGCTCTAAAGAATTTGCCTTCACTAGGACAAGAGCTACAAAAGTGGTTAGACGTGGAAAGACTAACTGGCATAAAATCATTGCCAGAATGGGAAACTTCTAATTATAGTGAGCTGATAACCTGACATGTTTGTGGCATCTTATTTATCCTACTTCTTCCTAAGGAGAAGCAAACTGTGAACAAAAGGCAGAAATTAAAACCAAATAAATTAAAACCAAAGAACCCATTTAATCTGTTGGTTCATCTTTTTTCAAAACCAGGTGTCTAAATGCCACCATTTTCATATGCTGATTTGCAAGCTTTAGGGCATGTACTCTTCATAGCAAGCTTTAATGCTGGTATATCAAAAGGTCATTACATTTTAGAAAGATATACTTATTTCCAGGAAATTCTGAGCTACGATTGGTTGCTTCATTAATTCAAGCAGCCAAAATAATCTCAATATTAGAAACACGTGAGTTTCTGACAGATTTAGAAAAGGGTTCAAAGACAGTAAATACATCGGAATTTTTCACTTAAAACATCTTAACAGTCTACACTTAAAATTTTAAAAGTCCATTCAGAATTATTTCCACCTAAGTAATTAATTCAGAATGTCTGAATTATGTATCTGAGAAAGGAGACATGCCACAGCAGACATAAAGCCTGGAAGACAATACTAGAGGGCAAGAGAGAGAGGGAGTCACATATGGAAGATTTTAGAAGAGTCTGTAAAATTCAGTTGCAAATCTCACATTTCTTTTCATTTTTACATGGTTCTAAATCAAACAGTGGGCACCAACCCTCTTTCCAAAATCTGTGGGTTGAATGTAGGAGATTCAAAATCCGGCTCTGAATCAGGGTTCTGTGTCCCAGAACCACCATTAATGCTGAAGCATAACACAACTATGACAGTGTAAGAAAGAGATGTGTATTTATATGCACTGCTCATGAAAATCCCAAACAACACTAATGGTGTTTTATTTGAGAGCCTTTGATGTTAATAAGAGATAGGCTTATGCCAAGTCTGGCACATCAGAGTTTGAATTGTATAAAGGCAGCAGCCACAGCAGCTTTGTTCTGCATGAAGGCTTACATGTTGAGCGAGAGATTGTGCTTACAGTTGTGAACAGTGTAAAAACATTTTCAGAGGCCGTAATGCTGTTTCATGTCAATTATTTGTTGAACAGGGCTGACTATGAACCAGCTGACAGTTTTCAAACTAGTGGGAAATGAAGCAGTGGATTTCCTCCCTGCTTTTGTACCAGAGACTCCAGATAGCTATGTCCCAACCCCAAAAGAGTTATTCGAAATTGTTCTATTTTATGATCTAGTTAGAAAGATATATTCCTAGCCTCCAGCTTATTTGGTTTTACTTGGGAAAAAACCCAAACATATTCCAAATGGATATACTTAAAAATCACTTTGTTTTAAAGAGGATGTTAGAAAACCAAGCCATATCTGTAAATACTTATAAATGTTATATAGACATGGCTTAAAATTACTAATAACACAATTTTTAAATAGTAATAATGAAATTATAGGAACTAAATATATCAGTGTTTTGGGGATTCTTCCAACCCAAAGAATTTCCATTTTCAGGTCAATTTAAGCTTCTGAAAACAACGCTTGAAGTCATCATCACTATACAGTCACCTAAATTTAGGGACGTAAAAATCAGTTGTCAGCACATAATTAAAGCTCTAATCTGACATCATTGTCTATGAAAATCCAGGGCTTGATTAATTTCCTTGTGCACGGTTACGCGGTAGCATTACAGATGCCTCTAGGTAGAGAAGCCAGCTACATAAGGCTGGTAGCCACAGCACAAGACCCATGGGAGGGCCACACACTTCCAGATTGGCAGCTGAAAGCAAAGTAGGAAACCAGAGCACATCAACACTACGCACTCAGGTGTGGACAGCTGAACGGAGCCTCATAGAGCGTAGAGAGGTATTCAGGCGAGCTATGCAGAACGTGGATAGTTTAAAGTGAGCTCAGTAACTCCCTAAATCTATTGACTCTCTTGCCGCAACCCCTGATTTATGGTGCAAATGTAGGCGTAATACTGATTATAACACAAGTGTGAGTGACTAGCTCACATCTAAAAAATCGCATTTTGGTAGTAGACCTCAGCCTACTCTGTCTGACAAACGGCTATATTCAGTTGTCTAAATAGGCAAGTTATCCTCCTTGAGATTCACTAGAACATTCAAGGTATCTGCACAGGTCTGGCATCAGAGACCCACATCTTTCCCACATTCTGCAGATAAGGCAGAATGTTGCAGAACACACCCCTCCAGCGTGGGTGTCCCACGGGGTCACAAGTCCTGCCAGAAAACCTGCTACAGCACCAACTTTTCTCTTCATGGTTCCACAGGTCCTGCCAGCAGCCTGCTGCAGTGCGGACTTCCCATGGGGTCACAGCCTCCTTCAGGCACCCACCTGCTCTGGCATGGGGTCATCCATGGCCTACAGGTGGATATCTGCTTCACTGTTAACCTCCATGGGCTGCAGAGGGACAGCCTGCCTTACCATGTTCTTCACCACAGGCTGCAGGGCCATCTCTGCTCTGTCGCCTGGAGCGCCTCCTCCCCCTCCTTCTTCACTGACCTAGGTGTCTGCAGAGTTTTTGCTCTCTCATATTCTCACCACTCACTTCTGGCTGCTGCCACACAGGTTTTTTTCCCCCTTAAATACATTATCACAGAGGCACTACCATTGTTGCTGGTTGTCTCAGCTTTGGCCAGCAGTAGATTCGTCTTGGAGCCAGCTGGCATTGCCTCTATATTGGACATGGGGGAAGCTTCTAGCAGCTTTTTACAAAAGCCACCCTCACAGCTCCCTGGCTACCAAAACCTTGCCATGCGAACCCAATACATTGTCCATTGTCATTCAGGGCCCTTTTAAGTCAGCAATTGGAGAAAGTGCAGGACTAAGTTTTTCCTTAATGGAAGTCCTACTGTGGATGTTCAAACACTCAGTAACACAGAGTTTAACTGAACAGGATGTTTCAGTGTTGTCTGAAGATCAGAATTTTTAGCTATCGGAAATAACGATATTCTGAAATCACTTATGCTTTGATTTTTTCAAAAGTTCAAAATGTTCACCTTTAAAATTTCACATATAATCAGATTTTACATGTAATCTGTTCTTGAAAGAACTGAACTTCAGTATTTCAGAATATATCACCTCAAATTAAAAAAAAAAATAAAATTGGATAACACGGAAAAGTTAAAATGTTAAATAGAATTAAATGACAATATTATTACACAAAAGTTAAATTACTATATTGAATGTAAATATTGTAACTATCCCAAATGAATTTTTATACTATCAAGATAATATTAGAAAGTCTAAATGCTCTATATTTCTGTTTGGTTTTTTTCCCCCCAAAGTTTACATATTATCAAACCCTGAAATTCCAATAGAACTAGTTTTGCCAATGAGCCCTATTTGATCCAGTCGTTGCATTTAAATTTCTACCCAGAGACCCTTTACAGCCTTCCTAATCAAATTACTTTGAACTAGTGACTCTGTATTAATTAAAGTTGAGAGACCCAGTGCACTTGTGTCCTATATAGAGAACTCTTTTCAGTGCTTACATCATTGTAAGATACATATTCTTCTGGGAAGAATTAATAGAAGCAGGAAATCTGCTAACATTTAGAATGGATAAATGAGATTATTGATTAAATTCCTTTCCTACAAATGTAGCTTTTAAGAAAAAAAAATATTTACAGTACCTAAAAGCACTGCAGAGTAATGCAAACCACATTTTATAATGATGAGCATGATATAAAGATTAGGTTAATCTCCAGTTTTATCTCTATTTGCTTGTTTATATGAACTCATTGTTTTAGGAACTGACAGTTAAAATGTGATTCTTTTGTTCCAGCTCAAGTGATTAAAAAGCCTAACTCATAGTGCTAGTGACCCAGCATCATTAAGTTGGTAGTTTAATATGTACTTTGTACAAAAATACATTAAAAAAGATATTGAAGTCATAAAGGCAAGTGTTAAAAAGTTGAAGAGAACCATTATTGTTGAAATTTCCTTAGCATAATCAGCCCCAGGGAAAACCGGTCTTAGAAAATTTCAGCTCAAATGGTAAAAAATCTTGTAATGAATGAAATAACTGAGGTGGGAGGCTTATAATGGTCAGTACAGGCCAAAATTAACTGTAAGTTAAATTACTTGTTTCACCTATGACAGAGGCCTGATTCTTTTCAGAGTTCCCTGAGGCTGATTCTAATGAAATTTCAGCAGTAATGTTGCTTTATCACCATAGACCATGGCTATTTGATATAACTTAGTGGCCCATTGTGGTAGTTTTCATATCTGCGAGAGGCTTGGTCTGAAGGCAAAGCGGAGTTTATTGTTGAGTCATGTTTAAGGTTTGGTTTCAGTCAATCTTGCTGAAACTTTGTAAACTATCCTTCTTAGTTTTTGGCCGCCTTTCAAAGGAAATAATGGAATATGCCTCTTCAAAAGTTAGGTATGACCTGGAATCAAAATGGTCTGGATCCATCTGGAATCCAAAATCATCTGGAACCGGAATTCAAGTTCCATTATGATATCCAAAGACCCTGTCTTTAAACCAACTCCTGTTGCTTTTTATTTCTATTTTTTTAACGTCTTCCACCTTTTTGTTCTAATACTGAAATAGTCTGTTGACTGATAGTTTGAGTCTAAGATAGCGATGTATGTATTGAATGAAAAATATATTCCTAATATAAAATTAAATTACTATAGACCACCTCATTAGAAGTTAGAATTCCTAATAATAAACACCTTTTTTTAGGTGGCCCAGAGCTTAAAATTTTTGAAAGAATTCTCCTATGAAAGTCCCAAGAATATTTCCAATTTAAATAGGATTACAATATTGGCCTTTTCTGTTTATGGAAATTAAACTTAGGTCGCATTAAATTTTAAATTTAAACAAAAATTAATATAATTCCATTTTTTTTGTGTCACTTATCCTTCCAGTATTTAGAAGACAAATTACGAGAGGAATCAGACAGATACAGTATTTATTTTTTGGAGAGGATTTACTTTAAGAATTTTTCAAGTGTAAGCAAAACTGTGTTTTGTGCATATTTGGCGGCGGCGGAGAAGGCCGCGTCGGCCGCCCCGGCGGCTCCCTCAGCCGTCGCTGCGCGGCTGCGCAAGGCGGCGGGGAGGGGAGGAGGGGTGGATGGGGAAAAGGGGGGCCGGGCCTACCATTGAGGAGGCGTCCGCCCCCTCCCCCCCCGCCTCCCCCCCACCCCGCCGGGCCCTAAAATGTCCGTGGGCTGCCGCCCCGAACATCGCCGCCCCGGCCCCGCCCGGAGGATCGGCGGCCTGGTGTTTGATGCGGTATTTGGGACACAACGCGCCCTGATGCCTGACCCAGGGCGCAGTATTGAGGCCGGTTCTCTTTAATATCTTTGTCAACCATCTGGGTGAGGGGATCGAGCGCGCCCTCAGTAAGTTTGCAGATCACACCAGGTTGGGCGGGAGTGTTGGTCTGCCTGAGGGCAGGATGGGTTTGCAGAGGGATGTGGACAGGCTGGATCGATGGGCCGAGGCCAATGGTATGAGGTTCAACAAGGCCAAGTGCTGGGTCATGCGCTTGGGTCACAACAACCCCATGCAGCGCTACAGGCTTGTGGAAGAGTGGCTGGAGAGCTGCCTGGTGGAAAAGGACCATGGGGTATTCATCGACTGACAGCTGAATGTGAGCCAGCAGTGTGCCCAGGTGTCCAAGAAGGCCAACAGCATCCTGGCCTGTATCAGGAATAGTGTGGTGAGTAGGACTAGGGAAGTGATTGTCCCCCTGTGCTCGGCACTGGTGAGGCCCCACCTCAAGTACTGTGTCCAGTTTTGGGTCCCTCACTACAGGGAAGACTCTGGAGCGTGTCCAGGGAAGGGCAATGAAGTTGGTGAAGGGTCTAGAGCACAAGTCTTATGAGGAGCGGCTGAGGGAGCTGGGGTTTGTTTAGCCTGGAGAAAAGGAGGCTGAGGGGAGACCTTATCACTCTCTGCAACTACCTGAAAGGAGGGTGTAGAGAGGTGGGGGTCAGTTGCTTCCCCGAAGTAACAAGCGATAGGACAAGAGGAAATGGCCTCAAGTTGTTCCAGAGGAGGTTTAGATTGGATATTAGGAAAAAATTTCTACACTGAAAGGGTTATCAAACATTGGAACAGTCTGCCTAGGGAAGTGGTGGAATTGTTATCCCCAGAGGTATTTAAAAGACGGGTAGACGTAATGCTTAGTGACGTGGTTTAGTGATGGTTTTTGTCAGTGTTAGGTTGATGGTTGGACTTGATGATCTGAAAGGTCCCTTCCAACCGAGGCAATTCTATGATTCTGTTTCAGAATCCTGTAGTAAATGTCTCCAATAGAAGCTTTTTAAATTTTGATTATTTCATTCTGGATGGATCTAAGTCTCCTCATTTCTGATTTATTCCGGCAACATGTACAGGTTCTAAGGAATTGCAAACAATTTAATAATCCATACTGAATTTACTCCAAATTTTTCAAGGGCTTTAAATTTAGTATTAAAACATATTTACATCAATATATAGCCAATACTAAGCATGTCTTACTGAATGTCTTCCCTTGCTCTTTTGTGATGCACTGAAGAAAGTTCCGCTTATGATAGAAGATTCCCTTCCATTTCTTTTTTTTTTTTAGATATTTGGTTTCTCTTTAGCAGATGTACTACTGTGTATTTCTGTAACAGTCCATAGCTTTCCCTCCCATAAACACATTTCACAGTAAAATCCTTTCAGAATTTGACAGAAACGCCAGTATAGATGGCTATCCATCCTCCACACAGTGCAGAAAAATGCTTCAGCATCCTTTCTCTTCTTTCATGAATGCACACATGTACACAGAGATAAATCAGCGCTCTTCTTCCTGTCAGCATTGTCCTTGATGTTCTGTGATTTATATTAATACTGGGTGGTACCTTTGTGGCATTCACTTGAGGTCTTTTTGTTTATTACTTCAGTTTAAAAAGAAATCTTAAAGTTTAAGGTAGAAGCATTTGTGATTTTAAACGTATGTTATTCAGAGACAAATATTAATCAATTCATGGGAAAAGCAGTCTGTTTCATGAATATAAGAACACAAAAACATAATACCTGCAAGTGCTGAAATTGCAACTAAACAGTATAAATCATTATTCATATTTTTTCTGTGTCAGATAGTATGTGTGTCTTCCTTGGAACTCATTTATAATTTAAAAAGCACCTCTTGCAACTCCCTCTTCTGCCTTAGATGCAGGAGGGTTGTATAAGTTGACTAGCGTAAAAATCAATCTTGGAGCTACCATAAGCATAGTATTTGGCATTTCCTCTGTACCTTCCATATGAGCACTCAGCCTGTGCTGTCTCTTGCTAAGGAGAGGGATTCTTGGAATATATGCCTGAATTGGACTGATATGACAGAAACCTGTTGTTTTTACAAACTGTTTATCCTGCCTGGAAATTGTTGCTGTGAGCAATTGAATGAAAAATTAGAAACGGTGCCTCACCAGCACAAGCACTGATGTAGGCACATGCTTTTCAAGAGTGATAAGGAGTAGCAAGTATTTTCTTCCTTTTCCTACCCTGTTAGCTTCATGATGATATTTTCCTTTGCTTTCCACACTGAGGCATGTAAACAGGATGGGTGGAGGAAATTGTAAAGTTCTTGTAATTTAGGACTGCTCATGTAATGGAGTGGCTTGGTCACTGCTGATCTAAACTTGGAGTGAAGGTCATGGAATAACTTTCTGGAAGACTGACAGGAGAGATGTTGGGTGGGGTTCAGGGAATGACTTAATTCACTTAACTTTAGACATCTATAATCTGTATATCTACACCTGTGCTAGAATCCAATTGAGAGAAATAAGTAAAATAGGAAGTAATCATATATAGCATTTTTGGTTTAGGATGAGATAAATTAGTCCACACAGCCTCCACTGATGGTAACATGATTGGCTCACATATAATCATCCTGCTTCAGATACCTAAATTTACATTAAATGAATTGCGTGTCTGATTTCTGGTTTAGAAAACACTCAAACTCTTCTTCACTTCCTTCTTTTATCTTTAGAGATAGATAGATGGGATGACCATGGAGGCTGTTGTGAAAATCAGAGTACTCTCAGGAACAGCGCAGTCTTTACTGCTAGATTTTTTCCCAGTCTTTCCCAAGATTGTGGACAAGTTGAAATGCAGACATTGTGTCTTGTACCTCTCCTGTATTGAGACAATGAATAGAAGAAAACAAGCTCATTTCTCCTGTATTTTTTTTTTTTCTGGTTGCTTTTTATAACTGTGAATCTCTGTATTTTTTAGACTGACTTTCAAGTCATAACATGAAGTCACATCAGCTTTGATACTGTATCTGAGATGATAAATCTCTTTGGGGCAGTGTCTTTGCTTTAAACAGCTTGCTAGTCAGTTATTAATAAAAATGAATAATAGTAACTAGCAAAACACATTGTGCTCTGCTTTTCTCTTTCCTCCTGCTCCCCCCCCCCGCCCCGCCTTCCCCTGCTTTCTCTGCTGGAAGTAGTAATCTCAGCCACAAGAATTAATCTTGGAGAGACCTGATACAAACTTGTTCACTTATTCAGTTGTCCTGTGTTTTACTTGTTCCTTCTCAGCTGGTTTTGGCTGGAAATTAGCAGAGATGAATAGAAATATGAGTGCTTCCCATCACCAAAAACCTGTTTATGAAAGTAATATTTTAGACGTCCCTTTTTAAAAATTACAATTTCCTATATACTCTTCTACCCCAGGTGTGTAGCTGACTTCCAAACACAGAAGAAGCCAATAGTTTCTCCCTTGCAAGTTGCAGATTCCCTAGTGAAGTAAATAGTGAAAATTAATTATTGCATATATTCCTTCTCTTTCCTGCCATCTGCTTCTAATGTCTTTTTTTTCTAAATCTGTTTCCTCTCCTAGATTTTATCTTATTCTCCAAAGAAGTTCCTCCTCCAGCAAATGTCACTGCAAATTGAAATTACAGTAAGCTAAAAGAGAAGAGGATAATACTCATCCAGGCTCTCTATTGATTCCTAGATCTGATAAACTCCTTTGTATCTTTTCTCTTAAAGCCCAAATCTTACTGATACGACACTAGTGGTTTCTGCAGGGCCAGGTGTGGGGGGTAACATGCAGATAGAGCAATGACCCTCAGTTGAATCTACTTTAATATTGTGAAAAACTTATAAAAAACAGACTGCATTAAACCCCTTGAATTTTTAATAAGAACTGTGTCCTTGTAGTTATGATAATGCTTTACTTTTTTCCTTTAAGTATGTTGCAAACATCAACGTTTTTTTTTCCCCAAAAAAACCCCATCTGTGAAGTACATAAAAATTTTCTTCATTTTTGCAGAAAGTCATGAAAATATTGCCAGAGCATAGAGGGAGCTAGTGTCAGGGTTGGATGAGACAATGTTTTATTGCTGTGCTTAGATCAGAATTTCCGAGAACTTCATGGTCCTGAAAGAAGCTCAGTCTAAATGCAGGATATGGAAAAGGATGTGGTATGTTCTAACACACACACATACACACACCACACACACACCATGCATACAGATACTTCTTGAATATTACAGCAGATCCTCTTAGGACACAAAACACTACATTTGATCTCATCTGGCTTTGGGTCTGATCGTGTCTATATGATGAAAATGGAGATTTCCACAGAAAATAAAGAAGAGTGAAAAACAGAGCCTGTATTCTATTTTTACAAATAGCATCTTGTTTCCTCACTTTTTATTTTTTCAAATCTGATCTGGAAGAAACGAGGGTTTTACTATTTGAAAGTGATTCCCCCCCAGCAGAAGATAATTCACTGGGACAGACAGTTATGCCTGAAAATTTGCAGCACCCACAGATTCCGGAGACAACTTCACTTTAAAACAATATTTAAATATACTAATTCTTAGTAGAAAGAAAACAAAATAATAACCATTTGTTTGAATAAATGCTCAGAGGAGCTCAACTTCTAGCAGAATTTCTTCAGCAAAGAAAGCCAACAAGCCCCATTCACAAAATTCTTTACATTTCTCGTGAAAGAATTACCGTTTCTAATTTCTAATGACTTTTGAAAAGCGGGTCAGATGCACTATCTTCAGCGCTAGTTCTCTAATCTTGCATGTACTAAGCTAATTACCCATCAGAGCTGAGAGTATTCAGCATTAGGACCTTTCCCAGGCTCTGGGCTGCACTCTTTCAATGTACGCTGCCAGTCCATCAGCTGTTCGCTAGGCCTCGAACAACAGCTGCCAGCAACTGCAAACATCCGGCCTCGAGTGAGAGGCATAAAGAGCCAATTGATAGGAACAAACGTCAGGATGCATTGGAATTCCTGCACAATTATAAATTAATTCTCTGAATTGCAGTAGTCTTAGTAGACTGGGAGAAAAGGAAAAGGAAAAAAAAGAAAGGAAGCTGATGTTACGCTAAGCGAGAGTGTGGTGTACTGAGATTATATTCCTGGTTGCCCTGAGATGATTGCAGTGATTTTTGCTAGAGTTGTCTTGGATTTAATCCTTTCTGACCTTCATTTCCTATGCATCTACCCTTACAAGCAAGTTTCTGCAATACTCTGATAAGCTGCTTAGCCAAACATCATTTGGCTCTTAACAGTGGGCTGATTTGTTTCCTTGTCAAAGGAGAGCTAAACCAGTTATTCTGCCTCCAAAGCATCAGGTGAGAGACTAGATAGATATGTTGGTCTTTCATGACTGCGAACTGATATCCCTGCCAAACTGACTCTCTTGTACCGCAATTAGTAATTTTTAAAATATCTTCATGATCGCTTTGGCGTTGGAGCAAATGGGTGCTGCTTGTCAGGAGAGGTCTCTCCTGACTAAGTTAACACTGCCAGATCAGATAGAATTTCTTAGTAAAATATCTCCACGTTTAATCTCCTTTTTTAAAAATGAACATGGAAAAAAACAGAAGAAATGTGTTAGTTTTGTGCTGCTAGATATGACCAAGTAACTGTCCTGTGGCTCACAATCAGTTATTGCAGTAAACTGGCTCTTCCTACAGCTAATGTAGCATTTCAAAATGGGTCATTATAAGCCTGGAGTCCATGAATGAAGTATGTTCAAACAGAGGAAAGCCACATGGAAATGGTTGCATTAGAAACTCCGGCAGACAAACCCAAGATAATTCAAGACAATACGGTTTTCTCCAATGGCTGTGAGAACTCGGAAACAGGAACAACAGCATGAGCTTGTAATGGAATGTCATCCTTAACTCTGAATTTCCTGGCAGTCAGTCATCTGAGTCACAACTTCAATAGTGGTTAGTCTTTTGGTTCCCCTCCCCCCCGCACAGTGAATCCCCTCACTGTGTTTTTCTTTTTTTCTTTTTTTGGTGGTGGTTTTACTGTGTTATATAAACTTGTAGAAACGCGTTCCACCAGTATTTAAAAAAATGCATTTTTTTCAGGTTTGAAACATAGTCTGGTCTTCATTAAAAGGCAAACCCAGCCAACGCCTTTTTAGCCACATATGGGCTCTTGGCTGGCAACCCAATGTTTTGTTGCTTTGGATCTGGAGACAAGAAGATGTACACAGGGTTAACACTTCCGTCAGGGAGCAAAGCCCAGCCTTATGCAAGCTGCATATACAGGAGCAGAAAGGCATTGCAAAAGCACAGGTAGGCCAAGACTGATGTGGGGCTAGATAATCTAATACTGAAAAAACATTTTCACCCCACCTCTCTCTACAGATGGATCACAGAACTGTACAAAGGTAACTTCAGATGCCAATCTTTGGTGGATTCCTGGGAATAGACTTTACCTCTTCTTTTCCAGCAGTGTGTTTGACAGTTCCTAGCTGTGGATTCGCATTAACACTGTTATGTCGGCTGTTTTTCAAAGCAGGGTGTATCCACAGTTTACTAATTGCAGTAAATCAGGCCATCTTTAATCTAACTCTTTCTTCCTGTTAGCAGGAGAAGATTCAAAAATTGTACCTGTGCCTTCAGTAAAGTTTGCTGTGAAGACAAAATTCAAGATGTGTCCTTAGGGTTTTTTTTACATTATTAACAGAAAATAATATTTTGATCAGGACTCCACTGATTGTTTTGCTGCTTGATTAAAATGAAGGTCTGAGACAGAGCATGCTACTCTTATGCAAGCAAATCTCCCACTGAAATAGGAAGCATTATTTCTCACTTGATTCTGGGTATCCTTATTGTAGATCTTTGCATCTGAGCAGCTACTTCGACTTTTTTTTATTCAACAGAAGAACATAGACCACTTCACGGTCCAAGTTTTTGAATCTTGCTTAGGTAGCTAACCTTGGATAAGATGAATTGCTGCTCAACCCCCTGTTCTTTGCCTATAAAAGACCCCCAGGTGCCTAGCTAAGATGGATCAGTTTACATTGCAGGGGGGATGACTTCTACCCCCAGTTCAGTATGAGCTTTACCCATAAAAGAGGTCCTGGAAAAGAACAGAGGTGGTAGAGTCACTTTATCATACTGCACAAAACTTGGACAGAACTTGGTTGTACTTTTTCCCTGGGATGGGAATCTTATTTTGTGAAGCCAGTGGGAACTGTGGGAACTTAGTCTCCTCAGAGACTTTGTGCAAAGAATACAACAATTTTTATTACTACGCTGAGGCAGGTCCCTGCTTGTCTGTTTCTCCCTTCCTGCATTCTCGTTCTTGCCATTAAGGTTAGGGCATTTTACCCAATGACTTTTTAATGCAGAAAATATAAGGTCTCTGAATCAGAAAAGGGAACTTAAGACTCCCTCCTCCTGCCAGGGGAATGCAACTGGGCAATGCAAAGCTCTCTTTTGTGTTTCTCACTGATCTAGTTTTGCACAGTAGCCCAATATTTAACAGGAGATTCTTCCCACTGCAGTTCCAGCTTTGCATGCAGACTGGTAGTTAGGCACTCTTTTTGAAAGAAATGAACACCAACAGCCCAGGACAAACCTTCAGCCTCTCTCCATCAGTTTTTTCAAATGGCGGCCCAAGTGATAGATATGTTGCATGTGCTTCATTTGGTGCTTTGAGTGCGTTTAAGGTGTGGTCTCTTCCTCTCTCTCTCCTCCCCCTCTCCCTCCAACAAATGCGTTTCAGGAGAGTTCGGCACAGGGAAGCCTCCTTTGCTTGATCCAAACAGCCTGAAGCATGAGGTAGGCACCAAGATCCTTGGCTCAGACACCATGGCAGCATCTCTAAACAAGCACAGTTGCAGAACTTTAGGCATTTGAGTATGTAAACACTCCTGTATTGAACCCTGTGGTCAATGACGGTTTAGGCAACTAAAGTAACTGGTGCCCTAAGTCAGTCATGATTTCTCTGCGTAGCTCACTTGTTTAGTTGCTTTTTTTGGATTTCATCCTTAGCATCGAACTAGTGGAATTTAGCAACTTTTAGCAAAATCCTTTAATGTTTAGGAAACAGAATGCAGTTACTGTTGAGACATGCATAAATGTATCCTGCCTGAAAGGAGCAACATGTATTTTACAAATATAAAGGAACAATGCTGCAGCTTCTTTTAAATATAGCTTGCTACTTTAGTGTGACCCATTAAGCTTTCTAAACCAAGGCTTGTGGTATTTGGCATCCATTCTTCTGTTCTTTTGATAAGTACCTAAACAGGATGTCCTTGCAAATTAAATGAAAAACAGCACTGGAAGATTTCCTCCCTCAGGAATAAGTATTAAGATTGGCAGATGGCTTAAGTGGAAATACACAGGAATGCACTTTAGCCAGTACTTGAAAATCGTTCCAGCAGATATTACTGAGGTAGATTCATGAAGCCCCCATCAGACATCCTTCTGCATTGAATCAATTTTTAATAGCCTTGAGGAAATTTTAATTCATTCTATCCTAATTGTTGCAAAGCAGCCTTAATCTAAAAAGAAAAATACATAAATAAACTAAAATAATAATATTTTCAACTAATTTTATACCACAGGAATTTCCTTACCATTTCTTGGTGAGGAAGGTTGTTGGTATACCATAGCTAGTAATCATCTCTCAAAACTTGATGCCAGCTCTCTTAAGTCTTCAGGCAGCTTGCAACTGAGTTCAAATGCATGGGTGCATGTGCAGTCATTCGTGCAAGCAGCAAGTTTAGCATATTGATGTATGTAGAAAAGGTTTGTGTATAATAAACTGCATAAACCAGGTACTTTATATGTTTACTTATGCAGTTTTGATCCCCTTATGAGAATTGTGCGCTTCAAATCTCTGCTTCATAAGAACTCAAACAGTTAGATTCTCTGAGCAGTGCCCAGTGGCAAACAAGCAAAACAAAGCAGTGACAAACTGCCAGAAATAATATTTGCTCCCTACTCGCTCCAGATTCTTCCAGCATTAGCTATATAATGGGCAAGTTAAAGAAAGCTAGTATCTACCGGCCCTCTAGTGGTACAATTAAAGGGGTGGATTCTTCAGCTTCCAGCAGAAAAAACACCAAGTTACCTAATTGTGTAAGAAAGAAAAATGAGAGATAAAATTGTGTGCTTTTGTATATATGATGTATGTATGGACAGATAAATAGATGAATGGGTAGAAGCTAGTTTAAGACATTTTTAGAGACTGACTGGATTGAATCTTAGCTGGTTTGAGGGTCTCCACATTCCATTTCACAGTACTAACATGCCTGATGACAGTACTGCCATTGTTTTAATAATAAATAAGGCATCAGCTTCCTTGATTGAAGCATAAAAAGAAAAATGACTGTGCTAAGAAACCTAAGAAAAATAAATATCTTAACTAATTGTCTTTAATAGACATATATAAGGAAAGAGATGCATATCTGTATCTTTCCAGCAAAGAGAGAAGTGATGAAAATAGAGTTTGGAATTTTTGGCCATGATCTTGCGATACTTCTTTTAACTCACTGTGATTAATGCGCAGAGTAGGCAGAGAGGCAAGAACTTTCTCTTTGCCTCTACACTTCTTTAAAGGAAAGGGACCCTCTTTATCTGTTAGGTGCTTTTTGCTGTTGTAAACTTTGTATAGTTGCAGGGATCCCCTTTTTTTTTTGGATGGAGATCTAGCTGCAGTGTGATGAGACATAGTGCTATGCATACTAAAGTGTTTCCCTGTTGTAAAAGAGACTTTCTGTGTTGCTGTATCACCTGTTCCATGCCATCTGGAAACTGTGATGTGAAATAAAACAGCATGCACAGGTGCTGCAATTTGCAGTTTAATTGCTACCATACAGCGGAATATATAAAGGAGAGAACATTAGCTATTAAATAGTTTTAAATGTTGCTAAGACAGTTCAAAGGAGAAATTAGATAATAACGTGAATGCAGTTATTTGCGGAAGCACTGATAGTAGACCCAGTGATAGTAGGTAATGATAGGATTTTCCTTTTCAAAGAGAGAAAAAGAGCTACATTTCTCTTTTGGGACTCTTTTATATGGGACCTAGTCTGGCTTCCATTTTAAGCAGAGACAAGATTCTCACTGACCCTAAATAGTAAGATAGGAACTGTACTTACTCTTATGTAGTACTTTTCATCATAGATTTCCCATCTAATATATGAAATAGTAATCTTATTAAAAATGCATGAAAATATATTAGAAAATATTAAATGTACAGACTATATTTTGTGCATGCACACAATAGCGTAGTCAAAAGATTTTAATTGGTATTTTATACTTGAAAAAACTTTTGTAAGTTTTTATATAATTAACTAGATGGGGCCCAGATGGACTCAGCAAAGCAGAAAACATCTCTGTAAAATGGCTGTGTACCTTGTGTTTGCTGTATAATGCTAGGAATGTTCTTTTTCTTTTTTTTTTTTTTTTTTTTAATCAGAATTGCATCAGCCTCAGAGATCTACATGAAAGGAACATTTTTCTTTGATATAAATGTGTAAAAACTGTTTATTCTTGTCAACGTTGAAAAGCCATGTACCCTGTACACGCATAACCCTGAGAGATACACACGTTCATATGTTTAGTTGAAATAGACAAAAGAACAGATGAAAGGCACTGAAAACATGGCAGCAGTAGTTATAAAGTTGAAAATCAACTATGAAACAATTATAATGAGAAAAAAAGTCTGCATTTTGAACCTTGGTGTGTCTTCTGACTGGTTCTGTGACTTTCTAACTGTTGAATTTAATTTATTCCATGGTTTCCTTCTTGAAGTTTCCAACAGAAGAGGGTAACAGAAAAATGTGTGTAGGCTTTAAAGTTCTGAGGCATAGTTGAAGTTTTTGCTGCCACCAGTCTTTTGCATCCTGGTTTTTAAGCTTATTTAAAACTCACGAGAAAATTGCAATTTCTATCCTATCCTAATTAAAGTTTTCAGAAATATATTCCCCAAACAGCAATTCATGAAGGAAAGTAAGATGAGCCACACTGTTGTGATAAAGATGAAATGAAATGTTATTAAATTTAAAAACCTTTTTTCTCAAGAGAGAAAAAAAAATAATGGACAAAATACATTTTGATGAATATATCTCTGTAAAAGGACAACACTTTCACTTGCTGGAGTACTGAACTGGGAACAGGATGGCTAGCTCTAAGCAGCTGAATTGTTAAGCATGAAGTAATTGTGTGTGTTTTCCAAAGGAAGCTCCAGGTTTATTTTAACTATAAAATCAATTTAACTGTAAGAAAAGAAGCTCTTAATAGCATTTACTTTTAGTATTTTCCTGGTCAATAATATCCTCACTGCTCTGACATCAGGGTGAGCAGCATGTGGGATGGAAAGGAAATTAGCTTGTTTTTGCAGGGGGACATTTGTGGGTGTAGACTAAAATCCTTAGGGAATGCCAGCTGATTTACCACCACTGGAAACAATAGATTCTCTCTCCTCAGCCACATCACACCACAAACTCAGGCTTTTTTATTTCTTGTGCTCCACAAGAGACCTCTTTTACAGTACTATATGTGATTTTTATGACTGTAATAGGTATAATGACATTTCTTTGCAGTTCTGTGTTGTCAAAGGAAGATCAACTTGACATGAATTTATAGTGACCACTGTGTGCGACTGAGTGTGTTTTGGAAGTGGTAGAGCTGTATAATAGCAGTACAGAATATTACATCTTAAATTTTTTTTTGGTATGTGTTATAAATTTCTATTAGCAGTTTCTAACATTAGGAAGGTCTTGTTAACAATGTTTAACATTAATAATATGACATGGATTTTCTTTGAGATGATAAACTGATTATATTTCTCTATTAAATTTGTTTCTGTTACAGATTTTAAGGTCACAATTCACAAAATAATAGTGCTCCTTATTTATAGAGAAAATACACTTTATATCACAATTAAAAATATTTTTGCAAAACTGTATGAAGTGTTAACAGTAGTGAAGTCAGTTCAATTAAGTTCTAAAATAGCAATGAACAGACTTTAAGAACTGCAGGATTAGGATAGTTTGATGTTTAGTCAGTTATCACAGCTATTAAAAATGCTTGGCTTAATTAAACACTCACAGATTGGCAAACCTTGTGACAAGTGGTTAGCTGTGAAAATTTACCAGATTCTACCTCCTTTGAAGCCATAAATACCTTACAAACACATCAGGACTACTCTTTCCAGTACCTTTCAGAACTGAAATGACAGAATTCTACTAAACCAATTTAGATAGGTTTAGGTGGCATTGCCACCTAATTTTAATGTTTTTTTTTTTGTTTGTTTTAATGTATAGAGTCCATATCATTTATGACACTTGACAGATGAATAAGGTGATAAGATCTCTGGTTCCCATGTAACTAGTATGTAATCCCAACCTCGATTAGCTAAATCATTCCATTAAATTTAAGTTACAAGTGAGGTTACTGGGTTTGTTTGCATGCTTATGGTCAAGTACTTGCTCAAAAACCTTACAAGATCAACATTAATCAAATACTCATCAGTATCTTCAAAACTTCTAGTTCTCCTCAAAGTTTGAAACATTTCTCCCTTCGTTTAGTCTTGTAAGAGTTAAATGTTTTAACCTGAGCTGATAGTAATAGATTTCCTTACAGTCAGTGGAGAGAAACTGGCAATTGACCTTGACTGTCTGAGATCTTAGATCTGAAGATGAGATAAACTGTGCTCCTGAAGATTTCATTTTCCTCTACTGATGGTAGAGTGAGCCCAAGGCAATTGTCATACATGTTGATGACCAGTTTTAGAAGTTTAAAGCTATGTGAGGTGAGTCCTCCCCCTGGAGACCCAACTTTTAGTGTTTTCACCTACTAGTGAAAAAAATGGTATCTCTATCTCTATCTCTGTTTTTGCAGTAATAGGCTCACACTGCAGCAAAGAATGAAAGAATGCAAGTCATTCAGGCATCTGTACTAAGGAATTTTATAAAATGTAGTATGTTCACCTTAGGAAAAAGGAAAGTTTCATTGTACCGCCTTTTTTTTTTTTTTTTTTTTTGCAGTTAAACAGTATACCTTCATTTGTGTACCGTTGGCATATATATACACATACACACACACACACATATATATATAAATGGTACTCATATATTCAATCCTCAATTCAAATCACGAATATTTTTGTGCTATGCTATTTTTGTATGTTAAAATGTTACACTGGCAACTAACTTTAAAGTTGTTGCTTAATTAAACAATAAAAAATACACAATGATTCATGTTTTGATTTAGTTTAGTGTTTTATTGCCACTACTACTTTCCAATTAAAACAGCAAATATCCTGAGTTCAGCTGAAATGACTTCCTGTCATTTGGAATTTCATCACTGTTCATATCTGCCAACATAGCAAAAATAGCATATGATGGGTAATGACTACATTGCCACAGTGCAGTGTAGCGTTTAATGGTGAAGGCCAAGTCCTTGCTGTTAAAACAGTTCCATTTAGGAAGAAGCCTGAAGACTTTGTGAAGTCCATGGGGTCCCTCTGGGGTTCAATAAACTGACCAGAACAAGCAATCAGCAGAGCTGAAGGCTCACCACAAAGCACTGAAAATGCAGAGAAATATTTGTTAAATGAAGCTGATGATTTCAGTGAGTTCTGGATGTAACTCATAATAAGGTGAAGACAAGTAGAAATGTATGAATTGGCAGGTAGACCTATTTTTGTACTGTGAGACCCGAACTGATGATTGCATAAGCAATTTAAATAACTTTCCACTATCATATCTATAAAATGGGTGTAAACGTTCTCAGAACAAAAGGTGTTTTATGACCTGCACAATAAACCAGGAACCCAGATGAGGACAGGTATGCAAAAGGTGTTTCAGTAATAGAATGCAGCTGTCTGCTTTCCAGACTGAAGGCGCTGCGTAAAATTGGCAATGATGAAACTGTGTGCAATATTGAAAGATTTTTGGGTTTGAAATATTTGTCCTGTATCTATATGTTAATTCTTCTGCAGCTTGATTTTGATGTTTGCACTTATTTTACAAACTGTTCTCTGGAAAGAAAGAGAACTACGTCTTTGATTCAATAAATTGTGTTTAAAAAACACCATGCGTATTTATCGTGTGGCATCTTATCATCCCACTGAGCAGCAGAAGCAGAAAAAGTACACTGAAAATCAACTGGCTAATCAGTGGTATTGAATGACTTCCATATGAAGAGTCTGTACACAGACAAAGAGTCTTCGGCAAGATACAAGTATGAGTGATATGAAACAGAGGTCTTTAAAATCCTAAAGGGTCTGACACATGATTATCTGTAAGTGTCAAACTGAAAAGTAGGAAGGACTGGAGTTCAAAATGATCTTATTAGTGAAATTGGCTGAGAAGGAAATGGGAGGGATATTTAACAAGGGCCATCATAAAATAAGAATAATTAACTGAAGAAATACAAGATGAGAAAAATGATTTAACAGCAGTCCTTTAGAAAAGGCTCTGAGATTCCAGGGAGACAGAATTTCACTATGCCATATTGTTATGAAGAAAACAATCAAATTGAGATGTTTAAATATGAATTAAGGCTGCAAGACGTGTAAATGATCTGTCTGCTCTATTGAGCAACATTAAAGTATGAGCTGGAATTCAAGTTTGCCTACCACAGAGTCATAATATGTGGCCTCAATGAAAAGAGTCTTAACGAGAACAACAAAAACATCCACAAGTATGGAAAATGTGATGTGTGATAAATGAATGAAAGAAGAGGTGTTGCTTACCTTAAAGAACAGAAGATTTCTAGAGGTCACGATAACACCCTTCAAATATACAAAAGAATTTTCCAAAGAGGAAAAGAATGATCTGTTTTCCATAACTATGGCAGATAAGAGCAGTAATATATTACTGTTGTTTGGTTGGGGCTCTTTTTAGCAAATTGATCATGTTAGATATCAGGAAAATTTTCTAAAGGTAAAAGAAGCAAAGAACAGAATATATTAAACGTATTGTGTTGTCTACACCGCTGGAGCTCTGTCAGAATTAGGTATGATCATGCCAGGACAAAATTAGAGATGATGATGACTGAAGTCTCGGCAATGTATTTTCTTATGATCCTTTCTCACAAGAATCTAGTGGCATTCAGTAATGTGCATCCAGTAGTATGCTAATTTAAAAAAAATAATAAAATAATGGAGCTCAGAGCTACAGGATAACATGGAATCTAAAAGTATAAATAGCTTGAAGAAGTGACTAAAGAGATGAGCCTGTGATAGTCAGTCAGTAACTCGAAGAAGCAGTGGTCTAATGCTGTAATGCTTATATAGGATTGCTGCATCACTCAAATACACTGGAAAGATTATTTTGAAGCAAACTTTTATGCTTACAGATTTCTACATATTCTTTCAGAATCTTCTAATGTGAAGATACCTTCCAGAAAAATATCTTAGATTCCCTAGTGTTCATCCTGGTGTTTTTCCCTTTCCATTTATCATTTACTCATCCTATTTGCCTATTAAAAATAAAAATAATGAATAAATAAATAAAATAAGTTTTCTGTATGTATAATACAATATTATGCATTCTGTGAAGTCCTTTAAATAAATGTAATCCAGCACTCTTTTTGCTTTTATGCTTTACCATCAGATTTCGTAGATTTTTAGTAATATTTATAGTGTACTCGGGACCTCTTACTCTTGTGAGATAAGAGAGAGACTATAATCACTGTTCTGCAGAAGGTCACTTGATGTTTCAGGCACCAATTATTTATGTTATATTATGTGGTAAGTCCAGTTTTAGTCTCCTCTTCTGGAATGGACAGAATGTAAAGAACACAGATGAAAATCTGAGAGAAGTAGCTACTCATTCAGTTTTTGATGGAGGTACAGAATTTTATTCCTTTACGGAGGAAAGAGGAAAAAAAAGAGATAAAAGATATAATAGCATACCTCCTCAGCAGATGATTCAAGGGGACATTGTCCTTCCAAGGGAACTGAAAGAATGATTTTCTGTCAACATGAGAGTTTGGAGATAATGCAGTTGGAAAAGCTTCTCATTGCGAAGGAAGCAGAGGCCTGGGAAAGCTGGTTAAAAGGAAACACACATAATACCAGCAAATGGAAATGTAGAGTGCAGTTACTGGGAAAATAAGAAGAAAAACATACGAGTTTATAAACCAATTTTGCTTGCAAGAAGAATACAAGAGGTTTTTAATTTTTTTTTTTATTAGACTTCTGAAAAACTTCTGTATGCCTTTTTGTAAAAGGATTGGAAAAATCTGATTGACTATGGGAAAATTTTAAAGTAAATATCAAATTCTCATAAAAAAGGAGATCTGTTTTTACAAAAAGGTTAATTGACAAAAGTAAAGTCTGGAACAGGGTGCAAACACTGTCAGAGATGGAAATTAAAAAGTGGATGTTTCTGAGGTGGTTGAGATACTTTATTGATAGAGTGACTTTATAGTTATAGGGTGGATGGAAAAATTTAAAGATAAGAATTTCACAGCTTTCATAAATTTGAGCCCCAAACAATGTTTAATCTGCTTCCAAATGCAGCAGTTGAAAAGAGTTAATCTTAACAAATACTCTGGAAAGAAGAAGGAACAGTTCTTTGTTTCCTTCAGTGACTCAGTCTGAATATAACTAAAAGCTACTGTTTAGACTATAGGCACTTCCAGTTAATGCAAATAATTATAAGAGATTAACGCACCTTTGCTGTATTAGTATTTTTGTGTGTATTCATTTCTGGGCTCTTATGCCAGGGTGGTACTAGGAGACCTCAAGGTGACAATGATTCCCAGAGTACCTAGAGTCCTGTCAGGAAATGAAAACTCACGGAATTTCTATATGGGTGGATGAAGATGGGCTCCCGTTCCTCGAGGCTGTGGTTGAAATGGCAGGACAGTGGAAATTTATTCTGGATGCCACTGAGCTGCATTAGTGTGTCACGATGAATATTTCTCATGTTACTGCCATCCAGACAGACATGTCTGATCTTTGCTAGGAGTCATGCTCACTTAGAAACAGCACCAGGCAAAAATAGCTACCTCATCTGTTGGCGGGAGTTGCCCATATTTAGTCCAGGTTGCAGAACAAGCAAAAGACATCATGTCTCTTTATGCACACAGTAATCTGTGTAGACACGAGGCTGTTCTCCAGCAATACAGGTGGAGGAGCATTATGTTTATTATTCACCTCAGCTAACATATATTAATATAGTATTCATGTATCTTTACATGTGTATAATGTATAATACATTTATATTATATATGTAAAAAAAAAGTGTATATACAGGGATATATCAACAGATACATTTCGTCCTCAGATAAGCGTTTAAGAGCAATCACATAAATCACTTTCTTCGATTCCTACAGTATCTTCTTCTGTAGGATGCCCACATAACGAGAAGTAAATGTATCTTACTCTGTAAACACAAGTTCTGAGCTTACTTCAACATACAGAACTCCACTGTTTTTCTACCAGTTCTTTTTGAATTTGCAAACGTTTTCCAATTCATTTGTGGAAGAGGGAGTTTCTTTGTGATACTGAATTTCCTTTTTCATACTAACTGAACTTCTCGTAAGCAGTTGTTACAGAAAGACTTATCTGTCACCTCAGAGAGAGACAAGGGCTAGGAAGAGCAACTGGAGACAATTGGTCTAAGGCGTATCAGTTGCTCAGCAGATGCGCACACACCGTCAGCGTTAATAAGTGGTGTGGCACAGTGGATCTGCAGAGGCAACCAGCTGGTGCTGAGGACCTGGGATGTCAACACTATATGCATTTCAGGACAGTTCACAAACTCTAGGTGGGTCCCATGGGCTGAACACGCATTAACAGTTGGAAGAAATGAAGTTTGTTCCTTGAGCAAGTCTTTCATTTTACCTACGGCTAAAATAAATCCATTTTGCACTCTTTGAGGTTACATTGTGAGGAGGGTGACTCCATGATAATCAGGAGATGTAGCCGCAAAAATGCATTCCTGATCAGACTTAAAACTCAATTGTAGTTACACCCAGTGTATTTTGCACCAACAGGGACAGACAGGCCTCTTGGCATACATATTGTGGAATTTGAGTATTAGACTGTTTAAAACTGGCTAAAATTAAACTCTAGCAAGGTTGAAACTCTGGCCAATTGGGTGAAAGAACTATATTTGTTAGTGCTCTAAGAACTGCTATAAAATTCAATTGAAATGTCAGGAAGACAAGCATGAGGGTTTATGTGACTATTATGCACAGATGCTTAAACTATGTAAGTGCAGAAGATGGTGTGTCTGTTTATCCCATCACTCTCCAGTCCCAAATAGAAAAGAGGAAAGAGGATGGAAAGGAAAAGAAGAGAAAAGGGAAGGAAAGGGAAGAAAGGGGAGGAAAGTGAAGGAAAGGAACGGGAAGGGATGGGAAGAGAAAGGCAGGGAAGGAAAGGGAATGGGAAGGAAAGGGAATGGGAAGGGAAGGGAAGGGAAGGGAAGGGAAGGGAAGGGAAGGGAAGGGAAGGGAAGGGAAGGGAAGGGAAGGGAAGGGAAGGGAAGGGAAGGGAAGGGAAAAGAAAATGACATTTGATCTTTAAGAGTGAGAATATAAAGAATAGACTACTCATCGTGCTACCTCAAAGAGTTATCATTTTTCGTTTGCTCAAGTAACTTTTAAACTTTCCTTTAAATTTCCCATTAGGTAATTGCTTTCTGGATTTTTTTTTCTTCTATTCCTTTTCTGCATTGATGCTTGATCGCTGCTCATGCACACATACTTTATTTTACTTTTGCACAGGAGATCCAACAATGACCTTATATGCCAAAAAGAATTGCTGGACAGGTGGCTGAAGGCGTCTGCTTCTTCCTGCAAATATTTTTTTCTTAAGTCTCTGTGGGGATAGTGGAGGAAGAAAAGGAATTAAGGGAGGACTGTTCTAAACAAAACTATAGACCTCCTCCATATGGTTGTGAACAGGTTTCCCTAGGCTTGGCCTTGAACAGTCCAATCCCCTGCAGGGCAAGTTCACTGGAGTGCAATGGCCTGCTATTAGAGGGCTGTGTTTTCTAACACCTGGGTGATGAATGGAGTTTCCAGCTAGTAATTAGAAACCTCTTGCAGGCAGCAGAAGAGTCCCTTTTTGTACATTGTTTTCAAAGGTGGGGGTGGGTATGGGGCGCCTAAAAAGCAGAAAGAAAAAAGCTTCCTGTATGGTGTTTCATGTTAACTTGCACTCCATCAGGAAAAAAAAAACTGGGATTGAAGTTAGTTTCATATTAAATTTCATAAGGGGGCATTCCTACTGGATTCTCAACTGATTTTTTCACTCTCTTAAAACTCAATATCATATTACAGGTATTGAAAATAAATGTGTTTTGCAAGCTAATGGGTAATGAGGCACTTAAGAGAAATCCCTGGACCCCTACATCTCTCTGGAGCCCAGAGAAGTTAGCATTCATTGACAGCTCCACGGGGATTTATTTAAGCCTAAAATAAGTATTTCTTTGGACTTAATTATAGGAAGTGCTTAAGCTGCTGAATTCAAATGCCAAAAGGGATTCATTTAGTCCAATGTGAATCTTTTCCTGTTCTGAAATTAAATCTCTCCCAACAGTTTGAAACAAGCAAGAAAAAAAGGCGAGTGAACATTACCTATTTTTTATTATGCTTATGCTTATTTTTAAGGTCAACTTTTTCCCTATATACTAGAAAAAACTCTTCTTAGGGAGGCAGCTCTTGTTCACCTCCCTGATACCTTCTGAAACTGGTACAAGAAGTACTTTTGTTACAACAATAAGCAGTAAACAGCTCAAAGTTCAAAGAATTTATTTGTTTGAAAAAATAAAGAGTTTATGGTTTCTCTGGGTTTTCATGTGTATATACTGTCCATGGAATGATTGATTACTGATTGTTAATTATAGCTCTATCTCAGTCTCTCTAACTCTCTTATTGGAACTTGCACATCAGATACTCCGACAAAGTGCAGTTTCAGGGAGTGCAGTGAAACTCACTGTCAGCAGATATTTGGCCCTGATCTTTTAGGAAGTCCTGATAGACTATAATAGCCTAAAGATTCAGTATGACATGCAAGAACAAAGGTCTGCATTGAAAGTCCAACCAACAGTACAGGAACATGGGTGTGCTTATTTGGGGTAACTATCAATATTCACGGCATGCTTTGTGTTCAGTTGCACCAATGCAACTGGATTAAAGTATTATTGATATTTACTTACATTTCTCAAAGTATTTTGTATGGAAATCGGGGACTTTCTCTGGTGCTTGCAACTAATGCTGCTGACACTAAATTATCTGAAATTCTCTGAATTGTCTGAAACCTCTTGTACCGCATTGCTCTGCAGGCTGCACTAACCTGTAGCTGGGTGGAAGCAAATGTCTCCTCAATGGCATCAGTTAACTGACCTATTCTGTTCCTTAAATTCCTCGCGATGTCTCAGACAGTTGGCCTTTCGGCACTTCAGTTTCTCTGAAATTCTGTAACTACAAGGCATGGATTCAAAGAAGATAGGACAAGGTAAAATAGGGAAGTTAAACCCCAGCTTTCTCCCTAGCTAAATACTGACATCGTCACCTTGGAGAGGAGACGAGCACTGCGTCCCAGAGAATGGAAAAGGGACGCGTCACATGGTTTTGCACCACTCCTGTGTCCCAGGCTGTTATTATCTAGTTTAACAAATGCACATATACATTTGGTTCACTTGACTGGAAATCTAAGGGTTGTGCTGTAGTCACAACAAGCATATGAAATAACATCTGACATAAGGAAGAGCTGCTCCCTTTTTATACTAATATTTATATCTGCTTCATTAGAGCAGAAAACACTTGCTGAACAGGCATGTGAAAATTCAGAACTACTGATGGGACAGGAAAAAAACCCTGAAGCAAATCAAGCTGCATTCGAATGTATGAGAGCATTGGTACACTTGGTCCAGAATTTTTATTGTTAAAAATAATAGGAAGAACACCCTCCTGCCTGAAGCATTTCTAAGACACTTTGGAAAGCAAAAAAAGCTAACAACTAGGATGGCTTCATGATTCACGTGATTTTAATACAATGTAAAAACATTATTAAATCGGTCCTGGAGTGTTGCATTTAGATAGTTGCTGGTTCTTTACACTGCATTTATGAAGTTAGCATGCCTTTGTACAGCAGCTTTTTTTTTTTTTTTTTTTTTTTTTTTTTTACCACAGGATCTGTTTAACCATACAGCTTTAAATCCTGTTGACCTCTTTCTTTCATGTTAGTGGTTTGTTTCTTTCCTTCTTTGTTTTTAACCTTGGTATTCTAATAACTCATTGTCACTATTTCTCCTTCACATTTTTTCAATGAAACATATATATACGCGTGTGTGTACGTGTTTTTATATATAGTATGTAGGTGTGTATGTTAAATAAAAATACACATGTTTTTATTCTATATATTTTATAATATATATATATTATATTTTTATATAGATTCTGCTGTACACAAACCAAGCTTCAGTCTAGAAACCAGGATGTGAACTGGCAGAAGCTAGTGAAGTACTGCTGTGATCAGTGGTGTGAGTTTTCAAGAGAAGAAAATTCTCCATTAAATATTGCCACTGTTTGCAGTTATAATACTGAATATCAAATATTGTATTTAGTATCATAAATCTATTTACACTTATTAACATTAACTATTAACTATCCATATAGTAATTAAATAATTAATTGATCGCATATATATTAATACACAATATATTCATATTCATTAAATTTTTTACAAGCTGAAGCAAAAATATGTGGGCAACAGTTTTTCAAAGTCAATTTAATTTAATATTTATAGCGTTATTTTTCTTTTTGTTGCTAGTATGACCTTAGCCTGAGTTACAGCTTACTGTAACTTTTTTACTCTATGCCTTAAAAAAGGACACTTCTGAAATTTGTTGTATACCTGTCTTCAGTACTGATATAGCTTCATGCAAATACTAAGTGTTTCAGAGACCAAAAGAAGGAAAGAAGCACATAAAGCTAGATAGGAATAATCATTGTCCATGTTTGAAAAGAGTGCTCTTCTATTTTGAACTTCAGAAAAGTTTTGTTTTTTCAAGTTCTGAAGTGCATTACTCTGTACATTTGTGATATACCAGGAAGATAAATTGTGTCAAACAGCATATATCTATGTTTGTTTTTTTCTTTCTTTTGACAAATCAAAGTATTAGAACTTATTCAGGAAGATTAAAATAAGTAGAAATCTGTGACTTTTAAGATTTTGTTGCCTTTGTTTCCTGGATACTGAACTGATGATGTTACTCCCAGGCATTCCTGCTCTCCTACTTAAGAACTGGTTTTTAATAATGATATAAGCTGGAAATAGCAATGGAATAATTTCAGCTTGCAACACTGGGAGAAGCAGAGGCACAAATAAGGGGAACACCTTGGAAGAATACCACAGCAGCTGCACACTATGTAAATGCATTTGTAAAATACATAAAAGATCACTTGGCTGGTCCTTGTTGCTCTTGGTAAAACACAGTATGTCCTATTTCAGCAACACAGGCCAAATGTACATCTTAAGCAGAATTTGACCCTGTTAGTTCAAGGAACCTGGAACAAAGCCTTTACAGAATTCATGTTTAAAACTCAGTGTAGCACGCAGATTCTAACGTAGGCGGATGGCTACTTACAAATCTACAGTTTTAATTACACTGATCTCAGCTGGATCAAAAAAACAGATATTCTAAGTAGTATTCTAACAGTATTCTAAGCAAACAAATAAACAAAAATTTTCAAATCCTTCAATTTGTTACATGGGCCACAAAAACGTATCTCTGTCAGTATTCTTACAAACAGACGTAGATTCTCTACTTTCGTGTTTTTATAGTAAGACTAAGACTTGTCTAATTCTTGGAAATATAATTTATTTTTTAATGTCAACATCTTGAAATCCACCCACCATTTTAACAGCTGTAAACATGCTGATTTGCAAAAAATAAAGAATAAACACCTAGGTTCTGTTTCTAGAGAGTCTTGTAATGAATTTATATTTAATATTTAGCTAGAAAAATGTGAGTGAATGTACCAGAAAAACGAAATAGTCATAGTATTACTTTCAGTAACATACAAAGAAGCACTCCCTTTTTTAGAGTAGAAAACCAGGTTAGGATCCAGTACTGAAACACAGTGTAATAAATGGCCAGTGTATTCTCATGGTTGTGGATGTGGACAAGTCTTGTCAAACTATTCCAACGGATTTCATTTCCTAAATTCATACCTAAATCAAGTGGCTGATTCATACCTAAATCAAGTGGCTGATACTCAACCCTCCCTGTCCAGTACTCGGTTTCATTCACATTTTGGTTATATATACTCTCTGTATTTTAGTGTTTAGGAAGGAAGTACTGTTAAACGGCACAGTATATATAGAAACTTACTCAGCATGTCAGTTATCATTACATGTCAGAAAGCAATAAAGATGCTCAGCACATTTTAGCTGCACTGAAATCAATAACAAAGTTGCACACTGTCTTTAATGTTGGGATTTTGTCTGATAGCCTTGTGCATATTTTGAACAGGATTGATTGCGCAGTGGAATTTGCTTGCATCTTGCAAAAATCCTGAGTTACAAAAGGGTAAATGGTTATCCACACCATGAGTCATAAAGCTAACTTTAATTAGTACATATCCCTCCCGGTCATACCTTTCTGAGAAATCTGCATATTCAGATCTGGTTTTACTGACTTCACAGTGAGATCTCTGGCCAGTGTCTTCAGTCTTATTTCTTTTCAGTCGTTAAGTAGGTTTCCCAGGAAAGATGGTTTCAACCACATAATTAAAGATCACGGTGTCAAACACAATTACTTTGGGAAAGCTACAAAACAGTTTTTCAAACCAGTTTTGCCCACCATTCTGAAGTCAATTGTTTAATACTTCCACTCTAACATTTGCTGATCAGAAATTACATCCTTAGTGCCTTCTGATCCTTAATAATACATCGATTTTAAATCCAAGCTGTATGATGACCTAACCAAGTATAATAGTTCCACTATATAAATTTACATCAAGGTACTCAAGCCTGTGTTCAAAACCTGTTTTATCCAATCCTTACTCATCTTCACTAATCCTCCAAATAAAAAGATAAAAGTGCCAGCACAAAAACTTCTTAACACGTATTTGGAGGAAAAAAAAAAAAAAAAAAAAAAGAAAAGAAAAACTGTAGTCAATCTGTTTAACCATGTTTTATCTAGCTGTGATCACATGGCCTGAGTATATTCTAAACAATTTAATCAGGGTTGGGTTTGGTTTTTTTCTTCCCCTTAATTGCTTTGGAGTTCTTACATTTATTTATTCTTATCCAGAATAATGGCTACAGGATTTCCCATAAGAAGCCTGAGACACGAAAGATGATATATCAGGAAATGAAAACTTAAATGTCCCCAAGGAAAACACGTTTCATTTGAGGATTTAGAGCAGATGTTTACATTTTTGCTGGTTTTGAGGAATAACATATGTCTGTTGCATTGATTTGTTTATCGAATACTGATATAGAATAAGATTGTTCCTGTAGCTTGTAATGAGAAACAAAAGAGGAGTTTTGATACCAGAAAGAAGAAATAAGAAGATCCATTACAAACCTCAGAATAAAGAAAATGAGCTTCTTCAATTTATACCTTTGGTTTTTTTTTTTTTGTTTTTTGTTTTTTTTTTTGAGAATAGTCCCCACTATGTAAAAAAACCCTGTATATAGTAAAGCCTAGAAAAGGAGAAAATCTTCAAGACCTTTTCAGTTGTATCATCAGGGATGGAGATTTGCGTCCTTATGGAGCAGACCTAAAGAGATTCATGAGCAGATATCAGGTGAGCAAGGGGCCTGAGCATACATGTAGACTGCCTCTGCGTCAGACTCCATTGGTTCAAGTCTCTCTTTTGCTTAAATTCTTGTTAAAACACCTAGTGCAGCCTAAGCTAATACTATTTTTGAGGAACTTTTCCATGTCCTTTGTGAGAACAGCAGACATCACTGAACCCAATGACACAGGTGCCATACACTTTCGTCTTTGCCTCTTGTGTTAATTACGAGTCTTAAGCCACAGACTGCTCTGAAAAGGTCGAGGTACTATACGCTGCACAGGTGTCTAACCCTTCCCTTCCTTCCCGAAAGGAAATTGAGATTTATATGTTGGGAATATTTATATGTTGGTTGGGTTTGTGTTTTTTTTTTTTTTTTTCTTCCCCTGATACGGGCAAGAATGGCTCTTGAAAAGTAAACACATGACTTTTGTAGATTTATCCTAAGCATTTATCCCATTTTTCTGTCATTCATAACTAAAGGACCACCAGTAAGCTTAACACAACCTCTTGGCCTTCATTAACCACATTGTAGGTTATCCCTCCTGAAAAGTCTTTCCTTCTTGTCTTATTCTGTGTCACTTCATGGGTTAAGTACCTTAGAAAATGGGCAATTTTGAAGAAGTAGATTATCCATTCACGGCTGCTTGTGTGCTTTCCCCTCCCCCCTCCCCTTCTGTTCCTTTCTTTGCTTTTTCAATGTAAGATGGAAAAGAACAAAGAGATTTGAAGGAAAGTCAGGCTAATCAGGTTGAATCCCCTTCACCTCAGATATGCAGGAGTTAAATTCTGCAGTTCAGGCTCTGAAGCTGTTCAATAAATTGAGAAGCGTATGTTGAGGGGGAAAAATGGGGGGAAGCCAAGGAGAACATTCTTTTATGGTGTTTTGTAGCCTCTGGGAAAGGAAAGCATTGCTCTTTCAGAAGAGTCAGATTAGTGCTCTCCTTCAGGCACCTCATCTGGAGAAACTTTTCCATGGCTGACTATAATCACTGTCATCTGGAAAAGAAGGGAAATGCTGTTTTTGTAATGAACTATATGATTAATTTGGAGCTGTCCAGCAGGGCGTGGGCTCATTGACAGTTTTTCATATCGGTGCAGCTGCTCTTCCTTCAGAAATAAACCTATTGAGATGACATGGAAAGGCAATTGTTGGTGCTGTGTGGTTTATGTAAAATAGGAATGGGATATCAAGGATAAGATTGCTTCAGCAGCGAAAACAGAGAAAAGTACATGGACTTTTCGTTTGTCAGAGTTTGCACCTCATTATACTTATGTGCTTTAGGCATGGAAGGAGATCCATTGAATTAATTGTGACTATTCATTTGTTGAAAATATAAGAATATACTGGGATTTGGTTTTATTATTATTGTAACAGCTGTTATGTTTATGAACAACCTGGAGGACACTATTGCCTTAATTCTCCTCACATCTCTAATGCTTTACACACAGCTAATTCCACTCTTCATCACCAGGCCAGTGAGACAGGGGAAGAGTTCAAATAAGTTTGTTATTTAATCCAGTCACGATGAGATTTTTTTACCCTTGCACACAGGGAATAAAATCTTACTCCACAATTTCCCAAATACAACAGAACATAAATAGTGTAAGTACAATTCAGTAAAGTCTTGTACTGTAACACTGCTACAGGTTTAATACCTTTCTTCTGAAAATAAACAGTATCTTGTCTTATGTATCCAGGATCACTGCAACAGAGCCGGTGTTTCCGTAATACAGCAGAGACTTATTCTCTGACAATATCCCGATACAGTGACACTATCTGCTTAATACACCATTTTTCAATTTAGTGATTCATATAGTGTTGTAAAAAAAGCAACACATTTAATGTTCTTCAGGCTAGGTGTTTTTGAAAGAGAAGGATAGAGAGTGTACTGCTCTAATGAAAAATAAGATGGTGTTCATTTTATAGATCACTAAAATATCCCAACTTCTGCTAGAGCCATGTTGTATAAGATTTATGGACATTTATTTAATTTGTCAGTCTGAAACAAATTAAAAATCAAAGTTTTTTGAACAATGAAAAAAATGCATACAGTACGTATACACTGTATATCATAACCTGGTCTTGCATTTTACTGCACAGTCATAGACAAGCATGCATTTAAAATAAATGTGACATTTTCTAATGAGCTTTTAGAAATTCAGAGTTTAAACGGCATAATTTTTATGGGCAGATCCTAATTTTTAGAAAACTTTTTTTTTTTCTCTCCTCAGTGCAAAAAGAAATTCTGAAATGTAACAGTTTAAGTGAAAGCTATGTTGAGAGGTAGTAAAATGTAAAATCTGAATATTCAGTGGGCTATGTAGGGACATCTCTGCACCTGCCCAGAGCTCTGCTGAAGTTAGTATACACATGCACATCTGGAGGATTAGAGACTCAAATGGTGACAGGTCTAGCTCTTAACATCTTAGCCTATGTTCCACAACGTTGCTCCACACTTGCTCTTGCAAGATTGATTCTGAGTCAACATTTAAGAGTGTAGAAGTGTTTCTGACCATATGAATGACTTGGATGCATGAGGAAAGCAATTTTTGACCTCAATGCTGTTTTGCTATATTGATCAAAATTTCCAGAAATGTTCAACTCAGAATTTACATATTTTAATGTTGTTATCTAGAGATGAAAATAATAAAGGTGAATATGTTTATTTTTAGAGAAAAAGTGGATAGGTACCACTGAACCTATGATCATTTAATGACAGTTATGTAGATAATTTTTATTACAGCTCTGATGTATATTTGAATACATCTGAGCTAACTGACATGAACATGAACGGCAGATTCTTAACTTTTACACAATGATATGATCCCACAATGAAGCCCTGAGGTTGCCATCCAAAACAGATTAGACAAAAATATTTTTACTGCTTTCCTAGCACTGATGATATTATCAAGGTCTAACATTTTCTGGAGAAAAAAAAAAAAATACAAACTTTATTTTTTAAAGTTAATTAATGTGAAGGCATACCGTTTTACCTCTTAGGGGAAGACACAGAAGAATGATCTAAGTGTCATATTTTAAACTATTTCATCTTTCTAAGAGTTACAAATTGAGACAGTATCTTCCATTTGATTTAACTTTTCCCTCATTGAGTCTCCCAGTCACAGGACTGGCTTGTTGTACTATTACCTCTAGGTATGCACAGTGTCAGTAACTTAGGCTTCTGAGTAATTTTTGTTGGACAGTTTAAAGCAGTGATGTAAACTCGTGAGGTGATAGTCAGTCAGATGCTTTATCTCATGTATGTTTTTTTTTTTTAACTATAGGTGAGTTATTTTATATTTGAGCAAACTTATTTTAGTCAGGACATGCAAGGGGGCAGATGGGAGTTAATCCAAACTCTTGTAACAGATGGCTTTTACAGTAAAAGTAATTAACAGTTTCTCCCTAGCACTATCATTGTCTTCCAGGCTTACCACCCCCTTCAGATGAATGATGACATCTCATTCATGAGAACGATTGCAATATCCATAAGCAAAGTTTACAGTAATTATTTTGTAGAAGTAATTTTAGAAGTGTTGAGGGAGAAATACTTCAGGCATGAAAAAACTGTATTAGCTAATACCTCATTGTTTCTCATAAAATTTAGGAGTCTTTAAGAGAATATCTGTAAACATTAATCCAAAACCAGGAAGGCCAATGAGTATTATGCATTATTTTGTTTCTGACCATCTCCTAGCAGTGCGGGACGCTACTTATTCATAGAATGCAATCTCAACTTCTTAGTAGCTTCATCTCTATGTGAAGGCCGTAGCATTTGATCTTTAGCTTTTTTGTGCTCTGAATGTCAGTGAGTCAGGACAGATTTATTTCAAACTGAATTGATGATTTTACAAGATACAGGATGTTTGGTACTTTATAATGATTATCTCTATAGGAAAGATCAGTACAAAAATTGACACAGTGCAGTCATGTTCAACACTTAAAATGATGTCATGCTTATAATAGCCCAAGTACTTCTGCATGGATCTGTGCTGCACAGGCTAGTTACATCCAAAAAGCTACCTAGCACCATTCTGGTGCTTATTCTACTACTATACAGCTGTTTGTTAGTATGATTCTAATATGTACATTTTTATATTTAGTTCTCATTCTCCGTTAGAACCAGGTCTCCCTATTTTGTTCTCTTAAGAGAATTGTGCTTAAAAATGTGTTTGTAACCCTTTTACAATTACTGACTTGGAAGACATCTGTTGGAGTTAATCTAGGTCATCTCTTTACTGACCTTGAAGGATTTGGAGAATCTGAAACTTCAAAGAATCTAAAATATTTTAATTGCTCCCTTATCTTCCTTCTGCTTCATCTGTAATAAAGCTTTCAGTCTAAATAATTTCTCTCCTACCAACTTAGACACAGTATTCAAACCTTGGTTTACTGTAAGAGTTTTGTTGTTGTAATATTGCATGTAAGTGTCAGGTGATGCCTGAGGTCTATTTTGTATACTAAGAGAGAAACAGAGAGTTTACATTCTGAAGAAAACCCCAATGTCATCATTATTCTAGCTTAAGAGATTGCCAAAAGAAGGAATAAGGAATTAAATTCATGAAAGGATTTAGACAACTATTAATCATGTTAAGACAATATTTGACATTCATGGATCTCTGAACATTTTCAGAACTCTTCTGCACGCTCTAGCTAACCAGGGGAGCATTCAAAGTCCATAGGAAAATACATTTCTCCTAGTGGAAGAGTACACAGCTACTCAGCTCTTGGCATAGTCCTCAAACCCTCTGACCCATACCTGGTCTTGCAGTGGCATTCTCACATTGTTTATTTAATTCTAGGAATGCAGCCAATAGTGCTTTCAAAAGCAGGGCTAGAAAAAAGCAGGGAGATGAAGAAGTTATCTACTCCCTCATGTCTGAAAGCCTATTGCCTAGACCACCCACCCAGACAGTGGTAAATGATGATTCAACTGTCTCCTCTACCCAACTCAGAGTGCTAGTTGGAAGGCATGTTGTCCACCTCCTAGAACAAATGTTTTGCAGGTGAGTTGTGAAGTCTCTAAGGGTGAATCTGTTCCATTTACGAAAATCTTTCAGGACACCAAGATGACTCTTCTTAGATAAAGCATATCCTAAGTACCACAAAATGTATGTCTTCTGAATGTGTATTTGTTTTTTTGGTGATACGTAAAGCCTTAAACTTAAACTGCCTTAAACTCTAGGTCCATCTTTCTACCTTACCATCTTCTACCTTTCCCAGCTCATTATTTCTTTTCTCATCTTCCTTTTGCTCTTCAGGCTTCGTTGTCTTCTTTTCTTTATTTCATGTATATGTTTATCAATCTGCAAAGTAACGGTTGTTTGTAATGAGTCACATCTGTATATTCACTCTCTGTGTCTCTTACCTAAAATTTTTTTATCATGACAGTAATTATCTCCGATGTTTTCTTGCAACAAATTTATTATCTTCAGTCATTTTTTTCCATTATCATTATTTTCTCTACTGCTTCCTGTTCTTGTTATTTTTCCTTGTCTTACATTGTCTGCTTTATCATTCACATTTACTTTCTTCTTTCTTGACTCTCTTCTTCCTTGTCCTTCTAATTTTTCTGATACTGCTTTACTGCTCCTGCATTTTTCTACCATGCAAATTTCCTCATGAAATGATCATGTTTCTTGTTTCCTTTCTTGAAAAGTCTCTTTAGGTATTTCTGATTCTCTTTGCAGAAAAGTTTTATAACACTGTGAACTGTATGTGATATTAATAATGGTGTAATCAAAGGAAGAAGAAAAAATATTTTTTGGACATTAACTGGACTATGAGTCACATATCTTGAATGACAAATCAAAGATCTCTTTTCACTCCATTTGCCTTAAAACTCTGGGCTCAAAAAGGATTTTAGCTATGACATAGGGGCAGATAAGCTTGAAACCTCCAGTGTGACGAACAGTCACTTGGAGTAAGGCTGAGATTTAAAAATAAAACAATAAAATTTAAATGTATGTAACTTACACCATGATTTTATCTAGCTCATGTGATGGAATTACCACAAGAATTAAACCAGAGATTTTAGAAAAGCTAATGACAGTTGCCTGGGGCTCTGGCCTCTCCAACTTCCTCACCTGAATCTGTAAGTTATGTGCTTTCACCCTGTATTGCTTTTCAGCAGCATTGACATTTCTTAGGAGAAACAATACCCTTTTTACAGCCCATTCATACTTAAATACTGCTCCCAAATCTCTGTTTCACAAAGAGCATAAAACTTTTGCCTTTTCATCCTCCAGCTTCTCATAAAGATCCAATCCTATTGCTAGGGCCCTGAGAGCAGTACTGGCCCTATTGTCCTTGATGGGCCTGACCTGTGATCTCCCATTCAGGGTCCCTGTGCTGCATTTTGGCTTGATCATACCCCCCCGGCCCCACTAATGGCGTCCGGGTGCCTGTGCTCAGCCCCATCTCTGGCCCTGACTCTGTAGGGACCTTATCTCCTGGACAGGCCTTTCAGCCCCATATTGTCCCCAGCCCTATCTCCAGCTGCTTGTTATGGGAAACCCTGGCTGTGCCCCAGCCCTAGCTTGCTGCTCCCCAGAAGTCCTGGGGGCTACCAGCGGTCCCTGTCACTGGCCAACATCTCAGCCCACCCCACTCAGACCCCTGGGGGACGGTGCCTGTCAGAGAGACTGCAGCTGCACTGCACACAATTGCAGAAAAACACGACTTCCCAAACCCATATTTCTAGCAATATTCTCTATCATTCTCTCATAGTTACCCTTTCCAACACCTCTTAACTTTATTCAGGCTACCTTGATACTGGCTTTGACAAATGCATGAAAGAGAAAAGGAGAGAACTAACTCTGGACTTGCTTGGAGAAAATCAGAGGATATATATGGCCCAAGGAGCTGCCAATAAGAGGAAATTATCAATGGCAAAAATTTTTTGCAACTTGCACCACTTCAGAGATCTGGCCTCCCTCCTCCCCCCAAAAAAAACAACAACCAAAAATTCCCAAATTCAAACAAAAAAACCCAACCCAAACCAAAACCCAAAACAAATAATCCCCCAAAGAAAGCATGATGGCATTAGTAAAAGGCAGGAGTATATCACAGAGGGGGAGCAAATGACATAGTAGCTACCCGGATTTACATATAAGACTGGTTCCTTCTTGGTCAATGCAGTAAGGCTCTGTAAATCTCTGTAAATCTCATTTATAATCCCATCCTGAAAAGACAGAAATTTCCTCTAGAATATTTAAGACTTCTGAGTTCTTACGCAGTGGTAAGGTGGATGTGTAAAAGACGTAAAGGGTTTCATCGTAATTTTGAAGATCTGCCCCATAACACCAAAAGGAAAATATGAAATTGAAAAAAAAAAGAACAAGTATGCCTGGCCATCCTTAAGGTTAAAGTACTGTGCTCATTAGCATAAAATATATCTCCAAATAACTGATGGTAAAGAGGTGTGAATTAGTGCATGTTTTAGTCAATTAGGATTGTATTATGCCATTCCGGTTATTTTCACTGGATGTAGGATGGATGTCCTCTGCCATCATTAGGGTTGAAACTGTAAATCTGTGGAAAAAAAGCTTACACTTGCGGAAGTATAAAAATTATGCACCGGGATGTAAATAAACACAAGATCATGAATGATCACAGAATCACAGAATGGTAGGGGTTGGAGGGGACCTCTGGAGATCATCTAGTCCAACCCCCCTGCCAGAGCAGGGTCACCTAGAGCAGGTTGCACAGGAACGTGTCCAGGTGGGTTTTGAATGTCTCCAGAGACGGAGACTCCACCACCTCTCTGGGCAGCCTGTTCATGATGATACAATCGTCAAACATGCTCTTGTTATCAGTCTCAAGGTATTAAAAAAGTTGTTGCCCCTCAGCTGGAGTTACAGTTCTTTGAACCATGTTACAGTAACTTTATGAATGACAAGCTTTTGTGTAAACAATAGCCACAAATACTTTTTGCTTTTGGGTTGCTTTTTTTTCAAGGATAAATTTGTAGGTAACCTTCTTCAGGAAATAGTTTTAAATCCTGTTGGTTAGAAGAACCCCTTGGCAGTCCCACTCATACCTAATTTCTAGAGAAGTTCAGGATTTCAGGTTTCCTCCTGCCTAGCTCTGCAGTTCCCTGGCCTGCACTTGCAAGTTTTCTTGATTTCCTCTCAAATGTGCCTGAACATAGATTTTGGATTTCCCTAAGTGCCGAGTGTCTAGAGATTAGAAGTTACAGGTTTTAACTTTAAGGCGTCTGAGCTTTTTCTGTGTGTTTAACTTTTAAACTTAGTCTTGAGAGCTTTCAGATAAATTTATGTATGTGTGCACGTATTTGCAGAAAAAGGTATTTTTGTACATACAACAAGTATTAGGAACTTGTTTTCAGGTATCAAATGAGAGTATTGGGAGTATTTATCTATCCTGCCTTCACAACAGGAATGATCACAAGGACAACCATACTCCTGAAGTCAGCAGCAAGTGTTCATTATATAAATAATGTAACTGTTTAACCAAAAAAAAAAAAAAAAAAAAGTGGGACACAGATACACAGATTGTAAAGTTATGCCTTTAGGTTTGGAAAAGATTTGCTGGCAAGTTAGGAAATCTGGAAGGCTCCACGAAAAAAAGCAAACTGTGCTGAGATCTCAGGGCTCTTCTGTTATTTATTTACATCTGAATCAAATCCCATTGTAATTCTCCTGAGGGTAATCATTTTCAATGTGCAAATCAGATAATAATAAATCAACCAATACACCATACAGAGGCCCTTAAAATAGCAATGTGGATCACATGAAAATAATTTTATCGAAGCCAGGACCCAATAAAAGAGCTAAGACCAGAGCAGATACTGTGCTTACTTTTAATTAGATAGAATTCTATGTCTTAAATTACCCAAACTACAGGATTTCTCAAAGTTATGAATCATTTATAGCTTCCTCTGTCGTGGGTCACTGAACACTCACTGTTCATCAAAATATATAGCTGCATTCTTCTGTCAGTCCCATAACATTTTCTCTCACTAATGCCCCTTTTTCAGATTATCACTTCAGGACAGATTCAGTTTTATCTTATTGAACTTAATAATAAGCAATGGATGTACAGAATATTTTAAATACAATAACAAATAAATAATACAAAGTTATTCGCAGATAAACATTTGCAAATGATCTTTTTAAAAAAAAAACTTTTGTTCTTAGGAATGCTGAGCACAAAAATGAGGTAGAATCCTCATAACAGATGTGTTCTTGGCTCCAGCTAACTATTCACAAAGGAGAAATATATTTTCATTTGAAATGCAGGATATTGGGTTGTTTCTGCTTAAGGCACATTTAGAGTTTAAGTATTTGCAGGATCCTCTTAAGCTTTTTTTTTTTTTTTCCTTAGCACTTGTTAGTGGCTGTTTTTCTCAGTAGAAGACTGCAATGAAAATTAATGTATTCTACAAATATGTAGTATGAGATACAAACCCAGTTAAATTTTGGGATTAATTTATGTGTCCAGGGTTTTTCAGTCCATGCATAAGTGTATGTATTTAATTTTTTTTTTCAGATGGCATCCACAGATAAGACAGACCTTTAGGTTTTGGTGCTGTTAAAAACAATTGCATTCTATTGTATTGAATAGATTTCAGACACGTAGGTCTTCAGTCCTCTACTGTGTTGCAGATCCCTCACACACAATGAAAGATGGTTCTCAAGGTGGTGTAGCCAGCAGCAGAGAGTTTCCATGCATGGGGGGTCCTGATATTTCATAGAATTGATGCAAGATGCTGTCCAATTTATTGCTTGTGAGCACAGGGAATTTGACTGTAAAAAAGGGAATATGACCGGATGTTCCTTGTACTTTCAGTAGACACTCAGACATTGCAAAGGCTAAGGGACTAAGGACTCGTTCGGTAGTTTTTACCCCAAACACCATGCTTGAATATACACTGTGCATTTGTCAACTGCAGTTATTCTGCTGCTCGACAATGAGTTTCACTAACTTTTTGAGCGAAATCCCAAAAGATATGTGAGATTCCTCTCTGTGGGCATCAGGGCTCTCTATTAACTTAATTGATGCTAACAATAGTTATGGGAAGTCATATGAGCAGCTCAACAGTAGCTAACATAGGTTCAACATTCCCTCAGTCCTCAAGACTTCATTTCCCTTTTGTAATTGTGGGTAACAGCTGGAGGACAGAGGCCCTGAATATTCTGCATTGCAAAGAAGGCAAGGATTCATATTTCACATACTGTGAATATGGTTTTACTTACTTTCAACTGCAACAGAGTTCTTGCATACTGGTTAGTAGTGTTTCATAATGTACTTGGGGAATGTAGAAACTTCGTAAGATTTACATGAGATTTACTCCTGTAGTCCACTGATATTTTACAAGTTGCATGTAAGTTTCTTTGAGGCTAAGGGAACGCATGTTTATGGATAGTACTGCAGTGATTAATCTTCTCTGGCATTTGATATGAATGTAAATAGCCAAAAATTAAAACAGCCATAGGACTGACGTCTAGCTTGTAAGTTATGTGAAGTGTGTGTGACACAGGAATCAACACTCATTCAGATAGATCAGATAGGTCGAGATTAATATTTGATGAAGTATAGAACAGCCAAAGAAAGGACAAAGCAGAAGACCATTACCAGTGACACAAGTAATTTACAGACTGCTTTGATGACTTCCCTCATACTCAGAGTCAAACCTTCAAATTAATTTGCATTAGAAGATAAAGTATAAAGTATCTGGCTTCATTTTAATCTTCGAAGAAGCAATGAGATGAGTATTTACTCTCGCAAAATCTAGAAGACTGTACCTACAAATAAGATGACTACACTTTTACTCTCAAATGCCAGACTAAATACTTAAGCCAGGTATGTCAATTATGATATTTAACAGTTGTAAAACTATTTTCTGCAGGGTTTGGGTCAGGAACTATGGAATTTAAAAAACTTTTATCTTCCTTTAAAGATGTTTTTTGCTCACCATAAATAAAATAAATGCCCATGATATATAAAATAAATAAACCTCATATTGTCTGACAAAAAATAAGTAAAATAAATAAAAATTAAAAGAAACACAGAATGAGGAAATACAGCTTTTTTTTTTTTTTCTTCTCTTTCAAATTGGTCATGTTCACTTTTTAAATATGCTCTTGAAGATATTATAAAAGCTAGGATAAACGTGTATTCAAAATGTCATCCACCAACTCCCCTTGTGTTTTCCTAACTATATCTGAGTTAGGGCCTACTTTTTATTACACTAATAAAGACCTTTGGGACACAGGAGCAAAACAAAGCATTGTGTCCAGTTCATTGCTGAAGTCAAGCCCCTTATATAATACTGTTAATAAATATATCCAGCTCCATCCGGAAGCAGTTATGTTCCTTGTCTCCACTTATCTTGGTGAGAGGCTGCTCCAGAATCTTGCTCCTCTCAAGACAGTTAGAATCTTTGCTCTAATTTCCAGCCAAAGCTTAGTCATGGCCAGTTAATACTCACTTATTCTTTTTCTACCATTATCCCTTTACCAATGATATATCCAAGGAGAATAACAATGTCAACTCTAAGCCAGATTCTCCTCTTTTCTGTTTTTATCTGTTCTCCAAGGTGAGCCATTTTGCAAAGTAACAACAGCTCATTTGCAAGGCACACATCATATATTATTTTAAGAGTGGTACAGATTCATACAATGTTAATCAACCTTATTTTTTTATGGCAATCAATGTAACCTGGGTGGGGATGCAAATTCCACCATCAGCCAATCAAAGCTATAGCTATAAAGTGTTAACTCAGGATCAGGTTCATGAACAAGTGATTTAAGCTGAAGCAAATACAGTTTGGGTTTATGTTCTATTGAAAATTTTGTCGAGTGTTGTGTGTGCATGGAAGTAGTCCATAGTCTTGGCTAGAGAAGTGTAGCAGAGCACCATAGCAATCTAAACTGAGTTCTGATGGCTGACAACCCTACTGGGAAAGATACTACTTGATAGGAGTCTTCCTGTGGAGCTTCTCCTGTTTCTTTTGACTGTTGTTTTCTGGAACAGCTCGTTGCTCTTGCAGAATCACAGTTTGTGGCTCTTGAAGCTTTTGAGTGATCTGAAAGGCTTTAGCTACCTATATATGGTAAAAATGTGTGCTTTCCAACAGTATTTTTCTGCTTGTGTTGTATACAGTGGTGCTTGAAGGAGAGAAGTTATCTTGGAGAGTGTCATACAAAAACCAGCACTGAAGTAAGAATGCTGGAAAAAGAAGAGTTTGCAAGCTCACAGAATGGACTTGAAGAGTGTGTGGAGCATGTCTTGTGGTGGACAGAAATGACTGATATGGAGTTACTAGGGTCTTCTGATTTCATTTATGGCTATTTGGCATAATTCTACAGTCTCCAGTCTCTACTCAGGCAGAGTACCTCGTACAACAGTCTGTGGAGTATTTAATTCATATCTTACTTTTTTCACATCAAAGCAATTAACAGGTTGGTTTAAAATAGTCCTTTCCCAAAAATCTACTACCTTGTCATTGACTGTGACCAGTTCCAAACACGTCAGAAGGGGCAAAAAATCTACTTTCTCTCAAAAACATCAGAGATCAGGTTAGGTTCTGAAGTATAGCATCTGTTTATTAGCTTACCATTGTGCATTTAAAGAATGAATTTTTCTGTTCCTTGAGTACCCTTGATTCATAAGCATCTCTGATCCTTTTTTTTTCAAGTTTTCCTAAGTTCTGTATATCTTAAGGCAATTCTGAACTAAGTGAGAGAGTATCTATTGTTAAAAATCTACATGTGCTCCCATTTTGCCATTAGTATGTTTTATAAATAGGAAAAAGAGTAAACCAACTACCTGCTCTTTTTCCCCCCATACTACGTATGATGTTGTATGCATTTGTGAAGTCTATTATTCATTCATATCTGATTAAAAGTATCTCAGTCTTTTTCAGAGTTTCTTTTCACAAACTTTTTTCCACAGCCACAATTACTATCATGACCAGATTGTTAGTCTGTTTGTAATCTTATCCATATGAAGATAGTGAGGAACATAGCACAGTATTTGTGGTGAAGAAAGACCCCTGGGTTAAATAATACATTATAATATTCTATAATCACAATGTTCTTTGTTTCTTTCCTCAGAACTTCTCTTTTTAAACACTATTATACATTGAGAAGACATTTTCAGTAAACTGTCCATTGAACTGAACTTTTAATCTTTATTGTTCTTTTTTCTTTCTTTCTCTTTTTCTTTTTCCTTTTTCTTTTCTTTTTTTCTTTTTCTTTTTCTTTTTCTTTTTCTTTTTCTTTTTCTTTTTCTTTTTCTTTTTCTTTTTCTTTTTCTTTTTCTTTTTCTTTTTCTTTTTCTTTTTCTTTTTCTTTTTTTTCTTTTTCTTTTTTTCTTTTTCGTTTTTCTTCCTTTCCTTTTTCTTTTTCTTTTTTTTTCTTTTCTGAAACACTAGAGCTAGTTTACAAACCAGAAGTGTCTGTTTTATATTATTTCTGCTAATATGCCTTGTTTAGCATTCACCAGCAGCAAACTTTCCAGATCTTTTTTGCATTAGAATGCCTATCCTGGTGTTCTCCTTTAGTATTTGTGCCTTTGATTTTGCAATTGTACAGGTAATAGCAGCTAACAGAAGGCTACTGCAAGTAACAGAGGCAGGATTTACCTTTCTCTGAGCCAGCTTTAGAGGTAAATTCTTTTAAGATGAGAGACATCTTTCCTGTGTTAAACATCTAGGCCTCACAAAATGCCTGCTTCTTTCCCGTGATTATAAAGACTGTTTATGGTGACTAATTCAGGTGAACTTCAAGTCAGATTTCAGATAATAACAACATTTATAAGTTCCTTCTCCCAATCTTCTGCTTTTTGGTTTAATAAAGAATTTCAAAACAACTTCAGAGGCTTTAATTTATTTTGCTGATGCCTCCATGTCCAGGTCATTTGCCATCAACATCCATTTCTCTGTTGCTCTGCCAATATTTCAGTATTGGTCTTCTTGAATCTGGTTTTTATGGGCTCAATACTGGACCTAGATTTTCAGTGACAGCAGAATTCCACAGCCTATAACACAGGTTAAATCTGTCTGTAGTGGACAAATTTTTAAGACTGTAGTATCATGAGCACCTGAAGTGAAAACAATGGTCAATCTAGACAGTGTCCGTTGCTGGAAATAGCCAGAAATAGATGTCTAAGAAAAAACAGCAACAACAACAAAAAATACTGTGATGCTTCCTCAGATATCTCCCAGGCTTCTCTATGATAAGATTTCCAAGTATTTCTGGAAATCAGTCTTTGTTCTCCAGAATCAAGGTCTCTTAACAAATAAGATAGAAAAATACCCAGCCATTTAGCAGACCACGTAACACAAAAGGAAAACTAAAAATACCTAGTCAGACTGGGGACCTATCATCTTTTTTTTTTCTTTTCTGCAGCTGGCCAGCCACCATAGACTTTGAGGACATTTCAGGTCTGCTCTGTGGATATGGCTGACAGCATGTAACTATGCAAATTAGTACTGTAATAATCTTTCGATTTAACCTCCAAAGCCTGTTTTTCTTAAATATGTCCACTGAACCTCAGTGTCTCTAATCTCATTGCCTTTAGTCAACTTGAAACATATATGCTGGCATTTTGTTTTCCAAGCTAATCCGTAATTGCAACTATTTTTAGGTAGTTTGTGTGCCCAGTTCCACAAGACTTTCTGGTTTGCAAATAGAGACTACAAGGAATTATAGGTCATGAATCTGATGCATTTCATTCTTAGTGAATATCTCTTTGAGGCCTCTTCACAGTTCATAAGTTAGAATATTTAATTGTGTTACAAATTTTTATATCTTAAAAAGCTGCTATTCAGCATCTTACTGATTTATTCACCTAACGTTCTGAGATTAACTCCTAAGAAATCACAATTTTCTATAAGCTGCTAGTATATTTTCAGGAATTTAAGCAATATATGGATTTAAAACTTTTCAGGAAATCAAGTATTTTCTCATGTTTTTGTATCATGACAAAGCTGCTTTTAGTGGGCTGTTTTGGAAAATTCTGTGTAAGCGTCCTCAAGAATCTGCACAAGATTTCGCATCTGTGTTTCCAGGAACCATCCAGTATTTCTTAATATCCATTTTCTGTGACTGAGGCTTCCACCCATCTTCAGGACATGCATATCCTTAGAAGGTAATGCAGTCCCTCACAAACTGACATTTGTTTTTCTCAAGTTTAAACCATTATTCCTTAAAAAACTTTAGAAGCCTTTCCGCTCCTGCCAGATGTTCTTCCGATGTTTTATGGAAACAAATGAAGTCATCTAAATATGTGAGGATGTCTTAAATTCTCAAAATGTGGTTTAGATCATTTAGTGCCTTCTAAAACTCCCTCATGCACTCGCAGTTTGAAAGGCGTTCTAGAGGACTGAAATAATTGACAGGGTGTCATAAATGTGTTTCGCCCTTCCCCTATAATCTTCATCTACTATTTTTTTATTTTTTTTTTTTTTTTTTTTTCCAAATTTGATAGCATCCAGATTCTCAGTCAAAACCAGTAAAATATTTTCCTCTTGACACAGAGTCTGACATGAAAGGAGGTTGGTAAGTATTCTGCCCTGTCTATGCATTCTGTTTCCTTTGGTCAGTACTTAAGATTGTTGGGCTTTTTTTTAATTACAAGTAGGTATTTTCAAGGTGATTAAAATTAGCTAATCATAACATCCTGCAGTATGTAGTTTAAGCTTTTTTTCAGTGCTATCCAGTATATCAAAAGAATTAAAATTGCACATCCTAAATGCAAGTACAGATACTGATGCAGATCTTCACATTATTTATCTTAACAGTTACCGATCATCGATCTTATGTATAAACCATTTCTAGTTCTTCTTATGTGAGATCATCTTGTCTGGAGACTCCATTTTTAATAGTCTTTGTTCTCATATCAGCTACAAAATTCATCTGACCAATCATGAAATGTCTCATTCACTAAATAATTTACCAAATGGGACCTATGAGAAATCTGTGGATATTGTATAATTAAATATCTTCCAATTAGTGTCTTCACTATCAAACAGCTCCTGATGTGGTAAATCTAATACAAAACTGCAGCCCAGAGGAATTAACAGCTGATAAAGTAAAAGTATTGCTTCCGCACTTCTATCTGCTTATTAGTCTGGACAACAATGGTTATGAACTTACCCTACCAGACTTCACATATGAGGTATTTTCACACAGGGAAGTTCGCGCCTGGCAGCTGAACCCTGGCACTCATGGCTAGAGAAAACTTACAGCATATACAAAATGTTAGCAAAGTATGATTTGATTTTCTTATGAGTCTATACCTTCCATAATGCAAAATCTATCAAATGAACACAAAATCTAATTACCTCTGCAACTCATAGCTTTTGAGTCAGGTAAAGATGCTCTTGCCATCTTGAAGCTGTTTCCATTTGCTGTAACATCCACGAAAATAGTAGGATTTCAGGGCCAGATGCAGATGCAATCTGTGTAACGTTGATCTGAGAACTGCACTTCAGCAAGTCTTTTACTGACAAAAGTAAATTGTTCTATGACTGGGAAAGTAGTAATAGAAAAAGAGAATTATCTTAATTTTCACTCAGAATTCTATAAAGTTTATTGGAAAATGGAATGCAACATCTACTCAAAGACAGAACTTAAATTCAACTCTCTGTCCCTTCCTCCTTACTCTTCCAATCAGAGACAAAAAAGCATCAAACAAAGCAGTCATTGTGTCACAGACCTATAATAACATGGCGTAACTTCTTACCAGAGATATTGTATGAAAATTATTTAAAAAAAAAAATAATATATTCTGAAATTGAACTGAAAGCAGGTGCTTTTACTTGTTGATCAAGATAATTCTGAATTTATCTTGTTTTAAAAATTTTTACAACTACTCCTCAGGTTTTTATCAAAGATATTTTTTATAGGCTTTTTTAAAATGCTTACAACTACTCCTGAGGTTTTTATCAAAGATTTTTATAGGCATGCCTCTTTGTAAGTGTTAATAAAAACTTCGCATAACAGAGTACTCTGAAGGGTACCCCTAGGAGCTCCTTAATATGTCTTCACAATTTGACTGTTAATAGCTATTATTCATGTATTTTTTCATCCAGGTGCAAATCCATCATTGTTTCATCTGATACGGAATCCTAAACAAAGTTTTGGTAGATACACCAGGTCTACTGAATCGCCCATACGCAATAGACCTGTTACAGTATCCAGAAAGGAATTGACACACATGAGACACAGCTGTTGATTAGGGACCATGGTCTATTTCTGGTCACCTTATTATTACTGAGGTGTTAGGAAAGTGACTGTTGTTTCTGTGGGTTCTAGAATTGGGCTGACTTTATTTACTTTTGATTATCCTTTTCATTTATATTGCTTTCCTTATGTTCTTTTAAATATCATTATTTCTTCCTCAGTATCCAAAGAAGAACATTAATATTCTGGAGGTTGTGTTTAGTGCATTCTTTAGCGCCAGGGGATGTGTTTCATCAGATATTACTTACTGACAACGAACCAAGTTGTCAAAATATCCTATAAGGTATTCTTTCCTTAATAAGTCACTTGTTTGTAACTTACTTCTGGCCTTTGTCCTTTTTTAGTTTTATCCCTCACTTCTCATGCTTTTCCTTTGTGCTCACCCTTAGATACTTATATTTATCATGTTCTTTAATTTTCATATAATTAAAAGGGTTACTGGTGCAGCTATATTTGCTTTCTGCTTTGCTTTGTATCTGTTCTCAACATCATGATAGTATTTAGCTGTGCCTTTACTATTGTCTGCTTTAGAAATTTTGGAAAAATTACATAACAGTAAATTTTGTAAGTTCTCAAGTCCAATACAGTACTAACTGGTATCTGGCCTATTTGAAACAAGCATTCCTTAAACTTCTGAAGATGTTTCTACAACACAATGTCTGATTACACCTGTAATTGGAAATTTCAGCACAGACAAGAGTTCCCTTTCAGAAGAATGCAGTTTTACAGCAAAGTCCTCCTCTTGCTACCTTTTAAATAATATGAAACAAGTAATAAAACAAAAAGGAAAATGTGTATATATATATAGATTCTTCTTCCTTGCAAGCAAACTGAGCCATCCATCCTGATCTGCTACTCTGTTGTTAAAACAGAGCTATTTGGTGTAAATGTTTGCCACTTCTAATGGTTTTATTGCCTGAAATCTCCTCCTTTGTGTCCTCCTAGTTTGCTAAGTGTATTATGATGGGTTATCTATGTTGAGCTACATTTGTACCATGGGCACTTCCAATGTGACCCTATGCTAAAACTGCATGCTATTGACTTTGTGAGGATGTGTTTAGATAAGCATTTCTGTGAAAGTTAAAAACGTGTCTTTTAGAGAAGATGGTGAGGAGAGAACTGCGGGGTCAATGCACTGAACTCACCGAAGGGTCTAACAGTGAAGCACACAGAGATACTCTTTATTCCCTGTGAATCCTTCCCAGATCTAACTTTTCCCTTACTTGTCTGAAATGTCTCTTTATTGTATAGGTACTTTGACGTAGGGCTTAGAGGATTTGTTGGACATTGTTTCCCTAGGCCAAAACTTTCTAAATAGTGAAACACAAAGCTTTTTGAAATAGTTAAGATCTGCTCAAGTCTAATGGTACTGTGTGACTGCAAATTTGCTTGAGTAAAACTTCATGTGATTCACAAAATTGTGGAAAACAGTTAGATGGAATCCTTTTTTATCTAAGATGAGATGTTGACAGTGATGTACTACAGTGTATAACCTCACAGTTATATATCAAGTGCTTCTTAAGCCTAAGGAACTGAGAAAATTTTAAATGAGAGAGATAGTTGAAAGTAACATAACCACAGGCACACCTCTTCAGTTACCACAGACTTGCGATGTACACTGAAGTGTAGGGTGTTTGATTAAAATTTAGGAAAGACATCAATAAGGAAAAGTATTTGCCATGATCAGTGAAGGGGTTTTGGGACCAAATGAAGTGCTAACACAATTTGTTGTAATAAAATATATTTCCACACAGTGGGATAAGTCTTCTGGCAATATAAATGAACATAACCCCATTGAAGTCAATATTTGTTCACTGGCTCCAGTAGAACAATACCAGTTTAAACCAGCTGAGAACCTGGATTGTTGTGTTTATAATAGAAACCAATCACAATGCATACTAAAAATGTTACATGTGATTGTCAAATAAAAGATGGGCACACACAAACAGTCAAACACATAATGATATAACAGGCATCACAGGTTAAGTTTATGCTGCCTTTAAAAACTGACTTTTAAAAATGTGTTGTAGGGGACAGGTTGGGTAGCTTTACTGCTTCTAAGCTGAAGCACTTTTAAAATACGTGAAACACTAATAATTTTCAGGCAGTCTTACTGTAACACTGGTCGTGCTCAGAAATTTGATGACTTCCAAATGGATTAACTCAGGGCACTTTAGTCTGCATATCAGTAATATTGAAAGTATACAGTCTTTTACAGTTAGAAAACCAGGACACCTTTATAAATTTTGGCTCTGCTGGCAGTAACCTTCAGGAGAGGGACAAAAATGTACAGCTGGGGACATTTATTCCACAAATCATGTTGCCAGAAATATTTGTGCTTATGTCTACAGGGTTTCAGAAAATGTTCAGACTACTTCAGCTGATCAAGTTACTGCTGCTTATCAAATTATCTGCTGTGAATTGAGCCAAGGTAATTAACATACATGTACCTTCCTTTCTCTAACATATCATGCCTCTTTGCAAGTGAAATGAGATACCTTTAAGTGGAGCTAAGCACATTAACCATTTCGAAGGTTACAAATCATGATTAAGCTGATCAATTGACAAATGGTAACTTGTTAAATTGCAATAAATGTAGTGATTGCAATCATGTGAATGTACAATTAAAGTAATAAGATAGGAGTTAAGATTCAGAAGTTAGGCAGAAATTGAACTACCAAAGACAATTTTTAAATGGTAAGGTAGAACTGACAAGCACAAGCATCTGGCATTAGCTTACCAAGTTACTAGGTCAGTTTAGCTGGAGCAATTGCAAATGTAAAGGCAAGTTAAAAAGATTTAGCAATGATGGAAAGCTACGTTGGGATGCACTGCCAGTTTTCAGTCTATAAATGCAGATATGAACAATAGTTATGTGCAGCTGTAGCTGTGCACCATGTTTGTTTACGAAAACTTGTTTTTACTTGAATGCTTTGTGTGATTTCATTTGACATATACTTATTCAAACAATAAAGAGAAGTTATGATATCATGAGAATTATTTTGGCTATGACACTGTTGCAGTACTCAGGCATGCTTATCAGTTTCCAGGTCTGGTGGTAGCATTGCTAGAGCCTTTATTAGGATGAAGAGTTTGAGGGCAGCAAACTTCTTACAGTGCATTGTGGTTTGTATTCAAAGGGACTTTTTTGTGTTCTCTGAATGTCAGGATCTGCATATTCCAGCAGAGGATGGATGAAAGACACTCTCACTGCAGAACATGATGTATCACATCCCAATAGGTAAGTCTAGATGCAGTTGCTCCTTGTTTCATTGAAATAAATGCATTTTCTTTTAGCACTTATAAGAAACTTAGGGCTTTACTCAGTTGCTTACACTTAGACAACTGGTGCTTTTTGAGATCCCTTAGCATATGGGGCCTAGCTTCCACTTTGCAGGGGCATGGGTCTCTTTGTATCATTTCTGCAAGACCTGCGCAGAAGTCTTGGATACCTTGACGTTTGTAAGTGGCATTGAAGGTATTATGTGCGAGTAGCTGAATTAAGACCATAATATTATTTTCTATCTGAAATTAGACAGGAAAAGACAATATTTTTTTCTTTAAAACACTTCAGGAAGATGGTTTAGGTACTGACTGTAGATATATGACTATATATGCCTGTGTAGTCTGGGATGTCTAGCTCCCACTGTGGTCAAAATGGAAATCTAATTAAGGAAACCAGTAGAGTCTGGAGAAATATTCAGCTAACCCTAACAAAGACACCGAGATTTTGTCAATGGAAAAGCTGCCTGCATTGTCTATTGTATTAGCTAGGTCTCTATTGAACTGATATTTGAATTGATATATGTCTTCGGTCTGTCATTGAGTCCTAGATTACCCTAGACTTGGGTGCACAGAAAAAGACGCAGACAGAAACAACTAGAAAAAGGAGTAGGTTTAATTTAAAGGATCATTACACTACAATCTATTTTCCTATTGTAGTTAATGCATGAATATATCAAGAGTTTTGATTGAATAAGTTTTGAATTGTTTGAACTTCCTATTGTTATTATTAAAGGAGTGTAAGATACTGGACAAATTTAGTATGTTTTTAGAGTTTTACCATTTCCCCCAGTCCTTCTCAAAAATATTCCCTTTACTGCCAGATTTGTTCTGAATGTAAAACAGAAACTTCTGAGAGGGTGAAGTTAAACAGAAGTTAGTGTCAGCCTTAACAGGCATCTCAGAACCCTGATGATGCTATTACTCAACCAACCAACCAAACAAAATGTCTGCTATATTTTATAATAACTGTGAATAAATATAATACCATAGCACATATAGTTTGATGGATTAAGTTTTTCGTATTTAAAAAGAAAACACAATGGCATGCTGTTTTAAAATTTACATTAACTTGATTTTAATCCATAGGAATATATAAAAAAATGCTGTCGTATTTGTTTATCCCTATGTATTTTACTTTATTATAACTATACTATGACTCTATAATAGTGTCTTTGTGTTTTGGTTTGGGATTTCGTGCAAAAAAAAAAGATCATATCCACAAATAAGTGTATAAAAATATGATTTATTTTAGTAAATACCATTCATATACAGCTCAAGAATTTTGAAATATATTTATATTTGTAAATGAACAGATTCAAAATACAGGATAATATTACATATCCTTCTATTAGAGACAGGATAATAATTGAAATCCTTCATATAGTGAAAGCCTAGTGTGCTGAATAAATTCCTCTACCTAAAATAGCATCAAATCAAAAACACACTTGATGCTTTTTCCTGCTAGCCTAAACATTTATGTTAAACTATTTAGGAACTTCTACATAATAGGAGGGAAAGGGAACCCCCTAGCGCATGAAGTAAGAATTAAACATGGATGTTACCTGAAGCTGTATCCATCAAAGGTGTACAAGTTGGTATTCAAGCTAGATGTTATAAATTAAAGAAATTAAATCACGTATATATTTTTCTTACTTAAAACATATTTTGATTTTGTCACAAGCTCAAAACATCAAGATCAGAGACATTAATGGCGATTAATTTGACTTTTCCTTCTTAACCTAATATATATATGTATTTAAGTTTTACTATTTATTAGAAACTGTCATCAAGGTTAAAAACATTAGTTACTGGATCCAGCATGAACTATAAAGTCATAAAAGTTATGTGGAGTGTTATATCTTTTGTTGTCATTAAAATATTTTAAATTAATCGTATCTAGAAAGGCACTGTTGTGATATTTTGCCCTGTGTGAGTACTCTACTCCACTGAAAAAGGCATCAAAATTATCCCTATGGGGAATTTGAAATATTGAGCAAATGCAGTATGAAAGTTTTAGTTGTAAACTTCTATTACTGAACATCTCTTTATGTTTCTCATATTTGTTGATTATATGAGTCTTGAATGACTGTGAACCCAGTTGTGAACCCTTACCTTTCCGTGTTCACCCTAGCATGTTCCTATTTCAAATGTTTCCTTCATTCCTCATGCTCTTTGATCCCTTTAGGAATACTTTTCTGCTTTACTCTGATCCTTCTTCTTTCTGATAAACACTCAGCTAGAGGAGAAGTACAGATGTACCAAAAACGTCTAACTAATCACTTGCTGGAATCACTATCAAACACAAACATGCCCGCACAAACGAGTGGAGATTTCTAATTTGGTAGCTGATGTATACTCTGCATTCAGCAAGGACAGCTGTCAAAGGCAACACCAGACTCCAGCACTGAAGAATCATGCATCTTTATTAAAGCTTTTAAACTACTTTGTATTACTTTTTCACTCCATTTGTATACTAGGAATTTTTTACTGACTTTAGTGAAGTTATCCCTGGTTCCAACAAAGTTTGTGAGGTCTAAATTAGCTTCTGTGTTCCTAGGTGTTTTAGATGCATGGCGAAACCAAACACAGCCCAATCCATACTGCTTTCCAAGGGTGTAGCTGCATTCTGTTTGCTTCCCAGATTGCTAATAGGACATTTCAAAGGCTTTAGTGGTATAGTCTAGTTCACAACCTACCTCATTGTGTTGACTTTTAGATCATTCATAGACTCATTTTTTTATTGTCACCAATCTCAAATTCAGGATCAGTTTTGCTGTTTGTAAAGATGAGTTTAACCAAACTGGAAGCTATGGCATGAATTAGTGCATATCCTAACAAAGGAAATAACTAAAGGAGATGCATTTCTTCAGAGATTTTTTTTTTTTATTTTAATACATAACAGCTTTTCTTAGATGGTTTCATCTTTAGGTTGCTGCTCTTCGTCTATATGTTGATAGACACTATACTGTTTTTCGGTCTGAGTCTCTTTCTTCAGAGATCTCTGTTTTTATTTCACCTCTACCTCCCTCAGACTTCGGCCAGTTATCCGCTCTCTCCTCAAACTTTTCAAAGCCCAGGAAGACTGAGAGCAAATATTGCTGCTGCCACATTTTAGTGTTGGCCCGGCTGAGAATAATGCATCCCTCTCTCAGTGTGTTCACTCTGCCCTTTGGCTGCTCCCTATCAAGGGATACACTGAGAAGGAACTGAAATAAATGATTATACTCAGTCACCAGTTTGGGAAATAGAACCAGGAGGAAGTTTTAGAAATAGGTCTCCTGACTGCTCAGCTGTTAAAGAAAAGAACATCATGCAGCAGAGAGCAGAGGTGAAACCGAGAGAAAAAATACTGAAGGCAGACAGCCAAGACAACCCAGTGGTGAATGAGGCCAGCCAGGAAGCTGGAGAACTTAAAGGAATGCCTGAGCATCCAGCCAGAAGCCATGAGTTAAGCAATTCTTGTGGGAAAGCTTGACTGTGGGATCTTAGCACTCATCAGGAACCCAACAAGAAGGAAAGACAGACAGGTGTAGAACACTGAACCTCATAAGTCATTCTGTAGCCACAGTCCAAAGAAAATAAAAACCTCATTAGTATTGGAAAGTTTGACTTTCACTCTGCTCACTTGACCAAATTAAGTACTCATACCAAAAGTATCAAGCTGTACTGGTCAAATGCATTGCATAACCTCATTCTGTGTCAAGTCTCAATTGGTGTAAACTTCGAAAACTCCATTAACTCCAGTGAAATTATATTTATATAAGCCATCTGAAATTCTAGTTCTCAAAATGCAAAATTAATTTATTTGTTTTATTACCTTTAAGCTGAGTGCTCATGGGGTAGCAACAGAAAAAAGAATGATGTAAGAACTCACTAATGTAACCGCATAACGAGGAAATGTTGCATTTTTAGCATGAGTGAACAATCACTTACAGAGTGCTTGGTTAATGTGCATTATGGATTACTCAAACTGATTACTAAGGGTGCAAATTAATGGCTATTTCAGAGCAACAGATTATCTGGCTCTGACAGTAGTAAAATTCAATACTGAAAAGTTTTAGACCCTATTGGCTTGTATTTTCAGTTGAAATCAATGTTTAACAACCGGAGAGGGTGATATTAATATCACATGACTTCAGGGACTTGATTAATTTATCTAGTCACAGGTGTTTAAAGTGATTTAGGACTACTCTGTGAATCACACTGGCTTCAAGCTGCCACTTCAGAAAGGCCGGTATCTCCTCTGGATCCTCTCTGCCCTCCTCACAGAAATATCTCCAACTAACTGCAGTGTCTCAGATTGCTGTAGATGCCTATGTTTAGCTAACCAAATCAGACCCCAGATGCCTAGACTGTCAGCGTATACGTTTGAGCTAGTGATCTTCCACCTTCTTCATAGTCAGTAAAGACAAATTGGCACCTTTTACTTCCCAGCACTAATGATGAAATCTAAATGTTCTCTTCAAGATGACTGCATCCAGGTTCATTCTCCAATGACAAAAAGAGCCAAAAGTAATCAGATTATATATCTATATCTATATCTAGTTTGTCACGGTAAAGGTTATGCCACCCATAAAACCACTAGTACCAATACCAGCTAGCAGAGGCCCACTTTGTTTAAAGTAAAGTGCCAGTTTCTCTTTCATCTGTGTAATGACTGACTCTGTGAGATACCTATTACCTTTGCTTGCATGGTGCTAAGACAGCCTTGGGGATGGCAGTTGTTTAGTTCCATACAGGAGATGGCCTTACAGGAAAAATATTTTGCTTTGTTTCTCATTGCAGTTTGACAGTGTACTGACTGCAGTAACCTTATTTTCCAGAGAAATGTAACCATTTTTTCATAACAGGTCTTATTCACCTCATTGTTTAGTAAATTAGCTTTCTGAGGGACAAACAGAGGGTCATAGCAACTTGAGCCGTTTGCCAGAGAATACATCTGCTGCTTTTCTTAATAATGCCTTTACATGAACATCTGCAAACCTCCTGAGACTATTGACTGATTTTAACTTCCAACCTTTTCACTCAGAGAAAACAAACAAACAAGCAACCTCCCAATGTTTTAAACCTTGGAAGCATCAGCTTCATTTCCTCAAGAAGAAAATAAGAAAGGATGAAGCTGAAAGTGATTATGTTTTCCAGTAATGTGTCTGTACACAAAAAAAAAAAAAATAAAACTGTGACAGAATCTTGATATTTAATGTTACGGGAATACATAAATATGTATGTATGAGTACACATATATACACACAAACACACATAAATATACAACATTGAATTCAGTGGATAATACCTAGCTGTTGGAGAGCTGCGTAAGGGTGTATTTATATAGACAGATACCCTTTCATAATAGTAAAGCAAGAAGCTTTTTCCACCACTGCTTCTTAAAAATAAGTTTAATTCAATTACATATTACAAACAATGCAAAAGATTACAAGAAAAAGTATCTTCATACAATTGTGCACTGTATGAGTGGCACAGTAAAAGTTGTTTTCTACATTTTTAGTCGTGAAGATATCAAAAGGACTATTTTCACAAATTAAAATAGATTATAACTTTCTGATTTTTCATTTTTTACTTAGTATAATATTTAATAAAATTTCTCACCATTTTCAAGGTATTTAATTTAGCAGTAAATTAAAAACTGACCATTGTTTTTGATAGAAAGTACTTCTTGCCAAACTATAAAACATTGAGAGACTCCAAATACTGAGACCGTAAAGAGAGTTAAGACATATAGGTTTTATTCTTAGCACCACGGTATACTACCTGTGTACTACTGCACCATACCTATCAAATTACTTATCGAAACTCTTGAAGTCCTGAAGGAGCATTCTTTTCCCTATTATACTAGTTTTGGCTGGGATAGAGTTAATGTTCTTCATAGCAGCTCGTGCGTGGTGCTATGTTTTAGATTTGTGACTAAAACAGTGTTGATAACACAGGGTTGTTTTAGGTATTGCTGAGCAGTGCTTACACAGCATTAAGATCTTTTCTGCTTCTCACATTACCCCACCAGCGAGTAGGCTGGGGATGCACAAGAAGATGGGAGGGGGCACACCCAGGACAGCTGACCCCAGCTGACTAAAGGGATATTCCATACCATATGATGTTGTGCTCAGCAATAAAAGCTGGGGGAAGAAGAAGGGGAGATGTTTGGATTTATGGCATTTGTCTTAGAATTATAGAATCATACAATAGCTTGGGTTGGAAGGGACCTTTAAAGGTCATCTAGTCCAACCACCCCTGCAATGAGCAGGGATATCTTCAACTAGATCAGGTTGCTCAGAGACCACGAAACCTGACCTTGGATGTTTCCACGGATGGGGCATCTACAACGTCTCTAGGCAACCTGTTCCAGCCCCCTTTAAGTACTGAAAAGCCACAACAAGGTCTCCCCCGTGTCTTCTCTTCTCCAGGCTGAACAACCCCAGCTCCCTCAGCCTTTCCTAATAGGAGAAGTGTTCCACCCCTCTGATCATTTTAGTGGCCCTTCTCTGGACACACTCAAGCAGGCCCATGACTTTTCTGTGCTGAGGGCTACAGAGCTGGACACAGTCTCACTGGTGTAGAGTAGAGAGGCAGAATCATCTCCCTCGACCCGCTGGCCACACTTCTTTTGATGCAGCCCAGGATACGGCTGGCTTTCTGGGCTGAGAGCGCACGTTGCTGGCTCATGTCCAGCTTTTCATCCACCAGTACCCTCAAGTCCTTCTCGGCAGGGCTGCTCCCAATCACTTCATCACCCAGTCTGTATTGATACCAGGGGTTGCCCTGACCCAGGTGTAGGACCTGGCCCTTGGCCTTGTTGAACATCATGAGGTTCACTTAGGGCCCACTTCTTGAGCTTGTCCAGGTCCCTCTGGATGGCATCGCATCCCTCAGGTGTGTCAACTGCACCACTCAGCTTGGTGTCATCCACAAACTCGCTGAGGGTGCACTTGATCCTACTGTCTGTGTCATTGATGAACATATTAAACAGTACTGGCCCCAATATGGACCTCTGGGGGACACCACTTGTCACCCCTGTCCATCTGGACATTGAGCCATTGACCACTACCCTCTGGATGCGACCATCCAACCAATTCCTCATCCACCAAACAGTCCACCCATCAAATCCATATCTCTCCAGTTTAGAGAGAAGGGACCATGTTATGGGGGACCATGTCAAAGGCTTACACAAGTCCAGATAGATGACATCCATAGCTTTTCCCTTGTCCACTGAGGTAGTCACCCCATCATAGAAGGTCACTAAGTTGGTCAGGCAGGGCTTGCCCTTGGTGAAGCCATGCTGGCTCTCCTGAATCACCTCCCTGTTCTCCATGTGCCTTAGCATATATTCAAGGAAGATCTGTTCTGTGATCTTTTCAGGCACAGAGGTGAGGCTGACAGGCCCGTAGTTCCCAGGGTCCTCCTTTCTACCCTTTTTAAAAATGGTTGCCATGTTTCACTTTTTTGAGTCACTGGGAACTTCACCTGACTGCCATGACTTTTCAAATATGACGGAGAGTGGCTTGGCAACTACATCAGCTAATTCCCCCAGGACACTTGGATTCATCTCATCAGGTCCCATATGGTTATGGCATGTTTCAGTTCCTCAGGTGGTCCCGAACATGATCTTCTCTTACAGTGGGAAGGAGTTTGCTCCTCCAGTCCCTGCCTTGTGGTCCATCCACTCGAGAGGTGTGGGAATAGAAATTGCCAGTGAAGACTGAGGTAAGAATATTGTTGAGTGTCTCAGTCTTTTCTTTGTTCATCTGCCCACATAACTGTTACATGGGATGGAGCCCTACCTTCCTGGGAATGGCTAAACATATGCCCACTGATGGGTGAATGAATTCCTTCTTTTGCTTTGCTTGCGCATGCAGCTTTTGCTTTACCTATTAAACTGTCTTTATCTCAACCCACGAATTTCCTGGCTTTCACCCTTCCAACTCTTTCCCATCCTGCTGTGACGGAATGAGTGAGCAGCTGTGTGGGGCTTAGCTGCCTAACAGGGTTAAACCACATCATCTATAAAGAGCAAGCATTATTTGGGTATAAATTAGATTTTCTATACATTATATTTATAATGTTTTCTTAGTGAAATGAAGTGTTAAAAATGATTTGAAATATTTATTTTTCTACCCATTTTGCTGCTGATAAAAATCTAAGTTACATATTTAGAAATGGAAGTAAAATCCTAACCAGTCTGAGAGCCAGTGAAGCACTCAGTTTCTTACAGCGGCATTAAGCCCAGTGGGAAGGGCACTCTGTGGGCACCGTAGGCTGGAACATACTCAAGTCAAGGAATCTACTGCATTAAAGAAGGCATGCCTCAGATGTGCTTTAATCACAATGCCTCACTGTGCACATCCGAGTCTAGCCAACCTGCCCCTCCAGAGGATGTTCCACACTGTTGACACTGAGATGTGAAGCCTGAACATAGGACACATGTAAAACTTACTCTTAGTGACCCACTCTGGACAGCCAAGTACTTGCATTGTTCTGTTTCAGAAAACTAATTTGTTTTGTAGTACTGCATGAAGACTCCTTGCCTCGAGTCAGACACCAAAATTACAGTCATCACAATAGTGCTTTGGCCAATACAATCTGCAATTACTAATTCACAGGACCTAAAAATGGAATATAAATATGGAAAACAGTACAGATAACAATGAATAACAATATCTGCCAACAAACTGTTACCATAACCTTTCCTACAAATGGAAGTGTCCAGTGATTTCAATAATAAGACCTTATTTCAAAATCCTTAATTCAAAAACATCAATGTGCTCTTCCTCATTTTAGCAAATTCCAGGGAAATTTGGTATTTCTGCAGTAATAGAAGAACACTCCCAGCAGTTTTATTCCTACAAAGGACTAGCTTTTAATTTTTTCATAGTAGAAACATAATGACTCCACCATCACCCAAGCCTCCAGCTTTTAAAACAAGGACTTAAAATGCTGACGGTGATGGACTTTCATAAGGGTGTACCTTTTTGTAATTTATAACAGGTGAAAAAAACAACAAAACCATAGATCAGTAAAAATGCTGCTTCTTCGCTTTGGAAACATTGAGTGTAAACCTGGAATTCTGTGTATGAATTTGATTTCCTGGCTGCACAGAACCTCGGGAGGAAGGATGTCACTCACACAATTACATAGACTAAGGAGAAAGGCATTTTCTTGGGCTTGGATAGATGCAGGTAGAAATGCCCACAGGCTTAGCAGGACCTAAGATGCGCCTTACACTAAGTACTCTACCTACTAAACTATTAAACAGTGTGCACTGCCCTGATATTATCATTTGAGTTATCTGTATTTTTATCTGAGCTCAGTGGAATTTGAATTAGGTTTAGTCAGTCCTTGCCTTGCTGAACAGCCTCCAGTCTCTTGGTGCCACAACTCTGATGGATCTCAACAACCTTAGCTATCTCAGAGTAAGCCTAGGTGTTTGAGCAAAAGCAGTAGCCTTACTGGGCATGCAGAACAGCAAGCTTCAGGAGCTCTGGGAAGTTTTTGTCTACAATATTACATATTTAGACCAAGTCTGGCAGGTAGGCAAGTTGAGCAAAAAATTTCCTCATTGGTCTCCTGGAAGTAACCATGCACATTTAATCTAATAGAAATTTAGACTCCTTAACCTAGTGTTGAATCAGATCTTCAGGTCTAACTTCATTTAGAAAACTCTAATAACTGCATGATCGTCAGTTTCCATAGATACTACAAAAGAAATCCATCATCTGTGGTAACATAGTCAGGTCTTAATCATGTGAAATCACGTTTCATCAATGTTAAAGAAACCGTGAGAAACAAAAGTTTTTCCATGAAACTTTCTTTTTTTTTTTTTTTTTATTTCAAATGTTTTGTTAAACCTAAAAATTTCCCTAGCATAGAAAAGAATTTGGAAAGTGAGAGGAGAGGAAGCAACACAGACACACCTGAAAGAATAGAATAAATGAGAAAAACAAAGCACCAGTTAAGACCAGAGACAATGTTTGAGGCTGGAGTGAGGACTTGTTCTGCAGGAAATTTTTAAAGGGTTCAGTTTTATGTATGAATAATATTCAAAACTTAAATAGTGTCTAAGGTCAGAAGCTAAACAATGAGAGCTGAAAATAATGTTAAATAGGTATTTTCTAGATTCACATTTTCAATTCTAATGTTTAAAGGAGGTGGGGATATTCTGGAATACCATACCCAAGAACAATGTTAAAGTCAGGAGCATATAATCATTTAGGGATGAAAGAGAAAGAGAAGGAGAGATTTTGATTCTTGGTGCAACAGAAATTTTGATATTGTCGTTTCTTTTTTTTAAATTCTTAATCTTACTAACATTTTACAAGTAAGTTTTTCTTGCATATTTATGTGAATTAAAGACCCACCCACACCTTATCAACTCTCAGTAAAAAAAAAAAAAAAGAAAGAAGAAAGGTGGCTTTGGAATAAAAAATAGCTCAAATTTAATTAATATCATATTAGAATAATGACAGCATTCGCAGTTCATAAATTAGGGATCCTCAAAATCATGAAATTATCTAATAAATTCTGAATTTTAAACAAAATAAATGTTTATTTCAATACACTGATATTTCCTTTAAAAGTGGTGGTGGGGAAGGAGAATGGATCTGATAATGTATTCTATTGCCAACTTAATGAGCTGTAGCAAAAATATTTAATGGCACCATAAAACTGGCAGAAGTAACACCTCTGTCCATGTCCACGGGGACACTGTATTCACAGCAGTCCATGACTGTAATTAATTAGTTATTTATACAGAATTATTTAATGAAATAGAGATTAGTTTAATGAAATCTGCAAAGTCAAAGTGCCACGTGAAGAATTTCAAAAGTGGGTCCCTCCAGTTAAACTCATTCATTTTTTGTGCCCACACACTCATAATCTAATTTCCTAATGCTACACTGAGTGCAGCTTTTGAAAATCTTGAGTTACTCCAAAGCTTAAGCTTAGACTCCCTATAAATAAATATTACCTGAATGACTGGATATTTGTATGGGACCCCAGATCTCTACCTTTATTATCAGAAATGTATGCCTGAAGTCTGAACTTCTTGTCCGTACTATCTCTACAGTAACTGGAGGGAGACAGGAACCTACTTAGAAAGATTAATCTTTCCTGTCTTGAACATTTATCTAAAGAAGATATGGATTTCTCTTGGAAGATGCCCATTTCCATTGATAATTGGGAATCAAGATGTCTAACACAGCCCAGACCTCTAATTTTTAGACACTTGACACTAAGTGAAATGCATCCCACCCCAGGTGACTGCCTGGTTAAGAACTGCTGGATTCATGAGATATATATATTTCAAAATACTGACCTTGTAAGGCAAAGTTTATATACAAGTAACCTTGTTCCTTCCTCCTAGTGAAGAATAAGAAGTAGTAATATTGCCATCAAATTGCAATTCTTAAGTCTGAAATCATTTCTCTCTGTACATTTCCGAATTACATAAACCAGCAAAAATCCAGCAACATTTATTAAAATCCTAGTTGTTTAAGTGTTTTAAAAAGTAGGATTAAAAAAGATAAAGCGTAAAGTTAGATTTCTTGGCAAGCAGGATGAATTATTTCAAGTGATGAGCACTTACCTGTTTCCATTTAGATTTAACTCTTTATTCAGTACACCTTGACTCATTAATGCATTCTTACAAAGATGAGGTCATTGCATTAGGAACAAATCTTTAGGCTCAGGATGTCAAAGATACTAAAGGCAAGTTGGCATTTAAGTCCTGTTAGGAGAGTTGGTATGCAGAAGCTGGGCATCTCTGTGACAGCTTGGCCTTTGGAAATCTCTTTCCTGGTGTTAAATTCACTTCTCAGTTTCTTACAGCTATTAAAGAAACAGCAACTGAAGTTTTTTTGACATAGAAAATTCTTACCTGCAGTTTGTACGCTCTTGTGAAATGCCCTAAGTTTTCTACGGTTACTTAGTTTTGTTGTAGGAATCATTGTTCCTGTTGCATGGAATCAAATGTCCTGAATGAGCAATTGAGTTATTAGGTAAAATGGAATAAAGTGTTGTAAGTATTATCTTGCTCTATTTCTCTCTCTCTTTTTTTTTTTTTTCTTTATGCTTTTTATTCCCCTTTTTATCCTGCTGTAAGTAAGTGACCAGTTCCTTACAACAAGAGAAGTGAATAGGGGGCAGGTGAATCTAGTCAGACTCATCTAATCAAGTCACGTTCACTTCCGCTAAACAAAGGCTTCAGCCAAATGAAGAAGCCTGAAAGGAGTCAGAAGATAACGGTGATGATTCACAACAATTTCCCACTTGAAAATTCCATTTAAGAATTTTTCACCTACTCTTTTTATATAATGAAAAGAGGGACTGTATTTGGATTAACGTTCTGCTTTTGATTAAAATGGAAATAGTGCATTTGCTTAGTTTATGTGGTACAATTTGCATGATCTTCCTTATTATCTGCGTGTTTGTTTTTTTTTTTTTTTTTGTTGTTTTTTTTTTTTTTTTTTTTTTTAAGAAAATCTGTGTCTTGGTCCTATTTATTCTAATTTACCATGTAATTCAAGAGTTTTGTTTTAGGGCTAACTTGTAAACTATTCTGAGCTTCTTTTTTTTATTCCAAACAATACGGTTGCAAATGAAGAATTAGGACTTGTCCAGCCATAGCTCATTTATTTTCCAGGGACTCTCATAGCCTCCAGGCTAAACATCTGCGGAGACTACACCCTGTTTAAAGGAGTTACTTCCTCTTCAGAAGCAGCCGTGTACTGTTAAATTGACATTATACTCTACAGTTTTTGAAGCATGCACCGTTGCCAGAAGTGAAATCAGAACTCCACCCAACAGAGTGTATACTTCAGAGTGTCTTGCGAGTACGGTTTATACAGACACTGCAGAAGAGTAGTTTGTGTCGATGTTAATATATATAAACTTCCTAAACTGTTGATACATGGTTATTGCAGTGGAGATTACAACACATTTCTTGGATATGCTATTCTAAATCATTGAGGCTGTTAAAATCTGTCTATGAATGTAAAAGATATCCTAAATAATGAACACTTCTCAAAAAATCAGCATCCCCAATCCCTTAGTGCCTGTCCATTTTTTAAGTTTCACTTTGAAAAACTAACTGCTTTAAGTCCTTATTTTTACTGTTGTGCAGTTTCTATATATAACCCTTTGATCAGTGGAATTAATTTATGTTCTTAAATATAAATATCTTATATATATTAAATATAAATCTCTCATATATAAATATAGATCTCTTCATATGCAGCACCACAATGCTGTCTCTGAATAAAATGATATAGACTACTTCTTCAAATGGCCTTCCAAAACCAGAACAAAAACTGATATGAGCAAATATTTAATACATATGATCTCCTGTCACTCCCAGAAAATTGAATAATTTTTTCTATTGTTGCTGAGTGTGGCGAAAAATATAACATCCCAAACAAAGGACTCCTTTGTTATCCAAAATCTATGATCCAGGGACCTCTAAAAACATGTTGTCTGCCAAGTAATCACAAACCAGAACAGCTGATTTAATACACAAGTTATGGAACTATGTAAAACTGCAAAAGTTATAAGGATAAATGCAGGGAAAAAATAATGAATTCAGTGGTAGGACAAGACAGCTGTTCAATCACATTTATCTATTCCACATTTTTATCAGTCAACTGGCAGTGAGAATCAGAGTTTCTCTGGTACCTTAATCAACTTCAGAAGGTACTAATTAAAGGGTTAGGATGGGGAACCCTGGGCAGGAAGAGCTAGCAGTAAATTAATGAAGTAGATTCAAGAGAAGCAGAGTAACTGAGAAAATGATAGGAAACAGGAACAGATTAGAAGAGATCGGTAATTGGAAAGTGTAATAGTGGGGAGGAAACTTGAGTGGTGTGTGCAGACAAAGAGCTGAAAAAGAACTACAGTAACCCTTGTTTTTTTGCTTTTAACACAGACATTTCCTTACACACAATTAAAGTAGATTTAGGGGATTAAGAAATAAACATCTCAGGGCCTGTGGGAATAGAGTTGTTAGATCTAGTGTCTTGGCCACATTTCAGTTTGGATAGTGCCCCAATTTTTTAAAGCCGCATATGGTAACTCTCTGTACTTCCTGTCCTAAACTGCCAAGTAGCCTTGCTTTATGTTGTCAAACAGCTGCTTATTCTTAAGTAGTTTGTGAGTCTTTGGTGTGAAAGATGGTATATCCAAGAGTCCGGGTCAAATAAATTGCTTGGAGTTGCCAAAAGGAAGTTTTACATGGCAAAGGTTGTAAAGGTAAGACCTTCGCAGAGCCTCTCCTGCAATGGGTGTGTGAAGGGCAAGGAAGGGAACATATTCAATGCATTTGAATGAGCTTCTGGCAACAGGACTTCTAATTTGGTTCTCACTGGACTTGATGAACTCTTTGGGACAAGGCAAGGGATATGGAGTCCTTTTGATGAGTCCAAGAGGTAGCATTTGCATGTGTTGTGTTGTGAGAATGGATTTTAATACAGCTACTTTCATCCACTCAACAGCATAAGAATTCTGATTTTACGTTATCTGAAACGAGAAAAAAAAAATAAAAATGCAATGCTGTGGCAGAACACTGACCTCCTTAAGTCTTTTCCTGGGCAGTGAACTGAGTAATGAATTGCGATATCATCTTTACAATTGTCATTAATGAGAAATTAATCCTTCCCTTAGGAAATAAGACCTTCTGGATGCCATTAGTCAAAGTTGATAGACTCCCTTGCCAGGACAAATTTCTTCTGGCTATACTTACGCAAGCACAAACAGACATCTTGACTTCTGTGACTGCTTGGCCAGTGCAATAAAATATAGTTATAATCTCAGAAACTAAAAGGGAGGAAAGGGAGTCATAAAATAATTACCTCCTTTCTGTTTGTGCCCAAGGCCCTTTTATAGTTTATTTCCTATCTGTATTTAGCACTGTTTCCACTATGATGGTTTTCAGACTCATTATTCTTTTTTTGGGCCTTATTTGCTTTTACTTTTTCAAAGAAGTGAAAAAATATCATCCTACCAAGAATGCTGTTACAAACTCTTCTTTCACTGAAACTTTTGTTCTCGTCCAATAGCTTTCTCTTCTGCTTCATTCCCCCTAAGGTTGATGAGTGTTACAATGGATAGTTTTGAGGGTTACTGGGTGAAGGTAGAGTTCAGGTAGGTTGCCTTCTGAATGACCCTCAGTGACAGTTGTAAATGGGCCAAACAGTTCTAATATGGAGTTCAGCCATACAATGGCCCACTTCCCCATTTGGAGGGTTGGGGAGGGAGGAATGGTCTTTATTAGCCGAAAAGATTGTGCAGCTAAGCAGCTTGCAGTTCACATGCTAACGGTTAATTTTAATGGACGGGTTGTGACATTATTCTGAAAGAAGTTAAAATAACATTTTCACAGCCTGTGGTAATATAAGAAGTCTTGCTGTAATAAAACACCCTATTGATACATTATCAGCAGACAAAATATTTTACGTGATAGCAATGGATATACAAAAATAAGAGAATTCATTCTCATGCTTTGCAGATTGTGCTTATTAGAGATATTATAAGGCTTTATGTACATCATTCTATGGACAAGGTTTATTTAATGTTATAGAGGCACTGGTTAGAATACTGTTTTCCCTTGATGCATGTGACTGCAGGAAGACATGCAAATGCTAACACCCTCTAAGATACTGTAACTAAATGTTTTCTTTTTACTGCTTAAGATGTTTTTCTTGGTTGGAATAAGTGTTTAAGATGAAAGGGATTATTTGCACCTGATTTTGTTAAACTGGGTAGAAGAGTGAGATTCTTTGAAAACGGCATGAAAATGTTGAAGCACCAGTGCCGATGTCAGTGCCGCCGGGATTTTATCAATTTCATGTGTGGATTGTTTCTAGTGATGAATGCAAAATATCAGAACCCATGTAATATGCAAAGACATGCAGTTGGAAGCACGGATGAAAATGAGAGTGTGCTTTTGTTTAACCTGTTAGTAGGAAGAATCCCAACAGGAAAAACTATCGGGTTTTTTTTGTTTTTTTTTTTTTTTTCCCCAAATGTAATTCAGTCTTTGAAAATAGAAACAAATATAATCTTATAACAACATAATTAGTTAATGGCCTCATTTTTATGGCAGAGGTAGGATTGTTTGGATGCCCTAAATGATTATTTTGATGCGTACACATATTTGAATTTCTTTTAACTGGTTTTCTAAAAGGTACTCTGTCATTGTAGTTATTTAATCCTAAACTTGACTCCAACTTAGTCTAGCTTTTGTCTGTAACCATTGTACAGTGATTGTCTTGACAATGTACACAATCTACTTGCAGAGTTAAAATTGGGTCAGAATAACAGTGTGTAGCATATTTTGCTATATGAATTCACAAGTAATATAAGAATGTTTGTGGGAGCCGTGTAATTACCTGTTCCATTACCAGAAGACTGCACCATTATTATCTGTATTGATGTGGGCAGGAGTGCACAGGCAATATAGTTAAACATACGCTATTTTTGTGATCTAAGTTACTGAGGAGGTGATGCACGCCAGCCATAAAGGAACAATTGCCATGACTTGTTTTCTCAGCCAACTGCATGCTGTTTGGCAAGTTAACAGGGGAGAATTACACGGGTTATATATAATGGAATGTCTGAACAGCTGCTGTGGTGAGAGCAGTCGACAGGTTTGTCAGCTTTAAGAGTAATTAACCAGCAGGAAATCCATTCCCAGGTGGCTACTGGAAAGAATCAAGTTTGGTGAGGCAATGACGGGTGAGAAAATGTGAGTGGAGATGTGTACAAACATCTCTCTCTTTTTATAGAACAACAAACACTTTCCTGACATTTATGAGGTTGAAACGTAAGAACAGAAATACTGGTTCAGTCCATTTGTTCATCTAGACCCAAAGCTTGTCTCCAGCACTGGTCATAAGCAGGTACTCAGGATAGGACAAGCATATGGCTTCTTAATATGCTCTCAGATTCCAACTAATTTCAGCTCAGGGGATTTGTGGAATCCCGTGTGGCTTCTCTCCTTAATCACCCCCAATGCACAACTTTTCCAGGTGGCCACCCAAGCTTCTTGTGAACCTTGTCAACTCTTTGCAACTGCAATGTCCTTTGGCAAGGACTTCCATAGCTCTGCTGACACTGCATAAGAAAACACTCCCCTTTCTTTGCTCTGAGCTTGCACTCTACTTGTCTCTGCTGATTGTCCCTTCTTTCACTGGAAGAGATGAGCAACTGTCAGCACCTATCCCTTCTCTTCCTCATACTCATGAGTATGTATACCACTTTTATATCCCCCTTTTCCCACACTGTGTCTTTCCCATGCTCAAGTATCCCAGCCTATTTGAGTATTCCACATGCAGAAGCCATTTCATACAAAATTTGCTTTTCTTTTCTTTGGAGGTAGTTTCCGAGTGAAATTGCATTTGATTGGATAAGTGGAGTGATTGCAATCTAATCTTTGCTCACTTTATGTGAACTAGCTTATATAAGCTATCATAGATGAACCAAGAGAGAAAGATACTGAATGATCTCTTTGGTGATTAGTTACAGAGAAGCTCAAGAAAATAAATGTATCCACATGCCAAAATGTAACCCCTTGCTATTAATTCGGTCCAAGTTAATACACTGTAGGAGACCTCCTTTTTCATAGCACCACAGTGATGCAGTAGTAATATCTTAATTATTCAGATTGCTAAGTGCAGGAGAGGGACTAAAAAGTGTACAAGAACTTATTTTGCAAGGAAGCTATCAAAATAGAAGTGAACCAGAACTGGAGGCATTCACCTGCCAAATCATGAACAAGCACGGTTGACCGAACCAATAATTTTATATTATTCTTCAAATAAGTGTCTAATCCAGCTGTGCTACCACCCTGGACAGGAAACTGGAAAATAGGACTCCTTAGAGATGATTAGGGAAAAGAAGCAGCTTACTGCAGGTAGGAATCAGGGAGTGGAATACAGGGGAAATATGGATTGAACTGTGCATACAAATCAGGGACAACCTGGAAAGAATTTCAAAGAATTGTTGTTACCCACATTGTTTAATTAACTATTTAGTAATTCGTCTCAAGATATTTACATCTTTTATTCACAATAGAACTTATAAAGCGACCTCCACATTTCAAACAAAGGAGAACATAGTATTTTGCACGGTCACACCCACAGAGATGGCAATCAGGAAGTGAAAATTAGGCATCCAAAGGACTATGTATAATGATTTTTAATACAAGGCAAGTTAAAATATTTTCAGAGTTCTTAATAAAAAACTTTTAATGGAAAAGCAAGGCCTTAACAGATACAGTAAAATGAACTACGACATTGTTCATTTTTACACTATGTGCATGTGTTCTGCTTATTTAAATATAAATACATGTACAAATAATATAATAGAATTGTTAATATGTTATTAATGGGTATATTAATGCTTCAGACAGTGTCATGAATTAGCCGTAAGTAATAGTATTAGTTTGACGAGTAGGGTATGTATGCTTTGATCTCTGTTTTTTTTCCCCCAAGATTTCATTGAAATAGTCTTTAAAGAATAGTTTTCTCCATAATATTTTGAAGAGGTTCTTACATATTATATGTGGACAGCTTGTTGTGTACTTGCTCATTAGCTTGTACCAACGCAGGGACAGGATTGCTCCACTTTGACAATGGCAGCAAAATTAAGCTTAGCCCCAGCTTGTGCCTATGGGAAGGATGACTGGGAAAGAGCCCAGGGAGTAATTAGTACCGCTTCTTCTTCCCAAAATGTGGTGGAGCAGGAAAGGAAAGACATAGCTCATAATGTCTTGACACCCCCTATAATGCCTATGTCTTAGCAGCCCCTATGACACCATCCAGTAGAGCTTCATCTTCCAGAAATCTTCTTAGTGCAGTCAGCAAGTGCCAACTGTGTCATTCTGGTCTGCGTGAGCCAACGATTACGGGGCAGAGCCACACCTGGATGGATTTGTGCAGGCACGTGGGGGTAAGCGGCCGCCCACGTTCCCCAATCCGCTCGGGCAAACCACTGTGACAGAGGCAGCAAGAAGACTCCCGTGCCTTGCAAGAACACGGTGGCTCTGTGAGCCCAGCAGAGGCTGGAGGCAGCTGTGATGCTGGTGACGGCACCGTGGTCGCAGCTTTCGTGTCATGAAGCACATGCCCGTTGTGTGGGATTTACTGCTAGGGAAGAGAGGCTGGCTTCCGAGTAATTAAGTGGGTCCATCCCAAATGTTATTTCCAAAATCCTGTCTGCTGTCCATCTTATACATCAGCTCAGTCCTAAAGTGGTCAGGCAGTTGGACTAGATGATCATTGTACATCCCTTCCAACTGAAATAGTCTGCTCTACTCCTGTTTTCTATTCTATTCTATTCTATTCTATTCTATTCTAACCCAGAAATTACAGTCTTTCAACCCAGAGAATTAGACAAAATATTAGTTATATAGAATGGATGCTACATTTTTAGGTGATGGGCAGACTAAATTATCCTTCCTTCATGAATTTCTACTTTTTAATTTCCACACCATCTCTTCCTGACAAATAAAAAAAAAAAAAAAAAAACCACATTTCCGCAGCTCTATGTTTATGTATTTTCATTTAGAGAGTCCGAGGGTACTTAGCTATGGTGTTCATGGGGATGGAGCTCGGCTCTAAGTTCTTCTGGTACAACGAATTGCTCAGCCATTAACTTTGCTTTTTCTGTTTTCTGTTTCATGGTTTGTTCCTTCTGAAGAGGAGATGACCCCACTGGCCGCAGCCGGGTTAGCCACTGCGCTTGTGGCAGCAGCAAGCACAGCAGCAACAGGAGCCACGGCTGTCTGCTTCTACTACAGCAACGATTTGTGATGGACCCACCCTAGCTGTCCTTCAGAAAGGCTTCAAAATAAATGGCTAGGCAACACAAAAAACAATTTTTAGAATGTAGCTTTAATTGTTGTTAAGCAACACTTCTCTGTCTCAGGCCACCATCACCAGTAATATCACAGGGAGCCCCTCAAGCCACAGGACCCATTGGTTGCTATTGTAACTGGAGGCAGAACAAATGCCAGCATGCATTCGGGCTTCTGAAGCTCTTAGAAGGGTAAAGAGCAGCCCTTACCACCTCAGCCAGAATGTCTCCTGAGAAGCTAGAAATACCCATGGCTGCTCTCTGGAAGGTGCTTTGGTTTCTCTGCAGTGTCAAGAGAGCAGCAGAACTTCCAAAAGTCCAAAGTCACCCAGACAGTTGGCCACCACCCCATAAAGTAGCTTGTGTGCAAAGAATGGAACATGAATCTCACTGCTGTCATGTACAAGAGGGCTCGGCTGCTTTTCCACTCTAAGTAGCAACCCATGATCGCTTGAAAAAGCTGTGGTTGGATTTACACCATGTATTCTCCTACATATACCTACATCAAATTACTGTAGGAGTTACCAAAAATATATTCGACTTGTGAAATGGTAACTGGGAACTTATTTGTTTCAAGTCCTTTCAAAGTCTTGTCCTTCTCAGAAGGGTGGCTATCATTATCAGCACACACAAACTCTCAGGGAACAGACATCCGGCACAGAGAAAGGTCCCAATCATCCTTTAATCTCTTCTAGCTTCCCAATGGCCCTGTGCTCAGACGTTGAGTGACAAGAAGGTCCAGACTTGTGTCTGGGTCCTGACCGTGATGTTGCCTTGCTCTTGCAGCATGAAGTGGTGATGCTTTGCTTTGAGTCACAATATATGCCAAGCGCTGCTGGGAAGGAGGAATCAAAAAATACAGGTTCAAAGGTGCCCAGAAACTCAACTATTCTGGACTCTCTGCTCCACTCCTTGGAGTTCCCCCTCCATGTTTTAGAGGCTGGGGTCTACAAGAGAGTGCCAACCACCACCTTTTACCCAGACATTATGTGAAGAGCAAAGCTGGTGTGAACGCTGGCACGAGGGAAAAAAGACCAAGAGGGAGTTCTCTGGAGTGGAAACTCCATCTCTGGCCTCTGTCGCCAGGGTGCATCCTCTTTCTCCCTCTCCCATGATAAGAGAGCGCCTTTCCACTTGGACCCCTGCTTTGGCTGGAGGAAACATGTCCTTCTCACCCTCACGGCAGTGGTGCAGTGAGACCTGCAGCAAGAGGGTGGGACCGACTGCGGATGGCAGTGGTACGGACACGAAGCTTCCCGGGACACATCTGCACATACTTGTGCCCAAAAGCAGCTTGGCAAAGCTGCTGGAAAGGAACGTGTCAGAAAAGACGTGAAAGAGGGGAAATTTAGGTTAGATATTAGGAAGAAATTCTTCACTGTGAGGGTGGTGAGACACTGGAACAGGTTGCCCAAGGAAGTTGCAGATGCCCCTTCCCTGGAAGTGTTCAAGGCCAGGCTGGATGGGGCTTTGAGCAGCCTGGTCTAAGTGGGAGGTGTCCCTGCCCATGGCAGGGGGGTTGGAACTAGATGATCTTTAAGGTCCCTTCCAACCCAACCCATTCTATGATTCTATATGACCTTGCAAAAAAGCCTGTGATGAATGTACATGTTGATCCTTAGAAAATGTTATTTAACATGAAACACATATATTTTAAGAATAATTGAATTAAGGGTTAAAAAATACATAAGATCAGTCAAAGCTATGCATCGTTACACTGAAGAATGCACAATTTAAAACATATTATTTGGATGCAAGGAGTATTTGCAGTCAGCTCTTAAGTTTCACAGATTTTACATTTAAATGGGCTTCATGATGCTATATTTGTTGAAAAAAAAACCCTCAATCAGTGCGGCATGCTCTGAAGGCTAATGGCTGGAGACTGGGATAGGTGGAATCACTTTGCTGTAATCAAAGTTCAAAATGGATTGATTTTTAAGAGAACTGGTTTCAAGTTTCTCTCAGACAGATTTACCTTACACTTTAGACAAATGTCTAAACCGAGAAAGAATACGGTTACTGCAATACTGAATATTGCAAAATCTAACTTTCTGGTTTCTGTCCCATAGACACATCTGTATTTTAAATTAGGTGCATGAGCTTCTTTTACAATGTAGTGGGAGAATTAGATGTCTCAGAAACAGATCCAAAACAATCAACATGCTAGAAAAACAGTTTGGGCCACAAGCTTCAGGCAGCAGCATTAAACTATGTGTTTTACAGATTGTTAGGCAACTTCCTTCCATACAAATGATTCCCTTATATTTTTTGTATTTTGCCATCAACAATATCATGGTATCTAGATATTTAACTGTATTATGCCATGTAATACACTGCTTTGTTTTTAAATAAAAAGAAAAACATGCATGGCCGTTAGCTAATTATTTGGACAAAATGGCACATCACTACAAGGAATCTTGAAATATTTATGAACAGAAGAGAGGGACAGTAAATCAGAACACATTGCTTTCTTCTGTGTCTGTAGTCTATTTTAATACACATTACTAAATATCCAGTACAGAAATGAAGCAGAAAGGCTTATAAGACTCTATATCATCCTGCTGGCCTGGCATTCCTGGCAGAAATGTAGGAAATGAAATGTCATTATGTTCTGTGCATGAAAAACACTTTAGGATCCTGGAGCCTTGATTTATTATATTCATTGGGGACTTTTGTTTTCTTACTAATTTTTCCATTAGCAGCTCAGCAGCTTTTGGAGAAACTTTCTCATGTTATGGGTGTATTGATTGCTGTTTTACATGAAAAATATCCTCTTTTCAGTTACCACCTTACCCTGTTGTGCTAGGGAATCTTTAACAAGCTGTATTTCATTTCTCTTTTCTGCTTTATGTTGTGCCATATCTTACTCACACTTCATTCTCCTATTACATTTCTAATATTTGTTTATTCAATGAGCTTGGAGTTGTCAGTATTTGTACCTCAGACACTCATAAACTGAATTAAAAGAATTATTGGACTTCCAGTTTTGTGTTTCAAGGCATAATACCAGAGTCTGTTTAAAAATAGCTCCACTCCAGCTCTCTTGGCTTATTTAATGCTAAGGAATCTGGAAGATGCAGTCTCTGAGGGTAAACTGGGTGGAGATGCTGGGTGGAATGGAAAAAAAAAAAAAAAAGAAGAAAAAAAAAGAAAAAAAAAAGATTCTACTTTGAAAGGGAAAAGATACCAAATAGCAAGCAACAAGAAAAGCTGACAGCTGACACAGCTAGAAAATTTCTACAAGAGTTAAGTTCCTTGTTGATTTGCTTCCCTGCTGTTTGACAGGCATTTAGGTGAGTCTGGGGAGAAAATTACTAGGAAGAATGAATGCCCTGGGCAATAGTGCAATTTGGAAAACTGAGAGTTCACAGCCCACAATAAAAAAAACATGAATATCCAGAGAGGGCTTACTGAGTGAGATGTTCTGTGGAAAACCTTTGGCATCCGAGCATGAAGAACGTTCTGAATTCTGCACAGAAATACAAAACATTATTTAACATTTACCTCAGGGCACAATCCCTCAGAAGAAAATATGGAGCCTGAGGAGGTGCTACTGAGCAGAACTAATTGATATTTCAAAGCAGAAGAGGCACTAGCATGACCTTTCCCATTTTAACTAAACTTCTCTTTTCACTGAAAGACAAAAGTTTTTAAGTCAGATAAAATGACTGGAAAGTAAAAAGCACCCTGTCCTGGTTTGAGGTAAAACAGAACAAACTTTCTGCTCAGTAATTTTATTTCTCAGCTAGGTCTCTTCTAACTCTCTGAAATTAATAGCATGTTGTGTCTGAAACGGTTTGTTCAGAGTGATAAGACAGTTTGTGCCAAGGAATGGTATGCAGAAAGGCTCTTGATTATACCTATTGCTATAACAACCAAGGTCAACTAATTCCGTTATTTGCCCTGTTAGAGGGTCAGAAGCAGAGGGGTGTAGAGGGGTCCCACCTGTGGGGAGGAGTGGACAGGACAGGCGACCAAAAGTTGACCAACAGGGGTATTCCATCCCATCTGCCCCATGCTCAGTATAAAAGCTGAGGGATCAAAGGGTCAACTCTTTTCCTTCAATGGCTGATGTCCGAGGAGGACCCTGTCTGTTCATCTGCCTTTGATCCTGATTGGTGTGTTCCTGACTCCAACTCTGGAACCCAGTTCCCACCCGTCGCTGAGTCCAGCGTGGGACTTCCCCAGTGCCTGCTGGTGACATCATCCTGAGAGCTTAATGCGGTTTTGTACATGCTGTATCTCTTTCATTATTTTTCTTTTTATCTTATTATTAATATTTTGTTAAAGTAGTTTAGTTTCTTCTAAACTTGTATATCTCTCTTTATATTTCCCCCTCCTCTCCATGCACGAGAGGCTGGGGGGGAGCATCTGTTGCCGGCCATTGGCCGATTTAGGCTAAACCACAACAGATTTATTCCACTTAATTCCCAAGAACTGGATGTCTCATGCAGGTCCTTTGACCTTACCTCTTTTTACAGTAAAACCTGCTTTCAGAAGAATCTTGATTATTTTCTTACCTTTCTTGAAAACTTCTTGTGCTGTATTACCCCCCACAATGATGTCATCAATGTATTGCAGGTGTTCTGGAGCTCCACCCTTCTCCAGTGTAGGCTGGATCAGTCTGTGGCAAATAGTAGGGCTGTGTTTCCAACCCTGGGGCAGTCAATTCCAGGTGTACTTTACACCTCTCCAGGTGAAAGCAAACTGTGGCCTGCACTCTGCTGCTAAAGGAATAGAGAAGAATGATTAGCAATGTCAATTGTAGCATACCATTTGTCTGCCTTTGACTCTGGTTCATACTGGAGTCCTAGCATGTCTGGCACAGCAGCACTCAGTGGTGATGTGACTTCATTCAGGACACGATAGCCTACTGTTAGCCGCCAGTCTCCATCAGACTTTTGCACTGGCCATATAGGACTGTTAAAGGGTGAGTGAGTCTTGCTGATCACTCCTTGGGTGTGATCCTACACCAGCCTACACCAGGACCCTACACCAGCCAATGAATCAGGTTCTGGATGGGAATCAGAGTCTCAGTTAGTGCGATACTGTTGTCGATGCACCAATTGCACCAAGTAGCAATTGGCACGTGCTGTTCTTTAACCTTCAGCAGTCCAACCACAGAAGGGTCATCTGAAAGACCAGGCAAGGTAGACAGCTGTGTAATATCGTCAGTGTCTACAGCTTCTATACCAAAAGCCCACCGATACCCTTTCGGGTCTTTGAAATACCGTCTCTTAAGGTAGTTTATGCCAAGGATGCACGGAGCATTTGGGCAGTCACAATTGGATGCTTCTCCCAGTTATTCCCATTCAGGCTCACTTTGGCCTCTAATACAGTCAGTTCTTGAGACTCACCTGTCACTCCAGAAATAGGCACAGATTCTGTCCCATTATGGTTCGATGGCAATAGGGTACACTGTGCACCAGTGTCCACAAGGGCTCTATACTTCTGTGGCTCTAATGTGCCAGGCAGTCAAATCCACACAGTCCAATAAACTCCTCCTGGCTGGAGGCAGGGCAACCCTAATGTTGAGAACAACATCTACAACTACAAGATTAGTTCCTGCAAGGACTGGAGCATTGCTTACCATGGACTGGAGCAGCCGCCCTCCTGTAGAAATTCTTTCTTCCATCTGCTTTACCTTGCAACTCAAGGACTTGAGCCTGTAGGGCCAGAGTAGGTTTTTTATCCCAGTTACTCATGTCCTCTCCGTAGTTGCAGAGGCAAAGCCACAGGAAATCTCAGCGTGGATCCTGCTTCCCTTGAGTTGATTTCGTAGGAGGGCGTTTTTTCTTAATGACTGCAACCTGGGTCTGTTCAGGGGAAGAGTGGGATTCTTTCCCCTTCTTAGACAGTTTTTCAAGCAGCTCATGCAAAAGTTTATCAGTTTTCTCATTTTGCTCAGCTATTGTCTTAGTCATTTTCTCCACTGTCTCAGCAATGGTCTTAGTTTGCTCAGCCATTTTCTCCACAGCTTCTACATGAAGGGAACAGGAAAGACTGTCTTCATACTGTCACACCTTGTTAGCCACCTCATTTACAGCTGGTGTATCAGTATCAGATCCTCCCCAGGCCACTGTTGACAATGTGTGGGACTAATTTGATGGTGCACAAACTTTCTCAACAGAGATCGTTTGCATGGCATTTCATCAGGGTCTATAATCACTTGCCAGTTGCTATAAATCACCTCTCGCACAGCCAGTTCCCTCAGGTATTTAATTCCTTTTTCCATGCTGGTCCATTTGGTTGGACAGCATTCGATGTCATCCTTAAAGGGATAGCTGCCCTTCACAACTGATAGCAGTTGCATCCAGAGACTAAGGATGTCTGCCTTTCTCCCAGTCACTTTATCAATCCCTCCATCTTTGGACAGGTTTCCCAAATGCTTAGCTTCTCTGCCATCTAAATCTGTGGTATCAGCTCCATTGTCGCATCATCGGAGCAACCAGGAGACAAGTGTCTCACCTTCATGATGACTAAAGTCCTTCCTTATATCACGAAATCATGGAATTTTCAGAGTTGGAAGGGACCTCTAGAGATCATCTAGTCCAACTCCCCTGCTAAAGCAGGATTGCCTAGAGCACATTACTCAGGACTGCATCCAGGCAGGTCTTGAAAGTCTCCAGAGAAGGGGACTCCACAGCCTCCCTGGGCAGCCTGTTCCAGTGCTCTGTCACCCTCACCGTAAAGAAGTTTTTTCTCATATTTGATCGGAACTTCCTATGTTCCAGCTTGTGCTCATTACCCCTCGTCCTGTTATTGGGAACCACTGAAAAGTTCTGGCTCCATCCTCCTTAAACCCACCCTTTAGATACTTGTAAACATTAACAACGTCTGCCCTCAGCCTTCTCTTCTCCAGGCTAAAGAGTCCCAGCTCTCTCAGCTTTTCCTCATAAGGGAGATGCTCCAATCCCTCAATCATCTTTGTTGCCCTTCGCTGGACTCTCTCCAGTAGTTCCCTGTCTCTCTTGAACTGGGGAGCCCAGAACTGGACACAGTATTCCAGTTGTGGCCTCACCAGTGCAGAGTAGAGGGGGAGAATGACCTCCCTTAACCTGCTGGCCAAATTTTTCCCTATGCAGCCCAGAATTCCTTTGGCCTTCTTGGCGACAAGGGCACATTGCTCGCTCATGGATAATTTACTGTCTACCAAGACCCCAGATCCTTTTCTTCAGAGCTGCTTTCCAGCAGGTCCACCTCTAACCTATATGGGTACCTGACATTCTTCCTCCCCAGGTGCAGGACCCTACACTTGTCCTTGTTGAACCTCATTAGGTTCTTCTCTGCCCAGCTCTCCAGCCTGTCTAGGTCACGCTGGATGGCAGCACGGCCCTCTGGGGTGTCAGCCACCCCTCCCAGTTTGGTATCATCAGCGAACTTGCTGACGATACACTCTGTCCCCTCGTCCAGGTTGTTGATGAATATGTTAAATACTATTGGTCCAAGTATCGACCCCTGGGAGACACCACTGGTTACAGGCCTCCAGCTCGACCCTGCTCCATTAATCACAACCCTCTGAGTCCTGTCACACAGCCAGCTGTCAATCCACCTCACTGTCCCCTCGTCTGGTCCACACTTCCTCAGTTTCCTAAGGAGGATGTTATGAGAGACAGTGTCAAAAGCCTTTTGATGAGGCAAAGAAAAAATACTACACTCCAAAATGAAATTGATTGATTGGTTATTGTGAAACATAGAGAAGGTCCTCAGAAATGCACACTAACCTGATTCTACAAGCACTTATTTAGATTTGTGAACATTCACAGAGTTATTTCCATTTGTACACCAGCCCTGGATAGGTAAGAGTGTAACTTTGCTTAAATGTGCAGGGAGGAAGAATTCTGTACAAATCTTTCTTAAAATAGAGAACAGGAATAGGAAGAAAATGCAGAAACAACCTCAATCTCTCAAAAAAAAAGACATTCACCCCAGTAAATGAACAGGTAAAGAGCAGGAGAGTCCTATGATAGGAATTCCCTGCTCGGCATAGAAGGTCAACAAGAATTAAATGCTTCTGATGCATTTTTTTTTGCATTTTGATGCAAAAAAAACAAAACTACAGAATCCCAAGTTAAGTGCAAAAAAAAGGTGTACAGAAAGTTTCATCCCTGCATCAGAAAATGCAAGAATCTTGAAAATAGTAAGGCTCTTTTCAGCTTCAGTGTCTGCCTTTTAAATTCTTCTAGGAAATATAGGCCTAGGCTCCAAATAAATTAGAAGGGGTTAATGAATATATAGACTAACTTAAAATTCTAATTTAACTATGTGATCTCAGCAGCCTTAGGCAGACCAGATAACAGGATTTTTCTATCTACTTAAGCTTGGAGGTAAAGTCTCAGCACTGATTTACACCCCAGTGTACAAATGAGAATATTCAAGAAATTTAGGAATGAATAAAGAAAACATGAAAAAAATTGCAATAATATCGTTCATTTTTCAGAACAGACATTCCATAGGACATGGTAACATTTCACCTATTCTCAGGTTTCACTGTTCTAAACACTCTAAAAGTCCTATGACTTCTAGCACTGAATATTCTCAACCAGTAAATTAAGCCAGTTGCATGTGGTAAAACTGACTCCTCTTTACTGAAATATATCTAAACTACTTTGTTATCTATCTTACTCTGGAATATTTTTGTAGTGATGGGATCATCAGTGTGAGCTTCTCTCAAATGTGTCCTAAGAAGTCCTCCTGCTTTATCATGTGTTATAGTAGCATTGTAAGATTTATTAAATCTTACCTTTGATACCAGAAGATGAGAAATACTTAGTACTTAAATGTATGTCTTTTTGCTTCAGAAAATGTGAACATTTTTCGTACTCTGATAGACATTTTTATTTCTAGAAGAAACACATGTGCTGTCATTTAAATGTTTAGTCTTAAATGAGACAAGACAACCTCTCATAAAGGATATGCAAGTCTAAGGTTAATGTATGCTAATCACTTCTGTTATTAACTTTTTTCCCCCCAATAAAATTGGTTGTTAAAATAGGACTATATCTGACTATTTATTTTTAATGAAAGTGAAAGAAGGGGGAACGTTCTAGAAATGTTTGTTCAGAAGTTTGCAAAAGTGTGATGCATCCATCATTAAAAAGATAGTTTTGTTTTTCAAGTTGCAAATATTTTGCTAATAAAACAGTATGCTAGTTGGTTATCACTAACAAGTATAAGAAAATTCAGAGATTAAGTAGCTGAGTGGCAGTGTATAATCTTCTCTTAACTTCCTCTGTACCAAAAGACAGTGTATGTGGGAAGGAAAAATATGATGTCAACCTTTAGAAAGCTTTCCAGGAGGAATGCAGGAAATTATAGGGCACTGAGCTTGACACTTGTACAGGGTAAAATAGTCAAAACCGGTTAGTAGAACAATTCTGTCACTCCAGTAAAAGGTAGAACTGGAGGACACTGGCGTAAATACAATCCACTTAGGTGTGAGTCAACAGGGGTTTTGTAAAGGGAAATGTCATTTTACCAACCCCTTGGAGGATCAGAATGATCCCACTGATATAATTGGACTTCAGAATGTTTTTGGCAAAATCCCTCACTAAATGACTTTAAGGAACCTTTGCAGTCACAAGATAAAAACTAAGCTGAATAGTCATTTCAAAAGTAGGAAATGAAGAGCATAGGTAAATAATCTTGTATTTCCATGGATTGAGTTTATAACTGGAGTTCTGCCCAGAACTGTGCTCTGGGATGTAGACTATTGAACATACTCATATATGTATTGTAAAAAAAGAGTGATCAGTGAAATGACAAAGTCTGTTTATACAAAATTATTCATTATACTGAGGATGACGGCAGAACATGACGAATTGTGCCAGGATTCTGAGACAGGTGAATCAATACCTCAGATAAAATTCAGACCGACAAATATAAAGTGGTATGAAAAAGAAAATAGTCCTTGTTTCCTGGTTTAACATATGAAAAGAAGAGCTCTGAGGTGATCATAACCAGAAATTAAATGTTTAAGTTATGCTGATTCATGATAGTTTTATCTATGCTTAATAATGGTCAAAAAAGTCAAAACATCTCAACACTGGCAGATATGACACAGGAGTAAGGGAGACATATGCCCTTCAGGAAGGACAAATGAAGTCCACAAGGGATATCTAGAGCATTTCCAATAGACAGGTTTTATAGGTGTGTTTTTAGCAACTGAATTTCTTCATGGCTCTCCTTTGACTTTGCCCTATTTGAAGTTTTGACATCTAGTTCACACATGACCACGTACAGCTAGACGTCTTAATTTTAGTGTTTGTAGTCACATTGCATACCTCCTCATGTTGTCTATTTATGACTTTTTTAGTTTTTAATAAATGCAAAGCTGTAGTCTTCTAGGGATGGTGCGTCACTTGCCTGTGTCATCTTTGCCTGTGCATCTCAACCTATTTGGGTCGCAATTAAAAGTAATTATCCTAAATGAAAAATAAGTGACTCTGTAGTGTAAATGATCCTGTTCTGCATGAAATCTATTCAAGAAAAAAAAGAGAAACTGAAAGCTGCTGGCTTTTCTAAACTTCAGCAGTTAATCTCTAACCTTTAGCTATTGCTGATACCCACGGCCAGTTGTAGTGACAGTGATGGCAGAACGGCAACTAAGCCACCAGAAAACACTTATTCTGAATGATCGTGGAATCACCAGTTCATTTCAGTAACGACAACAGATTTCTAAGCTATTCCTGAGACTTTTTCTGAGAACAGTACCAAAATGCCATCGCACCACAGAGGGTTTCACTGCAATAGGAACGCCAGTAAGATCTAGTAGTATTGCTGGAGCTGATCAAAAGGACTGAAGAGGTATGAAAGTAAAGAAGATAAAAGTGAACTCCCATGTGAAATTAAGTAATTATAACATGTGGCAGATAATCCTGTTGTCAGGAGAAGAGTACGTCTGGAAAGAAAATGGTGGTTTTCTTCCAACGAGCAGAACACCAAAAAAAAAAAAAAAAATAGAAAAAGCAGTTTATAGCAGCTGCTAACGTAGGTGTAAGATATTGCATGGAAAGAGAGGAGAAACATCAAAAATCACCTTCTTCAGGAAAATTGCCCATAAAAAAAATTACATGTGACAACATGAGGGGAAAAAGGTGAGTATCTAGTCTCTCTGTATAAATCTGTAGTTCATACCCCTGGTTAATTGTAGCAGATGAGGAAAGGTAGAGGTATTTTACAGATTGTGCAGTTGGTAAGATGTTATGGCAAATAAAATAAGTGTATGCATCTTTTTCTAGGTTGTTTTTATTTTATTTGCAAAATAGTCTGATGCAATGTTTTAACAGTTTTCGCATTACTCTGTTGATAAACTGCAGAACTGGGGGAACTTCCAGTTTGTGGAGAATGTTGTTTCTTTAGGCTTTGCTTTCAGATCAAATTTGGCTGGAAGTATCTAGGCCTCTGCAGCTGCAGGGGATTGCCTAATTTCCATTTCACCGAACATCTGCAGGAGGACTGCCAGTCTCTGTGGCAGCCAGAGTACTGTTCACACTGCCTTGGCACTACAAGTCTTGAAAGATATTTTCAAGAGGCCTAGCCTCCATGCCCAAACTCCTTAAGACACAGTCTCAAAATTCAAAACCTTTAGAAGGTTACCCAGGGCTACGACTTCCAGGCTAATTACTGACAACTCAAGAGCTGGACTTTATTTAGACCTCAGAGTCTTGCAGTTTCTTTATTCCGTAGAAGGGAATATGAAAACTGGCATTTTTATTGCTCCTAAATCACAGATTCTGGAATTGCTAAATCTAGGTGGCAGGAATGACCCAAGGTAAGAAGAAGCACATTTCAGTGTTCCCAGCTCTGGGACAGACCAACCAACAACCCAGGAAATGCTTTCTTTGGAAACTTGCTTTGGATTTGGTGAGACTTTATCAGAGAGCTTGAAAGTATTTATTTTGGTCCAGTGCACACAGAAAAATTATCTTTAATTTTGTCAGGTTGGCAGTTTAGAACTATATCCTGAAGTAACTGCTTCTACTGCAGTCCCAGGGAATTTATAAAGGGCTTATTTTTTACCTAATACATTAAAAGTGGTGCTAGATACTGCATGTTAAACAAGATACGGTAAGCAGAAAATATTAGTTCAGAAGCAGAAGCAGCTCATCTTTCTTCTATCAGTGGAAATACATATTTTATGCTGCACTGCATACTAAATTTTTGGAATGACCAGACTCTTCAAATTCTTCTTTTTACGTAACTTTGTTTGACAGGCAAATCACAAAGCAATTGTAAACTTGCCTTTCAGCACAATCTTTGTGAGACACAGTGATGCGATGGTTTAACGAACACCTATCACGGAGAACTCCTCAGACAAAACAGCGCAGCTCTGTCTGTGCACATTCCTCAGCTCACCAACACGGTTCTGCTTACCTATTTATTTAGGCAAAAGCTATTGGACATCTTGACTCAGAAGAATAGGACTGCAAGACAAAAGAAACAGGAGAAGTTGTTAAGAAGCTGTCTTTCTTCTGCTGTAAAAAAACCCTCTCGTTGAGTGGAAGTGAACAGACCTCCATCCTGGAAATTATTTTTCTTCTTTTTCTAGCTCTGTAATTTCAAGTTTAAATATCACATTCCCTCTGTGTTAGAAATACAGGTGTGCACGGTCCTGTTCACCTTCACCTGAAAATATATCTGTGCTCTGAAGCATATGTTCTTTTTTAGTTTGCAGCTATCTTTTCAAGGGCTGTCTACCCAGCTATAGGACTGCACTGTGACAACGTTTGTTTTACCAGAAAAGGTTTAAAGGAGCAGAATACAGAATACTGTAAAAGGTATAGTTTTTGCAGCAAGTTTCCTTCCCTAAGAGGTCATATATGTAAAGTTTTCTTCTTTTTTTCTTCTTCTTTTTTTTTTTTTTTACAATGGATAACACCTGTTGAAACTTCTGTGATGAAAAAAAAAAGACACGAACTGGGAGAAAAAAAAAAAGCAAGAGCACAGTTTTCTGGCTCTTTTGACCTCCATAAACACCAGATGCATTACAGCTGGAGCCTGGAAAAGTCATCATGTCCTCAGAAGTTCCATAATAAATGCAGTACAAGTGTGCAGCCTGCAGGCAATTCATATGAAGGTGATCTGGTGTCAGAAAAAGACAGCATATAAGGGAATGAATCTCTAATTCATTAAAAATATACAACCACTGGTGAACAGCTAGTCCAAATTTATACAGGGGTAAGAAATGGGATGGAAAAGAGGAGAAGATTTAATGTGAAACAAAGATAAAAATAAAAAAAAATACTTAAATTTGTAATTCTTTACAAAAGATACAATATTTTGTACTTCAATCAGTCTCCTCTCTTTCCTCTTTTCTACCCTCAGATGGTCAGTGAATAAAAACACTTACATGCTTGATAAAAAGTGAATGTGAATATAGGCCTTAACAAATGTAATCATGAAAAATGATAAGATATGCCAAATTGCTTGTAACAGCATAGCCTTTGGATGTTGACTTTTTTCCCTGATTACAGTCATTTCATTCAGAAACTTACAACTATGTTTAACCCATCAATTTGGGGCCCATCAGGATAATGTGAGTATATAATTTTCACATGTAACATAATGTTAATGATACTGCCAGTTCTACAATTCTCCTACTTCCCTCTCCTTCATCTCCTACCACCTTTTCAAATTATTTAATTACTGAGAAGCTTCTAAAGCTGTCTTTAAACGAAGGGTACATCTGAAGAATTTAAAGTAATTACAGTGAATTTTTTTTAAACTCTTCCTCCATTTGACCCCCATTCAAATACTGGAAGCTATTGCCAGCTTTAACCATGATATCCCTGTAAGATACATCAAGTGCCAGTTACTTGCATGACCAGCTGTGATGGCTTGTGGCAATTTGTTTTCTTTGGTAATTTTTTTGTTAGGTCTATCAGCTCAAACACTATCTGCCCAATTACAAAGGTTCCCTGGGAAAGACAGAGAGTTAGAAGACAAAAATGCACATTAGCAGCCAACGTATAAACAAGAGAACTGATGGGCCATCAGGGCGATGAAAGCAAAATGAAAATTGTTGGAGCTCATAATGATGCTTCTCTTCAGAATTTGTTCCTCACTCCTGTGCAAATTAATCTCAACCTACTGACCTTCAGAGATGATGGAAGACTTTTCTGTTTGACAAGTTTGGCCTTTGAAAGAAATTCAAAAAAGAAATAGAGAAACAGTTACCCTGAGGTGATACAGCATTTGGCAAGGTTTTTATAGACTTGTAAGTCCTGCTTGTTTGAATGAAGCTAGAAACTTTTCTCCTATGTATGGTGTAGCTAGCCTTACAGCAAAGTGAGATTACAGGACAGCAGAAACAGAATCAAACAGAATGAAATCTCGTGATTCTTCCATTTCTTTTGGTGAAAAAAAATCCTATTTTTCTTAATATTTTATGGTATGAAAGTTTTTACATCTTTTCCATATGACTTGAATCAATGTGGCATGTGACTTGTATGGGTCTAATTCTAGTATCATTGGCTGAGCACAGCTAGACTACAGGCCACATAATTTGAGCCAAAATTTCTATTCTGAGTATCTGTGTATTCTTCCATAGAAAAGCAAAAAAAAAAAGTGTCTTATATCCCTATTTATAGTAGCAAACTTTTGTGTGGTGGCGATCCTTTGTATGGGAAAGGACCACTTAACAGATATTCTGTGGTTACATCCATGGCATCAGAAAACAGCCAGAACGCCTCTGTCACCTGCTTCTGAATGCAAAGCCGTACCCCCATAATGTGCTGTTTCTACACAGGTGTGATTTTGTAGATACAGCAAGTACGACAATCGGTGAACTTCAGCTAGGATAGAGCCTTAAATTGGGAACAACCTCACAAAACAAGCTGTGTGAAATTCATATGAAGATCCAGTTTTAATAGGCATTTAATACTAAAGTTGGTTATAAGGCATAAACAGAAAGCAGAACTGTGCAAGAACGGGGCAAAGCATAAGGGATAGTTGTTCTTCACTGTAAAAGTAAGTGGAAGGTCCTTCTACTCAGTTGTCATTGCTGGTAAAAAGTGAAAACCGGTACTTCTTATGAGAATGAAAGGACTGATCTAGGAATATCATTCAACATTATAGATGAGGTGAAGCAATAGAAAGTCACTTTTTGCTGATAAAACTCGTGTCCTTGAATGCTGCAGCACATGGCAGGCCAACTGTAATTCTCACATGGAGTGCACATGAAGCTTTTGAATGGTTAGAGAGGGTTGAAGTTTGAAGAATGTTCCTTACTTAAACAAACCCTTTTTTTGTAGGAAGGAAGTAATTTAGGGGGTTTGGGTGTTGCGTGGTTTTTTTTTTTTTTTATTTTTGCTATCACTTGATAAAACCTTTTTTTTTTTTTTATTTTTTTAATCTTTAATAACGAGAGAATTTTTATAATATTCTCTTGAGAATACTTGACAGTCATGATTCCCAGGTCAGCACATCGTTAAGATTGAAATATCTAACATTTTCAGTGTCATTCTCAAGACCCTGCATGCACCAATAGTCCTGACTGTTCCTGTCCAGCTTTCCCTGGGGCTCCCCCCACCCTACCCACAACCCAGCACCCTATTTCAGTCCCCTGGGGCCATCAGCCTCTGCCCCACATGGCACCCAGACAGTCACTTCTGGGCCATTGTATCCTCAGGAAACCAATTAAATCAGAACTTGGTATAACTTTGAGACTGGCATTTTTGTAGAAGTGGTGTGTAATGTCCACATTCCTGTCGTGAAAATATCTACTCAGAAATTCTGACATCTTAGTACCCCTGTCTGCAGTCTTACCTTATTTTCTTTTATCTTTCCCAAGTTCCCGTCCTCTTCTTTAAAATGCTCAGTTGTGTCATTTAGTCAGATTCATGTGTAACATTACATATATGGATAAAGGGGTTGGCATGGGAGAGGAAGGACAAGAATAGGAAGATTGATTTATTCCAAAACAATATTTTTTAAATTACATTAAAGCTACTCAGTGTTCAGAACTTACACTGAGAATTAAAAGTATTTATGAGAACATTAGAAATGTCCTTAACTTCAAGAAAAGTATAAAGAGACAGTCATTGTACAATTCAAAAGTTTCTCATTTTTTTCCCAAATATTTCCTCTGAAAAAAAAAATGAAAAAAAGGTAGTATAGAGAGCCTTGATTCCTTCCTTAAATTTCAAACTGATCCAGGAATAGAAATGGCTTTGATTTTTACCAGAGACTTCTGAGAATTTTAGTTCTGGACACAGGAAATATGCTTAATAGTTTGGCCAATATGTCTGTCATCTACAGTCATAGAAATTATAACGGGAACTAACCTTGAGAGTCATATAAGTGATTCCTTCACTTTCAAATTAACTGTGTCCAAACTGTTTGTACCAAATATTTGTCAAATCTGTCCTTAAGAACCTCCTCTAATGGAAATGTTTTTCTTATTCCCAGTGGACACTAAGAATAAATTATTCCCTTCTTCTTTGCAACACCACCACTTATTCATACAAAGACTATGCCCTTAGTTTTCTACAGACTAAACAGTCCTCATACCTACAGTCATTCTTTGTAGGTCATGTTTCCTGTACTTCTGCACGTTCTTGTTACGTGCTCTCTGGACTATGAGCAAAGCAGACTTTTTTTTTTTTTCCCCTTTCAGTCTTATAAGCAGCAGTCGTGTTTATACATCTCAGCTCTTGTCTCCCTTTTTGCTGCAACTTGACATTTACTGATTTGTGTTAAGATTAGAAACTGTCAAAGACAGACTGAAGAACCCTGCTCAAAACTGTCTGTCATTTTGATGGTTAACCTCTGATCTAGTCATGCTGTACAGTTTTCCAGCAAGCTTTACTCCCACTCTATCATTTCTCCTTTGTTTTGTATGATGTGTCCTAAGTTTATTGTAAGGTCATCTGAGCCAATAGTAAAAGTTAGAAAGAGACAGTGACTTATATATTTCTCTATCCATAGGACCTGGATTTTTTTTTTTTTTAATTGTATTGCTCTGAAGTGATTTGTTCTTAACACTGTCTTTCATTTTCCAAAGGCTATAAATAGATCAGTTGACTATTTTTTTTCAGTACACTTCTGGGAACTGAGATTGGGCTACAAAATCAGGAAGCTTGTTCCCTCTCTCTCCTCCCCCTCTCCCATCTTTTAAAGCTGCATACTATGTTTTTCCTCTGCTGCTCTGAAAACCTCAGCTGTATTCCAAGGGTTCTCAACGGTAACATCAAATGTCTCTGAGATTTCTTTCATAAATTATTTCTTCCTCCAGGTGAATTTCACTAGATTTAGTAGTTCAAAGTGATCCAGTCATTAGCATACAACACCAGTGTCAAAAAAAAGGGGAGGTTGGGGGGGTTAGCGGGAGAGTGCCTCCACATCTCATTTAAATATTTTACATAGCTCTTGGATAATCTTGAATCTTACCAGGACCTGGGAACCAAGGTGAGATTTTGCAACCTCAGAAGAGCTTTCCTTCTGCAGTGAGCACAGAAGAGGCTTGGGAAACTTGAAGTCACTGAATTCACAATCCAATGGGTGTTGTGAGCCAGCGCTGGGAGCATCTGAGATGAATGGTACTGCCAGCTTGCCTCTGGGGTGCAGTTTCACAATTAGCTTCAGTCTGTTTAAACCACACTGATGTGAAAAATGATAATTCAGCCCTGCCCCTGTGTGTCTTTTGGGAGCAACAGCAGGACTTCTCTTTTAGAAAGAGTATGGTCTTAGATTGACATGAACCTACTAAACCAAACAGTAAATATGTGAGGCTCTCAGACCAGTATTTTCCACTGTAATGACAGGAGAAATAATTCTTGCTGAGGTCCTCTAGCGCATCCATCTCTCCTTTTCCCTTCCTCTTAGGCGCTAGTAAGACAGGCAACTGCACGCTATCACACCTGGATGCACCTCAGTGCTCAGTTATTAACTCAGCAGCGTGAGGATGGCTGGCATACTCAGGTCAACAGAAAGCTTTCTGAAGATGAAATAACAATCACTACTAGAGGAGAAGGTCATGACTTAGTTGTCCCACCAAAATCAGTGAATGCCCACTTAGTTAATAGATATGTTCTACAGATTGAATTTATTATGTGTTCAATTTCTGAAGTGATCTACACAATGATGTGTTCATTTGAAGGGTGATGAATTCCACGTCTGGTATGGATTTGTGGGAAGAAAAAGCAAAGATAAATTAATAATTCCTTTAAATATATAACAGAATACATGATAATATCAGAATATGTGGTAACACATATATTTTCCTCTTTGAAATTTATGTATACACTGGGGACACTCAGGTGGAAAGCAGACTGTTGGACACCAAGTTGAAAATGAACTGTGTCCAGTTCCGGGCTCTCCAGTAGAAGAGAGTGGAAAGAGTCCAATGAAGGTCCACAAAGATAAAAAAGGAGATGGAGCGTCTATCTTGTGAGGAAAGGCTGAAAGACCTGGGACTATGTAGCCTACAGAGGGGAAGGGTCAGGGAGAATCTTCTCAATATATATAAGTACCTGAAGGGAGAGTCTAAAGAAGACAGAACCAGGCTCTTCTCAGTGGTTCCCAGTTACAGGACAAGAGGCAATGGGCACAAATCAAAATGCAGGAGGTTCCACCTACACATCAGGAAACACCATTGTACTGTGAGGGTGATCAGTCACTGGCAAAGCTTGCTCAGACAGGTTGTGGAGTCTCCATCTCCGGAGATTTTCAAAAGTCATCTGGACATGATCATCATAGAATGGTTTGGGTTGGAAGGAACCTTAAAGATCATCTAGTTCCAAGCCCCCTGCCATAAGCAGCAACCCCTTCTACTAGAACAGTTTACTCAAAGCCCCATCCAGCTTGACCTTGAACACTTCCAGGGAAGAGGCATCCACAAACTCTCTGTGTACCTCCCCCCTTTAAGTACTGAAAAGCTGCTCTATGGTCTCCCCAAAGCCTTCTGTTCTCCAGGCTGAACAACCCCAACTCTCTCAGCCTGTCCTCATAGGGGAGATACTCCAGCCCTCTGATCATCTTTGTGGCCCTCTTCTGGACTCACTCCAACAGATCCATGTCCTTCTTCTGTTGGGGGTTCCAGACCTGGGCGCAATACTCCAGGTAGGGTCTCACCAGAGTGGAGTAGAGGGACAGAATCACTTCCCTTGACCTGCTGGCCACATTTCTTTTGAGGCAGCCCAGGATGTGATTGGCTTTCTGGGCTGCAAGCTCACATTGCCGGTTCATGTTGAGCTTCTCATCAACCAACACACCCAGGTCCTTCTCTGCAGGGCTACTGCCAATCTATTCTCCACCCGGCCTGTATCTGTGCTTGGGATTGCTGTGCCCCAGGTGCAGGACCTTGCACCTGGCCTGATTGAACTTCATGAGCTTTGCATGGGCTCACTCCTCTAGCCTGTCAAGGTCCCTCTGGATGGCGTACTTTCCCTCCAGTGTATTGACTGCTCCACACAGCTGGGTGTCATCGGTAAACTTGCTGAGGGTGCACTCAATCCCACTGTCCACGTTCCTCACAAAGATGTTTAACAGCGCAGGACTGACCCCTAAGGAACACTACTCATCACTGGTTTCCCCTTGGACATTGAGCCATTGACTGCAACACTTTGAGTGTGACCATCCAGCCAATTCCTTATCCACCAAGTGGTACACCCATCAAATCCATGTCTCTCCAACTGAGAGAGAAGGATGTCATAAGGGACAGTATGAAATGTTTTGCACAAGTCCAGGTAGATGATGTCAGTTGCTCTACCCTTATCCACCAATGCTGTAATGCCATCGTAGAAGACCACCAAATTTGTCAGGCACGATTTATCCCTAATGAAGCCATGTTGTCTGTCACCAATCACCTCCTTATTTTCCATGTGCCTTAGTAGAGCTTCCAGGAGTATCTGCTCCATGATATTGCTGGGCACAGAGGTGAGATTGACTGGCCTGTAGTTCCTTAGGTCTACTCTTTGTTCCTCTTTAAAAATGTGGATTATATTTCCTCTTTTCCTGTCAGTGAAAACTTTATTAGTCTGCCACAACTTCTCAAATATGATGGATATTGACTTAGCAACTTCATCGACCAGTTCCCTCTGGACCCTCTGATGCATCTCATCAGGTCCCATGCACCTTCAGGTTCCTCAGATGGTCTCAGACCTGATCTTCTCCTACAGTGGATGGTTCTTCATTCTCCCAGTCCCTGCGTTTGCCTTCTGCAATTAGGTGGTGCAGCTAGAACACTTGCCAGTGAAGACTGAGGTAAAAATGTCATTGAGTACCTCAGCCTTCTCCATATTCCGGGTAACCAGGTCCTGGGGAACTGGCTCTAGACGGCCGTACTTGAGTAGGGGAACTGGACCAGATGACCTCCAGAGGTCCTTTCCAACTTCATCCATTCTGTGATTCTTTGATACTGTGATTCTATGAAATTTCTATTTCAAAATTTGCTGTTGTACATCAGTGCAAGAACAGGGAGTACTGCCAGTATTTTCTTGCATGTCCCAATATGAAGAAAAACAACACCCTGAAGCCACAGGAATTGTTTGTGGAGGTTGAGTTATTCTACAGTGTCTCAGTAGGTAGTTAATTAAGCTCTTGGGCTTCTGCTGTTGAAAGTTAGCTTTCGTTAAAGAGACCCTAATATTTTATGCACAGCTTTCAAAATAGTTCTGCTCAATTCCCATTCATTTGAATAATTTATAAGAAATAGTCAAATACCGTCTCAAATATTTGGCTAGAGTTAGTTGGAAACGAAGATTCACAAATATGCAGGTGTTCATTAATTAAAGCACGAATAGATAGTGGGTCCATGCTGCTCAGCTCAGGAAAGGCAATGATTAGTGTTTTTCACCACCTTTTCTAGTTCTACTAACTGCTGTGCTGCTTGCAAGGTATTTCCACTAGATGGCACGCTGTGCTTCAAAATAGATATTTTTTACACTTTATATAACGACTTGGATGTTAACTTGGGATAAATACCCCGCATTTTAAAGATTTAGAGTAGCAGAAGGAAGATAGGCGCCCATAATATAACCAACCATTAATGAATCAGATTTAGAAACCATGGAGCTGTCAGTATTGCTTAAATTTACACAGATATACAGATGCAGAATCATTGTAGCTCTGTACCACTTTAGTGCTGAGACAGCGTCACAGAACTCAGTGAGGTAACAACCACTCATTCTGTTGCTGCACTAATTCTAAAGATTTCTTAGCCAAATTATTACTGTTGGCCTGTTTAGACTTCATTGGTTTACCGTTATGTAAAAATGACATGAAATCCTTCTAATTAAACTACGTTGAATGTGCATTCTATTGTATTTCTGAACTCCTTTAAATTATGTCCCATTATTTTGCAATTCGATGCTACAAAATTAAGAGCTAGTAAATTGATTTTAATTTTTAAGCTGTTGATTAAATCAAGATGACAATTTGCTTTCCTAGTATATCTAAAAGTAAGCTTTTGTTTTCTCGTAAGTCTTGGAGCCCAAATTACTACTGTTTAACATTTTACCATTTAAATTACATAGTTATATTTTTGCTGTCAAATGGCTAAGATCATTCCTGAGTCGTTACTGTGTAGTCAGGTTCAGTATGTGTTACAGATAACAGCCAGTGGTATGGGAAACACTTGTCCGAGGCACAATCCACTCATACTGGGAGGATTCTTCAACACAGTGGGGAAGGGGCTGGATAAACTGTAACACAGGATGAAAAGAGCAAGGCTAAATCGACCTCTTGAGGTAGGAAGACCAGTGTCATGAAAGACTGAATATATAATAGAGGAAAGGAATGTATTACAATCCAAGAAGAAAGAGAAAAGAAGGGAAGAATGTTTAAAGGATAAAAAAAGGTGGAAATGAAGATTTATGGGGATCTTGAAAGGAGGAAGCCTAAAGACTGAAAAATTAGAATTTAATTTAGAATACCCAAAAACATCCTTTCATGAACAGCTTAGCTCGAGATGGAGTTATGTCTTAAATGTTCCCCTTAACTTACAGGGTTATCTCAGAGAGAGAGCTTCCAATTAATCCTGATCATTCCTGCAAGCCTATGTCTTTATGTCAGATATATGTATTCCTGAACCTGAGTTTTAATTTTACCATAATATCCATAAATAGCACCACAACATCTTGCTGTTTGTGATATTTATCTTTTGTTTCTGGTTTTTTTTTTTGTTTTTTTCTTTTTTGCTAGGAGTTGCTGATTTCAGTAGCCAGATGGAGGCAAGGCTGCTGCAGCTCCCTCTTCCCAAGTCCAGCTAGAAGTGAAGCTGAGCACACCTTCCCAATAGGCACACATGCAAACACACATGTCAAATACATATATACATATACACACACCTGGCCATAAGGATCAAGACACAAAGAAAACACTCACATGAACATGAATGACACCAATGGCCTCACCATTTTGCCCTTTCTGGCTGATTGATGTGAAAGCCAGTAACTGGTCTTAGACACTCAGCCTACCCAGTAGCTGGCCCCTGGATTCCTGGGTTATTGCTTTTTTTCCTCTACAATCCTTTTTGTTCGTGAATCCTTCTTGAACCTTTAATCACATAGCCTAACAGCTTCAATGTGGTTCTTCCTTTAAGGATGAAATAAAAATATATTAGTTTGTTTAGAACCAAATATCCTGTCTTTAGTACATCTGGAATAGAATGTACAGAATGCTTGCATGGGGGAAAAAAAAACATCAAACCACAACAATTTATATGTTTTAACTTCTCTGTCTGCTCTTCTGTTCCAAGTCTCTTGAAATCTGTATTCATGCAGCATTCCAGCCAGGGTAGATTTTTATTGCAAACACTGACTACAATCTCTTTCAACTATTTCCTAGGTAATAAAATTTCCCAAATTTGATTTTGGTAGTAATGGGTTTTAATTTAACCATTTAAGAGTAAAGCTGCATTTTCTTTAGACTGCTTTATAAAGTCTGATGTACTTAGCAAGCTCCAGCTTTTTATGTGCACTGTACTCTCCAGAGTATTTTAGACTTCATGAGATCAGCAGACCTTACATGTTCACCATCTCCTAGCATTTTGTTACACTGGGTCCATTTCCTAAGACGATTTCTCCATTTGCCACTGATCCTGTTGTTCATTGAACAGTAAAGAAGTAGTCTGACTCCACCCTGAAGTGCCTAAATGCTGCTTTAGTGATTGTAGAATGGATATCCTTGGTTGAATTGTCAAGGAAATTGAAATTCCACTGGTCAACATGTCTTTTTCTTAAACCAAGGTCTTTTTTGCTCCTCTGAAATTGCTTTTCACTTTGATCGTGGCACTTTGTATATCTTTCCTCTGAACATCTCATTTGTGCTTCTATGTTTCGTGATTACTGTTTTTCTGTAAACGATTTTCTACTTTTGTTTCTCAAACTCTGTTTCTCTTCCCTCATTTGTGTGCTATAAGATAGTGACTTACATAACATATATACATACTGTAAAGGGTTAGTAAAATCTAACACTTTAGTCAGATTGCAGAGCTATAAGGAATAATTTAATCCTTTTTTACGGTTAATTGAGATGTTAAATGCTTCCCAGTTCTTGATTTTAATACCCTATTGATAACAACAACAACAAAGTTTCACAATTGAAAACAAAATCCATTCTACAAGGTCCTATTCCTATTCTTCAGTAATAGAGAAATTATGAACCCAGGAACTCATTTCCAGGACACTGGACATCTTATTCTGTCTCACTTTTTGGACAAATAATCATGCAGTCAAAAAGCAGTATTTGTTATTGTAAAATTGTGGAAAGAAAGGTGTTAATTATGAACAAATAAATAAATAAATCTCAAATCTGTTCTGGAGGGATAAATCTGTAAGACTAGCAGGAAAATAAAAGAAAGAAGACAGATGTAACCATGTTTTTACATGAAGGAATAGATTGGAGGCAGACTATGGAAGAGCACTCTGGCAAACTGAAATTAACTACCCATCGTTAAAGTTGACTTTTGACTTAAAAATGAACATTCAGAACAATGTATTTCATGTCCAACATTTTTTCTTCCAGTCAGGAAAAAACTGTTTCATGTTTCTTCCAAATACAAATACCTTCCACTATACAACTGAAGCTTTCTTTACAGACCTTCAAAGGCGTCTCTCTCCATTGATTCGTCTGGGAATTTTAACAAGCTAATTCACTTACATCAAAATTTTGGCATAACTGAGATTTCTAAGTTAAGCATACTGGATCACAGCTGGCATTGGTATTTTACAGTCTTCAAACACTATGCTTTCTCCAGTGTTCTAAATATACCTTCTAAAAGCCTCAGGGAAAATGGTGGATTCCTTTTCTCCTGTGTAAAGTAGTACTTTTCTTTAAATTGATGGAGAACATTTTGAATAAACATGGTGTGGATCAGTAAACTACTTTTTAAGTCATCAACTTTCTCCAGTTGAATTTTCACATTAATCTTGGTTCCTTTCTTCTGGGTAGAGTGATTTCAGTCCTTGAAAGTAATTTCATCTGAAGGACAATGCTATTTTGATTGTTTTTTTTCAGAAGTTTTCCTTAGCTTTCTACCTGTTAGGGACATGGTAGCTTTCTCAGAATCACTGAATCATTGGAGATCATCTAGTCTAACACACCTACACATACCAAGGTCAACTAAAGCAGATTGTTCAGCATCATATCCACTCAGCTTCTGAATATCTCCAAGGAAGAGGACTTCACAACCTCTCTGAGCACTGTTTCCAACATTTCACCATCACCAGAGTAAAAAGAAGTTTTTCTTAAATATAAGCAGAATTTGTGCCCATTACCTTTTGTCCTGTCACTGAATACCACTTCTTTAGTCCATCTTCTCTCTTCCATCTTCCTTAGTCTCCCTCATCAGGTATTTATATACAATGATAAGTTCCCCCCGAACCTTCTCTTCTCCAGGCTAAAAAGTCCCAGCTTCCTCAATTCTCTCCATATGACAGTTGCTCCAATCCCTTAATCATCTTTGTGGTCCATTGCTGGACTTGCTCCACCTCACTTGTCCACTTGTATTTCTTCAGGTTGTCAGTGTGGATGTACTAAGGTCAAGATAACATTCACTGTTCTCCCCTCATCCACTGAGACAGATATTTTTCATGGAAGGCTATCAGGTTAGTTAGATATGATTTCCCATTCCTGACTTGTGCCAGTCCCCATCTTGCTCTCCACATGTATGGAAATGGCTTACAGAAAGATTTCCTCCATCACTTTCCCAGGGACTGAGCTGAGGCTGACTGGTAGGTAGTTCCCTGGGTCCTCCTTCTTCTTGAATATTGGAGTGACATTTGCTTTCTTCCAGTCCTCAGAAATCTGCTGATGATCTTTCAAACATAATCAAGATGGCTTTGCAATGGCATCATCCAGCTCTCTCAGCACTTGTGGGCACATCCCATTAGTTCCCATGGACTTGTGTATGTCTAATTTGTTTAAGTGTTTGCTAGCTTGATCCTCCTCTGCTGAGGGTCAGTCTTCCTTAGTCCAGACTTTCCCATGGGTCTCAGGAGCCAGGGATTCCTGAAGGCTGATATCAGGTGATTCAAGTTCCCCATGAGAAACTACAAATATGAAGCTTCTTCCAGTTTTCTGAAGAAGACATCATTCACTCCTTCCTGCTCAGGTGATCTATAACAGACACCCACCACAACATTGCAAATATTGGTCTGCTCTCTAATCCTGACCCCTAAGGTCAGAACCAACTCATCATCTGTCCCAAGGCATCCTTCTATGCATTTCTGCTGCTCTTTCTCTGCTGGCCCTCTTCAGTCCTAAGGATTGAAGATTTAGATCTTCATTCCTCATTTGTGACTAAAGTAACTGAGAGGGTGTTTTTTTGCGACTATTGTTCCTTTCTTCATACACATTTTACAATAATTGGTCATAAAACAGCATTATGACTTCTGTCTACTTTTTTTTCTAAATTGTCTTTAAAGCACAAAAAGCCTATACATCCAGTTTTAATGGAATGTGAATTTTTCAACATCTTTTATTTCTGCCTTTGGATTCCACCCCATCAGGCTATGCTTTTCATTTGATTACCAAGTAAGAAAGAGGAAAAAATGTCTTTCAGGTAGCCTAAAAGAGAACAAAAATTCATGAAGACTTCTTTTCCGTGTTTTCCCACAACCAATGAAAGAATGAATAAATAAATAAAAATCCTAGCAAATGGTGGCTTGGGAGGAAACCAACCTCCTTTTTGTATATATGTTCACTGGTAACATGCTTCCTATCACGATTTGTCTGTGATGAATTGCAGTCCCGCCTCTTTCCCCTCCTCATGCTTTATTGAGCTAAAATTTCCAGTTATGAAAAAAATAGCTTAGCAAACAGGATACATTGTTGTCTGCCAGTGCATCCTACTCTTTATTACTACAGCAAGGCTTCATTCTCAAACAAGTTAATAAAACTTAAGAGGCTCTCTCATTTGACTTATTGGTCTTTAAGCAGGTGGAAATTCATTACAGATTAATCCATTCAGAAAGACAATCTGTTCCATTTTGGCAACTGCTCCTGTGACTCTAAATCAGCTGAAGTAAACCTGGAAACTTGTCTATTATTTTCAGCCAAATTTGAAACTTCTTTTTTGTGAGCTATTACCTGATGTGTTAAACTTTTAATAAGGCTTGTTTATAGAATCATAGAATCATAGAACAGTGTGCGTTGGAAGGGACCTTTAAAGGTCATCTAGTCCAACCCCCTGGCAGTAAGCAGGGACATCTTCAACTAGATCAGGTTGCTCAGAGCCTCATCCAACCTGGCTTTGAATATTTCCAGGGATGGGGCATCTACAAAGTCTCTAGGCAACCTGTTCCAGTGTTTCACCAAAGTCATTGTAAAAGAATTCTTCCTTATATCTAGTCTTAATCTACGCTCTTTTAGTTTAAAACCATTGCCTATTGTCCTATTGCAACAGGTCCTGATAAAAAATGTGTCCCTATCATTCCTGTAGGCCCCCTTTAAGTACTGAAAGGCCACAATAAAGTCTCCCTGGAGCCTTCTCTTCTCCAGGCTGAACAACCCCAACTCTCAGCCTGTCTTCATAGGAGAGGTGCTCCAGCCCTCTGATCATCTTTGTGGCCCTCCTCTGGACTCGCTTCAACAGATCCATGTCCTTCTTATGTTGGGGGCTCCAGAGCTGGACGCAGTACTCCAGGTGGGGTCTCACAAGAGCAGAGTAGAGGGACAGAATTATCTCCCTTGGCCTGCTGGCCATGCTTCTTTTGATGCAGCCCAGGATACGGTGGGCTTTCTGGGCTGTAAATGCATATTGCTGGCTCATGTCCAGCTTTTCATCCACCAGTACCTCCAAGTCCTTCTCCTCAGGGCTACTCTCAATCCCTTCATCCCCCAGCTTGTATTGACTCCAGGGGCTGCAGTGACCCAGATGCAGGATCCTGCACTTGACCCTGTTGAATCTTATAAGGTTCACATAAGGCCCACTTCTTGAGCTTGTCCAGGTCCCTCTGGACGGTATCCCATTCCTCAGGCATGTCAACTGCACCACTCAGCCGGGTATCATCTGCAAACTCGCTGAGGGTGCACTTGATCCTTCTATCTATGCCATTTATGAAAATACTAAACAGTACTGGCCCCAATATGGACCTCTGGGGGACACCACTTGTCACCTCTCTCCATCTGGACATTAAGCCATTGACCACTGCCCTCTGGATGCAGCCATCCAACCAATTCCTCATCCACCAAACAGTCCACCCATCAAATCCATATCTCTCCAGTTTAGAGAGAAGGATGTTGTGGGGGACTGTCAAAAGCTTTACACAAGTCCAGATAGATGACATCCATAGCTTTTCCCTTGTCCACTGAGGTAGTCACCCCATCGTAGAAGGTCACTAAGTTGGTCAGGCAGGACTTGCCCTTGGTGAAGCCATGCTGGCTGTCTTGAATCACCTCCCTGTTCTCCATGTGCCTTAGCATATGTCCAAGGAGGCTCTGTTCCATGATCTTCCCAGGCACGGACGTGAGGCTGACAGGTCCGTAGTTCCCAGGGTCCTCCTTTCTACCCTTTTTAAAAATGGGTGCAATGTTTCCCTTTTTTGAGTCACTGGGGACTTCACCCAACTGCCGTGACTTTTGGAATATCATAGAGAGTGGCTTGGCAACTACATCAGCTAATTCCCCCAGGACCCTCGGACTCAACTTATCAGGTCCCACACAGTTATTGCATGTTCCAGTTCCTCAGGTGGTCACAAAGCTGATCTTCTCTTACCGTGGGAGAGGCTTTGGTCCCCCAGTCCCCGCCTTGCAGTCCATCCACTTGAGAGGTGTGGGAATAGAAATTGCCAGTGAAGACTGAGGCAAAAATATTGTTGAGTGTCTCAGGCTTCTCCTTGTTCATCATTGGGGATATGCTTTCTTTGACCTTTCTTTTCTGGCTGACACACCTGCAGAAGCCCTTCTTATTATTCTTTGCATCCCTTGCCAAGTTCAGCTCCAGCTGCACCTTGGCCTTCCTGACCCCATCCCTATACAACTGGGCAGTGTCCCTGTACCTCCCTGTCCCTGCACCTCCCTGTCCCTGCTTCCACTGCCTTTGCATTTCCTTCTTGCCCTTTAGTTTGACCAGCAGGTCTCAACTCATCCATGCCAATCTCTTGACTTCCTTTCCTGATTTCTTACACCAGGGGACTGAGAGCTCTTGAGCTCTACAGAAACTGTCCATAAAGATCTGCCAGGTCTGTTCTGCTCCCTTGTCCCTGAGGGCAGTTTCCTGTCTTATTTACTGACTCCTTGAAGAGCTGGAAGTTTGCTTTTCTAAAATTCAGGATCCTGACTTTGCCTGACTTATATACCTCAGGACTGTGAACTCCACCAGCGCGTGATCACTGCAGCCCAGGCTGCCTCCAATCTTGATGTCACCGACGAGCTCACTTGTGCTGATGACCAACAAGTCCTGTATCCCACCCCATCTGATAGGGCTGTCTATTACCTGGCTTAAGAAGTTATCTTTGACGCACCCCTGGAGTCTCCTCGATTGCCTACAGCTCACCATGCTACTTTTACAGCAGATGTTGAGGTGGTTGAAGTCCCCTAGCAGGACGAGAGCCTACAAATTTAATATGTTTAAGATTAAATTTTCAGATTCTGATTCAAAATCAATGAGAAGAGTAACAGTAAAAAACTGACGGTGTTGGTCTGAAGCTAGAGAGAAATAAGTATGTTGGACAAACATCAGTCAGTATGTTTGAAATCCGTTTGTTTATCTATAACACCACATCAAAAAGCTCATTATCCTGACTCAGTTAGAAACCCCTTCAGGTGTGTGGGAAAGAAAAGTCTGTGACATCAAGTGGGTGGACCATTCTACAGCTTTGGAGCAAAGTGGCATGGCATACACCGTGTGCATATACATAAATTCTTAAGACATGATGGTCCCTTGCTTGCCACAGGCCTTGTTAAGAAGTGTTTCCCGTAAGCTTTTCTACCTACTTACTGGCAAACCTCTTTAACACAGCACCCAAGATATACTCACCACTCATCTGCCTGCCAGCTGCCTCCTGTGACTGTGCATCTAGGCAATTTACCGTGAGGTGGCAAACCTGGAAGTACAAGGCTGGTTCATTGTGTCATCAGTGTCAGGTGCATCATCATTGTGTGCTGCCCCTTGAACAGACACTCCTGGTAAGTCACTCCAACTGTCATGACCCAGAAGGTTTCAGCCTTCCATTCCTTGCACACCCAGAGTACAAGTGCATAAGGTCATCATCTGTCTACAGCAAGTTTCACTACTTTTGTCACAAAATTTTACCAACTGGTGTCTTTTACCTTACCCTAGGAATAGCCGAACTAAAAAAAAAGGAATCTCTATGCTCCTCACATGAGCACAGAGGTGTCTTTGCCATTCCTTGCTGAACTGTGCCACTTTTAAAAAAGCTCCTTGCTTGAAGGTGAGGAAGCTGGTTAGGTCATATTAATGCACAGCTAGGTGCAGAAGATAATTTCTCCCCTGTATTTAGCACTGCTGTCTGATGATGGCATACTGGACAGTGAGTTACCTCATTACTATGCAGGTGTATTCCCTGGTGCTGCTGTTTTGTCGTCTGTAGTTACTCTGGGAGACTGTCTATGGAAATTATGACAGATTCTCTTTTTTCTCCCATAGTACATTTCTTGGCTTTTGACATGATGAGGAGACATAGGATGGGTTTGCTTACTGGGACAATACTGGAAGACTATGCCAAAGAGAACATGCCAAAGTATCATATCTTCATTTTTTGTCTGCCTGTTAAGTACATGATTTTGCCTACTGCAGTTGCTTAAATTATGCCCAGATGGGTTTTTTTTGGTGAAAATTATAGTTGAAATGGACCCAAACCGTGCCAAGGAGTGCAATCATTCAACAGCATGGAGAGTGGTATCCCAGAACCTGAACATATTGCCCAGAATTGCTTAGTGTAGATCTAGTCTCTCTGACCAGAAGATGTTCAGATCTCTCACCCTTAGAAGTGACCAAGTATTTTTTTAGAGTGGTTGCACTTTGGACCATGGTTTTATCATCACTGTTACTAGACTTCTGTGAAACGAAGCGCTACAGTGGAAATTGGAAACAGGTTATTTGTTAGTACACTTCCATAAATACACATACACATGCATAAGTGGCAACTACAAACATAAATGTGGTATGTTATTCATTGTTTCAGTGGTACTATGTGCTGCTTTTCACTCACTCATATTGTGCAATATGAGATGACAATCCTTTTGCACCATAACAGGTTTTGATTCTCAAGGTCAGCAAAGGCTCCAGAGAAAGGTCTTTGAAAAGTCTTGTAGTTCTACTGCAACACTGCTTGCACACCACAGCATCATCTGCCACCTAGTCTCGAGATTGGTAGTATGTTTACTAGTAGAAACACAGAGAACTCCAAATAGTAGCACTTTTTTTTCTTGATGAACATGGGTCAAATTCAAGAAGATAAGATATGAAAGGTTGTGGAGATACTTTGTGTTCAACTGGCTGCCTTATTAGTGATCTTTTTTAATGAAGATGAAGCATCATTCATTACTGAGGAGCAAACTTATCCATGGTATTTTTTGGGAGCAATCCTGCAAGTTAACTATCCCTAGAACCATTAGCAGGCTTTGTCTAACAAAGAGCTAGTTAGGGTGACTTAAAAAAACCCAACCAAACAAAACCAGATAAAAACTAAAACCCAAGAGTGAAGTTATTAACTGTTGTGAATAACCAAAGTTGCTCAGTCTCATTAATTTTGGGTGTTTTTGTTAAGTCAGGCATGTACCAGATGGCTAAATAATTTACTGGGTTTTTTTAAATTTTATTTGGGCAAGGGTAGAAGGAAGTTCCTTTAATGTAGTGTTGACATGCCCTGTGTAGCTACATCACACTAGACATTAAGATTTTTTCAGATCAGTCTCTTTTTCCTGTCCCAAAAGATGTCCTAAAAGCACTTACTGTCCTTTGGATATGTGATCTTTAAAAACAAACAAACAAACAAACAAAAAAAATCAAACCTTTGTGGGTTAAGTTAAATCTTTTTCAGATGAAATATTTTTTAGCTTGAGAGTAATACTAGTCATCTAATACATTTAGATATTTCTGCTGCATAAAATTGCATGATAAATATATGGAAGTTCCAATCTCCTTTTCACCTTCAGTAGTCTATTGCTTAGATTTCAATTTCCAGTCTGGGTTAGAAATACTCTTGGAAACTGGTGTGTTTACACACAAGTGGAATTAGATTGCTTTTAAGCTAGAGGTTCTTAAATGTGCAACCTGAGTCAGATTCCTTTCTTTGGTTAAGTCACAGCAGTCTAAAAGGATAAGAAAACATTGTCTTTATTAGTACAAGCAGGCCTAAATGACTGCACAATATGGTTGTGAAAAAGAGCTCCGTGCACTGTGCAGAAATATGTTTGACTTAGTTGCAAAGTGTATTCTATCCACTGTGGTATTTCAGGAATACCAATCAGTGATGGATGACAACATTTGAATTTTCTTACCGCTATTTCTGGTATTTTGCATTACATTCAGCTTAGGTTTCGTAATCCTCTTAAACTTTGTGGACATGTTACCACAGTGATGTTTTGAGAAATAGTCATTAGGCGAGAACTCTTTTTTTTTCTCTCTAATTACCTCTCCCCAGTTCAACTTCACCCTCAGGATGTTCAGGATTTAAAATAAGTTGTTTACCCTAGAATGTGGTAAGTGATAGTGACATTGACTGTGTTTTTTGCATCTCTGAATGATTCTGGTAAATATGAAAATCCGGAGTGATCAGGGCATTTTTTATATTTGTTTTTATCAGACAGTACCTACATATGAAAATCAGAGAGGTCCACAGAAAGTTATAATTTTATTTTTTCATTATCTTTAAAAAAATCTCAGCATTGTAGGAATGTACAGTGGTGCAAAGTCTTGCTGGAGGCCAATGACTAGTTGTTGTACCCCAGGGATCAGTCCTGTTCAACATCTTCATTAATGGTCTGGATGATGTGTAGATCTGGTTGAGTGTACCCTCAGAAAGTTTGCAGATGACACCAAACTGAGAGGACTGACTGATATACCAGAGGGTGTACTGCCACCCAGAAGGACCTTGAAAGGCTGGAGAAATGGGCTGATATTAAGTTCAACAAAGTCCTGTATCTGGTGAAGAACAACTCCATGCACCAATGTATGCTGGAGGCCACGCAGCTGGAAAGCAGGTATGCAGAAAAAGGAGGGGGGGGTTCTGGTGGACACCAAGTTGAACATGAACCAGTAGTGTGCCCTTGCAGCAAAGAAGGCTAATGCTGTGTTAGGCTGCCTTAGACAAAGTACTATCAGCAGGTCAAGGGAGGTGATCCTTTCCATTCATTCAGCACTGGTGAGGCCACACTTGAACAGTTCTGGTCTGCTCATACAAGAGAGGCATGGACCTAGTGGAAAGAGTCCAACAAAGGACTACAAAGATGATGAAGGGATTGGGGTATCTCTTCTGTGAGGAAAGGCTGTGAGAGCTGGGACTGTTTAGTGTAGAATGGTGCCCAGTGACTGGAAGCAATTGGGACAAACTGAAACACATGAAGTTCCCTCTGAACATCAGGAAACACTTTTTTACTGTGAGGGTGACTGAGCACTGGAAAAGGTAGTCTAGGGAGGATGTGGTGTCTTCCTCCGTGGAGATATTAAAAAAAAAGAAGCTCTGGACATGATCCTGGGCAGCTGGCTCTGCTTGAGCAGGGGATTTGGATCAGAGGTCCCTTCCAACCTCAACCATTCTCTGATTCTATGAAACTTAAGTAGTTTGTATACTCAGCATTACTATGTGCTTTCTTAAACTTATACATTAGTTTGTTTATAGTATTATCTCTGGTTTCACTGAGATTTACCTTCCTTTTGCAGGATCTGTTCGTTAGTTAGGCTTTGTGTCATTTTTCCAACCAGATGTGACAGTGTAACAGGTGAGTGCTGGCAGGGATGCTGCTTCTAGAGATTTTAAGCTATAGAGCCAAATGTAAAGCTATACAACTTGGCTCAAGGTTTCTCAGGAAAGCGGGCAATCTGCCATACCTTCCAAGATAGTGGAAGACACAGAGATAATGGAAGTGGAAGAGCTGTGGAACTGGAGTATTCCTTCCTGCTGCTTCTGGATGAAATGAGATGGGATGCAACCAGGAGTGATGGGGACATGGGCTGTCACCGTTCGGAGGAGCCATCACCCAACAGTAACTACCATATTCCCTTCTCTAGAGCTAGTAATAGTAGCTGCCAACTTGTCCTCCCCAGTCTTTAGTACAAAGTAAATGGCAGAACCATTTTCCTAATCCTGGAAATATAACTAGTTGGCTAATATTTTTATGCATAAGAAGTAGCCATGTATGAAAGAATGAATACAACTTATAGACTAAAGACTGAATTAAGTTGCAGAAAAATGTTGGTGAACATGTCACAGGAGACTGTTGTAATTTGAATTTTTGGAGTTCAGAGAATTTGGGTTTACAACATTAATGGTGTTTTAGCCTTGGATTTAAAAGCTGCATACCTGCTAGAGAGGGAAAAACTGCAGAGTAATCTTGTTTTATATACTTCACAGCAGAAAGGAAAAGCATTAGCTAAAGTTCTCATCTTTTAGGTAATAAAGCCAATCAAGGATATAGTATGTATACAGAGGAGATCAGGCTGTTACTTGAAGAACAGTTGTAATTATTGGTCCTTTTGTGCTCTGTCCTTTACTCCTGTATAAGCACAGTTATTGTTTCATCTGAAATATTAAATGTCCACAGGTCTAATCCTTCTAATGTCTGTATAACTCCCTTTCCATCTTTTTGGACAGAAATTTCTGTGTCATTCCCTGTCCGTGTATCCACCATCCCTGTTCCTGTCCTCTCCCCTCCTAATTATCCTTTTCATGCTTCCTCATTTTGGCTGCTTGAAGTACAGTACAGTATAAAGAATATATCTTGATTTTCATTTCAGTTGCAGTGTAATTACTGAGAGATAAATACATCTGCATCGAGTCATAGTATCTTACACTTTATTCTATTTATCAAACTACAAATAGGTAAAGAATATCCTTTGTGTTAAAGTACATGACTTGTCTTAACATTTTTATGACTCCATCCTCCTCAGATGTTAACAAAAAGCCTAAAATAATCCTAACAATTCATTTCCATGTATCTGAATGTTCTAATTCTACCTCTTATTTGCAGTAAGCAAGCAATTAACAAGTCCACGTAACCTGTTTGCATTTTCCTAATGTTATAGATGTGGATGCATAGTTAAAGAAACTCCAGGAAATATAGTAACTGTAAGATGCCATGGCTATTTTCATCCTATGAGATTTAGGGTTCAGTACATTTCTATGATTGCAGTCATTAAAGGTTTGCATTACATGTTAGTGATGTACAGGCAAAAAGAAAAAGACAGCTAGCATGGTTATTACTCAGTTATGGATACAGGAATTACAGTCAGCATGAACATTCTTTTTAGCTGACAGGATATAACAAATAGTGAAGTATGCAAATAGTGCTTAAAAAAGTTCGATTATCCTTTTAAATTAATTTTATTTCCTCTGAAATTGCCTCATAACTTTACAATACCCTTCCACAAAATTCTATCAGGTTTTTATGCTTTCTGGTGGAAAACTCTTCCTTTTTTTCTCATTTTAATAAGATGGCTAAATTTGCAATTTTATTCTGTGGTGTCCATATGGAACTCAGTGTAAAAAGAATAGCACAGAGACAAAGAATTTCTAAGACTGAGGAAAACATAAGAAAGAAATTACAGGATTTAGTACAATACAATTTTCACTACCGTGTAATAAAGGGATCTTGTTTATGTCAACATCCGGAATAATCAATGTTGGACCACAGATTTGCAGATGAAAACTAAATGATGAAATTCTCTCTCACACATAAATATTTTCATTCCTCTTAGTTTTACTTATTTTTTTTAGTGCTATATCAGATGAAACCATTACTAAATTACTGAAATTGCTTCTTTTAAAGCAGTAATTAGGTTTTCCTAGCAGGCAAGAAATTGGTATGTTCAGCAGACCATCTGGCATGGACTATGTGAGCTACAAATACCATTTTGTTTTTTTCCCCTTATGTAGATGCCATTACTCATCAAAAAAGCATAGAAAAGTTTTTTTTTTTTTTTATTTTTAATTTTTGTATTTTTTATTTCAGTCTACACTGTTTCAGACTATATGGAATCCTCTTGGAAGTTGCTTATAATGAAATATTTCTAATTTATTGAAAGGAATGGCAGATAAGTATCCAGGAAGTTTTAAAAATACAGTATTCATCTGCATACAGCCTCCCCCTAACAATGTAACCTTCAGTTGCTTTGAGATCTGATTTTTTAATATTTTTTTAATTATGGTATTGGAGAAATTAGTACAAAATGGCTATATGGCTTTCCTACTTCTTAGCATATTGTGATGATAAAGACATTAAAATGGTTGACCAGTGCTCATACGATATCTTAATAGCACTCATCAATAACTAAATCCTGGAAGCGTGTTCTTGAGAGTGGCAAAGCTAATGTCTATGGTGATCAAGGCAAGTCTGTTAAGGTGTTTATTGAGCAATAACATCCATGCAGTATTCTGCAGAGACTCTTAGCACTGTGCCTGTGTTTGATTAGGAAAGGCTAGTCCTTGTTCTGTATGTTGCCCAGTCAGTTGAGGGTTTTCTATTCTGTGGTCTTTTGCAGGGTGTAGAAATTCCCAAATTTGCTTGACCTGTCAGCCTAAATGAAAATTAAAAGACAGAGAAAACTCATATTTAATACAGACCATACCTGTTTTCAAAAGTATTGAAAGTTTGCAGTCCAAGCAAATGGATATGGTCAAGGAAAAGAACTAAATAAAAAAACTGATAGTATTTAAGATATTTTGAATGAGCTTCTTCATAAGTATCCTCATATGGTGGTGAACCAGCTAATTTGTCTGAAGTCTCAAAGGGCCCATTTGGTTTGGAAACATAGTCTGCATTGAGATTGAGAGTGACGGTAAATTTTCTTGTCCCATGGTGTGGTGTTCTGCTTTGTTGTTTTCAGTCTTCATTATAATAAAGTACTTGTTTTTTTTTTTTCTTTTTTAATTCACTCAGGATTAATGTTTCTTAGAAAAGACAGAGAATTTGTAACTTGCTTAAAAAGCTGATAGCATATTCTGCATATCGTCTGACATAAAAAATACTAACTAGAGAGGAAAGATCTGATTATGCAATTGATCTCTTTATGGTTCCTAGAACGGATATTTTGACTGATGTAAGACAAGGAAATGCATATCCCTGCAATTCCTTCTGTGGAATTAAGAACTGAAGTGAGCTGAAATCAGGTGTACAGGAAAGCAAGTTAACTTGCTTGGGTAGGCTAATGATCTCATTCACTTTTGATTACAGATGTATCCATTTGTTTGTTTGCATGAGTAAGCATAATATGTTGAATATCTCTAAAATACCCAATATGCTTAAATTTAAGAACAAAGGGAAAAGTCTTTCTTTTCCTTCCAGAGACAGTCCTAAATACTCACAGGTTGCAACAGTAACAGACAGTATTATGCTTTTGTTTTTGTCAAGTCTAAATTGTCTGTTTAGAGACTCTCTGTGGGATCTTGCTTATGAATTTTGATCTAATCTCTGAGGAGAAATTGTGAATGTACTACTGTAGTGTAGCTACTTCCTACCACATTAGGTCCTCCTGACAGGATAGTTAAGCTGATGAGCAAATATACTAGCATATTTTAAGTGCAACTTTGAAGATATTGAAAACAAAATGATGGGAAACTGCCAAATAGCTTTCTTAAATTTGGTTTGGTTAAAGAGTAATAACTTTGGTGATTCTAATGGATTTTGTGAATGTAGAGGAAAAAGTTGTGACTGATTTATGATTATTTACCCAGTTAGGGAAAATCTTCTGAATACATGCAAATATTTTGGACACCAGTTTCACCCAGTCACAATTTATAAACCAAGTTTTTGCCAGATTATCCTACCAAAAATAAAAACTCAACAATAAAGAATTTAGTGTCAGAAGACACAGATGAGGCTGTGGTACTCAACACCTCTTTTGCCTCAGTCTTCGTAAACAAGGTCTCTGGGTCCTCTATGCTCAGACACAGGGTTTAAGGAGGAGAGAAAGTACCAGATATTGATGAGGATTGGTTCAGGACTCAACCCATACTAGCCCATGACACCTGACAGGCTGCACCTGTGGGTGCTGAACAAGCTTGTCAGTGTCCTTCCAAGGCTCTTGTCTGTCATCTTCATAAGGTCACGGAAATCAAAGAACATCCAATGACTGGAGAGAGGCAAATATTGCACTCATCTTAAAGATAGTCAAAAAGGTCAACCTGAGAAACTACGGTGTGGTCAGCCTTCCTGGAGTCCCTGGAAAAACCTCACAGTGAGTCCCCTGGGAACAGTCAGCGTGTATTTTTACCAAGAACAAATCATTCCTGACCCACCCGATTGCCTTCTGTGATAAAATAACTGGATTTGTGGATAAGAGCAGAGATGTGGGTGCAATTTCTGTCTACTTTAGCAAGGCTTTGACATTGTTTCAAATAACGTTCCTCTACAGAAGTTGGGACATTTTTGGCCTGAATGGTTGATGAAATAGACAGGTAAAAAAACAGTCAGATGACTGGGCTCAGAAGATGGTGGTTAATGGGTTGGGTGTTGGTAACAAGTACCACAGGAGGCTGTATGGGAAAGTGTCCTGTTTAACGTATTTATCAATGACTTGGAGGAGGCGACGCAGCGCACTTTCATTAAATTTGCATATGACACCAAGTTAGGGGGGAACACTAAATACACTGAAGGTCAGTGCTGACGTTCTCTGTGTGGAGAAATGTGTTGACAGAACCTCCTGAATTTCGACAAGGATAAATGCAAAGTCCATCCTCTGGAAAGAAAAATCCCTTGGTAACAATACAGACTGGCGAGTGATGAGCTAGAGAGTAGCAGCTCTGGGAAGAAGGTTCTGGGGGCCCTGGAGGACAGCGAGTTGAATGTGAGCCAGCAAGGCACCCTGACAAAAAAGACAATAAGCAGCATATGGGGCTGTACGAACAGAAGCACAGTCAGAAGGCCAAGGGGTGTAATTACTCCCCTCTACTCAGCTATTATGAGACCATATCTAGATAATGCACTTGGTTACATTTACACATACACACACAAACACACACACACTAAAAGAAAGATGTAGATAAGTTGGAGGAAGTTCTATGGAAGGCTACCAAAGCAGCTGGAGCTGGACCACTTACTCTGTGAGGAGATACTGAGGGACCAGGGCTTGTTCATCCTGGAGATGAGATGGCAGTGGAGGACGTAACAGCAGCCCCCAGTGCCTATGGGAAGGTCAGAAACGAGATGAAGCTAAGTTCTTCCCCACAGTGTGTGTCAGAAGAATGAGAGGCAAAGGAGGATACCTGAAACAAAAGTTGTTCAGAAGGCACACAAACTTTTTCTCCATGAGACCAGTCAGGTAGTGGAGCAGGTTGCCCAGAGAGATTTGCCACCTCCATCCTGGGAGGTTTTGAAGACCAAACTGGACAAAACCCCGAGCAACCCTCTCTGACCTCAGAGTTGATCCTGCTTTGAGTAGGACTTTCCAAGGTCCCTTCTGGCTTGAATTATCATTTGATTCTATGATGCCACTATATTAAGTTGTGGGCATCAGGAATGTCCCATTTCCTCCTGGAACTGTTCTTTAATACTGCTGCATGAATGGCAGTCATATAGTATTAAATAGCATAATGACTGACCAGACTTGATTTTTCAATGGAGTCCCCTTCTTAAGTTCCATCATAAAATGTTTTTAGATGTTCAGATCATTATCTAATTATCTAGATACTAACTAACTAACAGTGAGGAAACAGTTGTGAATGCAGTTATGTACATTTCACGGTCTAGATTGTCATACTTTTTACTGCAAGAATAGCACAATGCCACAGCAAGGAGATACTTCTATATACATAAGAGAAAAGGCATAACAATCAGGACACATTAAACTGACACATGAGGTAGAATGAGTGACACATTATCGGAGGTCAGACCCTTCCAAAAATATATTGAAATGCTGTAACACAGGTATTGCTATTTTTCAGGAAAAAGAAGTTACTTAGCTTTGGTTTTATTTCTAAATTCAAATGGTGAGAATTTTGCTCTGGAGCTTTGCGTTGGTCATCCAGTCTCTCTTGAAATACAGAGGTGTTTCTACTCCACAGAAATCCCTGAGACATTTACTTTTTAATCTTTCTGCTAAATGCATTTTACAAGTCAAGTTAGAGCTAGAGAACATCTGTGTTTCCCCACTATATAGCGCTATATGTTAGTGTTCGATTAATTAAAGTAAATAAAAATATTGGGATAGAATTTATTTATGTTTTTAGGTAAAACTAAGCTGCGGTTATTTTTAGACTATAAGATTTTGCTGTGCGTTTCAACTTCTTAGTGATACCAACTTTTTAAATGTATTTGCTGCTTTCATTAACACAACTATTCTATAATATAAAGAAAATAGCCATGAAACAGTTGAAAACAGCGTATCCTTTAAAATAGGAGTTAGAAGTTGATCTCTATACTGTCCACTCTTGATTTCTGTGACTTTAAAGAATTCACATGTAGCTTTGTTTTGGAATATTTTCTGTAATGAGAAGCAAATGGGCTTTCATATTAATTTAATCACATAATATTTCCTTAGTAGTTATAAATGCCAGGAAATCTATAATCTTGAAATGCACTCATATTTTCTCTTTCTTTATTATCTAGAGAAAAAATTTCATTCTGTTTCTACTGTGTGCTAGTTTCCTTGTGTTGTTCCTTCTTTATTATTTAACACAAATATTCTGATTCTGATGCTGAGAATGCTTGCTCTCAAAAGGTATTTATGCTCATGATGGTGTACCCAAATATAGGAAAAAATGTTCTAGCTTTTTCCATTTTTGTTTTGTTTTAAAGGACACCCCTATGAAGCCACTTGAAATTTATCTTCTACTTTCATAAAGGAGAAATGACAATTAATGTCCTCTTTACCAGTCTATTGTTTTTCTTAGTGGATTTTTTTTCTTATATAGAATGTTTCCGTAAGTGTTTCCATTTGGCTTCCCTGAATAACTTTTCCTTTTCACTCCTTGTCTTCATGCAGATCATGACTTAATTTCATTTTCACTGAGGAAAATTTGGAGTGGGGGTTCCACTTGAAGGGCAAACTAAAAATAAAGAGCCATTAGAGACAGAAGGATTTTGTAAATCATTAACAGCAGCAGAAACCCTTGATCCATCTCTACCTCTTTGCTAGGGTTTTCCCTTCCTAGATTTTTCTCTCAGTAACAGTTAATGAATTTTAATTTCACAGAATTTGGATATCCTGGTAATATGGTGTCACAAAATATTTGTTGGGGGGGGGGTGAGGAAAGAAGAAAAGTAGTAATTCAGATCTTCAGATGATGTAAATCAATATTATGCCATCGAACTCAGAATTCTGTTGATTTATGAAATTACTTCAGCACACACATTCACCACCTGCAGAAAAACATCCATTAAGTAAACTGAAAGACTGTAAATGGGCAAAACATCAAATATAAGATTCTATGTCCTGTTTTCAGGAATAGTTTCCTACATTGAATTTAGAAAAGAACACTAGCACAGCAATATTTTAAATGTTGAACAATTTACCTTTTTAATTACAGTAAGCAATCATCTTGCTGAAACAGTATGTAACCCTCAGAGTCACAGCTTTCTTTCTTCATGATGAATGTTTTACGTATGACAGTTTTGCTTAATATCTTTATCAATGACCTGGATGAGGGGATTGAGTGCACCCTCAGTAAGTTTGCAGACGACACCAAAGTAGGTGGGAGTGTTGATCTGCTTGAGGGTAGGAAGGTTCTACAGAGGGACCTGGACAGGCTGGATCGATGGGCCAAGGCCAATTGTATGAGGTTTAATAAGGCCAAGTGCCGGGTCCTGCATTTCGGTCACAACAACCCCATGCAGAGCTACAGGCTTGGGGAAGAGTGGCTAGAAAGCTGCCCAGCAGAAAAGGACCTGGGGGTGCTGGTGGACGGCCAGCTTAACATGAGCCAGCAGTGTGCCCAGGTGGCCAAGAAGGCCAATAGCATTCTGGCTTGTATCAGGAATAGCGTGGCCAGCAGGAGTAGGGAAGTGATCGTGCCTCTGTACTCGGCACTGGTGAGGCCTCACCTCGAGTACTGTGTTCAGTTCTGGGCCCCTCTGGACAAGAGGGACATTGAAGTGCTGGAGCAGGTCCAGAGGAGAGCTACCAAGCTGGTGAGGAGTCTGGAGGCCAAGCCATACGAGGAGAGGCTGAGGGAGCTGGGCATGTTTAGTTTGGAGAAGAGGAGGCTGAGGGGAGACCTCATTGCCCTCTACAACTACCTGGAAGGAGGTTGTAGAGAGGTGGGTGTCGCCCTCTTCTCCCAGGTGAATAATGACAGGACTAGAGGAAATGGTCTGAAGTTGCGGCAGGGGAGGTTTAGGTTAGATATTAGGAAGAATTACTTTACTGAAAGAGTGGTCAGGCACTGGAACAGCCTGCCCAGGGAGGTGGTTGAGTCACCATCCCTAGAGGTATTTAAGAAACGTGTAGCTTTGGCACTTCAGGGCATGCTCTAGTGACAGAGATTGTAGGTTTTTTATTTTTTGTGTGTGTATGGTTGGACTCGATCTCAAAGGTCCTTTCCAACCATGAAGATTCTATGATTCTATGACAGTTTATGGAAAACCTGAAGCTAAACACATGAATTTGTCTCAGCAAGAAAAAGAGAGAAGCTGATTAGATCAAACACAAAATATGTTTTTAAACTATGCATTATTAAGGGGAAAAAAGAGAAGTAGCTGAGTTGCTCCAGGGATTACCTCTGAGATATCATAAAAAAAGACTTGAAGAGGTCAGCAAGTCCACTCCCAACCCTACAGCAAAATATACTATTCACAGGCAATGCAGACAAATGTTGTCAAAAGGGAATTCAGAGTCTAGATCTGCTTTCTACGCAGAATAATTTATGCAATCTATTCTAGCATTTAACTAGGACATGTTTAAACTTCTGAAAGCACTGTACAGAAATGCTCAGTCTATCTTAAGCTCATTATTTCTTGTTCTATCCAAATATTTTCAGTAACCTCCTCTTCCATTTTGCAGCTCTCTTTTAAGTATTTGAGGATTTGGAATTCCGATTTCTTTTCCACAGAATATACAGCCTGGAACAGTTGTGTTTCCTAGACCTGCCTGTCTTTTTCTTCTGGGCTTTCTTCCTGTAATATTTTTAGAGGGTAGTGGGGACAGGATTTGAAATTTCCAAGGCTGTACTTGACTTGAGACATTAGCCTAAAAAAACCCCCAAAACAAAGCAAAAAAAAATAAACAACCCTTCATATATCTAACAAAACACTTTAATTAAGACCATCAAGCATGAGTTTCCCAAGACTATGAAGACAGTTTTTATTCCTCTTTCTTTTCCTCCATTAGCTTTGTTTATTTTTGTATTTGTATAGCTAATTATTTCTTCCTACTTACAATACCCTCCTTGAATTTGAATGTAACTTATTTTATTTATTTTATTTCATTTTCAAAATGCACTTGAGTTTTATTCTGTATTCTATGTACTTTCAAGTCCAAAGGTGTTCAAAAGTCCTAAAACTAAATGTCTGCACAATAGGTAGGCCTCTTTGAGAGATCATCCATCATGTCCAGGATGAGTAAATCATCCCTTTGCTCTTAGATGTGAGGATTTTAGAGAATAGCCACTAAAATCTCATGTCTTGGTCTCTCTCTCACAGACCAACACCAATATTGTCATTCCCCTAATGTTCTTAAAATCCTGTATGGCAGTATTATGAAGCATGTGACACTATGCAACTACCATTATACTCCAGTCAGGCGGCCAGGAAATTCTCATCAGTCTATAGCGTTAACATTCGGGAGTCTGAATATTAGGAGACAGGTAGCACTTTTTTTAAGGTATGTCATTCTGACAGATAAGGATGTTCATTTTCCTAAAAAGACAAATTCTATCTTTACACATCATAGAACCATAAAATGGTTTGAGTTGGAAGGGACCTTGAAGATCGTGTAGTTCCAACCCCTCTGCCGTGGGCAGGGACACCTCCCACAAGATCAGGCTGCTCAATGCCTCATCCAGCCTGGTCTTGAACACTTCCAGGGATGGGGCATCCACAACTTCCCTGGGCAACCTGTTCCAGTGCCTCACCACCCACAGAGTAAAGAATCTAAATCTCCCCTCTTTCAGTTTAAGACTATTACCCCTTGTCCTATCGCTACACTCCCTGATAAAGAGTCCCTCCCCATCTCTCCTATAGGCCCCCTTTAAGTACTGAAAGGCTGCTATAAGGACTCCCTGGAGCCTTCCCTTCTCCAGGCTAAACAACCCTAACTCTCTCAGCCTGTCCTCATAGAAGAGGTGCTCCAGTCCTGTGATCATCTTCATGGCCCTCCTCGGGACCCGTTCCAACAGGTCCATGTCCTTCTTGTGCTGGGGACGCCAAAGCTGGACACAGTACTCCAGGTGAGGTCTCATGAGAGCAGAGTAGAGGGGCAGAATCATCTCCGCTTGAGAAGATGGGAGAATGGAGAAGCCTTGCTGAAAGGGAACTGTGAGTCTTGGTGAACAACAAGCTGAACATAAATGATCAGTATGCCACAGCAGCAAAAAAGGCAAATCAGACCCCGGATCACTGGAACAACCTCCTCAGGGATGTGGTGGCATCCCAGTCAATTGGACGGGGTGCTAGATAATCTCATGTAGGCTGCCTTTGCCACGAAAAGTTGAGCCAAACAATCTTCTGAGGTGTCTTCCAACCTGGATCCTATGATTCTAGGAAAAAGTGATTTAATTTCCATAGAGGAAATTAAAGGTATTCCTTAAAATTATTGAAGGTTTTCCTTGAAAATCATCACAAATATTCATTTTCATTTGACATTTAATGAAAAAAAAACAAAAACACAAGCAAAAAATATTGTGCTTGATTTAACCAAATTGCAGAACTGCATCTATTAAAAAAAAATATCCTTGTATATGCATCTTTTTATGATGCATTTGAAGAAATAAAAGACTTGGATCTTATTAATTCATAATTATTTTTTTAATTGCTATTTGTAATTATAGTGAGCAGGATCCTGATGCACCTTTGGCTAGCAGCTAAATGCAGGAACGGGTTGCATAGCTTCTGTAATTCTGTTAGTTTGCTTTGATTTTTATTAACTCTTTCTTCCCCTTTTCCCTCTGAAATGATACTTCAAACCTAAGAGGCTTATTGAGGTTTAAGAATTCTCCATGTTTAATTAAATGCTATCAGTTACTGCATTTTAGCTATTTTACCATTTCACCTGTGGTGTTCAAGGAATAAAAAGGGCAAAAAAAGGCTTGTATACAAAATGGGGCTTGTAGGCTTACAAAATGGTGGTACGAGAAAGGTCTGATGTCAAGCGTGTGTCTGTGCATATGTATATTCTACTTGCATATACTATCTCTACTGTCTGAGAATAATACCAAAGCTTCTAATATTCTTAACAGCTATTTTAGATAGCATCTTACAATAACATTAGTTAATATTTCAGAATTTTATAGAGTTCCTTCTAGCTCATGAACAATTTACAAAACTAATTACACAATTACACTATACTATTATAAACAGATTGCTAACTATTACCTATCAAATACAGAAATGCTTGCACTTACTGACTATGCTTGTGTAGACTGTTATGCATGGTACGAGCTTCTGAGAAAGTCAAACTGATTAAATTATTGACAGTGAAGTCTTCAACACTTTCCATAAACCTGAAACAAATCTCAAGTGTAACTTAAATCTGTAAAATTACAGGATACAATACAGGATACAACAAAAGAATCTTAGTTCAGAACTCAGACTTGTTGAACATTTTCAGTTCTAAATTCATATTACATATAGAGCAAGTACCATTAAAATCTTGACATTTACTGCTGATGGTAGTTAAACTTCATATGGTATTTGCAGTACTCCCCATTCCAAGCATAGGGGAACTGCAAATGCCTCACTAATGGTAAATAGCACAGTGCGATAAATGTCAAGACTTTAATGGTTCACTGTAATCATTATGGGATAGATTCTGATAACTTAGCCCAAAATGGATAACATCGTGCTCCGTGAAGAACCTCACTGACTTTAGCAGGACTGTTTGTGATGGCGTTTGTTAGAAAAGCAAGCTCATCTTTGTAGACATCAGCTGCAAATTTAAAGTTTAATAACTGTCCATATTATGTCCTCATATGCTCTTCAGCTTTTCTTTAAGCTTTTTTTTTTTTTTTTTTTGTAAACCCAACTCCAAAATAGGAAAGTTCACTAAAGCATAGCCTAAGGTAATGCCTGCTTGATATATTGTAGGACAATATGAAAACATATGAAATACATTTACACGGCATTGAACTTGAGCTAAAAAACTCTCACAATGGAAGCATATATTTGTTTGGCCTCGGATGTCGGGTTATACAACCCATGCAGATTTTGACAAGTGTATTAGCTGTAAATGGCAATCTGCAGGGGAAGGGTCAGGGCCACAGCCAGTCACAGCCAGTTCCAGTCAGCTCAGCAATAGACCCACCACAGGCCAAAGGTGAGCCAGTTAGCAGACTTTGTGCCACCTCTGTGACAAGATATTTAAGAAAAGGGAGAAAATGCTGGAGGGAGTGAGGAGGAGGAGGAAACAACAAGGTCAGAGGAGTGGGAGGTGCTCCATTGTGGAGCAGGCACAGCCTAAAAGGGGCTTAAGCCTGTGGAGGACCCATGCCAGTGCAAATAAACCCCCTAGAAACTATGGTCCATAGGTAAGCCCACGTCAGGGCAGGCACATCTCCAAAAAGGGACTGTGTCATGTGGAGGAATCATGCCAGAGCATAGGAGGTAAGTAAGAAGGAAGAAGGAGCAGGGAAAAAAAAAAAAAAAAGAATGAGAAATAAGGAGTAGCAGAAAGAAACAGCTATGCACTGACCCCAGTATCCAGTGACACTTGTTGCTTCGCTGAAGGGACTGAGTGTAACCTGAATAACAGGAGTGGAGTGAAGTGGAGACTAGGAAGCATGGAGGAAAAGTGTTTGAAGAGAAGCGAGGCTGCAAGTGAAGTTGAGCCTAAGAAAGAAGCAGGAAATTTATTTTTCCATGAACGCTTAAAAAAGTTTGTCTCCTGTGGTGGGTTAACCCTGGTAGGCAGCTAAGCTCCACACAGCTTCTTGCTCACTTCCCCTCAGTAGGATAAGGAAGAGAATCAGGAAGGTAAAAGTAAGAAAATTCACGGGTTGGAATAAAGACGGCTTAATAGATAAAGCAAAGTTGTATGTGCAAGCAAAGCAAAAATAGGAATTCCTTCAGTATGTCTCATTGGCAGGCAGATGTTTAACCATTTCCAGGAAAGCAGGACTTTATCGTGTGTAATGGTTACTTTGAGAAGACAGACTCCATAACTCCAAACGTCCCCCCTTTCGTCCTTCTTTTCCCAAGCTTTTATTGCTGAGCACACTGTCATATGGTATGGGATACCCCTTAGGTCAGTTGGGGTCAGCTGTCCCAGCTGTGTCCTCTCACAACCTCTTGCCCACCCCTAGCCTACTCACTAGCAGAGCGGCATGAGAAACAATGGTGGCCTTGATAACTGTGTAAGCACTGTTCAGCAACAGCTAAAACATCAGTGCGTTATTAAAACTGTTTTGGTCACAAATCCTCAACACAGTGCCATGTAAGCTACTGTGAAGAAAATTATCCCAAACAAAACCAAACAAAACCTGTGTTTCCCAATACTGGAATCAGTAATTAAATATTTAGGTTATGTTAATTAACAATACATGAAAATAAATTCCCCAAGTTAGGTCTGTTTCACCCATGACAGTAATTGGTGAGTGATTTTCCTGTTTTCCTTTCAATCCAAAATTTTCTCATTTTTTTTCTTCCCGTCCTCTCCTAATTCCTGCTAAGGAGAGGGGCAGTGATTGAACAAGTGGTTAAGTGGGAGCTTGGCTGCTAAATGGGCCAGTTCATCACAACTAGGAAATGGCTAGTGTTTTCCCAATTTATGCTTGCTCCCAGTATGCCATGAATATACCAGTATATATATATCTCCAATATACCATACCAGTATATCCTTCCATCTTTAGTAAGGCAAGGAAAGGAGTGTTGAATTCTGGTCTTTCCATCTGCCCCCACAGATCCCTGGGGTTGGATCTAAACTGAGAGTTCACCTGGAGGGAGGTGGGCCTAGCAATTTAGGTTTAGCAGAAGTGCTTCTGAAATCCATTATCTGTGCGAGCATATCAGCAATCTTCCAACTCCGCACTGCAGAAAGATATAGAAATAGGGATTATTTATCAGGGACTGTAGTGAGAAGATGAGAGGTAACAGTTTTAAACTTAAAGAGGGGAGATTTAGATTAGATATTAGGAAGAAATTCTTTACTGTGAGGGTGGTGAGGCACTGTGACGGGTTGTCCAGAGAAGTTGTGGATGCCCCTTCCCTGGAAGTGTTCAAGGCTGGGTGAGGCTTTAAGAAACTTGGTCTAGTGGGAGGTGTCCCTGCCCATGGCAGGGGGCTTGGAAGTAGATGATCTTTAAGGTCCCTTTGACTCTAACCATTCTATGATTCTATGATATAGTTCCTTCTGTTATTGTCTAATACTTTGAGTTCCATGCTAAGAAAATACGTAATTTCCATGGTGGGATTATTGGTTTGACACTTAATCCAGCCACAAACTTTTGTATAAGGAACTGTTTCCATAGAAGGAATAGCACTCACTAGACCTTTGTGCATTTTGAAAAAGGGATTACAGTAGCCCTTGGAAGCCACAGTCCACCACATTAAGTTATACATGGTATAAACATGTATGGGGAAAACAAAATAGATTTTTGTTTGCATCTCGGTCCTACTCCAAAATACATAAATAAATATAGTGTATGTCCTTATCCTGAAATCTTGTAATGAAATATATTTCAGACAACTGAAGCAATTCGAAAAGCAATTTCTTTCCTTTTTATTGTTTCGACATCTTTGTACAATGCTTTATAATACAACTGAACCTACAAGGTAAGTTTCTGATGTATTTTTAGACCGCATTTACAGTGAAAAGAAAGACTGCTTCCTAAATATACAGGCCTTGAAGATCTTGTTTAGCTGTTGTGATGTAGCATGAGCTTTATGTAAATTTGAATTTATTATTCATTTTCTGACAAAAAAAGCTAAACTCTTACTAGCTTAAGAATATTGAACAAGTCCTTTTCTAGCCTTCTGCATCTCTAACTTCTATTTATACTGAAGATGAAAACTAATGGTGTAATGCTCCAAGGTAGATTCTCTTGTATAATGTTTTAACTAGTGAAATTCCCTAAAGCAAAGTGATCATGACAGTTGTGCAGATCTCTAAGTAGAAATGATCTTTCAACTACAAGCTTGTCAACTAAAAGAATAACCTCATAAGGGTGGGAACTTGAAATTCAGGCTCTCGTTGCCACCTTATGTCTTATCTTCTGCACAAAAACATTACAAAACATCCCTTCATTACACAAGCACGCAGTGTGCTATTCAGCAAATACAATGCAATAAAGGAAGTACAAGACATATTAATGCAAAATAATGGCTGACATTTAGCACACACAAAAGTCGGTCAAGTCAAAGCTATGGTTCCCAAAGAAACCATATCTCATCTCCCTTGTATAAACATATTCTTTAATATATGTGCATGAAGTGGCTGAATTATGGTTTCCATGGGAACAATGTCTCTGAATATACACATTTGTCACTTCTCTATGTAGAGCACTCAATAAGAAATTGCCTTTACTAATAAGCCCAGTTTCTTGGATGCCAGCAAAACATTCATAAAAGTGGCATGATATCTGCAAACAAAGAGCTGAGAAATATTTTCCTTTACACTTCTATTTAAGATTTCTGTGGCTGTTTGTCTAAACTTCTCCCTTTGGTCTTAACTGATGAGCAGCTAAACTTTTGTTTAGCTGCTTGAGTCTGCCTATGATTCTCATCAGACCATGGAGTTTTTATTGCTCAAATATTCAAAGACTATATTATTAGATGTATGGTATCATTCATACATGCAGTAAGATAGACAGCAGAGGTATTCAGAGGCTTCATAACTCTTGAAATTTAAACAGTGGCACTACAATAGTTAATGCATGGCTTGAAAAACACAAAAATTACTAGTTTTAAACATTTTGATTTTGCAGATTGAAGAGGACATGGGTTAACAATTTGCTTGAAATAGACCAAGTAACAAAGCGTAGGATGCTAATTTCCTACTGACAAGGAACAGGTAATAGTGCACTTTCAACAATAACAAGAAATTGTAATTTTAGACATGCATAATGCATCAGAAAAGACAAACATTCAATCAGTACTCATGTCAAAACTTCATAATTAAAATCTTTGTTTCAGTTTGGGCTTTTTTTTTTTTTTTTTTGTTTTGGGGGAGGTAGTTCTCAGAGTGTCATTGAAAGACTGAAAATTCCTTATTGCTCATTCTTAGGGCTTTTTAATATTTTAAAGTATTTTTATATAAAAATGTATTTTTAAGACAGCTATATATAATCTGTTTCAAAATTCTGTTTTCAAAATTATGTTTTTCAAGTGTGGAAATATCAGTAGAACATATAATAAACAAAATTTTCTTACTCTCTTTACAGCTGCATTACTCTAATACTACTATGAAAACTCTGAAGTAGACTTCTATTTTTTGTATGGTTGGGTTTTCTTTTAGAATTTAGTGTCTGAGGAGTGATGAGAAGGAGGTAAAGGTTTTATATTTCATTCTCTCATCCTATCTGATGCAGTATTGAATATGATGGATTTATTAAAAGTTTCATGTGTAATGCTTTTTGTGCAAGAAGACAGAACAAACTATTGAGGGGGGTGTCCTACTTTGACTTTTCATCCACATTTTTGCTTTTAGTTTTGCTTACATAACAAACTTATTGCAATTCAATGGAAGACTTGTAAAATCACAGGAAACTGGTCTGATACTGAGATTTTTTACAGATATTTTTTCCTTTCTTAGAATTGTAGTCCTCAGACACCTTTATATCTTGTTTTCAGACACCAAAAATAATATGCTCAAGACAGAACAAAGCATTCTAAATCCAGGAAAACTCAAAGTTAAGTATTTTCTGATTTTGTGTGATGAACTTAAGAGAGATCTGTGAAAAGGCTGAGCACAAAAGGATCAAAATCATAGAGATTTTCTCTGAAAAAAGAAACAACCTGCAGACTCCTCCTTGGATTCCATGCTCAGTACCTTCAACAGGAATGTGGAGATACATTTTTGACTAACCTGCATATCCAGGGTCTATCACATTTTTGTTGTTTGATGTAACAATTTTGTAAGTGAGATTAATATAATCATATGTAGATACCTACATATGCACTATTGGTTTTTAATTCTTGAATAAGAATAGGAATTTGTGGGATAGAATTTATCTCACCCTGAAGAAGATATTAAAAATCTCAGGCAAAATGTTTCCTAGAAGTGCCTATTTGCTTCCATTGACTATAAAGAGAGTTTATGGTGACTAGCTTAGATCCAGCTGTAGATCTGTAAAGCTCTATAGCCAGGTGAGACCAATTCCATTTTGCATATTTGTTTTTTTTCCCCTTGTAATTACAATACTGACATCAGTAGAGTAATCAAGAAGGTTTTTCTTTTTTTTTTCTTTTATTTTACTTAAAATTTCTTCATGCTTAAAAAAAACTGTGTTGCTGCCCTTGAAAAAGTAAGAGAAATGTTAATAGGCAAGATCTTATGTATAAAGTATATGATAAGTCTTGACTTTATCTTCTGAGTATTTTAAGGTCTTAGTAAAGCAGTAATGTAAATAGAAGAGAAAGAGACTGCAGGTTTAACTTTTGCTGTAAAGAAGTGCAGTATGGGTAACATGATAAATACAGTAGTTCGCTTTTATACAGAAAGACTGATGTAGACTTGTGATAACTGGAAACAGGGTGTGACCTTGTATTAACTAATGAATAATTTATTCAGTTATCGTTATTTCAGTGGAATGTACATAGACTAATTTACAGGTTAGATTTGGTACAGGATTTAGTGATAACAAATGTGCAACATTTGGTTTGAAGAGCCAAAAATCAATGTTGATGAAATGATAGTTCAATAATAAAGGCAGTATTAGTATAGATGGCATTTGACAGTTGTATAAACATAAAACCTATCTGAAAATAGACATATGAGGTTAATGAGTTAGGATATAAAACATAATCTTTAACAGAATTTCTGTAAAGCTGCTTTTTCAAAGGTATTTTCAACATTTATGAACCCTCTTACTTTTTCCAGGTATTTTCCAGATACTGTTTCCAGTATCTTTGTGTAGATACATTTTTGTTTAGAGTGCTTCTTTTTATTTTAACAGGAGGAAAAAGATGACTTGCATCTTGTTTAATTGCTGCCTGGCAGATATGACTTTCCTAGAAAGGGCTTTCATATAACTTGTCAGAGGACTGAATGTGACAGATGTGTAACTGTCTGTGCCTTAACCTGTTGGACAAAAGCAATTAGCATTAAACTTCAATGGAATACAAAAATAGTCAGACAGAGCACAAAGATGTGGATAGAAGCTTGAACTATCGCCTGATGTAAGTCCACGCCCCAAAATACAGAACAAAAATACTTCACTAAAGACCTAAATTGACAAGAGGTGTCAGAACACAGCAGAGTACTACCATCCTGGCCTTCTTAATATCCTTCACGTTTCTGGTACAAGAGACAGGAAAAATGACATGAGAGAAACAGTAATCTGTATGAAAGAAACAAAGATAATACAAGTAAAACTCTGACAAAATCTTCCAAAATTAAACAGTTTTCCTGAATTATAGGAATGCTGCTTGTTTTATTCCCTTTCTCTAGATTTCTCAGCATTTTCAAGATCCTAAGTACAAAGTAGACTGAAATGATGTTGTCAGGGTATGGAAGATAAAATGTTAGTCATGTGCCCATCTTGCAAGAAAGAAAATACTCAATTTAGAAACAAAGATAGAGCTGTGCTTCATTGTTGGCATTGCCATAGTTAAAGAATACTAACTAAGGGTTAAAGGCTGAGACTGGAACGTAAGATCTGCAACTATAAATGGTAGTAGACCTTACCAGAACTGTGATTACATGGTACCATATCCAGTAACAACAGCACCAAGATCTAATGCAGGGTATACACGTTGAGTGAGATGCATCATATGATATCCATTCTACCACGCACCATCAGTAGAAGACATAAAAAGTAGAGAAGAAGCCTTCCCTCTCACATTCACACCTATAGATGTTTTATATACATACAGATAATACTATTTTTTTTCTTTACATTCTCCAACCTCATCCACTGTCAAAACCTTCAGTATCTTTTAAAGTACTGGAATGTATTTGGATCACACTAGTGTTACGATTACAATGTAGAGGAACTTAAATTAGATAAAAAAGTTTGGTTTATATCCTTCAGATATTCATGGAATTCTCAGAGGAAATCCAAATACTAATGGTGGATGGAAGAGGCACCTTTCATTCAGAAACACCTACACTTGCAACCAAAGCAACAATCAAAAATTGTTTCACCTTACTGTGAAATTCTTCACATTGTATTTTGTCCCTATGGACAATATGTAAATGCAATGCATAAGTGCATACCATCTGAAGCCTCTTATAGCATAACATTATCTTATAAATAAAACCATATAGTTATGCTTCATAATTTTCTTGCCAATACCATTTTCATGATAATGTTTTTTATTGTGGAATAGTAAAGTGCTTAAGGTGCAGAAGGTGTGTGTCCTTCAGTTACTGATTGTGTAGCTGAGCAGATATAAATATATGAAAAAGCATAATTACATAACTAAATGTTCTGAAATAGCCAGCCCTGCCAATTTTATGTAAGTTGTTAGTCATGGAAAATGCCTTTTTATCATAATCAAATGAAATGGTAGAACACATCCTGGAAAATCAACATAAACTCTATTTGTTCTTGCACAATTGCTTACATAATTTATGGAGTTGGCAGACAGGTTGACAGCAAATTGATGCTTAGACAAATCTGTTTCACACAGCTGCAGTTAATCAAGTTGCTCTCTGGATGTGTTGAATGGAATGTTAGTTGTTGCAATCCCTAAAGAAATTAGGGAACTGAAGTTATTTGAAAAAATGTCTGTCCAAAACATGCGACCTCTTCCAAATGTTGTTTGTCTGAATACTAAAAATGAACAATCTTTCCTCTAAATATCGTGTAACAATAACATAGTCTGTCTTCCACTCCCTTTGGAGGAAAACACATCTCATTTATCTACCCGTGCCAGCTCCTCATCCTAATTTTGTCATCCCTTGGAGAAATCAGCCCTAAAAATATCTATTAAAGTCCCAGGATCTTTCTGATTTAAATAAAATCAGAGGTTCACAGAAAGTTTTGGAACAAATGAAAACTTCCTTGATGCTTTTCTGAGTTAATAAACTCCTTGCTATATTCTGTGAATAGTAATACAGGATAATTAGAAACAGAATCATAGAATGGTTAAAGTTGGAAGGGACCTTTTAGATCATCTAGTTCCAACCCCCCTGCCATGGGCAGCAACACTTTCCACTAGAACAGTTTACTCAAAGCCCCATCCAATCCATCAACTTGTCTTCCTGAGAGAATCTGTTCCATGATCTCAGCAGGCACAGAGGTGATGCTGACTGGTCTGTAATTCCCAGAGTCCTCCTTTTTTTAAAATGTGTGTGATATTCCCTTTTCTCCAGTCACTGAGGACTTTTTCTGGCTGTGATGACTTTTCAAATATGATGGAGGGTGCTTTTGTGACTACATCAGCCAATTCCCTAATAAATTTAAATACCTTGAGCCAAAACGTAGCTTGTTTTCAGATGCTGGTAAGTCTTAAGCGTGAACCGACTTACAAGACAGTGAATGATCAGAGAATTTTAATGTAAAACATATTGCTACACAAACAGTATAATAAGGAAGTCTGGCAACCTATGAACACATACCTTTTGGTCCCCAAACCTTCTACAGAAATAACTCCAACTTCAACCGTATTTCCTTTGACACTCCTGAGCAAGAGAGATATTTAGACTAGACACCATGCACCAGTAAGTGCTATGTGAATGCAGACGGGTCAGTCTGATATTGCTAAAAGGTTTGTGTAAGAATTAATTTCTTTTTCCTTTTCCTTTTGTGAAGGCATAGACTAGGATTTCTCTGTATACCATGGTGCCATTTGTCACAGAACTTTTAGGAACTTAATTACATTTAAGACTTCTAGCTCTTTCCCAAATGTGACTGAAACTGTCCCATAGATAAAAAACAAAACAAAACAAAAGAAAAAAACGCCGAACAAACTTGAAGATGTAGAGCAGTACAGAAAATTTTATTACTAAATTATGTCATCAAAAAGTGGCACTTATACAGATAAGTGTCAGATAAGCAGACTTTTTAGGTTAGAGTTCAAAAAGACATGACAAAAATGAAGGTGGTATAAGGAACCTAAATAAATCTATACATTAGTATATTATCTAAACTTTCCTTGCCAGACTCAGAAGAAAAAATGTGTTAATTATTAAAAAGGAAACAGGATACTCAAAATGAGCTGAGAAAAATACTGTGTACCACATATTTGATTTGGGCTATAAGATGCAGAATTGCCTTGACTCATAGTAATACTTTAATTGATATAAGCATCTTAATTGTGTTCTCCATTACGTGTTCTACTGCTTTTTGAAGTTATCTATAATTTCATGCTCAGTTTCATAAATTTGTTCAGCTGAAAGACTTCTTTAGCCAGAAAGGCTCGTTCATCTCTGTTTACTCCCTTGTTTTCCGAAAATGCACCCCCATAGAACCTGACTAAAACAAAAGGATTAACTGAAATGGAGCCAACTCAGCAGATGAAAATGCAAGAATGCTGGCATAAATGGCACCCAGCTTCCTGGGTTTGACAATACAAGTAGTCTTAAATGCTATGCAAATTTTGTCAGGAAACTGCTGTTTATTCTGCAAAAATTTGTACAATTCATGAAGGTAGCAGCTGGTAACCATTGTTAAAGCTCTTGAAAACCCAACTGAGAATACTAAAAGAAACTGGACTTAATACATGCACTGATTTGTGGGCTTGTTTATTTGTTTGTTTCCCTTAAGCATTTATCGAATAACTGCATTGCTTAGTGAACAAAGTGATGTTGATGAGTTTCTGGAAAAAAACCTCAAATATTTGAAAGAATGAAAATTTACAATGATACACATAGAACATTAATGTATCTTGGAATAACAGAAGTAGTATCACATATTTACTATAACTGATGATTGGTACACTAATGTGTTTTAGGAAAAAAGTAGAACAAATTGTGACCTACCTCAGACAAGTGTCTGACATTTGAGAAGGGCTTATTCTACCATGTACGTATTTTGTCAATTGCCCATTTCATTCTCTGTCCTGCTGTTCCACTCATCTGCAACATTTTTTGGAGCTTTTAGATGGGTAGTTTCTAAGCAAGTTCCTTAGGAGGAGAACTGGAGGTGTGTGTTTGAGAAGTGTAAGCAGCTGGTGTGTAAATTGTACGAGTCTCATGGATGTGTAAATGTCCATTTATGATTTTCCTCCAAAGACTTTTACCATCACAGAGCACAGTGCCATAAATACTATGTGTATCTCCTATGTACAACAGTGGGTGAGGTTGTGACAGTGACATACCTATTTAGAAACACTAGGTCTAGAAATACTGTCCACACATAAAAACAAGAAAAGGAGAAGATAATTCTTACTGTTCCCGCAGGAGTTGGGATCAAAGAGACTAGTAGGAGTGAAACAGGTGGGAGTTTGTTGCAGACTACCTGATCAGGGCAAAGAAGTGGGTGAAGTTTTCTTTAAATAATTTCAAGAAGTTTCTGTATTACTGACCCTGGTTCTCATGGGGAAATTGTCCTTCTCTGATATCTGCTGAAAGGGCAAAACCAGTGAATGCAAGCAGTCACAAAGATTTCTGGAGGGTATCAGAATCACAGAACAGCTGAAGTTGGAAGGAATGTCTGGAGTTCATCTGGTGAACTCCACCTTGCTTAAGCAGAGTCACCTACAAGAGGTTGCCCAGGACTATGTCCAGACAGCTTTCGAGTATCTCCAAGGGTAGAGATTCCTTTTCATTCTAATAAAGCTTTCAGGAACAACTTTTTGACACAGGTACTGAATTGTCCAACCAAGGGTGACACACAGCTGGTTTTGCTATTTAGTAACAAGAAAGGACTGGTCAGCAACCACCTTGCCAGTAGCAACCATGAAATACTCTGGCTTTAACCATATACTGGAGTTCAAAACCATAAGAGAGTGAGGAAGGCAAGTACAGGCTTGCATATCAGGGGAGCAGACTTCAGCTTCCTCAGGAAAGTGGTACATGGAATCCCAGGGGAGGCAGCTCTGCAGAGCAAGGGAGCCCAGGAAAGCTGTCAGGACTTTAAGGGCAGAAAGCTATCAGGCCTTTAAGGGCAGAATCCTCCAAGTGCAAAAACAATCCATTCCAGTACGCAGGAAAACAAGTAGATGCATCAGGAGACTGCCCTCCCTGGACAGGTAACTCATAGCAGAGCTCCAATGCAAGAAGACAGCAGGGACAGAATACAGAGGATGAACATAGAAACTGGTGGCAGGAGATAGTGTCAGGAAAGCCAAAGCTCAGCAAGAGACTTCATGGGCAATAGGAAGAGTTATGGTTACAACAGTAGAAGAGGTCTGAAAAATGAAAATGTGGGAATATTACTGAGTGTGGTTGATGATTTAGTGACAGTGGACAGAAATAAGGCTGAGGTACTGTATTGGATCTGGTTGGGATGGAATTAATTTTCCCTGTAGCAGCCCTCATAGTGCTGTGCTTTGTATTTGTAGCTAGAAAGGTGTTGATAATGCACCTATATTTTGTCTACTGGTGAGCAGTGCTCGCACAACATCAAGTCTGCCTCTTCACCCCATGCCACTCACCCCCCGCAAGAGCCAGTAGGCTGGGAATGGCCAAGGGGTTGGGAGGGGACATAGCCAGAACAGCTGGCCCAAGCTGACCAAAGAGATATCCCATACCATATGACATTGTGCGCAACAATAAAAACTAAGAGAAACAAGGAGGAGGGAAGGCATTCATTATTAAGGCATTTATCTTCCAAAGCATCCACTACACATACTGAGGCCCTACTTCCCAGGAAGTGGATGGACATCACCTGCTGATGGGAAGTAGAGATTTTTTTTGTTTATTTCCTTTGCATCTGTGCATGACCTTTACTTTTCTTTATTAAACTGCCTTTATCTTGACCCATGAGTTTTTAATCTTATTTTCTCTACCCTATCCTGCTGAGGAGGGGGAGTGATAGAGCGGCTTGCTGGGCAACTGGCAGCCAGCCAAGGTAAGACCACTACAGGTACTCAATGCCTTCTTTGCCTTATTCTTCACTGACAGGGTCTCCCAAGCCTTTGCAGTTAACAGGAGAGCTCAAAAAGAACTACTAACAGGCGACCAAGTCAGGGATTACTTGTGAGAGCTCAGTCCCTCTGCTTGTTTAATGCAGCAACTAAAAAAACTATTTAATGGGGAAAACATCTAGTGATGGGAAGTATGAGAGATGGAATTTCTGGGAGGCAGCTGGTATAAAGGTATAAGCTGTCAGAGGTGCCTAGAATAAAATGCATTTTAACTCTTTCATCATGAAAGGGAAAGGTTGATAATCTACTCCTAAATGTGTGAATGTTTTTCACTCTTACCGAAGGTGAAAATTCTATCTGTTCATCTCTGTTTTCAGTTATCAACTATTAATAGCACCAGAATCATACTTGTGTTCCAGATTAAAAAATGAGATATGAATCAAACACTTAAAGTAAATGTTTTTTAATCTTTTCTGTAATAACTGAAAGATTTTAATTGGCTTTTGTTTTCACCATTGATACTCTTAATGATGATGTGTCATAAGAATAGAAAAAAATAATTATACTCAATCATGTGCATAAAGGAGAGAGGGAAATTTAAATTTAAAATGCTATTTAGAAGTTTACCTGACTATGAATATTTAGTTGTAGAAAAGTAATATGCAGTTATTCAATATTTAAATATTAATGAAATTTCAAAATAAACTGTATTAAATGTTTAGTCTTTATTGTAGAAGTTTTCCATTTTTTTTTAGATTTTCTATGGGGAAAAATAAACTTTTTGGATTATTTTTTTTTTATATTTGACCATAAGATTTACTTTTAAAAATCTAAAATATTTTGCTGAATAAGATGCAATATTACACTAAATTGTTTCAAATTGCCATGTATAATTTGTTTTGTTATGGAAGAAGAGAATAGACATACTTGTTTAGAAAACATCAGTTGATTTTTTTTGCATTTTTTTTTATTACCTTATTGGTCTTCTGAATTAAAAGACAATTAAAATACTGAGTTAAGATTTGAATTTCATGCATTTTTTGTTACTGACTTTAAAGCATTTTTTTCTTTCTTATATCAAGTTCGTTTTGTTTATTTTTTTTTAATGAGCAACATTTATTGATTTAAATTTTGAAATCACTGTTAACAAAAGCCAAATTATACTGTATCTTTTAACTATCGAGGTAAAGTTAGCACCTCAGTTTTTATACAAATAAATAAAATAAGTATGAGTCATTTTATTATTATACTCTTTTGTCCTAAATGATTGCGTAGAGATGACTACTAAGCAAAATCTAGCCTGAATAGCACTGACAACCTAATTTTCCTTTTAATGTTCCTCATTCCAAAATAAGACCAGGTCTGGATCCATTGGTCCTTACAAGGGTTATTCATTCTTCAGTAAAAGATATCTTATGTTCATAGTCTTGGTTTGCAAATTTTGCTTTTCTGCAGTCTGTGACAGAGGATAATACAGTTGTATTTACAGAGAAAATTCCCAGTTTAGAGGAAGTGCTCATTCCATTTTTTATATGTTCAATCCATTTCCAAAAACACAAAAAAAGAAAACAAGCAAACAAACAAATACTGTAAGGACTGAAGTCTTACATGCAATCTTATAAAAATATCTGACAATTTAAAGAAGTTAGGCTGCATCTCATTTGAATAAAAGCATGGTAAAGAGGATAATCTTTAAAATAAAAGCATGCAGTTTATCATATTAATTCCATAACATTTCCTGACTGCATTAATAATGATTTTTTCCCCATTGATTTTGGATTTATATAGATACATTTGAATAGATTTAATAATAAAATATCACTTTGAATCACAGGAGCCCATGTGTTTGTGGTGCCAATCACTGGAGTGAGTGCAGGTATGTGAGTGAGTGATCGGTAGTGAATCTCAATCTGGACTAGATGGTGAATGGACCAAGTAGCCTGGGATTGAGGGGGGAAGTGGATCTCCAAGGGTGCGAGAGCACCTGTGTGTTCCTATGGGTGAGAACATAGAGGTGAGAGCAGCTATGGTACCAAGGGAGTCCTGGCCAGCCTCTGTGTGAGTGTGTGTCTGTGTGCGTGAGTGGTGGTCTGTACCAGCAGGTGGAGTGGGGCTGCAGCCTCTACGGCTCCTGTGTCCAGGTGCCAGCAACTCAGGAGACTGGGATCCAGAGGGCAGCTACTGGGCAGACAGAGTGTTTGAGTCCAGGTGCTGAAGGAACCCATTTCTACATATGTACATATATATATTCTCACTATTGGACCTCAATCCTCCTCAGCAAGAGAGAGGAGCAAGATGGGGCTGTTGGTGCAGTACGTGTTCATGTGGGTGCTCTGTCTGACTGTGGTCTGTGTGGCTGATGATGTGCATATGTGTATAAGTGGATATGTATGGTGTACATGTATGCTCTGTGTGCACGTACCTGACGGGAATACATCTTCAGCATCACTGCTGGTTGGACCTGGGGACATGGAGCTGTGGCAGCATCCTCTCTCTTGGGTTGTTGGATCTGGCATAATACATTTTCCTTTACCATTGAAGTATACCTACATTTCTATTTCTTGATTATCAGACTTTTTAAAGTGACTAACCCCCACTTGGTTGGATTATGATGAACGTTTTACATGGCATTAAACAGTATCCTGGTCTGAAATTCCCCATGTGGGAAGATGGCTAGATGACACAGTGATGCCCCTACAGTCTTTATAAAAGGATTTTCTTACAATGAAAAGCATTCTGTGCATAGTGAGGGGAAAAGAAAAGCAGAACAACTTTCCCTTCATCTTTCTACTTGAAATGAACCCAAGCTTCATCTAGGAAATATATTTTGACCCAATGATTCAAGGTTCCCCAGTTTTGTTTATATGTCTCAAAAAAATGTATTTTTTCTTTTTTTTTTTTTTTTGGACTTACTATATTACCCTTATATAACTGTTTTCCTGGAAAATCTAAATTTCATTTACAGAAAATATGGAAAAAAAAAAAGGCTCCTTCTTGTACATATTAAAAATAAATGAGTATGTAGACTAGCAAGGAAAATCTGATATTAAAAAACCCTCGTATTTTGTTATTCCTGCATTTTCTCTGTCTTTGTTGACTCATGACACTGTACCTAGCACAATGGGAATCAATGGTGAGCCATTGTGTAGCACTGTAATGAAAAAATTAAACCTAAAAATAATAATAACATTGATTTAAAGGTTCCTTACTCAGTAGTACCTTAAGGAGTGCAATGTAATTCAAATTTCCTTAATAGAGATACAGATGTGTTATATTTTATTTGTATGTGTTTATTGTTTAGACTATTTTTTTAAGGGTTATGGATACTAAAAAGTGTACTATTAAAGATTAATAGACAGATCCAATGTTAACACCACATGGTTTTCACTAGGGTACTATAAAACTTCAAGGAGGAGATTGTAATGAGGTGGAGGGCTGTTATGGGTATTATTTACTGTACGGTGATACTACCAACATTGTACATAAACAAAGATGTACTCATTCTTTTGTTGTCTAGAATAAACGAAATGTGTTTGTTAAAGATCTTGCTGTATTGATTTTATAGCAAATTCAGAAATAGCTCTCCAAGAATTTCAAATAATACTAAAAGTTCAAACATTTCTTTTCAAATTTTTATTAAGTTAATGTGAGACTACATAGCGTTTTCAGATATTATAGCTATATCAACTAAAAATAAGTGAATCAACTTGTATAAATCAAGAACTAACCTACCCTTTGTCCATTCCTTGAATTACACTCCTGTTGACATTTGGAAATGTCATAACATTTTCATGTTTTCAAACCTGCTTCTTCTGGTCTTGATGACTGCTTTGGGATGGTCAGACCAAGACATTGCAAAGGAATATGACTTTCAGAAGTTCTGTGTTCTTATACCCTGAAATAAACCTGTTGTCTCAAAAAGGCACAAGTGGAAATGAGCAAGAAAAAGGTTTTTTTAGTTCACCCTGCAACAACTCCTTGCTGTGTGTCACAACTTTCAAAATTTTATTTGAAAAAACAGAGCCATCAGGCAGGTCAAGGCACCCACCTGGGAAAAAGGAAAAGTTTGCTTCATGCACCTTGGTCTCAGCCAAGCAGGCAAGTATTTGAAGTTGACTTTTTTTAATCCCATACAGTCTATTCCAAATACTGAGGATACTCTTCCCTCTCTTTTTGAATAGAAATATTATCCATATTGTACATGAAGAAGTTTCTAACTTAAAAACCTTTCAATTTGATAAATCGGTATTTCAGATTAAAACCTATTTCATTAAAAAAATTCTAACACTTTCTTATCTCAAGACCAATTTGCATATCTAAGGCACCTAACCCATTATTTTTAGTCAGAATTTTTTCTGACTTTAAAACAAAAAAAAATATCTTGAATATTTTTCTCTTTGAGAAAGAAATGAAACGATATAATTTAAAAAACAAAACGCATCAAAAACAACTGCCCTGGCAAAAAGTTATTAGGAAAGGACATGTTCTGATCAAGACTGTTCAATGTCTCCCTTTAAATACATTTACGAGTGTAGATGCAGTAAGAGCTCCACCAATGCTTTTCCAAATCTTGGCTACAGTATAGATGAGAGGTATGGTGGAACCCAGGTAAACTCTGTATCTAAAGCCAGTCTGGTGCCGTAATCGTGTGTCAAGTCATCCTTTCATCAAGTTATATACCAAACTGTTTCTCCTAGGGTAGCCATAAAACTGGTTCCTACTTTATATAAAGTTTGAAAACTAAGTAAGCTTTGAATAGAGGCTGTTTTTCATATAACCACTTTTTGGGGGTTGTTTGTTGGCTTGTTTGAGTAAGAAGAGACCTGTAGAAATGGATGCCTGTATACTCTACTCTAAAGTGAAGTCTTACTGGTTCTAGAGTAATATTTTTTTCCCCTTATATTTCCATATTTTTATTTTTATTTTTTACAAAACTGTAACCAATTAGAATTATCTTCTTCCTACTGGCAGCCCAAAGGGATGCACACTTGGATCTTTACATTTAGGAGTTATCTTCAGGCTTCCATGACAGTAAGCTTTATTTTCTTGGGAAATAAATGGCTTGTGGTAGGGAAATTTCAATTTGTTTATAATACTGAGCTTAGAATTAATATAAGAAAGATAAAGAAGCCAACTTCCTTGGCTTTTTGACATTATTTCTGAACTATGGGCATGCACAATTGCTTACTGCCAAGTTTAAAGGAAGAGAAAGAGAAAATGCACTCACCAGCCTCAAGCAGAAATAGGTTGGAGAGTTTTGCATTATTGTTTTAACCTCTGGAGGAAAATAATTGATAATAAAATTTGAAAACATAATATAGCACACATATGTTGCATATGAAATATTTACTTTGCAACAAATGGAATATAATGGCTACTAAATAGGTACAGTGAGTTAATGTATTGTTTCTGTCACTAACACAAAGAAAGGGATTTTTCAATGCAAGTTTTTATTGTATTAAATTGTCATTGTTCTGAATTTGATTTTTATCCCTAATTCTGTACAGATGACATTGCTTTTGTCATGTCTGCCAAAGAAACAGTGTTGCTAGAGAGGGAAGGAAAAGGATGAAAAAAAGTATGAATGATTTATTTTTATGTAAAGGAGAATTTATACTTGCCTGCTTATTATGAAGATTCTGATAGAGGTTTACTTTCTCACAGCCTCACACGTGCTTTTGAAAGGAGACAGGAGTACCATCTGGTATTCAGGGGTCATTTGATGCCGAAGACATCTAGGAGAATGTAAGTTGTCTGTCTCCCCCCTATAAAGGGAAAAGGCTATACACATCCATCAATGTTACCTTTGTTTCAGTCTACTTGATCAGCTTCAATAGCTGACTCTGGAAGGATCAAAAGTGAGAAGTACAATGCACCTAACAAACTCTGAAAAATTATATATCTAGTCCATAGTAGTTCTAAGCTACCGTAGAGGATCCTTCCATAGTCAACATACTACTACCGCGCTGGAAAGTTGATAAACTGATGAGATCTCTCTGAAGAGGTCTTAAATTAACACAGTTTGAGATGGAATCTAGGTAATTAGCTGGCAGGTGACAAAAATGAATTGTAAATTGCAGAAGAGGGAATTTTATAACACTTACTCATACCACATATCTCATATCTCATATCACATATACCACGTATCTCAATTCGGATATGGCGTCCTGAGACCACAGTATTTCTAGAAAGGATTATCAGCCTTTAGGTTTCTAAGGTTCTAAGAGAGATAAGCCAGTAGCAGTCCAATGGCTTCCTAAGACATGATGGCTTTCATCACCTTGAACCTATGAAATGACAGGGTTTGGTTTTTTTTTGTTGGTTTGTTGGGTTTTGTTTGTTTGTTTGTTTGTTTGTTTGTTTGTTTTGTTGGGTTTTTTTAAGTGAATCTAAAGTGTCTTGCTCTGGAACTATGTTGGATTTCATTAAATGTTCCATTTGTCTTGGGTGTAGAATGTGCTGATTACTATTCATGGCTGAGGATGCAAGTGAACCTCAATGCAGGTGAAGATGATGCTATAATCCAGTCAAAAAAACTCCTGACCTGCTTCTTACACGATTTACCTACTAAAGAGTGGGGAAATAAGAGAAAAATCTCTTTGGGCACTTCTGTCATAGTGTCACTGGATTTTAATTGTATCTGTATCTATTTCTAGTATAGGATCCCTAAACTTTTTTTCCTTTTGTCTTCAAAACTTACCAGTCCTTAGTGATTTCTGCAGTACAAAAAATCTTGTAATCAGGACTGAAAAGCATAATTGGTTAGATACTAGCAGAAGAAGCTTGATTGTCTGATTAGACAGGAATTAATTATTCAGAGAGTGATGTAAGTGATAAGTCTGGGACAAAAGCAAGTTGGGTTAAAGAGTTTGTAGGATTTCACTGCAGTGGCATTCCTATCTATTCCTGTCTTATTCATATAGCACCTAGCTCAATAAGAGAGGGGTAGAGCTTTTCCCAGGCAATTTTACATTTGAATGAAGTTGTAAATAGAATAAAGTGATAAAAAAAAGTTTCACCATTTTTTTTTCCTCTCTTTAATTTGTTTTGAGTAAGATTTTTACTGAATTTCTATTTCCTTTATCAGGAATGTGTTCACACTTTTTTTTTTTTTTTTTTTTTTTTTTCCCCAGTGGCATATCTGCCATGATTTCTGGTGTTTTGGTTCAGATTTGAGCTTTGCGCTGTTCGAGATCCTCCCATGACTTCAGTGGTGTTGTTTCATTGGTTTTATATGGATACTGCAGATGTTTTATAAAGCAAGTTTTGAGGTGTTCGGACTCCTTTTGCTTAGCCTCCCTTTTGTGTTCCTCAGTTGCGGAAAAAAAAAAAAAAACAACCAAAAACCAAACCAACAAACAAGCAATCTATATCTCTTTCTTGGCTTAAATTTAGACTGCAATCAGTTATATTGCTCTGGCTTCTGCTGTGCCAGAATAAAATAGTATTGACCTCTGCTTGCACCCAGTTATTAATCACTGTACTCTGAGATCTTCTATGTTACTTACCTCAAATTTTTCATTTCCAAGATGATCTGGGTTAAACAAAATATTTTCAATAGCAGAGTTTTTGACAGAACCAGATATAAAATAGGTATACAGTAGAAGACTTTAAATAGTGTATGTGAGGACAACCTTTTGCAAAAAAGGAGAGAAAAGCAGGTGTCATGGGGCAGCAAGAGCCACCTTCTACCTTGGCTCAGTTGCAACCACAGAAATGAGACTTGTTAGAGCCTTAGCTGTATCAGGAATGGCAGTTAGGTAAATAAAGCACCTCTAAAAACTGATCATGAGTGACAGCTTAATGGTACACAGGAAGACCTGAGACCTTTGCTGCTGTTGAAAACAGCTGTAGGTTCCTGCAAGTTCTTATAGTGGTTATTATACTAAACTTCCTGACAATCAACAGAAGCACTGCTAGCAGAGTGAAAACTAAAAGTAAAAAAGGCTACTTTTGAGGCCAAGTTTGACATTTCCTTCTGAATAACAGAATGGATAGTTTGAATGCTGATTTTTTGGTGTTTGATATGAGTGTGTTGTTTTTTTTTTATTCAACTGAATTTTAATAATCCAATTACCATATAAAGCAAGGAATGACAGAGTTAAAAAATCCAATCAAATTTTACAATGATAAACTGTAAAAAAAAATCAGAAAATTGTCAAAATCTGAGCCTTTGAGAGAACACATTACTTAAATGGAAATGGCATTTATTTATCTGGGGAGTGGTAGTTTTTCTATGTGTGTTTTATCATAACCAGTTTTCATGAACATTGTACAGTATCCTTCAGTTCCTCTTTAAACACAAAGGATGTCAGTATTCTTTATATGGTACCATTTTTTCAATAACTCATTGAAAAATTTCCTACACTTTTAAGACAACATGCTGAATTATTTAATGTCAATAAATACTTAAACCCCAATATATAATAATTAAATATATAACTCAATATAAAGTTTAACAATTCAATTAATTAAAGTTGAAGAATTAAGTCATAAATTAAGATTGAAATGTCTTTTTAATTTGAAATAAGAATACACGACCCTTTAAAATCAGTTTTAGTAAAGGAAAATTACATTTCATTGCCATCTGTACAAAACAAGCAACATAACAAAAATTGCCTACTAAATTGGTCCTGAAAAAATTCATTTCTATTGCAATAAAAATAATTTTAATCAACAGCACTTTGGGTTTTTTTTTTTGTTCGTTTGTTTGTTTGTTTTGTTTTTTAATCTGATGAGAAAACGATTAAGCTGAGAGCCAGAGTATTTTAACATTCAATTAATCCAATTGCAAGTGCACTATCTTTTTTCATTGAGACTACGTGGTAAGACAATATGGTTGTTATTTTTTATATTTGCTGTTAAGTTAGTTTCTTAGAAAAATGTAATAAGTAAATTTGTTATGAATAACCTTTCCTTAAGATTCTAACAACAACAACAACAACAGCATCTTAGATAGCAGAAACTGTAAGACTGCAGATTTTGGTTCTGGTGAAGATAAGCTAATTGAGAGGAAATGCTTTTTATGCAGACACAATTTACAAAATGAAAAACTGATTTGTCCCATGCCATTCAGAAGGTGACTATTTCGGTCTCTGCCACTCATTGAGGCTACTGGTACTATTAAGAGAGGAAAATGTAAGCACATGCAGAAGGTGATTCACTCCAGTAATCTAAGGGAAGTGGTATTGATGGGAGTTACCTTCTTTGTAGTTATCTCAAATGAAATCTAGATGAATTGCTAGAGCATAACCAACATTCTACAGGTAAAGGTTGCAACTGGGTGGCCACCCACGATTTTCCCAACACAGATTAGACGCAGTAATGGCAAAGGATATTATGAGTGAGTGATCTGTTTTGCTTCAAAAATAAACAAAAAAAAACCCCAGAATTATAAATAGATACATGTGCAGAATCATGCACAATTGTTAATGGTTTCATAACATGGAGGTGGAATGGGACAATGGTAGCACTGAGAATTGCTTTATGTTATTGCAAGATGAGCAGTTCTAAGTAACGTGTGGAGGCCTGAGGGTACTGAAATCCTTGAAAGCCCATCGAGGAAGAAAAAAATCAGGTGATTCTCAGGAGGGATAAGGATGAAACAAAAGCAGGGAATACACTACTTCTAGAATGTGAAATAACGGTTAAGTGGAGTCAGTCAGACTATCTCTTTTGCCTTGAAAGTGATGAATTAGGTGAAGCCTGGGTCAGACGTTCACTCAGTGATCAACATACTTATGAGATTAAATGGGTTTATGTTTACTTAAGGAGAGAAAATGTGTTCAAAAAGACAAAGGGTCAAAGACATCACCGTATAGTGGCACAACATTAAACCAATATTTAATTTTTTTGCTTTTGAATACATCTCACAGAACAATATGGCAATCATACCTGTAAATTATTAACATTTGGGCAATTATCCACTATATTACACAAAATAATAAATACTAAATAAAAAAAATAATCAGAGCATTTTAAAATCAACTGGTTATACAGAAAAAAGAAGAGAAGTGAGAGGAGAGGAGAGGAGGGGAGGGGAGGGGAGCGAAGGGAGGGGAAGGGAGGGGAGGGCTATCCCTCAGTTCAAGTCTGTTATCGAAGTCTATTTCTCAGAAAGGGAATCACAATCAAAAACATCAATTCTCTGCATAGTAAGGAGGAAAAAAATTAGCTCTATAGTCACCGTTCCCCCCAGCCACCCCGTTTTTAATGCGACATATATAGACACAGAAAAAACTTAAAAGAAGAGTAGGATGTTATGAGTGAGGAAAACATCACTAATATAAGACAATTGCTTCTGACAGTCCTTGGTCTGGCAGGTAGTCTGTCTCATTTCCTCAGTTTGTGATATGATATTGCTGATCTTTGATCTTCCTGGGTCTGAGCAAAAACTGTCTGGGTCATTTTGTCTCATTTTTCAGCAGAGTGTCACAATATAGTGAAAAGGAGATAGAAGAAAAATGGCATTGGGAGGTGGGGAGGAACACACACATACAAGAGAAGACAACAGTTGAACCCGATGTTTCTTAGTCTGATTCTTATGGTTAGTTGAGCAGCTTCCCATTGTTCCCATTCTTGAAGTAAGGTCAAGACAACACAGCCTAACGGTGCACAAATGAAGAAGAGAATCCCAAGGAAGCTAATCCACCATCTTTTCACTCCTACTGTAATTTTAAGTCCCCCGTCTTCCATTTTTCCTTTCCTGAAAATGCCCAAATGCATGATAAAGAGAATAAGTTTTTCTCTTATCATTTTTTCCAAAGTAGATCTAATTTTTGTTACACTGAGTTTCAGAGATACACTCTTTGTACTTATCAAGAGCAATCTAGGTATAGAAACTAGAGATAGATCAGTGGATGTTTTAATTTTGAATCAATAGTCTTGGTTGCTTCTAGCTCTGCCTGAGACATTCAAAAGCACTGTCAGTTCTGCTATCCCTGTTGCCTTTCTTTTACCACTTATATCAGCCTATGTCATTATAGGTAATTGTGACATTTTAAGTTTCCCTTTATTTTTCCACAGTCCTCTGACATACGCCGAGTCTTCATTAATAAAACAGAGTGAAATACATCCTTTATCCCTCTGTAAAAGCAAGGTACTAACAAAGATTCATATTCTGTTCCCCCACACATAAAAGAAAATCTAGTTAATTGCTCAGCTAGTTTTGTGTGATTTCTAACTTTAGACCTCTTCCTAAATTCATTCAGTATGTAATTAAACAATAGATTACAAGAATTAACAGGCAAAACTGCTACTGTGTAAGTACAAAGGCTATGCATGTTCTTTGAGAAAACTTGCAGTTAAAGTAAGCCCAAATGATATCATGGATGCTTCAGTAACGTTCACATGAACAGAAGCACTCCAGCTGTTCCTCTCACCATTTCAAATACTGTGTTACTTTTAGCTGTCATCTCATTTTGTATTGAATATAATAAATGCTCCCACTGACCTGTACTCTTGGCAAAACTTGCACATTGCTACATATTTTCGTGGAGTATACTGCTCAGGATTGCAATCTCAGAGTTCTGTTTAGATATGATATTGGGATTCAGTTGCAGCCTTATGTAAGTCTTGTAGGAGAGGCCTAAAGGAAGAGTAAAGCACATGGTATTTCTTTGCCAAGAGAAGTAGGAAGCCTGAAAAAAGATGACCCCACTTTTAACATCGAACAGAGAAAGGCAAGATAGTTGAAATGTGGCAATTGATAGGTTCACATTTTGTTTTATTATGTTTGAGCAGGAGGTATTTAGTAAAAACATGTGTATTTTATGAAGATCAGAGTGCACAGCAGTCTGTTCCAACTAACTCTTCCTGTCTGTGCCTGGGGTGAGCAGTCTCTTCAGCCCTAGGCAATAGCTCCTAGAGCTAGAGTGTAAAAGTTTTAATCTGAAGAAACTCAGGAGACTTTACCAAAAAGCCATGAATGTACTGTGAAGTGTGAGAAGGTATTTAAGAATTTTTGCAATGCAGAGCTGCCAGTGCTCTGTGCTAAGAGCTGGAGGTAACAGAAGCTGCAAGTGGAGCTGCAGCGTGGGAACGGGTAGCAAAGAGAGAGCAGCACACAACACAAAATCCGTGGCTGCTGTAGCAAAACTTGACAGCCACAATATGTAGGTCAAGTGTCAGCGCAGGAGAAAGCACTCAACCAGCTGTCCTCAGAATTGCCTCGCCAAAGGAGAAGGCTGTTAATGGTAGTCTTATTTTAGGAACTAAATATGTTCTGTTACCTTGCCTGTCTACCTTTTAATCTTTTTCTTTCTCTCCTCTGTTAAATATTGTTTGCTTATGTAACTGACTTCTGTTTGCGATAAGAGAAAGCTGAGCATCACAAGGTATAGCTTAATCCTCTGATGTCTCTGTGTGGAATCTTGAACCAATGCTTTATCAGCTACCCAAATTACGTGAATATTGTCCTCAAGTCTTGGCAGACAGGTTACAATTACTTAGTATGCAAAAGGATGAAGCTCCATTTTTTTTCCCCGTTCTATTTCTTAGATGTCATTTTAAAAAGATGAAGCAGAGAGCAGCCTTAGGGAAAAAAAGGAGTAAACTATTCATAATCTATATTCATAAAAATTCCTTTAGCAACATTCATTAAGATTGTTTTATTATTAATCCATAAGAAATAAATAAATAAAAATCTGGTGTAAGCAATAGATTGCCAGAGATGTGAGAAGAAAAGATCAAGGTATAAATGACAAACAATTTAAAAATCCAAATATTTTGCTAATTACATGCGAAACAGGGTACCATCAGGCCAACTGCTTGCTCCTGATTTTTATAGGAATTGGTAGTATTGATAGGAACTGAACGGAGGAAGATGCTGTAAAAGAGAAGACACACAGGTGGTGAAATGATTAATGTTGGATCTAAACAGTACAGGTGTCTGGCACTTCTTGAAATGTTTAGGAAATAAATGGGATATTTATTCTCCCTGATAGGAAGAGGAAAAGTGTGTGAAGTGTGTGCTTGATTCTCCTTCTCAACAAATGTAGTGTTGAGTAAACTGTTCGGTTGATTTATTATAGTGGTAGCAGCTAACATTCCTATTGAAAAATTTCCCTTCATATTTTCTGTACGAGCCACTGTATCTCCTCTCTAACCACGAACATTAAAATTTAAAATCCAGTGCAGTCATTTTGGTAAAGCAGATGGACATGAGAGACTTCTAATATAACTAATACCCATCACCCCAGCAAAATAACCTTACAAAGCCTGCACATTTTTTTTATCATTTGTTTTTGTAATAATTTGATTTTGTCAGTCTTGACCTTGTCCCTCTACTGTATTTGTTTGTAGCACCAATATATAATTGTTTTTAGTTCAGACTACATTCATCCTTTAATAACTTATCCCCATGAATAGTTTTTCTTCTGGAGTTGTTTCATCATAAACGGTCTGGAACTCAGCCACTGGAAATACCACCGTAGGAAGTTAATCTCCACCTCACTTTCTAAGTGAATTATCTCTATTTTATCACAAGAGAAGGTAAGTAAAACATAGTTTGTTTTCAGACTGAGAAGCTTTTGCCAGTGAAGTGAGATGTCAACAGAAATAGTGTTTTTGTGTACCATTGAAGAAAAATTTTAATTTTACAGATGGAGCACTTCATTCTAGTGCGTTATTTTGAAAGTTCTAATTTTATCCTCTTCATGTTAAAACTTTAGTACCAACCAAAACTGGGAGACATAACCACTCTTCTACTGTATTTGGTAATTCTTTTGAAATCCTAACCTTTGGGTAAGAAAACCACAAGACAACTGGGAAGTACCAGGAGAGAGGAGAGTTGTTCATAATTTTAGGGGGAAGACAACACTGGATCATGGACTATAGAGAAACAAAGACATCTCGACTGATATTTTTCTAATACTACTTTATAGACTAAACTTTTCAAGATAAAGCTGATATGTAACTGATTGTTTAATAAATACCTTTCAATGTTTAATCATTAGTTAATTTGAGTTGCTATCTTTATAACTTATTGGGTGAGATTTATCCTTGCTAAATTTCATGCATCTCAAAATATTTTCAATAAGAAATGATTTAAGATATTGTGAACTCTGCTGTTAACTTTGTGTGAGTGCTGATGTAGTTCTTCGAGCAGCGTTAGGTACAACTTGTGTTCTTACTGTCTTCTGTTTGATGGCATTGCTTGTATTTATTGTGGTTAACCAATAGAGTAGCAAGGCAATGGCAGATGGCAATATAGTTGCTCCTAGAGCAAAATTTGTTAGCATACATCCATAAAGGTTTTATCTTTGCAACCTTTTCTTTAATTAATCAATTTCATTTCCCCCACAGTCTGTGTTTTCATCATCTAGTGTCTAAAAAAAGTTTAAAGTTCGCTTGTTCTTTTGAACATTTTTTTACAAATAAATGATAGAGCAGATACTATGAATGGACTTTATAATGACACTGTAGGACTGACGAAGAGAATGTGCCAAAAAAGAAGCAAGTTCAGAATTAAGATGAAATGTGTTATTATCATAATATTCCATTCTTTATGGTAAGTTATTACTAAAAAGATTAATGTGCCTCCTTGCAGAACGAAATGTACCATTAACCTGAGCTACAATTTTTGAAGTTCCATATACTTTGTTAAGAATTAATATGTTACAGGTAGATTCTTTATGCATTCAAAACCAATATTTTTCCATGAAATCACTCTTTATGATGAATCTGTAGTCCATAATTTCTAAATGAGATGAAATTAAAGCTAATGCACAAATTAATCTGTTTATTGAAATTCTTCTGAAAACAGGCTTTTTTGGAAAACTGTAGACAGCAATATTAAGGGAAGGGCTTCTGAGGAAAAGACAGGATTTCTCCAAAATTTTTGAAATTGTCTGACATTACATACATCCTGTAATTCCTATGCTTGGGAAAATCACTGCAGTTCTCGATTTTAATATTCCATATTTGAAAAACAAACAAGCCAACAACCCCCACAACACCTGTATGTGATGTAAAGCTGCTTAAAATTTAACTTTCTAAGAAATAAGACATTTTGCAGATGTAGATACATTTTAAATCTGCCGTCCATTCATAGTGTTTTAGACTCACAAAAGACATACATTTCCTTTTTTGCATTCAACCATTCAACAACATAGAGGAATAATATTGCTTAAAAATAAATGTAATTCTTGGAATAATTAATGAACTAGTCCATATATTTCTGCAAGTATATTTGTTATTTGCATGTTTAGTACACAATTATTTCAGCCTATTAGTATTGCAAACAAAAGTTAACAGTATTTAGTTATTTTTGTATAAAACATCTGTCTCTTTTTGGATAAACTTTTACAATGGAAGGTAATGTAGACAATTAAGGGGTCATTTATGTGTTCCTGGAAATTTGCTTTCTATTCATATTCTGTTAACTTCTGTAAAGAAGAAAATAAATAAATAAATAAATCAAGATTTTGCTCAGCAAGCTATTTTCTGAAACATTTTGTTCTGAACCCGTCATAATTATTTGGCATAAGTTTGTTAAAATACTTAATTTTGACAGTTTGATATTAAAAAAACCCAAACCAACAAACAAACAACATTTGAAAGGAATTTTGTTTTGATTAAGCAAAGTAGTTGAGTAATTCATTATAAACACATTTGGTGAAATAGATATGTTCTTGCCAAACAATATTTTAATCTGATCAACATTTCCCAAGGACAGATATTTCCACTCAGATTTTAAATCAGTTCTTTTTCTAATGTTTAATATCATTTGTGAACTATTTTTGAGCGCGTAATGGTTTCTGTATTTGTCAATACAGCAACTGCACTGTCTAGATATTACCTTTTTCTCTAACATGCATTGAAATAAGAGTATAATTGATAATGCTAATTCGTTTTAATGCAATGCTAATTCCTTTTCATTTAAATGGGATCTCTACCACTGCTAAATTTTTGAAGCACCATGTCACGTACTTCTTGTTTAGAGCAGTCCTGTGAAATACCTATTAGAGTCATTTATTCGTAAGGATGATGAAATTGTCATCCTGTTACACAATTATATAATCTATAAATAGGAAGCTCTTCACAATGTTGCTGTTGCTAATCTGATTAAGTCTTGTCATTAAAGACCTTTAAATATAATGATTGACAAAAGAAACTTGTTGTGAGAAAATGACAGATGCCAACAGGGCTTTCAGTTAATACCATTGCAAAAGTTTAGTGCACCATCCTTTCTAGACTTGTCTATTACTGGCTTTAATATTTGATATTAGTCCCCGTTCATTACTTTATTCCCCACTGGCAACAACACACACCTCGATACTGTTACACCCCACTTTTTTGTTGTCACTTATCCTAGTTGCTTGCTCTTTGTGACAAAGTTAACTGAATATTCTACCTCCCTACTCCAATCTTCTTCCAGCCCACTGAGCAGATGGTCTCATTATAGATTTGTCTAATGTTTTCAGGTTAAAACCCAAGCATTTCAGAAAACAAAAGGGTCTAATTTTTTAGCTTTTCCTTCTTTTTTTTTTTTTTCTTCTTTTTCTTCACTGATTGCATGATGCAAAACTAGCACAAAACAGAGAAATATCTTTCTGTGGATACTTCATAGAGCTTTGGTTTAACTCCAGATTTATAGCTCTAGATTTCCTTCTGTATAAAGGGAGGAGGCAATGTTTACCTACTGACACAAAAACCAAGTTCTGTTTCCAGTGATGCTCAGTTGTCAACAGTACTTCCATACTCTGTAAGAATATGACTTAATTATAGTTGCATTATCTAAACCAAATCCAAGCTCAGCCACAGGCTTTCTGAGAGATTCGAATAAAGTCACGTAGTCACAGATTCATCCCACCCAGCTTTACACACTCATTATCATTATTACTGGAATCACAGCCTCCCTTCACAGAGCACATAGACAGACCAGTTCTTCAAAGAGGGATCAAGCTGGCTTAGGAAGTTTCTGCAGGTTTGTCTAGACTATAGAATTTCCCAGTGTATACTCAAACCTTATTTTGACCTGCAAGATATGCTATTAGGCTGCATATGTGGTACTCTTTATCTGAGAAATAAAAGCACACTCTGTATCTACTATGACATAAACTATATATTTAGGTATTGACAAGGTACTAATAAGACAACTACTTAAGAGTGTTACAGTAAATTTTCATAGTGAGACTTCTGGAAAGCTGCAGAGAATTAAAGACAATATTTTCTTCATATGGAATATTTAAATGTTCGTTAGCTTTCAAATCATTGTTGCAAGATAGTTACTGTAAAATGACCTAAAGAAATATGACCAAGTCTTAGTGCTAGTACCCACACATCAGGCTTAAGACAATGGGAGGTATAATCCCTCCATCATACATTTCAGTTTGAAAGATCTTGTGTAGAATTAACTACATCAACTACAACTACAAATCTGGAGCATGACCTGATGGGACTGAGGTGCAGGCTCACATAATTTTTTTATTACCCCTCCGTCAGAAATCGTAGCTTGAGGAAACTGTGTAAGGCTGGCAGCCAAGGATGATAACTTATTTGGTCACCCTTACAATATTCAGCAAAGCTTGTCTGCTGGATCATCAAAAAAAAAGTTATGAAAATAATAATTGGGAGCCTGAACATCAGATAACAAAGACACGATCTGTAACTTTAAATCTGTTCATTCTTTATTTAGGTTTCTGAGAGATGACAGTTCTATGCGATGTAATGAAAGGTTTCAGCATAAGCAGAGAATGGATTTGAGTGAGATATGGTGTCATTCACATCTTTACTAAGCTAAATAACTAAGTAGTTATTTACTATTTGTATTGGGTGTACATGGGAAGGTTTTGGTCTGCAGGGGTGGCAGAGGGAACACCAAGGTCAGAGGGGAAGAAGGAGGAGGTGCTCCATGGCACAGGAGATATTGCAGCCCATGGAGACCCCGTGGTAGAGCAGATTTTTCCTGACAGGATCTGCAGCTTGTGGAGAACCCACACTGCAGCAGGAGAAAAGTGTGAGGAGGAAGGAGTGACAGAGAAGAACAGTTATGGGCTGACTGCAACCCTCCATTCCCTATCTCCCCTGCATCGCTCATGGTGAGGACAGAGGAATCAGGAGTGAAGGAATAAAGTTGAGGTTAGGAAAGGGAGGAGGAAAGGTGTTTTAATTTTGTCTTAATTGTTTCCCACTATCAATATTAGTAATCGCATTTTTATTTTAATTGACAATAAATTCAACTAATTTTCCACAAGCCTGTTTTGCCTGCAATGGGAATTTGTAAGCAATTTCTCTGTCTTTATCTCAAGTCACGAGCTCTTCCCTCTTGTTTGTCCTATGTTCTCCCCCTGTCCTGCTGTGGGAGAGTGTGAGCAAGCAGCTGGGTGGGCATTTGGTTGTTAGCCAGGGCTAACCCACAGCAGTGTTCTAAGTATCCTGACACATTCTTGCTTCCCAAGCATTTATCCATGATACATTTATTAGCATTAAAAAACAGAAAGAAAAAGGCTAACCAAACCCAGAAACAATACACCCTTTTAGAAATAAGTAGCTATATAGTAATATATCATAAAAGTTCCAGTTTTCACCTTGGACATATAAATTGTCCTGGAAAGTACAACCAGTATTGTAAATAAATTTAAATATTTTTTTTTGCAATTTTGAAAACTTTAAACTGAAAGAGACTTATGTAGTGCAGGTAGTCTGGATAATCACCCCCCTTGTAGACAAGGTTTTGTCTACATTTAGAAACTTTAGAGACACTTCTACTCATTTTTTCCTCTTCTCTTTGTGTTCCACTTCTAGTTTTCATCATGTATAAGTAAGACGGTGACTAAAAACACCACCAAAGGAATATTTTTCTAAGAATTTACAGTTCTGATACAGTTGAAGTGATACATGCAAAATGTATATTACTTTGCTCTGTCAGAGACATGCATTTGATTTGTTTCGTCTTACTACTTGTGCATAGCATACAAAATGCAAATAACTTGCATATAACCTGTAAGAATAATACCACCTCATTAATATTGCTACCTGTGTGGTAGAAAGCTGAAATAGTTTACAACCTAGACAAATATGTTGAATTTATAAGTTAACAGGATCAAAATTTTTATAGAAGTCTGTTCATGCCATTGTATTTGAGACGGTGCCAGCGTTGCCATTATAAATAATTTAAGGTTTTGTAACATGGTCAGAGAAAAACAGTAGTCCTGCCACATTTTAAATTAATTATTTGCTCAATGCATTTTCAAGGCCCAGGGGAGCATTTGATAAAACTTAACATTTTCCTCTAGGGGTTTTAGTAAAGAAACTAGACATTCAGCTTTAACCAGACAATTCAAAAGGTTCCCCAATGCTACTTTGAATGTAAAGTTTCTCTAAATGTGATGCAGTTACATGCTAGAATAGGATGATTTTGGGATATATTCCACAAACAGACACAGCAGTGACTATTACTGTTTGTCAAATAATGAATGCTAAGGGTGATGTTACTTACTGCAAAGGACAAGTGAGAGGACGCAGGAAGGAGAAGATATTTTTTGTTATCAGATTATCTGAGAATCCTGGGTGTGCATTAGGAAGGAGAAAATACATGATATCAGTCCAGGCCCCTTTCCAAAAAAACACTTAAACGTTCATTTATTTGTATAGTAGTGAACAGTCTTGCTGATTTCATATGAACTACTCACATAGCTAAACTGAATAATACATTTAAAGACTTGCTGGATAGAGGCATACTTAGGAAGTAAAAGAGCAGTAATGAGGTTGAAGCCAGATAATGATATCTATTAACTCAGTCATGTCTCTACCATATTTTCCATTGTTTTTCAGCATTCACTTCCATCTTTCTTAAAGGCTGAAACCAAACTGGAAATCAAAATCAAAAGAAAGTGGAGTGAAGTAGTCATCTGGCAAGCAGGGTTCACCTGGTCTATTTTTTAATATAATGAGTTAGGAACTAGATGTTCTTTCTCTTCAACTACTATGGACACCTTCTTAAATATAGATATCTCTGCTGTGGTCATCTGAAGTTCTGTAATATTAATCTTCTATTTGATCCTAGAGCACAATTTTTTCATTCTCATTTTCTTTCATTAAAGTACAGGTGCTGCAGTAGGATTAATGGAGTTAAGATTAACATGAGAAGTTGATGATAACTGTTGTGAAACAAAGGAAGACTGCTTTGCAGTGGATGAGTTATTGCTGGCCAAATACTACAGCTGTCATTTAAAAAAAAACAAAACAAAACAAAACCAAACAACTGATTACATCACACTATTTCTCATCTTTGCCTTGACTTTTTTTTTTTTTCCTTCCAGTTTCCAGGACAATGATTGCACAAAAATTTTGAATATAGCATTCTAAAAGAGCAGCAAGCACTTTAAGTAACCTTGACATGAGGTAAATACTAAGGAAAAAAAAAAAAAAAAACAAACCAAAAAGACAAACCCATAGTGGGAGTATCTGATCATTCACAAAACCTGAGTAATTACCACACTGTTCTACATTTTTGATGAGATGTTTAATTTTAGGAACCATCAGAGGGTGGGGTTTCTGTTTACTTGGTTTGGTTGGTTTCTTTTCCCCTCTCCTAAAGGGGCACTGCAACAATAACTTTTAAATCACTCATCATTTTGTGTTAAACCAGTCAGTTTTATCTACTTGGTATGCCCATATCACTTGAAGTGCTATTGTGTCTAAACATTCAAATGATTCCAATCCCTTGAAATGAACATGAACAGATAGAAGGCTTTAATTTGCTGCCTTGATGAAGAGCTCAATAGGTGTTCCTCAGAAAAGCTTTCGAAGAGCTTAACTATTTGAAAAGCCATGTCAGGTTTAAAGTGCCAAGTTCTCTTGCACATGGGGCAGGTGAAGTTCCTGAGGAGCTAAAGAGGCTGATACCCTTTAAAGAAGACAAAGCCTTTAAGTTTTCTTTACTCCACTGAAACTGATAGGAAAAGGACTTTTGAAACTGTGGCTTATGGAGCAGCTTTCAGTATTTTGTGGAGACTGTCTGATGACTGCCAGTATGGTATGTTGCAATGGTCTCCCATAACACCCTATCAAGCCTTCAGAAATAGCTGCTGAAGCTGCTTTATTTTTTGTTGTATTCTGTCCTACTGTAGTGTTCAGCCTCTGAAACGATGTCCTCCGCAGATTTTTAAAATCTTTAACTGTCTTTCTTGTTTGTGAACTGATCATGCAGGTCAGGGTTTTAATTTGACACTTTGCTCAGGTTCATTAAAAATATTCCTTTGATTGAAATGTATGTCATTTCTAATAATAGTATGTAGAGCTGTGATTTAAGTATCTATTCCCTGTGTAGGGAGATTACATTACTAGGATGTTGTTAATTTGCCCAGTGCACAGGTTGCTTTAAAACGCAAAATGTGGATTTTAATACCATTCTATTTAACCTGACAGATATTTCAGAAAAAAAAAAAAAAACCCTTTACCTGTTCTGTGCAAACTCATGGAACACAGCTTTCTCCATCTCAGGAAGAATGTTCCCATCTATTCCTGATTTAGGAGCGTGGCGATTAATTTGTATCAGTGCTCTTTGCTTCTAACCTGAACTCGATGATTGCTGTTGAGCCTTAAATCTCTAGAGGAGGTTAGAAGAACATCCTCATGAGACAGGACTGTAGCTATAAAAACTGATAGAGTGAAGCTGTCTGGCAGGTGCACCTCCCCTGGAAAACAAAACAAAACAAAACAAAAAAACCCCAAGAAAAATACTGACCAAACAACCCCAACCTCAGAAAAAGAACAGGAAAAACATAGCTTTTATCGGTAGATGGCAGTAAGAGCTAGCAAGAAGCCTCAAGGCTATACTCAGACCTTTTGCACATTAATCATACATACAGCAAATTCCACAAAGTACAAGCTGACAAAGACCTTGCTTTGCCACAATCAATCTTTATTCACCACTAGATTACAGTGGTTAGATATACTTGATTGCCTCAGGTCCAGAATAAAGCTTCTAAATAACTATATATGTAATCCGCTTAAATTTTGGCCATTGTGTTTTTTATTTTTTTTTTGTTTTAATCAGAGATTGAGGTGCAATTGGTTTATTCTTAGCTTTGTTATACGACCACCCAGTCCATCTGTCACCTTGACTGTGAAGCTGTAATTTTAACTTTTGGCTCTGTAAGTGTTTAAAGCATCATTCTATAATTTACAAGGAAGTATACAGCTAACAGAGTGCAGCTGAAAGAGCTCACTTGTCTTTACTCCAAGACTTTGTTGCTATATGCCTGTATTTTAAACTGAAATGGCACCAGAATGGTGTATTAAATGCTTCATTGTACTGCAGGATCCATTTTGGACATCTCTTCTCTAGCCCCCTTTCATTTTTCAAAAAGTGACAATGTACAAAGGAAGTTCTCTTTCTTTGCTTTGGAAAGTTAGCAATGCAACAGGAACTGTATAAGTATACACAAAATAAATAGAAAAAATGGAATAATGATGTGAATTTATTTTCCATTTCACTTTATAATGAAACGACTTATTTAGAGATGCATATTTAGGTTCGTGTAATTTTTGCAGATTTTTTAACGTGCTTATTTTATATAAAATATGAACTCCATGCTATATTTCTCAGTTTGGTTCTATTTGTGCTATGTATGTATTTGTGTATCAGTTAGTCCCATGATGTTTTATCATTCAGCTCCATGAAAGAAAATTCTGCTATTTTTCTGCTTTTTATTCAGGAGTGCAAATGCGCAAAAAATTTGTAGTAATCCTAAAACGTCTTGCCAAATAAAAATATATCCACAGCATAACACTTAATTAACAATATATATGGTAAAAAAAAAAAAGTATAAAAAAAAGGCCTAAAAAGTACAATTGAAAGAGAAAGTATTAGAGGCTTTTAGGTGTAAATACAGAGGTTGATACGGAGGACAAGATAGAAAAGAATCAGCTTGGAAAGAAGGTCTGTCATGTTTTTTGTAGGAAGTGAGTAGGGTCAAGAGGCACACACACACATAGATATATGAATGTAATTACAGATATTGTCAGGATAATTACATTCCAGTACCTTTCCAAAATTAGCTACCACTACAGAGCTTCTGGGTAGCTGCATTTGCTGTTGGATGCTTGCTTTAAGAAATTCAGCTGCTACGGTTCAAATGTGGATACCACATTTCAAGCAGGTTGCTTATCAGAAAAGAGTGCAACTCAGTAAGCGTCCCCCTCAGGGTACACTGATGTTTTATATTCTGCTGGAATCAGTTGAAGTGTGTCACACTGGCATCGAAAGAAAACAACAGGTGGTGATTTCAGATTTCCCAGGTGAGGACTGCAATCAGTTGATCAAACTGCAATTGCTTTTTACTCCGGGGTAAAGACAAATATGCATAGATTGTTCTTCGTGGTCATGCTTCATTGGTGTCCAGTTAGCTTCTGACATCACCCATTTAAACTACATCTCCTTCACAGGCAGATAATTTTATCCTTTTGCCAAGGACATTCACATAAGTCACAGCGTTCTGTGTCTGTCTTGGCTGTAGGAGAGTCATCTGTTTTAACTCTTTGAGATACAAAAATATTTTCCTGAGAACATCTCCACTCTAACATTTTTTGCATCATTTGTTTTTCTTTATTCTTTTATGTATCCCCTTGTCGCTAAAGCTAAACAGAGCATTCCTTAAAAAAAAAAAAAAAATATATATATATATATAAAAACACCTTGCTTATCAAGTCCTAAAGAATGCACAGCAGACTTCAGTAAAAGCTGAGATTTATTCATTGCAAGTATAAAATATTTGAGCAGCCTGTAATTTAATCTTCTTCTTTTTTCTTTTTTTTTTTTCTTTATCAAGTGATTGGTAGGCTGTACAAAGCCCATCCATTTTCTTGATTAATACAGTACAATATTACCTTTGATTCCCTATCAGCATGAAGGTTATAAAAACATAGTAGTACTCATGACATAGACAATATCTCAAACAGAAGACAAGAATGCTAAATATGTATAGTATTTTATGAGAAAACTGTTGACGCAGGGCTGAAAAGGAGGCATGAGATGCCATCAGGATATTAACACTTTGTGAAAATATGTCATTTTTAAAATTTGTTTTGTACTGGCAGACTGTCTGGAGCCTGGATCTCTTAAAAATATCTGAAATTCACTAGCACTTCTCTTTAATTCATGTTCACAGCTCGAAACTGGTTGGAATTGTGAAGGTCAGCAGGTCAGAGTGCACTTTGTTAAGTTTATATGAATAAAAATAACCACTGGGATCAAAGTTTATTCCACCTTATTCATTCAGAATGTAATTAGATAAATGTGGGCTTAACAGCTTCTCTGTTTAAGTACAAATTCAGAAGGCTGATGTCAGTTCTGCTGGTACCTTGTTAGTATGGAGATATTTAGAAGCACCTTCCTCTCTGTTACAGGTTTCGTATGGGAATATTATAATGCACTAATATCTGTCTTGGGAAACAGGTGTTTATAACATTAATTCATTTCTCATTAGTATCATAACTTGGGAACTAATGGCAAAACGATGTAACAGGATAATGGTGTCTGAAAATGAACGATATAAATAATGATCTGCAGTTCAGGCAATATAAATACTTTTAAAAATTAGAAAAGCAAGAGACAGGTAATGCAAATCCGATAAGCCACCTTGAGTATTTGGCCATGAAGGAAAATACAGAGGAAAAGAGAAAACTGTAGGTACAAAAATTGGAGTGGGAAGAAACACAGCACTGACTATACAGAAGTGATTTTCATGTAGCAATCTAAATTAAGGAATTAACCTCAACATTCCTCTATATTTCAAAAATATCACTCCATTATGAAGAAAATCGGATTTTTTTACAAAGATTCCAGTACCATCAGAATTAAATTACACAATTATTTTATTAAAGAGAAAAGATTTGAAGCTTTATTAGTCCTTCAGAGAGCAATATAACCCCTTTTTATTAAATAGATGCATACAAGACAGTGATCTTATACTTACTGGCCTGCAATACTGTCATGTGATCTAATAGGCAGTGCTTTATAGATACGGTTCTTTGTGTTGACTGTCATTCAAAAGGCAGGTAGCTGAAAATACCTTTCTCCAGCTGTCTGCCAGTGTACTCATCCATCGTTTGCAAAATATATTGTCTTCACTTTAAACAGCATAATTCAGTGTATATTAAACCTGCTGTGACTCACTAGATGTAGAGGAACAAGATATTGTACTTTGAGACTAATTATTTTTGCTTGTGGATCCTGTGCATCAACTGTCTGTCTGCTTGCAAAACCAGTTCACTTTTAAATGGAATGCTCTGTCATCCAAGACAGTATGGGCTGGGTATAGGACATAAGTGGATAGTAAAGTGGGTGGAAAACTGAATTCAGAGGATCAACAGTGAAAAGTCCAACTGGTGGTCAACTAATAATGGTGTCTCTCAGGGTTCACTAACAAGATCAGTACCATTCAGCAGCTTTGTTAACAGCTTCAATGAAGAGATAGCATGCACCCGCAATGAGCTTGCTGAAGATACCAATCTGGGAGGATCTGCTGGTATACTGGAGTATAGGGCTGCTACCCGGGGTGACTTCAACAAGCTGGAGAAATGGACCAATAGAAAAGTCCTGAAGATCACCAAATGTAAATGCAAAGTCTTGCACCAGGAAAAGAAGAACCTCAGGCTGGGCACTGACTGGCTGGAAAGCCCCTTTTCCGAAAAAGACCTGGGTTCAACAACAAATTGAATGAGTCAGGAATGTGACCTTGCAGTAAAGAAGGCTGACCACACCATGGGCAGAACTATCAAGAATGCATCTAGCAGGTCAAAGGACGTTATTATTGCCTTCTAGCACTTGTGAGATTGCATTTGGAGTGATGAGTCTGCCTTTGGAGTACCCATTTTAAGACAGACATTGGCATACCAGAGGGAGTACAGCAGGAGGCCACCAAGATCAGGAGCTGAAGCACATGGTGTATAAGAAGATGAAGAAACTTGGCCTGTTCAGCTTTAAGAAGAGAAAGCTAAGAGGGAGATCTTATTATTGTCTTCAAACATCTAATGAAAGGGCATGAAGAACAGGCAGTTAAAGTTTTCTCAGAGTCTCACATCAGAAGAACGAGAGGCAACAGACAGGTGGGAGCATCGAAAATTCTCAGTATTAGAAAAAAGGGGTGGTTGTCCTATAACATTGATCAGACACAGGCCTGCATTGCTTAGAGAGACTGCGGAATATCTGATCTTGGGAGATACTCAGAATTTAACTAGAAAAGGTCCTAAACAACATTCTTTAACTGTACGGACTTTGAGCAGAACTTTAAATTAGATGTCTTCTAGAGGTACCTTCTGAGTTTTAGAGAGTGAAAATTTACATTTGCTGGTCCTACATGTGAAAACTTGTAGCAGTGGGAAAAGAGGGATATTTCTTCTCCTCAGAACATGAGAGATAATTGTAAAGATGGTGAGAAGTTGTCTTCAGAGATGGGGTTTTAGAAAAGCCAGGACAATGAAGCTTATTGTATCAAAAGAGCGCTGACTGTTGCTGTGAACAGGAACCAGTTTCTGCTGTGTTGAAACAACATATTTACGAGCTGTAAGAGACCCAGTGGGGTACAGGATATTTTGGTTTTGCTTTAAGTTTCCTTTAAAAAGTTGCCTGTGAAAATCACACCTCTTAAACATATTACTGAACTGCATTCTTACAACTATTTCAGTGGGATGCTCTTGGCATCTATAATTACTGCAAATATTCTGAGGGCATGTCTGTCTTACATAAAGCAGTACCATGCCTACACAACTGACCTACTGTTTGATGTGCTAGCTTCAACAACAAGTAGTCCACACGTAATTCCATATTCACATCACAGATCTGTTTCAAGATAGTTGTACAACACTGTGTTAGACAGTGAGATATATTCTAAGGAAGGTTACTTAATTTAGTCGATGTGGAAGAAGATATGGAGAATGTGCTATCCGAACTGACTCCTTGGGAAATGTACTAACCAAATATCTTTTTTTTTTTGTTCCCCTTTTCCTTTTCCTTTTCCTTTTCCTTTTCCTTTTCCTTTTCCTTTTCCTTTTCCTTTTTTTTTCTTTTTCTTTTTTTTTTTTTTGTCTTTTTTTTTCTGATATTACAATCTCTCAAAAATCTATAAATTATTTGAATTCGGGTGCCATTTCATGCAACAGCAAATAATATTTTTGGAAGCGAGAGTAGGGACAGTTTGGAAAACTTATAATTATTGATAAAATACTCCTACCTAGAATGTGAATTGAACAAACAGATGCAAAATGTAAGTGAAGTATTTTAATCATTGCTTTTGAAAGTCCAACCAACATAGAAGTCAATAAGTTTTTACTTTAAAGAACTTTTTACTCATTTATTAAGGGCCTGCAACAATGAAGATTTACCCAATGCAATTGATTATTTTATTTAAAAAGTAAAAAAAATATCACTGAATTGATTTACATAAAAAAACCCCAAACAAACAACAATTTATGGTTTCAAAAGTTATATTTAGAAATTTAGACTATATCATGATGGAGGACATTCCTTCATGCAAGTTCAGCAGGTATCTTTAATTGGACATTAAAATTTTTATTTCCTGGAATATGTTAATTTTTCTCCTGAAGTTGTTTCTTGATAAAGCTCAGAAAGTGATCTTAGCTTGTCCATTATATAATTCAGACATTGAAATTTTAATCATATTTGTATATTTATATGACATTAGCTTACAGGGAAAATGTTTAGTAGTGTGGATCATTTTTCATTAAAGCACTCAGAATGTATTTTTAAGTGTCCTTGTTTCTATGGCAAAGAACTGGCAGATTACCAGTGAAAAAAATGGCAGAGTATAATAAAATAAATAAAAATCATCTTCCTATAGAGAACCTTTTGACTTTTCTCTTGCTACTTTGATCTTCACTTTATAAATTATTTTCTTAAGTAGGACAGGTTTTTACACTGTTATTATAGGTTATTTTTGACACAGAAACTGTTTTAATTAAAGGTAATTAAAAAATAAAACTGTCATAACTGTCTTTGCAATTTTAAAACCATCACTAAAATTGGGTCATGCCTTCAGTGACATACGAGTCTTGGATAGTGTAAGTACTCAGCTGAGATCACCTGGAGCCAGTTTTAATCCTTATGTTAGAACTGGCAAGGAAGGTAAAGCCAGGTTGAATTTGGAAGACGTCACCAATTTAGAACGGTTTTCTGGTATGTTTGAAAGAGAATTTTAAACCACCCCTTACCATCACAGAGAAAGCATTTACCTGCTTATATCCATTTTTGATCATTTTATGGTTTCTAAGTTTAACTATGATATCATTGCTTGCCATTACATTTCTGTAAGGCATTTGGTACTGTTCTCCACAACATTCTTGCCTTATGAGTTTGACAGATGGACTGTTATGTGGATAAGCAATGAGCTGGATGTCTGCATCCATAGGGTTATAGTCAATGGCTCAATGTCAAAGTGGAAACCAGTAATGAGTGGTGTCCTGCAAGGGTCTATACTGGGACTAATACTATTCAATATCTTCCTCAGTGATATAGACAGTCAGATTGAATGCACCCTCATCAAGTTTGCAGAAGATATCAAGTGATTGGCTTGAGGCTGGGCCTGTGCAAACCCTGTGAAGTTCAACAAGGCCAGGTGCAAAGTCCTGCACCTTGGTCAGGGCAATCATCAGTATCAGTACAGACTGGGAGATGAATGGAAAATTCTTCTGGTTTTGGAAAAGGAACACTTAAGTAAAACTTATTTCTTCATTAGAAAGGACAATTTTCTGATTATTTATTTTTAACAGTCTGTTTTGAGTAGTACTAATTATACCGAAAAATTTCAAGTTAGAATTGCAGAACTTTGGAGAGGCACATAATCAATTTTGTTGTTCTTTTACCATTTTGTTACCATTGAACAGGCACCTAGTGAGACCTCTTAGGTATATCACATAGTCACACAGGGCTCACAGGAGTAAGAGAAGACTTACAGCAGATTCGTACCTGTCTGACTAGCAAGTAGACATCTAGGAGACTGCCACCTAGTGCGTAAAGCTACTCTAGATAACTACAGTCAGGCAGCTGACCTCCACCCTCCTTCTTCTATACCTTCTATCTTATTTTAGGTGTGATATTCTTAGACGTTTTCCCTAGTTCTTTCAACTATTACCATTAGTCAACGCAGTTCGAATACCTGAGCTGAGGGATTCAGTTGCAGAGTGTCATGGTTTAACCCCACCGGGCAAATGAGCACCATGCAGCTGCTCACTCACTCTTCCCTGGTGGGATGGTGTAGGGAATCAGAAAAGCAAAAGTGAAAAAACTTGTGGGTTGAGACAAAGAGAGTTCAATAAATAAAGCAAAGGCCGCACACACAAGCAAAGCAAAGCAAGGTATTCACTCACCACTTCCCATCAGCAAGCAGGTGTTCAGTCGTCTCCAGGAAAGCAAGGCTCCACCACGCATAATGGTTACTTGGGAAGACAACATGTTTTTGTTCATATTAGTTTGAAAAACCTGTAAAGTGAGGTAATGTCTTTCTATAAAACACCCTGTATCCTGTTGTTGCTGACAGAGCAAACATTTCTAACACAACGGTAGGACACGAGACTTTAGATTTTGTGTTTAACTGAAAGATACAATTGAGATAACTTGGGGTGTGAATGCAAACTACAAGATAAATTTACAGCAGCTTACATGGCAGAGAACATCTCCTTTTGATGCAATATATGCTGATATCATAAGGAAATAAATCCTATCATTTGTTACAGTGGAAAAAGAACTGCACTCCAAATAAACCATATATAAGGCTGAAAGATACACCTGGAAACTGGATCTTAATTTGGCTCTCAAGCTCTGAAACCTCTCAAGGGCAGAATAGCATTCATCACATGCAGCAGAGGAAAAATAATTGGGAAGACAAATGTAAGTGCAAGTTAATTGCCTTCTTCACTAAACACTTGGGGATTCTATGTATTCCTTACGTATTTTCTTTCAATAATCTTTGGATAAAACACAGAAAAAATACCAGGACGAGAAACCTAGCACTCCCTGTTATAGAGCTACACCACTTGTCTCTTCTTCTTTTCTCTCCTTCCCTTCCTTCTTCTGTGTTCTACCCCCTTTAAGTCCCTTGCTATAGGATATTATCCTTCTTATCAGTATTCTGGTTTTATCCTCTCAGTTTAAGAAACTTTTTCAACCTGACTTTCCCACTTTCTGGCCAAGCAATGTCAGCTAGCTATAAGCTTAATGCAAAAATTAATTTACAGTCTGTGACTAAGTATGCTTATGACTGTTGTGTATCATACTGAACTCAGGGTTCGTGTGTGTTGGCACACTCTTTACATGTCTGTTATATCCATTTCCTTAGGGAAAGCGGTCAGGAGAATAAAATCTTGAATGAATGTTGTGGTGGGTTGACCTTAGCTTGCAGACACCCCTCCTCAATGGGATAAGAGGGAGAAAATGAGATGAAAAAGCTTTAAGGTTGAGATAAAGACAGAGAGATCACTTGCTCATTACCATCAGAGAAAAAACAGATAGGACTTGGGGAAAATTAATTTAATTTATTGCCAATTAAAATAAATTTGGATAGTGAGAAAGACAAAAATTAAAATAACACCTTTCCTCCCTACACACATTTTTCAGGCTCAGTTTCCTCATTCCTCACTTCTTAACTTCTTCCCTCCTCCCCACTGAGTAGCTCAAGGGGGATGGGGAACTGGGGGTTGTGATCAGTTCATAATAATTATCTCTGCTTCTCATTCTTCCTCACACTTTTCCCCTGTTCCAGTGTGGGTCCTCTCCACGGGCTACAGTCCTTCAAAAACTACCCCAGTGTGGGTCTTCTGACAGGCTGCAGAATAAACCTGTTCCAGCATGAGGTCTCCATGGGTTGCAACTCTTTCAGGAAATCTCCACCTGCTCCGGTGTGGGGTCTTCCACTGGATGCAGTGTGGATATCTGCTCTTGGTCTGGTCCTCTCCATGGGTTACAGAGAGATATTTGCCCCTCTATGGTCTCTTCTGTAATCTACAGGGGAATCTTTGCTCTGCTGCCTGGAGCACGTCCTCCTCCTCCTACTCTGACCTTGCTGTTTCTCACACTTTTTTCCTCACTCTTCAGTGCTGTGTGGCATTTTGCCTTTTCTTAACTACATTTTCCCTGAGTTGCCACTACCTTGGCTGAGGCTCTCATCTGTGCCCTGTGGTGGGTCCGTTGGAGCCATCTGGAAATGGCTGTGTCCAGCATGGAGCAGCCATTGGCCTCTCCTCACAGAGACCACCCCTGTAGCTCCCATTCACAACACCTGGACACCTGCACCCAGTCCAGATGTACTTGGAGGTAACTGCCAGTTTCTTCGGCTCTTGGGCACACACAGCTGCAGGTCTTTAAGAAACTTTAGCAGCACCACATAAGGCAGCAAGGGCTCCTTAGGCACCTAAGATGTTAGTCATATAGTATGTGGATTTTGTTCTTACGTGCAGGTGCTAAGTGTTTCTTGCGGATTTGAGGTTTAATCCATAAATCTCTATGCTCTTAACAATTGGTACCTCACTTTGGGGACCAGGTGAAGGTAAAGAAATTTCAAACACCAGCAGAATCCTAAATTCATCATCAAAAATTATGTCAGCTTCCTGAATCCCAGTCTTTGGGTTCCCCAGTGTACAGATAATAAAATGATGGACATTTCAGAAATCCTAACTGGCAGACATACAGTGGTTTGGGAAATAAGATTTTCAGTTTTCACTGCTTCAAATGTATGAAGTAATCAGCTTATTCCTTCTGAAAAAAAACCAAATGTATCACATATGCAAGTGATTTATCCTTTGAACCAAAGACCTGATACTGTTTTCGACAGCAACACTTTTACAACAATGCAATTCTGAATTCACATCTTAGTTTGATTTGCCCCAACCTGAGAAGACTGTACGTCTCTAGATGTTCTATAGAATATGTTATTCTGCTTAGTAGTCTCCATATGTCACAGAAAAGTACGAAGATTTCTTTTGCTCTGCCTTAGATGCTCATAGTGAATTGTAGGAAATGTTTGTTTCAACGCAGTAAGTATCTTTCTAAAGACTAAAGTAAAACTCAGTCTATCGTTGCCTGTTTTGACATTTAGAGTACATTGAGACACTTCGTAGGGGCTTTTCTGTACAGATAGATACAGATATCATTATGCAGTATTTCCAGATGCTTAAGGAACTGATTCTCTATGAAGCAGATCCCTACCTACTTATTCCTCCCCTCTGCCTTGCCAGTGTTCAGATTTAGACTTCCTTTTATGCTACTATTCACTTTTTGCAAGGCAACACAACTTAACTTGCAAAACAAGCTATTCGCCCCAAAATGACAGCCCAATAACTCCTAAAACTGGAGCTGATAAAAAGATGGGTAGTTCTGGAGGTGAATGTGTTTTCTCCACAATGTTTTTTTTTTTTTTTATGAACAACTTAAATTTAAGTCTGCACTTTCTGCAAGTATCAGCTATAACTTTTTCTTCTAAAAAATAGCTGACAAATTAGCAGTTAAAGTGTCATATACTTCAGAGCACACATGGCAGTTATTAAAATTCATAAGAACTTCGCAGTGGTCACAGATCGTGTGTCTTTCATCTATGCAGTGCTCTGTACAATTTTCATCAGACACTAAGAGAAGCATTTCTTCACTCCTCTCCACTCAGAGCATATGCTTTCTACCTAAATTCTGGAAAGTGCTCGTGTATGGGCTGCTGTGACGCATTGTAAAGTTCAGTGGGGATGTGAGGCACGAATTGCAGTCATGGCATGATCTGAGTTCCTAATGAACTAGCAGGAACAGACTGTATGCTTATCAATGTGTAATGTTTTCTCTATCTGGCTTAATCAATTTGTGTGTTAATGTTCCTTGCTGACCCGTCAACCTAGCATCTGCCTGGTGCTCTCACCTTCCATTGTAATAATCTAATCTAGAAGTACAAAAGCATAAAAAGCTGGTGAAAACCTTATAAAAAATGAATCTGTAATAGATTTTTACATAATACTGAAGTAAAATAGAAATAACTGAGAGATCAGTTTATGTTTTTTTGTTTGTAAAAAACTGTTTACTCAGTTTACATAAGTAAAAAGATACCATATTTAGTAATTTGCAGTATTATACTATTGCTGATACCTCCTTTGGTGGTTTGTATATCTGCTAACATTAGCTCTGTCTGGTGTCATGTGGGTAATAGACTAATAATTTTTTTTTTTATTTTCACTGGACTTTTTATAACATGATAAGCTTATCTCAGAAAGGAATAACTTATTGCCTAGTTTCAGCTATGGCAAGGTAAATTTTGACACAGGGCCCACAGTGCTGCAGCTGTGTTGTGTTCAGCCAAAGCTGTACTTCTGCAAAATATTAATTTCTCCTTTGAAAGTTGTAGGAAAAGCAGATGCCAGTATTTCTCTCAGGTTTTTTTTTTCCCATTGTTTGTAGCTTATGACTGATGATTCTGTCATACTTTTTGCCTACCTGGAAATATTTGAGTGAGCGTATTTTATCAGCAAGGATACCAATACTTCAAAACCGCCAGTGAATCCTTTAAAAAAGGAAGTTTTCTACTGATTCCTGAAGACTCCATTAGTAACATTCTTATTCTGTATGGTCTCATTATTTTTGTTGGAGTTTCTGTTGGTCTCTCTCAATTTGAGAGTGACGTCAATTTGAGATGTTATATCAAATGACATGAATACATTCAGCCTATTTCCAAGTACTGAAGAAAAACAGAATTGTTTCTTCCTTCCTTTGCCTTACCTTGCATTGCCGTGCCTTGCCTTGCCTTGCCTTGCTTTCCCTTTCCTCTTTCTCTCCACCTTCCTCTTCAACTTAACTTCTTTCTTTCCTTCTTTCCTTCTTTTCAATAACGTTTTAGTGTCCATCTAGTAATGTTCTTGTGCTGTTTGGGGGCATTAAGATATTTTTAGTCCTAAAATATTTAGAAAAAATCTTCTTATATTTAGTTCTGCCTACCGCGGTTTCTAGTTCATAAACTTTTTTTTTTTCCCCCACACAATCTATTGCATGATTCTTAATTCTTAATTGATATTTAGTTTTCCTCCTAGCACTTTACAATTGACACAGCACTGGATTTTAGTGAAATTAGCATGTATATGCTCTATTTTCTATTAAAATTAATTTGTATTCCTTTTTCCTACAAAAGAGAAAAAGATAAGGCATATTGAAAGAGGATTCACAGCCATCATTTTAATATAAATTTGTGAACAAACTTGTAAAAAAAAAAAAACCAATGGGTGAATGAATAAATCCACTTTATAAAAAAACAACAAACAAACCAACCCAAAACCACACAAAATGAATCCCTATATTGGATTACCCTGTTGCAAACTGTGGAATAAATAAGTGATGGTGTGGTTTTAATTTGCTTCATAAGCAAGAAACTATGACAGGAAAATAGACAATTATCAACAAGGAACTCTTTTTTCTCCCCCCCACCCCCCGCCAAAATGTTCATATATTTTTCCTAAATATGAACACTACTTTAAAAGTTATAAAGGTTTGTCTTTGCAGAACTTCACAGTTAAATACAGGGAAATTGGGCCAAATGCATAATGTCTATTAATTTTTCTCTGAACCCTTACTGGACATTTACAAAGAGCAAGCAATTAAGGCTGAGTTAGAGGGAACAAAATATGCGATAAGTTACGGCTAAAAAGATTTGACCCCCTTCTATACAAATACAAAAGCTAGCTGAGGACAAAACGTTACCAGTCAACCTAGAAGAAAGCTTTTATGGTTATCTAAAGATAAAGACTTAAAGAAACCCACAGCAATTATTTTTTAAGCAAACTGAAGCACTGTACTGTCAAAGAGGTCAATACTGCTAAAGCCTAGCATTAATTTGCATAATTTTACTGATGCTGGCAATCACTAACAAAGGAAATTTTCATGTAAGTTTTACATTATGTCTGTGAGTATATAATTCGCATAACCTAAATGTCCCCTTTTTTAGATACCCTTATAGCTACAACTATTAGATAGATAATACAAAATATTTATATATTAGACATTTCAGATTGTTTTAAGAAACAGTTATAAAATTATACTCCTCCTAGAATTGTTGAACTGTTTTGTGCTCTAATACCAGCCATAAATTAAAATAAGCACAGAAACATCACTGAGAGAAAGTTTATTTATCATCTTCCAAGACTCACAGAAAAACTAACATTGGAAAGGACCTCTGTAAGACATCTAGACCAAACTCCTGCTTGGAGCATGACTGTATTGAATTACTCAAGATTGCTCAAAGCCATGCCTTTTTCAGTTCTGAAGATTTCTGGGTAACCTTCACTTAGAGGTTTGTTGGTGGGGTTTTTTTTCCCTTTTGTTTTACTTAGATGTATATCGCAATTTCCCTTGTCTCAACTATGGCCATTGTCTCTTGTCCTTTTACGGTGTACCTCTGGGTCAGTATCTTTATGAATTAGACTTCTTTTTCCTTGCTAGCCTACGTTCATGTGTGTCCAGGTGCTTGAGACAGGCCACTGTCATGCTGCTTTCTCATGGTTAGTAAAAGATTCTTTCCTGTGGTCCTCTTCTGTATTTGCTTGTGGTCCTCACATGTATTCTCCCCTAATTCCTATTTCTTTGCTTACCCATGGTGTTTTCATCATGCAGTGAACCTAATGTCATCACCTACCATTCCAAAGCATAAAGTAGAATCTCACAGTAATACAAAATAAGCCCTGCGAGTCTATGGACAATTGACCACCTATTAAATATTTTGTCTAAAGTTCAAAATACTATTTTAAGTAGCACATATGTGTACACATTTAAGAAAAACACAGAAAACACACTGACACCTGAATGTTGACTAAGACTTATGAGAGGACAGAGGAGATGAGAAGATCTATCCATTTCAGTCTAAGAATTCAGAGAAAACAAGTTATTAAAAAAAAAAAAAAAGGGGGGGGGATAAAAAGCAAGACAGATTTTGCAGATCAGTTGCCTTTTCTGAGGAGGACAGAAATTTCTGAGTAAAGGTTCAAGTTATTCTTGTCATATTTATTTGCATATAAAATAATTTGGTAAGCACTTTCACGTGAAGGAGGTATCAAGTGGTACCAGAACAATAGAAACTACACCTTAGACGCAACCTAAACGACACTCATGCATCCTCTCACAGGAAAATATTCTAAAATTCTGTGATGTTGGTAACACTGTATTTACCTCTTGAGTATTTCCTAAACATTAAGAATAGTGAGTGATTCTTCTTCCTTAAAATCAACGCGAAAACCTTTTTAAAATGTAATCTCCTGTGCAATGAAATGAATAGTACGTTAACGGATAGAGGAGCTGGAAATATAGTCCATGAATTTCATTTCAGTAGTAAAAGCCTTTTTGAATATATTGCAAGTAATCGTCTTAACTCATGTAACCACTTGTTAGGAATGCAGTTTGTGGGTAGCATTAATAATATGAATAGCCAAACCAGTCTTTGATATACAGGCATTCAAACTTCCTGCTTTACTGTACCTAGTTAAACAAGAATATTATTTATAAAGCCACTCTTTATCAACTAGAGTTTCATTTACTATTTTAAAGCACAAAAATTAGATCTCTCTCAACTGTGTAGTTACTATCTATTAGTCTTTAGACTACCTTGAATTATGGCAAAGCTAAATAGTGACAGTTTTGCTCTTTATTGTTGGAAGTACAGTAAAATAACTGTTTTTTTGGTATTGAAAGGAACCAAGTATTTTCATCTAGCATAGAAGAATTCAGTAATTCCAGTTAGCAAAATACAATTTCTTGTATTTTAGCATATAGCTATATATGTATCAAAATTTCTTATATTTTAAATGGGAAATGTTTGCAAAAAGGAAGAAAAAACCCCACTAAGTTTAGAAAAATCAAACACAACAAACTTTATTTCTGATTCCTAATGCAAGTAAGGTTCACAATTTGCCCTATTTTAAAGGGTTTTTTTGATCAGGATATTATTTTACTGACATCGCCAAAGTGAACAGTGATTCACAAACAATAAATGTTGCAAAATCTTGTACTTATTTACCTAAACTTTCATGATTACATGAACGTGTCTTGATGTTTTTCTTTAAATTGCTACTGAAGTCGGCAAAATTGTAACCGTCAGTTGGTTTTTAGAATCAGACACAATTTATAGAGAAATGCATCCCTGTCTTTTTTGCAGTCAAAATCTTTTGCTTGCCTTACTAGTAGATCTTGTCCACCTGTGAAAGAGATGAGACATAAACCAATTCATTAGATCAAATATGACTAAAATATAAGAAACAGTCTTCATTTTAGAGACGTGTAGACTACCACACTATCTGCATGCTTTTCCTATATTTTAGTTTGAGGAAAAACTAACACAAAAATGTCTCCAGTGGTATCTGTTGACTTTCCTTGATGCCTCTTTAGGCATCAGGCAGGAGGCTGATACAAGAACAGCATCTATTGGTTTTTTTTGAACCACTATTTCTCACACATATTTCTATAAAGGTTAGTCTCCTTGTGACCCCATTCTGAAAAATAGGTACAATATCTGGGAAATGGCTTCCTCTCAGATTATACTGCAAGCTTAATATTGTCAGGTTTTCTTCTCTTGTAAATTCTTCAGAGAGATACTGCTGTTATGTGCAAGTGTGAGAAAGTTCCACGCTATCCAGAGGTAATATAACCAGTGTTTTCACCAAATTACAGAAGATGATTTCTCTGTTCTTCTGAAGTCTATTTGAAAATAGTATTAAAAATTATTTAATCCTATTATTCCATTAGCAAGAAAAAAAACAAAAAAAACCCAAAAAACACAAAAGCCACCAACTCTTCTCCCCAGTTTTTTACCCACAAAAAAATGTAATTTAGTTGTGGAGGAAATTAACAACTCTTAAACAACAAAGGAAGCTTAGAAACTTACTGCATATTTTTCATTACTTTAAGAGAGATGGAATAGGTTAAAGCACATCAAAACAATGAATTGATCTTTTATGGCAACAGACAAATTGTTGTCTTACCTCTGTGATGAATGTTCTCCCTTAATTCTATTTTCAATTCTGACTTAATCAGGGAGGCATATCAACTGTTTCTGCAATGAGAAAATGTCCACTTTCAACATCCCCATCACATCATGATGTGGCCTCATAGAACCCTCCCTTAGATGAGCAGGATCCTATACAGTTACTTCACATCGTGCTGCTCCTACATGGAGTCACCACCCTTCCATGTTGAACCCTTCTCAGTTCAGAAGGCTGAATTCAAAAGAGGGCAAGATAACAAATAGAAATGAGATGCAAGCCTAACAAGTTTTCAGAAGACTGTCTTTTCTATGACTAGCTAGATAAAAGCTCGCCTACTTGTAATGTCATGAAATGCAGAGAGTCTATAACTGTTATGAGGACTTTTAGACCCCATGATACTGACACCATGGTATTCTTGTCCCTGAGCTTTGCTTATCAACCAAGCAAGGATCCAGTTATTTGTTATGGAGGTCAACAGTGCAAGGGTGAGATCTTGTTCCATTTTCCATACCAGCAATACAATGTTCTCATTTTCCTTTTAAGTTTATGATTTAAATAACAATGTATGTATAGCAAATAAGGAGAGTTATATTTTTGAATGCTAGGTGTCTACTGAGAACTTGAAAAATGTTGTAAAAAACAGTAAAAAAAATAAACCTTTCATGTTGCTATATCAATGCTGTGTTTAAGTCACCTTTAATATTTTTAAAGGCTTATACTCACCCAATTCCTCCCCCCAGAAAAAGGCATTACAGAAACAATCAGTATTTGGAGGGAGTAGGATGACTGCCTTCAATATTTGTGAATAACATCTTCTAGAACAAGAAGTCTCAGAGTGAAGCTATTCAATTAGGGCTGCATCCGAATCTCAGACTCTCAGTAAAATGCTGTATGTGCAAAGTTTATGCATTTTTAATAGACTGATCATTAATATTTCAAACCTGTTTCATTATTGTGCTGCATAAATATGGCTATAGTATTTGATAAACATTGAGTCTTGTTTAATTGATGATTTTACAGTAATTGGACCAAATATGTCTGTTTTCCTTGGCTTTGTTATTTGCCTTGCCACTGAAAGGGAAAAGGTTATTCACATGGCTGAAGTTGAGGCCCTTGCAAATGCCTTCCTCTTTCCATTAACTGTATGACATTTTACTGTAAGCATTTTTCTCTATATCCACTTAGATGTTTAAATGTGGTCTAATGCAGACTGTATGAATATGTGTCCCCAAAATGTATGCAGCCCTTCCACACATTAGTTAATGTCACTCCCATTTTGGGATAATTGCACAGACTGCTTACAGGCTCAACAGCATCTTAAGGGAGAGAGGGAAATAAATCAGATTTATTTCAAAGTTCTGACTTCATCTCTTTGCAAGGGTGTAAGCCTGGGGCTATTTCCAGAATAAACTTATTCTTTGTAGACTCAATTGCATAAATTTCTACTGTAGCAATGTAAGACCAAACTTTAATTCTGGCTATTGCAGCATGAAGTGTGACTAAGCAAAATGCACCCTGGAATTCCTGTTCCATTGTGAGTGATGACTATCACAAAACTAATTTGAACAGTTAGAATAAATGTTTTCAGGATGTGGGAATTAGCCTATCTTTTACTTTTTCTGGGTTTTGGCTGAGGCTTTTGAGATAGTGTCTAACACCAAAATATCTATAATCTCGTTTGGGACCTCTGCTAATAGCCGCTATTGCCTCATACAAATCATATGAGATTAACATTATGACTTAGCGAATATCTCTCTAAATGTTTGTACATTGCTTAATACACTCTAGCCAGGATTCCAATTCCTGCCTCTGAGTCACTGTAATAGAATGAATAAATAATAGCAATTCAAGGCACAAAGCCCCGACTTTCAGTTTCAACTGCTTCTACATTTCCTAACTCTAGTGATCTATAGTACCCAAGTTTTCTCCTAATGTTAGCAGCCTGACCAGAAAAGAATGTGACATAAGTATCACAGTGCCTGCTTTCATTACACTATGAGTGTTTTCTTGCATAACCAATAAAACAGTATAGTTCATAAAATGTTTAGATGAGCACTGAATTTTTGGAACCCTACGGTAATTCAACTACCAAAATCTTTCAAGTTCATCCATTACTGTTGGAGTTTGAGTAGTTTGGTTTGCAGGCTGTTGACTGCCTATATTAATAAAGACAAGTCATTAGTTACACTGCCTATATGAGGGATTTCCAGTTTAATCCATATGTATTCTCTGCATGAATGGTATTGACTTTGAAACAGACTATTCAGCTATGATTGGGGGCTGAGAGGTATTCTCTGAATGAAATAATAGAAACCCAACTGACTGGATTTAACCTACTGCAGATAAATTTATCCATTCTCGTCTTCACATTTTTCATGTCAACTTTCTTTTGAAGTTTCGAATACATATCTGAAGTGACTTTGGTGCTGGGGGTAGAAAACCTGGTTGGGCTGAGTACTTTGATCCCAGAGGTAGGGATCAAATGATCAAACTGACAACTATTCACTATGTATTTCTCCAATTTATTTAAAAAATTGAACAATATTTCAAAAACTGTGTTTGGGAATATGAATGCCTGAGTTTCATTTGCTTTCTATACCCTTCAGAACTTTTCAGAAAGGTCTGGAGTTAGCTGTATCTCTAAAGTTCAGAGTAACTATAGCGGGATACAGTTCCCCCAACTTATTTGTGAAGTCTTATGAATGTAGTCTGATGACCTAAATGAGAGCAGCAGTAATTGGGCAAAATAATTTCCAAACAATGAAAGGTCTTCAGGTCCTTTCTTTTAGACTAATCCTGTCCCAGTTCTAAAAGCTGCAAATGCTGGGTGTAAAAACAGTCCTGCCTTTATTCTTATATGGGATTTGAACTTCTACAGGCAACCCATCAAAAAAGTATCTGTGAGCTGTATGATTAAAAATGGCAATAAAGTCACTGCAGCAAATAAAGATCCTGTCCACAGAGGAACTGAAAAGTGGAAATAGATAATCTTAGAGAACAGAGAATTTAGAAACAAAGGAGGAAGGAGAGGGAGAGTATTTACTCTTCGAACAATTGGAGAGTGCAGGTTATGATTTGGATTGCACTGAGTTTCCACTGAATACATTTTATACCGTTAACAATAATAGTGTTGTCTATGACGTATAACTGGGGGAAACAGCTCTGTTATTGGTTAAAATACTATTTTTTTCATTAGGCTGTTGGGTTTTTTTTTAGTTTTGTTTTGCTTTGCTTGTTTTGTTGGTTTTTTTCCTCCTTTTTTGAGGGAAAGGATGATGGCCTTGCAAATGTTTTTGGACTCTCTTAGATTCCCAAGTAGGAAGAAGAGACCTTTAAAGGTCCTCTAGTCCAACCACCCCCACTGCAATAATCAGGGACATCTTCAACTAGATCAGGTTGCTCAGAGACTCGTCCAACCTAACCTTGAATGTTTCCAGGGATGGCGCATCCACCACCGCTCTAGGCAACCTGTTCCAGTGTTTCACCACCCTTACTGTAAAAAAATCTTCCTTATATCTAGTCTAAATCTTCCCTCTTTTAGTTTAAAACCATTACCCCTTGCTCTATCGCAACAGGCCCTGCTAAAAAATTTGTCCTCATCTTTCCTGCAGGCTCCCTTTCAAGAGAAAGCATGGGAAAATGGGCAAGTGCAATAGGATCTGAGCATCCTCTCCCAGCTTTGCCTTCATTTGTTGGACTTAAACAAGTCTGTCTGTCTTAGGGCTTTTCTACACAAATAGATGCAGGCAGAATCAAAATCACCTGCCCACAACTTCATTCTGTGCTGTCTGAGCTGTTTGCAGATGGGAAATATATTAGTGCAGCTAACACATGTTGTATCTTCCTGACTGATCAGTAGCTCTGCTCTGCGTAGCCTGATAAATACACAGAGTTCACGTGTCGGTGTCTACCTATCCATCTCCTCCCATTCAACAGGCTTTGGTTTCTCCCAGTTACTCCAGTAGAAATTGTTTGCACTACCTCAAGACTAACTTCATTGTCTCATGAACGTGAATGACCAGCCTTGTGCATGTTTAGGTGTTTAAAAACTCATTTTGAGAAGCCATAATACAAAAAATAAAAAATGATGTTCAGTGGAACTGGGGGGAAAAAATTAAATCGGATCTTTCAACTGTCATACTGATCTCATTTTTTATGTCAGTGCAGTATTTTCATTTGTTGCTTTAGTTGGGATTGCTTGTATTTCACATTGAAATAAGGAAAATTAGAATCAAGTCTTCTATTAAGGGAAGCTCAAGTAGAAATTGATTATTATTTTTTTTCAATTAACCTATTACTTAGGCAAATGTGGCCTTTGCAGAGCAAACACAAAGGGATTTGAAGAAAATCAAAAGACAGCAAACGTTGCCTATTCATGGGTATAATTTTAGAGTGATTTTCCAAACAGTTGGTGCAAGCTTGAACTTGCCTGGGAAGCAGGAGAGGAGAGTAATTTGCTATCTGTTTCTTTACACAGTATTTAGCTTTATACTGTTCACTAAACAGGGTAATTACAGCACCAATCTTTACAATACACACAGGCTGTAGGTATATTTTAGAAAATGTTTGTTTCAACGTTAATATTTATAATAGATATTAATGACCTCCAGTTAACAGGAAAACGTTTGGTTTTTGTTGGTGTTTTTTTGTTGTTGTTGTTTTGCTTTTTCCCCTTTTAAATCTAACCAGCATTTTTCAAAATGCATATGAGGAGGGCTCCCATGCACCTGGAATATTTCAAGCCTAGAAGACATTGCAAAACTCACATATTTTTGCTTTAAATAACTACCTATTAGGCATTATAAATTAAATGCAGAAAGTGAACATTAAGCTGATAGTTTTACTCCGCTAGGTATAATAGCAGAGCAAAAATTTGCTGCAATGCTTGTATGTGTGCATGTATTTCCTTCCTCTAGATGATACATTCCCTGAAGGGTCCCTGGGAAATTCCATCTTGCTGTGCTACAAATGAAATGTCCTCTTGTAGTATACTGCACCATACTTCAGCAGCAGCCATCTTCCCAATGTCCTTCAACATATAAAGGATTGCAGCAATGATGTGCCCGAGGGGAAACCTGGGAAGCTCTTGTTAAAATTCCATCGCCAAATTAAGTGGAAGCTTGGAGTGATTTTCCATCCTCTGGTGCAAATTGCAGGTTCATGCAGAATGTGAAACCATCTCTTCCAGAGATGAATTATTTCTAGAGCTTTAGTACAATTACCTTTGAAGAGCAAATATTTTGCCTGTTGGATAGAGCTGAACTGCATCAAAGGGCCGGTTAATAAACCTGTCTCCAGTCTTTCTTACATCGTCTTCATTTTCTTGATAATATAGCTGTTGGGTGTCATATATTTTTTGTGATATGATTGAAATTTGGCTAATTTTTTGTCAACTCTAATAATTTTGGTGATTAAAATAAATTTCAATTTAATTGATAAACTAGCTTTTGCATTCTTATAATATCTTTGAAATTCTGGCACATTCATTTTATCTTAGAAAATAAAAAAGAATTAATTATTTTGCAACATAAGATGGACCGGTTGTAATAGGTAAATTAAAAGGAGTTAATAACTTTCATTATGTCTTTTATATGAAAAATACAGTGCCTAATGGTTTTAGGGTTGGAGGGATTCTTTTGAGAGAAGGACAACAACTGTGACTATTTTTTCTAATCTTTAGTGCACTTAAATTTCAATTTATGAGGTACAATGTCATATATCCTATCAGGTTAATACAGACAGCACATTGATCTTCATAAAATATGCTTATTGAAATACCTTTTGCTTATTAAAAAAAAAAAAAAAAAAAAAGGGAAGAAGAAAGAAAGAAATAAAAAAGATCCCATTAATTCCTAGAAATACAAGGCTAGGGAAACATTATTTTTTAAGAGTTTTGGATAGTAATAAAATTAAGAAAAAAAAAGCTTTAACATAACAATTGCCAAATTACACCTACTCTATTTTATAGAATGACTGTGGTCAGAAGCAGTCTCTGGAGATCATCTAACATAATGTCACTGCTCAGAGCAGCTTCAACCCGTGTGCAGTTGGGTCTTAATATCTCCAAGGATGGAGACTCCACAACCTGTCTGGACAACCTGTGCCAATGCTCATCACCCGCATAGTAAAAACAGTGGTCTCAGGTGGGATTTTCTGTGTTTTGGTTTGTGCCTATTGCCTCTTGTGCTGTGACTGGACACTACTGAGAAGAGTTTGGCTCCATCATCTTTGCAGCGCCCTCCCCCGTCAGATATTTAAACACCTAATATTCATTATTCCCTCTCCCCCTGAGAGCTTTCTGCAGGCTGAACAGTCCCAGCTCTCTCAGCTTCATCTCATATAAAAGATGTTCCAAGCCCTTAATCATTTTGGTGTCCATGTCTCCCTTCTACTGGTGAACCTAGAACTGGAACTCATATTCCAGTTGTGCCCCACTAGTCCTGGGTAGAGGAGAAGGATCACCTCCTTCAGCCTGCTGGCAGTGCTCTTCGTAATGCAGCCCAGAAGGAACTCTTTTCTGCAGGGCACGTTGGTGCCTCATAAGCATCTTAGTGTCCATCAGGAGCACAGGGCCTTCTCTGCAAACCTGCTTCCCATCCAGTTTGTCCCCATGCTGTACTGGTGCATGGGATTATTCTTCTCCAGGGGCAGGACTGGGTATTTCCAATTGTTGAATTTCATGAGATTCCTGTTGGCCCATTTTTCCAGTCTGTCAAGATCCCTCTGAATGGCAACCTGCCCGTTTGGTGTAACAGTCACTACTCAGAGTTTTATAGTGCCCGCAAACTTGCTGATTGTGCACTTTGGCATCTTGTCATCCAGGTCACTAATGAATATGTTAAACAGTGCTGGACACAGTATTGGCCCCTGGAACACATCACTAGTCACTGGCCTCCAGATGGAGTTCATGCTGATGATCACAACTGTCTGATCCCAGAAATTCAGACATAAGTTTTCAGTCCACCTCACTGTCCATTTGTCTAACCCATACTTTATCATTTGTCTATGAGGATTTTATGTGAGACAGCATCAAAACCCTTGCTAAAGTTGGAAAAAACAAACGATGCTCCCACTGTACTGGTTTTGGCTGGGATAGAGTTAATTTTCTTCACAACAGCCTGCATGGTGCTATGTTTTGGGTTTGTAACCAAAACATAATGATGCTACTGCTGAACAGTTCTTGCATAGTGTCAAGGCCTTCTCTGTTTCTTATTTTGCCCCTCCAGCAAGTAGTCTGGGGGGGTACACAAGAAGTTGGAGGGGGCAGCACACAGCTGGGACTGCTCACCCAAACTGACCAAAGAGATCTTTCATACTATATGATGTCATGCTCAGCAATAAAACTGGGAAGGTGGCGGGGGGAGAGAGCTTTTCCAAAATTGCCGTTGTTCAGGGACTTGCTGAGCATTGGCCTGCTGGTGATGAGCAATGGCTTTTGCATCACTTATTGAGGGTTTTTTTGTTGTTTTGGTTTTCTTTGACCCATGAGTTTTCTCTGTTTTGTCCTTCCAATTCTCTCCCACTGGAGGGCAGGGGTATGTGTGTGAGAGGGGCTGTGTGGTGCTTAGCTGCCTACGGGGATTAATCCACCACACACCCTCATTCAATGAGCAAGTCATTCTGCTGTAGAAAGCCATCAGTTTGGTCAGGTATGATTTCTCCTTTGTCAATCCATGCTGACTACTCCCAGTTGCTTTGTTCTTAATGTGTTTGGAAACTTTCTGAGGATTATTAGGATTATTTGCTCCATCATCTTCACAGGGATTCACTGCGGCTGATCAGTCTGTAATTCACTGGATTCTCTTTAGCTTCAGATCTCTAGATGCAGCTGCTGATTTCTTACCAATATTAAAGAAAGAATAATGAAAATAATACCTCAGGTTTAATCCTAGTAACAAACTGATCCCAATTTACTCTTTCCCTAGTCCCTTTGAACAACTCAGGGTTGGAATATCTCTTGATCCTTTTTGCTATAAGGAAAGTGTTTGGGTTAAAAGGATGAGCAGAAAAACACTCCCACCCCGCTCCTCCACAACCCAAGGATGAAAGAGACAGAAATTTGTTTTTTTAAATTTTCCTAATCAGATGAGTACTCCTTGCTGGCTGCAGCAGAGCAGAAGTCTCACAGAAATATGGGATGTGTTGTCATACCATCACAGAAGGTTTCACGCTACATTTGACTACATACTGAAGAGACATCTAGACATGAGAAGTGGTGAGTCTGTGATACGGAAAATCAGGCACTGCAGTGTCATTGTGGGGATGTTTAAATGAAGTGAGAGTGGAGGCTACAATTGATGTAATCAGGTTTAAGAGAAAATGACTTTGTTGTATTACCATGGCACAGAGAATCACAAAAAGAGTGGGCTGGAAGAATTCTAATGAGACTAATTATTTTGATAATGCACAAGGCAGGATTAATTATAGTTATGTTAATCCTGATGGTTTTACCTTACATATTTTAAAAGACTTCTACTGATGTATGTTCCACAGAAAAAAATAAATCTTCCAGAGAGCCTTTAGCAGATCTAGTTAGAGCAGGGGTATAGTAGTTTGTCTGGAATAAAATAGTAGGCCTTAGTAGTAGGAACAGTAGGAATGTTGGGATAAATAACTACGTCCTTGAATAAAAACACTGTCTGAATATCTTTTATACATACAATTTAAAGAACTACAAAAAATCCATCTGATGTCAATCAATACACTCTCGTTGACTTCAATAGAACTAAGTCAATTTACAGCAGCTGAGACTCTGGCTCTAAATTTCATAGTACAAATTCACCTTAAAACAGATATGAGAACTCTAAGGAGGCAAACAACCCACAAAATTAAATTGATCTGCAAAAGTGGGGTATTTCTCACCATAAATTAATTTGTTAACAGATACTGGCTTTTATCAAATAATTTCAAGAATCTCATTTAACAGTGAAAGAACTGAGGTGTCAGTCAATTGTAGTTTGTATGTCTTACCCTTCAGCATCCCCTGTGTAAATGGTTGAAGTACTTTTTCTGATGGAAAGCCTGCAAAATCCCCATAACAATAGCAGAACAAACAAATTAAACTGCAGTAAACCAGCATAAAGCAAATTTACTAGGATAATACGCAGGCAGTTCATCATCACAACTGTAGCAACATTTTAAGTAACAGGATGTCTGCTCCCTGGGCACACTGCAATTAGAATGAGTTCATAATAAATGTGTTCATTAAGCTGAATCTGCTTGCAACAAGGATGTAAAAAGAGCCAGCAGACAGACGACTTCAATGTAGTTGGTTTCCTTTGTTTATCTTTTCCTTTTCTTCTCTCTCTTTTGTAGTTGAAGGGAAGACAGTTTTCATTTATAGACACCCACTTTAGATGCTAAGTTACGGTCATTTTATTGATTTCTCCTACATGAGCTTCACATGGAAATTTGTGTTTCTCCTATTAAAGTTCATAGCTTATTCATTGGACTAGATTATGGAAACAGCATATGAGTTAACTGTAAGTATCTCCTGTTTGGTTTTTATGCTAGCTGCCTTTTTGTCAGAGAGGTGAGTGATGTTTTCTGCTAGTTGCATGATAGAATTTTATTACTTTGAGAATGAAAAACATGTCACAGGCATTTAAAATCTGTTTAGAGGACCTGATTAATCTAATAGGGCAGCAGATGAGCTATCCTTACTTTCTCTTTCTCTCCTTTCTTCTGCTGTATTTCCTCACTCGCTATTGGCTTTTATTATGGCAATTTGTCTAGATGTAGCAGAGCTGAAGGGGAATATGGAGGAAGAACTGCCTCTCTGTGTAGTTAATAGTTATGCTGTGACATGAATGGTTGTTTCAGGTTACAGATAGAGTGATGAAGCTAATACAGCTTCTAGCAATTGAACTCATTTGAACTTATTTTATTCTCACTGATGAATGATGTAAATCAGGAGTAGCTCTGGTTGCAAATATAAAACTGGTGGAGGTTTGCTGAAGATCAGGACCAGATGCTATCAAAATAATAAAACATAATATGGAGCGGTTTTTTCACACTTGCAAAGGAATCTGGCTATTTGTTATAAGCCTGTGCAAGCTGTAATTATTTAATAGTATTAACAGCCAAATCTTTGACTGGGTTAATTGTTAATGGTTGTACTTTCAAAACAATGCAGCTGTGATCTAACAAGAAATATGAAGTACTAAGTTTCTGAAAAATAATGCGGGAAACTATGTTCCTACATCAAAAGTTTCAAAAGTGACTGATACTGTACTCATTCTTGGATGTCTAAATTGAGACACGTTTAGACATGCATTAGACTTTCCTGTCATTTTGAAAGAATGTATCTGGATACCTTCATTTGGCCTTCTGAGAAAAGCTTGAGTGCATTATCTTCATAAATGACCTTTACTTCCAAAATACAAAATATGTCATAATTCTCATTGTCAGGAAAGGGGAGATGGAGGGGGGAAATCAAAGTGGGTCTGGATCTGATAAAGACTAGTGCACTTTGAGCAAATATTAAATATAGCTGATGTTCTGAAGTCCCAAGTTTCTGTCTTAAAGAAAAAAAGATATTTTGGTCAGCAGCTCCATAACACATAAAATTTGTGCGTAACTTGAACATTCGCTGAACCATTGCAGTTCTGTCACTGTGTGTGACCAGAGAAGCTTCACAGTCAGCATAAAATTCAGTGTACAGCCAGAATCTTAATATCTCCAGAACACACACCATGCAGGGTCACCTACACACACAATGCAGACATTGCTTTTAGGCTTGCATTTTTCCTGCACAGTAGGTGACCTTGAGTAGATGACAAAATACTGGGAGATGGGTTAATGGGAATTTGAATAGTTCTAAGAAAAGCAGCCTTTGAAACTGTACGTGTACTTTTTACCAGTGTTTCAGCTTCTAGGACATCCAAATCGTGCAGGAATTGCCTCTGAGTATGCTCCTAGCATTTATTTAAAATAGTTTAGTGGCCCTTGATCACACCTTTGAGATGTGACTATATGTGGATTATCCTTAAGGGAGGATTTCTTCTCTGCATCCCAGGTGGATGGAAACTATTGCTTACAGCCTTGACTATATTATTTTACACATCTTCGTGTTCAGTGTTTTCTGATGGTTCTAGGCTGGTTTCTTTCCCAACAACTCATTTTTTTAAACCATTGTTCTAATGAAGCAATCCTACATGCACTGTAGAAAAAACTCAGAAACCACATGTGGTTCTGAATTCCGCTTCAGTGACAACTTCCTTTACAGTCAGAATTTGATATATCTAACTTATGAAAAACCTATTCTTGTATGGGATAGGTGTAACCAGTCTTTGGATAGCGCAGCATGAAACCTGGAGTCTACAGTCAGGCTTACAGAGTCTTACTATTAGCGAGTGCAAAAAGCTAACATTTTTGACAAAGTCCAAATCAAATAGTGCACTGAACATAGAATCACATAGTCATAGAATTCTCTGGGTTGGAAGGGACCTTTAAGATCATAGAGTCCAACCATTAACCTAACACTGCCAAACCCACCACTAAACCATGTCCCTAAGCACCATGACTACCTGTCTTTTAAATACCTCCAGGGATGGTGATTCAACCACTTCACTGGGAAGCTTGCTCATATTGCAATAAGAAATACTGAGCCCTGGCTGAAATCTTAAATCATGTCCCTAGCTATGCCATGAGCTTATGTGAAGAATTGCTAGCCATTTGTGATTTATGTGAGAGAACATTTTCCTGAAGGCAGGTAACTATGTTGGGCTTTTTTCTTCCCAAAGCATTGGCTAGAACTTAAGTTAAAGTTTTGATTTCTTCTGTGACTGCAAGGCTCAACCATAGCTCCTGCTGTATTAAAGCAGGCACTAACCTCTGACTGCAGGCTGCTGTTTATGGGAAGACATTCCTCTCCTGTTGTGGAAGTTACCTCAGTTGGAATAAAGAAACCTACAGTTTCTTGGCTCTATTTACCACAGCACCTGTCTAACATTTCTGAATTTTGGTCTCTGCTCCAAGGCCTGTTTCCCTAAGTAAAGACATATATTGCATGTTAGTCACCTAGGCCATTACTGGAAAAAGCCTTTCAGCTTGTAACATACACTTGCCCAAACCTCTCAACCTTCACTCTTCTGAGTACACTGAAGAGGAACTTTAGGTTCAGAGAAAAATTCTATTGTTTGCTAAGTTATAAAGAGAACATTAAAAAAAAAAAAAAAAAGTTAGCACTCACCAGCTGCATTGTATAAGGAGTAGATAGGTAAAGAATATGTTCACATACATATATATATATGTATGTGTGTGTGTATATCTTAAAAAAAAAAAGAGGTTGGTTTTATGTAAAAATGTTTAGAATTTTGTGAACCGCTGCAATAAAAATTAAAGAACACTTCTAAAATTCTCTTTAACTATCCTAGGCTTTTATAGATTTTCTCCATCAATAGCTTTGGTATTACTAAATATAAAATAATCTAAAATCTGCCCACTCCATCTTATAAAGAACAAAAGCATCCATACAACCAATCACACCTCTAATTATTTAATATATCATTACAAAATTTTCTCTCCTAGTGTTCAGTTCTATAATAAAATTGTTTGGCTTTTCCCATGTGCTTTTGCATAATTAAATGTTTCTAATTATGGGCCAGATATCTGCCCCTTCACATCTGATAAAAGTAAGATAGGTGAGTATTATCTAACCCTGAGTAATCATTGTTTGGAATAAAATTGTAAAGTGGCTTTCTGCTCATTTGGAACATAACAGCTATTCTAACTTTTCATGCAGTCATTAGTAATTTGGAGATGGCTGCAAAAAGTAACAAGTATAATACTAACCTTGACCAAATTTCTATATTCCAGTGCCTTTTCTTTCACCGTGGGAGCCAGTCCACTACCTTAGACATCTATTACACTTATGTTTTTAGCAGTCTATTTGAACAATCTTTTCTAAAGTGAATGCAGGACTTAGCTGCCGACACCTAGGTATATGCATGTAGAGTATCCAAGGCATCCATCCCCACAAGGCAGGCAAATACATCACTCCTGTGCACTCCTGTCCTCCTACAGAGCACTGTTCTGGGAGATCTATGCTCTTGTGAAACAGTACCTGGAGATCAGGTGTGATAGAATACAGCATCTAAAACATCACAAAGAGTCCATGTGTCAGCGTATTAGCAACTGAATCTTGCCATAAATGTCTCAAAAGACTGTTGAAAGTCAATAAAGGCTTTCAGAGGGTTATATACACCATCAAAATGTAAATATTTATAACAGACTATTGGGACTAGTTCAAAAACATGCTTACATGTGAGATGACTGCTGTAGGAAAAAAAAAACTGTCAAAAGTTAGAAGGGACAGAGAGGACTTACTTAAAATTTGAGGAAACATGAAGAACTATCTGTGCTAATATAGGTTATACTTCTTGAACTTTTGGGAATGGAACAGAAGATCTGTGATTCTTGCAAATCCTCTGTTGTCAGAGCAAATCTATGTGTGTCCTTCCTCCTGCTACTACAAGAGAACTACTCTCTATTAGTCCTATCTCTCTGCACTTAAATTTTAGAGGTCTGTGGAGGAGATCTAACAGTTCCAGTTGTGAATGAGTTGCAGATTACAACACAATTGAATGTGATTAAAATGGCAGGAAAGTGTTCAACTAGTAAAAATCCACTAGGAAAAATGTTAGCTGTGTCTTCATATGCATTGTTTGAACCAGATGCACTAAAGCAGTCTTTTCACTATACACTTAGTAATAAGAAAATAAAATAGCACACTGTTAGTTATTAGAAAAAAATCCTCTGAATTGTGCTATGATTTAAATTTATAGAAAAATGATACAATATCGTACAATTAAAGAATGAACTATAATCACTATGCACAAGGGGACTAAATTCAACCTGGATGGATTACTTCTCATCTATCCTGACTTTTTCAATCAATGTGTTGACCCACTTTTTCCTTTTTATAGTTGCTTATATCACATACAACTATTTCCTTCTGGTTTTAGCTTGTTTCTTAAGAAGTGTATGAGATAAACGTAGAGTCTTAGGGTAGCTAAGCCCTGAATCTCAACTTCATTGAAGAGTTATTAGATCGGTTTGGTTGCGCACAGGTAGGCATCTAAGGCTGTATAAGTTTTACTACAGTCTCCTACCTTGCCTTCAGCTGCCAGTCTAGAAAGGCATGGATCTGTTGTAAAGCTCTTTTATATTAGATTGCTCTGTTTTGCCTTTGGGTATCTTACAGCTTCTGAGGTTACTTCTTTAGCAACTTCTTTGAACACATGGAGTGTGACTGGTTGCTGCACTATATCCTGTTTGTTTATGGAAGGCACCTCTCTAATAGTATTTGACACCCTTCTCAAAGTGTCTTGACATGTTCCCCAGGGAAATGTCCTGTGAAAAGAGTGGGGCAGAGAGGAAGGAGGAGATGTGTTTCCAAGTAGCCGCCAGAAGCAGAGAATGCAGAAAAAGAAAAGTGGCATGGCCTGGTGATCAGACTGAAAGCAAGAAAACCCCAGCCAAGCAAAGCAGAGGGAATAAAAGCTCCCATACCTGACAGAAGCCAAACTGATTCCTTTTGGTCACTCTTCATTGATAGCCATAGTGACAGTTATGAATGGCTAGAAGAAAATGATACAGGTCCAAGCAGTCCCTGGTCCCCTTTATGCAGCTTTCTGTCTTGTCTGGCCAGACCCTTCTCACTCATAGCTTCATTTCTTGGCCATGACCTGTCCTAGTCTGCATCCTCCAGCTCTTTCCGGTCTCTGAGGAACTCCTGATCAGAGGCCATGTGCTATCCTAGAGGACTCAATCCCACTGTGCATCTGGCAAGAGTGTCCTCCCCAGCTAAAGCGTGCTGGGCACACAGTATGCAGTGAACAGGGGTGATTCAGCCCCAGTCTGTGTGTTATATACAAACAGTATTTGTTTGTAGACACTACAAAGATCACTGGTCTCTCTCTTGGATGTTTTTGTTTCTTAAATAATCTGCAGGTATCCTTATTTTTACTTTTTGGGGGAGTAATAACTTCATAATTTATTGCTTTTACCTGACACCATGTAACCAAAACTTTTTAGGAGCATCGAACATTTAAGAAATAAGTATTATGGAAAATGGTAATTCTATCTTACTGTTTTTTGTTTGGGGGTGTTAGTTGGTTTTGGTTTTTTTTGGGGGGAGGATGGTGTTGTGTTTTTTTCCTTGAAAACTGTTTTGTTGAATGAGAAGAAATACTTTTTTTTTAATTTGCATCTCCTGTGTATTTCCATTTTTTATGAGGCTTTTAAGTTCTCCGTTCTTCCACTCATCAATGTTTTCTTCATTCAACTCTGCTAAAATAAAATAATAGGATCATAGCATGGTTAGAGTTGAAGGGACCTTAAAGATCATCCAGTTCCAACCCCCCTTCCCTGGGCAGGGACACCTTCCACTAGACCAGGTTGCTCAAAGCCCCATCCAACCTGGCCTTGAACACCTCCAGGGAAGGGGCATCCACAGCTTCCCTGGGCAACCTGTCCCAGTGTCTCACCACTCTCACAGTAAATAATTTCTTCCTGATACTTACTCTAAATCTACCCTCTTTCAGTTTAAAACTGTTACCCCTTGTCCTATAATACTCAATAGTCTCTCAAAGTCAAGGAATCTTAAAGGTTTCTCTAAGTGATTAAAGGTGTAGAAGATGAACTGTACATGAAAACTGGTTTCAGCCAGCTTTTGTGGGAAGTTTCTTAATAGCAGCACAGTTTTAAATATTTAAAAATTACCTAGGAAGTTATACTTTCTAGGTACTTAAATAAGAAGTATTAGGATGGTAAACTCCATATCACAGAAATTAACAGAAGTATGTAAGAATCAAAAAGCTATTGAGTAACCAGCCTTAAAGAACTGCTTAGACAAAAAGAAAATGTTGATCTAAGTGTAAAGGGGCCACAAACAAATTCGTGAATGGAAAGTTTCCTCACACAATGAGGTAAAGTTTTGGAACAATGTTTAAAGCAATAAATTCTTCCAAGAGGCAAACTACAAGTCCTGTCTTCCTATGGAGTTGTATGTTATTTCCCTATAAACCTCTCTGGTGCATAACTTTACAGAAACACAGAAAGCAAAATTGGATGATACTTCCAGTTTCTTTCCAATACCACATTACTCATCAAAATCCTAATTTCCCTTCCTTGTCCCTTAATTACTGGATTGTATGGAAGAAGCCTTTGGAAGCCTAAGTATTACCAGTTCCAACAAGTAAAAGATCTTTTGTTTGGCTTTTCTTATTTTGCTTTTATTTAAGGATAGTTTTTATTTACTTTGAGTTTAAAAGAGTTCAAACATGATGGGGATGCAAAACTGTTATTTCATCTAGAAACATGGAAGATTAGAAGGCCAATAATTGGAAACTCATTTTTATTACAGACACTGTAAGCTCCTTAGCACCTTGGTATTAATTTTATCTCTGTCAAGAGAAAATGCCTTGGTTACAATGTCTCTATTAAAATTCAAACCTCTGACCCTGTGAGCTTTCCAGAGTTCAGTTTTACTTTTTTTTTTTTGTAGAGCATTATGTGTTTTGTAAAGCTCTGTGGCTCTTAGTGAAGGTAGAAATATATATCTAAGCATTAATATTGTGAGTTCACGATATAGAACAGAATTTTCTGTATGCAAATATGTTAAATATTTGTTGGTTCCTATGCTTTGAAAATAACTACTGTTGCAGTAATTAACCTCCAGTCTCACCTACATGGCATACCTATACTTTCAAGATAATTGAGAATCCCATATATTTGTTTTTTTTTAAGGTGAGCTAATGATTTCTACCAATGTATGTAATTTATGTCAGTCTCCTTATTTATGATATTGTTATTACTGACTTTTCTAGATGAAGACTACCAGAGATGTATCTCAAAGATACAGAGATATTATAAGTACTGTAAAATACTATAAGTACTACTTTAAACTTAAGAACAATTTGTAAGCCTTTTTCTTGTTTTCATGAAATTTTTAAAATTATCATTTTTTGGATCAGAGAGAATCATGACAGGAGTTAACTTCTACAATTTGTTGTTATGAGTTGAAATAAAAAAGGGTCAGAGAAAACAACAATAAAAGTAATTTTTATTTAATTGGAATAAATAATGAGAATTTTTTTTTTCAGAAGTAAATAAAAGCATAAAACAATTGCAGAGTTCACTATGATGACTAAGTAACTGCTGCTTCCAGTAATAATATTGGATGCTGTCTCAGAAAGTACAGTTAAGTATTTCTAACAGTTTTCAAATTTTGCTGCTATTTATTAACTTTGAATAGTGTATGCTCTGTATGGGTCAATGTGATTGTGTCAGACTCACATGGGTCAGCCTTCTTCAGGTAAACCCAGACTGTTCTGTAATGCTAAATCACAGACAGAGGGGATGAAGATGAACAGTGGATCACTGATTGTCCACACCGCTTAACTGCGTAGCCTACTCCCTTAGTCAGCTTTGAACCCTTGCAACTATCTCATTTCAAAAAAAATATACTTTAGAAGGTGTTTTATTAAGGGCCTCTGTTGTTTCTCTGTATGAATTAAAACATACCTATAGATGTTGAAAGTTCAAGCACTTTCCATGCTTGAAAGTGAGTAGTCGTAAAATCTAAGAGCCTCCTCCGACACAATGGTTGTCTGCACCAATTATTGTCCTAGACAATTCCTGGGCAATTCCTTGGGGAATTAGAGTGTTTACGGGACCATTTATGAACACTGGTCTGCAGTGTGCATACCAACAGAAGTCTGAGACATCCCATGCCAGGTGACGTTGGTCCTCTGAACAGTTTTCAGGAATATTTAGTTTAGTAGCATAAAAACAGCCACTATGTCACAATAAGGTTGAATCTGGTAGCCCTCTCAAAAACATTCGGCAAATGATGATGATTCAATGCAATAATTTTAAGTATTAAATTACAATAGAGACAGAATAATTCTTCAAGAGCGCACCTTTCCCCCCCGCCACTTACATGTTCTAAACAGAAATGAGTAAATTTCGTTCTAAAAAATGTCTATAACTCAAATTAGCAAATCCTTCCACTATGTCTTGTTGTTCTCTGAATATACATTTCCCTCCCTACTCAGAGAACTCCATTCCAAAGAATATCATAGAGTAACATGGATAATGGAATGTAATTTTAAGATCAAATTATATCAAGCTTGTAAAATAGTTTGTAAACCTTTACAAACATTTTACATGGAACTCAAAAGTCTGTCAAAAGATTGTAAAACAGTATGCTGAAATTCTCTGTGCTGGAATTATTAAAAGAAGTTGCTGTCTTCCTTTTGAGGTACAATCATAGTTTTTCAAAACCAGTAAAAAATGTTTCGTCAATTTTGCTATGTAGCCAAGAGAATTTAGAAAATAAATATACTTCGGTATTAGGATGACTTGTTCTGAATAAAAAGATCTTAGAGTATGAGTACTTCTCTGAGTAAGAAAAAAGATATAAGGATGCAGTAGAAACTTTCATAAAATCAGCATAACTTAACCAACCAATTAGGTTTACAAAAATGAGAATGTAGCTGATTGTTTCTGAAGGGTCAGTTCATCTGAAGGAAACATACAAGAGTAATCCAAATTATGAAAAAAACAATGATAAGTGTTAACATTTTTTTGGCTGTATGTGGTTACATTGAGCTGAGATTTAAGCTGCAAATTAGAGGTGAATAACCTGTAGAAGGTATAGATAAAACCTCCACACTTCAGTCTACAAGTAGAACATTCAAGAGACCAGAGAAATTGTGAGGCTGAAGATACCAAAGCACATAGGTATTTGAACCATTGATACTCTTTATTGTTGTTTTTGAGAGTGTTATTTCAGTTTGCTTTTTTGCAGTCAGATATAAGCAGAAATCCTAACACATAGGAAACTGATTATGAATGGGTATGAGAAACAAATGACTAATTATAGCTAAGTTCCTAGTCCTGGGTATATTTCTTAGAATATATCTAATAATGCTGCTATTGGAGGAAATGTTTCCCTTGATAGAGAAATATAAAAGAGGGACAATGTTTGTGAAGTAATTAAAACCATCATGAAATATATGCAAGTTTTATTTGAATGGGGCTTAATTATACTATAAAATCTCAGTTTTCTCAAATAAGTGGGCCACAGAACTTTAATGTAATGGGAAAAAATTCCTTTGCTGAAATTGCTATGAACTCTTTGTATGGTGGCCTTAATATGGAGCAGATAATTCCTCTGAGAACAGTAAGTGATTTCATTCATAAATTGTTAAGTTTTGCTTAAATTTTGTAGTTTTCTTGCTGGAGTATACCTAAAGCAATACCTATATCTGGTATCGGGGTCTTTCATTCTTTTAGCTCTCCTGACATCAATGGACTTATCCCATTTTTTGCAAGGAATTTGAAACATAATTGCCTCTATCAAACTAAAGAAAGAAAAAGATATATTCCCTTCTTTGCATTCATGTGTTATTGCTACTCTCATGAAAACTTTGAAGGTACAGTTGTGATATATGGTACCAATTATGCAATGCTGCAATAGTGTACTGCACAATAAAAAAGACTTGAAACAAAATCCAGAAAACTAAGTCATCCTCTCTGTTTCTCTTTTCCCAAATAATCTCCAATCACAAGGAGAAAGTTGTGTCCAAAGGTTCAATGCATCACTAGGACATTTCCACTGTGTGGAAAGGCACTGTGAACAGTTTGCAAGTATCTATTTTATTAGATTTTATTTATAGTTCACATCATTTGTCTATGCAAATTTTAATTTCATTTTAAATTGTTCAGTTGCTCAAAATAAGACAAAAAATAAAAGTACAATATATCACAGAGACCATTCAAATTGGCAGTATTTTGACATTAGAGACTTTCTTATTACAAAGAAAGCACAACTAATGGACCTCTGCTAACAACAGTCAGAGTTAGGTCACCAAAAATTGGAAGTAATTTCAAGTGAGTTAGTAATTGTCCAGTACTCTTTAAGAAAATCTTCACTCATTTGTTAAAGATTCAAGATATGAAAAAGTGCAGTTCAGTTCTCTTTGCAACAATTCATGTACATGTTCACCTCCATCCCTGGAAAGATGATGGAACAGCTCGTTCTGGGTGTCATCTCAAGGCACGTGGAGGAAAAGAAAGCTATCAGAAGTACTCAGCATGGATTCACCAAGGGGAAATCATGTCTGACTAATCTGATATCCTTCTACGATGGCATGACTGGATGGATAGATGAGGGGAGGGCGGTAGATGTGGTCTACCTTGACTTCAGCAAGGCGTTTGACACGGGCTCCCACAGCATCCTCATAGGGAAGCTTAGGAAGTGTGGGTTAGATGAATGGACAGTGGGGTGGATTGAAAACTGGTTGAAAGACAGAGCTCAGAGGGTTGTGATTAGGGGCACAGAGTCTAGTTGGATGTCGGTGACGAGTGGTGTTCCCCAGGGGTCAGTACTAGGTCCAGTCCTGTTCAATATATTCATCAATGACCTGGATGAGGAGATAGAGTGCACCCTCAGCAAGTTTGCTGATGACACAAAGCTGGGGGGGGTGGCTGACACACCGGAAGGCTGTGCCACCATGCAGAGAGACCTGGACATGTTGGAGATCTGGGCAGAGAGGAACCTTATGAAATTCAACAAGGGCAAGTGTAGGGTGCTGCACCTGGGGAGGAACAACCCCATGCACCAGTACAGGTTGGGGGCTGACCTCCTGGAGAGCAGCTCTGTGGAAAGAGACCTGGGAGTCCTGGCGGACAACAGGATGACCATGAGCCAGCAATGTGCCCTTGTGGCCAAGAAGACCAATGGCATCCTGGGGTGCATCAAGAAGAGTGTGGCCAGCAGGTCGAGGGAGGTCATCCTCCCCCTCTACTCTGCCTTGGTGAGGCCGCACCTGGAGTACTGTGTCCAGTTCTGGGCTCCCAGGTTCAAGAGGGACAGGGAACTGCTGGAAAGGGTGCAGCAGAGGGCTACAAAGATGATTAGGGGACTGGAACACCACTCTTATGAGGAAAGGCTGAGGGATTTGGGTCTCTTCAGTCTGGAAAAAAGATGTCTGAGGGGGGATCTTATCAACACTTATAAATACTTAAAGGGTGGGTGTCAGGAGGATGGGGCCAGGCTCTTTTCAGTAGTGCCCAGCAACAGGACAAGAGGTAATGGGCACAAACTTGAGCATAAGAAGTTCCACCTAAACATGAGGAGGAACTTCTTTACCCTGAGGGTGGCAGAGCACTGGAAGAGGCTGCCCAGAGAGGTGGTGGAGTCTCCAACTCTGGAGACATTCAAAACCCGCCTGGACGTGTTCCTGTGTAATCTGCTCTAGGTAACCCTGCTGTGGCAGGGGGGTTGGACTAGTTGATCTCCAGAGGTCCCTTCCAACCCTATGGTTCTATGATTCTATGTTTTGCTTTGTTACTTTGCTGGAGTATCATGCTTAAGGTGATGATTAATAGTCTGGATATTCCTCTCAAAATAAATTAGCAATAAGTGTCATGAAGTCAATGAAATACAGTGAAGTATACATGTAAGATGTGAATAAGACACAGTAGTCCTTCTAGAAGTAGTGTTCACTAAAGTATAAATAAGGAAACAGCAAAAATGATGAAGAACATAGGGAACCATTTATCCTTCTAAAATATGTTTTACTTGTTAGAATAGCTAGATGCCACTTAAGGAAGAAAAAAGCTTTATTTTTTGTATTTGGATATTTATCTCTGGATTTTTATGCCTTGCTAGAGATAGTCCTAACTGCAAAAGTTGTTTTGCATTCAGTAATGTGCCTAAAAAGATCCCAATAAAAAACAAACCAAATCAACAATAAAAAAAAACCAACCCTAAATCTATTCTGTTCCTAGAATACACATACTGGCCAAAGTTAGGCCTCCGCATCCAAAATTTCATAGCAGAAGGATATTATTCTTCATTTGGATTTCTTTTGATTATTAATGGTGACGTATCACAGGTCACCATTTCTGTTCCTAAAAAATCAGCTCTGGATTTTGGAAAATTTGTCTTGATTTCTGGCTAATCATATGGCTCCATAAATTCCATAAAACCTTTGCAGAAGACAAAGAGGGAAAGTAAGCACAAAAATTCAGAAAAATCTTCAAAATACCCGAGTTGAGGCACCCTTGTGCCTTTAAGTAGCTAGCTAAATATCAAATCTGTGAATCAAAACTGTGAATACAGTTCACAGTATAATTTCTATAAGTTATCTGCCTCCCTCCAATGTCTGAGGGAGTCAGAGGAACCCCAACTTCACTTGAAATGTATTTTGTCTGCAAAGAAAAGGAATAGAAGCTTTATAAACAAATAAACAAACAAACAAACAGAAAGACAGACAAAAAACCACAACAACAACAACCACAACAACAAACAAACAAAAAAAAACCAAAAAACCCCAGACCATAATGATAACTAATAATCTCTTGACTACAGCGGCAAGGACTTAAAGGAAAGCCTGACTAGCCAGCTACAGTCAGCACAGAGGCACAGGGCTACAGCTACAGCTGCCACCATGCTTATAGTAGGGCTCCTTGAGGCCCTCCTGGCTATTCCAGCCTAGCCTGCCGCTGTCACTGCATCAGGACACGGGTCTGCCCTAAAGCCCACCTGTCATATTTGTCAGCTCTGCAAAGTGTCCCAAAAGCCTCTAGAAGCCTATGTATGGACAACTGAATCTTTGATCGGGTGTGTAACCCCTTGGGATCCCTAACTGTGGTGATTAATGCTCAATTTTGTAATCTAAGAAAAAGGTATATAATGTCAACTTGATGTCTTGCATGGCTTCCATTTGCCTATCTACAAGATCAAGCATCCCCTGTAGGTTCTTGTTTACCAGGCTCACACAGCTGTCTTAGGTACCTAGGTCATCTCAAATGATACTAGACACTTAAATGTAGCAAATTACTTGAGTCCTAGAACTTACTTTATTATTACAGGTTCTTAGATCTTGATCTCATATGTGGACACCTACTGTAAAGACACTTGAAAGTACATCTCTCAGTCTGAAGATTAACTGTAACCCGGGATTGTGTTCAAATATGATACTTCCTATGGGAGAGTTGTACCTTTCTGGAGAGAAAACTGGAGTCAAGTAGAATGATTATCAATGGCTTCCATGCATGACGAGGCAGGAAAAAAAAAAAAACAAACGAGAACATAGTTGACAATATTTTGAAGTTTTGTTATTTTTACTGAATCTTTTATGAAAATTTGTTTTTCAATCAGTTCTTCTCTAAAAGAAAATCCCTCTCTATTCCACTAAAACACAGCTTGTTACAAAAGGAAGGACCATAACTCCTGAAGTTGAGTTATTTATACATATGAAAAACAGAGGGAATGTTTAGAACTGTACAAGCCAATCAAATGGATCAATGGCTCACTTCAGCAGAAAGAAAGCCTTGCAATGGGTGGGACTATAATATAATCTGTGTTGTGTATAATACATCATATTTATGTAGTATAATTTTATTTTTTTTCAGCGTAGCTTGTTTCAAATAATGCAACTTAATGTGACCGTCTTTCCAGTACTTAGAAACCTCCTACCATAAATAAACCATTTTTAAGAAATATTTGCAAAATAAAAAGCTAGAAGCTGAATGTCACTTCTGGGTTTTGTGTGGGAAGTACGAGCAAAGTATATATTATTGGATGAATATTTTTACAGATCTTATTAGCATAAAATGGAATGTTTCATTCATGACTGCACGTGCAGGACTGTAAACACCCAACACAACCTCACTGATTTTTGGAATGGGGGTAGCAGAACTTTTCTGCAGGATGCATTTATAATATAAATGATTGATATGTCATTTTTCCTGTGTAACTGTCAAAAGGTGCTACACTTCAGTGCCTTTATAGGAACCTTAGAGAATTTTATCTTCCCTTATGAATATCACTTGTACGTTTATCTGATTTACTCCCTGTTCTGGTGCAGTTTCCTTAAGACTTTTAAAAAATAAGTTGTTTCTGATGGATAGAATTTAGTAAAATTTAAACACTTTTACAACAGAGAATTTTCATAATTAATTTCAGTGCTAGGGTACGCAGAATCCTTCACTAGGTGACTTAATTATACAGTTTTATATACATATATAAATTTATATACAGTTGTCAGTAATATCATAGAAAATAAAATGAAAAAAAATCAGACAGATGGAAAAGGAGAGATCTGTAAAAATTGATTTAACTTGTATTTGTGTTTTACATAAAATTAAATATAGTCCTGTTAAATTGGTCACTTCAAGTTGTCTGTCAGTATTCTGATAAAGTTAGTAAACCTTCAGTGACATTTGTTATGTAACATTTTGTTCATTGTTATTCTGCCCCTTTTGTGTGGACCACAACATTGCCAAATTTTCATGTTATCAGTTTTGTAGACTCTGTTTCATGTACACACACGTAAAATGCAAAAGGATGATGGTATTGGCCTGAAGTTGTATTCATAGTATAAAAATGAATGCAGAAAGATAAAAAAAATAAGTGGGACGCAGTGGTTATTTTGTTTTCTAATGTGGAATGGTAAATATCTTGTAAATGTTTTAGAATTCCTCTGCTATAATAATGCTTATTTTACCCTATTATTTATTCTATTCAAAGATCTCTTGTTTTGTTTCCTTCTAGTTATGAATAGTCTCATCATTATGTTGGAATCTGATTAATAATTATTTTTTATTTATTTTCTATATAAGTATTAATTAATTTATTTTATTACTTTTTTGTGATTTTTTGACAAACTGCAATTTTTTAGTATTCACAAATACCAAGAAAGGAACACGTTTTCACAAGATATAGTATCCACAAAAGATAAATCTGTTTTTTAATTGCGGAAAAGCATACCCGGTTCCTTATTCCACACGCTGTACATGTTTTGTTCTTCTCAGCTTTCCTGATTGAACCTGTCCACCTCTGCAATGCCCAAACATTTGTTTCCCAAATGTGAATATTTCACATCCATTTATCAAGGTCCTAAGAAACCATATATCTGAAGGATACATTCACTTTGATTACTTGGCGTTTCACAGAAGTTCTTTGATTTATTTCCTTCCTTTCAGAGATCAAGCACATAAAAAATGCGACCTCTATTCCTGCAGATCATGATGTAGCTAACCATGTTTTTTTAACAGTCTGCACTAGCAAACCAAAAATTCTGCCATACATACCATATATGTAAATTACTAGACATTATCATAAGGTGGTTTTGCACTTCTGTTTGTGTTTTACATATGAAGAAAATAAATCGTGGAATCTAATTGGAAAGCAAAGTTCTTTATCCATTTGTGGTTAATGTGAATGTTTAGAATGATAAAGTGTCTGCTTTTGACCAGTACCAAAAGCTCTGATGCAAAGACTATTGAAGTTATGAATGTCAGCATCAAGGGAGTCTGCAGTCGATTCTATTAAAATAGGCTCGTCAACAAAGTTCAAATGCAACCATTAACAGTGCAACACTAACATGCCGGTATTAGACAATATTGGCTCCATCTATATTATTGTTTACCCGCTCCAAAAATCCTGTATCCATAGGTGATAGGTGAGGGTGACAGAAAACAAGTTTGCTGTTGCGGGATCATGGCTTAGAGGTGGCTGCTGTCTTGATGGCCTTGTTTACCAGGCATCTGGATCTATAGTTTCAGAAGGGCCATTGTGGAGCATGGACTTATATCTGCAGTAAGTCTTCATGTAACTACATTTCAGAGGCAGGAAAAAACTGTAATATGCTCAGCGAAATTAGTAGTCTAATGTTGGACAGTCTTTTGAAATTAGAAGCTAGATATTTTAAACCTTTAGAATCCAGAAGCAAAGTAAATCATTCAGAAACACCTGCTCAATTCTATGCAGCACCCATAGACCTGGAAAATAAACACCTGTTCAGATGGATTTTATGCTCTGTTTGTGTGTGTGTGTGTGTGTAGTTATTTTTACTGGTTACATTTTGTATATGCATAATGGTGAAGAACTAAGTCTTTCCAGTTCAGCTGGTTCCTCTATGGGTGTCTGCTTCCTCAGTGTCTGATTGAAATGAAGTACAGCAGAAATACACCACAGGACTGCTTCCTGTTCTTTCTTCTGGAGAACTGGCACGTCATGCAGATGCATTTCACATGTTTTGGGGAAAGAAAAGCTTTTAATAATTTTTGTATTTTCTACTTTGTGAGGATATTTTGGGGAGATTTCTGATAACATAGCATATCCTAACTATAATTAAGCAGAAATCAGATTTTCCATTCTATGGATAAACTGAAACAGAATATTGAATTATTACTATTTCGATTAATTGCACCTCTTTTAAACAGTTTATGATGCTGAACTTCTGTAATTGAAATTTGAATTTCACCTGGCTGTTTAAGCTGACGCTCCAAGCTATTTCAACCTGATATTCTTTTTCTTGTAGAGATTCACTATGTCTGAATAACTAGAGCTAAAATGTGGAAGATCTAGTGTTACAGAATGCCCCAGATCAAGAGCTTATAACCAAGAAGCTTCAGAATCTGAAACTTATGGATCAACAAACAAATTAAGAAAACTCAAAACATCCATTTATTAGTGAATCATATTAATGACATTTAATTAAATACATAATCCAAAATAATTTAAATTTCACTTCATTTTATATCTGTATTTAAGTAAGAACGCATACGTCTCACAGTGTACAAATTGTAAGTATCATACAGTATAAATGTTCAAGTATGATAAAGCAGTTGAAAATATTTTATTCTTGAGAAAGGTATTGTAAAATAAATCAAATTAATTATATATCTCATATCTTCAATGTCAAGACACACACTGCAGACATTATCATGCAGCATTGTGTACCTATTAAGTATTGTAGTATTGAGATAATTATCACAGTCCTCTAGTGTTTTAAACAGCAAAATACACTCATTTGGAAACATAAAGAGTTATTTTAATCATCTCACAAGATTTTGGCATTCAGTTCAATAACATTTCAATACAAATGACTTTTAGAAATTGAAGTTGTGATGACTGGTAAAATAAAATGTCACAGGTTCATTTTTCTTTTACAGTATTTGTATCTGAATTGCTAATATCTGTATTTCCCATTTGTAAACAAGGTTGTTAATGTGCATGCTGCAGTGAGGGATAGGGGACAGTAGCTAAACATACATTTCTACTCAATGATCATGTGGAAGGAGGTATTTTCCTTAGCTTCACAAGCTGTCTGTATATAAACCCTGTATACTCTTTGTACATTTTTTCTTCCAGCAGGATGAGGATATGTGGAGACCACTTATCTCTAAAAAGTTTTCTTTCATTCCATGTTATAGCTATTTTAAAAAGACTAGATGTGAAGTATAGAGATTGGCTAAGTTCGTCCCTAACATATTACTGCTCAGGAGTTCATGATACTTGAAAACCAATAGAAAATTTAAGATTCATTGGAAGGTATGACTCTGCTATTTCTGAGTTCCCTGTTTTCATGTGTCAGAATGAAGTATGTTATTGGCAAAATTTGCCGCCAAAGAGTAGAGCCAGGAGGGTGCCCAGGGTGTCTTTTGGGGGCAGACTTACCAAGGTAACAGGCGATAACACTCACCCCTTCCATAGTGATAGGAAAGCACGGACCAGCTTTCTGGTTCCAGAACTTACAAGATATTGCATTGCACAATAACAAACATGAGTCATAAAGCCTCTGCAGTGTCATATTCCATATTCCCATTTCCTTATATCCATTTTCCTTAGCATGAATGCTGACTATTTTTTTTAAAATAATTGCATTGTGCATTCCTGATGCAATTGTGAAAATAAGTGGATTTTGTAGAACTGAAATAAGAGTTTATAGTAATTATGGGGAAGCATGTGGTTTTTACAAGAAGTTGATGCTGGTCCTTCAACTACATCCATTTTGAAACATGTATAAGGAACTTATTGTTTCATATTAAGCAGCACAAGGCTTTCCTGGGGAAAAAAGTAAAGGAGGGATCAAAAGTGCTTCCATATTCAAACCAAACATTGAAGCTGATACTTTCAATATGTTTATAGATTTCATGTATATAGATTTCAAATGATAAGCAAATACAGTAACAGACTGAGAAATACAGATATAAAAAATGCTTGATATGAATAAAAGGAGATAATGAGCTCACGTTGCTTCAGATGTGTCTGTTCATGCTGTGTGTTTGTGCTGATTGAAGTAAAACACAAAAACTAAGCTCTGGATAGCTCATTGTCTTCCCCAAGGCTAGAAACTGCTATGTTTTTACTAAAAGAAATATGCCACTTGGGTAATGATTTAAAAATATGGACACAAAGTTTTTGTCTTCTATGAGGTGATATCAAAGTCAAACCCAACATTTTGACAGTACATCATGTATGGTAGCTATAGATCTCAATCCTTTTGTAATTAGAAAATTTATGAGGAAGTAATGGTCCATTATTCTCCACTAATTTTTTTGAGATTTGTCCTGTCTTTAGAAAGGGTGACTTTCAAATTCACAAGTGTAGTTATGTCTTGAATTAAGATGTTCTGAAATCAATCAAGGTGCTAGTAACAGCAGAACAAAACACAACCAAACCCAATCTACAATCATTACAATAATTCATGTTTTTAAATCTTTATTTAAATTATGAAACTTTCCATTCAACATAGCTTCTTAAAATAAATTTTCTTTCTCTCTTTCAAGTTTTCTTTTTTCTTTTGTTTTCTATTGCAGAAACTGAAAAAAGAAACATGATTTTACCAAATCTACCCCTGAGAACATATACTAACATAAAACTACAAGGTTTTTTAACATGTGAAGAAAGATCTGATGGCTTGACATGAAAACAGGTAAACTGAAACTGAAAATAGAGGATATGTTTCAAAGAGAGTGTGTGATTAAAATTCAACATTAACACACTCAAAGACTGATTGTAGTTTGTAAACAGAAATTGGGGGGTTAATTAATATAATTGAACACAGCTTCACTGACTTAACTATATGATTAGTATCGCTTGACTATCTACCCATAGGTATATTATTCATCTGTTATAGCGTACACATTTTTTTTTTTTCTGATATTATAAAGCAAGCTTCTGGTATTATAGAGCAAGTCTTTGTCATCTTCATGATCACATTCTCATAATTGTTTTTTTTTCCAGTGCCCATAGATGCTAAAATGCCTAATATATTTCTATTATTTCATCCTCAGGCCAGATCCAGTTCTTTTTGAACTATTATTGAAAAAGAATGCTGAAATAGATATGAAGTTTGCCAATGTGTTAATTAAAAACACAGAAATTTTGTTAAGCTATATGTATCCCATTCTTTTACAATGTTATTTTATTTTCAATGTATAATAAAATCATACCGAAAAGAGCATTCAACTAAATCTTTTATTTATGCTTTTCTAAGTGATTTTCCCAATGGACAGTAGCTAACATTTTTGTTGCTTTTGAAATTCGCTTTAATTACTTTTTATTAGAATTCATGTTTGTTTACTCAATTCAATCAGATTATTTCCTCCTAAAAAGATGCTGTGATTACTAGAATAATACATATATATAGTATGTACAGTAGACTATATTTGTTCAGCCTGGAGAAGAGAAGGCTCTGGGCAGACCTTGTGGCAGCCTTTCAATATTAAAAGGGGGGCTTTAAAAGAAAGATGGAGAAAGACTTTTTATCAGGGTCTGTAGTGACAGGACAAGGGGCAGCAGTTTTTAACTGAAAGAGGGTAGATTTAGATTGGACATCAGGAAGAAATTTTTTATGATGAGGATGGTGAGACACTGGAACAGGTGGCTCAGAGAAGCTGTGGATGCCCCACCATTGGAAGTGTTCAAGGTAAGGTTGGATAGGGCTTTGAGTAACCTGGTCTAGTGGAAGATGTTATTGCAGGGGGTTTGGACTACATGATCTTTAAAAGTTCCTTCCAACCCAAAATATATATATATATATATATATATATATATATATATATATATATGTATGTATGTTGTATATATATGTATGTTATATATATATATAAATCATTAGTGACTGGTATCCAGCTGGACTTGATGCTGCTGATCACAACTGTCTGAGCCTAGCAGTTCTGACAGTTTTGAATGTATTCCACTCTCCATTTTCCTATTGTTAAATCACTTATGAATGCCAACAGTATGAAACTTCTTCATAACGATCTCCTAGCTTGAGCCGTTTAACCCTGGTTAGGGACAACACTGCAATTGCTAGAAAGTGGTCTTGGCTTATTGGGAATATATTCCCAATAAAAAACCTCATTAACCTTCCCAGTTAAACCTCATTTGCCTGATGAAAATAGAAACAAAATGGAGGCAAGATTTATATTGATCAGAAACACTTAATTTATTTTTATTTTTTATTGCTTTGCAACGGTGTTTTCTTCAAGACTTGATTTTTTTTTCAGTTATTTAACTGGTAGTTATTTAAGGTCATATGATGAAGTTTTTCTACAGATATGAACTTATAAATAAACAGTGTGTTTTCTGACTTCTCTTTTGGATGATAGAAAAAAACTAAGCCAAGTAATGCCAGTTTTAAAATATTTGTACATCAGTTTGTGTCTGTGGCTCCCTGCACATTTTGTTCTCATTAAAATGCCCCAGGGAATCCATTTTGAATAAAAAAAAAAACCCTAAATAACAAAGCCATACTTGAGATTAATCCTCTTTTTTTTGAAGAAACACTTAATAGGGATACAGATATGACATCTATTCATTCTGCCCACAGTAGTAATTGTAATCCTTGTTAAGAATATGAAAACAGAAATGTATGAAACCTAGTTTGCATTTTACATTCCGTAAATTAGCACAAAGTATAATGAGCTATGAAATTATGTTAAAGTTTTCATCACTTTAAAAGACAAGTTTGAATAAGTTGAGTTTCACTGCTGACAATAAAACAAGCTGAAAATTCATACAGAAGAAATTCTGCACTTGTCTGTTATGGTGAACTAGATGCCAGTCTCACAGACATTTATTTACCTATTTAACTTTATTAATAATTCAAAATTAATATGATTATAATACCTGAGAGTATTAATTTAAAAAAATTTTTTAAATGAAGAGGGGTTTATTCAAAAGTTGTCTCTCTCATATGTGTAAAATTTATATTCATACACACACACAGACATGCACACTGTCCTGATATGCCTTGACTTCATAGCAATTATGGTGTTCTCACTGCATAGCCATGCTGCTGATGTCTCCTCTGCTGCTTGCCCTGAACTGGTGCCAATGTCCCTGTGCCTTATCAAGGTAAGCCCTGGCCGTGGCAGAAAATAAGGTGTGTGGCTGGAACTGCAGTCTGGATGAGTAGTGAAATCTGGGATGTACTGTGGTATGCTTTAAGAAAAATGAGCACAACCGTACCAAAACCAGCAAGGTACCCTCATTTAATTTCCTGCTCTTCTAAAAGCGTAGTGCACACTTCATAGGACACTAGTCTGAGCAAACTGGATTCCGATAATTTGATATCAAACTTGGACATACCAAGTAAATAAAGTACAAATATTACGTCCAGTGTTAAAAATCAATGGGACACTTCAAAGGAGTCTTAACCTAGCATTAAGGTAACAACAGAGTTTGGCATGGGAGGTTTCCTTGCTGAAGGATGAGATAGTGATTACATCATCATCCCTCCTGTTTTTTTCTGATGGGAAAGAACATCTGCGACATGTATCTAGGTTGTGTTGAACCTTTACTGATTATATTTTCCTAGACAAGCTTGGCACTTAGTTCTTGGACCAGTATTACTGTGTTTTGAAGTGTAAGTTCCTTTAGATTACAACCACTCTCAACCTGACTCCTGTTAAACAGCAGTGATGCTTTACAGTTCACAACTCTTTACAGATACCCAAAAAAGTTCAAAACTGGTTTCAGTGTTCATGCAAAATATTTTTAAAAGAAGTGATACATCAAGTTATGTACTTTACTTCAAACTCCAAGTGAATCTTTTTCGATAACAGGAAATATTTAGGAACATCTTTAACAAAGGAGAATAAACAGGAAAAATAGTATGCTATGACTTTATTTCCCTTATGTACACAAGAATCCCAATTGTGGGGTGATATTTAAGTGTCTTTTTTGGACTTTAAGATTCTTACATTTAAGTAAAGTCAATTCTCATGACCCCACTTTTTACCCCAGTTAGTAAAGATACAGCATGATTATACAGATAACATGGCAAGACTGTGGATACTCTGACATTCACAGAAAATCCATTCAGTGTGTTTTTTTGATTGTTGGGTGGAGAGAGAAGGGCAGAGTGTTCCTAGCATGTTATTTGTAAAAATTAACAGAGGTTTACTTAACAGGTTATCCAAAAGCTACTGTAGGTGATGTGAAAGTTCTGCATACCATTCTACTCTATTTTAATTGGCAATAAATTAAATTAATTTTCCCCAAGTTGAGTCTGTTTTACCCATGATGGTAATCTTCCTCTTTGTCTTCACCCATAAATGTTTTCATTGTCTTTTCTCACCTTTGTCCTGTTGAAGAAGGGGAGCGAGAGCAGCTGGGTGGGTTTCTAGCAAGTGGCCAAGGTCAATCCAGCAAAGACCTTTATTATAAAAAGGTAGTCAGTCTGTCGAATGTATTACCAGACAAACTATTGTCTAAGAAGTAGGAAATTTTGACTGGATTTATTTATTTATTACATTCTTATCTAGTTTTTTTTTTTTTTTTAATGTATTTGCATTGCTTGTTACCAGTCCGGATGTTATACAAAATGCAAATCGTATGCTCTCAGGGAATTCTTGTTATAACCAGAAGGATTTATACAGTAAACTCTCTGAATGAGTTTAGGTAAATGTTAAGCAGTTTCAGATAGGAAATTAAATGCTGACTGTTCCCCCTAGTCAAAGAGTTTTGGGGATGTAGACTATTTCAGAAGTTATTATTGAATCAAAACTACTTAACGCGCATTTAGTTCTAACAAGAAGTATTTTGAAAGACACTTGTCACAAGAACATATTTAGTAAGATCACTAGGAAAAGAAAAAGAAAATAATTTGCAGTCAGCTGAAATCTATAAAATAGCGTGCGATAGAGAACATGTAATGTTGCAATTTTGGATCAGTCCTTAAGAAGTGAAGAGCCATCAGCTGAAAGTCTTTTACAGTTTCACTTTCTCCTGTCTTTTTGCTCAAACCCTCGTACAGCAATGAACAGCTAATGTAATGCAAGAACTGTTTGAGCTGGAGAGTACAGACAGAATCAAGATCATGACATTTCTCAGTGAATCAAAGAGAAAATGTCCTTTCTGAAGCCCAAACAGACTGTTCAGTGAAAAGAAAAGCAAAAAGAAATAAACTAGGCAGCTTAATCTACATTCACCCTGCTTTAAATAAGCACCAGTTGAAGTACTTAATTTAAGACCCTAGCTCATTTACACTTCTCTATGCTCACAAAAGAGAGTTAGGTATCTCCAGAGAACAATTCAGATTTTAAATTTAAATCACTTTCTGTAAAAAATAAGTCTAGAGTGACTCTATTCCTCAGTCTTTTGGATATGTGCCTAAAACTTTTTCAGATTTCTATTTATTTTTTTTCTGCAATATCTTTAAATGTCTTAGTGATTGGCTTAAAATATATTGGAATTATCATTTCCTTACATTAAAAGATGTAGATAAGTAACTTATCTTCCCTTCAATATACCTTAAATTAGCTCCCACTTCTTATGAAAACAATATGTAAATAGAAATACTGAGCTCAGTAATTTTCTCCACTTTCAGAATGTATACATTTATGCTCTGTTCAGATTCTTGAGCATATTGTTGGGTTTACATGTCTTTGCTCAAACGGAAATTTCTGGAGTTTAAAAAGCAGCTGGTTGAATATAAACAACTGATAAAAAAATAGTTCTGTTAGTTGCCAGTCTTAACAGCAAGCAGGTAGTGGATAAGTTGTAGGAATTGCTTTTCATTAAATGATGTTTTTAGAAAGTCTTGGTCCTGTATTTACCAGTAGTGAGCAACAATTTGTATGCTAACATGTAACTCTAAAAAGTTACCATCGAGTTCTAGATTAAGTGTTTGCAGACACAGACCGTGAAATATATTGTTATTAATCGGCTTCCGGATGTCTATGAATCACTTATTATGTCAATGCAATTATTATTTTTTTAATAGAATCGTAGAATCATAGAATGGTTCGGGTTAGAAGGGACCTTAAAGATCATCTAGTTCCAACCCCCCTGCCATGGGCAGGGACACCTCCCACTAGACCAGGTTGCTCAAAACCCCATCCAGCCTGGCCCTGAACACTTCCAGGGAAGGGGCATCCGCAACTTCCCTGGGCAACCTGTTCCAGTGTCTCACCACCCTCACAGTAAAGAATCACCTAATCTAAATCTCCCCTCTTTCAGTTTAAAACCGTTACCCCTCATCTGCTTTGCTGAAATCATATACTGTTGTGCTCTATTTGTGACCAAGAGTTGTGTGTGAAGCAGCTATCCAGCAGCAGCAGACATCCTGAGATGGAGCACAGGCAGCTACACCTTGTATTCTCATTTCACTTTGTGTTCTCGTCTCACTTTGCAACCTGAAATAGGACAGTAATGTCTCCATCTCTCCCATTATCTCCTCAAGAAACTATTTGCTACAGGTGATGAGCCAATGAGGGAGTGAGAACACAACCCAAATACTCCTTTAAATATAGTATCTGCAATTTCACCTTTGATCGTGCAAACATCCTTCCTGTAAGTAAGCTCTGTAAAACTACAAAAGACCCAGAGGGAAGCTAATATCCATATGGCTTGCTGTGGAGCGGAGTCCAAATCTGTTTTTCTCCATTATCCACACTGCTATATATTTAAATTGTGAGACATGAAAATATAATATATGATTGGGAAAAGACATTTCCACAAAAAATACACTTGCATAAGATCTGGACCACTGTTAAAGGTGAAAAGAAAAAAGAAAAAAAAAAAAAGAAAAGAAAAAAAAATCAGTCAGTTTAAGTATCCAGGAAGTCAATTCTCCATAACTTTTCTTGACGAAACAGTGACTATCACTGCACTTTGTTTCCTGTTTCAAAAGTTTTGATGGTACAGTTATGCATCATACAAACTGTTTACTTTTTGTTTTTAATTAGTGTTCCATTAGTTCTTTCAGAACTCACAATCTTCAGGCCAAGTCTCTATTGTGAAAATAACTGATGTAATAAACGTTGAAAGATTGCATTTATAGTAGAAATTATGACAAAATTATAGGCAGAGCAAGGACACTTTGAAGATTAACATATGCAGGAACCCATGTTTTTTTTCTTATCTTAGCTACTAACCCTTTGAAAGCTTAAGCAAGAAATCTGAATGCAAACCAAATTCAACTTTCTCCTTAGAAAAAGAAGGGAGTTTGCTGTCAGCAGAAAAGTTTCTAACACTGACATTCTGGGCTTACTACAAAGGAAAAGTACGATCAGCGGATTATTTATTCTGCATAAAGACATCTTCCTTGATTTAAAATAAACCTTTCTGCCTCTGAATGACAAATACAAAACTATAGACAGGTTGGTGTATTATATTTCATATATACCATGCAATAACTGCTATGTATCCTGTTCACTGAAAAAATATGACATGAATCCGAGTAGGGTAAAATCCCCACATAACCTTCTTTGTAGAGAAGAGGAGGGAGAAAAAACAGGGTGAGATGGACTAGTTGATTTATTTATAGATCTTTAGAGAATCTTCAAAACCCAGATGAACTCTTTTCAAATACATTTTTAGCACCTGAAATTGAATATTGATGTCTTAAGAAATGGTCTTAGGTAAATGGGTTTTTTCTTTGGATACCTTCAAAGACTACTTCCGTATCATCTGCCTCTCAGTTAGTTCCTCAGTTATGGAGGAAACACTCAGAGTGTAAGGAATTATAAACTATTTTCTTCCAATTCTTTAACAACAGAAAGAAATGCAGAGGTTTTGTAAGATATGACATGAATCCGAGTAGGGTAAATTCCCCACATAACCTTCTTTGTAGTGAAGAGGAGGGAGAAAAAACAGGGTGAGATGGAGTAGTGACACAGAGAGAGGTTGTGTTTTGTTGTTTTTTTTTTTTTTTCCTTGCAAATCATGCTAATTATGCTACAAGATTGATACACCATAACAGAAAATTATTTTCTCACAATGGATTGCTCCCTGTGTATCACTGAATATCCTAAGATGAAAAGTCATTCTATAGAGTGTTAGACATTGGAATTGTCTTTTTCTAGGCTGAACCAAGCTTCTTTTAGGCATCTGTCATTCCTCAATTTATTTTCTCTACCTCTACCTCCTGGACTGAGAAGACTGTGGAAAGGTGTTCATTTCCTTGATACCAAATCAAAAAGCTGTGATCTGCTTCCTCTTCAGGATATGGGATTCCTGTCATATTCTGCACACATCTCCTGCTTCTTCTAACGTACTGATGTAACTTGACAATAACTTCTTTCAAATTAGTGATATAAAACTATCACATAGGAGAAGGAAAACAGGACTCAGGTTTTCCAGCCAGTTGCATTTAAATCAACTTTATCTTTTTTACTTCAAATGTGATTAGTTTTGTAGAGTAGCACTTGATAAAATAATTTAAACTATGTTCCTTTTATGTTATTAATGGGATTATCTATTTATTTAGACAGTAAATATCGAAACAGTGTCATATAAAATAACAATGCATTGCTACTAGTGCCTAAGTGAAACAGACACCTAGCACTCATGCTAAACTAAAGCTTTGAAATAGGGTTAATTAGACAGGAAGGAAGACTTATTTTATTCTGTAGCCACTTGAACAAAACTTAAAACTATTAATATTAAAAAGGAAACTAACCAGAAGCTTTCTTTTAAATGAGATTTTAATAGAGAATTTGTCCAAAAGAAACATTTCAGGTTCATGGAAATTGAATTATTTCAATACTTGACTTTACCCTCAATTGAATCCAAACAATTTTTTTTTCTTATTTATTTTTTATGTCACAATGAACTAGATGATGCTAAAATTCTGAATCCTGTGCTAAAATTTATTTAAAAAGCTATTTTTCCCAGAGTTACAAGGGGTTTCCACAGTTGTTCAGCTATACTGCCTGTCGTGATCCCCCAGACCTTGTAAGTCTGCTCCCAAGGCTCGAGTTTATAGTGGAGTGAATGAAATTCACCTTGAAAACACCCCTCACCTTAATCAAGGCTGGGGCACAGACATGTTTCCCAGATATTTGGGCTTCAAGTTCTCAATGATCATAGGGTCCTGAAGCTCGAGACACCTCACCACCCTCCATATTTGACTTTTTGAAGGTTGAATCTTTGTATTCAGACAGTTTTAAGCTAAGTAGCTATTTTCTGTATGCCTGTGAATTTCATACTAGCAAGTTTAGCAGTTGCTCCCATCCTAGTTGGTATATCTACTTAAGCTAGTTTTTTTTGGCAAAGACATGACTACAGAATAGGTGCACTTTTTGTTATACTGAGTAAGTTCTAACCAGCCCTTCCTAAGAACATTTATCTACTCGTAATTTGAATACCACAACTCTGAAAGAAGCATAAAAACAGTACCACTGAAGAAGGGATTCAGAGAGTAAACTTGGTCTTGCCCTTGTCTCCCCTTCACCATGCTGTTCACTTCCTCCTAGTTAGAAGAGTGTAATATAGTTTGCAAAATCAAAGACTCACAAGATTGGAAATGTTGAAACTGAGTCTTGCTGTGCATATTCATTATGATACTCTCTGTGACTGCATAATTTCCTGACATTTTTCCAATGAGGTCTCCCATTAAATGTGCATAGTTAATGTAAAATTTATCAATGCTGTACAGTATTTTACTTTTTAATCTGCATGTCATGCAGTATGAAATTGCAAATCTTAAAAAAACCTTTTATGTATACTGCACCTGCACAGTCTTTTCAATCAAACATAGTTGTAATCTCATTAAAGAATGAAATCATATTTGCATGGCATATCCTGGCATTTAAAAAACCTAGGTGACCATCACTGACTAGACTTTAAAAACTTCCAGCTTCAGCTGGAACCTGAATCTTTCTGCAGCAGCTATTGAAATAGCACATAGTGCTCAGCATATCTTTTTAGGCAAGACTGAAGTTACCATAAGATCCAGGAATTTTTTAGGTTATGTGAAATTCTTCCATCTAGAAGGCTTCTACATTCTCCTTAGGAATGCTGTCCTGAAATAGCTTGAACTGGTAAACAGATTTTCAAGAAAAAGAAATCTTATCTGGTTGCGCTACAAAGAGTAAAACTAATTGACGGGGTCCACGCGTGTCTCCTTCACATAGGCAAGTGTATGGGAAAATAATAAAAAAAATCTTGTTGTTTTCATCAGTAATGGAATGCAAAATGGAAAGCACATGAGTAAAAGAATAAGATGGAAATTAACTCTGAAAGATAAAAAAAAGACTATAATAAAACTAAAAGTGGAGACTGAATAAATTAGATCAGAGACATGCAAGCATGATATAATTTCTTTAAAAAAATAAAATTTTAAAATTTTCATTTAAAAAAATGAAGACATAAACACTAGGATGATACTAAATGGAAGTGTTACAGTAACATTAGAATGCAGGGAAAATCCGAACACTTCAGCAAGCTTGGAAAAGAGAAGGTCAAATATGTTTGTGACAAGACAGAGTAAAAAGAACAAATGTTCTAATATAGCTTATTTTATTTTTCTATTAATTTTAGAATTAGATTTTAAAATAATAGCAAACTCTTCTCCTAATTGTCTCCTGGTTTACATCTGCATAGTGTGTGTATGTCTGTGATGAGCATAGGTAAGGTAATTTAGATCCTACCTTTTTGAATTCTCAGAGCTGTTTATTCACTTAAAAAAAAATAAATTGCTAGCAATTGTCCTTTTTTGTATATTTTAACTGATAAAAGAGTTACTACTATACCTTATTGTCAGGATTGATTTAAAAATTCTTCAACTTATTTTTTGAGCTTTAAAAACCAGAATTATTACTTCTGCCTTCATTTTGCAGTATGTTGAGGGAGCTGTTAAGAACTACAGACTGACAAAAAGTGCCAAAACAACAAACTGATTAAAAATATCCACAATCCTCAAGAAAGAAAAAAATAATCTCTCCCTCAAACTGCAATTTGGAAAACAAACAAAACAAAAAAACAACCACACAAAAAACTCCTCTCATAGTCCATTCTGAATGAAAACTGACATAGAAGTAGTAATTTATGTTTGTTATTGGCAAACAGGGACTGTGAATGCTTGCTTATTTTAGGACATAAATCAGAAGATGTGGCATTCAGATATAGTGAAATCCACAACCACCAAAATTTGTCAATGCATTGTAAAATATTGCTAAAAAAGCACAAAAGTAGATCAAACAATGATTAAAAAAACTGTGTTAGGCAGAGATTGATGCACTGATCAAATGCAACTAGTTGCTGACTAGATAGTAGTATTTAGTGTGAGAGGAAGTTTTTAGAGGTATGTGTAAAATGTATTTTTGGTAATTTGTCTTTGCAGGGAACAGAAGTTTCATTGCAATCTGTGGTGTCTGCAGCATTAACTGAGTGGTGCATTCTGGGATATCAAAAGTGAACAAGGAAATACCGAAAGGATTTTGCACAAAGAAAAAGATAATTAAAGAAAAGCTAATTTATCTTGGTTTCTTTCTGAGTGCTCCTAAAGACTGGTTGTACAGGCTTTTCAACACAGAAACCTCAAAATAATTAAGGTTTTTCTTTTCTTTAGAGTTTCAGTGCACTTTTAGGCTCAATAAACTGTGTTCTTCAAACACTCAAATCTTTTCTTGTCTCTTGGATGTTTGCTGATGTCTAAATACCGATATGTCACACACTAACTAGTTAAAAGTCTATATTCCCTTTATTTATGCAAAGCAGTAATCTTTGAAAACTTGTAGTAGAAAAAATAGACCAGTTTTAAGTTGCATGGAAATCAAAAAAGTGAAAATACATAACTACAAAATTACAACTTTAGTTCTATTCTTGAGTATTTTAGCAACTAGTATGTCATAGAAATGTCCATTCAGAAAGGAATGTTTTATTCTTGTCTTGATTTAAGAAATAAAAAACAAGCCGAGTAGTGCAGTTCCTTGACTGAACTAAATTGTACTCATAAGAATTAGATCCACTAATTCTTGGGTAAATAAATATTTTTCAGCTGTGTTTTCAGTAACGCTGGAATGTTGTTTGCTACTCTTAACAAAAGCAGACATTAGCCTACTTCATAGAAAGAGACACTGTGTGGCAAACTTGAATGGATAAGATTCCTTGTGAATAACATTTGAGCAGTACAGAAGTCAAATTGTAAAATATCTGTGTTTTGATATATAATATTTCTGCAACTCCCAGCAACAAAATTAGGCTGTCTGTCCAAAGACACATATAAGTGAATATTGTTGATTAAATTTAATTGACTGTTTTTTCTTTGAAATAGAGATTATGAACTTTTTCTTTATGTGACCACGAAATTTACATATAAACCTCTAATGATTACAAATATGATGTACTTCTCAAAACTTCAATGTGGATAAAATAGTCTTAACTTGTGATATTCATGGATATTGGGATGAATAGTAGATCAATGTTAAACTTTTATTTTACTTGTTTTATGTTTTATTGAGCTACAATATCATTGTGTGCAGAAAAGCTGTAAATCCATTTCAGATGGACATGAAAACTTTAGTCTTGAGTATACTAGAACAATGTCTGAAATGCAAAAGAAATCCATGAAGTGGTTTCATCACTGACTTTCAGCAGTTCAGTGACGTGAGAACATGCATAACGAAGGTCCACAGCAGAAGTCAGGTCATGCGGCACTTTTGCAAACTGCCTTTTACCTGTTAGATCCAGATTGCCCAGGTGTGACCTAAAATGAAGAAAGCCGAAATGAACAGCCTCTTCAGCAGCCCCCTCCTACCCAGGAAAATGTATGTTGTGAAACAAAAGCTATTTGCACAGTGGTGTCTTGAATTTTGGCAACTACACTCCACTGAATTTCATCAGGGTGCTGAAACTTCTAATACAACTTGGACTATGCCTGGCATTATGCGTGTATTAGCCCGTTTATGGGTCCTGAAAGTCACAGAATGGTGCTATGTTTAATCCAGTGCTACATGTTGGTCTGGTTTGGAATACTAACCTAGAGTAGATATTTTTAAATAATCACAGCAGCTGTTTTAGAAGGTTAAATCTGTCAAAAAAAATCAAAGAAAAATGGCTTAATTTGTAAGTTTCCATTAACTGCCAAAACAATTCCTAAATCCCAGGAAACAGCTTTGAAGTGCCAGGATTTTCCTTTTTTTTTTTTTTCTTTTTTTCCTTTATTTCCCAAATGTATGTATACAAAATTATTTGAAGGCTTTTTTTCTGGCCTAGGAAATGCATAAAAATATTAGAGCTCTTATAACCTCTTCTGGTTCCAATATTCAATCTAGCACAAGAAAATATACTGAAATTGTTTCTCTATGTAAGGAAGAAGGAATCAAAATATCTGACTTCCAAAAAACCCTTTTGCAAGCCATCTTTGTATATTCCGAGAGTGTACAATAATACTGTAGGGACAGGTAAAGAACGGCTTTCCAGCAGTAAAACAGAGAAGAGATCCTCAGCAGTCCTACTTACTGAAGCTTCCAAAGGGAAATAATCTAAAGCGGCAAAAAAAGCAAACCAAAATGTACAAATAATTTTTAGGTCCTATCTATCTGTCCTGTCTACAGCACAAAAATTTATGTCACATTACTTTGGCGCTGATGTTGTGGCCAGGGAGGAGAAGGGTGGATGAAGAAACAGAAAGAGAGGTTTGTGTTGTTTTCTAGTCTCCAAAGAAAAACAATATAAAACAAAACAGTAGGGTGTTGTTGTGTCTCTGCAGACTGGTAAATCTGGATTACCATTACTAGTAACATGCCACAGGCCTGTATTCAGCTGCAGGTTCCCAGAAGGATTTATCAGCTGTGATTTGCCTAATTTATGAAAGAGCCTGGAGCTCTTTTCACCTTTTTTAGCAGTAACAGCAACGGTCTAACAGTCAGAAGACTGATGATTTTTGCTCAATTAATTTTAGTTTTGCTTTGCTTTAAATGTCTGTGTGGTATAACACATTGTTACATTACTTTTTATATAGTTCTGTGTCAATTGCTAGTGAAAGTACTCTTCTGTGTAGTACAAACAGTGACCCCAGGATAACAATGCAGTGTAGAGGAGTACAATCACAGAATGACTGCAGAGGTTTCAAAAGCGTGGGCACAGGATGAAAACAGAGGCTTCAGGGCTATAAACTAATACCAATGATCAATTACTGTGTTTTAAAGGATTACAGCCTTGGGAGCTGGGTAAAATTGGTTTTATGAGGGACAAAGAGAAAATAAACATGTAAAACACGTCCTGTAAATTCAGGTATAACACGGAACTGCAGACCAGTGAATAAAAACCAAGGTGTAGTACATGTTGCAAAATGTGGAATATTATCCCAAGAGGACCATAGAATGAGATGAAAGCAGCCATCATCATCACTATCTCCATCATACTCCTCCTGGTGAACGTTGCCAAAAGCTAAAGACTCACCATAACCTTCCTTCCCTTCTTTTTGAGGAAGAGTACCACCATCAGTCTTGGAGGCACTGAAACTGGATGGCATTGAAGGCATGAGCATAAAAGCAGAAAAGGGGCTACATGCAATTTTTCCCATCCTGATCAGGAATTTAACCCATGATGAAACTGTTTTTAGCATTTCCACCGAACATTCAATTTTTGCTGAACCAACATATAGAGAAATGAATAGCCTCCTGAAGCACTGTATAAACAACAACCAAAAATATTTGCATTAGAAAATATCCTCATCATCTTTAGCTTTTGGTTCTAACTTATGCCCTCGGAATAACTAGGAAGAACTTCATAAACTCTTAAGGATTTTTCCATTGCTCTATCTTCAATGTAAATATTTACATCTAAGATTTTCATCTGAACTCTTTTTTATAGTTAATAGGAATAGGCACATATGAACCGTGATCCATCTCAAGTCTTAAATAAGCCAACTGAATTGTACTTGAAAAATGCCTGCTGCTTATTGACAGAAATTGTATTGAAAGAAATACATTTCTGCATTGCCGACATTTACAATGATGAGAGATGACTCTTAACTAGTCTATGTGTGCTGTGGACATGTGCAAGGAGAAATGGGCAGAAACATCGCATCCTGACAGAGAGCCAGTGGCAGTTTGAATATAGTGACTTATTTTGAAGTCTTGACAGTTTGTAAGTGTAGAGAGAAGCTTTTTTTTTTTTTTTAAATATTATTTAGCCTAAATATGTGCATTAAATAGTCTCTGAGCACTGAATTTACTGGTGTATATATATTCTGAGTTCTTCGATTCTCTTTTTGAGCAAGTTTAGTCATACTAAATAGCTCTAATACCCAGTGTACAGATTGGTGAGGTGTCAGGAAACAGCACATAAAAGGATGAGTAAGAAAAACTGCTCACGTAGATTTTTATAGTGGGGACATCTACACGTGAATTAGTCATTTTAGGTGCTCTTCAGGGACAATGTAAAGAAATAGGTACTTTAAGGCTTCTACTTATCTTAAAGTATATGTTTGAAATGTTAATTGAATCTTAGCCCAGGCGACACATTTCTTTCCTCTTGAAATTACAAATGGTATCTAAAGTGACCACTGAGAAGTGGAAACTTACATTACAGATGGCTGAAGTTATTCAAGATGAATCCTGTTATTCTTGACTGCTAATCTTTTCTCAGATCTTCTCTACACCTTCTGCAGTGAACAGACAAACAGCATCTTGCTGGGCTGTGCCAGCAGATGATAGCATTTTCCACTTTCTGCCTCTGCCTGTGTGCCTTATTCAAAGGCTACGGTTAGAACTCAACCCTTCCCAACAACATGTTTTATTATAAAATGAGTTTAATTTAGAAAATTCTAAACTAACACATTCTTGTGGAGGAAAAAAGCATAAAAATATTCTTCCTTGGTTTCATAAAGAAGAAAAGATTGGGAAAATTGAATTGCAGTAAACAGAGTACATTAGTAACCAGAGTATTAAAAGTTATCCTACTTATAAAGGTGAAGAGAATATATATTAACTTATGCCTACAAAACATTTGAAATATAAAAATAAAAAAATATAAACATTGCATTAGAGAAAAAAAATTGTATGCTCAAGAAAGCAAAGAATACAGAAAAGAAATGACATTGTCCTTTTTAATAGTTTAGTTTTAAAAGTATTATTATAATAATATAAAAACACTCAGGTAGAAAGCTATAGTACAGTAAATAAGAACATGATAATGGACATCCCCTTTCACATGCATGAACTGCTTGAATTAGTACCCTATTGCCAACAGTCACCATAAATGGATGCCAGGAAAGAGGAAGAGCGGGAGAAATATCTCTCCTAGGAATACGTCTCCTAGGAATGTTCCAGACCTCATCTAATTTCAGCTCAGGTGATTTCTACAGATACACTACCTACTCAGTAGGTCAGTAAAAGTGGGTAACCACTTATTTTTTATTTGTCCTGAACCTGGTTTGTACTGCCTTCATCTGATCGCCCACAGTTCTACATTCTGTCTCTTGAGATGGCTTCTGGCTTCTCTGAGACACTCAGAGAAACCAAAACTGTTATGGTAAGAAGGGGCAGGCATTTTAAAAATATAATAATAGTTATATAAATTTCATGTAATTCATAGTCTATACAAATAGAAACATACTTGTAATAAGACTCAAAGAAGAATTGAGTCTGTATCTTTTGATTAAACAACCCATTGTAATTCTGTTCTGAAAAATAGAAACAGTGCTGCTTGATATGTTAAAGAGTGCTGAGATATTCTCTATGATTTAATCAACTTAGATTAGTCATCTTCTTACAGCATTAAGACACAAACTAAGAGAGTGTAAAAAAATTATAAGTGAAAGGTAGTTGTAGGTATTTGGATTATAAATTAATAAAAAACAGTACAAAAAAAAAAGAGTCTGCATTCCAAAATTTACATTCTGCATTGCCATAATGCACTTGTAATAAGCAGTATCTTTCTATTGAATCATTTTTTTCAATCATTAAGATCATGATTATAGTGAGGCATATAAAATCCTGAGTTCAATCATTTTAATTTGTAGAGTGCAGATGCATATGCACTTGAAAGAAGATTTAACTGTAACATTAATTTCTTATTTTATGGATCCTGTTAACAGAAGAGGCTATTGCTATGAAAAAAATGGGAAAAATGCACTTGAAAAAAAATTGCTGAGGATGGGTAGGGTGTGTTTTAAATCACACTATCATTTTTATTGGGCAAAGGTACAACAGAACTCTAAAACAGATAGTTGATCTCCAGCAACAATCCATAACACCGGTTACCTGTCAAGACTCCCAGACAGAGTCCTCTTACGTTTTCACTGATGAGTTTCTGTACTCCATCTTTGAAGTCAGTTTACTTCACTATATGAATATTCCTGGTCCTCACCAAAACTTCAGACTCAAGAAACTAAGTCATTTGTCAAAGCTTTCCAAGGCTGTCAAAATAAGAACTACAGGGTAGCAAAATTTTATCTCAGTGGCAGTTCATGTGGACTACTACTACACACTTTAAAAAATCTTATCTATAAATCTGGACATTATTCACATTTTTATTCAATACCAACCCATAACTTTCTTCTAACTCTCTTAGAAGTTTCCAGGACACTGAGCAGAAGGAATGATGGAGCAGAATCTGACACAAAACTTTAGAAGAGAGGTAACGGAGAAAAAAACCCGTGGACTCTTAAACACTGGAAACTTTTATGAAAACAAAATAAAATAAAAAAAAAAAAAAAAAGGGAAAAAAGATCAGTGTGTCTCAAGTTTGTCCAAGCTCACAGACTGATGCTAGTAGTCCATAACATTGAAGACTGGTGAGAAGCCTTATAGTGTATATTTAAGAAATCATTAACTAGAAGAAATCACTCAGAATATACCATTAAATAATAATACATAGGTCTGAAAATAGATAAACTAATACCCTATATCACTTGAGGACTCTGCGTACTCCCAAAGTGGTTTCTTATACACTTCTGCATATATCTCTGCACTCCCAAAAGGACTGATTGAAGACTGCAAGTAGACCATAAAAATATCTCCTTCAGGAGATGAGATTACATTGTAAGAATTTGAGCAACTGGACAGGTTGACCATAGGACTAAACAAGTATAGCAGTATTAGTGAAGTAGCATGATTTACACCCTTATTGTCAAAATAGAGTGGTCTTGTTAATATTCCCTTCTTGTAGCAGATCCCAGCCCATTATTGTTACAGCTCTACAATGAGTTTATTTCCAATGAGCTCAGAGCCCAGCACTGTATAAGTAAGACTGAGACTGATTTTTTTCAAGATGTTTGCTTTACATCTATTTACACATTTATTTATTTAAGTTCTTGAAGATATCTCTACCCAAACAGTTTAATATCTTGGGTGAACTTTATCATTTTTGTTTCCAGTCTCTTTTCCATCAACATGCAGAAGAAAGCTCTGTTATTCTACTACGCAGAGCTAATATTTCTGTACTGCCCTCTGCAGTCAAATATTACAGGATTTCATTCAAATATTTTGAATAATATAATTTTTGGTTGTCTGAATATTTAAATAAACATTTAAAGCACACATAGTGTTTTGTCAGCATAAAGTCTACTGCACAGACAAACTAATTTTGAAATTTTAATTAATTCAAGTTCAGCTGTTTCATACCAAATAAAAAAATTGGTATTTTCTCTCACAGTCTTGTCTTATCTGTTTATCTTGATGTCTGTTTATGTCAGTGTACCCAAGGATAAAGAAAATGTGGCTTCTGTAATGAACAGTAAACTTTTTTTTTCCCACTTTGTATTGCAATAGATCTAAGAAAGATGTTCAGCAGATTATTTTAGTTTAGATTTAGTTTATATTATGCAGGTTAACTCCAGGTTTGGTTTTGTTTTGCTTTTAAGCAAAGTTTCTCACTTAAAGCAGACTGGCCTACATAAATCACTCTTAAACAGTCTATAATTTGTAGTCTATAACCTTGCAGTGTTAGTATAGAATTCTTGAAGTTTTCCAATTATAACTGAAAATTATTGAGGTAGGTAGGTAAGGTTTGCAAAATTTGTAACCTTAATCATATGCACGATATCTCATTCCTTGTTTTTTTACCCATTTCCAATTCAAGTGGAATTTATTTCCACGTGAGAGCTGGCAATGGGCACAAGCAGCATTTTGAGTTACAATATATAGCTCTGATTTTAGTTATGTTTTCCCTCCTAAAATAATTGTAGCATTTAAGTATTATTTAAACCAGTTAGCTCTGAACTGTTAAAATAATGTATGCTGAATAACTATTTAAAATGCCAACAGTAAACTCACAACTGCAAAACCTGGATATGCATTAACAGTCTAGGTTCCGTTCTGGAAATCTTGCTTCAAATACTAAAACGCAGAATCATAAGGGCATGTTATCATACCTTAAGATGTATACTACTGAGTTGGATGGTTATAATTTTGTAGCTACTGTCATTGGCACAAACATAGGTATTTGGTTCCCCAATGTAAACTAGATAACGATCATCATCACATAATGAATGGTCACTAGCGGTTTGATGCTCTGGACAATTAGTTTCACTAATATGGTGGAACACAGTCAAGGTCATGCTTAAAAACAGATTGATGATACAGTAATGTAAGAAAGAGACATTCTTCTGCCTAAGCAGGAAAATTCGTTAATATCTGAAGCAACCATAATGGTAGAGGCAGGTAAGATTTAGTAACCTAATTATCACAGATTTGGAAGGGATTAGAAATGAAGGAGCATAAAATTACCCAATTATTCAGAACTGCCTGTTTGCAGCTAGATTGTAGGTTGACAATATAATTTAATCAATGGTGACTTCAATTTTATTTCTATTCATATAGTAAAGAAGGATTTTGAAAAATCACACTCTTTGACTTAAATTAAAATTTGCATCACAACACCGTATAGATGTTTATCAAAAACTCCCCTATTTATTTCATAGATGATTCATATTCATAGTTGCTGTTTAAACTAGAAAACTTCCATGTTTCAAACAACTTACACTAATTATTGAGTTTATATTACATTCTTTTTCAAATCTATTGTATTGCTGTTACTAAAAATATGTCTTTCCCTTTATATAATACAATAGGGATATGTGGTGCTTTAAGAATAAAATTGGAAATAATGTTCCTACTCAGAGAAGCTTACAATCCAAATTAGATGGAAAACATAATGAGAAACGGCAGCAGACCAGAGGGAATGAAGAAGCAAAACAGAAGGAAGCAAAGTGAAAGGGGAAAGTACCCTTGGGAATGTTATTTATGAAAAGTGAAGTAGTTCTTATTTTTTCTCTTCATTTTAATATATTTTTTCATCATATTTTGTTGTTGTTGTTTCTGTCCTTGTAAACATGTAAAATGAGGAGAAAAAGGTCTCATGCCATCACTGGAATTCTCCTCCACCACCCTTGCACTCCATTAATCTAACTGATTAGAATTACTTATTGTAAATATTTAGAATAATGGCAGTAAAGCTCCAGCATTACCAGGAAGAGTAAATATTACACAGATTTGGACTTAAAAAGAATGCAATAAGGCACAAGAAGAAGAAGGCAGCAAAAATGCTGCCCTTCAGTGAAAATGTATACATTCATGCATGTGTACACAACATGTGATACAGCCATATGTCAAGATAAACTGTTTCGGTCATTCTCACTACATCTTCCTTTTCAAGTGTTGACTAAGTTTTTTAAAGGAGGATAATAACACAACAAGTAGATTTGAAACAGAGATCTGTATCACAAGAAATAATAATAGAAATTTATAAATATAGAAGTAATAATATAAACCCCTCATTCTAATTACATCGTATTAATGAGAATTAATAAATAAATTTTCATAGAATCATAGAATTTCCTAGGTTGGAAGGGATCTTTCAGATCATCTAGTCCAGCCATCAACCTGACAAAAACCATCACTAAACCAGATCTCTAATCGCTATGTCTACCCGTCTTTTAAATACCTGAAGGGATGTGACTCAACTACTTCCCTGGGAAACCTGTTCCGAAGCTTAATAACCCTTTCCGTATAAAGATTTTTCCTAATATCCAGTCTAAACCTCCCCCAGCGCAACTTGAGGCCATTTCCTCTTGTCCTATCACCTGTTACTTGGGAGAAGAGACCAACCCCCACCTTTCTATAACCTCCTTTCAGGTAGTTGTAGAGAGCAATAAGGTCTCCCCTCAGCCTCCTTTTCTCCAGGCTAAACAACCCCAGCTCCCTCAGCCACTCATCACAGGAGTTGTTCTCTGGACCCCTCACCAGCTTCGTTGTCCTTCTTTGGACACGCTCCAGCATCTCAATGTCCTTTTTGTAGTGAGGGGCCCAAAATTGGACACAGTACTCAAGGTGGGGCCTCACCAGTGCCGAGTACAGGGGGACGATCACTTCCGTAGTCCAACTCACCGCACTGTTCCTGATACAGGCCAGGATGCTGTTGGCCACCTTGGCCACTTGGGCACACTGCTGACTCATATTCAGCCAGCAGTCGATCAACACCCCCAGGTCCTTTTCTGCCGGGCACCTCTCCAGACACTCTTCCCCAAGCTTGTAACACTGCATGGGGTTGTTGTGACCCAAGTGCAGGACCCAGCACTTGGCCTTGTTGAATCTCATGCCACTGGCCTCAGCCCATCGATCCAGTCTGTCCGGATCCTTCTGCAAAGCCATCCTACCCTCAAATAGATCAACACTCCCACCTAACTTGGTGTGATCTGTAAACTTACTGAGGGTACACTCAATCCCCTTGTCCAGATCATTGATAAAGATAGTAGAGAACTGGCCCTAATACCGAGCCCTGTGGAAAACCACTTGTGACCAGCTGCCAGCTGGATTTAACGCCATTCACCACCACTCTCTGGGTCCAACACTCCAGCCAGTTTTTTACCCAGTGAAGAGTACTCCTGTCCAAACCATGGGCATCCAGTTTCTCCAGGAGAATGCTGTGGGAAACCTTGTCAAAGGCTTTACTAAAGTCCAGGTACACAACATCCACAGCCTTTCCCTTATCCACCAAGCAGGTGACTTTGTCATAGAAGGAGATCAGGCTTGTCAGGCAGGACTTGCCTTTCATGAACCCATGCTGACTGGGCCTGATTTCCTGGTTGTCCTTCATGTGCTGCATAATGGCACATAGAATGATCTGTTCCATAACCTTCCCAGGCACCTAGGTCAGACTGACAGACCTCTACTTCTCTGGATCATCATTCCAGGCCTTCTTGTGGTTGGGCGTCACATTTGCTAGACACCACTCAACTGTGACATCCCTGGTTTGCCAGGGCTGCTGGTAAATAATGGCAAGTGGCTCAGTGAGCACTTCCTCCACCTCCCTCAGTACCCTCAGGTGGATCTCATCTGGCCCCATAGAATTGTGTATGTCCAGGTGCTGGAGCAGGTCCCTCACCATCTCCCTTTGTATTACAGGGGCTTCATTCTGCTCCCCGCTGCTATCTACTAGCTCAGGGGTCTGGGTACTCGGGGAACAACCGACTCTATTACTAAAGACTGAGGCAAAGAGGGCACTAAGCACCTCCAGTTCTGCAGTTTATCAACAGAGTAACGCGAAAACTGTTAAAACATTGCATCAGACTATTTTGCAAATAAAATAAAAACAACCTAGAAAAAGATGCATACATTTATTTTATTTGCCATAACATCTTACCAACTGCACAATCTGTAACATACCTCTACCTTTCCTCATCTGCTACAATTAACCAGGGGTATGAACTACAGATTTATACAGAGAGACTAGATACTCACCTTTTTCCCCTCATGTTGTCACATGTAATTTGTTTTATGGGCAATTTTCCTGAAGAAGGTGATTTTTGATGTTTCTCCTATTCTACCGTCACAGACATTTCATTCTACAGAGAATAATTGCTTGGTTTTGCTATCTGTTAACAGTAGACTTCATATCACACAACCACATAAAGCTTAAAAAAAATCCAAAACAAATTTAAGAAGCAGTTACCTGACCACTAGGTGATTGCTATTACAGTCGAAAAAAAAAAAATATAAACACCTTAGGCCAAGACAATTCCAGATGAGTCCTAAGACTCTGTACTGCCCAGTCAATACAAAGCCTTTTACTAGTGTTATCACAATCATATTCACAGGGATACATGTCCAATTACGCTTACCCTATGCATGTGCTCCCCCAATAAACTGAAAGATGGAAGCCGAACGGTACAAGAATTGCAGATCAAATAAAATAAGAAAACAGATTCGCCAGCAAGTCAGGAACGAGAGACTAACTGATCTTACATCTAAGTCATAGTCATGATTTGACACAATGACTAATAATAGTTATTTCTGAGCAATGTTAGTAAAAGCAACAGGAATAAGAATAGGAACAAACAAGAATGAATACTCACGCTCTTCTATATATGCCACCACTACTAGGGACATTTAGTGTTTAAAAGCTTCATTACTTTTATTGATCTGTATATAAGTTTGGCAAGATAAAACCTCAGCTTCACAACAGTTCATGCTTACTGATATAAGTGTTCATTAGCAGCACAGTCTGCCTTGTACACCCTTCCTGGAATTTGCATTCTGGGTGGTACGGATGCCTGAAATATTAGGTTTTCCTGACACTACTGTGTCCACATCTTGAACCAGGCTTTGTGGATTTTTCTAACAAAGGCAGAAAGGACCTTTCACGCATTGCTAAGGAGATTGCCTGTCTATAAATGCATCACATCTGCTTCTGGGCTTTTATCATTACAGCTTGAGCTAAATTCAGTTGGTGTAGGAAAACAATATTTCAGATCATTACAGCTGGTTTTCAAATTTAAATGCTATGTTGCTTTTCCCTGGGTTTGGTCCAGTACTGGTTTACAAGGTTCTTCAAATGAAGTTCTTCAACAGATAGAAATTAACTGTATGCTTTTCTGAAAAAAACTGACCTTGCAAACCTCCTGTAATTTGCATAGGACATTATGATAATAATTGGGTCCCACTATGGTAGGTAGTATATATAAGCAAAGTGAAAGGTGATTGTGGTCAAAGAAAGTTTTCAGTATGAATGGGTAAAACAGATGATAATTGAGAGGCTGAAAACTGAAAAAATAACAGCCCTCAACTTGTTCAATTTTATACAAATAACCAACGGCTGACTGAAAGAAGGAACAAAGATTTCCTGACTACAGAAAAACTCCAGAGATGGAGTCTGGCATTTCCAGAATTATTCTAATTTTCACCATGTGTGAATCTGGCACATAAAATTAGTTGATTGAGTTTTGTTTGAGAATTCAATCTCAGTTTTAAATAACATTTTGTCGGACACATAGCATCAGTATTCACTTTATATTACTTGTATGTGAATCTTTAAAAAAATGCTATAATAAATAAACAAGCAAATAAACCCCTTCAATAAGTAATGCATTTCATTCTTCAGATACTTTGGTTTATCACTCCATAAAATGTGAAATGTCTTCCATTCAATGGTTGACGGTTGGACTAGATGATCTGAAAGGTCCCTTCCAACCCAGGTGATTCGATGATTCTATGAAAAGCTTTTCTTTCTCCATTGTATTAGATCTCTTTTCAATATTGATTCTATCCTTTTCTGTATTATATCAATATTTTTTTTTTCTGAGAAACATTTTCTATTTTCCCTATACAATCTAGAAAAAAAATAAAATTTTGATGAAAGATTTTTCAGTATTCCTCCTCCAGTGTGTTGTGGTATTCTCAATTCAGTCCACTTACTGTATCATATCTACATGTCATAGACGTACCTAAATAAGAAAAGAAAAAAAAGGTCATTAACCATGCAATTTTTTTTTTTTATAAATATGTCTGGAAAGCCCTTACCTTTATCAGGATTGTGGAAAATGTCATCAACATTAAAAAAAAAAAAAAAAAAAAAACAAAAACAAACAAACAAATAGAAAACATTTTTTTAATGTAAAAGAGAAAAAATATTCTACAGATGAAAATGTAGTTCTTCAAATCAGTTTAGATTATTCTTATAATAATGTATTAGTAAATATACATATTCTATACACAGAACACTTTCCAGATACACCAATCCATAAACAAAATTGTAGAAAACCCAAACTGATATTAAACAATTCACTCAAGTACTTTTAAAGACATTTACAGAAGAAAAGTAATGGGTTCCTACTCTTTTCTCCATTATATTCAATTATTTATCATTTAAGCTTTGACGTTTTTCTTCCATTCTTCAAAAGAAAGAAGCTGTATTATTTTTTCTTGGACACTGTCCTAAACTGAGGCTGACAACATCAGAGAGATGGCTTAAAGAGAAAAGAATAAATATTCCTGTGTATGAAAATGTAGTAACTTGCCAAATATTGAATAATTGCTAAGCGAGCCCCTTGTCTGGTACTTATTACAGGTGAGTAGCCTGGAATGGGCTGGTGACTCCTCAGCTCTTCAGGGATAGAGTATCTGCACCAACTTTCTTTTATCAGACTAGAATCAGGCAGAGTAGACATGGCAGGGGGTTTTGAACTAGATGATCTTTAAGGTCTCTTCCCTTTTAGACCACTTCCAACTCTAACCATTCTATGATTCTTAATAGTAATAAAAAATACACCTTAAGGAAATACGTTTGCATTTTTTTACCTAGTCATTTGGTGAAATTTCTTCTTCCACTTTGTAAACATAAAGCTCGAAATCAGTCATACTCTGTGAAGAAATTTAATATTTTCCGGCTCTTTTACCTGCCTTTGCTCAAAAAATAAAACAACAAGGTAGCAGCAGTTTTCATGATCATCTTCATTTATACTAATGAAATCATGTTAACTTTCAGTAATGATAAATAGAAACAGAAAAAGTGCACTATTTTAACTGGCATGGAGAAGTGTCTTCACGTCAGTTGTAATAAATTATGGTCTGGGAACATCATGGAAAAGACCTTTTAAAGTGCTAGATCCCTTTCCAAGTTAAGGTTGATGAAGCTACTGGACAGGAACTCGGGGAAAACACTCCGTACCTCTCACTCCCAAAGGTGAACAGTTTAGTTCACCTTACAACAGTGTCTGCACAGTGAATTGCAGTGACATATTGGGGTGCTACAGGATAGGATTCTTCCCAAACTTTACTTCACAGAAACATAGTTATGTCTACACTATTTTCAATATGAACATCTGGGAGTGCCCTACAGTCCCAAAGCCAGATAGTATGGATAGGTTCATCTTTCAATGTGCATCTTTAGTGCAGATTATCCTCTGTTGTGAAATCAAGTTTCACCACAAATAAAACAGCAAACTGCAAACTCCGAGTACAAATTAGCACATATACTGCCAATTCCAAGAGTTATAAACTGGAATGAAACAGGAGGCAAAACCATGTTGTCAGTATGAATATGCCAATAGGAAATTTCTCTGATTTTTTATGACTGCACAGAAGCTTGACCTCTCTTAAAGTTGTTTTAATACTTATCTTCACCTGTGCCTGATAAGCACAGTCTGTGGTAAGGTTTTGATGTTTTGGTTATTCAAAGGCGCCAAAGGCTAGCTTTAGATACAGCAAGTTGACATCAATATTCTTTAAAATTACTTTTAATGTCTGTTTCATGACATTATTTTTTTAGACTTGATTATGATCTTCCTGGGAATTCGAAGAATCAGTTAAGTTGCACTTGCTTTGTCTTTAAGATTTAATAATTTTTAACTGGATAAGTATGTGACTAATCATGTTAAACTTACATTGGTTCTATTTGAAAATTAAGTGACTTGTCAGATTCCAAGCTCCCTAAAAATTAAACTATAGATTGGGTTATGCTAGCTCTTCTTAAAGTAATGTCAGCAAAACTTAGAAATTCAAAATGTTAGAACAATCAAGATAGGTTTTTATTTTCACTTTCAAAATAATGTTTTGAAATATCCTATTCCACTCACAGGGGTCCTGTTTGTAGAGGAAGACACTGGAGTATCATGCAAACTCTGTTGAATTACTACAGCATGCGGACCAGTTTCATGTACAAGAAAGGTAAGAATAGGTCTTCAGCAGTAAGACAAGAGAAGTAAAATAGCCCTTTTATGAACTCAGGAATGCCTGGATCACAGTCCTACTGGTATTATCTGAAGAGTTATTTCTGTGATCGGTAACCAAGCTCAATAGTAATTATTGACTTATTTATTTGTTAAACACTGTTGCCTCTGCCTCTGGCTCCACATTCCTGGCAATGTTCTTTGTGGCAGCACTGATTTTCATCAGAGGGCTTGGCAAGGAATGTGGGTAATAATGCCTCCTTTTTTCCTTTGAAATTCTCCAAACCAATGACAGTTGTCAGAAATAAACCCCATAAATTTATAAATCAAGTAACTATTGCAAATAATTATTAAATTAATAATAAATTATAAGCATAAGTCCATAATATTTACTTTACAGGATTTTATTTTGGTTTATCGTCCACTTCCTTGTTGAGTAAACCTTAACCCACCACATAGCTGCCAGCACACTGGAGCTAAGAAGAAAGCCTGGAATATAGGGAGAACTGTGTTCAAGTTCAACTTCTCAATCAGGCAAAACAACAGTTAAAGCACTTACTAAATGCAGTAGAGATCCACACAGGCATGGCAGATATGACACTCAGGAGACCCACGTCACTGTAGAATGGCAGCTGGATTTGCTATGGCATTGCTCTTCTTCCTGGACAACTCTGTTGAGGCATTTGAACGGAGTCCAGTGTATCTGCTAAATGTCTTCATAGAAGGCCTAGGAAGAGTTGCAGTTGGCAAAGCTGAATTTTAAAATTCATTTATTGGTTCATTTGCAGTTTATGGGCAATTTTCTTAATGAAACGTTTTTAGTGATCAGCATGACTGGATGTCAGAAAGGCATAAAACACAACAGAGACATAAAGAAAAGAATTAAGTGCACAAAGAACATTCTTGAACAGAAGAGTCTAAAATGGTAGTCTTCATACTTGTTCACATCTTCAAAAGTTCAAGCTTGTTTGCTCTTGCTGAAATTGTTATTTTCAAGACTAAGTTAATCTAGAAAAAAGTGTATAGAATGTGCTGACATAGCTTTATGATGCAAAGATAGTGTACCAAAATTGGATATCAACCACTTTCAAAAATATAGCCAAGTCCAAATGCCTGCTGATGCAGAGTTCCTTAGAGAGTATAAAAAAAAAAAAAAAAAAAAAAAAAAATTAAGCCAGATAATTATTCTGTTACCGAAGTAGTTTAATATTTTGACACTCCAGTGGAAAGGCAGAAAATTCAGTATTTTAAGAGATTTTTATGAGGTTAATTTTACCATGGTAATTTTAAATGTTGGTCAGATATTTTACTCTAAAGATACTACCAAAATGCATTCATAGTTTAATCTTCTTATTATATTGAAGTAGAATGACTTCATCTGATTTCAATTTTTTTTTTCCAATGACTATTATTAAATTAAATCATCTTGCAATGTATTGTTATTTATTATCCCTAGAACGTTTGGACACTTTAAAAAAAAAAAAAAAAAACCAACCTATTCCTTGTGCAGATATTCTTACACATATATCTGTGTATATGTATACATATCTGAGGGTATTTCTACATCATCAAATAATTTAGCTGCCCAGTTTGCTTCTGGATTGTAGTTTTCTCTCATTTGTATTTCAAACAAACAAAAAACCCAAAGTAATTCTTTTCTAACCTGTCTTTTGAAATCAAACGATGCATTTCCTTTGAAATAATATCCCCATGCAGGTTTGGTTATAGACCTCTCCAAGAATTGTTCTCAAAATGCAATCTGGGCATGACTGCACACAATTCTCCACCACGCTCTGAAAGCTTTTCACCCCAAGACATCCCTCAAAATTTGCTTTCAGATGACAATTTTCCAGAAAATACTAAGCCTTTGTCATTTCTCTTTGTTTCCATGATGCAATCTTCAAACTCTATAAGATCATGTTGACAATTAAAGTCTTAATTGTTTTTGAGATTCCAGGAATTCCTTTTGTAAGCCAACGGATATGTTCAAAGTTTTTAATCAGTTCTGTCATTGATTCAGTCTTCTGAATCTCAGTCGCTCTTTAGATTTACATCTACTTATTTTTTGCGTCTGCTTCAGATGCACATAATTTTCTTGGGATCTGTTGCTTGGACCCATTGCTTGTGTTTTTATGCCAAGTCTACCATACTAAGATATTTCCGGGGTGTATGTTCTAATTTTATGTCAAACTTCCCAGGTCCTGGGAAAGACCTTTACTTTGAAAATGAGCAGTATACTAACTTGTTAGGACAGAGATTACCATATTTTGTATTGTAGACCTACAGGCAACAGAAGAAAAAACAAGAGGCAGTCAGGACTACTGAAAGGCCTGTCATTTTTTGTGGGATGTACACCACTAAGAAGAGGGATTAACTATAGATTAGATACAAATCATATAATAGGGTCTCTTTTTTTTTTTTTTTGTTTTGGGTAAATGGTATTAAGAACATGAGAAATCAAATGAATTTGAGAATCCATGCTGTGAAGAAAAAAGCAGTTTGTTTTATTACTAGTACTAGTTGCAAATCGGACAATCAACACCATTTGAATTGGCAGAATGAGGGGTTCTGTAAGGCCTACTGCAGAAATTTTTATAAATGTCACTTCAGGCACTTTCAGCTTCTAATTTGCTCATTAAACGATAAATGCCAGAGAATAAACTAAAAATATCTGCAGGCAAAGCAGTTTTACCAATCTTTAAGGATGAAGAAAAAAGAACGTCATCTGGCTGAAGCCGTGTTCAGAGGTGATAACTTGATTATTGAGATACAGCATTGTCTGAGGTATTGTGTAGATCTCTTGGTAGACTGGCAGACTGACTCCGCATGTTACCTCTTAGTTGCCCCACTGACACTGGATTCTATAGGAGTTTAGGTGCTGTGACACTTACAGTTCTGTTAGGACAGACACTGGGCTTTTTGTCTGTACACAAAAGGCAAATTTCTGTTCTTAGCCTTGAAGAACACAGGTATGACCTTTCCCTCATTTTATGGATGTATTCAGGTAGATCTGGGTAGAGGAATCTCCACACATTAGGATAAAGGGAGAAGAGAACAACTCCCTTTCCTATTTTTTTAGCTGTGAGTCAATTCTGTGTCCTGACACAGCTGTGTAGACAGTCAGTAGAGAAGAAGTTTACATGACCATCCAACTAACATTAAAATCATAATATAAATAGCATTCCTGCCTCTTGACAGTCTTTTAGTTTTAGCTAGAATAATAATAACAAATTTTAATTTTAATGTCTGGTCTTTAGACATAGCTTGTGATGGAATTTCCTGCTGAGAATATTAAAAAAGTTATTTTGAAGAGTGTTAATGAGTAAAAGTTAAAATAATCAAGTTAATTATCTATTTTTATATATAATTATATATTATAACAATTAATGAAGTAGTTAATTAAAAGAGTACAGTGTTACATTTAATTTTCTTTAGATTTTGGAGCTTAGTAGAAAAACTCTCCGTCTTCTACTTTCCAAGAGTATAAGGCACTAAAGTTGTCTTTTTCCTCAAATCTAAATACACTGAACTAACATGATATAGCCATATCAGTCTTGATCTCTTCCATAGACTGGAGGTGGAGATCATTTCCCTCATTTTCACTCTATACAGATCTACAGTATTATAATAAAGTGGTATGTCTTTAGCAAGAAATTACTAATTATAGTGAGATATTAGGAAATGAGCACTTACACAATAGAACAGAAAAAAAAATGGCAATAAAAAAGAAGACTAAATATTATTCTAACCTAATATAAATACTTTGTAAATCAAGATGTGGGATTCATTCACATAGTTTCTAGGGAAATAATTTAATTTTATTATCTATTCTCTTGGCCTTGAAAATCAAAGTATTCATCATCATGTAGCTGATTAAAAAAAGACAAATATGACAGCAAAGTAGAAAATTATTTTAGTTTGGAATGCTGAGTAAATAATACTAGTGATGAATGCACAAGTGTGTTAATACAGTTATTTAAACTGAAAGATAACCAGAGAAGAGATTCCTACACTGTAGTGTACACATTATACACAAAGAGCATCTTTGTGTATATCAGACTATCTTCATAGCAGCAGGTCTGGGGAAAATGAATAATCATTTTATTAAAAGTGAAAGAAAACATTCCTTGATGCTATATTTTTTAAATGGAAGACTAAAAAAATAACCCTTCTGGCGAAAATAAAATGAAAGATTCTTCAAAGGAAACTTCAAAATAGTGAGAAGCCATTAAGCTAGGTATTGCAATACCTTTTGCAAAAAATTGTACTATTTTATTTAAACAATAAATAGATCAGAATCTATGCTATAGATCAGGTGGCCAGTTGATACAAGCTGTCATAAGTCCATTGATTTCACCAAAAAATGTTGTATTGAACCAACAGAAGAACTGGTCTGAAGTTAGAGTGGAGAGTAGAGAAACAAACCCCTTTCTGCTGTTTTTTGTCCAAAATGTAACAGATGAATGTAGTAATAAATGACAAACACACACATGCATTTTAACTACTTATTATTGTATTTTTACTATGCAACTGTGAATTATGGGTGTTTTACATCCTAATTAGAGGGCAGGACAGATGGCAGAAGCTTGCTCTGTATTAAAATAATCTCAACTGCCCACTGACTATGCACTTCAAGCAACAGACATTTCATAATAACAGAGCTAATTATCCAGCCACAATACTTAGGACATTTTATGGAAATTTTTAGTGCAAAAAGTCACTGAAGCTTTGTGACTTCTGCATATTTTTTTTTTCTTCTGATTTCTTCTAATTTCTTCTCATCATTTCATTTAGTCTTTTACCTATGGGATAGATAAGTGTTAGATTACTGAGTTTCAAGAAAGAGGGCAGAAGTTTAGTTTCTTGAGTCTGCAAAAAGGAGAAACAGATTGCAAGGTAAATCTACCTTCCTTTTCAGAATCAGAAGCTGAAAAGAGGTTGCAACTCCATTATATAAATGCACATCATCCAGCAAAAAGATTAATACCTTCAGTTCTTTACAGTTATGGTGCTGTACTGGAGCAGCAGAGAAAGAAATGTACATCTCGTAACCACAGTCTCCTCTAAGACAAAAAGTTTAATGTTTCCTCCTCTCACCAGACATTTCCTAAAATGTGTGATAAGAAGAGTATAGGGAAAGCAGAACAAAAGGAAATGGTGATTAAAAAACCCACCAAGGTAGTATGCTATTATTTTAGTTTCCTGTGGTATTCTAACACATTGGCTTGCTTGCCCTCGATATTTGAGACAGCCATTTCACAATTCCATTTTTTCTGGCTAGAAGAGTCCATTATGTTAATCTAGTATAACTTCTTTAAAGCAAAGACTTAGACTATCCAAAAGAATCCAAAGGGAGCACTTTATTATTCTACACTGTGCCATGCACTACCACAAAATTGTGCATTCGCTTACATGGAACTTATGAATTCATGCAAAAATTGTTTTGCCTTGAATGTTATATGGATAGACTGAACACCTTAAGGGTCAGGCCAGTAACGGTTCTTTCTCCTGATCTGAAAACTGGTGAATGAACCTATGAGGCAACAGGTTTGGGGGGGAAAAAAAAAACCAAAACCAACAACCATACAAAACAAACAAACAAACAAGCTATCAAAAAAATTCCCACACAAAAAAAAAAAAAAAAAAAAATTAACACCGAGATCAGCATCACCACAATAGAGAACTGTCCAGTGGTCCATTGGGATACTAAATAGAAACTGTGTTTTAATTGCATCAACTATGGGACAGAGGAATGTTACTTAGCTCCCAAATCTCAGTGAACCCATTAACCATGTCACAATATCTTAGTAGGGGGTATCTAAATTGCATTGATAACCTGGTGTAATAGGTTCCTTTTGGAAGAAAATCGCTACATATGGGCTAGAAGGAGCTGAAGAGTATTCTGGTATGCCAGTCCAGAGGACAGCAAGATACAGCACAACATTCACCCACCTTAACAGTACAGAACTTGATTTTAAAAGAGTTTGACTACATTTCACAATTATTTTTCTAATATTTCCATATTCTTATGATGCTATATTTTAACAACATTTGAATTATTTATTATGTGAAAGTAATTACAGTAATTCATGAGAACAAGTCTTATGAGGAGTAGCTGAGGGAAGTGGCATTGTTTAGTATGGAGAAAAGGAGGCTGAGGGGAGACCTTATTGCTCTCCACAACTACCTGAAAGGAGGTTGTACTTAGGTGAGCACCTGTCGCTTTTCCTAGGAAACAAGTGATAAGATGAGAGGAAAAGGCCTCAAGTTGCACCAGGGAAGGTTTAGATTGGATACAAGACAGATTTCTTCATTGAAAGGGTTATCAACCACTGGAGAAAGCTTCCCAGGGAAGCAGTTAAGTCACCATCCCTGCAGGTATTTAAAAGATGTGAAGTGGTGCTTAGAGACATGGTTTAGTGCTGGACTTGGCAGCGTTAGGTTTACGATGGGACTCAATGATCTTAAGGGTCTTTTGCAACCTAAATGATTCTATGCTTCTAATTCACCCCAAGGATTTCTTTCCTTTACCTTTCCACATCCCCCATGAATACTGAACAAGAGAATGAGCCAAACTTGAAATAGAAAAGCACTGGTCCTGCTCCTTTAATATGATGACCACCACCTTAAAGTTATAGTCAATCCTTGTGTTGCATTTGTCTTTGTTTAACATTTCATGTCTGTGACAAAATGAATCTAATTGTTACATTGCTTTAAGCACTATAGAAATACAGAAATTAATTATGAGAAAAAAAAAGATTTTTAAATTTCTGCTTTGTGACAAATTGCAAGTAACACTAACTGTGTATCTCTATATTAGCAATATTTTAATTATACATGGCTGTGTGGCACTACTGCTTAGTCATCAGTAAAATGTAGTAGACTAGAATACCACAGAAGGTCAGAATAAATCGATATGTACAGTACGGTGCTAGGAATAATAATTTAGTAAATATACCAGGGGATATATATGCCGTTATTATGTGTTGCATGTTATCAGAATATGGAAATGGTAAGGAGAAAAGAAAAAAAAAAAAAAACTGGTTTCATTGTTCAGTTCTTGGTCTTGAGAGGTTCTGAGAGAAAAAGCTAAAAATTGTAAAAACACTTTCCAATTTCCTGACGTAACAAAAAAACCCCAATTTTTTGAAAAAGTTTTTTTAATAACAGCTATGATCTGGATTACATCAGAAAAATCCTCTCTGATAAAATTTTCCAGAAATCAAGTCTGTGCTTCCATTATTATAATGTTTTACATACAGTATACAATTAAACCTGTTGCTCCAGTGGGGGCTAAAACCCCCAGGTTTACCATAAAAAATATAAGCACAAAGTCTGCAGCTAAAAAAAGAAGATAATGAAGGTTAATCAGTAGTGATTGAGCCTACAAGTCCATACACTTCTCACGCTTCTTTATGTTAAGCAAACAAAAGTTTTTTAAGCGGAGCATATACTGCTGCTTTTGGAAGGCTTGTGCTGATTTTGTTAACTGACAAAAAAACATCTTTCACATACCCTTCCGAGAACCATATTCTGCACTTTTTTCTTCTGAGGAAAGTGAGGTTGCAAATGCAAATTCAGAACAATGTTCATATACCAGCATTTATCACTCAGCAGTTAGAATTTATTTGCGTATTTGCTAACGTACATTTCACTACGGAGTAATAGTAAAAAGCTTTTACAAATTACTACCCTCCACCCCCACCCCAGCTTTTTCGTATTTGAGCTACACAGTGTTTTTCTTAACAGATTTGCTTGTTTTGCGTGTCATCTACAGGAAAGCTTATTGCCCAGATCCTCTGCAAGTACAAACAAGTGTAGTAATGCTGAACTCAGTGGAATGCTGGGGGAAAAAAATAAAACCACAGAAAACTCAACAAAGAATTCAAAGCCAAAACAGTGATACTGAATATGAAAATCTCCTGATGTTGGTCCTAAATTAACAGATTCATTATTCTTATCTTTACCTCATTAGCACCTAGTGATGTGAAGTAATACTGGTGTTGTGTGAGTACAGTTAGGTGCAAGCAAGCACATCCGGTAAAAAACGTAGTTTCTGATAACAGCTCCCCAGTTAGAAGGGATTCCTGTTGCTTATAAGTCTGATCATGAAGTAGAGAAATTAAATTACAGAAACAGGGATTGTAACTGAAAGCAACACATGAGTCTATATATGAAATTCAGAGAGAAATTCAGGTGAGGTTTGAAAATCACTGATATCAAGGGAAGACTATGCCATTTTTATTCAGCTCAATGGGGAGAGAAGGATGCTGTTCTAATGCTGCTAGAGAAACCACAGAAAGAGCAGCAGAACAGTCAACATGTACTTCCTCATCCTATCTGCAAAAGGGTATTTTTAAGGATGATGCAGTATCAGCTTTAAATCTCATTGGTAGAGTTAAACTGATATACATATTAGTAGAGTGATTACGTAAAGCAATGGTCTATATTCAGACAGGGATGCCACTCTGCAGAATGCTGGCTGTTTAGTCTCTGTATATACATGGAATTGACAGTTTTTTAACTGACTAAACAAAGGCCCTCTTTACAACCTTATAAGTACCCCACCCTAACCAACCAAATGCCTACTGTCCTCTTATGTAAAAATAGCAGGGTTTGCTTGCAGAATCCAGTCCTCCATAGTTATGCTAACGTCATGCCTATCACTGATATTCATAGAATCATAGAGTCACAGGGTTGGAAGGGACCTCTGGAGACCATCTAGTCCAACACCGCTGCCAGAGCAGCGTCACCTTAGAGCAGGTTGCACAGGAACGTGTCCAGGGGGGTTTTGAATGTCTCCAGAGACGGAGACGCCACCACCTCTCTGGGCAGCCGGTTCCAGTGATCTGCCACCTGAAAGTAAAGAAGTTCCTCCTCATGTTTAGGTGGAACTTCATATGCTCAAGTTTGTGCCCATTACCTCTTGTCCTGTTGCTGGGCACCACTGAAAAGACCCTGGCCCCATCCTCCTGACACCCACCCTTTAAGTATTTATAAATGTTGATAAGGTCTCCCCTCAGACGTCTTTTTTCCAGACTGAAGAGACCCAAATCCCTCAGCCTTTCTTTGTAAGACAGGTGTTCCAGTCCCCTAATCATCTTTGTAGCCCTTTGCTGCACCCTCTCCAGCAGTTCCCTGTCCTTCTGGAACCGAGGAGCCCAGAACTGGACACAGTACTCCAGGTGCGGCCTCACCAAGGCAGAGTAGAGGGGGAGGATGACCTCCCTCGACCTGCTGGCCACACTCTTCTTGATGCACCCCAGGATGCCATTGGTCTTCTTGGCCACAAGGGCACATTGCTGGCTCATGGTCATCCATGGTCATCACCAGGCCTCCCAGGTCTTTTTCCACAGAGCTGCTCTCCAGCAGGTCAGCACCCAACCTGTACTGGTGCATGGGGTTGTTCCTCCCCAGGTGCAGCACCCTACACTTGCCCTTGTTGAATTTCATGAGGTTCCTCTCTGCCCAGATCTCCAACCTGTCCAGGTCTCTCTGCATGGCGGCACAGCCTTCCGGTGTGTCAGCCACCCCCCCTAGCTTTGTGTCATCAGCAAACTTGCTGAGGGTGCACTCTATCCCCTCATCCAGGTCATTGATGAATATATTGAACAGGACTGGACCCAGTACTGACCCCTGGGAAACACCACTCATCACCAATTTCAAATCATAGAATCATTTAGGTTGGCAAAGACCCTTAAGATTATTGAGTCCAACTGTAAACCTAACATTGCCAAATCCGCCAAATGAAAAAATGAATTGAAATTAAGGTCCACATAGGGTAGATGGAGTATGGTCTGAGACTGACACAAACAAGTAGGTAATGGCTGTACATTCTAGAACTGAAAGTTACTGATTATCAGAAGAGGATGGTCCTAGGACAAACTATTACATAGAATGAAAAGAATCTAGCCAGGATAAGGATGTTCTTTTGTGGCAAGACAGATGACTTTTGATCCTAAATTAACTTTTGACATGTTAGTTAATGTATCAATTTTTCTCAAAATTTACAGAATTCGGGCACAATAAGCTTGTCAAAAGCACATGGGTTCTGTTTGACATACCACAGAGCTGATGACTAACAGGTGGTGACGTGCAAATTCTGAAAACAGCTTTCATCTGTTTCTGACTATGCAAATAGTTCTACTCTCCAAATCGCAGGACCAAAAGCCTTCACAGGTTATTTTCCACATTTATAGAGTATTTAGACATGCTTGAGGTTATGTGACAGAAGTTAGGGTTTTCTTTTTCAACTATGCTGGTTTACTTGCACAGTGTTTTTTATGTGGATACAAGGAGCATTCAGGAACTGACGATCTCAAAACCATACGAAGCTGTGCAGATATGTATGTAGGAAGAAAGATAGGTATGTAGGGGTAGGGTTAGAGACGTCAAGAGGGAGAGAGTTAGAAATATACCTACAACTTTGCTATTATTGTAACAAAACCTTATTCATGTTCTTGTCTGAAATTAGGGCTGTTAAGTGGTTACTGATTTACTGTTTTCATTATATAAAAGTTTGTTTGATCTCCTATCTTTAAAAGATTCTACTTCTGTTCTTCTAACTAGTCTTGTATTCTTCAATCTCCTTGACACTTATGTATTTGTTACTTGTCTTCACCTTTAGGATACTAGTTAAAAGACCATAGACCTTCATATAAGCATGAAGGAAGAATGTTAGAAGGATTTGAAAATATTTTTATTGAAATGAAAGTTATTCATATAAGTTGTCATGGTTTAACCCCAGCCAGCAACCACGCAGCCTCTTGCTCATCCCACAACCCCCTCTCAAGGGTAGGGAGAAGATGGAGAAAATTAAGGGAAAGGGAAAAAAACCCAAACAAGTTGTGGGCTGAGATAAACAATAGTTTACTAGAAAAATAATAGAACAGGAAAATAGCAATAACAATAATGGTAATAGAATATACAGGACACAAGTTACTCTCACGGCCTGGTGAACTGGTTGCCAAGCTCAACATGAGCAGAGATCGCACATTCTCCCCCCACTGGCCAACCCCCATTTATATACTGAGCATGACTTCTATGGTACGGATTATTCCATTGGCAATTCCATTGTTCTGTCTATGCTCCTTCTCACCTTCTATTGAAAGCTGAAAAAAGTCCTTGACTACTGTAAGCATCGCTTAACAACAACTAAAACAATATACATTATTGCCATTCCTTTCATAACAAATCTGAAAACACAGCAACCACCAGAAAGAAAATTAACTTTATCTATCTCAGCTGAAACCAGGACGTAAGTCAAATTTTAAATTTCTAGTTAAAATTAATATTCAATCTGGCATGATAGGACTTCTCCCTAAATTAATACCTGTCTTAGAGTATTAGTCTAGTACTCGGACTTTACACAGGTGTGAAGTCTGTATGCCTAGCTAGCCCACCTCTCTGACATCTGTACAGTATTTGTACAGAACTGTTTATGAACTTATGCATAAAAATTTGTTTTGTGCAACAGTAGCCATCTTATTGTTTTAGTTTTTGTTAAGAAACCATTTATTCTTGTGTAAAGGTCACTGAATCTTACCTGCTAGTGTATGAATTTTTGTGTTGTAATGTTGCATTTTATGCAAAGGATATTTGGAAAACATAGCATGAATTTTCAAAAAAGAATAAGGCTAACTTAAAAACATACCACTCAGAGAAGAGCCTCTCAACAAAATAAGAGGAAATCCATTTTTGGTGTGGATGCTAATTTGAGGTGGGATGGGGAGTCTTCCTGATATTCCTGTTTACTTCTATTAACTGGAGTATGCATACTTGATCATATTCAGCTTCCCTTAATGTCAGTGGAAAAAATTCTATTGATTTTAGCAGAAACAAGTCAATATCTCATTAATTTTTCATGCTAAATGAAATTAACCCATTTGAGCACAATACAAAAACTCTTGAAGCAGAATAATAAATCTTGGGGAAATCGGTAGTACATTGGTTTCAGAGAATTGTGAACATTTTTATGATAAAGGTTAAATGCAATAGTATAGATGTGAAATCTTATGCATCAACAGATTCACATAACCACAAGCCACCGATTAGGTATGAGGCAGTCATGATCCACACCAAATCCAAAAGCACAGTTTAGGTATATAATTTTAATAAAATATACAATTTTTCTACATTTGTAAAAATTACCATAAGAATATACTTGTCTATTAAAAGCAAAAAGGCTGGGCTAAAAAGAAAACAAACCAGAAAATAAATTAAAAAAAAAAAAATCAAAAAAACCACACACACTACACCCCCCCCCCCAACCAGAAGAAAATCTGTCTGTTTCTTGCTAAAATACATTTTCATTATGTTGGTTGGGTCACATGTTGTGCATTTTTGTTGCCAGGCATAAGTGGATTTGTTTCTTACTGTCATCCCAAAGCATTATTGGTATTAGAATTTAAGTTCAGTGCTCTTTAAAGTTAATTTCTAAGGACCTATATTCTTAGGATAGACCAAATTTCCAGGTTACATGATGTTGCTATAGTGTCTCCACACTCAAATTATTGAAATTATTATTATTCCTTTCATGCTGTTCTATTTAAGGCACAATTATAATATTTTTCAATTTTTATGTCATTTTCATTGCCCATTCTGTAAAACAGAAGAAGGAAGTCCATGATGAAGCACTTTCCCTCAATTAGTTCTTTATTTTATAGCTACCATTCCTGCTCATCCAGTATATAATTAATGAAAAAGTGACGATAGTAAAATCCTATAATACTTGATGGTCGTCTTTCTATTACTTTATCTGGGACATACCAGTCCTATTTGTCTCTTTCTTGTAGTCCATAATTCTAAAAGATTGGCCGGTGCACATGACTGCCAAATTTACCTTATAATACTTTATATTAATCTCTAGCAAACCTGCTGTAATGATTCACAATTCAACTCATAGCATCTGGACAGAGTCCCATGTCCTATATTTTGTCCTTATATCTATGTTATTATATACTTTTTGATACATCTTATGTAAATGAGATAATTCTGATTCCATAAATAAGATTTTTTTCATGACCATTCTTTGAGAAAATACTTTTACGTTACCACTGGTTTGTGAAATTTCCCCAAAATTATTCTAACCCATTCATTTTATGTTCTTGTACAGTTTGCTGTCACCATCTGTTTATGGCCCACAGTATCCTCAACTACTTCTCTGAGTTCTTTTCTTTAAACCTTTCTCTGACTTTCTTCTTTCTAGACCCCCTGTTCAGCTTCCTGTGACTAATCTTTATTCAGTTTACTAAGGCAGCAGAATACTGAAAGGAAAAAAAAAAAAAAAAGAACTTAGATTATATTGGTTTGGTGAATTTTGCTTTTAAAAGATCTATTAATCTCTACACTGATTTTTTTTTTTTCCTTTTGTTTTTCCTCATGTTTCCCTCCCAAACCTTTTTGTTTTGGAAAATACTTACAGAGTTACTATGCTTGTCATCATTACTAGCTCTATCGTTTCATTATCCAGCTTAAATAAGGGATAAATCTCAGCCCTATTTCAGCCATTACATTCAGTATTATACCTATAAAACAGGCATTAAGTGGCCTCTCCTTCTAGTTATTAGTCATTTAGTCATACAGCTATTTCCTTGTCTTAGCATTGAAGGCATTAGAAGCCTGATAGTGAGAAGAAGAAAGAGAATGAAGAATCACCTGTGGAAACATCATTATTAGTTAGAATTTGAATCATAACTGTGCTGTTATATTGTTTGTTCTTTTTCCATGAATCACATGCATTCACCAAATCTCTCTGCTCACTCTTCTACTTTCTTTATGTGACACCCTATTCATCTGTACGACAAAACGATCCTACTACACACTATACAAGGAGACTCTTGAATATTTCTTTACATCCTATTCCCTTTCCCTTCTGCATTCACCCTTTTTTCCCTCCCGTTCCATTCTTATTTTCAGCACTGAACAATAGAAATATTGTCTTCATCAGACAGCTATTCTCTTACCATAACTCAAGAAAAAATATCTTTAGTTTCTACTTGCCAATTTCATTCTACTTCTGACTCTAGTGTGGGACCACAGTTATATATAAAGTTACATATGTCATTGGGTGTTAGTAGCTTTTTCCTTTACCATAGACACAGTTCTCCTCCTGTCTAGTTAATATAACTTTTGTCTTGTTTCAGTGGAATAAATGTATATCCAGCACAGGCTGGGGGCAGACCTGATGGAAAGCAGCTTAGCAGAAAAGGCAGTGAGAGCTGACCATGAGCCAGTAATGCACTCCTGCAGCAAGGAATGTTTTCTGGGCTGCACTATGAAGAGCATTGCTAGCTGATCAAGGGACGTGATCCTACTCAATACTGATCAGGCCACAACTGGAGTGCTGGCTCCAGGTCCAGCCAGTTTGAGAGAGACATGGACACAGAGTTGGTCCAAAGGAGGGCCAGGAACATGATCAAGGGTCTGGAGAATTTGCCCTATAAGGAAAGACTGAAGGATTTAGATCTTGTCTCCCTGGAGAAGAGAAGGCTTAGGGGGCACCTCATCACAGTATTCCTGTACTAAAAGGAAGATACAAAGAGGATGGAGATTCCCGCTTCACAAGGAGCCACATGGAGCTCCCCAAAGGCAGATACTAGAGAAATGTTTCAGATGAGCACACAACTTCAGCCTTCTCTCTAATTCTTTTGTTCACTCATCCACAGGAGGCACATGAAGAAGACAAAGGGCAACAGGCACAAGTTGCACCAGGAGAGGTTTCATCTCAACATAGAAAAGAAATTCTTTACAGTCATAACAATAACTGGAAAAATCTCCCCAGGGACACAGTAGAATCCCCATCACTGGACTTTTTCAAGTTGTGATTGGACAGGGAGATAGATAATCTCATCTGGGCTCCCTTTGCCATGAAAAGTTGGACCAGCTGATCTTTTGAGGTCCCTTCCAACCTAGGCTACTCTCTGATTCTAAGATACTAGAGCAGGTCTGGCAAAGCACCACAAAGATGATTACAGAATCACAGAAAGGTTGAGGTCAGAAGGGATCTCTGGAGATAGCTTAGTCCAACCCTTTGCTCAAGCACTGTCAGCTTGAACAGGTTGCCCAGGAAGGTGTTCAGTCAGGTTTTGAGTATATCCATAGACAGAGACTCCGCAATCTCCCTGGGCAACCTGTTCTAGTGTTTGACCACCCTTGCAGTAAAGATGTGTTTTCCTTGATTAAGGGATTGGAGATGAGCAGGGGACTGGAGCATCATATGAGATGAGGCTGAGACAGCTGGGACTGTTCAGCCTGAAGAGGACAATGCTTGTATTGTGTATTAATACCCAATGGGAGTGGTAGTAAAGGAGACAGAGCTAGACTTGGCTCTGAGGTGCTCAGAGACAGTACACAAAGCAATGGGCACAATACAGGAAATTCCATGTTAACATCAGGAAAGCCTTTTTTATAATGAAGGGGGTTAAACGCTGAAGCAGATTGCACACAGATTGCATCTCTGTCCTTAAAGATATTCAGAACTTGACTGTACACAGCCCTGAGCAATCTTGCTCAGATTGACCCTACTTTCAGCAGGGCAGCAGCACTACAGAATCTTCAACCTCGGCAGCTCTCTGATTCCAAAATGTTCACGCTGAAACTGGTCTAATAGGAGATGGGAGATTCAGGGACATCTCCTTTACTCTGAATAATCTAGAGAAAGAATCTGATTTTGACTCTTCTCCATTCCAGCTAATAGAGTGAAATAGGGAGTCTCTGGCTATGTATATACTCATCCTGTGAAAAAGTTACATGAATCGACTTTTGCCCAAACTGCTTAGGACTCTCCTGTTCTATGATGCAGTTATGCTGTATGGACCTGGTCCACATGGTTCAAAAAAGAACCAGGATAGGAAGCAGATAAGTCTTCAGATGATCAGAAGACCAGGGTTTATGCCTGGTCTTCAGCCTAAGTTTATTTATCAGAACAGACATATTTCTCGCTTTAAAATCAGGGTATTTTTTAGCAAAAGTGCCTATTTGGAGTTGAAAAAAGTGGGTGATTTTTTCCCACTTTCATCATTAAAAAAGGGAAACGTGAATGCTACTCATATGAATAACTGTTGGTTTTACTTCTACCCTTTTCCCTAGCTTCCTGTAACTCCAAACTACAAAAGTATATTTAAGTTACATTGTCTTTAAGTGCCTTGACCTACTAGTTAACTTCCTGTTGCACAAAATGCTTCTTCACTTTGACATTTTCTGATATTAACTGTATTTTAGTTGGGATCCTAGTCTAAGTATTCTTTTGTTAAAATTTTTACTTTTCATTTACATTCTGTACTATTATGTCCTCAACAATAGCTACTCTTCCTTCCCTTACCCTATTGTACCTACAGATCTCATCAGCAGTGTGAGTGCTCACCTTCCATAGATTGTATTTTCTGTGCTGTATACAATGTAGTGAAATCTACTCATCCATTCTTTTTACCTGCCAGTTTTGTTATTTATACCTTTAGAAAGTTGTCTTGCCTCTTATGTCTATATATAGTGAGTTTTAGTAAGTCATTTTCTGAATGTTTTTGACAGTTTTCTGTACATCTTGTTGTATTGCTCATTTAGCTCCTTCATTTACAAGTTTTGGTTCTTTTTTTTTTTTTTTTTTTTTTTTTTTTTTTATTATGCCAGGAATGTGGTTACGATTTGTGTTTGTAATTGGAATGAATAGTTCATTACACTTTCTAAATGGAGCACCACGCACAACCTGCAGTTTCTAATTCTATGTATTCAGAGATGTCCATTCTATGAATGACAAGATTTTTAATACACAGACTGGAGACTTCATATTAGGTGTGTAGATTTGGGGTTATAAAAGAATTTACCTGGTAATTCTTCAGCAAGCGCATTAATTTTTAAAATACATAGGTCAACCTCAGCAATCACTACCTTGCTTTGAGAAAGTTTAATCTCATGAAAATTCAAGGAGGAAATACTTCCCTATCTTTATGAAACATGTGATGTATAAATATGTATACTTTTAAATAGTTATTTTTCTTTCCTGTAATTCCTTGGCATATAAAGGATTTACAGAGCTAAGGGGGAAAAGAAAAGTTTTAATGAATATTAATATGCCAAAAACCTACAGCTCTGAGGCACCAAAATTTTCATAAATTTCATGTAATGTGATGAAAAGTCTTAGACAAATACAGGGGAAATGAATGATGAAAATTTTTTCCTTTTGCGTTACAAAGCACTTTTTTTTAAGATTACTACAAATGACAAGAAAGACAAAATTAAACAGTCAAAAAATCTGAAAGAAAAAAAAAGGTAATATCACAGAACAGTATTGATCAAGTCAAAAGTGAGTTTTATTGCTGTTTTTTTTTGGTTGGTTTGTTGTCTTTTTTTCTATTTCAAAATTCCGTTGTAGTCTAAATGAACTCAGTTTCAAGTCCAGTAGAATATATTTCAGCCTTCTCCGGAGATCTGGAGTGAAAAAAAGTAGTTACAGAGTTATTCCTCTGCAAATGCAGTCCTATTTATTTATTTATTTACTTCAATTTTAATTCTGGTGGGATTTACAGAGAGCCTTGAACTCTCTGCTGTTTTTCCTTTCTTCTATCATTTTACAGCCTGGGATATCACTGGAGGTGTCAATCTTTATTAACATATCAGTGTGTAGAAGGGAAAGGAGGAAAGGATTATTTCTTGTATGCTTGTTCTTGTAACTCTCACAAAGAACTGGATGGAAAAGTGACTATTCAGGACAGTATTTGTAAAGGAAGGATCACATGCACAAACCAAACATAGATTAGTGTGGTTTCACGTAGGAAAAACTGTCAGTTCCTCCTATGTTAAAATACAGGTGAAAGAGGCTTCAGGATGCACCTAATTGCCTAACATTTTGCCAGAAATAGCATCTGTAATATTCAGGGCTCAAATAGCAACCAGTTGAAAAAAGCTTCAGAGATTAGCAAATGATATCTGCGTATATAATTGGTAAACAACTACATGCAGCTAAACTTCAAATTCGACTGAATGAAACTGACATCCTTCCCTGTGATTCACTCCCTTTCATGAAGATAAATATGTGAGTGCTTCTTCCTGGCTAACTATGCTGACAAGGATTGGTCTGGGAACTGTATCAACTAAGTAACATGACTCATGTCTTAACCATTAGCAGCTGGAAAGCAGGTGTGCAATCGTCTGGTATCCTTTTGCAACACTTTAGGTCCATATTGACTTTCATCAAAAAAAAAAAAAAAAAAAAAAAAAGAAAAGAGGCTGTGCTACATGGCACAACTTTCCACACAGAAATCCTGTGGAATTTGCTTAATGTTTAAATTTGCTACATTTATACAAGCATCTTTTCCTGCCAAAAATTCATGGATGATTAATTAAAAACTTATGAACACATATTTGGAGGATAGATGAAATATCAAAGTGACCTTAAAGTTTCAGTAACTGAATTTCAGCCTGGATAGTCATTGACTATAACTGGGATCTATACACCCAAAGCTTAATTCAACTGTCTAGTTGAATTAAGAAAGTTGAATTAAGGCACAAGACTCTTACCCTATGGCAAAGCTGGTAGATAAGACATAGGATTTGCCGGACAACCTAACCCCTCTGGATAAACACCTGGAAGTCATATTTGGTAACACTGGGCATCACAAATGGTATTGTATACATGACTGTGTCAAGACTATAAGTCACAAATGGGCACCTTTCTTTACACATTTAAAAGTAAGAATCTACAGTCTTGAGCTGAAAACTGCCCTGAGTACTGAACTAACAATAAATTATTCTGCCAGTCCTCCTTTTTCTCCCATATTAACATTAATGTTAAATGCTTTTACTAACTTTTACAGTTTTGATCACTTTCTGTGAAACTTAGTAGTGTAGCCTAAGATCATGGTAGTGAGAAAGGTGCCATTAACCTTGGACTCTACAGAAAGACATTATTTATCACTGCCTACCAGGACATAAATTAAATTAATTTGTCTGTGAAAATTTTGAAGTTCACATTTAAGAAAACACCCCCACAGTACCGTAAATCTGAATAACCAGTAGACTACATACACTTTAATCACCTTCCAGAGAGAGAAAGCCTAATTTACCACTGCGAAGGTCCAGTTTTACTTCTATAAAAAAATGAAGACATGTTGGTAAACCACTCGTTCTCAAAAAAGGTTTCAAAATTTTCTAGAACTTTTGACTGCATACTATTGCATACACTGCATGTATATTACACCCATTTTTCACCTCATTACTTTATTCCTATTTTCCTGTTCTTTGGAAAAGACAAATACACCTGGAATGTGAAAAACAGCTTTATTAACACCAACATGAGACAAGAAGGAGGGGAAGGAGGTTCTCCAGATGTCGGAGCAGAGATTCCCTTGCAGCCCATGGAGAGCATCACACCAGAGCAGATATCCATCCCACAGACTGTGAAGGACACCACGCTGGAGAAGTTGACTATGCCCTGAAAGAACTGTGACTCATGGAAGTCCCACACTGGAGTGGGTTTACCTGAAGGGCTGTGCACTGTGGAGAAGAACCACGCTGGAGTATGGGAAAAATGTGAGGAAGAAAGCGTGGCAGAGAGGAACTGTTATGCACTGACCACAAACCTCCATTCCTCATCCCCTAGTGCACCACTCAGGGTGGTGGGAAGCAGGGGATATATGAAAGTTGTGAAAGCATTGAAGTTGAGCCTAGGGTACTCTCTGTATTTCCTCACCATCCAACTCTATTTTAATTGACAATAAATTAAATTCTTTTTGTCCAGGCCAGTGTTCTGCCCATAGCTGTAATTGGTGAGTGATCTCTCTATCTTTATCTCAGCCCACAAGGTATTTCATCCTTTTTTCTCCTCCTTGTTCTGCTGAGGAGATGTTGTGGTTTAACTTCAGTAGGCAGCTAAGCACCACACACTTGCTCCCTCCCACCTCCCCCCATCAGTGGGATGGGGGAGAAGGAAAGGAAGAATAAAAGCAAGAGAACTTTGGGGTCAAGATAAAATAAATGTATAAACTAATAGTTTAATAAGTGGAAGAAGAGAGAAGAAAACAAAACAAAACAGGTGTTTTAAAGGCAATCACTCACCACCTCCCATGGGTAGACCAATGCCCAGCCAGTTCCTGATCGAAAGATGGCTAACCCTCCTATATTCTCCTCTTTTCCCTTTCATTGCTGAGCATGATGTTATATAGTATGGAATAACTGTTTGCTTAGTTTGTGTCATCTGCCCATTTGTGTTCCCTTTGAACCTATTATGCTCCCCTCAATCTATTCACTGGAAGAGCAGAGTGAGAAACAGAGAAGGCCTTATTGCTGTGCAAGCACCGTTCAGCAAAAGTTATGATGTTAGTGTGCTACCAGTACTTTTTTGGTCAAAAGTCTAAAAAACAGCACCATACAAGCTGATATGAAGAAAATTAACTATATGTTAGCCAGGTCCAGTACAGGAGGTGAAGTGAGAGAGCAGCTAAGTGGGTATCTGGCATCTGGACAAGGTCAACCCACCACAGCCCAAAAACCCCAAACTAGACCCTATGCTGTTGTCATGAAGCTCTGGTGGAGACAGTAATTTAATGAAACTTTTGGACAATTTTGTTACTAATGCTGATTATATTCACAGCTTTGACATATACTTCACCACATGTCAGTTAGTATAAGAACTGAAAAATTGAATGCATTTAGAATACTAAAACCAAAATGTACAAGTTAAATAAAAGTGGGTTAGAATACTATGTAACAATGTAGGGTGGTTATAACAGATCATTTCTCAGTACTGGATTCAAGGGACAAAAAATAACTTTTTTACTGGATTAGATGTGTGGTACACTGATGTCTGATGAAAGGACAGTGATGGCATTAGTAACACTTCATAAACACGTAACCTTTTTCTAATCAACAGAAAATATGGTTCTGGTTTTTACTCTGCATTTTCTCATTTTCTGTGGCATTTAAATAACTAAACTTGGAATACAAACTAATAATGTTTTTTTTTTTTAAAGAAGCAAGTTTCCTATTTATATTTTTTTTTCCTACTGGAAAAAAAGATGTCATTTTAATTATACCTTGCATATATTTATGGATAATAGGAAGGTAAATGAAGAGTTTATTAAACTGAACTTAATGAAATACCCTGAGTTTGAATTTGCCACTGCATACTCAAATATAATTTAAACTCGTTCTTTTAAGTTTGAGGTGTTTTCACTTCAGAGCCTGTTCGCAGCACTTTCCCTCTTTTTGTTGTAATAGTAATTCACTACCTTTTCTGATTTTCCCTTAAATCCATAGAAATAATCCTTCCACAAATCTAGCAACACTTTCACTTTTGACATATTTCCTAAACCATTTTAAAAATACTTGTCACTTTTGTCTTAGAAAACTTTTCTGGTATGTTTGTGTGTCTGAGTGTGAGATTTACCATGAAAGGACCAAAAAAGAATGATTTTAAATTCAAAAAGCAAACCCAGCTGTTTTTTAAGACATACTTTAAACCAGATATAGATTTTCATGATTTTGAAATTCTGTAAATTTAGGATAAAGATCTAAGGGTGCTTGTGACCCATGGCAGAGTGATGATGATGATCACAGGAAGAGCCTGTGATCTTGTTGAAAAACAGAAAGTCTAAGAACAGTTCTGTAGGCATGAGATAGTTATCTTTCAACTAGTAGGGCAATATGTGACTGTCAAATGTTCATATGCTATGCAGATCCTCAATGAAGCTTTTTTATGTACCATGTGAGATAAAGCCCTGGAGGGAAGAGGGGCTCAAGAAAGCTGATTAATATCCAAGGATGACCTCCTTCAGTCTCAGGACTAATGCATGCCAACAAAGAGGAAATCAGGCAAAAAAGTCAGGCCAGGACAAGGAGCTCCTGGACAAACTCAAACTCAAAAAGGAAACCTACAGGGGGTGGAAGCAAGGACAGGTAGCCCAGGAAGAATACGGAGAAAATCTGAGCAGCCAGGGGTCAGGTTAGGAAAGCTAAAGCTCAGCTAGAGTTAAATCTTGCCAGGGATGTCAAAGGCAACAAGAAAAGCTTCTACAGCTACAGCAATGATTAACAGAAAACTAGGGAAAAAGTGGGTCCACTCCAGAAAGAAATGGGAGACTTGGTCACCCGGGATATGGAGAAGGCTTAGGTACTCAACCACTTTTTTGCCTTGGTCTTCACTGTCAAGGGCCCTAGCCACACCGCCCAAGTGACAGAAGGTAAAGTTAGGGACCGGGAGAATGAGTTGCCACCCTCTGTAGGAGAAATCAGCTTCAAGACCACCTAAGGAACCTGAAGCTACACAAATCCATGAGACATGATGAGATGCATCCATGGGTCCTGAAGGAACTGGTGGATGAAATCGCTAAGCTACTACCCATCATATTTAAGAAGCTGTGGCAGTCCAGTGAAGTTCCCACTGACTGGAACTGTGCCCAGGTGGCCAAGGCGGCCAACAGCATTCTGGCTTGTATCAGGAATAGCGTGGCCAGCAGGAGTAAGGAAGTGATCATGCCTCTGTACTCGGCACTGGTGAGGCCTCACCTTGAGTACTGTGTTCAGTTCTGGGCCCCTCTGGACAAGAGGGACATTGAAGTGCTGGAGTGGGTCCAGAGGAGAGCTACCAAGCCGGTGATGGGTCTGGAGACCAAGCCGTATGAGGAGAGGCTGAGGGAACTGGGCATGTTTAGTTTGGAGAAGAGGAGGCTGAGGGGAGACCTCATTGCCCTCTACAACTACCTGAAAGGAGGTTGTAGAGAGGTGGGTGTTGGCCTCTTCTCCCAAGTGAATAATGAGAGGACCAGAGGAAATGGTCTGAAGTTGCAGCAGGGGAGGTTTAGATTAGATATTAGGAGGAATTACTTTACTGAAAGAGTGGTCAGGCACTGGAACAGCCTGCCCAGGGAAGTGGTTGAGTCACCATCCCTAGAGGTATTTAAGAAATGTCTAGATTTGGCACTTCAGGGCATGCTCTAGTGACAGAGATTGTAGGGTTTTTTTCTGTGTGTGTATGGTTGGACTCAATGATCTCAAAGGTCCTTTCCAACCATGAAGATTCTATGATTCTATGACTGGAAAGGGGGAAACATAATCCCCATTTTTAAAAAGGGAAAAAAGGAAGACCCATGGAATTACAGGCCAGTCAGTCTTACCTCCGTGCCTGGCAAGATCATGGAGCAGATCCTCCTGGAAACTCTGATATGGCACATGGAAAATGAAGAGGTCATTAATGACAGCCAACATGGCTTCATTAAGGGTAAATTGTGACTGGTAAAATTGGTGGCTTTCTACAATGGGGTTACAGTATTGGTGGATAAGGGAAGAACAACTGACATCATCTACCTGGACTTGTGCAAAATATTTGACACTGTCCCTTATGACATCCTTCTCTCTCAATTGGAGAGATATGGGTTCAATGGGTGGACCACTCAGTGGATAGGGAATTGTTTGGGTGGTCAACGTTGCGCTCAACGACTCAATATCCAAGCGGAGATCAGTGATGACCGGCATTCCTCAGGAGCTGGTATTGGGAGTGGCACTGTTAAACAACTTTGTTGGTGGCATGGACAGTGGGATTGAGTGCACCCTCAGTAAGTTTGCTGATGATACCCAGCTGTGTGGTGTGGTTGACACGCTGGAGGGAAGGGATGCCATCCGGAGGGCCCTGGACAGGCTTGAGAAGTGGGCCCGTGCAAACCTCATGAAATTCAACAAGGCCCAGTGTATGGTCCTGCACATAGGTTGGAACAATGCCAAGCTCAAATACTGTCTGGGTGGAGAATGGCTTGAGAGCAGCCCTGAGGAGAAGGACTTGCGAGTGTTGGTGGACAAGAAGCTCGATGTGAACTGGCATTGCACACTTGCAGCCCAGAAAGCCAACTGCATCCAGGACTGCATCAAAAGAAGCGAGACCAGCAGTTCGATGGAAGTGATTCCACCCCTCTACTCCACTCTGGTGAGACCCCACCTGGAGTATTACGTCCAGCTCTGGAACCCCCAACATAAGAAGGACATGGACCTGGTGGATTGAGTCCAGAGGAGGGCCACAAAGATGATCAGAGGGCTGGAGTATCTCCCCTATGAGGACAGGCTGAGAGAGTTGGAGTTGAGAGTTGTAATGATAATAATCATTATCCTGGATATCTGGGTTCAATGTATTCTAGGTGAACTATGATATTAGTAGCTGTATTAATTCGAAAAACTAGAGACATAAAGTCAGATTCTACATATCGTGATTCTTTAGTAACTTCACTATGTTTATACCAGATATTTAAGGTTGAATTTGTCTGATGAACTAAATACTTCTCTTTGTATGTTGGTCAATGTAGGCTCCCTTTGAAACCAATGGGAAGATATATAATATTTATTTAATTTTTATACTACATTACATCTGCTTCTAAGACGGTCTTATGTAACAGGCTAGATAATTGTGCTTCAGAAACACTTATTTTCTCTTCAATGACTGTAATATTTGATTAATCAGATATAGACATCCTCATTACACCTGTCTAAAGCTAGGTGAGATGAATCTCACTCCAGCTAAGAAATCAATGAATATTTTAATGTAGTTGTTATTTGTGTCCTTCGGTTCCTGCAGTAGGAATTCCTAGAGAGAAATTAAGAAGTTAATAAATAAATGCATACATATATACATAACTTACACATTGAGTAGATATTAATTCTACAGGGTGTTGCTCTAATTTTTTAAGCCTTCTGCAGCAAGTATAACTCTTCTCTGTTCTCCTCCCTCCATTTTATTCTGGTTTTGAAGGAAAGAAAAGTTATTTCCTATAAAATCTCCTGAAACTTTCTATAAGAGAAGCTTGCAAAAACAAGGACTAGATTTTATGAACATTTTATTCTAACATTTCAATGTGCAGTGTTTAGAGGTGGCAATCAGCAAGAAATCAGAGCATGTAGCTATGATATGCCTTTAGTAGAAAAGCAAATGTTTCTGTAACATAAAATGAAATCTAATATGTGGGAGCATAATGTTTTTATGTGTAAGGCTGCTAATAAAAGCTTTTCCTAGTATACAATAACTGAGTCAACCCAGAATGTATTAGACAGCGTTGCATTTCTAAAAGGGCCAGTTGTCCTTGCACAACCACACCTGACTGCAGGTATTATCTTTATTCTCAATAAATTATATTCTAAATCATTAGTGATGTATTCTATCGAAACAAAATGAAACTTTCAAAATACTGAATAAAATTCATTATCTTCCAGCTTTTTTAAAACCAAATATTAAGTTAATTAAAATTCATCTTCTTTGTTTGTCAGTTTAACTCCCACTGTATTTCAATGCTTCATTCTGTTTTACTCACTTTCCTAAATTATTGCCTTGTATTGTCAGTCATTTAAAACTACATTGTCAACAAACTTTAAAAGTGGGACTACTAGCCTAAAAGAAGTCTTTAATTTCAGAATCATTCCTTCACAGAGTCAGATACAAGTCCAAAAGATGTAGAAGAGTACTGATATTAAATTCTTTATACCTGATTATTCATCATCTAGGAGGTAAATATTATTAATTTATGATAGCTAGTTCACAAATTATGCATATGTAAATATAACAGAAGTAAGGGGGAAATAAAGCCATCAAAAGCATAACATAAGGAGTGACATGGAGTGACACCAATATAGGCTGTGTGACTTAAGGCTCATGATGATTGCAAGCAAATTGCACATGAAGCTCCTTTTTACCTTAATATTTTCGTCTGAAAATTGTGATAATGCAGAAGATGCTTCAGAATGGCAAACTGTCATAAGTTAGGCAGCTAGGATCTGTAACAATTTTCACTTTCTGACTTTAATCCACTAGTATTGATTCACCGTCTTTAGAATTAATGTACTAAAGAAAAATGGTTTATAAACACCACAGAAATATGGAAATAATTTAAAAAAAAACCCTGTTACACTATATGGCAGATCTTTCGTTATGTATGTACATTGCTTTTATATTTCAAAGAAAGGAAAAACTTTATTATACGAAAAAGATTTTTTTAAAGGTATTGCTCAGGATTTTATTCACATTATAAATACTGTACTGTTATATCGAAATAATTTTTCCCCCCATAAGCAGTATTTAAAATATCCGACCAGATACATTCTACTTACTTTGTTTTCAGTTTAACTGTAACACATTAAAATGCAGCACACAGTGATCTAGAAGGTAGAGCACAGCAGCTTAATTAGGTTGCCTAACTATAGACATCTATTGTCATATGAGATTGTGTCATGTATGGTACCTGGCCTCCAGTTCCTCTTGTAGGAGAGTGTAGGTATCCCATTGGTTCCATGTCACATCTGTCAGCCCCAAGCAGGTACCAGAGACAGGCTGAGGAGTTTTAGACAACACTACATGCAAGTCTAGAATCAGATGAGTTGAGTCCTACTTACCTAAACTCCCTTTTGTGCTCATTGAAGAACAGCTAACTGTCAAGTGGATTAAAAGCGGATATCTAATGAAATTGACAACTTCTATGGCATCCAAGATATAAACCTAGGGATGACAGATAAGACCTATAAAAACCCTAAACTTTCTGAAGACAAAACTGCATATCAGATTCCTCGCACTGTAGAAATCCATGTTAGGTCATACGACGCCTACCTTAAATGTCATTGATATCTCCAGGATAGTTGTTGTAATTATGTTGCTTTGATATCTATATAAGATGTTGTAAAAATGAACAATGATATTATTGCATAAGCTACAGCTAATGTTTTTAAATGTGAACCAAAAGGCTGTGTTTTATGCATGTTTTCAGAAACAAACAAACAAAAAAACCTCATAGATTTTTATGGTCAGATTTGACTGCAAAATATTTTAATTTTCTGATAATGGAAGCCTTAAACTTTTATCCACTAGTTCCTAACAAAACACATCTAACTTCTTGTTGAGTGAGAACACGTTTAATAAAAATAACACCTACTCTTGCTTTTAAATTTTTCTATTACAATTCTTAACTATCTTGAGAGTATTGCTTATTTTTATGCAATTTTCAAACACCAAACTTAATATTTTACCATGCCATCACTGAAATAGAAACCTTAACTGCAAGAAACACTTCAGTTCTAAATCAGTGTTTGTTATTATTACCTTTTGAAATATAGCAAGCACGCTCTTGATCTGATGCCAGCTATAGGACACAAAGCAGAATGTCTCCAAAATCAATCTGTCTTAATTCTTTTCTTTAATGCTATCCTAACACGCACATTGCATCAAGTCATCTTCTGACACTGTGAATGAATTCGTTCCAAAGCATACCCATATCCAGCTTCTCTGCATATACTTTATTTTATTTTTTCTGATCAACTGGGGAGCTTTGACAGATGTGAAAGAAAAGAAAAAATATTATTTTCTGCACAAACATGTTTGATTTATTTTTTGATATAGCAAGTGAAGATGGAATGCCCACTTGAGAAGATCAAGGTTCAATATGAGATTGAGTTTTCAAAAGAGCAAACATCATTTCCCTCTAGACTACAGAGAGAAGTAGAAAAATATAGCAAGTTTAGCTATGTCTGAAATATTTCTCAGCCAGGAAACTCTAATCTAATCTGGATCAAGTTGCTCAGATGAATCCAGGCTCTGATTTCCTGATGTAGGATTAACTAGTCTCAAATGCAGAACAGAACTGATGCTGATGAATCATTCTGTCATTTAGTATCAGAGATTTTGAGGCCTTGTCCTTATAAAAAAAAAAAAAAAAAGAAGAATCCCCACTTTAACTTGTATTACTTTTCTTTTTTGCTAACATGACTATATGTGACAATGTACTTCTTCATGGCTATTGTGATCCCCTTCTGTGTTGCTTAGTTAAGGGTTGGCCAATGTTAAGCATTGCTGTTAATGAGAATACTATTTAAAATGTGACAAAGCTATATGAAACTGTAGAAAGGAGAATATGCGTTTTACTGTAAACAAAATATGACAGACTTCATTTTAAAGGTAACAGTAAAAGAATCTGACTGGCAGTTTCAGGGTGGAAAAATTGGACACACCGTACTCCATTTTTTCTTTTTATTTCACTATTCTTGTGAGCGATAGGACTCAAATTGGTCACTGAACAATGCATTTTAGTTTTAGGACCTCCATAATAAACAGCTTCCTAAATAGTTTCACTTTTTTTTTCCCCAAGTCAGCTATGTTAAGCCAAGTGCCTCAGATGCTCTAAGATCCATTATCCATAGCAACAGAAAGTTTCAAGTTAGAAATCAGGATGAAACTAAACATAGCTTTTGAGGATGTTTTTTCTACAGGAACAATTATTTTACAAACTGTTGTGATTTTTTTTTATACAGTTATGATTTTAAGCTTTCCCTGTAACCTTTTGATTACTTCACAAAAAATAATTTTGTATTATATTCTTCAATTATGAAAACAGATCTTGTTTCTATATTTCTATGAAATCAAAGAAGCTGTGTATCTGTCCACTAATGATTTTCTTTCGTCTTCCCACCATGAAGCAGGCAACTTGTATTTTCACCAAGTAGCAGCATTGATCCTCCTCTCCAGCCTGGGAATTGTCCGTCAGATGCAGCTGGTTAGCCCAATGACTAGCTGGGCCTGGCACGTGTGATCTAGAGGCAAGGCATTTGGGGAAACACAGGCTTTTGCCCAGCTCTGAATCCATCCTGCAACCCCGTAGGGACTGTGGAGTTTGACAGGGAGAGTTGTTCTTCCTGGTTGCTGTAAGGAGCTACACTCTCACAACTGCAGTTCACACCAAGGCAGACTCAGACAGGCAACTTTTATGGTTGTATGACAGGTATAAGGGATTATCAGAAGCAGTAATTGTCATTACAGCAACTGAGCAGTGTGGAAAGAAGACCTAGGCCATTTTATAAACAAAAGTTTGCAGGTAGTAGGTAAAAGTTTCTTGAGGTAAACAGTATTGCCCCAAAAATAGAACTAAAGAACATTTGCCTGCCATTACTTTGATTGCTTTGCTTATTCTACTCCTACTTGCCAAATAATGCATTTCAATGCATTTAAAATTCCTTTAATAAAACCTTTCTCTCATCTCTTAAGATAAGTGCCTTTTAGATTGGAAGCTCTTCAGGGCAGGGACTATGTCATTTTATAGTGTGCGATTGTGGGGCTTTTAACACCATGAGCCCCCTTTGGAAACTATGACTTTAATAAGCAATAATAATAATAGTGCCCAAATCCTTAAAACTGATCTTTACTGGAAAGTTTCCACTGAAAGGAAAATGACAGGTGAAACTTTCTATGATGAATAGCACCAACACAGAAAAGCATCAGAATAATTGTAATGGCTAAGTTCTGCTGGCTGCTATGTAATATAATGAAGTCAGTGCCTGCTGTGGCCACATAAATCAAGTACTGCTTCAGAGTATGCAGCTGGACTTTTTAGTCAGATTACTCCCAACAGTGGTACTCCCATCACGGCCATTACGAACTGCACATTCAAAAAATAAGTAAATACACACACAGACAATGCGCTAACGTAATTTTGGGATGATTTAGCAGCAGCATGCAAAATGTGCTCAGTTGCTTTTGTACTAGGCAGAGGAACTCAATGCTGGTTAGAATGCAATGATTTATCAGTCTTTACATTTCAGTTGCCCAAGGTCAAAATTACAGAATCACAGAATGGTTTGGGTGGGAATGGACCTTAAAGACCACCTAGTTCCACTCCCCTGCCATGGGCAGGGACACCTTCCACTCGACCAGGTTGCTCAAAGCCCTGTTCAGCCTGGCCTTGAACACTTCCAGGGATGGGGCATCCACAAGTTCCCTGGGCAACCTGTCCCAGTGTCTCACCACCCCCACAGTAAAGAGTTTATTTGTAATATCTAATCTAAATTTGCACTCTTTCAGTTTAAAACCCTTACCCCTCATCCTATTGCTGCATTCTCTGATAAAGAGTCCCTCCCCATCTCTCCTGAGGACACCTTTTTGATACTGGGAAGCCACTATAAGGTCTCCCTGGAGCGTTGTCTTTCCCAGACTGAACAATCCCAGCTCTCTCACCCTGTCTTCATAAGAAAGGTGCTCCAGCCCTCTTATCATCTTCATGGCCCTCCTCTGGACTCAATCCAACAGGTCCATGTCCTTCTTATGTTGGGGGCTCCAGAGCTGGACGAGGTACTCCAGGTGTGGTCTAAAAATCTTATCAGATTTTTTTTTCTCTGATCTTTGAACTCAATTGCCAGAGGTAGAAAACTTTTTGATAGTGTTCATAGTGCAAGTGAAACAGTGTTTCAAATGCAGTAGGAATACTTCAGTCATTTTAGCACACCTGGAAGCTTTGGGCACATTCAGAATAAATGAACCCATTCCACAGACTTCTCAGGGCACAGTTTATACTAACCAAGGCAAATGTCATAGTTTGTGATAGTGAAGCTTAGAGTCAAATACAAGTTTCATATCTACGTGTCCTTGCTGTCATTTGGGTAAAGGATCCCCTTAGTAATACAGCAATAAAAATAACAGGCAGAATATGGTGTCAAGCAAGGACCATACTTAGCTATAATATAAAGATGTGTGTATTGTGCAAGAATCCTAAAAGAAAAGAGAAGGAGGAGGAAAGGGGTACATTCAGAGTTATGACCTTTTTCTTCCCAAGTGTTATGTCCTATTCCAACTACCTCGGGCCCGGGAGAGGTTCACAATGATTCCAAGCATGAAATTAACATGCAAACAAGGTCAGATGCCACTCACTGCAGGTTTATTGTTATTCCCCAGCAAAAGTCACTAAGACAAGTGATAGAGTAAAGGCAGAACTAGAGGAAAGGCAGAAAAGAGAAGCAGTATTACAGAGCGTAGCAAGAGTATAGACACTACCACAGACCCAACGATACCTTGACAGTTCTCTGGAGGTTCAGCAGCATCCCATTGATCCGTGGTTGACAATGGTGGGGGTCTCAGTCCCAATTCCCAAATTGTGGTCTGTTGCCACGCCAGTTATAGTCCAGGTAGCCCATCGGTCCATAGCTTGACCAATCAGCGTGATGGTGGCCTTTGCTGAGCTAATTGGCATTTTACACAGTTGCTGTATAAGCTTTTTGCTGCCCCCTTGCTGCTTGGGCAGTGCTTGGCACAGTCATCGTGCTTCAGCAATTTTGGAGTTAACAACACAGGCTCGGGTGGGCCCCAGGCCAAGCAGGGTCTGGCCACTCTGATAGCCAGAGGCCTACACCCTCTCCAGCTAGCGGACCAACACACCCTCCTCAGCTGATGGCAATCCTGGGTGGTGACTGGCAAGCAAGAGGATAGTTTGCAGAAGGTGCTAAATAGATACAAGCAAGCTTCTTATTGGCCCGCAAGCCTGTTGTCAATTTGCAGAAGCTTGAGAAAGCTTTGAGACAATTATTTTAAAGTTCCAGTCTTTCACCCCAAGTAACCATTAAACATGATGGAACACCTGCCTGCTGATGGGAAGTAGTGAATGAATTCCTCATTTTGCTTTGCTTGCATGTGCACCTATTGTTTTACCTATTAAGCCGTCTTTATCTCAACCCATGAGTTTTCTCACTCTTGCCTTTCTTATTGTCTCCCCCATCCCACTGTGGGGGAGTGACCAAATGACTGTGTGGGTCTTAGCTGCCTACTGGTGTTAGACCACAACAGGTATCTACAGTCATACATGTACGTGCACACACACACAAACTCTCTCTGTTGTGCACTTCTAATGGATTTACTAACGTGAACTGGTGTCACAGATGGAGTGATGCCCTTCACTTGCACTTCTAATGGATTTACTAATGACGTGAACTGTTTTTTTCCAATAAGTGATTTATTTTCAGGTACGTATATACAGGTCTGCAAAGACCAGATAATAAGCATTATTTTTGATAAATGGGAAAAAAAAATATTCTCAGGCAGAAAAAAAAAAATGAAGTGATTTATTAAATGATTCCCCCTGTGGAGTTCAGGGTAAGAATTTACTGTCTTCTGCAACCTTATATACACCTAAAAAAAACCCCCAAACTTCTGACTATCTGTCATTATAGGTAATTTAGTAGAACTAAAACCAACAAACTAGTAAACTATCAGAAAAAAAGGAGCGAAGCTTTAAGGGAAAGTTCCTAATTTAGATAAGAACAAATATTAATTCAAAACAGTTGAGTTTTCATACAGAAAATCTTTAATGACTTCAATCCAATCATCCATATGTATTCAATACAACATGTGTATAAAAAGTGTTTATTTCTGACTGCCCCAGTGCATCTTCATATCTGAAAGACTTTTACCTTTACTGATATTTTATTTACTGAAAAACAGTAAACCAGAGAAAAATCTTTCAGCAAAATGATTACAAACCATTTTTTTTATTATTTATTTATTTTAAATCCTGACTGTATATGTAATGATCCTGGCCAAACCCCAGACAATTTGGTGTATGTGGAAGAATATGGGAAAGATGAGGATAAACAAATTAACACTTCGGGAGTCAGTCAAATTTTATGATCTGTCTATAGATGTATTGGGGCTTTAAACTGAACTTTGGGATTGAATCTGACCTGCTGGTTTGGTACTTAGTTGCCTAGAAGCGATGCTTACAAGTACCTAACAATGTTTCCTAGAGGAAACTTGAGCTCTTCTGAAGTAGCACCAGTGGTTAGAAAAGCTACCCAAGAACACCACTAAAAACACAATAAATGCCTACTTTCCAGTAACCAAATCTCACCCTAAATACACATATCTAAGAATGAAATTAATCAAATCTCCCTTACTGTCTTTCTAACATATGACACCACCATCCACTGAGATTTTATTTAGATTCCATGTGTTTGGGTAGGCTATTCTGTTAACAGTTAATAGGAAATATTCAGGTTCTTCTATCTTTTAGTATAGAATAAACATTTAGTAAACATAAATATCTTACAATCAGGCTCACTTTGTTACTACATACTCAGTACAAAATGTACATTTTCAAACAATCCAAAACTCATAAATATTAGATAAAAAGAATTGTTTCAAGTGTTCTGTATCAGTGAACTGTTTTGCACTTTAAAGATTCAATCAGAAACTAATTTGTATGAAGAAATTATTAATATTCTAACACATGATTACTGTTGTTTTTTTTTTTTTTAAGGAAGATTATTTTTTTCTGTGGTTCTTATGTGAAATGTGGTCATGTGGCTTTATCAAAAGTCTAATGAATTAATTGTAAAAATTTCCATTGAAACCAGTAGAGTTTGGATCAAGTAATATTCGCCTGCTGAGAAGACTTCTTTTAGATATTTATTTTCTTTTGGTACTAGATATGTTTAAACAAATGTATTCACATGGGGTTTAAGTGCTTTGTAAAATATAACCAAACATGTGAAAAGAAAACGTCATGTATGCATTAACATTTATGCAAATTCACCAGACATCTAGGAGATTATTAGATGATTTAGCTCTCCCCTCTGTCTCTCTCTCACTGAATTTGCATTTTCACTTGCATTTGTCCTTTTTTTGACTTTAAATAGTTGTGTTTCTGTTGGTTATTATTTGGGTTTCCCTCTTTGTGCACCTAAGTTTTGGGGGTTTTTTTTGTGTTTGTTTGTTTAGATGTGACATGTGTTTGCAAGGAAAAAGACTTCATAAAATTACACTATCCATCAGCCTGTCCATCTGTCACTATGACTTGGGTGTCCCTCAGCCACTTGCAGCTAAATTTCACAAGAGGGCTGCAAGTCTAAAAGATACGGAATTCTTATAAGTTTTGTGATGCTGGTAGCTGAAAGCCAGTGTTTTCAATGCATCCAGTAAAAAAGTAGTTTTATCTCTGCTTCTTACCAGACCAGCAGCAGTCAGATGGCCAGGCAGCACCTGCTTCTTGCTCTTAGGTGCAGACATATCTCCAAATCGTTCACAGCTTATATTACTCTTTGTTCAAAAAAGGGATATAAAAAGAAGAAATATTGTGTGTTTTTTCAGTTTTCTTAAAAGTGGGATACTTTATGACATCTAAGCCTTTATGAATCAAGGGTCCATTGTACTAAATCCTGTACAGCATACTTTTATTAATCCTGTAAGCATACTCTTAAATTTAGATAAAGTTAACTCCATTAATAAGGTTTGTGTGGAGTTTCCTGTGTTGAATTCTGTAAAATGATAGAGATCTGAACCTTTGTAGCTTCTTACTTTGGATCTATACAGAAAATGTCGGTGTAGTGAAAAACACTCCTCCTGGTTCTTATAGTAGCATTGTTATTTTGGTCAGTTTTCTTTCACCTAGCTATAAAATGAAAGCTGGTTCTCTTCCTGTGTTCACCTTTGCAGCTACAGGATGTTTATTCAAATATTTCTCTTTTAAAATTAACAAACTTGAGTAGTCCTAAACCACTTTCAAATTGCTAGAAGAACTAAATTCCTTCCACAGATACCCTTAAAAGCCCATGCTTGCAAGCACTGGCCATATTGAAAAGAATGAATGTTTTGGTGGAAACAGAAGGAAGAAGACAGCATTGAATGAGAAAATTCAACCAAGGATATGCTTGTGCTGGTGTTAATTATTCTCCCTAGCTGACAAATCATTCTAAGAAGGAAGCTTCCTTTTCTTGAACCTCTCACAGCTTTTCTTTCTGCTGAATGTGCATTTCATTTAGTATCTATGACTAGCAAAATGCTGATATACATAGATACCCCTTGCTGATCTGCAGAAGGTGTTTTTCTTGGTGCAGTCTTGAACTGCTGCTTCATTCCATTGTGTGCTTTTTCTCTGCAACTATTCCTCCTGGATCACCAGATGATTCACAGTCTCCTCTGTGCCTGTCAAGTTTAGGTTGACCTCCATGTGCCTTACTTGGTCACAGCAATTTCATCTTGCCAGTGCTGAATAAAAGCATATCACTACACGTATCTCCAGAGCTCATTCAGCTCTGTCATAGATCTGTGAATTTTTATCACCAACAGCCCGGTCTGAATTATCAGGGTCAGGCTGATTTTTAGATCCACAGTTGGAAGTAGGTCAGTGTAGTGGTAAGAATTATCAGAAGCTGAAAGGTGTCAAGAGAAGCTGACAGGACATACGGGACATTGCGGACAAGGTGTCACTGACCATTATCAGTTGGTGGAATGAAGGTAGAGGGGTTGTTCTGAATAAACAGAGGAAGTGTTACTGATACGAGAGTAGTTACCATTTTCATCAAGACCAGCAAAGTGCTGGACATAATGTTTGTCCAGGGCCCTGAGAAAAGGGCAATTTGGAAGTGAAAAGCTAAGAGTTCAGAGTGCTTTGTTCTAGCTCTGCAGAGGCCATTTCTCTATTAGGTGTGAAGTTTGTTTGGAAAGAATTTTCCCAGAGAAGTTGTGAAACATGCCAAATAGCAGTACTTTCTGCAATGTGTTCAAGGTGCTTTTCTTTGACTTTGTCTCTGCCATTTACATTGCATCTCCATTATGTACAGCAATAAACAGATGACAAAGTTCATATCTGCCTATAAACTTCTGAAAATAATAGCTCCAAACAACTGCATTGCAAACATATATGAGAAGAAGATGACAGAACTTGCAAGGCACAGATGTTGCTCCTGCCTTTAATGCACTGCTGCTCGGATGCAGCAACGAGGCGCACTGTATAAAACATTGCGCAGGATGGAATTAGGATATTCTCAGGTGGAGTGCAACCCTGTTCAGAAATGCAAAACAAAACCCATGCTCCATTTAACCTCCAGTAAAACCTTTCCGATACCACTGAAGTGAAGCTTGAATGATATACCTGAAAGTGTTTTGGGTCTCTATGGTAGACTAAATTTTACCCATGGTGAATCACTGACAGGTCTAGCCTATTGTCCTTCGTAGTGAAGTAACTAATAATTTCTTCATAGCGTTTCCACTTGTAAATTGAAGTGCCTTTCACTCACAAAGATAAATAGCAAATCATAATCAGGTCATGGGTTTCCACATAAAAAATATGCATTTTCCCTTGGCTATTTTCTGCTTTATTTTTTGTTGTAAAGAAAAGCTTTACTATATACAATATTTCTGTGACTGCTTAATATATTTTAATTTATTCCAACGTTGATTTTCATTGCTTTTTTACTCTGGTTCCTACTGAAAAATGAAAAGAAAAGAGAGAGGGGAAAACATGAGAATAAAGTGCCTATAGTTCTGGCTCTGGAGATTTTGACAACCTTGACAAATCACAATGAGAAAAAATACATTAAACTGTCATGCTGAAGTTTACACAAGGAATAAGGAAGAAAATTCAACAGGGAAAAAGTCGGTTTATTTCTGTGCTCTTTCACTTGTTTTCATAAAGGAGAATATTAAGGACTATATACAAAAATGAGTGTTCAAAAACATTTTCTCAATGATCATTTACGTGTGACTAAATTCTTCCTTGATTTTTCCACCCATTTTTGTACTTTGTGTTTCTAGCTAATGGAAGGGTCTGATAACAGAACTAGAAAACTTAAAAGTACAATGCAACCTTAAATTATTCCACTGTTTTCAGTAACATAACCACACTGAAAAACTGGAAATAGATTGACTTGGAAAAAAAATTGGGGGAAAACAAATGGAAATAGCTGATTGGTGAAGCTCTACTTAGACCTCTTAGGGTCTTGTTATTCTGATTTTGAATATCTATACCTCATTTTAAGCATGAAAATAGATCTTTTAAACTCCCTTAGCATAATTAATACATTCTACAACAGCTAAAGATATCAAAATTCCATTGAATTTTCAAAAGAACCATATCATGAAGAACAATGTGTGTTTGAATCTGACCAAACATTGTACAGGTTGTTACAGAAAAGCTGTCTGTAAAAGGATTCAGCAACAGTTTTGACCACACCCTGTCTTATTTTCTACTCAAACAAATACCTAAAGAGCTGTTTTTTGTATTCATCTTTACTTGGATTTCTAATGTATTTTATTCTATTCCCGTATTACTTTTAATTGATTTTTAAAAATACTATTATTACTATTCCTACTATTAAAAATAACAAATAAGAAATTAAGAGTGAGGGGTTGAACTAGCACTCTCATAAATTATTTTTAATCTTGTAGAGGGTATTCAGCACTCATTTCAGTTGCCCATACAGAGATATCTACTGTGGGTTTAGACATCGCTGAGTAACCTACATAGGCTTCAAGCCCTGCTGTAAATGAGCATGCTACACCTGTTAGGCTCTATTTGGTATCTGAAAGCTTTGTCTCAAGTAATTCCTGGCATCTCAAATTAAAATAAATGCCTGTGTTCATACAATGAAAGCCAACCTCTAAGTCTATCCTCTGGTTGTCCCTTCCATCTGCCTGGCCGAAGGCAGGGCCCCTCTATTCCTCATCAGAGTCTTCATTATTTGATTTTTTGTAACTGCAAAGCATAAATCCCTTCATCACCTTCAAAAGTCCAATCACCCCTTCTACTCTGCCCAACACACTGGAGCAGTAATTTTCCCGGATGGATGCTTTTTGGGCTGGTTTTGTTCTTTGCAATTCCTGTACTCGAAGTACACTAATGGTTTTAGTACAGATCCCAAATATCAGATTAAGATCAAGGTCAGTGTTTTAATAACAAATGTCCCACAAAAAGCATCACTAATCACTACAGAACACAGTAAACCACAAAAGCCGATGCTAATCTTTAACAGGTACAGCAGAAAAAAGAGCACAGTGCAGATGAGATGAACTAATATTGAGAACAGATAAATCAATATTGTGACCTACAACTGTTAACAGATTTAGATCCCTTCTATTATGCTCTGGTCAATTTGTTGTTATCTCAAACCCTTCAAGCCCAGCGTCGGGCATCAAAAAGGACGGTTGTGGTTTAACCCCCGCTGGCAACTAAACATCACACAGCCACTCGCTAATTCCCCCTGTAGCAGGATGGAGGGGAAGAGCACTGGAAAGATAAAAGTGAGAAAACTCATGGGTTAGGAAAAGTTTAATAATTAAAATAAAATTATTATAATAATAGTAATAAATTGTATTTTAAAAGAAAATAACAAAAAGAAAGAGAAATAAAACCCAAGAGAGACAAGTGATGCAAACAAAAAGTGATTGCTCACCACCAACTGACCGATGCCCAGCCAGTTACCAAGAAGCGGCTCCCAGCTGACTTTCCCTTTAGTTTATATGACATCATATGTTATGGAATATCCTTTTGGTGAGTTGGAGACAGCTGTCCTGGCTGTGTCTCCTCCCAGCCTTTTGTGCGCACCCAGCCTACTTGCTGGCAGGGTGGTATAAGAAGCAGAAAAGGCCTTGGCTCTGTGTAAGCACTGCTTCCAGAACAAATCCAAAGCATAGCCCTATACTAGCTACTATAAAGAAAATTAACTCTTTCCCAGCCAAAACCAGCACACTGAATAAACAGAACTTTGAGCAATTTATGATCATTTCTGCATGATATAGATTAATGACTATATTTGCTTTTCTGCACCCTGTTATATTAGAATGAGACAAGAGATTAAAAAATGTCATTAAGCAATGAATATATTAGTAAAAATTGAAGTAGAGACACAAGTACAATTATGACATCCTAAGGCATTTTATAATAATGCAAAATAACAATTTTCCTTTCAAATGAAATGGTGATATTTCAATGAAAAGTAAGCGTATCATCTTTTCAACAGAACAAAAAAGGTAATCTATAAATTCAAACCACTTAAAAACTATTTTCAATGTTGTATTGGGCTGAACTTGGCTGGCCACTAGGTGCCCACCAAGTCACTCTGCCTTCTAAACAAGACAGGGGGAGAAAAATATGATGAAAAAGCTTATGGGGTCAAGATATGGGCAGGGAGATCACTTATCAACTACTATCACAGGCAAAACAGACCTAACTTGGGGAAATTAATTTATTGCCAATTAAACAGAGTAAGATAAAAACAAATAAGAACAAATCTAAAACTCACTTTTTCTGCACCTCTTCGTTCTTCCCAGGCTCAACTTCACTCCCAGCTTTTCTACCTCCTCCCCCCAAGTGGTGCAAGGGAGTGGGGAATGGGGGTTGTAGTCAGTTCATAACGCTCATCTCTGTTGCTCCTTCCTCCTCACTCTCTTCCCCTGCTCCAGTGTGGGGTCCCACCCATGGGAGACTGTCCTCCATGAACTTCTCCAATGTCGGTCCTTCCCATGGGCTGCAGTTCTTCAAGAAGTGCTCCAGCATGGGTCCTTTCCACAGGGTACAGTCCTTCAGGAACAGACTGCACCAGTGTGGGACTTCCATGGGGTCACATGTCTTGCAAGAAAACCTGCTCCTCTGTGGGGTCCTCACCATGGGCCGCACCTTCTGCCAGGAGCCGGCTCCAACATGAGCTTTCCGTAGGCTGCAGGTTTAGGATGGGTATTAGGAAAAAATTCTTCACAGAAAGTTATGAAACATTGAAGCAGCCTGCCCAGGACAGTGGTTGAATCACCATCCCTGGAGGTATTTAAATGACAGGCAGATGTGGCACTTATGGACGTGGTTTAGTGGTGGTTTTGGCAGTGTTAAGTTAATGGTTCGAGTTGATGATTTTAAAGGTCCCTTCCAACCTAGAGGGTTCTATGATTCTATGAATATGAAATCACTTTTCTGTGCATGGCCTAATGTGGTCATACAGGACAGCCTCTGTTTTACAGTTAGACTCTTTAACCTGCAAATTTGTTGAGTACCACGAGGTAATATAAAAGACAAAGACAGTCTTTTTCCCCACTTTTTCTCTAGATTATCCTTGGTCATTAAGAGAGATTTATTCTACTATTGAACAAAAAATCAAAATACATTGAAAAGAGAGCTGCAACAGCCTCACCCCTCCTTGCTTTCTTGACATTGTACATGAAGAGTGTTCAGTGAGGCTGTTATTTTTCATAGAAGAAAATATAAAAATATTTCACTGGTGCCAGTGAGGATAAATACAACAATCATCAAGAAAATAATACCAGTTTCTAGGAAAAATCATGATTGAATTTCATGGTAGGATATAAAGAAGTATTTTTCTATTGAAATAATTAATTTTGTGATCAATACAACAATTAAACTGAAAACAAGACTAACAAAAGACAAAAAAAAAAACCCTCAATAGGTTCTTTAATTTAAATGTAAGAATAAAATATTGCTACCATCCTTAAATAGAAAATAGTGCTAAGTTTATTGCTTTCAGTTACTCATTAGAGATTAACAGACACAATGGCAATAATTGGTATGCTTCCGTCTTAGTGACTGCGGTTGCTTTCCTTTTTATTTTATATTCAAATATATATCCTTTTTTAATTCCAGGTAGCTACTGAAACATCCCAGTGTCTGCACACTTATGACTTGCTTCTAACATGGATTTCGTGTGCTATTTGGAGCTAAAAACCTGTTTTCTATTTCTTTCAGTGGGTATTTTGATGATGTTTTAAATACAAATATATTTTGGTCAGTATACTTCAGTCTAGGTCATATATCTGCTAACTCTACTCAAACGTGCTTAGCTTCTTGAACTTAAAAGGTTATGGCAGATCATAATAGCAGAGAACCTGAATATCAGCACTTTAGCAATTATAGCCACAACTGCATTTTCAACTGTATGTAGATGCAAGCATGAAATTGCAGCAGTTTTGAAATACTTAAAATATGGTGAGAGATTTTTATGTGAAATAAAAACAATAATTGAAGAAATATTTTGCAAAAGTTTTAGGCTGTGCTGTGAGTGAAACACATTGCAGCTATCCTTGGTTAGCTGCCTTACAGGTATTGTAAATCCCCAGCACGTTGTCTGGTGGTGCCAAGGTATCTGCCTGTGGAAATTCTCAGATGTCCACATTTTTGTTATTCAGTCTGCCCATTCCTGACAGCATGAAAAGCTTAGCAAAATTCACAGCTTATCCATAATCTCCTTAGACTGCCTACAGGTCACTTTAGGGTCTCAAACTATAATAGAAAAATAAAAGTATTTTCTCTCTCTCTCTCTTTTTTTTTTTTTTTTTTAGAGTAATACTTAATAGCATGAGCTGAGCTGAGTATGCATAATGAAAAAAAGATTAAAACCTAATCTTTTACTTTCCAGAAAAGTGGCTAATCACTAGTTACTGCTGTGTAACTCTGCTTCTTTTTGGAGCTTGTCCAATTAAATATTTATTGGAGAAGACATGAGAGATAATATAGAAACATAGATCTGTAATTAGATTGGTCTCTTTACTAATAAATGCTTGGTTTAGATAATTATTCCACTACAGGTGACTTTGGTTCTGCTACTGGTTAGAGAATTAGTGGAGTTTCTCTGTTCTTGCAAATATATTGCAATTTATTTGTAAATACCCTGAAAAAATATTTTATGGCTCAACTGGTGCACTGAAGTTGTAAAAAAAACCCAACAAACCAAACCAAATGACACCAAACCCAACCCAACACAGCTCAAACCAAAATTGTTTTGTGCTAACTAAAACATCAAACTTCAGGGTCATACCTGCTCAGAAAGTGAGAAATGAGACAGAACACAAGGTTAGGCCTTGAAAAACAATAATATGCTACAACGTGTATGAAGAGGCTTGCTTAGAAAAGCAACCAGGCTGACTTTTAAAATAATGTCCCAATACATCATAATAGAGCTTGTTTTAATCTATCATAGGACTTCATAAGATCGTGTCTTCTATTAGAGAGGAGCTTTTCTCAGTATCATTTCCTAATAGAATGTTAACACACTGTAAATTGTAAAAGACTTTTTGTGATCATCCAAATAATTATTATACAAAAGGTTTATTACTGAGCATAATTTCATAATTCAGGTAGAGGATGGCTTTCAATGTGTAAAGTAAAAAGAGAAAAAGAAGTTTAATTTACCACGCCAGATCTTACTGTAACAGAAACTTCGTCATGCATGAGTAATAAAAGGAGAACATATAAAAGAGTAATCAAAGCTTTTATGCAAGATTAAATGATCTATGTACAGCAAAAATAAATTAAGTGCTTAAACATGTTTCCTTTGTTAAATCTTTCAGTGATCAATATTGTTCACTGGATTAAGGCAATGCAATGTGTCAGTATAATCCCTATCCGTAGTATGAATGTATTAATTTCTTCTTTAATTGTCAACTATAAAATTATAATACATTATTCTAGTTCTGAACTTGAAAATCATTTCAGTAACAGTAACTTAATTTCAGAATTAGCACTGAGTAAAGTTATAGTCAATACACACATATAAAATTATTACTGTATGTATATTTAATATACATAAAAATATGCACAGAAAGAGTGAAAACAGAAAAAAAAAAAGAAAAAAAGATAAATAATGCTGAAAAGTAAAGAAATCAGAACTTATAAAATGTGCAGCCATGATAATTTAGAAGGCTAATTTGACTCTGTTGATCAGAAAATACAGAGCTTTAAAAAGTTCTTCTAAAAACACAGAAGTATCTTTGTATCTTGTTGATGATGAACTTTTTGCTTCTTAGTGAAATTTTGTTGTCTGTAGTATACTGATTTACTCTTTTAACTGCATTTACCACTTACACTTGATAACTATTTTCTGTTCACTGAAATCCTTTCCCTTTCCTATTAGGCAAAGTTTTGGATGACATCCTCCTTTTTCACTTCTCTTTCTGGATGTAGTTATTTTCTGGAACAGTTATTATTTATCCTTGTATGAAACTTAAGAGAAGTAGCCAAAGAAGAGGCCTGTTGCAACCATAGAGTAAGTTGTAACCATCAAGTAAGATATTAAAATATTTGCCTTGAACCCAGGTATAAGTGTACTGAAGTATTGTAATGGAAAAAATGCATAAACATTTTGTAACATTGTAACACTGCTAATAACACTCATTACACAAGAATGTATTTATATTTTATGAGAGAGTTAAATATAGAGAAAGGAATATAATATGTAATCACAAAGGGGCAAATGGAGACTTATGGTATAGTTGTAGAAATAGAAGTATGGGAAAACCAGCAAGTAGTAAGATTTGTCAGATCAGAGCAAAGGGTGTAAACGAGCCAGGAGAGGTGGCTGTTGGAAGTAGAACTGGCAAGGTGCCTGGTGAAACCAGAATAAGTTCATAAAAACATCAAATATGTCAGGAGTGTATGAGATCACCACCCTGTATTTCGGGGAGAGAGATGACAAACATAAAACAACATTGATGGCTGAAGAAAATTAGAGGGTGAAACAAGGGGCCAAATTGATTCCAGCTTCTTTCCTCCAATTGCTCTCAAGTCTTGACACCTCAACCTCAGCAACTAATGACCAGCCATCAGCGCTGACTGCACAGGATGAACACAAGAAAGGTGCAAAATGAAGGCTGAATAAGCACCATGCAAGGTGCAGGAGTCCCCCTGGTCTTGCAAGTAGAAAGCTTGTCATTTCAGATTGTGAACATGAAGCTTTTCATCTCATATATAAGATATATTGCTTATGACACTCTTATTTAAGTTGGCAATAAATCAAGATGTCCTTATCGCTGAAATGGGCCGACATGCCTTTTATTATTACTGCCTGTATAACCTACAGTTTAGCATCTGGTGCAAGTTCCTCATGTTGCAAAAAAAATTTGAAGGAATGTGTTAGGGGCACAGGACTGTATCCTGGTGAATATGGAGTCACCATTATTTGTAACAGACTACAGCCTTTGTGTTTAGCTAACAAAACAGACCTTAAGATTTTTCAGGATTTTCCTAGCCTTTTCTTGACCTGCCTTAAGCTTTGTTTTAGTTTATATAACCACCATAGAAATTGTCAAACGGGGTCACTACTACCCAATTGGATTTAGTTTCTACGTAGCTTTGTACAATTCTGCAAGGTAATGCTTATTTTCACATACTGTGGTGAGTTGGTCCTGGTAGGCAGCTCAGCCCCACACAGCTGCTTGCTCCCTCCCCCACAGCAGGATGGGGGAGAGAATCGGAAGGGTAAAAGTGAGAAAACTTGTGGGTTGAGATGAAAACAGTTTAATAGGTGAAGCAAAATGAGCTGTTATGAAAAAAAACACAGCTAAATCAGCCCCAACCAGTACAGACATATACACACCCACCCACCCTTAATTAATATTAATAGCAAGTAGTTGTTCTGCATTAAATGAGCCATCTATGACTCTAGAGTAAGAATGCAGTGTAGGAAAATAGAGACCTGAGATGACAGGAAGGACCTTGAAAGTATAAACAGGGGACAATAGACCTCAAGGCTATAAAATGTTATAAGTAGTCAATTGCTGGTCATTAAAGCAGTATAACCTTGACAACTCAGTAAAGCCAGTATTAGGCACATAAAGGGAATAAAAAACAAGTTTCCAACATATGCAAAGCATTTGGTACTTAGTAAATTAGGATGCATGATGGAATTACAAAGCAGTGAAGAAAGAACAAGGTGCAGAATGGATTAGCAAGTGTATAAATATGACCCCAAGTTTGACCTAAGACTTAGAGGAAGAAAATACTGACATGGCAATCCTTTGTCTCCTGGGATACTCACCAGACTCACCAGAATATTTTTCCTTTTTTTTTAATGAATTCTGACTCATCAGCCCTAGGAGCCTGAGGGACACTGAAAAGTATACAACACTGTAGGAAGTGTAAATACTAAACAAACTATGCATAGAACTTTCATTGTCTATAGTTTGAACTATGATTTTTAATATCATTAATTGGAGTGAGTAATTCTTTGTTCAGACTACTAATACTTAAATTTGACTAATACTTAAATTTGACTAATCACACATAAACTCCAAATTTGCACTGTAACAAAATGGTAGAGAATTTTGGCAACCTACCCTATAACTGGGATGCAACAAATTCATCAAAGAGGGAGGATGCTTACTATTTCAAAGACTAATGAAAATGGCCACTCTTCCTTCTGCATTGCAAATACCTTGCTCAGTGTAAAAAGGGGAGAGATGAAGGCTGAAGCACTCCTACAGAAAGAAGGTGAACTGTTTGGTGAGGAAAAGGCTGGTTTTACCCATGTTAACTGCTTTGACAACACTGGCTGGTCCATTCATTTGTCAGAAGCCAGGAATTAACTTCTGGGTTCCAAATTTAGACTTCTGTATTTTTATTTTATATTACAGATCATAATAAATAATTGGATAGAATAAATCTTTCTCATCACTGTCCAAGAGCCCTAGGTTACTAAGTTCCCATCATTGTCAACGGAAACGTAGAGCTCAACTCAGTCATCTACAGATAAGTGTCTAGTAGCAATATAAATTTTTATAGTGTTCAAGACATCTTCAGTGGGCTAGCAAAGATTACACGGGACCTACAGGAAAATTATGCCATTCTGAACCAGCAGATATGAAGAGGATGGATATGCTAGGGTATCTTAAGTGACACTAAACCTTTATCATCAGGCAACTGGATTCTGCCCATCTGAGACTGGAGGGTCATTCACCTCCTCTAAGAGTAAGTATCTACATATGATCAACTAAAGAGTTTCTCAAACTTTATGAACTGTGATGCTTAGACATCTGGTTGAGACATCAAACTAAGATATGAACAACAAAGTTAAGATATCTTAGCCATTGAATCTAGTTCTAGCCATTGAAATACTATTGTCTTCAAAATTTTGTTTTGCCTTTTTTTTTTTTTTAAATGTTTTAACTGATTGGAACTTACTGTATAGTATACTAAATTATAAGGAAGAACTTATTTCTCTTCTCAACTTTGTTTTCTCCACAGGGCTAGCAGGATCAAGTAGTTATATATATCTTTAAAAGCTAGTGTACTTTTGAAACATCTTAACACAAATATCGAGTAAAGAATTTTATTTTTAGACAGTTACTTTTTTTCTGAACAGAACAATTTATGAATTCTTTAATACACAAATTCTGCAACACTCATGAACTGCAGATAACAATGAACTGAAAAAGATCAAGTTCAGCTGTACTACTGAATATAATTGGAGACTGATATACCTAATATACTTTTCATAGTTGCCAGTGGCCTAGTTAGGTAACCATACACATATGTCTAAAGGTAATTCTTATTTCACATAATTTTTCTGCTATATCAATTTATTGCATTCTATAAGAGCACAAAATATTGCTGGAGTGAGCTCTTTGCCCATAATCTATGTGAATAAACCCTTAGGAATTTACCTGCTCAAAAGTTTCTCTGCATTTTATCTTTATAATCCTCAGTGCGTGCTACTCTGTAAGAAAGTGTGTGAATAGTATGAATAGGAAAGAAATACTAACACTGTGTTGTTGGCCTATCTATAACTCTACTAAAAGAGTCCAGATTACAGTTTTATGGAAGTTTATCAGAATCAAATATAAAATTCTTGCACTCTGTCAAGTCATATTGAGTTATGTCTGCAGTGTCATATATGATTACACCATGTTTTTGGTATGATCATCATCCGCAGATGATAAAATAATGTTCATGTGTGGCAAAAAAAAATTAAAAAATCATTTTCTCACATCCCAATCCTACCTCAATAGTAACATAATCTCTACACATTTCTTTAACAGTTTTACCTGTTCAATTGCTTTTCAGAGGTTTTGAGGGATTTTACTATGTTTCTCTGTATACCAAAGGAAAGACTGAACTATTGGAACTATATAAAGCAAGTTTTTTTTATAAAGTTTGGTATTTGAGTCCTTTTCCTGGGTCTAAATATCCTAAAATCCCAGCTGGATTCTGAAGTAAAAGTTCCATACATTGCTGTAATACTGTTGTCAACTCTCTATTGTGGTTTGGACCACTACTAGGTAGTGGTAACAGAATGCATTGTCTAACTCCCATATCCACATTCGTCTAAATGAAGAGGGTGAAGAGAGAGATTAAAAAATCTGTTAAGGATTCAAGACAAAAGGAAAAAAAAATCCACAAAATATAACTCATGCCATTTTACAGTATACTTGAAAAGGTGACATGTGAAATAAATAATAATAGTATTATAGAACAAGATAAGATGATGACATTTTTGGGTTGCTCCTGCTACTGCAATCTTTTCTGATGAAAAGTAAGCCAAAAAGATGCAATAACATTCTGAATGGTAGTCAATCAGCTTTTCAGGATGGTTTTGAAATTGTCAAGGCTTCAAACTAGTCAAAGTTTCAAAGCACCTTCCATATTCTGGAAGTACCAGTCAAGGGTTGGGTTTTGCATACTAATATTTCAGGAGTAGGGTGTGAGAGTGAAGTATAGAGAATACTAAGATGAAGTTGAATGAGTAATACTTTTTTGCACAAAATTTCATCCTGCTCTTTCTTTTACACCACTGTTCATTTTAATAAGGCAAGTAACATGGGTTGCTGATGGGAGTTGCTCTCCTGGCTATTTGTTGAGAGCATTGTATCTGGTTTGAACAGAGTGTTTCATGTGCAGATCAATCAAAAATGAATATTCCCATTGAGAGAGGTAAAGCAGAAGAAAATACAAAGAATTCATAGCACAATTCTTTTTTTGAGAAAACTTTGATAGACCTGAAGTTATGAACATAACCTATGAACCTAACTGAAAAAAATAAAGCAACAGAATTAAGTGATATTCAGATATTTTCACAAAATTACAAGGGAGGGGAACAGAGAGGAGGGGGAAAAGAAGCTGATAGATCTTGTGATGGTGGATATAAACAAATTAACCTTATGCAGTAAACACTTGAAAACAGCAGTATAAATTTAACGCTTTGAATATATGCTGATATCTGAAGAGACACACATTGTTAGATGATAGACATGAATGATGAACAGAAAGCTGGGAACCTTTTTGTTTAGAAAGCAGATTTCTAGAGATCTGAACGTGTATCAAACTTTCTTGCCAATATTCATTTAAGGACTTCCTGTTCTTTTTAGAACCACAGAAACTTCATAAAGAAGACTCATGCTGGAAAGAGTAGAAAGGCGTACCTCCAATATGCACCAAGAAATACAATGAAAATGGACAATTAACTTTTAGGACATCAGCAGAAGCATGTTTAAAATATTCAAAACTCAACTTCAAAAGGGTTGATACAACAAAGCATACTTAATATCTTTAAAATATCTGTATTGTAGTATTTATAGAAATTTCTGGATTATAAATTATTGTTACACTAACCTTTTCAGCTTCATAATATATTATAGATACCCAGACTATATGAGGCCATTTTATTCCTCAAAGACACTGCACTAATAAAGAAGTTACAGATTTCCAGTGTTCAGTCCTCAGGTATTTTTATACATAATATGAAACCTTCTGAGGTGCTGGAGTAAACATTGCAAGCTGAGGCCCTACTAAGGACAGAGAATAGATGTTTCAGAAGTGTTTTCCTTTTTTTAGTGCTGTATCAGTAACATTGCACATGGAGAAGCTGTATTATTCTGTTAACTGTCCCTTAGAGAATTTTCCCCTTCATGTGCAATAAAAAGAACAATCCTTTGTATTATGATTGAATATAGCTACAGATTAGGTTGTACAGTTGGATATACCAATTTAAGTGTCTAGCTTGCACCTGATTTTGCATTGCTAATGGATGAACTTGCTTTACAAAAGAAGTTGCTAAACTTCCTTTTAGAATAAATGATCAAAACCAGACATAAAATGTTTCCGTTGATTCCATAGCAAATAAACCATTTACTTTAAAAGTTATCCACAATGTGCATAAAATAAAAACATAAGATAGGTTCCCAAGGTTCATGGTCTGAATCTCAGTCTGTGTCCCAGGTGAGTCTAAAAAGTCAAATATTTTTACCATTCTTCTCTATGTCAAGAAGATTTATATAATGTATAGTCCAAACCTCCTTTTCTGGAGATTTATTTCAAATTTAGCTAAAATGACCTTTGAACAGCTACTTAAACTTTCTTCATATGTTTACTTCTAGTTCCTTTGCTTTATAGGAAACTATCCCATCTCTATTTTATGATTTAGTTGCACTTAATGAGACAAATATGATCCGAGGAAGGCAAATGTCTTTATTTTAAGCTAAGTGTTCCTTCTTGTTGTGATCTATGAAACAGCTTATATCTGCAGTAAAATATGTTTTTATAAAATAACCTTCTTCACTTTTCCACATCAATTTTTAAGTCAATTTCTCTGAAACTATACTTTCATACTTATTTTTTTTTCTTATAAATGGAATTTTAATAAAGTAGCTACAGAACAGCAATACTGTAAAAATGCACATTACAAGACTGGGTAAAATGTATCAGCCAGCAAATCCATTGTTTGTAATGCTTTCTCTTCTTTTTCAATTATAACAGAAATGACAGCAAAATTGTTTGGTGATTAGTAAACCACTCCCTAAAGTCTTCAGTGAAATGAGCAGTGAAAGTAATTTAAGCTGATGTCTTCTGCAGACAGCATTAGCAGCTAAAAATCCAGGAACAGTGATTAAAAGGATACACAACCAATACATTTTTTTCTTTTTTTGTGAGGTAATGAGGAAAGCTGAAAGTATTGATTTACCATTGAGTGAAATGATGCCTGAATTTTCATTTTAACCTTGTAATTATTTTTGCAGTAAAATTGTAGACGGATTTATAGATGTGGTTTAAATGAAGCTTCATCTATAACTCATTGATAAAATTCTCGGTAATCTTATGATTAATTCAGACATTCTGAAGTCCCCAATATAGCAGCACAGAGTTAGAATTTCTAGCTTTTATGCGAACTGAAATCATACTTACTACTTGAAATTCATATTGATAGTTCAAAACAAATCATGTGTTTAATGTAAATTTCTGACATTCTGTATGAAGCCATGTTGCTTTTTGGGCAGAATATGTCACATCGTGTCATGTCACAGACTGTCCTGAATGGTATTACTGTAACAAGCCATGACAAACTGATGAGACATACTAAAAGAAATGAAGTATTTTTAAGACTATTTCGCAATCACTGGAATCACAAGTATCCAGTTTGAATACATCAAATAGATGAGTGTAATTTTTAGTTGCATTTTTGCCTGTCAAGTTAAATCTCATTTCTTTACACAGAATTATCCTTCATGTATATGCAGGTATAGGTATATGAATGCACACAAATGTATATATTTTTTTGTCTGTGTAACATGCTATACATAGTCTTTTGTAGCAAATCTAAGAGAGGTGGAAGGCTTTCCCAAGTCTGCCAATGCATCGGTGTTAAAAACCACAGCTAATGAGTTAATTATAATGTTTGCAGTAATATTCTTAGCAGACTTCCTATGTGAAGGTTTATCTAACCCCATGATTCAAGTATCTTCCTGGGGTTTTCCTACCCGATTCTTTCCTTTCTGGGACAAAGACAAAAGAACCTATTTAAAAGCTTTATTTCAACCACAAGTGACTGACAATCACTGTACAGTACTACCCTGAAGGAAGTGTTTTAAAGAGAATGACTGTCACACTCAGAATAATATCTAAAAGGACTGGTCAGGAGTCTTGATCAGCCTATAACCAGTGGCTAGCAGGTCAAGGAAAGTGATTGTCTCCCTCTGCTCTGATCTCATGAGACCCCACCTGGAGTACTGTGTCTAGCTTACTGTGGTCTTAAGCAGAATTGACATAAAAAAATATTTTTTAAGATGAACTTTCATGGTCATCCAAGGAAATATTGCTTGAGAAAAATTAATAAAGATTATGAAAGAATCTGGAGAGTATTACATCACAAGTGGGAGTTTTTGATCTGCCTCCTCTCAAGTGACACAGTTTCAAATCCTAACGGGAAGCAAATATTTGCTTCTAGCATGGCCAGAAGCAAGCCCATTAGCTATGTCCAATCCAATTAGTTCTCTCCTAGACAAATCTGCTTTAGTAGGAACTATCTGGAAGCTTTGGAGACATGAGCAACTTGATCTGTTCACCTCAGGGCCGCTGATGGTCTTTGGCTTTCATGTATTTAGAATAGATATACTCAATGGACTCCTGTGGTTATTTTTAATTGGCTACCATATAATTTATTTTCCAAAGTCAAATCTGCTGCTGTCTGGGCTCTTTCTAATTGATTATAAAGGCACGCTTCATAGACAAGAGCAGAATTTCTAAATGCTATGTATTAATATGTATACAAACAACAGTAAATGTTATTGGGATTGAGTGCACCCTTAGCAAGTTTGCAGTTGACACCAAGTGGAGCAGTGTGATTGATACTCTGGAGGGGAGGAATGCCATCCAGAGGGACCTTGACAGGCTTGAGACGTAAGCCCATGCGAACCTCATGAAGTTCAACAAGGCCAAGTGCAAGGTCTTGCAAGTGGGTTGGGGCAATCCCAAACACGGATACAGGATGGGGGATGAGTGGTTTGAGAGCAGCCCTCGGAGAAGGACTTGGGGGTACTGATGGATGAAAAACTGAGTATGACCCAGCAATGTGTGCTCGCAGGCCAGAAGGACAATCATATCCTGGTCTGCATTAAAAGAAGTGTGGCTAGCAGGTCGAGGAAAGTGATTCTCTCTTTCTGCTCTGATCTCATGAAACCCCACCTGGAGTACTGTGTTTAGCTCTCTGGCTCCCAACATAAGAACATGCTGAGGACATGATGACAGGCTGAGGCAGTTGGGGTTGTGTAGCCTAGATGGAAGAAGGCTCCGGGGACACCTTATAGCAACCTTCCAGTACTTAAAGGGGGCCCACAAGAAAGGTAGGGAGGGACTCTTTATCAGGGAGTGTGGTGATAGGATGAGGGGTAACTGTCTTATACTGAAAGAGGGTAGATTTAGATTAGATATTAGGAAGAAATTCTTTACTGTGAGGGTGGTGAGACACTGGAACAAGTTGCCCAGAGAAGTTGTGGATGCAACCTGGCAGGGGGGTTGGAGTAGATGATCTTTAAAGATCCCTTTCAACCCAAATCATTCTATGCATGGATTTGACTCTGAACAGTATTGTTTACATTTGTTCTATTTTTAAGTTACACTCTGTGCAAATATGTAACATATATGAGATCAGAAAAAAGCTAAGACCCTAGATTTAAGGACAGAAATTTTCTGTTGACGTATACGCATACAGTGATACAATTTAGTCCTTCATCTTACAGACACATCTCCAGAAATCAAATCAAATGCAGCCATCAAATACAAACAGCAGATAGTGTTGTACCATCATTGGGCATATGCCTTCTTGGAGATAACCATCGACTGATACAATGCACATGTCTTGGGATTCAGCCAAATACTGATTCTTGAGTCAGAAGTTCTCAACATAAAATTTGTGATTTTCGTCACACCAGCATCATGCATTTTGCTTCAGTGCCTATAAGAAGGCCTCAGGGATTCACTAACCTTTAAGGGAAAAGTTTTTTATAACTTAGTACCTGTTCTAGAGGGCTTTATTTTAGCTTCCAGTAAAAATTAACGGAGGATAGAAGCGCTATAAAATTCTACAGGAGAGGTGAAACCTTATAGAAGAAAAGCAATTCTCATTCAGTTCCATAGGTATAGCTTCCACAAAATGCTCCTAAAATATTATTTTCCTGTATGCTGTGGTATACTTTCTGTTAGCACATATTCTTATTTGGTCTGAAATTTATGAAAGTATAATTGGTATTTTAATACTAAGAAGCAGTATTTTAATGCCAAAAGTAACTTTCCTCTTATTCATCAAGTTATTTAAAATCTTATAAGGAAAAATAAATTAAATACACTTGCATTTTAAATACCATATTATAACAAATTATAAAACTATTTTGAAGCTGTAATTTCCAACTCATTTACATTTTGGGTTTTATGGTGTACATAATTTGTGTATGATATGGTTGGTTTATATATAATATATGTTATTCAAATATACAAATAATCATTACCTTATGGGCTTAATGCATTAGATTTCTAAAAATCTAAAAAAAAAATATTACTGGGGATGCTACTTAAGAAATGATATGTAAATATGCCACATTTTATAGACTCATTACCACTTTTGTAAATTGATTTCTTCTAAAATTTTTAATGAAAAAATATGCTACCCCATCTGGTAGCCAGCACTCATTCTTTTTTAACTACAGCATTAATAAACTGATTCTGCATTTTTTGAGATAATGTTTTATCAGGGAACTTACTGGATTGCTTTTCTAACTTATTATTAAATAATTCAATTGATTTCCATCCAAATAAACCAAGTGAGTGTAACCTGTCAAGTACAGCCATGGAACTTCACATGGTCATGGGAGAATCCATGCTTGTCTCATGCACACCTATTGAAGACAGTTTTATTTTCTAACATAGATTCAAGAGACTCAGGAAAAAAATAGCAGCAATAGATACAACAGCATCCTTCTTACAAATAAATGTATTAAAGCACTACCCCTAATAGGTTGTTTATAAAATGTTTTCAGAGCTTTAAGATGAAGTCCCTATAATGAAAAAAGCTAAAGGTAAAAAAACTGCATACTTTTTGCAATAAATTATTACCAGTTAGTTTTGTAAATAGCATTTTATATTATAAAAATCTTGCAATTTTAGTTTAGAATTGGAGTTTCAGGTTAAATTAAGATATTCAAGCTGTTATGCCTACAAGGCTAACCATGTCAAGATCATTCTGTGTGAAGGTGGAGAATGGGATCTCAAAAGGACTGCGTTTGCTACGGGGCAGATGCTTTCTACTGTGCAGTCGCCAATTTTTGGTTCCTTATGCACAACTTATTGGACCAAGACTGCATAAACTGACAAGATATGGATGACATTATCCTAGGTGCTTTCATCCCCTTAAAAATAAATCCAGGGTATGAAGGGAGATGTAGTTCTTTGCAGTAGCGGTACGTTTAGGGAATTGTAAACTGGCCCTCTAGCTCAAGTCTGTCATTAATGATTAAAGACTAGAGAGGGAGCTTTCTACAGGTTATCTGGTAAGCTTGGCAGTAAAGCCTGGAGTTCCTCACCTTAAGCAATATGAGAAATAAAGGCTGTTTGGAAAAAATGGATGCATCTTTGAGCAAAGTAACAGTCCTCAGAGGAAAAAAAAACAAAACAAAACAAAAAAAACAAACAAACAAACAAAAAAAAACACAACAAAAGACCAAATTCAGAAAAGATCTTAAAGCTTGCCCATTTTAACATTAACCGGACTGAGCTGATGGACAGCAATGAGATCAAACCAAGAATGGAATCTTGAAGACTGTATTTTCAGAGATGTTTATTAGGATGAAAGTGTTTGTGTAAGCCAACACTTTTTATTTTCTTTAACATTTCTCTGAAGAGTTACCTCAAACACAGCTCTTGCAAACTCCTGGTCCTCAGGGAAAATGTATAAATTGGTACTTTGGCCCAGCTGCACCTCTGGTTACATGACATTGGTGGTTGGACTAGTGACCTGGCAATGTGAACAGAGGAAATTCAGACATGGGATCTAGGATCTATACAAAGTGTTTATGAGGCCCAGAATAAGGATCAAAGTCTGTTTATCATTTCTGTTTGAAAAGCCCATGAGGATCAATGTTTTAAATACAGCTATGATTTTTTTGATTCCCTTTTGTAGCAGGTACCCCTGTGAGTATAAGCAAAAGATGGCAGCAGAAGCTTTGCAGGTACACGCAAAGGTTGACATCAAAGCTCCCAAGGGTACATAAATATTTTACTACTGGTCACTAAAGAAATGCAGCTTTGGGAGCTGGGTAGAACCAGTTTCAGAACTTGTATATTTATAGAGTTCTCTAAGAATCTATTTCAATTTTCCATGACTTGAAAACATAGACATAGATAGCTTTACAATGCACCTTACATTGCAACAATGCACCTATCCAGAATTCAGCAAGCAGAATGGATTAGTAGTATATCCCATATTCATAGAATCATAGAATGTATTGGGTTGGAAGGGACCTTTAAAGGTCATCTAGTCCAACCCCCCTGCAGTAAGCAGGGACATCTTCAACTAGGTCAGGTTGCTCAGAGCCTCATCCAGCCTGGCCTTGAATGTCTCCAGGGATGGGGCCTCCACCACCTCTCTGGGCAACATGTTCCAGTGTCTCACCACCCTCATTGTAAAGAACTTCTTCCTAATGTCTAATCTAAACCTACCTTGTTCTAGTGTAAAACCATTGCCCCTCGTCCTATTGTTACATGTTTTTGCAAACAGCCCTTCCCCAGCTTTCTTGTAGGCCCCCTTCAGGTACTGGAAGGCCGCTATAAGGTCTCCCCAGAGCCTTCTCTTCTCCAGGCTGAACAACCCTAACTCTCTCAGCCTGTATTCATAGGAGAGGTGCTCCAGCCCTCTGATCATCCTCGTGGCCCTCCTCTGGACCCACTCCAACAGGTCCATGTCCTTCTTGTGCTGAGGGCTCCAGAGCCGGACACAGTACTCCAGGTGGGGTCTCACGAGAGCAGAGTAAAGGGGAAGAATCACCTCTCTGAATCTGCTGGCCATGGTTCTTTTAATGCAGCCCAGGATGCGATTGGCCTTCTGGGCTGCAAGCACACATTGTTGGCTCATGTCCAGCTTTTCATCCACGAGTACCTCCAAGTCCTTTTCCGCAGGGCTGCTCTCTATCACATCATCCCCCAGACTGTATTGATAACAAGGATTGTCCCAACCCAAGTGTAGGACCTTGCACTTGGCCTTGTTGAACTTCATAAGGTTTGCTCTGGCCCACTTTTCTAGCTCATCCAGGTCCCTCTGGATGACATCCCATCCCTCTGACACGTCGACCACACCACTCAGCTTAGTGTCATTGGCAAACTTGCTGAGGGTGCACTTGATCCCACTGTCTATATCATTGGTCAAGATGCTGAATAACACCAGTCCCAGTACAGATCCCTGAGGGACACCACTTGTGACCCCTCTCCATCTGGACATTGAGCCACTGACCACCACCCTCTGGATGTGACCACCCAGTCAGTTCCTTATCCACCGAACAGTCCACCCATCAAATCTGTATCTCTCCAACTTAGAGAGAAGGATGTTGTGGGGGGCCGTGTCAAAGGCCTTGCAGAAGTCCAGACAGATGATATCCGTAGCTCTCCCCTTGTCCACTGATGCAGTCACTTCATTGTGGAAAACCCCTAGGTTGGTCAGGCAGGACATACCCCTGGTGAAGCCATGCTGGCTGTCTCAAATCATCTCCATATCTTCCATGTGTCTTAGCATAGCTTCTAGGAGGATTTAGTCCATAGGACCTGATGAGATGCACCGTAGTGTTCTGAGGGAATTGGCTGATGTAGTTAACAAATCATTCTTCGTCATATTTCAAAAACCATGGCCCAAATCGTGACAGATTTATTGGCATCCAATGTAGAGCTCGACTGGGGCTCAACCAGGTCTCTGACAGATTGCTCTAATAGTTCAAGTTCTGGCTTGCCCAGTTGAGAGAGTATCGGCAAAATTTTCAGTATGCCTGCAATAAATTTTCATTATTTTATTTTATTTAAAGGAGCTATGCTGTCCTGGAAAATTAAGTTTCATTCCTACAAAACTTGAAATTTTCTATGTGGAATTTGTGTATAATCTGACCCTGAATGTACCTTAAATAATCCTGCTATGCCACATATAAGATCCTTACTGGGGGGTGGGGTGGGAAGTCAAACCAAACTCATCTCCTTTGAATAAAAAAAAAAATATCCTCCCTAAAATCTAGTGTTCTAAAAGCAGAATTATAAAAAGGAGTAAACAGCAGATGTGCAGATGTATAACTGGCAAACTAAATTTTATGAGCAGAGTTTGAAGGGTCATTTTGTTGAATTCGAGTCAGAAAGAGCCATTTCAGTGTATTCAAGAGACAGGAAGAGAAATTTCTGTCAACCCAAAGGCTATCAGAAAGTTTTCTTCAGGGAAAATGTATCCACTTCTCATGTCTCCCATTTTAGTATTTAGATTAATGCACATCATGTATTTGGCTTCTCTCTATGCTTTTCTTTCCCAGCACAATTTTTGCAACAGATTTGCCCTGCAGCATTAACTACCCTTGATAGCTTTCTCTCTTACTGTGTGATTACTTGCTTAGCATAATGACTTTTCTGCTTTTTTAAATTAGTGCTCTGTTACAGGAATTACCGACTAAAAAGTTGACTTTAACACAATATGATAATATCAGTAATGCAAAAAAATATATATAAAGTTAATGTAACTACATTTCAGATGTCGTTAGTAACCTTTCAGAATTTCCATGTTTTATTTTTGGCAGTTAAATTTTGGAAACACATTTAAAAAATTCAAAACTATAAAATGAAAATGACAAAACAGCTGAAGAAAATTTCCCAACAGAACCTTTTTTTCTCAATAGAAGGTATTGTACAAAAAAAAGGAAATGTCTCTTTAAAAAATATTAATTTTACCTGTGTACTTCTAATGTTAAACTGACTTACCAGATACCAAATTATGGTCATCATCACATATAAACTGTATGCTAATATACATTATACTTCAGTAACATAACTCCATCTTATAATCTTCATTATGCTTATATTATAAAATATGCACAATTTTATGTAATTTAAAAAGATAACTATTTGATATTTCCAGAATACATTTTTTCAATAAACTTCTGTAATTAGTTGATTTTTTTTTTTATTTATTTGTAAATTTTGAATGTTTTACTTTTTATTCAGATACGGGATGTGTTTATTGTTTTTAACTGGAATTTGAGGTCACCACAATTCCAATTATTGACCCACTATATGACTTAGTATCACAATAACATTGAACATTGTTCTACCACTGTTTTGTTTGATTTTATTCATGTGTTAAAACTGTGAAAGAATTCTGAGGCATGGATGATTTTTGAATCAATAACCACAGTTGACAGTGAAGAGGTTTTATTGTCATGATTTTACTGCTCTGGGCAGTGATAAGATTAAGCAGCACTACAATAAAAAGGAACCAACATAATATTTATGTTCCCTTCTTTCCCACCGATTCATGTTAAAAATAATGCTATGAGAAAACTAACAAAGGACAGAAAGACAAAGCCTTCCCTTTTAAAAACACTGAGCTGTTAAATTTTATAACCCCACTTAGTGTTTTGAGTGAATCTCCATACAAACGCAGAGATTAACTGATAAATGAATGAACCTATGAATATTTTTGTTTTATTCTCTTGTCAGTAGAAAAGATTTCCTACAACATATGCTACACAAAAAAAAAAGAATGTTTCTCATTAAACAAGCCACTGAAATTCTGTTCTTTTTGCATAATGCAACTGTATTAGTTCTGTTCTGTTTAAGTCTCCAAGCCCAAGGAAATACAGATGCATGAGTGACTAGCTAATAAACTACATTTGACTGTACTGAAGAGGTCATATAAATGTTACATTAAAATATCATCAGTTTTCACCATTTAATGTCGTATTATGCATAAAGATGTTGATACACTCACATAAGTGTTTTCCTAACATAAGAAAGAATCTAAACACATTTATATATGTTAGTCACAATATTTCAGTGTTAAAGTAGTTAATGTAGTTCAGCTTTAATGAAATTATCACTAAATTCTGAGTACAGGGAATGTTTAATACGGTAATTATAAGAAGCCTTGAAAGAAATTTGAAACAGCCTGTGATCTCAAAGAAAAATACAATTCGCTCTTAAAATAGCTAACCTGAACAAGCTTTTAATGCTTAGTAAGGGTAATGAAGTTCTTAGTGTATATACTATCTACTTTATTAATTATGCAAAATTTTGTGGTTTCTTTCCAAAGAGCCATTAAACTGGAATGAGATTAAAATCATAATAGCTGAGAACAAATGTAAATGTTTCTGGAAGTATGAGATTAATAACACTGGCATGAGTTAAACATTATGTGGAATATATTGGTACATTTTTCACATACAGCACTTCATTTCTGATCTACAAGACCCCTGCTATTCAGCACTTGTATCTCACCCAATTAATGAGTGGTAACTGGGTCTTGTTTGTGAAGACATTCAAATAAGTATTTCAGGTACTAGGCAAATATCATTAGTGAAAGTCTTGACTTTGAGGTAACGACACAGAGTTCTTGGGGTTTCTCTCCCCTTTATCAGCAAACAGCTAGTTGAATGGTATTCATTATCTTTTCCTTTGGTCTCAATGATTTATACAAATGCATTCCTGTATTTCCCACATCTTCCTTTCTGCTAACTAATTTCAATATTTTTCTTTCATTTTTCATTATATGAATCTTAGTGATGAAATATGGGTGCTTTAAGGCTTTTATACACCTCATGAAAATTCTCCAATTACTTTTCACAGAATACCATCCAAAAATCTCCAGCACGTCATGCAGCTGGATCTACATTTCAGTATATCCTGCTCTAGGCAGATTGGACTCACTGGCCTCATTTCATTTGCAAAGAAAATATGCTGCAATTTTCTCCATGAAGAGACCTGCTAGAACATATTTTTTGTTTCCTCCCTCTGGAAGGAAATTTGCATGTGCAGTGGAGTGGCAAGCTACCATAGCTCCCCACAACATGGACCTGTAACCAAGGCAAAATACACTGTGCCAGAATCGGAGGATGTGTTGCAGGGCACGATCACCTTGTAGGTACAGTCTTTCACTCTAGAATATATATCGGATAGTTACATGGCAGCATCCAGCTACTTTTTCCCATGTGCCAGGTCCCCATGGATTATAACATCAGTAATAAATTAATTGTGTTTGGGTCATGAAGTAAACAGACACAAAGTAGCAAAACTCACAAGACCCCCAAACAGTAGGAAAAAAATGTTCATATGGTTGAATTCTCTCACTTTACAAAGCATGAAAATATCTAACGTGAATTGTCTCTGGTCAATGCTAATGCTCAAATCATGATTTGGAATTTTCTGAGAGAAAACCAGCTAGCACGGGCTAAACTGTGCCAGGGATCATTCCAGCAGTTTAAGAGGATAGTTGATCGAGTTCCAGTGCCTGGGAATTTTCCCTGTTTCTGTGTACTTTTTTAATAGAAACATAGCTACTGTATATTTTTTATTATTGTTGTTGTTGTTATGATTATTATTATTATTATTATTATTATTATGGAGAATTCTGGTGCACATTTAGGGTTTGCCTAAACTTTCCCCTTAAACTGACCTATGGCATACTCAAGACCTCTTTAAGACCCAGGCAAACAATGAGTCTGAAACAGTGAGCTCAGCAAGAGACGGAAAATAACAAGATTCCTCACACTGTCAGAAAAATTGTTAACCTACCATCCAGGCCCACGAAGACAGACTGCTCAGAAGCTGTCCGCCACAGTCGTGTGGAGAGGACACAGAGAGGAGATGGAGTGCAAATGGACAACTATGTGTCAGGAGGACTTGCCTCCTGTCCGTTATCTCTTTCTGAGCAATTCACAGTCTGTAGATAGCAGTTTGAATTCACAATTTTTTTTTTTAAACACAGAAAAATAAATAGACTGTACTTTGGGTATTTCTTCATTTTCTTCACAGTTTTAAGTGAGTAAAGAAATTTCATTTGCCAAATTAAAATAATGTTTCTAATATTTCACACAAGTACAAAGAGGATCACCCATATACGAATATAATTCAAGTAGAATGCGATGTATTCAGCTGAGACATCACAGTCCTTTGGCAATTAACTTTTGAAAGAACTAGTCCCTGAAGCAATTATAAACATTTTCACCTTATACAGAGACAGAGAATTTAGAAAACACTCACAGAAGATTTATAGACAGCTACCATTTTTAGTAATGCTTATTAATTATTGTGGCAGTCAGGATAAGTTAGGCCTGGTTAGCATAGCTGTTAGCATTACCCAGTGAACTTTAGTCAACCTTTTGTTTAAGTAGGCGATATATGACGAAGCTCTTGTTCCGACGACAGAATGAACCTTGAATAGTTTTTGTGAGCTCAAGGAAATAGATAGCCGAATTATACAACTAACCTGTCATCAAGAATGGCAGCATGTCCAGAACCATTTTCTTTTGATTGCCATAAGCATCAATACCAAGTCAAAAAGCACCATGCAGCTTGAACACCTGGCACAAAGGTGGTAGCCTCTATCTAATCCTGTAATTGGGGAAAGTAAATCATTCTGGGGGAACCTGGGAACCAGAGAGACACTAGAGGCTGATGGCCCTGCACCAGGCATATCTGGACCTCCTGTACTAACACCCCAACTCTCCTCCTGGACTGCCTGATTTCTCCCACGGCACAGGTAAGCTGTGTAAGGAACCACTATGCCGACCCGTATAACGTCCCTCCCAGACTGTGCCATCTTTCCCATTGAACAAGGAAGTCATGTAATTTCTAAAATCTGTGATTAAAATGTTTTAGCATCCAAATCCGTTTTTACTCCACACATTTGTTTGGTCTTGGACCATGACAATTGCACCATTACAGAATGAATGATCAACAACTGCTATTTCTGATACGAGAAAAAAACATAAGCCTTCTTTTTGTATTCATTTCACATGTGGCAGCAAAATCAAAGTATTAAGGGAGGAAACAATAAATCAAAAAAACATTTTCTCAACCTCTAGAATACCTACTGTAGAGTTGTTGGAAGATCATCTAGTGGAAACTCCCACTGGAAGCAAGACCAACTTCAATGTCAGGTCAGATTGCTCAGGGCCTACCCAATTGAGTCCAGAATAGCTCTGGCTGTGGAAATTCCACAACCTCTTTGAGCAACTCCCAATTCTTTATTACCCTAATTATGAAGACCTGTCTTCTGTTATGAGCTGCCAGAATTTCCCTTGCTTCAGCCTGTGACTGCTGCCTCTTGCTGTTTTGCTGTGTACTACTGCAAAAAGTCTAACTCCTTTTTCTGTATAACCAGGCATTAGAGACCTGAAGAATGAAATTAGCACTCTCCTTATTTTGCCACCCCTTGCTTCCTTTCCTCCAGGATAAACAAACCCCAGCCTCTGCGTAATATTTTCTGTTCCGTATTTACTCAGTCCAGCTGCTAGGTGAGCGTACACATATACAGAAACAAATCAATGAGAAATTGAATCAGAGATTCCACAGTCATCGGAAGAGAGCACTGGGTGTGTCTGGTTCAGGCCACTCAAAGCAGGGCCAACTTCAACATTAGATCCAATTATTTCTTTATTTTTATTTACTTCCTTTTTTAAAAAAAAAGTAAAATCCAGTCTTCAATATATCATATGCTAAGAACTGTCATGTGATTATTCCTGTGCGTAGCACTACCATTTCAGTTAGACTGGGCCATTTCAGTTCTCAGTACAGCAGTGGATTTGAGAACAGGAGAAAAGGATGAGATGCTAAAGTTAGAGCCCTAGCCATGAAAATTATTAGTTAAATGAGGTATGACTACATAATTATTGCAATTAATCCCTGTTCCATGTAGAGATAAACAAGAAAACTCTCAGTGTTCCTTATGGACTAATATGGAGAAAGCCTCCTTGACCCCTTATATAGCCAGTCATTGCTTATAGTACCTTGCTTAGCATCCCAAATTTAGGATTCCTATACAAGAAGTAAAAGTGAACATTTCCAGAGAACAACTGAAATCTCAATTAAGATGATCTGGTCATGCCTGAACTGAAACATGCCAACCTCCTTCTATGATCTCCATAAATATCCCACGTGACTAGGCTAAGTAATTTAGGAACCTATAGTGTTAACGATGAATACAGGACAGTAGTCTTAAAAAGCTGTTCATCATGCTGTGTAGAAAGGCCACATTTCTACACCTTTTCAAAATATTTATACAAAACCTGTGATAATTGTGTCTTGTTGTGATATTGGATAAAAATTCCTATGTGGTTGACTAGCCATGGCAATCTCCTTATTCAATAACTATTTAAACAATAAACCTAACTCCAGAAAATATTTAAATTTATGCTTAATCAGGACTTGCTTAAGATGGTTACTTAACTTTTACCAAGAGAAGAAAATAACCTACAATAAATTTAATGTTAAACTTTAAGTACTTGTTAGTTCCAGTATACAACTGAATATTTGAAAAGTAGTCTGATAGAAATTCTTTCTGTCCAACTATGTTATTAAATAACTTTTCAGTCAGATATAGCTTCATAAAGGAGCTTATTGTTTGATTCTATTTTTAGCGTATTGCCACTCTAGTGTATCTAGCTTGCTCAGACTAATACTCTGCTGTTCTTCACTTTGCCAATGTAAGAATTATGCAAAAGGATTCTAAAATTTACAGATAAAAGATTTAAAGGTTTCTCAACTTAACCCACCTCCCATAGTTTTGGAAGTTAAGCTTTGCATCTTAATCCTTTACACAGATGGTGTAATAATTTATGGGAGTATTTCAAGTGACTACTCAAACATTTTTTTCTTTTGGAGAGAAGGGGGAAAAAGAGAAAGAGTGGTTCCATAGGGATCCTGTGTAATATGGAATAAGGATTAAGCCCTTTTTTATAACCTGACATAAAAAACTGACAGGCTGTCCCATTATTCTGAAATAAAGGTAATTAAAAATAACGTTAAAAAGCTAGTTTGAAGTCATACAAATAAACTGCATGTAGATCAGAGAATTTCCTCTTTTCATGCAGTCACTTAAACCGCTAATTATCTGAAAAAAAATGCCTGTTTAATCTTATTACTGCTCAGTAAAGCTTTACTGAGGAAAGAATTGTGGTATGCACTACTGTGAGAAATTATATCTGATCCAATGAGTCTTAACTTCAGTTGTATAGAAACCTAATCCAGACACAAAATTTTATGTAGAAATGGGGGAATGTGGAAGAAATCAGATGTTTGATCCCACAGAGCTCCTTCCACTAGGGGGGGATGAAACCTTATTTGAATAACTATCAAGGGTTGTGGTCATACCAAAAAGTTACATTTAAAAATGTACCACCACTTACTTTCCTCTATTTTGGACTTAGTAATGGACTTGCACATTAATATTCAAATACCACCTCCTGATGCTATCTTTGCTAATGTTTTCACCCTTTTAATGAACTTTTTTGCCTCTTACCAGGCAACAAATAGATACTTCACAGAAAACAGCCAATATTCATATATATGGTCAAAATTTTTATATATATATATTTATATATATATATATATTTATATTTATATTTATATTTATATTTATATTTATATTTATATTTAGTCAGCATTGTGTGATTTCAGTGATGCCATGTTAAGCAGTAACATCAAATAGTTTTTCTTGTTGAACATCCTCCACATTCAGGATGTTTTATAAATATCAATAACAATAATAGCCAGCATTTTAAGAAAGCTACTATAAATACATAAGTCACTTTCAATAGTTCAAGTTATGGACCATGTGGACAGGTCTACAAATTCATTTATGTGAGGGTAAGTAGGAAGAAGATTTCTTTCACTGATTTATAACTATTTATAATATTTACAAACATTGTAGAATAACAGCTTTTTTAACTTCCTAAGTATGTGTGGTTTTTTAAAGAAATTATTACCTCTAAATTCCAAGCTATCTGTGTAGACTGAGGGGGCACTTTGTCGCCCTGTTTTTGACCTACAACAGTTTTTTTTCTATTCTGTTTTGGCTGGTTTTACAAGGTGAGCCTAGTAATCACGCTCGTAAAATAGACTGTTTGGGTCCCCCTTTCCCCTTCTTCCCCCAGATTTTATTGCTGAGCATGGCGTCATATAGTGTGGAATATCCCTTTGGTCAGTTGGAGTCAGCTGTCTTGGCTGTGCCCCCTCCTAACTTTTTATGCAACCCCAGCCTATTCGCTGGCAGGGCAGTGTGAGAAGCAGAAAATACCTTAACGCTGTGTAAACACTGCTCAGCAACAGCTCTGGTCTGTATTAACATTCCTGTATTAATACTGTTTTCAGCACAAACCCAAAACATAGCCCCATACAAGCTGCTATGAAGAAATTTTACTCTATCACAGACAAAACTAGCACAATCTTCACTCCTTATTCCATACCAATGATGTCACGCTCAGGTCCCACACTATCCAATAAATACTCATTAACCACCACACCCTTCTCTTCCTTTGATATATACACAGATATCATTCCCTTAGTCTACAGACCAACCCTGTAAAATGTCCCTTAATGTCCACAAAATGTCCATTGAGCTCATTTAGTCCATGACTTTGGGCTCCACCTGTTATGGTGGTAACTCAGAATGGGAGAGGTGGTGTGTTGCATGGAGTTATTGGGCACCAAAGCCAGCTCAGGTCGGGTCACTGCTGCACTTGTACTGCTTCCTATCTATCCACACCATTTTGTCCAGGATAAGAAAAAAAATTGCACTCATAATTTCCTTCTTTTTAATGTTTCTTAAACCAAAAGGGAGACAGTCTTTACACTATTTATTCTAGGATCAGTTCTATCAGATAGCTACCTAGATAACCCTTCAAAATTACACACTTAAAGGTATAAGTTGATCATCTAATTTTCTTGTTACGTTTTTTAAAATTGTGACATCATTTGGCCTTTCTTACCTCTTTATTTCCTCCAATATTCGTATTATAACTCAATTTTTAAACTTAAAAGTATTTATGTTTTCCAATTTTTAAACAAATACTTTATTTTTCTATGTTTAGTGCCTTTTAAAAAAGTCTGTATCCACAAAAAAGGTATGTTACATAGAATTTTGCAAAGTCTTAAAAGCGGTCCTATTCACATAGCTTCTAGCAAAAATAACTAATTTAAGGAAAGTAAAATCATCCAAAGACATTGGAAAAAAAAGGGTTTTCTGATCATAGTCATGAATAAAATCTTTTAATTTTTTTTATTCCTAAAATAAAAGTTTGCAGCTTGTTATAAGTATCCACTCATGGGCACTTAAAACAGAAAGATGTATAGAATTTAATCAATATTATTGATTTTTGGGAAACACTTTAATCTTTTTTTTTTTTTCTTTCTGTGTAATCAGTGTTCAGTTTCAAAATTAAATCCATTACACTTTATCTTTGCTAATCTTGGCAATGGTATTTAATTCCAGATATTCATTAATTCTACAATCAATATGTTTTTATTCACACAGACATTTAATTATTGGATATCTGATGGCTTGCACGTATCTGTGCCTGTGAATCTGTGAGTACATGTGTGTATGTATGAAGTATATATATTAAGACTATATGGTGTCTATATGGGAGGAATTTAAAAAAAAAATAAAAAAATCACCCCAAAGGTCAAGCTGCAGAAAGAATTTCTAGAGGAGATTGGAGTAGACTTTGATTACCTCTAAGAAACAGCAAAACCTTCCTACTTTGAAAAAGTTGTTTCACTCTAACCAGAGCAACGGTCACAGCCTACAGACTACAGATTTTCCACAGATCTTCAAAACCGAGCTCTTTATAAGCATTCAAAAAAAAAAAAAACAAAAAAACCCCAAAAAACAAAAAAAAGCCACACATAAAAAAATAAAAGGTTGTTACGCTTTCTTTTATTTGAAGGAATCTTCTGTGGCTGCATACAGTCCAACCCACAGCCTCCCATGGGTTAGAGAGCGGGGGACTCGTTCTCTTCACAGTATGGAGCCTGACAGTGCCTGGAGCATGCGTACATTTTCAGAAAACAGAGTACACTCTCATATTCCCTCTTATGGATGCAGCTTTAAAATTTACGAAAGACGCAGAAATCACCAGTATGTATTACAAATAAGAAACAGGCAATGAGTAGTAGAAAAAGCAAAACAAACAAAAGCAAGAAGATAGCCTTGCTTTTAATTGGAGCTGGATTACTCGTGTGTAAATTAAACACATACATAAAGGAGAGTTTTCAGGTCTAGGGCCCTAGGCTACCATTTCTGATGTCTGATTTGCAAGAAAATTATTTTCTTCAATGTGTCAATTACTTTCTGCTCAACTTACAATAGCTTCCAAATAGATCATTAGCCAAATAACAATTACCTTGGGCAAAGAATACCTCTTAACAATGCCGAAACTGTTTGGTTGATGGAAGCAGTGCTACTTGTTAAATTAAACTGCAGCTTAAAAAGAGGTTTTTAACAAGAGACAATATTAAGTAATTTCAAATGTAGTTTTTTCAAGTGTAATTTTTGGTTCCAGGCATGTTATAATTTCTGTATTAGCAAAATGAGATTTGCATTAGTATTGAATCATTTGTTTTGGAAAAATCTGATATCCTGTAAACTGAATGTAGCAGCTCCTGGCTACTTGCAGTTTTATATTAATAAGACCATTAATTATAAGCCAAGGCAAGTGCTAAAAATTCATAATCTTACCTGAAAAAGAATAATCAATAGAACTGCTGACTATACACCTGCTACATTCATCTACATTTATGAATATTTTACCATTTAATTATTATATACAATGATGCTACAAGTCAAAATAACTCCAACCACTATTAAAGAATGAGTAGCAAAAATTAAAGTCAAAGCTTGTAAATTAAAGTATAGCTTATAGATGAATAGTATTTTTCCTGTAGTCCTTATTAAGACCAGAGTCAATTCTTTCTGTATTAAATCTACAGATGCTTTTCTGCTAAATACACTGAAGATTACAATTAGACTAAATTTGTCATAAACAGAGACAGGACTAAACTACAACATCACTTTTGTTTCTTTATTTTATTATTCAAACATACTAAGGAACGTGGAGCTAGATGTGGTTACAAAAAGTCTGCATTTAGGCATCTGTTTCTGTCAGTGGATTTGTTGGTAAGAAATCATTTCATTTTGGTCTCTGTCTTTTAAAGAAGTGTTTGCTTGGTTGTTGTTGTTTTTTTTTTTTTTTTTTTTTTTTTTTTTTTTATGAGCACAAAAAGAGGTAATAATGTTGTGTAACCCTTTATCCTTGTAATATGATTTTGTCATTGCTAGTAACAAGTCATAGGATTTGCACTGACTTTGCAAAGCCTCAGGACTAAAGCTTTGCTCTACCTGAATTTGTCTTGACCTACTTGGAACTTTGTTACTTGGTTAAGCAGGAACAACAATTTTAATTTTGACCAGGTAATGACAGCTAACTTCTTAAAAGTTGCTTAACTTAGTATGTTACAGGTGTAATTTTTATTAAAATACACATAGTAGTAATTCTGTGCAGAATGTGATATTTAAGACTTTAATATAATGATGCTATAATATCATTAACAGAATGGTAATATAACATATAGAGAAATACAGGCCCCAGATGAGAACCGAAGCCTTGAGAAGGAGCAACACAAGATGTGACGCAGAAAAGCAGGGGCATGGGATAATAAGAGATGGGGCACAGGGTATAAACCCCATGGGAACACAATAGCTATAAACAACTCATACCTGGTTAGCTAAAGAAATGCAGATCTAGAACTTGAGAAAACTCATTTTGAAAGGTAACAAGGAGAACAAAGAAATATTATTTAAGCTGCATAAAAAGCACAGTAAATTCAGAAGAAATATGGAGTTGCACACCAATGAAAAAAGGACAAAGTGGTAAAAACGTGTAAACAACATATAAAAATGACCTCAGCTGAGTCCCAGAGTGAGGGAAAAAAAGCCACCAACATGAACATCACACTTGTCCAGGCAAAAGACCCCACATGCAGATGCTTGCAGTAGCACACCCACCACTGCCACTAGACCTTCTAAACCAGTGACCTTAGGGCCCATAGGAGCAATGGAAGAGCCCTTCCCTTGGGTCTGAAATAATGGAATCTCAACAAACACATAAACTGACCATCTGCTAATTCATAATTAAGATGTAAAAGTCACACAGTAATCTACAACCCGGTCACTTAGGTTCTTTCAGAGAGATTCTGGGAAAAAAGAAAATAAATCCCTAACCTCTTCATTTTGCTTAGGCTAGTCTGGAAGACAGAGAAAAAGTTCCTTCCAAAATCATTATTAGTCTGACTCTCTGAGTAGCTCCTGGCCCTCTTGCCCTGGCAGATTATGTCATGAGATTATGAAGTGCCACCCTATGCTATGAAGTGGTACCCTCAAGCAGGGGAAAAAGCACATGCATTCTTCTCCTTAGGAACTGGCAGCCTGCAATATTTTCAGAACAAGGAATGAGCAGAAGCCTCTGCCCATCCCTTCCCCTCAGGCCTGTGTAGGGTGTGTTTGTCTCACAGAGGGGGAAGGAGGGAGGTTGTGAGATGCGTTTATGAAGACTGCAGTTTCTTGGGAAGACAGACTGTGCTATCTGACTGTAGGATGTTGAGGCTCAGATTTCATTTTTTCGTATCTTCAGGGAAACAGACACTTTGGACTTACTGTAATGCTACTTTGAATAGATTTCTTCAAAATTGGACAATTACTCCATATAATATTCAAAATTTGTGTAGAATCTGGGTTCAAAATCGGTTTCAGAAAAGGGTTTCTTGGCTCTTTCTTGCTGTTCTGTTATTTCCAAAAGGTCAAGCACTCAAATTTGTTGATTAAAAAATACCAGTCACTGAAGGCTGTATAATGTTTTTCCTCAAGAGACGTTTCCTGTTAAGATTCTTTATGAAATTTTGGCTGAAAATTGAACAAACAAATAACCTTCAAAATCTGAATCAAAATGCAGAGTTTTGAGGTAGTTTTTAGTTTGATCCGTTAAATTTGTCAAGTTGCAATTGACTGAAAACATGATGTCACCACTCTAAATGTATATCATCCCTACGAAATGATAGTTTTTTTCAAAAAACATCCAGAGAGATAATTTTCCAATGTATGCTTCTTGACCCTACTGGGTTTTTTTAAGGATTTTAGCTAACAGAATCCTCTAGCATAAAGCTCATACTGTTCTTAAAATAATACCGTTGAAAAAATTGGTGAGGTGAATAGATTAATGGTGAGACTCCTGTAATCTATGACACAATTTGAAGGGAAAAAATCTATATATTATACTGCAAATATATCTTTGTGCTGAGTTTAGTCTAATCTAGTATGTATAGAACTCCTGGGGAATATTGTTACTGAATTAACCCACCTTTTCATCAAAATTATATCTGAATAATTACCTTTCAACCTTGATCCTTCCTTAGTGCATTTCGTAAGTGCTTTTCACTCCTGTCTACCTATTACAGAAGTAATATATGTCTACCTAAAGAAATAGTGAAATAAATCACACATACATTCCCTTTGTTTATTTTTCTTGGGTGTAATAAATTTAAACTAATCATCAGAGCAGTATAACAGGTTTTACACTTGCTACATTGAAGATCTGCCTGCTGACTCACTTTATTATTATTTTGAAAAAGACCATAGTGTAATATTTTCCATTAAAAATGGTGTTATGAATAATATTGGTTTTCCTTGAACTTGTTTCATAGTTTGTTGTTAGATATCTTCTGACACCAGCTGCACTAGCCATCTGCCAATACCATGATGAGCGGTAGCTTGCTGCAATGCGAGCATCTCCTTCTATATAGCTTGCAGAAATCCAGCAGGAGCTTTAAGTTATTTAGAGCAGGTGACTGGTGGTACCCTGCCTGTCTGGGGTGGTAGCTTTTATGTTCTACTGAGATTGCATATCCAGTCATTTCTTCCTATTTCCCCTTCCACTATCTTCCCATCACATGTTTTTTATCTCACCTGTCCTTACCCATTCCTTTAAAATATAATTCAACATATTTCAGATTTTTAAAAGTTCAATGATCCTATGTTTCAGATGATATATCACAAATGCTCTGGATCTTCATTTTTGATCCATGCAAGTCTGATAGAACGTCCCTGTCTTGCCATTTCCTTATGTCCTCTGAGTTCCTTTGTGACAAAACATGCCTCTGAATAACTTGTAGGAAAGAATTATGAGTGTGACTTTGAGGGGAAAAATTGTACAGTACAATTGTATTGCTGTTTGGTGCCATGACAGGAATCTGGGGAAGTTCCTCACGTTCTGAAGACTGTTACCTCTCACGTACATAAACAAATGTCTGTCACAAACAATCACACACTGTGAGCTGCAGGACGGATCTGTCTATAAAGCAAATATTGTTGAGCTTCTCATCCACCAAACACCCCCAAGTCCTTCTCCTCAGGGCTGCTCTCAATCCGTTCTCTGCCCAGCCTGTATTTGTGCCTGGGATTTCCTTGACCCAGGTGCAGGACCTTGCACTTGGCTTTGTTGAACTTCATGAGGTTTACACGGACCCAACTCTCAAGCCTGTCCAGGTTCCTCTGGATGTCATCCTTTCCCTCCAGCGTGTTGACTGCACCACACAGCTTGATATTGCCGGCAAACTTGCTGAGGGTGCACTCAATCCCACCGTCCATATCACCAACAAATTTCATAAAGCTCGTGGTTCAGGCAACCATCTGCCCTCTTGTCATGTGCGTTGAGGTTGACAGGACAAATGCATGGGATCGCATGCTAGTAGAGACTCAGTTTCTGAATTATTACTGAAAAATGTGCCTTCTTGCAGTATGTCACCCCTGATTGCAGCACGTTTCCATGACTGTTGTTTTCTCTTAGTTATTTTACTTTAGCAGTTGATCAGTAGTTACCCAATCTGCTGAAAAAATACAGGGCCTTAGAATGGAAAGGAGGGAAGTGGCCTATTGTTATAAAGCAGATGATAAGGTGAGAAAAAATACATGGCAGGCAATGAATATTACACTTGGCATATTAATTGTAATGAGGTTCAGAAACATAACAAACAAGCCTCTTAGGCTGTGTGTATCCAGGTCTGGTACACAGACACAATGCATACTTAAAACACAGACATTAGGTGTTCTGCCAAAAAATGTCCTGCCATGCTTCATCTCTTGAGCAGCCATATAATGTGACCTCATCTTGCTGCATATGTCATTTGAGACCATGGCCTAGGTATTTCCTTCTTATGATAAGTAGGGTTGGGATGACGTTGGAACGGAATATGGCAGTTCCCTTTGGGTAAAGCTGGGATGCAGGTGGTACAGGAGGTGTGGAACTCAAACCCTACCACTTCTGAGCAGACAGGGTTTTCCAGAGTTAGATGAATACCTATAACAGTACCATCAGAATCTGAAGTTCTACATCTGAAAGGACTTCAGCTTTGTTTAGCTCTATACTTAGCAGAACTCTAATACCCTCAAATGTACTATGTAAATTTTTATAGAACATCCTTCCTGTCTTTCAGACACATGTAGAATTGATAACCAAATAAGATAAAAATGTATATGGGCTGAGGAGGGGGAATTTGTGGGTGTGGGCAGCAAATAGCTGCCTCACCATACTACATACCATCTTAGACAAGACTGCTACTTCTTTTCTGCATATTTTTCAAATTTTTGCAGCTAATTTCTATAATTTGAAAAATTTATTTTGACTCTTAGCTGCTTGGGTCAATGTAGGTAATAAATACATACTGAAAGATGTCTGTGGGGTTATAATACAAGTGCTCATTCAATATGTGTCAACAAACAAAACTTTCAAAGCAAGAATTCATTCAGCCAATATAACTGTTTCTGGCTTTTAAATCCAAATTTTCAATTCACTTACATTCTTAAGGAGATTACACCTTAATTAGCAATTTTTAGACTATGTACCTCAGACTGATGATTTCTGCGTAATCTGAAGTGTTTACTACATGTAAATATTTACCACTGGTTGTGTGTCAACTGATTATTGTAAAAATTTAATAGAAAAGCCAGGAGCAAAAGAACATTTTGTAATTAAAAATGGAAAGAAGAAACATTTCTATCACAAAAAAAAAAAAAAAGCTTCATGTGGATTACACTTTGTGTTTTCTTCAGGCTTCCTATTTTATTTGCTACCTAGAAAGCTAGGTAATAGCTATAAGATGCATGATCATCTTGCTTTTAGAAGACGCACAAGAAGAAAATACAAGAGTTAGCAATCGTGCAGTTGACACCTTGATGGCTATACAATAAGGATCTCCCTCCCCCCCCAAAAAAAAAAAAAAAAATAATATCAGTAGATAATCAGTAAATAATTTCCCAAGCTAAATTCATATTCATACTATTTTATCTAAATTAGAAAGAATTTAAGAAAAAGTAAGAGGAGATACTTAAATAGATCTCTAAATATATCTTAAATATATTTGTAATGTTGGCATCACTATTTGAATAAAACACACTTAAAATTATAGTAAGTGCCGCTTCTAAAGCGCATCAGGGATAAAAATTCATTTTGTGCTTCCATTGTTTGTTCAATGAGTACATTACAGTCTTTGTTTTTCAAAAAAGTAATCAAATATTCTTACAGCTAACAAAATGTAACATACAATAATTCAAAAGTTCATTTAATTTACAATGAAAGTATTCAATCCATTAATGATTTAGATATCTATGAACATTCTTTGGGTAAGGCTAGCAGCTCCAAGATATACAACTTCAAAATAATGTGGCAGGAGTTTGTTTTAAGCATTGTAAGCTTTTGCAGACTATTTTCAGAATGTCAAGGCACTATTTTTCTGGGTTTGGTGTTTTTGTAGTTTGGCTTGTTGTTGTGTTTTGGTTTTTTTTTTTCCTTTATTTCATTTTTTTTGTTTATAGCAGGTCTGGCTATGATCAAAAAGAAGGAAGACTGCATAATGAATAGATATATTTTATCTGTTGGGAGGAAAAAATATTTCTTTGTTATGTTCAACAAGATCTGCTTCTTACAAATGTATTGAACTACATATATTTGTCAAAAACAATATTTGAATTCTTACTACTTTTGAAAGGAAATTTTCATTTTCAGCTAAATACTGTTAATGTTACATTAGAAAAGAATAAATTTTCTTTCTTTTTTGTTGTGACACAGCCTTCATATCAGAGTCAAAGGCAGAAGAATGGACAGAGACCTTCTCGGATGCTGGCCATTAAAGAAGAGATCCGACTTCTTTGATTTCTCAGCTTTATACTGAGGATAATGCAGATGGGATGGAATACCCCTTTGGGCAGTTTTGGGTCACCTGTCCTGTCCGCTCCTCTCCATGGGTGTGACCCCTCTATGCTCTTCCACTTCCGACCCTCCAATGTGGCACATAACAAAGTTAGCTGACCTTGGTTCTTATAGAAATAAGTATAACCAAGAGCTTCTTTGTATTCCATTACGTGGTATTAACTATAAACATCACTCTGGAAACAGACACTGTCTGAAAACTATGCCATTAATTTCAGAGTGCCATTCGTTAAAAGAGACTTAACTGAAAAGTAAAATTACTGAAAATAAATTTGGTTTTGTTCTACCTCAAGCCAGGACGAGTTCATGGGAAGTTTCCCACATATCTCAGTTCTTGTAATATGTCAAAATTTCTTTGAGGGAAAAATAAAATAAAGTAACTAAGATATTGTGAGATTTCTCATTTTCCAAATTGGCAAGTATTATAAGTAACAGAAAAATGGCAAGGTTCAACCCTTATGTTCACCTCAGTTTCAAAGACAAATAAATTGTTTTTCACTCAGCTTTAGCTGTTACTCAGGCAGATCACTTGAATTCTCTCCCTGTTCTTTTTTTGCCTCAGTGGATATCTACATAAAGTCAGTCTGGATGCTTTTCTCCATTGTCCAGATCTACCAGTTACTCACTGATGTCAGGTTGCTCTTGGATTTCCCTCTAGGGCAGGACAACAACCCTACTTAGACAAAACAGAGTGTTTTTTCATAAATAGGTAGATTTAAGGAATAATCAATCAGTAACAAGGACAGAACTGTAACAGATATCATATCTCATTTCCTATGCTTAACTTAGTCTTCCAGAATTTTTTCAATGCAGTTTTGTGCAAAACATACATTTAGTGTCATGCTATAAAAGCACAAGTATGGTGGGCTTTCAAAGCATCTATCTCATTCTCTTCTGACTGTTAGAAGGAAATATTCATTCTTAAAGAACCATAGCAATTGTTAAAAGACTGACAAAATAAGGCTCTTATATGCCCCCATTTTTTTCCAGAGGCAGAAAAGATTTGTTGCTGTAAGACACCTGCAGAACTGTGTGGGAAAATTATCAAGTCCAAGTCATACTGCAAACATTGTGGTTTGTGGAACCAACTAGTCAGCCCTGTCCGACCTTAAACATGAGCAGTATGGACACAAGCTGTGAGACACTAATTAAACCTGTAAATAAGGACCAGTCCATGCTCTTGCCCACAGAAACAGCTGGAAGCAAACAGCTGGCTGAAATCCAGTCAAAATTCTCAGTAGAGTGCTCAGCTCACCCTACAGTAGATACCCATCTTTAACTGACCTTTTTATTTTTAGATTCTGTTACTTGTATCAATTGTAGGTTCATCTTAGTTGTTCAAACATAAGTATATAGCCATTTGAATAGATTTGAGGTATCCAAGACACATGCACATGCCCAACAGATGCAACATGGGATGCTGTAGACCTGTGGTCTGGCGGACTTGCACCTGGAGTTCAGCGTATACCACAACTCCTATCAAATTTCGCCAGCAAGCTGTGAGGGAAAAATTGAATCACACAGTAGGTCTGTACTGATTATAATGGAAACCTTGTTCAAATGTAAGAGCAAGAAAATAAATCTTGAGCCGAATCCCTCTATAAGTGTTTTTCAGAAGAGTTTAGGGTATGAGGAAATCCTGAAAAACAACAACAGTTGGAAGCAAGAGTATACCTTTCTCTATGATTTTATGTGATGCTAACTTGAACCATGTATTATGACATAAGCTGTAATACCTAAAACAAATAGAAAATGTTACAGATATGATGAGAGGACCAGAAGCTTTAAAGTCGGATGGAGAGATATTACGACATAATTTTAAATTCTCATAAAAGCTATACACATTTTTGCAGAAATAAGGGGGGAAATTAATGTGGCCAATGTATGAGCTACAAACGTGATGACAGTGGAACATATGTTGACATCATTAGTAAAGAAAAGACTTGCATGTAACCCCTATGAACTGAGGTAAGACTAAATTCTTTAAAAGATTCCTACAGGTTTTGATAAATTCCTGACAAAAGTAGAGGAGGCACTGCTGGGTGGTTGAATATTTCTACAGTACATCGAGGTGCCTGGAAGACAAACTATTTAGAAGACGAATGTTCTCAGAGATTTCATATAGATACAATGAAGTAGAATCTTATGCTTGTGCAAAAGCCACCCAGAGGACAATATTTGCAAATAGCTTTTGTTGCCCTTATGCCTCCAAAAACCCAATAATTTCAGACGGGTTTTGTGTTATTTTAAGGGGTTTGTGTTTCCCAATAAATGACGCGTTAAGCACTACTATGTAATGTCTAGCAAAAGCTGAAGACATCAGAAGTCTTACTAATTTGTTAGTTCTTTCCTTTAAAAGATAATTTAGCCAAAAAAAAAAAAAAAAAAAAAAAAAAAGTAGTGAAGCTTTAAAACAGATATCTGCAGAATTTACAGTTTAAAAATTAATCTTGGAATTAAAATAAAATAGCAGTTCATATTCCCAGTACTCTGGATATATAACAGATATATCATAAGAGATTATATGCAAATTCCTGTTTCCTGAAAAAAAAAGTGTTTACCTCTGGTATTTTTAAACAATTGTTTACATGTTAAATAAACTGAACAGCATTTCAAGGGGTCAAACTAACATTTTTTCTTGTTAATATTGAAAAAAAATAAATTGTCATATAATGGAGTTTTATATTCCTGGAACACTTTCGAAAGAACCCTGCCTGGTATTGGAATCTGGGCTGTTCTGAAGGATGATAGAGTAAGGAAGTTCCCATCACCTTCTGTAGTCTTTGCATAACAGCCTTGAGTTTTTTCTCTGACTACCAAAAGTTGAGAAATTTGCTAAACAAGCAGATCTGTTAGAACCTATGCATACAGCATAAACAATTATTAATATTAACATCAGTGGTCAGTATTAATTCAGAGACTGTGATGCAGGTGCACTGGAAGGTTCATTATAAGGCCCTTTTCCAGTTCCTACGACAAAACATGCCTATGATTTCTCATGTCAAAAATGAGTGTAGAACGTTACAGAAGTACTATAACTTTTTGTTCTAATCAGTCTGATGGAAATGTCTGTATACCTGGAAGCTTGATACTTGGCAAAAATTTTCAAATTAGTGTGCTAATTTATTCTTAGCTGTGACATTTATGTAAAGACTAATATGACAGTTGTCCTTGGAAATTTGGACACAATAACTCCAGCTCCATGGAGCAAATCCAAAGATTTGTGAAGCTATAATGAATCATTCTTATTTTTTTTCTTTTCTTCTTTTTTTTTTTTTTTTAAGGAGTGAAATATTTTATATTCTTTTTAATAACTTGGAGTTAAAAAATTATTAGAGTAGTTTCGATTTAATAATGAAACAAAAAAAACTCTGAAAGATATTATTAAGGCAGAAGGTAAACAGTAGTTCCAAGTAGTCTCTGAGCTTTATTTTGTGTATAAAGGCAAAGACATAGACATAAAAACTGAAAAAATAGTAAATTATTAAAAAAATTCATAAGAACCTGTAAGAATGTTATATTTTAATATTTGTCTCAACAACTTTAGGAATATTATATTAAAGCATCATGAGTGAGACAATAAAGTTAATTTAGTCTGGAAAACTGTTCATCTTAACAGTAATTTGTCTTTTATTGACTATAAAGGGAATTTCAATCTGTACTGTGCTGTAGAGACTGGCATATAGAGGTCTGTGGCTGTTTTAATCTGGATCCTCAGCTAAAGCCAGAACCACTACTAGTGGGTCTTTCAGGACAGGCACTAAACAAATATGCATAAAATCCTGCATGTCCCAGATTTGTATTTCACTTCCAACAACTGATGAAAAATCATTAGAAAAAAAATCTGTTGCTGTTTTGGTAAAAATGTAGCCACAAAAAGAAAACCAAGCATTAATATATCAACAGTTTATGATTATTTTATTTTTCTGTAATTGGACTGATAAATCACATCTATAATTATTTTTACAATCTCCTTCCCCAAATGTAGAAATTATGTAACAATCTGAGGTTGATATTATATGGCATTTTTAAGACAACTAGGTTTTTCACCTTCACAGCTTTCAGATTCGTGTTACCCTTCGATTTCCATGCATAAAAACAGCGTAGTGCCTCTTGCGCTGTGTTACTGTCATTTCTCTTTCATAGTTCTGGTTTGATTGCTGTCTTAGCACATTGGTTGATCATGGATTTTGTGCTACATTTCTGATCTTTTTTTTTTATATATATATATTTCTTTGTCTGATTCTAAGGCGTTTAACAAGGTTTTCTTAGCCTTTCAGGTTCAGTGAGCTTGTGAAAGTTGCTGCTATGTCAGTTTCCAATCTTATGGTTTGAGAAGCCAAGGGAATTGAGGTGGTTAGGGGCTGCTGGGCAGCAGTCAGCTATTACAGTATAAAAAGTAATAATAGCCTTGGCTCACTAAAGTTAGTAGCAAGAGAACACAGAACTCGGCTCACAGTGGAGCAAAGAAATATTGACTTTGTAAAAGTAAACAGTATATATAAAACACAGAAGCTTTCTCAAAGTAGTGCAGAGATTAGGTTAGACTTCAACTAATTTACTACAAACCAACCAAATTAACTATATGGAATTACTTCTTTCCTCTACCATTTCAGGATATTAGACTACAGATATCTTGTTAAACCTTCGTTCTTTGACTCCTTTTCACTATGTTACCTTTGAGACCTGCACGATGTTACTTAAAAAGCTAAATCATACGCTGTCCAACAACTGGCACATCAGTTGAGAGACTGCATTTATCTGGCAATTATTACAAATGAATGTACTTGTAAAAATCAGGGGAAAGGTACTATCAGCAAAATATTTTGGGATTGAATTAAACATTTAATCACAGGGAGAAGGTCTGAAATTGAAAAAAAAAAAAAAAAAAAAAAAACAAAACCAAAAAACCAAACAAAACCCAACAACTTTACAAAATATTTTATGTATTTGGAGACTGTAGTATTTTTTATTAAAGATGAACTAGAATTGGCTGCCTCTGCTATCAAGTGTTAGAAATAGTCACTGCATCAAAATGAGGACAGATCACTTACTATAAATGCCTGCTACAGCACTGTGCAGAGAAGTAGCTTCACCCTGTAGAAATCTGATACAGCCCTACAATTCAGCACCAAGTGTTGCTTTCCACTAGCAAAAATAATTTTGATCCTTATAAAAAAACCAATGTCAGTCAGTAACTTTAAATGATGCATATATCCAAATCCTTTCTCTGTTGATGTTGTGTAAAACCCCAAGTTTTTCAATTGCAACGACAGAAATTACTGCCTGTGGTAGATATGGGGTAAGTGGAGTGCTGTGTACTGTAGTCCTCTGTTTTAAAGCAGGGAAACCCTTCATTGTAACAAAACCTAATGCAGAATTCAGGATTCCGGGTTTTGTCCCATGGCATCACTTGTTCCCCGGACTGTAGAGCAGGATACCAACTTTGACTGAAAGGGAAAAAAATCAGAACACAATGCCTTTTTTTTTTTTTTAATGTGAAATAAATTGAAAGATTCAGGGTGTGTTTGGGATTGTGAGAACCCTGTCTCTCCATAACATATTTAATTCAGTAGAACCATGCGATAACGGTATTAAAAAATTAATTACATTTTACATTGTTCCCCACCAACAATTCTATGGCTGATTTGGCATCTTACCATGCTATTTTTTTATTTAACATGTGTTTTAGATCTGGGGAAATTCTGCCAGGGGAGCTTTTAGTTTTCAGTGCCTTTAGCTGCTCAGTGTTGGCTTTCCTGACACACTGTTCACATATGTTTCACAAGACATACAAAAGAGGGTAGTTTGAGTGCTGTAAATGGGAACCTAAACAGTGACTTGCTGAGTAAATCTGTCTCCTTACAGGAGCAGTTATCAGCACCCCTTGTTCCCAAATTTGGTGGCAGTGTTTCCCTAAACCACTAAGCTGAATGCTTGTGTGACACGGCTGCCTTTGTGGTAATGCTGTACATGGTGAGAGTGTGTGACTTAATTTGATATGAATGTAGCAGTAAAGATGATCTTCCTGCCTTCTGATTTCCCTTTATCTCTGCATCTGTTGCTGCTGTCTTTTCCTTGAGGGAGTCTTCTTTTTGTCAAGGAGCAATAGCTGGCTATGACAAGCTAAACAAGGGAGATATATGTCATTACAATTACTACTGGAAGGCCGGCTGAGTACATTCTGTTTTAGGGAAATGAGGGTGGAAAGTGAATCACGATGGTACAGCCTCTGGGTGGGAGAGTGGTAATTTTGGAACTAGTGGTTTAACTTGTTTATTTTGACAGATTGTTGTAAATTTCCAAATTATAATGAGGGATTTTGTCACCCTTGAATGCAAGAGATTTTAATTTACTCTAGCCAGATCTTTAACATGGGTACACTCTAGACATATGTTCCAAGAGATTATTAAAAAAATACTTTTTCTTCGCAGAAAAATGAGAAACTTAAATTACTTCTAAAGTAATTTAAACTTAATATATCATAGTCTGAATCTATTGTTTAAGGTATTCAATGATGAAATCTCAGGCTTAACAAATGTGCCTGATACCATATTTTTTCCATTCAGAGACCTGTTCCCATTGACTTACCAATTCTTATTTATATTCACTCATACTTTTAATTGTTAGCCTTTGCCTTTGAGATAGCTAACTTGAAAAAACCCTACATTACACAGAAAATCCTCAATCTTCTAATGTACTGCAGTTATACTGTACACAGCATACTCCTTTCTTAAGCATCTGCATGTTTCCTCTTCTTGCAACTTATTTAGATGCTAAATTAGAAATTCACTGTGAGTGAACACTAGATTAACACCAGAGTTTTCACCATAGTGAATCTTTTTGCTCAAAGTTAAATTTACAGAAAAAAATAAAAGCTTTGCCCTGCTGACTATTACAGTTCTTTTGTTATGGTATTATGTTTACAATTCAGATGAAAGACTGCAAAATGTTTTCTTAAAATCTGAGAAATTTATGATCATTTGCATTTTTCTGTTTTTCCTTTTTCAAAAATACTGTTATTTACAATAGCATGTCTGCATAAGATTTTTCTTGTTAAAATGCAGCCTTTTCTCCCATTAACTTCTCCTCAACTACTTTGTGCATTCTGCTTAACATGCTACAGAAGGAATGTGTCATCTCATTCTGTTGTAGCACCTAGATAACCTTGCTTTGGAAACTTGACTATAATATAATTTTCCAGTTCCTCTGGACCTTCCCTAGTTTCATACTTAAAGCTGAAAAAGTCATGATTTTTTTCTCCATAATAGTCTACATTTTTTTGGTTTTTTTTTTTTTTTTTGTTTGTTTTGTTTTTAGTGAAGAGGTCTTACTTGCAGCTATATAATTGTTAAACATTATTTACTGTTACCATAATTTTCATTTCTAATTCAGTGATCCATGAAAAATAGTCCCTTTCAAAATGTTTTATCTTTTCATACCCAGTGCTGGCCAACTGTGCATTGATAAGCTGAAATAAAAAAAACAAGACTGTATATGTCAACTACTGAGGAAAAAAGCAAATTTCAGCACAGTTCTGATAAAAGTTGAGATGTGTTTTCTTAACTATAAAGCATCTAGATCTTTTTGAAGGAGTGAGAAAGGCAGAGACTTATTTTTTGCTCCCAAGTGCTCATTCTGACCCTTGTCTGAATTATGTTAAGTTTATAGAATCATAGAATCATACAATAGTTTAGGTTAGAAGGGACCTTTAAAGGTCCCCTAGTCCAAAGCCACATGCACTCAGCAGGGACATCTTCCACTATATCAGGGTCAGATAGTTATCCAAATTTTGAATGCTTGGTCACAGCTTATCTGAACTTCTTGTATTTGAAATCTGACATTAATTGTGTGCCACTTGAGATTCTCACCATCCTTTTGGTTTTGGACAAGTCAGATATTTTTTACAATGTTGCTGAAAACAGACCGTTCAATGTAGCAAACATAGAGTACAAAAAAGCATTAACAGAAATCTTGCAAAGCACAAAGTCCTTCTGATCTCCTTTAAGCTTAAGGGAAAAAAGAATAAGAATTTGTCATCAGAGGAGCTAGTGTAATGATGTAGTGATGTTTACTGTAAGAACATATTATAGTACCTTAGACCGTGGCTTCTTTTCCACTGTCATTTTATTACATTTCACCATTGTTTCAGAACATTTTTTCATATCATCTGGAAAGTGTTTGTTGTTTTTTCTTTCTACTTTCTCTTTCTACTCTTTTGGACACTTATACTTCTGTATAACATATGAACAACACACATTTTAAACAACACATTCGTGTCTATATGACAGTATGACTATTGATTTCCTCTATGCATTAAAACAAAAAATCATCATAATTAGGTACCATATTTTTTCTTTATCTTCTTAAAATAACACATTTGAACTGCTGATCAGCTAGACAAGATGCTCCTGTGAATAGGTTTTAATTTCCTATACTAAAGTGTGCTCTCTTTTACTCCTTTTTTTCCTCTTTTTTGCATCATGTAAAATATTCCTTTCTGCTATCATTGTAATCCTGCTTTTTTATTATTTAGTTTTAACTTATTCCCTCCTGTCCTATCATTTTTTCTTCTCTCTTTATGCTATATGGTTTGACTGCTGCTCACTTACCCTTCTATCCTTCTACTGTCACCTCATGTCTTTGTTTCATCATTTCTTTCCTACCCTTTATATTTCCACTTCCTTCTTCTGTTTTCCCTTTCTAAAGAAATATTCCACCATTTTGTACCATTGCCTGCACCTTTAATTTTTTCCCAAAATAAAGAACCTACACTCTGGCACTACATTCATGAGAGTCTTTTGTCACTTACCTTTGTCTTTTATTGCCTGACTTTGTTTTTTCTACTTACTGTCTTCCTATACTAATAATTCAAATTATATTTGTAAACATATGTTGATTTTTTTTTTCTTCTTTGTACTTGAAAAATATTTATGGCAGGGAGATCCGTAGTGTCATTCATCTAACTTATTTTAGATTTCTACAGGATAAATGTCTACAAATTTTTTGGTCACTTTACAGGCAGAAGCTGATGCTATGAAGGAATTCTACTGTAGACAAGTCACATGCAAATATCCACAATTAGTCTTCCTTTTCTCTAGATGTCAATCTTTGTTTTTAGCCTTTTCTGCTTTCAGAAAAGAGTATTGGAGATGTGGAGAAATTTTCGACACTTTCATACCACACTAGTAAACATTTGAGTCAATGGACAGTTCTTCATCAGACTACTCACAATTAAAACCATGTCTGTGAAACATTTTACATGAAATTAGGTAGTATTAACATGGGTATCTCCACACAGTGTAATAGATCTTTAGTCTCATTATTTATGTCTGCTTTTCATTCCAGATTGCACAGAGTAGTCTTGATCTTCTGACCTTGGCAACTAATTGGTGAGGCCACCATATTTCTCTGGACTGCCTAGGTTTTCTGTCTTTCTAAAAGGGTACTGGAGGAAGCTGTGAGCTGGTATGTTCCTGTGTTGTAGTTGTATTCTCACAAAAAAACAAGATGCAGTCACATTATATTCCTTGATCTGGAAATTTGGAAGCACTCCCAAATCCAGTAACACAGGTATCCTTCACACAGAGTGCAAAGCTTATTCTGAATTTTTTTACAAATTGCCAGAAGTTTAGGAAAAGAAGCATTTTAATTCCATCTTGGGTCTGGTTTATACGGATCTTAGTCAGCAATTAGCTAGACCAAAGTTATGTAAGATTCAGAAAACTTAAGGCAACATTACTTGGACCATGGCTTAATCTTTCAGAACCTCTTTCAGACACATATATCCTGCTTTATTCTTTTCATGGGTGCCAAACTCTTAAAAGAATAGTGCTGTAATGGTGAAAGGGACTGTGTCAAATTTCACCTCAACAGGCATAGGTGCTGGCTCTAATCGATCGTGCATTTCTCTGTAATTACTCATTCTGGTTAATTATGAAATTATGCAATAAGGATTGGGTGATATCTCCCTTGGTATATAGTTGAAAGAACATATTTGCTGGCTTATTTTATACTTACAGCTCTTAGAAAACTCTACGTGCTCCTCAGTAGGTAGAAAGCTGTTATTTTCTATTTCCTTGAGATGTTTAGAAGTATATGTGTTTGGACATGTGCGTGTAAGTGTCATATATTTGTACATATTCAACCATGATTAGTGGTAAGCAACCTGAGGTTCTTAACTGATGTGTCTAACTTATAAAGCAGAGGGACTGATGTATCCTGGACTACTGAGGTTCAGGAAATAGGTCCATAAATGTCTACAGTATAGTTTGAGTAGAATAAGAATTTAATACTCCTCATTAACCAGTGTTTGCCCCTGAACGGGTCGCAGTAAATCACTACTTGAATACTCCTGGTCCATTTTAATAAAAAAGAAAACATTTTTGTTTTATAATAGTCAGATACCACACCTTTGTAAAACAGTGTAAAAGGCAAAGAAGATGACATCTTAAGTCGATGTACAAAAAAGTACTGACTTCAGTCAGACAGTAGACAGAACACAAACTAGTAAATATGAGGTTCAGTATCCCTGTTGGTATGTCATACTGCATTCTAGCTACGACAGACGGGTAAACAGATTAGAAGTGATATTTTACGGTGGTTTTATGTATCCAGAGTTGAAAAGAATGTCAGTATTTATAATAAAATGAAGGCAGCCATTAGGAGTATTTTTACTTAATGCTGGTAAACAGGCTTATAATTTATAATGATGCAGTTGTTTGAGTTTGAGTCCGTGATGAAACACAGAGTAACTACAATCTGTCAATCACATCAGAAAAAAAAGATAATCATAAAATTAGAAACCGTCAATGTTCTAAGGTCACGTAAACCTTTAAACTCTGCTAGGCCATGGCCCACTCAGGAAATGGAGGGTTTGGAGTCAACTTGTAATGCAAAACACATTTTGTTTAGCATCAACAGAATCTTTTGCTTTGCAATTGACAAATCAGTTATAAAATAAAGCTGACAAGCACTGTCAACATTGTATGGTACTTTCTGACAGTTTTTCAAGATTATTTAACTTTTTTCCCCCTTTATTTGAAAGCTTAAGAAACAGGTATTGAAAAAGCTGCCAGTCTATTCCTTGTCACAAGAGCCCTGCATTTACTTCTCTGAAAGGAAGAAATTCAGGTTGCACTGAAGACTGAAATTAATGGTTGCACAGTATATGTAGGGAATATACAGTAAAGATAAAAGTGTGTTATTTATTGTTGGTAAATAAAATAATTTCTTTAAGAACCCATTTTAAAACTGTATTTCCTTATCACACGGAGGTGCTGTAAGTTTTTAAAGAACAAAGATACTGCTTATAGCTTCTTTTGACAAGTATATAATCATTCCTCTTTTTAAATTATGTTTTTTTAAAAAGGAAGTTTAAAATGGAAAATTTTAGAAAAACTTTTAACCAGATTGTAAATTGCAGATGATAAGAAGTTTATTTTCTTGAAAGAATCCACCTTTCTTTCATCAGCCAACCTGTGCTGAACCTGCTTTATTAATATCATTGAACTATGTTTTCAGAATATAACTTGAAGGATGATTTGAATACAGAAGCTAGGCTACACGGCATCCTCACAGAAAACAAGGTGATATGTTGTCATAGGATATCTTACTATTGTAATGTCACAAATGACTCCTTAGATTCTAGTTTTAAATTTGTTCAATAGATTCTAATGAGTTCATAATATTATTGAAACTGTTACAAAAGACGACCCTCACAATAACAAATTTTAACAGTTCTAGCCTCTGAATAAGACTAAGAGGTTAAGCCAGGCTTGTCATTGATTTTTGTTAACTAGTGAGGTTATTTGGCATGATTTAGTTTTCAAATATATTTAAATATATATGTTCACCTGTATGCAACAAATAAATATATATTTTATGAAAATTAGTTGTATTGTAGTGGCAGTCTCTTTACTCTGACAAAAATTAGCACTGTACTATAATGCACAATATAAAACAGTATTGATGTGAAAACAGGTTTTCTGAATAAACCATGACCCTGATGGAATCTTGTGACGGGTTTTTTTGCAATTTTAAAAGATACACTTATGTCTTGAGTTTTTGTGTTGTTTAACCAGTGTAAAATTACTTTCTATTCTTTTCTTCTAAACAGAAAGAGCAAATGAGATTTACAAAAAAAAAAAAAAACAAACTATTAATACACTAGCGTTTTAACTTTATCACACAGTGTAAAAATACAAATCTCATAAGTGCTGTCTTAAGTGACATTTCCAAATATTAAGCCTGCTTTTTGTTCCATATGTATAGGGCTAGGAAGCTTTAAAGCATGTATAACATATATGGTAATAACATCAAAGAAATCCGTTTTTGATGAATAGATTAATACTAAAACTCAGTTAATAAGGGAAGAAGAAGAAGCAGCAAATGGTCCCAAGGAAAAGACTTTGTTTTGCAAAAATGAACTAAAGTAGAAAAAATGGTGAACAGAGAAAGCCCACATATTCTTACCTACCAGATTGGCAGGTGGGCTGCTTTAGAACATTTTTATGACTCACCAATGTGTTAGTACTACTGCCAAAGGCAGATGGATGAAAATGCCAAGCATATGTGAAGAAGGTCAACAGAAAAGACTCTAAGAGAAAGAAAATGCAATATTCTTGTTAACATTTTTATAGCACTCTGTGATAAAACTATAGGAAGTTGGCTTCTTAAGATGACTAGGAAGAAAAATGTGAATAAAATGTCATTTTTGTATTTTATGTTGTAAAGATAAGTTGACTGTACATTAGCTCTTCTACTTTTGCACTGTTTCATTTTTTTTTTCTTCTTCTCTGAATTAATAGTTCTGAATAGAACTGCAAGAAGAGATTTTTTATAGATCTCCATGTTACAGGTGTCAAATAATGCTATAAACACGGACTCCTGAAAATATGCAATAGCAGACTCTCATGGAATTTTAATATTAGCTGAATTACAGCATTTTTATGAAGAAGCATCTTACTACAAAATGATCTCCTATTTTACCAAACTGATGCATGTATATTTTTGTTAATGCTTTATGTCCTGTGAAAATAAAATGTTAATACACACATGCATATCAATATGTTTGTAGGTCAAATCCTCACGCTAATGTCAGTGAAGCATTAGGCATACTAGCAAGCTTTTTGTCCTTTTTGTACTAGTATGTCAATAGGAAGATTCTGGGCCTCTCCTGTCTCTTTGTAGCATTTAGACATCAACAATTATCCAAACATTTAAACAACAGACACCTCTTATTATACTTAGATTTAGAGATTTATTTTTTTTTCTGACTCCATCCCTGAATGGTCCTTTTCTGCTAGATTCACAAAGAGGGAATTTTTGCTTTGGTCATGTCTTGGTGCTAAAATATTTGAATGGCTGATGTTATGATTGGGAAAGATTAGGGTGTCAGAAAATCAGGGTTTGCCTAACAACTGAAATATACGATCTTGTGTGTATTCATCTGATCAGTTGCTGGTAAAACTATGGGTTTTACTTTTTTGTTATTTGTAATTTGAATAGCTTTGCTCTTCCACACTTGTTTTTTATGTGTGGTTTTTTTTTTTTTTTTTTTTTTTTTTGATGTAAGTTTGTTTTCAGCAGCAAGAAGATGCTTTCAGCATTAAGTTTGGCTTGTTCAGTATAAATTATGATCTCCAATACCAGCAGGTGGATGTAGTCCTTAGCATGTAGCATAGTCCATTGTACACATAAAAAAAGTCTGGACAGAGACCCCTGAAGTTCCTGTTCAGCTTCAGTACTTGGGTTTCTCTGGCAGCAGCTAACGTGCGGCACAGGTATGTAGGGCACAAATCCTCCTGGGTTTTGGCTGATTCTGGTTCCTCCACCTATACCATGGAGACTAGGACTGTTCCCAAATATATTTTAGATATAGCTCTGGGATCACTCTGTTGCCAAGCTCTTAAAGATTTCATAGAAACACAGAATAGTTTGGGTTGGAAGGGAGCAAATCTCCTGCAATGAGCAGGGACATCTTCAACTAAATCAGGTTGTTCAGAGCCTCGTCCAATCTGACCTTGAATGTTTCCAAAGATGCGGCACCTACCACTTTTCTGGGCAACATGTTACAGGGTTTCACCACTGTCATTGTAAAAAAATTTCTTCCTTGTATCTAGTCTAAACGTTTTAGTTTAAATCTTTTAGTTTAAAACCGTTACCATTACAAAAGCCCTGCTAAAACATTTGTCCCCCTAAAAAGTTCTTAAAAGGCCCCTTTAAGTACTGAAATGTTGCTCCTGTTTGTTGACCATGCTGTGTGCATTGGTGTAGAGGCACTTGAGCTGGGCTTTTGGCCGTGTTCCTAGAGAAATATCCTTTAATTACTTTGAGATATTTCACTGATGTTTCACAGTGGTGGTTTTAATTGTCCTTGCTTCTTTTCTCACTCTATGCCCTGATAATTTTTCTTGAATACCAACCTCCATTCACATAACCTTTCCCTGCTTTTGATAGAATTCTTAAATTCAGTGGTTTTTTTCTCTCTCTCTTTTTTTTTAATTTTTAATGATTGTAGAACATCTTACCATCCATTCCCTTTGAAATTTCCCAAATATTATCCTTCACTCAGCACCGACCCTCACCATTTCCCAAAACTCCTCTCCTTTTATAAGGAGATTTTCATTTTCTTCCTTGATAATTTGCTGTCTCTTTTTGTTTCTTTCTCTTTTGCATTTTTTTCAATGTGAATATATTTTAAATTATTCTGTATCATCCCAGCCAGCCATTTTCTTATTCTTTTTATTTCATATTTCTAGCTGTGTCTCTGGGGCTTGTCTTCAATATTTAGGGATCTATTTTGCTTTTAAGCAAAAAGAACATATAAATATTGACTTCACCATAAAATCTTATGTCTTTTTTTCTGCAGAATACCTTTATGTTCTTGTCTGGTTGTTACCATTGTTTTCTGTATTCTTTTGGACATGTAAAGATATTTTATTTGTTTCTCAATGAATAAGGTTCCACAGGACTCGCCAAAGATATTTCTTTGACACAAAGGGGCTTCAATAACTGTATAGACCTGGAGAGATTTGTCAGCTGTGGAAATCATGAGATCTTCACAGGAGTAAAACTTGTGTGAGCCCTCTCCCACTGTGCAAATATGATTTAAACTTCTGACATTTTTTGTTTCCATACTTTCACAATGTATTAGTCTATGGCCCCAGTAAAAATGTGGTTTTATAGATATGAAGAAGAAGTTATGTTTCTAGACTCAGAGACAGTCAGATACTTTTAAAATGGACTAAAGAAAGGAAAAGAGAAAATTAAGGAAAAAGTGTGAAACGAAGAAGGAAAGAATGGAAGGGGAGGAAAGGGAAGGCAAGGCAAGGCAAAGCAAAAAGAGAAAAGTATAAATTGATGAGTCTCTTGGCTCTCATGTCTCACCCTCTTCAGAGATGTCACTAATCAAGTTCTTCACCACACTGTCATCTTTCCTTTTATTTTCCTCATCTTCAACTAGAACAGGTTGCTCAGAACCACATCCAATCTAACCTTGAATGCTTCCAATGACGAGGCATCTACCACCTCTGTGGACAACCTGTTCCAGTGTTTCACCACCCTCATTTTAAAAAATTTCTACCTTATGTTACCTACAATCTACCCTACGTTACCTACTATCTACCTTACGTTTTCCATTATAGATGCACGACAGATATGTATAAATCATCCCCATGGCTATTATCATCTTTGTCCAGACCTTAGACATATTTGGTATCTAACTATTATCAGAACTGGGGACTAAGTTCTAAAACTTGACTAGGCATTTGAACATAACTGCATAATAAACTAGCCAGCACTGTTTTGTCCATTTTTGCTATCAATGACGTACAGAACAATTCTAGTCACAGCTTTAAGAAACAGGCTTAAACAGCATATAATACAATATATTGTATGCAGACTAAAGTTGCAGTACTAATCACTGGGCAAAACTTAAAATCATTGGATAATCCAGCTTCTAAATGGCTGAATGATGCATTCTAATCCAAACCATCTGGCATTTAAGAGCCTTTATGCTGATGCTGCAATTTTCTATATGATTTTGGAGTATAAGAAGGTGATGAATGTTCCCTAATCATTTTTAGTCTGATAATATAGTTTTATTATTCATTACAGTGCTTCATAATAAATTTATGCAGCGCCCCAAAGGAGTCATTGGCAATTCAAGCAAAGTAGCACATCTCACCAAACCTTCATAAGATACCTTATAAAATGAAGTTCCTTGGGGCACCAATTCATAGAAGTGGTTCCTAATGCTTAAAACACTGTAAAGCAGAACATTTTCTGTAACATGATGAAGTTAATCTCTTTTGTTAGTCCAGAACAGTTCTCTTCATTAAGTATGTGTTATCAACGACCATTTACTCTTAATAAAAACTTTCCTATAGAATCATTATTTTGAAACTTTATTACTTCAGGCTCTGAACTCATTAACTTTCACATCTACGTAGAAAGTTTTAGGTGAGAGATCACTAAACCAGCAAGCTTGAGCTTGTCATACTGGTCATTCAGTGGATAACATTATTTATTTTAAATCAGTAACTGACTTTATTTGAAGAAGTACACCTGCTTTTATTTCTTGTTTCTCAGTTATTCTTTAAATACAATTATAAATATTTTATTTATGTTTGTGCACTTTTTTTTATAGCTTGACTGTCCCCGGATAACAAGCTTTTGACTACTTATTGACACTTTCAGTCTGAACATCCTTCTGTTTCCCACTAGTTGTCTAGGATTACTTCTCAGAAAGTTAATAACACCTTAAATAACTTTAGTTTCACACTAGGATGGAAGACATCTCAGACAGAAATTTATGCCAAAATGTGGATCAAAAAGCTGACCTTTGTTGCCTTTTATCTGCTAGTTATTGGAGTTTCTGTGAGGCTCTTGATGCATACTACAAAAGTTAGTATGCATACAAAAGGAGTTCATGCCCATTGAGATGGGCTGTCACCCCTTTGACATTCTCTGAGTTTTTCCACCAATATTTGGAAAGTCCATTAAGGTTATGTGATTTAAAAATACTTGAATAATCCAAGACAGGAGCAAAAGCCTAACAGTGTGACCGTGAAACTGTGTCCCAGATCTCTGTCTTAAGATCGGAATTAATAACTGAGCCCTTCCGATGGGCAGGCCCATGTACATCCAGCAGGATTTAAGAAATAAGAAGAGTATTCTTTAGACCTGAGGAAATTTATAGTACACCAAAGATAAAGACTTCGAGGAGAATCCTACAATAGCCAAAATTCCCTGAAAAACACATGTATATTATAAGTATAAAACACAAAGATGTCAGGTGAATCTTTGGAGAAAGCGGAAAGAAAGAATATGGGTTCTAGACTGAGAATCTGTAAGGAAATATTCTAGAATATTCAAGAGTAAGGAAATACTTAAGAAAAATCATTACTCTGCAAGAAAACACATTTGATTAAAGTATTTATGAATTCTGTAAGAGTGTGATTCTGACTACAAAAGAACTTGTAAATCTTTCTAGAAATCAAGTGACTTGAAAAGCAGAGGTTGTTTCCTGAGGTGTAACACTGTATTAACAAGGCAATACAAATTCTTGACCCAGCCTTGTTCACACCTGCCAGATGAACAAAGTGAGTTTGCATATGCTTGCGTCCTTCTGTACCTAAATACATTTGACTACTTTGCACCATTTTCTGATTCGTTCAAGTACAAATATAACTGATATTTAAGGTTAGAGGAAACACATTGGTGATAATGTCAGGCTTTGGCTTAAGATACTTACATCATGTAAATAGTATGCATTCATTTCATATATCGGTGCATGCATCTGAGAAAACTGTCTGATTCAGTATTAATTAGAACACCCATATGTTTTTTATGATTTTAAGAAAGAATGGTTGCTATGGATTTAAAAAGAAAGAAAAAGAATTCTGAATGCATCCTACATTAAAGGTCATTGGTGATACAATTAACAAAGGGTAAGGAGTAAGACGCCTAGAGAGAGGTGAGCACCTTGTAAGACTAATAGAATAATTAAAGAGTTACTTAGTAATGTCTCAAATGACCTATGTGATTAAAGTAGTGCTTCAAGCAAAATTTAAAATCTAAATCTATATTTTAAAAATCTGTAGTTCTGCTGAAGGTGCCTGTATCTCATGGCTTTCCAGTTTCCTTTGTTTAATTCATCAGCAAGTGTCATGAGAGAGCTCCTTTTGGACATGAAGTGAAAATATTTTGGCCCTGGTGAGGCTGAAGAATGTGACACACACATCATGCTTACACACTCAAAAATGAAGTGTTCCTGTAATTATTTTGATTGAATGGATTCAGTGTGGTAGACTTCCTCTATCAATAGCCTGCATGTTCCTGCTGCTATGAAATAATATATTCTCAGATCCTGTCTACTCCTAGTTTTCACCATTAAGTATCAATCCACTATTTAATAGCTGCCTGTTTCCAAGTAGGTTTGTGTGTAAAACTTAATTTTGTATACAGAGGATAGAGAAAATATCCAATTAGGCCTCCAGAATTGGATCTTTCACAGAAAGAATGTTAAAATGGTTGAGGAGAAAGAAAGTGACATTTGAAATTTCTCCAGGAGTCAGACTCTTAATTTTTGGACAGATTTCCATGGACGGAACTGCTTCCTGGATTTAGTGCTGAAGTTATATTGGGTATACATAACTGCTCTTCACTTTCCCCTGCTTCAGGACTTACTGAACGAAAGAATGGAGCCTTGCGTTCCTATGTACTAGAGATGCATTTTAACTATTGAAGAGAAAATGAAAAGGTGGGAACAAGTGAAAAAGATAACTTCCAGCCTTTGGGTGCTAGGGGGAGGAGAAACTTCTAATTTTCTTTGAGTTAGAGCTAATGGCTATTTTTCTGGGTACTGGATCTCAAGTGGAGCACCTCTGAGTGATTTACGTATGTGTGGAGATTTGAAGGAAAATTTCTGTCATCCATCTTTCCCTGGTTGCTAGCTTTGGATGGCATCTGAACGAGAATGCTGGCTGTTGGCATATCCCAACAACTGTCCTGCTGGTCCTGGATGTCATTCTGAAGTATGATGGATATGTCCCCATACGCTTTATAACAGGACTCGAAGGCCTAATATTGGATTCTGGATTCTAGCCTGGGGAAAAAAAATACGGAAAAATTCCCTCTAACACCAATGGGAACAAAATTTGTAGGTAGAGTTGAAAATCTCACCTAATATTTGCATTCAACAAAGTGAAGCTTGTTATTGTTCCTCTCTACACTGCACTGGTGCCACCCCACAACATTTATATATATATATATATATATATATATATATAAAATCCATAATATTGTCTGGTTCAACTATATATAATGGAATGGTGAACCGCTACTACTATGAATTTTTTTTTCCCTTTAGGAAATACATGATTTAACTAAAAATTTGGGGAAAGGTATGTAGGATTTTTTTTAGTAACAAACTGGTATAGAATCTTAGGTTTGATCTGGACATGAAAAAATAGTGGCAAAACAATGTGAACATTTGGACGCACAGGACCATTAAATCATCTTTCTTGATAGGAGCAGATTTTCTTTAAGAAAACTTAATATTCTGATAGGTTTTGGTTGTCAGGAGAGGGAGCTCTTGAACTATGTCACAATGTTGCTAATAGTCAGATTCTAAAGAGCGCACCTTTATTCCTTGCAGTATTAAAATTAAATTCTCAAATGCTTAAAATATTTTAAAGTAGCCCGTTCAGTCAAAGCAGTGTATCCAATATGTTAACAATGCCTTCTAAATAGATATAAACATGTGAGAAAAAGGGGCAAGAACAGGAAAACCTGAAACCAAAAATTAAAGCAGAAATAGCTTGTATCTCCTATTAAATAAAAATCACATACATGTATATAATCTCAGAGAAATTATTCACGCATTTAATTAAAAGCTTCTCTAAGACATTGCTGAGAAAAGTTATTGTTTGTACATAATAATAATAATTAAAAACTCAAAGCTTATCACAGAGTGTCTGTATGTTACTTATCTAAAATCAATCAATCAATGAATACATAAATAAAACTTGGTTACTTATTTAGTCCCAGACAAAAATTATCAACATAAATACAACCATAACACGAACTGCGTCTGATATTCTAGTGTCATCTCTCAGAAAGATTTTTCAAAGCCATGTATACAACTTAAACTAATGCTACTGACATACGTAGGTCACTCAAGGTAGAATTTATTTTACCTGCCCCAGCCATCTAGGAGTTAGGTCCCTAGTTACTGAAGCCCTCCCTATCGGTAGTGTAATGAGATCGGTGTTATTCATAAAGGAATGACTTACACATTCAAGGTATGAATCACCCTTTTTGTGAAAATTCTTTTAATTAATTAGACAGCTAGATCCAAATACTTCAGTTTTAGACTGGTAAATATGGCTGAATACAATGCCTTTTTGTCATTGATTAGACTGAAACTCATCCTTAGGTTAACAAGAGCACCTACACAGAGCTGTAGTTCATCATAAGACCCATGTTCTTCTGGCAGCTGGAGAGAAACCTCAGGTCTAGGGCATATCAAACAACATCAGAAGCCTCTGCTACTGAATTGTACACCTGAATTTGGTTATCTGAATCAGGAATAAAATGTCAACATAAAGAAATGGTGAGATTTAAAACTGCAGTCTGCATTTATCAACATTTAAATTCCAGAAAAACCTCTTTCACAGAACATTTTTTCACTCTTATCTATCAGTCCACTTACTGAAGAAATCATCAGACAAAATCGTTCAAAAAAATGAAGCAATTTAGTACAGCAACAATGAAGGCTAATCCTATAAAAGGCTGCACCAGCAATAAAGTCCCCAGCAGGTCAAGAAAATGATTGATGGTTGAGCCTGAACCTGTCAGGATACTCATAATGCATTTAAATGTCTGCATGGCTTCTCTGATTTTTGCTAGTAGAAACAGGGGAAACCAGGGTTGGAAGAATATCTGCCCTGTATTTCTAAGTACTTTCAGTTGAGAACATGCCAGATGGAGATATTTTGTTATTTGTAAATGCATGAGCACGGCAGGGATGGAGAGGGCTTACTAAAACAGCTAGCTGATTTCCCAGGCAGTTCAAGTCACCCTGCTCTACTTCTGCAGGATCTATTTATGCTCTAGCTCTTCTCGTGCCGGTGGCAGGATCTGGACAAGACACACTAGCCTCTTTTCAAAGATGTCAATAAAAGATTTAATTTATTCGTAGATGTGAACTTGATATATCTTTTCTTGAAACAGAATTAATATAAGGGCTATTTCCCAAAGGAAGAAAAACACTATAAGGTTATATATCAAAGGAGTCTTTTAAGTTCAACAAGAAATGCACTTGAGCAGGAAAACGAGAGGTCAAGTAGGTCCGTAATGTATCGCTGGTCTCCTGAACTATCATGTCATCTGTGTCACACATTAGGGCTTAAAATATAGCAATATATATATTACTTTAATGATGGATGATAAATAAATAAACTTCAAACGGAAATCCTTTAATGCAGCTAAGAAAGATATTCAAAGAAATAACCTGTATAATGGCAAAACGTGAATAGAATCATATGGGAAAATGAGAAAATATAGCTTAAGTTACCAGAAAAAAAAAAAAAAATGCTTGATAGGTTTGCTATCTTAGTGGCTTTTAAAAAAATAAGTAATTTCTCATAAATATGAACATATCTACTTAATCAGTGTTCTACTAGCTTTCATGAGAATCAAAAAAAAAAAGGAAGTTTTTGTTCCTGGAGATATCAAACTTTGCACCAGATGGCCCTCTGCCCTTCATATGTGCTGAAATGACATTTATTTCATTCATTATGATATGACATCACTGGCTTAATTACAGGCACTGCTTACTGGTAAAACATATTTTTAGCAATTAAAGCAATCTAGGAAAAGCAAGGAGGCACGTTAGCAAAATCTGATCAGCAGTGTCTCCAGTGAACATGAAGCACAGCGTGAGAACCACTATAATAAACTGCATTAACATTTTTTCTGACCTTTTTGTTTATACTGTAATGCTCTTTTATGTAGCATCCTCTTGATGTTAGAAAGACGAATTACTTCTTGCATTTATCAAATAAAAATTCTCTATCTTGCACAGGTCTACCAGTCTCTTGAAAAGTTCAAGAATGCCTTTTAATATAGCCTATTAAATTTGGTGTAAAGGTCAAATTGCTATGATTTTATTCTTCAGTAATTACATTCTGACAGACACATATTATAAAAATATAAAAAAAAAATGAAATAAAAATAATTCCTGTTATACATCTAGGGTACCTGGAGAAATTATTCTAAAAAGGGCTGTGTCATTCCCTTACCTATTTTCTGACTTTTTTAACATAAAAAAGCATTACCAAAAACCAGTTCATTTTTATATCTACACCTCCAAAACACACTCTCTCCCTCTCATATACAATCTTAATTATGTACCACAGAAGTGGAATGTAAGAGATGAACTTGAAAAATATTGTGCTAAAGTGAGTTCCTATATGGCGCTACCAATATGTATTAAGGGATGAAACACTGGTAAGTTGTTATGAACAATTGTGAAAAAAGTAGAACACTTCAAAAATTCTTCTGGTTTTATAATTAGCTATTTGTGCAATGCAGTAGAGATGATTGATAAAACTCACCGACCAAGTTGGATAAAATAAACTCTGTAAAAATGAGAGGTGGACATCTGGCAAACCACAATTACATGTACATATAAAGTACAAGTTTTAAGTGAATTAAAGCTTCACATTTATTTTTTATTAGTTTAGTATGCTTAAGTAAGCCAAAAGATTTAAGAAGTTAAGAAGCTCTTTTTTTTTTTTATTCACAGGACTTAATGGAATCCACTATCCACTTTGATTAACTTAGAATAAATATTAGCTAAAAATCACAATGGGTTTCTAGAAGAAATGAAACAAATGGATTCAGTTTTCATATCTTGTGTTTGCCTGTGTTTGCCATGGTTGACTGGAAAGTTTTTTCTTAAAAATTCACTGGACTAAAGATTTCCTGTAATCCAATTGTTTCTAAATCAGGATTTACCCATAGAAAAACATGATGAATTCTTCCTTAGCAAGATTAAATGTTCAAATTCATTTTTTAATTTTAAAATTGTATTAAAATTTAAAATTATATAGTAAATAATCATGTACTTTATTAATTAATTTTAGAAAATGTACATACTATTTTACATCTGTCACAGAAAATTTTCATAAAATAAAAATTAACACATGTAGCATTGATTTTTTAATAATTTTGAACTTGTAGGGTATTTATATCTATATCCAGAACTATATCCAGATATTATATGTAAATAAAAGAAAGATGACAAAACCTAGTTTTAAACTGCTTTGCACATTCCAAAGGTAGGCTAAAAGAGAGTTACTAGTGTTTCAACATTTTGATGTGTAAACCCTTCATAATCAAGAGAGCTCTATAATAAACTGTTTATAGCAATTTATAAAGAAAAATAGTACAATCACTCATATTCAGATCTTAATCACTACCTTATTTCCTTCTACTCAACAAGGATATTTCCTTTTTTTGTGTGTAATTGAAAGGACAATGAACACTTAGCCTAATCATAGTCACAGAATGAGAGCTCTTGCCATGTTTAGTTAATCACAATTTCATAGCAAGCATAATAATAATAAAAAAAAATAGACTGAAAGATCTAATGGAAAATTATCTTTCTTTTTGACTAAGTCATTGAACTATTTTCAGGAACCCTGTTCATTACCCGTGGATGGGATCCTCCTGGTAGATTTGCCCATCCGTTATGAATTGAGGAATTTCTCCATGGCATCCATGCTGTTCTAGCCATTGGATTATATGTCTATGCAGCAGAAGATATCCCAAAGAAAACTGTGAGCTTTATATCAGAATCTTGGCATTTTTATACTAAGCAGCAGTTACTGGAGGATTTTTCTCCTAGCAAATATAAGATTTAGCATGGTCATCAGTGATGTTACAGAGCAACCCCTGATTTTTCATCCTTAGCTTATTGAAAACTAAGCAATTAGCACACACTTATCTTCGTGTCACAGAGTTCATTGTATTTTAAGGTAGAAGAAAAAAAAAATGCATCAAACCTAAGTGTAATGGTTACTGTATATAGTATTCCAATGCACTCCAAAACTTCCCAATATTTTGGGATATTTCTTTGTGTGATTATCTCAGAACAGTGTATTTTTCTCAGTGTGATTAAAGTCCTGTGAGCTATTACTCTAGATTTTCTGATTTCTGTAAATTACAAATAATTAAAAAAAATAATTTCTATTTACAACGTTATGTCATACAACACAGATGTTTCAGTGTCAGAACATCTGAAGATATTCAAAAGACGTGCAAGAAAAGGAAACCATATAATTAACTGCTGTGAATTTAATATTTTCCTATCTTAAATACCTTGAAGAGCAGGGCAAAGGAAAATTAGACATGTATGCATTAAAGTATAATACAAGACTTCTTATGTTGGGGGTCCAGAACTGGAGGCAGTACTCCAGGTAAGGGTCTCATGAGAGTGGAGTAGAGGGGCAGAATCACCTCCTTTGACCTGCTGGCCACAATTCTTTTGATGCAGCCCAGGATGTGGTTGGTTTTCTGGGCTGTGAGTGCACATTGCCGGTTTGTGTTGAAAATGTAATTTCAAGTGGTAGTTAATAAAGTATTAAAAATGAGAAATTCATTATTTTTTTTCCAATGAAATAAATAAGTAAAAAAGCCTTAGTAAAATCAGAACAAAATAGTTCAGAAATATCTTTACAAAGGCATCAAGTAAAAAGAATACACTTCTATTAAAAAAGTAAATTTTAAATTTTCTAATGAAAAAATAAAGAATGTAAGTGCCAATGTAAATTGTGTCTGAGTGTTATTTTGAATGTTTATAAGTTTTTTGGTAATAGAGTTGTCTTTTTAGACTGATTTTACACAACCACTGTTCTATTAACTTCAGAATTATTCCTCCTGTCACTGGCTGTTGTGAATAAGGGAAGAATGGGGTTGCAGATACTTCCCATATCAAGCAATCATCTTTTGGTAAGTATGATTTCAGAATTATTCGTGAGTACAAAAGAATATTTGAAAGGAAAACTCCTTTTAAAATTTAAGCTGAATTCCTGTTCTTAGGTGAGATGATTAAACCTGTGTGTGTTAATTATCTGGTCCATTATTCTTCATAAATAGTAGGAGGAATAAATAATATATTCAAAACATATACAAGGTAAGACAGTTTTGATAAGGAGGAGACCAGAAAGTAATAACAACATAAAAAAACCACCTTTCTTTAGCTAGTAGAGTATTCCCTAGGGTAATACTCTTGGAATGAAATTTGAATGATGATAAAACCGTTCTTGCAACAAGATTTTCAATTTAATGCTTGACATTAGTCATTTAGATATTTTACTTAATCCTGCAAAGAGTTTGTTTCTTGAGCGACCCTGGCAGTCAAACTCATATTTTTTCTTCTAGGGGGTGGGGGGAGCTCTAAAAAATTGCCAGAACCAGGAGTAAAAACTGCTTTATATAGTAAGGTTATACACCGTTATAAGACTGACTGAATTGGAATTTTGAGCACCTTGAGGTGTCTTCTGCTGTGGACATCTTTTTTTTTTTTTTTTTTTTTTTTTTTTTAGTGTGTAAGAATACAGTCCCTCTATCTTTGTGGTTTGGGTTGTAATATAAAATATTAGCAAGTATTTGTAGACTTAGCAGATGAAGGGGACAGGGAAGTGAAACCAGGAGAAAGACTGAAGAGGCTGTGGCAGAATCCAGGGAGTACAGAAGTAGAAGAAAACAAGACTGCAGCAAGGAATGGACAAAAGGTAGACAAACAGTGCATAGTATGAGGGAAGTGGATGGGCATTACCAAACTCATGGGAAGCTAGAGAAAAAGGATACTTTAGTAATGAATCATAGAATTGTTTGGGTTGGATGGGACCTTAAAGATCATCTAGTTCCAACCCCCCTGCCATAAGCAGGGACATCTTCCACTAGACCGGGTTGCTCAAAGCCCCATCCAGCCTGGCCTTGAACGTTTCGAGGGATGGGGCATCCACTACTTCTCTGGGGAGTTAATTAGAAATAAATTAAGAAAACTTCAGGGGAATTCTGAAGGTCGAAGAGAAAAACTTGTATTATGACAAATGTGAGTAGAAGTACAAAGAAAACAAAGAAAATTAGAAAAGTAAAGTCCTTGTTGGGTTTGCTTTCTTGTTGGCATGTAAAAAAAAAAAAAAAAAAAAAAAAAAAGAAACAGGTATTTGACAAGGTTTGAACTTAAGGATCAAGCATGTGAGTATGGTGGAATGGAAGGGGAGGGGAAAGGCATATATCTCTTTATATCTTTATATCTTTATATATCTTTAAATCTTTATATATCTTTAAATCTCTTCCCCACTTTTGACTCTGGTAGATAGATTCCTGTGATGTTGAGCAGATGGGAGAGGACATAGCCATGCTCACCCTGAGCAAAGAAAACTATACTTAGGGTCTTCCATAGCAACTTGTTAGTATACATGCAGAACCCACCTTAGGAAGAGTCTTTGGAGTATTTTATCTCAGCAAAGGTGAGATCCACAGTATGGAACCTGTTTTAGCTTTTGCCTTGGTCCATCAGACCATTTCAGTCTTTTCTCAAGTCCACTGCCTGCACAATTTTTGTTTTTCACAGAGATAGAGAAGATCTATTATATGGTCAGTTGTTTTTCTAATGTATACGTTCCTTCTCATATAACCAGGTTAGGATGGTATAACAGCCCCTGAATGTACAGTGAGTTGTGGATCACCAGTGGCATTGGTCAAGGGAACTTCTTTTTTCTTGCATCTTTTTTCTTATATAATGAGGTTAATTGTACTAAAATAAATTAAACTGATATTTCTATGAAATATCATATGAAATATCAATGAAATATCTATGAAATATCATTTGAAAGGAATACTCCTTTCAAACCAGACAGTCACAATCTTAGAAAAGAGTTGAAATACAAATAATTTGTTCTTAATTCAGTTACGTATACTGCCCCTATTTAAAATTAGATTAGATTAGAAGTTCACAAAAATAAAATATTTCATGGCATCTTTTCATAACTGTCTTTATATGCAGTTTTATATATATATAAATGCAGGTTTACATATATATATGTGTGTATATATATGCAGAGATTTATGGATGTAATCATTGAAATTTAGTAAAAAGTACTAATTGCTTTAATTGAAGAGGTAACTGTTCTCTTCAGCGTTTTTCCTGTGTAGTACCAAATCTCCTGCTTGTCTGTATACTGTGATACTGCTTGAAGCTGTTCTCCATTTGTCACATACATTAAACAAGATTGAATATTGTCTGGGAATTGGTGCAAGCACTGTGCACAAAATCTAAAGTACAAAAGGAAATTGTATCAATGCTTGTTAGTCAAATAAAAGGACCTCTTCACCAAAACAGAAGTACCACCTTCCTCAGAACAATGCAGGAAATTACAAAGGCATAAATATAATTTTTCAGGTGATATGCAAGTAGTACTGAATCTTTTGAGACAATTCAATGTTTTTCACTGTAAAAATATGTTCTTTCTGGCTAGACTAAGAGTGTCCTTCTACCACCAATATCACAGTTACATAGACTGTTTAGTAGGTAGAGGGTATGCTTGCAAGTAAAAAAGTCCTTTTTATGCTTTGCCATTTTTTCCATGTGTTTTTTTGTTCATAAGAATATTTTAATCATGAACTAGTCTGAAACATTTCAAGGAACTCTAAGAAAAGTGCAGTACAATCACACACCTTAACTCCGTCCCCCCCAAAATACCAACCCATTTCTCTCTTATTCTGCCTGCCTGCCTTCTCATCCTCAACAAAAATATAATTTTCATACCAAAGCTCACCACAATTGTTGTTTTGAGGGGATAGAAAAGTTTGGAAAAAGAAATAATTGTTCAAGTGGTAAATCAAGCTTTACCACAATCCAAAATCAAGTTTTTGGATCCCAATTTTATTTAAGTGTCAGGTAAACCTCTAATTGCTCAGTTTTTACGATGTTTGGTTAAGTATGTTCAGAAGCAGGAATTCAGTCATTTGGGTAGAAATTTAGGTACAGAATTTCCATAGGGCTACACATCATTCAGAAGCTAAGTACAGCTTTAGAAAATCAAATTGTTGGGACTTGGGTACGCTATAGACCATATGTGAGATAACCCAAGGTCTGTAACTACATCAGTAATCCCATAACCTTGGTTAAAATAAGTAACATCATAATATATTTTGTTTAAGTGATTACAGAAGTGAACTGACATAAAACATGAGCTAAGTAACACAATGACCTTGAAGTGACTGAGAGTGGACTGGAAAGAGTCCAGCGGAGGGCTACAAAGATGATCAAGGGACTGGAACATATCTCTTACGAGGAAAGGCTGAGAGACCTGCATCTCTTTAGCCTGGAGAAGAGAAGACTGAAAAGAAGACTTATCAATATCTAAAGGGTGGGTGTCAAGAGGATGGGGTCAGACTCTTCTCAGTGGTGCCCAGTGATGGGACAAGGGGCAATGGGCACAAACTGGAACACAGGAAGTTCCATCTCAACAGGAGGAAAAAATTCCTTACTTTGAGGGCGCCAGAGCACTGGAACAGGCTGCCCAGAGAGGCGGTGGTGGTGTCTCCTCTGGATATTCAAAACCAGCTGGACACGTTCCTGTCCGACCCGCTGTAGGAGACCCTGCTCTGGCAGAGGTGTTGGACTAGATGATCTCTGAAGGGCCTTCCAACCCTGCCATTCTGTGATTCTGTGATTTGGAGCTGCAACAACAACACAACAACCAAAACCAAAAAAAAAAAAAAAAAAAAAAAAACAACCAAAAACCTCATCAAAACCAAAACCACAATCAACTACAAAACCCCACAAAAACAGTCTAAAGAGAGTTTCTGCAGTCTCATCTCATAGCTGAAAAAGTATTTTTACATATTTGGTCTAAACAAAGTTGGATTTGCAGTATCCAGTTAACTGAAAGCTCTTTGTTTAAAAAGGCTGGAACATCTTTGGAGTAGTAATTAAAATGGTTTCTCTGCCAAGGGCTACTGGAAAAATGGTAATCAGAACAAAATGCTTAAAGTAAAAAGATGTGTTTTAACTTTTACTAAGGCAAAGGGAAAATGTTTTATTTGTCTGTAATGTCAAGGAGTAGATACTTACTGTGTCAGCTATTAATTAGCTATGTTTACCAAGAGATCATGTATGCAGCTGAAGAAATGACCAGCTGTAATTGGTCCCTACCTCAGGGGAGCCAGGGATGAATCTTGTTAGATTGGAATGACAGAAATCTGGATTCTGACCAGCTGGAGCAGACTTTCCTCTTCCAATATGCCCTTATTCCCTGCTGAGAAGCCTTCTGCCAGAACAGGCCCCTGTCAAAGTTCCCACTGTGGCTTGTCCATCACCATCATGAATCAGCATTTTATTCTGTAACAGGTTTGTAATGAGAATTAGTTATTAGCTGCTTCCATCTTTAATGAAGAATGATACGCATAATCATTTAAAATCAACTTGGATTCTGATTAGTTTGCTTGGGGAGCTTCAAAACAAAAAGCTGTGTTTCTAATAACACTTTCTCTCTTGCATATGTTACATACCTACTTGAAAGAGAAACTTCAAGCTGGATTCTGAAAGGAATAGACTGTGCATTTGTTATACATCAAATCTGTTTATGTCAATAGAAAAACGTTATAAAATATCAAGATAGAAAAATCACGTAATAGCCAGTAAAAACATAATTGAATGTTATTCCTCACAAAAACTATCCAATTTGTAACTACTTAAAGGTGTGCAGCTTTCAAATTACCATTTCCTATTTAGAAATTTGTTTGCTACAAGTTATTCCTATTCCAGGTATCCCTATATCTGTGTGTAGATTAGTGCGATTCATCATCAGTTTCTCTTATGATCTTGCTACACCAAAAAGAAAGTTGTAACACAATCTCTTACTTTCTTCACTTATCGAGAAAATTATGTAACATTTTAAACTTCCACACAGACAGCTAATGAGCATTCAGACATCCTTTATTGGGCACCAGGAAGCTCTAATTAAATTTTGTGGGTTGTTTTTTTTTTTTACATAACTTAATTTCTCTTCCCAAATTAGAAATAATTTGTTGTTGTTATCTTTCTTCCTTTAAGATTGTTTAGATGTGATTGATATTGCTGTTCCTAATGCTGTACGTGGTATTTTGTCTTCTATCTCCTTTCATTTATTCTCTCCTTCAGTTTGTGCCTGTTCCTTTAAACATCCAGGGTTTTGTTTTGTTTTCCCCAGAACGTTTATTTTCTTTAATTCTGTAGATTGTTGAAATAAACTGCCTGATCAAGAGGTCCTGTCTCTGTAATATTTATGGTAATGGATAAAGGGAAAGAGTTTAATGGGATATTTTCCTTTTGTCATGCTTCTGCACTGCTAGGACAGAGCATCCAATTCTATTATGCACTATATGTCACCTGACAGCTCCAGATCTTAATAGTTCCTCAAATGCATTCCTAATGTCATAGGGGAATTGTGGAGTGGCTGCAAGAACTGTGATATTTAATCTAACATTTATTTACTAAGCAGGGTGCGTAGAGAGGGGAGAATGATTTCTAGTTTAAGATTTCCCTTCCAACAGAAACTCACAGTCTCTCCCTTTCACACACTCACACACACACACCCCCACACACTCTAATTGCCTCCCCAGCCCCACCCGTAGGGGCTGGACCTGCACCATGGGTCTAGGGGAACCAGGCGCGCACTCTGACCACTGAGCACAACTGAGTCCCAGTCTTGACGCATAGCTTTTCTACCTTGGGCTTCATCTTCAGGGTGGAGTTGAAAGTGCAAGTATGGAGTTTCCACAAGGGACGATTGTCTTCACTGTTTATTGGTTTCTGAATTAGCCTGTTGGTGCAAGTCTTGGAAGTTATCAAGTCCCAGGACAACTTCTTTAACTAAGGGGAATTAATGGTTGTTACTGGGACTCCTGTCACTCTCTGGTCTCTCTCTCCAAATCTGCCACAAGGCTGTGAAGCTGACAACAGTTACATAACAAGGTTCACATGTGCTTCTCATCGTTTGCAAGTGGATACTGGATTAGTGTATTCAGTTCAATCTGGGCAGTTGTAATCCAGGCCTCATTTGCCTCAGTGGTGCTTTCAGATATGCATCACCCTGCGGTACCTAAGTACCACACTCTTTCCTTATTCTGCCTCACACACCTTTCTAAATTTCACAGTATTCCTCCATTGTAACCAATTGGCCTTTACTAAACAAAAGAAAAAAAAATGTGTTTACATCATCTGGAGCCTAATTCTGTTCCTGTTCTAAAAAACCTCCCGTCTTTAGGTTTAGAGAACTCCACGCAGAGACGTATCTTCCACTATACTGTGGCTTTTCCAGTCCTCAATATTTTCATTTTGACTGGCTTTGCAACCTCTTCTGATTTTCATTTGCAAATATATATGAAAGAGAACATTTATTCACATGAGTGTTCAGACAAATGCCAAATGTGTAGCTGGGATTCATTTAATTACATACATGCGTTTCAGGTGGAAAAATGTATTAAATTACACAGCTGGAACACCAGCATTTGAATACAGAACACCTAAGAGGGATAGTTAACTAGTGAGCCATAGGGTGTTCATTTTGTGTTTTGTTTTGTTCTTTCATAAAAAAAAACACTTGCCAAGTAAAGACAAACATATTTGAAAACAAGAGCTTCATAACAAATTCTACCAACAGAAACAGGAACAAATTAAATAATCAAATTGTATGTGGGAAGATTTTTTCCAGTTGTACCTAATCAATAATGATACAGATTTCAAGAATAGTAAACAGAGATCAAAATTATAGGTCTAAATAATAAATATTTAAGTTGCCACTTTGCCTTATATGGAAAATCTATCTTTTAATTGCTATTATATTTACGTGTCTATTTCAAAAGAATTTTAGTGGACAAAAAAATCACAGATGTAAACATATCTGCAAGTAAGATTTCAGAAGTTTCAGGACAGCATGAAAAACACAGTAATAGAAAAATTAAACAACTTGGTAACTGCCTCTCTATATACTTTTATCCCTTTAGAAAATTACACACCTGTTTTAAAGAAGCTTCATTATTTTGGAAACCTTAAAACTATCACAGAATAGATTAATTGATCTGACTCCAAAGAAATAGCAATGGTAATGAAAAATGGTTTTGGAATTCATAAATTATAGAATCAATCAAGTCTGAAGGGAACCCAGGAGCTGTTTAGAGTTGAATGTTCTGCTAAAAGTACAGCTGACACTGAATTCAGTCCAGTTGTGCAGGGCTTTGTGCAACACTTCTACTTCGATGAAGAACCAAAGCCCTAGAAAAGACAGAGCTTCAAAAACTGAAGAAATTTCTCAAAATATTTATTTTTCTTAATGTACAATTTTCCTAAGAGTTATAGTTGAGTAGTGTCCCAAATATGTTTCATTTCAAATAAATATGTGTCTATTTTTCCAAGCAGATGTTAAAGACATGTTAGTGACCTCTCCTGTAAAACTCTATAAAGGGAAACGGAGACCTCATGAAGATGAGCTAATTTCTGAAATTGAGATGTCATGAAGAATGGCCTCTATCTGACATGGCAAAAAGGAAGGAAGGATAACATAAATACTTAAATACAAATATAAATTATACAGAGTAATACAACCAGGAAAACAACAACTATTCTGTGCCCATCTTTCCTGCTGTCATATAGTTTGCTGCTCTTGTACATGTAGGTTTTTTTTTCCCTCATTTGTATATGTTGCTGCTCTGTTCCCTCTATTGAGAGATGTGTTTCATTATTTCACTCCTTAATATCATGATGTGACAAGTGGTTTATCATGATTTTAGAAGCTGTAGAAAACAAAAATATTCAGTGGCTGAAAACAAATGTTTTACTTAAAGGAAACATTTATGGTACTGTAAAGATTTTGCTTGTTGGTTATTTATCTTAAATTGTACATTAAATCTTAAGATATATCCTATAGTTTGTTATTTGCACAGGGTATGGTAAATACCTTCTGCTCTGCATTAAAGAGGAGCCAGCATCCCACTGTTCTCATCTGTATCTCTTAAAAGAACAGATGCAAGACATTTGTATACCAATAAGGCTCCCATGATACCTTCAGTTTGAATATATGAATTGATAGAAGATAGAAGCTTTCCTGATTTGCAAACAGCTTTTTGTCAAATATATTTTGGCATGGACCTGGCATCTTGTCGTGTAGCTGTGTCACATCATATTATACCGTACGACATAATATTTTAGAAAAACATGCTCACATGAAATCTTACCTTCCTTCTGAAACTAGGCAAATCCCAGTGTTGGGCCTTGAGCACACCATGTGCCGCAAGTGATCGTTAGTTTGTGCTCAAGGCTGCTTGATACAGCAGTCACGATCAGGTGATTGAGAAGGGCTGGATGAGAAGGAGCTGCAGAAAACCTGTCTGGCATCTTCTCTGCTTCATATAGGAGCAGCATTTCCATGCAGGCACTCATACTGGGTCATGGCTGGAGTCAGGTTGCAGCTCTGCTTTCCTGGTCCTTGCCCTGTCCCTGGTCCATGGGCACAAACTTCCTGCATGGCTTCAGGGCTGCCTGATCACTGAGGACTTGCCTGGCCATCAGACACCTGGCCACATATCCCCATCCCAGCACTTATCTCCTGGTCAGATACCATGCGGCACAGTCCCATGGTATCTGACCATCAGCAAGCTTCTGTGCTGCTGGCGTCCCTCACCCTTGGCTCCTGGCTTCCTGCCTGACCTCACCATTCCCTGACATCTAAGATCATGTGCAGGTTCTGTCTTTAAAACTAAAAGAAAATAATGTTCCAACATTTATCATCTGTTCTAATATCAAAATTGAAGACTAGAAGTGATAAATAACATAATGATTTTACACTTCCATGAGACAAAATTCTGGAGTAATAATTTCATTTTTAACTTATGGGAAAAGTAGTTTATAATTAGAAAACACTGATGCAGAACCATTCAACTAATATCCCAAAATAACTTCATCTTGCTACATTAAGTAAGCCAAGTTTGCTCACTGAATAATGAAGAACAAAGATGACTGAAAATGATATGCTGGTTCTTAGTCTTATGGAGACATATTTTTATAGATATTTAAATTTTTCCAGTAGTTATAAAGGTATATTTGATACTAAGGAGGTACGTAAAGGCAAAGTCCCAGTAATACATTCTGTACCTCTGAAAAAGGTGAGAATGTATCAGAAGTTAACACATTACATTAATAGCTGAGTGTGTTACACAACAGGAAATAAAGTTAGATTTTCTTTTAAATTATCTGCTTGAGAAGGAATTTAGGAATTGATAATGCACCAGCTGTTTTCTTCTCTAGATTCTGAATGCTGATTGTTTAATTGTTCATAAAAACTTCTAGAAGTTCCCAAGTTAAGGCAGAGTTCCCATTAAAGAAAAATGGGAACAAACAAAGCAAGTTGGTCAGACAGTAGAAAACCTGATATTTTAAAGCATTAATAAGGTGGTTCAAGGAAATAGGTTTGTCAAATTAGTATTGATTCCTGGAAAAAAAAAAATGGAGTTCTGATACTGAACTTGCCAATAAAAAAAATAATAAAATAAGTACTGGAAGATAGGTGGTGACAATCAATAGATTTATAATAAATCGATCTTGTTACACTAACCTAGTGTTGTTTTCATTGGATTTACAATACCATTGATAAAAATAATGATGCTGGTATAATAAACTTCTGCAAAGCACTGGAAACATTTTCACACACAATTTGACTTTAAAAAAAAAAAGGAGAACATGAAATTGATACAGTATACACAATGTAAATTAAAATCTAATAAATAGATCAGGCCCTGAAGACCTCTGCTGGAAAATAAACAGTGTATTTTTTTTCTGTACAATTACTTTTTGATATCTATCTAAAGAATTGTTTTTAATTTATGTTTTAAAGAAAATATTGGGGTTTAGGATGATATGAATATTGAGTGGATGATTTAGTGAAGCGTCTTGCCAATCCAGAACATGGTTTTATACACTGGAACATATATCAGTACACCCATGTAACTACAATCTTCCAAGAACAAAGTATGTAAGACTTACAAGATGTTGGATAGTACTTAGAGAACTGAAATCTCACAAGTACAATAGTATATTGCAAATCAGTGGAGCACCAGTGAAATCAAAAGCAATATGACCATATTGACCGGTTGAGGTTACTCAACTAATATTGCTTTGGAATTCTTACTAACATCATTTTGAACAATGTGAATTTGAATTTTTTTTTTTTTTTTTTTTTATTGTTTCCATTTCTGAGCTCAGGGATAGAGCACTGGGAGCTGAAAATATACCTCTGAAAATGTCACATCTGAAAGTGACACTTTTTTTTTTCTTTACAGTGCTTTGCCTAGGCAGCCCATATTAATGCAGCACTTCATATTATGTATCATCATGTATTTCACGCTGAGTTTCATTGTGTTCCACAGATAAACAAGACATTAGTGGAAGTAAACAATAGAGACAGAGAAATTTTTGGAAGCCCCTTAATAGAAAAATGCAGTCCACCAACATCTGAAATGAATTGGAAAGTCACTGTGATGGAAAAGTACAGAGACAGTGTTCCACATAACTAGAGCTGCAGAAACTTTTCCTTTCGTGTTAACCACATTAATATTGTACGGAGAAACAGAAAGGAAACCAGTGGCTGGTGGACAGGGGATACAAAAAGCATCCATGTGTGCTTCAGTGTGGCATGCTGAAGATTTTTTTCCTGTTTGCGTCATTCAGGGGAATATAAACTATTTTCAACAGTGCTGTTTCCAGCAGTCTGTTATGTTGGAACTCTACGTAGAATTGCAAACAGGAAAAAAAAAAAACAAAAACGTGTTACTAACTTGCCAGGGTTTCTGGTGGGAGCTGAAGGATTATGAAGAAAAACCTTCTGAGGTGAAAGTTAAGCATATTTGAGCAGGTCAGGCAAACTAGTGTTGTGCTGCTCATAGCAAGGGGAGTGTCAATTTACCACTTTAGAGAAGAGCGTGAACATGTGACTTCTGGCAGCAGGAGGATGGCTCCTTTTCTACCCAGAGACCTGCAACTGCAGAATAGTTCAGTGCCCTGGTACCACACACAGGGGAGAAAGCTCAGCCTGGGGAGGCACCGCAGTGAGACATGCCTGAAACGCGCACCTGCACCAGGGGAAAGTGGTGGGTGATGATTGTGGGAGACTCCCAACCGCAGAGGCGGACATCCACATCTGCCTGCTTGACTTGCTGTCTAAGGAGATTTATTCCTTTCTGGGGACTCAGACCAGGGATGGTATGAAAGAGACTGCTGAGGCTTGTCCAGCCCTCAGGTTATTTTCCAGTGCTGCCGATCCACGCAGGCACCAATGAAACTGCCAGGGAAAATCCTGAGAGTAACAAGAGCCGCTCTTAAATTGCAAGGCTCGTGAGCATTTGAGCTTAGGTGGTGATGCCTCAATCCTGTCAGTGAAGAGGTGAAATCGTGGGCAAAATAACATAGCAACATATCCAGCATTCAGAGTAGTGACTTGCCGATTCTCAGGGGTAGGAACATAGACACTGTTGAAAAGTCAAAATCAGTGACTTCCTACTCCATGAAGTACTTGGGACTTGAAGTTATTATGGTGACATGACAGTGAATAATATAATTATGATGTCTACCATGTGGGCAGGAAAAAAGGCCTTCAAAGTTATTAAAGCACCTTCTGAAGTTCCTTAAATCATGAAATGTTCTTAAAAATTCTACTGGCTTTACTGCTGTTTTGAGGATATTCTCAGCAATGAGGACGTACATAACATAAGGTAGATAATTCACATGTGTGCTTACATTTTGTTTCAGCACCTGTGTTTTATCATAGTTGCTTCTTTCTATCTGACACATTAACTAATGGATTTTTAAAAGACATAGTATGGCACATTTTTAAAAGGCATAGCGTGGCATATTTTTCGTTAACAGCATATCTCATCCATCTCTAGACACTTTTTGAAGTATTCACATAGCATGACAGCATATATTCTATCTTATTGCAAAAAAATTGCATTAAATATTTGACAGAAAACATATGCCCCTGATTTTTTCGGGGGGGGGGGGGGGGGGGGGGGGGGGGGGGGGGGGGGGGGGGGGGGGGGGGGGGGGGGGGGGGGGGGGGGGGGGGGGTGGGGGGGGGGGGGGGGGGGGGGGGGGGGGTGGGGTTCGGGGGGGGGGGGGGGGGGGGGGGGGGGGGGGGGGAGGGAAGAAAAAAGTTGTAATCTCCATGCATGTCAAGCTGTGGAGTTCTGCTTTTCTAAAGCAACAATGACTTTCTTCTGTTTCATCCCTTTGAGCAATATGTAACAAAAGACAATAGAAAGAAAGGGCAACACACCTTATTTTTTTGCAAACGGTGAGTTGATATCCTACCAATCTTTTTTTTTTTTTTTTTTTTCTGCAAAGTCACAGACAAATAAAATACCAGATTTTAAAAGTAACTGATAACTTTGTCACCTCTAATGAGACTTGTTGTCATGTAAGCCAAAACTGTGGTATATAAATGAAAATATTGTGTATCAATGTTTTAAATAGATTGGCATATATTTAATGTTGATGTAAATGGTGCTTTGATAACTTAAACCATTTTTTCTCAGGGTTTGCAATGGCCATATTCACTAATCTTTCCAATCATTTTGCTGCAATAGGTGACCTTTCTCCCCAGTTTCCCTGAAATTTCAGGTACCAATTTCATGACAGAAGTCTTTTGTTGGTATCAAAGGAAAAATTCTTACAGAAATACAGAGGATAGTTTTTTTTTTTTTCTTTCTTTTTTTCAGGTTGCTTTATAACAAAACACTGTAATGAACATATCTAATACAAAGAAAATAAATAATTTTTAAGAAGTTAATTTTATCATTGAAGCTAGTATAACATTATTGAAGTATGTTCCAATTTCGTTTGCTCACTACAGAAGTATACAATTAAAATTGGACTTTGTTAATGGCAAAATAATAAATTTATGCTTCCAGTCAGATAATTTTAATTTGAATAGTCAATATTAACAACAAAGTTTAACATTTTATTCAGCAGGAGCATTTGCAAAATTATGTCTCCATTTTAATCCTAAATTTTATAAACTTGTTATTTTGTTTGTATTACAATGTGTGATGTATAAATTAAAATACACCCTGCAAACATTCATGTACATGTTTAAACACTTTCAGAGTGTTAATTGAGGTTTAATCATTCAAATGCCTCTGATTTATTTACACTGGGATCTAAGTAAAAATAATTTAATTTGAATTCCGAGGGAGGGGAAAAGTACAAGCAAGCTTCATCTAATCCTCAATTATTGCTCTGTATTCCCAGTTTTTCCTCCTACATCCCTTACTCCCTTATTTAGGTACTTAAAAATCTCTTCACTTCCTCATGTGAAGTGATTTTCTGCACCTGCCACAAGAAGAGTTCCAATAAACAATGGAGAATAAAAAACAAAATGTAACTGATGAAAATGTTCACAGAATAGTGGCATTTGCTTTTCTGTCCTATGATTTTGAGAAACACAGGCTTATTTGACATATTAAAATCACAGCAGTGTTATGTTAACTTCAGGGATGAAACCAAATAGAAAATAAATACTGAGGTAATGTATGTATAAATGAGAGGATGAATTTACTTATCTTCTCCCAGTAGTCCTTTGTGAGAAAAAAAATATTATGTAATGTTAGATATGTTCAAATAAGAGTAGGATGTTATATTTCTCTGAAAGTTACAAGAAGTCCCAATTATTTTCATTCTGAAAGTGACAACATATCAAAAATTCAATTTTTTAATGTAAAAAATCCCTTGAAATATACATTGGTTTGTGCCTATACTTCCATATAGAAATATTACAACATATAAAATATTATATAAAATAAAGTAGAATATGTAATACTCTTATAATATACTAATAGATTCAACTTTAAAATGTTATAAAATAATAGTTAATTGTATAAATTTTATATAATTTTCATACATTAAGAAACATGGTTTTAGTATCTTCATAACAGAAGAAAGCCTAATTGTTTGGGTTTTTTTTTAAAGATAGTTCATGTTTGTCATTTTATTTAAACTACTGAATCCAACGGAAGATACATTTCACTGAAAAATCGCTGTCTACAAGGCAGCATTCCTTATTGAGAATTCTGTTATTAAGAACGAGCATTACATATATGAATTTCAGGTGGAAACTATAGCTAAATAATTACTGTTTTTTTATAATTGTTTTGAGTTTGTTTAGTCTTTTTTGTTACGTTATTATACATGCATGTCTCTCTCTCATCAATTAATAATTGCCATTTTTCCTTGATTCTCACCTGTATTGACCATGGGATACCAAACACTCCCTCAAAGAAAAACAAATTGCTACCATCCTTTAAAACCTTAGTTTGTACTGTGTGTTTTGTCTTATGTTCTGAAAGAGAGGTACTGTTCCTTCAATATCCCTTACTAGGACAGTAAAAGGGTGACTAATCACTTTCTCCAGAGCTACCATTTTTTTCCTGGGGATATTCTTCCTTAACATCATCCCTTTGAAAGTCCTTATTTTCCATTTTAACATAATAAATAGATGTGTCTTGTAAAGTCAGTCTCTCACTTTTAGGATATTTCTGTATAAGTTAATAACTGTGTCTCAAAGCAATCGTTTATTTTCTGCCATCTTCTTCAACAAACTACATTATTTTTTCAAGTCATATATAAAATGTTGAAAAAATTCCTTTAAAGAGTGCTGAAACCAAATCCAAGATCCAGATATAAGGCTGGAACTTAATTTCACATTAAGTAGAAGACACTAAATAATTAATTTTGGCCATTTTTTGTGCATTTTGCTTCTTAAACATTTTGTGTACGGTGGCTTTTATATGTATGTTTATGGGAAGGAGTAGAGGAAGGGACACTATGCTTAAACTATGCAAGTATTATGTAGCTTTCAAAATCAAACAAAATAAAGATAAAGAAACCTTATCAAATAGGAGATACTTTTCTGCTGAAAGATTACTGTATTTTTTGCAGTCTTTTATCCTTCAGAGCAAATAGTCATCAAGTTCTCTGTAATAAAGCACATTTCTCTTTCATTTGAAAAAAAAGCTTTAATGACTTTTATAAGCACAGGCTAAACTAATGTGTCTGTGTCATACGTATTGTATGTGTACAGTTTCTAGCAGGCTTTTGATGGTCTAGAATACACACAAAAAACTATTACAAGCAGGATTCTCCTTCCCTTTGAAAAGTTTCTACCCACATTATCTTTTTCCCTAAGTATACATTATCACTTCCTTGTCTCCAGATTTTCATGGTTTTGAAAAAGCACATGTAGTGATTAACTTCAAGTGCCGAGGGAAATTTTATGTTTTCCACTGAGACGTCTAGAAGAGATTGCTTGGGAATACTGTCTGGAATAAATTACTCCTACATCCTTATTTTGCTGGTCTGTCACCAGATACCTCTTCTCACTTTTGCAGGACTAACTCAAAGGCAGAATCTTTCTTAGGTGGGACGTACAATTCAGACTAACGGGGAAAATCTTAGCAAGGTGAGCTTGGCAAAAATCTGATGTCATCGGCCACTTATGTATCAGTCTTGAATTGGATTTACTGTATTTTAATTTTTCATTGTGTTAACAACATTTCACCATGACTGTCACTCTTTGACACTTCTGCTGTGAGCTCTTCCTTTCATCTATGTCATCTATGCTTTCTATCTTGCTGGAAGATTACTTTCTTTTTTTTTTTTTTTTTTGTACACACACATACACACATAGACACACACACACAGAAGACACAGCCACAGTCAGTCACACTGATGGCCACAGACAAGGCTCTGCCTTCAACAGCACCCACGTACAGGACTCACACCAGACAGCCCCATCCCCTCCTCCCCTTGGACTGGCAGAGGCAGAAGTCACCAATGCAGGTCACCACACACACGGCACTATCCAGGTTCACAAGCACACACACATTCATGGATCCCCCCAGGACCAGCATGGCATCTCTGTCAGCCTGGCACCCCTGCCCATACCATGGGCCCTCCTATCCACCCCACTGGTCCCCACCTTGCCGGCTGGTCCAGCTTGGTACTCTCTACAAACACTCAGCATTCACACAGTTGTCCCAACTGGCTCCAGTCGCTGATGCTGAGACCCCACTGGCTCCAGTCCCGGGGTGCCCACACCCCAGGTCTGACTCCAGGATCTGGCACCCAGTTCCCCAGCAGCTGACACTGAGTCCTTGCAGCACACACACCACATGGGATAGAGAGTGAGATTACACAAAGAGTTAAGAAAGATTTAATAAGGAGATATGAGAAGACAAGACAGACTGTGGCAATCAGGTGCAGGGCTCAGCTAAACAAACATACCAACCAACTCAAATTAACATGCAATCAGCCCTGTTTTATACCCTTTTCTGTCTATTCCTCCTTTGCTCCTCCTTGCTTCCCCTTCCCTGCACTTTGCCTCATCAGTTTGCACACTCCCACCAACCCCCTCCAATATCCTGAACCCTCAGGTTTGCATCATCATCCATTTCAAAGTCCCCGTTTGCCTGCAGTTTCTTGATCACTCATCAACTAGTGTGACTGACCGCGCCTGTTTCTGGTTCCTTTCTTTATCAATGTTAATTGGCCAGGTTTTAGGTCTGTGTGTTTGCCTCCCTCCTTCTCCTTATCTTCCACTCTAGAAGTCTATAAATATTTTCACACTCCACATTTCCTTACCAATTACTGCAGCTGACGAGGTCTTGTCATGACCCCCCTTTTCATTTGTTGGTCAGGTTTGTCTCTGCATGTTCTGGTTTGTGGCTCCTTTGACCAGATACCCTTAGAGAAGCAGACAGTCTCTTTCCACATATCCTTACAGCCTTTATTAAATTGTATGTAAAACACCAGGAGATATTGTTCTGTTGTAGTTTATGCTGTTTCACCGGCTTAATGAATGACAAAAAAATTTCTATATGGCTTTCTCATATATTGTTGGATCCCTAAAGCTTTTCAGTTATTTCCCTGTTGTTCCATGTTTATTGTTCTGAACGTTCTTGTCTCATCAAATATGTCCCTTAAAACGTATACTGTACATGTCACACTTTATTAATAAAATACATATATTTAAAATTTCACATATCACAGTTAATTGAAAAAAACAGATAAACCAGAGATTGTTAGAGGTAATAAAACTGTGACCTTAATGTAGGCTTTGGAAAGGGGTATCCACACATATAAATAGGCATTGCTCCATTGACTTTATTGGTCTGGGCCATAAAATCCAGGTCCTGTCCCCTGCCTGTATAGACTTGCCTTGCTTTACTGTCTTTGAAATGTGATGAGGTGCATTAAAACAATATAGTTATGCCCAAGAGGTGCTCAATTTTCTATGCTTGTATTAGAAAGAAGTAGCTCTTTCTGGAATGGATTGATTGCATCAAATGAAGAGACGATTGTATCAGTGTTTCATTACTTTGGTGGTTTCTTTTTTATCAAAATAAAAGGACCTATGCATTCGCAGTCATTTCAAAAAGAAAGCCCAATCAACATACAGATCTTCTGGGCATTGGATTGCATGATGCAGCCCCTGGGATACTTTATCACTGAAGCAAGATACATGGAAATTTAGCTACTTGCTATTGGTAAGTAATTAGAAATAAAGCAGCTTTGAAGCAATAGCAATGAAACTAAAATGTTCCTTATTTCTCTTAAGCATCTGCTTATTAATGAGGATCAGAAACCATGAGCCTCCTCTATCTTGATAGGCATATAACCAGAAGCACTGAGTTTGTACCCTTGCTGAATTTAAATGCCAATACTTATAGAATTTGTGCTTGTGTGTTATTACTTGACTGAGCAGCTTGCCTTTTTTCCTCCAAAAGACTGTGCTCCTGATTCTGGCTCAGAAGTTCAGAAGCACATGAAAATGAATTCCTAATGTATTTAAGCTGTGCCCAAGGAGGTAATATGGGAATAATCAGTCTATTCTCACTTAATACTATCCTTAAGAAAAAAAATACAAAAAAGTTTTTAAGTTTTGTATTAGTAAAAGATGATAATCCAGTCTTCAAAACAGGTCAAAAAAGGAGCTATAATTTTAGTCAGTGACTTGGGCTGTATAATTAGCTAGCAACATCATTAGCAATCTTAGAGACATCACAGTGTCCTGAATTTACATAGTTCAGCTGCAAATGTAATAATTTGCACTTCCAGATAATTTATTTAAAAGCACTGATGAATTTTCACAAATGGATCATCAAATACGCCCAAACATTCTTTAAGTATTCTTCAAAGGATGACTTTTAGACTTGAAAATACTTAGTATTTGGAAATAAAAGCAAAAAAGTCTCTAATGACCTTGCTTTTGTAACTTCCTTTCCACTTTATCAAACTGTCATACATATTTGATTTTAACAAGTTATTTCTCTTTTAAATTTGCTGTTTTCACTCAATGTATCATAAATCCTTCATCTTATGTAACAGATAACTGCACTAAAAATAAAGAATTTTAATCTTCCCGTATTGGATGAATTAGATCATTTACAAATGAAGTGGAAAACTTTGATGAAGATGATTTCCAGCAACAAATGCAAAGTGCACAAATATAAATCATTAATTATTTTTATTTTCCATGACTATTTGATGAGTCTAAAAAAGATAGCCTCTGATAATTATCAATATTTCCTTTCTATTTTTTGTAGTAGATTTTTTCCCTTTTTTCATTTTCCAAATTGTCATGAAACAGTAGGTCTAAAGAAAATGTAAATCAAAAAGTATAAAAGAATTTGAACTATTAGGTTAAATAATTGAAGTTTGTATGAACAAGACAATTTTTCACAGCCTTATATATATCTCAAGGAAAGCCTGCCACATACCAGCTCTTTGTGCTTTTCTTCATTTATTTTTGTTAATAATTATGACTGAAGACTGACTGAGATCAAATAGCGGTAACATTAATACCCAAAATCAATATGCAAACTGCCAGCACACATGCCAATAAGCACCATTGATCCTGAAGATCCTTCCCCGATCTTTTCTACTCCCACTTTTTTCTGAGGCTTTGAAGAATTTATTACAGTTCAGACTGACTAACATGGAAACCCTTATGAGACCCAAAAGGTGCATCAGCTTTTAATTAGTGAAATTCTTCTATCCTCAGATAAATCTGATGAGGAAAATGAACTGAATCTCTGCAGATTTCATAGTCCCTGAAGGTTTTATTAAGCAGTACTTGAAAGCCTTTCTATCTTTGTAAGTTCCATTATATCAAATTAACCTTGTCACCTTGCCAGTCCTTATTTGTAAACTGCATTTTTTATGTCTTATGTGGGTTTAAATAAGATGAATTTATATCTCAGCTTTTTACCTCCTAACAGTATTCTTGCTATTTTTTTTTTTTTTTTTTTTTTTTGCTAAATCACACAAAAAAATAGGGATCTAAAAAACTATAACTTAAAGTAGCTTAGTCTGCCTATAGGCTGGCAGAAGGAAGAGACAGGCACAAGCAGAGAGTCATTCACCTTGTCATCAGGTTTGAATCTGATAACCAGAGTTAAGTGAGAGGAATCTCGTCCTCACCATCATTTGTTCATGACATTTGCGCATATCATCTGCTCATGGTTGAATAAAAGACAGGGCTGGCCAGCAGGCAGCCCTCAATAGCCCTTGTCAGCTAGGGTGCATACTTTATTATCCTTTTTCCCATGTCTTGACATGGGATGCCTTAGTGCCTCCCTTTCTCTTCTACAACCACCTTCCAAATAAACAGCCCACTCCTAATTACTTTTTCTCCGCTGATAACAAGTTTATAAAATAGAATAGAATAGAATAGAATAGAATAGAATAGAATAGAATAGAATCATTTCAGTTTGAAGGGACCTACAACAATGATCTACTCCAACTGCCTGACAACTTCAGGGCTTACTAAAAGTTAATGTATGTTATTAAGGGCATTGTCCAAATGCCTCTTAGACACTGACAGGCTTGGGACATTAACCACCTCTCTAGGAAGCCTGTTCCAGTGTTTGATCACCTCTTCCATAAAGAAATGCTTCCTAATGTCCAGGCTAAACCTGATGCAGCTTAGAACCATTCTGGCGTGTCCTGTCACTGGATCCCAGATAGAAGAGCTCAGCACCTCCCTCTCCACTTCCCCTCTTAAGGAAGCTGGGGAGCAATTACGTCGCCTCTCAGCCTCCTTCTCTCCAAACTAGACAGAGCCAAAGTCCTGAGCTTCTCCTTGTAGGACATTCCTTCCAGCCCTTTCACCAGCTTTGTTGCTCTCCGCTGGATGCATCGAAGGACCTTAACACCCTTCTTAAATTGTGAGGCCCAGAACTGTACACAATACTCAAGGTGAGGCAGCACCAATACTGAATACAACAGTATAATCACCTCTTGAGTATTTAGTATTTCAATATTTCTGTTACTATTACCTAGGTCATCTCTACTTCTTACGGATTACCAGTGGAGTTACCAAGGCACTACTAGTATTTCCTGCACAAAGTTCTCTCAATAATCCTCTTCAGCTGTCTATGGTGTTTGTTTTTCACATAGTTCCCCTAACACACTCTGTAGTTCAGCCACAAGCATGGTGCTGTCGGTGATTTCATCAACATCTCACATTGTTGACCGTCACATCCTGTAGTCTTCCACATGCCATTCAGTTAGCCTAACCTCATGATACATTATTTCTGGTCTTTTCTATCATACATGTAGAAACATATTCTAGATATATTCAAGTTATTTCATGCAATTTTTAGCCCCTCCAGTCTGCCTGCTTTCCCCAAAACATCTTTTGGCTGCATAGTTCTGAATTCTTCCCGTACACCTTTCAAACACTGGTCTTGAAATATATGTGAGAATATTTCATATAGTATGAAGTATATATTTGTATATATACAGTATATATGAAACTTTTCTTAATTCCTACCTCTTACCACCTGTCTGTTGTGTTTGCCTTTTTGCTTGTTTGTATCTGTCCCACCTGTTTATTTAGGTCCCTCTGTGATCTCTGCTTTCAGTCTTAGTTTTTAGAGCAATTACAAGCTCTTTACATTGTTCCCTTTATCATCTCTTTAGGACCCCATATCTCTAACTCACCTGTCCAGTGACGGTTACAACAGGACTTAAACAAAGAACCAAGGACTTTCCTTGTTTAAAATTAATGCTTTTCCAGCTGACACTAATATGTTTTGGCATTAGGTATTTTAAAATTGTCTTGTTCTGTACTTCTTAATTTTTTAGATTAATGACTAAGCTTCTGGAAGTTTTCACACCATTTTTTCTTACTACTTACATCTATTTGTTTTCATTGCTTGCAAACTATTTGTTTACCTACATGCTTTTATTGTTTCACTGTCTTCTTGACTGCGTATCTTCCCTACCTTTAAAACCTGATGCATTCAACACTGAATCTCTTGAACATCCAGGTTGATTTACACCAATAGACTTGGGATCACTTACTGACTGTAACAAGCAAGTTTCAGGCTTCTGCATAGATCCATCAGAAAATCTATTACACTTTCTAATCTTCTAAAAAATGATACGCATCTAACTATATTGTTTCTGGACTAAAACAGTTATCATGCATCCTACACACAGATTTGAGAACAGAAAACAAAAGAAACCCACTGCCTATCAGATTATTATCTTCTTGTCTGTGATTTACTGTATAAAAAGTAGGTCAGAAGGATACTCCTCTAAAATTGGCTGTTTCTTGCCACTGACTAAAAAAATAACCTATGTTGACAAGGTCAGAGAGAGTTCTGCATTTGGGATATCTACTGTTAGGTGAGATGAACTTCATGCAATCTTTCTCTGTAGCATGCTAAGATTTACAAAAGGGTCTAATTAATCCCTCACATTTTGAAGCAAAACATTACGCATTCCTTACTGTGAACAAAAAAACCACTCTTCCCTGTGAGTAACAATAGGAGTCTAGAAGGACAAAAGTGCACATTTTCCTAGCCCTGAAAAATTTTATCTTTCCATTTTCTACTTCAATATGACAAATAATTTTATAATAAGTGAATCTGAATGATCAGCAGTGAGTGTGTAGTTATAATGAAATGCACCAAAGTTGTTTTCAGATAATTTTTAAATGGTGTAGGGGAAGGAAAGAAATAACTAAATAGCTAGCTAGGTGGAACTTTTTTTAAAATTATTTCTTTTCACATAAAAGAAATCTAAATTGTTTTTAACCAAATGACGATTTTTAGTGTACACAATATTTATGACAGTCATGATTCATATTGGATAATATGAAGTAGATGCAAAATTTTTGCTGATAATTACAGTCTGAGCATTATACATAAGCACTGATGCACAGCCACTGAATAATTGTCAACATTTCTGAGGGCTGTAATGTACATGAAGATTTATTAATGCTTATCAGGGTTCTGACTCACCTTTTCTTCTTTATGCTCTTTATGAATATGTTTATAAGCATTCTCATCCTCTGCTGTGTATAAAAATAGTAGGCAAGAATTAAAGGCTTAAAAATCAATGACCCGTGATAAATACTGTTGAAGAATTTTTTTTTTACTAACAAATGTAAGCAGAATGAAACCTGGCAATTTTTACGAGATGAATTATTACGGAGAGAATCTTGCACTTTTCATTAAAATTTATGATCATACTTGATTCATTTTGATGCATATACATGAAATTAGGGTATGAATTATTTAAAATTTATTGGAAGGGTGTTCCATTTTAGAAGTCAATAATTGGTTCCCAGGTGAATAAACTGTGAGGCCAAGGGCCGAATACCTTGTCCCAATAAGACATCTGAATTATTGTTGAAGAAAATAGAGTTCATTCCTATTAGACCTGTTATTGTGCAAGTAAAATCATTTGCTGTTCCACTAATGAAGGAAAAATTATTGGTAAACTAATAATAGAACTCTCTTCTGTATCTTAACTCAGCACACCATTAATGTAATTTTAATTTTCCATCTCCCTTAGAATTCATAAACTTTTCCATTTTATTCCTGCAACATATTTTTCTTTCCCCTTTCTACTTCTCTGTCATCCTTTGCCTCAAGAAATCTTAGTAACTGGAATCAATAAATATATTTTATTACATCAGATGTTACATGAAATTTACTTATCTTTCAGGCTTATTGTTCACTCATCAAATGCACCTTAATGTATTTAATTCATTTTATTGTTGTAAAAGTAACTTGCACTTGAAATTTATTAAAAAAATAGAAGAAACTCTAATTAACTTACACTGGGTTGTTTTGCCTTCTTATTTGAGGAAAACCAGCAAAAATATATTAAAAATTAATTCAAATTACATTTTCTTACACATAAGTAACACTAAAGAAACTAAAACTTTTAATATAAAGGTAATACACAACCCATAGTTTTCAAAATATTCCGTCCTGTTATCTCCCAGATGCTTTGCTCTCTTCGGTGGGAAAATAATTGTATCCTTAACAAATATGTACATATATAACTAATTAAATAAATATTTCTTATTGCTTATTCAGAATTGCACAGTTTCTATCTGTCTAAACCAGTAACAGTCTGTACATAAAGTGTACTGAATAAGTATTTGTGTTATTTACAAAATTATTTGCACAGAGCAAAATAGAGATGGTCTCAGTTTATGAAGTACACATAAACATGTATACCCAAACACTAAATAATGTAACAGTAGCTATCCTTCATTCTAATCATCTCTACCTTTTCTAGTACACATTCTTTTTCAAAGCAATAGGATATTTCTCTGCATTTTCTGTTCTAAAACATTAGTAAGCAATTATTCTACACATCTGAGATTACCACATTACAGATTTAATTATCTTTAAAGATATAATGAAATCTCCTGAAATCATATAAAAATTAAAATCCCCTATGTTTTCCATCAAGTAGATAAGCAATAACTGGTTTGCATTTTCTTTATTTGACACTTTCAATATGAAAACTTAAGTGAAACTGTCAAGAATTTACGTTGTTTTGATTAGGTAAAAAAAAAAAAAAAAAAAGGAAGCTCGAGGATGAGACTGAAAGTTAAACATTAGCTAATTAGGACTATTTGTTTAATCTCTAATTGTCTTTAATGGGTTTCTTTGTTCTAGCTTCCTCTTCTGTATGGGGTACTGACCAATGTCAGACATGAGATATCATATTAAATGGAATACTGAGCTATTCTCATTGGGGCCATTTTTATCTTCTGTCTACTGTTTCCTGGTAAGCAATTTTCTGAAGATCAATAGTGTGAATTGGCATTCTTTGTACAAACACTAACTTGCATTCTGAGGGTAAAATGTGTTTTACCTTCACAAAGTTAAATTCTAACTTGGTTCTTCTCCAAACCAAGTCAATATCTGAACTCTTAGAGTCATCAGTAATGTAGGACTATGTCCATGAAAGTAGATTGCAAAAAGATGGGAAGCTGAAAATCTTCATTGTCGATCAACTTCCCCCAAAAGAATCATAGAAAACAGGTGTGTATAGCATTATAAAGAAGAAAAACACAAACAAACCAAAATAACTACATACCAACAAAACAATTTTTCATTTTCTTCAACTGCAATTTTTGCATTTGTGAAATAAGGTTCTGAAAATCCCTTTCTGACTTGCTACAGCCCCCGTCTAATTCCGCTTTCCAGTTTGGCATATCTGGAGATTTTTCTGTTTGTCTACCTTTACCAAAGCTTCTGAAATAGTCCTCAGGCAGTAGCTATGTCTAGTTCTTTTACCAGTTTCCTGCATAATGAAAGAAGGTCTCCCTACAACACAAGAATCTTGCAGAAAGATTATGGTCTGCAATCAAACACTCTATGTAAGCACAGAGGTATAATATGCAACACTGGTATTTCCTACTTTGTAACTGCAGCATTAGAGCAGATTATATTATTCTAAACAGTGAAATAATTTTGCTCTGGATCCAAATCTCTACATGATTCTATTTTCACCTTTCACTCTGCTCTTCTTCCCTATCCCTGACCGTTCACTAGAGTATCCTTTGGGCATTCTTTCATTGTTTTTGTTTTTAACACCTTAAATTTAAAATTAGCTTATCTTCTTTCTCTTCTTTAATATCTATCTTCAACATTCATGACTGCTGTACTGCTGCAAGAACTGGAAATATGAATATTACTGTTGTTGCCCAACTATTTCACTAATAAATGGATCATCTTAAAAAGGGATTTTATGCCTTCAAATCTATTTTGTAGTGACATTTCCCTTCGTGAAATGTTTGTGAGAGGGGCACCATTTTATGTGTTTCTTATTCACTGCTGATGTTAAATAAAAAATAGCAAAACATAGAGTTAAAAAGTACAAAGTATTTCCATATATTAGGAGGTTTTTACTTTTTCTGATTTCTTTTTCCTTTTGGTATTATTCAAGCCTTCCCAGTGAAAGGAGCACCACCATATTTTCAGTAAGCGAACCGTATCTATATTTCTATGTTAAAAGTTATAGTAAGAATCAAGTTAAGTTTGACTTCTGACATCTTTAAAAAGAAAACTCATCAAATTAAAGAAAAAGAAGCAAAAATCCCCAATATATTTAAAATTTCCAGTACCTGCTTCCTTTACGTTTGAGGCTTTTCCCATAACAAAGAAACAAGCATGTTATGGTATGATAGTTCATATTCCATTTCTGAGTTCATGAAATGTTAGCCAAACTACATCATAGCACATTTTCTGAAGAAAATGCAAATCATTATATCAAATACTTCTACTGGGAAAAAAAAAAAAAATGTTGCAGTATGTATATATTTTTCCTAGATGGTGTTCTATATGTTATTCTTTTAAGTTAAGTTAATTAGTTTATAGGGCTTTCTAGTACAATTCCAGAATACACCTGAATACATTGATGTTTATCTTACAAAAGCTAGAGTACGTATTTTTGAAAAGGGAGAAAGCTTGCTTTGTCCACTTTATTTATGAAAACTTAACCCAAAAAGATTTTTTAATGATTTGTCTAAATTGTTTTTAAAATCCTGTGGTTAAACTGGAAATAGCTACAATTTTGCAATCCAGGTTTGGTATCCAGCTCTGAATCTAATAGACTTTTTAGCATGCTGTAACTACAATTTTAAACTATGCATGTCTATTGGTTTTTTCCTTTTAACTTTGAAATATTTTTTCTCACATTACATTTTCTGTTGTTTTCTGCTATCAAAGTTTTGTTTAATCTTCATATGGTGCTGTAATTGAAGAGTACCATGTGAGGTAGAATATACTAGCGTACGACAGACCAAAATTCGCTACTACGACTGCTGTATCTTAAGTAATATAAACAGCTGAAAAGTGTTAAATATTACTTCTGTATTTTTAGTTGTGTTAAAAAAATGTCGTCATTTTTATTAAAAAAAAAAAAAAAAGTCATACGAAGAAGACCACTTCCCCCAGTGGGACAGAGGAAGAGGAAAAGCAAAGTTAAAGGAAGAAAACTTGTGGGTTGAGATAACAATTGTTTAGTAAGTGAAGGAGATGTGGAAGAAGAGACAAAGAAAAAAACAAACAAAAGTGATGCAAAGGCAATCATTAATCCTGAGCAAAAGATGGCTAACCTCCCTAAACTCATTTTTTCTCAGTTTTATTGCTGAGCATAACATTACATGGCACAGGATATCTCTTCGGTTAGTTCAGGTCATCTGCGTCGTTGTCTGCTCTCCCAACCTCATGTGTGCCCTCAATCTATTCACTGGAAGGGCAGAGTGAGAAACAGAGAAGGCCTCGATGCTAAGCAAACACTGTTCAGCAACAGCAAAAATATTAATACATTATAAGCATTGTTTTGGCCACAAATCTAAAATACAGTATCATATGAGCTGCTATGAAGAAAATTAACTCAGTTTCGGCCATACCTGGTACAACAGTATGTTATTTATTTAAAACAAACAAAAAACCTCCCCATATTATGCCTTGATTCAATACTTATAACCAAACATCAACAAGACACAAGATGTGGTATTTTTCCACCATTTTAATGAAAGAGAAATCTCAACACCTCCTTCATAAATAACTAAAAGACAAATTTTGCTACATTGTTTAGTATCCAGCAGATTCAGAAGTTCAGCTGTAAAATGATCCAGTAATTTAATATCGGAAATAATTTTAGTGGAACATGAGATCTATCATTCATTTTTGTTTGAAACTTCACTTCAATATATATTAGCATGTAGTGTTATACTGCTTGACTGCCCAGAGCTCCAGTTGATTTGGATAAAAACTAGGAATGCTCATCAGAGTTTTAGCGTAAGTTATACATTTTTTAGGCAACAAGACATAAAAGACAAATTCTCAAGATGATACATTTTCAAGTATTTTGAATCTTTATGATACAATAAAGACATTACATTAAAAAAACCCCAAAACAGTAAATTGATATAACATGCTTTTATAAAGAAAACATAGAATTCAGAAATGTTAGGTTTTCACAATTGAATCTGAGATACGTAGGCAAGATCTATGATGCTATTAAGTTACTTTTCCTCCATAATGTAGTCTCTAACAAAATTATAAAAAACATTTTTAGTGAAAGGAAACTGGTGAATAAATATATGTAGTATGCTTACAGATTGTAAACTGACACTAGGATGCTTTGCAAAAGTAGGCTGATAAAGCAATGAAATGGACTGTCAAATGCAGTCTTACAAATTCTGTTCAGCTAGATGCATAAGCAAAGAGACCTTGGAAAATGTAGTAGTGATGTCTTTTTTTTCCTCCACAAATCAGGTTGTATTTCATAGGATCAATGGGCAATTCAAGTGGGAAGGTACCTCAGAAGGCCTCTAGTCCAACCTCCTACTCAAAGCAAGGGCAGCTCTGAGGTCAGACCACGTTGCTCAGGGCTGTGTCTGGGTGAGTCTTAAAAGCCTCCAAAGACAGAGACAGTGCAATCTCTTTGGGCAACCTGCCCCACTTACCAACTGTCCTCGTGGGGAAAAAGTTTCTCCTTACATCCAGTCTGAAACTGACTTGTTTCAAATTATGCCCACTGCATCTCATCTTCCCCCCATGCTGCATGTTGAAACGCCTGGCTCTGTCTCCTTGCTGACTTTCCCATAGGAGCTGAGGTGCTTCAGTTAGGAGCCCTGCAGACATCTCACTGCCTTGTATTCTGCATAAGATCATGTTCTCAGACTGTCGCATTATCTGTAGTGATTGGTAAATGAATTTAAAATGAAACTGAGGAAATATGATTTGATACAACACAGAAAATGCTGCACATTTTATGCACCAAATTGCTTTGCAAACACATTCCTTACATTCTGCCTTTAGGCAGCTGGAATTGATAATATTCCTATTACTGGATGCTCTAGGCATAAAGAGACAGGAAGTAGACTTATACATACACTGCTCAGAACCACAAAACCTTTAATATGATGCAATCTTCCATAACATAGTTTTCCATAAACAGAAACAAATGTGACAGAAAGTGACTAGATCAGCAATGTTCTACCTTCTAGTTTAGTGGTGATAAGGGGCATGACTTTCTTACCTTAATAGTGTCATGTTTTTCATGAAAATTTAGAGTTTTAGTAGTAAGGAATTCGCAGTAGATGTATGACAAGGACCCTTAATTAAATTTGCAGGTTTCAAACATAATATAAGTGTTTAACACTGTGAGGACTCAGTTATTCACACAGAAAAAGAACTTCTGGTACACTGAGAGCTACAGCAGTCAAAAGGAAACACCCTCCCCCCCAAAAAAAACCCAATAAACAAAACAAACAACCCGCCCTCCTTCACCTCCCACACCCCACCCCCCCAGCCCCCCAAAACACAAAAGTTAGTCCCATTCACTAGGCTACACTCTAAAACTTCGATTTTGAACTTGAGAATCAGAGGTGAAAACTAGACTTCTCCTTCTGACAGTACCTAATGCCCTAGTAGAGGCTTGACTTCCTCACTGTGGTACGGCAAGGAGTCCCTAAAGAAGATTATTACATAAAGAGTGCTTAAGCAAAAACAACTGTGTTTTGCCAGAAAAAGAGTGAAGAGCAAATGGCATTCTTCAATAATTGTCTTTGTAAATATCCTCCCTATTTTCCACTACTTATACCTTTCACTTGTAGCAGAACAGTTAAAAATAGAGGGTCTCTACTGGTGGCTTTACACACTTACATTACTGGTGTCTGGTCTTTTGGTCTGGGATAAAGACGTTGATGGTGGGAAGGAAATATGGCCACTGTGTTTGTTCAGACTGCCAACAAATGTTCAATTAGTGCTTAGCAGGGTGTGAATTAGTGTTTAGTAGGTTGTGAATATCCTGTTATTAAAAATGGGCTGTTACTAGCAGCTGCTGTCACAGAGACCTTAAGAGGTCATGAGGGGTTAATAAGTTTTTGTCATTATACATCCCAAATTGGGTTTGAAACAAATGAGAATCATAATAAAACTTCTCCAACAAGCATGAAGAACAACCTAACCTCCTGTTATTAAAGTTTGCTTGCTGACTTGTTCTGAGAATAACCTTCTACTCAGAGACATTTGAGGTCAACTCCATATCTATTTCTAGCCAGAATGCACAGACGAATGAAGTTTACTTTCTCTTGTCAAAGTCAAAGTGAGTGAGGTCATATTTTCAAGGAGGGATGCAATATTTTCCTTGTCATAACCAGGACACATCAACAAAACCTGAAAATCAGGGATGAGAAGGAAGTAAGTTTGTTGTTTATCCTATCTCCTACTGAGCTGTTTGTTGCAATGGAAAGACACAGAAATATAGAATCATAGAATTGTTAGGGTTGGAAGGTACCTTAAAGATTATCTAGTTCCAACCCCCCTGCCATGGGCAGGGACATCTCCCACTAGATCAGGTTGCTCAGAGACCCATCCAGCCTGGCCTTAAAAACTTCCAGGGATGGGGCTTCCACCACCTCTCTGGGCAACCTGTTCCAGTGTCTCACCACCCTCCTGGTGAAGAACTTCTTCCTAACGTCCAATCGGAATTGACCCATCTCTAGTTTTAATCCATTCCCTCTAGTCCTACCATTACCCGACATCTTAAAAAGTCCCTCCCCAGCTTTCTTGTAGGCCCCCTTAAGATACTGGTAGGCCACTATAAGGTCTCCTGGGAGCCTTCTTTTCTCCAGACTGAACAACCCCAGCTCTCTCAGTCTGTCCTCATAGGAGAGGTGCTCCAGCCCTCTGATCATCCTCGTGACCCTTCTCTGGATATGTTCCAACACATCCATATCTCTCTTGTAGCAGGGGCTCCAGAATTGGACACAGTACTCCAGGTGGGGTCTCACGAGAGTGGAGTAGAGGGGGACAACCACCTCCCTCGACCTGCTGGCCACGCTTTCCCTGATGCAGCCCAGGATACGATTGGCTTTCTGGGCTGCAAGTGGACACTGACTGCTCATGTTGAGCCTCTTGTCTACCAGCACCCCCAAGTCCTTTTCTTCAGGGCTGCTCTCAAGCCAGTCATTGCCCAGCCTATATCGGTGCTTGGGATTGCCCTGACCCAGATGGAGGACCTTGCACTTGGTCTTGTTGAACTTCATGAGGTTGGCATGGGCCCACCTCTCCGGCCTGTCAAGGTCCCTCTGGATGGCATCCCTTCCCTCCAGCATGTCAGCCACCCCACACAGCTTGGTGTCGTCGGCAAACTTGCTGAGGGTGTACTCTATGCCACTGTCCATGTCGCTGACGAAGACGTTAAACAAGACTGGTCCCAGTACTGATCCGTGAGCGACTCCACTTGTCGCTGGCCTCCACTTGGATATGGACCCATTGACAGCCACTTTTTGGGTGTGGCCTTCAAGCCAGTTCTTTATTCACTGAATTGTCAGTCCATCAAACCCATATTTTATCAGCTTGGAGACCAGGATGTCATGGCAGACTACTTTTAAAGATTTGTTTGGTTTGGTTTGGTTTGTAGAGCCAAAATTCAATTAAAATTCCAGATCTATTTCAAATTATTTCAATCGTGAACTTTTTCTATTGAATTCACACCATTTCTATAAAAAAGGTAGGATCTTATTGTAACATTCTTTTATCGTTTTAAAGTAAATTCAAAACTTACCTCTTTTTTGTCACTGATTGTCCAGTTATCATAGGGCTGTTAGGGGTGATTCTAAGGTGGTAAGCAACATGTCATAAGTAATTCTTCTCAGCTGCTGCACAACCCATTACACTTACAATTTCTATGCACTGCGAAGATATTTGACCTATTTTGAAAACTTGTTTCATTTTCCAAAATCAAACAGTGTCATTTCTAAGTTTATGAATCTTCATTGTATTCTCACTTTCTTGTCAAACAGTCACATTCAGTGTACAAGGTTTGGAATAAAGTTTCACACATTTATTCAGCAATATACTTTTTAAGCTTGTAGTATAGTAGCAAAGACAGAAATGCCAGAGGTTTCACAAGGTATTAATAATCCATTTCCTTTAAAAAAGTTAACCTTTTGGCTTGCTGCCTTCTAATATGGCCACTCCAGAGGCACATCACATACTTAAGAAACAATGTTTCTGTTATTGCTTAAATTAATATCAATAATAACCATTACCTTCAGCTGATGTAAGTCTTTATGCTTTGTTATGTCATTTGCAAGGCAAATTAATAGTGAGAATTAGATTTTTTCTTAATACAATCTACTTTGAACAATAGGAAAAAATGAATCATGGTAAGAAAAAAACCCCTCTTTTTATAAAAGAAGAAGCATATAAAGCAGTAATTTTGATGAGCACATAGCTAGAGAGATTCTGGCTTACATTCCATATGCTTTATCAGTAAGATACATGCTTCAGTAGCTAAAAATGCAGTAAATGTGGTTCCATCTCATTTTAATGAAAGATGTTTTGCTGATCATATTTTATTTGATAGAACACAAATACCAGTAAAAACTGAGTGGTTATGTCAATGATCACTTTTAAAATAAAATATATTAAGAAAACACAAGCTCTGCTGTATTTTTTAAATATCACATTACATTTTCAGATTCTTTAAATCTGAAAGCAATGTCTCTCTAAGCAATAGTGCCCTTAGGAATGATATTGAGTAGATTACCATGGATATTCCAGAAGGAAGATTTGCAAAATCCTTGCTATACACAGAAAATTGAGTATGTTCCCTCACAGACAAAAAAAAAAAAAAAAAAAAAAAAAAGTCAAATGTAATTTAAAATATGCACTCTAGGTGATGTTATTTACCATTACTGAGGTACGTCTTTAGCAAAGAACATGGGAGAATTTGGCTATTTTTACAGTTCAGGGAGGAAAATGCTATTGCTTTTAATCCCATTTCTCAGGATCCTAGAGGTAAGAGATAGAAAAGACCTGTTATAATGTCTAGACCAAGATTTTGTAAATGTAGGATTACTATCTTGCATTATGTATGATATGTTTTCCTGTAATTTTGCTAGACCAGCTTTAAATCACACGCAAATGTTTACATTTCTCTCAGTAAGATGTTTCACGGCTTCCCTGGGAGCTTATACTGCTCTGACGAGAAAATAAGCCAGGAGGTAAATAAGCTGCTGACCAACAAGAAAGTCCACTGCAGGTTCAGTTCTGAACTTGAATCCTGGACCCTGACTGTAGGACGCCATGAGGTTGATGTGGTCTGCCCACACTGATAAAAAGTCAAGACTTGACACCCACCAGGAGACACGAGCTTGAAGCTCTTCCAAGACTGTCAATACAGACATAGCAAGATCCCTTCACAGGACACTCCAAGACTCACAGATGTTGAAGGGGTCTGGGCAGTCAGTGTGCCAGAAGGAAAACCTCTGCAAGACCAAACATTCTTTTCTGAGACAGGATCTCTAGTTTTGCTCTAGTACGCCTTCATACCCTTTGGCTTTTACTTCTCGATGCCTTGAATTAGACTTGTGTTTACTAATTTACTTCACATTTAAAGGTGTAAAATACTAATTGTATAATGGTACTGAGTTAATCAGACTGTCAGCTGCTTCCTTTCCAGAATGCGTAGTGGTGATTCTGGGATAATATTAGCAACCGATGAAGCACTTGGTTCTAATTCCTTTTTATCACCTACGTGACAGAACATCACTCACTACAATTTTCTTTATTATTGTTGCCTTTTTATGAGGGCTACAGCCTTTTTACATTTTACGGTTTTACCAAACTGCCTTAAAAGCTGGAGTTTATGATGAAAGAAATCACTGAATAGAAATAAAAATTGTAGCAACTGTGTAACAAAGAATTTCTTAGAAATATGTGGACATGAACCAACTGTGCATAATTTTCTAAGAGATTTTAAATTAAGCATATCTGCAATACTGAATTTTAATTAATAGAGCTGACTATTCTCTTCAAGACTCACACCCACATGTAGTGAGTACTTGAGGAACAGTCTGCCAGAAACTCTGACCCTATCCTCAAAAAAGAAACTGAGTGTTAATGAAATTAAGATTTTTCAGTGACGAATTATACAGGGAAGTGTTGGTTTGTTGTTTTTTTTTTCTCTTTATTCTCCCTTTCAAGGATAAAATATCTCCTCAAAGAGCACAATGCTTCTCTTATTCTGCTCTTTAGGCTGTTTGTGCATTTCACTTTATAACATGCATGGGTAAAATGCGTAAATAGTTCTGGGAGAAAGCACCTAAAAACCTCCACCACATGTGTCCCCACAGGAAGAATAAAACCTATCTTCCTGTGCCTGGCCACCTGAGTCTTGTACATAGGCAACTCAACAGGGGTCTGGATTCCCCTACAGCCAGCTGATTGCGGTGTTCTGTCAAAAAGTCAGTCGTGTGGCTTTGAAACCACCTTGCTAAGAAAGGGTGAATTCCCTGGTTCCCTCATTTGTAAGTGAGCCTTAACTTCATGGCAGTAGCTCGCAAAAGTGAGGAGAGAGGTGTGTGGCATCCTGATATTTCAGGTAGTTGGGAGGTCAGACAAAAGGCCAGGAGACAACTATTTAGGGTGAGCCATGTTTTGCAAATTCCTAGCCAAACTGCGGATCCACTGCTTGAGTTAGCTGATCTCTCATTTAGCACTATGGAAGATTTTATATTCCTCTGAATTTTGATCAGAGACACCATAGTCATGTCTGCATTATGGGTATGGACGGTGTAATCCAGACTTCACCTAAGCCAGTGTGAGTGACTGGCTAAACAGTGTGAAAAAAAATCAAAGTTTGGCCTGTATAATTATGAAAGGACTCTCCTGAGAAATTAAAATTTTATTTAAAATAACAATTATTAACTCAGTTTAGTGAAGACAAGTCTTTTCTGCTTCAGTGGCTGAGACAGTGAACCTGAGCTGTGCTGAGTTGTGTGGATTTATCACCTTAACTGGCAGTACTGTGGAGTTCACTGAGATTTGTTCAAGGCCAGACAGGAAATCTGGGACAGATCATGCTAATAAAGCCAGATCTTAGGGATATCTTTCTTTTTTTGGCAGAAATGAATCCCCATAAGTGCATTATCCTCTGTATGTCAAAATGGTGAGATTTTGTCATCATTTGAGCACACACATTTCGAAGACGTTGAACTGTGAAAGATCTCTCAGTAAATCATAATAAATGGCTCTGTTCAACAGAAAAAAAACAAACAAACAAACAAATCCAAACATGGGCCACTAATATAAATACAAAAAAACTGTATTACAGAGTAGTTTAACATACTGTTTCACACTTCTCAAAGGTGTTCGTTAATTAGTATTCTCAAGGACACTGAATTTTTTCAAGATACAATTAAATAACTTTTGAACAGTGAAATAAGTGACCAGTCCCACACTAACCATACCTGACTGTTTTTGAAATCTGATCCTGCTAACTTTGAAATCAGTAGGCAACATGGCAGAACCTCTGCCATAATGGCAAGGGATGTATTCTACAGCCCCTGAAAGACATTGAGCTGAGAGAATTCTGTTTAATCCATGTTATGGAAAGCTTTGTGCTTGTGACTATAAGGTTTCGAGTCAACTGCTCTTTTTTTTTTTTTTTTTGGCTTTCTGTGAGGACATATAGCATTGTTATACAATAGCTCTCTGTTCCATCTCTTAGCATGGCACTTTACTGGTGAGAGAGACAATAATATTCTGCATAGCTTCATTAAAAAAAGAGTGAGAGGGGCTTAATTTTTTCCCCAGTTGTTCCATTTCCTCATTGGGTTCTGCAGAACTTATTGAAGAAGAGTCCTTACGATGCCAAGAGCAGGTTTGAAATGCTACATGCAGATTATTTTTAGGATTAAGCGACCTCGATAAAATATTGCAATTCATGTATATGCAACGTGAAGTATACTTCAGTGCTATAATCTTGATTTACATTTGTAACAGATGATAATTAGTGTGCCGGGAGGAAAATAAAAGGAGAGATGATGATGTGGTGAAGAACTTGATTAGTGACATCTCTGAAGAGGGTGAGACATGAGAGCCAAGAGACTCATCAGCTTACACTTTTCTCATTTGCCTTGCCTTGCCTTGCCTTCCTTTCTTCCCTTCTTCATTTTACACTTCTTCTTAATTTTCCCTTTTCCTTTCTTTAGTCCATTTTAAAAGTATCTGTCTGTCTCTGAGTCTAGAAACATAACTTCTTCTTCATATCTATAAAACCACATTTTTACTGGGGCCATAGACTAATACATTGTGAAAGTATGGAAACAAAAAATGTCAGAAGTTTAAATCATATTTGCACAGTGGGAGAGGGCTCACACAAGTTTTACTCCTGTGAAGATCTCATGATTTCCACAGCTGACAAGTCTCTCCAGGTCTATACAGTTATTGAAGCCCCTTTGTCTCAGAGAAATATCTTTGGCGAGTCCTGTGGAACCTTATTCATTGAGAAACAAATAAAATATCTTTACATGTCCAAAAGAATACAGAAAACAATGGTAACAACCAGACAAGAACATAAAGGTATTCTGCAGAAAAAAGACATAAGATTTTATGGTGAAGTCAATATTTATATGTTCTTTTTGCTTAAAAGCAAAATAGATCCCTAAATATTGAAGACAAGCCCCAGAGACACAGCTGGAAATATGAAATAAAAAGAATAAGAAAATGGCTGGCTGGGATGATACAGAATAATTTAAAATATATTCACATTGAAAAAATGCAAAAGAGAAAGAAACAGAAAGAGACAACAAATTAGCAAGGAAGAAAATGAAAATTTCCTTATAAAAGGAGAGGAGTTTTGGGAAATGGTGAGGGTCGGTGCTGAGTGAAGGATAATATTTGGGAAATTTCAAAGGGAATGGATGGTAAGAAAAGGAGGAAAAAAAAAAACCACTGAATTTAAGAATTTTATCAAAAGCAGGGAAAGGTTATGTGAATGGAAGTTGGTATTCAAGAAAAATTATCAGGATGTAGAGAGAGAAGAGTGTAATCACAGAGCACGGGGTAATGGCCTCAGACTGAAAGAGGGTAATTTAGATTGGATATAAGGAAGAAATTCTTTACTCTAAGAGTGGTGAGGCACTGGGACAGGTTGCCCAGGGAAGTTGTGGATGCCCCATCCCTGGAAGTGTTCAAGGCCAGGCTGGATGGGGCTTTGAGCAACCTGGTCTAGTGGTAGATGTCACTGCTCATGGCAGGGGGCTTGGAACTAGATGATCTTTAAGGTCCCTTCCAACCCGAACCATTCTGTGGTTCTGTGAATTAAAAAGCAAAAATGAGAATATGAAATTGAAGTTGAAAAAAGTCATGATAGAAGTAGTAAAATAATACATAGTACATCCTTCATTTTGCACAAATTGTTAGATTTTTCAGCTGAATGGATAAAGATGACAGTAAATGTGAAAGTACTCAAAATAATGAAGATTTAAGAGCTCCTCTGTGGATTTCCTGAGCAAAAATAAGATGAGAAAGTGACAGACAGCAAAGTGACTCAGCAACGGATGGTGGGAGGGAATTTGCAGATGCATGACTTCAGTGAGACTTTCAAAAAAGATGTATGAATTTACCTTGGTGTCTGGAATCAAGGCTAACACTTTTAACAAAATAAATGTTGAGAAGGTGGGTATGAGAAAAGAAACTTTTTTGTTACTCCCACTCCGCCCCCCCCCCCCCCCCCCCCCCCCCGCCTCCCCTGCCCCTGAATAACTATATCTGAATTTGATTATATAATGTCAAATTTATAGGTATCTGTTGGCTACCTATGTTTATGCTATGAATGACCCCATGATGCCTGAGAGGCAGAAAACCTTATCTTCTGTCTCTGTCTTGTTGTGGTATGGGTTTACCATTCCCAGGTCTGGGCTGACACTGAGAGACATGGAGAACCTCTGGGATGATGCTTTGACATGGGCTTCTGTGAAGTCACTAGTTCAGCACTACTAGTCCGTAAGTATGATCCAAGTGATCCCTGTTCATTTCAAGTATCTTTCCAATGTTACTTTATGATTCAGTTTATCATTAACCTTCTAACTTCTGTAGGTGTTCAAAGAAAAATCAAGGATTTGGGGGCAAATTATTGTAGCTTTGAGTGATACAGCAGATTTCTGGGTTTCCTGACACAGCAACACTTTTACCTGCCAACACCTGAAAATTCAGGCACCCACAGTATGATCATGAGTAAGAACATATGGCACTTGTCATCTTAGTATTTGACTTGTCACATTAAGATAAGATATTTGATGTGTTGTAGTATTTTCAATCTTTCAGGTATAAAATTATTTGTAATTTAGCACTCACAATTTTAGTGGGCTTCCCTACAGAAAATCACAGCACTGTACATAAGGCATTACACTGAAAATTCTTCAGTTCCGAATCATTAAAGTAATTTCCTGCACCTACAATAGAAAATAATGCCTGTGCCTATTTTCAATGTTTTTAACATGCTTTTGAGCATTAATTTTTATTGGCAGTCAAGACATTGAGCAAACAAAAATGATTAATCTTGCCTATGCTCTTTACTCTGCCACAGTTCTGAAACAGATGATCTTTGAAATTTTCTTCTAAGTGGTAGAATTACTGAAAGAAAATTCTTTTTCTTTTTCTTTTGTTTCATTCAAAGTAATGTTTATTCGAAACCATTTGCTACTGCAGATCCTTCTTCTTATTTTAAATCATTATGTATGGCTCATAAAAAAAGTTATTTTTCTAAACAGATTATTGATTTCTTGCTTGCATGTCCTACACATGAAACACACAGTGCCTTTTTTTCAGATAAACTTTTTCATTAGATTAAAATTTCCAAAGATAAACAGAGACTTATGATACAATATTATTTTCTAAAACAAATCTGGAAAATACAGGAATGAAGTTTTTGAACTAACATTAACAATTACTTAACTACAAATGGTTTCTATGTAAAAATATTTTTCACATTTCATATATACTCTATTCCTCTCCTAAAGACACTGTAAATTAATTTTGCTGGAATTCCCTCAGTAAAAGTAATAAACCCTCACATAGTTACATGGATTCTTAATATGCTATTCATAATTCTTTATGCTTCACTTAAAAGTACGTTATTTGCATGATAGAACAGAAAGAAAGGAAGACAATAAATAAATAAAAAAAAAATCAAAGATAATAATGCAAGTTGTTATATCCCCAGGCACCACTTTTATTTCAGTGTATTCTAAGAGTCCAAAAACATCTATTTCATTTTATTTTTACTGTTATCATTACCAAAATAACCTAAGTGTCTGTGAGGGAAGAAGAGAATACAGTCCACCATGTAAAGGGAGAAAATAAAGGAAACAAAGCCAGTAATGTAAAAAAAAGTTTTAACACGATATAATATATATATAACATAAACCCCCAGTTTATGTCCTTTGGCTTTAAGATGTATCTCTGTAAAATTTTTCACATGTAAGGATTACGAAATATTTATCTATTTGTTTAGTTCTTCTGGTAATCTACATAAGAAAAAATGGTGTTTCTCTCTCCCTTCCTCCTCATTAATCAGAGAACACACCTGCTTATAAAATGATTTACCCAAACATTAAATTATTTAGCACCTCTTTACCTTCTGCCACAGGGAGAAGGAAACACTCCTAAAAGCATAAACCTTGTGGTCATTAGGATATTTCAGTCCTATAATGTACCCCAAAATCTTTAAATTCCATCCACTTTTGTTTTGATGCTTAGTATCTTTTAGAATATAAATGGCTTATTATGTTCTATACCTCAAGATGCACCTACCACATATTATTACAGATGTTCAATTTTTAGTGTGTTTTCAGTTTGTATATGTATTTTATATCTCCTCATCCTTTTCTTCCCTTCCCCTTTCCTTCCCTGCAGCAGCAAAAGTCATGACTATCAGCTCTGCAATCTACTTGTGTACCTCTTCTTAACAGTTTATTATGAACCCTGCTGATTTTGTCCTCATCTTGGTTTGCACAATTGTGTCTAACTTATGTTGAATAAATGTTCCATAGCCTTTGTCAGGTTATCTGACAAAAGGTTAATTACATTAAACAAAGGCCTGGCCAGGGTGAGAGATACAATAACAGGTGGAGGAACCCCAGTGACTTGCCCTGTGAACCGAGGACACCAAGTTGAAAGCTCCTTGGATCATCTAAGGACAATGACCAGACCATGGGAATAAGGTCTCTACCCACTGCCTGCATGAAGGGATAGGGAGATGGAAGCACCCTCCCTTCCACCAGACGGGGGCAGAAGAACTCACCTGGGTCCTGAAGATGTCTGGAGATGGCAACCTCAACCAGCTTTGTCACTGAATAATTCATTTTATTCTGACGTTGTGTCCACTCACTGTCCCTTAAGAAGCCCTCTAAATAACTAGCTATCATCCTGTGTCAGTACTTTTTGCACTGTTATGGTTTCTGTGCTGTTCAACTATTATGCAACCTAAAATATTTCTTGCATCTGCCAAATATTCTCTTTTAATTTTTCATCCTATGTGTAAAAACCTGTATGTAGTGTCATCGTGTCATCACCACCATACGCTCCCTGCCCCCTGCCCCCTCCCCCCCCTCGCCATTTTTTTTGTGAAATCAAACTTTGTATACTGAATACTGGATTTTTTCCTGCTTCAGGTTCATTCACTCATGGAATCCACTTTTGGGATTTTCTTTGCATGCATGGGGAAAAATCCATCAGAGTAATGTCAGCTGCATCCTAGAAAATGTCTATGATGTGGCAGTCTCTGCTACTCAATAAAGAAAAGCCCCCAAACTAATTAATTTTCCATAGATGAAATATCAAGGTCTTGCTCATGTCAGCACTGCTAAGGTTAATGCTCTCTGCAGTAAACTGGATGGGTCTGTGGTACATAGCAGCTGGCTCTAGCTGTTCTTCAGTTTTGTGGTGGTGCTTCTGATACCCTAAGATGCAACTGATATGTAGATTTTATTTCGGTCCAAGGTGTTGTTTTGTTGTTTTTTTTTTCTAAATAGATTTCTGATGGTCTTCGCAATATTTTGTTTTTCCACTCAGGAGAACTGCTTCACTCATCTTGCTCCTGCTATCATCTATTATGTGGGGTTTGGAGCTGAGGATTGCAGCAGAACTAGGATTTGTGTAGGCTACTGGAGGAGCAGGGAGTGCTTCTGAGCTCTTTGGGAACAACCTAACGCTCACACAGGAGTCACCTTAAAAAAATCTCTGATGGAGGTTTATCTGACTCATCTTTCTATACAAGCTCTTACAATACCATGTAGGCTTTTCTTGTAGCCAATGAACAGAATTAAACATTTTTTGGAAGGTAAATACCAAAAATACATAAGACACATTGAATCTAAAAAATGCCCATGTCAGCCATCAACTATGAAGAGGCTTGACTGCCTAATATGCAGACTTCTGCATTATAGAAGTCCAAGATTAAGTGAGATATAACTTCCCTCAGTGCCTGAATATAAACTGATTGGGATTGTGCAGCTTGAGCTTCTCCATGGCATAACTGCTTCCAATTTGTTTATGCCAAAACCTGTTAAAATACAATTCTCCACTTCCATAATCCATTTTTTGTTTGGTATAGAATATGATGAGTGCACAACTAATATCCTGTTAAAGGTGCTGAGGAATCTCCAAAGGCTCGTGTCTAAGAGCTGTCCACCCCCTTAAAATGCGCTAATATAAAACAGCCATATTTTATGTCACAGAGACAAGTAATCTTCAAACAATATATTGCAAGTAGTTCAACATCCTGTTGTTGTCCAAAGCAATTCATATGCTGTTGTATTGATCCACACAAACAAGTGATTGCAAGTCTTTATAAATTTTATGTTCTTTCCTTGGTGCAATACTGTCACATAAGAAATATTACGGCTACTGTTCATGGCAGTCTAGAGAGTAGTTCAGCTTGTGTGATCAACAGGTAATCAGTCATAAATCCCATGAAAGACAACTGGCAAACATCTGGAAATGGCAGAATACTTGGTTAGACCCCAAGTTAGGACTGATCTTCACAGATGTTAAGTAAAGACATCGTCATTTTTCAGTTGAACAGGCTTACGTATTCCTTCCCAGTTTTTTAACATTTTTCACTTTTGGAGTCCTCCTCAGCTTCACAGTACAATATAACCCCTCTTTTACTGAACTATTGCTATAACATTTCAGTTACAGGAGATACTAAAATGTCCTGTTAATTACTATGTAGCTATTTAAATAAAAAATGAATTAATTGCACTGTAAATTTTAGAAAAAATATTAACATTAAAACATTCCCTGGTTTTCAGGCACTTCAAATGAAACTTAACTTTTAATCATATGAACTAAGTATCAAATTCTCTCTCCATTACCTTTGACTTAGATCAGAGTTGCATTTTATGCCTAAATGGTTTAAGAGTACCCAATGGCTGAGTGCACGCTGTACGCTGTATGCATATATAGAACAGCCTACAGCTTAAAAGAACCTGAGCTTTACAGGGAAATATAATGCAAGAAGCTTAAAAATAAGAATAATGGTATATTATTAGGGCTCAATTAAGTGAATATTATTTACTTTAAGCTATGCCCATGGCATAGTATTGTGCATGGACCAGTTTCTTTCCACCTTCTAATGTTAGTTATTGCCAAGGTTTTAACTGTGACTAATTCTGTGTTCTGAAGTTCTGTGAAAATACCTTCCCCCAATATTTTGCACTTTTGTTCCTCCTACTTCTGTCAAGATCTTCTACCTTTTTTCCCTACACTTTTGCTTCATTTTTTTTCTTTTAACAAGAATATTTAATAAAACCAGTAAATACTTTTCATCAACAGGGTGTCATAGTAACATGAACAGTAAGGTTCCTTGTCTGAAGTGATACACAGCCTGAAAATCTTTCTAGGAATTGAATAAATAAACAAACATAAATTAGGCAATAAATAGATATGGAATAAAACAAGGATGTTATTGATTTTGAAAAATAATTCTTAAATTGTTATTGAATATATATTAGATCTTATTTTTCTTTATGTCGATATTAATACAACCTCAATAAAAATTGAATTAGATGATGCAGAGTAAGATTACGTATCCAATTTATTATTGCTGGAAATGCTAAAAATTTCTAATGAATTAAGTAATTAGTTGCAATTTTTTTCCATTGAACATTTCAATGATGCTTGTCAAATGAGGCTATTCACGCAATAACTATTAAGTATGAAACCCAGAAGCTAGCATGCACTAAAGCATAAGAGAGGCTGAATCATTAAAACTAGATCTTCCCTCCCTCCCAAAGAAAATCCTTTGAAGACTCCTTGTAAAAAGCCTTAGAATCTGACCCTTGAAAAACTATTTACTGCTTAGATATCAAATGAATTATGCGAAGCAGAAATGACTGGCCAGCAAGTTTTATTAAATGTCCCTTCCCTTCCCTTCCCTTCCCTTCCCTTCCCTTCCCTTCCCTTCCCTTCCCTTCCCTTCCTTCCCTTCCCTTCCCTTCCCTTCCCTTCCCTTCCCTTCCCTTCCCTTCCCTTCCCTTCCCTTCCCTTCCCTTCCCTTCCCTTCCCTTCCCTTCCCTTCCCTTCCCTTCCCTTCCCTTCCCTTCCCTTCCCTTCCCTTTTCCCTTCCCTTTTCTCTTACTTTTTCCATTCCCCTTCCCCTTCCCCTTCCTGTTCCCCTTCCCCTTCCCCTTTTCCTTCCCCTTCACCTTTTCCTTCCTGTTCCCATTCCCCTTTCTTTTCAATAAGTGCTTTGGAAACAACACTAATAGATTTGTAGATGACTTTCATTCATATTTTGAAAGTCATTAGATCATTTTTTTAAATTAGTCCTAATTTACATTTTAATTTGACAGTCATCATGATTAAAAACAGAATACAGGAATTGCACCTGTGTTCCTAGTTCTAGTGGCTTTTAATATTATTTCACATTGAACATTCATTACGGTAATCTTGCAAAATGTGCAGAGTAAACTGATGCTTCATACAGAATGGAGTATAGTGTGTCCAAAACGTAAAATTTAATTTTAAATTTGAAAATTTTCTCAGCAGTTTTGGACAGTTTGACATAAATACTGTTTGCTTTTATTTTTATCACTTATGTTAAGTCATATCCTTCCACCATGATGGACTGCAGGGGGGAGCATAACTTAAAACGTGATTGAACAATTTCCAGAATATATGTGCTTTTTCACCCTCCTCCTTTTAGTAGTTACAAACTTTCTTATTTAATCCTCAGGTGTCCCAATCCACATGAATTACTCTGTATGTTTTAATCTCACTTTATTGATAAGAGTAGTCATTTCATCATAGTAGTCATCCCCTCTCCAGATTCTCCTTACCCACAATAACCCACTGGTGATAGCTAAGTTGTTCTCACTATACTGTTCATAGTTCATCTCTTCGTTTCACAGTTTCTATTCTTCAGGAAAAGAAAAGCAATTGGAGCAACTGAGCTTCAATTACTCTTCATTTTGCTTCAAATCTCCTGCAGCTTTGCCTTTCCTTCTCTTAAAATTTGTAAGCAGAAGTCTATTTGTGCATTCATTTTCTCCATTACTTCCAAATAGTATTGTGTGCCTTCTAGCCATAAACAGAAAAAAATATTTTTTTTTTAAATGTTCTAAAACTTTCTCAGTCTTTAAAGAAAAGCTTTTATCTTCAGAGTTATCTATGTTAATGATTGAAATCTATTATTAGCTGAATCATTAATTAAAATAATAATAATATGGGGGAAACAATTGCAACTAATCAGAAAAAAACTTCTGTTTCATTGATTTCCTGCTAATGATGAATGCTTAATATCTGAAAGCATGTTAATTATGTCTCTGACTAACAAGAATGATTTCTCATTACAGCATTTTTGTATGTTCATATATTTCACAAGAAGCTATACTGTAGTGTTTGTGTAGATAAGATAAAAATTCCACAGTAACATTGCCCTGTTGAAAATGGCGATTGCAGAGATTTTGAAAGTAATTTCCTGTTCATTCCAAAAAAAGGATAAGATGACTCAAAAAGAGTAAAACCATATTAAAGTGCTCACATTGTTAAATGGAGTGGTTAATAACAGCAAAAAAACCTTTTTCCAGATGATTTCAGATGACAAGCTCAGTGAGCACAAGTGGAAATGAAAGAAAAACAATACCAAGTAGATGTTAAAAAGTACCTTTTCACCTGTAGAATAGCAAATGCATAGAACCATCTAGCAGACAAGGATGCTGATTTAGAAATATGAGGATCAGTCAAGCAACAATTAGAATACATTCAAGGAGGAAAAAAGTTTAGAAAGTTGCTTTTATAAAGGCCCACAGCTTTCCTGTACCCCCTCATTTCTGGTTTTGGTGCATTTCACTGTTTTCAACCCTGCCAACGTTTGTGATTTAAACAGGCAAACTCATTGATGGTTTGATTTTGTTCAAAAGATAATAAATAAAATAAATAAATAAGTTTAAAAAAGTATATCCACAAGAAAAAATTGCAATGGAATGAGTGTTCTTATGCAGAAGCCAGGCACACATCTTTATGGAATTGATGAGTATGAAAAATGCTCTACTGTGATATTTATGCCTGACAAAAAGGTAAGAATATTTTTAATCTAGAATTTCCTGATGAGAATATGATACCTACGATGGATTTAATAACCATATATAGAGGTCTTAAAAGTCTGAATAATATTATTTTGTTTGTTATATACTATCTCTGGTATATATGTGTATAACTCCTAATAGCTTTAATAAAAACAAAACAAAACAAAACGATTTGGTAACTAGATTTAGATGCATTAGTGTTGAACACTTTCCTTAGGCTTTCATATTATGTAGTCACAAACAGCTTATACTTCAGGTGAAACGTGGCAGTTGGATTGGCAGGCAAAGCTGCTTGAACTCCATTCAATTTTCAAATTACAGTCCGTATTTTCCCATTCTTTTTATTCTTTTTTTTTTTTTTTCCTTTTTCTTCCTCTCCCCATTTTATTCTATTAATACCTTTCCCAAATTAATAGAACAGTGGTGAAATTTCCCTAAAAATGTAACTGGGGATTTCAGTTGGAACAACATGGAATATGAAACTCGGAAGATATAACAGAAAGGGGTAGTCATTGAGATGTCCTTTTTAGTTTTAGAGGTGGCTTTGACCAATACTTGCATTAGAGACCACCTAACTCAATTTCCTATACTTAGCAAATTTGCTCTGGAAAAAATGTAAACAACTAAATATGTCTGTGTTCAGACCTAAGTTAACTGTGCAGTGAAAAGTGCACAGGTGCTACAGACTATTAAAGATATTTGGAGTTAATCAGCTGTGTAAACAGGGGAAACTAATGCTGTTTTAAACACCTAAGCATATTGCATCCCTAAAATTTTCTTTATTTAATTATTTGATTTGCATTGAAAATGTGATCAGTTTGCCTCTAATAAAAGTAGAAAAAACCCATAAGGCGATGTAACTGCATTAATTACAGACAACATGAAGGATATTCTTATCAGCTACTAGGTTTTAAAAAGAAATATTTGTGCCATGGAGTTGAAGAATATTGTCATTACAAATTTATCTTTTTGCAAAATGCTTAGTTCCTGTAAATAAATCTAGCTATTTTTCTATAGAGAATTATTTAATACTGACAGCAGTTTAAATATATGTGTATTTGTGTTAAGTAAGGAATATTACATATATTTGCTCGTTAAGGAAGATAAAGTTTTCCCAGTATCAAGATGAAAAGAAGGAAGCTGCTGGCCCAGGTAAGAAATCCTTCTGATCAGCTTCTTCATTTGTTTATTTATTCATGTTTTTGTGCAGTGTTAATTTCTGGATACACCATCAGTCTTGCGTGTTTTGCCAACAAGCTGGCAGGTCTGACCCAGGGTGTGAGTCCATTCTTCCTTTCCTGCTATATCAGAGAGCTTTGCCAGAGAAAATATTTCTTCTCCCATTCTCTCCGTAAGGATGTATGGGTGGTCCTCCTTAGACAACCATGACCAAGCAAAGAGAAGTGCTAATTCTAACTGACCATGTGGGAAACAAAAGACATGTTGCCCTGACAAAAGATGAAAGAGCTTATGGCCAGTAAAAGCTTTCTAATGAGGATGGTGCTAACCTTGTCAGTAGAGAAGCTGCAGAAATATTTCTGCATAGCAACAAGGATGATATTCTACTATTTCTGGGAGGGTACAGAGCTGGCTAGGATACTGGGCTGAGGGGTCATGCTGGTGCCTCATCCAGCATCCAGTCACAGTCTCACGCTTTTACTAATTCACAGTGACTCTTTGCAACTCAACCATGTAACTCTACATTCACTGAAAAGATTCAAATGTGTTCTGGCAGGATCACATAGATTCAAAAGCACTGTTTGTTGCACAGCAGCCTGAAGAGATACTCTTAGTTATTCCTATTTCTGTCTGACTTTTTTACCAAATATTTTGCTTCTTTTTAGAATTTGCATTTTGCATTCAGACAAGCAAGAATAGGAAATGGGAAGTGAATGATTTTGTATAATGATGTTTTAAACTGCACTATACTTATTTCTTATTTTCCTTTTTTTTTTTTTTTTTGGGTCACATTAATTTCTTCTAACACTCATATATATATGGATGGAACTATATTTTCTTTCTTGTTTGTTTTTTTGTTTTTTTTTTTTTTTTTTTTTCTTAGCCATTTAAAAATGTTTATGGAGTAGGATACACTATAATTCCGATTCTGGAGAGACCTAAATCCTTCTTTCCCTCTTTGGTGTAAGTACTTCAGACTATAGAATCATAGAATCATAGAATGGTTACAGTTGGAAGGGACCTTGAAGATCATCTAGTTCCAACCCCACTGCCATGGCTTGGGACACCTTGCACTAGACCAGGTTGCTCAACACCCCATCCAACCTGGCCTTGAACACTTGCAGGGATGGGGCAACACTTAGAGGGTTGGGACAATACACATAGACTATACAAATAGGCAAAGCTAAACATGAATGTATGTGGGGTTTTGTTTTTGTTTTTTTTTTCTATTTTTTTCTCTGGATCAGGCCTCATAACTGTTTAGATCGATGGTAATCTAATCATGTTCAGAGGGAGATTATTTTCAGATTTTCTTTCTGGATATGGACCATCTGGATATGAACAGCTACTGACAAAACTATAAATGTGAAGAAAATACAACAAATCAGATCTTCCTAGGAAAACATATTTAAGGTTATTTATTTTTACTCATCTCCAGGCAATAAGATAATACCATTTCATTGAAAAAATGACAAAGAGTGAAACATTTAACATTTTAATATAACATTACTGTGGAGTTTATGTGTCATTGACAAATCAATACAAAGTATAAAGAAAAAAGAACAGGGGAAAGAAGTATGTCTTAAAATATATGTTTAAAAAAAAAGACCTGAAAAAGTAAGATCCAGTGTATTAAAGTAAATAATTTTAAGGTTTCTATACAGTTCTTAGCCACTGGAGGGAAGAAGAAAAATGTTATATATAATGACCTTAGCGTTTTATCACAGTTTTAGCAAAAAACCATTAGAAATATCTGCTATATGCTTTGCTTACATGTTGCATAAGAAAGTAAAAATGCCTTTTACCAAATGAGACTAAAAGACCTAGGTCCATGTTCCATTTCTGACACAGATATACAGCAACACCTGAGGAGGAGTGTAAGATCAAGGGAGGCTTCTAATGATTGCCATACCTGCAAAGTCTGCTAGCCTTAGGACACCTTCCTGTGGCTCAGAAACAGCAGAAGCCAAATGTTGTATTTTTTATCTGTGATTCATTCAATAACCTTTTGAACCCATGCAAAATTTTTGTATCCAAAACATCTTAAAGAAAGCTGTTCCTGTTCCCAGCAGATATCTGAGCACCACTAGGTAAGGAAATGCCTCCTTTTATTTATTCTAACCCAGCACCTCAAGTCTTATTCATATTGCTCTACTGCAAGCAATAAACAAACCTTCTTCAACGAGCCTCTCCAGACCACTCACAATTTAAAAACTTTGATCACATTTCCAGTCATTTGTGTCTTTTCCAGGTTGAAAAGACCTAATTTATTAATTGGCCTTTGAATGGAAATAATTCTGTATCCTTCTTGCCCCTATCAGTGACTTTTTCTGCCTTCTCTGTCTGTTAAATCCTATTTGAGGACAGAGGAACAATAACTGAATACTGTATTTAACTTGTAGGTACATTGTGGACTTGGAGTGAAATAGTGCACTTTTCTTCATTTCTGTTTGCTCCTTTCCTATTAATTTCTTGTGGTTTTTTTTTTTAGCTATTTTTGAACAACAGTTTAGATTGATTTCATAGCATTTGTTATTAACTTCTTATAAGCAATACTATGATTCCTTTTCTTTTTCAAAAAAAAAAAAAAGTTCTTTAGATGTTCAGGATAAATGACACAAAAACAGACTTTGACCTTCTGGTAGATGCTATTAGAGAATTAATTCCAATGAACAGCCCTGATATTTTGAAGTTCAAAAAACTGCTGCTTAGAATAGAAAATTAAAGAAAATTAATGAATATGTAAAGTTATGAACATGAATATTAATACTATCTATATAAGTTTGGACCAGTTTAAAGATAACCACTTGGAAGTTTAACAACTTTAAAATGAAGGACAATTATTCTTCAGCTTAATTGATGGTGTGATCTAAGAAGTTTTTAGGCTTAGTTGTTACTATAAACTGCAGTTAAAAATTACACTTCTTAAACTGGGACTGTAGATACAAACAATAAAAAAAAAAAAAAAAGTACCTTGTAATTGTGATAGTCAGAGTTCCAGTTACTTCTGCAAAGACATTCAGGTACTATCAATGCCAGCTTCTATATTTTATTTTTTTTTTTAATAAATATTGTTTACCATCAAGAGAACAAATATCTGGTGCCCAGACAGACTAGATAGATGAATACTAAGGAAAATTAAGCAATCTGCTCTCCAGTTTCCTAAGACTCTATAGGTATATATTTGTTTGAGAGACTATACGGAAAAAAAGCTCTCATCAGTAGATTTTACCATTCCCACTACCATAAAGCAGAAAGAGCAAGTGTATCTAAAAGGATGTTGCAATAAGCACTTCCCTGAGCTTAATCCTAAATTGCCATAAAGCTATTGGTAGGCTGCAGAGTGGATTCTCTGCTATGTTGGCCTAGTAATTAGGAATGCAGGCAACAAAAGGGGTGCAGATAGGGATCTCTATTACTTATGCTAAAACATAAGCTAGAATAATAAATAAATTCCTCTCCAAAAAGGGGCATTCCAGGGGCTTGTGATCCTACATTGAAGGTGTTACACTGAAACATCAGTGCCCTTAAGACAGTACAACCTTGTGGAGAAGAAGGTCGGATGAACTACTTCATCACGAAATCTGTCACCTGCCTTGACAGGTGATCATGAAATCTGCCACCTGCCTTGATATTATGACATCAGAAAGCTAATAATGTAAAACGTGTCATGAACATGCTTAAGAGATAACGCTTATTTTGTTTCTTTTTTTTTTTTCCTTTGGTATTGGTAGATCCACAGGGTCTGGGGCTTGTGCTAAATGTTCTGCCTGGAGTGCAATTATGTAAAAGGGAGGTTGAATATCATGGATGATAGCCCAAATGTCTCTAGGAAACTCAGGCTCTGACAAAGTTATCTGTATTTCTGCTAGCTAACAAGAGAGAAAACCAACTGGAGAGAAATGAGAGAGGAAGCTGCACTGGGACTAGAGGTGTTTCTGTAGGATTATTGTTTTGAAAAGGAGGCCATCAGATCTCAAAGTGCCTGTGTGCCACAGACAGAAGAGGTCCAGATCCCAAAGCATGTGTTACCAACCCTTCCTGCTGAGACTACTTTAAAAATCAGTAGTACTCAGTGAGTGATGAGGGAAGGATTCAGCAGATGTAAACTGCATGAAGAAATGAAATCTCTGAGATACACACGGACGCAAGATAAGTAATACTAGAAATGTAAGCAGTGGGGAAACTAGACCAGGGTTCTAGTTTATATTTATTTGTTTGTGGTATTTTCACTTACACAGCAAAAAGCCTGACCTGTTGTTTCAACTTCGTAGCAAGTTGTCTGCCCTTAACCACTGAATAATAAATCTTTTCTATACTATTGAGACAGTTCTATACTATGGGGGCAAAGTGAAACTAAAAAATGTTGAATCCATAGTGAATCTGGAAATTGTTACTCCAGAAGAGGTATTAAATCTCATTAAAGAAGGACATGCATGTACATTGAAGAAAAATGTGCCTAGGGTGCTGGGGATTGATTCTTGCAAATTGCTAGTGGAGCTGCTTATTTTCTGATGATAAATTTTAGAAAGATGATTAGAAGCTCCTGTGGCTCTAAGCAAGCTTTAAAATGTCAGATATACTTAAGCAGAAATTCCAGAAAACGAACGACTCGTATATATCCTTCAGTAATTTCTAGAGATGGAAAAAGCAGAGTGGAGAAATACTTGACATTAAAAGGCTGTAGTGGGGTTAAAGTGCCCTCATCCTCTGTTGAATCTGTGCTTGAGATTTAATCATGAAGTTTTTGTTAATATAAAATTTTATTACAGTTGTAATAGGATTCAGTCTTATAAATCATGGTGGATAGTTGCTCCATGCTTGAAGTCCTGAATTCCAGTCGACGTGTACAATCTGTAATGATAAAGAAATCATACATGTTTTCTGAATTTTTGGTGCAACAATTAGAACTGAATAACAGCATAGATGATTGAGAGAGGATTTTTTGCAAAATATCTCTTTATTACATCTGAAAGCCAGATAGATTTAGATGTATAAGGCCATTTTTTGATGGCAGAACACAGCGGTATTTTAGAGACCTTCAAGATATTTTACAGTAAGCTGACAGTGTCTGCTTTGTACAGTGTAGCCTTGGGGAAGTCTCAAAGTAGTAGTTGCATTAGAAGGTAATTCAGTCTTTTTACTTCTACTCCCATGCCAATGTGCACAGTCCAAAATCAATCCATTGTGCCTTACCTTGGGAACTGTGCTTCTACACAGGACAGATAATATTTGGCAGGATGTTCTGCAATTAATTATATGTCAAAAATGCATAGGACAAAAGGAAATTTGCTGATGGCTCCTGAAGACTGAAGGCTTTCCTTTCAGTTATGATCTTATGACAAACGTCATATGTCTGTGCTGAAGAAGAAAGACTACATATGCAGATATGTCAGTGGAAAAATAAAAAACACAGCACAGCTATTTTCAACAGTTTTTTCACTATAAGAATTAGAAGACATTGTTTTGCTGATGACAGTTATGAAGTATGTGACAAACACCTGTGATCTCACTCATGTTTTATTTTTCAGGCAAAGTATACAACTGAGAGTCAGAGCTAAAGCTTTGTTAAACATCACTGCCAAAAAAAAAAAAAATAAAATCTGCTAGCACTTAAACTTTTTATCTCAGTGCATCTACAGCCATACTTACCTCATAAAACTTCCTACTTACTCTAATCCAAAAACACGGCAGGAACCTTATGCCCTGGCTTCTTTCCCAGTTGCTTAGGGAAAGTAGTTTCTGCAAGGAACAGAGTACTGCACTGAGATCTGTTAAAGAAAAGATTTGGACAGGTTCATCCAAAACTCTTCCAGGTCGAACGCTGTCTTCCTTCCCTCAGCTAGAGTTGCAGCTTTGCTGGTGTGTCAAGGATCTGCATGCTACAGTCTGCGTTACAGGCAGCTCTTCCCTTGGGGCTAGGGGAGCCTGTGCCCACAAGAATGTTATAAAACCAGTGAAATTTTCCCAGGTCTTATTTCCCTCTTGCACTAAGCATGGACTGCACATGCAGTCCATGAGGACTATCACCAAACTCTGTACACCACCACACTGGAAAAGGAAGTGTACTTAATTAGACTGTCTTCCTATTGAGATCCTCACCTGTGGAAAAGTATCAGTCACCACTGTTGCCCATACGCATTTAGGAGAACTTTATAGGGAACCACTAGCTCACCACTTCTTGATAAAAAGTGATAGTTCCTAATACTGTCTACAAGCTACTCTTGATTCAGATTGAACTTGGATCTCTAAAATTAAACCTATGTGAACAAGAGACTTCAGATTTTGTTTCTGCAGAAAAAAAAAAAATGTAAATCCTTTTGTTGCAAACAGTAATTCACTGATCTCAGCAAGTGTCATTCAAGACATATTTTAAGCCTAATCTAAGATGGATTCTGAAAAAATCCTTTTTGGATTCTCAATAGATATACTACAATCATCATAGAATAGTTCAGGTTGGAACGGACTTCAAAAAATTTTCTGGTCCAAACTTTCACAGGAAAGGGAGCCTAGATGAGATTATCTAGCACTCTGTTCAGTCAGATCTTGAAAACCTCCAGTGATGGGGACCCTACCACATCCCTGGGGATGTTGTTCCAATGAATGGTTGTTCTCACTGTAAAAAAATTTTCCTTCTTGTATCAAGATGAAACCTCTCACAGTGTAACTTGTACCCACTGTGCCTTTTCTTCTCCATGTGGCTCCTTGTGAAGAGAGAGCCTCCATCCTCTTTGTAGATGCCGTTTAAGTACTGGAATAATGTGGTGAGTTTGCCCCTGAGCCTTCTCTTCTCCAGGGAGAAAAGATTTACTTCCTTCAGGCTTTCTTTATAGGATGGGTTCTCCAGCACTTTGATCATCTTTGTGGCCCTCCTTTGGACCCTTTGCAGTCTGTCCATGTCTTTCTCTAATTGTGGGGACCTGAACTGGATGCAGTACTCCCGGTGTGGCCTGACAAGTGCTGAGTAGAGTGGAATGATCATGTCTCTATCTCTGCTAGTAATGCTCCTGCAGATGCAGTCCAGAATCTGATTTTCCTTTGTTGCTGCTGTGATGCACTGCTGATGAGGACCCTCAGGTCCCTTTCAAGAAGGCTCATCCCCAGATACACAGACGATGGGTTACAACAGCCTGAGGGATAGATGGATGAAGCTGGACTAACATGTCTTAAACACATTTGGGTACCTTAAAATTTATGATTGCAGGTCTTGGAACAACTGCACTAAGTGTGGTCCCACAGAAGAATATTCATCTGCAAACTAGCAAAATTAAAATTCTTAGGCAAAATTCTCCAAAAATCTTAATTTTAAGATGTTCTCAATTATTTAAAAAAAAAATTGATTCAAACTCAAAACAAGGTAGTACTATTCAAAAGTCCTAGAAATGCTGGTTTTGAAAAGCATTTGAAAAGACTCTGCTTAAATAATTCAGAATAACTGTCCAGGGTCTAATGGTCAATTAGACCAAGCACAATTTTCAGTAGGTGCACGTTATCGGTAAAATAGCTAAAGGTGGCATATCCAAGTGCCAGAGATGTGCTTCATTTCAACAAAGTTAGATCACAGTCCTCAGAATAGACAAATAATTTCACTGAACATCCCTTTGTATTTATGGCTTGAGAGTTTTCATCAAAGTGAGTAATGCTCCAAGATATGTGATGTTCATCTCTTCTTGCCTCTAGTTCCCTTTGGAGGAACTAATATCTGGAAGAACTGATTACTGAAATCCTGGCTGTTATTAAGAAAATAGCAGCATGAGTGATTGCTTTCTGATCATGTGAGCAAAAAGAGGACTATGGTGACTTATAACTGATATATATTCTAAAAATATTTGATGCCTCTACAGTTCAGACAGTTTTCATCAAAATCAGAAAATAAAAATGTTAAACTTCTTAAAGCTCCTGATTCATACTTCAGTTTGGCTAAATTGCAAAGTTATCTTCTTTGCATTTTCTCATCCTTGGCATAAGGTACTGTAACCAGCAGAGAATAACCCTATCTCAGGTGTCTTGTCATATCTGGCAAATTCATTTTATCTTTGGAGTAAATCTGTCCCTGTCATGAATATTGTTCTCTATAAGACTTCCAAAAATGTGCAGACTCTTTTGTAGACATTTCCCTTGTGTATAAGAAAATAAATGCACGTGTATGTACATACATCTACAAACGTGTTTTATGTATAAAATCAAGCACAAAGCAGCAGTCATTTCTCAGAAGTGTTGTGAGTAATGAGGTAAATCCTTCAGTTTAATATATTTGTCATACTGCAAGGAAGTATATTTTGGAGATTATTTAACCATCATCCCCAATATCTGTCAAATAGTTTACTGAACAAACAGAATGATCAATTTAAGATGTTAAAAAATAAAGTGAATAGAAATAGTCATTTATTTCAACATGCCAGTCTAACCTAGAGTCCTACTCTTCTTCAATCTTTTCTGATTTCATAGGTTAAAAGCTGTTAGTGTTTTGAGAAAATTTGGAATTTTTATTGGTTACATTGTTAGCTGTTTAGACTTTGGAGTATCTCATGAAAATATCATTTACCGTTCCTTGCAATCAATTTGTTTTCTACTGTTAATCTGTAGAAATTAAGGGGGGAGGGGCGTAATTTTTTCTTTTAAAGACTTTTTTTTAGCTAATGTGTCATATACTCCTAGATAGGAGGGTTCACGTGGTATTACTAAACCAAAGAAGGAACTCAGAGTACACTTAAGTGGTGGATCACGGATTTTCCATAATCAGAATTAAGAATTAACTCATTCCCTGTTTCCAGACAAATCCAACTCATTCTCTACCAGCCAGATACGTCCCAGAGGAAGGCAGTCCTCAACAGTGTGAATGCCAGCCACATATGCCACTTAGAATCAGCACTACTCAGCAATAGTTTTACAGCTTGAGGCTACGATTACACTAGCAAACTTAACATAGACAAGACATAGGATTAAGCACTGGTGAGTTCATTACCTGCTAGTGTGCTCACTGGTGCTGGGTCAATAATCATTCCTGCAGTCTGGAGTTGCAGTAGCCCTATGTAGCACTTTGGCACACTTCAGAGCATAAAATGGGACAGAGAAGTGTTGATGAATACACTTTGCCTTTTGAGGGGAAGAAAAATAATCTAAGTATAGGGGCCAAGCCGCGCTATGTGGCTTGATTTCAGGGTTATAGAATGGATCATGGTTCCTTGTATTTACCTGTTAGACTATGGCTGAGAACACATACCTGCGTGGGACATAGTGAGAAGGAAAGAAGGAAGACAGAGGGGGAATGCTTAAGATCTGTGGGGACCAAAAAAGGGATGAGAACTAAAATACTTACTGAGCACAAGAATTTTGAAACTGATATGAACAGCAAATCTACACCAGAAAGTATACATAAACAATGGAAGACATAGTCAGCAAAGCCTCAAGACAGAATGGCAGCAACTTTGTTGGAAAAAAAAAAAAAAAAAAGGAGAAAAATATCAAGAGAATTAACTTCAGGTCATGCATGGTATAGTGTCTTTATAAGACTTTTAAGATATATTTTATGTCAGGATGCACAATTTATGTAGTACAATCATAAGCTAAAAATTCTTATTCTGGGCTCCTTGAACTGATGGAGAGAGGAATTTTGTCTCTCTCTTATTATTTGACCCAGCCACTCATCTTTCTGATGAGGACACAGAAGTGTATCACTTTCACGACACCACAGAAGCTGAGTTTACCATGACTACCTCATGCAGGACTCATTTTGCAGATCTATGCTCTGTCGGAATCAATTCGCTTTTCATATGATAATGTTGTGTTATTCTAGACACAGCAGAATAACCCTGAAAATTTTAAATATTACAAATACCTTAGAAGGTGGTTATCCTTTGACTGTAGGCTATTGTTTCTTTGAAGTGAGTATTTACTTTTAAGGACAAATTCTAGGAACTCACATGTCATTTAGGGAATTTAGTATGCTTCATTTACAAGATCCTGATTACCATATTCCATAATCTGATAATAAAGTTCATTTAAGAAACTGAATGAGATTTTGAGTCCCATCACTTTAAATTGCTTCTACTTTAAAAACAAAATTAAAATATTCTTACACCATTATGGTATCCAAATTTTCCCCCCAAGTGTATATATACCAAAGTCAACAAAATACCTTATTATTTTTTTTTGTCTCCAATAATTTTTCAGCCTTCATTAGTTGGAAGTATGAATGAATTGCTGAATGTAAAATTACTTGAGTTCCTCGGTATTTCTACTTATTAAACTCATGAAAGAGAATAAGTTACTCTCTCAGTTTGATTCAGGTATGTGGCAACTTTTTATTTCTCCAGGGTGTTGGTTAAAATACTCTAGGTTGGTTCAGCTGAGAGCTGCAATTAGAATAGAAAGAGTTATTCAGATTTTGCTTATGACCTTTAAATGTGCACTTGTTCGTGGAATTCTGTATCCTGAAACAGAAGGAAATTGATAGTAGCTATAGCATTACCTATTACAAGTTACGGTTTTAAAAAGTTCATAGCAGATAAAGTGAGGAAAGAAAAAGTGAGTGAGCAGATAAAGTAAAGGAACTTTGTTGTAGCAGCTCTGGTGCCATCTTTTTGTGTTCTCAAGAGACATATTCAAATACTGTGATCTAATATCTGGTTGGGTGGAAACATATCTTTGATAATAGAAAGTATTTAACTGCTGCTATATGTTGATACACAATAAGCTGCAAAAACCTTTTTTTTTTCCTGATGTAATACATTATTTGCATTTCCATGTGTTTCACTGTAACAGAAAAGTTTTTCAGACAACACTTTGCTGACAATGTGCTCATACGTTATAGTACCTTTAAGTATTGCATTTGGAAAGCTTGCAAATCACATTTTGAATCACAATTAGAAGTTAACCGCTTGTTTAAAACTATTTACAAACTAATATTAAGCATGCATATGTGTATCATTTTATTGGTCAAAGACGACCACAGAGCTATTATTCCTTTCTGATAAAGCTGGTGAACTCAGATTGTCCTGGGCTTCATTCTAACTCTGCCCCAGATATCTCATCTGGCATGGGAAAAGAGTAATAATGTTTCTTCACCTTATGCCTATTACAAAAATAATTAACTTTACTCATGTTTTTAACATCTTCTCTATTTAGTTTGCACATTTTTTTGCCAAACGGATTCCCTCTTTTCCTGTTAAAGTGCAATGTCTGGCAAAATGAAGCCACATACCTTCAACGGTAGCCTTTAGATAGAACCATAATAAAAATTTACCTGTTCAACCACAAAACAGAGTTTTGTTATATATGAATGTGTGATAACTTTTCCTATCTATTTAACACACGTTATCGACCCTTTTTTTCAGTATATTTTTACTAATGTATAACAAGCTAAAGATATAAATGTGATTTTACCATTGTTTTTTAAAATATTATCAATACCAATAGTAATAAATTTTAGTCTACTCATAAGTTAAGAATGGAAAAGAACAGAAATAATATTTTTTATGGTTGTAATTTTTGGTTAGTATGATTAAAATTAAAGTGCAGATTTCCAAAGCTCAAAAAGTGAGATGATTCTGCACAGTCTTAGAACAAGGACTCCATAACAATTCACTTCATCTCTCTAAGTATCAATGAGCAGACTGGAGAGACTTTAATACTCAGAAAAAAAGATGATACAATTTTGTTTATTGCTAAACTTGCATCTTAAAGCTCAGATTTGGATTTGCAATCAGTTATGGCCGAATCTAAGTCAGTTCAAATTTTGCTATAAATTCCAGTTGGAATAAATCTAACATAACTCTAACATATCTAACATAAACTCTAAAAGGTTTTGAAATCCTGAGTTGAAAGAGAAAAAAGAAACCATGTGGAATCATTGCCTGCTGTATATAACTAGCTCACATAATCCAATAATGCTGTTCTAGGTACTCTTCCTTTGTCTTAAAAATGTCCATTACTCTTTAGTGGGTGATAGCTGAATCTTCATTTTAATTAGACACTAAGGGCTTCAAGACAGGAAACATATCTTTGCTAATCTGTGCTATTTTTATATTACAAATAACACTGTCAGAGTCTTAATGGATGTCAAGAACAGAGGTGCAACATTATTTTATGACTAATTACTCTTTCTAATATTTGCAAACAATCTTTACTTAGTTCTCTAAGGAGACATTATAAAATCCAATTTTTAATAAATATTACAGTTTGAATTAGTGTTTACCTTGAGAAGTAACATTTGTAAATTACTAAATGCCCAACTCTAACCTTCATATTACAAAGTACTCCTTTGTATAGCTTTCACTACAGTATATTCATTACATTCAGATTTATTATTAAATTTTTTTTTTGAAGTTTAATTAAACTCCATTTGGATAGCTATCTCAGAATGATAAACTGCTCAGTGATCTCAGTTTCAAGTTCAAAATGCTAAGAGTCTGTGGAACCATACTTTATGTTTTTTGGACTCATTTCTCAGCATTGTGTTAAAACACTGCATGATGGAGGCTTTTACTTTGTTTTTAGAAACAAAATGGTGAACTTTATACTGCTTTAGCAGCTTGCTTAAGGGCTGGTTTAAATTTTTCTTTTCCTCAGACAGGGTGTAATTTCTGAGCTGTGTGATCCCTATTAAAAATGATTTTAAAAACCCCTCCATTTTGAGAGCCTGTTTTGCCCTTTAGACCAAAGGCCCAGGCATTGTTGTCCTGCAATTGTGCACCCACCTCTGCCACAATCACTTTATTTCTTCTAAAGCGCTTTCCTGCCACCTTGTCTAAGCTGTAAGTTTCCTGGTTTTTCAGACAGGTTGCCAACAATATTGTGTTCACACCAGCAATTCTGTTTGTGACTTCAAAGAGGGGATTTATACTGAAAGCTGCTCAGCTCCTCAAAAGCATAGGAATATATATATAAGTGTGTGTGTGTGTGTGTGTATATATGTTTAGGAAGCTGAATCCCAGCTCTACATTTGGTCAGCTGAACAGGATCACAAGTGTCGTTAAATGTCTGTGTGTTGGCAAATGAACCGTGACCTTAGCTCGCATGTACCTCTAGTAACAAAAGAGTGGAGTTTAATTTTGTTTTTCAAGTGGTACAAGATGAACCTCACTCACACAGGGTACCTTACACAGAGATTTAAATTCTGCGTGGGAGTTGACCACCTTGAAGTCCCAAGAATAATCATGTGTATTTTCTTTTGTACAATGCCTCTATAATGTCTCTTAATGCCCCAAACAACCTTTTCTTTCTGTAAAATATCACTTTTCAGTCTCCTGGACTGTTGCAGTTGGAGAGTCTAGCATGTTGGGCTTTTAGTTTCTGGCTTGCTTTGAACCCTGCAGTATTGGCATAGATGAAATATAGTTCACAGCTGGAACTGTTCTTGGCCTGAACGTAGAAATTGCCACCATTGCAGTAAATAAGAGGAGAAAGGTCATTAGGATATGCCTACAAGGCTACGAAAAATGTGGGCCAGAGAATGAAGTTGAACACTAGGTCACAGATTGTCCACACTGTACAGTTAGCTCATATCCTGACAACGTTTTGGATTCAACTCCATAATACTTTTTTTTCTCTCTCTTTTTTTTTTTTTTTTCTTCAGTAGCGAGATAGATATGTGGACTGATCACCATCTTCCCATAATTAGCCCTGATGGAGGTGTACCTTTACTGACAGCACTAAACAGGGAATAATTCCCGAAGTGCTTAATTTCTGAGAATCACGGGTTGTCAGTTTTAACATATAGGTCACTGCAAAAATATTGTGATTAGTCAGTTAATCATACTTGAAGTATTCCCACTGAGATGTTTTGAAAACAAATATACAACAAAAGATAGTGAGGTAACTAAGTGTTGAAATGCTGGGGATCTCACAGCTACCTGACAGACTTAAAAAAGTGTGTATGGAATTTATGAAAAGTACATTTTAAGTGGATAGCCCTGAAGTACACAGTCGGGGTCTGAAAAGAAGACAATAATTGCAGGTCATGTATTAACCTTAAAGATATCATGGTTTAGAGAAAAGGCCAATTATTTTTGTTTACTAAGAAAACACATTTTGGTTATGAAAACCTATTTAAAAAGAAAAAAGGAAAAAGACAAAAAGTATTTGAAGTTATCACAGATCATTATGAATTTAGAACACATTTGGACTTGAAAACTGTAGTTGTATCCACTTCTAATTAATAACTTGCTGAATGGTATTAAAAATTAAACAGCTGCTTTCCTTTGCAAAAAATAATATGTTGTTGTTAAATTTATAGAGGCAGAAGATGAGTTCAAAAGACTGAAGTTACAAAACAGTCTTTAATACCCTAAACAATCTTCAGTTAGCATATTTATAAGCTTAAGCCTCATCAGCACTTAAATCATTAAATTTTAAAATGCAGAACACAAAGAAATTAACGAGCTAAAAGGATAGAGGAAAAGTATTAGTAGTATTACTACTACTACTACTACTACTACTACTACTACTATTACTACTACTACTAGTAATAGTAGTAATAGTAATGATGATGATGTTTAGGAGCAGGGAAAAACATAAGAGTGGTGACAAAAAACTGTGCTATAATTTGATATATATGAAAAAGAAAAATAATAATGAGGCTGCAATTAAATGCATCAGAAGTAGAAACATTCTATTCAAAATGTAAAATTTCAGAAGCTCGGGGTTTTTGGCTCTCATGAAAGGTTCCTTTTACCTTTTGCACATAGGATTTACATTATCACATTCAATTAATTTTCTGTATTCTTGATGTACACAATGAAAATTTAATATGAAAACTGAAGCACAATTTGCACTCACAGAATCTAAATGTCACTTATTATGTTGCAGTATCCACACATTATGGTTTCCTACAGGAAATAATTACGCTACTACGGAATGGGGCAGATTGCCCAGAGGACCTCAGTCTATCAGAACGTGTAAGCCCCTCCTTCAGGTTGAGCATGAATCACACACATTGAAGCCATTGCAAATACATACCTACATTCTTATCACGCTTAAGTGCTTTATTCTATGGGTAATTAGGCTTCCAGTTTTATTTTCCCTCTTTTGTTCATCAGCAACATCAGGCTTGAGTCATTTGCTGAAATGTATAGCAGACTTTGAGATGCTGTTGCAACAGGGCTGGAAGGACTTTGAAAAAACCACGATACCCCTGGACCAGGACTGGATGCCAGATAAGGAAACCTCAGAGGCCACTAGACCATTATATGCAGGGGAGACAATCCACCTCCACCCTTACTGTCATTCACATTTGAACACAGAGGATTTACAACCAGCCTTCAGGCAAGAATTTTCTCTTGGCTGCAAACAGGACACAATAGTGCAGGCTGATCCCTCTAGTCACAGCTCATGCTGCGATGCACTGCTATGCAATGTCGCTGAAACACAGCATAAAACTCTTCTTAATCTCCTGAATTTAATGAATTGTGTCCACAGGACATTTCTGACAGGAGGTCAAAGGGTTCCCTCACAAAAAAGCAGAGGTAATCCTTAATAAAAGAGGGATGAATTTCAATGGGTACCATCCAAAAGTTACCCGTCTCTTCTTAGTTGTCCAGTCTCCTTCCATAGTTAGCGGAGACACAAAGATTCCACCAAAAGGCAAGTAACACTATGTATGAAATTAATGAACTATTTTAAGATAGGTTGAACAATCTTACGTATATGCCCCTCTTTTAATGTTGTATTATAGATTAAGGTTAATTTATTATATGTTATTATCCTCATCTTTACTTACATGAGGGACAAAAAAAATTATCTTCAAAATTAAATGGGTCTTTATTGCTGTAGAAATGTGAAGACATCTTTTCTGTCACTGTGCTTATCTTGACTAGCTACATATCTATTGCTCTGGCATTTTCACTAATTGTAATTAGTGCTTGATTTGATGATTAAATTCCGATCCCACTCTTATTTCTCTAGGAGAGTGTATAAGTGGGTGATTGTTAACGTCTTAACATCAAAATATTAACTTTCTGGCTGTATTCGTTCATTCAGTTCTCACACCTCGAAGGTAGCGATGATTCAACTTGGCATAGGAATTTTGGAACTTTGTAACAAACTAAACCAAAGTCCCAGTTGTGCAGAAGGATTTTTAAAATCTTTGACACTGTCAGTATGCTTGCTGCATTTCCAGGTATCTCCCGTATCACTCTGGCAAACTATTTTGTTGTCAGGGTAAAGATGAAAAACTTTCAGCCAGTTGCACTCACTGTTTGAACCTTTACATACAGCAGAAGGAGGAGAGGCCACCAGAAGATGCACTCCTGGCAATTATAACAAGAATCCAGTATGTTTTGACAAGTACAGTGATCTCTTTGCATAATCTGAACTCTTTGCTAAGACTCTGAAAAGAACAGATGCTTAAGCCTCAATGTTAAACTTGTTTAATTTTAATAAATTGCTAGCCCTATGTGCACTCAATATACTTATATGCAAGTACATAATTTCATAAATTTAAAATGCACAGATATGTGGTCCTTGTTCCCACAAAAGACCTCAGACATTTTACAGACCATGTTAATTATGAAGCATTGAGATATGCCAGAAGGTTTGTAAAATAAAATACACTGGGTTTATGACAGCAGTCAGCTGGCCTGTCACACAATAAATACATGTCACAGGTGGAGGACACTAGGACATTTCCATGGATTCTGTCAAATCACTGCTTGCCATAAGAATAAGATTTTTGAGTGCTTGGTGCTACCAAAGACTTACTAAAACTAAGCAACTGTTGAGTCCGGATAATAACCAAGCTATTTTCAAGGACAGAAAACCAAACAACCAGACAGAACTAACAAAACCATAGACTGGATGCTATTACACAGACACTCAAGGGCAGAGTAGTTGATTGGGATTTTTCCATCAGGAATCAGCTTTCTCAAACAGAATGGTCAGCTCCTGGCTGGATGGTGGCAGAAGCCTGTGTTGCAATGGTCATTGTCATCACCAGCTGGAGAGCAACTGCCTGCTCTGTCTGGATGTCTCAAATGTCCTGTGAACTCCCACATGACACTGAACATTTTTCTGTAGGTATCTGAAACCTCTCTGTGCAGAGTAATTTAAGTGTTTAAAGTTAGATGTCTAGAGTCATTTTAGATGTCATAGGGTATCCTTCCTGATTTGAAGATGCAACTTCACAGATCTCCCATAGATCCTGTGTCAGTTATGCTAGGTCTATGCAAATATCTCAAGTATTCTAGGGCATCTAAAATTGCTATAAATATATATGATTAGGCATTTTAATTGCATTCCTACATTTATGCATCTAAACTTAGTTATATATAATCTGATACTGAGAAATACTGTGAGGGATTCAATTCTGTCCTCTAGTGGTTTCAATTCATCTGAACTATTTTTGAACTCTCTGTCAGGATGAAATGAACCCAGTCCTAAAAATGCTGGTTTTATTTCGCACTTTAGCACTAAAGATGACCCCATGTATTGACAAACAGGGCATTTAATCTCACAGGTTTTAATAACATGAACAAATGCTGAATTGCTTTAGGCAGTGTACATATCTTTTGCAGACTCTGGAAAACATAAAAGTTTTCAGACTGCCCTGAAGGAAACAATGTTCCAACAGTGTAATGGCAACTTAGCTCAATGCAAAACCTCACAGGAAGGAAAGATGAACATATTTTGAAACACAACTGATTTCAGTCTCTCACACTTTCATACTCACAAGTCCCAAGACACATGTATGCTGTTTGCAAGCATTCAGGCACTAAGATGCCTGTATCCAGATAGTCTGTGCCAGGTTGCTTGCAATGACATGGAGGAGCTGGAGTGTTGTGTGTTGAGGCCCTCTCCACACTTCCTTGGTTCATCCCAGGGACGTGCTGGTTTTGGATGTGACTCATCACCCTTTAGGAGCTCACAGTGCTTAATCTCTCTGTCCTGCCCCACCTCTGCTGGTCATCAGGATTTAGTCCTTGTCCCTGTTTCAGATCTGGTTGTCCCAAAGAATTGCAGGTAGCATTGTGCTAGGATCTTGTTGACCTGTGCTAGCAACACATGACATTTTTATAGCCCTTATCCCACTGATATTTTGCCCCAGTGTGTTCACATTCACTCTCCAGACATGCTAATATAAAACATTTTTACTGCCATTTTCAACAGCTCTAGAAGATTCCCGGGCATTGATTTTTCTAATGCATCGTTACATTTTGATACCTGCTAGCAAAAAAATGAAAGCCACATTTCATAATTCATAAATTTTCTTCTCAAAAGATTATCAAGCTCCTGGTGCTGCCCCTCAGTATTTCAGGAGTATGGTAAACTCTCCACTTTCCTGGCACAGGATTACACATGAAGATTACAATTCAGTTCTTTCTACACTTGATAGACTATCAGGGCCTGATGGGCAGGGACATCCTGGATCTGCCCTGGCCTAGGGGCAGAAGAGGATCACCTGCAGAGAATCGACACTGGAGGCAGATGGTGCTTTCACAGACCTATATCAGAGGCTAGCTGGTGTGATGCTGTCTAGTGCCCTTATGCTTGAGGTAGGGAGCAGGCAGAAGCACGGTAAGTCACTGGAGCAGAAATTTCCTTGACAACTGTGTGGCTGCAGATGCCCTTATCATAGTTTGGCAGATGTCTGAAGGCCTTACCAAGAGGTAAAGGGACAACTCCAGGGGATAAGGGACAGGGAAAGGAACAGCCCTTTCCCATAGAATAGAATGGTTTGGGTTGGAAGGGACCTTAAAGATCATTTTGTTTTAACTCCCCTGCCATGAAGATCCTGCCCCTGCTATGAAGATCCTTGACACAGAGTCAAGGCTTTTTTCTTCTCACCCCACTCCCACCAGTGAGTAGGCTGGAGTTACACAAGAAGTTGGGAGGGGACACTGCTGGGACAGCTAACCCCAACTGACCAATGAGTTGTTCCATACAATATGATGTCATGGTCAGCAATAAAACTAGGGTGGAGGCTGGCAGGGAGGCCACTGCTTGGGGACTGGTGAGGCAGCGGTTGGTTGGTGGTGAGCAATTGTTTCCATTTGCATCACTTGTCTTTCTTGGGGTTTATTTCCCTTTTTTTGTTATTTTCCTTTTCATTACATCATCATTATTACTATTGATTTTATTTCAATTATAATACTTTTTTTTTTTTTTTTTTTTTTTTTTTTTTTTTTTTTAATCTCAACCCATGAGTTTTCTCACTTTTACCCTTCTGATTCTCTCCCCTCAACCTTTTGGGGGAGTGAATGAGTGGCTGTGTGGCCTTAGTTGCCAGCTGGGGTTAAATCACGACACCTACTGAAGCTATGATTTTTTTTTAAATGAGAAAACATGTCAGTATATTGATTCTTAAAAGAAAGTACTGTGTGCTTCTTTCAGGAGACTTTCAGATCTTGCCATCGTCTCGGTTGAGTTAGATTTCTTAGCCAGCTATCCTCTTAGTATCTTTTGGAGAAAAGAAGATTCAGTTTTCTTCGTCTAGTTTTGCTTTTGTTTGGTATGGAATATTTTTGTGTAAATAAACTCTAGAAAAAAAGATTTTTGCCTGTGTATACGTATGCTCCTGCATGTATACAAGTGTAGGGATGAGTCTTTTGTGTAGAAGATTTTTTCAAATAGCAATGTGATATAAGATACAAGATCAAAACTGTGTCACCCACCTAAAATAACCTGTCCTTCAGACCCTTCGATATTATACATGCCATGCTTGGCTGATTGCTTCTCTTAAGTCTCCTGTCACAGGACAAATGGAAATAGATCCTTTCTATAACACAGAGCAAATATTGCCTCTAGGTACAATACTGTGACATTTCACAAAAAGATATCTTTTTTTCAGGATGTCAGATTCTCAGTGATTTATTATCTGAAGCTTTTATTCCTATGTTCTTTTCATCTGTCAGGTTGACTATCATATGTTGATACACGTTTACTCCCAGCACTGTTTCATTTACTTAAGAGACAGAAACCTGTATTTACTAATGGTAATTGTGAAAAACCTTAATGTAAAGCTACTAATGATGTCCAAAATCACTTACTTATACATTGGCATTGAGAGTGTTGGATCTTAACTTATCACAGTTAGCTCAGTTACAGTTTAAAAACAAGGATTTCAGAAATGCATTTTGTAATGATATGGTCAACTCTATTGAAAATAGCTTTGCCACTGTCACATGAATTCTTTATCTGGGGCTCTTGAATGTTGCAACAACTGTGAAAGTTTGCTACACAGCAAACTGTTTTCCTTGATGTAAGCTTTAGGCAATATGACTTAGTTCACTCCTTATTTATGAAGCTGCTAAGAACTCTTGGCATGCTTGTAAAAATGGAAATAGTCAGTGGGAAAGGCAGTGTTGTGCAGGACTCAAGGTAGTATCTGTGTTTCTACACAAATATCCAAAATAAAATGCCATGAAAGAAATAAATGATGTAATTTTGCCTGGAATCCATAATAGACCTCATTTTGGAGCTATGTAGGCCAGGTGTTTCCCTTGTTTCTAGAAAAATATTAGATTTTGGGACATTTCAAGTAAATTCCCACATAGCAGTGTGACTGCCAGTGAAAAGTGAAAGAATTTCTTAGGATAAGTTCTTTGTTTTAAAAATATGAAGAATTACCTATTAGAATAGTTGACCTCAAATAAGTAATTTCCTTTTACATAAATTTCATCCAAGTTACCATTTCCCAATACACTGTGCTTTGTTGGTGTGACTGATCAATAAACCCCTACAATGGAAGAAAGATAGACAAGGACAACATGCTCATGAAGCTCAGGGAAAATTGTAGGGAATGACTGACCACAGCTGTTGCAAATAAAGCTGAAATTATCTCAGCACAAAGGGAATCAGAGATGGTTTTTTTTTTTTTTAGATAATTGGCTACAAGAGTTGAGTGGATCAACTGACTGTATTAGCTGACAAAAGAAAGTAGTTGTATCAGCTGAGTGAGTCAAGCAGCTGTGCTACTGTTTGTCCCTGAGTTAACCAAAAGATTATGAATGTCTTCCTGAGCTAGTCAGACCAGTATGCTGTGGTAGATGGTGTATATGGCTTAGTCCAACGTGTAGTATAGAAAATGAACAATCAACAAAAAGAACTTGGAAAAGAACAATGTGCTTGAGCTGGTTTAAACACACATATTCCTTTCCAGATTTTGGGGATACCCTTAATGTGTCATGATGGTGAGTATACTATAGAGATTGATAATGAGAATCATGTTAATATTGTAACTCAAATATATATTGCAATTACTATATTCTGCTAAGCATAATTTGTGCTTGTATTGTGATTTAAGTACACTGCTGCATTGCTCAGCTAAGTCAAAATTCTATGTAGTAGCATCAAATATCTTCAAGCAAGTAAATTTGGTATTAAACATCAAATCCTCCATGTAAGGAATGTCTGAAAGAATCTGGTCACACAGTGTTAGACTCTGATATTTGATTTCTTGCTATCTTGTGTTTACGTATAAAGAGCAAGCCTGATTTTCTTTCCATTGGAAGCGCCTTCATAGAAAGCTTTTCATGGACCATGAAATCTCAAGCCTCTCCAGTATTCTGGTGAAGCTGAGCTGTAATGCAGAAAAAGAACACAAGACTTCAAGGAACTGGAGGCAGAGAAGTGAAATAAAGTATGACTATTTAACTTAGTAGTTACACCATACAGTAGAAAAAGAGGGACTCCTAGATTCAGGATTCCTACACAGGTGTTTGTTTACATGTTTAGTTAATGAGTGTTTAAAGTATTATCTTTCTGAGGGGAAAGGATAAGAAAAGTTATTAGCACAACCCTATGACATAAGACTATCAGCATTCCCTCTTAAATTAAAAATCTTCATGCTCTTTTCCCAATGAATAACCATAAGGACTTCTGGAGAGAAAAACAGCTCTAGCTCTTCATATATGAGCCAGGTGCTTCAGCTTTGAATAAGTTTCTGAGATTTCAAAATAGAATTGTCCTTGAAGCCTCTCCTAAGTAAATCTTTGCAGCATCTTGCTTTCTGTAAATAAGTGTAGCAAGTTGTCTATCACTCCTCTGGAGTTCTAATGCACTTACCATCATAATGCAGATACCACTTCCTGAGGCAGAGAAAGATTTTGTAATATATAATGTTTCAGGGCCTAGTTCCCTTATTGGATTTAAGTTCTGAATCTATTTTCTCCCATAATATTAAAACCTAGCAGGGCTGAAATCATTTAGGAAAATAATGCCTTAATCTTCCTTGAAGATTATTTTATAGCCAGGAAAACTCTCGGGAAACACTTAGAATACACTATTTTGAGCTGAAAATTTTCTTAATACCTCCTCCTACAGTAATTTCTTCATAGCTTTTTAATGTGGGTTATAGCATATATAGTATATATGCTATGTTTTGCTTCAGTTTTCTACTCTGAAGTTTATTTTACATGTAGAGGTTGTTCCAGGTCCACACAGTCCCCTCTTGTGTTGCCTTCACTGCACTGTAGAAGTTGAGAGGCTCTTTAAATGAGACCTTAAGCCTTCCCTTCCTCTTTGTTGGAATTTCTCTTCAAAACAGTATTTCAGCAGCCATTTATTCTTCTCATTATGGGCAGAATAAAGAATGTGAAAACTTATGGACTCTTAGTTGTATAGAGTCTAGAAAATATTATATGAAGGAATTTTAATGTTTTACTAACATTTTAACTGCAAGGAATTCATCAAAACCAAGTAGTTTCAAAGATTTTGAAAGCTGAGCAGCTGCAGCATCTTCCTTTTGAAGATTTAAAGACCACTCTGAATAATAGATGAAGGATGGAGGAGTATAATAATGTTGGGAGCCTTTCATCTCTCAGTTATGAATGCAAAACTAACATATAACAATATTGACCTTATTGACCAGAATAATATGTAAAGTTCTTGTTTAAAATATAGTATGACCTCAGTCTTCTCCTTACCCATCTTAAAACATCCTCATGCTAATAGTTGTTTCACATTATGTCATTAACAATTATTTTCATTATATTCTTAAAGCAGTCAGAAAAATCTAATATTAGAAAGCAAAATTTTACATTAATGCTGACAGCAGATGAATAACAATGACAACAAAAGTAGGTTAAAACAAGGTAATATTTTTTCAGACGTGAAAGTAAATACTAGAGGAAAATATCTTTCTTTGAAAAAAGTTCATTATTAAAAAAACCCCAAACACAAAACCTCTATAAAAAGTAACTAATACTGCCTTTGAGGTGGAAACGGTCCTTTGAGTTACTAATTTAGGAGCACTAGAATAGAATAGACTATTTCAGTTGGAAGGACCTACAATGATCATCTAGTCTAACTGCTTCAGGTCTGATCAAAAGTTAAAATGTGTTATTAAGGGCATCGTCCAAATGGCTTTTAAACACAGGTTTTGGGCATCGACCACCTCTCTAGGAAGCGTGTTCCAGTGTTTGACCACTCTCTCGGTAAAGAAATGCTTCTGTTGTGTCAGTTGCATTTGATGTGATCTTGAGGAGCTCCTGTCAGCTAATAAAATGATGATGTTGTATGTGACAGGAAGAAGTGTTCCTTTTTTGTCCTTGTCAATTGTGCTAGGTTACTGACCAAAATACTAATGTTTCTGTAATACTAGAAAGGAAGTGACAGAACAGCTGTGGAGCATAAAAACACAGACTTCCCTGCAAAATATAGATAAAAATGCATTATTTCACAATATGATATTTGTACCTTAAAATATTTAGATGAGATCATGATTTTTTTACTGGAGTAATTTTAAGGTACTCAGAAAAATACATAATTTTCATTCCTTTAAGAATCAAAAAGTCATGTATTTGGAAAAGTGTAAGAAAGGCAGAAATGTTCTATATTCTCTAAACATTTTCATTAATATGACATCTTGATAAATACCAATATGTACTGATATACACAGTTATTTGTTGTTATTATGTATTTAAAGCCTTACCAAACCCCTAACTCTGAGTGTTTTTTTGTCTTGAGAGTCATTGGAAAGCATGCTTTCTTCCTGCAATAGCACCTCCACCTTAAAAGGTAGGTTAATTTAGGAAGCATAAATTTTCTGTTCTTCTTAAAGATCTTGTAATGCTGCATAGGCAAAATAAGTCAGAATTCCTTCAGTTATTGAGAAGGAACAAGAGGGAGTTTTATTTTCTAACCAGTTGAGAAGGTGATTTTTTTTCCATAAAGGACAGACCTGCAAGACCTCTTCTCTGAAAACTTAATCATTATAAACTAAACAGGACCCATTCTACCCATGCAGGTAGAATGACTCTCTCAATATGGAAGAAGGGAAAATTTTCCTCTGTACCCCAGTTCAGATGACAATGACATCCAAGATTATCAACGGAACACGATGTACAGACAAACAAAGTAAGAACTGTATTTGCCAAAGAATCCTCTTTAGATAATTCTGAAGAATAGAAAGAACTAAAAAAATAAAAGCATAGAATAGAAATGGAAGAGAAGAAAATTCTATTATAATTCTCTCTAAGGCTATAAAAAAAATATTTTCCATATAAGTACACAAATAATGTGAATTATTAGTTCTTCAAAATATTTTATTTGCCACCTTTGAATTTTACCTCCAGGTAAACATTAGTAAACAACAGGAAAAAGATTAAATAGTCCTTTATACTGCTAACTTACTATCAGATATATTCAACCTTTTTTTTTCCTGCTTTAAAATTATGGTGTTGAAGAAAATTACTGTCTTGGACGAAATTGTTATTCACATTAATCTCTGCTAAATACATCCATTTTATGTTCAGTTGGGATCTGTAGAATTCACTCATGAATAGGCTATTGCCTTTCTAAATCATGGAAGTTTAGTCATCCCAGATAAACCTACTTTATAGTAAAGTATGGATGCACATCCAATAATTCTTTCCATGGTCTCAGAATACTTTGAATGTTTTATTCTCATACATAATTTATTGATCTGATTTGTTTATTTTGAGACAACTTGGTCCATGGGAATTTTGCTCTATACATTACTAATGAAAACGATTAAGCTTCATTTTGCTTGAATGAACCTCATGTTATTGAATAAAGTATTTGTTTTTTCATAGAAACTGAAGCTGAATAGAACTTGGGCATCAGCTTTTTTAACCACTGCTACTGTAAAAATACAGATTTTTCTCTTGAATACTTGCCACATAAATACAGAAGACTAACAAAGCAGAGTGTAAATTTGCTAATTATCTTTCATCTAAATTTTGATTTGTGTATGAGCAAAACCAGAAAATGTACAAGGAACAGAATTAGTAAAATAGATAATGGCTACTCGCAATATTAAATCATGCCCAGAGATATTTTTTTCCTGACTGTAACATCAGAAGACTATGTGGTGCAAAGAGGTATTTCCCTTTTCGTAAAGCTACATTACTAATTGGCATTAATAAACAAATGAGGCAGAAAATTATGTAATCTTTTGACTGAGTAGTATAGAAACCGATTAATAAACCCACTGTAAAATGTGTCATTGATATTTGCCAAAGCAACAGACATATCAACTGTCAGGAGTGTTGTTGAGTGAAATGCCTTTAAACTTTTCATAGGCCTCAGGGCCACCCCTTTCCTCCAGAACTTCAGTTCCATGTCACTGAAGTGTATCCCAGTTTTGATTCACAATCCTTTCTATTTCTTGTTCGTAATCCCCTATGCTAAAAAGCTAGCCATCATTTTCAGGAGGCTATTATTTATAATTTTCTTTGTCATTGGCTATGATTGTTGCTTCTGATTCTACTTTTAAATGAAATAACTAATCACAGTTTGTTTCTATGTGGTTGTGCATCATTAAAGAGTACCAAATCTGAGACATAAAATCTGTGACAAAAGAAGGAGACTCATTTAAGAATCAGATATTCCAGTTATGATCTATTGTCCCATACCTGTAACTTGTCATATGCATAATTAACAGTTGTCTAGGCACTGAAGATCATGAAGTGCATTTCACTATTGACTATGTATAACTTTTCTGAAGTGTCAGTTATACATTTGGATAGTTTAAACTATCCAGTCCTGAATTTTCTAAAATCATTTTTTAAATTGTGGGTACTCTCAACTATCATAAATGAGTATGAGTGAACTCCATGTAGTCAGACTTTTATTTTTTTTTTTCTTGGTAACATTTTGTTACAAACCCGTTGATTTTTTGTTTCAAAAAATATACAAGATAAAGTCATTCAACATGGTTGTTTTTCTCTGATAGGACAATCATGATGATTTTAATGAATCTGATGATTCTTAAGTACTATTATGTAGATTTAAAACTAAAGTCTATTCATTCAAGGTCAGGCTGGATAGGGCTCTGAGCAACCTGATCTAGTTGAAGATGTCCTTGCTGATTACAGGCAGGGTTGGACTAGATGACCTTTAAATGTGTCTTCTAACCCAAAACATTCTACGTTTCTATGATTCTACTCAGCACTTGCCAAGCCTCACCTGGAATACTGTGTCTTTTTCTGATCCCCACAACTCAAAAAAGACACAGACAGGCTGAAAAGGGTCCAAAGGAGGGCCACAAAGTTGATCGAAGGGCTGGAGAACGTGTCCTATGAGGAAAGACTGAAGGAATTAGGTCTTTTCTCCCTGGACAAGAGAAGGCTCGTGACGGGACCTAATCACAGTATTCCAGTACTTAAAGGGCAGCTACAAAGAGGATGGAGTCTCTCTCTTCACAAGGAGCCATATGGAGAATACAAGGAGCAGTGGGTACAAGTTACATTAGGACAGCTTTTATCTTGATATAGGAAGGATTTTTTTTTTTATTTTTTATTTTTTTTTTTTTTTTTTTTTACAGTGAGAACAACCATTCAAAGGAACAAGATTCACAGGGATGTGGTTGAGTCCCAGTCACTGAAGATTTTCAAGATGAGACTGGACAGGGTGCTAGATAATCTCATCTTGGTTCCCTTTCCCATGAAAATTTGAACCAGATGATCTTTCAAGGTCCCTTCCAACCTAGGCTATTTTAGAAAAAAGGTCTTCCATGAATTGCTGTATTCAAGACTTCTTTTCCCAATCCCTACCCCTTGGTTTTCATGGTAGTCTAATCAACACCTGAATATCCATTAATAAATGAAAATTTTCAACTCTTTTTTTTTCTTTTTTTTTTTTCTTGATCTTGTAATCCTAGACATAATCCTAGTTCTCATTTGACTCACAGTGTGCGGACCAACATGTTCACTGAGGAAGAAAGTAAATAATAAGCGCTTTTTTTGTCCCTCAACTTACACTAAAGGCAAGTTTCAATGATAAAGTGAATTTTTAAACTAATTTTCTGAAGGGCACCTATCTTGAACTGTAGTCAGGTATAGAATACTGAAAACTGACATGAACATCTAATGCCTTGAAATCCTGAGCTCAGTACATAGCCGGAATGGAGGATGCTGGAAGACTAAGTCCTTTTTTTTCTCATTAACTATAGATGTAACCTAAAGATTTAGCACAGATGACCATAGCACAGATAAATGACCATAACAGCCATTATAGGTTATTGTAACCTCTGGCAACACTAGCTCTCATCTCTGTCCCAAGGAACCTTATGCTCAAACAATAGATTCCATTATCCCATACCCAACCTTATTTTTCCAATCATTTTAGGTGTTCAAGCAGCAATGATCAAGTACCTAGACATTTATAGTCATAGGAAACATCAATATTTTGCTGCATTAGGCAAAACAGAGTAATGAAACAATGTAAATCATATTATACACTGTTATATATATTATCTGCTCACAGCTGGATCCTAGTCACAAAAAAATACTGACTCCTGAAACTTGTTCAATGGTTCATCGGTTCAATGGTTCTTCAACCTTCAGTATTCACCTTGTTGTGCTCAGCCTTTCTTTCTTTTTTCCTTTTTTTTTTTTTCTTATTTTTCCTTCCAAATTAAGATACTATTGACATCATATTAAATACATATAAGTGCCTTAGTCACTGATGGCTCTAAGTGGTTTCGTTCTATTGACAATGCATTTATCTGGGCTTGCCTCAGCCTGACCTAGTTTTAGCTGGCTTTGATTTCTGTCTAGAGGTAACTGTCTATATGATAAAACCTCTGGAAAACCTAAGTGTTCATCACATAGCAAACAATAGCCTTTTATCTTGATTGAAGCTGGGGGAGACTGTTGTGCAACTTTCAAACTTTAGGTGGATGCTATTAAGAAAGAAGCAGGTTGTGTTAGGAAATCTCATACAAACACAAGTGTCTCTAAGATGGGGGAGATAAAAATCTCCACCATGAACATCCCACTGTTCCCAGCAAAAGCCTTGGGATGCTCAGAAGCTACCATATAGTGTGTTCCTCAATTATTCTTGAGGAAGACTGAACATTCAAACACAACTTTGGAAGAGTAAGCCGAGCACCAGAGGAAATGAATAGAAACTGGAGATTTGTTAATACCGGGTAGGAATATTCACTAGTTTAGTATGGAAGCTTTTATGTTTTAATTCGTTAATCTTGTCCATAGGAGTGTTGAAACATAAACTAAAGTAACAAAAAATTATTGGCTCCAGAAATCTAGTGTGTTTGTCTTTCGCACATAACAAGATTTTGGTTGTAACATGCTACCGTGTACACAGTAATCATTGGTTTTATTAAATTTGCAGCTCTTTGTATTGATATGGGAAGAACAAGAAAGAAGAAATAATATAGCATGTGGCCTTCTTATTTAAGCAAAATGAAGCCTACATACAAAAAACATCATTACTTTGCTTATATTCATGTCCAAAGAAATTTCTCTTTCCTTATAAGTCCTAGCAGTAGTCCTAACTTGACCATTTTACCGTCACCAAGTTCTTTCTGGCAGAACTGCAGATCAATATAAATCTCTGGCCTTTAAAAACACTGTCTCCAGTTTAGCCCTGAAGTCTGGTACGGAATTAATAAACTGTTTTCTTCAGTTTTGCCTTTTGTGTTAATTACTGTATGTAATGTAACTGTATATGATATTTAGTAGTTGCCAGTAAATCCATGAACTTTTGGAAACCTCTTCATACACCTTGGAGTCCAGGTCACATGAATATTAAACATTGAAATTAAATATAGAGCTCATCTTTTATGAAGCTATAACCGTAACAGAAATGGGAATTTCCACTTTCTCTGAACTACAGACAGATCTCTGATATGTAGATAGCAGAGTAGAAAACCATCATAGGAGCATTTTTTGACATTGCAGCCCTACTTTTGGTCATTAGAAATCCTGATGTTTCTCCAAGAAAAAGTAATAAACAATGTTTCTGTTTAATTTAAAGTCTATTAATAATCTTAGTCATACCGAAGCAGAAAATGCATTTACAAAACCTCAATATTGACCTTCCATATTTTCAGGTTTCACTTTAATCCAAAGAGCACAAAAATTTGTGAAATAATCCAAACCCTTAAACTCTTATTTTTTTCCGATATTAAATGAAAATTCAACAAATGAACACAAGTCTCCTTTTAAACTTTAATCTGAGTTTTAATATTTTTTGTTAGCAATAATTCCAGGCATCCATGTCTTCTCCTCAGTCCCTCAGCTCATTCCAAATAAGATTCTTGTTTCTCTTTTGGCAGTGAAAACGTCTCCCATGAGACTTTTCAGTGCAATTCATTGCAGTTCCCTCTTGAATACCTGCCTCCAGTAGTCCAGCTAAACTTCTGGTCTTTGCTTTGACCTTGAAATAGTGACTTTTCCCCATGATCTTGTTCCACACAGAAGGCCCATTAATAGCAGAGATAACTGTGGAAGGATTTTTGGTACATAATGGGCACCCTGTGAACATTCCAAGCACCGAAGATTTGTTAACAACAGTATAGGCTGTAACAGGCCTTGAAAGTTATGAGAGGAACATTGTTGCAACTTGAGAATGCTGAGACAAACGAAATATGGGGAAGCAAGTGAGGGGAAAAGCAGAGCAAAAAGCAAGTTAAAGGAGGGGGGGACGTTTGTGTGCGCAAATGATTTTAACCAATTGTATTATACCATGTATGATTTGCTTAATGCGAGTAACCAATCAAGAATTTCTCTTCGTAGTATACGGGACTAGAATACCTATAATAACTGAGCTATCTGCGCAGTAAAGTGGCATTAACCTGATCATATTGGTCGTTGTGTTATTGTCCGTACCTTCCGCGTCAACAGATAACTGCTTAGACTGGTTCATATCAATCATCATTAGTTCTCGTGACTGCTTGTGGTAAAAAGAGGGCTACTAGAGCTATGAAGAGTGTTAACTGTTCCAGCTTTTCCTGCAAAGGAAGGTGCACAAAGAAAGCTTATGTGCTTCATGGGTAATCCCGTAGGTCTCAATTTAAAAGATCTAGGTCATGCCAGTTACTCTATTTTGGTCTCAAGATCTATGTTTTCTGCAGGATAGACACCTGCAATGAGGACTGCAATTCACCCTGCTTCTCCTGAAATGCTCTTTTCAAAGACTGAATCATCTTCCAACAAGTCAAATTATTTGATCCATGGCATTGTTACTCTTTCATGATTACCCTCAGAGGTGTCTCAGCTTCTCTTGGCTGCCTTAGTCCCCAGTTTGAATTTCTATGTTGCCGTACTTTTAAGCCATTCACCGGAGATGTTCTTGGTCTATTGTTGATGCTCAGTACAAACCCCCTGCAGCAGAGACATCCTACTCAGCACTATTTTTCTGTGCTTATACATTCACTGTATTTCCGTTCCTTCCCACCACTTCAGTGTTAAATTTCTATTTCTGTTATATCAACAGTTCAATCACTGGCTTCAAACACATGATTTTGCACTCCACAGTGACAAGTTCCCCTTTTATTTCCTTAATAGAGTAGTTAAGGTTACCACTCTCCACATACTGTAGCAACCTCAATATCTACTTTAGTTTTAGTGTTTTCCTGACAGACTGTGAATGCTGTTTTCTACTTCTTTCAATTCATCTTCACATTTCCTGCTACCACAGATAAAGTACCTGCTGGATGACCCACATCCCTAAACTTTCCTTTGGATGGGAGAAAGTAATTTCCCTCCCTCTCCTGGAGGGGAGAAGTGGTTATCTGTGAATTTGATAGCAACCATCTCTAAAATCCTAGCAAGAAGTCTCAAATGACCACAATCAACACAGTGAAATATTGAATATTTGTTTTCAGTTTTTCCTACTATTCTGTTCTACTTTCCTAGTCTCTGGATGCAGTTCCAAAGCACCTGGGATTCCCAGAGCCCCAGTAAAAAGGACCTGAGCTGCTCTCATTTTCCATCAAGCTGTGACACTCCTTCTCCTAATCACTTCATTTAGGCAATTTTTGTCATACACAGAGAGAATCTGCAAACAAAATTTACATGACTGAATAAAAAAAAACAATTATTGGTTAATACATCAGAGACACATTAACAAGCTAGACAAAACACTAATATTTTTACAATTCCATGAAGAAACTTTGCTGACCATTAGTCATCAACTAGGAGAGGAAAGGTTTCTACTGCTCCTTAGAATAGATTGATTATGAATGTTGTTCATTTGCCACCTCTGAGTCCCTGTTCTTTCTTTTAGGAATTTATATCTCTCATGTTTATATTTTCTCTCTTTACTCTTTGAAATGTTAGTGATCCTTGTTATCATCAGCCTTACCTGTTTGAAGTCTTACCTTTCTTACTTGACATAGTTACACTCTAAAGAATTGTTTATAGATCTTTCTTATAACCCAGCAATTTTCTCAGAAGTCTGAGTCAAGGTTATACAGCTGTGCTCCATCCAGAACTGAGCCTTGGATCACACAGAGCAGAACACAAGAAGGAAGTTACACACCTTACCTTCTTTCTACTTTTCAGCTCCAATCTTGCTTTTCACCCAATCCTTTCGATTCCTCCCTACTTCCCTCTCTCTTCCCTTCCTCTCACACCATCCCCCTCCCTCCTTCTCTGCCTCCCATCCCCTCCCCACCTTCAAGATAAAAGATGATGGCGAAGTAAGAAAGCCTCATCTCTCAGCTGAGCCACAGAAGAACTTAACAAGGCTACAACTGCTAACACTCTCCAAAGTCTCTTTCTGCTGACCCTAAACTCCTCCTCAGCTGCACCACTAGAAAGCCTACAGATCAGTCAGACTTTGACCTTGGCTACTTTTATTCTTCTTGCTGATGCTGAAATCATCACCATCCATGCCATTTGTCTTTCATCTAGCTTCTCAAGTTTATTATCTTCAAGAACACTAGGCATAGGATACAGCCAAGAGTGTCAGGGTTAACTGAAACACCTGGGAACAACAGCCTTGTTTTGAGCCTAAGACTTTTGGATAATTTCACAAGTGGCACAATTAATTTAGTCTTCTTTTCCATAGTTTTAACCATGACTTTAACCCTAAGCTTAGGCATTGAGCTTGAGAGGGAGCTACAGGGCTGACCTTGATGACCCTGTTTGGTTTCCTGTTTTTTAGCATGAGTGCCAGTGTCGTCAGCCTTGATCTTAGCCTAGACATCACTTAAAGCATCAAATATAATGAGATATATTCTCATTTTTTCCCCAAGAAACTGTAATCTTAGCCCAAATCTTGACCATAAACTCATATTTTATTTTTTCCTTATTTTGTTGCCTTTATTTCCCCTTCATTTCTCTCTCTCTCTCTCAAAAAAAAAAAAAAAAAAAAAAAAGGCAGCATATTTTTTATGTCATTTCTGTAATGCTTGAAATTGTGGAAACAGGGAATGTGTTCCTGTTTATTATTAGTTATTTGATTCTTAACAGTTGTCCAAGAGTTAATAGTTCTTTGGTTTTATTAATTCTTCAAGGAGTTTGATTTTTAGAGATAACAAATCTAGTTTCTCCTCAGATATTTTCACATGCTGCAAAGTCACATCTGTTTTCAGCTGTCATGTAAAACACCTGTTGTCATGTAATTGATGTGTTTTTCATGAACTTTGCTATTGCTGCCAAGAAATCCGATCAATGTGAAAATATGGACAGCACTAAGCTGATTTAGCGTCAGTACAGCTGGGATTGTGAGCCCAGCTTTTCTAGGTGTTAATGACCATCCATTCAATTTTTAGTCATTAGTGCAGTGGATCTACTCTTTGTTATTGATGCATAGGTAAAAGATGCAACTATACATGTTGTATACCCAGAGGAAACCGTTCCTTTTCTCTAATTAAAACCTTATTGATCTTTTTTTAACATTAAATTTAGAATGCATTGATGACTAAATTCAACTTTGGACTTAATTTCATATGCCTTCAAATACACTAGCAGGATGCTTTCTTTAGTTTGATTTTACCCTGTCACGTGTTTCCTGTGGAATTAGGACATTTTTAAGGTAACAGAGAGCCTTCTCACTTAGTAAGAGTCCTTGTGGGAAAAACAAAAGCAAGCAAACAAACAAAACCAAATCCAAAATAATGCCTTCCCTCAGGTCTTTGAGGTACCATATCTTTGTGTGTGTAGCTGAAATGAGAGCCTAAATCACAGAATCATAGAATCATAGAATTGTTAGGGTTGGAAGGTACCTTAAAGATTATCTAGTTCCAACCCCCCTGCCATGGGCAGGGACATCTCCCACTAGATCAGGTTGCTCAGAGACCCATCCAGCCTGGCCTTAAAAACTTCCAGGGATGGGGCTTCCACCACCTCTCTGGGCAACCTGTTCCAGTGTCTCACCACCCTCCTGGTGAAGAACTTCTTCCTAACGTCCAATCGGAATTGACCCATCTCTAGTTTTAAGCCATTCCCTCTAGTCCTACCATTACCCGACATCTTAAAAAGTCCCTCCCCAGCTTTCTTGTAGGCCCCCTTAAGATACTGGTAGGCCACTATAAGGTCTCCTGGGAGCCTTCTTTTCTCCAGACTGAACAACCCCAGCTCTCTCAGTCTGTCCTCATAGGAGAGGTGCTCCAGCCCTCTGATCACCCTCGTGACCCTTCTCTGGATATGTTCCAGCACATCCATATCTCTCTTGTAGCAGGGGCTCCAGAATTGGATGCAGTACTGCAGGTGGGGTCTCACGAGAGTGGAGTAGAGGGGGAGAATCACCTCCCTCGACCTGCTGGCCACGCTTTCCCTGATGCAGCCCAGGATACGATTGGCTTTCTGGGCTGCAAGTGCACCCTGACAGCTCATGTTGAGCCTCTTGTCTACCAGCACCCCCAAGTCCTTTTCTTCAGGGCAGCTCTCAAGCCAATCACTGCCCAGCCTATATCGGTGCTTGGGATTGCCCTGACCCAGATGGAAGACCTTGCACTTGGTCTCGTGCAAGGTAAATCTCTTACCAGTAGATAATACTAAGGACTCAGCAAATCATGAGCTTAGTTCTGACGATATTGCAGTCCCATTTCCATCAGCACTTCCCCTCAGTTGTAAAGGGGGAATGGCTGATGTTTTCCATTTATTCTTAATACTCATTCTCACTTCTCTTAATACTTAACTCAAGACAACTCTCGGCTAACAGCCAAATGCCTACTTAGCTGCTTGCACTTCTTCCCTCTCAGTGGGACAGTGGAGAAAATAGGAAGAAGAGGGACAAGAAAGCTTGTGGGTTAAGAGGAAGACAGCGAGATCATTTACCAATTACCACTGCAGGCAAAGCAGACTTGACCTTGTGACATGAATTAAGTTTATTGTTAATTACAATAAATTTTTTGGTTAGTGGGGAAAAAAAAACATTAAACCAACAGCTTTCTTCTTCCCCTTTCCCCAGCTCAACTTCACTCCTTCCTTCAAGACTCCTGTCTCCCATTCCCAAGAGATGCAGTGGGGGATGAGGGAAGGATGTGGGTTACAATCAGTATATAACAATTTCTCTCTGCCACTCCTTCCTTCCCACACTTTTTTTCTGCTCCAGCACAGGTCTTCTGTGGACCACAGGGGAATCTCTGCTCTAGCACCATGGAGCACTGCCGCCTCCTCCTTCTTAGAGTCATAGAAACATAGAATTGCCTAGGTTGGAAGGGACCTTTCAGATCATCTAGTCCAACCATCAACTTAACTCTGACAAAAAACATCACTAAACCATATCGCTAAGCACTATGTCTACCTATCTTTTAAATACGTCCAGGGATGGTACCTCAACCACATCCCTGGGCAGCCGGTTCCAATGCTTAATAACCCTTTCAGTGTAAAAATTTTTTCTAATATCCAGTCTAAACCTCCCCCAGCGCAACTTGAGGCCATTTCCTCTTGTCCTATCACCTGTTACTTGGGAGAAGAGACCAACCCCCACCTTTCTATAACCTCCTTTCAGGTAGTTGTAGAGAGCAATAAGGTCTCCCCTCAGCCTCCTTTTCTCCAGGCTAAACAACCCCAGCTCCCTCAGCTGCTTCTCATAAGACTTGTTCTCTGGACCCCTCACCAGCTTTGTTGCCCTTGTCTGAACATGCTCCAACACCTCAATGTCTTTTTTTGTGGTGAGGGACCCAAAACTGGACACAGTACTTGAGGTGGGGCCTCACCAGTGCCGAGTACAGGGGGACGATCACTTCCCTAGTCCAACTCACCACACCGTTCCTGATACAGGCCAGGATGCTGTTGGCCACCTTGGCCACCTGGGCACATTGCTGGCTCATATTCAGCCAGCAGTCGATCAACACCCCCAGGTGCTTCGCTGCCAGGCAGCTCTCCAGCCACTCCTCCCCAAGCCTGTATTGCTGCATGGGGTTGTTGTGACCCAAGTGCAGGACTCGGCACGTGGCCTTGTTGAACCTCATACCATTGGCCTTGACCCATCAATACAGCCTGTCCAGATCCCTCTGCAAAGCCATCCTACCCTCAAGCAGATCAACACTCCCGCCCAACTTAGTGTCACCTGCAAACTGCCCCTCATCCAGGTCATTGATGAAGATATTAAAGAGAACTGGCGCCAATACTGAGCCCTGGGGAACACTTCTTGTGACTGGCTGCTGACTGGATTTAACTCCATTCACCACCAGTCTCTGGGCCTGGCGCTTCAGCCAGTTATTTACCCACTGGAGAGTACTCCTGTCCAAGCCATGGGCAGCTAGTTTCTCCAGGAGAATGCTGTGGGTAACCATATCAAAGAACCATATCGTTCTCCTCTGACCTTTGTCTTGCCTTTGCTCTTTCTCACTCTTTTTGTTCTCTTCTCCTCTTTCTGTGCTGCTCTCTGTCCTTTCTTAAACATGCTTCCCCAGAGGTGACACCATCTTGTCTGAGGTTCTCAGCCGCACCCTGTTGTGGGTCAGTTGGAGCCTGCTGGAACTAGCTGTGTCTGACACGGGGCAGCCGCGACCTCTCCTCACAGAGGGTACTCCAGTGGCCACTCCTGCAGTCACCCCCACCCCTTTAATACCAACATCTTAACACATACACCCAATATAAGTAGGTCAGTAGGTAGATAGATAAAAACATATACAGAACACTGTTATGAATAGTTGTTGAGGATGTAAGTGATATTAAAAAGAAAAATCATCTGCATTTAGTCTATTTATCCTACATTTAGACCAGAAATACCTCTCCTCCTCTCTCTCTTCCCCTCTCTTTCACCTTGTTCCTTGTGAGGAGGTAAACTCTTTGTATGCATACTGTCTGCGTCTGGTGACCTTTGTTTGAGAGGCTATACCCAGAGACTTTCAGCATCTGCCATTAGAAAACTTCTTTACTTGAGAATGTTTCACACGTTATTGAGCACTGTTCAGTATGCTCCTTTGGATGGATCTTACGTCATCCTTTGGTCTGCTTGTGGAGTTAACTAGCTATTACAGTCAATTGCTCCTTTGGCGTCCTCTGAAGCCCAGAGAGATTTACTCCTTCACAAGGAAACTCATTATATTTATTCTTCATTTAGGAGATAAGGATAAGTCTGTTTCTTAATTAATATATTATTTTTGTTTTATTTTCACTTCCTTAGACATGGTTGTTGCAAAAAATGGCTATGGAATATAGCAGGGCATTGGCCTGTGCTTTTTACCTGCAGTGAGCATGTAAATATTTGCATATGTGCAAATAATATGTAAAAAGTAATAAATGACAGCACAGTGCTTTTTCTTGAGACAAGTTATGAAGTATTGAATAAATAAAATTACTAGAAGAAGGTTTGCTTGCTCTCTTTTCTGTAGTAGATTGTTGAGACAAGCAAGCAAATAAAATAAAAATGAGACTACTGTTTAAATTGTACCTTAGTTGAAAGGCTTAATTCCTCTAATTGAAAAAAAAAAAACAACTTTGCTTTGCTTTTAGTTCACAGACATCAAACAATAAATCTAGGAATCGTTTACACTGCAGAAAATATCTGTATTTTATATTCTATAGTAACCTCAAGCATACACTTTGTCTGTGTACATGGTTTTATGTGGAGGTTTGACCTGAATTTTGCAAAATATGAGCAAGAATCAAGATCTTGAGCTAGGCTTTTCAGCTTGAAATATTGATCACTAGGAGATACAAACCATGTCATGAAGATATTTATTTTATTTAATGATAGTTATATGCTATATAAATTCATATAAAGTGATTGCATTTATTTTGACCTGCAGAATTGAACTTAAATACATTTCTCTGGTAGAAAATTTTATTAATTTAAAATATTCACCAGCTTGTCCTTTAAAGATCAAAGGAATGTTGTAGAGAGTTCAATCCGTACAATCTGAAGTGGAAAATATAAAGAACCCATCTCTAGCACCTCTAAGTTAATTGAATTGAATTGAATTAAATCCCAGAATAATATTTGACTTCACAGGCAGCTAGATCCAAGCTGGTCCATCCACTTTAAAGAAGTCTAGGATATCTATATAACAGCCCAAGGATAAGTGACACTGTTGTAACACTATTGTGAAAAGAATAATATATATAAAAGTAAAAGTTAAACCCCAAATATAGAAGGAGGTTGTGAAATAAAATGATAATATTGTTAGTCAAACACAGAGAGCTCTAAAGCGCACTCAATGAGAGAAAAAAAGCCATCAATTCACTCAGACTTTTTATATGTTTTTGCACATTTAAAGTAGTAAAGGATAATGTGAACTAAGTTAACTCAGAAGATAGAGAAAATATGGAGTAAAATATAACTGAATAGGCTCTAGATCTTTTGAAAGGTATTCATCAGTTGCAACATTTGAAATAAGTCACTATGTAAAATATATCATAGTTTTATTTATTTAAGTCTAGCTTCTTATGTGTAAGAACAGCTTTTTAACAAATTTATAAAGGGTTTCTGTAGCAAGGGCTCACTAGGTAAGTACACCTAATTGCCTTTCTAAACTCACAACTGTGGGAAAAAAAAATAGTAGCTTTCTGAGGCAATCAGATTGATTAATTCAAAGTGTGAATGGATTTAATCTTGAGAGACGCCGCAGTACTTTGGAGGGCTCAGGGTGTACGGTTAGTGACCTATTCATTCTGCTGTATAAAAGGTGTCAGAGTTTCCTAGTAAGTAACCAAACAAAAAGAAGCACAGAAAGCATAATTCATGATGGGGGAGGGGGGATATATTCAACATAAAGAAAGTTTCCTGTACATTTAGCTTCATAATTTCATGCTTGAAATGCCAGTACATCATGGATAACAAAAAGTAAAACAATGCTGAGTCTAAGTGAAACGGAAAACCATTTGGACACAAACTCTAGCTCCTTTTTTTTTTTCCTAAATAATAAAGAACAATTGAAATTAGAAATATGCTTAATGGTGCAGAAATACTTTGAATGCCACCAAAGATAATACACAGTTAACTCCTGGCTTGTCCACTTTATTTCTGACTCAATTTAACTAGCAAACTTCACAAACAGTATCTTGTATCTGAGGTTCCTTACACATGTGAATGTACATATGAATTAATGTGATAAAGGTGGTGAGGCTGATCTTGGTAGTATCTATCAGTAAAATAAGCTGTATAATTTTAATAGATGGAATTAAGGTATACCAGTGGGTTATACACATCTTAATAAAAAATCCTATCTTAGTAATGTTCAGTCAATAATACTGATACAGTGAGATCGATGTTGCCCACCATTAGAAAACAAAAGATAAGCTACCAGTAACACTATTTACAATCATTATTTTACTCATTAAATGTCTATCTGGATTTGCAGGAGCTAGTCAGTAAGAAGAATGTAGACTTGAACTACAGCTCTGATGGAATGTGTTAACGCATATTTAATCTCATCGTTGAGCTGCCTGTATTGACTTTCGGTTGACATTAACAGCAATGGCAGTGATATTAGGTCAATGACTGACTATTTTAAAAAACTAATCTGTAGACCTGAATGGCATTAATCATAGAATACCAGGTTGGAAGGGACCTCAAGGATCAGCTGGTCCAACCTTTCTTGGCAAAAGCACGGTCTAGACAAGATGGCCCAGCACCCTGTCCAGATGAATCTTAAAAGCGTCCAACTCCACCACTTCCTTGAGGAGTTTATTCCAATGGCCGATTGTTCTCATTGTGGAAAAATTTCCTCTTGTGTCCAACCAGAATGTCCCCAGAAGTAACTTGTAACCATTACCGCTCTTGGTTCCCAGAAGGCAGCATAACTCTTGCGTCAGGCTGGCAGATGGGTGCCTCAGTGCCCCTTAATTGAGAGTCACCCACTATGAGCACTTGTCATTTCTTTTTGTGGCATCCACTGTGTGCTGCTGGTACAGTTTCTCCTTGCAGACCTTGCTCATGCGTGTCTACAGCTGTTAAAGGTTCAGACCTGTTTTTGGTTGTAACGCTGGAGGGTGGGGATGGAAGAAGAGTCCTGCTTTTGTGGGTCACCAGGGTCCAAGGTGCTTCATTCTGTGTGGTGTCCACCTCAGGAACATGGTTCTTAAACCACTTATCTATCTCCACCTTGGCCTCTCTAATACTGCACAACCTTTTAACTCTTTCCTGCAACTCATCCACTTGATGCAACAGTTCATCAACCTGTGTACATCTTTTGCAAGTACTTTCGTTTTCTTCAGAAGAAGGGTATGGGCACTCACTGCAACCTACCATCTGTACTGAAGTCTCCTTCCTTACCAATTCCATCTGGGTGGAAACGACAGCCATCTCAGGCTCTTTCTCTGTAGAAACACTGCTTTTAACTCTGATGCAAGTGCCCACCATCTTGGCAGAAACCTCTTGAGCACGTAGGGTGACTATGCCCTTCTTGCACACCCTTACGTGCTAACTGATGAGCCATGCTCTGTTTGCAGCACTCCTGATCATTAACGCTCCCCAGACTGTTTTTTACAGGCATGGGGGTTGTCATGGTTGCTCTGGCAATGGCCAGGTCTCATCAGCATCTTCCACGAGAGCTGCCAGTTCCTGGTGGTTCTCTCTGCTGCCCCAGTGTTTCCCTGCCTCAGGAAAACCCCCTGTGCACCAAGATCTGACACTCTGCTGAGGGTCAGGCTGCTCCACAACAGCTCCCCTTGGTGATCTGACTTAATTAAGATATTAGCAAATATCAACAATAACTATATTGCAAAGTAAGCTTTGGACTCATGCAAACTCGCATGTTCAACATGAGAATGGAATCTTTCCACAGAATGGCACAAAAAGATAAAAAAAGTGCTGATGTGGATTAGGTATCTGGAGAAGAAAAAGGCTTTGGGAGGAAAAGATATGAAAGCTACTCAACTTTTTAGATACTTAGGTATTATCTTGTTTCTAATATTTTTTTGTATTTTTAATTTTGGTATTATTGAACAGTTGTCTGTTGTTTTCCAAGGCACTTTTTTACACACAATAGATATTCATGTAAAACACCTCAGATTGAAAATTTTGAAGCTTAAGTTTCCAATAAATAAAGACTAAATCACCTTGATTTTAGAGATGGAAAAATGAGCTGGTAAAACAAGACATGACTTAGCTATCTTTAAGTGAATTAAAATAAAGTCAGAGTGAAAAAAAAAAAGACACATTTCTCTGGTGAAAGCCAAGATCTTGGCAAAATTTGTTTGAGATATTAATTTCTGACAACCTATTGACCAGATTTATCAATAAATCGTGGTGAACTATATGCAAAAAGGAAATTACCAATGAATTATATGCAATGCCTAAGCTATTTTGTTTGTTTCTTTGTTTTTTTTATCGTAGAATCATAGAATAATAGATTGGTTCAGGTTAGAAGGGACCTTAAAGATCACCTAGTTCCAAGCCCCCTGCCATGAGCAGGGACACCTCCCACTAGACCAGGTTGCTCAAAGCCCCATCCAGCCTGGCCTTGAACACTTCCAGGGATGGGGCATCCACAACTTCCCTGGGCAACCTGTTCCAGTGCCTCACCACCCTCACAGTGAAGAACTTCCTAATATCTAATCTAAATCTACCCTCTCTCAGGTTAAAACCATTAGCCCTTGTCCTATCGCTACACTCCCTCATAAAGAGTCCCCCCCCATCTCTCCTGTAGGCCCCCTGTAGGTACTGGAAGGCTGCTATAAGGTCTCCCCAGAGCCTTCTGAAATACTGAACAGCTGAACAACCCCAACTCTCTCAGCCTGTCCTTATTCTTCTCTTTCTGTGTTTGTTCTTTCCCGGTTGAAGAACTGATTGGAACTTTTTGGAGTAAACATGGTTACTACACTTGCTAATACGTTTTTAAACAATTGAATGATACATTACGTTTCTTTTCTGCTTTATATGTAATCATGGCTGGAGTGATGGATTTTTTTAATATGATTTTTCTATATTGCTCTTCAAACTGACAAGTTAACAAAAATTTATTTCAACTAAGGTAGCTAATTTTTTTCCATTCCCTAAGTGAATTTATCTCTCTTATGTTAAAAGATAGGAAAATTAATATAATAATTTTAAAAATAATTTTTCATAGGGCAAAATGTTAAAAGAGCAAAAAGAATATGAGAAAATCAGAAGGTTTTGTAATGACAAATGTTAAGACTTCTGCAGCTACAGAAAAATTTAATGTCAAATAAAAATTTAATAACAGATATTAGGCTGAGAAAGGAAAAAAGAAAAAAAGCTGGAGAGAGTGAGACTAAGAAAACAAATAAGAAATCAATCCTAAATATCTAAAATCAGAAAATCATATGTTTTTTAAGACATGTGAACTTTAACAAATATTACCAAGATGATGACATGTATGCATTATAAAATTTTATAGAACACTATAATTAAATTAAATTTATCTAAACTTAAAAATGAAAGAAAATTACTAGTAGAAACAAAAGACATTTAGCTGAAAAGGTATAGCATCCACTATCTGAAAGGAAGAACTGGAAAAGAAGAAATCTCCACTGACAGAAAGAAATTTTGTAATCAAAAGAGAATTGCCAAAACACACCTCCTCCTGTCCCCACTAAAAAAATGTATAATCGAAACAGGGGTGAAAAAGCCCATATTCTATATAACAAGCATTGTATATTCAAGGAAAATTTCTGAATTCTCGCTCTGATATATTTAGTAAGCTCAATATTGTTTATTGTCTCCTTTTCTCTCTGTCCCCACATCTCCTCAGCAGAAGCATTACATAAGCTTTAGCAGGTATAGGGGCACTTTAAGACAGTTAAATTACCCAGTATTACCCCATTTCTCACTTAGATTAGAGGCAATTTGGAAAATACAAACATTGCTCCAGGATTATCAAGTGCAGAAGCTGTTGCCTACCCCTAAAAAGATATTGGGAATAAAGCAAAACTCAAAATGGGTGTTTCTGCTAAGGAAGATGACTAGAGAGGGCTTTGGATACTGTGGCTACATCTGTGCTGGTAAACTAAACTGGCCAAGACATAAACAGGAATGACAGAATATGATCTCCTGCAGCATTTAATTTTTGCCCATAGCATAGTTTAAAGAGTAACATGGAGAACAGACCATTCTCAATAGGCAGTTCAGTAATGGCCAATCTGTTTTGGACGGCGACAGAATTCAATATTATAGATATAAGCCATTCTATAAGAGCGAGTCTTACTGCCAGGAAACAGTCCAGGACACATCCAAATTACTACAAAGGACACAGCCTCAGAAGTTGATCAAAGCATCCTGGACAAATATGGTTGCAAGGTTTAAAAGAAAGGTATTTATTTTAGTTAATGATGTCAAAGGTGGTTTGAGGCCTCAAGGCTGGAACAGTAAGAATGTAAAAGACTAAAAACATCTTCTCTTCAGACTCCAGAAGCCAGCTGAAGGTACCAGATTGTAACTTAAACTAAGAAGAATTTTCAAAAATAGATAGCTCCTATATGGGAAAGTAAGAAATACAATTGAAGTGGAATTTATGGACCATTGTATCCATCCCCTTCATGTCACAAATCATTCTACTGAAGTTTCAAAACCTTCTTATAGTTTCCCACTTCCAATTATTCACAGACAGTTTCACAGAAGCACAGAACTGTTGAGGTATAAAGGCATCTTTGTAGATCACAGGCCAACTGTGCACGTCAGAGCAGGGTCAGCTGTAGAAGGTACCTCAAAGCCACGTCCAGTCAGGTTTTGATTGTCTCCAACAGTGGAGGCTTCATAACCTCCCTGAGAAAGCTGTTACAGTGTTTGACCATCATCATCATAATATTTTTTTTTTTTTAATATATGTTTAAACAGAATTTACTGCATTTCAGTTTGTGCTGATTGCCCTTTGTCCTGTCAGTGGGCAACACTAAGAAAAGTCTGACTCTATATTCCTTTTTCCCTGTCATTGGATATTTATACAAACTGTTAAGATACCCCCGTGGGTCTTCTTTCTTCCAGGCTGAACAATCCCAGTGCTCTCAGCATCTCCTTGTATGACAGATGCTCCAATCCCTTATCATCTTCTAGCCCTTCACTAGACTTGGTCCAGTATGTACATCTCCCTTGTACTGAGGAGCCCAGAACTGCACACAGTATTCCGTATGTGGTCTCATCAGGGTTGAGTATGCGGGATCATCTCCCTCAAGATGCTTGCAACACTCTTCTTAAAGAAGCCCAGGAGGCTGTGTTACTTCCATTTCCACTTAAAACTTAACTGTCCTTACCAGAAATACCTCACCGATATATCCTGGTTGTCAACTGACCTTTTCAAAAGCTCTCTCACACTGCTGTTTAATATTTGGTCCATGATCAAATGACAATCCTTTTACTCAGACACTTATATTCAGGTTCTGGCTTAAAGAACAGATGGTTGGTATTACTCTACAAGGGTTTCTGTATTTTGTCTTATTGTTCTTCCCGTATGATATTATGTTTCTTGTCTGTGCTGTTTGCATTTCAACTTCCTCAGAAAAGCCCTGCATTTTACTTGAAGATAACAGGAGGGAAACATAAACCAACATCATTCTGAAGACCGCCCCTTGGGGAAAAAAAAAAAAAAAAAAATCTATCTTGCTAACATCATTCCAAACATTTAAAACATTTTCATTTTTATGCAAGTCATGTTCCTCTTTACACCATAATGATCATTCCGTTACGTAGTGCTATCTCCACTATTTTTTCTAATGAAGAGATACATGGTGTGCTGTAGTTTCTTTCTCTGTGGAAGTCAGTATCAGAAATAAGTATGATCAATTCTTGTTTTTTAACTTCTGGGGGTTTTTTTATTTATTTTATTTTATTTTCTGTAAAATTTCTTTACCTTGTCTGTCCTCCAATATTTATTAAAAGTCTTATATAGTACTGAACTTCTGGGACCCGGCAGCATTTGCCTCTAGAACTTCAGTTACCTGCTCAGACAGGAGTTTCCTGAATCGCTTCTCTAATGCAAAATCTGGTTTCCAACTAAATACCACTGGGCTCCTATGCAGTTTGCTCAACACCAGTTTAAGGGTATTGCTGACAGCTACATTGTAGCTATGTGCATTTACATTTGCTTTAGAATGCCTCACACAAGAAGATGTTCCTATTACATATATTTTTCACCTGAAAAAATACCAAAAAAAAGAGAGGCATTTTACATCCATTTGAAAATTTAAGTCAAAATTAAATGTCACCACAGAAAAGTTCTGTGTTTTTTGAAAAAAAAAAAAAAAAAAAAAAAAAAAAAAATGGAAATTCTCAGAACCACAGAATTTTTGAATGAGCTTCCATAGCAATATCTGATTCATGTACTTGCCTACATGAGCTGCCAGATACACCTGTTTAATTTCATTTGCATGCACATTTTATTGCGTTTCTTCATATTTCCTTTATAAAGAATCATAGACAGAGTAACTTATAACTGTGGCTGTGAAGGTACACAGTGTCTCCTTAACTGTGATTTTCTCCTTTTCAGGGTGTGAGAACTGCTGGTGAAGAGAACAGCATCAGACAAATCTATTTTTTAACAGTTGTCATTTGGTAAGTCCCAGAGACTTTGGTGCTTGTCTTCATCATTGTTCATTCGGGTAGTTGTGGGTATCTACCACAGGAGTCAGGTGCAGATGACCTCTCACACTTCCGTACTCCCTGTGCTAACAGGCTGCAAGTTAACAGAGGTCAGGCTGGGTGTACCAAACCCAAAGGACACCATCTTGCCTATTTAAATCTCACTCTCCCTGGTTACGAAAGGCAGAGGAAACAAGTAATTAGCGCTGACTTCACTGACATCTGGACTCATAGAGTCATAGAATGGTTTAGGTTGGAAGGGGCCTTAAAGATCATCTAGATCCAACCCCTCCCTGCAGGAACACCACCTGCTAGACCAGGTTGCTCAAAGTCCCATCCAGCCTGGTCTTGAACACTTCCAGGGATGGAGCATCCACGACTTCCCTGGGCAACTTTCAACTCAACTTTCTCCAATTTGTGATCAACTAAATAAATGTAAATTAGAATATGACTCTACAAAACTAAAGTGCTGACTGAAACGCATGTGTGACCCATATGATAAAGTCATATCAGAGCAGTTAAGAGACATCTGTTTTGATTTAGACTGGGTCCCAGGTCACACTCAGGTTGATATCCAGGCATCAGATTCTGCCTTGCTCTCACGACGAAACACTGTAAACCCATGGTTGTAAGAAAATAAAGTGAGTGGATACTTTCAAACATTTAGACAAATGACTCCTTCCTATTCAGAAAATAATTTTAGATTTTTAGTACACATGTGCCGCAATATAACTGTTTCTAAGATACAGATTTACAAATGAGTTTTAAAATAAGGACATAAAATATCCTACAACAATTTAATTTAATGGAAAAATCCTTTGCAGCACTCTACCTAAAACGTCTCCTGATTATTTTCTTTTGTCTGCCAAAGTAGCAGCTCAGCACACATTCACAGAATTCTAAGTAGCTGTCTCTACTGCATCATTAATTTCACAGAATCACAGAATGGTAGGGGTTGGAGGGGACCTCTGGAGATCATCTAGTCCAACCCCCCTGCCACAGCAGGGTCACCAGGTTGCACAGGAATGCGTCCAGGCAGGTTTGGAATGTCTCCAGAGACGGAGACTCCACCACCTCTCTGGGCAGCCTATTCCAGTGCTCTGCCACCCTCAAAGGAAACCCTCCTCACGTTGAGATGGAACGTCCTACGTTCAAGTTTGTGTCTGTTACCTCTTGTCCTGCTACTGAATTTGAAGTAAATAAAAGTATTCCTCTTCTATCTCTGCAAAACACTACAGGTATCAAGAGGGCAATGCAATTATGAAAGAAAAACACTAGGTGTTCATTAAGAAAAAAATTCTGTCTCTCCTGGTTTGGGGTGGAACAGAGCCAACATTCTGTTCAGGGAGAGAAGCTCTTGCTTACATTTGTTGCTGTGGCAACGAGGGTCAGCTGACTTGGTGGTTTACCCTGGGGAGGGGTTGCACCTGTGGGGAGGGGTGGACAGGTCAGGTGACCCAAACTGACCAATCGGGTATTCCATCCCATCTGCCATGCTCAGTATAAAAGCTGAGGGACCAAAGGGCTCAGATTGGCTCTTCTTTTTTGTGTCTTCTCCAGTGGCTCTTCCCCAGTGCATTGCTGCTTCCCCAGTGCATTGCTGCTTCCCCAGTGCCTGATGTCTGAGGAGGACCCTGTCAGCTCATCTGCCTTTTGATCCTGGTCAGTCTGTTCCAGTTCCCATTTGTCACTGAGTCCAGTCTGGAACTTCCCCAGTGCATGCCAGTGACATATCCCTGGGAGCTTGATATGGTTTTGTGTGTATTTATATGTATTTCATCAATTTCTTTTTTTTTTTTAATACTTTATTAAAGTATCTTAGTTTTTTTCTAAACTCATAACTCTCTTTCTCTCTTCTTCCTCTCCTTGGAGTGAGAAGCCGGGGACAGCATCTGTCGCCTTGCCATTGGCCATCCCAGCCCAAACACTTTTACTTGTTTAGCATTTCTATGACTGAATTATGTCTTCACACTTTTTAAAGGAAAGTAATAAGTACAGTGCTGTTGTTATACCAAAAGAGTTTGGAATACAAAACGATTATTGCAATCACTATAAATTGTTTTGCAGCATAATTGCATCAGTACTTAAAAATTTTCCTAGTAAGAGATTTTTGCTAAGAGAACAAATTCTAGATAATTCAGTCACAGTCACTTTAAAGGCTACATCCAACACGCACCATTCTATTGCACTATCTTTATTTGCCTAAGTCAAAAATGAAAGATAAACAGTGGGTTGGAGAAGAGTAGGGTTTGTGACTATGATATTGTACCCAGGAAGTGGTGAAATCTTCTTTTAAGATAAGGAGGTTGCATTGCCCCTATATTTAACATGTAATATATGGCACACCATGAAAACTCAGACTGGTAAGGAAGTATAGCAACGTAAGTAGGATGCAGTGTATCACCTGCTCTGGTTAATTCCACTCTCTATGTGTTGAAAACAAAGCTATACAAAGGCACGACTGCTTACTAGATTAAGTTGTTGTTAATATATGTATTTTTCTATATGAGTTGTCACATGGTCTTCATTTGACACAAGATGAATTTCAGAAATCAGTTTAGTACTATATAACAAAAAGGCGTACAGATATCTCAGGCTCTGAATAATTTAGTGTCCCAATATACAAAAACTTGCAACAGACTTTCTCAGCAAATTAATGAGAGTGAAACAGTGAATGGGAAGAAGTCATCCTTTCAGCTTTTGGTTATGACTCAAATATTTGTATATGGGTAAACTATGTTGTTGACATCCAGCACATGAAGACTAGAGATAACTTACTGCGGTAAGTGTGTCACAGTATGAAACAAGTCAGTTTGAAAATTCCCTGGAAAAGGACTGTCTTTTTCTTTACTGCTTAAATAGCTCCTAGAAGATAGCTGTCTGGTATCATGAATGAGGCTCTTTGATAGTCCAATGGTAAGTAAAAACTCTAAAGAAAACCAGAGCAAGAGAACATTAACGGTACCTTTAAATAGAAGTATTAATGTTATGCTAACATTTTGTGTTAAGAGTGTATTATCCCTGCAATAATTTGCAATGTAAAACCAGTTAATATTCTAAAAGACTGGGAAAATTAAGTTTATGTCCTAGTAACTAGCTTTTAGTTTAACAAGATTATAAGAATAGTTCTGTTTCAATGTAAATTACTTGTTTTCTTGGTATGAAATGCAAATATTCATATACTGACACATAGCTGTGCTACCTTTTGATCACAAGGCAAGTCAGAACAATTAACTCAGTGAACATGCTACATGTAAATACAGCAACTTTGAGTTTTATGCTAACATTTTCTGAAAAGGCTTAAAAAGGCAATCTTGTTCTGTGCTTTTTAACTATGAATTAAGAAAGAGAATGAAATAGCTGTTCTACATAATTTAATTTATTTTTGCATAAGAAATGCCTCCTCAGTTTAGGGTAGATGAAGGTGCATTTTTTTTTTTAATCTGTGGTATTTTCATTAGCTTAGTTTTTGTGGGTATTTTGTTTTGTTTAAAAAAATGCTCCATACAATTATATGAATAACAGAGGTACTCTTGTAACTGCCTGCGAAGACTAACATCAATATCTTTGCAGAAATTTAATAATTTTGTCCCATTACATGTATCTTTCTGTATATTTATTCTTCTGTGGTTTAAAGTTGACTAATATTATCTGCCAGAATTCAAAGAGGAGTTTTAAAAACATCGGACATGCTAGACAATACTTTCAAAGTCCTCGTTGTAGTAGCAGCACTGCATGAACGTATACTTGAATTTGATGTCTCCTTCAGTGCAAATAAATGTTCAGCTTTTTTAGGTGCTCACCTAGAATGTCAGGTCAAAAGTGTACAAGTGTCATTCCAAAGCTTATAATCACATTTAATGGTTCACTATCTTCCACTTGACTTGAAAAATATACCAAGAATGTGTCTCATAAATGGTCCATATTAATCTACCGATAAGCTCACTTGAGACAAGCTTCTCCTATGAAAACTACCTCTAAACAAATATAAAACAAAATCTCTCAAGCTATAAGCTATGTTAAGTAGTTCTTCTCTAAAAAGTGGTCTTTTTAATTGCATGAAGAATAGAGTATCTGATAAAAATTGTATATTTTTTTGTTAAGTAGATTTGACTAATGTACTACATGACGGTTCTTTTTATCCTTAAGCACCTTCTGTATGCAGTGAAAAATGTGACAAACTGTAATCTTCAAAATGTACTGTATTTTGTGACAAAAGGAGATTTTACGGTCTTTATATCTGTTGTTTTTCAGTATCTATTATTTGTCAGACAACAAACAGAGAATTCTTTCAAGATAAATAGTGTAAATGCATCAAGTATAAATGTGTCGATCTAATCATGGTTACTGCTCTTAAGCTTCAAATACATAGAAGGAAAATACTTCTAATGAGTGGTTTAGATGAAATATCAGACATCTGGAGAAAATTTACATTTTTTTTTCTTTCATTTTTGAGGTGTTCAGAGGTTTTCAGAGATGACTGCAGAATATTTATCAAATAACATACTTATTGAAGTAAGGGTGAAGTAAGCAAAGTTATTAATTTTTTCACGTATTATTCATCTTCCTTAAAGAGCTGAATGCAGAAGTTTAAATACATATTCAAAAATAATAATGCTGCAAAGTGCAAAATAATTCACTTGATGAAAGACTTGAACTAAAATATCCACATCTATCCAGTGTTCATCAGTAGGATTATTTTGGGGAAAATATATTGCATAGGGGTCATAGCTTAAGGATTCTTGCAGCTACTGAGCTTTATCTCCTTTTTGGAAGCTATGACATTTATGAAGTATCTAATAGGAATATTTTCAACTGTACTTGAATGTATATTTTCCAAGAAACCAGCACAGCTGTTCCTCGGATTCATTGCCAAGGTCATCTGTCATTCCAGTTTCCCTTTCCACAACACTAAGAGCTCCCAATTGAGAACATTCTTCTAAATTATACATGAAGACTTTCACTGTGGATTAGATTTATGATGAAAATTCAAAGAAACAGCAGAAAAGGGCTATGGAACTTGTTTCTTAAGTTGGCAAGGCTTTACCTCTTACAGCACTGCAAACTGGGTATGAAGATTTCTGATTTTGTGACATACTTTCATGTTTTCCAACTGAAAAAATAGCGTGTGATTGTGTCTGTGTATGTGCAGGGGTGAAAAAACAAAAAGAGAGCAGGGAAATTACTGAAAGGCTGTGATGATTTTCATATAGATAGAAAAAGGTATTAATATAACTAATTCAGAAAGCAATTTTAAAAAGAAGACTGGAATGTTGTAGGAAGGATACTGAGGAGCAAAGCAAATGCTTTCTATTGTCTTGCAGACTTCATGGGGCAAATATATCAGATAAATGAGGAAGTTTCTCAAGGTATAGTAAAAAGTATATGTCAAAAGCAAATGAGCCTGATCTCCTAATTTCAGCCTGAAATATTTGTATTTTAGAAATGTGATATTTCCTGTATTTTTTCTCCTATCAGGCTTGCACTGAAATTATCTTCTACAATCAACTCTTAAACAAAAAGCATATTTTGATTTCAGCGAGGACAAAAGAAACTCCAAAATGATTCAGACAAACCAGGAGTACTGAGCCTCTGAATAATTCTGTGCAGCCACTGTAGTGGACATCTGTAAGTAGAGTCAAATACTTTCAGCTTTCCTGTAGATGGTCCTGTCTACTATGTAGGTGTTTTAGACTTTATATAAATTAGGTTTGCCTACATTTGCTTAATGACATAGCACATGAAGAACTGCATAGCTGATTTTATCCTCTGGTTATTAATGCAGCTTCTGCTTATGATATTGAAACTGATACAGAAATATGCTAAAAGGATGATAACCTAAACAAAGCAAAACCAAAAATGGCAGCTTTAAAGTAGTAAAATTAAAACTTTTTACTGCATGGCATTATGTTTTATGTTCAAATAGATCTGTTAAGCATCAAATTATTTTTTTCCACGTAAGATGGAAATCACAGTTTCCCATGGCTGCACAAAGACTGAAGACTTTTATCCTACTCTATCTTTCTTGTAAGACAACACATCAAAGTGCCTGCCAAGAAGAGGATTCTATGATATATCACTAGCAGATCATGGTTTCTTATGATGTGGTTATGTGCCCTGCAGTACAGATTTGGGGTTTTCAGTGAATAGCTCTGTGATAATCTTAAGAGACAGCCAGTTTCCATAAAAAACAGTACATTGGATCACTGAAGCCAATCTTTTTTTATTACTCAAGTCTACTACTTCTCTGTTTCTCCCCTCCCCAAACACACACAGACTTACCCCTCAGGAAGTGGGAGAAAGAGTGAGAAGGGGAGAACCAGAACAGACTAGTGCTCAGGTAGCATTGATTAAAAAAGAAAAGAAGCTGTCTCTCTAAAATTCCAGAAATTGCTAGACCTCTTGTTACTTTGTATTTCCAGGAGGAAATGACTGTGCACATTTGACACTGCAGTTTAATTCCAGCAGTCTTTATAACAGAATGAAGAATCACTTGCTCTCCCTTTATTAATGCAATTGCTCTTGCTTCCTTACTCTTTTTTCACACCTTTAATCCATAGGAGGAAGGGGGTTTTTTAATACTTTTTTTCACTGGTGTTCTGATTCCTTCTGCTTCCCCTCAGATTTCACCAGTTTCTTTTTTTCTCACTTATATGTGCATTAACCCACAACAGCAACAGTCACAGGAGAGTGGGGGCAGAGGGGACTGACTCCAACCTGACACAACCTATCAAGACCATCCTGGCCCCCTGAGAGAGACGTGACTTGCCCCTGACACAGCCATGGTGCCACAGGGCAGAGGAGAAAGAAGTAGGGGAGGGGGAATTAAGAACCTAGTAACACATTGGGATCCACAACTCACTAGTTAATTAAGAAAAAAAGGAATCTCCAGAGGCTGATTCAGCTCTGTAAATATTTCCTCTAGGGGTTGCCCTGGCTGATCAGTAGATGTGATGTTTAAGCTGCAAACAACTAAAATATTTTATGATACTGGCAAAAATGGCTTCAGCAAGTAACACCTCTTCAAAGTATTCCTCAGACTCCTGCCATGGTCAAGGGACTTAGTGTCTCAAAGAACAAAATATACCTTCCCAGGACAAATGTCATGATAACACTTGAATAACATCTGTCTTTTTACTAGATAGTTCTTTTTTTTTTTTTCCCCCTTGGTAATTTGCGTAAATTTGAGATCAATCTTATCACTTACAGGATCATGGAATCCACGTCAGTTTTCTTCTTGGATCACTGAAGATGGCTTCAGAAGTGAGAAAAGGGATACTGGAATATCTGAAACACTAAAGGAAAACTGCATCAGAAGAAAGAGTGTTCAAAACTCAAAATTCTATGATTCTAAACCGAAGGAAACCTCAGCCACTCGCTCCAGTCCATGTCTGAGCCCTGGACTTGGAAGAGTTTTACAGCTCCCAGGTCTGCAGCAACCTGGGCCACAAGCTGACCACAGGTCAGAGTGAAACCAGGGCAAGTTCAGGGCCTCAGGATGCTCTTGGGTTGCAGGCCCAGCTGCAGGGCAGCGTGGGAGGCAAATCTAGCTCCTGTATGTAAGTATAACAGCTTCTGAGGGGAAGCGCAAGGGAATAAGCAATGTGGCTGTCATAATGTCACTCATCTCCAGTTCTGTTTGCTTATGATTTTGTTTATCAAGGACAAGCTGCTTCAGCTTAGAGATAATGAAGAAAACTCAGACAAAATAGAAACACTGTATAGGAAAAAGACCTCAGAATAATTAATGTAATTATAAAATGGTAATACAAAAATTCATGTTGCAGAAAGTCAGTCTGATTATCATGTGGTTATCTATTTCTCTCCCAGGCAAAGCAAAGTCAGCAAAACAGGAAAAATAAATAATAAAAATTGCACTTGACAGTCAGCATAACTGTCTTTATCTCTGTGCAGCAAAGCATCCAAAAAGTTATGGCAGCTAGAATAACTTGTCTTTTCTAAAATTGGAAGCCTACATATTTTCTGACAGGATCGGAGGCAGACTCAGGCTCAGTGATGGAAAGGAAGCTGGCTCATGTCTACAGACAGCCTTGAGAGAACACAGAGGAGATATTTGTGGACTTGTCTTCTGTGGAGGTAGAAATTAGGAAGACTCCAATACCCACAATTCATGGCCTTGAAGAAACTCTAAGAAAAAGCAGTTGCACTGGAACTGAATACAATATGAACACTACAAGTATTGGAGGAGGAGGGAAATGATATACAGTCTGGGTTATTAATAAAATGCTAGTCCAGTACTGCTTGAGCTCTGCTTTTAGCCATTTCAGCAGGCTTCAGACACCTGAAATTCAGGAAACTAAGATTTTGTCCTGTTTTCAGTTTATTTTAAAAAAAACCAAACAAACATGTAATAATGTAGCACACTCAGCCTACACTGAGCTCACGAAATGAGCTTAGTGTTATGATATACTTATTATTTTCTACTACTGTTATCAAAAGAATTGGACCATGAAACCAAGGTGACAAAAAATAATAGTTGAACTAAAGAAACAACTGCAACATGAAATGAAGCATCTAAGTCATTTTGTCAGCTCTCATTTAACCTTTTTTTCACAGTTGGATTTTTAATAGACTGAGAGACAGTACTGAAGTAATATGCTGTGCTTTCAGCCAAAGAACTTATCAGTGCTGGCATAGATTTCATGACCCTGAAGAGTTCAGATATGTATCTAGCACTCAGACCTAAATCTCTCTTCTCCCTTTGTCCTTTTAAGTTATCTTGATTTTTTTTTTTTACCATTTCCAGAGTGGGTTTTTTGTTGTGTTTGTTTTTTTTTTTTCTCAGCAATCAAAAAATCTTGTTTAAAATCAGAAGGAAAATTAAGGTAACTTCATTTTTGTAAGGGTCCCCTAACTCACAAACATAAATGTAGAATATTTAATCTGAGGATCTTATTTTAATTTTGCAAACTTCTATGTGTATCCTTACATGAATAGGTCTACTATCATGAGCTGGATTGTTAACGTGCCTAAAGATAAATTTTATTTGAAAAGTAGGATCTTTCTTGTACTGATAACACAGCAATGACCACAGTGTACATGCAAGTATACTGGAGTGAAAAGTTGTGTTGTGGTGGCTTAATACCCTGGGAATGTGTATCCCTTCCTATGGAGAAGATACTGTTTATATAGCTATGTCACGTTTATTCCCGACTCTCTTTGGGGATCATATGCAGATGATTTCTACAGATACTTTAAAAAGCCTTAGAAATTTGATGTCTGGTATAGAAATGCAACCTGGTAAGCCCTGAAGTGATCACAGAACAAGACAGAAAGATACCCTGAATGACTATTTCTGAACAGTAAAATAGCCCAAAGGAACAGCAAGGATAATATATGTTTTACTCTTTTCAGATAAGCAGAATAAGTATTTCACAGTTATAAACTGAAAGAAATTACTGTTGTTTTCTCTTCTCCAGGTCCATATCTGGTTTAAAAATCTTTTAAGTAAAAAAGAAAATATATACTAATTATTGCAAAAATAATTTAGATAGAGATGTACAATTTCACAAGCCAGAGGGACCTGAGGCTAACACCTATATAGTCCCTTGTGAAGTTACATAGAATTATACCAATACACTATAGAATATAACCAGGCCTATACCTGCTACTTGGTGTTTTGGTATTTGATTGTTTAGGATCTCACACTCTTAAAAATTTGCCTTTATTTGGTTTTCCTTAAAAGAAAACTTTATGGAAATTTATTTCATTATGTATGCTTGCAGACATACGCTTATCTCCATAGCTCTTTAATTGACAGGAGATGTGTAATACTTTAAGCTGACCCAATGCCTTTCTTAAAAAAAAAAAAAAGGTGTTGTTTTTTGTTTTGTTTTGGGTTGGGTTTTTTAGTTAGTGAAAGACTTTCAAAATATAACTTAATTGACTTGTCAGTGCACACTGAGGCTTCCAGTAGGCTGGCTGCAGTACCCTGAGACTGATCCAACTTTCCTACTTGCATACACAGGCTGCTTTTCTGTAGAAATCAGGGTGTAGATCTTGGCCCCTTTGTGTCTTACTCCAAATTGGGAGCCAGTATGAAGTTAGTGTGAGGGAGGTGAGAAGTGATTTTTGGCTCTCTTAGTTAGGTCACAGCTTTATTCAAACAGGAAAAGGCCTTATGAGATTGGGTTAACCCAGATAATATTTTTCATAGGAACAGAAAAAAGTTGAAAATATACAATTGACAATATACAATCGACTTGGAATAATGTTTCTTCTATTTTGTCAAGGAACAAGTATTCTTGTCTGTATAGACCACAAACACGCTCCAGTGTAAGGTCACAGATAGATCCATGAAGAGTTCAAAACCCTGGACTAAAATATTATTATCTGTAAAATAATGAAGCACAAATATTAGGAAAATTAAAATTAATGCCAGTGTCAAAGCCAGTAATACTACTTCTTTTAGGACACATTCCTAATAGATACTGGGGGCATCTTTCATCTTTAATTAGCTCTCAGAATAGACACAAGACTTTTGCAGCATCGCCTCTGGATGATGGTGTAGTGAACTTGTTTGTTGTTTATCAATTTTTTTAATGTCATCACTAAGAAATATTTTCTGTTAAATCTTTCTTGGAGCAAGAGACTTCATATATTGCTGAATTCCCTTACTCCAAATCTGTCTATGCTACCATCTAAATTAGGTTTTAATACAAATTTTATAATTAACCAATTAAAGTAAGAATAGAAGAAATTGTCTATTTTCCTTACTGAAATGTAAATAGCACTAACGTTGCTTTAATCAACTAGCTAGACCCATGTAGATACCAGTCCTGCAGGGGTGTGTATGCTGTTTGCCACATATTCTTCCTGAGACAAAGAATTGATGGGGAAGGAGAAGTTGAAACCTTGTCTCCTCTGTTTCTGGGTCAGAAACTGAGAAGTGGACTGCATTCTTTCATGTACTGTGTTTTTTGTGTTCCTGTCCTTTCTGATCCTGGATTCTAGAGGAGGAAAGAAAATTGCAACTGAACATGAGTTCCTTGCAGTTCATATGCTGTCTCATGTTCAACTACAGTTTTGCAGTAAATTCATAATGATTCAAGGTGTATTTAAAAAAAAAAAATCAGAAGATTTTGACCCCTTGCTTATGTAGCACTTTGCATGAATAACATAACTGAGATTATTTATGGAGCACTGTATCAGTAAGGAAGGGTTTCTCTCAAAGTCTACAGAGTAGCAGCCAGATTTTCCCTATTATAGAATGTATTTTCTCTCTAATTGGGGAATAATGGGCAATCTTTCATAAACAATAATTATTTCCCTTTGAGCAATCAAAGCAAATATGCACAGGGTACTACATGTGAAACATAGTGTATTCAAAGCAGTTAAGCACACTGACTTCCAGCTGGCCATGTATTCTTTGTAATTAGCAAAACACCCAAGGTTCTTAGTCTATTATTTGGCTTACAGTTTCCCTTAATGCTTTGCAAAAAAAAATAGAAACTGCAACATAACAAAATCTCGTTTACATAAAATGTTTGGACCTACAGAAATACAGTTCTTATATAGTTTATATAGTTTTACATTTCCATAACTATTCAGCTCAACTTTTCTTCTGGGTGCTGCTTTAAGCCATTTTTGTTCTGGCTGGCACACACCACATATGCTGCAGCAATGATGATATCTACTAAAACCATTGTATTAACTATCACACAGCTGTTAATCACAGATACATGAGTTTTGTGATGGGGGCACAGGTCATCTAGATCTTTAATCTGGATGTGCTCTGTCTTGAGTAAGGACATCAGAAATACTGAAATGGCTTCTAATCTTGAATACTCTAATTCATAAGAAAACAAAACAAAACAACCCCCCTTCCCTCCCAGAAAAAGAAGCACCTGAAAGACATTAGAAGGAACTTTTAACACAAAGCAAATTAGATACGGTCAATAGACTGTAATATGAAGGGCATGCTAAGGATTCCACTGTCCCCTTGCAGAATGATACTTCTCCTTTTTTACTTATACTAGCAACATTTAGGATCACTGTGGGGAGGCACCTGACTTTGACCAGCCAGCAGGAGAGAGACTTCCTCTCTGTGACCTGGTGAATTCTTTTGATAGAACATACAATGGAAACAGTGGACAAACAAACAAAAAAGACAAGCCATTCTTCACAAACAGAAAAGTTAAAGTTATGCAACATGATGTTCTTAAAAAGGTGCCTTGAAGACCTATATATTGATCAAACACATTTATTGTTTCCACTAAATAACATTACAAATGGGAAAATTCAACATCAGAAAACATTTCATCATTGTTGTCTCTCACTATTTTTGTTACAAAGCGTATTCAAAAAATAAATATCATAGAATACCAGCTTAGAAGGGACCTCAAGGATCATCTGGTTCAGCCTTTCTTGGCAAAAGCATGGTCCAGACAAGATGGCCCAGCACCCTGTCCACCTGGCTGATTGTTCTCATTGTGAAAAAATTTCCTCTTGTGTCCAACCAGAATCTCTTCAGGAGTAACTTGTATCCATTACCACTTGTCTTTTCCATGTGACTCCTTGTAAAAAAGGAGTCTCCAGCATCTTTGTAGCCACTCAAATATACAGCTGATAAGAGCACAAAAAACTTTCTTCTGCTTTTAGGGACTTTGGAGTTCAGCTAACATAGTGAGTTTAGCAAATATTCTGTAATTAAGTGTAATAGATCTCCCATAGTACACTTCGGTTTTTACCTTATGGATTTCTAGGAAATATGCTAAGTATTATAATCCAAACCTAAATATATTTCTACAGAAGTCAGTGGAATTCATAACTCGTTGGCTGTAAGTCATATTATATTACCCATATATGACTCAATATCATATATTACCTATTTAGGAAATGCTTTTAAAGCAGTATTATGAAATCCTGAATAATTTTGACGAACTGTGATATTTATTTCAAAATACATTTTAATTTTTTCCTATCCTTTTGTAAGAAAATAAGTAGCACCAGATTTTTTTTTTTTTTTTTTTTTTTTTTTTTTTTTTTTTTTCTTTCCCCTGAGTGCCCCATCTTCCTCTTTAGGAATAGCTAGTGGACTTCTCTGTACTATTATATAATGTAACCTGAATTTGATTGAGAATAATTTTGCTAAACTAAGACATAGATACATCAGTTCTCTATTAAGTACAGGTTTCTCCAGAACATGACTACAGTTAACAGAGACAGACACTACTTTTTTCTGTCCTTTGGCTTTAAAAGGTGCCTGGGGTGACTGAACTCAATTTAACCATCATGGATGTATTGCTAGAATTGAATAGGGCAAATTGATTTATATTTATATATCCCATTAAAAGATACATTCATTATGGTTTCAATCTCTGCTTTTGCATAAACACAAATACATCTATATGTGTATATATATATTTAGATATAAATAAAATGTGGGGATTTTCTCCTTGAAACAGGATTCATAAGATGAAGCAACCACAGTAGAGTGTTAGACTACAAGTAATCATTTTGTATAAAAAGTAAAAGCTTAATGCATGCATATACTAAAACTGTAGGAGTCTGATATTTTGGAGGGGTAGGTTTGGTCATTTTGGGTATCAGGTCAATTCTGATTAATGACAGTAAGGCTTACTAAGGTTGCCAGAGAGATTTTCATAGAATCATAGAACCATAGGGTTGGAAGGGGCCTCTGGAGATCACCTAGTCTAACCTCCCTGCCAGAGCAGGGTCACCTTAGAGCAGGTTGCACAGGAACGTGTCCAGACAACTCCACCACCTCTCTGGGCAGCCTGTTCCAGTGCTCTGCCACCCTTAAAGGAAAGAAGCTCCTCCTCATGTTTAGGTGGAACTTCCTATGTTCAAATTTGTGCCCATTACCTTTTGTCCTGTCGCTGGGCACCACTGAAAAGAGCCTGGCCCCATCCTCCTGACACCCACCCTTTAAGTATTTGTAAGTGTTGATAAGATCCCCCCTCAGCCATCTTTTTTCCAGACTGAAGAGACCCAAATCCCTCAGCCTTTCTTCGTAAGACAGGTGTTCCAGTCCCCTAATCATCTTTGTAGCCCTTTGCTGTACCCTCTCCAGCCATTCCCTGTCCAGGATGCCATTGGTCTTCTTGGCCACAAGGGCACATTGCTGGCTCATGGTCATCCTGTTGTCCACCAGGACTCCCAAGTCTCTTTCCACAGAGCTGCTCTCCAGGAGGTCAGCCCCCAACCTGTACTGGTGCATGGGGTTATTCCTCCCCAGGTGCAGCACCCTATGCTTGCCCTTGTTGAATTTCATAAGGTTCCTCTCTGCCCAAATCTCCAGCCTGTCCAGGTCTCTCTGTACGGTGGCACAGCCTTCTGGGATGTCAGCCATCCCCCCCCCCCCCCCCCCCCCCCCCCCACCCCCAGCTTTGTGTCATCAACAAACTTGCTGAGGGTGCACTCTATCCCCTCACCCAGGTCATTGATGAATATATTGAACAGGACCAGGCCCAGTACTGACCCCTGGGGAACACCACTCGTCACCGACCTCCAACTAGACTCTGTGCCCCTAATCACGACCCTCTGAGCTCTGTCTTTCAACCAGTTTTCTATCCACCTTACTGTTTATTCATCTAACCCACTCTTCCTAAGCTTCCCTATGAGGATGCTGTGGGAGACCGTGTCAAACGCCTTGCTTAAGTCAAGGTAGACCACATCTACCGCCCTCCCCTCATCTATCCATCCAGTCATGCCATCGTAGAAGACTATCAGGTTAGTCAGACATGATTTCCCCTTGGTGAATCCATGTTGAGTGCTTCTGATAGCTTTCTTTTCCTCCACAATGCTTAAGATGACGCCCAGAACGAGCTGTTCCATCATCTTTCCAGGGATGGAGGTGAAGCTGACTGGCCTGTAGTTCCTTGGGTCCTCCTTCTTGCCTTTTTTGAAGACTGGAGTGAAATTGGCTTTCCTCCAGTCCTCAGGCACCTCGCCTGTTCTCCAGGACTTTTCAAAGATGATGGAGAGAGGCCCAGCAATGACCCCTGCCAGCTCCCTCATCACTCTCAGGTACATCCCATTGGGACCCATGAACTTGTGAATATCTAATTGACCTAATTGATCCCTCACTTGATCCTCCTCAACCCAGGGGAAGTCTTCCTCTTTCCCTGTTACTTTCTCCAAAGCCTGGGACTCCGGAGAGCTGGGCTGAACAGTAAAGACAGAAGCAAAGAAGGCATTCAGTAACTCCGTCTTCTCTGCATCCTCCGTCACCATGGCTCCTGTCTCATTCAACAGTGGGCCCACAACTTCTCTGGTCTTTTTTTGCCTCCAATATATTTGTAGAAGCCGCTCCTGTTGAGCTTGATGTCCCTTGCCAAGTTTAATTCCAAGGCAGCCTTGCCTTTCCTCGTTTCATCCCTGCATTTTTGAACTATTTAAATTAATACTACTGAGTGCCACAGTTTGTATGTGTACATGTGTATGTTTGTACTTTTAATTACCTTTTGCAATAATTTTAATTTACCATTATCTTAGAAACCCCAGAGAGTCTTTTCATATCAGATCCACAATAGCAGGGGGAAAAAAAAAAAAAAAAAAAAATTGCTTTGTTTCACCTCTTGCAATGCCCTCAAGGTATGATGTTATGTAAGAATAATTCAGGCACTATTCGTCTTAACTGCTAAATTACTAGATGCACATTTTTGTCTTTAGAAGTCAAAGCAATTGCTTTGTAAAAATCTGGCATTTACAGACTACTGTTTAAGTTCATTCCTTTGCAGTCTGTATCTAAAGTGAGACATTAGATTATCATGTATTGAACCTATTTTAGAGCATGCACTAGAAAATGAAAAATGGGGATAAGATAGCCTAAGTTTCCTTCCTTACTTCTGATGAGACTATTGATTCTATTCAAAATATTCACTATTTAGTGTGCTATTCACTATAGCCTACTGAAAAATCAACAAATATTCCAGCATGCATGCCTTGATGCATTAGAAACTGGCCTGTGCTGACACTTTAAATTGTCCTTGTGTGCACAGATTAGCTACTAGAGCTACCTTAACCATAAGAAGGGCATTGTCCTTTCCTTTAGGCCCTTCAGAATGTTGAGTTTGAAGACTAATGTTCTCATTGTCCCTTTCCAGCTTATCTCTACCCAGTGAGATATGAATAAATCGTACCACCAATTTCTGAACAAACATCTGCAAAATCTTCTTAAAGCAGGACATGATAGAGAGAAAGTCGTGACATAAATTGATCTGTAAGCGGAGACATGTGTCTACCTATAATGAATCTACCCTATAATGAATGCACTGTCAGAAGGGGAAACCAACCCAAATGCACCTTCCAAAATGAAGAGACCTTGAGTATGCCTACGCAGATCTGGTTGGTTGAGTGGTTGGGGTTTTTCTTCTGTTTTATTTATTCTGGCAGGTAGAAGGAAATGCCAAAATAGTAGTACATTCTTACATTAATGTCTCACATTTTTTTTTCTCACCCATACACTTTTGTTTTATGACATAGCTACCAATCATTTGGACAAAATGTTAATACAGCCAACAGAAGTAATCTTAAGAGACAATTTGGTGTATGTTTGCTCCTAAAGAAATCTTTACTCATTGAAGTTCAGTATCACAATAGTAACGTACTTTTCCATGAACAATGTTATAGAAATATCTACATGGTAATTAAACCGTAACTTAAAAACACCATTCAAATACAAATGCACTTTAATGGTAAATGTAAATCTATTATGAAGAGAATTTAATTGTGACAGTACTTAGTATTTAAAGCTAAAACTAAAATATGGCCAAGTTTTTGTCTTTTTACTTCAACAAACTTAACTCGATTTGATAACAGCTTTACATGAATGAGGCTTGAAGATCTCAAACTTTAGCCATTATCATTTTAAATATCCATTAAATGCTTTTGAAAGCTCTGAGATGAAACTAAACAACCTCTACTCAGGAAGGAAAACTCAGTTAGTTTGTTTTACTAGAAGGGCAGTGAAATTGATTTTTTTTTTTAAATGGTAAATCATTAAAGAGCATACATACATAAGATTTTTTCTCATTATTTTTTTCCCTTTTTTCCTTCTTTTTTTTCAAATTCTGCCAAGATATGCTGTATTTTAATAATGCATAAATTTCTTTCTAAATAATACAAAAAGGCAACTTCTTGACACCTTCGTTAAGCTCTAAATTAACAGAACTCAAAATACTAGGATGTCTAATAAAAATTCAGCATCTACTTTTCACAGACATATTCCTTACATGCTAATGTGGAGGTCAAGGTAGGTGGATAAAAGTTTAATATTTTTAGCTGAAGAACGTTCTATTTTGAATTAAATAGTCAGCTGAGCCTTATTAGAAACATAGCTCTGGAAAAATTTCAGAGAGGCCTTGGACCTGCATAAAGTTAAGATAGCAGGGAAGAGATTATTTTAAAGACACAGATACATTTCTTGTGTAATTCCTGGTTCACAAGAGAGGGTTCAGATTTTATGGTTGATTTTATGCTTTAGGAATGTATACATCCTGTGGACACATCTAATGGTACTAACATGTATACACACGGTTTTTCACTCTCTGTCAGCTGTTTTACCAGGCAAGAGTTCATCTCAAATTTGGCAAGGTGGGGACATTTGTCTATCCGTATCTCCACTGACTTTGAAAGTAAACTATCTCTTTGGAGCAGTGAAGATTCAGATCTAGTCCTGGAATAAAACTTTCTGTAATAAAATTTTGTGCGTTGTATCGTATTTTATGCTGGTGTTATTATTTTCTTTCTTCACCTCCCTAACCACTTTAAAAAAAACAAACAACTTAAAATGTTTTAAACACTATCTGAGTTTTTATGGATATGTTGCTAACAATTGCTATTGATGCAAAAGTAAGAGTTTGACCAAAATCATAACAAAAAGGAATTCAGAATGCACGTGAAAGTCAAGAATTTTTTGTCATTTTGGCTTTGTCCTTCTCAACAGTCAATGCACCGCTGCTTCACAGACATTTCATGACTATATTGCCTGACCCATGAAATTGCCTTTTTCTTCTTATGCATATGTTAACAAACATTGATTTATTGTGTCCTCCCTGCACTAAATGGGTCAATGGTAATGCACTGTGGATTAAATGCTTGGGGGTGTGTGTGTCTGTTTTGTTCCATTTTTATCTCTTTTTTTTTTTTTTAATAACGATTATATTAATTCAAGGTTTTGCTGTTTATAATGGTTATAATAAGGTATGACATAATTTGTCTATAAATAGCATAAACATTTTTTCATATTAACTAAAAATGCATGATGCATTTTTACATCTAATACATCTAATTTTTACATCCTATACATCTAATAAAAGTGACATGGAGTAAGGAAATAATCATAGCGATATGGCTGTTGGGTTCAGAAACTGTAAGTAGGTTTGTTTACAAAATTATTTCTTTCATATATGAAAAATCTTTGAATTCTATAAGTTGCATGTTCATAGTCTAGACAGCAAAAATGCTCTTGGTCTTGTTCTTTGCAATTATAACTGATTATAAAAAAACAGTTGAGATGACATACATCAATACTTTATCTCTTGATATATGTTCTTTTATTAGCAGAAGACTTGAGTGCTCTAACTTCTTCTATCAAAAATTCAGATTGTCCCTTCATCATTTTATAAGGATATCAGATTTTCCTAACATGTCTTTCTAAAAGTTTATCTTGTTTAAGATTTTTTTTTTTTTTTTTTTTTTTTTTTTTTTGACAGCAAGTCTTTTGAGGTATTGGGTGTGGTGTTTTGGTTTTTTTTTTGATTTTGGATTCATTTTTGGTTTGGTTTGGTTTATTAGTCCATAAAACAAATAGGTTCCCTCGATGCAAAGGAAGCTGAGGGGAGTGTGTAATAATTGCTAAATTGGCTAAAAATACAAAGGTACAGCATTGTTCACACATTAAGGAAAAGTATAAAATCAAGAGGCTTCTAAGGTAGAGAGCAGCTGCAGCTGGCATGCAAAGAATTCAACATCTGCGATTCCCTGTGCAATATTTCTTGTGAAGCAACACGGGGAATGGAGTGGGATCGAAATTCCACGGCCAAGCCTTGTGATGATCCAGCAGATATGGGAACGAGATGGTGCTATAGAACCGATAAGCTGTCCATTTACCATCCTGAGCCAACATTTTGTCAAATTTTGATGAAATGCTGTCCTTTGTGCGAACTTTGCTCATTATAATGTCATTATAATACCAAAACACACCTCCATCCCAAAGGCTACCCGCCTCCAAGGTGCAACCACTCCTCCTTGAGTCTGCGCCCTGAAGTTTTCGTAAACTATACCTTTAAATGTGAAGCGAGAGAATTTTACACCAATCATAATTAAAGTATTTATGACTAAAGTCACTCAAACTCCACCTTAAAGATAACAAATAGTATAAAAATAGCCTGAGAGAGGGGGGATACCTAGGGAAGACACCATCACGAAGAACTCCATCACTGACTTCCGGGATCAGTCGACGGGCTGAGCCTTTCTTCCCCCCCCGGCTCCACCCCAATAAGGATGCCTTTGAGTAAGACTTAGATTATACCTAGTTGCTTTCTCAGGAAACTTAGAAATTTCTCTAGAGAATCTCTATCTTACATTTATAGCCAGGCTGTACCATTTATAACTTTGTCGCGCGTTTGATATATGTAATAACACGTTTATTTGCACGTGCTTTGCAGACAGTGTATTTATCACCAGCAATCCTAAGAACCTATATGTCTGTTGTTCAAATAAACTGCACTGTTTAAGTACCTAGTCGTTTTAGTTCCTCCTTGAACGCGACCAAAGACTCGAGATTGGCCATGGTAGTTCATGAGCACGACTAGACTGAAGGTGCAGTCCACTATTAGTGTATCCAAATCGTAATAGTTTAATACATATTAAACGCAGTTGGACTGATAGTGCTGAATTGGGCATCACTCAGAATTTAAACCTAGCTGCATCTAGCCTCCCACCTCAGTGAGGAGTGTTAGAAGGCAAGGGGGTTTATCTTCTGCCAAAACAACTTTGCCCCTTCCCACGTGACAGGGAGACTTTATCGCTGCCTACAACTACCTGAAAGGAGGTTATATAGAGGTGGAGGTCGGTCTCTTCTCCCAAGTAACAGGGAACGGGACAAGAGGAAATGGCCTCAAATTGCACCAGGGGAGGTTTAGATTAGGTATTAGGAATTTTTTTTTTTACACTGAAAGGGTTATTAAGCATTGGAACCGGCTGCCCAGGGAAGTGGTTGAGTTACCATCCCTGGAGGCATTTAAAAGTTGGGTAGACATAGTGCTTAGAGATACGGTTTAGTGATTTTTTGTTAGTGTTAGGTTGATGGTTGGACTAGATGATCTGAAAGGTCCCTGTCAACCTAGGCAATTCTATAATGCTATGATTCTATGATTTCTGATTTGTTTATAAAGCAAACAGTTTCTCCTTTCTGTTTCAGTAAATTTAGAACCTCCTAAGAATCAGATCCTATGCCAATGTTTTTAATTTCTTCTTCCCAATGTACCTTAATAAGGGGAAAAAAAATAATCAGTAAGCCTTTTATTAAAATGGGATCACAAACTTCACTATCTTCAACATTTTATATTATTTGTCTGCTCTTTCCAGGACCTCATCTTCATTTGATGCTTTTTTCTCTACTGCAGCTTTTGTCTTCCTAATATTTTTATTTCTTTAGACTTCCAAAACATTATTGAGTGGACAGGGCAAATCATTCTACAGCAGAGCCTGAAAGCCACTTGATGTCAGTTCACTGCTTGGTTTTTATTCCAACTTTTTTTCTCAGCTATCCTGCATTTCTCCTCCATTTCCCTCTGTTCGTATGACACGAACTATTCAGTCCTTTCAGAATAAACATACAACTTCTTTAGGCATTTAAGCTCTGAACTCTTCTTTTTGGGTGCAACTTTATCTACTTTTGAGCTTCAGAGATCACTTGGATCCCTGGTACCATCTGTAGCCTTTCTTTTTTATTAGACCCCCTGAAAACTTCCTTCTCCCTCCTAGAGGTGGAGCTGCCTGTTCTCCAAGAATACAAGGCCTAGATCTGATACAACCTGACTGCAGCCTTCTGGCCCAATCTTCTGAGAAAAACATTAAATTATGATAAAAAGCTCCAAGAAAATCTGTAGAAAGATGAGAAAGGCAAAACCTGCTCTAGGTGAACCTTCTTTAAGAGGAGGGTCAGACTAGATGATCTCTAAAGGTCCCTTCCAACCCTTGCCATTCTGTGATTCTGTGATTCTGTGAAAATTGAAGACAGTGGTAGGATAGATGAGCTGGGATTGTTAAAATCTCAAGGACTTAAGAAGGGAAGAAAAGTATAATATGCTAAAAAACAACAAACCAAAAAAACCCCAATAAATCAAACAAGCGAAAAGAAAGGTAAGTTAGGAGTCACGATCATCAGCTTGAGTTATCAGAAAAGTCACTCATCATTGTCATCACCATGTTGGTGTTTGTGGGAGATAGCAACTCAGTAACACAGGAATACTCATTCCTAGGAGCTGTAGAGGCCAACACTTACTCAGGTGTCTATTGAAAATTGGTAAGCATAATAATGTTTATTTTAGTAGCTCATTAGGTACTAGCTATCTCTTGTGCATGTAAACCAGTAAGTAACTCCTTTATATTTCTCTGTTGAGTATACACTGCTGGCAGAGTGTCTTTTTTCATGGCTAAAAATGACCAGACTAATCCAAAAGAGGGGAGGTAAAAACACTGACTGGCAAATAACTGAACCTGTTTAAAGAGATCTACAAAATATTTGCATAACGTCAGTTTCAGTTCAGCTGCCCAAATCATAAAGGTTTTGGGTATATGTCTGAACATTTATGAAATTGAAGGACATGGAATTCAGGTAAGCTTTCTTGGCAGGCAATCATACTACTTCTGTAGAAAAGATGCCTTGCATAAGTGTTGTAATCTTTATTTATTCTTTGACTGAACAATTTTCTTTATAGTCCTCATGAGACTGCCACAAGGCTGTGCTCAACCTCACCCATTTGCAGACTGGTAATTCTTCCTAGGACTCACCTTATACTAGTAGACACCTGGGATGGGATTTAGATACTTCATAATGTTGTCTAGTGTTTTATGAGATGTTTCAGGTTACCTCAGACAAGTGTTTGGGGCTGTCAGTCAGCACCTAGAGGAGACACAGCCAGGACAGCTGACCCCAGCTGAACAAACAGATATCCTACACCATATGACATGCTCAGCAATAAAAGTTGGGGAAAAAAAAGGAAGGGGAGTGGGGGTGGCAACATGCTCAGATTTATGGCATTTGTCTTCTGAAGTAACTGTTACACATGATGGAGCCCTACTTTCCTGGAGATGGCTGGACACCTGCCTGCGATGGGCAGTAGTGAATGAATTCCTCATTTTGCTTTGCTTGCACATGCAAATTTTCCTTTACCTATTAAAATGTCTTAATGTCAATCCATGAGTTTTCTCACTTTTACCCTTCCAATTCTCTCCCCCATCCCACTGCGAAGGAGTGAGCTAGTGCCTGGGGCTTAGCTGCTTACCGAGGTTAAATCACAACAACCATCATAATACAATTAATTAATTTGGGTAGTCAAAGGCCTGACAGAGTATCATTATCTCAATACGAGCTACTCAAGATAGGTTATGCTACCTAATAAAGCTTCTATTTTGAGGTAAAGTAAGGAACATGTAGGGTTTGCAGTTAAGCTTACAATGGTTTTATAATTTTTGTAGGCAGAGTCTACCTTAGTTTAAGGTATGGTGAAACTGCTACCTCCTCTATAAAATAAGCAGATTGTCATAGCATAATTCTTATGTACTGCTTGCTTTTATTTTCCTATTCTTTCAAATGGAACTTGGGAAAAGGGACTGTTTTTTTTTTTTTTTCCCCTGTGAGTTTTTGACATCTTGATTGTACAAAAAGCTTGCTTGATGAAAAACGTACTCTTTGTTGGTTTTCTTGTCTGTATAGGCATTACCTCAAGTAAATCTGGTTCTTTTCGTTATTGCACAGTGATCAGTGTCTGTTACTCTTGAACCACACTTGGGAGTTGCTTGGGATGATGATAGCTGTTACAGCTAAAGCTCTGCCTGAGACTGTGCTGACGGTGTAATATTGTAAACAGGTAAGATCCAATACCTAATAAAGTTCACTTCAAGTACCTAATTTATGAGTATAGATTTCAGTTCCTTTATGTTTCATTTGTTTCATTAAAATAGACTACTAACAAACTGAAATTTTCTTTTTAAATTAAATTAATTAATGTCCTTATATAAGCTAGTACAAGGGTACATTATTTGGTTTTTTTGTTTGGTTTTTTTTTTTTTTTTCCTTCTATCTCTTTTATGGTAAGGGATTTTTATAATACACAAATATGTTTAAGTAATGCTTGAATAATATTCAGTGACATTGTTAAGCAAATGTTCACTAACTTGGAGTTGTTTATTTCAGTGGAGTATTAAAAAATAAAAGGTATTACTCAGTGTAGAAGAGTCATGAAATTCAAGTTCCTAAGAAATACCAGTGCATTAAGTATATCCTTTTCACTTTTGGAATATAAAATTTCATATTTGATATGTGAAGATTTGACATCATTAACATTCTAATTTAAATATTCTAAATCTTAACTCCTTAATCTAAAAAATGTATCATAAGTGTAATAACCCCAGAAATGTGATTAAAGTAAGACTATTTTATTCATGACTTAATATGTACGGAGCCATAAGACTATAACCAGACTTCATTGACCTTAGCTTGCTATTAGCCATTCCAGAGTTCTCTAATAATGTCAGTAAATCATATGGTATAACTAAAGAGTCTCTTAGGTGTCATTTTTACAGCAAACATTTTGTATGGTTTTGATCTTATTTTTTTCACTTTCTTTCTTGTAATTCTATAGGGACTATTTCCAAAAGATTTGGTGAAGGAATATGTATTGCAGTAAAGTACAAGGAGTACCTTATTTGATTTAGTGATGTATTTCTAGAGATATGAAACTGCAGTGTAACTGTGGTGTCACTACTTCTAAAGACAAACTTTCCGGGACAAAGTTGTATATCTCTTACACAGAAGGTCCCCATCGCCTGAGCAGTCTCAAATGACCAGGGAGAAAACTATGACTTTGAGTGACTGTTCATGAATATATTTGTAAATACACTGACCTCTGTGATCAGACCATTTTCAAAATTCTTCCACAAAATAAATGTTTTCATCATAAAAAATATTTACCAAACAACTAACTTATTGAATTCTTTTCTGTCTAATGTTTGCTGAAAAAGAAGGTATTGCCATTGCAAAGAAGTTAAATATTAAATATTATCCTTTCCATGATTCAGTTCTAATTTTATTTCTTAAGTTGTAAAACATATTAATTTGATTAGCATTTTAATTATGTCATTCTGCTTCTAGATCCCAGGTGACTCCTTAGTTTTAAAGCTCACAATTCTGTCTCAAAGGCATTCTCTGGTGAGTTCATTAAGAAAATGAAATTTTTACTGAAAACCTTAGATTAATTGATTCTCAAATAAAATGGAACTCAAGGTTACCTGTTAACTTCAAGGAGAGATAACAAAATATTAAGGATGTTTCAAAAATTTAAACTAATTATTTATGTCCTTTCCTGCTGTCTTAAATGTAGAACATAGCTAATGAGCTTGAAATTCAGTTACAAATGCTAATATGATATTTTAATTCTTCTGCAAAACCAATATGTCTAAGACTGTGTATTCCGGCATGTCTAAAGCCATCTAAAAAGCTCATGTCTTTACAACTGAATAGGTGCATCTCAGTGCCAACAACACTGAGGGGAAATGGGGATCTTAATATTAGGAAATTTTATTAGTGAAGTAAAATCCTCACTCCTGTCCAAGCCCATAACAAATCCATAAAGTAAAAAAAAAAAAACCAAAACAAAACAAAACAAAAAATACCTTTAAAAGACCTTATCTTTTTTGACTTGCTTTAGACATTTATTGAAATTGTGTTCCTCATCTTGTTCTCTCTTCCATGAAAATACTGTAACACCACATCACAAATTAAAAAATCCTTAGAACAAGAAGCAGAAGGAGGTTCTCTGGCTGATCAGGAATAACCATGTGATCACAGAGTGCACAGATGTCTCTCTGTTCTCTAACTTTATTTTGCGTATATAATTCCTACTTTCACAATGGCCTGAAGCATCATTCTATACATTAGTGAGTAGGGCATCCTGCAGTTCAGCCTTCATTGAATCAAATACAAGAGAAAATCCTGATCTACTCTGTCCAGACCAAATTCTCTAATCATTAAACTATTAACTTATTTTCAATGTCATCATTATTAGCAGTCTTTTAGCTACTCTTTTAGGGATGCAATTCACAAGACGGCAATCCAGACACGGGGTCACATACGGATGGAGGAGTCCTGGCCTCTGAGATGAGTGGTCGATTGCAGCCCTGTGCTGGGCCTTTGTTAATGACTAGATAGAGGCTGCAAGGAGTAGACATCACTTTTGAAATATGACTGTTCAAGTATTTTTTGAAGAGTGAAACTAGGATAAGGAACAAAGAAAAGCCAGTATCTTGGCATAGAAGATTCTCATAACAAGATTAATGAAGCAGGAGTCCTCAAGTTAGACACTACAACTACATTTCTACTAGAAAATAAAACAGGGCCAGGTCACGGCCTCAAACTCAGGCATGCAATCATTCATGCTGTTTAATTGTTACTATGTTCCCTGGCACAGTTCTAGCTGTACCAATTAAAGTTCCCTCATATACAGACACAATTACCCGGAATTCAGGCCTAAAATTGCTCCCTATGGGTAATTTAGTTGCAGCCATCTGGGGCAGAAGAGAGCAGAGGCATATGGATATGAAAAATGAATTCCACTTAAACTCAGCCAGACATCACTATTTGTTCTGATTCATTTATTATTATAAACAGTGGTGTTTGTTTAACTCTTAAGAGTGGACCCAAATTTTACTCCACAGTCAAAAGTTATATATATAGAGACTTCAGGAATTAGGTATCTCAGAATATTAACAATAATAGTAGTAGCAACATAAATAAAAGCTTTTTCCAAATAGAAGCTTTTTAATCCATTTAAACTTAGATCACAGGAATATATAAGGCAGGGGCATAACCTTTAGTCTTCTATGTGTGTGCTACAGATGGGTGTCTTGGCCTACTGAAGATCCAGAGGAAAATTCATTGCAGTGCTACAGGAAGCTAGGGTCTTGATAATACTGTATGAATGCATAATTTCTTCATGATTTTGGCCAAAACATTTTTTTTATTAAAATACCCATAAATATAAAAGAAATAAAAAAAAAATCAAGATTATGGACAAGTGAAATAAAGAAATCAAGATTATAGACAATTTTTATACCCACATTCTATTTCTCAGAGCATCATCTTTGTTGCTTTCATGTGTTCCATACAGGGTTAAACTCTCTTTGATTTAGTAGTGACAACATGGTCCTGGTCTAACATTTTGAAAACCTTGCTTTCTATCCAGTCCACTTCTAGAGTTCAGTGTCACTTACTCAGTGTCTAATGTTATACTACTATTTATATCTCACTGAGAAACAGTCAGTTGTAATTATGCTATAGATCAATATTTCTGCCCCTCTGCTCCTCTCTGGTGAGACCCCACCTGGAGTACTGCATCCAGCTCCGGAGTCCCCCACATAAGAAGGACATGGACCTGTTGGAGCGGGTCCATAGGAGGGCCACGATGATGATCAGCAGGCTGGAGCACCTGTCTTATGAAGACAGGCTAAGAGATTTGGGCTTGCTCAGCTTGGAGAAGAGAAGACTCCAGGAAGACCTTATAGGGGCCTGCCAGTATTTAAAGGGAGGTTACAGGAGAGATGGGGAGGGACTCTTTATCAGTGATTGTAGTAATAGGACGAGGGGTAATGGCTTTAAACTGAAAGAGAGTAGACTTAGGTTAGATATTAAGAAGAAATTTTTTACTGTGAGGGTGGTGAGACACTGGAACAGGTTGCCCAGGGAAGCTGTGGATGCCCCATCCCTGGAAGTGTTCAGGGCCAGGCTGGATGGGACTTCGAGCAACGTGGTCTAGTGGGAGGTGTCCCTGCCCATGGCAGGGGGGTTGGAACTAGATGATCTTTAAGGTCCCTTCCAATGATTAACCATTCTATGATCCTATGATTCCATGATTCCATGATTTGTAGAACTCATCAGCCATGCAGAACAATGGAATAGTCATGTACATTAAAAGACAGACTTTTATTCTTCTGCAAAGTGAAATTGAAAAGTATGGTAAAATGTCTATGCTCTGCAAATTTTATCATTTAATATTTTAGCTTATCTTCAATTACTAAAGCAAAATATAACCATTCCCAAAGGCAAACTGTAAAACCACAGAAAATTTCTAAAAACTCTCTAACACGTTAAAACTCAAAACAAAAAAAAAAAAACAAACAAAAAAGTAATTTTTTGTGTCAGAACATGGTGGTTCAAAATGTCTTTGACAGTATTTCTACCTGATTTTTTTCTCAGAATTTTTGTTTCAGAGTGGGATTTACTTGCCTAAATACAGCTAGATAATTACAGGACAACATAGGCCATGGAAACAAACAGATACTTTGAGAGAGAAAGGATGTAATTTATATCCATCTTGTGTAAATTGCTCTCTAGAAGTATCTATTTCTTTCCATGATTTTGGAGGGACTAGAATGACTAGCTCAGATGCATATACAGGCTATGACTGTCAATACACAGCCAATTCGTGCTACTTGAGATACCCTCAAATAGACAAAAAGATCACATAAGGATGACAAATATGACAAAGGAGATATGTATCTTTATGAACGAGTGGTCAGAGACAAGTCCATATATTCCATGGCATCTCAGCTGGCACTGAACACCTAGAAGTGTGTTCAGGTGCTGACTAGCTGAAGGAAGCTAGGAAGCTGCCTAGCACCTAGAGTATGATTCAGCTCTGGATTCAGATACCTCAAGAGGGGTGTCTACACATGCATATTGCCAAACAATAAAATGAGACTATTGAATACAGTAAATAAAGCATGATTCTGCTGCATATACATAGGCATTTATTGTTCTCCAAGGTACATTCAGGTGATTTATTTAATCTTTTCATATAACTGATATACATTTATATAGCAGAGAATTAGAGATCAGTGTGATGAGAGTGTTTAAATGACTTATAAATCAGGCCAGTTTTAAACTTTAAAAAAGTCTCTCACTAGACTGATGTTTATTAACAAAATTAACTTCATGTTAATAGTTCTTACTCATTATCAATCTTTATGATTATGTATTCAGAGTTGTCAAACACACATCTCTCCAATTTAGTGGCAAGAATGTTGTGGGAGATAGTATCAAAGACCTTACAGAAGTCCAGGTAGATGACATCTGTAGCTCTTCTCTTGTTCACTGATACATTCACTCCATCATAAAAGGCCACCAGATTAGTCAGGCATGATTTGTCTTCAGTGAAGCCATGTTGACTGTCTCTAATCATATCACTGTCTTCCATATGTTTCGATATATCTTCCAGGAGGATCTGTTCTAGGATCTTACCAGGCACAGAGGTAGTTATCAGGGTTGACCTTATTATCCTTTTAAAAAATGGGTGTGGTATTCCCTTTTTCCAGTCACTGGGGACTTCTCCTGACAGCCATGACTTTTCAAATACGATGGAGAGTGGCTTAGCCAATTCCCTCAGGACCCTGGGATGCATCTCATTGGGTCCCATGGACTTGTGCATGTTCAGATGCTTCAAGTGGTCTTAAACCTGATCTTCTCCTGTGATGGGAAGGTCTTCCTTGTCCCAGTCCCTGCCTTGAGTTTCAGGGGCTTGAGATGTGGGAAGAGAGATTACAACTGAAAACTCAGGCAAAAAAAAATGTTGAGATCCTCAGCTTTCTCCATGTTGGTGGTCTCTAGTTCTCCTGTCTTACTTACCATAGAGGATACATTTTCTTTTATCTTCCCTTTCTGACCAACGTACCTGTGGAAACCCTTCTAACGATTCTTCACACCCCTTGCTAAATTTGGCTCCAGCTGTGACTCAGCTTTCCAAATCCCCTCCCTATACAGCATCCTTATATTCTTCCCAGGATACATGTCCCTAGTCCGCTGCCTGTGCACTTCCTTCCTACACTGTATTTTGACCAGGAGGTCCTTACTCAGCCATGATGGTCTCCTGCCTTCTTTTCCTGATTTCTTATATGTGAGGATTGAGAGCTCTGGCATTTTCAGAAAAATGTCCTTAAAGAGCTGTCAGCTCTCTCCTGCTCATTCAGTTCTTTTAGTTCAGCTCCTGCTAGTTCTGCTCCTTTAGTTCAACTAAAAGAAACATCAAAAACTTTCTTCAGCATAATATCTTTGCAAGTTTTACACAAAAATAAAGCATGAAACAATAGTCTGTGGGAGTGCAAGTGTTCTTTTACTGACCTTTGCTATCACTGTATTTTCAGCATGAAAATATGATTCAGCAAAGTTAGTGGTTGTGTCCTTAGATCCATTTAGCTAAATCTACATTGAAATTCACTCTTATTGCAGGTTGATTTGCATTCATTTAATGATGAAATACCTTATTTTAAATTCTAATAATTAAAACTAAATTTCAGTTTTCACATGAACAATCTGCATCAAATTGTTTAATTATGCATATGAGTGTATATATATGCATATGCAAGCACATGAGTGTATGTACGCATAAGAGAGATTAAAATGGGAGGGTAATTTTTTACCTTATAAAAGCTTTAACTCACACTACTGCTAAATATATGCATACATTTATAATGTGTAAGTATATAATGAATAGAGAACTATATAATGCATATTTTCATTTTGGACAGAGCCCAGATAAGCCCTAAAAGGAAAACCATCTCTGGCATCATTACCTTTTTTTTTTTTTCCTCCCCCCCATACCAGTTATGTGTGCTGAGATTACTGGGCATTTAGGTGACCTGTAAGAAGTTAATGGGAGTTGTGTATTATCCAAAAAAAGCCCATACAATTCATACCTACTATCACAGTTTCTAGCATTATAAATGACAGCATCAAGAATGGGAAGCACTGCATGGATGGAAGGGACATGCAGAGAATCTCACGTTAATAAGGTGATTCAAACATGGCCAGTAAGCATAAGTTGGTGTAAGAAGCTGCCTTCTGAGGAGGAGATATTGGGATGGGAGGTGAAAAAAGACCTGTGCCCATTTTCATACTTAGCTGATGTTTAAGGAGTGCCAGTGACAACATATTGTAAGAACAGGAACAAGGATGTTATCACAGCAGCTGAAAGCTGATGTAGATGTACAGGAGGCCTGGAGCTGCTGCTCCTGGCTGCACAAGACTACCACAGCCACTGCAATGAGGTGGCAAATTGTCATTGGACAATGTTACAGGAAATTATCCAACACTCCCAAACAGCCGAGGACCCTATACCTCCATGTCCCTTTAGGTCCTACCAGCTGCAAGGCTGAAGATGTGTTTCCAGGAGGCAGACACACATAGAACACGCATAAACCACATATACACATACATATGTGGCCAGACACACATACCAGGTGCACTCAGAGTACTGACAGGAAGACAAACAGCACTAATGTCCTCGTCCTGCTCCCCTGCCTGGCTGAGCAGGATGGAGGTCCAATAGTGAGAATATATACATACATACATATATACATACATGCATACATACGTATACATACGTATATACATACATGCAGGGTGGATTCGTCCAGGGGCTGGGGTCAGTCAGTCTGCCCAATAGCTGGCCCTTGACCTCAGTATCCCCAGTTGCTGGCTTCCCAGGTCCCAACAGCTAGACAAACTTATTGATCAATTAAGTATTTGACGGCAAGACTTCTCAAATCTTACACAGCCATTCAAATTGCTGGATCATTGTGCTGTTTTGGGGTTTTTTTTTGTTTTTGTTTTTTTTTTTTTTGGGGGGGGGGTTCATTTTGGTTTGGTTTGGCTTGGTTTAGCCTTTCTGTAATTTGCCTACTTAACTCACTGGATATATCATTTGTTTTCACTTATTTTTTCACTGCATTTCACTTTGGGCAGAAGTGGTTGGTTTGTCTGCTTTGTACAAGAACCCCAGAAAGCCAGATTCATAATTCCATCATTTTTGCATGCTTTATTTTCAATGAAATGCACTCATGTCTTTATTAGGTAACTATTATGACAGAAGTACGTAGAACTTTACTGTACCTTTAGCAACAGTGAGAATGCTGTCATGTTTCTTGAGATGATCACCTAACTTCCACAATAAAATACATTTCAGAAAGTATATTTTAGTTAAAATTTGATAGAATTAGTTTATGTTTATTACTGCATTACAGGTTTAATTGAGCAGAACATTATCAAAATTAAAATGAAAAAAAGAAAAAGTTTTTAAAGATGACAGCAACTGCTTGAAGGGCAGTTACAAATACGGTAGACCCTTTCAACCAGTATTCCTAAAATTCTATGAAATAAAAAATAAATATTTTCCTATATTATAAAACATTTGATGTTTATTCTTTTACAGATACAATGACTTTGCAAACAAGTTCTTTCTTTCTAAGCTTACCTTTTGTGTTTTTTGCAGTTTGTCATCAGGTAAGGAAAATATAGAGGTCAAACTGCTGTCCTAGGGCATGAAAAACTCATATTAAGGTAAGTTTTATGTCTAAGTCAGAAACTGTAGGCCCCTATAGTCCTTTTCACAGGAAAGCTACTTGTTCAAGGATTTTCCCCTTGCTCTTTTGTCACTCAGAACCATTGCGATTGCTCTATTAGTCTTACCCACTTTCACCTATGCTAAATGAAGGAATCTCATCAGAAAACCTTTTTTCATAGAACAGTTATAAATATACTGAGTGGGACAAATTCCATCCCAGCTTCCTGTGAGTATACTGATCACCTCACTCCGAAGTGAGAATGGCTGTTCATTGCTGCACTTTCTTTTCTGCCTGTCACTGTATACAAGGTCTGTACGCAGAATATCCAGTGGAAACATTAAGTCTTTAATTCTAGGAGGGATGAAATAGATCATCCTGTACCTAAACCAGCAATGCTTGTCTTATTAATTAAAATAATTTATCTGCAAAGTGGAAACAACCTTATTTTTGCTTTTCATAAATATCTAATATTAGAGAATTACAATACACAAACGGAATTTGATGTTGCCATTATTTGTCCTCATCTATACATTTGTATATAAGTATTTTTCACTCATCTCTAAAACAAACTTACATGGGATCTAGAAAAAGTATTAAATCACTCAGTTTATCTTTGTCTTCTTGTGATTAATTAATTTTGAATTCTTAAGAATTGTCTTGAAGCTAATTACATTATCTTCATTTCAAGCTATGCGTACCTAAGAATACACAATTCATATGAAAGGATACAAGGCAACAGAGAGAAATGAGGTTTCAGTAAACCATAGAGGAATGAAGAAAACATTTGTCATCTTACTGTAATTTTTGTTTTTTAGTTAGCAGAAGTTAACTAGACTTCTCTTTATTTCACTGAAACATCTGTATGAAACATAGGAAAGACTGAATATAACTTAGAGTTATACTGCCTGGCTGATTTTTCATGTACATTTGACTGTAATATAGTTAATTACACAACAGTGGAAATCAGTTCTGTCTAGTTACTTCACTGCTTCACTACTTTTCAGTGAAAAGCTTCTAAATTACAGAATCCTTAACATTCATCTGCATAATCCAGGAACATTTATGAAGCAATGAAATACATTGCTTCATAAATGAATGGGTGAATACACCCATTTTTGGCTACAGAATGATTTTGTGTATGTGTGTGCGCATGTGAAGGGGATACAAATTAGGTAATAATACCTTAAAATCCAGCTGCACTCATCTGGTTTTGAACCCTACCTAAGCCTGACTTTCAGAGACTATGCATCACATTAATTTTATGAAATGCAGAAATGCCTGTGAAATATAAATTCTCCAAATCTGCATGCTCTACATAGCCTGGAATGACACAATGTCTGGGGAATGATTGATGTCAGTATAAAGATGAGGTGAGAAATGAGTAGTCAGAAGAACATTCTGACTATCTGGTCACAGCACATGTTTCATCAAAGCAGAAACTCCCCTCAGCTGAAACTTCCCAACCCACAATTTTCCCAAGTCATTTGTAGGAGCTTCCTTATTTTTTTTTCTGCTCAACACCATCTGTAATACATGCTTTATCAAAATTATTTAAGGTAGACTGAAAGTCCACCAAATGGCTATCTATCTGTATTATCATTGAATTTATCCCTGAAGTGTCAGATTTTTTCATATTAGAAATATTAGTTCTATTCTTAAAAACAGAGCAAACAAAACATAAACCCCCAAACTCATGAAGCATGGAAAAAGTGACAACTGGAAACTGTGACAACTGTGACAACTGGACAACTGGAAAAGTGACAATGCAGAAAGACTTACAGCTACAGTTCTCAGGCGTCAATTCAAACTATCAAGAGGTTTTAAGTATACAATTCTAAAAAGCAGTGTTCGGTCATAGTAACTACTACTGACCTCTTTTGAAACAGTTCTGTTCAGAGTATGTTTAAACCAAAATATAGGGCAATCTATGCAAAACTTCAGACTCTCAGGGGCACTGTCCTATGTACTATCCATGGGAAGAATTCAGGAATTGAAGAGAGAGCACAGTTGTACTACAGATGTGAGATTATATTCTTCGTATTAAATGAAAATATTCCACTCTACTTTCTCCTTTCTTAGTAGATGAGGCCTGCTTCAGACATTGGCAGTATTGCTGTTCCAGTGCAGTTTTCTTGCCTGTGGGAGGACAGAACAAGATGAAAGAAAAAAACCTTCTGCAGTGGTGGCTTGGAAAGAGAGCAAGGAGAAATATTTATGACAAAGTTGTTAATGAAAAAGAAGCATTCAGGTCAACTGGACTTATTTCCAATTTTGTGTTGAAAAGATATATCATATTGAAAAATATAATGAAAAAAAATGAAAAAAAAAAAAGTTAAATTTCTGTATTTGCATATTTTCAAAAACAAGTATTTGGTTTTTTCCTCAAATTAAAAATTTATTTGGAAATTTTACAAAGTTTAACAATGGTAGTGTGTGTGTGTTTGTACATATACAATTGGGTAAATTTAATTTTTTGTTCGCAATATTATGTTCTTGTGTTGCTTTTTACTTTGAAGGACGAGCAGACAAAATATTTTGATTTGGACTTAAAAATTCCCTTTGTTATTCCCTCTTACCTCCTAACTATTGTTCTTTTAAAATGGGATTGAATTGAACTGATGACTCATTAAATTCGCAAGAGATGATAGAATTCTAAACAAATTTCTAACAAATGACATAGAATCAAAAAATTTTTTTACATCAGTTACTGAGATAAATTTCTGTGTTTATATTTGTCAAAGTATTAACGTATTGCCTTTACATTTTACTTTCTGACTTAAGCTAATTGACAAAATAGTGAAGGTTTGGAGTGGTAATTGACTTATTGGCTGATTTCTATTTCCTTTGTATATTTCATTAAATATTTCAGAAAGAAAAACCAAAAACATAGAAGACATGTACTGAGGCTGGCTTGATTTTCAAAAGTAGCCAAGATATAATCCAAGCATTGGAAGGCAATAAAACTCCAGTTGTAACCTTTTATGGTCTCCAGGTTCTGAATTTCAGCCTCACAGTTTCCTTTCTCAAAGCTGGTCCATGTTCCCTGTTTAAACTGTGCTGTTAGTCTAGCACTAATCATTGCCTGTCTGACAAAATAAAAAAAAAATAATCAAAACAAAAAAACCCAGCCCAACCAACAAGTAAACAAACAGACACACACACACAAAAATGAAACACATTTTCTGGGAAAGGAGGAACATAAGAGATATATTGAGTTCTAACATTTGGCACGTTTTGACTCTATCTGTGTATAAAAGGAATCAGAGAAACATTGTCTGCTGCTGTAAAAATTACTGTCCATGTCCCTAAACCCAGCCCAGTGTTTAAGAACGCATTTATCTTTAAATATGTACATAATCTTATAGATTTTAGTAGGATTAATCTTTTTGCTCTAAATTTCAGAGATGGTATTTTGATTGGTCACGATGTTAGATGCAGTGCCAGGGAATTTTGTATATCCTTTCAGTATTTAAGAAAATCTATTATCTTTTTATGTAAGTATTTTAATTTTCTTGATGACAATATATAGCAGTTCAATAGCAGTTCCAATATGTAACATATAACCAATTTACCAGTCTAGAAAATGATGTAACTGGAAGTCTTTTCCATTTTTTCCTACCTTCTATTGCAAGCCACTTACAAAACGTTTATCTTTCAAAATTTCATTCACAGTATTGGTTGTGTTCGTGAAGTAAATCCTGAAATAAACAAGATTACTAAAACAAATTTAATGAGGAATGGAATCTTTTGTTAGTGGGCACAAAGAAGTACACGGAAATTGAGAATTCAGAAATAACCTGTTAGAAAGAAATAGAAAGCTAATTTGTAAGGGAATACTACAAAGGAAAAGTAAGCCTTTAATTAATTTCTAAAGATCCTAAATAAGAATAAAATAAGAATCAGTATTTTTTTTTTCCTAAACCAGTTCAAAGCAATTTAGAAATTAATTTTCGAAAAGTGTACATATAATTCTGTTTGTGAACTCAGAAGGAAGCAAGAGGAAAGGGATTATGTCATTATGCTTGATCTTTATTAATTTTGATGCAAGAAAAGGCCTGCTTCATGGTTCATGTAGCACATTTGTTGATAGCATAAAATATAGCCAAGATCTAAACTTTAGAGAACTTAAATTCAAAGCCTATTCAAGACACAAAGAACATTCATTACCTATAAAAGACAGAGGAATAAAAGAAGACTTTCAAATGTACAAAGCTGACCTATGGCAATAAGTAGAAAGAAAGCGCCAACATGTTAAATAGAGTAGTAAAGAGAGGTCAAGCAATTGAACTTCGATACTGAGCTGTCAGTTAGACGTACTATGGTGTTTTGATAAGACATCTTCATCAGTATAGTGGACTGTGAACGGCAAAGTGAGGAAGCAATCAAGTCTTCCCTCGATAGAGGAATTTTAGAGGTGAGAAGGGAATAGGGAAGAGAACGGGGAAGAAAAGAAGAATGAAATTCAGCCTCACAGACAAACTTAATTTTATCTTAAATGTCTAGATTGCCTCTGGTGAAAAAAAAAAGATTACATCCAACTCAATAAAATAACCAATAAAGACCAGTTGAAACATCCAACGTAAATGATGAAACTGCAGGAACAATCGATCAAACACTTGAATCATAACAAGATTTCTATATCACTGATTTCCATCTGTGCTTAGAGACACTCGCACTAGAAACAGTATAATTGAGAGTTCATTGATAAGGGGCAGTCAGCGGGAAAAACATTCTTTATGGTGTACAACTTACTGAAGTACTGTGATATGCAACATATCAGTTCCAAGGACTGTGCATTACCATACAGAATTAAATCTTAGATTGCAATAAATGCATTGGTTTTTTTTTTATTTCTTTTAAAGATCTTGAAAACTTTTTCAGTTTAATTTATAATAACTTTTCTTCTAATCATGCTATAGTAATGAATTACAGGAGTGAGATTTTGAAGTCTGTGATACAACATGTACTGCTTGACATCACCTAGATATTTTGTTTTAATAGCTTTCATTGTCAAGTTAATGCTAGCTCTTTAGTACTGATGTGTAAGGATCATTTTATCAACTAGGATAGGTAAATGGACTTCTGTGTGGATCACATGGATACACAGGAAGTCCTATCTTGGATTCAACTTGTAACCCACCATAGAAAGTCTTTGTATTTCAGACTACTGCTAATGATGAATTCATTACTGTTTTGGTAACATTACTTCAGAAAACCTCCATTTGGGTTTATAATATATATAGTTCACATTTTTTTAACAGAAGTCAATTTTTATCAACTAGTAATTGAATGATTGGCTTTGTAGGTCACCAGAAGAGGACCTGAAATAAAGTTTTCTGGAACCTAAATTTTAAAAGCGTAACAGATATTAGATAGAATAATTTAAATTCTTGCCTCTGGTAAACAAAAAAAATGAAAGGAATTTTTATTTTATTTTATTTTATGTTATTTTATTGTGCAGCTCCAGGAGTGGATGCAATCCTAGTATTAGGATGTAAGACCAGCGTTACCTGTCCCTTCACACTGAGTCATGTGAGGAATATACATTACTTCCATCTCAATCACAGGGGAGGAAACACTTCCAGGTGGGTTTTCTGGGGACAAGGCCTGGCCAGCAGACATGAATACATGTATTTTGAGAAGCTGCACACCATCAAGTTATTCTTTTGCCTTGGAAGTGTACATAAATTACCAACACTAAGGCACTGAAAGGTAGCTTGTCTTTAGAATAAATTTCTATTACACAGTAAAATGGAATACATAATAATGTGTTGATTATATCTAGTATAGTAAGACCATATGAAAGAGGTAAAGATTTTCCTATTTTAATTTTTTTTTGTATGGTGTAAATCTTCCTAGGACACCATCTATAAAATCTTTTGTGTGTAACCTTCTTTAATGCACTTGCCATTTGCAAGAACTTTTTCAAGAGAAAAATATTCTGAGAAATATACTCTGTTTCAAGTACCAGTAAGAATTAAGCTAGTATCTTTTTCACTTTCAATGGGAAGCACAAATTCTAAGACAAAATCTTTAATTTATGACAGTTGTTTGCCACTTACAGATTGGTGGCATATCCTATTACTACACATTCTTCTTATACCCTGTCCTAACAAGTCTGTCCTTGTTTAGTGTTGGGGTTCCTGGGAGGAATTACAACTAACTGTTATCTAAAGTCATACTATTATATTACGCAACATAAGTAACTGCAGTGAGGTAAAAGCAGTTATCAAAAACATAATGAGAAAATAAAAACTAAATCTTAAAAAAGCTTTCCCCCCACCCCTCCGTTCTTCATGGGCTTAACTTTACTCCCAAATTCTCTCCCTCCTACCCCTGAACAGGACAAGGGGATGGGGAAATGGAGGTTGTGGTCAGTTCATCACACTTTGTCTCTGCTGCTTCTTCCTCCTCAGGGGGAGGAATCCTCAAACTCTTCCCCAGCTTCAGCGTGGGGTCCCACTCACAGGAAACAGTCCTGCACAAACTTCTCCAACGTGAGTCATTCCCATGGGCTACAGTTCTTCATGAACTGCTCCAGCATGGGTCTCTTCCATGGGCGTGCAGTCCTTCAGAAGTAGACTGTGCCAGTGTGGGTCCCCTGTGGGGTCACAGGTCCTGCCAGCAAACCTACTCCAGTGTGGGCTCCTATCTCCATGGGTCCATAGGTCCTGCCAGGAGCCTGCTGTAGTGTGGGCTCCCTACAGGGTCACAGCCTAGTTTGGATGCATCCACCTTCTCTGATGTGGGTTCCTCCACAGGCTGCAGTTGGATATCTGCTTCATTGTTAGCCTCCATGGGCTGCAGGGAGACAGTCTGCCTCACCATGGTCTTCACCATGGGCTGCAGAGCCTGGAGCACCTCCTCCCCCTCCTTCCTCCCTGACCTTGGTGTCTGTAGAGTTGTTTCTCTCACATAGTCTCAATCTTCTGTTCTGACTGCTGTTCCTGCAGGGTCTTTTTCCCTTCTTAAACATGTTATTCCAGAGGTGCTACCGCCATTGCTGATGGGCTTAGCCTTGGCCAGCAGCGCATCCATATTGGAGCTGGCTAGCACTGGCTCTGTTGGACATGGGGAAAGCTTCTAACAACTTCTCACAGAAGCCACCCCTGTGTGATCCTCTGTGTCCCCCCCTCCCCCAACCTTGCTTTGCAAAACCAATAATTCATACTTATGAAAACATATATCTATATGGTTATATTACTTTTCAAGAGATATATTATCTTCTGAGTACTTGTTGCAGGCTATAAGCAATATACTACTGAACTCTCAGAAAGGCAAAATAATGTGTGATCTTTGTTTTCTTTTCAGGCAAAATCATGGACAAGTGATGATTATTTGTGCACTTAGAAAGTTGTGACACTTATTTTTGAAGAGTTACTTGTAATGGTTACGTGCATAACAACATTGTGCAAGGAGAAAAATAACTGAGGACTCAAAAAACAAACACGGTGGAGTTTTTAAAAGACTTTTATAGTAGGAAGCTTTACAGAGAGGACTTCCACAATCATCAAAACCAGTCACTTTGCTTTAGAAAATACATGCAAATGCAGCTGTGCTTGTATTTACTGCTACTAAAAACAGCCTGGCCTGCTCTTTCATATTCTATCTCTTTAGGCATGCAGGAGGTAGAATTGGATTCATTGCACTAATTCTAACACTTGTCTGCTTTTATAACCACATTCACTGTTAAAAGGCACTGACCATTGCTGAGGTCAACCACTGTTTATGCAGTGATTACACATTTTGAAAACGCTCCTGAATTGAAGTTGGTTGCGGTGACAGCATGAAAAGAATTTCTCTCAAAAATAAGAAGATTGTGTGCAGGTGGCTCTAGCAGATAGTCCAAATCTTCCAAGCATGAATAAGTCTTTTGAACTCATGGCCTGAGTGGAAACTACAAGTGTCGTGTTACACTCATGTAAATCTGCTTTGAGTCAAAGACGGAAGACTCTTCCCAGCTGCTTCTCCTTAAGTTTTCTGCATTACAATGGCATCCACAACTATGAAAAGGGACTCTTCATCAAACTCATTAATTGTCAGGCAGCATACAAGTCCAAGAAGAATAGAGATTAATGGGCTGAATATTTTTCAGTTTTTTAATTAATATTTTAATATAACAAATCCCTTTGAAATTTTGCATTAGTTACATATTTACTTGGGGGCAATAAAGGATGTAAGATGCTCAGTTTTGCTTATCTTAAATTAAAAAAAAAAACAAAAAAAACCAAAAAAACCCAAAAAACCCACAAACACAAAAAACCCCCCAAAACTAAACATTTTAAGAACAAAACAAATCAAAACCATTTTTTAAACAATTTTAGTATTTATTTTATATAATGGAAAGTGGAGTCAGCTACTATGAATGGAATTAAGCATCTCGAAGCTGGGCATATAATCTGAATTTATTATGTAGGCTTTCTTAATAGCCAGTGAAATGAAACATGCATATCTAGGAAATGGTTCATCCTGATTTGTAATATATGTTGCAGAGAAATAACAACGAATCATCCCTGGAAATAATTGTCCCTTGACTCTTGGGAGATCCTAAATGACTAGTTTAGCTTAAATACTACAGAGTTAACATTAGGTAAAATGAATGATGTTCTGAATATTGAATACAAACCCACAAAAAAGTAATAGTCAAAGTAAGATTTAAATAATGGAATCTCCAGAGACTCTTTGAGCCTTTGATGCTGATTTACAAGGACCTTATTTAGCAGCATTTTAACATTTTACATCTAAATATACCAGTATTTGCTGCTGTCTCCTGAAATACCATTTTCAAACTGCTTTTACAAAATGCTATGGAGTTTCCAGGAACCACCTATGCCTAACAATTACATTGGCTCAATGCCTTACCATTTTAGTGACAGTGGTAACTTTTGACTTGCTGCCAACAGAGTTGTCTGCTTTTCATAAAGATTACAAGGTGTTATGCTAATGACTAGCTATGAACAAACATTGAATCAACTCTCACATTGCTTTGAAATAAGCCTGATAACACTGAAGTGTATTCATATTATGAAAACTTCAGGATTTTGGTGGTTATGAGAAGACAGAATTATTGGCAAAAGGTATAGAGTTTTCAGTCTCCTTGCAAGGTCTTTTTCAAGAAAATGATTAGGGAAAGGAATGCTGAAATTCACAGTAATTTCACAGAATTTTACAGTACTATCACTGTAAATATAAAGAATCAAAAATGGTAACTAATTAGGCATATTAAGACAAGACTATTACTAAAAATCAGTAAAAAACCCCTTGAATTGAAGTTACTGTTTTCTGAATCTTACACACAACTTGATACACAAAATAATATCAGCAAGAAAAGAAAACTTCAAGTAAAAATAACAAAAGTAGAAAGTGTTATTTATAAGGTAAAGTAGTTCCCTTGTAAAATGTTTTAATTGCAAAAAATAGTGTTAACAAGTAAAAACATGAACAAACCTGAATAAGGCAATATTTGTGATTTAAGATTCAGACATCTTCTTTAGCCTCAACTTCACAACATACCCTTATAGGCAGCTAAGTTAGGAACTTGGTGTGACACCTCTTTCCATGCGACTTACGAACCAGTTTGCACCCAGATTTCAATCCACCAGGCCCAGACTATTGAAACGTGCAATATTTTACCAGCAGAATTAACCAGTGGAACACCTTACAAAAAATGTATTGAAACCTCTAAAAAGTCTTCAAATCAAGATTAAACATTTATCTATATAGTGCATTGTGAATTGCATGAATGATGAAGGAAAACTGACATTCTGTGTCCCTCTTTAGTGGAAGCCATATGCTCCTGTTATGGTGGGTCTTCCTAATTTTAATATCAAGAAATCAGTTTTTTGTTTCAGAGAACAGACATAGTTCCACCTAATCAGTAAGTTATCTCTAAGAAAATGCAACGCTTCCCATACTGAAAATTTTAACAGATTGGTTATGAACAATCTACAAGTCAAGTATTATTTTCAATATACTTGAAATATTCTTTCAAATATCTATCTTTCAAATATCAAATATCTTGAATATACTTTCAAATATCTAGTGAAATGTTGAGCTACTTCCAATTTGCAAACAATAAAATAAATAAAATAAATTAATTGGTAATTTTGCTGTGCCTCCCTTTCCCTAGCATTTTACAAGTTGCCAAAATGTTAAAAATATTTCTCTTTTTTTTGTCCAGTTTTAAGATTAATAACTCAAATAGCTTCAAGATGCCAATTCATACTGAACAGTTTTATTAAGTAGAGAGAACATTCATCCTTTCAGAGAATTGTACAGTTATCATCAGTATACCTTCAGGGCAACCTCTGGCCACAAAAATCTTTGTCATTTTACATTATCTACAGATGATACTTTTTTTCATTGTTCTTTAGGCAAGACACTTTAATTCAAATTGATCCCTGTGGAAAAACTGAGGTCAGAAATCACAAACTTTTTTAATAAATCATCAGTAAGAACAACAAAAGAAATCCTTTCAGTTCTTATTTATTCTTATTTTTATTTATTTGTAATTGAAACCACAAAGGAAACACTTTATCAATAGCGGAAGTGATTTTTTATTGCATGTTAACAATGGCTACTCTGGTACCAAATAATATATTAAAATATTTCTTTAAAAATAGCATTTTAAAAACAGTTCTTACTAAAATACTGATGATTCACAGTAAAATACTGCACACAGAATACTGTCCATAGTATGAGTCATATCACAGTGAAATCAGTGTAGTACTACATGGATTGTAGTACTACATGGATAAGAACACTTAAAGAACATCAAGATCTAGTGTAAAAAGCACACATAATTAAAGAAATAAAGGTTTTAATTCATGTTTGGTCCTGCCTTTGCAAATACTAAGATATTTAAGCAATTTTGGAAATGTCCCCGCTGCTTAATGGAGTATAGTACAGAGAATCACCCATAGAATCATAGAATCTTCATGGTTGGAAAGTACCTTTGAGCTCATCAAGTCCAACCATACACACACGAAAAAAAACCCTACAGTCTCTGTCACTAGAGCATGCCCTGAAGTGCCAAATCTACATGTTTCTTAAATACCTCTAGGGATGGTGACTCAACCACCTCCCTGGGCAGGCTGTTCCAGTGCCTGACCACTCTTTCAGGAAAGTAATTCTTCCTAATATCTAATCTAAACCTCCCCTGCCGCAGCTTCAGACCATTTCTTCTGGTCCTGTCATTATTCACCTGGGAGAAGAGGCCAACACCCACCTCTCTACAACCTCCTTTCAGGTAGTTGTAGAGGGCAATGAGGTCTCCCCTCAGCCTCCTCTTCTCCAAACTAAACATGCCCAGTTCCCTCAGCCTCTCCTCATACGGCTTGGTCTCCAGACCTATCACCAGCTTGGTAGCTCTCCTCTGGACCTGCTCCAGCACTTCAATGTCCCTCTTGTCCAGAGGGGCCCAGAACTGACCACAGTACTCAAGGTAAGGCCTCACCAGTGCCGAGTACAGAGGCACGATCACTTCCTTGCTCCTGCTGGCCACGCTATTCCTGATACAAGCCAGGATGCTGTTGGCCTTCTTGGCCACCTGGGCACACTGCTGGCTCACGTTAAGCTGGCCATCCACCAGCACCCCCAGGTCCTTTTCTGCTGGGCAGCTTTCTAGCCACTCTTCCCCAAGCCTGTAGTGTTGCTTGGGGTTGTTGTGACCAAAATGCAGGACCCGGCACTTGGCCTTATTAAGCCTCATACAATTGGCCTTGGCCCATCGATCCAGCCTGTCCAGGTCCTTCTGTAGAGCCTTCCTACCCTCAAGCAGATCAACACTCCCACACAGTTTGGTCTTGTCTGCAAACTTACTGAGGGTGCACTCAATCCCCTCATCCAGATCATTGGTAAAGATATTAAACAAAACTGGCCCCAAAACTGAGCCCTGAGGGACACCACCAGTGACCGGCCGCCAACTGGATTTCACCCCATTAATCACAACTCTCTGGGCATGGCCATCCAGCCAGTTTTTAACCCAGCGAAGAGTACACTTGTCTATGCCATGATTCGCCAACTTCTCCAGGAGAATGCTGTGGGGGACGGTGTCAAAGGCTTTACCAAAGTCCAGAGAGACAACATCTACAGCCTTTCCCGCATCCAGAAGGCACGTCACATGGTCATAGAAAGAGATCAGGTTGGTTAAGCAGGACCTCCCTTTCCTAAACCCATGCTGGCTGGCCCTGATCCCTTGGCTGCCCTGCACTTGCCGTGAGAGCTCACTCCAGATGATCCTCTCTATGATCTTTCCTGGTACCGAGATCAGGCTGACAGGCCTGTAGTTCCCTGGAGCCTCCTTCCGACCCTTCTTGTAGATGGGTGTCACATTAGCCATTAGTCATCTGGTACCTCCCCTGTTGACCAAGATTGTTGATAAATGATGGAGAGAGGGTGAGTTCTCCCGCCAGCTCCCTGAGTACTCTTGGGTGAATCCCATCCGGCCCCGTAGACTTATGTGTGTCTAAGTGCAGAAGCAGATCATTGACTATTTCCTCCTAGATTATGGGTGGGTTGTTCTGCTCTCCATCCTTATCTTCCAGCTCCGGAGTCTGAACACCCCAGGGACTGACTGTCCCCAGTCAGTCTGGTTTGACTATTGAAGGCAGAAGCAAAGAAGGCACTGAGTATCTCAGACTTCTCCTTGTCCTTGCTTGCAACTTTCCCCCCTGCATCCAATAAGGGATGGAGATTCTCCCTGGCTCTCTTTTCGTTGATGTATTTATAAAAACTTTTTTTGTTGTCCTTAATGTTAGTGGCCAAATTGAGCTTCAGCTGGGCTTTTGCCTTCCTAATTTTCTCTCATGTTTACATACAGAAGCAGAAGTATTTTCGTGTTGTTGAGACAACATTAGGCAAGACCTAGTAGCTTAATTCTGGCACTATGCTAATGGATGATCATGCTTCAAGACCTCAGCTGACATCTGTCTGCAACATGCGTAGCTTGGTGTGTCTGATCTCTCTTAATTATATAGTAAGAACACAACACACTGTCTCTGACTGTTTCAGTGTATTAATGTATATGTCTTTTAATGTTCTAATTTTAAATCACGAAATTAAAAACATATTCTTAGGAGTATCAAACATATTTATTTGCTTTTTAAATTTATGTATTTTTATAAAGGGGTTATGGCAATGAAGCTGTAAAGATCTTTTTTTTTCTGTAAGGTAATCTAAAAACATTAAATTAAAATATCTTCCTGCACATCAGTTTCTGTTCTGAAGTGGATTTTTTAGTTTAATGATAAGACGGGTAGGTTACTTATTTCTTATGCTTTAGAGGATTCTTTTCAGAGGATTTTTAAAGGAGATGGGAGGAGAGGTGGGGAAAAAATATGAACTACTTATATGTTTACAAGACTACATATTTTGATGTGTGATAAAATATTCATTGACAAGAACTTCTACCTGTGCTAAGTTCCTGACATCAACTTTAATGCTACATGTTGAGTCGTGAAATGCTATTGAGTTAAAAGTCATGAATGTTTTTTCTTCTACAGTCATTTTCTATACAAATGATTATTTGTTATTTCCATGATAGATGCTTTTGTGGACTCTTCTGCTATTGCACTTGTTAAATATGGTGGTTTATGTCTTTAAGAAATTATTGCCCTCAAAATTGTCTTCATTTGACAGCAGGAAAAAATAAAAGACTTTTAAATCTTGCCTCCTCTGTAGTTCATAGTCTTTATTATATTTCAAACTTAGAATAATATGCTATTTGGATAATTCAACAGAAAGTGTAAAAAAAAGGTCTCATATATAACTTTTCAAAGAACTGTCAAAAGAAATACAGTATCAAAAGCAATAATTTTTACATCAGATTCTCCCAACTGTTTCTTATTTTTATCTAGATGCCAATTCTTTCCAGTAATGTTTCAAAGCAAGCAACGCACAATCATAAATGTTTGAGAACACTGTGTTTTCTGGTGAGGAAAAAAAGAAAAGAGTTACAGGATATGACCATACATCACATCTTAGTTCTCTGAGGGAATTTCATTTGAGTAACAGCAGAGTAACATAAAAAGAATATTAGTATTTTTATTGTACCTTCAAATATTATGAATTCTGATGTAATATAATCAATATATTTGAGATCCATTTCTAAGACCATGCCTCTGAATAACATGGTAGCATGATAAGGTTTCTAATTAGCACTGTATAGAATTCTAATTTAAAATGACACAATCTCACATTCATTATGCATATACACTTCATTTAGTATTTTCTGGTGTCACAAGTTTAAGGTATGTAGTATTAATCACTTTGGAATAGTTACAATAGCCTGAAGATTAAATCACCATCAAAATACTCAGTTAAAAAATTACATGCTGTGATTTCTTTCTATAGATAAAATTAAATTTATAATCCATTAATCCTTAAAGTGGTATTTATCAGCTTTGTAAGGACAAATGAAAAGTGATACTATATGCATTCTCCAGCAGTTTATGGAATTATTTATTCTTACCTTAAACCATACCAAAAGACTGAGAGTCTCAGATGAGATTTTTCCCAATACTAAGTGAATGAGGAAAGAGATCCTTTACTTTAGATCAGATCTGGTTTGTTTTCCCATAAATATTGAGAAAACTAGACACATAGGTTGATCTGTATTCCTTCACCATTACATGAATAGTGACAATCAGAACAAGAGGGTATCAGTTTACTGTAGAAGTTTACTGTAGCTGTTTACTCCAGCCTTGTGTCTCTACAAAATGCCTTTACATTCTGAACAGAAAGAAAACACAGTTGTCACCAGATAATGTTTACAATATTTGCTGAAATTTTTTGTAAGTATATCACCTAATCTATTAACAAAGTCCCCCGAAAGAAGGAACACAGCCAGTAGTTTGTGGTATCAAGTACAACAGAAAATCTTTTTCAGCAAAACAAAGAGTAGAATTTAACTATAACTGCAAGTACATGAAAAAGAATCTGAAGAATTAAATTCATTAGGATCTTTTGGGCTTCGGCTGTATATATTGGGGGGTCAAATCAAAAGTACTCTGTGCAATACTTCTTTATACAGTTTAGCATATTGGCAACTGTATGGTTAACATTTGTATGCTGTTTAAACTCTTTTTGCATCTTGTTAATCTTTGGTTATGGTCTTTAATGTGTTATTGTACTGCGTACTGAGAAATGCAATCATCCTCAAATACTGACTGTTTGCCTAGTAGAACTCTACAGCTGCAGGAGAGACCCTCACTCCTGGTCACGATTTTTTGTGAAGTAATGATTTCTGCCAGCAGAAGAGAAATGTTCAGACCTGTGACAGAGTATATAATAGCAGCAGAACTGACTGCTAGTGGATAAAATCTATAGCTGGAGAGCTGATCACCCCATCAATCAGTTTTAAGGGTTCTTAAAAATTATTATTATTTCTATTTGTTTTGTTATTTTGAAGGAGTTATATGCTTATTGAATATACTTTAGGTCTTCTTTAGGGTATTAAGTGGCAGTTCAGTATGCCTGCACAAGAATAATGTTTGGGGTATATTTTCTACTGCTGGTGTTTGGAATGAATTTCAACATGATTCTTCACAATTATGTATAAAGATTAAAATAAAAACAATCTGAGAACACAGCAGACAAATAATGGTTAATGATCTGTGAAGGTCCTTTGTAAAGAAGCTAAGGTTTATGATTTGTAACATAAGAAAGTGCATCCATTAGACATTAAAATGCAAGAGTCTAGATTTATGTAATCGAGAATATGAACTGTCAGGGGAAGAATTACATATGCTTCACTTGAGCGAGTAAGTGGGGTATCTATTACTACATAGGTACTGGATAGATAGTGATATTACCGATTGCTGAAGTTTATTCACAGATTTTTCATTAAAGTAGCTTTGATGCTTGTTAAGTTTGTTTGCAAAATACACTTAAACCTTTTAAACGTACCATATTTTCTTTAAATGCTAATGAGATATATCCCCTGAAATAAGAACTTAAAAGCATGCAGCATAAGTAGCTGAAAGAACTATTCCACTGTTGCAATTTTAATTGTCTCTATCATTCTCTTCTCACCATGAAAGTGTTTAAAGGACTTTTCAGACTTACTAATGTATAGACAGCAACATTTACTGACATTTTTGACATGAAATTCCAAGAAGATTTCCACAGGTCCTCTGTTTCAATTAAGAAATAAAAAATCCAAATGAGTTACTATAAGTACCTTTACATTTTTTCCTCAGTTGTAAGCTCATACTTATATGAAATTAATATATAATATCTGAACACATAGATATATTGGTATTTAACCAAAGATACTATGAAGCTTATGTACTGAAGACAATCAACCTTTTCTAATTTAAGATGGAAAGTTCTTGAGTAGATGAAGTATTAACTTTGTATGTTGATGACTGGTTCAGGGAAAAAAATATACTTTCTTTTTCCAGATCTTTCAGAACACAGGACTGAGTAACACCACAATGCTTCGCATATTATCTATTTCTGTTATGTGTTCCAGCTAGGAAAAAAAACAAACAGTCCTCAATTAGATACTTTCCTTGGTCTACTTTGTATTATAAATGACAGATTTTAGTTTTTTTTTTTTTTTTTTTTTTTTTTTTTTTTTTTTTTAATATTAAAAAAGAGCCCTAATTCAACCAAATCTTAGTGTGACCATTAGTGAATTAAGTAAATTAGTTCTTCTTCCCACTCTGGTTTTTTGAAAAGACATTCATAGTAATGTAAGCGGATTTTTTTTTTTGTCCATTTACTGATTATTGTCCCCACTGGAAATAAGAATATAAGTCCAAGACAACAAAAATCATATCATCATATAAAAGTAATGATATAGAAATAATATGTGAAGCAAAAATATAATTGAATGACAATTTACTACATTTCATGCAATTTCATTGAGAAGAAATAGCTCCTTTAGTATGCATATCACAAAATTATGGAAGAAAATAATAATTAGAACCATTAATATACAAAAATACAATTTATAAAAGATTATATGAGCTTTCTTATATCATATGATATGCCATCAACACTTCTTTCAGATTGCTGGCAGCTATAATCCCCTGATTTTGTAAGGAAAGTATTAAAAAAGTATTTAGCTCTCAAACAGAAGCAAGATTCCAGTATGCTAATACAAAAAAAAAAAAAAAAAAAAAAAAAAAAATTAATTCAACTTCCATTTTCAGTGTTGTTTTTTTTTTTTTTTCATAAGTCATACTGTGTATAGATTCCTCAAAGAGCTATTCCTTTTCTGTTTCCCTGACTCTTCACGTTACAGCTGTTTCTTTACACGAACTGTTCTCTCTTCTGATAGCAATCTTTTCCTTGCTCAACTTGAGAGACATAAACCCTAGGCAATATTAAAAGGTGTTGCCTCATACCTTTCCACATTTCATTCTGAATCTAGCAATGAAACTACTCCATCAAGCCAATGATGAGTCCTTAGTGTGGGATATATCAATTTCTTACAACAGCAACAAAAAAAGTTTAATCCTTCCAGAAATTCTAGTAAAGAATTATTTTCACAAAATTTGATTATTAATTGCTAAAATAGATTGTCATCCTACAAACACCCTAGGATATTATAAATATATCTCCATGTATAGACAACTCCACTTCTAGGCAAAATATATAGTTTTCTATGAAAAGGGTTTGTTGGATTCAACAAAAAACTCACTGCTATCTCTTTTGCTAGAGATTCAATCATAGAGCTTGCTCTGTTCCCCATTGCTGAAAAAGGAGTTCAGGTGTATGAAAATATACGGAGGATACAGGAAAGGAATATAATCAGTGCCTCCACCTATCTCTTCTTACTAGTGGCACAAAACTCAGCAAACCTCCCTCCAGAAATCTCTTGCCCTCTTCCTTTTTCAGTGCAACATCTGTCTTCTCCAGTTTTCAAAGTATAACCCTCCTTCAGTGTGTCAATATTTGGGAAGCTTTTACCGTTAATGAAGATACTCTGCACGCAGAATAAACACAGACTCAAAGTACGAATTAATTATTTATTGGCTGACACACACAGAGATAGCTGAGAATAATCATCTATTATGCTAAGCATTAGTAGGCTCACCATTTCCAAGAAGGCACCCAATGAATCTTAGTCAGCTAGGCAGGTGGTAAAAATTCAGTATCTGCTTCTGCTTGAAATGGAGATGACCTCTGGTGCTGCTCTGCTGTTGTGTAGAAATTATTCCCTCCTCCATCAGAATTCTATACATTTTCACTTCAGTGTTTTTTCTCTTGAAACCTTATTTCAATAACCCCACCTTTATTACAAGATTTTGGTTGTTTTGTTTTGTTTTGGTTTTTTGTTGAGGTTTTTTTTTGGTCTCACATAATCTATGTAATTTCTCAGATTTTAGCAATTTCCTCAGAATTTGTAGGAACCTGTCATAACAGTCCATCCTCAGGGTCCTTCAGGAGTGTTTCTTATGAACACGGATTTGCGGCCAAAGAGCTACTTTAGAAGGTAGATAATTTAGATAGTTTATGTCAAGTAATAAATAATTTCTTTCCTTCTTTCATTTCTTCCCTTTGCAAAAAATAATGGTAAAACCATGCCTTTTTAATATTGGAGGAGTATGTTAATTATACTTTCATTCTTATTTTAGCAAGCTAAGCATGACATATTTTTTTTGAGTGCATTTTAAAAAATTGCTTAGTAAAATAACTGAAGGAAAAGCAGCTGGAAAATTATATTGGAAAAGATCAGTGTTGGCAATATAATAACTTCTGGTCATTTATCAACTCTTGCAAAGATGTACTGGTATTAAAATAACAAAATTGTTCTCTGGTGTCTCTTTAAAATAAGTAAAGTGTACCAAAAACTGAACTGCAAAAATATGAAGTAGGGTGATTCTCCCTCAGCTGCATTTTATGTGGAAGACTAGTTGACCTTTATTTCATAAACCAACAGCCAATGAAATTACTGAAAGCATTGCTAGTTCTAGCAAACAGGGATATATGATAACATCACATCTTGTGTAGGGGCCAAGTGCGTGATTCTTTTAAAAAATTTGGTTTAACTCAGAGATATGGGAAACTCTGATTAAAAGAAAAAAAAAAGAAATAAACAGTGGGAGTATATCTCTTGAGAGCAGAATAATTTAGATGAAAACATTTTTAAGACTTTATCAAAGCACGTGAGTTAATCACTCTAAACTTATAAGTATACTCATGAATACAGTTAAGAAATTCATGTGCTTTAACTTATCCTGTAGAATTTGTAGATTAGGATCTAAACTTCATAGGGATGAAGTTGCTTTCTGTTGGCTTCAATACACAGCTGTGACTAAAATGCACAAGACTGATAAATAAAAATAAGGATGATTAGATGTATTTATCTGAAACAGTCACCCATTTACTTTACTTCACAAGTTGTCCCTATAATCTTATGAAATTTGCCAACAATAAGTCAAAATAAACATCATACTTACTCTTCGTAAAACTCTGAGAAACAGTTTGCTACTGGTATTTCTATTTTGAGATCAGTCATTGTAACTGTGAGATCTGGATTGTAATTATGTTGTTGATCTTTGTTGAAAAATGACATCTCCTAATTTTGGGGTGGATAGGGTGGGTATCTATCCTAAGCCTATGAAAGTCAGTGATGCTATGTCTTACCATGGAATAGGGTCCTGATTTCTCCCAGGAGTCCTGTAGAGAGTTTGCAGGTTTGTTATTTGTTTGTTATTTTGTTTGTTTGTTTGCTTACTTGTTTTAGAACTGCAATTTTATTTTTTTCTGAAAGATACTTATGTTTTAAAAACACTACTGTAGAAGTAGAAAGTAAATACCATAAAGGCACAAACGCAGCTGAAATCCCTCTATATAATTCTATTAATATTTGTTACCTGAATTAAAATATTCACAAAACTCCTGCAGTTATACACCATGAGGAGAAAATAAGCCTGAGAGAAAAGATGTAATTTACTTTCAATGTGTCCCAGCTGCCTACTACATTTTACTGCTTTGACATTCACCTAAACTAATCTCTTTTAAATAAGAAATGCTAAGTATGTCTAAATTTTACAAACTCAACTGAATCTATGTAAGGAAAAATAAGTAGTTGATGAAGAAATAAACTTCCTAGCCCAGAAACGAGTACATTTCTTAAAAAAATAAAATAACAATAATACAAAATTTGTTCAGATGTCCCAATTCTAGCTAACAAATAAGAGATTGTGATCTTGGAAAGTAGTCTAAAACAAAAGCTTGTTAAAGAAAAAGTCTAGTAAAGACTACATCTTAATAACGATTATACATAAATAATAAACTCTTAAGGGACCACGAGTTCTGTTGTTATGCTGTGTTGTTTCATCTGCAAAGTAATTGTTCTCCTGCTGAGAACTAAAGATTTTCACAGCCTTGGGTACCAAGTTTACTTCAGTGAAGTCAGAGAAGCAAAACAAGCTATACAATCCAGTTTACTTCCTCTCCCCCCTCCCCCCCCACCCCTTTTGTTTTCCTTTTGCATTAAAGGGAATACGGATCACCTTGCACACTGGATGAAGAATACTTTTTGTTCCTTTTGCAGGTATAACCAACTGCTGATAAGAGTCTCTACTTTTCTTCTGAGGGTTTTAGTTATATTGGCTGATAATAACTAAGACAACCAGGTGCCAGATGTAACTGAGTTCTAAAATTTATTTTGTATTCCTCGTTAATACAATTTTTTGATGAATTAAAACTGAGCTATAAGAAAAAAAAATAAGAAACAGAAATCGATATTATAAAACCAAAGATATGTGAAAAAGGCTCTGTGACTTCTTAAATGTGGAAGAAAATAAACTGTGAGTTTTCTTATACCTAGCAAAACTAAGTTTCTATATATTTCAGCAGATAAGGGTGTTTTCTTTGAAGAAGAGGATTAAATGACAGGATCACATCAGCCTTCTGTAGAAAACAGATAAAGACGAATAAAAATCCATTTATACACCATACTTTTTGTAAGCTGTATTGCTTGAACAGCCACAAATGCAGTTGTTAATATCAATAGAAAATGTCACAAATTTTTTATTAGTCTTCCTGCCTGTATAAGTATGACAAAAGTCTGATTAGATTTTAGGACAAATGCTAAGAGACTCCATATACTTTAAGTTTCTCACACAAGACTTTAAGATCTGATGAAAAGTGGAAGATTAATTGGCTAGTGACAAATCCCGACTAATGAAATGCCTACCAAATTCCCAGAAAGAAAAGTCTGCAAAACTTCCTTTGCCTTGGACTATACACACATACACACAAGCACACACACAAATATATTTATGTTCCTTGAACTGCATATATCCAAAGACGTAACTAGATATTATGTACTTTAACATGGAGTATATTTAGTTCAGTTCATTTTGTGTTTCTCTAATAACCACTTAAACTTGTTTACATCTACCTATGAGAATTGTGCTACATAGATAAAATTAATGTTGCATATGCATTTTTGTAATGGTGTTACTGTTTAGTAAACTTACAACTTTTGGCCAAGAAGTACCTCATACCATAAGAACAGCAAAAAGAAACCCTAGTGAAAATTTAATAAGTCTGGATTAAATTGAGCATGAGCAAGTGTCAACCTGGAAAGCTAACCTCTGACAAACATGTTGAGGGGATATATCATTAGTTTCTTTGAAATACAAGAATAAGTTAGTTTCATGCAGTGGCTGGCCCAAACACCAACCTGATCAAGCTGTTTCCTATTTTTGTGTTAGTTTTCAAAATAACATCAAGGAACTTGTAGTCTTGTCCATGTACAACAGGCCGCTGTACAACTATAAATGTAAATTTCTAAAACAGTTGCTTTGAAACAATGATCCAGAAGTTCAACAAGGAACTGTAAATTATGCTTGTACTTCCTGAAACCTTCTTTCTGTTAAAAATATTGAAGCTGCAATGCTATATTAGTAAAATTTATTTGGGTTTTCTGAACAAGTATTTTTTTTTTATGTTATTTAATAATGATCAAGATGCCAGTTAACTAAAGATCAAATGGCAGCTATCCAAATAATCATTTAAATCCACTTAAGTCCAGTACTAAAAAGAGTTTAAAAATTCAGTTCTCTATAAGCATAAATTAAATAAATAGCGGATTTTGGTAAGAGACGTAACTGTCTCTAGCTTAGTATAAAAAAAAAAAAAAAAGACACATTTAAATAACTGAGACTTACACCTTTAGTTTTTCCTTGCATAGTCATGACTTGATTGCACTTTCTTACATGCATGAAGACTGACACAATACTTGCCTAAATAACTTCCCCTATTAAACTTTTGCTTAAGCTGCTGTACTTTAGTTTCTCAGATATTTAAATATAATATTCTCACTCAAGCCTGAGCAACCAAATAAAGGGCGGATCACTCCATGCCCCCCAGAAAACACAACCCAAAAACCCCCTCAAGACGTGACTGATAAAAAATTGAAACTACAGGTAAGTAGATGTCAGGCATTTAAATCTACTGCTATTAGCTAGAAACTTAGAAACCAGTCTGAATTACCCTGCCCCGCTCTCAGTTATGCCAAACACATTCAACCAATGCCCGACTTCAAAAGAATTATGTACCCGCCTGCTAAACTTTAAAAACCTAGGGATGCTTATCTGTATTCTGCTTCTGTGACTTCTTGGAACATCCCTAACCACAGTGGCTTGACACAGAGCTCTGAACTGCCTCCTCTGAGGAGATATATGAGGCAAAGCAAAGTCTACAGTTCTAGAAAGCCTTACCTGGAGCATGTGTTAGAGAACATAACAAACATCCAGATTATATGTCAGTAGTCACAGTTCCTGTGACTATTTGTATTTATTTATAAAATAGTCTTTTATGGAATAGTTTTGAGAAAACCAAAATACAAGATGCTGCCGTTCCCACTGCATGCCCTAAACAATAATCTTCGTTCCCACTCTTTATGCAGCCTTCCCCCTGATAGCCCACAAGATCAGAAAACGAAGTGTGTTTCACAATAATTTGCTTCCAGGTTACCGGACAGACCAATGTTTTGGGAGACTGAAGTTGATACCACATGTCTCAGGAGGAAGAGAGGCAACCCAGAGAAACCTTGACAGGCTAGAGAGGTGGGCCTGTGCAGACCTCATGAAGTTCAACAAGGCCAAGTGCAAGGTCCTGCACCTGGGCTGTAGCAATCCCAAAAATGGATACAGGTTGGGTGACAAATAGATTGAGAGCAGCCCTGCAGAGAAGGACTTGGCGGTATTGCTGGATGAAAAACTGAATATGAGCTGGCAATGTGTGCTTGCAGCCCAGAAAGCCAGTTGAATCCTGGGCTGCATCAAAAGACATGTGGTTAGCAGGTCAAGCGAGGCAATTCTCCTCCTCCACTTTGCTTTGCTCTCGTGAGACCCCCACCTGAAGTACTGTGTCCAGTCCTGGGCTCCCCAGTAGAAGAAAGTAGAGGAAAGCTCAAGCAGGTCCAGAGGAGGGCTACGGAGATGATCAGGGGGCTGGAGTACCTCCCCTATGAGGACTGGCTGAGAGAGTTGGGGTTGTTTAGCCTGGAGAAGAGAAGACTCCAAGAAGACACTATAGTGGCCTTCTAGTACCTAAAGTGTATATAGGCCTATAGGAAAGATAAGGAGGGACTCTATCAGGGAATGTAGCAATAGGACAAGGGGTAATGGTTCTAAACTGAAAGAGGGTATATTTAGATTAGATATTAGTAAGAAATTATTTACTGTTAGGGTGGTGGGACACTGAGACACAGGAACAGGTTGTCAAGAGAAGTTGTGGATGCCCCATCCCCTGGAAGTGTTCAAAGCCCCATCAGACTTGATGGGGCTTTGAGCAACCTGGTCTAGTGGGAGGTGTCCCTGCCCATGTCAGTAGGATTGGAACTAGATGATCTTCAAGGTCCCTTCCAACCCAAACCATTCTATGATTCTATAAATATCCACTGCCTCACCTATCAGGCCAGTCATTTTATCATAGTAATTTATCAAGTTGATCAAGCATGATTCCCCTTGGTGAAGCCATGCTGACTACTCCATATGATTTTCTTGTCAATCATGTGCCTGGAAATTGTTTCCAAGAACAGCTGTTCTATCACTTTTCCACGGATTGAAGTGAGGCTGACCAGCCTGTAGTTCCCTGGGTTCTCCTTCTTGTCCTTCTTGAAGATGTGTGTGACATTTGCTTTCCTCTAGTCTTCAGATCAAAGATTATCTAGAGTGGTCTCATAAAGACATCTGACAGCTTCCTCAGTACTTGTGGGTGCATACTATCAGGACCCATGATATGTCCAGTTTGCTCATGTATTCCCTGACCTGATCCTCTTCCACTGAGGATACATTTTTCCTTGCTCCAGCCTTTCCCCCTGGTCTCTGGAACCTAAGACCCTGGAAGGCCAGTGTTGGTAGTAAAGACTGAGGCAAAGAAGGCATCTAGTACCTCAGCCTTTTGCATATCTTGTGCAACCACTGAGCAATGGGCCCACACTTTTCCTTAGTCTTCCTTTTGCCTCCTATGTATTTATAAAAGCCCTTCTCATTTTCTCTGACATCTTTGGCCATTAAATTCTATTTGGGCTTTTGCTTTCCTAACTTAATCCCTGGGTGCTTGGACAATGTTTCTGCATTCATCCTAGGTTACATGTCCTAGCTTCCACCCTCTGTAGGCTTCCTTTTTGTGTTTGAGTTTCTTCATCCACACAGGCCTCCTGGCATTTTTGGCTGACTTGCTGTTCATTGGGTTGGACTACTTTTGAACTTGGAGGACATGATTCTTGAATATTAATCAGCTTCCATGGGCCCCTTTTCCTAGAGAAAGGGGTCCACGGGAACTCTTCTGAACAAATCTTTGAGGAAGCCAAAGTCTTTTCTCCTGAAGTCCAGGGTTGTGAGCTTGCTTTTCGCTCTCTTCCCTGCCCTCAGGATCCTGAACTCCACCACCTTATAGTCACTGCTATATGGTTTTGTTCTTAATGATTCAATTAAACTACATTCACTGTGATTAATGTTTCTCAATTTATTTTTTTTCTAAATATAAAAAAAAAAAAATCATTCTGGAGACAGCTTTTATTTGTAAGAATTTGAAAAACAATCAGATGTCAAATTCAGTCTTTTGCAGAAAAACAGGAATGGAAGAATGAATTCAAAGAAATTACAAATTGTACAAACTTCATGAACTCAAATCTTGCCCTAGATTTTGGAAATTTAAGAATACTTTTAGAAAGATTCCTTCAAGGATTGTTCTTTTCTGTGAAAACACTGTCTTAGCTTTCACTTTGGGGCAATGTCATCAGCAAATCATGACAGTAGAGGTCAAAACATCAAGACAGGAAGATAAATTAATGGCTATGGGCAAACGTCAGCTAGAACTGGAGCTTTATACACTACGAACATAGTGAGGAGACAAAATGCATAACAAACCTGTTCAAACAAGTTTTCTTTCCAGATTGTATGAAAATCTGGAAATTACCTTTTCTCCCAATACTGTTTGAGTGATAAAACAAAAAAGTACTTGCTACTGTTACTTGAATCTTACACAAGTCATAATATCTGCTAATATGACTTGGAATGTGCCCCCCTTCAGCTCTCTGCTCACACTTCTATTCACTCTTCTCTGTCTTGCACCACCAGTTCCTAAGTCCTGAGTTTCACATTGTCTATTTTTTCTGTAACTATTACTGAGTTCTGTTCAGTGTGTAATACTACAGAGTGCTACAAAGAGATGGGAGTTCGAAGATGCGTCTAGCAAAAAGCAGCATCTGAATTTCCATTCCAGCAAATTATACTTTGTAAAAAGGAAATTTTAGTGTTCTTCTCTCCCTTTCTTATGGTCAGCGTGTTTGAAACAAAATAAACCAAACCAAACCAAACCAAACCAAACCAAACCAAAACAAAAGCCTCCCAAAACTTTAAAAATGTTTTTTTATAACCTCAGTTAAGCGGGAAGCCAGACCAGAGGCATAACTGCCCTTTGAAGGCTATTCTTTTTTGCATGTAAATATTTCAATTTCTATTGATATCAAAGTAAAAAATAATTGTTTGACATTTTATGTCAAATTTCAACCTGAAACCCCAGTAGTCTTAGACTTTTATGGCAAAAGAGACTATTTTGATCATTTAGTCTCATGTGCATTACAGAGAAGTACAATACCTTCAGCCAGACCATAAATTCCGTGCAGGTTAATACAAAATGGATTCACAGGGTCTAACTTTGTTCATTTAGGTCACTCCAAAAAACTTCGTTTCATTGCAAGAAGCTAGACCAAAAAGGGTACCTACTACCTGCTACCTTAAATTTAGAAGATCTGAGAGGAGCTCACAGAGCTGACATCTTCCTTTAAGTGCTTTTGGCACTGACCGTTGTTATGGAAATGGCTTAGGAGTCTGTCTGGCAAGAATAGATGCAGCAGATAAAATTGCTTTAAATCCACAGATTTGTTACACCTTAAGGTCCATTACGTTTAAGCATGTTTTAAATCTATTAAAATTAATGGGTAACAAATGCTTTTAAATATTTTGCTGAAGGGGACAGATTGGTGAACTTGGACCTTAGATACTTTTTTTTTTTTCTCTCTACACGATACTTAAAATATCTTTTTAATGTAGATTAAAATCACAGTCCTTCAGAATACAATAATAGCAAATTGGATATAGTAATCTTGAACTGTCCTTATTTTGTGATAATTCCCTTTGTTAATAACTATATTTGTTGCAAAAGCGTTCCACATTTAATATAAATAAAAAAAACATTAATGAAGCAATAGTAATATGATTAATACAGAACTGTCTCTGTCTTCCTTGGCTTATTGTGAGCTATGGGCAATGAAGTAAATCCATCCACTAATTGGAAGTTCAGTATGCTTTTCAAAGCCTCAAGATTTAGCAGTAAGATAAACCAAACATGAAAATAGTTCTGCTTACTCAAACTTTGATTTAAGGTAAGTAGGACAACTGAAAACTGGAGAACTGGAGCCAAAACAACAATATTATATGCCTTACTATGAACAATTTCTAACAGCAATATGCACTGTGTGTTTCTCCCCATATGAAGAATGCTGGATGCAGAAGCAGCAGAGGAAGTTGTTAACTCTTTTCTATAGATGTAGATCACAAACACTGAGTGTCGGTGTTTATTTATAAATATTTATAGATATGGAGGAAATGGGTAGTTCTGTTGACTGATTTTAGTTTAATCCTTCGAAAGATGAACTGAAAGCTTAACGTATATTTCCAGTGATTGTTATGAGACCTGATTGTGAAGCTGCCCTCAGCTTCTGGATGCAGTCTCAAAAGTCAGAAAGATTTAGCACCTCTCAGGAGGACATTCCTGCTTTCATTTGTGGAGTGAGATAACAGCTTTTAAACTCTCTTTTCTTTGGTACTGAACAACATTGTTTTAAAAAGAAAATGACTGGAAGATTATTCAACTTCCATAGGATGCTGCAGGTGTAAGAAAAGGTTGAGCCTTCATGATAAGTTACTTCACCACAGCCATTTATTTTGACTAGGTAAATGCAGTTACCTGGTAGAATTTTTGAGTGCTAGCTGTAAATATTGAATCAACCCGGAGGTATGTAGGGGTTGAGGAATACCACTCTTTCAATATTCCTGTGTTAAGATCCTGCGGATGAGTGTTTACTGTAGAAAAAGAAATGCAGGTGTGGAGGTATATGTTTCACTACCTCTATAGATTTTATCAAAGCCCTTGAAAGTCTGTGCGACATACGCAGAATGCTGACTATTCAAACAAAACGTTGTAAGTATTTAAAATTGATGCAGTACTAAAAGAAAAGAAATTGCAAGTGATGAGAAACTTCTCATCTTATTTAGTAAGGTCTTAAAAAGTGTCATTGTATACTTTTCTCCTTACATATGTATGTTTACACATAAGAAAAAACAACCCAAAAGTTACAAGGGTAAATGAGAATGGCCTTCTTGGTTCTGTTAAAGCTCTTTTGGGAACCATATTTTGACTCCAGTCCAAATGTCATTAACATCTGTTGCCCTCCATGAATCAGGTTTAGATCCCAGGACTTTTTTAAGTGCACGTAGGAATACTACTCTGAAGTGGAACTGCTGTCAGCCCCAGGAAGGAGGCTCTGCAAGCCTTATGCAGAGGCTGGCACATGTCACCATTATCAACAGGACACAGGAATCTATCTGGAGTTCCTTGCATTATCAGAACATAATATTTTAATAATAGTGAAACAAGACAAACAGTTTTGCAGTGGGTCTGCCCTTGATGGGCTATTGTTAGGCCTGCTCAGAGCACAGCTTTTGGACAGGGTTTATCAGAAGCCCTAAGTTGTACCCAATTTAAGGAGCCTGGGAGTTTTTCATGCTTGTGGATTGTGGTAGTCCAAGCCACATCTTCATTTCACAAAAAAATATTTCCTCCACCTTTTACTCATTGCTTTCCAAGTAAACTAGACTTGGATTTATATGTCCTAACTGAGCTAGGACTCTAATAAAATGCCCAGTCCAGATAATCTGATGTATCCAGATAAACCAGGACACATACTTGAAGAGAAGTTTAAATGCAACTAAAGTTTTTACTAGGCTTAGTTTCTCAGTGTCACTGAATCTCAGGAGAGAGGCAGACATGCCTCTGCACAGGTGATAAAAGCTCTTGGTATGGATGGACTGAATTACAAGGGAATACGTAACTTTTCAGTAAAAAAACAACAACCAAGTCTAAGTCTTTCTAGAATAAATGAGCCATTGAGGTTATTATATCACAATTTTTTGGATACCCCAAATTATGCCTAAATCCCATTTTATAAACGTACTTTACATACTTTTTTTTTTTTTTTCTGCCAAGGTTCCTGAAAGGACACTTTCTTTACCCAAAGAGTTTACTGGATAAATAAATAATTTTATACTTTTCTTTTTTCTAAAAGTGATGTTTTTTTCTTAAAATTACCATTAAAATGCTTGTTAATGTAACACTCTATTGCATATTTATTTTAAAACCATAACACTTTATAATGTATGTCACAGCGACATACATTTAATCCATTAAAAACAAAAAAAAAAAAAACAAGTTTATCTTTAAAAACAGACAATTACATAAGATTGCAGGAAAATTAACCTGAGTAAAACTGCTAAAAATTTCTAACTTTTTACAGTGGAAAATGAGATCTTAGGTGATAGGCAGTGAATTTGTGAAATCCACTAAACTGTACTAATTCAAGGTAGTGAAACATATGGCTTAAAAAATGTCACAAATGTATTTAATTAAAAAAAAGGACTATTTTTAATGTATCTTTTTAATATTAAGCTAGAAAGCATATGCTAAATCATATTTAATTGGACTCTATATAATGCATATGAGATCAGTTTATTATATCCAAAATTTGTCGTAAAGACACAAGAAAAAGTACTGCTATAGTTAAAGTTCTGTTTTATGCTTTGTAAAGCCTTCCCTGGAATTATTTTCTTACTAAAATGACAGTGGATTCCCACAGTGGAAAACAGTGAGAAATTGCACCTTTTTGTACCACTGTATGACAGAGTTATCACATTTATTGTTTTTAATTTTTATTTCAGTGTAAAAGTGTTTCGATCTCTTTTACAAATATGAAAAAAGAGATTTTTTTTTATTATTTTATTTGAGAATGCTATAATCTTGTTAAATTAAAACATGAATGGGTAAACTTCGTAATAGAGCTTTTGGGTTTTCAGGGATATTTGGATATTACAAGTTTATAGGAAAGTCTACCCATTTAAGCACTTCGTTAAAGTTGTTTTTACAGTCATACTTTCAGTTGAGTTTTTAAAAAGTACCAAGTGTTTATGAAGCTTTCTGTTTTAACGCTCAACTTTGCACAGTTGTTGAACTGACATATTAAGACGTTCAGTAGTCTGACACCAACGATTTCTTCAGCAGGCTAAGCACAGGCATCAAGTAACTTCTGAGACAATCACCTACAAAACAACAATCTTTAGGAAAATTGGACCTTTTGTTTTTTTTTTCCTTCTCAAGACTAAAAGCTCAAGCTGGTGGTTTTAACACAGATACAAATGTTTCTTTAGACTACTAAATATGTTAGTGACATCAAAATCAAAGTACGATATATTCTTCATGAAGTGTTAAAATAGTCTGATCATCAACAATTGGACCACAATTTCTAAAGTTTCCTAGAATGTCCAGGATTAATGTATCACTTCCTGGCCAAAGGGAAAATGGGATAGTCAGGAGGATGACAGCATGTTTGGTACTGCAGCAGGTACTCTTGGGTGGCAAGTTCAGCAATATAGAGAATATATATTCACATAATTAAGCTTTACAACAGAAGATCAGAAGATCTGATTTTTTTCCTTTCTTGTTACAAGCTACTGGATTTTAGGTAAGCTTATTACACTATATTTTCCTCTATCTATTCCTTTTATTTGGATGGTTTCGGTGAGTAAAAATGTGGTCAGTGCTCTTTATTTAAATAAATTTGTGTTTTAATAGATGTAAATACCAGTATAGGAAACCTGAATACTAAGCTGGGGGTTTTGCTGCTTTTGTTTTTCAGTACATTGACATCAGAAGCTGTTTTATTATCCCACAGTTGCACCTAAACGCTCCTTGTATCTTGAAAAGGAATAAAATTTAAAAGACATCACAATAACAATTGCATAATTGAAGACATGCTAGTAACAAGTGGTTAGGAAGGTACAATACATAAATAAGTATATACACACATATGTGCATACACACATTCACACAGATAAATATTACTATGACTCAAATTTCTTGGGGCTCTGAAAAGTAAGAATATGCATGGCAAAGAATGTATTAAGATTATTTCGAACTGTAAGTGGAAAAAACATCCCCCAGTATCTATTAAAATACTGCATCTTAATGCTAATAAAAGATAATTCGCTATACTACCATAGGTGACCAGGCTAACTCAGAAAGCATACTTTGATGGACGGTCCACAGAATGGATGCATTAACAAATTGAAGAAAAACAATTTTCAGTGGAAAAATCAATTAACTATTATGTAAGGATCACAAAATTTAACCATGGAGAAAATGCATCAAGGTAGACCACAACCAACTGCACAAGTTATATGTATAAAACTGTAATTCGCACAAATGAGTTTCTCAAGCACTTTTCTTCAGAGCCAAGTATGCAAAATCAGTCACTCCAGCTTTCTGTAATGATTCAAAGCTTAGTATTACTTTATTATCGTTAAAGAAAAGTACATATTCTACCCCTTGTATTTAGTCTGATTGATAGACTGTCCTTAAGGCCTGGTTGCACTTTGGTTGCACTATGTGCTATGCCATTCCACTGAGTCCAAGCTCTTTCCCCGCTGTCCAGGTTGTGTCCCGGTCACAGCACACTGCAACTCTCATCTGGTTACTGCGTCTGGGTTCACTGGGTGCTGTTCCCTTAGCCCTGCCCAGCAGTCCTGGGACCGTGCCTGACCCTGCTTCCCGCCACGGGATCTGTTCCTGATCCTCACCCACAGGACAATATCCTTGGCCTGACCTTGGCCCATGCATATCCTCAGGCAGTTGCTCAGTGCCCGGGCTGGGTGCCCTGCTGCCCGTGGCTGCCCTGGTCCTGGCTGGGGTTGTGGAATGGGCCTGGCTGCCCGTCTCTGCCCTAACAGCCCCAGTGCAAGACCCCACAGTTCCCAGTGCCCTGGTCCCATGGAGCCGCTGACTCACACTGTGACAGACTTTGTCTTCTGTTGATGAGGTGTTTTTTTTTAGTTTGAAAGCAACAGCTACTCTGGAAGACACAGTCACAGCCTCTCACTTGGCTGGACCAAATAACAAATAAAGACATAAAATAACAACAGTGTTTAAACCACAACTGCTATGTCTGGTATAGTTTTTTTCCCTATTTTATTCAATTAGTATAGATGTTTATCACAAAAACCTAAGTAGAGGTAGGTGAAGCAAAAAATTCAAGGGAAAATAAAAATTAGAACAGACACATGGCTTGAGGCTGACTGTAGTGACATCATCGTGTGCTCTGGGGTGAATCAGGTGCTTAGAAAGAAAAAAATATTTATCAATATTTAATAATGGGAATTTACAAATAATATTCAATAAAATATGATTAAAATATTTAACAAAATAAGCACTTTGGTCATAGTAATTCACCAGCTATAAAGTATAGTTTACAATATACATTTAATAATAAATCAATATTTAATAATAAAATCACTGTAGTAATACATTTAAAAGAATTAAACTAGTGGAAGTGTTTTGTGTATGGTACCAATCTTTGCTGGTTATTACATGTTGGTTTTTTTTATTAATCTTCAAAAAACCCACATTAAATGTTTTCTGTAGCATTTGTCTGGTTTTGTTCACCTGAGATCTTGATTTTATTTTATTTTTTTTTTTTTTTAATTTGTAATGAAGTAAAATATTATTTGGTTACAAAACTGTAGACTGCAAAAAAATAGAACTGCAATCCCCTAAACATACCAGGTTCAAAAAATAAGACACTCATAGTTGCAGGTGCCTTTTAGCTTATATTTTATTTTTTAGATGAAAAATTCCTCTCTTGTCTTTGTTTTTCATACTCATGCTGCCACGCCTTTTTTTTTGTTTTCCATTTTCTCTTCTTCTCTTACTATCCCCTGCTTCAGCAAACTCTTACATTTTTTGGCAGTAATTTATTAAGGTTTTTTCTAGAGAAATACTAATATTATCTGCTTCAACGTTTTCCATAGTATTTTTGCTTTGGATAGCTATTTTTATTGGTGAAAAAATTAGTTTTCATGTGGAATATGTTTCATATGCATATTCTAAATGAGAATTGCAGTTTTTCCTACTGCCTTCAAAATGCTTCAAGCAGCCTTATCCATTTTTTTCCAGCACAACAATATTATTTTAGAGGCATGTAATTGTGTTGCATTTTGAAAACATTTTAAATTATACACAAGCAACAAAGCTATTATGTAACACTGCAAAATGTACAGCTAATGAAAATGTAATCACCAGACCTTATCATTTTAACTGAAGTTCTAATTTAATAATAGTTTCATATCCCCAAGAGCCTTTTAATATTTATTTATCATGCCACTTTCCATTACCTAATCCAAAATATTTGCGTTGATTCTCCTAAATTATACTAATAGCATCCTGAAAAGGCGCTACAGTTTCAAAACGTTTATGACAATGTAGACATATACATCATATTAATATGTACATGCTGTAGTATACCTCATTAACAAAGGTTTTTAGAATTTATAATTTAACCTTGCAGATGTGCTCTTCTGTGACCAGGCCACAGATTCAATTGGTTTCTTATGTCCATCAGACAAAGACTGCATCAAAAGCACGGGATTTTCAGCTACTCTCTTCGCTTCAGGTAGTTGTTCTTTTTCACTTTCTTCATGCCCCACTTTTGAAGCTCAGTTCAGTTTGAAAAGCTCAGAAAATCAATGGCAAGGATCCACAATTATTATGAAAATATTTCATAAATATTGCAAGACTTGGCCTTAACTGCAGAAATGACTTGTTGACAGAATCTCATTTTCATGCAACTCCCGTTGCCTGTTGGAGCAGGGAGTGGGATGGAAGTGAGCTGTCAGTGAGAAGGGTTGAATGTAGTGTGTTCTGCAAACACAGAGAACTCTGGTTTGAGCCCCTTCACCTTCCATATACACCTTGAATATCCAGAAATTTGAACATTCCTAAGCACTCTTGACACTGTTTCCCATTCTAAAATTAATGCACACACACCCCCCAAAAAAAAAAAAAAAAAAAAATCATTTTGCTAAAGGAACTGATGCAGAGAATAAAAAAAAAAAAAATCAGTAACATTAAATTCACAATATTTACTCAAGCACTTTATCATATTTTCACTCTACTTCTAAGCTTTAAGCTTCATTCTTGATGCATAGCTATATTGCTAGCCCCTTGTAACTTCCTTTTCCCATGCTACAATATCCTCGTTCACTCTCTGTTCAATGGGGATGAAAAATGCAAACAATCCGTCAGATCCTTCTCCAGCTTCTGAGCGAAATTCCTTCCCACCTACCTTTGATTATATACTGGATAGAATCTTATTCAGTATAGCATAAGATTTTCATAAATGTCCTCTGTAGCTTGAAGAGGACATCTAACTGACACTTCAAGCTGCACTACATATTGTTCAGTGCCTCCACAGTATCTACTAAGTCACCAGGGTGACAAGAGCTTTTTGGAGCTCCAGGCTAAGCAAAGCACCCAGGTTATTTTGCCCTTATTTCCCTTCAAATCTCTACACAGGCTTCTCTGTTTAAGTGATACTTTGTTTACTCTTTGCGGGAGATTGATACATGTCTCCTTTTTATTACCAGTCAGTGACAATGGTATTTAAACTATACAAAGCTCAAAGCACAGATCAGCTTTGCTCAGATCTTTCTCCCAGTTAAACCTATCTAATAGTTGAAATGTAAACAATGTCTTTGCTTTCCAAAATAAGATGCATGAAGTTAGTTCCTTGTTAGTGACACATCTTCCGACACATCTTCCTGTTCACCAAGAAAGTTGTCATAAGTATTATAGAGTGTTTCAGTTTACATTTATAAAATGAGAACCTTTTCAGTGTGGTGACCTCCATCTACAGAGCAGTCTATTCTCGTTAAGTACTTTAATTCAGTAAAAGCATGGACATGAGTGTTAAGAACACGTAAAAATGCATTCCAGAAATGGGCAGCAGTGATTACACTTTTCAGTACTGGGGTCATAAATAGAGTTCAGCTAGTACCAATGCACAACTCCTTTAAAAAAGGGCTCTTTTAAATGAGCAGGAGCTAAAGAAGTTTATTTGTTTAATATTACATCAATAATTACACTAACATTCTATCTTTTGCAATCATTGTTCTGACTTTGGCATGATGTATTCATAAAACGTGATGAGTTGCACAAAAATGTAGGGAACAACAGTAAAATAATAAAAAAAATAAAAAAAAAAGAAAAAAGAAAGAAAGCTTTGTCTTCTGTTAACAGCTATCAACTGCCTCAGCTGCTTGTTTACTTGCATTTCAAGTAATTCAGAGGAATAAAATGCTAGAGATCATATGACAGAAAGGTTTTCAGTGTCTGTTCTATTTATATGGTTTTGCTCATCTAGTATTGCACTGTTTTGCTGCATAATTTGGCTTTGCATTATCTTCTATTCTCTACAGCTCTAGCTGCTCTCAAGTTCAAGGGAAAGAGCATGAAAATATATGACATGTAGATGTCATTTCACCTAACTTTTTTGTTTCCACTTGTCAGGAATGCTAGAGACTAAACCCAACATACTTATGTACACTAGAATGGGTCATTGACTGTAACCTGGGGCACTACAGTAAATCTGTACTACTTTTATCTGCTCTGGACGTAATCATCTCTCACATAAAAAGGTGTAATATACCAGACACAGCAGGGCAGAATTTGGTCATTAGATTTTGTAAAGACTTCTCTTTAGAAACAAGCCATCATGCCATAACTATGTAACCAAATACATCGTTTCTAAAGGAATTGCTTGTATTTTTTTTTTTTTTTTCTCAACTTGTCTTGACCACACAGACATTGGTAGTGATCTGTACAAAATGCTTTTGTTCAGTGGAAGGTATGATAGAAATTATATTATTTTCATGCACAAAAATTCATTACAAAATGCTTTTGTTCAGTGGAAGGTACGATAGAAATTATATTATTTTCATGCACAAAAATTCATGTAGAGCAGAACAGAATACATAACTGTATATTCCTTCCCCCCAAACACAGTTAACTCCCAATTCTATAGAATAACCTAACAAATTCATACCTGAAATTTTAAAATTACAAACACTAAAAGCATATATAGATAAGCAAGGAAGATTTAGGGAAAATACTAAAAATCTAGGTGAAAGTTCTGATTTTGAACTGTTAAAACTCCCAGAGCTGGATCTGAACTCAACAGTCTAGTCAGCTTACAGTCAATGTAACACAAAACAATGCAAATATAATGTATGTCCATAACCAGTATTAAATACCTCCACATCTGTTATAAAATATGCCTCTACCACTGCTACCCTATCTATGATTCCCCTGTAGCCTATGGAGAGGACAACAGTTAAGCAGGTAGCTCTGGCAGCCCACGGAGAAGACCACACCAGAGCAGTTAACCACACCGTGGCCTGTGCAGGACCGCATGCTGGAGTAGGTGGGTGTTTGTTTCCTGAAGAAACTGTGGCCTGCAGAGACCCCACGCTGGAGCAGATTTTCCTGACAAGCACTGCAGTGTGTGGAGGACTGACTCTGAAGTAGACTGGAGGGCTGCAACCTGTGGGAAGGACCGACACTGGAGCAGGGGAACAACATGCAGAGGAAGGAGCAGCAGAGAAGAGCTCTTATGGACTGGCCACAACCCCCCCATTGCCCATCCCCCTGCGCCGGTTGGGGAGGGGTAAGGTAGAGGAGTTGGGAATGAAAGGGAGAAGTTGAGCCTAGGGAGAAGAGAGAGGAGGCAGTGTTTTAGTTTTTGTCTTTGCTTGTCACCACCCTACTCTATTTTAATTGGCAATAAATTAAATTAATTTTCCCCGAGTCCAGCCTGTTTTGGCTTTGATGGTAATTGGTAAGTGATCTCCCTGTATTTTTCTTGGCCCATGAGCTTTTATGTCTTATTTTCTCCCCCGTGTCCTGTTAGGGAGGGGGAGTGACAGAGCAGCTGTGTGGGGGACTGGCAACTGGCCAACACACCACAGTAGTATACCAAAGTTTGTGCTCATAAAATTCATAACAATAATCAAGTATCTGTAGAAATCTTAAGTAATGAGTAACTCCGCTGCTATTATTTTGGAAATGGTTAATTTTCTACAGTGACTTTTGCTTATTCTGAATCCCTGTTATTTTCCTGAGCTTTCTCTGTATAGAAGTAGAGCACCTCAAAATGGTATTTTGCTCAGATATTACCCCAAAAATACATCAATACAGACAAGACTGGAAAAGTGAAAGAAATACAATGTATGGGTAAAATACAGATCTCTCGATAATAATAATCTTCTTAATAAGTAAAAACAAACAAACAAACATACAAAATCCAGTTCCCTCCCCGCGCCACCCAAAAATCCCACAACAGATTTGGCTATTATGTTATTCCTGCTCCGAAAGACGTGGTCTACCTTCTAGTGTGATAGATATTAGGGTTCGTTAAAGAAGCCAAATCTCCAGAAGCAATCTGTTCATATGCATATCTGATAGAGTTCAAAGACACGTGGAAATTTTTTAAGTGAATAAGATCTACTGTAGGAAAAAAAAACCTCTCCAGCAATAAGGATGAGAGAGCGCAATGGGAGAGAGTTCTGTTTTTAGGAAGAAAGTGTGAAATCCTGACCTGCCTGAAATCAGTTAAAGAAAATGCTCACGTCACGGCTAGTGTTTTCCTTGCAACATAAACTGGGTTTTGAAAGAGACTGTAACTCAACAGATCAAAAACTGAACAAGCATACTGCAGAATTATTTAATAGATGAGACAATGAGGCCACACAGGGATACACAAAGCACAATCAGTCCATGGAATCCACCTGACAAGCAAAGAGACTGACAATATTAGAAATATTTAAGAACTTTATATAAATAAGGAATACTTCTACAGTTAAATTAATCAAAACAAAAACTAACAGATGGATGGAACACAAGCAATCTGCAGAAGGATATTTTTCTGTTTTGACAGTTTATTCCCTAATTTTTTACAACAGGAATCCCCAAAATCTATGTTTATATTACATGGTTATGATGAGAAATAAGGTACTGGTAAAAATATGAAACAAATATATTAAAGACACATTACAGTTATAAGACAGCTTTAATTAGGACTCATCAATAAAACAAGATAGCAAACGTTAGAGGAAGAAGCTCATGAAGGAGGAAAATAGATCTGTGGGTGCATGTATACAAATTAAACACAACCAGGCCTTCTTTGGCTGAGGGATGCTGACACTGGTTGGCTCGTCTCTATAGAGAAACTCTCTCCTGTCTCCTCCTAAACGGAGAGGACAAATCCTTATTGTGTACCAGGACCTGTCCCGTGCTAGCTCCTGAACAGCTTTTGAGGTTTGTTTAGGAGAGTACTAGCTGGTGCAGGCTGAAACCATAAGGTTGATGCCAGTAAGTGAAGAGTAGGCACATTTGTGAGATAGTGCTCAAGCTTGCACCTTGGCGGAGTTTGATTTACTTATAGACGTACAGCATGTGATTCTTTCTGTAAAATCAACTTCTCTTCTCCAGGCCAAACACATCCTGATCCCTCAGTCTCTCCTCACAGATCAAGAGCTGCAGCCTTTAAATTGATTCAGTACTTCTACAGCTTTTTGTTTGTATAAAAAAAAATGAGCAGAGTGATATTTGCAAACATTCATAAACCTGTCTTAACTAGGATTAAGATCCCTTGGGTTAACCATGTTAGCAGATTTTCAGGAAATAAAAAAAATAATTACTGAGCCATAACATGCTATGAGATAAAATAACGATGATTCTCTTCTGCTTCTCTCTGTTGTTCTTGGGAGAAATTTGTGGGTGTTTTTGTTTTGGGTTTGTTTTTTTTTTTTTGGTTGGTTTTGTTTGGTGATTTTCTGAAAGATATACATGGACACAAGGTATGTAGATGCAGATGTAGAAATATGAAAACTACCAGAAGATACACTGTCTACTAGAGGATTCTTTAGTCTTCCTTCACGACATTATCCTAGCTAAGATATTGATACTGTCAATTAGAAATTTCTTAGCCCATAAACCAACTCCTGGGCTGTTCTTCATCTAAGAAAATAACCTTGTCACACAAGTGGTCTGAGCAATGGAAAGTAGTATTTTTTTAAGACCCCTGTTAGTGGTTGAAATGTGAATGCTCTGTAGCACTATACCACGACAATGCATCTGCATAGTTATCGTGAACCAGGGTAACTCAACTGAGTTTTAGTGAATAAAACCAGATTTTACATTTCCCATAGTTCTTTTTTTTTTTTTTTTTTTTTTTTTTTTTTTTCATTTTGACCCACTCAACCTGGTAGCCTGTCAGTCAGATACTTTCCTCTTGATGTCTTTCATATCTCCCATGCTCCTTGCACTCCAGTTCTTTAGAACCGTAAGCCATTTCCGAACTGAAAGAAGCAAGGGAATTCATTATCATATCAATCACACAAGTCTAGGTTATATCGTGATTTTTTTCAAGGGAATGTTTGTTCTGGTAAACTGGATGAGGAGGAGAAGAAAAATCTCCTCTTCATAAAATACCTGCTCTTTTTTTTTTTTTTTTTTTTTTTTGCATGCTCACATCCCCACTCTTTCCCTAATTTTGGATAGATTTTCCAATTTTCCTTGTTGTAAGGCAGTATGTGAAATCCTCTTGTTTATTTTATTTGTCCTTTGGTCACCTAATAGATCTAGGCTGTGATATTCTGACTGCAGATAATGATTTAAATCATTCTACCTATTTTAAAAGCAATGAGAATTTAATTTCTTGAATTGCTTTTTCTTACCACTATTACTATAATGAACATATATTGCCATAAATTTTCTTTCACTTTCTCAGTATAGTGCTTACATTTCTCTGTAAGAGGTTTATGGGAAAGACGTAGAAATTTCAGAAATTTTATGATATCTCTTGAGGCAAAATCTTTTTTTTAATGTTTCCTTTCAATTTGCAAAACAACTGGAGCAAGAAAAGGGACATCTCAAAGTGTGTATATTTTCATTTCACTCCCTTTTTGTCTTCTTTCTACTTTACTTCTATAAATTTAATTCTGCAACTGCGAAATATCTCTCAAGAGAAACTTGCTCAAACCAGAAGGTTCCTCCAACATATTTTAATTTAATAAATATATATATTTTTTAAGAAAATTTTGCAGCTTTTTTACAAAGCAGAAGTGTAAAAAGGTGAATTCTAGAAATGAAAATCTCTAAGCTGTAGATATAAACAAGAAGTTGAGCTGATGTAACATGGAAAGATTTTTTTCTTATATTTAGAGAGGAAAAAAGAATGCATTTGTGTGCTGGTTTTGGCTGGGGTAGAGTTAATTTTCTTCACAGTAGCTAGTATGGGGCTATGTTTTGGATTTGTGACCAAAACAGTGTTGATAATCCAGGAATGTTTTCGTTATTACTGAGCAGTGCTTCCACAGAGTCAAGGTCTTTTCTTCTTGTCATACCACCCCACCAGTGAGTAGGCTGGGGGTGCACAAGAAGCTGGGAAGGGGCACATCCGGGACAGCTGATCCCAACTCACCAGAGGAATATGCCATACCATATGATGTCATGCTCAGCATGTAAAGCTGGGGGAAGAAGAAAGAAGGGGGAAACATTCAGAATTATGTTGTTTTGTCTTCGCAAGTAACCATTATGCGTGACAGAGATCTGTTTTCCTGGAGATGGCTGAACACCTGCCTGAAAATGGGAAGTAGTGAATTAATCCCTTCTTTTGCTTTGATGCATGTGTGGCTCTTGCTTTACTTATTAAATTGCCTTTATCTCAACAAACGAGTTTTTCCTCACTTTTACTCTTCTGGTTCTCTCCTCCATCCCACCAGGGGGCTGAGTAAGCAGGCAGCTGTGAGGTGCTTAGTTGCCAGCTGGGGTTAAACCACAACAACTTGTTAAAGACATAAATTAATTTTTACCAGAGAATGATCTTAAGTGGTTGTATTCTACAGATTTTTCTAAAAAATATGCTGAAAAACTTACTTATCAGCAAGTATCTACTCAAATGATGCTCAGCAGTCCTCACCTGCTTCCTGGAGAGTGATCTCTGGAGTTTTTAACTAATGTTATTGACCTTTTACTGGGTCTGAGAACTCCACCTCTGTAATTTCTTTCTAGAATAACCCAAACTTCTGACTTTATTATTCAAAGTCTATATTTGTTCAGGAATCATTAGACACCATGCTGTCCTCTATAGAGGACTGATAAAAGAGTACACATACATGAAGTGAATGACTATGGTTATCCAAACTCATGCTACTTGTATATGGAATAGTAGTAGAGAGAAAGACATAGTAACATCAACTTGAAAAGCTTTGCTTTGGTATATAACCAGGAGGCCTATTTTGCCTTCAGAACTGAAACAAGCTCTTGGTGATTGCTTGTATTTCTGTAATCTGTATTTGTAAATTTCATACCTTTAGAGTCATATCTTCCCAAAGCTGGAAATTACTGTTGCAACAAACTAAAATTACATATTATCCAGTGAACAGCCAAAAAAGTTATATATGAAAGATCTTCAGCTATGGTTCAGCTATGGTTATGAAAAAAATGGTTAAGAAAAAAAAAATAAAAAAAAAAGAAAAAAGGAAAAAAAAAAAGGCAGCAGTCTGCAGATTCTGAGGGGTGAATAATTTTTTCTGAAGTTATTCTAATTCACAGTTGAAAGTGGTTGTACCATTATATTCTGAGAGTTGAGATGAATTCTTAATTATCTATTAGAGTAATAAAGAATTTAGGAATGGCGTTCTCCTTGAAGAACATGTTGCACCATTCATCCAACCTTGCTATCACTGTGTCATAAATTAAAAATAGCTCCATCTCTCCTTTCAGTACATGCTCCTGTCTCATATCTATCATCATATCTAGTGCATTCTAATCTAATTTGTCTTTATTCAAAAGACTACTTATTACATAGAATACTTCGGGTTGAAAGGGACCGCAGGAGATATTTAGTCCAACCTTCTGCTCAAAGCAACATCAACTATTAACTAAGTCCAGGTGACTCAGAGCTTTATGCTTTCGGGTCTTGAAAACCTCCTAGGACAGAGAATGGCAATCTCTCTAGGAAACCTGTTCCACTGCTCATCTGTTCTCATTGTGAATATATTTTTTTCCTAATATCAGGTTACAACCTCTCTTGTTTCACCTTATGACCATTGTTTCTTCTCTTTGTGCACCTCCTTAAATAGCCTGCCTCTGTATTTTCAACAATTCCTCTTAAGTATTGGGGGCTGCTATGAGCTCTACCACATCCGCCAGAAACTGTCCATGCTGAACAAGCCCAGTTTTGTCAGCCTCTCGTCATGTGGGATGCGCTCCAGAATCTGACCATGCTCCTGGCCCTGTGAGGGAATTTTTTTCAAGACTATAAACATCTTCTTTTTACTTGGGAGCCCCAAGTTGGATGAATCCAGATATTGATTAATGAATGCCAAATGAAGAGGAACAAGCAATCAGCAGACTGATTCTATTAATTTTTTGGGTATGTTCCTGGTGATACACATAAGTATGCTTTATCTCTCCTTGCTGCACAGATACACTGCTAACTCAAATCTAGCTTGCTGTCCATCAGGTCATGTAGGTCCTTATCAGAAGAACTGTTCACCAGTCAGTCAGTGCCCAGCTTGTACCACTCCAAAAGGTAAGCCAGGACAAAACATTAATTTCCACAGTCTCACTTTTGTACAAAACAGCAAGCATAAATAGCCCTAAAGCTATAAATTTTTTTTCTGGATAAATTTTAATTTCAGATGAAATAGTTTTCATAGATATAAGCAGTTTTAAACTCAGACTGAGGCTAGACTGTATGCTTTGTTCAAAGAATCACAGAATGGTTGAGATTGGAAGAGACATTTGCAGGTGATCTGATCCAACATCCCCAATAGGTTCACCTGGAGCAGGTCGCCCAGGACCATGTGAAGACGAATTTTTAAGATCTCCAAGGGTGATAACTCCACAGCCTCCCTGGGCAACCTGTGTCAGTGCTCAGTCACTATAAAAGAAACTTTTCTTTATGTTCAGAAGGAATCTTCTGTGTTTCAGTTTGTGCCCTGTCGCTGGGCAGCACCACTGAAAAGAGCCTGGCTACATCTACTTTACACTCTCCCATCAGATGTTTATATCCATTGATAAGATCCTGCCTGGGACTACTCCTCTCTAGGCTGAACAGTCCCGGCTCTCACAGCCTTTCCTTACAAGAGAGAAGCTCCAGGACTTAATCGTCATCATGGCCCTTTGTTGGACTTACAGAAACTTATTATGCTTATTGCTGTTCATACAGCAGAAACTCAAACTATATCAACACTGTATGGCTGTAATAATTATCTTCACCAAGCATAAGTATGTCTGTTCAGGAACCTTTCACAATAGTTTTACTATTCTAAGAATCTTTCAGACCCAAGCATTTTTTAAAAGCTGGTATTCTACTCAATTGTTATACATATATAAATTACAGTGATGGAAGTTAAAGGGAGTTACAAGGTCTTTGGTAACTGAGAAAGGACTTACAAATATCTTACTCACCAGTATCAGAGGTGAGTAATGAACCTAATCATCTAAAGGTAACCATAACCATAACCACTCTTTTTACACTAAAGCTTTGTAATGAAGTAGATTAATTGTATAAGCATAAAATTTTATGACATCTATAGAAGATATTGAGCAGTAGTCATGGTGCATTGAATCTATGTCAGATCACACACTTTTACTCAATGCAGTTTATTAAAATACCAGTAAAACAAATCATTAGGCTAATGTTAATTAATGATTAAGCAAAAAAAATTAGCCCAGCAGGTGACCAGTTTATCTGCTTGAGCTGAATATCAGCTTAATTCCTGCCTCAAGTCTTTCATGCTGTTAGATTATAAATAGAATTTTAACTAAGTATAACAGAATTCTTAAGCTTCATTATTGCATATTAATAGCTATAGTCTATATTTGATCTCCATACAAAATAAATGGAAATCTATGCATAGAATTGTAATGACTTGGGCTGGCTGTAAATAAAATGAAGGATGAGTTGAGATGTCATATTTAGAATAGAAGAACAAAATTAAATGAAAAAAAATGCATGTACAAAGCCTTATTGGAGAGTATAAAGTAACTAGAAAAGTAATTTAAATATTAATTTAAAGGAAGCAGAGTGAACAAATAACCATCCTCAAGTTGCTGTACTTATAGCAGAAATATTCACCCTACCCCTCTACAACAAGAACCTTAAAGACCTGTGCAATACAATCACGAACTGTGTGCATACTTCACATGCTTTGTATTAGCATGTCCCCTTTTCTCACTGCTCCTGAAAACTGCGTTAATCAGAGAACTATGATAGGGAAAAGTCGCAAATATAGCAAAGCCATCTCTGCCCATGCTTATTACTGTCATTAGTACCTGTTGTAGTTTTTAGATGCTGATAGGTGCTGTTCCAGGAAAAGCTCATAAGAGCTTATGTTTTACTGCAGGGTATAGATTACTGAAGAGTGTTTATTCACCTAGAGACATGGCTGGTTAGAGGGAAATTGCCATTTCTAATATTTCTGTTGATTATAGAGTTTATAGTGAAATGTTATCTCTCTCCTTTAAAACAAGAAAAAAAAAAAAAAAAGGTTAAAACCAGCCTTTCAGAATGGCAGAGATGATTCTTTTTACATCCTTGTGTAACATCAGCTGTGCCTGTAAAGAAGAGAGGGTTCCCTATTGAAGGAGAACACAGCTGAAATAAAGAGACAGCTGCTTATTTCAGTTTCAACTGCCAAACAATTTTTAAGCTGTTGGTTGAGATGCTTCTTAGATTTAAAGACTGATTTGCTTTGATTTAGAGTTCTGTCATGTTTAAAACTCTCTAAATAGAACACCAAGGGTGTGTGCCTTTAGATGTGTGCTCTAGTATATATTTTTCACTATGATTCATGGATGATGGTATATTTTTGAACATTTGGTGCCTGAAAGTTACCCATTATGGTCAAGCAGGTATGTTTTCTAATAATGCATGATGCACACACACACACACACAAAAAAAAAAAAAAAAAAAAAAAAAGAGGGCAACAGTCACTTGTAATATTGTTTCAAGATTACTTACCATTGCAAAAACAGCTTTGTAGCAATCTTAATACCTAGAGCATAGAGTCCCCATGAGGTTCTAAGTGCCATGGACTGCTTGCTTATTTAGCAAGTGGAATCCATAGTTGTTCCAAATTTTTGCCTGTGAGCAAATTAAAATGTACTACACAGATTTACAGTATCTTCATAGCATGCTGAGGTATCTGTAATTCAGAGGCAAAAGTGGTATCTTCTCTACACACAGACAAAACTATAGGGCTGTACATTTTCTTTACAAGGTATTCTGTTAGGCCCTCAGGCTTCAACAGTGTATTAAAATTGTTATGGTACAAAAATAAGAAGTCATAGCACTAAGGAAAAATCACGGCTGATCCTTGGAACAAGGACTATCTAAACAGCTGTGCTTTGTTGACTGGAATTTTTGAAATTCAAAACCTAAAATAATAAATTAGGATTGGGCAAGAGGATACAGTGATGTCAGAAGAAAGCCCTTGTCCATGGCACTTTCATGTTAGAGTCAGATAGATTCATATTTATGTTTTAAATCTAGAAAGATCATTGTTACTGTTTCACCTGATCTGTAGAGCAAAAGCCTAGACTCCCAGAACCTCTAATCTATTTTGAAATGTAATTCCAGAGTAAGGAATCTCATGTATAAGAGATGTACAATTTGTTTCTGACAGTTGTAGTTGGATATAACATGAGAATAGCCACTGATCTACAGCTGTAGCTACTATCACTGGTTTAGGCTGTTTGTATTTTTTTTTGGTGCTTCTCAGCAGCATGGGAACCAACGGTTTAATTCCTCTAACTGTCTTCTAGGTGTCCCAGTTTCTTTGCTGTTCACACATCCAGAAGTAAGTTATTTATCTTATATGAGTCAGTTGTAGCAGTACTTTCAGATTCATAAGTGTCTTCACAAAAGGAAATCAAATCCAACTTATCAGTAAGAAGTGGATTCAGGATTACATGTAGTTTTATCAGAGTTCCTGTTTTCTGTATTTGTGCAATAGGTGTCTGGACTATCAAAATGCCCTACAATTAGCTCATATTTTTTCTGTGCTTTGCTCTCCTCTTGCCTTTATCTACCAATGATCAGGATTAATTTGGTTTTATTTCTGGGAGGTCTTCTGTTCACTGTAATCTTAGTAAGGAATGTAGGTCTTAAATCATCAAGTTCTGAGCCAGTAGCTTCATATACCATTTTGAAGGATTGTACTGCTTCTCTTCTTTTCCCTTTTTCACTCTTTCCCAAAAGCGTGAGAGAATTCATTATGCTTGTTGGTAGAGTAAAATCAGTATTCAGAGGTATTCAATCTTTAATAAACATTTTTGCATATCACGTTTTGTTAAAAATTATCTAATTGTCCTCATAGGTATTTGTACTTTTAACTTTAATAGGTAGGAATAAAATGTTATTACACAAAATGTGTACAGGATTTGTGAATACCAGGAGAAGGGGTCACCAGGTGACCTGAAAGGGCTTTGTAATTCCCTGTTTTTAAGAAAAGACTTTTTAATTCTCATTTTTGAATATTTAGAAAGAGATCATATTTCTTCCCAGGCTATTATTTTGCTTATCTAACTAGGAGTTTTTCTGTGTTGTGAGTGTACTCTGGTACACCTCCTCTTTGTCCAAAAGTCAATGCACCTCAAATTCTGTGTTTAATTATTTCGTGGGTCCCAGCTTTCTTTAGCAACCAGTTCTTGTTATAAAGAACTGCTATTTCACTGCCAGTAGAGGGAGCACAAATCATTGGATTATAAGAGACAAAATAAATGAAAACAACAGCAGCTTTTTTAGATTCTGAATGCACTTTTATTTAATTCATTTACAAAGAGTAGTTACTTTTTTATTAAACAATCAAGCTTTTAAAACTGTTTTGTTATTATGGTAATTCTGAAAATACTAGCGTGTCACTTTAATGAAATTTTAGGGTGAGGTGCCTGCAAGTAATTTTCTTTCAAGGACAAAATTATTGCCTGTCATTAGTCATCTGCTCGAGTTCTCATAAGTAGTCCTTTAAAATCAGTTTGTACATAATCCAGAATCAGTCTTTACCTAATTAACCTTTAAAATCTGCAATAATTTCACTCAAAGGGGATCATCAGAATAAATATAAATTTAATATTGTAATTAATATTTCACACAGTGGTTACCCTTTTAAAAATTTCCAGTGAAAATATATTTTGGTTTTAACATGTTGAATTTACATTTTCATGGGAACACGTATTTTTGAGTAACTTAGAAATTATTCTTAAATTACAATATGCTTGAAAATAACATTGTTTATCTTGTTTTTCTCGATTTTAATAGCTCGTATTGGAATGAACTTTTATCACTGCTTTGCATTACAAGCTGTCAAGCTGCAGGGAGTCTTATTGTGTGGGTTCTTATAGAGCTGCATTTTATGTTTTGATTTTTTTTGTACATTCTTGTTTTATCAAGCTACAATCTTGAAACCATGCAAGCACCCCAAACACAATAGTTTCTGTAGGAGTTACACCTACTTGGCAGCTCTCAAGAAATATTTTTGTACTATTTAATATATTTTTTAGCATTATAGCAATAGGCTAATTAAGATTATCTGATTGCAGGTTGATCTTTTTTTGATTAGTAATTGATCACTACAAAACCCCTGAATAGTTGGTAAAAGCTATGCTAGGTATGATTCCAACTTCCAAGCCAACATCTCCCTGATACAAGTTAATGGCAATCAGTCATAGATTATGGCTTACTAACACATAAAAGAGCTGTATTTTTTGTTGTTGTTATGTATGTTTGTGAACACGAGCTAAAAAGTATATACATATCATATTAATTTCAAGGTAATTCGTTTATCAATATGCATTTAATAAGCAATACTTCTTCTATGATTTTGAAGTGAAATAATTTGAAAATGAGCCTTCTGGGGGATTTCGAGAACACCTTAATACTGTTTCTTATAAAGAAACCCTACTATTGCTGTTTCTTTGTTAGCAAAAAAATACCAACAACACAAACACCACATGCAGATTTACTCTTTGTATCTATTGACACAGATATGCACTATTATATATGACTCTATCTTTTTATATCTCTATAGCACTCAAGAAAGTAGCACACTGTGACTTCTGGGTCAAACTTTAAATTAGGACACAAAACTAAACCCCTTGCATGTACTTGTTTAAAACCAAAGGAAGATATTGTCATAGTTGAATCTTTAACTCTCAACATTGTTATTGCTCCTGCTGCCAGAAAACTCACCTGGCTCTCTTCTTATGTCTACCTACTACCCTTTGATTTGTGCCTTGTAGTTTTTGACTGCAATATGAGAAAACAGTATCTAAGCAGGCAGCAAAATGTGATTTTTCCAGAAAAAGGCAATGAAAGCCTTTTTTTCTTTTGAAATTATTTACTAAAATAGAAAAAAAAAAAAAAAGAACAGCTCCTAAAGCATTTTAAATGCATTTGCTTTCATTTCTAACAGAATTTTCTCTAGTATTTCTTGGGATCTGGGGATTGCTTTTCTTCTCTGTGGATATCCTCTGTATTGTGAGCCTGAGCACTCATGGAATGCATATTGTAATTAAAACCCTACCTTTGAAATTTTTCTCAGTGTGGGAAAATGACACTTTCACCAGCTAGAGCCAACCTCTCCTGTGTAGTCTGATTACAATTTCAGTATTTTTGACTGGTTTTAAGCTGTGTTTTGAAATCTCATTGAGGATTAAGACTGTGTATATTCATGGATGTATGAAGATGTGTGTGTATCTGTGAGTTCTGAAAAATAGACACTAAAATGTAAGTTATTTTAGAGGTTCTCTTTTCTTTAAAAATATGCTGCTATCTCTTCAAGTAAAAGCAATAGGGACTTACAGTTTCTAGATAACTTTCATCATAGATATGTAAACAACAAAAATAATTAATGATTAAAAATTATATATCATGAATGGATTTACTTTAAAATGTTTCATTTAAAGCAACTATGGAAAATTTTGGTGCATGATTTACCAAACTACTCTAATAAAAATGATGTAAATTTAGTGTCTCATTCGTACATTCCTGACAAAATGGTTTGATAGCTTTCATTTTTATTCAATTTATTTTTTATTTTAGAAGATGAAAGTTGTATGAGTGAAAGTGTTTTTTCTATTCAAAGCAAAATATTTTCCTACTGTAAACAATTGTTAGGAAAGCCCAAAGTCATTTGTTCATATACCTGTAATAATAAGAGACAATCCTTCCCCCCCCAAATCTGAGGATTGGTGGGTGGGAATAATAAAAAAAAAAAAAAAAAAAAAGAAAAAAAAAAGAACTATTTCAGTGGGAAAACATTATCCCCATTCTTTAGATGGAGCATGGTTTTCAATTGGTTTGTCTACTGAGAGGTCCAGAGGGTGAAATGAGCTCGACACTTGAGAGGCTGAGGGAAATTTCTTTATGTACTGTTCTGAAGCAGAAGTAATACTCTGAGGATACAGACTAATACTTCTGAAAATTAAGCACAGGACTTCTCACTCTGTTTTCCTGTAATGAAAACAGAAAAAAAAAATAAAAAAATCCTTTTTAAAAGGGATGTATGCATTTCTCAAGAAATTTGAAAACAAAACAAAACCCAACAAAATAAAACACCACTGTTCCTTAGAAGAAATAAGAATTTACAGTAAGTAGTGTATTTTAAAGAGGTTTTTTGATTCATTTTTTCAGTTGTTTTACCACAGTGTTCCTTGTATTTTAAAGAGGCTTTTTGATTCATTCTTTTTTCAGTTGTTTTACCACAGTGTTCCTTTTCTTTTTCCTGCTCTGACACATGCTTCATGCAACTATTCCCAAACTATGATTTTGCCATCCTAAGGTTTCCTGTTAAATAACTGTCTTTCAGTTCTACATCTCTGTTGTTTATATCTACCCCTCCTTTATTTTTTTATCTTGTTTTATTTTCTCTACTATTTTAAATAATTTTACCTCAGTAATTTTTGTCTGTTCCAACTGAAAAGTCTCTCCCCCACATGCCACCCCAACGTTTCCATATAAACAAGTAACGACCACCCAGTCCTGAACAAAATTTTTGTTCTAGTGTTTTCTGTTAATAAAAAACCATCTTTTTCTGGGAAGAGGATCAAAACGAACTCTGGTAAAAGAGTTCTTATTGTCAGAGACAACGTATGAGAGTCAAAATCACATCAACATCAATATGAGGTATTTTATATATCTCTTAAGACGGCTGATAAGCACATCAGTCATTAATTCATATTTCTCCTACCTTTTGCCACATTTCCTTTTCTGGAATTACAGACATAAATCTTGGAAATCATAATGAACCTGACACTTGTGAAAATCCAACTATTTTGAAGTTATTTAAGTTAAATATCCTCAGAGAAAAAAAAAAATCAATAGAGTTCTGAAAGTAGTTTAATATAGAAGAAACTGGCAACTGCAGCTCCCACATTAGTCTTCATTATGGATGAGTTTTAAAATGCTCATCCTGTTCTTGCCTCTGACTGAGAGTTTGACTATTAATCTTAGTAAACATATGACTGTATTTTTTTCTGTGTTTGTTCTGTACCAGTCAGAGGATAACTAAAGAGTTACTGCATTTCTATACCAACTTCTTTTTTGGTTTGAGAGTCAGAGAACAACCGAACAAGAACCATTCTGGTCATGGCAGTCTCTCTCTCTCCCTCTTTTTAAAAAATATAGCCTAATTTTTTCAAGGCAGGCTTGATATCAAGCTTACTGAAATCAAAACATGCTGTTTCCACCATCTCATTAACTTCAGCATACTTCGCTTTTGACTCCAAATTTCAGTTTCTCTCTAATTGAGATTTAAATTGTACAGGCAAAAAAAAAAAAAAAAAACACCCTCTCTTTCCTTTAGGATACTGAACTAAAATCTAATTAGAGATTTCACTGCTATTGCTCTTTTTTACTAAAATCCTTTGGTATTTTCTTGTAGCTCCACAAAGCCTGCTATATAATTGCAAGTGTTTCAGCAAGTTCATTAACTAATTCCCTTAACACAAGGGGTTTCATATCATACTGACCTGCTGACTTACATATACTAAAATTTTCCAAATATTGTCTTATCTACTTTTATCAACAACTGTATTGACCTGGTCTTCATTAAATCTTAATTATTAAGAAAATTTTCATCTTTTCTTAAGAACACTTTAAAAAAAAAAAGAATGTAGAAGCTAGGTTATTTTAGAATTATCATTGATTTTCTTGCACTCATCATTAGTACACTTAAGTTATCTGTACTGCCTTCCTAGCTCCCCAAATCTCATCTTCTGATCTGTTGGTAAATACTGTCTTGCATATTTTCTAAATTTCCCTGGTAAACATTGATTTAGGGAATCATGGAATATGGTCTCCTGAAAGACGAGCATGGAAATAGTCAAGATGATAAAAAAATCCTTGATAACAAATTTATTTTGTAAACATGGGCTTTGCAGTTACATTAAAACAATGAAACAACTTCAGCATGTAACTGCATCTATAAATTAATATGACTGGATGCCACAGCACCCTGTTAACATTTTCTGGGCCAGATTTTGCCAATCTTAATGTGTGTAACTGTTCAACGTGAATAAGCTTTGCAAAATATGTCTCCAGTGGACTATAGCTCTACCTAAGCTATGATTGGTTTTGTTTCCCCCCCCCCCATCTGCTGTACTTTTCCCTTTCTTGCCTTCTCTTATGATTCTTTATAGAAATGTAGACAGACTACTTTAAGTCTGCACATCTACTGCACAAAGTAGTAAGGTCACAGAAACAAACTGGAAATCTGGTAATTTATTTTCTGCTTTTTAGTTTCCTCAGTTGCTCTACATCGCAAATTTTGGGAAAAAGGATTCATAAACCAGACGCATGCTCACCCTGCCTGATGTTCTCGTCTCTGCTGGTATTTTCAGGAAAGGATTTTTTATTTGGTTCTCATGCACCCTTTTACCCTTGCAGTGACAAGATACAGTGGTTTTATTTTGATTGCTTCCTGTACAACCATGTGTGGCTGTAGCTAACACTTTTTTCAGTCTGCTCTATGGGTTATAGTCTGGTCTACATGGAAGAAAAATATGATTCCTCAAAGAGCTTTTCTATCAGTTGATAGATGTTGATACAGTTATTTTTTCTCTTTCATGTGTCTTACTGTGTATCTAATCATAACAAAACTTTCATTTTGGCCTCCTAATACTGTTCAGGGTCTGTTCCAAAATGAAAATCCTTATCAGTCTTAGGAAATCACACTCCTTTTCTAAGATAATCCTTAAAATCAGCAAATGTAGAATTGAAGCTTTCAGGAACATATGTACGTATGTATACATTCATGCTCTGCCAAACAAATGTTGTTATCAGATCTGACAGTAATTTCTGCAATATGCAGTATTAGTAAACAAGATTACTATTATATTACATATTATAGATCAGTTATTTATTGTGGGTTTGTGGGTTATAATTATAATAAATTTTGTAGAATTTGAACCACTTCCGTGAAATAATGAGTTATTCTAAAAAAATGCCCATACTATTTTAGATGCAATGCTAAAGAGCTGAACAGAGATTTCTAAATCATGCTTAAACTTTTATATACGTGTTGCTTTTTAAGATTCACTAGTACAAAAGTTAACAATAGTTAAATAATGATAAACAGGTAAATAATGTTTTCTCAGGCAATACTTTTCATCCAGTCTTAAAACAAGGACAAAAGTATAATACTTTAGGAGACACTCTGACTGTAATCGTTTTATAGATTTATTGACATCTGAAGTCCTTGAAATAAGTGGTTTGATCAGTTTTTGCATTATTTTATCAAGAAAACTTGCAAACTGAAAAAAAAAGATAAGAGTTTTAGGAGACTAAATAGACTTAATAAGAAACAAAAATAATTATTGAGTTTTATGACTTAGTCACATTTTACATTTGTATTCAAGCCTTCCAGTCCTTACTCTTATTAAGACAGGGACCTATACATGGTCAATTTACGAAAAAAATAGATATATCTCTATATGTGAGAGGCTGAACTACATTTTTAATTGTCTATTATATTCTTGAAAGGATGCAAAATTGTTGGTTGTTAACTTTGAACCACTCCTGTTGAAAATGGAAATATTTTAATTATTTATGCATATGCATATTTATGCATTTAATTATTAACGCATATTTGGAAATGCAAGCTCTTAAAAACCTAAATGACTTTTTTATATTGATATCCCAGAAAAGTACTTATTTATTTTTGTCTACCCAAATAATTGCCCAATAACTGAAGGCAATTTAAACATGGAAACTAAATTTAAATCTTACAGTGGAAACCAGGCCTGTTGGGGCAATCATAGAACAGTTTGGGTTGGAAGGTCATCTCATCCAACCCCCTTGCCATGAGCAGGGATGTCTTTCAATAGCCCAGGTTGCTCAAAACCCCATCCAACCTGGCCTCGAACACCTCCAGGGATGGGGCATCCACAACTTCCCTGGGCAAACAGTTCCAGTGTCTCACCACTCTCACAGTAAAGAATGTCTTCCCGATATCTGATCTAAACCTACCTTCTTTCAGTTGAAAACTGTTGCCCCTTGTTCTGTGACTACAGGCCTTGGTAAAGTCTCTCTCCATCTTTCTTATAAGCCCCCTTTAACTATTGAAAGGCTGCAATAAAGTCTCCTAAGAGCCTTCTCTTTTCCAGGCTGAACAACCTCAACTTTCACAACCTTTCTTTATAGGAGAGGTGTTCCATCCCTCTGATCATTTTTGTGTCCCTCCTCTGGACCCACTCCAACAGGTCCATGTCTTTCTTGTGCTGGGGGCTTCAGAGCTGGATGCAGTAATGCAGTACTCCAGGTGCTGTCTTATGACAGTGGAGTAAAGGGAGAAAATCACCTCCCTTGACCTGCTAGCCACACTTCTTCTTATGCAGTCCAGGATATGACGGGCTTTCTGGGCTGCCAGCATATGTTACCAGATCATGTCCAAGTTTTCGTCCACCAGTACTGTCAAGTCCTTCTCCACAGGGCTGCTCTCAATCCATTGATCCCCCAGTCTGTGTTGATATTGGGAATTGCCCCAACCCAGGTGAGGGACCTTCTACTTGGCCTTGTTGAACTTCATGACGTTCACATTAGTCCACTCCTCAGGCCTGTCAAGGTCTCTCTGAATGAGTATCCCTTCCCTAAAGCGAATAAACTGCACCACTCTGCTTGGTGTCATCTGCAAACTTGCTGCAGGTGCACTCAATCTCACTGTCAATGTCATTGATGAAGATATTAAATAGTATTGGTCCCAGTACAGGCCTTTGAGGGACATAATTTACCCACAGCATTCTCCTGGAGAAACTAGCTGCCCATGGCATGGACGGGAGTACTCTCCACTGGGTAAAAAACTGGCTAGAGGGACGGGTCCAGAGTGGTAGGTTTCATGCAAGGAGGTTTCATGCAAGGAGGTTTCATGCAAGGAGGTTTCATGCAAGGAGGTTTCATGCAAGGAGGTTTCATGCAAGTTTTATGAAAGCAGCCTACAGTAGAAGAGTGAAAATAAAATACATTAATTTTTTTTTAGGTAGTGATACATTTCAGTATCACAGAGTAGAAAAGTGATCACGGGTGCCAAAAAGAAATAGTCATAATTACAGAAGAAAATCTCTAAGTATGTGATCTTCCCTCTTTTTGCATCTATGCAATACTTCCCATTTCCATTGGCTCCCAAGAGTTGTGAAAATTCTGTAATAGTAATTGGTTTTAGAAATAAATAAATTAGCCATATTTCTAAAATTAATTATATATAACTTCATTTTTGCCTCCTTAAATCAACCTCAGACTCTATTTTATTTTCATTTTCTTGTCTATTATATTGTAAAACTTCATTCCTGAGATTTGTAGACTAAGCCTTGCATCCTAATTTGTAATATCTCTCTCTCTCAAATAAATAAGTAAATAAAAATTCCTCTGCCTAACGTGAACATCTCAGCAGACCAGTTGATATTGGCTGTTTTGAAGATTTGATGCAAGTATCTCACAGGCCTCTCAAATATTCTTTGTGTGCTATCTTTAACATTTGATAATTCTCTAAAGTTAAAGTGGAATTTCCATTCAGGATGGAGTTCCTTAAACCTACCAGAGCGTCCCATAACAAGGAAAGAGTGACATCAGTTTGGTTTTTTTGTTTTCCTGAAAGGGAAAACTTTAGCTCTCCGGATTTCATTTTCTTTAGAATAGTGGTGTTATAGATTCCATGCAAAATGGCAAACTTGTTGTGATCTGAGACTCTTAAAGGTGAATACATTTGTAGTACTTTGGTTGAACTAAATTATACTTGTATATGTTTATTATACATTACAAAAGAATTCATTATGAAACCATGCAAACAGTTCCAACTAACAGACACTACAATGGGATTACTCACAAGATTAGTTTTCAGTTTGATTGTTTAAGTCAAGTCTACTTCATGTAAATAAAATGGAATTCTATAGTAAACAAATGTCAAAATCAATGAACAAGGATGAGGAAATGAAATCACTATTTTTTCGCTTCAGACAGTACAATGTGGATCCCTATTAAATTTAATTACTTATTAAATTGGATAACAGAGTTGATATCAAGTCCTGAAATTTGGCAGCAATAATGTTTGGTGATTTATAGTTACATAATTATGTGAATGCACATGGAAACATGCATTTACTCACACACACAGATCTGCATGAAAAAAAAAACCAAACCCAAAAATCTTTAACTGGTGCATTGTCCCTAGCTAGCAGATAAGCCCCCACCCAGTTGCCCGCTCCCTTCCCTCCAGTGGGATGGAGGACAGAATCGTAAGGGCAAAAGTGAGAATAGCTTGTGGGTTGAGATAAAGACGGTTTAATAAGTGAAGGGGAAAAATAGAAAAAAAACCAAGTAGCAATGCAAAGATAGTCACTCACCACCTCCTACCAGCAGACTGATGCCCAGCCAGTCTCTGAGCAACAGTGACCTTGGATAACAACGCCCCCTGCACACCCAGTTTTATTTCCCAGCATGACGTCATGTGGTATGGAATATCTCTTTGGTCGTTGGGATCACCTGTCCCAGCTGTGTTCCCTCCCAACCTCCTGCACACCCTCAGCCCACTCACTGGAGGGCTCCTGACCTGAGATGGTTTGAGCTTGTTTAGATGTAATTGCAGTTGTCTAGCAATCAGGTAAGTATTGTTTAAATTTGTTTTGGTTTAATTTTAGTTCATGAAGAAAACAAGTAGTTATTCTGTGTAGGCTGAACTGTCTATTACTCCAGAATAAAATGTGGCATGGAAGAATGCAAACGTAGGATGATATTAGAGGTCCCAGGCTACAGAAGTGCAGCCTTGTGTTGTTCAGGTGAAACCAATTTTAGAGATGAGAGAGAGTAGAAAGGTGGATTAGGAAAGGAATGAAAAGATAGGGCATGTACACGTGCTGTTTTCAGATAACATTAAAACAAAACCATGAAGTCCCAAGACTGAGGAGGAAGAAACCACCAACATCGGTCTCTTCCTGCTGGAGTGGAGGAAGAAACTCCTACCATAAACACCATCTAGCAAATATTAGAGATGCTGGTGACTGGCTTTAGCCCTCTCTGACTGAAATGGGCAGCCTCATGATTCAGAGAAACACTGGAAATTTGAGCGTAACACCAGAAAAGGGGTAGCAATAAGGTTTTCCTCTATCTAAGAGTTTTAACTGTATTATTAATGAAGCTTTTTTGTATAAAATGGGGTCATGCGTATACATTACTGACAGTGGACTAATAATATGGACAATTAGAATGTTAAAATTTTATTCAAATCAATAATAATCTCCTGACTCCCTGTATCAAGTGTGTTCCACTTTTGTCCATGAAAATATAACAAACTGCATAACAAAATGCATGACTCCATGATATAAATATGGCTAAAATTCCAATCTCTACTACAGCATTCAGTTGCCTAAATTTCAATACCATACTGTATTTTTTGACTTTCATTTTCTGTGATCTTATTTATTGAATAACTTTTTTTTTCTGTAACTTTTTTTTTTTTTTTTTTTAAAGTAACTCTCAGTGTCAGTTACTCAGCTCCTAGAAATTTTACAGCAATTTCTTTTCTTGGGAAGAGGCTCTTCCGAGCACTAAATTAAAGAAGGATCTAGCAGATAAGTCATTCCATGAATGTCACAACTGACAATGTGTAGTTTCTTTTGGATTAGTATTCTTGAACTGATTGAATTAGTAGGGTTATACTGAGAACTAATGCTATCAGCATGAAGAAAGTACCTCCTCAGAGTGAGAATTTTGGTCCCATTTTGGTGACAATAGGCAAACCTTGCACATTTGACAGAATCAATCAATCAATGAATGATGTCTGTCCTCTACCTGGCCTTCTACTTGCATGAAATACATAGCAATGTATTTATCTTTGAGGCCTCTGTATGTCTATCAATTTTCCTTGGAATATTAACATGTTTACTAGGGAGGGGCCTTACTGACACATGGCGTTCAGATGTAAATATATATATCCAAGATAGTTCTCCCAGGTTTCTGCAAAGCTATTGGAGATAAACAGGCCCGATTCCTCTTAGGCAATTAAACTTATCCTAATGTAGTCATCTAAAAAGGTGAGACAATTTGTGCTCTAAGCCAGCTCATTCTCTCCACTGAAAAAGAAACATGATAAGATGTACAGTCTTCTACTATCCAGACTACTAGTTTTACTGCTAATGATGACATCATCCTTCACATGAGTCAGGCACTAACAAAAGAGGTTTAAAATCTTCCTGTGGCTTTCCCATAAATTTGCTTTGGAAGTAGTGCTTTGGAACCGTAGGACTGTAGAATAATTCAGGTGGGAAATTACCTCAGAACTTTTCTAATTTTGGTCAGAACAGGGGCAGCTGTGAAGTCAGATCAGATTGGTCAAGGCTTTATCCAGTCAGGACATGAAAACCTCCAAGGACAAAGACTGCACAACCTTGCCAGGCAACATCTCCCACCACTTGACTCTCCTCATGAAGAAAAAGCTTTTCTTTAAATTAAATCTAAGTTTGTCTTGTGCCTACTTATGCACATTTTCTCTCATCCTCCACATACACACTGCTGTGAAGGGCCTGCCTCCGTCTCCTTGATGAGCTCCCTATAGGCACTGGGGAGCTGCTGTTAGGTACCCCCAGATTTGCCTCTTCTCCAGTCTAAGCAAGTCCAGGTCCCTCAGGCTTTCCTAGCACAGCAAGTACTGTAGCCCCAACCATGCTAACATTCCTCTGATGAACTTTCCCTAGTGTGCATCAATGTATTTCTTGTCTTGGGGGTACATTAAGATCCAACACAACTCTAAGGTCTGCCTTTATTTATATACTGTCACAGAACTATTGAAAAGCTCCAGAGTGCTTCGTGACTTCTAAGTTTTAAACAGTTTTACCTGTTTTTTTCTATGCAAAAAATTATTCATTCAAGCTCACTGGTCTTGAATTAATTTTATTTTGAGATTTCTGTTCACATCTGGATCTCAAAGTAAAATTTAGGGTGATGTAAGTCCCAGCAGATTAAGCCCCTCTGCATAACAAATCTTCTGATTTTTCAACAGCTGTAGACAGGAATAGAGAATTTTTTTTCATCCCTTCATTAAGGCCTACCAGCTGTATTTCCAATATTTGACTTTTAAATTTCCAAATACCATCTTTTTCTTCCACAAATTTCCTTTGCTAATTACAGACACAGGACAAATTTTCTAATTATACTTAACAACTTATATTGCTAGATTTACCAACACAGACAGCTTCTTTTAACGTATGGTTCATTTACTTGGTGTTATTAGCACATTGTAAATATATTAAATAACCACGGTCAATAGTTATTTGATTCACTCAGACTTCATTTATTCAGTCACATTTTATTCACACATTTCTGATGTGTGAATGTTTTAAATGTTCTTTAAACAGAACATTTTTTTCTTTTCTTTTTTTCGCTCTCCTTGAATGCAGTATGCAGTGTGTGTGTGTCAGTGTCATGCTATTACAAGACAGATAGTATAGATGTAGGGGAAATATTTGTCTATGTGTACACCCTTTGAAAAGATCAGTACTTGAAAAAGTCTTTGATAGGACCACACAGTACTGTAAATGGACGTTTCACTGAACTTTTCTTTTTCAAATAGAATCCTGATATATGAGATGTATTGCCTCCAGAACATTTCAGTGATGGTTAAATAAAAAAGCTGAGTTAGGAAAAAAAAGTTAATCATATGCGTGTATTTGCTGCATCTCTTCATAGCAACAACAAAGTCCTTCTAGAAATGGAATAGCCATGTAGTGGTTGATAAATATGGACCTCTGCCTTTCACTGAGAGCTCAACACTGAAAGAGTGGCAATTGGCCTTCTTCACAGTCTGTGTTTTCACCATTTAAATAAATGTTTCATACCTTCAAATGTTATTTAGATCTGGGTTTGAGAAAAGAATTTATTTGGAAGAATTTATTTTCTCTGGGCATTTTCATCCGTCCTTAACAGAAACAAAAATAAATTTTGAGACTAATATAAAGCTCTTGTAAGAGCTTGTAAGAGCTTTAAGAAGGACTCTTGTCCTTCTTAAATTAGTGGCATATGTATCCCACAATGTATTGAATCTTATATTTCCTACCAGAAGGAATTCTAGACCAGTGTTATAACTCTTGCTATTTTCAGTTACAAGCTTGTAGGTCAAGGACTTTGAGAAGTTGTGGAGCAGACCACATAAACAGCTTTATTGAAAATATTTTTCAGCGAATTATTGCTAACAGTTATGTAGTAAAATTATGTAACCCTCTAGGGCTATGTAATACAGCAAGCAGCTTTACTGCTAGTGCCAGTTTGGCTTGATTTCTTCAGGGAAACGAATCTTACTGTCCTCTTTGATGTCTGGATACTCCACACAGATTATGACTTTCTTTGTCTATTCTTACTTTTTAGATACATGCAAAGCTCAGTTTAATATAATTGCAGTGGAGATCTTTCACAGACCAACAATTTGCTTTTTCAAACACAAGTTACATATATGCAAACATTACCAGTCTTTAAATCTCTTACTTAAGATTATGCAGTCAACTTATATAGAGAGTTTATTGTTCAGGGTTTTCTGTTTATAGAGATTGGTCTCTATACACAAAATTTGTGCTCGTTTGCTGTATATGGAACATGGTTTTGATCACTGAGACTAAGCAAATGATTGCATTGACAGTATTTTAGTTTAGACAACTAAAATGTGACTAATTATTTTTTTAGACAAGGCTTGCACATAATTTTCCCTGGAAATTCTAAAGCTAAATAGGAGTTCTCCACAAGACTTCTGCTGAAGACCAAGTGAGATTTCCTCAGTACTCTAGCAGTTAAATATTCTAGATAAGCACATTGTGTATTGGTTGTGCAGTGAATAACAGACTCAAGAGGAACACAGAGTGTGCCTCTAAGCTTTGGTAATGGTGCAGACATCCAACATACAGATGAAGATGGGAATAATGAGGTGACCTGAGAATCAGTTGAAAGACAAAAAAAAATCCTCTCCCTGGAGAAATATATTTGTGCTGAAATATTCTGCTACCAAAATAACACCAACTGTAGGGAAGTTAGGTACGCAAGAAATCCTAGAATCAAATTTGAATTAGTTTCTTGAGGCCAAAATTTTCTGAAGTAACAGGCTAAATCAAAACTTCAGTAGATTTTCTCTTATGAGAAAACCCTCATAAGAGAAACATAACCCTCCATTTTCTGGATAATAAAAAAGTTATCTGTCAGAGTCCTAAGTGCACCAAGAGGCTCTAGCTGACCTGACCAGCCTATAACTGTATTTTTTCCATAATTCTTTGCAACTTCTTCCCCAGGTTTTAGCTGCTTATGTTGAAAGCCAGCTATGATACAGTGCAGCTCTGTGACCTTGGACCAGACCTCTATAAATACAGATAAAAATCCAGAAAGAGCAGTGAGAAGCTGAAAGTGATTTACTACAGGAGAGCTGTCACGTGCCTCCTCTGGCCCTCTATCTGTTCAACTTCTGCCTATTGACTTAAGTGTTGCATTTAGGCTCAGTCTTTGCCTGAGCTTTATCAAAGGCATGCTGATGCTGTGCCAGTGACTGGAGTTCCCAGCTTGACCTCACACCTGCCTGATCACTATGGATTTACCCAGTGATTGCTGGGCATTCAGCTGACCCCAGTCACCGTTACCATCCCTGCCCTGGTACCAAGGCTTTGTTACTGTTGATGAATAGCTGCCCTGTCAGCCTCACACTACCCTCAGCTCCTAGATCTCTTGCCCTCATGAAGCAGGCTATGCTTGCTGTTCTTCACAGGCAGCTCAAAATATCTTGAGTCATAAACAAAGCACCATGGAGTATGTGTCTCACTCTGTGCAGGAAGTACCTGGGGGTTTTGGTAGGAGTTGTTTGGGGTTTTTATTTCACTTATAAAGAGGAACTAAATAAAATTAGTAGGCAGGAGTAGCCAACATACAGTGCATAAAAGCGCATCTCACCCTAAGTTCTGCTGCATCTATTGTCTATTATCTGCAATTTTAGAAAAAAGAAATAAACTAAATTTAATAATTGTGTCACAAGAGATGCTGGAAGGATGTTTTCAATATGCCTCTAAAGCCCCGGTTCCATTTAGTCTTTTAAATCTTGGCTTCAAAGGGAACTTGATCTAGCCCTTTACACAATTTTTGTGTCTGGCATATTTATTTTAGCTCCAGTTTTACTTTTTTTTTTCCTGTCTGACTGGTGATAAGAGGTCTTGGGCTTGTAAGACTGCACTCATTTCCAAAACATGCTTTGCCAGGGCTCCTTCTGCCCTCCAGAAAATATTGCTTCCAAAATTTGCATTTTCCTACATCAGCTCACTAACCTCAAATAGTTCATGAATACATGCAGGACTTGACAGATGTAAAATTAGGCTGCACAGCATGTAGGAATGTTAATATCCTATTAAGTGTTAAGTGAGCACCCAGAGTATAAAATCCAGAATTACAGGATATTGCTGTTTGAACCTTCATTTTCTGTTTCAGATTCTTCTTTGAATCTATTCCAGTCTAGAGTTTATTCTGGAAACAATTACTAGTTATTGTTTTTGGCTTTTGACCTACGTTGATATTATTGTTCAATTGGTGTCAGCAGATGTACTCCAGTTGATAGTGGATAAAAATTCAGGCTGAATTGTTTTCATTTTCTCACTTTTCCTTAGCTCAGCCATGTAGAACCACAGCTTATACCAGCTAGGTGTACTTCTTTCTGGTTTTCTTCACTTGAAAATATTTCCTTTCCTTTTCTTTCCTATCCTCTAATTTATCACTTATAAAATACGAGAAACAAGGAGTGAAGGCAGCCAAATCCCACAGATCTTTAAACTTTATTGCTCATGCTGAAAGGGGAAAAAACAAATCTATAACTAGCTTTACAGTTTTCTCATTCTTGGAAATAGAGGACAATTTGAGATATGTGAATATGCCAAGAATGCAACTATGCTGCCAACATTTAAACAAATGAAGGAAGGGATACAGAGAAGATTAATTTACTTTTGAAAGTCATTCCTAAGGCTATCAGCCATTTGCTGGTCTTTTCTATTGCTGTGTGACATTTAAAAAACTGAGGAATCTTTCAAATTACTCTATGCCAAATGTAAACAACAGTACTGCAGTATGATTTGAGATTTTCAGTATTTTTCAGACTACATAGGAAACATGGAGAGAGCTGCTGTCAAGAAATTAACAATGTGATACAGAAATGAAAAGCCAGTAAGGCAATGGAGTGTAGTCATTTATAACTAGGGCTTTCTGTTTTTTTCTTGTTGTCTTTCATTTTTTTTTTTTTAAATACTTTAATATTCAAAATCACTTTGCCCTTAAACTCTGTGTAGAGAAGATATAGAAATATTATTTTTTTGACATTGCAAGAATCACAGTCTAAAACCTGATGTTTAACTAAATAACTAAATAAATGAAAATTTCTGAAATAGCAACTTCAAAAAGGAATATACCAAAAGCTGATATGATAGCTAGGAAGTAAATGGAAGAGTGAGGAAAAATTGTTGTCATTTAGATCTAAGTCAATATCTCAGACTTTCCTCATGATTTCTTCACCTTGATTTACAGTGTCTTCAAATAATGTTCAACACCTGTTCTGGTGGGCGATCTGTTTATTAGCATCCTTGAAAACAGTAACATTTAAGTGCATATTTTTCATATATGGAAAGTGCCTTCTGAGTGAATCGACCTGGGAGATAGGAGGGGAATGTAACAATGGAAACACGATTCCAGGATAGGTAATTCCAGTCTTAGACAATAAACTTCATTTTTAAAAGATCTTCTGGTCTCTTTTACCTTTTAGTTTTGGAAATGGACATAGTCATACCTTTGGCCAGTCTCAAAATGAGACTGTTAAATCTATGTGATATCTTCGCCTGGTTAAGGTATCTGATGGTTATCTACTGGATAGCAAGATAATTTTATTTGGTTTTTCATCTCTAGAGAATTGTCCTGGATTTTATACCTCCCTGAAACATTCTTTATTGTTTATGTGAAACTTCACTCAGTATGCACGCAAATATGTGGCTGTACTACAATTACAGAAACGTTCAAGGATAAACATTATAGCAATCAAAGACCACAAACCTGTTAATCTCTTTTTTAAAATTCATTTCATTCTTTTTTTTTCTGTATTTTTCCTCAATTGAAGTAGTCTAATCTGCATGCTAGGAACATGAGGTGCACACTGAAATAGATCCCTATAATCCATAAAGACATATTTTGAAAAGAAAGCCATGTTCTGAAGAGAACTTCTGGCTAGGGATCAAGAAGCGGGGTTATTTTTTGATCAAGGAAGAAGACACTGTATTTCACAAGTCAGTACATGAGGGAACAAAACCCACTAAAAGCCACCTTAAAATGTATTAGTAGGAAATGGTATCAAGACTATTCAGATGGTTTATTTCATATAGGGCTCTGTCTGGTTTAAAAAGAAGCAGAACCAGCTTTCGGACAGATAACAGATAACTATATTAAGTTGTATAAAACACTTGTTTTTTTCTACTGACTGAGATGACTTCTGTGTTATGCTGTACTAAACTCCTATTGGTGGTGGTAACTGGACTTGAAAAAGAGATTATGCCAAAGAGATATTTTATTGTTGCTATTTGGATGTAAGTAGGAAGATAATAGTGGATTACTGCCAATAATCAGGGAATGAGGAAAATATTGGGATTCTAGACATTTCCTCACAATAGCTACTGGATGTTGTGAATCATATTCTGAATAAACCAGCTTTTCTCATTTGCTCTAGGTTCCATTTAGTTCCAGTTTAGATACACGAATTTCAGATCCATAGATAGGCATGTAAGAGGTAGCTGTGATGATTCTGAGCCTCACTGGGACCAAGTTCTTCTGTGCATCTGGTCACAAGTTATTTTGGGGCATGCGCACAGATGCTTAGGTTATGATGCTTGTGAACTGAGCCTTTAGTTGCCTGTGTGAATGGGGGAAAGATTGTCATTATACATGATGTCTTCTATAAATGTATATTTGACTTCAGAGTTCCTGAACAGCTTTCCAGGTGGTTGGAATAGCTAAGATGCTGAGATTTCACAATTACATTTATCTCATCGTGTAAGTATGGCAATAATGAGGGATTCTTAGCAAGGCAAAAGCATGCACTGAATCAAGTTGAAAGCAGGTGACTAGCTGCTTAAAGATATTCTTAACCTCCTTTTCAACACAGTCACACCCAACAATTTAGGACTGAAAGTAAATAATTTTTGTTCCTACTGAAACTATACAAAAATGTTGCATTAAAAAACCCAAATGACCCAACAACCAAAACGATTTAATGTATATTGGTTAAGTAAAAAGGGCTAAATCATAACAAAAACATATTATTGGAACATTAATGGATGTTTCTTGCCTGCAGCTTTTTACATGTTGCTTAAAATGATCACAATGCTAAAAAGCTGGAATATCGCTCTAAGAAATATTTGAGTATTGACTCAGAACAAATTGCCAAATACTGAATTAGCAAAACTGCTTCCTGGAGCAGTTAGAAGGGTTTTTTTTTGACACAGCTGCTGAAACATACAGGCATTATGAAAGCTGGTAGTTCTGAAGAGAACATTGCTAGAGGTGCCGTAAGTACAGAGTGAAATAGTAGAAACTTTCAGACTGTGCTCCAGAGAATAACCATAAGACAGCAAATGCAGGGATAATTTTGCCTAGAGATCTATGTAAGATCAGCTAGCAAAGCAGTTGCTGTTACATATGCATTGAGCAGTGACAGGATGGGCAGCAGAAGCAATTTGATGGTTGATGAAGAAAATGTATTTTTAAAAAATCCACAGACAGGGTCTCATTTCAGTGCTTCTAGTTAGCTACTTAGAAAACAGGACTTAAATGAGGTTGAAAATGAAATCAGTTGTTATTTAGAAGAAATAAATTGTACATCTAATTGCTGACATGTACCATTTTTTCCCAAATATTTTATCTAAATATTTTGTCTGACTATTCTGCTTTTCATTTCATTATGATCAGCTGCAATGGAATGCCTAATGGAAAGTTTTAATGGCTTCCGTAAGTCACACAAGCGGATCAAGGTAGCAGGTCAGTTAACAAGTAGTTTTGGGGAGGAATGGAAGGATTATTTTCATGAATTGCAAAATGTGAAAAAAAGGAAACATTCTTCCAATGTATTAAGCCGTTGTGTAATTACCAAGCAAAGATTTGGCCAAAACAGGTTTTCATGAGACCAATTGTGAATGAAGGGATATCTGTTCGTGACAGAGATATTGAATTGGGCAAAGAAATTAAACACTTGAAAGCAGAACAAGCAATTATGTTTACTGGTACAAAGAAAGACAATGATTCTTTGCATATACTGTTTTGAGAGACACGGTGGAAAAACTAAGCAAGGAAAAGCCTCTTCTGCTTATATTTTATTGTGGGACATAATTGCATATATATATTAATGTAAAACATATACGAATGAGATATGACTGCCTACAAAGTTTGTGCCAACAAAAATGGCGTGCCAACAAAAATGGCATGACAACATCCCAGTTCCTAACTTGGTCTTGTCTAAAATGTACTTCAGGCATTTACAGATCTTTTCTAAACCTGAAGACAAATAAACGATGAATGTTTAGCATGACTGTATGGGTTATGAACATGTATTTATAAGAAAAAATGCAGGAGGAAATAAATACTCTTTAGCTTTCCTATTTCAGCAAGAACACATACTGCTGATGATTGCTTCTTCAAAGCCTCTGAGATATTTTCTTGTCCGCTCCTTTTCACATATACCTTTGTTAATTTGGATGCTTATTCAGAGCTGTACAGTAGCTTTGTCAATAAGGCTGCAGTCTGGCCCTAATGTATTTGCTTAACGTTATAGCCAGTCCACCCCAGAAACAGAAATAGTACCTAGAAGTTGACTCCCACTGTCTCCTTTAAATATCAGCTTTCCATGTCCTTCAGCTACTGTCCTGGTAGCAGCATTGATTTTACTTTGCATCATTGCTGCTAAAAAACCAACAAAAAACAAACAAACAAACAAAAAAACAAAAAAAAAAAAAAAAAAAAAAAAGACAGAAACAATTAGGATATTTTTCCAGTTTCCTTGAACTGAGATATATTTCTCTTAGTATTTTTAAATGAACATTTAGAATATTAGTCAAATAGACCTTTTAAATCCTTTTAATGCTTTTAATACTTTTGATGCCATTTCAGAAATTCCAGTTCCTGCCTTATTTTGAATTGCTTTTCTTTTGCTCTTATAGTGGCCACTTGAAAGTACTAGCCACTTTTGATAGCAGTTTTCCTCCAGAAGGAAATCTTGCAAGGTCTTTAGCTTCTTGTTTCATAAATGAATACTTAATTTATATACCTTTCTTTGACATCTGTCCTTCTTACTATGAAACAGAAGTTCAAAATGAAGATAATATAGCATTTTAATATTTAAACCTCTATATTAAAATGTTTGATAGAGCAAAGTTTTTACTGCTTTCAGGGGTTCAGAAGCAGTATTAGATGTGGATGAAAGATTTAGTTTAACTTCCCACTTCACAACAAGAATTGTAACATAAAGGGATGTGAAGATATTTTCATAGGAAACATTAAAAAAGAAAAAAGTTCAAAAAAAAGGCGATACTACACACCCATGTTTGGGAAACTTAATTCAATGCCTGGAAAATACAGCACTGAAATCTAGGGAGCAGTTCAGCTTTCCCTAAAGCAAACCCCTTGGACTCATTCAGTTGTCTACACATAGATAGCTAAATCTATTTTTGATTCTGTGGAGTACACTTACCTGATCTTTAGCTCCCATACCAGGACATTACCACTAAAAGCTCCAGGTTGACAGTGTATCTGGATGATTTCTATTCAGTCAGGACCAGGCTGGTGCAGTGGCATGACTGAAGACTATGGGACAAAATAGTTCTCTCCAACTTCTCTGCATGATCCTGTGACCTAGCAAACTGCAGGTTTCTCAGAACAAAGAAATAAAGTCTTGAAAGAGCATCTCAGAGGCCAGAAGAAGAGAGATACTAAATATAAAGGAAAAACATAAATACTTCTGTCCCAGGATGGTTGTCTTAAATGCACAAGGAGGAAGCTAAGAGAACAGAAGATTCAGATTGACAGACTGAATGATTTAGAACAGAGGCCATCTGAAAGGAATGGCGTTCTTGGATTCCCCAAGAGATTACAGCCTAGTGGCAAGAAATACAATGAGAAAATTAAAGTATTGTTTCATAAAAATAGAAAGTTGTGTTCAAATATGAATGTGAACATTTCCAAGTTTGGGGGAAGGGAGTTGAAACTGTTGAAATCATGCTGTTTCTTGTAAAAAGTGATCTAAAATATATTAAGATTACAGTCAAACCTAAGGGTAACTGGTAATTCTGGAGGGGGTTTTGATTAAACGTAGATGTTAACTAGTCATCTTTACTTGCCTTTATAATCAATTTAGAGAAACAAGGACTTCTAGAATACTTAATCTCATCCTAATATCGATGTTCAACATAGGTCAGTGAATCAATTATACCCTAATTTCACTTTCCTGGCTATAAAGGGAGCTTAGTATTAATGTCTATATCTAAGCTAATCATATTTTAGATGTCTAAACTTGGGTAACAAAAATCACATGCTGATTTGCCTGTGTAAAAGAGACATTTCAAAAAAACCTTCAAAGGCACACAGCATCTTCAAAGTGGGAAATGGCAAACAAAAGTTTGCTGACAGTAATACTTCTGTGACATAGAGTCAGCTATGAGGATAAACAATAAATAAGAACAAGAATAGTGTAAAAAGTGGCAAATGACAGTTAAAAATTGATTTAGGACTGAAGAAATTAAACTGAAAATTCAAATGAAATCAACAGCTCCTGGTAATTATGAGTCTGAAGAGTAATGGTGGACAATATAAGAATTTATTGATAAGAAAGAGTTTCAATTGCTTAAGCACAGATGTTTAGTAGCATGTAAGACACATAACTGTATTCCACCTGTGGTGCAACCAGTGCTCAAAGACGAGGACGTCCCATAGATCGTGTGCCATATCTGTCAGCTCTTACACTCAAAATCTTGCTGTGAGGCATGAGGAATACCCCTTATTTACAAAACCAGGAATTTACTGTTAATCTAATTAAAAACTTAATTAGAATTAAATCTTAACAATCTAATCAAAGACATATTATTAGTTTAGTTATTCAAATTATATACAGGTTAAGCTGATACAAGCTTTCTTCTATCCACCACTTTCTTGGGTGTTATGCTTTCCTATGGTTTTCATGTCCATAGGTCATTGGATTCAGTTGGGGAGGGGATTTAGAGTGGATTGTTGGTATGCCAAGTTCTTTGTTAGAAGTATAGTGTTGATGATGGGATCTCTTTTTCTTTGCCAAGAAAGGAGTATGACATTTATATTTATGGTTTCTTTCTCCTTAATCTAGGGTCTGTTTGTGGTCACTTTTTATGTTCGTTAACACATTCTATGCCTTGCTTTTTTGTCTTCTATAGCTCATATACAGTTGAATTCATCATATATTCAGTGACTTACATAAACTGCAAGTCTGCATTTCTTTTAATATTAGTAATTGATATTTGGTGATTTTTTTATAGCCTTAGGCCTCCTGTATCACCATGTGCCCCTTTTCTTATTATATTATACCTGCATCCTGCTTTTGACAACTCTCTCTTCCTCTACACTATATAATTATGCCAAGGTCATATATATTTCATTCCACACAGAATAACTACTTGCTTGTTACTACTACCTACTATATGTATAAAATTATGGTTAAACTACAAAATTATACCCAGCTAAAGTATAATAATTAATAACATTACTTTAATTTATTAGTAGGTAACTACTTTATTTGATAGTATAATTAATTATAAAAAAAAAAAAAAGGGAGCTAACATGGAGGCATGAAATTGATCTTACTTTCTGCATCAGGTCACCTTTAACATGATCCGGACTGGAGGCAAATATGACCCATGTGTGTGTGTATGTCAGGTGCTGAAGTGATATGACATTTCTATTGTTATATGACAAAGACTTTGCATTCTTCATTGGCTAGTTCTAACAATGGGAAGGCATATTATATTTCCCTTAGGTGCCAATAAATCCACCTTGACCAATAACACTCATGTAGGCACATGAAAAGGATCATTGCATTAACACATGAAAGCCTGTAATTGGAATTTTTAGTTAAGGATTCTTGGATTTGTATCTTGCTTAATTCGCCTTAATGTGAAAAGAATCTTTATTGTACAAGTTACTGTTTTCTACTCCAGATGTAAAACTGATTATCAGATAAGGCTGAAAATGTTGTTTCTTATAATTTAATATTTATGAACTCTGCCAGGTTCTTGGATTAGACCTATAATTTCCTAGTCAGTTTTCTTTTATGATTCAGATCTCAAAAGACCTCAAATTTTTACTTCATTGGTAAAAAGCATGCCTATAGACACATTCTTGCTTAATTAATATTTCTATATTAGATTTTTCAAACTCATTTTTATGACAATGAAAAAGTATCCTTATTACATCGTGATATGTGATTACTTCTGCATAATATTCCTCTGTGGATTTTTTACTTATCCATCATAGTGGCTTGTTCATTTATTAAATGTTTTCTCCTTTTAGCTGCAGCTTTATTTCCCACAGGTGTTCTTACAAACAGCATATATTTTTAATATAGTTGTTGATTAAAACAGGGACTCAAATATTCTGTGAAAGATTAAAAAATGGATTGAGGGGGTTTGTTTTTTTTTTTTTTTGTTTGTTTATTTTGTTGTTTTTTTCCAATCTGTTAACACTCTTCTAGACAGTCAAACCAAATTTCAGTGTGAACCACTTTATTACTTAACATGAAATGTAAGGTCTTTGTTCAACTCAGACCAGAACTGTAAGGAAAAAAAAATCCTTATGTTTATTGTCTAAACTAATCTTCAAATTAATACTGATTTCTTTACTTGTCCTCTCACTCCTGACCGCCAGTTCAGGATTAACACGTTTTTAACTGCAAATAATTTGTGGAGGAGCATTACATCAGTTTTCTTGTTCCATTCCCTTTTCATCTTTGCATAAACAACAAGACACAGACATTTATGGCGTGAAGGACAAAAGTGGGAGAGGCTTACAGGCACAGAGATTCCTTTGCGGGGTCTGCAGTTAACGGCATGTATCGATTCCAGGCACTCAAGGATGGACAAATAAACAAACAAGCAAACAAAAGAGTACAAAAAGGGAAGAGAAACTAAAGGGTAAAATTCTCTCCAGTGGCCAGCCATGAAGAACAGCAGGCATCTCAGACAAGTCTCCTTCTCTGGGGATCCTGTACAGAACAGCATGTACTGATGATGCTTTATCACTACTACAATTACACTTTTCATTGAGACCCACTCAAGTTCCCTATTGGTAGTTTCTGTTTACAAGGCTGTTGGCATTGCTTGGGGCATACCTAATTAAGGCTGGATACTGCACTCTAATTGGTCATTAAATTCTGTGTAGGTATATTACTGGGTAATAACAGCTATTAAAAAGACTATTAATTTATTGTTATCTTTAAGCTTTCTTGTAATATGATTTTATAGGTGTGGTGGATTAATTTTAGCTGCAGCCAGATGCCACCCAGCTGTTCACTCACTCCCCCTCCTCAACAGAACAGGGGGAGAAAATAAGATGAAAAACTTGTGGGTTAAGAGAAAGATAAGGAGACTGTTACCAGTTACCATCACAGCCAAAACAGACTCAACTTGTGCCTCCCTCACAGCTCCTCCACTACCAAAAACTTGCCATGTACCATCAGTACAATAGGCTAAAATGTATACATTGAATGGATCTTAGCGCACAGTTATAGACTACAGCTACCAGCAAAAGTGTGAGGAGATAGGGAAACAGGGTCTTTTAGTGTCAGTGGGAATTGTTTTCTCTAAGAAATCCAGCATGATAATGATTCACATTCTGTGAGTGTCAGGCCATGAGGCTAAGAGTACTTGGGATATCAGAGTAATGGCACTGTACAGCAGTCTCAGGGTGCAGAGATGAGAGATCGCAAGGTTGCAAATGAATGGCGGGCTATCGAGTTGAGGTGGAGGGCCCCTAATGCAGCCAAGTTTAAAACAGCTCAAGTGTGGTGCAACAGGAGCCTTTCTTTTTCCGCCATGAGGTTATACCGTGTTGCTCTTCCTTGCAGATCCAGAGACCTGTTCAGTTGCATAACGGTTTTTAATTGGTACACCAATAATTAAATATTATCAATTTATCATTTAATTGCTTTAATTATTGAAGCAGAAGTCACTCACTCATTAATTATTTGAAAATTTCATTATAAAATTACCTTTTCATCTGTTTTACCTCTGTCTTCTTTATGTTCTCTTTTGTACTTACTACAGACTCGTAGGGGTGGTTTTGTTGTTGGTTTGTTGGGTTTTTTTAACCCAGATTAAGATATCATTTCTTTTGTATTCCAGGTAAGTGGATTTAAAAATGAAGTTGAAAGAAAGAGGCAAAGTCAAGAAAATGTACGAACTATTTGCTTTCAGGATAAAGGCAGCTCCTCTCTGTAGACACAGATACTTTTAGGAACTTTTAATGAGACTGCAGTAATGTATGTATTTGCTCTCAGTTTGTCTTGGCAGTAGTTGTGTTTTGATGCCAGATTTTTTTCAGCATGCTGTGAGGAAGGAAGATGAAAGGCTTATACTGCCTTTTATACAAGTAACAGTTACCTACTCTCTGTTCAAAACAATTTGTGCATTTTGGTCTAGAGTCTTTGAAAGGATAAAGTTAGCAGAATACTCTAAGGCGTGTAGTTAATGCAAACAAGAAAACATTTATTGTAACATTTCTGGGGAGATGCTTTATGAGCTTTAGACCATTTTGTGTGCCAGTTCTAATGTTTTTCATTTTATCTTGCTTCATTTTCTTAAAATAATAATGAGTGATCAATGGCTAGCAAATGGATCAGTGTTCATCTGAATCCTTTTTATTTCACTTCTGATATGACTATTACAGAGACGAATGCATTTCAAGCTTCAAACTTCTTGGACGGTGGGTGGGGGAGGGGGTGAAAAAGGTTTAAAGGCTTTGTATGGATTCTGACATCCTTTGCCAAGCTTTGATACCACCACATGCTGCTTTGGCTGTTACTACCTCGCCTAACATCAGTCTGTGCCACTCTTAATGGCACACCTTCACTTCCCACCCCAAACCAGAAACAAGGTGCTCTGATTTCTGCTGCTGTTATGTCTCATTGCATTTTCCTTCAGGGACCTGAACCTTATATTCCCAGATGCCAATTCCTCTGCCTAGAAGCTGCCTGCAGCAACTGACTAAATGTTATTTGGCTCAAATAAAGTCTCCGTGCTGGCTGGCAAGATTTGTTTTCATGAACTGTCTGAAAGTACTTTGCATACTAGTATATTGTGGTTTGAGAATGGATATATTACCTAGTGAATCTGTGGCTGGACAGTTTTTCTTCTATGCTTCACAGTCATGCGTAGGAAATTTCCATTGCAATTTTATTCCTCGCTGTATTTCAAGGTCTTTGTAAGTTTAGATTTCCCATTTCCTTTTACACTGGATAAATTCACATAAAACGCTAAAGGAAAACAAAGAAACATTCCAAGACTGATTCTGTGAATTAATTTTCAATATGTGCTGTAGACTTCTGTTTTTTAATACAATAAATATTTTTCTCCTCAGAAGGTGAAATCTTTCACTGAGGGTTAACTGTGTTCAGGAAGACTGACAACTGAGGACAAAGAGACACTTCAAAGGGCACACACTAAATAAGGTTAAGCTTCTCTTTGTGCAATATCTATTTATGTGGGAATAGATTTCTGGAGAAAAATTGTAACTGAACTTAACTGTGTGGAACAGTAAGGGTTAAGCAGTTAAGCAATAGGTAGAAAATGACAACCTGAAAGTCAGTTAAAGGCGAGTTCAAGACTGAAGTGCACCTGAAAAAATAACATGTCAATGTGGAGCATGTCAAGATAACGAGGTATACCAGTAGACTGAGTAGCTACCTGGAAGCTGTATGAGGTCAAAAGGCCAGAATACAGCTCATTGAGGAGAGACAAGTTGATTGCCACATCCTAATTTGTGTGCAGAAAGAAGTGCAGAGAGTATTTGCAATCGTGTTCCTGGAAGAGCCGTTATTCTGAAGAAGACACTGAAGACAAGTAGGGAAAGAAGGTTAAATAGTTGGGTGTCAATGGTAGAAAAGTTTATGGCTTTTGGGGTCAGTCTAGAGATTTTATCATTTTAGAATACTGTGTGTATCGTAGCTTGAACTATAGACTATTTGTGTAAGTGTTGAGAGGTGAGGATTGGCACTTTTTTCTTTTTTTTCTTTTTTTTTTTTTTTTTTTTTTATTCTGCCTTGCCCATCCTTACAGTGATAAAACTGAATTCAAGAGATAACAAAGAATTACTCTCTGAGTTGGTATTAGGTATAAATTGTAAACACTAGAGGTAAACTTTACAAATCAGGTCTGAATTAAAAAGATTAAAAATGGGAAATATTATTTAAAGCAAAAATTCATTTGCATAAAATAGTTATTTAAAATTGTACACCTAATGCATCTCATTGCCTTTCTTGCTGTTAGTGAACTGAGCCAAATTATTCACACCTAAGTTTTAAACAGTTCCAAATAAAGATGAGAATGCTTAAGACTTCCATTTTTGTGACTGGCATTGAGGGTGGAAGAATGTATCTATTAGATCAAATCAAAACAGACAGCTTCATTTAGAAGATCAATCATAAAATCTTCAACTTTGATAATATGCAGGTTGAGTAGAGCTTGTGACGATACATGTTATGCATAACTGTAAAAGATTAGAGCTATTAAAATAAAGGATGAGTAAAGGATGACTAAAATGTCCAGCTGTCTGTACTTCCCAGATCTTTCCTATTTATGATAGTGCCACCATAGAAGGAAGACTGGGGAATTTCCTCAAAGTCTGACAGCAAACTGGCAGATTGTTTTGCACCTCAGTCAGGGACAGGCAGGAAGGGAGCGGTACATGATGTGGTGTTACAGGAAAGGATGCAACAAAGCCATTCAAAGGAGAAGCACTTCCACAGATCCTAACCTACCACTTCTTTTTCCATGTTATGTCTATGTGAGGGTGTTTAACCGTAAATGTCGTGTTCACTTCACAAACATGTCAATTCCATGTTGTGCCAGAATATGTTTGCTTATTGTCTACATTTTTCTAGACCCAATCACTCCAACTTGCTCTGAGAGAGCACTGAAAACTTTTCTGGTGATGTAAATCCCTAGCATGTTGATTCGTGCTTGTGTGTGCAATTTTGTAAATTATTATTACATGTTTTTCCACTCACATAACACTGAATGCAGACAGCTTTAGTCTTGAACTTCAGCCACAGTCAGTATAGAAATTTCACTACCTTTTATTCAGTGCAGACCTAGGTGGAATGTTCATTCAGCCTTGTACAGAGAAACATTCTGCAAATGCAAATAAACTTAATAGAACTTATACACGCCTTAAGCACACTGCTGTAACAAAAGAGATGGAAACATGCTATCTTTCAAGTGCCCTATACTGTAAAAGTATTTGAAAATTCTTGGACCAAAGTTAGCTCTGTTAAAACCTGCAAGCCTAATGCCTTTTTTATTACTTGCAGGAAGCTAAATATCTGGGCTGCAATCCATGGCCTCAAACCTGCTAATAGCTTATGATTTTTTGCTAGATGACAGAGCTTGAACTGCCTGGACTATGTATTAAGTTCGTCTGTCTAAATTCCACTTTGGTCTTTTCTGTTTTTTTTTTTCTTTAATAGTACAAAAATTGTGATTCCTAAAAAAATTCATATAATGCTTAATGAATATGCAGGTGAATCCCCACCATCAGCTTTGTGTTACTGATTTGTCAACACATAGGTGTTGAAAACAGACTTCTGTGAGACCTTCTCTAAAAATAACTTCTAAAACTCCCATAGAATTTATACCCATAGTCTTTATACAGAATATTACTTATAGAGCATGAGTGTATTGGGAGTCTTCTGGAAGATATTGTGCTTGAGGAGTTAGTGATCTTGAGCAAGCCCTGACTGTCATTTTGGGCCTTGTGTTAAGGCTTGAGATACCCATGTTTGTTAACATATATAACCCCAGGCACATAATAATAAAGGGGAACTTGCTGGAAGGCTCTGGATATGTACCATTCCTAGCTACATTTCCTAGATATGTGTGGCTAGATCTACTCTGGTGGGCATTAAGAAAAAGACCTGCCAAAGAAGATGTACAGTTCTGTTTGTTAGACTAGATATAAAGAGCCACAGTATTATGTGTGGGGGTGAACCTCTCCCCAGATGGGATTTACACGGCGTGCTGTGGTTATTCATCTGGGGTCCATCTGATGCTGCATGAGAACAGGATTACTCAGCATCTGAAGGAATATCTGATTTACTTGCTTTCTATATTTCTCTTCCTATTTTCTATCATGTTGTCACTATTGTTATTAAAGCAGTTTTGTTCTTCCTGGAATAAGTTATTTTGTCATTAACGAGATTGATATAGTAGGTAATCTTAAAGAGTAGATGAAGTTAGTCTCCAAGCTCCAAAACTACTGTGTACTCATTACCAAGTGAAGGACCAAAGTTACTGTAGCCTATACAAGGTGATGTAACTACAGAATCATCAAGATCATTCTGGTCATTCATTAAGGCCTTTCAAACAAACACATTTTAAGTCACACACTTACAACCCCCAGGAGGAACCTGAAGATGACCTCTGGGTCTCTGCTGGGTCTGTGTTCCACAGTTTCTTGTTCAGAAAACGAGACAAAACCACAGCGGTGCACATCTCTTCCTTCAATGAATCCTACTAAGAAATTAGTGTCAAAGCATAGACAATCCAGGTTCACATGCTAATGTAGCCTGCATATCAGTTTAGCTGATTATCAACTTTTTATTGCAAAGAACAATATAAGTTTCAAAAAACCAAAAGTTGTTTACTTGTTTCTTATATTTTACTTCAGTCCAAAAAGTGCCTTCCACTAACACCTGAGGGAAAAATAGAGTAAATTCTGGTAACAGTGAACTCACTTAATAAACTACTACTACCACCTTCCTCTTAAAGATACTGAGAACAAAGAAATCCTGTTTTCAGGTGAGCATTTTAAATATTGAGGAGGCAGGCAGGAATAGAACTCCTCTGTCCTTTGTATGCCACTTCTATCCAGAATGCTTTTTGCCTTGGCTGAGCTGTTTTCCAAGGTTAGATATATTTTGTATGGGATGATATGAGGAGGGAATTGTCAATATTAAAGCTTCTTTTTTCCTCTAAAAATTGGTTAATCATTTCCTCGTGTTCAGTCACTGGCAGAAGTGAGGTTCTATTTTTGTGTAATCTGTACTGTTCTACTGTTTCAGAATACCAATTCTAGTGTAAAGTCAAACCTGAGTGGCTGCATACAAAGTTTTAAAAATACACAGTTTTGACTCAATCACATTCTAAGTCTTTTTATTCATTGAACTCAAAAGGGACAGGATTCAATGGGACAAGTTATGATTAATAGTTGTTCAAAAAATGTGTAAGTAAAATAAGTATTTTTTTTTTGTCCAAAGACCTATTTTAGCCCAAATATTATCACTATATTATCTGTTAGTTAGCACTTTCTTTTATCTCACCGTTCTAAGGTAAAACCAACCAACCAAACAGTAAAAAAAAGAGTAAAACAAGCAAAAAACCTGTTACATTCCATTCCTTTTGAATTGATGCAGTCCCAGAAAAGCTGTGCTGTGAAGTTGTTCTATATTTATAACAGTTAGATGTTGCAAACCATACAAGCAAAGGAGAGTCATTCTTAAGAGCATTTTAAATGAAAGTCTTAATGAATATAGGGGTAGATATGTATGTTCAGTTTAAAGTTCTATTTTAATGGATTTTAGATACGTAATTTTATATATCTTGTCAGATCCATATCTAAGATCCATAAAAATACAATTTCCTTTCCTGAAAAGTAGTCAAAATTAAGATATCATATATGACAAAGCTATTTTTCATCCCATATTACCTGAGTGGTAAGAGTGGCAGCAGAAGTATCAAAGTATTGTAACTTCCATTTGTGACCCCATCTGATCTGAAGGTTCATTTATTTAATCAGACATATGGTACAAGTCTTTATTTCCTTACACTTCCCAGTTTATGGTTTATTTCTTCACTCATTCACATGCAGGGGTCTAACAGTGTGCTGAGTTATAAATGAGCATTCTTCACTTGTGTGGTCTATATTCTACTTGTATGTAAATTTGACGATACCATTATAAATTATCTTTTTTTAAAAAACTACTTTTTGTTTTTTATGGTCTATGAATATGTATTTTCTATGGTAATGATTAGCAAATTAGGTTAAATTAACCAGTTTCTTGGTTAAGGCTTTTAGAATGCCTCAGTCATATTGTTCACTGAAGCAGCACTGAGATGTAATAGTCCTGCATTTACGGTTAAGACCATTTAAACTCCTTTTCCATGGTTATATGATGTCTTCAGTTAGATTTTGCAGTTCCATCAAGATCATAAAAATTTCAGGTAAAATAAAACGATAGATTTTTTTATAATGTAGAAGATTTCATCCTAGCTCTATTTCACAGTATCACCGCTCCTTATCTCTCCTTATTACTGTATTTAGGTATTATAATGTGAACAGTTAAATTAAAAAAGAAGGGAAGAAAAAAACAAACCAAATTTGAAGTGCCTTGTTCCCTCCTTTATCACTACTGGAATAACTCTGGAATCAATATTATAAAGTTTAACTGATTATCAGTTGAAAATTGAGGAGAATATAACTTTATCATAGAAATTTGGAAACTTCGTAATAAATTTCTCTTTGTTTTTTTTTTTTGTTTTTGTTGTTGTTGTTGCTGTTGTTTTTTGTTGTTTTTTTTTTTTGTTTTTTGTTTTGTTTTTTTTTTTAAGGTAAGCTATGAAGCATACGAGAATATGACACATTTTCTAACATAAACTAAAACTTCTGGGGTAGCTAAATCAAAGGCTCTCTCATGTTTACCCCCTGTACAGTTTTGGTTGAGATGAAAAGGATCCTCACTCGATGCTTGTTCTACGGGCTCTAGATAGAATCACTTAAATTACATATTTACTTTTGTTCCGTTTAGTAGAAATTTGATGCCACAGGAAATCTGTAACATTAACAAACACCTTCTGTTCATTGATGCGTACAAAAAGTAAAAGCTATGAAGATTGCCTAGGAAGGATAAGAGTTAGAATGGTGAAAAGTCCCAGCAGTAAAACAAAATAAAATCAGGCTTAGTTGGGAGACGTGAGCGTCAGAGACTGCTGAAGCAGGACTGAAGACCTGTTTGACAAAACAGGTTGAAGCCAGCTGTACAAACAGTGAAATAATCTATACTGCAAGTAAGTATAAAAATTTAGCTGAAGTGGAGGAGTCCTGATTTTTTCAGGGTGGGTTCATACTGCACCATGAGGATTTGATGACTGTCTCCGTATATGCTGTGTGGACAGTTCCAATCCAAAAGCGAGTTTTGGAAATAATAAAGATGGCAGATGTCTGGAGCTTGAACTTTACAGGAGTGCTGCTTCTAGAGAGATGAACTGGGCTGGGAGGAACAACATATTAGGAAGATAATCACACACCATGCATGGGGTGGAACAACCTACTTGGAGGGGGACCTAGACAACTATTGGGAAAAAAAACAACTCCACATTGTGCTTATGCCTATAGACTCTTTAAATAGAAAAATTAGATCTGGTGTGGAAAAAGAGAACTACTGAATTGAGACAAAGATCCTTGGAAATACACCTGAAAATGTGTGGGGATCCTTAAGGGCCAGGACTGATATACCCAAGACTTGTAACTGTGAGCAGTTGACAGCACAAAACAAGCACAACATTTTTTCCCAACTTTCACAGAATAGCAAACTCCCCAATTGCAAGGGAATTGAGACTGAGTAAAGGTGACTGTGGGGGAGTGAGTGAGTGAATGTGTAAAAAAATCAGGTAGGGCAAAAGTTATAATTTTATTTTTTCTTAAATAAAAAGTGGTGTTCAAATCCACTATAGGTTATGGACTCCTCTGTGTCACCTGACAAAAAAAAAAAAAAAAAAAGTTACTTTGAAAGATAAAAAGGGAGTACAAGGCACCAAAGACCTGAAACTTCAATGGGAGTGACACCTCAAGCTGGTAGCAGAACAGAAGTTCTTTCTTTACCAATTTTTCCCCCTGCCCCTGATTCCCCCATACAGTACTGGTCCAGGATTAAATGGAGAGATGGTTCCAGATGATTCCATCTGTATTATGAGTAGAACTTCTTATTCTCTTCCCAGGAGATCCCCATCATCTAGGTATAACAAATGAGCTGCAGAACTGGGCTGTAAAGAGCAGGAATAAAAAAAAAAAAAAAAAAAAAAAAAGAAAAGAAAAGAAAAAAAAAGAGGAAGGCTATTATTTTTTATGTAGGATCTCTGTGGAAGCAAGAGGAAAAATCTGGGCAACAGTAAAAATGCAGAGATTTTGGATATGGGTTCAGGACATTTGTAAAGTTGTAGTTAGATACCAAAGATGAACAGAAAGATCACGCTGAAGGCAATCATTCAGGACCATAAGAGGAATTAAAACTGGCCCAATTTATCAGTCTTCTAAACTCTCCCATCATGATGATCTCTAATTTCCTAATTTATACATATGTGTATAACCTCTAATTTCCTAATTTATACATATTTATATGTATGTTCTGTTGCGACAATGATGAAAAAAAGTCAAGTTCCAACTTCAAAAGCTTGGATGATTTTTTTTAGGAGAGAGACTCCCTGCCCCTAACAAAGTGTTCAGGTATTTCATCATTCCATTCAGTTCAACAGATTGGATTATAAAATGGTTTGGGCCACATTCTCACTATTTAATCCCACAAACTCTGTATTTCTCTCTGAATGTTGGTGAAATATCCCAGATTGTGAGAAAAGGCATTGAAAAACGCTCCGAAGCATTTTTCAGAGCGTATGTTTTAACTCTTTATTAGTTCATTAAGGCAGCTCTGTCTTTTAAGAGCCAATAACGTTGGAGACTAAGTGTGCAATTTTACCATAATTCATGCTTTAAACTTCTTTCAGTCTACTTTCCCTCTTTTACTGACTGTCTGTCTCATCTGGCTATAAGACTTGTCCTCTGTGTAGGAAAGATTGCCTTTCTTAGATCTATTTATTGTTTTTCACTAGTAAAGGAACTTTATAGTAGTACAAAATTGCTTGTTTATACTTACCCAGCTGTAGCTACCTATTTTCCCTTTATGAGATTATTTGTGAAATAGCTTCCCATCAGAAAAAGAGAGAAGAAATGGCAAAGAAAAGAAGAAGCACACATCAGAAGATACCCCGAAGGAGGGAAATACAATATAAGGAATGGACAGTTAAACATCCTTTGGCAACACTTAGATCACAGCTATTATTACAGGAGGTAGAAACACACTTCAGAAGGCAACAAAACAGCACCTAACAGTTTCAAGATAAAAAAAAAAAAAAAAACCAAAACAAAAAAACCCAACAAAAATTTCCCTGTGAAGACCTTTCAAGACTATATGGACAGTAGGCTGAGAAAATCCCCAGAATCATAATTCCCATAATGAATTATGGGATAGAGAGAAATAGTACGTTGTATTCTTGGAAGATATTCTTGACTGTTAAATTTCAAATAACAAGCGACTCTGTGAAAGAGGCAGAGAAGCTGCCTCTGGAGACAGTATTCTTGCTGCTGGATAAAGCCAAGTGTCAGAACAAGCCTAAAACAACAGATACATTGCAGAGATCCAAAATGAGAGAGAGAGAACAAGCCAGGATAAAACATACAGCATAGGACACCTTGTTCGTGAGCACAGCAAATGAATGGAACTTAAATGAACTAGAAATAAATTCACAATATAAAGCATGGGACTTAAAACCTTCAGTACCATTTTGGAAAGAGTATGTATTATTTGAGAAATAATTCAAGAAGGACTGATCCACTTTACATCCATTATTGACTATTGGCTCTAAGACTATTTTTGCAAGGCTAGTGATACTTTTTGGAAAATATTTTAAACCTCAGAGACTAAAGCAAGAAAATTTGATAGGAAAAGACCTAGTTTTGTGAAGTTATGGGAAATGTAATTTTGAAATCTATCTCAGGGTTTATGTTCAAAATGAAATTCCAAAATTACGGTATCAACAGTTTTTTTTATTTAATTATTTTTTTAAATAATTCAGTCTGACTAATTATTTTGGTATTTCTGTATTAAATCAATATTTACAGGTAGCAGAAGTAAAAATCAACAGGTTTGCAGACAAGGGTGTATATCAGCAAATTTAAAACATAAATCAGGCTCTGAATACTATTTCCAATTCTGTAAGTCATATCATAAACTATTAATCTATCCCCAGACTCCTCAGCAATTCTGAATATTTGAATTTATAAAATACTATCACTTTGTTTATTTTTTCAAATGTTTAAGTGCAGATCTAACAATCACAAAAGACTTCCAAACTGTTGTTTCAACAGAATCTGATTAATTCATAGCTGGACACAATTTTTCTAAGTTCTCTTTTTGTTGCTGATATAGCAGAAAGAGCTCTTCATGCTTTTCCTGTTTCCATCCCTGCATGCTCAGGCGATGTTTCAATATTCCTTCTGGATATCTGTCCTCACACCTCCTGAACGCTTCACTTTTTGCACTTGAGCTCAGTCAAGTGTTCCCTAGTCACCAACCTGAAGTCCTGTTGCACCAGCCTGACTTTCTGCCCAGTGGTATTGACCATTCTTGTGCCTGAAGGAGGTTTTCCAGCATCTCTCCTTGACCGCTTTACTCTTAGAACTGCTTCTCATAGGAAATGTCAACCAGATTCATGAAGAAAATAAAACCTGCATTCTTCAAGCCCAAGTTTGCAATTCTGTTTTTTGTTTATCTGACTTCTCTCAGTAGCTGAAACACCACCACCTTTTGGTTGCTACAGACAAGTCTGTCATCAACCTTAATATCTCCAACATTTTTTTTTTTTTCTTATTCAAGAGTGCTAAAGTTCTCATTTAATCAACTTGTTAATCATCAGTGTCAAACAATTGTCTTTGACATTCTCCAGAAATCTCTGGGATTGCTTATATTCCTTTCCAGGAACTGCTGTGGTGATCAAAGTCTCCCATGAGAACCCAAGCTTGCGACCAGCTCCAGACTCCTTTCCTTCCCCCGTTTTGTTACCTCCTCAGGTGACACTTAGTCCCTTTGGTGACGCAACTAGTGGCACAGCATGTGTGTGTGTGTGTCTATGTTGGGGAGGGTATGGTTAGTATGTAGCACTTTTTGTTTGCTGCTCTTTTCACGCTTATCGTCTGCTCCAACATGGGCTCTTTGCAGCCTCAGTTGCTTCAGGAATAGCCATCTGCTCAGGTCCTGCATGGCCTGCAATGTGGCTATCTGCCCCACTGTGGAGCACCTTCTCCTCCTTTTCTGACCTTGGTACTTCCTATGCCATTTTGCACTTTTTTTGTCCCCTCCCTCTCTGACTGACATTTTTTTTCCTTTTATTAAACCTATTTTCCCCAAGGCCCCACCACCTTGGCTGCAGGGCTGGGCCGTGCCCTGCAGTGGGTCGGTTGGGGCTGGCTGGAACCGTCTGTGTCCGGCACAGGGCAGCACCGGCCTCTCCTCACAGAGGCCACCCTGCAGCCCCCCCACTGCCAGCGCCTGGGCACCTACACCCGGTACATTAACAAAGATTGCCAACCTGAGTAAAAGTCAAAATAACAGCTACTAGTGTCTCTTGGAGCTCAGGTAGAAGGTAATGTATGGACTACCAGGCTCAACACTGATAAGTGGGTATATGAATGGAGATGGAAAAAGGAAAATATGCTGCTGGTCCTTCAGTCTCGTCCATAAGGTTGGATTTTGAGAAATGCTAACACTAGTCATACAAACAGACTTAAAGGATATAAAAAAACAACTAAATGTAATAAAAATTAGATATTGGGGGCTTTGCTAACCACATTAGTTTCACAGTTTTCTAGTCCACATTGAGCATATTTGTGTAAATACACATGAAAAAAATTATTGTTATGTGAGCAAGTAATGACAGTCCAGGGAATATTTTTTTAAAAAAATTCTATACTAGACTGTACATTAAAAAAATAAAATTCAGAACTCGGCTACTTTGAAATTCATCTTATGAACTTTTATACTCTCTTCTCAGCATTGTGGGGTTTTTTACATTTGTTTGAAAGAAAGAAATCTTGAAGAAAAATGTACAAACGGATTGCCTGATTAGCTGTGGAAACATACAGTGGAGGAAAATAGTGTGCTGTTCTGGAGATGAGGAATACAGATATGACAAAATCACTATTCCCCAAACTCCTTAGTCTTTCAGCACTGCTTCTCTCTGGCTCTTCTATGATCTATGTGTTAAACATTTTATGTGGGACATAGCAAAGACAGAATTCCTAAGCCAATGGTTTGCAAAGGTAAGAGGGAAGCAAAAGAGAAATAATCAATGAAACTTTTACGAGAACTGTTTTGGTTTTTGGTTTTTTTTTTTTTTTTTTTTCATTTAGTTATATTATGTTTTTTTTTACATACAAAAGGACACTGATATCCTCTTGAAAACCTAGCAGCTCTAAATTTCACAAGTAACTGGAGAGGGAGAAAAATTATAAAACTTAAAGGTGTGTGTTCTTCTTTAAAACTTTGTTTGGAAAAAAAAAAACCAACAACCCTGTGAGATATAAATTTGTTTTCATTTGAAAGAGACTTGCCTTGTGTTTAAACTCTAGTTGGGAAGACAGCCTCAGGGTGAAAATTAAATGAGTTCAGCATGACATTATGGTGTGTAGAAATTAATAAAAACTTGTATTGTAGGAATTCAGGACTTATCAACTAAATCACATTCCAGTGTTTCTTCTGAAAATCACTCTCCTAAAATGTTATTCTAGTATTTTTCATAATTCTCCTTTTTTTTTTTTTTTTTTTTTTTTTGTAGCAAGCAAAACCTTGGTAAGTACATATATGAAGGAAATGCTAGAGAACGTTCGAGAAACAAAAAAATCAAAAAAAATTAAGTTATACTCAGGTCTGGGGATATAAATTCTGTTAATGGAATAAAAAAATATCAAGACCTGGGGTTTGAAACTAATCTCCCAAAAGGTACTTTCCCCTTTACTTTAAGATCATCACAGATTCCAAGAGGAAAAAAAGTCAGGATCTGGCTCCATCTATTTAAATATCTCATTTTCCTTGTTCTAACAGGTCGTTGATTCCTGTCTGCAAAATCAGTTTTGCTAAAAAGGTAATGTCTACTGTGTAAATAAAATTCTGATATGCATATATTTTCAGCTTCAGAATTTAATCTATTTTGCTTTATGCTCGTTGTCATCAAGACTTTTTCTTTTGTTTACAGCTTAAATCTTAATAGCTATGTGTTTTATACCATCTTGCCCAGGAAAACACTCCAGGCCCTCTACTGTCTTCATTACACCTGCATAACATGTGACACAGAGTGCTTTAGCTGATAGCATCTGTCCTACTGCCCTTACAGCACCTTCAACAGTGTGGGTTTAACACTTGCCATGTGTATTTCTACCACATTTCTTCTATTATTCCACTACACAGATACACATTAGTTAGGAACCAACCTGTGATATCTCCTCAGTAGTGAAATACAAAGTTCGGAGCCCTGCACTTCTTTTCTTCTGACATCTCACTTCTCCAATTCTGATGTCTTTGTCCCGACTGCAGGCTTTCAAGTTGTTCACCTTCTTGCCCTTGGTTCCAGGGCTACCCCAGACTAACCATCTGATACCCAATATTTCACATAAATAGCACCTCATTTTTACAGAGGAGACATGATACTCACAAGCACACTGCTTTCAAAAGGAGGGGCTTGCATGGCCCCAATCTGCCTTCTGAGCAATAGGATCACAGTTGGCATCAAGCCAACCTGAGCATCATTACAAAGAAGTATTCTGTATGTGCAACAAGGTTTATGAAAAAGGCATAAGGTTGATGCCTACATAGGTAGGGATAAATCAAGAATAATTAGATGCTTCAGAGGGAAAGATAAAAAGAATAAAGTGAGCAACATATAGGCAGGAACAAAAGAAAAGTCTCAAAGGAAGATGTGTAAGCAAATTTTAATTATCTGGTGTTTCCTATGGGCTAAGACCAAGTACCTGTGCTGTTATATGAACTTATTCTTACATCTGTGATATCCAGATTCACAGGAAAATGTCAGACCTGTGCTGCAGGGATAGTTATGCCTCATTAATACTAAGTATGTTAAACCATGTCTTAGGAAAAGTCCTTAAGATCTATTTTGCACCAGGAGGTGTTAGTTCATTATGATCCCAGTAGAAAGGCACTTAGAGTTTGTAAGATATCATTTAAAATGTTATTTATTAGAGCTAACACTGCACAGTAGTACAGATAGTCTTATGTCACTTTAGATGCTGGAAGCCCAGAGCAGTGTAGCATCAACCAGGATCCCTTTTGCAGCACACCATGCCGACCCCATCCATAGCAGAGATTCTCCCCTTTCAGTCATTCAAGCTATGATAGAATTTTCTTAAAAGGAAGCAACTCTTTTATCATCTTCACAGTCAAAACAGAAATGATGTTCTCATGAGAACTTCTTACTGCACCTTTAGATAAAGGCAAGGCCACGAAGGTGACAAAATCACTGGTACCAACAGGGAGCTGCCTGCAGGTTCCTCTGTTACAATGAGCTGGCTGAGGTTATTGTGCAGTAAAGGAATTTGTATGGCGCAGCACAGATTTGAAGGCCACGCTGTACATGCACCACAGTATGGCACAGGCCTGGGCCTGCTCAGGATAGCTGTATTGTGGATCACTAACTCCTCGACATACAGCAATCTTCCAGTCAGGATCACTACAAAACCAAAGAAAAGCAAAGTTCTGAGGATACCTTGAAGGTAGCTCTCCATTTGTTGATGCTCTTAATGAAGGTAAATGAATGATGAATGTAGAAGAAAGGGAGGAAATTCTGTTGGTTCATTCTTGTCTTCAAACAACAGTTTGATTTCTAAGCAACCAGAACATTCTGGCTGCATATTTCAGGCTGACAAATTTATCATCTGCATCTGCTGCTAAACACTATTTGATTTGAAATCTCTAAGTAACAATCATATTGTTCAAACACTGTTATTTCATCCAGAAAGGCAACTGATACCTGATTTGTCAACCCCATTCAGGTAAACATTGTGTCAAACTAAACCACAAGATGATTTGTGCCTACAAAATATATTTTGATTTCTTTTTAGTAAGAAGATAATCTCTGCTATTTGTCACTTCATTACTGGTTGCTTGCAATTGCAAATGTAGTTGTTATTGGGAGTACTAGAACATAGTTTGCAAAACAATCATTGAATTGCATGCAATTTTAAATAGATTTGATTGAAAATACATTGAGTGTATGCAGAATCTGATGGATTAAAAACAGAAGATTCAAAGTTAACGAATAATGGTTTACATTAATACTGTATATAAAGGTACAGTATTTATATCAGTTCTTCCTATCATATCTATGTTATCTATTCAGGAGTTTATAGATGTAACCTTAGATACGGTAATAATAACTCAAAAGTTTTCTTGAGGAGGTAACCTATGGCTGCGATCTAATTTTTAGGTTCCCTTTATTTTATATAGGTTAGTTGTCATTGTCTTCTTGGACAGAGTTTTCCCATCATTGTATTAAAATACAGCTCATTGAATAACAACTTTGTAATTAGGCAACCCAAATCACTCCTTGGCAGTAATCTGTCCTCCTCTTTATTTCTTACTTTACCTTCTGTTTTCTTGTGAGGACAGACTGAGAGAGACAGGACTGTTCAGCCTGGAGAAGAGAAGGCTCAGGGGGATCTTATCAATGTATGTAAATACCTGAGGGGATGGTGCAAAGAAGATGGAGCCAGACTCTTTTCAGTTGTTCCAAGTGACAGGACAAGAGGCAATAAGCACAATCTGAAGCACAGCAGGATCCTATTGAACATCAGGAAACACTTTTGTACTATGAGGGTGACCAAACACTAGCATGTCTGGACACAGTTCTGGGCAACTGGCTCTAGGGTGGCCCTGCTTGAGGAAGGGGTGCTGGACCAGATGACCCCCCAAGAAATCCCTTCCAAACTCAACTATTCTATGACTCTGTGATTCTGTGATGAATAACAGACTCTTAGTATTTCCATGATACTTTTTATTATACAATTTGATTTTTTTCTTATAAATTACATGTATATTTTTGCTTTTCCTGTAGAGAAGGTGTGCTTTCTCTATGTTTTGGGCATAATAAAGGGAGTTTGTGAGTTGGTATTGCGTTCATTAATGGCATTAAGTCAGAATATTTTTTCTGTTTTCCCCTGTTACCCACACCAGTCACTCATCAGAAGTTCCTAAATCCTGTTCAGCAGTCATGTCTTCTATCCAGTCAGGAGCTTTATCTTGTCCAGAACAAGCAGTTGATCTTCAATTTATATTCTCTTCTATTTGTTGTGGTCTTCATATTGCTCTCCATCTAGTGGATGGTATGGTTAAATTAGGCTGCTGAAGTAAGACATTCTTTGTTATCAATTGTCATCAATTCTTAATTTGCCAGCTTATTTGACCAATAATGGGAGATATTTGACCAATGTTGGGAGACTTTTGTGCCATCTGAATAAACTTGCATTCTACTGTTTTTTTGTGAAGTATATACGTCATTTACTTTGAACTTAAAAAAATTTGGGGAATCTTACAAGCATTACTGCAAAGCTCCTCATCCAGCTCCTTTAAGTGTCCAAAAATTATCTGTGGTTAGTCTTTTGAAAGTGTTTAATGTTAGTATATTATCCCACACTCTCCTTTGTAGAAAATGATAGCTTACAATTCCATTACATACGATATGGGATGAATGTATCATTCTAAATATAGGAAGGACATACCTTTATCTTTTTGACATGCTGTGTTCATTTTTACTCACGTTTTCATCATTCTTTTTACATAGTCATCAAAAATATTTCCTGTTCTTCAAAACTGCATTAGTATGTCACTGAATAACTGTCCTTGTTCTTGTTTTAGATTTGTTTTCAGTCAGTTATACTAATAATCACTCCAAAAACTTTCACTGTTCGTTATTCCTATTTCTAAACTACAAAACAAATACTGAAATGTCAATGTCTTGTGCAATGGAAGACTTACTAGAACCAGTTGGATATAAATTTCAGAATAATTTTTCACTTTTGATACCCTTTCAGATTTACTTTTCCAGAATAATAAGAAACGTAAGTTCTTAGTAAAGGTTTTGAAACAAGCTAAAACCATGGCAGCTAGAGGAGACCTCTGTTGAGGTCTGGAATAGGGCTGCTGTCTACATAATAATCTACAGGTTACAACAAATGGATATGATGTATACTACTGTGCAAATACTAGATTACTCTAACTTAAAGTGTGTGTTTAATTGTATTTTTTATTTAATATCCAAGTAAGGACAAAAATGCACCTGTAGAGAAGGAAATAATGCACCAGAAGTTGTTGAGCAAGTGAGAAAACTCTCTACCAGTGCAATCATTTCAACGAAAGTCTCATTCAAGTGCTTTTCAAATTTTTTTCTTAGTTTAGGACCTTTTATCATTTGCTATAGCTTAAGCTTTACTCTTGATGTACTGGGGCATGGAAGTCATAAAAGAATCTGATCTGCGTTCTTAAATAAACACCTTTACAGGTTGACAGAAGATGCCATAGTTGTTGTACTGTAATAAACAGAATAATAAACAGTCTTGATTAGAAATCTTGCTGACATTTGCAACATACATACACACACACACACACACACACACACACACACACACACTAAATCCCTCTTATATTGAATTTTTGGTTCCTATCATCCACTTCAGTTTTATTGATAGCTTTTTGATCTTAGCTCTCAAGATGCATGCCATAGAAGTTATAGCAAGAAGATCAAGGAATTTGACTCTTTCTTAATGGTTGCTTCAACTTTTCCCTTCAAAGTATTTTTGAAGCCAATATACTTCAAAGGTATGGTTAATCCTTGAGGGAAAAAAAATAAACAAAAAACCCAACAAAAAACCCCAAACACTTTGCCTAAATAATACACTAATAATAAATTCACATAATGATGTAGAAAAACAAAAAATACCAATTTTCAAATTTCACATTACTAAGCTTTATGTCAAATTTAATAGCTATATTTTTGAAAACTTGCTAAGCACTTACAATTTAAAAAACAATCCACCATACAAAGTCAGCATATCCTAGTGGTGGTGACCACTACTGACTTCTATTCTGCAGGAAAATATTGTCCAAAAGGAAGATTTCCAAGTGTCCTGTAGCTAAAGAAGATTAAAGGAAAACTTCATAGTATATTAGAGGAAAAAAACCACCCTAATAGACCTAGGGCAACAATGAATATATTAAAGCATTAAGTATTCACCGACCTTCTCCTTATTTACAAGGAAAAAATCATTGTGCCTTCAGAATGTTATTGTGATACACTGAAATACTTCCTGCAGGATATGAAATCCCTTATTGAAGAAATTAAATTTAATTTTTTACATGTATGAATGATAAATGAAAAGTGTAGAGAACTTTGCCCATAGTGTTCATTTTAAACTTCATGGAACAAATGAGATCTCATGTAATTTATCTTTTTTTTAAGTAACTCAAAGTTGTAAAAAACATTGAAATATTATGTATTTTCACAATGTTGTCCAGAAGATTTGGTTTTTTATCTTTCTTTTTTTTTTTTTTTTTTTTTTTTTCTGCAGAGATGGAAACAAAACAAAAAAAAAAAAAGACCCAAGAAAGTAATCCAATGACTTCTTTATTCTATTTACCAGTCCATTGTGTATATTTATTTCAGTGAAAGGGTGTCATGCAATTCTCTGAATTTGTGCAAGGCCATCACTCTCAGCTCTTACACTGCCTTTGCTGCTAAACTTACATATAACTCAAAGATCTTTAGGACCTTCCGTCTTGGTCTTTTAATAAGATGAAGTCTTAGTAACTAAATAAACTGTATTCTCTCTAGCTGTCTCTTGTGGTCCTGTGGTAAGTAAAATATCTTTTCCAGTTTACACACAAAGACACTTTAATAGTATATATCGGTCACAGTGACTTTTCCTTTACCCTTTTTTGAAAGCATGATCTTTATTTATTTTTATATAAATTATAATTGTGGAGGGAACACAGTATGCATTTCCTTCCACTGTAAGATTGCCCAGGATTCCATTTTCACACTTTCTGAAATACTTCTGTATTAGCAGAGGACATTTAAAATTTATAGAATTCATATTGGAACTCCATAATGGTGGAAATGACATTGTTCAGTCCCTGAAGACTGTGATTACCTAAAAATTTCACTGTGTTTTTTTAACTCGCTTATGAGTGTAGGTGACTACTGAACACATTTTACAGATGAATGAGTTAGCATACAAATAGATTAAGAGTTCCTTGAGTGCTATACAAACAGTAAAAGCCAACCTGAAACTAGACTTCTCCTTCTATATCCCAGTTTAGTACCTGAAAAGAATGGAGAACAAATTATGAATTATGGACAGAGAAGAAACCACCAAAACAGGCATGTTCCTACCCTTCTTCCTGAAGGCTCTGTGAGTGAGTGCATATGTTTAATTACAGTGAAATCATATATGTTTTGCTTTATATGATGGCCATTGTTTTGGCACACGATAAATGCATGTCCAGGCATATGCCGTGAAAGTGTTATATTCATAGTTTAAGTGGCCCCACAATAGGTTTCATAGGATCCTTAATTAATTAGCATATTCTTTTGGGGCGGTGGAAGTACACAAGGTTTACAATGTATTGAATATTACGGCTTTTACAGCTATAAATCTATCCTTTTTTATTTTCAAATTAATTTCTTACATTTTCTTTCTCTTTATCCCTTTACACATATAATTGCAATTATAAAAATATCAGAGGATAATAAGAAGCACCAGTACACAATATATCTTAGATAATTAAGACTAACATTGTTTTCTGCAATAATATGCACTATTGCCTCGCAAAGTCAATACCATGACAGTAAATGAAAAGCTAAAAAAAACCCCTATGAAAATGCATCAGTATCCTACAAGAAGAACATTTACATTTAATGTCAATAATTTGGTTGTTATGGCCTCTTAATGGATGTTCTAAGCCCAAAATTGAAGAACATAGATAATCAGTTTTAGAAAAAAAACACTTGAATTTGAGAAGAAAGTCCAAAACAGTCTTCAGGTCAGAAGATACATCATCTTTTATATTCCAAGTAGATACTACAGTCTTACAAAATTTATACATGCAGCTTCAAATAACATATTTTCTCTATGGCAACTGTGGTTACCAAAATTCTGTGGACTCCAAAGTTTACAGCAACATAAATAACTATTAGAGAATCTAAACCTTTATATAATGAATGACTCGTTTCTCACGTATTGTATTCATTGATTGTACTGTACTGATTATGTCATTAGTCTGTACTGCTAAAAAACATTTGTCATGGAGAGAGCTCAGGCATTAGAAGCCTTACTTTTCCTGTCAGTCGTTACTAGCTTCTTGCCTCATGCTGCATGGACTGGTCCAAATAGGTCTCTGCATGATCTTGTGTGCATAGTCCAGGGCATATCTTATTTCATGAACTACTACCAAAATGTGGGGTGAATGAAACTGAGTTATTTTTGAATTGATTATTCCCACAAAACCTTTGAAACCTCAAAGCTTCCTGTATGCTGTCATGCTTCAGGATCTGGAATATATACTCTCAGCATTATAACAAAAAGATGTCACTTTGGTGCTCTATAAAACACTCCACGTGTTTTCAGATGTTTTTACCTAATTAAATACATATTTAAAAATAGTATTTTTGTCTTAGTAACAATAGGGAAATACGTAATCCTGGAGGAGACACAAGGTCAAGTACTATGTTACCTGCTAGCATGTGGCTAGCAGTGTGGGCACAAGAAAATCCACGACCTCATGCTCTTGAGGTTGGAGCTACTCTCCCTGTAGTAAATGCATTCAGAATTTGAATGTATGTGTACCCCATGAGCCTTAGAGGAATACTAATTTTTCATTACACTTACATGTAGCACAAGCAGTAATGAAATTGATGAAGTAACTGTCATCGTCTCTGTGCTCTTTTGCAGAGAACATGATGTACAGTATTACTGTTCTTTTTCCATGTCCAAGACGTTGTCTTTGGTATCTCAGCACAATAAAAAATTTCACCCAAGTTGCTCACTTATGCCACAACAGAAGGTTCTTTTTTTCCTTTCTATTTTTCCTCTCACAGTCATTTATTTTCATGTTTATTTGCATGGGAACTAAATTGAAACAGATTGTCTTATTTTCATCATATTTGCCATACTTTCTGTTTCTAGCGCGCTAGGATCATTTGCTTATTCTTTATTTTGGAAAGGCTTTCTGTTGCACGGTGGATGTTGAGAAAAGTTCACGTGCATAAAGATTTATAAACAGAGTCTGTAGCTGATGACATACGTCCACTCTAATGGTAAAACGTGGAAAAATAAGAGTAAAAGAGGAGAGAGGTAGAGGAAATAGAAAAAGAAAACACTCCCTCTTGGCCAACCCAGTGCTTGTCCCCAGACAAGTATCTCCTACTGGACAACCTCTCTACTGCAGCAGCTGTTCCAGCATAATACATTTCATATAGTAGCACGTAGTAACATTGGGAAACACAGGCGTAACAGCTTTCTGAGTTGTGAGGGGAAAAAAGCCACCGGAGCTGCATATAAAAGGCCCTTGACAATATAAACCTAAAGTACAGTGCATCATTTCTGTCTTATTATCTGTTAAGTTAATGAGAGTGTTTTAAATTTACCTTTTAGATAATAAATTTTTATCTTAAGGAGAGGCTTGCATATTATTGACATAAATAGAATTTCTAGATGTTTAAGCAAATTCTGTATCTTATATAACTACATCTTATGTTAATACAGTTTATTTGGAGAATTATAAGAGTGTATTACAGTAAGCAATGCACAAGAAGACAAAATATGATACAAAGATTAGAAGAATGATTGATTATGAGAAAGACAGATATTCAGAGTAATCTGGAATGGTTGGAAAGCTTTCCACTGTAGATTGCAGACATAATTGGGATGCTCTTAAACTTATATATTTATCTGTGGTTTAATCATCTCCAAAGGGTAAATCCACTTCTATATTTTACAAGGAAATACGGGAATGGAAATATTTACATGGAAATACAAGGAAATATTTACAATGGAAATACAGGGAAATGTATTCAACTAAAATTTCAAAAATATTATGAGAAATATATGAGAAAGACTGTAGGAGTTCAATCTTTTTAATCAAGACAATAGTTATATGAGATTATTTAATTTCATAAAATAAGAAATTTACCTGAAGAGTAAAAGTGGAAAGTAGGACAGCTAAATGTCTGATGGTCTAAAAAAGATGTTTGCATCATTCAACAGAAAATTCTGTGCAGAATTTTCAGACAGTTTAAAACAAAAATACTCTACAAGGCATTGCAAGGGACCCAGAGCTGTAGTCAGAGACTGAATACTTTGATGTATTTGAAACAAGAATTAAGTTTTAGAAGCTAAGTTAGACAGAAGATAAAAACTTGATGACTTAAAAATTTTCATTTGGTCTTATTGAATGTACTACCTTATAGTTAAAATTATTAACTCCTGATGTGATGGCTTTGCTCAAGGGTGAAAATATTTGGAGAGAATTTGTGGAGGCAATGCTGGGGATCAATTTTCCTTGCCTGAATTTTTTGACCCATGAAAGTAAGTTGTAAAACATTTTTGTTTTGTTTGGGTTTTTTTGTTGTTGTTTTGTTTTGTTTTTAATATACACAAATAAAGTTTTGTCTAAGAAACAAAGGGAGTAATATTGTTTCATTGTTTGGCCTTTATGATATCATCAGACTCTAGGATTTTACAGAGTCATCATATGCATCTAGAGTACTCAGACTGAAGAGGAACTTGGAATACTGTTTGAAAAAAAGTTCTTTTTAAAAAGAACAAGGGACCTGGGGTTGAATATGGGGGGGGGGGGGGGGGGGGGGTGGAAATCACCATGAGGATAATTAAGCCCAGGGAATTTTTCCCAAAACTTGACTGGACAAAAGTCCTGAGGAAGGTGACCTGCATTAAATCTCTGTGCTCTGAGTATGATTTTGGAGTGGGTGACTTCCCAAGGTCCCTTAAAACTTGACTGAATCTTTGATTCTCTAATGGCATTACTCATTTCTTTTTCTATTAAGAAAACCATCTTATATCAACACAGGATTTGTTTTTTTCTTTATTGTGATTTTTCTCAACACTTTCCCAATATTTCCCTCTCTATTATCAGACGTGGAAAACTGAAATGGAAGTCGTATTTGAGATTTCTTAACAAAGGTCAATACATTTATATTTGTTCTTGAATATACCGTATATTCTTTTAACTGAATCAGGACGCAGAAAATAGTGTATAGGAAGAGATTGTTCTTCAAACTTCCATATAGCTAGCTTCTATATAGCTAACATTTTATGTAGCCCTTCTATATAGCTAGCTCAATATAATATTTACTTTACCCAATAAGAAATCTATAAATACAATTTCATGCAAGAGTACAAACTAAGCTATATTAGATATGACTTATATATTTCAACAATCCATTCCATTTTAGTATGATCATTCCCAATATTTCCCACCCCAAAAAAGGAACATAGTTCTTATCCAAAATATGTCTTATCATTCCTCTTCTTTTGCATTTATAGATGGTTTAACAGTGGCAGTTTTTATAGTTCATAATATATCTGCATCACAGAGCAGATATCAGTTTTTCAGCCACACTTTCTAAATTCTGGGGATGGATGTCTAGCAAAGACTTACAGTCAATAAGTACAGGTTGAACTGATTCCTGATTTAATTTGAGATTTGTAATTCATAGGATGTAATTTCTTAAAATAATAAATAAAAAAAAGGCCACTGTGTAGTGACCTCTCATAGCTTTATGATATTGGAACTATTTTTACCTATTTCTATAGAATAATTTCTATAAGGGAGTCTGTAGATGAAGGAGATTGATATGCTGAATTTTGAGCAAACATATAATTTTCAATCTAAAATCAATATAGAGTTCCTGAGATAATATTCTGAAACCTCACAGACTAGAAAAGTTTTGCTGCAGTGGTTTGAGGCAATTACAATTTTTATAAGGATACACAGCAAACCATCAAATGGTAAGACCTGCATTTCACAGAATCACGGAGTTTTCAGAGTTGGAAGGGACCTCTAGAGATCATCTAGTCCAACTCCCCTGCTAAAGCAGGATTGCCTAGAGCACATTACTCAGGACTGCATCCAGACGGGCCTTGAAAGTCTCCAGAGAAGGGGACTCCACAACCTCCCTGGGCAGCCTGTTCCAGTGCTCTGTCACCCTCACCGTAAAGAAGTTTTTTCTCATATTTGATCGGAACTTCCTATGTTCCAGCTTGTGCTCATTACCCCTCATCCTGTTACTGAGAACCACTGAAAAGTTCTGGCTCCATCCTCCTTAAACCCACCCTTTAGATACTTGTAAACATTAACAACGTCTGCCCTCAGCCTTCTCTTCTCCAGGCTAAAGAGTCCCATCTCTCTCAGCCTTTCCTCATAAGGGAGATGCTCCAATCCCTCAATCATCTTTGTTGCCCTATGCTGGACTCTCTCCAGTAATTCCCTGTCTCTCTTGAACTGGGGAGCCCAGAACTGGACACAGTATTCCAGTTGTGGCCTCACCAGTGCAGAGTAGAGGGGGAGAATGACCTCCCTTGACCTGCTGGCCACACTCTTCCCTATGCAGCCCAGAATTCCTTTGGCCTTCTTGGCGACAAGGGCACATTGCTGGCTCATGGATAATTTACTGTCTACCAAGACCCCCAGATCCTTTTCTTCAGAGCTGCTTTCCAGCAGGTCCACCCCTAACCTATACTGGTGCCTGACATTCTTCCTCCCCAGGTGCAGGACCCTACACTTGTCCTTGTTGAACCTCATTAGGTTCTTGTCTGCCCAGCTCTCCAGCCTGTCTAGGTCATGCTGGATGGCAGCACGGTCCTCTGGGGTGTCAGCCACCCCACCCAGTTTGGTATCATCAGCGAACTTGCTGAGGATACACTCTGTCCCCTCATCCAGGTTGTTGATGAATATGTTAAATACTACTGGTCCAAGTATCGACCCCTGGGGGACACCACTGGTTACAGGCCTCCGGCCCGACCCTGCTCCATTAATCACAACCCTCTGAGTCCTGTCACACAGCCAGCTGTCAATCCACCTCACTGTCCCCTCGTCTAGTCCACACTTCCTCAGTTTCCTAAGGAGGATGTTATGAGAGACAGTGTCAAAAACCTTGCTGAAGTCAAGGTAGATGACATCTGCTGCTCTGCCCTCATCCAGCCAACCAGTTATAACATCATAGAAGGCTATGAGATTGGTCAAGCATGATTTACCCTTGGTAAATCCATGTTGACTACTTCCAATAACTTCCTGCTCCTGAACGTGCTTGGATACGACATCCAGAACAATTCGCTCCATTACCTTCCCAGGGACAGAGGTGAGACTAACTGGTCTGTAGTTCCCTGGGTCCTCCTTCTTGCCCTTTTTGAAGACTGGGGTGATATTGGCCTCCTCAGACACCTCTCCTATTCTCCATGACCTTTCAAAGATGAGATTTCATTTCACCAAGTTAAAAAATTACTGGTTTATAACTTTAACTTACCCCCTCTGCTTTCTCACCCTCTGCTGCAGTGGTTTAATTCCCAAACTGCATTACCTACTTTTGCCTACTCTCATTTTAACCTCTCATAGCAAGCACCTGTGATCATTGCAAAGGTGATTCTGACTTCACAATAGAAAGGTGTTTTTCAAAGAAGGGAAAAATATATAAAAGGTAATATCCAAAACTTCCACGAGTCTTAAAAGGAAATCCCTCCATCCAAACTATTTCAATTCAAACATCAACATCTGTTGGAGAGAGACACCACAATATTTGAGTCCTTTATTTTATTTTAAAAACATCTTGTATACCTCAAGCTTCCTTTCTCTCTGCAAAACTCAAAAAACATACCTTGAACAAATACGAGTCCAGTCTGTGAAAGTCAATAGTATGTATTAAAAAAATACAGAATTATTACTTATTTTTTTTTAATAAACAAACCAGTTTGCATAGTTTAGTAGAACTTGCTAACATAAGATCAGGCTATAAGAGCACAAATCTTGTTCTGCAGTGTCATAGCAGAATATTGCAGTCTGCCTGCAGTCAGAAAAGGCAAACTATTCCTCAGAGAGTTTTCTTTAGTCATACGGAAGACTGCAAGCATTAAAATGAATACTTGAACTGAATTGGGGGCAAGCACATTGATTTGATGTGCCTGTTGTTGAAGAGGTAAGTCATGGGATTTTAAGTGAATTTGAGTCCGTTGCATAATTTCACATGGCAAGCCACAGACAGAAAAGGGCATGTACATCATCTGTCATTATAATTACTTTGAGAAAAGTGATTCACAGGAACAGTCTTAATGAGTGAATGATAGAGAGAAGTGACTAATTCTTCATAATCACATCTGAGGACCAATCACCAAAGTCACCCAAAAGACAATGTTTATCATACAGATACAAACAATAGTTAATCAGAAGTTGCATGTATTAACCCCACATACACAGACACACACAAAAATACAGAGACACTTAGGTCATATAACTGAATTTATAAAAAATTATAACCTTATAAATAGAAAGTCTGAAACTTTGACCTGAGACAAAAAAAAAAAAAAAAAAAACCCACCAAAAAACCAGTTAATGACAAAAATTATAATAATAATTTGTTAAGCTATATATTACTGTGAGAGGCTTACGAATACCTGTGAGGAGGAGGTACTCCATAACAGAAAAGGTATTCCGTGCAATCCATGGAGGACCATACTGGAGCAGATATCCACACTGCAGACCATGGAGGACCCCAGGCTACAGCAGATGGCTGTTCCTGAAGGAACTGTGGCTTGTAGAGTGCCCATGCTGGACCAGGGCAAAAGAGGGAGAAGTAAGGAGCAACAGAGAGAAATCATCCTGCACTGACCATAACCCACACTTCCCATTGTTCTTGTGCCACTCACGGCAGGGGTAGATGAAGTAAAGGAGTGAATTTGAGTCTGGGAAATGGAGGAGGAAAGACATTGTTTAAATAGTTGGGTTTTTTTGTTTCCCACAGGCTTTCTCATTCCATTATTCTTATTTTCTTCCCCTATCTCACTGAGGGGGAAGGGGGAATGCAATGAGCAGATCAGTGAGTGTTTGGCTGTTAGCCAAGGCTTACCCACCAAAATTACTGATTCCAAAGTGTAGAAAGGGGAAAAAATACTTCTCATAAATCTATGTCCACATTTAAGCTTGTACATCAGGACATTTTTGGAGGTAGAATGAAAACTTGATATGAACGGAATCAAAGGACAACTTTTGCGTGTGGTACATGTGGAAGAATGCACCCAAATTAACCTCTTGCGCTGCAAAAGAGCTATTAAAAAAACCTGGATGCTCAGCCCTGTGCTTGCATGAGGCCTTTGACAGCTTCAAAGCTGAATGAAATAGTATAAGGAACCTGCTAATCGGAAGGTATACATTTTCATTTCTGTGTGTGTAGATGGATGGATGGATGACTCTTATTTCTGTACACTTTTTTCTAAATGTTTTTTTCTTGTGCTTTCACTTGGAACTCCGTACACACACTGTTCCTTATTTTTATCCTAAAATGAGTTTGCTTCAAACGTAATTTTCAGAGTGACAGGTCCTCAAGTAAGTGCTTTGACAAGTACTTTAGTATTCTCTTTTCAGAAATGAAGGAATTCTAAGGTATGCCTTCTGCACCACTACTATTAAGGTACAATAAGCAGTGTTATAGCTAAGTTTTCAAGAGTATGCAAGTGAATATGAACTAACACTCTGTAATCTGTAGCAAGGACCAGAAAATAGTGTCAAAATTTCATTCCTAAGGTGCTTGAACTCAAAGATCTATATTTTTATACCTTTCAAATATTCCTACACATTTTGTCCAGATCAAATGACAGTTCCCAAACAATTTTTAAGTGCAATGCAGGAGGTAGTATGAGGGAATGACCATTTTTAATTAGTTGTTTGATGGATACCACCGTTTTGGAAAGGTGGGAGAGTGGAATAGTATGGAAATAGTATTTTAGGCCAGCTGATCTCTGTACTATGAAACAGTTCACTGTAGCCCAAGGTCCTGGTTCTGTTTGTAACAGAGGACAATGGTCAGGATCTAGCAAGTTAAAGTATTGCTGGTATCAATTCAGTTTTTCCTTTAGCCAACAGTAAGCTTTGTCTCTTGATCATCTTGAAATCAAGCAGCAAAATGAGTAAGACTTGTTAATAATACTGACAAATCTAGAGAAAGAATAGATATAGGACTCTGGCTTCTGTGACGAGAATTCTTAGCATCTGCTTTTTCTATTAACCCAGTGGAATGTGTGACAATGTCTAGCCATCGTAGATGATTTCTTCTCATCCAGCATTCAAGTTTTGTCATGTAGAATGAAAACTTGATGCAAACAGAGCTAAAGGAAGGTTTATATGGGACTTACATTTGGTACATGGAAGCATGCAATAAAATTTACATCTTCCACTGTAAAAACACTTTTGACAGTCTTGGGAAAAATCTAGATACTCTTGGATTTGAGCTATTGATCCAAATTTTGTACCTTATTCAAAAAAAATATACAGCATGTTAGATATTTCTAGGACTGAGCTAGAACACAGTGACCCTCAAACTGTCGAGAATTACATATATTGTACATCTGTTATCCTGACTACATTTGTCGGTATTCTGATCATTTGGCTGTATCTTCTTATCTTGGTAATTATATTTTTCATGTGGGTAACAGTGTTCACTTCAAGTGTGTGTATATTGTTTGTCATCTCATTATTCACTAAGTGCTTTCAACTTTACTACCATTCTCTGCTCCTAATTTAAGACATTTGATGTTTCAGGTTTAATTTGGCTTTTCTGCCATTTGTTCTGTTTTCCTTTTAAGTTATTGTTCATATCAGGCAGTTGTTCCCAGCCATCTAAAGCTGTCTTCATTTGTAAAGATCTCTTTTTGTTTCCTTTCAGTATCTGAAATCCTAGCATTATTTTAACTTGAAGGATCCTTAATAATTTTCAACTTCTCCAATAGCAAAGTTTATTTGCCTTTGGCTTGACAGTGAATCTCTCATTATTTAGACCCGACCTTTCAGTCCATTTAAAATCTACATTTCTAATCTACCTGATCATGTTTCTGGGTGTATTATTTCTTGACTAGATCGTGGAGCTGAAATGAAGTGAGTTTTTTGTGAAAGTGTCCTAACAAGCTGTGAAAATTCTTAACTCAGAAAACCTTTGTTCAATTTAAGTTCAAGTAAGTTCAAAGAAGCAACTATAAACTGTGGAGCCCAAATACAAAATATAAACACACTCACTCATTTTTTAGAAAACATCTGTATTCACTGAATGGTATGAAGACTCTTCGATGAACAGGACAGTTTGTCAGCTTTGCACTCTCTTCTCTATAGGTCCAGGATGGGTCAAACACTGGAAACAAAGCCTTCTAATTTCTACTGAGGAAGGTGTGCCACGCATCCCTTGGATGCCTTGCTGTCTTTGCTACTTTTTTAGGTATTTATTTGATACCTGTTCTACTTCACCTCTGCTACTACTTTATGAGATATTGCCCTCCAGCATAGGCTTTAATGAATCCCTCCAGCACTGTAGCATAAATTAAGAGTCAAGTTATATCAGAACATCTATAGTTAATTATTTTAGCATCCTTTTAACACAACATGCTACCATTTTTATAGGAAATTGCAAACTTGGATGAATAAAAAAAAATGCCCTCTGGAAATGAAAAATCGGAATCTGCATCATTTTATTATCCATGTAATGGAGATGAATCCTCTTTAGGATAACGAAGTCAGGCACATCATGTTACAAAAGAGATTATATATTGATAGGAAGATGCAGAAAAGAGGGAAATCAACCCTTGCTGAGATTAGCACATCAGTATAAATCTGGCTATTTTCTCACAAGACATCCTACTGTAAGAAAAAGAATACTGTTTGCTGAGAAAGCAGCGGCAGCCTCGCCTCTCTGTTGTACAGCCAAGAGTTAAAATCTGATGAAAAGCTCCCTTGAGCAGTTATGTACAGTTCTTTGTGTGGTTTTTTTTAAATGACTGATGAATATGACTGCAGTATGAATCCTTACTGGGCTTCACCAGTTTTTTACATAAATGCATAAATAGGACTTTCTTAACAGCAGGGGGGTTGTTGTTTTTGTTTGCGATTGTTGGTTGTTTTTTTTTTGGGGGGGGGGGTGTGTTTATTTTTTCTTAAAAGAGTTGTTAAAGAGCTACTATCTTTAACAAATTCTGCTGTTACTTATATTCACATACCTGAAAAAAATTATGACCACTCCTGTGTGTTCAGAATTCTAAAAGAGATTATAAAGGCAGTACACAACAGTGTGTATTGTATGCCAAAATATTGACAGAATAGTGCTACCTAGAGTGAAAATAATTTTAGCCTGGTCTGATCTTTTTGGCTGGCAACGCATTAGCTCACTGCTGAGAGACAAAAGATCAGATGTGCTAAACAGAAGAGATTTTGATTAATGCCTAACATAGCTTAGTCTTCGAAAGGTAGTAAGTGATGTCTGAGATAATAATTCAGAACATACAATGTATTTAATATATTATATCTGCATTGGTGATGACAGAATATTTTATACAATAAATTGCTTAAGCACAGGCTAAATTTATGTACATCATAAGCATAAACATATGTACATAACATTGTTCAGGAGTGTAAATTAAGCGTATGAATAAGTGTTTCACTAGATCAGGACTTGTCAGAAGACCACAGAAAGAATATAGATTGTTGGCAGTAATTTTACTATTTAAATATATTTTGCAATCTTTTCATTTTTCAGTAATCATCACAAAGCAAAAAAAAAGTTCACAGAGATCATTTAATTTTTGATATCTGACTTCTGAATTGTATTAATTAGTTGTAGTGACAAAAATCACAAGGTAGTATGTTTGTTTCTAGTTTGTTTTTGTATAAATCTTTTAAACAGGAGGAAAGATTAAAAAGCTAGACTATTACAGAGACAAGTAGTTCTAGATCTCACTGCGGATGGTAAGAAAGTTTCTATAGATCATTTTTCCTTTCTAAGGTAAACATTATTTTTTTTCAAGTCAGCAACATAAATGAACTAATAAATAAATAATGAAATACCCTGTGGAAATGAGTTATTGCATAGAAAATGTTGTTTCAGGACAAAGCTCACAGCAGTATGGATGTCTGAAATGATAGTCTGGAACAGTTTACCAGTTACATTTTTGGAAAGGTTATAGAGTTTTTGGGATGACTGTTCTTTGTTTTATCAGTATGTGGTTAAATGAACATTTTTAAAGCAAATAATGGCTTATGTTACAACTTACATTAAGCTTTTATTTTTCTCTACGTAAAAATTAACGTCCTATAAATATTGGACTAGTTATGCTTCTTGAGTCATATCATCTAGAGTGAAGTGCAAGAGCTGATAGGTCATACGAGGGAAAGAATAACAACATTTGAACAAAGGCATCTTTATTGCTTACTCATAACTACTAATTCATGAGCATGAAGGCCAATTTTTTTAATGAAGAACTTAATGAAGTTCCCATGGGCCCACTTGTCGAGCCTGTCCAGGTCCCTCGGGATGGCATCCCATCCCTCAGGTGTGTCAGCTGCACCACTTGGCTTGGTGTTGTCCACAAACTTGCTGACGGTGCACTCGATCCTGCTGTCTGAATCATTGATGAAGACATTGAACAGTACTGATCCCAATACGGACCCCTGATGGACACCACTTGTCACCAGTCCATGATCTTTCCAGGCACAAAGATGAGGCTGACAGGTTGGTAGTTACCAGGGTCCTCCCTTCTACCCTTTTTAAAAACGGGCGCAATGCTTCCCTTTTTCCAATCACCAGGATACTTTTCAAATATCATGGAGAGTGGCTTGGCTACTGCAGCAGCTGATTCCCTCAGGACTCTGGGATGCATCTCATTAGGTCCCATAGACTTCTGTATGTTCAGGTTCCTCAGGTGGTCATGAACCTTATCTTCTCTTACAGTGGGAGGGACTTTGCTCCCTGAGTCCCTGCCTTGTGGTCCATCCACTTGAGAAGTGTGGGGAGAGAGGTAGCCAGTGAAGACTGAAGAAAAAAGGTTGAGTACCTCAGCCTTCTCTGCCCATTGTCACCAGTTCACCAGTCTTGTTCATCAGGGGGAGTATGCTTACTTTAACCTGACTTTTCTGTTTGACATACCTGTAGAAGACCTTATTATTCCTTGCATCCCTTGCCAAGTTCAGCTCCAACTGTGCCTTGGCGTTCTTGATACCATCCCTACACAACCGGGCAGCATCCCTATACTCTTCACAGGATACTTGTCGCTAGTTCCGCTGCCTGTACATTTCCTTCTTGCCCTTTAGTTTGACCAGTAGGTCTTGACTCAGCCATGCTGGCCTCTTGCCCTCCTTTCTGGATTTCTTGCACCTGGATATTTAGATCAGTCCTGATGAGGCTGTTCCATTCTGTACAGATAAGGAAATATTAATTCAACTAATGACTGACTTTTAAATCATTGTTCGTTAAGAAAATGCATGGTGATCATTAGGTACCTTGGACTGTGATTCCCACTGGCTATAAAGGTTTAAAACTTCAAGAGACTGTACAGTTATATTCTCTTCTCCTTGTTTTCAGGCTTCCTCCTTGGCTTTGTAGCTTTTCTATTCCAGCCTGGGGGATAGAACCTTCCCTCAGAAGACGGCAAATTTGAACTTTTCTGGGCAAGGTTAGAATTGATCTTCAGTTTCCATTCTACCCTGGGCATTAGGCTGTTATTTAATGTGAACCACCTCCCTCTCTGGCTGTCATTTTGCTTGAGAGTGGCCTTGGGGTTGCTGGTTTTTCTTGTATGGATGATATGTGCATATCAGATGTTTTTGAAAACTCAGATCAGCTTGGTCCTGTCAGTGCAGCGTGTGCCTGATTTGTGAATGCCCAAACAGCCTGAGGTTTGTGAAAAGTCTTGAAAGCTTAGGTCTGTCAACTTTGTGATATTGCTGGTCATGAAAAACTACAAAAAAGAGTACAAAGTTTAATAAAATTATCTACAATGGACACGTACATTCTTAAGCAGTCAGTTTCTGGAATCACAATCTTGGATTTAGCTACTGAAATTCTATTTAAGTTGCACTTTACACAGTAAGGTTTTTTAGCTTTTTTGAGGGGCTGAAAAGTCATCAAATTACTTCTCTATAATACAAAGGTCTATTAAGGGTCTAAGTTTCCCAATTTATATTCACTGATAACCACAAGTGTTAAAAATATTTAATGATATAGAAAGTGATGCAATTGTAGTTTGTATGTAGCGATTCTGAGATGGAAGCTAAAGAATATTGTTAAAGAAAATGAATAAGAATGTGCATCAGTTTCTCTGAGATGATATTAGCAATGTCCCTGTACAAAATGCAACAATATGCGTCATTGTTTTAAGTTTTGTTGGTTGGTTGGTTTTCGTTTAGAAATAGCTAAGCCCCCTTAACTTCATAAAATATTAGGTACAGTTTTATTTGTTTGAGATGATGCCTGTATTTCTATTTATTGGGACTGGTATTACTGACCGCTGTCCCTTTTACAATATTAATAAGTAAGATGAGTAGAAAAACTAGAACTTTTATGCAGACTTGTTGAACAATCATGTATTTATGATGTTGAATTTATATTAATATCCCAGAGAATGAGTATAAATATTTCTTAATATTTATTCTTAAGGTTTTTACAATATTCATTATTTTAAAGTCAGTTGCACTCATTACAATGGTTCATTCCTCATTGCAAATACACAAACACACACATATATTAAACCCTTCCCAGCTAATTACAGCTTTAATTAGTGTAGTCAGCTGCCCTACAGACTAAGTACCTTCAGTAATAAAATTAAACTTTCAGGGCCAGCAGATGAAAGTGTGAATCCCTGAAGTTGTGAATAATTGAATGAATTGGCATTCGTGATGCGAAGATAAGGTATAGCTGTGTTAAATTAGGTTGCAAGCTTCTAGTATCTGGTGTAAAAGCACAGGATTGCCTGTTCAGCACACAAAGGCTTCTGATGGTATTATACATTACAGAAGGCGTTCACACAGGGGTCTCACATATAATGAAGGACTAAAGAGACCTGTTCATTTCTAGAGCAGCAGCTGAGGGCTCAAGAGGGACACCCAAGGTACTAGTAAGTGGTGTTAGGCGTCTGTGTGGGAAACTAAATCAGTTCCCTGATTGAGGTGAAACTCCCTGGTTGAGGTTGTGTTTTTACTGATGGTATTAGCAATAAATCCAGTGCCCACATTTAGCTCACGTGTAGGCAGCTTAATCTAAGACCGAATCTCCTTCCTTGTAACTAAAGGCAAAAAGTATTCATATATAAAGATAGATTCTTTGTGCCTTTAGAGATGCTCTAGGATATCCTGCTTTACTTTCACTTGCTGGTACCTGTTTCCCATGAGCTGTGTTGTGTCTGTCTTACCTTGCAAATACCCTGTCATCCAAATAGATGTCACCCTGCCAACCATTGTGATAGGTTGACCTTGGCAGGATGCCAGACACCCACCAAGCCACTCTCTCACTTCCCCTCCTCAACAGAACAGGGGGAGAAAATAAGATTTATCAGGATAAAGACAGGGGTATCGCTTACTAATTACCACCATGGGTAAACCAGGCTCGACTTGGTAAAAATTAATTCAATTTATTGACCTCTCTGTGGGCTGCAGTTTCCTTCAGGGCATATCTGCCTGCTCCACCATGTGCTGCAGTGTGGATATCTGCTCCAGTGCCTGCAGCATCTCCTCACCCTCCTTCGTCTCTGACCTTGGTGTCTGCAGGGCTGTTTCTGTCACATTTTTCTCTTGGTCCTCTCTCTCAACTGCTGTGCCCTTTCTTATATATGTTTTCCTTGGGGCGCCACCGGCTTGGCTGAGGGGCTCAGCTGTCAGCTGTGGTGGGTCCATTGGAGCCATCTGGAACCATTTGTGTCCAGCACGGGGCAGTCCTGGCTCCTCCACTTTTTACCACCCTTGCAGTTGCCCCTCGCTACCAATACCGTGACACCTACACCCACCACAGCCGTATTTAGACAAAACTCTTGAACTTTAACCCAGAAGAAAAAAGAGAATTACATTCAGTGTAACTTCAGTGACTTTTTATGTCATTTGATAGTTATTATGTACAATTTCATCTTTAATATATGGCTTGTATTGGACAGTGAAGGGATAGAGGTGCACCGCACTTGGGATGCAGAAGTTTCTAGGCTGGACAGTTGTGCTGGTGGGTTGCTGGTGGGAGTACAATGTGTTGCCTCGGAACTGTCCTCCCCACAGAGCCGAAAAGTACATGGAAGGTCCTCTCCCTTTACATATTCTGTCATTGCAACATTAATTCTAATACTCTTTACTTGAATTAGCCAAATCATCAAGTAACACGTCATTTGTGCTGCTGTGTGTGCTGAAATGGTGTTCTTATGCATAGTTACTGTTAATATGTAGTTACTGACCAAGCAGCTTGATAAAAAACAGCTTAATATATAGAAAGATTTATCTCTGCATGTAAGAAAGAAATTTGGATTGTAACTCAAGTTAGTTTAGTTTTGTATGCATAAAACAATTTGGGTTGATCTATATCTGTAGAAACAATTAACAGAATCATTCTTTGTGCAGAGATCCTTGATGAGAATGATAATAAGTCATTTGCAAACTTAACTTTGGGGAATAAGCTATTCAATTATTAGTCACATGTTTGAAAGTCAGCCCTTTTACTGCATCTTTGGCTATTCATACTGTGTTATTGCCAGTTAAATTACAAGGTAGACTTATCGGTTTTGGTGACAAATTTTGAAGTACATTTGTCATTCGCTGTCACTGATATGAAATGTCTTGCTATTCAAAAATTAGCACTTTTTTTTTTTTGGTGTCTTCATTTAATAGAATTGTATTGCTTTGTCTATAAAAAACTGTACATTTCAGTACCATTTCCACAGAACTGTTTGGGTTTTAATTCCTTCTAAATTATAGATAACTTTTCCACATTTTATGCACCTCCACTTGTGATCACATGTAACTTATCTCTAGAATAAACAGTAATACCTCTATTAACTTTCTATGGACCTATTAAATCTAAATATGGTCTTTAATAATGTAATATGTCAAATAAAGTCAAGAAGACCTTATTGATGATAAGGGACTTGGCTTGTTCCCCAAACCTTAATTATCAGAATTTTTTAAAAACTTCTGCAAATTGGGATTCTTAACAAAAATATTGCCTGTGAAATATCCCTCCAAGACAATAAGAATAACTCTTCAGAGAAATTTCAATTTTATTAATCAGCTTACCCTGTTGAAAGGAAAATTAAAATGACATCAGTGGAGGAAAATGTCTCAGCATTATATTCATTATTTAAAAAAAAAAAAAGGTGTTAAAAAAAGGGAAAAAATAAGCAATTTATTTCAGTAATGTTTTTGATTAAAATCAAAGTTAGAATAAAACACAGGCAAGGACATTTAGATGAAGTATCTTCTATGATTTTTTTGGTGTGGTAAAAACAATTCTTATGTATGCCTTTAATACTGCTGTGTTCGCAGTTTAGTAAACATGCAGCTTAAGCAAAATAAGTGTGTCAGCAGTTGATTGCAGATCAATATTTCCACAGTACTGCTGAGTGCTGAATTAAAAAAGTTGTCTATTTCAGAGATAAATAATGCTGATGACTGAAGGAAAACTGAATTTATCTAGGAGAAAACTCGATCTTGGAGATAGCTAAAATCTGTGCAGTTTGTGTCATGTAAAAATTGTGGCTTGCTTCTTCAATAGCTAAACAATAATACAAATGAAAGATTTACAGCATGCAGAATTTTTGTGTTAACACTTTCAGTATGTCCCTCTTAACTGCAGAGCACAATGGGCTAAGTATTTCTGTGGCTGCATACAAAAATAAGAGCGGCTGTGAGAAATACTAGAAACATGAAATATTAGTGTGTTTCTAAAACAGATAGTGCTTTTTTTTTATATTTTTCATAGAACAACTGAGACAAATATCTGCCTGGTGCAAACCTCGAAGGGAACAAAGGTGTCTGCCTTTATCCTCGACAGGTTTATAAAGTTTCTAGCAGAGATAAATTGTGCACCTAGTGTTTAAATGGAAGGTAAAGCGATCCATGTAATCCTGACAACATTCTGGAAGTTATGAAAACAACTTTTTTTTTCAATTATGATTTTTAACTTTTTTTAAATTAAAAGCAGAATCAACTCTCAAAAACTAATTGAGAATCCCTATAATAAACTGAATACCTCCCTGAGGAATAATTCTTAACAACAGTCAGGGGACTTTCTAAGTTGTCAGGGAGATGTAACTTCAAAGAAAACCTTCAGTTTCTGATACAGTGCATTGTCTACATGATAATGCTGTCCTAGATTTATAAGAATATTGAATCTGTTTTTAGATAGTAGTCACAGTCTTTTTCATTCATTGATATTAGTGGCAAATTATGGGAGTGAAAATGCTTCAGCGTACAGTGGATAATGAGATATAGCTGGGGATCGTACTGTATACATGGTAACTGGGGGCATGAGGCAAATAAACCATGGCTGAAAACACAGATACAGAAGATATTTTCCAGCTCTAAATGTATGACAGCAAGTAAGTATATATTAATGTATACCCTAGAGATTGTCTAGAGTATTTCATACTCACATGATCCCTATGCGTAGTCTGTATTTATAATAGGTCCAAAACAGGTCTTTCCCAATGATGGGATGAGATTTTAAATGCTAGCACAGAACCCAAAACTACACACATTTCATCACTGGTAGTGAGGAACTACTGCCACATATAGTTAGCCAAGTTCAACACTGGTACCTGAAATATTGTCACACACTCATTAATTTTTACAAGTAATATGAATGTGGGTTTTACTGGTACTATAGTTAAGTAGTAATGAAGTAAAAATGTTTGGTGGCAAAATAAGAACTTCTATGTCCTTCTGGGGCTGAAGGTTATTCTCTCTCGCTGCCTTCCCTGCCAGTGAGAAAAGCAGCCCCTCAGCTTCTGAGAAAAAACAACCAACAAAAAAAGTAAAGTGGTATTTGTTGTTTTTTGCTTTTTTTTTTTTTTTCTTTTTTGCTTTTCTAGCAGGAGCTGCAAAAATTAATTGTAGTCCACGGCTTTATGAAAAACAGTTGTCAAGGGCAAGAGGCAGGTAAAATTATGGTGGATAAAGACTGATGGTGTGGTATACATACACTGAATTGAGAGTCACTATGAATGGAGCTTATGAAGTGCTGGGGAGGAAGGAGGTATTTCACACATGACAGTGCTTAGTGTAACAGAAACACTTGTGTTTAACACCTGGAAACTTGGCCAAAACATTAGTATTAGTGGGCTGCGGGTGGATATCATAAAAGTGCCTTCTGTATAGGTTTTGTGAATGGGTCCTACAGATGCCAATAGAATGGAAAAACAGCTACCAGAAAATAGTAGGCCAAAGAGTGGAAAAATAGGGGTTGAGAGGTAACATGTGAAAGTTTCTAATACCTGATGAGCTCTGGAGACTAGCAGTCCTGCTAAGTCCAAAAGAACTCTGTACAAGAGGGACACTGAAATGCTGGAGCGTGTCCAGAGGAGAGCTACCAAGCTGGTGAAGGGTCTGGAGACCAAGCCATATGAGGAGAGGCTGAGGGAACTGGGTATGTTTAGTTTGGAGAAGAGGAGGCTGAGGGGAGACCTCATTGCCCTCTACAACTACCTGAAAGGAGATTGTAGAGAGGTGGGTGTTGGCCTCTTCTCCCAGGTGAATAATGACAGGACCAGAGGAAATGGTCTGAAGCTGCGGCAGGGGAGGTTTAGATTAGATATTAGGAAGAATTACTTTCCTGAAAGAGTGGTCAGGCACTGGAACAGCCTGCCCAGGGAGGTGGTTGAGTCACCATCCCTAGAGGTATTTAAGAAACGTGTAGATTTGGCACTTCAGGGCATGCTCTAGTGGAAGAGATTGTAGGGTTGGTTTTTTTGTGTGTGTGTATGGTTGGACTCGATGATCTCAAAGGTCCTTTCCAACCATGAAGATTCTAAGATTCCAAGATTCTAACTAGTAAAATACTATTATACCAAGTTTAAACTCAGAACATCAGTAGTTTGTCGCCACTATCCAAGGCCATCAGTAAATGTCAGCATCAGCAATGGGTTTGTGGAATTCAGAGCACATCCAGGAAGGTGGTGGCTGCTATATGCAGACAAGTACTTCAGGATTGTATAAACACTGGATGAAAGAATGACCTCCTTGAAGGACTTTCTGAAAAACAGTTTTTCAGCCACGCTGTGACACTGCTTCTGTGTAAACAGCTAGGGCTGGCCTGCCAGCTGTTGCTCTAAACAAGTAACAATTAGAAATTGTGTGCAAGCTTCTATATGTGCCTGAGTGTGCTATGGAAAGGGATATGTGAGCGTGTTGTACAAACAGTTATCTACTCTTAATAACAGCTTAACTGATAAAAGGTTATCCCCTGATTTGATCCCCTTAACAGGGAAAAGGGATTTTACAACAGGAAATGAGTCTCTCATGCTTTTTGGAGAAAGGAAGGACAAGAGCTTGGCTTGGAAATTTTAAGTGTGGGACTGTGATTAATGCCTATAAGAAAATGAGGGAAATGATGGAATGAAAGGGGAGGTAATAAAATGGCTATGAAAGGTAAAAAAATATTTGAGTTCTCAAACTGATTCAGTGGTGCAAGAAAAGTATTTTATCCTCTCATCCACCCAGTTCACAGACCAACATCAGAAGTAGGGTGTTTGACTCAGGAGTTTTTCCTATGAGGCTGAAATCTACAGGAATAATGAAGAGAGAGCTGAATGAGACTGAACTACTTGTCATGTGGCCTGCACATATACTTATCAGAAAGCTGCTACTTCTACTTATTTATTTATTTAAACCCAAAGCTATGTAATCCCAGTTGAACTTTTAAACTAAGCATACTGTGTTTCGGGGTTACATTTCATGGAGGATATTACATAAAAGACTATGACTTAAAATAGATTAAAATGTAGGCCTTAAAATGCATCATTCTGTCTGTTTGTATTTTGGAAAGAATACAATCTTTGTATGCTTTTTGCTTGCATTTTCCTGTATGAGTTTTGCTTCCAAGCAGTTGTCCCAAAAATGTCATACAATGATGGAATGGAATTTGTATCAATCTTTTATAGACTAACCTAAGAAATACCTGGGAAGGTCCCATCATCTTGGCTAGAGCAGAAATAGCTGTGCTCTCACAAAGCGCAGACCGTGATGAGAAGCATTTGGAGACAGTGTATAAAACAGATAAAAACTCAGAGAACATATTTTGAATTTTACTCTGTTTTAAAACAGTGATAGATGGTGGGTTCCTATGTACTTACTTAGCAATTTCACAGCAGACCTAAGATAAACACTGCTGCAGAAAAAAATCAGAATCTTATCTCACTGGCTGTTGTCAGCAGAATTGTACTTTAATATACAAGACTGGGATTTATTCTGTTCCCTCTAAGAGTGATGGCAAAAAGTTAGCATGTAATTTTAATTGTCCTTGTAAGGGAATTATTATCCTCAGGCTTATGCACATGTACAGTTAATAATAATAACATTTACTAAAATTTTCCATTTTTAAATCAATGAGCTTGAATAATCTTCATGCAAGACCCTAACAGACCTATCTGTGGAATTTTTGTTGCTAATGTTAAAACTTTCAAAAAATTAAAAGTCACATGGTTTATAAAGATTCAAGGACTTTCAACACAATTCTGAAATTTTTAAGAGAAAGAAAGCATACCACTTGGGACTTCATTTTTTCTGTCTCAGATAAAATATTAGGATGATTAAACCAGAATGACAAGAAGAAATCTGTTGTTGAAAATAAGTTAGTTAAATTCTTCTGTAGAAACTAGATCTAATTAAACCATTTTCATTTACTTCATTGTGGAAAAGGTAGATTTAAAGAAACTTTGTTAATATAGTTTGGGCTTCACTGCATTTGGGTTTGTTTCTTAACACATTCTTTAAATATATATATATATATATTTTAACTAATCTCAAATTGTAGTAGTTCATAGAACAGATTTTGACTAGAAATTACTTCTGAATTCTTGATTCAGTATCATTCAGGGTTTTATTAAAGGTTGAAATGATATTACAGGATGCTGTTTCTATATTTCAAGAAGTAAAAATGCTACAGAGTATCCAAACAAGGGGCATAAAACCCAGCATGAAACCATTACAGTACGAAGTTACATCAGCTGAGCTTCAGAAGCTTGTTAGAGGGCTAACTTGATTACTTTAAATGAGATTCAGTAAAGTTGCATTGCAAAAAGTTCTACGGTTCTCTGACAGCGTCATAACAAGTTCCAAAAGCTGTAACTGGAACACAGAAATTTAAATCAGAAATGAGATGCGTCTTCCTAGCTGTAACTGTGAGAGGATTAAAGACAGAAGAGCTTTCCAGCTGAGAATGTGGGATCATCATGACCTGAAGACTAAAATAAGTCCTTATATCTTTCTGAAGTACATCCTGTAAATTATCTTCTGAGGAAACTGTAAAGTCTGTTTACAGAGAAAATACTTGAATTGAATGATTATGTGGTTTCTACTCACGTTAAGATGTACAAATTTATTAATGTTTATCCCATACCTTCAGGGTTTATTGAAGAAAAGGTTTTCTTGCTTTTTCTCTCAAAATGCATTTTAGTATAACCTTTTATTATAGGAGAAAGTATTGTTCCTATTCCAAACAATGAGGTGTTATAAACTTACTTCAGAGACAGAAATTCCGTCAAGTAGATAAGAAATTCTTCAGTCTTAGTATGCAGAAGAACAAAATTGTTTCTGTTCCTTTTGTTAAGTTCTTGCCAGACCAGCTATAATATTTTTCTGTGTTACCTATTCGTTCTTGTTAATGATTTGTTCTCAGATAATGTTGTTGTTATGCAAAAAATGTTTAGTTGTGGTGTCTTATTGACATCTTCAATGGTGTTTTGGTGTTTTGTTTTTGTTTTGTTGGGTTTTTTTGTTTACCCAGACTGTGTATGTCAATATTATTGCTACAAAACTCAATTTCTTGAAAATAGAGTATTTTCACAGCTGTGCTGACATTGTACTCAAAATTGATTCAGGAATTTCTTTTAGAGAGGTTCTTATCCTATTGTCCTACAACCAGTGTATTATTGAACTAACAGCAAATCTTAGAAATGCTCTGCAATAAAAAATATTTAAAAATATGATGTAATACAATAAAAATGAAAGAGAAAAAGAAAAAAGGATTACTTATAGTCCGTGACATGATAAATAACAGTCTAAAAAAGAAAGTGGTGGTGTAGTAAAGACTGATCATTGGATAGGCTCAGATGGAGACAGTGCACACTATTCGCTACTGTTAAGTATCCCTACTGATGGTAACAGATGAACACTCACTTGCCGGTGGATACGGACTGTGGCTTCCTTTGGAAAAGTTTTACAGGATAGGCAAGAAATGTGATGGCATGTTTCAATAGATGCCCTGTTTTGAACAGATGGGAGGCAGTATCTGAATGGTGCATGTGGTAGCATCCTTGTCCCACAATCAACACGCTGAGATCTCAAGTGATATGTAATATTCCTATCAATTAATTAATTTATTTACCTGACTCTACTTCAAACATGAAATCTCTTATTAAAATACTATGGAATACAGCCAATGTGACTGGGGCGGGGGGTTGTTGTTTTTTTTTTTCGTTGTTCTATTTTTTCTTTCTTTCTTGATTCAATAGCTGAACTGAAATAAAACAATAAACCAAGATGGTTAAGTTTTAATAAAATTGGTATTTTTTATATTTGGAAGAAACTATAGGAAACATTTTCATTTTTGATTGAAGAAAATTCCTTGCTCTGGGAAAAAATAAAAAAAATATTTAAAACTTTTTAGTATTTTATTTGTATTTACTAAAATGCTTTCATTTTTTTTAATGTATGTTTGAAAATATTGAAACGTATTTTTGTACTTTTAATAATTTTAACCACAATATTTCATTTCTAAGCAAAGCATTTCACCAATTTTAATACTTTTGGACCTCTGCTTTTCCAACTACAGTAGCCATACCTTTTCCTTTTTCACCTTTTGCTTTCCTTTTTTTTCACTTATACCACTGTATTTTTGAAGATCTTTTTATTCACTGAAGGTATGTCAGTAAGTTGTAGTCATTGTGAAACTTAACAGACCAACACTGATGTAGGAAAAAAAGGTTTTACATTATTCAGTCAATAACGATTCAATTTAGCCACAGATGCAAGAGTATGGGCTTGTTTTGTTGCACTGTTTCAGGATTCAGTAACATTATTAAAATCCCATTCTGTAAAAAATGACTATCACATGCAAAAATGAAACAATTGCTTTTTTTTGAGTCACTGAAATACTTATTAATTTCAGATTTTCTTTTTCTTCAATTAAATCATTTTTATTTAAGAGTACTTCGTCTACTATTTAAAGAAAAAAAAAAGGAAAACTTCATTCAGTATTTCAGAGAGAGAGAGAGAGAGAGACAGAGAGAGAGGGAGAGGGAGAGAGTCCACACCAATTGTTGTCTGTGGGGAAAGCTGTTATCCTAACAAATTTTGTACTTTGTCTTTTGCTGTGTGAAGTGAAACATCAAATATGTTTGGGTTTACAAACTTCTAATTGTTTGGACAAACATTGTAAGAAAATGTTCAAACCAGAATAGCCTTTATTATTATTGTTTTTGTTGTTATTACTATTATCATTTATACTACAACACAGCCTTTGTAGTTATTTTGTAATTTCATATGCTTTCTTTAAACAGCAGATTTACAAAATGTATTTATGTGACTAATTTTCTCTCAGATTGCCGTCTAATGTAGGATACCAGCTTCAAATATTCTTTTATTTTTCTTTTGTATGGGTCTTATATTGGAATCAGGAATTTTTGAAAATCATTTGTGAGTGTTTTGTGACATGGAATCTTCTGTTGTCCAGTGTTTCAAGATTTATAGGTATACTTAATGTCAGAAGTATGGTTCCTTCAGCAAATAGTAGAAGTCAGAATTTTTTTCCTCAATCTACTTCAATAACTATCGATCAAAGGGTATATTTCATATCTCTGCATGGTTCCTAATTAAACAAATAAGATTAAAAAATATGTAAGAAAACACTGCTTATGCAGATCAGTTTTCACTGTCATTGTAGGTAGAAACACTATGGAAAATGTTTATAAATGACTGAGGATTTTTCAAAGTATTTTAATATTTCATTTGCATATGGCTTATTTATTCAAGATTTTTAATACAGACATGTTCTTTTCAAATGTGCACCAAAATTAGAAAACAGCATTTCAAACACTACAATAGATTTTCTGAAGGAATATAGGAGACAGAGTTATAAAAGAAGATTAGGTAAATGCCAGGTTTGATCCTTTTTTTCTTACTTTTTATGGAATAGTCATAGACTGCTAACTGTTAATTGGCTCTAGCTAGCTGCTCCGATTCAGATTTTACTCCTACTGACAGGCATCTGCTCTGGGAAGGTTGCCATGACACTATTTAAAATAGCAGAGCCTAATTTATTGGTATAAATCAGGAGAAAAAGCATTGTAGTAACTGGAATAACATAATATTCTTAAAGTTTATTCTGTGGGAGAGAGACACCTCAAGGTACCTGCCAATTGTTTACTCGTGACATGAAGAAACTGCTACTTCAAAGGTCCTGGGAAGTTCTTTGGTGAAAAGTCTGGCTAGAAAGTAGAACATTTTCTTGCCAAAACATTTTGTTTGACTACTATCCTCAGACTGAAGAGTAAGTAGAATACTGACAAATGTGCTAGCCTTTTCCCATGCAGCTGCCAACTCTGTTAGGAGTGAAAATTCTTGTGTTTTCTCCCTAACTTAGCAAAATGGTGGTGGTTTATACCCTCAAAAACATTCTGTCATATATCATGTTTGTAGCACAGTGAACTATCTAATTCCCCTGAAGAAAAACATTTCAAAGGTGGGTGCAGCTCCAGTACTGTGTTCAGTTTTGGGCCCCTCACCACACGAAAGACACTGAGGTGCTGGAGCGTGTCCAGGGAAGGGCAATGAAGCTGGTGAGGGGTCTGGAGAACAAGTCTTATGAGGAGCAGCTGAGGGAGCTGGGGTTGTTTAGCCTGGAGAAAAGGAGGCTGAAGGGAGACATTATCACTCTTTACAACTACCTGAAAAGAGGTTGCAGAGAGATGGGGGTCAGACAACTACCTGAAAAGAGGTTGCAGAGAGATGGGGGTCAGTCTCTTCTCCCAAGTAACAGGGTATAGGACAAAAGGAAATGGCCTCAAGTTGTACCAGGGGAGGCTTAGATTGGATATTAGGTTATCAAGCATTGGAACAGGCTGCCTGAGGAAGTGGTGGAATTGCCTTCCCTGGAGGTACTTAGAAGATGTCTAGATGTAGTGCTGAAGGACATGGTTTAGTGGTAATTTGGCAGTGCTATGTTAACAGTTGGGCTTGATGATCTTAAAAGGCTCTTCCAACCAAGACGTTTCTACGATTCTATGATTTTAGTATAAAACTAGTTTGAGAAGCAGTTTAGAAATTTCTGACAAATAAGGGTAGATTAAAATTAGGAAATCATTTAATTTTTAGTAGTAAAAGGAATGTGAAAACTTTATTAATGGATTAAAAGGTAGATGATTCACCTTGGAATTTGGCTGTTTGTGAGGCTAACAAGTCTGAAAATTTAATTTTTGCTTCATCAGGAAATATTTTGATTTCTCTTTGAGGATTTAAATCTCACATATGATCAGTTGTCTTTTCTGTCTTTTTACCCTCTCCACTTATTGCACCTCAAATTTCAAAATTGGATATGTATTTTTGTGCATATTAATTCTATTTTTTGCTTGAGTAGAAGAGTAAGGAATGAACGTTTAGAATTGTAGCACATATACTCATTGGGGAGTATATTTTTTTTAAACAACAACAAAACATACAACAAAAAAAACAACAAACGAAAACCACAAACAAGCAAAACCCCTGTCAGAGTTATGGAACAAAGATGGTAATTGTGACTAAGACTCATATCAGTAACAGAAACTACACATACATGTCATCAATTAGAAGATAAGTAAATTAAATACCCTGTGTTACAGCATCTCTAATTTTGTATTGGGAATGTTTAATTTTTTTAGTATAACACTATAAATGTGCATATATGTGTGTGTGTGTGTGTTAGATTTATTACTACGATATTTGTTTATATACACTATTTGACATTACTGATTTTGCTCTTGAATCTCACAAAATGAAATATAATCTTTCATTTGAAGTAGAAGTAAATTATGATATCTATGTCCAAATTCCTGTTCTACCATACCATGCTGTTGAAATCCCTGGCAAATTCTACATATATATATAGCCATAAATAGCATAGATTCTAAGTGAGATACTAATTATGTATCTAATTATTCACAAGTCAGATGTCTGTGAACAGGGACACAAGAAAAAAAACATGTTGACTAGAGAATAGCCTAGGGCTCAAGGAATGTAACTGTACTGGAGACACCTAAGTGCCCTCCTTGAATCTTTATTTTCATCTGCTTCTTCAGGCTTCATGTCAAGTTTTGAAAGATGAAATGGGATTTATTTTCTTCTTTAAAAACCCATGAATGTAAGATTGCTTATGGAATTTAATATTTTATTTTTTTATATGTATGTATGTGTATATATATAGTCCATGGGGTTTAGCTGATGACTATATTTGTATTTCATTGGAAAATAATGCAAACCTGGCAAGGAGGGACATGGACTCCACAACACACACCAAATTATTCCATACTAGAAAAAAATTTGAGAATTAACATGTCATTCTTTGCTTTAAAATATGGAATATCAATGCTGATTATTATTTATGGAAAGAGAATTAAAAAATTGGTAATTATCCTCATTCGGTAAAATAATTTCAGCATATAGGTTGGAATAGTTTTCTGAGAAAATTGCTCTCCTGAAGTCCTGAAGTATGAATGAAAATGGTCTTCAGATATTAGTATTTTGGCAAATCTAACTGATTCCCAGTGCCTATTGTTCCACATGGAAAAAAAAAATAAAAAAAACCAAAACAACAACAACAAAATCTCTGTCTTGTTTTCATTACTTACTTGCTGGTGTATTTCTTATCTTAAATTATGGCTCTTGAGAAATGATTCTGATTTGAGATGTTTCTTCTGAAACATGAAAATGGCTTAGTAATTATTCTGGAATCATTCCCCAATTTGATAATTTTTTCTGAGCACTCAAATATATAGTGATCAGAAGTATAAGGCAAATATTTCAAATGCAGGCGTTGTGGCAATAAGCTTAAAATATACATTTAGAAAATTAATTATATCCTCTGGCCTTTCTTTTTTAATAAGCATATTTTAATTCAACAGTTTTAATTTCAATAATATGCTGATGTAAAGAAAAAACAATCGTCCCTGTTCCCAGATTTATGTATATATATATATATACATATATATATATGTATATAACTGAACCTCTTTTCTTTAAAGATTATGGTCAATCAAATAAAAATTGGAGTAAATTTGAGTAGCGTAAAAATATCTATTAATGCTACTAAAACTAATTCCATCACTCAAGTTTCTATATTATAGAAAATGGAAAGGGGAAAAAAAAAAGAAACATACTTCTGTCAGGTTTATGCCCAATCCTCAATATTAAACTTTTGATAATTTTTCTGCTAAAAAAAAAAAAAAAATGTATTTTAAATTTGAACTTGGTATATATGTTTTCCCATCCATACAGATATGGCTGCATGATTTGGTAGAAAAATCAATATATGCATCTAATTTAAAAATTCGTAGTTACATCCAGGAAACTGAGATGTATCCTTTAAAATTGTCTAGTATCTGAGTATACATGTATTTATTTTATTATACATTTAACAGTTCATTTTTGCCAAATAAGTGTCTCAGCTAACAAATCCCAGTCAATTTCAGTATGGTTCATTACTGGGAATACATAATCCTCCTTAGGTTTTATACATAGATTTGGTCATTTGACAGTAATTACAAAACTACTTTCTTGCATATGAATTGTAGCCTAATTAAACTAGCCTGCAGGCAGCCACAGCAACGGTGCTGGTTAAGCAGCATTTTCTACATTCCCAAATGCTACTGTGTTCTTTTTGCTTTTGCTGATTTCATGCGTTTTCTGCCAAGTGAAGCTACTGAGGCAATGCTGTAGGGGAAAATTTCATTGAAAATACATCCTTTTCTAGATCTCCTATAGAAATTAGCAAAAGAGTTGGCTGACCAAATGTGATAAAATGTCAGTTAATCGGTTTTATTGGTTGCAGACCTTATTGATTACAGAACAAATGTGAATTTGCAATTAAAAGTGAATGGGTCAGTGAATACATTTTGGAGCTTTTTAATACTTTGCTTTGCATTTTTGATCCTGTGAATGATTAAGCATAAAATCCCCTCAGTACCCTCAGCTGTTTTTCTCTCTGGAGGCGTTAGTTTGGAGTCAGGTTTGGAAAAATGTTCTAAAGTCAGTAACTAAAGGTTAATATAATATTAATAAATTAGACCATTCTGTAGCACACTTTTAAAAATTTATATTCATGAAATATGAGTTTAAATGACATCCTCAATATCTCCTTGGTAGGCATAAATTATTTTGCAGCATACCTGTGATGCTTTCTTTGTTTTGTTTTGGTTTTTTTTTTGTTTTGTTTTTTTAAGGGCATTTACAAAAGCATAATTGGCAGGTAGCTTCTGTTTATACCTCTGGAAATCTGGGCTGTATTATCAAGATCTTAGCCAGAAGGCTGAGGGTAGTGGTTCTTCCTCTGTATCCAGCATGTGTTCATATTTTCTGAATGTGTTGAACATGCTCACATGTAGGATAGATCTGATCATTAGTACCGCTTCTGAAATGGTTGCTCCCTTTTGTCTGTTTATAACCGCATTGTACTGTTTTCGGTAATCTTCACGCTGTTTAACAGTGTGCTGTTCATTCAGAATGATACGTGCACATGTGAAGAACAACTTATCTTCTGAAGTTTCTGCTCTCACAACTTCTCTTATTTGTGGAGCCACATGCTCCGTGTGTCTTCCCTTATGACACCAGAGCAGCAAACACTTATATAAATAGATTTTTTTTTTTTTTTTTCTTTCATCTGCCTATATACCTGTGTTTATGCTATGGAAAAAAAGGATGAAGGATTAGTAATTTATTTTTAATGAATCTTTATACTTATTTTATTTAGGAATATAGAAAATAAATATAAAGGTTCTTTGAGATGAAAACTATGTCTTTCTGCTTTGTTGCTGTCCTTCCCTGTTGCTGGCTTCTCCCTTGGATCCTATTAAGGCCACATTTTCAGGTGGCATTAATGTTATTTGGACCAATGTGTACCATCAATAGTGGATCTGTATCAGCTGACTTTACAAGCGTCTCAAAAATTATAGTTATATTTTGTCTCTGGTACAAAAGGACAGTAAACAATTAAGGTGTCAGATTGGCATTTCCTGAACACAGTTTCTATTCTTCTTGGTATAGATTCTCCAGCAATAATCATCCATCTTCAGTGAATGCTGGAAATGATTTTTTGAAGCCTGTCTTGTGTGCTGTGCTCTGTGGAACACAGGAGACATATTTCAGTTCTGCCAATATTTTATCCTTCAGAAATAATTTCCAGTTTCCATACAGACACATAATTCTTACTCTTTGGAAGAACTTGTTCTCGGTGGGGGGGGTGGGGGTGGGGTGTCTTTTTTTTCCCTTTTTTTGGTTGTCTGTTCTGGTGTTTGGTTTGTTTTGTTTTTTTTTTTTTTTTGGGGGGGGGGGGGGGGGGAGGAGCTGCCCATACTCTTTTTTCTTTGGCCATTTAGGATGTTCCCCTGCCTGCCAGATTTTGCTCCCTAGTTTAAAGCTGGATCTTGAATGCAGTTGGCTAAGGTTTCCTCTGACCCCGTGCCTTTCCCCAACCCCCACCCCGTATAAACAATAACTTGCTTTTAGCACAGAAGGTGTTTTCAGATATAGAAAGTATTAAAAAAAGAAACCAACCAGTTGTTTTCACCTATGTCCAGCACAGTAATAAACAAAAACATCTACCTAGAAAGAGACTTCACTTTTTCATCATATTCCTTTCTTTGCAGCTCTTTTTTCTGATTCCCATCAGCCACATGTGAATACTAGGTATCTATTCAGATTTTTTTTCCTTTTTGGACTTTTCATGAGTGATACGGAGTTCTGATACACTTTCTAAAATAGCTGGAGCATAAGAAAATTCTAATAACTTTGACTCTCAGCTTCAGTATTTGGAGATAATTTTTTAGACTACAAATGCAACTGAAAATATAAAAGTTACTGAAAATTTAAAATTTCAATTTACAATGTTATCCAAAATGAGATTCAATTTTATGCTAGCTAAAACTACTGTTATGTTAAGATATAATTCCACAGAATCAGAAAAGTATCTTTTACTAGAATTTTAAAGGACAATCTTGTTTTTCAAATTCAGATAATGGCGTGACTGTGCAGTCAAGATAACATTTCATCTGGAGGCAGTAAGGCCAAGATGAACAGGAAAAGGTGACTCACCAAGATAATGTGTCAAAGGGATGTTTACTGATTCAGCTATTCACAGAATCACAGAATTGTTGAAGTTGAATGGGACCTCTGGAGGTCATCTGGTCCAACATCCTTGCTGAAGCTGAGCCACCTAGAACAAATTGCTCAGAAACATGCCCGGATGGCTTTTCAGCTTCTCCAAGGATGGAGATTCCACAGCCTCTATGAGCAACCTTTTCCAGTGTGCAGTCACCCTCACAATAAAAGCGTGTTACCTCATGTTCTGACAGAACCTACTCTTTTTCAGGTTGTCTTTATTGCTTCTGGTCAACGGAACAGCTGGGAACAACTGAAAAGGGCCTGGCTCCACCTTCTTTGCACCCTCACTTTAGGAATATATATACATCGATGAGATACCCTTCGAGCATTCTTTTTGCTGGGCTGAACAGTCCCAGCTCCCTCAGGCTTTCCTCATAGAAGAGATGCTTCAATGACTTCACTAAGCATCTTAATGGTCTTTTGTGGGCTACCTTCAGTATGTCCATGTCTCTCTTGTACTGAGGAGACCAGACGTGGACACAGCACTCCAGATACGGCCTCAACAGTGATGAATCATAGAATCATAGAATCTTCATGGTTGGAAAGGACCTTTGAGATCATCGAGTCCAACCATACACACACAAAAAGAAACCCTACGATCTCTGTCACTAGAGCATGCCCTGAAGTGCCAAATCTACACGTTTCTTAAATACCTCTAGGGACAGTGACTCAACCACCTCCCTGGGCAGGCTGTTCCAGTGCCTGACCACTCTTTCAGGAAAGTAATTCCTCCTAATATCTAATCTAAACCTCCCCTGCTGCAACTTCAGACCATTTCCTCTGGTCCTGTCATTATTCACCTGGGAGAAGAGGCCAACACCCACCTCTCTACAATCTCCTTTCAGGTAGTTGTAGAGGGCAATGAGGTCTCCCCTCAGCCTCCTCTTCTCCAAACTAAACATGCCCAGCTTCCTCAGCCTCTCCTCATACAGCTTGTCCTCCAGACCCCTCACCAGCTTGGTAGCTCTCCTCTGGACCTGCTCCAGCACTTCAATGTCCCTCTTGTCCAGAGGGGCCTAGAACTGAACACAGTACTCGAGGTGAGGCCTCACCAGTGCCGAGTACAGAGGCACGATCACTTCCCTACTCCTGTTGGCCACGCTATTCCTCATACAAGCCAGAATGCTATTGGCCTTCTTGGCCACCTGGGCACACTGCTGGCTCATGTTAAGCTGGCCGTCCACCAGCACCCCCAGGTCCTTTTCTGCTGAGAAGCTTTCCATCCACTCTTCCCCAAGCCTGTAGCGTTGCTTGGGGTTGTTGTGACCGAAATGCAGGACCCAGCACCTGGCCTTATTAAGCCTCATACAATTGGCCTTGGCCCATCGATCCAGCCTGTCCAGGTCCCTCTGTAGAGCCTTCCTACCCTCAAGCAGATCAACACTCCCACACAGTTTGGTGTCGTCTTCAAACTTACTGAGGGTGCATTCAATCCCCTCATCCAGATCATTGGTAAAGATATTAAACAAAACTGGCCCCAAAACTGAGCCCTGAGGGACACCACTGGTGACCGGCCGCCAAGAGGATTTCACCCCATTAATCACAACTCTCTGGGCACGGCCATCCAGCCAGTTTTTAACCCAGCGAAGAGTACACTTGTCTATGCCATGATTCGCCAGCTTCTCCAGGAGAATGCTGTTGGGGACGGTGCCAAAGGCCGTGCCAAAGGCCTTACCAAAGTCCAGATAGACAACATCTACAGCCTTCCCCGCATCCAGAAGGCACGTCACATGGTCATAGAAAGAGATCAGGTTGGTTAAACAGGAGCTCTCTTTCCTAAACCCATGCTGGCTGGCCCTGATCCCTTGCTGTCCTGCACTTGCCATGAAACCTCACTCCAGATGATCCTCTCCATGATCTTTCCTGGTACCGAGGTCAAGCTGACAGGCCTGTAGTTCCCTGGATCCTCCTTCTGACCCTTCTTGTAGATAGGCGTCACATTAGCTACCCTCCAGTCACCTGGTACCTCCCCTGTTGACCAGGCTTGTTGATAAATGATGGAGAGAGGCTTGGTGAGCTCTCCTGCCAGCTCGCTGAGTACTCTTGGGTGAATCCCATCCAGCCCCATAGACTTATATGTGTCTAGGTGCAGAAGCAGATCACTGACTACTTCCTCCTGGATTATGGGTGGGTTGTTCTGCTCTCCATCCTTAACTTCCAGCTCCGGAGGCTGAACACAATGGGGATAGCTGGTCTGACTATTGAAGATGGAGGCAAAGTAGGCATTAAGTATCTCAGCCTTCTCCTCGTCCTTGGTTACAACTTTCTGCCCCCGCCTCCAGTAAGGGATGGAGATTCTCCCTGGCTCTCTTTTTGTTGATGTATTTCTAAAACCTTTTTTTATTGTCCTTAATGTTAGTGGCCAAGTTGAGCTCCAGCTGGGCTTTTGCCTTCCTAATTTTCTCTCTGTATAACCTAACGAGATCTCTGTACTCCTCCTGAGTTGCCTGTCCCTTCTTCCAAAGGTGGTAAACCCTCCTTTTATTCCTAAGTCCCATCAGAAGTTCCTTAGTCATCCATACTGGCCATTTTAAACTTTAAACGCCCTTTAATTTTGTGACACCTGGGGACAGCCTGCTCCTGGGCCTTTAAGATTTCCTTCTTGAAGAGCATCCAGTCTTCCTGGACCCCTTTGCCCTTCAGGACTATCTCCCAAGGGACTCTCTCAACCAGTGTTCTGAACAAGCCAAAGTCCGCCCTCCGGAAGTCCAAGGTGGAGGTTTTGCTAACCCCCCTCCTTACATCACTACTGATTGAAAACTTGACCATTTCATGATCATTAAACCCAAGATGACCTCTGACCACCACATCTCCCACTAGTTCTTCACTGTTTGTGAACAGTAGGTCTAGCTGAACAGAGGGTGAAGATTACTTCCCTTGGCCTGCTGGCATCACTTGTCCCAGTGCAGCACAGGATACCATTCTTTGCTGCAAGGCTGACATTTGTAAGCCAATTAGCCATCACTGGCTCATGCTCTACTTGGTGTCCACTGGAACTTTCAGGTCTTTTTTTGCAAAGCTACTTTCTAGCTGTGTGGCCTCCAGCATATATTGATGCATGGTGTTGTTCGTCTCCAGGTGCAGGACTTTACACTTCCTCTTGTTGAACTTTATGAGGTTCCTGTTGGCCTGGCAAGGTGTATCAGCCCTCTTGTGTATCAGCCACCCCTGCCAGTTTTGTTTCATCAGCAAACTTGCTGATAGTATACCCTGTCCCATTGTCTAGATCACTAATGAAGGTTTTAAACAGGATTGACCCAGGACTGACCCCTGGGTACACAGCTAATTATTGGTCTCCAATCAGATCTTGTGTCATTCAACTGCTATTCCACTGCTGTTGATACCTCTAATGCTACAGGGCATCACACTGCAGCTTTTGCTCTAAACTTAAATGCAGTTAAGCCACTTTGAAGTCCTGAGGTTTCAGTTAAATTTTTATGAACTTCAAAAGATGAGATAGCATAGATGAGCCTATACTATATGCTTTATTTCACTTATAGACCCAAAGTTACCAATGACAAAACCTTTTGAAAGATCATATTTATAATTCTGCAAATTCAACATGCTATGTTTTCTTTCTGCAAGGAAAACATCCTACATATTTAACACCCTACTGCTAGATCAATTTATACAAAGTATTGTAAACTCTTCAGAAAACAGATCACTTATTTCCTCAATTTTGGGCCCTCAAAATACATTTCTAGCTTGATCATTTGTCAGACGAACATACTGAAGGAATAAGAATTTATGTTTTTTCTCTTCTACTTTAAATATTTTCTGACATGGCAGGAAATACAATTACCAGATACACTAAACTATAAATTGCAAAAAAGAAATTAAAAGTATAAGAACAATGACTGTCGGTCATTTCTAAACAAAACACAGCTTGTTAAAGGAATACCTGATAACTATACTCAACAATGAGGAAATTTGGCATGATCTTTCTCAAAAGAAGGGAGATATTCATATTTACATGCAAACATAGACACAATCACAAATATTTTTCTATCAATAATAAAGAAACATAACATAATTCGTAAGTAAATACTTTTCCTTACGCGGGCATTTTTATTTTAATAAGGTTTATGATAAACAGCTTTTAGCTTATGTTGGTATGGGGCTTTTGTAACGGCTAAAATGATACTCATTATTATACAGTAATTATCATCATATGAGAGTCAAACCCCTTCATATGAGATGGGAAACAGCAAAATATGCATACATGCTGGTTATGCTTTTTCGTTTTGAAATGCCTAAGGCAAAGCTATGTAACAAAGATTTTTAGTCTCATGATTTTTTTCATGTTATTTATTTACCTTGGTCCCTTTCCATGCCCTCTTAAAAACTGTACTTAGAATTAATCTTCATAATCTAAGGTATTTGAAAAAGTATAAAGGCTATTGAACATGATTCCTTCAAGTTTGGTTTGTTTCTCAGACCTCATTAGGAGCTCAAATGCAAACTGAATTTGAGAAAATAATTTTCAACTATACTTGTCCAGATTTTTCTAACTGTAACATGTAATGACAATCTAGTCCATTTTTCTGCTAAAGAGAAATGCATTCATAAAAATCTGTAACTTAGCCTACCTTTCTTTTGGAAGTTAAATGCCAACAAGGTGAAGAAAGGAATAAAAGTGAGATAATAATGAAAATCCAAATGAAAATCTAAATCTTCCTCAGTTTGTAGATCTGACAATACATGTTAAACGTTACTTTTTATCTAACTTTGAAACATTTGTCTAGGGTTCCTAAATTGGGGTATGATCACTCTGTACAGAACTTGGACAAAAGACAGACATTATCAAAAAGCAATTCAGATTGCCTTTATGAGAATCAGTGGACTGATTCTCATAAAAATTGTTACCCTTTTCACCTTGACTAAATAACAGAAGATGGCATCACTTCTATCATCTGAAGTAATTTTTTGAGGCTTTAATAACCTCTGACCTCATTCTGTAAAAGCTTTTTGAACAGAATTATTCCATATCATAACTTTCAGTCTGACAAAGAGTAAATGCTGAGAACAAGCTTCATTTACAAAACTTGAGATGAATGTGTTTAAATGTGCATTCTAATACATATTTGAGAAGCACACTGTAATAGCAAATGCTAATTATGAATTTTTAATAAGCTTTTCAATGAGTCTTACCACAGAATATCCTTTTTATCTTAGTGACAGCTCCTCATGACTATAATAATTTTATATCTGTTCATTTCAAATGATGGAAAACTTCTTATACTGTAAGGATCCCAAACAAAAAAAAAAAAAAAAAAAACAAACCAAAAACAAAACAAAACCAAACATAAAATTACAAAGCAAGAAAGAAATATATCCTCATTTCAAGTGTTTGTGTGTATAATTTGGTATCTGCACTTGTGAGGCAAAGATGTAAAGTTATCAGTAGAATACTCAAGTTATTTTGCAGGAAAAATTAGAGACTTTTGGGGTTTTGTTTGAGTTTTGATGTTTTTTTGGGGGACCAAAACTTTAAGTATAACATCTGTCTTACATGCAGATTTAAGGACTTAGAAAATATATATATGTAGTAGTAATTCTGCCTCTCTATGACTTATAAGCCTACTGTAGATATGATCTTGCAAACATTACTTGTTCAAATGAAGACCAAAATCAGATAAGTCTTGCCTGAGAAAGAACTAAATAATCAGTTTCATAAATTATTATTATTTTTTTAAGGCAAAGTGAATAAATTCAAACAATAGCAAGATGAGGGCTGAAAGATACTGTATAATATGACAGTATTAGAGTGATGGACTCTCATGGACTGTTTTCTATAAATGTACTAGATGTTTCAGATGACTCTATGTTGCTTTGTTGGTAATTTTATATGCTTTACAAGTCTTGTCTGTGCATTTTCCAGGGGTAGCTGTATAATCTGTTCATTTGATTTGGGTTTTCTTTATTGGCTGAGTTGTATCACCCAAATCAACATTTCTGTTGCTTACTTCAATAATCAGGGCTTTACATACTGTGCTAATTCAGTTGCTCATATAGACAGCTTAACTGCATATCTTACAAAAACAGCTGCCTCCATTGATCTGGTTAAATACCATGGTATTCAGGTTTTTAGATATGCTGCCTTCCAATCAGGCTGCATGATTTTGCTAATACCTGTTTACTTTAATAAGTGAATTCATTAGTGTTTGAAATCGTTGTAGCCATTGCCCAGGGTGTATAGCAGTTGACTGGACATGCATCTCTGTGCAAACTTCAGTGATTTCCCTGTCATTTCAGTTTAGGTGAAAACTATAAAAAGTGGGTTTCTCAAACTGAAAGGGTAACATTTGTATTTCCTCACAGATTTCTTAAATTGCTTTTCTTCATGTATGTCCTTTTTTTGTTTATTTTTTGAGAGTTTTTTGACCTAACTTTTCCCTTTGCTATTTATCACATGAAAGTAGGTGTTGCAAATCTAGTAATGCAAATTTTATTGTACTTTTAAAACATTCTACATTAGCTAACAAAAAAAAAAAATTCATTTGGAGTAATTTCTTTTCCCTTTTGAAATTCCTCTGATTGTGTCAGATGTGTTCACCACTGTTTTTCTCATCTGAACCGTAAAGCCATAATATTGGCATTATGTGCTTGGTAAATAACTGCCAAGTTCTGAAGCAAGTGAAATAATTAACTTATAAATAGATTACAAAAAGTATTTCAGTAGATTTTCTGGTGAAATGCTCTCTACAAATATGATAATCATCAACAACAACAAAACATCAAAAAACATCAAAACTTCAAAATCACAAACCTTTGAGAACATAATAAAAAAAGGCAACATGGGTAGTTTGCATGTTTTGTATAAAAACTTGATTTATAAAATAATTTTTATAGAAAATGTTTTCAATCATTTTATTGCTAATGATCCCTCATCTAAGAACCCTACTTTTAATGTGTAGATTGTTAAAGAAAAAAAAAAGTCTTGTTTATAAGTATATTTCATATTTATTTATATCACAAAGCAATTAAAAGCAAACATGCATAACTGGCAAAATTTCTGGTAAAAATATCCATTCTCATCTACGCATTAGGAGAGATATAGCCCTGAGTTATACTAAGATGTCTCTCATTCTCATTCCTGTGCATTGCAGCTTCAGCTAAAGAATCCACTAGAAAACAGGTTTGCATAGAATCGGTACAAACTTAGTGCTTAATATACCTGAAAACTTTTTGCTTTGTGATTTCCATGTGCTTGAGTACATCTTAATTATTTTCTAGAAGTACTGTTTTTTGTACAAGTATCTTACTGATAAAGAAAAGTAGAATGATAAGCCAAGGATGATTCAGTTCTTCACAGCAAAGGAAGTTATTGAAGATGTCTCTAGATTTCTGCACTTACACTGAACTACATCCTGAGAACAGAGATGTAATGTGATTCTGCCTGGCCATTCCTAAATGTCAAAAAATTTAAAAAAAAAAAAAAAAAAAAAAAAGAAGAGAGAGTTTACGAGAGAAAGAAAAGAGAACAGGCATGCTGCAGATGCTTTTTAAAACTGCTGACCAAGATAGACTGATGTGCTGATTGTAAATCATTGAAACATAAATATAACCATATTAAGATTTCTGTTCCAGGAAACTTTATGATTCAATGATTATTGATTATAGAATAGAACAGTTAGAAGGGAACTACTGATCTTCTAGTCCAACTGATTCACCACTTCAGGGCTGACCAAAAGTTAAAACATGTCACTAAGGGCATTGTCCAAATGCCTCTTAAATACTGACAGGGTTTGGACATTGACTACCTCTCCAGGAAGCCTGTTCCAGTGTTTGACTATCCTCTTGGTAAAGAAATGCCAGTAAAGAGTCCAGTCTTAACCTCCCCTGGTGCAGCTTTGGACACCATTCCCATGTGTCCTATACCAGAGAGAGAAGGAGACTAGCACATCCTTCTCTACTTACCCTCCTCAGGAATCTGAGAGAGTGATGAGGTCACCTCTCAGCCTTCTTTTCTCCAAACATGACAAGCCGAAAGACCTTAGCCACTCTTCATAGGACATTCCTTCCTGCCCTTTCACCAGCTTTATTACCCTCCTCTGGACACATTCAAGGACTTGAACATCCTTTTTAAATTGTGGGGTCCAGAACTGCACACAGTACTCAAGGTGAGGCTGAACCAACACTGAATACAGCAGGATGATCACTTCTTTTGACCAGCAGTTTATACTGTGTTTGATGCACGCCAGGGTGGGGTTTGTCCTCTTAGCTGCCAGGGCACACTGCTGGCTCTTATTGAGTCTGCTGGCAACCAGCACCTCCAGATCCCTTTTTGCAGGGCTTCTCTCCAACCACTACTCTCCCAATTTATACTTGTGCCTGGCATTACTCCATCCTAGGTGCAGAGTACAGTGCTTCGATTTGCTAAATGTCATGTCATTGACTATTGCCTGGCGCTCCAATCTATGTAGATCCTCCTGCAAGACATCTTGTCCCTCAGAAGCATCAATGGCACTTCCCAGTTTGGTATCATCAACAAACGTGCATTCAACTGCTGTATCCAGATAGTTGATAAAAATTTTTAACAGAACTGTCCCTAGAATTGAACTCTGAGGAACAGTAATGCAACACTGTATGCATATACTATTCATAAATGCAAACATATTACAATTACATATATAGTTGTAAGTTAACAAATACACAAAATTTTTAAAAAAAACATGATAGCAGAAGAAGGAGAAGAAAAATAGAATGCAGAGAGATTAAGATATTAGTATTAGAAATGGTGTAGTAGAATGTTAAATAGAAGATGCTCTGACTAACTAGTTCTTTTTAATGGGAAAATACATGCGTTTGTAATAAATCCCAGGAACAGGATGCTAAATAACTCACTGGAATATTAAAATTACTGTACTGTTTACAGTATAATATCTGTATAATATCTGCAGTTTTCATTCATTTTAAATTTGTAATGTCCAGATAACTTTCCAATGGATGTGTGAACCCTTTAGTATAAAATATAATCTTATTTGACTCTTAGAAGGTCATTAATAGCTATTTCGACATACCTCATACATTAAGTAATCCAACTGCTCCAGAAATTTGCTTTAAGAAACAAAATGTAGAAAAGAGTAAGAATTAAAATTATTAAATTATTTCTAGTAATTATGCATCTTTATGAAGGTATAGATTCTAAATATCCTTCTATTTTTTTAATTTATATGTAAAATAACATGGTGTCCTTAATTCTTGATTTCTTTAAGACTTTTTGTGAAAATCTTCTGTTTACTAATACGCTATTTCCCAAATAAAATTGACAATGTAAACTCATTTTGAGGAAAAATGCATTACATTTTAATTTCAGGTTCTAATCATAACATGCAGCACTGGGAACAGTCACTGTTAGATAATGCTTAAGGGCTGAAATGTGTTTTCTTTTCCACAATTATCTTCATGAAAATTATCACTATAATCCAACCCCCTAATTGTTTTTCTTTTTGGAATCCATATGGAACTGATTAGAAATTAAAAGTAGTACTGAAATATTTCCTAATACAAGTGTATTAGGACAAACGAAGCAGTACTTAAGATATATAATTAAGTAAGTGGCTGCAAACATAGATTACTGAAGAGCAAGGCAACAGTTTGATTAATTCATTTTATATGTGCCTATAACAATATTGATATACAATGTGTTTCTCTTTTATCTACAAATATTTTTTGTAGCTAAGCAATATAAATGTGATTCATGTACCAGAGAAATTTTGACATGAATGAGAAATTTGCTTGGTATTGAGAACAGCAAATTATACATCTTTATATAAACCAAATATAAATTTATTGCTCTCTTCATTAATATTAGAATCATAGAATGTTTTGGATTAGAAGGGACCTTTAAAGGTCATCTAGTCCAACCTCCCCTGCAACAAGCAGGGACATCTTCAACCAAATCAGATTGCTTAGAGCACTGTCCAACCTGACCTTGAATGTCTCCAGGGATAGGGTGTCTACCACCTCTCTGGACAATCTGTTCCAGTGTTTCACTACCCCCATTGTAAAAAAATTCTTCCCAATATTGAGTCTGAGGATATCTTTTTTACTTTTTATATGCCCTCTTTATTCAGTTCCAGTAATGTTCTTTTCTTTACCTAAGGGCACAGAGATCGCCCCAAAAAGGTGAATTAAGTTATGTGTCCTTTGTCAGAAATGTAGTGCTCCTACATTCCTTTAAAAGAAACAACAGGCATGCAAGTGGTGTGTGAGTACATGTATGTGTCTGTGTCTGTGTGTGAATGCATGCTCATATATTAAGACAGTATGTAATTCCTTTTTTTTTTTAACTTTGGCAAGCATACAGAGTAAAAAAAAATCCAGATGAAACAGTTAACAATTATTAAAATTACAAGCAACAGAAAGCAGAGTCTTTTGAACATAAATTTGAGGAAATCAAAGGCCAAGGGGAATAATAAAATGCTTCATACTCTTTATATATTCATAATATAATGCTTCATAACCCTTTCAATAATGAAAGTGTTTGTTCATTCTTGCAGAGTAATTTGCAGTGAGAAAGAGCAAAATATAAAATTATACTGGGATGGTGTACTGGTTTGGGCTGGGATAGGGTGAGTTTTCTTCATAGTAGCTAGTATGGGGGTATGTTTTGGATTTGTGACAGAAACAGTGTTAACACAGACATGTTTTAGCTGTTGCTAAACAGTGTTTACACACAGTCAAGGCCTTTTCTGCTTCTCACACTGCCCCACCAGTGACTAGGGTGTGGGTGCACAAGAAGTTGGGAGGGGATGTAGCCAGGACAACTGACCCCAGCTGACCAAAGGGATAATCCATACCATATGACATTGTGCTCAGCAAAAAGCTGGGGAAAGAAAGGGGGTGGGGGGCATTCAGAGTTATGACATTTGTCTTCCTAAGTACCTATTACACACTACCCTGCTTTCCTGGAAATGGCTGAACACCTGCCTGCCAATGGGAAGTAGTGAAAAAATTTTTTATTTTGCTTTGCTTGTGTGCCCAGCTTTTGCTTTACCTATTAAACTGTCTTTATTTCAGCCCGTGAGTTTTCTCAGTTTTACCCTTCCAGTTCTCTCCCCCATCCCACCAGGGGAAAGTGAGTGTCTGTGTGGGCTTTAGCTGGGATTAACCCACAATAGACAGTCAGATTCCCTAATGGATTTTTAATATTCGCTTGACACTAAAAACATTTATCTGAGATCAGGTGACTGAAACAGGAAAGAGCAGTAGGCAGGAGCGTTAACGGATCATAGATAACTCACTAGGTACTATCTCAGAATTCATTGCTACAACCTCCGTTATCCAACACCTTTAGTGATTACCAGTGGGACAAGGTTCTTTCTCCTTTCATAACAGTAAAAAGATGAAAAGGAATTAAAAAAAAGACTGCCAAAAATATCTGCCATATTTAAGTAAGTCACCACAGCAACAACCCTTTATGCCATTGATTTTCGACTTTCTCTGATTCAGCTGTTCCATTGAATGTGAATATTCAGCACAAGTACAAAGACACATCACTTCCACATCAAACTACATGACCCAGCTGATATAAATAGCCTTCTTAATGAGAAAAGCTATCAGCATGCCATGTCAGACTGGTCAGACAACAACCCTAATTTCTCAAGGTGCACTTTATGGTCCAGTTGATCCAGAGCTCTGTCTACGAGCGTTTATGTGAAGAGAAAGTATTATTTTAACATTAAAAATTCTGTAAAGCTGATGAGAAAGAAAGGAAGAAAGGAAGGAAGAGAAGACAGGAAGGAAGAAATAAATAGAATTTTGCTTTTATTCAAGACACAATAATGTATGCACACTAATAAAGTTGAAATCTTCTGTGAAGGAATGCGACATGATCACACCTTTCCACACATCTTTCCATTGACAATGGAAAGACTGGACTGTAGCACTCAGGAAAAAAGAAAGAAAGAAAGAAAAAAAAAAAGGAAACAAGAGGAGAGAAGCTGCCTAAGTATTACAATCAGGAATTGCATCTAGAATATAAAGCTAATGCCTGAAGTATTGTAATTAAAAAAAAAAAAAAAAGAATGCCAAAAAGACATGGGCAGCAGCATCTGCTGTCAGCTGCAACATTGCAACACGGAGGAAACAAAATAATTCCAGTATTTTGTGAAAGACATCTTTTGGTTGATAGAAAAGCAAGTCTGAAGTTAAAACCGCGTTAGTTTAGGATTCCGTTATGTTTTCCCAAGGATCATTCTCATTCAGTATCTGAATTGTGTAAATCAAATGTTGAGCATTAGTAACGATTCAGATAAAAATTCTGGCATTCTCTTATTTTTTCTTTCCATGTTCTTATATATTTTCATCTGTTACTGGGTAAAACCAATCAAAATATTCATGTAATAAAGCATATGTGTACTTTTCTTAAACCTAAGAAGCACCTGAAAAATGCTGCGTGCCTTCAGTTACAAAACACAAATATTACTATTGCCTCTTATATTTTGTTCCAGGCAAGGTTATGGTTCCATGTATCTCTGATGATGTGGTGACATCTCTGTGATGACAACTAATGTCTGCAATTTCAGAAAATTTTATGTCATTCATATCTGGGAATATCAACACTGATGGAAATGTATACTGTAGATACCTTACAGAGTTGATATGCTAGCATGTTCCAAAAGGTGTATTAAAGAGAACTTCATTACACCCCTAATTACAAGAGATATAGAAGTACTTCTGATTATCTTTGACATAGATCTGTTTTATAGTAATAATTTCGCAGGGTCAAAACAAATGAGGAGAATCTGTGAAGATCTTGTGAACCATTTTGCAATGTAGTTATTGAAAAAGAGATTCTCAGACTTCCATATAATTTGTCATTAAAGACAAATGCAGATGGTGTTTTTACTTTTGAATCTCCTTTCCATCTGCAGCCTGTATGTATGCAAATAACTGAACTAATTTCAGATAAGAGGATTCTGTTCAAGTGCAAAATCCCAACTAGCCTGCTTTCAGGGAAAATGAAACTTTTTATGAGTGCATTTGCCTAGACAATTGCTCTTTCATTAAAGCAGTTTGAATCCAAAGACTATGAATTCCATTTACCAGATGGAAGAAGTATTGCTTTAAAATTATTGCATTAGGGGAGCACTTTGTCCTGCACAAAATTTCACCATAATGCAGACAATCAGCATGTCAGAAAAAGTATTTTATTTACTCTTATCACATTCAGTTTCTGACAATAATCTCAGAAAAAAGGTGCCTATGTGAAGAGCAGAGGATATCTGAATAACTTGTAGTGTGTTATTAAACTAGAGGCAATGTTAGGTTTGACTTTCATCATGGTATGCAATGGGAAAGCAGAAAGTGTCTCTCTTCACGCATCATTGCAACAACCTCACACAAAAAATATTCCAAGGATCAGAAGAGTCTGCAGGAGGAGCCACATTTTTTCCTACTTCCCTAGGGATCATCTTTTTACTCAACTATTAGATAATTTATTCAATTATTTTTTATTCTGCTGCTGGATAATTTACTCAATTATCTATTTACTCTCATATAGCAACTGCTTATAGACTAGACTAACAAAAGCATGTAAGGGAGTAAACCTGTCATGCTAGAGCATAGCAGTGTTTGTTAGAAGCAGAGTAGAGCTGAAAAATATTTTGACTCCATTCTAGTGAAGCCAGAAGACAGTGTAGTCACAGCCTAGTAGATAATAGACTTACCAGCTTAAGTCAAGTAATTTTTTAACACAGAGGTAAGTACAGAAGTAGTTGTTAAGTTAATAAACTTTAATAATAATATTAATGTTTAAATATATTTTAATATATTGTAAATCAATTCATATTTTAAATATATTTATTGTGTATTTATATTATGCATTTATATGTACATAAATTGTGTATTTGGAATAGAACAATCTTTTTTTTTTCCCCTGGGGAAAAAAAATCTATATTTGCAAAACTGCCTTCTAAGTAATTGTGCATTATATTCTGATAGTGCAAAAGTTACCAGCACACTTTATTTAGGTGTCTATTCTGGGGACATTTTCTGAACAAACTAGGATGTATATCATTTTGAAAAGTTACATTTTGGTAAGCCTTTATCTTCTTCTTTTTTCCATATCTTTTTCCATTCAATTTATAATATCTTTTTGAAACTGATTTTGAGCTCTCCCTTTTATAACCACCATTGCTACACTACCCGTTTTAGAGATAGTTTAGCTGATAATGCAAAAAACTATTAAACAGGCATCCTTGTCCATCATCTTAATATTGCAAAAATAATTACTTTATCATTTTTATATTGCAAGAATTTCAAATTGAATGAGTGATAAATTCTAATTTCAGTTCAAAGTTGTATTGACTTGTAGATATAATATTGGAATATGAGTTATAAAACAAGAAATCACATGGATACTGAAGACTACTGTGGGACCTCAGCACATGAGATGTGTAAGTCAGTCGTAAACATTTCCCAGACCTCCATTATTTATTTGATAGCTCCACATATGGACAGAAGGAACATAAAATGTAGGTCTTCAAAAAGCCCCCCACCAATGAAACAATGGCTTCAGTAAGGTTCATCAATCAATGCAATTATATACACAAAAATGATATGTGGAAAGGACATAAAATACAGTATCACTCTTTTGGATGATAACATCCTAGAGTATAGGCTAAAAACAGCAAAAGAAACTTGCAGACACATGGAACTGTTGTCCTAAATCAAGTCTTCCAACTAGATAAATCTGTATGTCCTACACTGCATGAAATACAGAACTCTCTCATCTGTTTCAAGGTCTATTAACTTGAACATTGTATATCCGTGATAGAGTTCCATATTCAATTTTTATTTTACAGAATAAAATCATAGAATGTAATGTTACGTTTGGTTTTGTTTGCTATGAATCCAGCTGTTTTCAACAATGCATAATGTTTCCTTACACTACATATCGATTATTTAACTCTAAAAAAATCTTGCAAAAAACACACGCTAGGTTCTCAGTTGCCTCAGTACAACCTTGTTTTGTTTTCAATAATCTGTTAATTACAGCCTATAAAAGTTAAAGTGCACAAAATGTTTAGAAACATACCTGACTGTGAAACAGTCAAGATTTACAGACTTAAGCTTCTCAGACTGTATTATTGTGGCAACACGGTCTTTATGGCAATACAGTGTTTATTACATCATATAAAAACCTGAAGTTCTTTAATAGGTGAAATTTAAGAATGGTTAAATTGGAAGACATTCTTTTCTCTTGCATTGATCTGCAAGCTAACAGATAGTGTCCTCTGAAAGCTTCTTTTTTGTCTTACCCTCAGTTAAAGTTTATATTAATATAATTTTATTTGACTTATTATGACAATGAGGGTTTTGCCTACAGTATTACAGAATCGCGGCTTTGTTCGAGAATCAACCCACAGCAATTCAATGCAGCACAAAACAAAAAGAAATCCCAAATCAAAAGAAACCCAAACCAACGAAACAAAACTCCTTAATCGGACAACACAAAATGTGCCATCATGGAAATCACTGAAATAAGTCATAAATTATCTTTCTGTAACATTTGCCTCTTCTGTCTCTCCCTCTTCCTCCAGTTCCTTGCCATTGTTTACAGGAAAATTACAGTTTGAGTAGGTTACCCATGGAGGTTTTTCCGCCTCTGTCCTTGGAGGTTTTCAAGATCTGACTGAATGCAGACCCGAGCAACCACTCCTGACCTCAGAGCTGCCCGTGCTTTGAGCAGGAGCTTGGATTAGGGACTTCCCAAGGTCCCTTCCCACCTGAATTGTTCTGTGGTTCCAGAGTCCTATAATTCTATGAGTCCATGAATCCCTCAATCTCATTGTGATTGTGGTGAGAACTTGAAGGAGTAAATGTCTTGAAGCGCTCCTCCCTTTCTCCACTGCCTTTGCCATTTTCCTGGCATGAAATACAGAACTCTCTCATCTGTTTCAAGGTCTATTAACTTGAACATTGTATATCCGTGATATAGTTCCATATTAAATTTTTATTATACAGAATAAAATCATAGAATGTAATGTTACATTTGGTTTTGTTTGCTATGAATCCAACTTACCATTTTCCCAGGAAGGAGAATTTAATATTAGGGATTTGTCCAAACTCATCATTGAAAGGGCCTCACCTGAAGTATCTTGTCAGTTCTAAATATAGTATCTTTCTAGATAAGCTCTTCTGCACAAGCTCTTCTGCACCTGTGGAAACCTGTGCACACAAGGATAAGTTATATACTCCATTAGAAATTTTGCTTCTGTGTCAGTTTATGTTTTTTTTTGCTGTGAATCATTCTAGCAGCTTGTACTTTAAATAGAAATGAAAAGGAGAATAGAAAAGATGAGGCTAACTTTCAAAGGATATTATAAAAATCAAATTGTCTATGTTGCTATTATGGCAACACCCAACAGAAATCTAACTGCGGAGCGGTTATTGGCTCGGCACTTCTAATTCGCTCACCTACCATAAAAGCTTCAACACTTGCTTTGCCAAGATTCCAGTAATTCCAGCTTGCTGGACAGCTGTCAATACACAAGATACCATCAGATAACACTGTGAGTGGACCACTGGGAGGTTATTTGCTTGATGTAAACGTCTTGCCAAAGTTCAATTATAAGCTTTACCTACTTGGGGAGCATCTTCTGGCTCTCAGTTTGCTCAACTGATGCCATAGGCACTGTGAGTTTATTAGCTGAATATCTCAAGCTGTCTGTTCATGTCAAGGGCAGCCTTTTGTGAGGATTCTGGATAAGCATCAATCATTTGTGATTTTAATAGTTCAGTCTATCTAGTATTCCCAGTTACTGTCAAGGGAAAGGCCTGTGTTATGGCAATGCCTAGCTGGCAGAGCTTAGGGCACTCTCTGACTTCCCGTTGTTATTTTGAGGCATGTGCACTTCATTAGCTTTTGAGCAAACAAGCATTTTTCTTTCCAAGAAAGCTGATTATGCACAATGTATTGTTCTTGATTTTGAAGGGATAATGCTGGCTTTGATTTTGCCAGCTGTTCCTTCCCTTCTCAGATGGAGATAGGAGGGATTTCCATGGAGACAAAGAATGTATGCCTTTGGACAACTGTTATAATACTACCGTTTTTATGGTTTCATATATAAACTTTTTCAGATATCTAGAACATTTTTTCTTCCCAGTGATAAAATGATTTACTTTTTTTCTCATATTCAAGCCTTTAACTGAGCAGCCTAATTTCTTTTCTAATGCATCCATTTGTTGTTGGTAAGTAATTATATTTTATGAAATAAAAGCAACTTTTTTCTTTTCATTACCAATACCCTCATTAATGATTTCTTTTTCATTCATACAGATAATAGATTTGAGAGAAATAAGATGTAACCTGGGACAAAATAAAACAAGAATCTCTGTCCAGTAATCTTGTAAGGCATTATGCTGAAGAGCTGTTTGTGAGGTCCAAATGTTTCAAAAGTCACTAAACCTGGCTGCTGAACTGGGAAGAAGAACAATATCAGTGAGGGTCTGCTTATCCTCATCAAAAGCTTATCTGTCCGATGTCATGACATAGACCAGTGTGTGAAGCTGATAGTTCAGTACCTCGGATTTTTCAGGTTGACACCCAGTTAAAATTGGCTGTCTTTATGTTAATTTGTCTTACATAGGATAATGAACTTCATGCTGAGAGGCAAGGAAATGTGCCAGAAATATTAACAGCTATGAATCTTTCATGTTTAAGACAAACAAGTTAAAAGCCATGCAATGTGAAGCAAGCTGCTGAGTGGTTTTGAACACCCTCGGTTAAAGGATGTAATCAGGATTAAAACAAAGCAGAATCAAATGTTAGTGAAAAAATGCTTCTACATATTTCTTTGATGCCAAGGTGAAGATTAAGAACATTACTTTTGTGAGTATGAATGTTTAACCAGACCTTGAGGAAAGAGAGAAAGCAGCTATATCTTAGCCTAGTTCTAAACCTTTTCATATATAAACATATATGCCCATATTTAAATAGCAAACTTATTATTCCTGACTTTTCCACCTAAGGATCACTGACCTGCTTGGGTGTAGCTATAAACAAGCATGAACAATGTAATTATACAGAACCTTACTCTCAGAGTTGATCCAAATTGTGCTATATGGCCTCGAGTTGGCCTGATGTTATCATATTTCACTTTTGCTTGAAGCTGGTTTTTCCTCTGTTGCTTTGGTCAGAGTTGAACGCTATGACCCTTGGTTATAAGAACTCATAAATTCATTCTGTGGTCTTTCCAAACTTCTAGGATGTGCAGCCTTCCTTTCTGCATAATTTTAAATGTAAATACCCCTCAAAGCTACGCTTTCAGAGCTCTCCTGAAGCTGATTTGTATCTTTATTTTTTTCTGTTGTCTCTCACTTTTCAAAGTGACTCGTCTTCTAACATTAAAGCATTATCTGTCCTTAACATCTCACTTCAATAAATTGGAATGCACTATAAGTTTATAACTTACATACACTGCTTAGGTAACCATGTGTGTCAACAAGAGACTGTCAAAAGCGCTGTTTTAACAAATAATTATTTCAGCTTTTTTTTTCCCCCTCTCCATCTCTTTAATTTGCCGGGAAGAGTGAATGACTTCAAGTGTCTTTTAAGGAAGAAAAGCACATGCTTTAATATATTTCCAGTCACTTGCCTTCTGAAAGAGAAAATAAGCAGGTATTGACTATTACTCTGCGCAGCAGCATCACAAAGTATGTGTACCCAAAGGCATTAAGTATCTTTCTTAACATTTACAAGGGATGCACTTTTTCCCTAAATGAAAATTATTTTACAACTGAATACACTAATTTGCAACTGGCTATAATTTAAATGTTATCTTCTACCAGTTTTAGAACACATCAATGCAAAACAAGAGCATTTCTGCACAAAATTAAATTGGCAGGCTTTGTCCATAGAGGAAGCCTGCAGCAAACATAAAATATGCTTTCATTATGTAATAAAATATTCTGCAATATTTTGATAACTGTTTTATTCCCAGCTCCTTACCAAATAATAAAATAACAAATTTGTCTTATTTTGGAGTTTGTCCTTTTGTTTTCTAATCATTCAGAATTGTTCATCTGTAACTACTTGAAATAAACCATTTTTAATTGGTCTTGCTGCTCTGTTTTAACTTTCTGTCCTGATGTGGGCAGTACGTAATTAATAAATCAAACAATGCAGGTGTAAAAACATCTATTGCAATGCAGTAGAATGTTATTTATAGAACTACCTTTCACTTAAGAAAAAAAAAATCTTACTAGCTGACTATAATTTGTCAATTATGCAATCTGTGCAGTTGACATTGAAATTAAGAGACCAGATTATTTTTTTTCCTAGAAAAGAAAAGAAACTACCCTCATCTTTGTACATTATCTTCAGACTTCTTTCTGACACAAATTATCTGGGAAATACCTTTTTTCCTCCTTTCTTTCATGGGCTGGGAAGTTAAAAACAATGTGAAATGACCCAGGAACAACTAATTGCTTGCCAATCAAAATACGTTGTGATTGCAGTGTTTCTAGTTTAAAAAACAAAGATAACAATAATAATAATTAAAAAAAAAAAATCCCTGACTGTAATTTAATAGAAAAAAATAACTATATTAAAGAACAAAAAGATACAAAAGGAACACAACATCTCAACATGAATAATATATTAGTGAAAAAATTTCAAATCTTTCCCCTGCTTCTGTGACAAAGGTAGATAAATAGATAGATGGTTTGTTTGTTTGTTTGTTTGTTTGCTTGCTTGCTTGCTTGGTTTTTTTTTAAGCTTAAAGAGCTTGGATGAACTTGGCTCTTGGATGACAGTGTTGCCTGCATTGCATATTCAGAGAAAAATGGGCAGGATGAGTAAAGACCACTCAGATCTCACTGTGAGCATGAATCCCTACATTAATGTACAATTAGTGTGTATGAGAATATGAATTTACCTTGGTTGTGATTTCAGACTACCAAAGAACCCAAGAAAACCCAGGCTGTGATTCGACCTACAAAGAGAAACTGAAAATGCAGAGATATACTTTGTGGCCTGATAATGACTGAAGCAACAAAGTGACACCAAGTAATTTGAACAAATGAAGCTATTTGTCTCAGAATAGGATAGGTCAATGATGACCAACTCCTTCAATGCAAAATATATTAGATCTGACAGACCTTAGATTGCATATTAATATGTTTTGGCAATTGTCAAAGAGATACTACTGATCAGATAAATGGTCAGCACAAGTAATTTCATGTCTTCAAAGAAAAAAATATGTGCAAAGCTGCTAAGTTTGTGGTTTTCTTTCCTTTTTTTTTTTTATTTATTTTTTTTTTTCCTGTCAGTTATTCCCAGAGCTCTCCAACAGAATCGGTAGAAATAATTACTTGCAAATTGTGACTCTGGCCAAAGGGAAAAAAACACATTTTAACAAGATGGATAGTCCAGGCTAATTGCTGTGAAAGCTAAGGAAGCTAAGACTAGGTGAGACAACGGGGAAACATAAGTTCTGAAAGAAAGCTACAATTATCTGGGGGAATTGCCGGATACAGCAGAGTACCTGGCTTAAAAAAAAAAAAAAAAAAAAAAAAATCAATAAAAACCCCCACCAAACAGATAGAATTTGCTTATTTAACTGATTATCTTCGTTCCCAGCTCTCAAAATCTGTTGTATTTTTTGTTGTTCCAATTACTTCATCTTACTGCAGTACATTTTACTTCACAGAGAAAAAAAAATTCAAATATGTAGACATTTAATTTTATGCATTAGGCAATCTGTGACTAACTTTCGAAGTCATTAATAAATTTAAAGAGCAAATATTCTTTAAAATTATATCTGTATCTAAACCAAGAAAAATAAATGGGAGCTAGTTTGACATAGATCCTGGGTTTTGTTTGTTTATTTATTTATTTTTTCCTGAGCTTTTTGATTAAAAGCAAAAGGGCCATAAAATCAAAAACTACACTAGAAATTTTATGAGTAAATACATGGTAAATTTTGAGTTCATCCAGGTTTTTTTAATTTTTTTTTTAATTTTATTTATTCAGATACTTCGTTTTAATATAATTTTATGTAAAAATAAAACCCAGCAAAAATATCATTGATACAAATATGGTCACATATTCCTGATAACATTATTTCTTAATAAATTTTCTTACCTGAAAACTTTCCTGCCCCCACCTGATCCCTGATCTGCAAGAGAATGAAAATTTAAAGTAATTTGCCAGTGTCAGTCGTGAAAAAAATACCAAAGTATTGCACTGTAATTTGTATACCGCATTTACTCAATTGCACTCATTCACAGGAAGAAAATAGAAGATCATAGAATCACAGAATCATAGAATCTTCATGGCTGGAAAGGACCTTTGAGATCATTGAGTCCAACCATCCCATTTCATTTTGGTATGAGTGCTATTCTGATCATTAAAACGATAATCTGTCTAAGACACAATCTTGATCAAACCCCTCACTCTTTTCCTTCCTTTATTGAAGATTTTCTTCAGCTATAAAATCATGAAAGCAAAATTAGCATTTACCTTGTGATTTAGACAGATCCTGCAAGGTTTCTTTTAGAAAAAAACAATTTGTACAAATCAGAATTTGATGGAAAGTATAAAGTATTTGTCAGCTTTCTATTCTCACTGATGCTGGTACTATGCCTTGAATTCCTTATGCTGCACTGGAAGTGAAAAGTGACATTTGGCCAACCGAGAATTGGTGTTCTACTAGTATTTCAGAGACTGCAAAGCTGAGATGGATTCTGTATTTTTTCTCAAAATTCCCCTTTGGGACTTCAATAGCCAAAGAAATCAAACAATATGAAATGCTGCAAATTATTTTCTTGGGAGGGAGGATGTTATCTAATGTTCAACAGCATTATATCCCTGACAACAAGGTCTGGAAATCTCTTGGTTTAGTATAGTTTTTTATAGAGATTAAATATTCTATAGCCCACATTTTTGATTTATTAATTTTGTGTATAGTCTCCTGGGACAATTCATGAGTCATTTGAAAAAGTTGTTAAAGGAATATTTCAGGTTGCTGCCATTATAATAGTGACTATTAAGTACAAGTAGATTTTTAACATCATTTACCAGCTCTCATGGTTTACAATGCTACTGGAAATTCTCTGAAATATCATAGTGGTGAGAACAGAGTAAGACATAAAAATAGATGTCTGAGGTTTAGAACAAGTAAGTAAAAAGTATTCAGCCCCAACAAAAAACATATCACTCATTCACATGCTTAAAAACGGAGTCTGATGCCTAGGTGACACTGATGCTATATGTACACAAATACCTTTTTAAATTCTGTAAAGCATCTTTCTGTATCTTAAGTGCTGGAATAATTGAAAATCTTACCTAAAAGCCTAGCACAAGATTTGAATGACTACTTTTTTTTTTTTTAATTTCTTTTTTTTTTTCTTTTCCTTTTTTCATGGCTATCTGAGGTTCATCACCTTTTACCTCCTAAAATTAATTTCATTTAGGTTAGTTTTCTTGGCTCCGATTACTATCAATGAATAAAGAAAGGAAGAAAAGAATTCAGAAGAGGGTCATCTTCACCTCAGATAATTGCCTTACACAGTTGTTAGGGTCTATGAATCTGAAGTACAGAAAACCAAATCAAAAGTGGAAGGACAGTCTTTCTGTCCCAGAAAGAATTCTTCAGTTCTTTAATTAGTAATACGTAAAATATCCACAGCAAACCCTGTATATACTATAAAATATGATCTTGGTAGGTGAGTTGTATAATTAATGTTTTTTTCCTTATATGGTGGCTGTAAAATGTTGAAATTTTGAGAAAGTGTACATAGCTTGCTTATTTCTTATGGATGTTGTAACTGAGAGCCTTTTGAATACATGCTAAAGCCTTTAGGCTACAACATTTAACATAATAGTGGTGCAAATGAAACTGTAAAACTGTCACCGTAAGGTGAAATCATCAATACAATATGAGGCAGAAGCAAGGCCTGCTGTCTCTGTTTGCCTTTACAAACTGTGATGGTAGATAGGACAAGAAAGAATTAACTGAAATTCCAAGAAAAATTATTTGGGCTGGGCATCTCATGGTAAGAATAGTGAAAATCTGTAGTGTACTTTAGAGACACAGTAGAATCACCATTACCAAAGATTTTTAAGAAGAGTAAAGGCATCTGAAAGCTAGATCAAATAGATCAGTCTGCTCACAGCCACGTCCAGTCAAATTCCTTGACATGGCTGCCCACCTTTGCAGCAGGGCACGCTACCATTTCATTGTTGACATGTTCATCATGTCTGTTAGGACTCTCATGCCCATTTCTTCAAGGTTTCTTTTAGCTAGTTGGTGCCCAGTCTGTGCTGTTGTGTGGGATTATTCCATCCTATTTGAAGGACTTTGAATTTGTTGAACATCATGATGAGGTTCCTATTGACTTATTTCTGCAGCTTGTCTAGGTCTGTCGGAAGAGCAGCCTGGCCCTCCAGCATTTTTACAGTTCCCAGAATTTGTTTTCATCTGCGAACAAGTTGAGAACCTACTTTGTCTCATTATTCAGGTCATTGATAAAGATAGAAAATATTGCCCTAGGACTTGCCTTGTTTAGATCACCGGCAGGTGCCACAAGGCCATCAGTGTCACTTTTTCTGGTGGGTTACAGATGTTTGACACTGATGGTCCAGACAATTTTCCACTCACTTTATCATGCACTTATCCAGTCTATATCTCTACAGTTTGTATACAAGGATACTATGTGAGACCACACCAAAGGAGTTGCTAAAATCAAGGTATATGACTTCCACTGCCCTTATCCCCACAGCCAGTCACTTCATCACAGAGGGTGATCGGGTCAGTCAAGCAATCAGGTTGGTTGCCAGCTCTTCCCAGATACCTCTAAATCCTTCACGTCCTTAGAAACAATTTTTAAAAAGACTGGTTCCATAACCTGGGGCAAGGCTGAATGGTCTCAAGTTCCCAAGATTCTCCTCTCTGCCCTTCTTGAAAATGGGTATGATTCTCACTTTCTCCATGTCTTCTGGGTCTTCCTCCTATCAACTGTCAAAAATGGTAGAGAGAAGTGATGCATTAACATGGGCCAGTTTCTTCCGCAGCCTGGATGGGATGGCATGGATGCATCCCACCTTGTCTCATAGATCTGTGTATTGTTTAAGTGCTCTCTAGCTGGATCTTCCTCTGCTGTGGGTAATACTTCATTTCCACAAACTTTGCTAATGGGCTTAGAGACTTGAGAAGACAGAGGAAAACTTTAGCAGTGAAAACTGAGGCAAAAAAAGACAATTTACTGTCTTGGCCTTTTCTATGTCTTTGTCGCTAGGTCATCTGAGCAACAGGCCCATATTTTCCTTAGCCTTCCTTATACCACCAATTTATTCACAGAAGCCCATTTTTTTTGTCCTCGAGATCCCTCATTAACCGAACTTTGGCTTTTCCACCTCAACCCCTAAGTTTTGGGATAATGCCTCTATGGTCACCACAGAATGCTTGTCCCTGCTTCCTTCTTCTATGTATATCCTTTTTGCATTTGAGATCGCTTAGGGGTTTTCTGTTTATCCATGCTGCTTTCTGACATATCTTCCTGACTACCTCCATGTTGTGGACCATTCTTGTGCTTTGAAGAGGATTGCCATTGAAGAACAAACCAATTGTCCTGAGCCTCTCTGCCCTCTATGGTGGATCTTGGAACAAGCCAATATCTTCTCTCCTGAAGTCCGGGGCTGTGACTCTAGTATTTATCTTTTTCACTTCCTTCAGAATGTAAATTCCATGATCAAAGAGATACTGCAACCAAGGCTGCCACCCACCTTTGCACCCTTTGTCACTTCTTCCTTGTTTGTGAGTAAAAAGTCCAGCAGAGGACACATTCTCTACTTCAGTCTTTGATCACTGGCACCTTGTGGATCTTAGCATGGGACAATTTTAGTATGTGTCATATGAACTCAGGAGTTTCACCACCCTAATACAGTAATCTTGTGCTGGAAATCCATCATGAAAATGAGCTAGATAATCTTTTCGGGTGTTCTCTGTCCCCATTTCTATGAAAGGAGAATGAAGAATAAATCGAATGGGGGGAGACAGAAGTCAGTTTTATAGGGTTTGTGGATAGTAGGGCAAGTCTCAATCCAGCCATCACAACTTATCCAGTCATTTATCTCTCATTATCATCTTGACACTGTGCTGCATTTACCTTAATAATTAATTAAATAATAATAATAATAATAATAATAATAATAATAATAATAATAATAATAATAATAGAATAAATGATCATTTTGCAGGTTTCCAAACTCAAAAATTCTGGCAAGTAAAACATTATCGGCAACTCTCTAAGAGAGAAAATAACCTAGGATCCTAAATCTTCATCAAAAACATGTACACACAGCATTCACAGAACATATACTTCTGTCATCATGTTGAGAATGGAGCTGATAAAATTGTGTGTAAATTATTTAATAGTAAAGTCATTGGAATAGGTAGTAACAGCAAAACCTTCCCAGTATGAAGCAGAAGACTGCTGCAAAAAGTACCCTTATATGTCAAGTTTTGATTGAAGTTCTTTGGAGAGCGCTGCACATGCAAGAAAAAAAGCATCAGCTTTTGGAGTCACTAGTTGTAATATTGTTCATTTAATATATTAGATTATCTAACATTCCACAAATTACTGTTTTCTTTATTGCATCCAGTTGACTAATACATCATTCCATAGTTTTTAATGTTTAATGAATCTACACAAACACAGTGCATTTATTAATTGACTTGTTTGTTGTTTTGTTTTCAGAGAAATGAAGCAAAAATGGGTTCACAAATAGAATTCTCTATGAATTTGTCTTTAAAATTCACTACTGCAAAACCCCATGTTACTATAATGTCATAAGTATTGTCTATTGCCACACACAAGGTCTGTGGTATAAGCAAAAGGGGTTAAGGACTTAATGTTAGCTAGTTAAGGGTTTAATAATCTAGATTTAGTAATCTAATAACCTATACCCATAGTCAGATAAGGCAGAAAAGATCATTAATGACACCTTTAAAACTGTTACATAAGAAGAGTGACTAATGGCAACGCTTTTTCCCTGGTCTTATGCAGCCCTGCCCATGTGATTGGGGCCCACCAGCCAATGGTACCGGCCTCTCTTGTCCTGGGATAGTGGATCACATTGAGACAATCAGCATCCCATGGTCCCCACCAGAAGGAGTGGGGTATCCATGGTAGATGCGGCCCGTACGTCATTTCTGTGAAGCCTAAGTAGATATCTTAAGTATCATAGAACATCTCAAATGGGCTAGATGTCTATGTATGGAACCTGCATCAGGCCCTTAGTGCTAATCCAGCAGAACATGTCTCTGTAGTTCATTTACAGTCCTGAACAGATCTCTCTTAATTTTAATGGGAGTTCTGACACAAAGTTCACATATTGATATTTGTACTGTGGATAGCAGCTGAATGCCATGCTTAAACTCAAGGAGAGCAAAACTGTTCCCTCGCTGTTACTTAGGAAGCACAATACATTAAAGTCAAAAGAAAAAGCAGACACTCCAGAGGCTTAGCAAAGTTACATCTTTCCTCTCAAACAATTGTGTGTCCAAAAGGATATGCATTATTTCTTATCATAATAATGAAAACTGCCATTTTTGGTGATGGTGCTTGCTTTTGGTGACTTTACATTTTGCATTGTTGTTTCAAATGTCACCTGTATAATTTAAAGGATGATTATGTACTTATATTATGACATTCTGCACACAGCCTTACCACAAAAGAATTTAGGAGTTTAAAGATTAAGAAAGCATACTGATCTTAACTGTAAAGAAATTTAGATCTCATCACAATTTTGACCCACAGATATACTTTTAATCTTTTTCTTCCTTATCATGATTTCATCATCAAAATAACTTACGTTAATAACCCTTTTAGACTTAACATCTCTGTCAAAAATTTCATCAGTAAACAAACAATTTTGTGAGATAAATTTTTGTTTCTTTAATTCAGGTGGGCTGCTATCTTTCATCATGAAAACCATGCAACTGTAAAATTATTAGTTTATTAATATGACAACTTACACCTTTAAAAAGTAGGGACAATTCGAATCATAAATACAAAGTTATAACTAAAATTTTGGCATAGGCATATTATTATATGTATTAGCGTGTGATGTGATGTGTTTTTATATCTTTTGGGTTCAGAGAAAAAACATTTTAAAATGTTGCTGTGTTCCCAAGTCTTTACCAGGTAACCTTCTTTGTCTGCAAGGATGAAAATTCTCCTGCGTTCTATAAAATGAAAAACTTAGACAAAATTTGTTGATTTTGAAACAAGCTATTTATTCTTTTGCTAAACTCACTTTATTTTGTTTTACCTTTTTCGTTACCTCTATCATCATCATGGATGATGATAAAATCATACACACACATTATAGCAAAAAAGTGAAAAGAATCTCAGCCTAAATAATCTCAGAAAGACAATGTTAGTGCAGCTAGAAGATGGCTTGCTTGTTATCTCATTTTATTTTGTTTGTGTTTTCCTGCCTGTGCATTCATTTACTTTTTTTCTGGTTTCTTCAAGAAACCTTCAAATTTGCTTTCAGCTGAAAACAAGCTGAACCATTTGGAAATTATATTGGAACTAATTCTAGGTAAGAATTTACATTGTAAATATGTGTAATTAAAATTGACTTTTTCTGAGAGGACACTTTGCAACTGATAGCATATGTAAACGAGGAGGTAAGGAACACCTACAGTCATAGTTGTCTAAGACATGATTATCACTGAATTGTCTGAAATTAACGCAGCCACAAGAGTTTATCTGCTCTTTCCTTTTATCTAGAGGTAGAATGGAGATTCTGTTATTCATTAAGGATTGTGTTCTGATACTTACCTGTCTTACATATAGATTTCTTTGGTCTTAATATTTAAATTAAATATCCCTTGAAACACGTAGGACTGTAGACTATTTCTATCCATAGTAGAAATAAGTAGGCTCATCTTCAATAAAAATAATCAGTTTCTATTTCTATTAATAGACATATTGTTCCAGAGTTAAGGAAGCTAATTCAACTGAAAGTAGATTTTGGCTTTATGGGACATGTAATTTGTAAACTATTAAGACCTTTAGAAGAATAAGTTTTTTTAAAACACTTTTGGCCATTTTCAGAACTGGTAGTCAGTATAGCTGCTTCAGTGTCAATGAGAGGGTTCTTGTCAGGGTGATTCATGGCACCAGAGTTAGACATTTGTGCTTCCAGGGCAGCCAATCAAAGATCTTCACCAGGTAAATGAAGAAGTCATTAGGAAAAGTTGTATACAAGGGCAATCTAAACTCCTGCCTTTTCTGAAATTTAGGGATATGAATTAGGTGGCTATTAGGTGGAAAACCACTTCTTGTCCTGCATCATTATTTAATTCAGTAGGGCATATTTGTATTTTTAGACTCTGAGAATCACAGAATCATAAAATGGTTTGGGTTGGAAGGGGCCATTAAAGATCATCTAGTCCAACTCCCCTGCCATCAGCAGGGATCTCTTTCAACAGATCAGGTTGTTCAAAGCCCTGTCCAACTTGACCTTGGACACATACAGTGATTCATAACCTCTCTGGGCAACATGTTCCAGCATCTCATTTAGTGGAGGAAAGGGATTGACACCCATGTATGTAACATTCCAGACTGGGATATTGAGGCCACCCCTCCTTTGGAAGGTCGTATACTGTAAAGACTCATAGCAATGAAGGAGTCTTGCAACCTGAGGACAGTTCAGTTATTGATTAAGAACCTTAGCAAGGTGAAAAGAAGATCCTGAGTTACTCCTTCAGTCCAAATTATTTATGCACAGTCCATTGAGCCATCAATGACTTAAAAAATAGGTATTCTGGGGCTGAAGGTTAAAACTGATACTATTTTGATATTTGAAAGCAATTTCACTTCAATGAAAGCCTATTTCACAAAGAGTTTTGACAATTTGTCTTCAAGAAAAAAGATACGTATAAGGATTAGGAAATGGAAAAAAAAGGGAAAGGATTTTGCAATGAAAGCATTTAAATTTGATTTCTGTTTTATCTAAGTTCTATCTGAGCTAGCTAAAAAGTATTTTGGAAATTTTTGTGCCTTAGAGTATTCAGTTTGCTTCTTTGTCAAAAATTTCAGTAGAGTTAAAATAGCCCGTTAGCTTTTTTGGCTGTATGATGGTCAAAACATAGGCTATGATTGCAACATCTATTTAAGATCTTGACAGTACATCCATGATTTTTAGAGTGTTCTGACAGTTTCTGTCAATATTTGCAATATATTCTTGTAAGATAGGCCTAGGAACCTCCGTGTCTAAAGTTCTGTTTTCTTTTTGCCTTTCCTTGGCTTTTCAAATATGTTAACATTTATGAATTTAAATGTGCACCTCTTTGTACTGCCACAGTATCACCACTAACCACTGACACCTCCGCCTTTTTTTTTTCTCAGCTACATTTAATTTCTATTAGAACAGGTGCTTTATTTTCTGTGAATCATTTTGATATTTTTCCATTCAATATTAATTCCTTAATTTTCTTTAAATTACTTAATTAGGACACTGTGTATTTTTCTTGATTTCAAGTTGAAACCCATTTGAGATGGGACAGTTAGTAATAAACTCTTTATTCATGGGTTTGGGTTTTTAAAATTACTTTATTAGCTTTAACTTAGGACTTCAATTTGGCAATGAAAATGTTATGGTCATATCTAGCCACTGTCCACTAGTACAAAAGCATATCACCAGCACACTGAAAAATTTTGATGGATACAGAAAGTATTAAAAGACTATTTTTAAACAAATGTTATTCTTGTTTTCAAATTTATTTTATTGTATTCTATAATTAAGTTGATGAGTGCAAAATTAGTATGTCACCGTCTTACCTGTTTTACTTATGAATGTATTTTTCTGAAGTATCATTGCAATTTCCCGTCTTTCGTTGAAATCACCTATAATCTGCCCAATTCAAGATATGAGCTTAAACCAAGTTTTTGAAAGCAAACGCTCTCAAACTCTGAGATGTCTGAAAAGAAAAGAAATCAATTTCACTGCGGATGCTTATAAGGAATCAACAGAAGGATAGCTGGGAGATTTTTTCTTTAAGTATTCCAAACATCCTGGTATGGTCTTGTCATAAAAGCTGCTTCTACCCCCACTATGTTTCATTTTTCCACTACAAAAGATAGAATTTTTTTCACTGCTGCTTGTATCAGTACTGAAAAATCAACAAAACCAATGATATGGCAGCGTCTGTGTGTATGTATTTTTCTTTTTGTATTTTTAATTTCAAGAATGTGAGTAAGCCCACAAAAGTAAATTAATACTGATTTTCTAATCAATGTTTACCAAAATGATGCTCATATAACGCTCATACATTTTTTTGTCTCATTCAGTTGAACCTTCTAACTAAATATATTAAGGAGGAAGGACAATAAATGTCAGAAAAATGCTGTTGAGGCATTTTAATGTGTTTTTTTTTTCCTGAAAGATAATTTTTACTGAACTCTGGATGCTCCTGGAGCATTTTGTTCACACTTATCTTAAAAGAAGAGATATATTCTCACTTTCAACTTCCTCAGGTTTGTTGGAAGATGTTTTTGAGACTAAAAAAGAAAAAAAGTACAGAAAAAACATAACAGTGGATTATAAGGCTTCAAACAATCTCTATGCTCAACACTAAAGATCAAAAAACACTTACTGAAATGGTAAAATTGATAGGTATCACTTTTCTATGCCTCCATTTCTTTTTACATCAGTGGGGTGTTTTCTAACTTATTAGCTTTGGGTGTATAACGTCAAATTTATGACATAAAAGATATGTATCTGTACTTGTAGATAATATGAATATTCATTAAAAAGATTCAGAAGTAGTTCCGTTCCAGGTCCCATGCATTTCCTTTATTATGTGAGTCTCTGCTTTGATGCAACATTAGGAAACAAGCTATCAATTTAGTAGTAAGAGTAAGAATAACATATTTTATTTCATGAAGAATTCAAATGCCATTTGACCAATGCATAAGACTCATCACAGATGAAAATCCGTAGCCACATTTCAGTGTCTAACCTACATTCTTGATAAAATAAAAATAACTGTATATAGTCATGTATGAAAAATACACTGATTTAAGTACTTGTTTTTTCTATAACAATGAGAAAGTAAAGTTTATGGCTTTACATACTTCTGCATTTCAAAGAACCTAATAAAAAAAAGATGCTACAATACTCACATTCAGTCTCCTTGGATCTTTAAAAATGCTGAAACTTTAAATATTTCTTTCCTTTTCTATCCTAGTTTGAATTAAATTATTCATCTCCATTTTTATATTCTGAATGATCTCTAATTTTGTAGCATAATAACAACAGTGCCTGGTGCTAAGGCTTCAAGAATAGTGGTCACATCAAATGGTTATGTGATCTAACAAAATTGGATGAAACTATTATAATAAATCATGTGAAAGAGAACTGTCTTCTAAATTTATTTTTTAAAGATAGACTTTGAATTCACCTTTTGCTTCTTCTGAACATTTCTTTCAAAATAGGCCCAACTCCTTATATCAGATCATGCAAAGGAAATATATTTTGAGACTCTCACACAAAAGACAGCACTGTACAAGAGAACAAGACAGTCTTCTATTTAGTACATATCTGAGACAAGAGAATTCTAAAAAGTAGATGTGTTTGAAACTTCTTTTGTAAGTTTTTATATTCTGATAATTCAGAGAAATATTGGAACATAGTCCCCTCTAATTTATTTCCTGTAAAGATCTCTCACAAAGCTAACACTTTCCCTGTGTACCTAATTCAGATGTTTCACTGTCTTGAAACTCATTCTTTTCTGAAAGTAAGCTAACAAAAGAAAATTAGACAAACTGAAAATTAGAAGTTATAATCCTTCTATATGTTTATAATACTGATAATATTGCCCTTAATGATTAAAGAAAAAATAATTTTGATGAATTGTTCTATTTTTCACAACTGATCCTGCCTAATTAATGTCATCATGCTTTCATTGTAAAGTCTCCCTTGCTAGTTTCACCCTATATTCCTTAGTAAGCATTATGATACTGTTAGATTCAACAGTTGTACAGAAACTTTTGTTTAAAATGTTAAACTGATTTAAAATCGTGATGATCACTGGAAGATAAATGGACTTAAACCATTCTTAGAAAAATAAGAAAATGACAGTGCTGTGCAGTTTTTAAAGCAGCTCATGTAACGTCATTTTGAGTCACTCAACATCATTAGAATCAATTACTTTGTACTTTCATCAAACTGATATAATGGTTTGATGTATCAGAAAAATAATTTCCTCCCAATGTAGAATATACTCTCTGCTGCATCACCTTCTTCCAACTTGTCATTTCTCTGACAGTATTCATTTTCATCCCTCCTTCTTTGCCAGTGGATTTATTATATTTATGCATTAGGCAACTGATTATTTCCTGCAGGTTGGAGAGTGGTCATCAGAACCAGTGTATCCAAATTAACTCTTGCTTGTGCTACCTTTCAGATAAATCCTATATTTTCTGCAGAATATCCATACTCATTGCAAAGTTCAGGCTATTGAAAATGTAATTTAATATGTATAATATACCTTTTGATCATTTTTATCATTATTATATCGCTCAAATTCTTATATAACTGTATTCATTAATACCCCTTAGATTCTTTTAAAGGCATCTTCAGCAGCGCAGAGGAGCCTGGGTGACAAACACAAAGAAATGTTGGTTAGTAGGCAGCATGTTTTCAGTCTGAGCTCAAGCTTTAAAGGAGTGACACATGCCAGAGGATTGTTTTTCCCCTGAAAATCAATTGAGTTGCACCATGGGATTCTTTGGAGAACTTTCAGTTGATTACAAGTATTATAGAATGCCGTTATAATGTATTAGTAAAGTAGGTCAGCACATTGACAGTTATTTGGACAAAAGAATTTGATATCTTTAGAACAAATATAAACACTGAAACGTGCATACTCTAAAAATGGTTTTTAGTTGTTATGATGGAAAAAGAAATTCTGCTTTCTTTATTTTCCAGAAAAAAATAAATCATGGATCGACAGAGCATTTCTTTTCAAACAATATTAATCAAATGTAGTAAAATTTCCATCTTGATGCCAGCGAAATATGTTGCTTTGCAAACTACATGGCAACTGACAGCTGTAGAGGTGTATTTAGTTGATCAAGCAACTAAGCATTTCTGGAAGACTCAATTAAGTATGGTTGTTTTTTGTGTGTACAGTACTTGGAGAAAAAAATTGCTACCACTGCATCCTCTAGGAGATTAAGTCTATCAGAGGATTTACAGTCAGAAAGGGAAATACAGAAATGATTAAGTCTCTTGGATTAAGTTAATATATCCTGGCAATCTATTTTGATAAGTTTCCTTCAAGAAATACAGTTGAAGAAATGAAAAGACTATTATAAAAATTGCACAGATTTTTTTTTAATCAGCAACTGAAAGCAGTTTCCTCCATCAAACAGTTAATGGAATACAGTTTATTTTGAAACCTTCAGTAAAGACTTCTAATTTGATTTTCTGTATCTCCAAAGGAAACTGTCTGTCTAACATATTTTGGCATTTTGGTCAGGCTAACTGCCATTTAGTTCCAATGCCTATTGTTTCCTAAGTGGTTATAAAACAGCAACAGGATTAGTCTGTTTTGTTTGTGTTTTTTTTTCCCCACGCATTCAAATTACATCTTGTTCTTAGACTTTTATTCCATACCAAGAAAAACAAAGTAAAAAGAACAAAATATTTTAAGTGCAAAATATATTTCTGTGAAACGTAGGGAATCAACTCTGCCTCAGAAAATGGCAACAATCCCCTACATCAAGTATAGTACATAAACTAAATCACAAAAAATACAAAATCTCACACTACTGAAGTTGCATGACAAAACTAGAGGCCAAAATGACAGCCACAAAGTCATAAAAGATTGAACTAAATCAAAACTCTTCAATATGTCTTTGACAGATTGTCCCGTAACTGAATGATTTTGTCATAATCCACATCTTTCTGAGGAGACATCTGGAGCTGCAGGTGTTTGAGGTTTCCCTAGGGAATCCTACTTATCAATTCAGTTTTCTATCAGCAACACTGGGTTGTCAAGGGGCATATGCTTCTGTGGGTAATTATTCTGTTAAACTGCATGGCTTTCAGCAAAAACAATCATAAACTGGAAACAAGAAAGTGGCTTGGCCATTAGCTTCCTAGAAACAGACAGCTGTCAGAGGGCTTTATTTCCTGCAGAGCAAGATGACTTCTATGAAGCAAACCTTGGTAATCCCCAGTTTAGTAGAATCTATCAAAGGCGTCTTGTTGGTTTATTTATGTGGCATTATCCACTCACACAAAGCAGCAGAAGTAAGGAGAATCACATCTTGTCATCTGCTTTACGCTTTACACCTGTGACAAGAGCGTAACAAAATATCCAAGAACAAAATCTACCATTTCAAATCTAGCTTTGTTAAAACTGGCCCAGCAACACATTTTATACAATATGGCTGACATGAGTTATCTTCAGCAGTGCACAGTAACAATTATTAATCATTATAAATTTAGATTAAATAATTCCCGATATCACAAGTTATGCTGCCAGGTATGGTATCTCGTCTTTTATTTTTAAATGCTGCAGCTTTATTTTATGAGTTGTTTTTTTTCTGTTTGATGACATTGGGAGAAGCTGACTAGAGCTGATTTCAGTGTTTGTTTTCTTTCTTTATCAATCAGTGTTTGATTCACCATTTGATTTACCAGAATGCATACTGTAAGGCATGTATACCCTATACCTCTATTGCATTTTTCTGTTGGTTATATCACCTGTTGTGGGTTTGGGGTCATATTTTGGGTTTTCTGAGGTGAATCGGGGGTGGTGTTGGTTTTTTTCCCCCCACAAAAATATGTTTTGAATGAACTAAAATATTTAATTAAAAAATTATGATAAATTGAAATGGTCCAACACATCCAAGAGTCAAGAATTTGTTTACTGTTGGTGACAATTTGTGAGTGATACAAATGAGACAGCTTGCTATGCGATCACATTTAACTGAGTTTCTGAATGAGGAAAGAATAAAGTGAGAGAGAGTTTCAGTGAAAGGCAAACAGTGTAACCAATTTCCATAGCTCAACTTTATTATTTGTTGCTGATGAGTGAAAAACTAATTTAAGGCTCTCTAGTGACTTCAATGAAGACATGTTCAACTCCTTTGAGCTTTAAAGCAATTTTTATTTAGAGGAATTATCTTTTTTAATCAAGCAAATGTCTTATGAACTGGCATTCTTTAAAACTGTGGACCAGTTTGATTGACATACACAATTCCAATTTTTAGATCAAATACCACCTTATGAACAGAAACCAAACAACAAGGATATCAGAGTGGCTGCTATACCTGTATATCACTTACAGCATTCATAGACTATACTTTTTTGGTGCCCTTATTCAAACAAAGTATGTTTTCATAAGTACTTTATTACTTTCATAAAGTATCAAAATATGTTCCAAAAGAATCATTTCACTCAGAAGAAAATTATCTAAATTTTAAAAGTAAGCAAATGAAGAAAAAGTGATGTTATTTATTTTTTAATACCATATTGTGTTAAAAGAATGCTTTCCATGATAATCAGAACTTCACTACTTGAATTTTAATTCAGTGCATACGGCATGGAAATTCATGTCTGCTAAAGCTGTGAGGTGAAGCAGTCTGCCTCACTGCTTTAAAGAAAACATCTCAGGAATTCCAGACAGGGTTTTAAATCTCTGAAATTAGATATTTGTGAAGCAGACATTAGAAGAATGTTTATAAATAGAAGGAAATACGTTATTTGGGTAAAGCAGAATACCAAAAAAAGGTCTGTAAATAAATTCTTTCCTGCTACAGTGTCCAATTTTTCCTTCTTTCTAATCTTGTTGACAATCCACAGATTCTGATTGGCAACAAACTCCATTCCATCTCTTTTGTCCACCTCCAAAAAGCATTTTTTCCCTACTTGACTGAGGCTTACATGTCCTGCTCCCTTCTAATTCTTCCTCTTTTCCAGTCACCTAATCCTTTCTAGGTCTGTAACTTTCATTTTCACTGCTTACCATTTTCTCTCTCCTCTTTCTCTATTCTTAATCTAAATTTTTACCCCAGTGGTTTGCTCAGTTGCTACAGGAGAAGTCTTGCTTCCTTTAAGAAGGTTTCATGGGAGCCAGCTGTAGCAGGCAGCACATAGCAATCAGGCAGAATTCTTCCCTGCTCCTGAACCACAGTCTTTTACCAAATGGAAAACACAATATGCCTACATTAAACTGTGTGAAAATTAACAAAACATATAATTTATCATACCAAAGAACAGCATTCTTGACCTGCTAAGTCTTTGAAGAATGAAAAAGAAAGTCTTCATCTAAAAGTGCATTGGAAAGCGAAAAATATATTCAAAAAATCAAAGCCTAAAGCAAAAATTAGGTTCAAACAATCAAATGTTTTGCTTCAATTATCTTAAATTATTGAAATTGAGTTTAATCATTTTTATTGTACTTATTTTTGCTTAAGGCTTATTGACAGGAAGAATTTACTGATAGGTGTGTTACAAGGTACATTCAAATTCCTGTTGCATGTATATTGTCCCCGTGTACCCTATCAAAAATGTAATCAATCTTGTCTCTTGTTGTATAGTTTCCATTGAAGTCAAGAATTTCTATACAGGCGGTTACTGAATAACTCTAAAAACTTACCTCATCACACTACAAAGTTTTATGACACTATTTAATATCTTGATCACTCTATATATACTTTGGATGGTGCAAATATTAAATTTTTTTTTTTTTTTTAAGGATAGAGATGGTAAATTAGTGGCTACATATTATATAAAACTGTGAGCTTTATTGAATTAAATGCATGAATGAGAACTATCTTGAAAACTGAGACCGAATATTTTGAAGAGCTTACATTAGAAACAACACTTTACATTATCATTGCTTAGAAAAAAGAAAAAAATGCACAGTTAAATTTAATAAAAGCACTTTACCTCATAATTTTTCAAATGACCAGAAAGAGGACTAATATTGCAAATAATCCTTTGTAATCATTCTAGCTTTGGTTAGATAGGGAACGGTTATCTGTCTGTCATTATCTGACTCCATGTTGTCATGATTTAACCCCAGCTGGCAACTAAGCCCCACACAGGTGCTCACTCACTCCCCCTGCCTTGGGATAGGGGAGAGAAATGTAAGGGTAAAAGTGAAAAAACTCACGGGCTGAGATAAAGACAGTTTAATAGGTAAAGCAAAAGCCACGTGTGCAAGCAAATCAAAACAAAGAATTCATTCACTACTTCCCCTTAGCAGGCAGGTGTTCAGTCATCTCCAGGAAAGGAGGGCTCCATCACACATAACAGATACTTGAGAAGACAAACACCATATCTCCAAATGTCCTCTTTTCCTCCTTCTTCTGCCAGCTTTTATTGCTGAGCATGATGTCATATGGCACAGGACATCCCTTTGGTCAGTTGAGGTCAGCTGTCTCAGCTGTGTCCCCTCCCAACTTCTTTTGTACCCCCAGCCTACTTACTGGTGGGGTGGTGTGAGAGGCAGAAAAGGCCTTGACTCTGTGTAAGCACTGCTCAGCAATAACAAAAGCATCCCTGCAGTATCAACATTGTTTTGATCACAAGTACATACTAGCTACTGTGAAGAAAATTAACTCTATCCCAGCCGAAACCAGCACAGATGTGCATTCTCACTGTTATTCAGGATTTGCACAGAGTAATTCTTTTAAAAACAAAGAAACCCCCCAGAAACAGCATTTCCAACAACTTTTTAGCATAGTAGCTATCTTGGTAATTTCATTTCCTGATTTTTTTTTTATTTTTTTTTTTTTTTTTCACAATATTCACCTAATGGAAATAACAAAAAGAATGCCTTCTCAAGACAATAATCACTAATATTAATTATGTATTGTTGGAAACTGTGTTAAACGTGTGTTGAATTTATGGCACATCAGGGTCTCTAAGCTTTAGTGAAACATCTATAATAAATAATAGAAACACATTTCCAGTCTTCATGAATATTTCAGGTGACATTGACCTTGTTAAGGGCTTAAGTGGCATGTAAATTTTCCATGAGACTGTGCAAAATGAATTTAATTCTATCTAAACACAAGCTCTACATACTACTATTTACCACATTTTGTACACCACGATAGTTGAAATTTTCATTCCTGAAGTCACCTCCCAAGCTGCAGAAGTGCCTCCTATAAAAATCTTTCACTTTTTTGGCTTTAGTACTGTAGAGAATGTTCTCCACATGTTTTAAAAACTGTCAGCTCATATTCTTCCATTTTGTCAGAAACTAGCTTATGGCACAAGGAAATAACATTCCTGGCAAGCATGTCTTTAATTAGGTAGTAGGAGCATGATATAAAATTGTATAGAGTAGTAGCAGAGAGTATACAACCTCACATGTGAGAAATAGGAGGTCTTTCTTTCCCTGTGTATCTGTATGTATGTTAATTTAGTTAATTAAACTGAATTAATCTCAATAATAAAGACAAATTAAAAAGGAAACAAAATAATAAGTAAATAAAAGAAAAAAAATGTTTTTTCTCTATAGAATCTTCTCTATTTAACATCCTTAACATGCTTCAGGATTGAAACCAACAGCTGTCAGAGAGATAATATAAGGCTGTGCACGAAGACTAAGACTTTCAAGGGGATCAACAAATAAATCAGAGGTGTTTGTAACCTATTTGGAAAAAAATAATCATAATACAGGATCTTAATGAGTTTTATCAGACCATCTAGTAGCCCTAATTCAGTCTATGGATGACAGGAATATGCCCTACAGATTCTATCAGAAGAGAACAACATTATCATTATCACCCACAGAATTCTACCTGTTGGGGATTTTTCATATTGAATTGGGTTTCCATGCAGGGAGCTGGTACATTTTGCATGTCTCTTTTTTTCATTTGAGCTGGCTGGGAGGCTAGGTTTACCATCAACAGAGGTTAAAAAAAAACAAAACAAAACAAAACAAAACAAAAAAACCAGGGATATACTATGATTGTGTCAATAAGCTCTGTGCATGAGGCAGCAGCATTGCGGCATTCACAGAAAATTTAATGTTACAGTCGACCCTCCCTTCTGGATGGCAAAGCTTTTGTTGAACGTAATAGCGGTTCCCTGTTATACGGTCACAGCTCTGCAGTCCTGTTCTGTCTATTTCTCAGTCACCCCTATGGGAAGATAAGTGCACACACAGTTTCCTCACTCTTCTTTCTCCCTGCTGTGAAAGAAGCTAGAATAGGTATTTGCAAACCTCACTAACTTACAATAAATAGGAGGGTTCAATAATGATATTTAATAAAGTAAAAGATGATAAATTATTTTTTATAACTCACTATCTGCCCTCGCAATTGTCTGTTATCCTATCCTCCATAGCTGTAACAAAAAAGAAAACTGAGCCTGAGCAGGATTATAATTGGCCATAATTTCAAGTTCATTGTACAGAATAAAGCAAAGGAGGCATTTTGATTTTTGCTCCTGGTGTGCATAACAGCTCTTCCTTTAGCATAATCTTATTTTTTTAACTTCCAACTGTTAGAAACATTGCTGCAATTTCCATTGATGTTCCCTTTGAGTAACGAAAGTCAGTAATTTAGCCAACAGAGACAAGCTGATTAGATTTGTTGCACACTGATCAATCAAAGTGCTGTCCTGATCTCACTGGCCTTCAAACACTGCTTTAGAAAGACCAACCTTAGGGAAAATATTTTGCTTTTTCTTTTAATTCTTTTATAAATAAATTCAGCAACTTAGAAAAATTACAAACCATTTGCTTAACTCTATGTGTAATATAACATGGAAATAACGATTAAACATCACACAAGTAACGAGAAGCAGAAATATAGACAAATAAAAATAAAACAAGGCTTCAATCGAAAAAGAATGATTCAAAAGTGAACTGAATATGAAAAAGACAGAAAGAAGTTGAGAACGAAGTCATGAATATGAGAATAAGCACAAAATGGAAGACAAGCAGAATCGTGGAGGGTAAAATCAATATCTGAAATAAAATTGGCTGATAAAAATACCGTATTATGTAATTTCCTTTTTCTAAAGAGCATTCTCTAAAGAGAAAACCTGGTACAAGCACAATATGGACACAAAGAATAATGTACCACAATAGATAAACGTCTTCTTACTGTAATAAAAAATTGATTAAAGAACTGGTGAGCTGACAGTCAGGAGAAGAATAACTAGAATACACAAGTACTTTCATGGCAAAACACCAATTAAAGATCCAAATAAAATTGTGGACAATACTGTGTTAGCCTGTGAGTTCAGAGGGATAGTAATTAAAAAAAAAAAAAAAAAAAAAAAAAAAAAAAAAAAAGAAAAAGAAAAAAAGAAAGAACTTTAAAGCAAATAAATAAATAGATACCATGCTGGGAGTATGCCTAAGTACAAAGCATGTCAGGTTTTAAACTGCGAGAACTGTGTGGGGTTTTTTATGAGGCTGCAAGCTTGGTGTAAAGTAAGCTTGTTAATAATGCGAGGAGATGCATAGATATATCTATATCAGTAAGCCAACAGGGCCAGGGCACAGGTTCAAACACCAGCTTGCATTTACCTAGGTCACTGTATTTTTAGCTCAGTCCTTATTATGCTTTTGACCCACACAACTGACATTCCCCTGGGCAATGCCTGGAACATGTTTGGGATAACGCTGTTTGGGGATCATCCCCCACAGGCCACCTCACTTTGAGGAAGAGGAGAGCTTGGTCCTATTAACACGGGTGTGCTGTCCTCAGACACAGAGGAGGGGCACTGTTCATGTTACTTGCTAATATGAATGTAGTTTCCAGGCATGACTTATGGCGTAGTGAAATGTTATGTGTTGCATTTAGTGGACATTTCATATTGCAGAAACAGTATAGACTTGTTAAGATAACGTTATACAAACTATAGGATTAGTTCTCCACAGCTAAACACCACACTAATAATCTGATTACTCTGATCTTGGTATATGAGCTGTCTTGTTCAGAACTAGTACGGGTATCTCTATGCAGTATGGCTTGTATTAGCATTACTTGCTTTTCTGCAGGTAAATATTCTTGAAAAATTATTGAAAAAAGCCGTTATTCAGAGATACTATTACTGTTGCCAGAGTCCAGTCACGAAGCTTCCACGCTCTCATGCTATTGTGTTCCTTGAACTTCCTAACCTCTCCAACTTCATAGCAGTTTTCTAGGCAATCCTCAAGATGGGAGTTGATGGTATGGAACTAAAATACTGTCTAAAAAGTCGAATGAATTGATACATATCTCTGTCAGCTCGTGTTCATCGCTGCCGGCTGGCTACAGATTTTCCGTGAAAATGGGTGAAGTTATGTTAGGTTTAACCAGCATTTGCAACAAGCTGTATTAGAAACTTAGATTTCTAAGTGGCTCAGTTTTGGAAATCTGGAAGAAATAGTAGAATCCAATGTTTTTCTTTGCAGTGGAAAGGAAGGCACTGAGTGAGGCAGAATGACACTGTATACCTTGTGTCAAACACTAGTTCAATCTTTCATGATATCTAGAGTTAAAAAAAGTAAAGCAACAGTGAGTTGGAAGGACAGAATGCTTTTTGACCAGAGATGGAAGTCTTCTGCACATGTAAGACAAGAGAGGGAAGTTTCAGACAACACTTCTACAGATGCCTGCAAACACTAGGTAACAGTAAACAGAAACAGATTTCATGGAATAACCACATTTTAACAATTTTTAAGCATATTACGTACATTTAATTAGCTCAGAAAGATGGATGTTGTCTTCTTAGACCACAGATGCGCAAATTTCTCTTCTCTATGGAAAGACAGTATCAGCCAAAATTGTCAGATAGGACCCAACAAGCATTCCCAAGGAATCCGGACATCATTTGTTTCACGTTCTTTTGTTATAAAATGTGGTTTGAAGATACTTTTCAGAACTGGAAGGGATGATGATTGGAAACAAGATTTCTAGATCACTTAATGTGTTGGGTTTACATGGCAATGTTTTGGTAGCAGGGTGGCTACAGGGTGGTTTCTGTGAGAAGCTGCTAGAAGCTTCCCCAGTGTTGGATAAAGCCAGTGCCAGCTGACTCCAGGATGGACCTGCTGCTGGCCAAGGTCGAGTCAATCAGTGATGGTGGTAGTGCCTCTGTGATAACGTATTTAAGAAGGGGAAAAAGTTGCTGTGGTTCAGCAGCTGGAGAAAGGAGTGAGAATATGTGAGAGAAACAGCTATGCAGACACCAAGGTCAGTGAAGAAGGAGGGGAGGAGGTGCAGACCATGGTGTAGACCATGGTGAGGCAGGCTGTTGCCCTGCAGCCCATGGAGGTTAACGGTGGAGCAGATATCCACCTGCAGCCCTTGGAGTACTCCATGCTGGAGCAGATTGATGTGCCCGAAGGAGGCTGTGCTGGAGGAGCCTTCTGGCAGAACCTGTGACCCCATGGAGAGAGGAGCCCACACTGGAAAAGGTTTCTTATTATTAGAATATCCCTAATAGAAAAAAAAAAAAAAAGCTAGTATTTTTCAGTTTACTGTAGAAAATAAAGGCTAAAAGTATTTTTGCAGATCATTATAGAATGTAAAAAGAGAAAAGACCTAATAAAAAAAAAAAATAAGAGAAAGATTTAGAGAAGAATTGGAAGCCATTATCCCCAGATTCTAGTTTTGATACGAAATAGCTTACAAAATATATTGTCTGGGATGGAAGACACCCATACGTGTTTAACTCTGTGCAGTTTTAAGACAACATCAATGAAATAGAGATTGTCACCTGCTGAACTTTGTTTTAGAACAACAGTGAGAGAAAGAACATCCATAATGTCAGATATCATTGTCAGATTTCTTTACACGCAAAAGGACTAAGAAGGCCAAACAAAGAATGAAATTTAGATCCTGAAAGAAGACTTGAGCTTTGCGGTTGTTAGCTTAAAGTCATTTTTCTGCCTACTGAAATGTTGTCTCAAGTGTCCAGGCACCCTGCTGAGTGTGCAGGCAGTGTCTGGTTCCTCTGAATGGGAACCACATAAGAGAACCCACTGAGGAGAACAGAGGGGATTGGCAGTTTACTGCTGTGCAGAGCTGGACATTGTCCTCTATTTGGGATTTGCATTCAGAACCTCTTTCAGATTTCACAGTGTGAACAAGGTCATTTTCTTTTAAATAAAGTGGTTAGTGCACTTTGCCAAAGTAGTATACTTCAAAAAGAAAAAGATAGAAAACTCAAAGTGAAATGTAATAAAAGGAAATGCACTAGAAGCAACTGAAACTTTAATGTCATTAAATGCAACATCAGAAAGAAGAAAAAGTGAATACGTTGCTCCCAGATGTTAAGAGGAATCTGATAATATATACTTGGATAGCATATTCAGGGTACTGTAGAGGCATGCAATCATTAGCAACTCTGTGTCACACACATTTGAAAGAAGTGAAGCTTCAGGCCTATGTCTTCTTAGAAACAAAGTATATGAAAGTGATCAGTTAGAGCATCGTTTTCCTGAGTAATTCTTGAATTGATTATAGGCATCTGTGTTCACTATTGTGATGTTTTTGAATAAAAATGAAGCTGGCAAAGTAAGAATGTCTTTGATATTTTTAACAAACCATTTTTTATTGTGTATTTTTTATGTTAAGCAATAAATTTGAGATCACAATATTACTAAAAAAATCTAGAAAAAGCAAAAGCTGTGTGTTTTTTGTGGTGTATATAAAACTAAGTAGTACACTGGACATATAACTGTACTTAAAAACATTTTTTTTTCAATATAATTAGATACCTAGATTTATGTGGAGGACATAATTGATTTTGCACTTACTTGCAAAATATTTATTTATTTATTAAGTTTTTTAAAGATTAAAATCTCACTTCTATCTTTTCATAAAAAAAATCCTGTAACTCATAGCAAACAGTAAATGATGAAAAAACGCAGTACAAATGAAGAGATAAGCTATAACAATAGCTTATCATCATCACACATCATTTGTGAACAATTGAAGAATTCAATTATCCACCAGTGGAACTTATTTCATTTCTGTGCACCTTTGCCAGGTGCAGATGATGGTGTCGTCAGTAAGACCCAAGCATGTGACTCTTGCCTAAAACTATACTTCATATAAAATCACTATTATGGCAATGTAATCCTGACTCGTGTGGAATATAGTGAGTAACACTGCCTATCTGTAAATATAATGCCCTCTCTGAAGACAAAGAGTACTTCAAGTTGTATCTAGTTGTTCAGATTTTGGTTCACTGGAAGTGAAAGCTCTCCCATGATACATAACACTTGCTGCTGGCTTACGACAGGAGTGAGATGCTCCTTTTCAGTGTGACACTTTAAAAAGAAAATATATTATCATGTTGTTTGTAATTTAAGACATCTGAATGTTTTGTGTTTTAGTAGGTCATGGAATTATATTGCCCTTAGGTCTCATAAGTCTTAAAAAAAGGGTCTGTTTTCCACTACTTTAATAGCTAAATAATTCTCAAAGGTCTTTTGAATCTGATACGGAAAAGAAAGTAGTGTTTATCTAAAAAATTGTTTTCCTATATGCTTACAGATAGGTGGCAAACTGAACTATAATAATTTTATACAGTCAGACAGCTTATGTGTTGACACCTGGTCTTTGACAAGATGGTCTGTAGGCATTAATTAAGTTATGCCTATATGACACGTTTGAGTAGTATTTGAACAATAAACTTAGATTTAGGTAGCCACTACTGTGTTTAAATTGGGTAATACACAGGTATTTTCAAACATAGCTCTTAGACCATCTATGTAGCTGGTTTCCTCTTTCAGCTAAAAAGTGAATGCTAATGGCTAGTTTGTGATACCTCTTGCATGGTTCTGTCTGGTCTGATTGTCAAAGACTGCTATATTGGACTGGATTTTTGGTATGACAGCTTGAGAACGAACCTCCTTCAACCTGTCTTCTGAAGCTGAACTACTCTGTAGTTTGGAAGTCATACATCTAGAAGACAGCAGTCAAAGTTTACTGCACACAGTCAAGAATCATGAGATTTAGACTGGTAATCCTATTTTCTTGCAGAGGAACCAGCCTCTTCAAGCCAAATTTGGAGATTAGGTAATTCTTCAAAAGGGGTTAATAAGATTCACTCGTTAAGACTTTAAACCTTATAATCCTCTTAAATTACTGTTTAGGCTAGAAGAAGCTGTTCCTTAGGCACTATCACCCATTTTTAAAGAAACGTAATTTTAGATAGCAACATTTCAAGTACAATATGGTGAAGATCGGTATGATCATTAATAACGAATCCTGGCCCAGAGTATACAGATAATCATCTTAGTGTACAGAATCCTGTTTACAATAACATTATCCCAAGTTTGTTGTAATGAAAGTTGCCTTATATGTATATGCTCATAGATACTATTTCATGGTTCATGTGGTTTGGTTTTTTTTTAAGATTATGGGTAGATATTTTGGGTAAAATTTAAGAATTTTAGTTGGATATGATTAGCTCCTCTCCTCTCCTCTCCTCTCCTCTCCTCTCCTCTCCTCTCCTCTCCTCTCCTCTCCTCTCCTCTCCTCTCCTCTCCTCTCCTCTCCTCTCCTCTCTTGTTCCATCTCTGTTCCTGGACTGTAATTTCCACTGAAAAAAAATCCAAAAAAACCCTGCTGTTTAGTGATTCAAATATTGACCCATGTGGAAACAAAAGAAAAACAATGAATGAACAGCCTTCAGTTTTTCAGGTCTAGAAAGGGATCTTTTTTTTTTTAAATATTCAAAATAGAGAAAGTACTGCTTATCCATTACTGCTGATCTTGAAGGAACAGAAGTCAACATATTTGAAAATTGAGTATTTAACTGGTATTGATCAGAATTATTAAAGTAGAGCTGAGAAAACCCACTTTCCTCTAAATAAACCAAAGCAACATAACAGAACTATTTTATTTGACTGTCAGCAGACATTCAAGCAATCTGAAAAATAGCCAGCAATAGTACGTCCTTTTAGAACTCATGATACCAATGAATGAAACAAATCATCACAACAAGGATTTGTCACTAAGTGCTACAAAAATTGATATGAAAATGCCTTTCTTGAAGCCTTTCAGCATAATAAACTTCTTGTGGAATACTCCCAGAGAGGATCATACAAACAAGAAGAAAACTCTGCTTCCATCAAGTTAATGTCATTCTAGTGCATTTATGAACACTTCAAAGGATTGATTTACAAATTAAGTAAGCATTAGCTTTGAGATGCTCCAGTATTTGTTGAAAAGTGAAAAGAAAGAGGTAGCAGGGGAATTTTTTGACCTTTTGTTGTTTTATTTTTTAGCTGTTATAAGACAAAAAAATGAACTAAATAATCAGAAAAACTCAACAAGCTTCCCATGTCTGGAGGAACCCAATGACAATATTCAAACCAATTAAACTATAAAAACTAATTAAAGTAGTTGGACTTGGTTTATGAGTTGAAAATATGTATGAGTGATATAATTTCCTATGATAAGAAGCATAAAGTATATACTCTGTAGCATAGATTTGCTGTACACGTGCGATACCCAACATGTATCCCCTAGCTTTTGTCCACATCTTCTTACAGTTTGCATAGTCTTCTAGAGGAACAAAGGATACAGGACTTGAAAGAAGCTCTTGGGTCATGCCCAGACTCTTTCTGTCATGGTGTTGTCACGTGCTTATTATTTAGCTGCATTTTTAAAATATATCTTTTTTGCCTCCACTAATTTTTTAAGGTTGTTCGAGAAATTCAGTTCTGTATCACTTCCTTATTTCATTTACAGTCTATTCATCTTTGTTTCCTTCCAAGGCAACATTCTTTTTTAAGTTAAAATAGCTCTTCTCCCTATAAAGTAGTTAGCTCTCTTTTCCTCCTTTTCCTCCAGGCAACACATTTGATAAAAATCCATCTTTTCTGCCCTAAGATTTCATTCCGTTTGGCTTTATAAAAGGCAAGCCTTTTTATTTTAAAACCTTGCATACTGAGATGGAATTACCCAAATCGCTTCTTCTCCCTTCTTTTCTTTAGGTAGAGGAATGGTGGCTATTTTGTAATCATGCTGTGTTCCCATGAGTTTGATACTTAAATCCCACACCTCAATTCTTAAAATATTCTGGAAAGGAGAATATCTGGTTCCTCTGACCAGAATGTGTTGATTTAAGTGTTGATAGATAATAAGCTTCTTCACCAAAAAAGTGAGGTAGACTACTGAAGTATAATATGTGAAATAAGGACATAAGGATAATAAGGATGACAGGGAAGTCCATTCTTTAGCTAAAATTGGGTTCATGGTCTCTGCTTACTTAGTTATAAACCTGTGTTTTTGAAAGAGATTCCACCCTCTATAGCTGAAACAGAAGAGTTTGAAATCTTTGTGAGAATAAGCTCTGCACATAAGTCTGCAGTCAAGTCAACTCTCCAAATGCAGTAAGACTGTTGCAAATCTCCAGAACAGAAAGAAAAAGCAGATGTCTGTCTTTGATATAATCTTAATTCATTTGAAATTACTCTGATGTGAAGTCAGCTTCCACACTGGATGGAAAATTTCACATAAGCAGCTCATGTTGAATGTGCATTCAGTCAGATCTATTAATTGCATATCCTACAGTGTCTCACAGATGTAGGACCTGAATTATTCACAGACAAATTGTGTAGCTACAGAATATGACGAATAGTTATAGTGTATTAAACACTACTTGTGATAAAGGAGTGGGATAGACTACATTGTAGATAATGGCACCCTTTTCAGAAGAGAGAGTCATTGTCTACTCCTAACATCACATATAGAGTGAGAGTGAAATATGAAAAAAACCTTGGTTCACAGTAGCAAATAAAATTCTTTATGAGAAAGTTGTTTTTCCTGATATTAAAAATAAATAAATAAATAAAAAGAAAAGAAAAAGACTTAATGTTACTCAGTTTCATGCTTCCTGTTTATTTTTCTTACGTGCTCTTCAGAAAGGTTCAAACTAACATGAATTCTTGATTCATTTGCAGTTCATGTCAGTTTACCTACTGAGTTCTGAAGCACTGGATTTTTTTCTGACTTCACTGTAGAAAACACCAATCCCCCTTTCTCCCTATTCTACAATAAATTTTGTTATAAACTGAAATAAATTAGGGTCAGTATGAGACAGCAAATACGTGGTGGGAGAATAAAAGTACACTTTGTTTGCTAGGACTGACAAGGCAAGTGATAAGTCTATTTTCCCAACAGGCTAATAAGCCCAGCTCCTAACAGAAAGAAACAAACAAAGTTTTATTGTATAGCACTATAATCACTTAGATTAGCATTTCAATAATGATTTTGCCTTTATTACATTACAAACTACTATGTACTGCAGTGTCACCTGTGAGTCAAGGAGTTTTAAATATACAGCTATATTAATAAAATAATGCATGTGTACTAGTCCTTGTAATTAGAATACTGCCTCTTAATATCAAGAAAAATTGGGTAAGTTTAAAGCTTTCAAAAAAGACAACATTAATTTTGGTAAATATTTTCAAATCCAATGCAAAAAACCAAACCAAACCAACAACAACAACAAAAAAAAACCAAACAAAATTAAAAACAGCAGTTAATCATATCTGGAAAATTAAGTGCTTAAAATAATAATGAAATTTTCATATATTTATATTTTCATGGCTGAGTCATCATAAAATTCAGAAATCTGAATTAAAGCTGCTCAGTTACTGAAAAATAAGACCTGATGAGCTAGTATGAACAGTGCTTTTTAAAGCTGCATAGATAAAAAACTTCATATTGACAGTGTCATTTTTTTTAACAGCTATTTTGATTTGATAATTGGTTAAAAAATCATATTGTTTTATTCAGTGGCCTCTATAAATGTGTAAACACGTAGCAACTTGTTTAATTTTTTTCTTAACGTTGCTTATTTGAAACGAAATTTTTTATTAATCTTCACTGCCACTCTTGTAAAAATCAATGATAGTTTTTATGTTACTTGTTGAATATATTCTCTTTTTCTTTTTCTTCTTCTTTTTCTTCCTTTTTTTTAATAGGGAAGTATTTGAATTAATGAAATACTTTATCACGGCTGTTTTTCAAGTTGTAATTTTTTAAAAAAAGAAAGGGAAGAAAAAAAAAGGGTGTACACGATCAGAAGAACTTGAAAGCTGAGTCTTTTCGGCATTTGTAGCTTGATCTTATAAGCTGTATCAGACTTGTCTTTTGCCTTACCCTTGTGAGTAATCTCATTGAACTCCAGGACTTTTCTCATGATAAAGCATTTGCAGAACTGGCCCTGAGATAGTACAGGAAATTAAAGATTCATAGAATTGCTCATAGTGGAAGTTATAATGCACTTTCATCATATCTGTGTGGTAAGTGACTTTGCTGACTGTGTTCCTGGCATTGCAGCCTTTATTATGCTTTTTTTCTTTTCCCTATGGTTGAGATCTCTTATCTGATTTTACAAGGGACTGAAAACCATTTTCTAACAAATCCGAAGTTAAAAAAAGATAATGTCTGACAGTAATTTTTATATTCTTTAGGGAACTTATCTCTCCCAACAGACACATAGGAAAAGTCGCTATCTAGACTTTAGTAACTCACAAGTCCTGTATTTGATATGGGAATTTCTCTGCTTGTGTAGTTATACTAAAGCCTCATATACTTGGTTGTCATTACAAGAAGTAGTAGCAATTTGTTGTTGCTCTTGTTGTACAGAAGATCACAAATCTTTTTGATGTAACTTCTTCAGTCTCATCAACCAGCATGGGAGCCCTGTTAGTCTTGGAAACCTGACAGCCTTGATGAGTATTCCCGCTGCTTGTGTTTTATGATTGGCATGTACTCTCATTTGGCATCAATCAAAGAAGATTTGGGTGTTACTTGAACTCTTTTCAGAAACGGTGCTGTGTTTTTCAAATGGGCTTAAACTGTGTCTTTATGTCATGTACAACTAAGATTTTACTGACATCTAATTTAACATAAAAGGAAAAACATTTCATTTGCTCCACTTGGAAACCTTCAGTTTGAATCCCTTAAGTTCCTCATCTGGAAGTAAACAGACTTTTTTAAGGGAGGCATTTACAAGGAATAGGTTATCTGTATTAGCTGTCACTTATGAAGATGAGATTCTGTTGAGAAAATCATGTTTAATTTAGTTCTCTGATTAAATATTGACAAAACTTTTGACATTTATACATACCTTTATTGCGGTGACTTTCTCTATAGTAGAGTACATTCTAAAAGACCAGTGGTTTTTAAAGCGATGGAAAAGCTTTTGGGTCCAGACTTGTAAAGGGACTCTATTAGAAGATTTGGACGCATAACTGTTATTAATCTGAAAGATAAACAAACCCATGTAAGGATAATCCAGGGACAAGATAAACTTGGGTTTAAAAAGGCTCTTAACACGCTTCTCAGATAAAGCTTTTAAGGAAGTTAAGACAGCATAGTATATAAGGACAAGGACTTGCATGGATAAATAATTAGTTATAACACAGGTAACACGACAGGAGTAAATTTTTAGTTTGCAACATAAAATGATCCCTGGTGGAATTCTGTGGGGTCTATGTGATGACTTGTGTTGTTTAAGATATTGGCAAGTGATGCGGAAAAAGAAATGAAAAGACAGATGAGAAATACTGCTGATGACACAGGACTATTTAAGTTAGCAATGTTAGCACATTTATGGAAGAACTGTGAAAGACATTATAAGACCAAGTGGCCAGGAAGAAAAATTGCTAAAGAAGTTCAGTGTAAATAAAAATGATATACCTGCTGAAAAACAATCCCAATGTCACATATAAAATGATGGCTTCTGATTCAACTGCTGAAACACAGGAGCAGTAAAATGGGATTATGATAGTTTGTTTATGAAAATGTCACCTTTTGGTAGAGATTGAAAAACAACAAAAAAGAAATTACCAGGAAAAGAATAAAACCAAAATATCAAGTCTATCAAGTTGTGAGTGACGAACAGAATAGATAGTGATCAACTCTTCACTGTCTACTCCAAAACCAGAAATAAGGTCCATGAATTTAAATAGGAGGAGGAGGGAAATTCAGTATAAGCAAAAGGATATATCACTTCACAAACATGTCAAAGAATGTCTTTGGTGACATACAAATTGCAAAAAGATATTACTGATGCAAAATTTGTAAAAGTTCAAGGGCTGAAAGTATAAAAGAATTTATAAGAAAGATCAGTTAAGAGTAATTGAACAGATCTCACAGATCAGGTTCAGGAAATTCCCAGAGCTAGAGAGAGCTGAAAAGGACCAGGAAGTACTCATAAGTAATGTGGTTACTTCCTGTTATAGTCATTTTTAGAGAAAAAATCTTGAACTCAGTTGACCTTTGTTCTGAAGCAATAAACCATTCTTCTTATTTTGCAGATAATGTGAAAATTATGGCAACTCTGACTCCAGTGCAGCTTAATCTTTGGCAAAATTAGATTTGTATAAAGACCTAAATATGTGCTGCTGGACATGCCAAGAACTGCCTGTATAATGACAGTGATAAAGTTGGGAGATACTTTGTTAAATAGACTGCAAAACTTAGCTATCTTTAAGAAAGGACTTGATGAGATGTTACAAACAAGATTTTTTGAAATGAGTATGAGAAGAGTAGAAACATTTATTTGGTTCTGTTGAAATTGTTCTCCTTTAGGTCAAGAACTCACTGGGTTACAGAGCGAGAAAAAAGATTATTATTATTTTTTTTTTTTTAAGTTAGGATATCAAATTGTAACGACAGATTTGAGGGACTCCTCAAAAGCATGTAGTGGTGTTTGATATAAAATGCATAAAACAACATCAGATTCAAGAGAAGAACACAAATTTTCCATTTCTGGGAATTGTTCCTTAGGCATTAGTATCCTTATGAGAAATCTTCCATTCTTTCCTGCATAATGACAGTTTCAAGAAGGCAACTAAAAGAGCTTTCCTTCAGTATAGCCAACTGAAAAGTAGTTTCTCCAGTGAAATGCCAGAATGCATAAAGATAGGTATTCCATTTTGTTATTCCTTTAATCTCCATTAGATGCAAGGTGAGCAGAAATTAGACTAAATATTTCCCAGGTTTTGATTTGATCTTTGTTCTTATAAGTAGTCTAAAGGGTAATCTTCTGTTTGCTTTGTTTTTTAATAAAGTGGTGCCACTAAAGCCAATTAAAGGCCAAGGGTGAATTTTTGTTTGCCAAGGCACTGTAGCTGTAAAATAACTGCAGGATTCTTTGAATTATCTTTCATGGACACATTACTGGATTAAATTAAGTTACCATTTATACTATCTGGAATCAGTGATAGAAAAATTAAATGTGTGTTTAACTAAAAACTGGCTTTGTCTGAAGAATATTTCCCCCCCATGAGAATAGTATATAAAATAAAGCAAAATTAATGTAATTATAGTGCAGAATACACATGTAAATTTACTGTCAAATTAATAATTTGTATTTTGAAAATAATTTTTATACTACAGATAACTTCATAGAATCATAGAATAGTTTGCGTTGGAAGGGACCTTTAAAGGTCGTCTAGTCCAACCCCCGTGCAGTGAGCAGGGACACCTTCAACTAGATCAGGTTGCTCAGAACCCCACCCAACCTGACCTTGAATGTTTCCAGGGATGGTGCATCTATCACCTCTCTGGGCAATCTGTTCCAGCGTTTCACCATCTTCATTATAAAAAATTTCTTCCTTATATCTAATCTAAATCTGTCTTCTTTTAGTTTAAAGCCATTGGCCCTTGTACTATCCAACAGGTTCTGCTAAAAATTCTGTCCCCATCTTTCTTACAAGCTCCCTTTAAGTACTGAAAAGCCTCAATAAAGTCTCCCCAGAGCCTTGTCTTCTCCGGGCTGATGATTGTTTTATCCCATTTCAACACTTGGAAGCCACAATTATTTTTTTTTTTCTGATACAGGTCTGGTGCAAACTGAATAATGCACCAAACACTCCAGTAAAAGTGTTATAGCTTCCCCTGCCATGTATAGCAATACCAAGCAATGCCAGCCAGAAGTTTCCTGTTAATGATAACTTGACTAATTAATTGATAGGTTCGGCAACATGGGGCCTGCATACAGCGTTTACATTTTATTGAAAGAAAAGTGTGCAAGTAGCTGTTTCATCACTAACGGTGACTGATGATTAATAAACATTATAACAGAAATAAACAGCAGGCTTTGAGAGTTATGATGCTCTATATCCATTGAAACCTTGAGATGGAGTTATAGCCTAGTGAATATTTCCTCATTTTCATATCCATTAATTAGTTACACTTATCAGTATTCCGGTCATTTCCTTTCTGCTCCAACTGCTTGTCCTGTTACCTTCACCTGTCCTAGGAGAATGCCTTGCAACCTCTCTCTTCCTTCCTTTTTGTTTTGTTTTGTTGTCCATTCCTACCAAAATATTTCTTTTTAGTTTTTTCTTCATCACATGTTGGGTGGGGGGAGCTAGAGTTTTGAATGAAGGCTGAAATGACTCTTAATTGATATGAAGTTGTTCTTCCATCCCTGGAGCTTAACAATATAATATGTTATTTATTGCTTTAACTTCAAGGCTGATGGTACTACAGAAGAGCATTTGAAACAGAATTTAATAGTAGGCAAATTTTCTTGTGAAATTAAATTCTGTCTATGGATATTATGAAAAAAAAAAAAACAAACAGGAAAATTAGTTAAAAATACACCCACAATCCAGACCAAACCAACCAAACAAAAAAAAGCACCATGAATCTGTCCAGATCAGTTAATTTACTTTCCCCCCTCCTCTTCATTTCCTTGAGCTTTTGTTGGTGAACATGAATATCATATGGTATGGAATGTTCCTTTTGTCAGTTTGGGTCAGCTGTCACAGGGACATCCCCTCCCAGCCTCTTGCCCATGCGTTACCAACACTGATTTAGCCATAAATGCAAAGCACAGTACCATGCCACTGCTACAAAGAAAGTAGCCAGAACCAGTGCAATCCATCAGAAAGAAATACATGTACTTCTTGCAGATAACTTGGAGAAAGTCCATTAAGTATATTGGTCATGTAGAAATCCAGTTCTTTCCCACAGTAATAAATCATTAATTGCTGTTGTTATGTATGATATAGGGTCACGACCTACCATTTAAATGTGAAATCAACCTAAATTATTCACATATTTGGGCTCCAGATCTACAGACCTTGTATTTTAAGACCTGCCACATCCTGTCATGTGTCAGCATCCATGATGATCTTCCATTTGGCTTTTCAGATAATTATAGGGAAGTGGTCCAAGACTAGTATATTTTGAGTATCCTGTTTTTCAGGTCATCACAAGCTACCAGTATTGTGTTCAGAGTTGTTACTGTGCCTTTTTTTCATTGGACAATACACAGCTCTCTGCTTTATTTTTGTTCATCAGTCACCTCCTAAATTGTCAAATGCTTATTGAAACATTAAAATGCGTAGTCTTTAAAAAATACTAAAAAGAAGATCTAGCAGGGAACTAAACTCAGCATTAGCCCATGGCTATGAAAAAATTAATCAGTATAAATAGCAGCACTTAACTGCCTGCTAGTAAAGTTACATTGAGAAGGTTTCTGGTAGCTTCTTCTCGCTTCTACCACCCCTAATCACAGACATGACTGTTGTCAAACTAATCATAGAACCTTCCAACACAGCTGAAGCCATGATGAGTTGAGGAAATTAAGGGACAGTGGAAAATATCAGTTTCTTTAGAATCACTAATGGGGGTTTCAAAAAAATTTCAAATGATTAGGAACATTTTTTTTTTTTTTTGTGGTATCTACAATTTACCCTGCTTAAACACACAGAATCTGAACTGTAAGTGAAACTCTAAACCAAAAAGGTAAAATTCCTCTCTTTTATATTGTAAACATCTATGTCTGAGTTAGTTGTCTAAACTGCTTTTATATCCCAAACTAATGAAGAGGAACAGGATTAGCGAATCCTAAAGTAGCTGTCTTAAAGAGACCACATGGAAAACTTTCTAAAAGAGCCCCTTCACCTTCAATGACAGTGAAATAAGTCTAGGGTAATGATATAGTTGGAGATATTTAAATTGCTATGTTTGCTGCAAGGTGAGAGGTACTGTTCCTATCATGTCTCTTTTCATACTTTGAGCATTATGATACACCACTTTTCATAACAATACAGAGTGTAAAAACAACTCATAAAAGCATAGGTCTGTTTACAGGTAGATTTTGACAGTTTTATTTGCATTAAGTAGCTTTTTATTCCAGAGATAGCTTTGTTGCTCTGTTGTTGGTTATTTATTTTTTTTTTTAATTGCAACTGCTTATAGAGGGAGATGCTAATTAGCATAAATAAGGGTAGCAGACACAATTAGCATATACTATTTTAAAGAATATTGCTTTATTTAAACATAGTTAGTGCTATCAGGTGAAATACATATTCCTTTGAAACAGAAAGCATTAACTATAATTTGCATACTGAAAACATACCATAATGTATTTAGTTCATGTATTTGCATACATGGCATGTATCCTTCAAGAACCCGGAGATGTTCACTTGAAACAAATTTTGGTAGGAGTCATCAAAAGCAATTGAGAAATTGAACCATTAAAAAATCCACCACCTATATTAAAAATAAAAACCACTTTTCATTCTAAAAACCCAAACAACCCCCTATTCTTAATATTTTATATTTAACAAATTTAAAAAGATCAATTTCATTCAATAAGAAAATACACTCATGAATCAAATAAGACAACTAAATACTAATGTTGTACGTAACTATATTACATTGATTTACCTACAGCATTTAATTGAAGCAGGCATATTAGATGTCTGATACCATAAAGTAAGAGCTTTCATTCTCTGATCAGCTGAAAATCTAAATTGAACATAGAAAAAGCCAAATAAAATAATTTGTATTTATTAAAGTACATGGACAGCTGAAACAAACTCAAATCTTTGCTTCTCACAAAAATAGGATGACAGTTACACTTGTTTATCATTTTGACATACGCTTTTTATAGAGGGGTTAGTTTAGAAATTCAAGCATTAGAGGATCATACAAACACAGTGACACAGCTGTAATTTAAAAATAAATCATGATGAAAGGTTGTCTTATTTTTCACTTAGCAGAACATCCCTTATGCTTTATTTAGAATTTTGTCTGGATGAGGATTGCAGAAATGAGCCTTTTGGTATAGAGCTGCTGGAAGTGCATCTTTCTATAGTCATTGCAAAGGCAGATGTGATGTGTGAAAAACAAGTATATATTTATAAAGAAGAAAAACAAATAAGTCTCAGGGCTTTAATACCGCATAAAATCTGTGTGCTGGATGTGCATCAGATTCAGGAATTTTAATCCTGGGTAGTCTATTACTGGATGAAGAAATCAGGCCATGTTGAAATCAATTTAGGTGCCTTCAGTGGCAATGTAGCACTTAAATTCTAGCCTGTTCCATGAAAGCCCCGGTCCACCTCATTTCAGCCTATGCTCTGTATTTTGAGGCAATCCTAAATGTAATTCAAAGGAACAGCAGTGCTTTCTGGAAAGCAGTTTATTGTTAGTGTTCTTGTCCTTGCTCCCTGCAGCTTAAGGAGATTTAAATCCATGGTTCACATTCCCAGGAAGCTGCTTTAAGCAACGAACTATCAAACTCTCTAGAATGGTGCCAATAAACTGGTCATTGAACTATCCACAGGAATGAAGCTAGAATTTTCCACAGGAATGAAGCTAGAATTTAATAAGAAAAAAAAGAAAAAAAAAAAAAGAAAAAAGAGAAATAAGCAACATGGAACCTTACTGTGTATCTCATTCCTCAGTGAGGGGATTCCTGCAATCCGGTACCTGCTTACTGGACTGCTTATGCATCTGGCATTTTAGTATCGCTTGTTAAAATGTCTTGATGGTGTTGGGGTGAAAGATAAAATTTAGATTACTTCCCTTCCACGCTATTTTTGAAGGGGTTCCCAAGAATACAAATGCTAAAGTATCTGGAAGCTTTCTGTGGATGTTATTAAGTGAAAGAGACATCATCTCCAACTTAATGAATGTCTTGCAACATCTCATTGACTCTGTTAACATCCTTTAACTTTAAACAACAACTTGTTTAAAAAATATTGCATGTATGCATAGAAAATATTAGTATATATGTTCATACGTATATGCACACACAGCCCTGAAAAGTATTTTTAATTTTTGAACTGCAAATGAAATCCGTCAAAGTTAAAAACTATTATATATCTTCACACACTGTAAAGCCCATACAACTAACATTTTAATTCCCAAAGATTTTATGTTCGGTCAGATATTTTGTCCTTATTTTAATATGTTTATGTGCTACAAAAAAAATCTTTTTAGTTTCTTTACTCTGATTAACAAAGAGCTCAAACAATATGGAAAATACTGTAATGTTTTTTTCTTTCAAATTTTCTTTGTAGTATATGGAATATGAACAATGATCTTCATTAAAAGTGACAATGAAGACTGATGAAACTGAAGATTCATGGGAATTTTCTGCTGCTTTATGGCTGTCATCCTATCTTTCTCAGAACAGTCAAGCTGATGATAGTTTCTAATAGTAGACTTATTCTGTGCCAGGTTTTTTCTTTCATTGAAGTGAGATCTGAAAGTGTATGAACATTTAAAAGGAGACAGATTGTTTCTGAAAGCTAAGGAAATTATTTATTTCAAATTCTACAGGTGGAAGAGAGAAATGATATCCTGTTCAGAATTGATTTGTTTTGGACAGAGACAAGTTATCTGAATTTTAGAGGAGTCAAAAGTAAGATATGCATTGAATATAAAGGAACTATTACATAAAGCAAAGTTTTCCAGATGCTGAAGGAAATATGTCATTCCCATTGAATCACACTGGGAAGAAATGGAAATATCCACACTATCCTCTCCTGACTTCAAAATACTAAACTCAAAATTTCACCAAAACACAGGCCTAGTGTTCCTCCAGTTCCTAAGCTGTTTGTGCAAATAAGGTAGCAGAAAGAAAGTAAAAGCAAATGCTGCTGGCAGGAGGCGAGTTTTGGCAAGTTCTTAATAAACCTTGCTGACGGAAGTACCAGTGTTTTTATTGCACAGTACGTTTTCACAAATACTTGCAAAATACCTTCCACGGTTCTGTATTGAGCAAGCAGAGCATCTTGGCAAGGCACTGCTGGTTCACAGATTGCCACATAGTCTAATATCACTCCTGAGCCTCACTGCAGCTCTATAAATTGCCTTACAAATTATCTCCTTTTTCTGAGTTAGTGAGTATTCAGGGAGCATTAGTTTTCATTTTTCTTAGTGGTTTCTCAATAAATGTCCTCAGACTTATTACTAGATTTCAGCACTTCAGAATCACAATCTAAAAAAAACCAAACCAACCAACCCCAAACACAAACAAAAACAACATAAAAAAATCCGTCAAGAGAGAAGTTTCTAAAAAGACCCCTCTGTAGCTACAGGATGTTTAGCTTAGGATGTTCATTTTCTCAAACTTAGTTGATTATGCTTTATCGATATGAATAAAGGACAAGACAGTGTTACCTTTACTAAATCTTGCCTCCTTCCTCATTGCGTTACCATGACTTCTGCAGATTGAGCTATGATTTTCACTTCAGGAATCTTCAGTATAGCATGACAAGTTTTTTCAGCCCCAAACACAGATTACATTCCTTTTGTTACACTTCTCAGTTGTAGAAAAGATTTTCTTATTCGTAATATAGTCTAAATTATATCCTCAGTTGGATGAATAAAGATACTGATGATAAGAATCCTGTCTTTGATTTGCATGGGTAGTTAGTTAAGAGCCAGTTAGAAAGAGACTCACACAGCAGTGTATTCTCTTTATTTAAAAATAATCCTGTTTGTTTTAACACTGGCGAAGTCTCACAAAGGTAATAATTTCAGTCCTCATATCTACAAGCACGTTTTTCAACTAGCATTCAAATCCAGTGTCAAAATAGTACTTACACTAAAAGCTTTTCCTTAGCTTTTTGTCTGGATTGCAGTACTGTTGTTCCAATGTCCACTGTTTTTCTGTTGTTTTCTCTGTCTCTTCCAGCATTTTTATCCTTTCTTTTTTCTCACATATACATGCTGTGATGAAAGCATTATTAACCTGGGTTCCCCCACCTGTGTTACTTATATTTTGGTGCAGCTGTTATTAATGCGCTGGTGCAGTGTCATGTATGCCTGTATTCTGGGGTGGTAATATATATGGGTGATTCATATTATCCATATATCCATATATAGTATATATGGATATTTATATATTCATATATATTCACTCTCTTCTAATTATCCAGTTTCATAGAGATGATTAATGTTGTTTTATAACAATATCTCACAAAAAATGGTAGTGGTTATAATCCAAATACCAATTCAAAAAGACCAATCCAATCTAATAGAGTAGTTTATAAGGTGGTCCTCTTGGACCACACTCTTAAAAAGAAAAAAAAAAAAAGTAAAGAACTAAAACCATGACTAACAAAGAACAATATACATTTATGAGTGCATATTTGTCATTAACCATTTTATTGCTACAGAATGATGTACCAAAGTTGAGGGACCCTCACATTAAATCATGATGTGCTGATTAGAAGAAGACTTCAATTTACACAAACATAATTAGATTTTTTTTTCCTTCAATTCAGAAGACAAATTTAACTGCAATGAAAATTATTCAGAGAGTTTGCTAAAAGACAAATAAAATGTGATTTAGTAAAACTTTATTTCATTGTGAAATTCCCCCACCTCCAGCACCCAAAATATATATATTTTTCACACTGAATTAGGCCCTGTGACTGCAATAAAAATGGACTTTGACTCTGTAAGAACAATTATTTTTCTAAATCTGTGAAATTTAAATATTCCATATTCATAGCACAAAGCAATAGACTAGACAAAATAGGAAGTGTGAGACACTTAGGAAAGAAAGATAGTCATTTGTATATAAATCTAAAAATATATTCAGCCTATCTATGCTTCCTCTTATTTAGCTGATTACTTATGGGGAAATACATGAGTGTTCTTCAGCTGCTAGTATCAGTAAGTGTTAAGAAGGCAACCATAAGCGCTTTTAAGAGAGTCCCCAAGAAATCTTCCTAATTTTTTCTACTTCTGAATCAATTAGGTGACTTTTTAAAAATCTCTATTAATGAGTCTGAATGTCTTGTACTTCATTCTCAACAAGGGAAATCAGGATGTAATTGGTAACCAAGATTTTTTTAGCAACATGAAAGTGTATTTTTTTTATTCCTTGAGCATCCTCCTGGATTCTGAAGCTAACGGTTAGGCACAGATTTATAGTGTTTGAGAATATTATGATTTTTTAAAATGTTGGAGGACATAGGTAAGGATGTTTACTGTGGGCATTTTTTTGTTAGTTTGTTTCTTTTTGGTTTTTTTGGTGTTTTTTTGTTTGGTTGGTTTTTTGTTTTTGTTTTTGTTTTTGTTTTTGTTTTGTTAAGGATGACCATACATTGAATTTTAGCAGGAAATTAAGTCATTTTCATGCAAGTCTTCCCAAGAGATTTTCCTGTAGAATAGTCATTTAGCATTGGCATGCTGGGATGTTCTCTGCGATGGGAGGTTTTCAAGACCTGATTGCACAAAGCCCTGAGCAAGGGTCAGACCTACCCCTGCTTTGGGCAGGAGATTGGAATGGACACTTCTTGAGGTCACTTCTGATGTGCCTGTGAGTCTATAAATTTATGAGAATGATAGTTTATCACTGTTTATCCCAGATGATACTGTATAATCACTCTCTAAAATCATGATTCTATGATTCTGTGATTCACTATAAACTTAATGTAAGAATTCTCAAAAGAAGAAAGATTCTTAATTCCATCAGCACTGATTTAAAGAGAAATAACTAATAAAATTAGCAAGACAAAAACTCAAGACTTGATGGTTGATTAGGCTTGTTACTAGGTTTAAATCACAGGTGTAAAAAGTGTACGGAATTTGTAACTTTTACTTAGAAACACTGTCACATCAAATAAATCTTGCATAATTTATCCTTGATACAAAGGATGTTTCCAAATGTCCAGATGACATTTCCTTATATTCTGAATCTATTTACACATCTTTAATTATCGTTCTTTTCTTTCTATCCTGTTCTCAATGACCTATTAGTTCATATAATAGCATATTAGATTATAACCTATAACCTATTAGTTCATATAATTGAGAGAGGTAAAATATAAAGCAAGAATTCATCACTGTCATCGTCAGGCTGGGTGAGCATTTCAGCTGCTGCTCTCTGTTACAAGTGATTTACAGGATACTTGTGGGACACTTGCCCATTTAAAATAAGAATACTCGGAGAGTGTTTAATGGATCACTTGCTAAGGGAAACTAAGTCAAAAGTTTCTGGTTTGTGATTCTTGAAATAGTTATTGACTTAGTTCTGTTAAGCCTCCTGTGTTCCCAGATAAGCACAGAAAGGCAGCTTGAGCATTCTATGGGCAAAACAACTATATTATTTAGCTACAGTCACAACTGGACGGAGCTTTGTGTGTACGTGTTTGTGTATGGGAGGTATGTCATGATTTTCGGCTTTACAAATAAAACTCAAAGAATATAGCTTCTAGTCTAGCTAGAGGCCTAGATGAATATTTTTATTTCTTTGCTTGCTTATTTGTTTAATCTCTCGCTTTCAGTATAAAAAGCAACACCTGACACAACACCTTAGAAAAGGAGATAAGAGAATACAAAGTAGTTGTACACAGTGCATCCTAGACAATTGTCATCAGAGATTAAACAATTCTGATGAAAGAATAGCTGACAGAAATATGAAACTGTGTTTGTGGATGGAAACATTAAGATCTATGAGTCATGGAGCTTTAGGGCTTTAAGGCTTTCAGCGTTGGCTGCTACCAGGCTGACAACTGTGAATTAAAATGCAAGGAGACACTAGACCATTAAATTGTGAATCAGTGGGCTGTGATTATGATAGGGAGTCAAGAGGAAGGGAAGGATTGGAAGTGGACATCTGCACAGATTTTAATGACATTTTTACCATATTTATATTCCTGGTTATTTAATTAAAACTGAATGCACCAAAGTTGACAATATTTTTTTTTTTTAATTAGAGTTGTACTCTTTAAAGACAAGAAATACCAAGATCTTCCACACTGCTGTATACAATTCATTTTAAAGTTCATCATGTATCATGAACATGCATATACACATATTAGGAAACCCCTAGCTACAATACTAGAGCAAAAAGGGCATGGGTAGATAGTATTCATTAATTATTTGACGTAAAGTCATTGTTTAAATAGCTGTTTTAATAGTTTAGATGTTACACTTTATTCCACGTAACTATTGAAATACAAATGGGCAAATCCATTTAATCTTTTATATTTCAGTTGGGGAAGGGTAGGATGGAGAATATAACTACAATAGTGTTAAATGACTAGACAGCAGTAAGTACAATATTAAAACTGTAGACTAATCTATAAACTATTAATCTATAAACTATTAATCTATAAACTATTTTTATCTCTGAGCATTTTAACAAACAGCTAATTTAATAATGGACTGTTCTATATGTAAATTCAACAGGCATGTAAAAAGTAGTGTTTTCAGATTGAAATTACAGGGAAATTATAAAATATAATATGTAAATAAAATAAATATATTTTTAAAAGAAAATAATTTTTATGAAAATTCCTAACATGCTGTACAATACCATCCTGTAAATCAGTTTGGGTATACTGATTTGAGGAGAAATGCATTGATTTGTATTAACTTTGAATCCAGATTTTTTTGATACAAACATTTTAAACAAATAATTACAGCAAAATAAATCATCACAAGTTTCTGATGTAATAATTCATAACATTTTTTCCTACAGACTACTGCTTCTGGGAAAAGGAGTTTTTGCTGACTGATATAGCAATATTTTGCTTAGAGATACTGCCTTACAGAACTTGTACCTGTAGGTATAATGTCTGCAAGAAGCTTTTGTAACACCAAACAAATTATTAATAATTAATGACTGATGATTTGTTTGTAAATTACAGTAATTTTCTTCTTTCTCCATATCCACAAGCAGATCTTGCTATTTCCAAATATGACAGCTATTTGAATTTATTTGACCATTAATTCCTTTACACTCTATGAATTGACAGAAACATTATCTGTGACTGTACAGTGTCTACTGGAAACTACTGCTCTGCTGGTTAACCAAGTGCTCAAATAAAAAACATGTTTTGGTCTGCATGCTCAAACTTTATACTAAGCACCTTTTCCCTTTTCCAGGAGAAATAGTAATATAAGGAGAAGTAGCAGAAAAAAAAAAAAAAAAAAAAAAAAAAAGGCCTCAATAGTTTTGGAAAATATTAAGAGCTTCCTGAGGGACTATTGCTCATAAAAATTAAACTCACGTGAGATTCATAGGCTGTTTGCAAGTTAAATTTAAATAATCTGTTCATATTCACAGGGAGTAGCTGCATACATGATTCTGGCTATGAGTGGTACAGTCACACTTTGGCCCACACCAGTTTCTTCCCATCACAAAAATTCTCTTCCTTTGTTGCTTCTTGCCATAGTAATAAAGAAGGAAAACTTTTGGGAACACCATTTCCCTTGACATTTGCTGCTTTGACCGAGCAAACCATCTAGGCAGCAGAAGATCATTTGTGTTTAAGATAGAATGGTATGTATGTAGTTTGTATAAACTGAGCAGAGCTCTCAGTGGGCACAATTACCACAACTCATAGAAAATAGCATGAGGAAGACATGGTGATATGTTTCCTTCTTGGTTGCAGAACTTACCCCAGAAGTGAGAGTAATGGTCTTTACTTGCTTTAGGTAACTAAATTGAGAGCTCCCACATACGCTTCTCACCAGCTGATAAATATTCAGATAATGTTGCTCCTTGTCCAATTCCAGCTGTTAAAGTTAGTCCACTGCCCACAGAATACCCACAGGGGTAGGAGGGAAATTTGGAATGTTAATGAATAGTAAGATAATCTTTCTTGCACTTTGCTTGATCCTTTTTGTTTTACACAGCGTTTAGACCACTCTCCTAGGATTTATATAAATTTTATTCTTTTTTTATCAGATAGATTGACAACTTTCTGATTTGTATGAGAGATTTTTTTCCTAATATTGTGCTTGAAGAAACCAGGAAAAATTATAGGCATCAATTTTAAGTGCCTAATCCTTAGGCAAACAAGATCTCACCCTGAAGTTTTCAGAAGGTGTATACAGACCTTCACTAACATCCCGGGAAACACAAATAATTTACTCAGAAGAACAGCAAAAGTTAGGTGCCTAAACCAGGCTGACATGGACTCCATCTACATCAGGTATCTGTGCATATGTATGTTCACATGTGCCCATATATCCACATGTATATGTATAAAGGTCATTTTTATACATGCTCTGTGCTGATAATATCTCTGAAATCCTAAATTAGGAACTTTTCAAGGTTCTTTTGCTTCTCATGATTAGCTTTCCAGTAATCACATACCCCTTCTGGCATGACTGATTAAAAATCATTCCTTTTCAAGAAAGAAAGATGTTAACATTGAATAAAAATATACAATAAAGAAATGGTCCTTTATGCCAATGTTGTTTCTTTCTTACAGTTTACACTTCCTCTAGTGTCTTCAGTTCTTGACATATCCACCAACCTTCATCAGTATCTCTCTCTACTTACCTTGGATCAGTGATTTTACCTGAGCACATTAAAAAAAAAATAAGTGAAAAAAACTTGATCATGCTGTTGCCTTTTATTGTTGTTTGTTTCATGCTAATATTACAAATACAATGAGATTTTGATATTTTTTGATTTGTAACTTTCATCAAGATACCATATTATTTTATACCGGGTGTAGATGGCAAGTTTTTGGTAGTGGGGAGCTGCAGGGGTGGCCTCTGTGAGTAGAGGCCAGCGGCTGCCACATGTTGGACACAGGCAGATCCAGCTGACTCCACAATGGACCCACCAGACAATACAGCTGAGCCCGTCAGCCAAGCTGGTGGCACCTCTGGGCAAATACATTTAAGAATGGGCAAAGTGCTGCACAGGCAGTGAGGAGTGAGGAAAAAGTAAGAAGCAGCCCTGAGAACAGCAAAGTCAAGAGAAGAAGGTGGGGCAGGAGGTGCTGCAGGCACTGGAAAAGACATTGCCCTGAAGTCCCTGGACAGAACCACACCAGAGCAGATAACCACATTGTAGCCAACACCATGGAGGACCACACACCACAGAAAGTGGATATTGCCTGAAGGAAGTGCCGTCTGCAGTGAGCCCACACTGGAGGAGATTCTTCTGTCAGGAACTGTAGCCTTTGGAGGACCTATTCTGGAGCAGGTTTATCCTGAAGGATTGAAGTCCATGGAGAGGATCCACACATAACTTGGCAAACGTGAGAAGGAAGGAGCATCAGAGAGTAACTATTATGGACTGACCAAAACCTCCTGTCCCCTCTTGGAAGGAGGGTATGTAGAAGAGTTGGAGATGAAGGATTTGAAATTGAACTGTGGAAAAAGGGGTGTGCATGTGTGGGAAACATGTTTTAGGTTTGTTTTTGTTTCAGACTATCCAGATCTATTTTAATTAGCAATAAATTAAATTATCTTTCCCTGTGTTGAGTCTCTTTCACCCATGATGGTAACAGCTAAGTGATCTCCCTCTCTTTGTTTTGACCCATGAGTTTTTCAATCTTATTTTCTCCCTCTGTCCTGCTAAGGAGGGGGAGTGAGAGGGAGGCTGGGTGGGGGTCTGGCAGCCCATCATGGTTAATCCACTGCTATCTATTTCAATATAACTTTTAATACTGCTCAAAGTATTCATTCCATGTCACGAATTTGATACTTTAGGTCCGTTTTTACCATACCACTGTTAACACTTTCAAATGAAGGCCCCAATTTAGGAGGGACATAAGGATGTTCACAGGATCCTTCACATTTTAATCTGAATAACACCTTGGAGCAATTTGTTCTGCAAACTTTTAATTGCTTCTATTAACAATACCTCCTGTAATTACTGGAAGGGCATTTTAATTATCAAATTTGAAATATTTTTATGATTATTTTTTAAATTAATGAAAGGCATTATATAAAAAATTGTTAGAAGCTACTGTTTCTCACTAATAATACACTCTGTCCTTGCTTAGTTTAGATGATACATGGAGATCATAAACAAAAGGAAGGACATATTTGCAAATTCAAATTTCATGGAGTAAAAATGAAACAAAACCCACAAATGTGATATTTTAAAGTTTACATTCTCCTAGAGAATTTTCATTCTATTAGTACTCTGGTGCCTGAGGTCCCAGTGTACAGACCAGGTGGTATCTGAAGAGATACACATGTGAGAAACTTATCATCTCCTTAAAACATTAATGTCTCATCTTGCTATGGTGGAGAAAGTTAGCTTAAAAGAAGCAAAATGGTGAAATTGGTAGAAACATTAAATGAGTGAAGTCAGAAGGGACCTCTGCAGATCATCTAGTCCAAATTCTGGCCCAAAACAGGGTCACATAGAGCAACTTGCTCAGGGATGTTTTCAATCAAGTTTGGCATGTCTGCAAGGATAGCGTCTCCACAATCTCTCTGGGCAAACTGTTCCAGCGTTTAAACACCCTTAGAGTAAAAAAGTTTGGGTTTTATTTTTTTTGTTTTGTTTTGTTTTGTTTTGTTTTGTTGGAATTTCCTGTACTTATTTATCAAATTATTTTGATAAAATATGTGATTTGTAGTTTTTTATGAGCATTCACGTGGTTTCTGAATAATTGGCTAAATCTCTCTATATGCCTGTAAATGGTACAAGTGATCATCAATCCTATAATGTTGGTTATCCATAGTGTTATTTGTGATTCCTGTGTTATAAAAGTAGGTGTGATTTACACCCCTCAAAAAAGAGAAACTAATGTTGGAAATGCCCAAGTTTGGAGTTCATGAACACTCAGATTGAAATCTGTTTGCATTAGCATTCAGAAAATACCTATAAATAAAAAAATTCACTCAGAAATCCAATCTATAAGCATTGAAACTCATAAATGACAGCATTTCTAAAAGAATTGTTTACAAGACTTTCCCCTTACAACTTGGACATTTGCTGCCCTGAAGAATAACAGTTTATTTCACAATTAAGCACACAGAGTCTAAGTAAAAATACTTGTTGAACAAGCCCCAGCTGATAACCTCAAGAAAATAAGTGCCAATGGATATAGGAATCCCCATTCACATTAAAAATAATTTTGCCTTTTTTCTACGTCCTGGTTTGAGGTAAAACAGAACCAATTTTCTGTTCAGTAATTTTACCTTACAGCTAAGCCACTCCTGGCTAAATGAACTCTCCGAAACTCTCTGAAATTAACAACATGTTGTGGAGACGCTGCTCGTTCTCGGAGTGATGAGACCTGTGTTTATTGAATACCAAGGAACAGTATACAGAGAAGCTCCTGCTTATATTTATTGCTATAACAGACTTGTTATTTGCCCTGTTGCATTGCTGGAAGTGGAAAAATATAGAAGGGTCGCACCTGAGGGGAGGAGCAGACAGGGCAGGTGATCCAAAACTGACCAACAGGGTATTCCATCCCATCTGCATCATGCTCAGTATAAGACCTGAGGGATCAAAGGGTCGGTTCTTCTTTCTTCAATGGTGGGTGTCCAAGTAGGACTCTGTCTGTTCATCTGCCTTTGATCCTGATCCCTGTGTTCCTGATTCCAGATCTGTAATTCAGTTCCTGTCCATCGCTGAGTCCAGTCTGGGACTTTCTCAGTGCCTGACAGTGACATGATCATCATCCTGGGAGCTTGATACGGTTTTGTATATATTATATACAGATCTTATAGTCTCCTTATTTTATTTTTAAGATATCATTAAAGTACTTTAATTCCTTCTAAACTCTTAAGTCTCTTTCTTTCCCTCCTTCCTCTCCTTGGAGAGAGAGGTGGGAGAGAGCATCTGTCTTTCATTTCAGTGGCCAGTCCAGCCCAAATCACAACATTCTGCTACTCAGTTTTTGAAACATGCTTTTGGTTGTACCTGCAAATACACAGTATACTTTTAATGTTTGTAAATACACTGACCCAAAGAACATGTGGAGTGGTACTCTGTAAATCAATTAATTAAAGTTTAATTACTCATTTATTATATCTCGATATGTAGCTATGGAGCTTATGACATTGCAAGAATAAAAATGGTCTGAATAAAATGTTTGGGAGAGTTTTCTTATGGTAATACTTCAATTCCAGTATGAATATGTAAATGAGAAAATATCTGTGAGACATCTCATAAATTTTGACTTGTTAGTATTTCTAAATTTTAAATCACTTGTTTTTTCTAAACTATCAGTTCCAATAACTGTGTATTTTTCTCTTTAATATGCCCAGTCACAGCATCTTTAAAAACATACTTTCTGTGGTTTAAGTGGCAAAATTAATTATCAGCTCTGTACTGAAATTATCAGAATTATTTTGTATCATATTGTGACTTTGTTTCAGAAAAGTCACTCTAAATTAAAAATTTTAAACAGCTTTTTAAAATTCCTAAATCACCAATAATTGTGATCTTCACAAACTTATTTTAAAAAGAAAAAAAATACAATTTTTAGCATTCATTTCTCAAAATATTCTGCTGTTGATTTACTAAAAAAATATAAGTGAAAATTTCTACCTGGTTGTATCTGAAATCATTGAGGAAATTTTGAAGAATATTTAAAACTTTATATTAATTATATTAAAGCAGAGCCATACATGCATAAAATTCAATTATTTTATTGATAGTATATCCATTAAGTAAGTGTAACTCCACAACACACACATCTTTACTAACTCTTTTGTTTCTTTAAATAGTGCAAAATAATAGCTACATCTTAAGTTCTTCTTAAATTCAAATTCCTTATGATAACCAGAGCTAGCGAGTTGCGAGAGCTGCAGTGTAATAGCTAGAAGCCACAGAGGATGTTTTTCACTCACTTTCGACAGTTCACTTGTATGAACTGAAATGGTCAAAATAGTGTGTGGCAAGAACTATTGATTGCATTCCTTGTTAAAAGAAGTGTTCAGTTCTAGACTCAGTAATCAGTCATGAGATAGTAAGCTATTTGACTTTTAAGCTTTCATAATTATGCTTCAGCATTAACCCCCACAAGCTTTAAAATCAGTGTTTAAATATGTATAACCAATATATGGTGTATGTATCAGATCCATTACATTTTCAAACTGACAGATCACTTCTAAGTCACTTATCAAGATTAACCTTTTTTTGAGGATATTTACAATGTTGAGGATTTAAATAGGAATCTCATCACTAATGAATGGAGAGCACCTTAGTTCTGGGGAGGGGTATTTTTCTTACAGTTGACCCAGTATTGAATTTACTAAAGATTTCAGGTCCTGAAAATGGCCAAGTATGTGCTTGACCGCTAGAATTGCATAATGAATACTTCATACAATTATGAACTCTGACACATTGATTTATTTCTGTAGATTTCACAATAGCTTTTTGTAACTAGAATAATTTTCTACTAAAGGAAAAGCAAACCAACAAACAAAACTCAAAGGCACATGAAAAGAAAGACTTAAACATTTTTAATCATATAGGGTTGTCTACTTTTTCCATTTAGGTAAAGAATTTAGGGAATTTTGTGGTGAGTTTGCTCTTCATATATGAGATACAGTCTCAATCCATCCTCTGTAATAAACTTAATTTTTTACCCAAAGTTCAGTACAGCACTTGAAATATTTGACTATATATTTTAAATAGATGACATACTGTTCTCAAAGCTCTATTCAGTTTTCTGCAAATCTTCAATGACTTGTTTTGGGAAGCAAATTTATTCTTTACTGATAAGCCTGAGATGAGGAAAAGCAACTGTACAAATTGTAACTGTGTGTTTGTAATATCAGGCTCTTTACCTAAACACACCCCTGAAGAAATGTACTGGTTTTAGTTGCGATAAAATTAATTTTCTTTGTAGTAGCTTGTATGGTGCTGTGTTTTGGATTTGTGACCAAAACTTAACAATACAGGGATGTTTCAGCTATTGCTGAGCTGTGCTTCCATAGATTCAAAGACTTTTCTGCTTCTCACATTGGCCCAGCAGTGAGTAGGCTGGGCGTGCACAAGAAGTTGGGAGAGGACATAACCAGGATGGTTGACCCCCAGTACTCCATACCATAAGAAGTTGTGCTTAGCAATAAAACTGTGAAGGAAGTTTCTCAGGATGGTGTTTGCTTGAGGACTGTCTGGGCATTGGTCAGCTGGCAGTGACCAACTGTTGTGGTTTTTTGCATAATTTGTTATTCTTTACTTTGGTTTGGTTTGGTTTTTGGAGGGTAGGTTTTTAACTTATTAAACTCAATGAGCGAGTGGCTGTGTGGTGCTTAGCTGCCTACCGGGTTAAACGAAAAGAAGAAAGCATGAATTTTAGTTATGAACAAGGATCAAAATATCTGAAGCATCAAGTTGTCCAAAGCTACTGAACTGGTTTGTTAGAATGTGTCCAGGAAGGCTTTCTCACCCTCATCATCTACATGAGACTCATCTCTTCCTCAGGACATATGTATGGTTGCTACTTCCATGACATTTGCCATATTCAATATTCTCAGTAAGACAATGTTTATATAAATATTCAGATGAAAACTCAGAATTGTGTAGACATTTGGGTTTATTTTTTTTTATGCAGGTGCCAATAGCATATTTGGGAGTCTTCTTGTAGGCAGAGGATCATCATGTCTGCTTTTTCATGTTTTACAGCATAGGACTGAGACAGAAAAGGTTCATCTTCCTTCTGAAAGCTGAAATAATATAAATAAGTTTTAAATATTATTTTGAGGGGGACAAAACATTCATCACACCACTCAAGATCACACTATTCAATTGCCTTTTCAACTTCCAGGATAAGTATCAATATGGCTTTAAACTGTGGCCTTATAAAATTTGGGGCTGAGCACATCTACTCTTCTTTTGGCTTGTTTTCCACACCAGCAACTATCTGAAACTTTTCTTCTTCTTAATCCAATCACCTTCAGCTTTAATGAGAGTGGTTCATAGATGAACATCTGTTAAACAAATCGTCAGCATTGTAAGCATTATTTGAATACTTTTTTTCAACAAAATTTGGACATTGTCTTCAGACTTTTTGAATGGCTAGGCTTTCATTAAGATTCCACTGCTGACACCATGTATTGTTTTCCACTGTTTAAACAGCAGCTGCCTGTAATTCTCTGAATACCATAATGGGCATTATTCTGTTATAAGAAAGACACTCAGATGAAGTGACAAATTTTTTTCAAGTCAGTAAACAAAAATCCTTCTAACATCTCTACGGTCTATACATATATATTTATATGCTGACATGCAGTGGCTGGTGTTTATAAAGTAGAGAAGAGCTTACCAGATCTTGACTATCAACAGCACTATTTAAAGATATGCCTAGAATTCACAAGACATTGCCATTTCATTTTATACTTTATTCATTCTATGAATGACTCCTGCACAGTGACAAGAACTAGGAAATTAATAACAAAAATAAATAGGAAATAATGGGCTTCACAACACAATTATGCAGAAGAGAAGAGTTTTTTTTGTTTTTTTTTTTTAAATGATTACCATCTCAGTCAGCAATCCTTTAGAAACAAACACTTTTCAAAGTATTTACTACTTTCAAATTTTCATTCTGTGCAAGAAGGGAATACACTAGATATGGGGAAGCCCAAAACTTAGTATTTGCTTAAGTAAAATCTTGAGGATCTATGCAAAATACAAAAAACAGTTATTATAAATCCAGTTACAATAATATTAATACTTACAGCAACACTGTTATACAAAAAAACTCATTGGTAATACTTCCCTAAAAATTTACAAACAAAAAAAAAAACCTACTCAACCTACTCATATCTACCTTTTCCTCAGGGCAGTGAGAAAGACAAGTGGCAAACTAAAGGTTTCAGGATAACAGGTTCTTGCTTGTTCAGAGGTGTAGTAAGCAGCATTTCTTAGGAAAATCTCTGCCTGTTGAATTGTGGATGCCCTGTCATTGGAAATGTTCCGGGCCAGGTTGGATGGGGCTTTGAGCAACCTGATCTGTTGAAAGATATCCCTACCTACAGCAGTGGGCTTGGAACTAGATGGACTTTAAAGGTCCCTTCCAACTCAAACCATTCTGATTCTACATAGCCAGTCCTTTTCTCCGGTGCTTAGCACCTCTTTGCCTCAGACTTTGCTCCTAATTTAGACTATCTGTGAGACGATAAAGTCAGTAAAGACTGACGCAAAAAAAAAAAAGCCTTCAGTGCCTCATCCTTTTCTGTTGCCTTTATGACATAGAACAATGTGCCCACATTTTCTTGTTTTTCCTTTTGCTGGTGATATTCCTGTAGAATCCCCCTTGTTGCCCTTCACACCCCCAGCCAATCTGAACACTAGGAAAGTTCTGGTCTTCCCAGTTCTTTGTCTGCAGACACAGGTGATGCACCTGTACTCCTCCTTGGTAACCTTTCCCTATTTCCACCTTTTGTATACCTCCTTTTTGTTTGAGCCCAATCAAACACATTCAACAAAACTGGTCTGTTCTTGGAGATCAATATGGATTGTTCTGGTGTTTTGAGAAATCTTTAGAAACTGACCAGGTGTCCTGGGATCCTGTTCAAGAAATTAGGGGTATGAGCAACTCGGCTCAGTATTTCCTTTGTCTTCTAAGGACATAACTACTACTAATAGCTACTAATAACCTTGTCTTAAAGTTGTAATATCCTAAGAAGAATCTGTAATCAATTAGACTTATGGAAATAGAAAATCAAATTTTTCATTTCAATTCAAATAATTTCACCCAATCACAGCTTATAGGAATTTTTTTTTACATGTTAAATACCATGATAAAGAATCTTTATGTCAGGTTAAAAAAAAAAAAACAACGCAAGCAAACAAAACCCAAATTAACAAGCAAGAAAAAAACCCAACCAACCAACCAAACAAAAAGAGCTATTTCTTTTTCACTGATTTTTAAAGCAAAATTATACTACAATGTATATATATTATGAGGGATGTGGTCTTTCTCTCTTCTCTGTTTTCCTTTTTTCTATGCCGTCTCCCTACGCTCTTCCTTCCTTTTATTTTTTATTTGTTTTTTCTTAGGCATTTGCCCACAATATATGTTCTATAATTGCCTACAATATATGTTCGATGATGAATCCTTCCAGTCCTCTGTGATTTTGCTTCTTCTGCTTCTTCAAGCACACTGGAAAATTTTGATTTGTTAGCAAGCCTACTGCTGAATGTCAGCATACCTACAGCTGTCTCTTGTTCTTCCTCATCTGACTTCCACTTGCCAGCAATACTGCTTCCAGTTTGTTCCCTGCTGGTTTTCCTGATGTTTCCAAAGCCTTTTTCCAATTCTTTTAGACTAGAGTCTGTGCTTTCCATCTGGTGAAAATGCAATTATTGACATGAAAATTCAGCATTTACCATCAGATATATATAGAACAAACTGCCATCAGTTTTAAGTATGGGGCTACACTCTATGGGTTCAGGTGTCTCTGAATGGAAACTACTAGCAAACACATTTGTTTTGAAAAATTGTTGGTCACTTAGCATAGCAAACAATTATTCAAATTACTCTGTGCTTGGAATCTTTGAAGCATTCAGCCATTCATTATCTCACAAAATATTATTTGTAATATGGAAGCTAGAAAAATTTTAGGATGAAAATAAGCAGGTTTACTTATGAATGTGTTTCACTACAGAAATATTGCTATGAGGTAAATTGCCATTAGATTACAGAATTTATCATGGCTCCTACCATATCAAACGTTTTACTTAAAGTTCAGTTTAAAAGTCATGAGACCATATCAAACCTATAATTAAAAATGTATTGTTTCATAAAAAATATAAGTATGATTCAAATGCTTAATGAAGATTTCCATGAGAGAAGGAGAGTTAAAAGACCCCAAATCATCGGGATTTTAGTTTAGTTGCTAAATTTGTGATATTCTTGACTCATTGCTTTCATGGTGGAAACTACTAATACAACAGAAAATACGATACTGTTCATTGCATTAAATCATCTCATACAAGTGGTCCTGAACACTCATATACATATATACATGTATATATATATATATATAGAGAGAGAGAGAGAGAGAGAGATGTATATATGGAGAGATTATCACAAAATAAAATGAAAAATTTTTAATTAAATATTCAGATTTTAGTTGAATTTGGCTCTTATAATATAGGTCCATCACAGGAAAGAAGAGAGGAAATAACAGCACAACGTGAAAACAAGAGTATCTCCCTTGTATGACCAGCATGGGAATAATAATGTAACCATATTGTCTAGTATCCTTCTAATAAGCCAGAAAGGCTTTAATCATGGAGGAATGGTGTTGGAGGATAATAATGGGAATTTAAAATGTTGAACAGAAGTATCTGAGCTGTGTGGTTCACATAGATAACACCAGTTCTTTACAGTGTTTTCCATAAATTACATTCTTTTAACCCAAGTAGTTTCATTATACTAACTGTATAATTAAATTACAACATTAGCATGTGAAATTTGCATATGGCAAAGAAAAGTAATGTTGTTTCACTCCAAAAATGTTAAATGGAATTTTCAAAATGAATATTTATTAAGTATTGTTAAGTAGATTTAATGATGATTTTTAAATGTGCAGCTTGCCTTTACAGTTACAGCATTATTGTTATGTAAATTGGTGTATTGAGCAGTTGGAGAAAAGAAGCTCCCCAGTTTCCTATCAATGTTAGCAAAAGACTAACAAAAACAGTGTGGTACACGCAGACTCTTGCACTCCCAGGGGGCCAATATGAATTCACATATACATGTGTACTGATTTTATGCGGGAAAGTTTTGGTAGCGGAGGGGCTGCAGGGTTGCCTTCTCTGAGAAGAGACCAGGAACTGTCCCCATGTGGGACAGAACAAGTTTCAGTTTGAAATGGGTTTTAAAACAATTGGAAAATAGCACTTACTGACTACTGATGATAGCAGAGAAATCCACAGATCCAAGCCTGCCAGGACACCTCTTTGGACAACTCTAAAAAGCTCAGTGTTAATTAAATAAGGTAGTGATGATCTGCATATAAAATAGCTTTAAATGATAGATTGGAAAGGGATGAGAAATCTTTCATTCGTAAAAGGTACATTGGAACAAAATGATGGGACCAGCACCAATGATCTATGTAATCATATAGGGCTCAAACAAGGGAAATAAAGGACTATTATTCAGTGCTTCTAACACCAGAACAGATAAGGGGAAACCAATGAAGTTTTTGGACACATCAGACTTATAAACTGAACAGAATAAAAATGGTTTTGCATGCAGTAATTGAACTGTGAAATCTCTTGGCACAGCAGTAAACCAATACTTTTTAGCTGTAGAGGACAAAGAAAGGATTCAAAGACACACTTTAAGGCAGTAGTTTCATCAGTGGCTGTTAAACAAAGAGTTTTTCTACATGTGAGTTTTATTTCAATCAGATGTTCACTTTAGAGGAAGGGAAACTCAGAGTTTTCTATGTTTAAGGCATTTTTCCATATTAAAGCAGCATTGAAGCTTGCAACCTGGATTCCTTTTGTATGAAACCACGCTGAAAAATGCATTCTATGAGCATGCCTAATATGGTCTATGGGCTAATATTTGTTCAATCCATGGGACCAGATTAGATTTAGGCCAGAGAAATCATTCTCCCTCACCAACCCAAAATATATACAATTTGCCCCTCTGCACTAAAAAAATACACTGTCAGATGCTCACTAATTTTTACTGTCAGTGCTGTACTAATTTTTAACACCGTCATTGTGGTCTAGGTATGGATGAGCTCACAAAGTGCTTCATCTATACTTTTTCTCTATCCTTTTTTTCCCCCCTCAAGTACCTACTTGTAGAGTAGGCTTTGTAGTCACTTGGTAGGACAGGGTCTCAGAATGTTTACCTTGTCCTGAGCTGTTTGTAAGCATGTTTTATAATGATAGCATTTGTTTGGTGGTCAAGTGACTATTGCTTGACCTGTTGTAGTTTCAGCTTTGAATTATTGATCAAAGTACTGTCGGAAAAAATAAAGAATTAACCAATTATACACTTAGGGAAACACCTCACTTACCCCTTCCTAGTTCATCGTTCTCTTCTTTTCACCATGTGTTACACACAGGCTCTACCCATTGCTTCAGCGAGGTGACAGGGAGTGCAGAAGGGTGATGCCAAGTTATTTATTCATTTTCCTCTGCTCCAGCATGGGTCACCTCAGGGATGTCCCTGTTCTGCTGTGGGTTGCTCATGGGCCGCAGTCCCTGGGGGTGTCCCTGCCCTACAGTGGGTTTCCTGCAGTCCCGCAAGAGTACTGCCTCTTGCATGTTGCACTTCCTTCCAAGATTGCCTCTCTAGCTATGTTCGCAACAATGACATCTTCCATGCTCTTCTCTGCTCCCTCCTTTTCTCCTTCCATTTGTCGTCCACGTGTCTCCTGCCCCTCATGGCTGACATTTTTCCTTAAACATGTATGAGCCAGGGTGCCAGGAGGTCCCCTTCAGTTTTGGCTCACAGTGGGATGCTCATACCAGTGTTAGAGCTGGCTGGGACGGGCTGGGACAGCCCTTTTCCCCAACCTGGTCAGTTGCCAGGTTCAGAGAGAGGGGGCAGAGATGGCCTGAGAGACCCCAGCAGTCACTGCCCAACAAGCAGTCAGCAGTGTCACTGGGTGGTGGGTAGTTGCATCATTTCCACACTTCAGCTGGGAACCAGGGAACAGGAAACATATCATAAAAAGGAAACGTAAAAGTAACACCATCTGTACCCCAAACGTAAGAAAGTGACCCCACCACCAGGATCAGTTGGTGAAGAATTTTGGATGCTGATAATTTATTGGAACAAACTCACCACCATCACCACTTCTGCTTGAGGAAAACTGGTGTTGCCGGCCTTAGTCTCCAGAGGAGCACTGGAAACATAAACCTATCACCAAAGAGGTAGATAATAGGAAGCTCTGTATGACAATGTTACCAGTATTATCAATGTTTTCTTCTGTATTAATTAGATAATGTACTATACATGTTAGTATACAAGTTAGTTCCACATACTAGGTGCCCCTTTTGTCCATTATAGGACTTTAACTGTAGCAAGAGTATGTGCCTGATGAAAACTCTGGTGATGTTACTGAAGCTTCTTCTCTTGGATGCAGTGGGCATATAAGCATAATTCTAGCAGAACCAAGTGTGATAAAAGCTGAATAAATTTTAACGTACCTCCAAACCTTTTTAAGGATCAGTGTTTTGAAGGCAAGAGAATTCTTGTACACTTCAGAAGTTGTGGCTTTGGAGAGAAAAGGAATCATAACAAATATGGTACTTAATTCAGTATTTTAGTTAAGTAAAAATTCTGCCAGATTTGTTCATAATCCAGCTTTATTACTGAATCTTTATACATCTCAGACTTATTCTAGACATCAGAAAATAAAGAGGGAGTAGAAGTTGCAAAGGATAGCTTACATTCAGACACAAAACTTTACAAAAAGGCATTCCTTCCAAAGAATCAGTTATTGCTTCACAGAATTGTTGTCAGTATTTAAGCTATTTAAGATACATCTGCAAGACAAAATATTTTGCCATTACATTATTAAAAAAAAAAAAAAAATCAGATTCATTTATCATTTTCCACACATCTTTCTACTCCTCCCCTCTCTCCTTTCAATACTTTATAGAAGCTTGTCCTTCACTTTAAGTCATCTTCTACCATCTTGAGATAGATGCAGCACATCCCTTTTCACTTATACACTTCGCTGTTATCAGATGACTTCCTAATCAAATTGCAGTGGATTACTGAATTAATAATAATTAACTTTTAAAGTGATATTGTTTCACAGTTGTAAAAAACGTTTCAAAAGTCTATTGAAACTCTAATGAGTAGTTCAAAAGATTTTTTTAAAGATGCTTTATATCTGTTCATTAGATATGTCTTTTCAGACTGAGCACATAGCAGACTTCTGATCAGTCTACTTTAGTAATAAGATATAAACTTTTACATTTAAACAGTTTTAAAATATAAGATGAAAATTGGGAAAAGCTAGTAAATTCAAAATTAAGCTTTCAATGACAATTTTTCTGTTTCCTATTTGCAATCCAAGGTAATGTGATTGTAAGTGACAAGGGTGTAAATGGGGAGTGGTTTACACTGTGCCTTAGGAAAAAAGTAATTCTCTGCATTAAGTATTGAAATTTAATGCTATTATTGCATTTTTTAGACAGATCCAGTATTATATTTTATGCTGCTTAACACGGTTTAGTAAAACAAAATATATAAAGAGCCAGCTGGGCTAGGTATGCAATATTTATGGTTTATTCATACCTTTAGAGCAATGTCATGCATCACTGAATGAATCTGGATTTTATTTATTCATTCATTTTTGTGGTCTGTTTGTGTAAGTGTAATTTTATTTGGAATGATCATGTAGGAATTAGAAAGGACAAATTAAAATCTCTTCCCTCCATCCCAAAACATCATTGAAAGGTCATTTCACACTGATTTTGCGTGGTTTTCCTTTAGTGCAAATGATTTGTGATCTCTGTACATGTAAGAAGCAATGAAACTTATTTTGCCTCCTTGGAACCATATTTTACTTCTGATCCACTGTCTCGGGAATCCTTTTCAGAAAAGGCATTTAGCATATAGGTTAACATTAGCTACAATAACATACATTTATCACACGTCCATGCCACTATTATTGAGGTCAAAGGTAGAAATTGCAGCAGAATAGATGGTCTGAGTTACACATTTAGATTGGAAAAAAGCATGAGTAACACTTTGGCTTTTCCCCAGCAACCTCACTGAAGGTGTCATGAAACATGAAAAAAATCTGTTTTTTTTCCCTCTGCTCCCACAGAATGAGTGTACTCTGGAAGGAAAGCAGACCAGAGGAAAGCGAATTTTTGAGCAGTAAAAGACATCCTTTCAAATCTTGTTTCAAGTTCCCAGCTGATATCTTTTCCCCGGGAATATCTACAAATAGGAATGTGGAATAAACATCTCCATTAGTGAACTCTAGAGTATGTACATAGCTTTGTGATTTGTACTGAAATTTTGTTCCTAATGTAATAGTAAAAAAGTAAATCCTAAATCCTATGGTGAATAGCTGTACACCCACTAGTTCAAAAGATTTTAAAGAAAATAGATTGACTTTCTGCTTTGTTTCTTTGGAAGACTAATTGCATGTTTGATTTTCTCAGTACTTTTTAAAGAGTGAAGAGAGCTGATACAACTGTACAGTTTAATATCACTCAGTAATTTTCGTTATGAAAATTCTTGTATTAAAATACTGTTGAGGTAAGGGTGAAGGGTCTAAGTAAGACTGTAAGACAACTCTACTTGAGGAAAACTTAGTCAGCAAATAACTAATGCAAGGCTTTTTTATTTGAAATTCATTTACCAAACAACACATTAGGGCAATTCTAATCTAATTGAAACATGCATTCTACTAAGGTACTTTTAATGTCACGTAAATATTTTTCATTTTGTTCACTTTCAATAATTACCCTCCTGGTGAGTTTGGCGTTTTTTTTTTTTTTTTGTGGTTGTTGTTGTTGGGGTGTTTTTTTGGTGGTTAGTTTTTTGTTTGTTTGGTTTATTTTCCCAGAAAAACAAAACAAAACACTATAAACCAAAAAGTCAAAGGAAGAAATAAATTTAATGAATATTTTTTAAAAGCAACTGTAATATTTTAAGTTCCTGGATGCATAATTTTTACAAAACTATTAAAGAGAAATACTTAGACAACAGTTCTGTAAGTATTCTTCACATAGTCAATTATGCGGTCTATTAAACTATACTTTATATATGTGTGTGTAGATATATTTATTATTTATACATATGCTATATCAGCAGTTTCCAGACTCACCAATTGGAAACCCTCAACACTTCCCTCCTTTATAAGTTCCTGTCTAAAAAACATGCATTTGCATTAGTTACAGTTAGTCCCTGCGTGCCCTGGAGAATTCAGAAGGAAATATTTTGACAACTGAAGATATTCAACACAAATTGCAACACACAGTCACAAGACTTAAAATCCAATGTCATAAGAATTAAAATCCAATGGGAACATACCTATCGGCATTACTAAAATCTTAAGGAAACAAGTAATTATATTATAATTACATATTGTAATTGTGCCAATTGAAGAATTAGCAGACAAAGAAATAGTAGGAAAAGGAATTAAAGAAAGTCAGGAACTAGCTACAATATTTTTAATAATTTATTTTTGAGGATGATATGGCTGAGAAAATTCCCATTTTTTTCATTTGGAGTAGAAATGGTTGGTAATATGATTCATATATATATTGTAGATAAATTTTAAATATGAAAAGCACTTTGTAATGCTTTATGTTAAGTCACATCCTAAAAGTTTAGTGGTTTTATTCCTATGGCACCATATTTCAAATTTAATAACTTTCTCTACCGCAGTTTTCAGTTCTTGGCCATATTTTTGGGGTGGTTGGGGTGTTTTTTTTTGGCTTTTTGTTCAGAACAGTCAGAACACTGAGAATTCAGTACAACATATCTTAGTAATAAAAATCTACTTAAATTCAAAACACACAAAGAAAACGTTATCCATATGTTTTCTATATATATACAGCAAAAAATTAATTATTGTGAGATATTAGAAAAAATGAATTAGGCATGGAGTCTTACTAAATTGTTCCGTTTTGCTTCTAGTTTTGTTTCAGAAAGGAAAGTTTGTTTTGAATCAATTTTGTTAAACATTTTCCATCACACAGAATTCCAAAGACAAACATTTATAGAACTGTAAGAAGTTGAAAGATATTATAGTGATTTTTGTTGTTTCATTTCCTTTCTTCTTGCTTCATGCAGTTTTCATAAAAAAGACTATATACTGTACAAGTAACTTTTCAGATAAATAAATTTGCAGTGCTATCCAAGACTGAATTCAATTCTAAGTTAAACCATGCCTACCAATTATTTCCAGCTATCTATTTGATAGACCAGTTCTATTCAATTTAAGTTCCATTCTCAACGAAAAATTTTATGCAAGGATACACTCAGAAATTGATACTTTGTGAGAGACAGAAACAATAAACAGTTTTATTTTCTTTACTGTTCCTTTTGTGGAAGAAAAAAGAGGAACAGCAGGAATCTGCAAATATGATATATTATAGCGCTAGCACTATGGAGGTTCTAAAGCTGTTGTCATTCTTATGTCAATGCTTTTTTAAAGGAAAAATGTATGACTAGGTTGGGAGTCAACAAAAATCTCTCAAGTTTATGTTTTTAAAAAAACAAACCTGTCTTCTTTCAAAATATGTTTTTAAAATGAGTACTTACATTTCATAACTAAAGACATAATTTCAATTTATCAACTCAATATAGAGTGATATTAATTTTTAAACCCATACCTTATATACCAGATAAGCAGAATTTCTAGTTTAGTTTCTGTTTAGGGTAATATAGCGTAGAAGGTTAGGAAAATATATACTTCCAAAATATAAGAAAAATGCATATACTCCTTTACTTAGTTGGGGTATTTCTAATAAAGGAAGAAAAGGAGAAAGGTCATAGGTAAATGTTCTTTACCATTAGCTCATTTCTCTCCTTCCTATATTCATAATCTAGCACATTTCTGCAAAGAATTCCACAGACTATGGTATATTCAGCATACCTGATTACTTTCCTCAAGTGAGGCATAAAATTCGTTTTCTAACCATAACATTCACTGACTTTGTCTGGTTTAACATCCAAAGAAAAAAAAAGTTAATGATATTGCTGTCACTATCATTCCGTAATCATTTTGCATTTATATTAATATCTTCTAACAGAACAATTACATAATATTGAAATCAATATATCTATTATTTGACCTCTAACTGTATGATTTTTATTTTTTTTATGGGAAGCTAATCACAGAATATATTTAAATGCATATCAATAATATTTAGATATTATACAGCCTTAGAAATTTCCATTAATCTATCTATATTCATATATAACATCCATCTTTGAGCATGGGGGTATGAACACAGAGACTAATAATTTATGTTTTTATTATATTTGCTAGTGAAGTAATCAATCTTAGGAAAAAAAAAATGTGCCCATTGGGTTATAATTCTTGTGAATTCTTATGACTTGAAGAATAAGCTCTTGACAGTATGCATGACAGATACTTACCTCACATTTTATGAAGCAATTTCATACACACATTGTTTAAAGTAAAGTTGGCTCTTGAAGGTAAACACAAGCAATGAAACAATTTTTTTTGAACACATTGTTTAGAAGAAAATTGTGGTTCAATTTTTAGATAAAGCAAAATTTTACTAATTTGCTTAGCAGTTTGCAAGAGATTCTGTGAGCTAAGAATGTGCATCTAGTATTTTATGTTGTAGCATTGAGTCAAATTATGTAAGGGATCTCGTATAATGACCAGAGTCCCTGTTTTACATTATCTTGACTCCATGGTTGCCCTCAGAATATTTTTTCCTCTTCTCTTCTATGGTATTAATTTCTGGTGGAAAAATATTTTTAGAGGAATATTAAAAAGCAGTAAGTCCAGACTTCTCTCTCTAGAGGACTGTATTACGTCTTACAGGAGACTGGAAAATTCATCTGTTGCCCATACTGTGTTTAAATATTCACTTCCTTGGGAAATCAGTCCATCTCCTTTTATGAACAACTACTTCTACTTTAAAAAAGCATGATAAATAGAATAGATGTACTTAAAGGCAAGACTAAACTTTTCAGGTGCACATTTTACTAATTTGAAATGCTTATTCTGTCCAAAATAATTGCACAGAATTTCAAGGCCAAGCTTTAATTTTAAACATGTCTGAATTCTTTGTTAAATTCTTTTCTCACCTCTGCACTGGACCACACAACAAAATGAGAGAATGTTTTACAACAAAGCACTGTTATTCATAAAACAAAATCCCTTTTCCTTTGATAATTCTTAAAATTGATTACATAGTGTAGCTATGGCATATGAATTTGCTTGTTCAGTGGGCTTATTGGTGACGAGTTTTCACTGTTTGATTGTCATGTTAAACAAAAGAAAGTTTTTACAAGCTGTAAAGCTCAACTTTTTAGAGATGCTTTGCTTCAGTTGAAAAGATTGTGATTTTTTTTTTTTGTTTGTTTTTTTTTTCCCCTTCCATATTTAATTTCCATTTATGCTTTACAGGGTTTGGTTTACTTTTAATAGGTATTGAGACTGAATATCAGATTTTCGGTATTCACTGTCAAAAAATGTCTTTTATTTTTGCCAAGCTGAATATATTGCACAGTTAGAATCATTAAGGTTGGGTAAATTGTAATTATAATGATTTTCAGTGTCAGAACTGCCTAATAAGGGAAGAGTAGATATTTTCTTGATTTCTTTTTCCCCATTAATCAGGATCATTATAATTACATGATTTTTCTGAAAAGATAATGTAAATTGAAGATTGCATAACTTTCTGTAGCAGATAATACATTTTTAAGCTGAAGAATTTCTATAGTGTTTAATATAATGAAGTCAAATCATTATCTCTTCAGCCAGATGACAGCTTGCATTGTAAATAATGCTGGTTAAAGAAGTAAAAAGCAAATCTGCATCAGCTGATACACTGTTCATATTTTAAATCAAGTTTGTTTCAGGGAAATAAAAGCTGGACCTAGGGCAGAGAATTTAACTCAGATACGAGATTCTAAGAATATATTGCTTATATGTTCAAATAGTATAAAAATGCAAAATTAAGGCTCATACAGATGGGAAAAATCTTTCAACCACACTTAATTTTAATATAATAGAAAGCTTGAGAATAAGAGTTTCATGTGAAATATTTAAGGCTCAATTTTTCTCCTGATCAATTTGATTAAGAATGTTACACATCTTATTTGCTAAATAACCTTAAACACTGAAGAGTCCTGATTTTCTTAGAATGATGGCTGTTCCCTTTTTATTCCCTGTCATACTAGAATCATAGAATCACTTAGGCTGGAAAAGACCCTTGGGGTCATCGAGTCCAACCATCAACCCCACTCTACAAAGTTCTCCCCTACAACATATCCCTTAACACCACATCTAAACGACTCTTAAACACATTCAAGGATGGTGACTCCACCACCTCCCTGGGCAGCCTATTCCAGTGTCTAACCACTCTTTCTGTGAAGAGTTTTTTTCCTAATGTCCAGCCTAAACCTCCCCTGCTGCAGCTTGAAGCCATTCCCTCTTGTTCTATCGCTAATTACCTGTGAGAAGAGACCAGCACCAACCTCTCTACAATGTCCTTTCAAGTAGTTGTAGAGAGTGATGAGGTCTCCCCTCAGCCTCCTCTCCCTCAAACTAAACAGTCCCAGCTCCTTTAACCGCTCCTTATAAGATTTATTCTCCAGGCCCTTCACCAGCTTCATTGCCCTCCTCTGCACTCGCTCCAGCACCTCGATATGTCTCTCGTATTGAGGTGCCCAAAACTGGACACAATACTCAAGGTGTGGCCTCACCAGTGCTGAGTACAGGGGGACAATCACCTCCCTCCTTCTGCTGGTCACCCTATTTCTAATACAAGCCAGGATGCCATTGGCTTTCTTGGCCACCTGGGCACACTGCTGGCTCATGTTCAGCTGCTTGTCAATTAGAACCCCCAGGTCCTTTTCTGCCAGGCAGCTCTCCAGCCACACTTCCCCAAGCCTGTAGCGATGCATGGGGTTGTTGTGGTCCAAGTGCAGGACCCAGCACTTGGCCTTGTTGAAGCACATTCCATTAGCATTGGCCCACTGGTCTAATCTATCCAAGTCTCTCTGTAGAGCCTCCCTGTCCTCATGCAGATCAACACTCCTGCTTAGCTTCGTGTCATCTGCAAACTTGCTAATGATACACTCTATGTCCTTATCAAAGTCATCAATAAAGATGTTAAACAGAAATGGTCCCAACACCGAGCCCTGAGGGACACCACTTGTGACCCGCCGCCAGCTGGATTTAACTCCATTGACCACCGCTCTTTGGGACCGCCCATCCAGCCAGTGCTTAATCCAGCAGATTGTATGCTCACCCAGGCCATGAGCCGCCTGTTTTTCCATGAGAATTCTATGGGGGACAGTGTCAAATGCTTTTCGAAAGTCTAGGTAGACAATGTCCACAGCCTTTCCCTCATCCAATAATCAGGTCATCTTGTCATAGAAGGAGATCAGGTTCGTCAGGCAGGACCTGCCTTTTGTAAACCCATGCTGACTAGGCCTGACCCCCTGCTTGTCCATTATATGACTTGTAATGGCACTCAAGATGATCTTCTCCATGACCTTCCCTGCTACCGAGGTCAGACTGACAGGTCTATAGTTTCCTGGATCCTCCTTTCTGCCTTTCTTGTAGAGGGGTGCTACATTTGCTACCCTCCAGTCCATTGGGACCTCCCCAGTTAGCCATGACTTCAGGTAAATAATGGAAAGTGGCTTGGCGAGCCCATCTGCCAGCTCTTTCAGACTCTTGGATGTAACCCATCCGGTCCCATAGACTTGTGTGCATCCAAGTGGTGTAGCAGGTCACTGATCACTTCCTCTTTAACTGTGATGACCTCGTTCAGCTTCCCCTCCCTGTCTCCTAGCTCATGAGGCTGGGTGCCCGGGGAACAGCTAGTTCCACTGCTAAAGACTGAGGCAAAGTAGGCGTTGAGCACCTCAGCCTTTTCCTCATCCTTTGTGACTATGTTTCCCTCTGCATCCAATAAGGGAGGGAGATTTTCCCTAATCCTCCCCTGTTCTCCAAAATGTTCCTTCTGCATGTATCAAGTTACACACATACCTACTCAGCATTTCTGGTTTTGTCTGTCTGTTTTTAACCAAAAATGGACCTTAGATCATTTCCCAATTTGTTTGTTTGATAATTTCACTCCGTTTTATGAGACTTTTCTCAGGAAATGCATATTCAACTTTGGACTGCTCTTGATTGCCTGGAACTGAAAACCACAGTTTGTCAGAGGAAAAACTTGTTTTTGTACTCTAGAATAGGAATCCATGATTTTCATTCTTGGTTGAATTTTGGCCTGCAAAACCTTAAATATTAAGACACTGAGGCAGCTATTCCAATCATTAGACAAAAAGTCGATTTATTCTCATTCGCATTTCCAATTCATAAGACATTCTTCCATTCCTTGAGTCTGTAATTTTCTTGGCATTTTATGACTACAGCTGTTTCATGATAGAATAGACTTTTTTAACCACACACTTAAGTGGTTTGAGGAGGAATTTAGAATATCAAAGAGGTCCAAAACATACTTTTTCCATATCTCCCAAATATGGACACTTCACAACCTCACTATCCAACTTTCTCCTGTGTTTGACATCCTCACAGTAAAAACATTTCTTTCTTAAGCTTAAATATGACTTGCTGTATTTGAATTTGTGCTTTTTAACTCTTGATCTATTGAGAAGTGCCTGCCTCCACCTTCAGCAAGTATTTTTATATAATGGTGAGATCCCCTGAGACTTTCCTTCTCCAGACTGAGCAATCTCATCTCCGTCAGCCGCTCTTCACATGAAAGTTGCTCCGAGGCCTTACTCATCTTCATGACCCTTTACTACACTAACCCCATTATGACCATGTGTGGTGAGATGCCACTGACCTTAGGTATGGCATGGGACAACGGAAAGTGCTTACATAATGTACTTGCCCACACTGAAGTACCTGTATCCACCAAAGCACTCTAATCTTTTGGGCTATCCCACTGTAACTTCTACCTATGAGGTTATAGTCCTGCAACTGGAGCCAAACCTCAAATTCTTCCTGTTCACTCCCCCTACTGCACACATTAGCGTACAGTCATTTCAGAGAGCATGGGGATTTTCCCCATAACACTTTCCTGTAAATACCTCTTTATTTGCATGAGGTGACACCCTTCAGCCCTGTTCGTAAATTACACTCTAGGACACATCACCCTAAACCCTTTTCTTGCCACTTCCTCACTTGTTTGGGGGTCGTCATCTCCCTGTCCCATTATCGTCACTTAAAGCTTTTCACCAAGTATAAGAACCTGTTGATAAAGTTGCTTTCGTCTAACTTGATGAAGGGCATCCCATATCTTCTTCACAATTTCAGTTTCAAGGAAGGTCCTATGACTGGGAAAGCCAAATTCTTTTAACCCCAGCAGCACAACCAGCTGTGACCCACCAAATCCATCTACACCTTCCAAAGCCCTTTAACCCCTCCAGCAGGGGTCAGGAGCTAAATATATGTACCCTCATCCCCTTTACCCATCAGCCTCAGAGCCACATAGTTTGATATGCTCCAGGTCTCCCCAGCAGCATCACCAGTTTCCATGTGGCACTAGACAGGGGACCAGACAAGCTTCTGCAGTCTCTCCATGATGTCTCAGATCCAAACCCCTATCAAGCAGCAAACCTGCCTAGATAACTGCAGATGAGGGCCTTCCATCCTTCACAACAGATAGCCTCCTACTGCTGTCACTCGGCAGTTCCTTCTGATACTGCTCTATGGTCCAGACAGGTCATTGGAGAAAGCTGCAAGCCCCCCTACCAGAACACTGAACTTATTCACTGTAGCAGATCCCCCGGTAGAACAGGAGCGTTCAGGCTAGTGCCCAAAGTCATAAGATTGCAGCCTTCATCACCACATGAGTCTTGATTTCTCAGCTGGATAAACACAATACAGTTGAGAGATTCAAAGCTTTTGTAAGCTTCAAGGTCCCAGAGAAGATCCGTACATGATCTCTGGCATGCAGTCTGCTGAATTCCTCCAGCAGCAGCTTTCCTTGACAAAACAGGTGCTCTCCAAGCGCCCCTCTGCAGGCAAGGGCTCAGCAAAAAAACCCAGGTCCACTCTACATCGCAGACTTGGAGAGACTCAGGAATTCAATTTGGGCTGAGGCCTCTGATATACAAGTGGTAGTTTGGCACTGAGGTCTGTATCATATGGCGCATCCTGAGCACATTTCCTGTCTAACTGCTGCACAAACTATGCTGCTATCTCTGCTCTAGATTAGCACTCATATAGGCCTCTCCCTGGCACCTGCTGAAAGGATGCTTCTTCCTCCCTAATGAGGAGTCAGCTGGAATAAAAATTCAAAGTATCCTTTGATCAAAAACAGCTCATACAGCCTGTCAGAAACTGCTAAGACTTGTTAGTAGTCAGAGCCTTCTACAGCTATGCTTTTAGGGCAGTAGGTATCCTGAAACTCCTTGAAGAGATCCCAGAGTGGACATAGATGATTCTGGGGGTCTAGATGAGATAGCAACCAAGAGTCTTAAGGGAGCTGGCTAATGTTGCTATGATTGCCTTTGAAACATCATGGTGTTTGGGACAAGTTTCCTAATGAAAAGAAAATGTTATACACAACTTCAAGAAGGGCAAGGAAGATCTGGGAAATTGCAGGTTGGTGGCTAGCCACAACTCAGTCTCTGGGAAGTTGACAGAGCATGGAAGCCATTTCTGAGCATATGAGGGGCAAGATGATGATTGGGAACAGCTAGCATAGATTCAGCAAGGACAAATTGTGTTCAACTAACCCAATTACCTTCTGTGATGAAATGACTGGCTGTAGCAGTAGTGTCCTATGTCCGTAGGAGTAGATGCCATTTACCTTAAGGTTAGGAAGGCTTTTGGTAGAGTCTCCCATATCACTGTAGCCTATTTCAAAAGAAATTATCTGGATAGGTGAACATAAGGTAGGTAAAAAATAGCTGGACTACCAGGCTCAGAGTCTTGTAACAAACATTAAAATATCTAGTTGGTAAAGAGGCAACAAATTTGAGTCAGAAGGGTATATACCTGATCAACTGGTGCTAAATCAGGAATAAAGCTTTATAGCAGCTGGAGAATATGTTCTTCTTAGCAACATCCTTGTGTTTTTAACCTGCCCCATTAGGTAACTACATGCAGTGATCAGTTCATCACCACTAACTTAGCAAAAGGTGGAAAAGATATATCCTATATAATATCTGACTGTATTTGTGCAACAATGCAGACTTCCTCCTTTTGCCTCATTCACTGGAAAATAAATGTGTCTTGATCATACCTGAACTCAGTTCTAATGAATCATGTAAAGGCTGTTTATTTTTTTCTTTGTTTTTTTTTCTTGATGCTTGCTTACAGAGTCCTGGAAGTTCTGCAAAGGTGAGTTTGATTTATATTCTTTTAATTCATTGAAACTGGAAAAAAAGTCATCAGTTTTCAAAATATGATTTCAAGCAGATAATTTTAATGGCCTAGAAAGAAATGTGGTGCCTTAGAGGTGATACCGGTTGCTTTAAAAAATTTCTGTGATTAGTTTTAAAGCAATTCATTTTGGGGAAAAGAAGTTGAGCAATTACAGGTAAGTGCTACCTATTGTATACTCCTTTTGGCACAAACCATAGGACATACAAAAAAAAGCAAAGTACAAGCAAGAAATGTAGAAGCCTTTGGCTTCCTGTCAGGCTTTAAAATGGATGTCTCATCTATTTAACTAATGAAAGAGATTTAACCCACAAAGCTGCTTCGCCTTCAGAAATTGTGCAACCTTTAATTTTATAAGTAATGCCTCAGTTAGAACACTCATTACACGTTGTATCTGTAGAAAATACTAGATGATCCTAGCAGTTACAGAGAGTTTATCATAGTAATAGAAATCCTTATCCTCAGTAGATAACATCTTAAGTCCACCATTACATCATACCTGTAAATATCATCAGTTTTTGTAAATTAAAAAAATAAGCAAGGACATTGCATGTACTTTAATATGTCTTTTTGACTCTATGATTTAATTGATATTATTTGTGAAGTGATACATAACTTTCTTTTTAAAAGCAGTCAGGTAATATGCAAATACTTAACTTTCTCTTCAGCAGTTTTTCCCTCTTTCCCATGCTGTCTAATCTACCCTGCATTTCATTTTCTATTATTTCCCCAATGAACTGACCTTATCCCTATCTTGAACTTTCTTTTTCACTATTTGTCTTATGAATTTTGTGGTTCATCATAGTATATTGTAAGACAACCTACCATTTAAAGAAAACTCTGATGTTTTATTTATTTGTTTAAAAAAGTCTCAAGCAAGCAAACAAAACACATTGTCTCAGCTCAGGACACCTACTTTGAAATTTAAAAAAAAATATATAGTTAACTTACAGTCTACATATTTCCTTTCTGAGAATCCAACGTTTTTGAACAACAACAAAAACCCTAATACCTAAACGTTGTGAAATGTAAAAGGAAAATTCCTTTTAGTTGCAATCCAAAGGCGTCTGTGTTTGTGTTTAGTTCTGTTCCAACACCGAACCCCTTTTATCTGGCAGAACAAGAAGTACTTGACTGTTAGGCATGCCAGCCATGCTCACATTCAGCAAAATATTTAAGTTGTGACTCCTACCACTTTATGATAGTCTTTTAGGAACTTCTATTTGCTTTGTTTTCCTCTTAATAGTTTGTATCGCTAACACTACTGACAACACATACTTTTTCAAGTACTAAATGATATCTGTGGTGTCTCCAGAGAAGAAGAATAGTTTCTGTAGGCGCTCTTCCTGGGAGAAGATCTTCACATTAGTTCTTTTAGAAATACACTGGAGTAGCAAATGACAAATTTATATAATATTGCACTTTTTCCACTTGCTGTAAGATGCTAATAACTGTCCATATATTTATCAAAAATCAAATTACAAAGATCATAGATGTTTTCTTGCTGTAGAGAACCAGGTCACTGTGATTCAAAATACCAGAAAGATGTACCTACAACGTACCTGAGGTTATGTCCCTATGACTCATTCCCTATTAGTGTGGTATTTTTAGAAGCAGAATACTTAATAATTAATGTCTAGGAGAAAGCTTCATTTATGATCTTTATTATTTATTTTAACCTTGTATTAGTTTGAAAGCTAGTTAGTACCTTCAAGCTCTCATTTGCTGTTAATGTTAGTGCAAGTCATACCACACTGAAAACAGTACAAGAGTTTGTGTGTTTTCAGAAACCCCTATAGATGTGGTACTGTATCACACTTTGAAATTGTGTGAAGTGGACAAGAATACAGCGTTCCTTCATTGCTTAAGTTCATATATCATACAGACTAAGCATTCTTTTATGCAAGCACAGGATTTCTGGTGGGTTATGAAAATTCCTGATGGAAAACCATTAATTAACAATGGGTTTGGTTAGTCCATGTAAAACTTACATTCAACAAAAATGCAACACACGATAGCCTCCAAATACATTGTGTATACTCTGCAGCCTCCATGCCACATATAATCCTGATCAGCATCTGCATCAGCATCAACATATTTCCAAGCCATTGCATACTTACAGTACAATATTCCTTTTTTGTATATTAATTGAAATAAGAATAATTTTAACTGATTCATTTCAACTATTAAGAACTAGATGGTTTCTTTAAGTATTTAATCAGCTTAAATATGTTCTGTCTTGGCAAACTTGTAATTTTTGATGTACTAAGAACCTAGAAGATAATCCTAGAAAATAGTCTGTTTATGAGATCTGATTCTTGGTTTCTAAGTTTCTTGCAATTTCTTGTGTTAGATCACCTTCCTGTTTTGGCTTTGTAATCTTATTTAGTGTATAATAAAATAGCTTTTCTCTCTTCTAGCAGCAACCGATTTTAGCTACATGTACTGTTACTAGTATTAATTCATTGAGTCAGGTAAATCCTTTAATAAAAATAAACTTTACAGATGAAGGGGATATTTTGCATGTCTGAACTATGTGCATCAAAAGAACGATTTCAAGTGATTTTTCTTTTTCATGTAAATGTATGTTTTCATATCTATAGATAGATAGATATATAGGTACATACAGTTCCTTTTGAGGAAGCATTTTTCATGTGGTAAAGTTGTGCCTATCCTGTTGGGATGGAAATGTATATAGTACTCTGAGAAATTGTCTTATAACACACAGATCTTTCATTTCTGATTCCTGAAACTCACTGATTTGATTTATTTCTGTCTTCAGACAAGGATCCACGCAAATTTTGGCTCAGTGTCTGGCTGGGATACTTTCTGATTAATCTATCTTTCAGCCATTTTTCCAAATTAACCTGACTTTGCAGGCAGAAATGTAGCAATTCCGTATGGTACTTGTGAAGGACACTGAATTTAGAATATTGTGAAATTCAATATAATGATAAGATAAAAAGCATCTTGTGCCCCTATTTCTTTAGGTGGTTGTTAGCTTATTTAAAAAGACAAAAAATGGATTATTTCACACACCCAAATGACTTATGAAAGGCGTGCATTAGAACCCAAAACGTGACATAATAAGGCACTTAAATCTATTTGAAAATTGAAGGTGTTTGGACTGACTACTTTGCATTAATCTAACATTTACATTCAAAAAATTACAAAATCTACATACAAAAATAACAGCCAAGCTGTAAAAAAATTTTGGCTGAACTATATCGTAACTTTAGAAAAAAAAATTGCTATAGTGATCTTAGCAATCAATAAACAAATGTCGACAGAGGTAGGAACGGTTCAGTACAGGTTGATCTAACAGAAATATATGAATTTCTAAAGGTCACCCAAACTGTTAAAAATAATAAGGATTTCATGTGGCCTATCAGTAATCCTGCTGAAGAAAATAATATATTTTTCCAAATTAATGTTAATCATATATTTTTGCCTTTTTAGAAAGTCTCCTATAAATACTTCGAGAACTTCTGAGAGCTTTATACGTTGATATTGGAGACATATGTCACAATAAAGGATTAAAGTTCAAAAACAGTAAGGCAAAGGTCACTTAGAAATATAGCAAAGATAAATTATAATTGTATATATAACATAATTATAAAATTTCAAATCTATGAGTTATTCTTCTAACAGGAAATTTTAGCCATACAGCATTTTTTCTATCCTTATACAGATAGATATGACTACAGAATGTAAAAGTTTAAACTAACTACAGTATTTTTAATCAGTGTAAGTATTTGTTAAATATCTATATATAGGAAGATGAACTCATACATTCTAAGGTTATAAGTTTATAAGGTTATAGGTTGTGAAGAATGGGACTGTGTATTGAGATGTTTTACTTAAATCTATGAGTCTTGAAATATATATCTCTCTCCTCTGACTGCATAAGCAGGTCTGAGTTCAGTGGGGGTTACATATGCATAAATCCATTGCACTTAATATCTGTGAATAAATTTGCTGATTACTGGTACATTTGCTAACATTCCTCAGGGTCTGGCTTTTTTTTTTTTTTAATCCTTAGAGTTAAAAGGAGAATACTTACTTTAAATAGCAAAAATTACTGGAAAATAATAAAAAGAATTATTAATAATATTATTACAAATATTAATAAAATATATTAATAATAATGTCTCATTTAAACAATTTGTAAAAAAAAATATATTTTTTTTTTTAAACTTTACATGGATTTTATTATATGGAATACCTATTCTGAATACAAATAATAGGCTTTTGATTTCAAATTTCCCTTGATGCACTCGGTTGTAAATTCTATAAAAATAAGCTACGGGAGTAGCACACCTGCATTTTACTGTGTCTATGTAAGTATTATAAAAATATAAATTAATTGTAATGTTAACTGATTTGTTATGAAAGCACTTTATTAGTGGTTTGGAAAGGGATGAATGTAACCTCGTAAAATTAGTAAAGTCACATGCAGTGCAAATGTGCATACATATATGTGAAGTCATGTATCTAGATACATCTACAACCATCAGGAATTACAGCCTGTGATGAGTGTGTTCAGAACACTCGCCAGCGTTCTGGCAAGTTTCAATTATTAAAACAAAACTTGAAGTAATTCTGCCACATTATTACTACTTAATACTATTACATGCAAAACTTTTGCATCTTTAATGCTGATATCCTACACTAGCTGTGAGTATACAATATCTTGTTTCTGATATAATACAGGTAGCATTAATGGCTAGTGCCCTTGGCAGTCCTTAGTTGCCAAGGGAGGTGATCAGGCTTGACAGCGCTTCTGTGACAGAATTCAACACTGAAGTGAGCCTCTCTTTCTTCCTCTTTCCTCCATTGTTCTTTGTGTTCTATGCTTCTGTTACGTTCTGATCCGACTACATTGGGCCCGGGAGAGGTTTGCAATGATTCCAAGTGTGAGATCAAGACACACTGCCACTCACTGCAGGTTTATTGTTATTCCCCAGCAAAAGTCACTGAGACAAGCAATGGAGTAAGGGCAGAAGTAGAGGAAAGGCAGAAAAGAGAAGCAGTATTACAGAGGGTAGCAAGAGTATGGTTACCACCACAGGCTCAACGATGTCTCGGTGGTCCTCTGGAGGTTCAGCGGCATCCTGTTGATCCATGGTTGAAGGCAGTGGAGGGTCTCAGTCCCAATTCCCAAATTGTGGTGGGTCACCACTCCAGTTATAGTCCAGGTAGCCCAGGTCAGTCTGTAACTTGACCAATCAGCATGATGGTGGCCTTTGCCCAGGTAATTGTCACTTTATACGGTTGCTATATAAGCTTTTCCTGCCCCCTTGCTGCTTGGGCAGCACTTGGCTCATCATAGTTATTGCGCTTCAGCAATTTTAAAGTTAACAGCACAGACTCAGGTAGGCCCCAGGGTAGGCAGGGTCTGGCTACTCTTATAGACAAAGGCCTACACACTTTTGAGCTGGGGGGGGGGGGGGGGCGGGCAACACACCCTCTTCATCTGATGGCAATCTTGGGTGGTGACTGGCAAGCAAGAGGATAGTCTGCAGAAGGTGCTAAATAGATACAAGCAAGCTTCTTATTGGCCCGCAAGCCTGACGTCGATTTGCAGAAGCTTAAGCAAGCTTTGAGACAATTATTTTAAAGTTCCAGTCTTTCACAGCTTCTCACCCTACCTCCCAAGAAACAGGATCTCATCAGCTCCTGATGCATGTCTTGTTTTTAGTTTGCATCTTATGTGTTCAAAGATGTTCTGTTTGCAGTCCCTTGTGCTTATGTTGTTCTTTGTTCTTCAACTTGCAAATTCGGCTACTTGGGTTTTTGGTTACATTTTTCCCACACCTCTGAAGAGCAACTCCAGTGTCTTTGCCCCTTTGGTCATTGCTTTGTTTACACACATATGTAAAATACATCTATATATTGTGTTTGCTTATGCTATCCCAGTACTACAAAATGATTACATATCTTGTTGCTTACACTGTTTTGATATCCTTATATATGGGATCAAGGTAAGCTAATATTAACTGTATCTTGATTAATGCACTTTTAAGTGTCAGAGGTTGAAAGGTGCTGAGTGCTCAGAACAAAATAATAAGATGTGATGTAGTTCTATTAAAATCTAGACCCAGCAGTATAATACCTTGCTCTGTAAACTGAGTAAATGAGGACAGAGGATTTCCTGAAAATTAAATTAGTGATCATTAACACCTTTCATAAGACCACCTATCTTGATTTATGAAAGGCGATTAGACTATGTCATTTCTGCCCTGCAAGTATCAAATTATTTTAACTTTAGTGGAAATGTGTTTATTGAATGACAGTATTCAGCCTTCTCAATTCAAGGCATCATTTTGATGTAATAAAAACTTTTGCTGGTATATAGATGTCTAAATCTGAGCTAATCAACCAAAGCAGATTTTCTAAGAGACAGGAAGCTTCAGAGGAAATAGTTGTTCATATCTAATATTCATATCAAATATTTTCTGTAAGTGTCTGTTAGGGAGACTTTAGTGACTAAACATAAGCATCCAGTGCCATCTAAGGTATCTTAGGGTTTTTTTATATACCTGTGCAGGACCTGCAGATTTGAAATGTGATCTATGGGAGACTCATACTTTCTGAAATAGCAATTTGAAGTCAATAAGGATACTTCAAGGTGCACAAAATGACACTAGAGACATGTTTTGGGGCATGAGTTGCTTTTCTCAAAGCTAGAATCAGTTCCCCCTAAAAATATATTTGTTACTCCTTGTGTCTTTGTCCTATATAATTCACTTCAGCTTCCCTCCAGAAGTGCACAAGTCCTGTGGTATAACTGAACATTTCATACAGATGCCTTAGACAGTCTACTGTACAACAATGGTTCCTGGATGTACCGTTTATATTCTGTGTACAATTGAACTGATGGTTAAGTAACTAGATAAAACTTACATGACTAATTATATGTGACTACAATAGAGAAGGTGAATACCAGGTGAATCAAGGATATTGATGTTTTACAAGTATAAATAATAGTTCTGAATAATTTCCTAAATATGAAACTATTAATAATGCTATTAAAAAAAATGTAATACTATTCAGAAAACTATTTGTGTTTGCTTAGTTGAACCATGGGTCTACAGAAAAATCTCTACTATTTAGCCTTCCCATACATTTCTTCAATGTGCCAATTATAACCAAGCCCCTTCCTTAATATTTAGGAGAAAGAAAGCCCAGAGCACTCCTGCTTTGTTTGTATAATCTCTTGTACAAAATAAAAAAAAAAAGAAAAAAGTACACTAAGAGAAAAAATTTACACCGATATGGAGATAGGATGCAACAAAGAAAAGACGTGCACACCGCCAAATACTAAAATGACAACTTTTCATTATCTAGTAATTTTTATTTACTTTTTTACTTGAAATGAAATTTATAGTGAAAATATATACACAACTCACGGCAAAATTCACACAGTGAATTCATACATTTCTAAAATGAAATAAAATATTTTTAAAAGGCTTTGCTGATTTACTGCATATGCTTGAAATACAGGCAATAAACTCAATTCTGAAGCAAAAGGCAAAATTAAGAAAGGTAAAATTTGATTTAATATTTGGCTACTACTGAAATATATCTTGATGTCTTAGGTGGGGAGCAAGCTATAAATGGGTAGCATTGTTTTAGAAGCTGACATCTATGACACTATTCCTTCATTTACCCTTCATAATCATGTTTCATTAACTTATTTTTAAAAGTCTTTTAATATTCTCATAGAAGTTTTATTTTTTTTAGAAAAGGAGCAAGCCAATTTGCACTACAGTTTCTAAAACACTGCTGTTTTCAACAGAAAGAAAACCACGTACCAAAAGACAACTTTAGAGATTTTCAGGAAACCATTTTGCTCTCCAGATATTTCTGACAATACATATAAGATCCACTTTTCAGTAATAGGGCTTAAATGACTCTAATTCTCTAATTTGGTTTCTCTAATTTGAGTTTTACATACCTTGCAAGATCTCCTATTGTGAAAAAAAAAATAGAAGGAAATTTTGATACTTAGCATTCTGAACTTCGAGAAAATAGTTCAAAGTATATTTCCTTCAGAGTGCATTTGAGGCTTAATACATAGGTATCTATTGAATATCTGAGATGCTCTAGAACAAAATGTTTAGTATGTGTCTGTCATTGAAAAAGACCACACATTTCTCAGACGTTCTAGACTTCTTCTGCCCATCCTGTAATCTCAAATAGCCTGAAGTATCTCAGTTGAATGGACAATAGAATAGAAACCCTGGAAACTATAGGCCAATTAGAAATCACATGTGAAAACATAACAGAATCAGACTTTGACTGGTCAGTATATTTTGAAATCCAGATCTGTACACAGAGAATATTGCTTTTGAATTTTCTAATAAGTTTAATGTAGAAATTCCTAAGAACACAAACTTGTGTTACTTGATCATAAGTAAGATAAGATGCCCTCTTTAAGCACTGTTTACTTCATTTAAACCGAATGTAATGAAGTGATACTATTATATGATTTTTCTTTTTTTTTTCACAATTATGATGCCAGAAAACACTCTGCAGGCACAATACAGCAACATCGTATAGAGTAGGGATTGACTGAGCAAAAGAAAGGAATGTGAAACAAGAAAAATAATAGTACAGTACTGCAATAGGCTCAGAATGAACTTCTTTTGGGACGGTGGTACTTCAACAGTACAATGACACCAGTAGACGATTCTTCAGTGAAAAAAATAAAGCCAAGATAGGAAGTATTTAAATAAAGAAAAATTAAAAAAAAAAAAAAAAAAAAAAAATCTGTACCCAGAAACTGTGTATCTATAGAAGTAAAAAAAAAAAAAATAAAATCACCACCAAACAAGAAATAATCAGCAATAAGTTAATAACAGAAAAGAAAAGAAAAGAAAAGAAAAGAAAAGAAAAGAAAAGAAAAGAAAAGAAAAGAAAAGAAAAGAAAAGAAAAGAAAAGAAAAGAAAAGAAAAGAAAAGAAAAGAAAAAAGAAAAGAAAAGAAATATCCTGAGTTAGAAGGGACCCACAAGGATCATCCATTTGCCATACTTATTTTTTTTTTCCCATAATTTTTCCCTGCCCTGAACTGGTCAGCTGCTATATTTTATAAGGCCTTATGATGCTATGGGTGTTCCATTATTGTCTAGGTTCTTTTCATTCTCTCGTTCTCAGCTTTTACTTTTGATACTTCCACAGGAGAAATAATACTTCCACAGAAAGTACTATAGCTCTATAAGAAAAAAAAAAAATAATCCCAGCTCTCAGGTCTAACTACCAAATCAACCTTACTGTGACAGCACTTTAGACTGAGTTGTGAGTACCTACATTCCTTGGAAGATATCCTAGCACTTAAGTTACATTTACTTTAAACATTCTTATTATGCACCATCAGATTTTCAATTTAAGTATTGAAATTAATTCCTTGACTCAAAAACTCCTGGCTAAAATTTGCGTGAAAATTCTCCAAACAATTTTGATTTAGATTATTTTATTTTTTTGGGGGTGGAAAGGAAATATGCTGTTGGAAAATTATTGTGAGGGAACTTTTTTTAAAATTATTTTTTATTTTTAATGGCAACAGTGTGGGCCTCAATAGCTAATGGCAAGGAAATGGATTTTAGTAACTTTTGAAAAAAAATTAAAGAGTGTAAGATCCTTTCTGGGAACATTTTGGAGTTCAGGAAATGGTAATATGTGCATGTCTACATATGAATTATTGAAATTATAACTTACTGACACCGGAGTACAGCTTTTCTTGAAAGACTTATTGAAGACATAAATACGGGACAAATTTTTCATCTTCAGACATGGAAGAATAAAGAAATAAAATTGCAGCACAGATGACTAAGAGCTTCTTTTCATAACAGTATCATAAATAATTTTCCAATGTCATAAAATGCAATTTGATTCAAATTATTTCAGTATGGTGTAGAAACCATTTTACATAATTACGCTTCAATAAATTGAAATTAATTTTAGACTATTTGTGAGCAGAATCTCTGAATCCCTTAAGCCCCTTCTGTACAAAAAAAAAAAAAAAAAAAAAAAAAAAAAAGAAAAAGAATAAAAAGTTATCTTCAAGGTATATTAAAGATGAAGCTGAGGATAAATTGTGAAAGAAAATAATCTACAGGTGCCACTAGAAAGAGTCCCATGGTCACTCATTCTGTTCTCTTTCTGTTTATATATGAAAAACCCAATAGCAAAGCTCATGTTTTATAATAATCTCTACTAATAAAGAATCCATTTGGAGGCAGAAACAAGCAGCTCAAGCTCCTTTAATTTGCATACCACTTGCCTTGGTTTTCCCTGTCCCTAGAAATGAAGAACAGAAAGATATCTATATGGCATCCCTTATTTGTTAATCAAGTATTCATAATGTTTTACATATACATATATATTTTGTTCATAATATATATGTATTATGCTTAGATATTTTTTTCCAGATTCATCCTATGTGTGTAACTTTGTGTCCATAACTGAAGATCAGTATGTGTTTACATTGTCCGTTATCTCACTCCCTCTTTCATTTGAGATACCCGATTAATTTCACTGCATGAATACCAGTTATCTTTGGTTTGGAAGTTTGCCAGCTGGCTCCTGCCACCGAGAATTGGGGGCAGAATTGGAGAGATTATTTGTTTCAGCATCCATTTTAGTGTTTAAAAACACTGGAATGAGTTTTATTCTCATTATCTAGGATATATCCCAGAATTATCCCAGCAGGTCTCCAAAACACTTATGTGCTATTCCCTTGTTGGACAGACCAGCAGTGTTATGAAAACACCTCCTTGCAGTCTGCAACATTGTCCTCACATTACTTCAGATACTTTTTACTTAAAGTAAACAACAATAATAACAAGGACTCTACTTAAACTGAGTAGTATGTAACATAGATGCATCAAGCACTCTCCAAGTGACTTAGCCCAACTGGAAAAGACATCAGCCAGTCCATTCCAATTGGCCTGTAACTGGCCCCCTGTTTGGTTCCCAAAGCAGATTAACCATCCTTGGAGACAGAGAATTAGGCATGTCAATATATTAGAGAGGCATCTAAGCTCCAATTGCAGTCAATGGAGACCAAATAAGTATTATCACTGCAGCCTAGGGAACTGTTCAACTTGCCGTAATGTACACAGCTCTGATCAGCTCCCCAGACTCCACTGAGACCACAAATGGGAGCTTAGATGCCTCATTCACACATGGTTCTTTAAACTTAAATGCATACAGTTTGGAGTTTTGTACTAACACTTTCATCTTAAACTACCTCTGTACTAGTAAGTTAAACAGGATCAGGGTGTGAACTCAGGCACTTTTCCGCAGTCATCCCTATGCAGTTTCACTGCCCACATGGTTGCCAGCTTCTTTCTCTCCTGTGACAGCTAGACTTCCACTGTCCAATGCCTGAGCACTGCTCACAGAAAGCATGGGCAAAGGGCAGATAACAGCAGCAAGTACAAAAAAGCCATCCTGTTTTGGAGGAGAAGAAAATTCAGGTCTATGAGAACAAGCTACATCACATCGTTTGTCACCAACACTGAAAAAATGACCAAGAGCAATTTTACTTCATTTACTAGTATAGATGCAATTTCTGGGTACATCTTTACCATCTTGAATAGGACATCTGACCATCCATGCAATTAATCTGTGAGCTTGCCTGCTTTGGGGCTACACACTTTATAAGACAAATCTGGTAAAAGATTTAAGAAAAGTCTGCCCTAAATCTAATAAATATTTGAACTCAGGGCCTTGGTGTGTTTTTTTTTTTTTTGGTTTGGTTTGGTTTGGTTTGGTTTGGTTGTTTTAATATAAACACAATAGAATCCCTTTATATTCACTGGAAAAAAGACAGGTATTTCGAGTGGACTACTGGGATATACAGCTAGCTTATTTACCCCTTGGAAAGGCTTTTACTGTACCAGCAACAGAAGGGGAGCTTAGAGCAAATTCCCATGCAACTTAGCGATCCTAATTAAATGTTAAAAAATCAATGAAATAAATAAGAACCACAGTTCCTTCACTAAGAAGCTATCTATGTCCACACACACAAAATAAGATAGTCATGTGATCTCTTCTTTAATTGCATATGGTATTACATGGAAATCTTAAAGAATAAATTCCTTTGCTGAATCTTCCCCACATTTCTGTGAACATGGTTTTAAACTCTTTGAAGTCTGTTGCTAGGAAGGCAACATGTTTCAGTGTTTTAATGACCCTATGAGTCAAGGTATAATGAGGAAGTGTTTAATTTACAACTTAGATACACTGAATGGAGAAAACATTTTCTGCATCTCAGTACACTTTCTTTTCTGACAGAGAACAGAGCATAGTAGACAATCTTTTGTATTTTGCAGGACTTGTATTGCCATAACTTAAATAATTCTGTATGTGTGTGAGGTCCAGAGTCTAATTTATTTTAGGAAAACTAGATGGTTTTTGTTGGGTTACTTAAGTGAGCCACCTATCGCATGAATAATTCATTTCAGTAATGCAATGCCTAATAACATATAAGCACATAAAATGCAATTGTTCAGTTAAAACTTTTATCCATCATAGACCTATCTTGTACTTAAGTAAAATCGTTTCATGTACTGTGATGATTAGAATATATATTTAAGCAAATACTTTGACATTGCCAGTAGAAAAGTCCAAAGTTTTGAAGTATTTATTTTACTTTACCGGGAGATGTTTTAAGAACCTAAACATTCAAACAACTGAAAAATTCTGTAATAAGGTATCATTTATCATTATGAAAGCTTATTCTATCAACTATAAATAATCAGATGTTTCTAGAAGCATATTTTTTTTCAATCTGGCAAACTGAACCCCTACTTCTTGTGAATTATTAATGCAATATTGTCTTGTTGATGACTTAAATAATCAGACTGAGCAATTAATTTAAATTTGTATCTAGTATAATCTCTGTAATGTATACTGTATTACATTGTAGTAACACGCTGATATTTCTCATTACAGGAATAGATGTCATTGATATTGTTTAACTTCAACTCTTTGGTTTAGTATATCCTGAACAGCCATTCAGATGAACCTCTTACTGTCCAATGCTTTATTAGGAACCTGAAAAAAATTAAGATCTTACATCAGGTGTATGGATTTATATCATATATTGAGAACGAAACAGAGTAATTTTGCCTCTGTATAAAACTTTGGTGTGCCCACACCTTCTGAATTTTGCATTTCTAGAAGAAAACAAAAGAGTTAGGAAAAATGCAAAAACAGACAGCTCAACATTTCACATCATTAATACCAAATACTAGGAACGTTCTTCTGCTTAAATTGTGAGGAAAACACAAGTAACGTCACTGAGAATGAAGCGTGGAAATTAGAGAAAGATATCTCACACAGACTTCTTCTGTCAATAGGATCATGCTCAGATTTCCTTAAAAAGTACAGAATTTACAGTCTTTTCTTTTTTACAAGAAAGCCCCTGGTACAGGCCCTCTGAGTCTTAACAGAACTATTTCAAGAGCTATCTTGATATCCTTGGGGTATTGCTGAATCTGGAGAAATCACATTGTCCTGACCTTGTCATATTGCAGGGCAAGCCCCCTCTTTTCCTTAGTTTTCTACTGTCTTCTCTCTTATCATTTTCAGTAAGTGACTTAACTGAGCTTCTCTACACCCAACTTTTCACTTCTCACAAACAGTTTTAGCCCAGCAAAAAGCATTACTTAGCTGGACATAGTAATTACAGCTCTTGCGCTAAATGAAAGAGAGACAAAGACCGATGCCTGTCTCCAAGATGAAGTAGAACAGACTGGCTCATAATCACACTATTTACAGCTATCCCCTTCTATAATAAATTTGTCCTAGAGAGAGATATTTGGAGCAATGCAGAACAGAGGCAGCGAGTGAGCTAATGGCATAGAGCTCCAGCGCTTGAACTGGCTCTTCACTCTATTATATTGATGTACTTAGCACCAGGACTGCTCTGTGACAGGATGCAGGCACTCCTTATATCATCACTCCTACCGATCTGGGGAAGGTTTGCAGCACACACCACGTCCATTACTGTCCTCTGAGCACTCAGCTATTACTTCAGATAGCCCTCTCAAAGAATAGATGTGATTAAAGAGCAATGTATCATATTCTGTGTAAGACATCTTAAATTAAATGAATCTGTAAGGTTGTGTAGAAGGAGAGTGTCTGCCCTTCTAAAGGTACCTGGCCAGAGGAGCCATAAACCAAAACATGCAGAGACATACCTGACCAAGAAATTATAAGAAAGGTCATAATAAGAATGAACCTTATCAGTGGCATGAAGAGTATGTGGAGTGTGAAAATGTGTATTTTTTTTCAGTTGGGAGGATAAAGAAAGGGAGGGAGAAACCAGTTGGTCATAAACCCTGTCCAGTTAATATTTAAAGACAATAACCAGAAACAAACCTGGTCAGTTGATGGGCTATCAAGTAATTGCAGGTGAACTGGGATTTTGCAACTGATAAGGATGCAAATATGAGGCTCCAGGATGTTGGAGGGGGTTGGTGGGAGTGTGCAAACTGATGAGGCAATATGCAGGGGAAGGGGCAGAAGTGAGGAACAAAGGCAGAATAGACAGAAAAGGGTATAAAACAGGGCTGATGGCATGCTAACCAGAGCTGGTCAGTACACTTGTCTGGCTGAGCCCTGCACCTGATCACCACAGTCTGCCCTGTCTTCTCATATCTTCTTATTAAATCTTTTCTTAAGTCTGTAATCTTATTTTCTGTCCTCTGTGTGTGCGTGTGCTGCAGCTACTCATTGACAGCTACTGGGGGGACTGGCATGCCAGCTCCTGGAGTCAGACAGGGGGTGTGGGCACCCATGTCCTGTCATGCCAGCTACTGCAGCCAGTGGGGTCTCAGTATCCCAGTGGGGTTCTTGGATTTCAGACACTGGGACAGGAACAGTGTGTGATCTCAAAACCAGCTACTGGGGGACCAGTGTGATTGAGGCCAGTGAGGGGGCTCAGTGCTGGCGGCTGGAGTGGGACCACAGGTCACAGCCCATGTGCCTGGTGTCAGCTGATGGGGGCAAGTGTCTGTCTCCTCCAAACTGTGAGGAACGCTATTGATTAGATTAATAGCACTTAAGAGGCTGACTGTTTTTTGGAGGAAGACAATAACCTAGACATGTGTTGGCTACACAACCGAATGACTGCATGTGATGATGTCTATAACATGCCTTTTGCAGGATTGTCCTGTACCTGAAGAGGTCTTCATATTTTAAGTCATCTGCTTTAAAATACAAAGTAGTATTTTGCAGGCCTGGTCTTGCTGTTCAGTCCAGGAAGTCTGAAAACATACAGCATGTTCTTCAAAATGAGAGTGTTTCTATTTCTGATTCCCCTCTCTCCATTTTCTAACCCTCTGTGCTCCCTAGCTTAGGCCTTTTGTTATCTGTGCTTAGATTCCTGCTATCTAACGCATTTATCTACTTCCAGTATTTTCCCCAAAGTGCCCATTGAGCCAATGTATCTCAACTGTTTAAACAGCTACTCTAATCTAAAGTGATCCCAATGGAAAATGAAACAAAACTAAGCATGCCATATGGATGAGATTTATATAACCAAATATAACTCTTAGATGGAAATGTGTAAACTTGGGGTGGCCCAGACTCCCTTCAGTGATTCATTGCACGTCTATCCACATATCAGATGAACCATGTCCTAAAAGTACCTATGCAAACAGTGCAGTTCTAAAGTATATGAGAAAAAAATAGATAAGCAGGATGAAATAAAAATTATGATGGTCAAACACTAACCTCACCAATAATGATCCATCACTGAAATAAGTCTTAAATTTAAGCTTGGTTTAGATCTTGGCCAGTTGAAGTTGAAAAAATTCTTCACGAGCTTAGTGGTTCCATCATCAGAATCATATAGACAGAGAAGTGTAATCAGACTTGTGTACGGTATCTGATTTTTATCACAGATAAGTAATTGAAAGCCAATATGAGATAGGTTCCATGTTCTGTTTCTATTTGTACAGTTGAAACATTGGTGAAAATCTGCTCATGAACTGCAGTAGCTGTAGTGCAAGTTGTGTATTTTAAAAGTGAGAGAAGTGGCTGAAATAAACATCTGGCTGAGCATTTACTTAGCACAGTGGTTGTTTTTTTTTTTTTTTTATTTATTTATGTATCTATTTAATGACAGGATTAGAATATTGTCTAATAAAAAGCCCTAAGCCATAAAGGGAAATAGTATATTTTCCTTATTCACAATTTCTTTTCTGTGTTATCCAAAAATAAACTGAATGTGTATCTTGCTCACCAAGAAAGTTAGCTATTTAGTTGTCAAATTACCTGCTTTCTTTAGGTTTTCTTTTGTAAATTTATATAGGAACTAACTATTAAAACTTAGTTATTAAATATTCCTGCTTCTGTCAGTTAAGGGTAAGGCTAAGGCTGAGGATGTCTAACAGCTTCTAAGGAATTCTGTCAGCTGCCTTTGATAAAAGGAGGCCAACAGCATTTGTTCTAGTTGACCCCTGATTAGGGAGGATCAAAGTTCCTTTTACCCATGCTACGGAGAGGCCTATGTGAGAGGCAGCCCTCCCTTCCCCTTCCCCTTCCCCTTCCTCTTCCCCTTCCTCTTCCCCTTCCCCTTCCCCTTCCCCTTCCCCTTCCCCTTCCCCTTCCCCACTGGGAAGAAGCACATGGAGCTCTGCTGCTAAGCCAAAGAACTCCTGTAGGAAGTTGGCAGACTGCAGCATCAGAGACTGTCCAGATGTCTCTCAGACCTTCAAGAGTCAAAACCTCTAGCTGTTGTGGAGGGTTAGGAAAAGCCCATAGAAACTCCCATCATGATGAAGTTGGAAGCTAGTGACTCCTCATAACAGAAGGAAGGCTCCTATTCTACCTGATGACTTGCAGTTACAGAATAACTTCACTGCCCTCATAACTGATGAGGAACTGGGAATGTTGTCAAACGGAATGCTTCTGGTGACTGAGCCTGAGCCATTCATGCTCAGTAAAAGGAAGCAGTGATGGTGGTAGGAGACTCCCTGCTGTGAGGAGTGGAGGCCCCCATCTCCTCACCTGGAGAGGGTTATTGTTTGTCAGGGCCTTGGATTTGGAATAATATGGAGAGGCTATTAAGGCATAAAAGGAGGAAGACTTTCCCTGAAGAGAAAAGGAGGAGGAGGAAAAACAAATCAAACAACCTCCTTGCCCCTCAAAAAAATCTCACAGGTTTTGAAAATAGAAGATGGACAGAAGGAAGAGGAAAGGACTGCAAACTTAGATAGCTGCATCTGAACTTGAACTGATCCCAAAGACTTATACCTCTATATAATTATTCATTTTCTTCTTGTCTCAGTTTATATAAAGAAATGTGTTCTTCAATGTAGTTAAACACAAATAAAGAGTGCTCAGCTGAATTAACTGAAGTAAAAAGAGCAGAAATATATAGAAATTCATGCTTGTCTTTTGTACATAGAACTTTGTTTTCCAAGATAAATGTAAGGTTTTTGGGGCTCTGGGCATTTTTTGTTTGTTTGGTTTTTTTTGTTTGTTTGGTTTTTTTTGTTTGTTTTGTTTTGGTTTTGGGTTTTTTTTTTGTTTGCTTGTTTTGTTTTATTTCGTTTCATTTTGTTTCTTTTTTTACCATATAATGCAAAATAAAACATAGTTCAATTCTATACACTTTAGAAAAGTGCCTTGGAAAAAATTAAAATGACACGATTTTGTTTTTGTGAGGTTACGATATTTTCAAATTAATCCCTATTCAGCATTGAGGAGAATACAGAATACATTTATTACACATTCTGAACTTATTTTAATTACTTTTCTGATAGAAAACATAATTGAAATGTTTTCAATCTAATACAGCTTAAATTTTCTATATTTAACATAGCAAAATCCTGTTTAGAAGATGAAAAATGCAAGAACTCTTTCTTCTGCTGTGTCAGTGTAGTAAGGCAGTGGCTTGCTGTAACTTGCAAATATAAGCACCATCCTACTCCATTAAAGGTATCCTCTTAAACTTCCTCCATTGAGAGTTTTTTATCACAGAAGTCAGTGAAACAACTGGAAAAATAAATAGAAACATGCAAAGGACATTAATAGCAATTGTATACCTCTGGGAATTCTTTATGTTAATGGAACTAGAATCTCAACTACCTAGCAGAGCATTAACTATGGCAAGCTTAGATGATGAAAATGCAGTTGGTGCAAGTTAATAAAAAAAAAAAAAAAAGCTGAAATTAAATGTAATCTTCCATTTTCCAATGGGCGTGAGTATAATTTATTTACTAGATGGTTCCTGAAAATGCATGCATATAATGCATACACACACACGCTGGATTTCTTTCAGGTCCCGCTCAACATCTTTATGAATGAGTTGGAGGAGATGATACAGTTTACTCTCATCGAGTTCTCAGCTGACACCAAACAGGGGGGTCGAGTTGATATGCCGGCAGTGATATCATTTAGAGGTAATCTGACTGTCTGGAGAAGTGTAGCAGCTGGAACCTCATGAAATGCAGTAGGAACAAATGCAGAGTCCTGCCTTTAAGAACAAAGACACACCCCTTCCCCTCTGCCCTGGCAATGACATAGACTAATATAGGGCAGAGACACCAGGATGGTCAGGGCAGGAGCACTTGGTCTGTGAAGAGAGGATGAGGGACTGGAGCTTTGTTCAAACTGGAGAAAAGATGGTTTGCAGGAGGATCTAACAGCAGCCCTGGGGTGCTTATGGGGTGGTTAGCAAGGAGATGAAGCTAGTGTATGCAATGAGAGGCATTAGGTATAAACTGAAAGAAAGGTTCAGACCAGGTATAAGGAGGCAGAAAGCCAAGTAGTGGAACAGGTTGTCCAGAGAAACTGCTTGTCTCCATTTTTGGAGTTTTTGAAGACCTGATTGGAAAAAGCCTTACGCAGCCTGTTCACAGCTTGACCTGCTTTGACACCTTCTGAGGTCACTTCTAATCTTAATTATTCTACGTATATCAGTTTCTGCATCAGTAAGCACCACAGTAAAACTTAAAAGAGTAAGATATTACTTAAAGGAACTCAAGTATTTTTTAATATATCTACCCTTTACAACGTAGCCTTACTTGGTGAGATCCAATTGCCCTTTTCTTTAGGGTGTCATATGGAACTCTGCTTGAGTGGCACTGAGGAATCCTGTCTCTCCTCCAGAATAACACTCCACAAGTCCCGTGACACAACTGTGAGCCCCTCCAGAAATCTCCAATACCTAAATGTGCCTCAAATGGAATGTAGGCAAATGAAATTTAAACTTAGAAATCCATGTCTGATATGACCACTTTACGTTCTCTGTTTGGTTGGGAGAAATTGTCAGCTCCAGATGGCAATATATCATAGATGTCTACCTGAAAGAAAGAGGAAGAAGGGTGTTTTTTTCCTAAGAAACATGTTCTGAAAGTACCAATTTATCTCTGTTAAATATAAGGAGAGTAATATCATATTTAGACATCTACTTTTTAGAAAATCTCATTCTGTTTCCTCCTGGTGAAGTCTCTGGACACTGATGGCTTGTTGTAACCATCTCTCTTTCTTCCTGAGGAAAAGTGGAGGTTCAGAATTAGGACACAGGGAAATATTAAAGTGAGGAGCATAACACCACATTGTACATATTAGAAAGTGTTTGCATAATAATTTTAACTACTATCATTACAGCTTTTTTTTCCATAATGTTTTATTTGCCCTTGTAACAATTAGATTTAGACTAACATAAATCTTTGTTTAGGCCATTCATATTTATATTACACTAACAATATCTTTTTTTATTTTGCATATAATATGTATTTTCTTGTTCGTTATAAGGTTTGGAGTGTACAAAGAAGTACCTGTCTGTTGCACTCCATCTGTTTGTACTATTATGGTGTCATAGAAACAGAAATTTCTGAATGGGAAAAAATAATGGAAAGGGGTAATTCCAGTGCATTTATAGTTGGAAACAAGGGGGAATAAAGTTTGTGAAGTTAAACGCAGGCACAAATAAAGTCTCATGATATACGTGTTTTTTAGAAAAGGATTAAAAGAGTTTCAGTATACTTGCATGGGTCAAAAGAATAAGAGTGCAAGTTTTAAATGAAGCTTTTTTTGTATTCTGGGGCCAGTACCATTGAAGGTTTCATGCAGGTGAGCAAGCCCTCAGCTAGGTTTGCTCTGTCAAAGCAAATTCCATTTAAAAAGAATAATGAGAACCATTCACCATTGTGGGTACGAGAATAACTGTATTTTTAATTTGGTTTGTACCTTGAAGATCAGATCTTTCTGTAGATCCATTGAAACAAGTTTACATTTTTACCAGCTGAGACCAAATATCATAGATCCATTGTTATTCACCTATATAGACTTAATTATTTCTTCTTTTTAAATTGCTGTTGTATTTCCTGTAAAGGGATTGATTTTTCTCATCCTGGGTCAAAATGAATATAACTATGGTCATTTTTGCTCAGGTTGTGTATATTGACATATTTTCATTTTTGTTTCAGTTTTTTTTCTTTAAAAGAATCAATATATTTTCTTATGTGTCATGCTTAGAAGCTTTGAATACAAAAGGGTTGCAAAGGAGGAAGTGAAGGGAGGCAAAGAGAATGTTTTCACACATTTGAATATTGAAGTAAGTGTTCAAAGTAAAAGCTCTATTTTGCCTTCAATATCTGCCACTGTGAGACCATACAGTTTGACATTGCCCTTGAAACATAAATTAGACCATTTCTTAATAAAACTCTTAGCATTCCTGGAGGCTGCAGAGCACCTTTAAAGAATACTCTGAAAAAAAAAAACCAAAAAAAAAAAAACCAACCTGTTATGTGGAAGAGATACTGGGTATCCTGTCCAATTTCTAATAAGAAAGATTATATAAGTGAAATCCTGACCTGATTAAAGTCAAAGGGAGATCATTATCATTAATTTGACTAGGAGAGGATTTAACCTGAGGTATTCAAAATAACGCTAGATGTAAAGGGCAGAGGGAAGATGATACTTAGCTTTAAATTGGACATATTCCCCCTGTAATGCTGGCCACAGATTTTCATGCTATCTCACTCCTCCTCTTCAAGTATAGACATGGGTGTTCTTCAGCATATACCACTTGAAGTCTTAAGAGATTAGGAGAAAAGAGAAGGTTCAGAGTTGCTCCCACAATCACAAGGGAAGTAGGAAAAAGTATAAAGCAATACTTTTTGGATTAATTGATTTTGCTCATATTTTACCTCTCAGCCTATCTCAGCATGTCCACTGGTCTCTTAGTATCTCCTTTTATGAGTTATCAACATTTACCTTTTACAGCTTAGAGACAAAAAGGGAAAACTCTTTTCTCGTTACTCTTCTGATCAAATGATTAAAATGGTTTATTTGCTTCATATTTCACAATGTCACTAATTTTATTAGGTTAAAACAGGGCTTTTTTTTTTCTCATCAGACATGGAACGGGACAGACTTCTCATTCCAAAGTTGAATTAGTTCTAAAATATTTTTTTATTAAAAACTGAAGATACAAGATGAATCCAGAGTGCTATTCTTTTTTAAATGTCAGCTTCAGGATGAGATGACTCATGTGCTAGGAATGCCTGTTTGTTGTTTGGGATATTTTCCCCCTCACTGAGTATAAAAAAAACCCAACAACTTAAAGTGAGCATTTCAGATGCTAACATTTACATTACAGACCTCAAGAGTATGAATGTGAAAGCATGCGCATCTAGTACCATACAGGACTCTCTTTGGCATCTGAGAAGTCGGTGTTGTCTTTGTGAATATGGCATAAGATCTGTAGGAAAATCACATATTTCTGGAGTAGCACCTAGGTGTCAGGCATGTTGTCGCAGGAGATCTAAAATGGTACTAGAGATACAGGTGGGGACAACTAAACACAAAAATGGAGAAAGATAGTTACTTTTAGATACATAAAATTCATTGCATGTCATCTAGGCACAGCTCTCACGATGACCAATAGGGTTTGAATCTGTAGCATGCACAGAGGTTTCTAGTGCCATTTGAAATGTTTGTGGAATCCTCTCAATCAAAACACAAAACAGTTTTGCTGAGGCCGAAGGCAGGAGGCCAACAGGAAGTTGGAGCCTTGTGCATAATGTTTTCTTTCTGCCACACCTCCGTGCTTCTTACCTGTTTTCCTCCACTGCTCCTGGTTTCTTACTAGTTTTAATCCTGCTTGATCTGCTAAAAAAGCTTAGTGCTGTTACTGTTCCCACTTAAAATGACTTCTTTTTGGGGTCACCCAATATAAGGGTTTAATCCATTTACTATAACCAGGAACGTGCATAAGCCGAAGTCCACTGAAGCCCAAGAAGACTGTTTCCTGTTAATTGTGCTGGGAGTCCATGGTACTTATCCAAATGTTTTGGTCAGTTGGAGCATGTCTCTATTCACCTTGCCATTGCACACCTAAAAATTGTATTTCTTAACTGTACCTTTTTTAGTTGAAACACTTAATGGCAAATCTGGCATTGAGAAAGATAATTGTTGCCACTTGTCCTTTACTTAATACTTCTCCTGCAGTTGCTCCTCCAGTCAATACATCATCAATGTTTTGTGAAATTCTCTTTAGATCAGTTGCTTTAAAGTTTGGCAAATGATGTCATGATAGATAGTAGGCCTATGTTCCACCCTGGGACATCTGATGACATGTATTTTGTAGACCATTTCATATGAAGGCAAATTAGCGTATGATTTCTTAAGCCATAAGGATGGAAAAGAAACCATTTGCAACATCACCTGTATCATTCCAAGTATATTCTTTGGTTTCTAGCTTATACAAGAGCTGCAGAATGTCTGGGACTGTAAAACCTCAGTCAAAACTTTAAAGTCTATTTCAATCCACCTCAGGCTTCCTTTCAGGTTAAACAGGACTTTTTATGGTGGGTGTCAGGAGGATGGGGCCAGCCTCTTTTCAGTGGTGCCCAGTGACAGGAAAAGAGGTAACAGGCACAAATTTGAACATAGGAAGTTCCATCTAAACATGAGGAGGAACTTTGTTACTTTAAGGGTGGCAGAGCACTGGAACAGACCCAGAGTTCTGTCTCTGTCTCTGGAGTATCCGTCTCTGGAGACATTCAAAACCATCCTTGACACATTCCTGTGCAACCTGCTCTAGGTGAACCTGCTTTGGCAGGGGGGTTGGACTAGTTGGTCTCCAAAGGTCCCTACCAACCCCTGTCATTCTGTGATTCTGTGATCTATTTTTGAGGTCACCCCTCATTTCTCCAGAAAATCAATTAATCCTTGGGTTTCATTATTGACCCTTTGGTCAGTTTGATACTGTTCTCAGCAAATTATTTGGGTTGCCATGGGAATGCCAGATACATCTGTGAAGTATATCTGAGCACATCCCATAATGTTGGAGTCAGTAGAGTTCTGAGGAATGCTCTAGTTCTCTCCTGAGTTTTTGCCTGCTCAAACCACACTGCCCATTCTGAAGACTTGAAGCCTTCCTGCCAATACCTATCAATCTACAGTTATCAAAAAAGTCAATCCCAAGGATGGCAGGTGCAATTGGATCAGTTCCAACCCCCTCTGTTCAAACTGAAGTTCCCTTCAACTAGAACTAGGCATGTCTCTCTCCTCCAGTTACTCCAAGAGTAGTCACTCAAGGCTACTACTTTATGGCTTCTGCTTGACAAGGTCAATAAAGTGCACCAAGCACTATTATATACTAGGATATGATGTTGTTGCTGTTGTAACAGAGTGTTGCCTGGCCACCTTACTCAAATAGTCCAATAAATTTGGTTATCCTCATCTGCTGCGAGGACAGCATTGTCTTCTTCCCTGCCCCTGCTCCCTGTCATGTTGTCACTTTCAATAAGCTGTCAGAACAATGGTCCACACACTGAGGCAGGAGAAGGCAATGGTTTAACTGAGCACCAACCAAGATGTTGATGCTTGCAATTCCTTAGCACTCACTGACAGATCTCTAATGAGCTTTCCACCACATTGTCATAACCTCTCCATTTTCTTTCAAGAACATCCATAGTCTCAGTGTGTAAGAGGACACATGCAGAATTCCCATTCCTTACTGACATTTTTCCTAAGGCTGACCATACTGCTGGATTACTGATATTATACTTGTCCATGCTGCTAATCATACACCATTCTTCAGGCATGCATTTTGTACCAGAGGTGCTAGTTTGTTAGATCCCAGTAAGAAAGGCACTCAGACTAAAGTATCACTTAAAATGTCATTTACTAGAGCTAGCATTATTAAGAAAGAGGGTATGGTATGGATAATACTACTTTCCTTTAGATGCTGGGAAACCTAAGTCATGCAACATCAAACGGCACTCCAACAAGCATGCAGCATGCCATGCAGATCCCATCCCTATGAAGGTTACCCTGTTTTGTTCTTTTGATCTCTCATAGGATTTTCCCACAAGAAAAGCAATTCTATTCATCATTTCCACTGTCAACACCTGAATATCATAAAACTGGCATATTTGATGAAAGTCTGAAAGTTACTTCAGTCAAAGGTGTTATAGGGATAACCTATTCTCTAGTACCTGGCTATGTTTTTTCTTTTTTTTTTTTTTTGTGTGTGTGTGTGTGTCTGTGCAATCAATGTTTTAAAACCTTGATTATGTATCAAACATGTGCATATTTATTTAGAGCATCTACTGAATGCATCTATCCTTAAATGCTTCTCTAGTTTTCCTAAAATGTTGCTCTTCATTCTGTTCTACTTTAATATTATCATCATATTTCTAACTCTTGAGATCAAATGAGGTAGAGATAGGAAATTCTTCCTTGGGAAAATTATAACTACAAATTTGCCTTATGTCCCAATTCAGATATGCTCTTCATTAGCTAATTCTTCCAAGAGAAATCTGAATCTAGATACTTTATCTGTTTTGGAAGGGGACAAAGAAGCAAATCCTTCCTAAGACATCCCTAAAGTAGTACTTAAAAAGTGTAATTATTGAAGGTGAAAAGATGCACAGTAATTTCACTTAAATTAAACAGTAAAAAGTATTGTACTATTTTAAAAAATATTATTATTTATATTAGCCTACACACTGGCATTCAGATGTTTATTTGAAAGTGCGTTTCTATTGTAGTAAATTTGATAATCGGAAACCCTATAAACTTTAGCACCATGAAGGTCAATGGATTTGCAATGATAATGTGTAAAGTAACAAGATGACCCCTAACGCAGAAACAAAGAAGGCAATATAATATCTTGGGAGGAAAATTTCACTTGAAGAGTAAGGAGGTGGATGTCAACTAGCAGAGATTTATTAGCACTTTAAGAGTCTATGACCTCAGGAACTTAAAGCAGGAGAGACATAGGTTTTATGAGTTTATTTGAGGACATATCCCTAATTAAATAAGAGCCATAAAAAATATGCTGTAGAAACTCAATTGTTCTGTAGTGATCAGCTCTTCTAACATTAAATGACACTCCAAAAAGTTAATGGTTTTCCATTAGTTGAAATAATGCTGTTAAACATCTTAATGGCTAGAGTAGAATGCTGTAAATTAGGTAATCTATGTCCTCATCACTGTTCTGGTACTTGCTTTGGTGAGGTTGAAAAGTCAACACCTCCCTTCTACTCCTCTATTTTCCAAAATTGTAAATCAAATATTATATCAGTTTCGAGGCTCACTGTGTTATTGACCTTATCTAGCTCTATGAGCATGATATCACTCAGTGTTATTTCATGTGTTTCTCAGAGTAAAACTCCCATTCTCTTAGTGGTTTGGATTGAAGTCCCTTGATTTTAACTGAGAGAACCCTGTGTTATTTGGGTTGTGTAGAATTGGTTCTGTTAGTAACAGAAAATTAAAGAACTTTCATGTAAAGCAATAAATGTCACTTACAAAAATCTCTAAAAGTTATTGATGATTAAGGACCATTTCTAGTAGTCCAACAGCCTACTATTTATGGACTATGATTTATTACACGGTTGTTCTCTACCAAACTCTTTTTCACTTTCTCTTCCTTTAGTTTACACAAAATATCTCTCAGACTCACAGACATGTTCCTTGACTTTACAATTCTGAGATTTAGTTTAAAACTGTTATTAGGAAATTCATATTTATATTAACATTGAAATGTAATATCCTGTTGTGGTTTAACTCCAGCTGGCAACTAGGACCATGCAGCTGCTCACTCACTTTTCCCTCTCATCCCCGTTAAGCATAGGGAGAACAGGGGGAAAAGAAGGGGAAAGGAAAAAAAAAAAACAAAACCTTGTGCATTGAGATAAAGACAGTTTGACTGAACAGTAATGGAAAAGAAAAATAACAATAATAATAATACAGGTAAAAGAAAATACAAAATAAAGTAATACAACACAAGTTGCTCTCACCACCCAGCGATTGGTTGCCCAGCCCATCCTGAGCAGTGATCATGGATCCCTGCCCCCCGGCCAACCCCCATTTATATACTGACGTCTGTGGTCATGGAATATCCCTTTGTCCAGCTTGTCTGTCTATGCTCCTTCTCAGCTTCTATGGGAAGCTGAAAAAAGTCCTTGACTAATATAAACATCACCTGACAACTTAAACAATATGAATTATCGACATTCTTTTCATACCAAATCTGAAACACAGCAGCCACTAGGAAGAAAATTAATTTTATTCCAGCTGAAATGAGGACAAATCCTCAGCAAGAGGATTTTTTTTTTTTTTTTTTAACCAGGGATTCTGCTGCGTGTTTTAGTAATCCAAAAGATTATCACGTCATGAACTGCACACAAAACCTTATTCTTCATGCGGCTTGGACCTGGTATTTTTTATTATATCGTTGTGGTGATGGTCCATTAATAGAATGCTGAAGACACTGGAAATATGCATTACTAACTGCCTTAGTACAACTTTGTTGGACAAGCTAGTCAATTATTCTGTAGACTTAATAATGTATGGTCTTATTCCATATATATGTGTACTATACTTACTTCAATAGGAATCTCAACTTTGATAACCTTGTGTATTAGTAGTGATGATAAACTAGCTATTAGTGCCTTTTGAAGTGTACCCTGCTTAAATGAAATAAGAAATACTACTTACTCTGTGATGAGTCTGACGGGGATGGAGTTAATTTTCCTCATAACAGCATGGATTTGTGACTAGAAAAATACTGATACCACAACAGTGTTTTGGCTATTACTGAACAGTGGTTGCACACCATCAAGGCTCTCTCTTCTGCTCACTCTGCTCCCACTTTGCATGCAAGCAAAGCAAAACAAAAAATTAATTCACTAATTCCCATTGGCAGGTGTTCATCCATCTCCAGGAAAGCAGGGCTTCATCATGCGTAACTGCTACTTGGGAAGACAAAATATCATAACTCTGAACGTCTCCCCTTCTTCTTCACTCAACTTGATATTGCTGAGCATGATGTCACATGGTATGGCATATCACTTTGGTCAGGTGGTGTCAGTTGTTCCAGTTGTGTCCTCTCCCAACTTCTTGTGCACCCCCAGCCTACTCGCTGGTGGTGTAGTGTGAGAAGAAGAATAGGCCTTGATTCTGTGTAAGCACTGCTCAGCAATAATGAAAACATTCCTGTATTATCAACACTGTTTTCAGCACAAATCCAAAACATAGCCCCATACTAGCTACTATGAAAAAAAAATTAAGTCTATCCCAGCCAACACCAGCACAGATACTTAAAGTAATTGTAGCTGTATATCTGTATCTTTAGATTCTCAAATTGTAGGCAAAAGTGCATCACATGGTTTGAATAGAGAGTAAGTAGACCATATGAACAGCAACAATTTCCTCTCATCCCTTCACAAAAATAGTGGAAGGAAAATGGCCTATAACATCTCAGTTGTACTCTCTGCTTTGATTTGCAAGTCAAGACTTTAAAATTCATCTATATTTCAGGGGATGGTCTCTAGCTTACTTTTGATACCACTTTTAAAAAGAACTTGCCAAGCAAAAAAGACCACCTGCTTCCACATCTCAGAAGAAATTGCATTACCAGCTCTCTAGTGCTTTATTTTATGAACATAAAAATTAAAAATAGTATGAAACACCTTCCAAAAATGTCTAAAGATTCAATCCCTTCAATAATTTGAGTGGTGTCAGTAATAGGAGTCTGTCTTTGTTTCTCTAGCTTTAGATCTTTATAGTGAACACCTGGTCACTAGTCAGATGCTCTAAAAAACCCAAAGTAATTCTTGGTCTGAAAGAACTGGGAAATGAAGAATAATTGGTAAGTCCTTAAGATCATGATGATTTTTTTTTTAATGATTTTTTTAAATAATATTTTTTAGTTTCCTGTAAATTTCTGTCAGTAAGGCAGTAGCTGACTTCATTTTCAGGAAGATATTCCTTACTGTTGAGTTCTATATTGGGTACTTGTTACTAGCAAATAAAAAGATAAAAATACTATGTTCAATTGTATTTGAAATATATTTATGTTGACCAAAACAAGTGGAAAGTAACAAGACAGATAGTAAAAGACCATACACAAATGGAAATGTTTATATCAGTTGAGGTTAAGTACATTCCGAAAGACATTTTTATCCCAAAAGTGTCATCACATTTGACACAAATGAAAGCAATATTGGAAACCATGTAGGACTGAATAGGGGCTTTTCTGGAATTATAAAACTAAGAACATTACTGTTAACCTGTTTCTTTTTGTTTGTTTTATGCTATGTAAATGGCTGCAATGAAGCAAAGAAAGTAATAGTTTTCTAGCAGTTTTAAAGTCTCAATGTTTGGCAAAAGACTATCTGTGTAAAGAGTTCATAAAATTATGCTGTGTATTTCAAGTCTCCTTTGCATTTTTTTCCAAACGATGACAAACCGATCATTGCTAAAAATTTTGGTGTTCATTCAGTTCTCTCAGGGCACAGCAAATAGCAAGAACTGTAAACAATGCCTTTGGGACTATTTTTTCTTTACTTTTTTTTTCAGCTTTCAAGTCAGATCTCATTTTGTTAATGATTTTTCTCCAGATTCTTTTCCTATATTCCACAGTGTTTTGAAAACTTCCAAAGACTTAAACCTGTCTCATTTCTGTGCCTTTTTAATCATATCTAAAGTCTTTATGCCTGTATTATTTTGTATCCTATCCTATCTATCCTATCACCATGGAAGTCTTGTTTAGTATAGAAACTGGACATGAGGTCCTTCCAGAGATGTCCTGATATTGTCTACTTACTATGGGCTAAACACATGGGCTATGCTTTCTTTCCCAGGGCCTGCCTTTGTGTTTTTTTGAATGAAACAATCACCTCCCATCTGAATAATGTAACCTACTAACACTAGCTTTCTTTGCTTTCAAAAGACTAGTTAGTGACCAGTGTAACCCATCCTTGCTGGACACTCATTTGGAAGCTGAATTGTAGTTTCTGAAATTTCAGGGCATCACTAGAATTTTAAAGTGCCTGAAAATCATGAAGTAAACCTTCCCTTCAGCAGCCAGTCATTTACAGGATAACAGACTTATTTGATGATTGCCAATACACACATACAGGGAGAAAGACAGTGAAAAAAAGGGGAGACAGAGAAGGACAAAATATAATGTAAGTATTTTGTACTCTAGAGTCAGTGAAAATATCTATTCCTTATTCAATTGCTTCTATTATCTTGTCTCAGGATAATATTACAGAAATTCAGAAAAGTTGAAACATGATTAAGAAATAATTATTCAGGGGCTTCTTAGAATTTTAAGGACTTTTAAAGTGAATACAATTTGAATCTAAACATTCCCATTTATTAATTTCTTGACTTTACAACTAATCATGCATTGTCTGTGTTTTGCCATGATGATGAGTGTGGGGAGTTCACCTTGCCTGGATGCCAGGTGCCCACCAACCCACTCTATGACTCCCCTTCCTCAACTGAACAGGAGAGAGAAAATATGATGAAAGGCTTATGGGTAGAGATAAGGACAGGGAAATCACTCAACAATTACTGTTCATGGTCAAAACAGACTCAACTCGGGGAAATCAATTTCATTTATTGCCAAGAAAATGTCAGAGTAGGATAATAAGAAATAAAAACAAATGTTTAAACACCTTCCCTCCACCCCTGTCTTCTTTCCAGGCTCAGCTTCACTCCCAATTTCTCTACCTGCTCCCTGCAAGTGGCACAAGTGGACTAGGAATGAGGGTTGTAGTCAGTTCATCACACATTGTCTCTGTTGCTCCTTCCTCCTCACTCTCTTCCCCTGCTTCAGCGTGGGTCCCACCCATGGCAGACAGTCCTCCACGAGGTTCTCCAACGTGGGTCCTTCCCACTGTCTGCAGTTCTTCACGAACGGCTCTAGCGTGGGTCCTTTCCAGGGGTGCAACCCTTCAGGAATGGATTGCTCCAGCGTGTGTCCCCCACTGGGTCACAAGTCCTGTCAGAAAAACCTGATCCAGTGTGGGTTTTTCTCCACGGGGCCACAGGACCTGCCAGGAGCCTGCTCCAGCGCAGGCTTCCCACAGGGTCACAACCTCCTTCAGTCACATCTACCTGCTCTGGCATGGGATCCTCCACATGCTGTAGGTGGATATCTGCTTCACCATGGCTCTCCATGGGCTGCAGGGGAACAACCTGCCTCACCATGGTCTTCACCACAGGCTGCAGGGGAATCTCTGCTCCGGTGCCTGGAGCACATTCTCCCCCCTCATTCTTCCCTGACCTTCATATCTGCATAGTTGTTTTTCTCACATATTCTCAATCCTCTCTCCCAGCTACTGTTCTGCAGCAGGTTTTTTTCCCCTTCTTAAATATGTTATCACAGAGGCACTACCACCGTCACTGACTGGCTCAGCCTTGGCCAGTGACAGGTCAGTCTTGGATCCAGATAGAACTGGCTCTGTCAGACAATGGGGAAGCTTCTGACATCTTCTCGCAGAAGTCACTCTTGTAGCCCCCCTGCTAGCAAACCCTTGCCATGTAAACCCAATACAATGGGAAAATAACAATGTGAGGCCTTTCCAGAGAACAAAAGAGAACTAATTATTATTGATAAAAGCACACCCCCTCAAACGCTTCATTTTAATGATAGATCCATCACTAAACTGGTAGTAACTAAATTAGAATTAGAATAATGTACCATATCTAAGTAGATAGTCCATACTGTCTAAACACCAGTTCAAGACTTATGAAAACTCCCACATGCTTCAATAAACAATTTTAGGGAGTGTGTAGAAACCAGTTATATAATTTTTAGCAGCTTTTGTGTTAATGAGTATGTGTTGAATTGCGTGGAAGAAGGGAAGTTATAAATTGTATCCCTAGCACATCTTTTATAGTTCTGTTACACTATTTATCTTTTTTCTTAATTGAATTTTTGGGAATGCATTGTTGAATGTACTCACTACCCAATCATAGAGATGATACAGAGGACAATTTTTTCATCTAGATATAGATATTTAGATATGTAAATATGAATCACAGTATTACAGAGAATTGTTGTTACCTATGTGAGTTTGTATCAACTTATTTACATTGTTTTAATGAAAGGTTATAAGCATTAATAATATTTTTCTGAAAAAATTAAAATTAGCAAAAAAATCTTTAAGGATTTTTTTTTAAGTGGTTACTCTTCGATAGTTATAACAAATTTACGGGTTTTTTTTAAGTTCTTATTTGTGAAACAATTTTATTTTAAGCTGATGTTCTATGAAATGCAGTCTCTGTTAACAATTCCTACGTAAAACATTTAAACTACATTATCATCTTTTCCTGGCAGCCAGGGTTTTTATACTGTAACATTTACATTTGTGCCTTTCAGAGGCTGTTTTTATTGTTTTTCTCCCCTTTTTAACTCTCCATAGGTTTTCTGAACATCTGTTTAAAGATACTTTATAGCAATTTTTATAATCTTTAATCAAGTTTCACTGTTCAGTACTGTTTTCTGCTGTGCTTATCAGGTATACTTACTGCCTCTTGTTACTTCAATTCAGTCTTCTAAATTTATTTTGAACCTCCTGTTGTGTTTAAATTCCCTGGATCTATTCTTTATACAGGATTCACTGGCTGTTTGCATTCATGAATATATAGATATCACATGAATCAGCATCTCACAGAATGGCTTAGTTGCTTATCTGATCTCTGTCTTCAGTGCACCTCTTAGATACAGATGTTTATTATTTAGTCTATAGACTTCTTCAAATCTGCTAACTTGAACATATTATTTCCTGACAGTGATAACTGTGATTCCTGCTGTGCATAGTTCTCAAGGACCTGCTTTTTCGGTTTGCTTTTTGTCAAAATCGTGTATTTGTGGCCTTCCTCTTCTGTTACCCATTTCTGTCTTATATTACAGTGGTGCTTGGATATAACCATCCAGGTTTTTTACCTGGATGAAATAAGTCTGGTTTACACAGGTTTATGTATGGTATTTTTCAGAGTCCATCTTAAGTACATGAGAAATTTGACAGTGTATGAATATGGTTATACATATACATCTATGGATATGTCTAGCTGGCGCACATTTGTTTCATTACTGGAAGCAGGCTATTTGCAGTAGTATGGGCCTAGAATTTACTAATCCACAGGCTGATCCTTTACCTGTAGGCAAAATTATACAGTAACTAATTTCCACACTGCTAAAGACTGTTTCTCTTTCAACTGACATGCCACATCCACCCTCCATAACACTTGATTCTCGTTCTTTTCTGGAATACATGCGGTGTTTCTTTGGCTTTCAGACATTTTTGTATGTGTTTCTTTTATTTCAAAGTTATGAAATACAATGATAATGCTGCATTCTGTCATCACCCCATCACCATGTTGTTTCAATGGAAAACACTTTACTACATATATATGGAAAAAATTACGTGCACTAAATGTATTGGGGCTGATGATATCTGGGAGTACTTGAGGAGTACTTGAGCAGACTAAAATTCACTGGAATAATTTTGAAGGACTGCAATGGAGCTAAACCTGGTACAGTCACAGTACAGCCATTCATACTGCCTGTTGGTAGAGGTCTTCCAAGTGAATCGCCTGGAAAGTGTTTTTTTTTTTTTTCCTTGCAGAAAGCTGTTTGGGGTGCTAACTTAACTACTTCATGAGACACTATCCTATAAAATGAAGACACAGTTGCTAAAGGTTGATATCATAGAATCATAGAATCATAGAATGGTTTGGGTTGGAAGGGACCTTAAAGATCATCTAGTTTCAAGCCCCCTGCTATAGCCAGGGACATCCCCCCCTAGACCAGGTTGCCCAAAGCCCCATCCAGCCTGGCCTTGAACACTTCCAGGGATGGGGCATCCACAACTTCCTTGGGCAACCTGTTCCAGTGTCTCACTACCCTCACAGTAAAGAATTTCTTCCTAATACCTAATCTAAATCTCCCCTCTTTCAGTTTGAAATCATTACCCCATGTCCTATCATTACACTTCCTGCTAAAGCAATCCCTCCCCATCCTTCCTGTAGGCCCCCTTTAGGTACTGGAAGGCTGCTCTAAGGTCTTCTCGGAGCCTTCTCTTCTCCAGGCTGAACAACCCCATCTCTCTCAGCCTGTCTATTTATGTTTATAGGCTCAATTTCAGTGCATTGACAGGTAAGTGTGCTTTGAGAGATTTTAGACGAGCAAGATCCCAATTAAGTCTCCGTTCTGCTAGATAGTGTACAAACACAAAATAGTCATTTGCCCACACACTTAAGGATTTTATCTAAATAAGTTCATCAAAAAGAGCAAGAGCTGACAGTTTAAATTATTTTTCACAGATAAACATCCGAATCACTGGAAAATAGTCTTGATTGCTAATCATCATGTAGTTTAATACCTAGTAAAGAAACCCAGACCTTGTTTTAGAAAAATTGAACCAACCAGGGCGTAGATGGGAAAGCGACAGCATTATGTCAGCTGACAAAACAAATGGAATGCACGTCTGCATTAACTTTTTTAAAAAACATAGACACAAATCCTAGACTTCAGGATGCTCATTCAATCTGTATTATTTAATTCTACCAAACATAACAGGAAATACCAACAGCTATCCACTTATTTTTAATAATCTTGTATTTGCAAATATACACTAGAACTCTATAGAGAGAGGAACTCTATGATGGAGAAGTTATTCAGGAGCTACTAACAGGACAACAGAAGAATGAAATTAAAATGAAACTATACATAAAGATTATTTAGCCTGAACAACTTTTTCGCTACTGGATGTTTACTTTTGGAACACATTGTCACAATTTATAAAAGCTGGTTGCTTAGCTAAATTTAGCAGGAATAATCTACAGTTAAATGAGATAATACAGAGCCTTATGTGGAAATTATAATGTGTATTTAAGGATATGCTGAAATATTCAAAGAAGTTACTTAGTATTTGTCAATTATTATTTCTTGAACATTCTTCTGAATCATCCGTTACTTCTCCATTGTCTATTGGACAATATGCATTAGCATTCTTATGGCCATGAAATAAATTTAAAGACTGGTTAGTGTCTGTAAGGAAATTTTCTTAGTGCACTTTCCATAGCTTAAGCAATGCACATAAAACAGATACAAAATACTGTGGGTAATCCTTGCATAAAATAGCACACATTTATGCACACACACACATACAAAAGTATAAAAAGCAGCAATTTAATTTAGTATTTAAATTTCAATTAAAAATGCCAGCAATATGAGTTTGAAGAGTGCAGATAGGGATTTTGTTGTTTATATAGCAATAAGGAAAGTAGAAAAGCAACATCTAAAATAATAAATTAATGTATAAAGTCAGACTTTCTGGAACAAAAAGATAACTCCACAGGTGGGACTGAATTATCCTCTTTACTTTAGGGTTGATTTAGATACACAGAAAATGTCAGTGTTTATTCAAAGGCTTAAGTCAGTGCTGTTGGATTCTCAAAGTCTCTGAAGTATGAGTTCATAAAAATGACTGATATTTAACTTCTGAAAAAGTGGTAATTATTTCCTTTCACAGGTCAAAAATAGCTATATCCTGAGATTTCTCAAATACTCTTCTCTGTTAAGTCATTAAAAACACTAAATATGGGAATATAGATGTTAGCTCAGTAGTGCCTACTGTTAGGCTTGAGGATAGTCACACTGAACACTTACCGACCATATGTTTGAATATGTTTAGGAATTTTTCCTAATTTCATATGACAGAGAAGTTTATATAATTGTAAAATTACAGTTAGTAGATATGTTTATGTAAAGAAATACACAAATATGGCTTCTCTGAAGAAATGTATTTCCACCTTAGCAGAAGTATAGGTTAGGGAAAAGAATTAGGCTTTTCAGTCCTGAATATGTGCTTGCTTCTTTGTTTTCTTAATTAATGGGTTACAATTCTGACAAGACAGCCGTTCCCAACAGAATATTTGTTTGGGGTTTTTTACAGAAGAAAAAAGAAATTCCCCTAGAACACCCATTTTCTTTTAATTTAGGGAATCAACATGAAAACTCTTCTGTACACAGATATTTTGAAAGAAAATTACACTTCTCCCTGGAAAAATATTTCTGTGACTGAAAATATTTTTTTCACCTATATTAAAAAAAATTTGAATAGTTACAAATCAGCAACAGAAAAAAAGCCATCTTGAAAGTTTTTCACAGAATCATAGGATAGCCGAGGTCAGAAGGGAACTCCTGAGATCATCTCGTCCATGTAGCAGGGTCAGCTACAGCAGATTGCTCAGGGAAGTGTCCATTTGAGTTTTTAATATTTCCAAGGATGGAGACTCGGCAACCCCTCTGGGAAACCTGCTCCACTATAGGACCACCTTCAGAGTAAAAACATTTTTTCTTATGCTAATATGAAATTTTATGCCCATTGACTCTTATCCTGTGTGTCATTGGCTGGCCACTGGGTGCCCACCAAGCTGCTCTCTGACTCCCCCTCCATCAACAGGACAGGAGGAGGAAATATGATGAAAGATCACTCACCAATTACCATCACTGGCAAAACAGACCCAATTTTGGGAAACTAATTTATTGCCAATTACTTGTAACAGAGTAGGAGAATGGGAAATAAAACAAACTAAAACGTCTTCCCCCCACCTCTCTCTTCTTCCCAGACTCAGCTTCACTCCTGACTCTTCTACTTTCTCCACCCTGAGCAGCACAGGGGGATGGGGAATGGGGATTATAGTCAGTTCATAACACATGGTTCTCCACTGCTCCTTCCTCCTCACTCTTCCCCTACTCCAGTATAGGGTCTCTCCGAAGGGAGACAGTCCTTCATGAACTTCTCCAATATGGGTCCTTCCCATGAGCTGCAGTTCTTCAAGAAGAGGGGACCATGCTTGAGCACGGGTCCTTTCCATTTGGTGCAGTCCTTCAGGAACGGCCTGCTCCAGCGTGGGTCCCCCACAGGTCACAGGTCTTGCCAGAAAACCTGTTCCAGCGTGGGCTGCTCTCCACAAGCCACGGTTCCTGCCAGGAGCCTTTTCTGGTGTGGGGTCTCTATGGCCTACAGCTTCCTTCAGGACATATCCACCTGCTCCAGCATGCGATCCTCCTTGGCTGCAGTGTGGATATCTGCTCCACTGTGGTCCTCCACAGGTTTCAGGGGAATCCCTCCTCTGGTGCCTAGAGCACCTCCTCCCCCTCTGTCTTCACTGACTATGGTGTCTGCAGGACTGTTCCTTTCACATATTCTCACTCCTCTCAGCAGTTGCACAGGTTTTTTTACCCTTTCTTAAATATGTTATCACAGAGGTGCTACCAATGCCACTGATTGTCTCAGCTTTGTCCAGCAGCAGGTCCATCTTGGAGCCAACTGAAACCAGTTCTGTCTGCAATGGGGGCAGCTTCTGGTGTCTTCTCACAGAAGTCATCCCTGCAGCCACTGCCTCCCCTACCAAAACCTTGGCATGTAAACCTAATACATCCTGTCACTGGATACCACTGAGAAGAGTCTGTGTCCATCTTCTCTGTTCCTCCCGTTAGGTATTTATACACATTGATAAGGTTGTCTTCTGAGCCTTTTCTCCTGGCTGAACAGTCCCAGGTCTCTCAACTGCTCCTTACATGTCAGGTGTTCCAAACCCTTAATCATCTTCATGGTCTTTCTTTGGACTTGCTCTGATATGTCCATATCTCACTTTTACTTGAAGCCTAGAACTGGACACAGAACTCCAGATGTGTGTCACCAGTGCTGAGGATAGAAAGATCACCTCCCTTGACTTGTTGGTGATGGTGTCCCTTATGCAGCCCAGGAGGCTGTTGGTCTCTTTTGCTGCAAGAGTGCATTTGTGGTCCATCATCAACTGTGGTCTACTGGGACCTCTACAACATTTTCTGCTTTCCAGGCGGTGTTTTTCCAGAGGAAAATAGTTTTTCCTCCTCAGGTGGAGGACTTTGCATCTCCCCTTATTAAACTTCATGAAGTTCTTGTTTTCATGGCCTTGAAAGCACAAGTATGTCTTCATACTCCTTACCAATCTCACCTGGACCCTTCCCCTCCACCTTCTGCCCATAGGCCCAGAAGTTCCATTTAAGCTGAGCCCTAGGCACTGATTTTCTGACTGAGATGTGTTGTAAAAGTGCTCCTCTCCAGCAAACCATACCTTTGCCTGATCATGGACCTTGTTGGTTCAGATCCTGAGCTTTGGACTGAACTCCCAACTAAACCTTGAACCTGTGTCATCATTATGGTTCTGTCTGGTGATCTCTGGACTGTGTCTGACCCTGGTTACCCGCACCAGACAAGATTCTTACCTCTGCATTGACTTTCTGACTTGACATCATATTTACTTCCTTACCACAAACTCGTCTGATGATCTAAACTCTTGGCTGAACCTGTCCACTGTCTACTGTCAAGTGTCTGCCTTGCTCTTCTCACCAGACAGCGTGACAGAGCTTGATCGGGTGAGGCTTATGCCTTGCCAGTCAGGTTATTGCTCTGGGCTACCACTTCCCTATCCCGTAGGGAGCTGCCGGCCCTTGCTGCATCCTGACACCTGTTAATCCATTTTCTCAGCCTGTCGAGGTCCCACTGAATGGCAGTACAACCACCTGATCTGTCAACCACTCCTTCCTTTTTTTTATTGTCTGCAAATTTTCTGAGGGTGCACACTCTGTCCCATCATTCACTTCATTAATGATGATATTAAATAATATTGGCCTGTGTAAGCCCCTGGAGTACATGATTAGTGACTGGTCTTGAACTGGACTTTGTGCCACCTGACCAAAACCCCTGAACTCATCAATTTAGCCAGCTTTAACTCAACCTCACTGTGAACTTATCTAGTCCATACCTCATTAGTTTGTCTATGAGGATGTTACAGGAGAATTAAAAATAAACAAAATCCACTGGTGTCTTTTCTACTGAGCTAGTCATCTCACTGTAGAAGGCTATCAGGCTGATCAGGTATGTTTTCCCCTTTGAAATTCCATGCTGATTACTGATCACCCTCTTATCCTTCATGCATTTGGAAATGGTTTCCAGGAAGACTCCGTCACCTTCCTAGGGTTCAAGGTGAATCTAACCAGCCTGTAGATCCTTGGATCCTTCTTCTTGCCTCTCTTGAACACAGGAGTGACTTTTGCTTACTTCTAGTCCCCAAAAACCACCTCCAATCACCATGATCTATCAAAGACAATAAAGGGTGCCCTTGCAATGACACAGCCAGCTCCCTCATGGGTGTAACCTGTGAGGGCCCATGGACTTGTGTATGCCTGATTTGTTTAAATGGTCTCATTGGGAGTAAGTCTTCTTTGTTCTGGACCTTCCCACAGGACACAGGGGTCTGGGATATGTGAAGGCATTTCAGGTAAGTAAAGACCAAGGTGAAAAAGGCATTGAGTATCTCAGTCTTTTGCATGTCCTTTCACACCAGGTTCCTTACCACATTCAGCAGCAGGCCCACATTAATCCTTGCTTTCTTTTTGCTGCTCATGTACCTGTAGAAGCTCTTACTGTTGCTTTTCACATCGCTTGCCAGATTCAACTCCAGGTGGGCTTTTGCTTTTGTAAACTGATTCCTGCATACTCAGACAGCGTCTCTACATTCCCCCTGGGTCAGCTCATTCTGCTTCCACCTCCTCTATGCTTTCACTTTCTGTTTCAGTTGAGTTAGCTCTCTGTTTATCTGTTGCAGACTTCTGACCATATTTTCTTGATTTCCTGCCTGTGGAACTGCAGGAACTGTTCTACAGTTTGGAGGAGGTGATCCTTCAAAATCAACCAGGTCTCCTGCACTCCTCTTCACTCAGGAGCCATCTCCCAGAGGATACTTTTTAGCAGGTCCTTGGAAAGACCAAAATCTGCTCTCTTGAAGTCCAGGGTTGGGTTGCTGTTTCCTCCTCTTAGATCTTGAATTCTATCATCTCATGGTCACTACAGCCAAGGCAGCCCCTGACCTTCACTTTCCCAACTAATCCTTCCTTCCTTCCTTCCTTCCTTCCTTCCTTCCTTCCTTCCTTCCTTCCTTCCTTCCTTCCTTCCTTCCTTCCTTCCTTCCTTCCTTCCTTCCAACAGAACACCTGCCCTTGTTGGCTCCTCAGTCATCTGTGCTTTATCATCAATAAAAGTTCTTTGCCTGAGAGATGTATTTTCTGTTGTGATTTCGAAGAATATTCCAATAACAGAATATATGAACAGTTGACATCAGTTACTTGAAAAGCTCCAGATGATTTGGGAATATAACTTCCTAGAAACCAAAGGTGTGGCTTTAAGACATGTGGCGTGATCTAAACTGGAAATTCCATTATATACACCTTGAGACGATTGTTCCTGACACCCTGACATACTTATTGCTAAAAGGAATACATGTGCATGAATTGATAAGAAAACAAATCTTCACAAAAGATAGAAAAAATCCCCAAGTACTGGACAATATATTTTTTTTTTTTTTAAATATATTTAGTTTGCTAAACTGGCTTAGTGTATGACATCATGAAAGCCAGTTACTACTCACGGCACACATGAATAAGGATGGAGGGACAAGCAGAAAAGGTAATCTCAAATTAGGCTGGTTTAAGCTGGCATGGCACTGAATCCTAAGGAAGTATGTGGGGATTTTGGCTTAACTAAATGGAAGTTAATAGCAGATATGATTATTCCTTTTAAATACAAGGAGAAAATATTAAGATAAAAGCAATAATTTTAAATACTAATAGTCATAAACGGGTATAAACTGGTCATGTGTAAATTTAGGTTAGACCATAAATGGGGATTTTATGGTATAGTTGCTCACAATAGCAGAGGATTAAGCTCAGCTGATTGACAATGCTTCTTTAAGTCCTATGTTCCTTGAAAAATAGAAATGGAACAAAGAAAGCCATAGGAAAGTGAGAAGATTAGGAGAGGCGCTGGCAGAAAGTGAAGAGTGGACTTGTGTATCATAAAATATAACGTATACATACACTATAGATACACAAAAAAGAGTTAACTTACCTAAAGTCATCTAGGAAGATTTTAAGCTAATAATAATACAGTTACGAAAGAGAATTAAAGCAGACAGTTGCTATAAAGTATCAACATTGTTTTCTGCTGACTGAGCTGTCTGTGTTACTGATTTGTGAGTTATGCACAACACATTGGTAAAGCTTGAGATACAAAATGCAACTATTTGTGGTAGCTAGAATATATAGAGTCATAGAATCATAGAGTCATAGAATAGTTTGAGTTGAAAGGGACCTTTAAAGGTCATCTATTCAAACCCCCCTGTCATGAACAGGGATATCTTCAACTAGATGAGGTTGCTCAGAGCCCTGTCTAACCTGACCTTGAATTTTTCCATGGATGGGGCATCAAAAACTTCTGTGGGAAATCTGTTCCAGTGTTTCACCATCCTCATCGTAAAAAAAAAAAAAAAAAAAAAAAAAAAAATTCTTCCTTCTATCTATTCCACAATAAGGTCTCCCCGGAGCCTTCTCTTCTCCAGACTGAACAACTGCAACTCTCTCAGGCTGTCCTTATAGGAGAGCTGTTCTATCTCTCTGATCATTTTTGTGGCCCTCCTCTGGACCTGCTCCAACAGGCGCAGGTCTTTCCTGTGCTGAGGGCTCCAGAGCTGGACGCAGTACTCCAGGTGGGGTCTCACCAGAGAGCAGAGGGAGAAAATCATCTCCCTCAAACTGTTGGCCATCTTTCTTTTGATGTAGCCCAGGATACTGTTGGCTTTCTGGGCTGTGAGTGCACGTTGTCAGCTCATGTCCAGTTTTTCATCCACCAGTATCCCCCAGTCCTTCTCAGCAGGGCTGCTCTCAATCCTTTCGTCCTGTATTGACATCGGGGGTTGCCTTGACCAAGGTGCAGGACCCTGCACTTGACCGTGTAGAATTTCATGAAGTTCCCATGGGCACACTTCTCGAGCCTGTCCAGTTCCCTCTGGATGGCATCCTGTCCCTCAGGCACGTCAGCTGCATCACTCAGCTTGGTGTTGCCCACAGACTTGTTGAGGGTGCACTTGATCCCACTGTCTATCACCAATGAAGATATTAAACAGTACTTGTCCTCCTTTCTACCCTTTTTAAAAATGGGTGCAATTTTTCCCTTTTCCAGTCACCAAGGACTTCACCTGACTGCCATGACTTTTCAAATATTGTGGAGAGTGGCTTGGCAACTACAGAAGCTGATTCCTTCAGGACTCTGGGATGCATCTCGTCAGGTTCCATAGATTTATGTATGTTCAGGTTCCTCAGGTGGTCACAAACTTGATCTTCTCTTATAGTGTGAGGGACTTTTTGCTCCCCCAGTCCCTGCCTTGTGATCCATCCACTTCAGAGGTGTGGGAAGTGAGGTGGCCAGTGAAGACTGAGCCAAAAAAGTTGTTGACTACCTCAGCCTTCTCCTCATCCGTCGTTACCGGTTTGCCAGTCGTGTTCATCAGAAAGTTCATCATGCTTTCTTTGACCTTCCTTTTCTGTCTGACATGCCTGTGCAAGCCCTTCTTATTATTTTTTGTGTCCCTTGACAATTTCAGGTCCAACTGTGCCTTGGCCTTCCTGACCCCATCCCTGCACAACCAGGCAGCGCTCCTGTACTCTTTCCAGGATATATGTCCCTGATTCCACTGCCTCTGCATTTCCTTCTTGGCCTTTAGTTTGACCAGCAGGTCTCGACTCATCCATGCTGGTTTCTTGCCTTCCTTTCTTGATTTCTTACACCTGGAGATTGAGAGCTCTTGCACTCTATGGAAAGTATCCTTGAAGATCTGCCAGCTCCGTTCTTCTCCCTTGTCCCTGAGGGCAGTTTCCCAGGGGGTCCTGTTGACTAACTCCTACGTGACCTCTGGAAGTCAAAAACAAATCTAGAAAACCTGCTTCCAACCGTTCTCATCACTTCTTGGATTTTGTTTCTCTTAATTACTGCTTTTTGTCTTCTTATTCTATTAGCACAGATAGTTACAGTGATTGGAAAGGATCATAACCTGTGTGTGATTCATTTGGATATCAGCATGAGCCTACATGAGAAATTATTTTTATTTTGCATACTTTTTCCTTAAGTATTAAATTACTCCCAAGAACAAACAATTTAAAAACATTATCAAGGCTGCAACGTCAAATGCTCAGAAGTAGGAATACTACAGTGAATACTGCCTGCAGATACTTAATTTGCGTCTAAAGGTGGTGAAGTGTAAAGTGAAGATTGCTGAAACAGTTTATCTGTGCAATAAATTGGTAGGCACCTACATTAAATCAGAGCTCAGACACATGGATGCTATTAAAGACTGGCCTGCTCCCAAGTTGAGAAAGCAGTCACAGCCCTTCATAGGAGTGATTTCTCTGTCAGTTTAACTCCCTGTCTCCACCCATGACCAAACCGTGTAGGAAAGGGAAGGCTAGAAGCATTGAGCATTTAAAGACCATTGGTAGACTACGGAAAACTTAGAGCAGATACAGATTTTTGACAATATTCTTGAGTTTTCCAGGCATGCTGTTGTAAGGTAGAGTGGGAATAAGTGAACAAGAGAGTCTCGCACACATTTACTTATTATTGAAAAAGAGTATTTTTGGATTTATATTGATACTAAAGAAACAATAAGAGTATGTAAATGAAAAGATGGTACCACAGTCCCCACACACAAAAAAACTAAACAGAAGTTATTCAGGTAACTGTGTTTCCAACATTCAAGAACATGAGTAATTCAGTTTATGGATAAATATGCAAATACATATGTGACAGATGATTTATATGGAGATGTATATGTACATCTGCAGGTAAATTTTGTGTATATTCCATAACTATATATAAATATACATATATACAGTTGTGTTTACATTGATGAATTATAGAATAATTTTGGTTGAAAGAGTCCAAAACCCTGCTCAGAGCATGCATAATTAGGTCAGGTTGCTCAAGGCCTCTTCCAGTCTAGTCTTGAACACCTCCAAGGATGGAGATTGCACAACATCTCTCAGCAACCTTGTCCAGTATTTGACCACCCTCATCATAGACAGATATGCACGTCTAGTCAGAACTTCCCCAGTTCCAACTTCTGTTTGTTTCCTCTTGTCCTGTCACTGTGCAACTCCAAGAAGAATTTAGCTCTGTCTTCTCTATATGTTCTCTGATCAGGTAGTTACAGACAGCTGTAAGGTCTCCCCTTGAGCCTTCTCTTCTCCCAGATGACCAAACCGAGGTTCTTTAGCCTTTCCTATGCTTCAGCCACCTGATCACCTTGCTAGCAGTTTGCTGGACTCCCTTCAGTATGTTAAAATCCTTATGGTACTGGAAAGCCTAAAAATGGCCTACTGGCCTCAGTACTCCATCTTATCACATAAAAGCTGAATGGAGAAGAACCAGCTAAATCTGTTGGATATATTGAAATGTAATAGTTTATTGCAGTTAATGTGACTAGTGAGCAGTTAGCAGGACCATGACTGAAATCTGCTAGGACATGTTTCCTATGTCTCTAATTGGATTAAGTTCTTTTTCTTGTCTTTTTTTTTGACAGTGATCTAAAAAAGTCTACAGCTCTTTGTGTAGCAATTAGTATGAGTAGGCCTAGTTAGCACAGTTGCTAGCACACAACTGTGAACTTTAAACCAATTTTTTGTTTTAGTAGAAGTAGGCAAAGTATGACTCCCCCTCTGACTCTTGACCAAAACAAGAGAATTTTGAATAGTTTTTATTTGCAAAAGGAAATGGATGGCCAAACTATGCAAACAACTTATTGGTCATCAAAAAGTGTAAAAGCATCCAGAACTGTCCTGAACAAGCAGATTGTGCCAGCAACACTGACAGCAAATCAGAAAGCAACATTGCTATTTAAACAGATCTCTCGCCAAAGAAATATTCTCTACCCAGTCATAGGGTTGAGATAAGGAAAGAATTTAGGGGGGAGAACCCAGGGAACTGGAGAGACCCTGGGGGATCCATGACCCTGCACCAGAATGTGGGACCATCTCTTCAACATGCAGCAAACCTGAGGGAACCAGGGAGAATCACAGGGACCCCACAGATCTCGGTCTGCCATGCTAACACCCTCTCTCTCCTCTGGACTACCTCGTCTCTCCCATAGCACAGGGAATTAATGTCAGGAACTTCTGTGCTGACCCACTCAACTTTTCTCCTGAATTGTGCGATCTCTCTCATTGAATAGCAAAGTAATGAAATTTGTAAAATTGCATATCTCTCTGATTAAAGTGTTTTAGTGCCCAAATCCATTTAATCTCCATATGTTCATTTCTGTGTCTTAAACTGTGACACTCTTGAAACAAGAAAATATATAGGTTAATTCTTCAAGGTAAAATGGAGTTTTTATGGTAATTTTTCTAAAAAACCTTCTATGAATAGAAATAATGTGAAATAATGAGAAATTGTTAACTCCGGGGGTTGTTATTACATGCTGAACACAAATCTCAAGCAGGCTGAAGACTATTTGTTGTATTGCAGATAATGTCCTACTCCAGAAGTGTGTTTGACTTCTTTCTGAAGGACTATTACTGGAAGTAATCAATATGATCCCCTGAACCCTCATTCTATAGAGAGTTTTAAGGGGTGGTCTTGAAGCAATTATTGTGGTGTTTTTTTTTTTTTTTTTTTTTAAATAGCCTTAGAAGCAAAGTAATAGCATAGGGTTAGAGTGTTCCAATAAGGAGCAAGGGCTGTTCTGAACTGGCAGAACCACAGAATGACTGATCTTGGAAGGGACTTCTGAAGGTCACCATTCAACCTCCTCTGCTCAAGCAGGGACATCTTCAGCCATTTGCCCAGGACCATGTCTAGATATTTTTTTAATATCTCTAAGGATGAAGAGTCCACAACCTCCCAGGGAAACCTGTGCTCAGTCACCTTCACAGTAAAAATATTCTTCCTGATATTCAGAGAGAACCTCCTGTGTTTCAGTTTGCGGCCATTGCCTCTGGTCCTGTCACTGGGCACTACTGAAAAAAAGCCTGGCTCCATCCTCTTTGTACCGTCCCTTCAGGTATTTATATACATTAATAAGATTCCCCCTGAGCCTTGTCTTCTCTAGGCTAAACAGTTGCAGCTATCTCAGCCTTTGCTCATACTCCAGTTTTAGAGTCCCTAAATCATCCTTACAGTCCTTCGTTGAACTTTTTCCAGTATGTCCACATCTCTTTTGTAATGAGGAGTCCAGAACTGGACACAGCACTCGAGGTGTGACCTCAACAGCACTGAATAAAGGGGAAGCAACCCAGGATACCATTTGTCTTCTCTGCTGCAAGGGCACATTGCAGGCTTATGTTCAACCTGGTGTCCACCAGCACCCCTAGGTCCTTTTCTGCCAAGCTGCTTTCCAGATTTTAGGATGCACAGCATATGTTGGTGCATGGGGGCCCAGATGCTGGACTTCGTACTTCGCTTTCCTGAACTTCAGGAGCTTCCTGTTAAGCCCATTTCTCTAGATTGTTGAGATCCCTCTGGAAGGCAGTATGATGCTCTAGCATATCAGTCACTCCTCCCAGTTTGGTGCCATCTGCAAATTTTCTGAGAGAATGCTTTACTCCATCATCCAGATGAAAAAAAGAAAAGAAAAGAAAAGAAAAGAAAAGAAAAGAAAAGAAAAGAAAAGAAAAGAAAAGAAAAGAAAAGAAAAGAAAAGAAAAGAAAAGAAAAGAAAAGAAAAGAAAAGAAAAGAAAAGAAAAGAAAAGAAAAAGGAAAAAAGAAAAAAGAAAAGAAAAGAAAAGAAAAGAAAAGAAAAGAAAAGAAAAGAAAAGAAAAGAAAAGAAAAGAAAAGAAAAGAAAAGAAAAGAAAAGAAAAGAAAAGAAAAGAAAAGAAAAGAAAAGAAAAGAAAAAAAGAAAAGAAAAGAAAAAGAAAAAGGAGTACAGTATTTTCACTTAGAAGGGACCGACAACAATCATCTAGTCCAATTGCCTGACAAATTCAGGGCTGACCAAAAGTTAAAGAATGTTATTAAGGGCCAAATTATCCAAATGCCTCTTAAACACTAACAGACTTTGGGCATCAACCACCTCTCTAGGAAGCCTGTTTCAGTATTTGACTGCTGGCTCAGGAAAGAAATGTTTCCTAATGCCTGGTCTAAACCTCCCCTGGCACAGCTTTGAACCATTCCCATGCACCCTGTCACTGGATACTGGGGAGAAGAGCTCAGCACCTTGCTCTTCCACTTCTTCTCCTCAGGAAGCTGTAGAGAGCAATGATGTCACCTCTCAGCTTCCTTTTCTCCAAACTAGATAAGCCCAAAGTCCTTAGCTGCTTCTCATAGGACATTCCTTCCAGCCCTTTTTACAGCTTTGTTGCTCATGCACCTTCATTACAGACTCAAGGCAGGAACCAGTTCTAATGCCCTTAAATCAAGAGCTGACTGCAGAGAAAACTATCATCTGTGGATATGACGAGGTTGATCTTTGTTCAAGGTTGAAATGAAAACATAAATATATTTTTCAAAAAGTATGTCTCATGTTCACATGGTTTGGTCACTTAAATTGTTTCCTTCTCTGCATCTGACTAGCAAGCTTGATAAAAAAGCAAATACCTAGGATTACAGTATTTGTAAAAAAGGCATTGGAGACAAAACTAACTGCAGGATTTAGGGTTCAAGTGGTTTCTGTAGTTGCAAAGCAAAAATGTGATGCCTTTTGTAGCAATCAATGTATTTACTACCTTTCCAGAGGTATTTTCTCATCTGACCTTCATCAGTAAATAGTTGCAGGGCTTCAGTCAAGGATTTAGAGATGCCGTAGAATTGTGAAGGCAATTCAGGCAATTTGCTTAAATTAATTCTATAATCTTGGTTCCTTGAACACTTTTTTTAGCCAACAGTACAAACTTTCCAAATATTTAACATAAACTATATCCTGCCTAAAATCCAGTACCAAACAGAATATTTGCTTCCATTACCCTACCCAGTTTTGGGACTCGTGTCCAAAATGTGGTAGACTGCCCCCTATTGAAATCTGCCTAGTGTACAGCTTCAGTAAAAGCTCAGTTTAAGATTCATGTTTGTTTTGTTCTAACCACATAAATCATAGTTGCAAATCTTGGATTAGAACACAGTACTATTACGTACTCAATTTCATTGTTTAAAGTTCGTCCTCCTTTCAAGATGAGCTACACTTCCTATGACCAGCAAACTAGCTGTGAGGTGGAAAAGAAAAAGATGAAAAAAAAAAAAAAAAAGGAAAAAAAAAGTCATCTGGAGTCAATAAAAATGAAAGGGCAAACAAGGTTTTTAAGGCAGGGTTTCTAGGTTTTCTAGTAAATGTTAGCCAGTATCTGGTATGGTTTATTTGGTATAAGTCAATTATTTCTCATGAGCAATAATATACTTTCAGTCTCTGCATTCACTAAACATATTCCAAAATGGAAAGTTCACGGGAATTAATGTATACACTTCCTTATAAGTAAAATGAAAATTTAATGATTTCTCTGACTATAGATGAATATCAGTCTTTCTTATCAGAATAAATGGAAGAAGAAAGAAGAAAAAAAGAAGAAAAAAGAAAGAAGAAAAAAAGAAGAAAAAAAGAAGAAAAAAGAAGAAAAGAAGAAGAAAGAAGAAGAAAGAAAGAAGAAATATTCCCAAGCTGCCATGCTCATGAATAAAACATATAAAACATATCAAAGAAGTAAAATAGATTTCAGGAAAATATAAAACATCCAACATACAATTCATAGCATTTTGTAAATTGAAATGCAATAATTCTGTATTTCTGATGTAAATAATACCCATCAAGAAAGTGGAATAGAAATATTTATCATTATTTCCAACACCACATTAGATATCAACATTTTTCTAAGCATTTCCATACTGCTTATAAGCAGGGGAAATATATTTAAAATGTCAACAAGTGTTATATTAAAATAGGAGAAATTTTACTTTTGAGTAAAGCAAGGTATTTGAAGGAGAGAAAATGAGCTTAATGTCACAAAAAACCCCACAAGAGTGAATATCTATTGTAAATTACTGTAATTTTGGATGCTGAATTTTTAACGGGCAAACCAAAAGCTAAGAGCATTTAAATTTGTGGATTTAGCTGATCTCTCACTGAAATGCTTGTCCATAATAAAAAGAAAATCAAACAGTTTTACAAAAGCAACTAGTAAAGCTTCAGGTTGTTCATTTGAAAATTATTTGAGCTATGGCAGAAATCAAACTCAGTGTGAAATGCTTTTCTTTATTATTTTTAAATTACTTACATAATGATGGTATGAGAAAAAAAATCATGGTTAAACGATCTAGACTAAAATCAGTCTTATTAGAAGCATGTTCTGTATTCAGAAAATATAATAAAAAATAATGGCAATGTATTTTCAGAGTTGGATAGTTTTATTGACTTATATCTTTACAGACCTGAGGTTTTTTATCTGTCATGGGCCCCGATGTTTTTAATATTAGTATCTTTTCTTCTCTCTTTCCACTTTTTTTTTCCTACTCTAAAATATTTTATTAAATTTTTCTATGTTGTATGAAGTTTTGGGCAATTATATTAAGGCATCTGAATTATTAATAAGACTGAAAGCTCCAGGAGGATTTGAGCACAATAACATTTAATTTAATAGTTGAAACTTGAAGCCAGCACCTTACTTACCTGTCATAATACAGAATGATTTTTACAAGATTGGTAGTGCAGAGCACCATGTTGCTACATAGAGCTATGAGGGATGGGTAGAAGATCCCCATAATGACAGAATAAATAACCTGCTTATTTAATATGTCTAAACAGTTATTCAGCTTTTCCTGCTTCCCTCTGAATGGCATGGGTAGTACAGCTCTAATCACTGGGGAGGCTGCAGTTGAATATTTTTTTCCTTTTTTGGGGTGTAAGATAAGGTAAAAGGTAAATTTTTAAATGTTCTCCTGATTTGATTAACACTTTGAAAAAACAGAGCCCTTCTTGTAGGCCCCCTTCAGATACTGGAAGGCTACTATAAGGTCTCCCTGCAGCCTTCTCTTCTCAAGGCTGAACAACTCCAGCTCTCTCAGACTGCCTTCATAGGAGAGGTGCTCCAGCCCTCTGATCTTCTTCGTGGCCCTGGTATGGGACATTATATAGTATGGGATATACCTTTGATCATTTGGGGTCAGTTGTCCCAGCTGTGTCCCCTCCCAACTTCTTGTGCATCCCCAGCATACATGCTGGTGGAGCAACATCAGAAGCAGAAGAGGGTTTGATGGTGTATAAGCACTATTCAGCAATAGCTAAAACATTCCTGTTAAATCCAAAACACAGCACCATGCATGAGCTAATATGAAAAAAAAAAAACCTCTATCCCAGCCAAAACCAGCACATGATACAATTTAATACAGTGGTCAGTGATCAATTGTAGATTGCTAAGTCTGCAACTGTATTAGTGCATCTGTGAGAAAAAGAACACAAGTAGTTCTGAGGCACTCCACTTTCCAAATCACCTTTATTTTCTCAGGACAAGTCAAAGTTCATGCCAGCAAGTATGGACTCTTAGCTGTACAGCATGGGGGCAAAATGGCCTAATTTTGCTAATTTTGCTGGATCTTAGTACTAGAAGAGTCTTGTCTGGTTATAACATGGAGGTTTTGTCTTTGCTATAAGAGTATGTTTAAGTCCATTCCATATGGAAAGTGAGTTAAAAAAGAAGAAATCTGTAAAATCTTTGTCCATTATTTATAAACACAAAGACCTTAAGCTTCAAGGTAATACAAGGAAAAAAAAAATAAGAGTGGGGAAGAAAAAAGAAAAAAAGAAGAAAAGAAAAAAGTTCTTTCCTGGCCTTAAGTAATAAAATAAACAGATGTGCCTTTGTTTTACACCTTCTGTAAACAATGTGATCTGATGTATCAGTCAAAGCGTATTATGTTAATTTTCTTATGGACACTCTTACATCATCCTGCTATAACACTCACCTTGCTGCAACATATAATTACCCAGGAGGAAAAACTGGTGCTTTATAGATCAAAACTTCTTGCTTCTTTGGACTGTTTTTATAATAAACTGATCTTTTTCAATATACTTATGTCAGAATGTTCTTAAGAGTGTCAGTGAAAGTATTTTAACTTTGTAACATCTGTCCAGTTAAAAAACAAAACAAAAATAAAAACATTATTTCCATCTACTGAATGAAAGGTCTTCATTTTTCCCTAACAAGAGAACTTGAGCCAGCTTTAGAAAAAAAAATCTTTGGCAGCTAAAACTGAAATTAGCTAGTTCAGATCTATATAGTTAAAATATAGCAATCCAAACATCATACCCGCATATCAGCATAGCTGCCTAGACATACTTTATTTCATCTGAAAGACATCTGAATAGTCACAAGAGCTTAAACTGTTATGAAAACACACAGGACACATACAAACACTACAGCTTCACAAAATGGAATTATAGTTTTTTTCTTCTTCAAAAATCATAAAAAAAAATGTTGCTACTGTTTATACGGTGCTCCTACTAAAACCACTTACGCCAAGAAATAAGAATTCTGTTTAATAGGCCCCTCAGGCATAAGCAATGGAAGATTATGTTTTCCCTGCAGAATATGCAACCAGAGTCTGGTCTATGCTGTGGACGGATGTAGTGACAAAAGCAAGGAAATTATTTAATGGGATTTCCATTCAAGCTGAACCACTCCCAAGTTAGGGTTTTAAGGGAGAAATTTAAGTGCTTAAAGTTAGATGTTTACTTCTATTCAAACCATCAAGTATCTGAGATAGCTTCACTGTCCTGGTAGACCTGACATAGGACCTTAGAAACCCACATCGTTCTCATGCAGCAGCTGTTGTCTGGGCAAGATATGATTGTGTCTAAAACAGCACTAGGCACATGTTTAAACATTCAAATCACGACTCCAAAAGAACAGAGTATCTGGGAAACCCTTATCCTATCAATTCAGATGTTTATTGCCAGAATTCAGCCACCTATGTAGAAAAGGTGTTTGATCTTTTTAGATACTAACATTTTCAACCTTTGAGGGCTGGAATGAGAACTTTCCAAAAGCAGATATTTCCATTCCATGTAGTTTATAGTATGTTATAAAGAGTGTGTTATTAATGAATTGTTAATGTTTATTATACATAAATAATAAATACTACATTATTTAAAATCTAAATTAACATTGTTGCATTATTAAAAGGACATCAAAAAGGCCTATTATGAAATACTTTTTAAAAACTGATTATCATTTAACGTGATGCTTTTAGATGTGCTTTTGTGTTTGCAATGTATTTGTTCATAAAGTCTCTTATACAAAGGATTAGAGCCAAATGGAGCTATAAAATACAGGAAAACAGCTGAAAAAGAGTGTCAAATGTATTCCAACAGGGTCTGTGAATCAATTTTACATGAACAAATTATCTAATCTAGGTTTGCTATATTTACAGATAAATTAAATGTGAGATGAAAATATGTCACTTTAATGCAGTTCTTAAACTCTGACAAATCTGAATAAAAATGTAACAGTACATGACTACAGATAGTGATAAAATCCCAGTATTTCTATATTGCTTAGGTTTTTTGGACATCCTTTCTGACAGCACAGGTTAATAACTGTTGTTCATAGAGAGTTGATTCATTTCATATAGAAGCGATTTATTAAGATGAAGATCTGTTCTACTTTTTTCTGTTTCCTTGACAAAGTAACTCTGCCACTGTATTCAATAATATAGTGCTTCAAAACATTTCAGTTTATGTCAACAGAAAATATTTTTTTGTGAATAACACCGATAAATTTCAGTTAAAAATAAATTAAACCTTTTAAAATTTTAGCCTTTATACATAAAAAAATAATTCAGAATTCTGTGCAGCACTGCAGAGATTAGTATTAGTCTTCTTTCCTTTCTTTAGAGCTTTCTCTTTAGTTGAATTCATAGGATCCCAGTAACTGAATTTGAAAACTATCTCTGCATATTAATTGCAAGATACGTTTGCATCCTGTCGTGGTTTAACCCCAACCAGCAGCCAGAGCCACACAGCCACTTGCTCACACCCCACAGCTAGGATGGGGGAGAGGGATGGGGGAGAGAATCAGAAGAATAAAAGTGAGAAAAAACTCATGGGTTGATACGAAGACAGTTTAATAGGTAAAACAAAAGACAAAGTAAAGCAAAAAATTCATCCACTACTTCCCATCAGCAGCAGGTCTTCAGCTATCTGTAGAAAAGCAGGGCTCCATCACACGTAATGGTTACTTGGGAAGAAAAATGCCATCACTCTGAACATCTTCCTTTCCTTGTTCTTCCCCCAGCTTTATATACTGAGCGTGATGTCACATGGCATGGAATATTTCTTTGGTCAGTTGGGGTCAGCTGTCCCAGCTGTCTCCTCCCAATTGAAACCATGACATTCTCCACCCCTTATTCCATACATTTACATCATGCCCAGGTCCCACGCTATCCAATCGAGCCTCATTAACCATCACCCCCCTTCCCATCCTTGGATCTAATACACAGATATCATCCCCTTAGTCCATGGAGCACCCTTGTGGAATGTCTGTAAAATGTCCACAAAATGTCCATTGAGTTCATCCAGTCCACAACCCTGGGCTCTATCTGCCATCGCAGTCACCCAGGACAGGAGAGACAGTGTGTTCCGTGGAGTTACTGAGCACCAAAGCCAGATCAAGTTGGGTCACTGCTGCACTTGCACTTCTTGTAAGGCCTATTCTCCATTGGTTCAGGTGGCTCCTGATATAGCAATTCCTATAACATGCAATTCAAATCATGGGTTACAACAATTTAAAAGTATATCTGTTACAATCTCCACCCCTGGTCCAGGGTGGAGGGCCAGGTTATAGGATGTAACAGTGGAATTAACTCCTCCCCTTGCTCCTAGCCTGGCTAGCAACGAGGAGTTTCTGCTATACTAGTTCCCATAACATGCAACTCAAATCCGGGGTTTAACTTTACTCCTGATTTGCCTACCTCTCCCCACCCCTATTCCAAGTGGCACAGGAGGATGGGGAATAGGGGTTGCGGTCAGTTTATCACACACTGTTTCTGCCACTCCTTCTTCCTCAGGGGGAGGACTCCTCACACTCTTCCCCTGCTCCCATGTGGGGTCCCTCCCACAGGCTACAGCTCTTCACAAATTGCCCCAGTGTATGTCCCTTCCACAGGATTCAGTCAGTCCTTCGGGCATCCACCGTTAACCTCCATAAGCTGCAGGGCGACAGCCTGCCTCACCGTGGTCTTCTCCATGGGCTGCAGAGGAATCTCTGCTCCAGCGCCTAAAGCACCTCCTCCCCCTCCTTCTTCACTGACCTTGGTGTCTGCACTTGTTTCAGGTCCAGTTGGAACTGAGGGGAGAATCCAGGCTAGTTGTCTGCATAGATAAGATTAAGGACTGGTACAAAACAATGGATGGACTTGAATATACATGCTTGCCTGAACTCCTGGAGAGGTTCCCAAGCAATTACTGATTGTTACAGGAGCTCTCCAGGTCAGAATGTTGGACTGTCCTGAAGACTCCCTTCAGGCAACTCTTGCTGTGCATAGAGCATATTGAATGCTTAAGATAGCTAATTAACTTCCTTGGGGGAGGATTTGGCCCTTTCCAAGACTCACCTTGTCTGTTTTTGCTGAATTGATCAAGTTGTTACATAAAGATGTTTGTAAACAGTCAATAGAAACTGTTCCTGCAGATGCAGAAAAGGTTATGTAGAACAGTCTTTCTTATCCAGTTAAGGTATTTAAGAGATGTTTTTTTTATGTAGTTAAGGTAATCGATATGGATGGATACTGCGTATGTTGCAGTAATCACCTGGGACAATGAGCCAGGTGGATTATAAGGACTGAGCAGGATAGGAGTTTAGAGACTCATCTAATCCAATTGAAGACATCGCTAGACAGGGACTGACTGCCTGATCAAGAGATATGTTTCCACACATCAGCACTGCCAAAATCACAATGATTTTGGGGTTTGGTGGGTTTTTTTATGATATATTGGTTTTTAGCAAAACTTCCATCCATCAGTTTCTGTGCTATATTTCTGCTCAGTCCTGCCTTTTACTGATCCTGAATGACTGTGCTTCCTAGACTGATATCAGCCCTGCCATATCAGTTTACTTCTTTTGGCCATCACAGGACTCTTTTCTGAATGTGGTTACCATCACAGGACCTGCTCTGTTCTTCTTGTTTTGTTCTTCTTGTATTGAGGGACTGTGCGCTTCTTGGTAAGAACACTGCCCATTCCTGTTCTTTCATGCTTGCTTTCTCGTTGAATTTCCTTTGAAGAGCAGCTCTACTCTTGCTGCCTCCCTGTTGGCTTTAGTGATAAACAGCACAGAAAGTAATGTCCTACTGTATTCTTCCTATTCTATAGATTTATGACTAAATTATTTTGCTGGTGACCAGCATTTCCTTTATCAAGAGTCTGCAAATCTCCAAAAAGTTAATTTTTCAAGAACTACTAGCAATTACTGATGTCTGTCGAACTGTGAAAACATCATTCACCGTCTAACGTTAGAGTCATTTGTAGTAATGTCAAGAGTCATTACTAGGTTTCCATGAATATTTCCATGCCACATGATCTGACTGTAGAGAAAAGCTTTAGAGAATCTAGTTTAAAACTCGATAAACAAGCCGATTCAGGTATTTTTAACCTTACAATGAACAAGAAATTATCTAACCATTAGATGTTAGTAGAAAAAGCATAGTAGAAGCACAAAAAGATAAAAGTAATATAGATGGCTGTCACATCCAGACCTTCCAATAACTGGAAAATATATAGGCTTCTGGAAACACTAAGGTAATTTGTCTATTTGCAATGTTAATCTGATATTAAAATATATGAAAAAATCATTTATATCAATAAATCATTCTATGTTTCTTTCTGGTATTCTTTTTGAGTTGTAGAATCATTTATGTTGGAAAAAAACCTTAAGATAATAAACTCTAACCATTAACATAACACTACTAAGTCCCAGAGTACGAGACTGGTTACACATATGTGGTGGGTTGACCTCAGTCAGCAGCCAAGCACACACACAACCACTTCCTCACTGCCCCCTCACCTCAATGGGACAAGGGGAGGGAGTTGGAGGAACAAAAGTGAGAAAACTCGTGAGTTGAGACAAAGGAAGTTTAACGGGTAAAAGAAAGACAAACCAAGACAAATCAAGACAAAACAAATCTCCCCCAAACCCCACCGAAAAGAAAAAAAAAAACACAACTGAGGCAAGGGAAATGACTCCATCTATCACAGGAGGAATTATGCTCAGCCAATCTCTAAACATCAGCCACCTTGGAAGCCCCCCAAAAAAGTCTTCTTCTGCCTATACCCCAGCTTTTACTGCTGAGCATGATATTATATGGTAAACACCCCTTTGGCCAGTTTGAGTCAGATGTCCTGGTTGTGAATCCTCCCAACTGCTTGCCCCAACCCAACCTACTTGTTGAGGGGGGAGAGCAGGACAAAGAATGCCTTCGTGCTATGGAAATAATGTTCAGCAATGGTGAAAAAAACAGAGTGTAATCAACACTGTTTTAGCCACAAATCCAAACCACAGCACTGTACAGATTACTCTCAAGAAAATTAGCTCAATCCCATTCAGACCCACTCAGTACAACATGGAATGAGATTTAAAGAAAACAGCACAGCAACTGCTTCTTACTTCCATTCTAGATTTGAAAATGTATATAAACTTATAGTATACAGTTTACAACTAAAGTTATAAAATTGTTTAATATTACTATGTGTCAAAATGCAAGGTATTTTTCACGAAGTTTACTTTATTATTCAAAGTATTCTCTTTTAAAAAATGTTATAAATTCTTGAGTACAGAGCTAAAAATTGTAAAAGTCACTTAAATTGTTTAGGAGTGAGTTGCTAGGCACTGTAGACCTTCACTTGTAAGCTAGTGGGAGTTGAAGTTGTTCAAAAGTATAAAGACAATAAGTGAAAGTATGGATTTGCATTTCAATACACTGCTTGCAGTTATCAAATTTCATACACCTGGATTATGACTAAATAGAAAGCAGCTGTGCAGAAAAGAACCTGTGCTCTTACTCAGAAAAGATTGACCATGAATTAACAGTATGTCCTTACTATAATGGAGGTTAACAGCACACAGTGTTATCTAAGTAAAACTGTAACCAGAATTTTGAAGGCTGGCACTTTGGGAGACCATATCAGGAGAATTGTGTCTCATTTTGGGTTCTCTAGTACATGAAAGACACAGATGTTCTGGAGCAAATTCAGTGGAAGCCACCTAGATGGTTGGGGCTCAGAGCCCATGAAGTATGAGGAGAGAAAGAGAGAGCTAAGCTTGTTCAGAAGAGATGACGTTGGGGAGTATGGCTATGACAGAAGAGGGGAAGACTTTTGCCGTTTTCAACTACTTAATGCAATGTTATAGAGAGGACGGAGCTGGACTCATCTTGGAGGAGCATGCTGGAATGGCTACCAGCTGCAGCAAGGGAAATTACAGTTAGTAGAAGGAAAAAAAAAATCAACATGAGAGTGGTCAAATATCCCGGTAGGCTAGGTACACTTAAACATTCATAGTATCATACGGTATCCCATTTGCCAAAGTACATCGTAGAGTAAACTAGTTGAATTACATTATAATTATGATTTAGAATCACAAGACTTCAGAGCACAGTCACAAACTTCAGTGTTTCAGAGGTGAGGTAATCCTAAACTGTATGGATATGAATCAATTTGTAACCCCTGCCTACCCAGTTACAGCATTCTCGTTCCATTCTATGAACATGACTATAATCGCTTCATGGTTCACTGACATTTTATGTCCACTTTTTACAATAAGGAATGGAAAAGAAAAAGTGCGTCCATACAGACTTGTTCAAGCTGACAGTGTTTGATCTATCTGCAATCCAAAGTAACCAAGTGTGATGTAGAGCAAAAGGTGCTAAATGTTGCTATTTGGTACCTAATATGAGAGAACACTCGAGTTCTGTAGCTGTACTGATAAACAGGAGGCAACCAGGGATTGGAGAGCAGATTTGCAGATCTGTTTTAGACAGAGCTAGTTGTAGTAGTCCAAACCAGGGACACAGAATGGCCTAAGAATGAAGAAGCATGCACAATAAGGAATCCTGGTCTCATGTCCCACTTCTTAAGCTGCTTTTAGTGTTACAGTTAAATCATGTGATGACTGACTGACTTAAACACTTAATACCAGCTGAGTTTATTAATGGGTTTTATGAAGCAGTACATTATGTTAATATTCCTTATTCTGAGCCATAACCTGGTTCGATATAAGCATTCTATAAGCATCTGGGAGAAGTCTCACCATCACTGGCCCTTGTTCTCATGGGGACTTCAATTTACCAGGTGTCTGCTGGAAATAAAACACAGCGGAGAAGAAAAAGTCTAGGAGGTTCCTGAAGTGTGTGGAAGATAATTTCATGACACAGTTGGTGAGTGATCCACTTAGGGAAGGTGCCCTGCTGGACCTGTTGTTTGCAAACAGAGAAGGACATATGGGTGATGTGAAGTCTGGAGGCCATCTTGGGCAAAGCAAACATGAAAAGATAGTTTTAAATTCTTGGGGAAGTAAGGAGTGGGTTAGCACAACTGCCATCTTGGACTTCTGAAGGGCAGACTTTGGCCTGTTTGGGAGACTGGTTGACAGAGTCCCTTGGGAGACAGCCATTAAGGGCAAAGGAGTCCAGGAAGGCTGGACATTCTTCAAGAAGGAAATCTTAAAGGTGCAGGAGCAGGCTGTCCCCATGTGCTGAAAGATGAGCCAGCAGGGGAGAAATCAGGCCTGGCTGAACATAGAGCTTTGGCTGGAAAAAAAAAAAGAAAGAAGAGTTTGGAAGAAGGACCAGGAAACTCAGGAGGACTACAAGGAGGTCATGAAGCACAACTAGAACATAATCTGGCCATTACTGTAAAGGACAATAAAAAATGTTTCTAGAATACATTGACAACAGAAAGAGGGCTAAGGAGAATCTCCATCCTTTATTGGATGCAGGGGGAAACTTAGTGACAAAGGATGAGGAAAAGGCTGAGGTACTTAATGCCTTCTTTGCCTCAGACTTTAATAGTAAGACCAGTTGTCCCCTGGGTACCCATCCCCCTGAGCTGGAAGACAGGGACAGGGAGCAGAATGGAGCCTCCATAATCCAAGGGGAAATAGTTAGTGACCTGCTACACCTCTTAGACACACACAAGTCCATGGGGCTGGATGGGATTCACCCAAGGGTACGGAGGGAACTAGTGGAAGTGTTCACTAAGCCACTTTCAGTGTAAACGGCTGAATACATGTTGATTAAACATAAATAGCCTGCCTTCTTATATGGAATTCAGTTATCCTCTTCTGTATGTTAGTTTGACAGTTTACTAGACTGTCACTTTTATTTAAGGGGTAGAGTGTCTGTGTCTAAGAGACTTTGAATAAAGTTGTCCTAGGAAACATCAAAAATGAGTAAATATTTATGACTAGCCTTTTGGTCTCTTAAAGCTGACAGAGAATTTTTTTATTACCTTGAAACTGTACCTTTTTTAGATTATAAGGAAACAAAGTTAATATCATGCATCTGAAAAAAAAAAAAAATCTTAATTGATTCAGAAGACAACCCTGGAGCACCAAACTTAAGCCTTAGGGCAGTCAGACTACTCTGCTGAATATTTCCCATGCATTGTAAACCTCTTCACATTCACATTTTTAAAAGGCTCTACTGTTAATCCATGTTAACCTACTCACTTAACAAATGATCAATATCGTATTAATTGGAAGGATTCTTTGATCCTAGAAGCTTCATTAATTTAACTTTGTATCAACAACCTGTCTGACCTGCAGAACATAGCAAACCAGGTTATATTTAATTTAGGGTGTAATGTCCTGAGAACAGATTCCTTGTAAAGTTTCATACACATTCATGCCGTAAACCAGCAACTTAATAACAATGTAAATGAGAACTCAGTTCTGTGAAATTACCAGCATCTCCTAGGGGGTGGTGTGTACTTTCATTTCTCATTAATTTAATTGTCTCTGGGCAACCTGTTAGTTTCAGATTAGATGGTTTCGTGAAACAGTTACAAGAGCATGCATCTTGCTTTCTAGGAGAATCTGGTGAGTGGTTTCATGATTAACTGACATCAGTTAATAAATGTAAAAAGTGCTTCTGGACACCAACTATTTTCTACCTGTCAGCAAAAGTTACAGTACATGCAATTAGGAGAAATTTTGTGTCAAAAAATACAGGAAAGGAAGTTACATCACTCAGATACTTCCTTTTAGAGCATCTTTTAATCAAAGGATTAGAGTGAAGATCTGTCTTCTTTTAATCATTTTTATATCGTCTTGTTCAGTACACTTAAATAAAACATCTGTAGTTTCACTGTATAATTTATATTTAGGTTACTAAATTAGTCACTTAATTTAGGTGTTCCTGTGCCTACAAACTATGTGCATTGATGGCATAGGCAGTGGAAAGTGCTAGAGACTTCTCATGGCCTCCTGAGGACAATTTAAAATGCCTTTGTGAGGATTTTCCCATTCATTGAATAAGAAAACTAGACATTTCTGTGGAAAGTTCAAATGCTTGTACACATTTAGTGAGAAGCTAAATAGAAATGGCCTGGGGGAATATCTGCCTGAGTGTATGTTTCTGGGTGTCACATCTGATTATACAGTCAGCTAGGGATTTAGAATTCAGAACATTTGCAAATAAGGTTTAATACATAGTTGTTGGTTTGTTTGGTTTCTGGTGTTTGGTTTTTTTGTTGGGTTTGTTTTTTTTTTTTTTTTTCACTGCTGGTCAAAACAGTTCCCAGATGTAAGAAATCTGGATTAAATGTTCACCTCTTCCAGAGGGATCATGAACCCATTTGTCTCTATTTTGCAACAGTTCTTTGGACATTAGACTATGTGATACTTTAGGACATGACAATCTTCATCCTTAAATTTAAGCAAGGCTAAAAAGAAAAGACTGTAATTCCAAAGTCCCAAAAGTCAAGCAAGCAGGGCAGAAGGCCAGCATTGCTGAGCAGGAATCTTCTATTAGAACTTAGATGGAAAGGAAAGTATACGGACATTGGAATCAAGGACAGGTGGCACAGGAGGACTACAGAAATGCTGCCACCACTGTAGAGAGAAAATTCATGCAGCCCAAGCTCGATTAGGGTTAAAGCTAGCCAGCACTGTGAAGGACAACAAAAAGGGTCTTTTTAAATATGTTAACAGCAAAAGGAGGATAAAAGATGTCATTGGTTCATTACTTGAGGTTGATCACCTCACAAATAAGGATTCAGACAAAGCAGAGACATTTGATTCCTTTTTCACTTCTGTCTTCAACACCAATTATGGGCCCTGAGTCCCCCAGAGCCCTGTGTTTGAAGAGTGTGACTGAGGGAATGATAAACTCCCAGTTGACTCTGAACTTTTTCGAGACTTGCTGCTCCAGCTGTATGCACATAAATCTATGGGGCCTGATGGGATTCATCCCAGGGTACTGAAATAGCTGGCCGATGTTATTGCAGGATCTCTCTCCATTATTTTTCAATGGTCTTGGGAGTCTGGGGCTATCCCAGTTGACTGGAAGCTGGCAAATGTTGTCCCAATTTTCAAGAAGGCTGATGTATGTATGACCAAGCAGTCACTGGTTGTAGCCAGCATGGGTTCATTAGGGTAAACTCGTGTAGCTGATGAAGGGAAGCCAGTAGATGTGGTGTGTTGGTTGTTTTTGTTTTTTTTTTTTAATTATTTTAGCAAAGATTTTGGTACTGTGTCTCACAGTATCCTTCTGGATAAATTGTCCAGCACACAGATAGACAAGTCCATAATACACTGGATGAGCAATTAGCTGACAGATCAGGCTCAAAGAGTTACAGTAAATGGGGTTATATTTGGCTGGCAGCCAGTCACCAGTGGGGCTCCCCAGGGCTCAATTTTAGGGCCAGTGCTATTCAATGATTTTATAAACGACCTGGATGCAGGAATCAAATGTACATTAAGTAAGTTTGCTGATGATACTAAATTAGGAGGAGCTGTGGACTCCCACGAGGGTAGAGAGCCCTTACAGAGAGATGCAGATAAAATAGAGAGCTGAGCAATCACCAGCTGTATGGAGTTTTACAAAAGCAAGTGCCAGATTCTCTATCTGGGATGGGGTAATCTTGGTTATATGTACAAACTGGGGGATAAGAAGCTGGAGAACAGTCCACAGAAAGAGATCTGGGGGTTTGGGCTGATGGCAAGTTGAATGTGAATCAAAAGCATGCCCCAGCAGTCAGAAAGGTCAACCATGGCCTGGGGTGCATCAAGCACAGCATAGCTTGCCGGTCGAGGGAGGTGATTGTCCCGCTCTGCACTGCACTGGTGCAGTCCCATCTCGAGTACTGTGTGCCGTCTTGGGCTCCTCAATATAAGAAGGACATCAAAATATTAGGGTGTGTCTCAAGGAGGGTGACCAAGATGGTGAAAGGTCTTGAGGGCAAGACTTACAAGGAGCAGCTGAGGTCGCTTGGTTTATTCATCTTGGAGAAAAGAAGACTGAGGGGTGACCTCATCACAGTCTACAACTTCCTCAAGGTGGGTAGCGGAGGGGGGGGGGGTGCTGATCTCCTCTCTCTGGTAACCAGCGATAGGACACGAAGAAATGGAATGAAGCTGTGTCAGGGGAAGTTCAGATTAGACATTAGGAAAAGATTCTTCACTGAGAGGGTGGTCACTCACTGGAACAAGCTCCTTAAGGAAGTGGTCAGAGCACCAAGCCTGTTAGAGGTCAAGGAGCATCTGGACGATGCTCTTAGTCATCTGGTTTATTTTTAGGTAGTCCTGCAAGGAGTAGGGAGTTGGACTCCTTGAAGTAGATCCTCCTTGAAGCTATACTAAGGCACATGGAGGACAGCCAGCATGGCTTCACTAGGGGCAAGTCCTGCCTGACCAACCTAGTGGCTGTCTATGATAGAGTGACTATATCAGTGGACAACAGAAGAGCTACAGATGTCGTCTATCTGGACTTCTGTAAGGCCTTTGACAAGGTCCCCCACAACATCCTCTGTCTAAATTGGAGAGGTATGGATGTGATGGGTGGAGCATTTGGTGGATGAGACATTGTTTGGATGGTCGCATCCAGAGGGTAGTGGTCAATGGCTCAATATGCACATGGAGATCAGTGATGATTGGTGTCCCTCGGGGGTCTCTACTGGGACAAGTACTGTTTAATATCTTCATCAGTGGAACAGGCAGTGGTATCGAGTGCACCCTCAGCAAGTTTGCAGATGACACCAAGCTGAGCAGTGTGGTTGGCACACCTGAAGAACGACAGGCCATCCAGAGGGACCTGGAGAGGCTCAAACGGTGGGCCCATGTGAACCTCATCAGGTTCAACTAGGCCAAATGTAAGGTCCTGCATGTGAGTCAGGGCAACCCCTGGTAACAATACAGGCTGAGGGATGAAGGGATTGAGAGCAGCTCTGTCAAGAAGGACTTGGCAGTACTGATGGATGAAAAGCTGGACATGAGCGGACAATATGTGCTCACAGCCCAGAAAGCCAACCATATCCTGGACTGCATCAAAAGAAGTACAGCCAGCAGGTCGAGGGAGGTGATTCTGCCTTCTATTCCTCTGGGGTGAGATCCCAAGTGGAGTACTGCATCCAGCTCTGGAGCCCTCAGCACAGAAAGACCCGGACCTGTTGGAGCAGGTCCAGAGGAAGGCCAAAACAATGATCAGAGGGCTGGAGCACCTCTCCTATGAGGACAGGCTGAGAGAGTTGGGGTTGTTCAGTCTGGAGAAGAGAATGCTCCAGGGAGACCTTATTATGGTCTTTCAATAATTAAAGGGCACCTACAGGAAAGATGGGGACAAACTTTTTAGAAGGGCCTGTTGTAATAGGACAAGGGGTAATGGCTTTACACTAAAAAAATATTAGACTAGATATAAGGAAAAAAAAAATCACAATGAGGGTGGTGAAACCATGGAACAGGTTTCCCAGAGAAGTGTTAGGTGCCCCATCCCTGGAAACATTCAAGGTCCGGTTGGACAGGGCTGTTGAGCAACCTGATCTAGTTGAAGATGTCCCTGCTCATTGCAGGAGGAGTTGGACTAGATAATGTTTAAAGGTCCCTTCAAACCCAAACTATTCTATGACTTGATGATCCTTATGGGTCCCTTCCAACTTGAGATATTCCGTGATTCTATGATTCTGTGATCCTATGATTCTATGATTCAATGACTTCTTGTCCTGAATGTTTTGTTGGTTTTGTTTGTTTGTTTGTTTGTTTTTAAAGTTGCTGGAAATATCACAGAATCATAGAACAGCCCAGGTTGGAAGGGACCTTGAAAGATCATCTAGTCCAACTTTTCATGTCAAAGGAATCTTTGATGCGCTTATCTAGCTCCTTGTCCAATCACATCTTGAATATCTCCATCCATGGGAACTCCACCATGTCCCTTGGGAGGTTGTTCCAGTGATTGATTATTTTCACTTTAAAAAAAAATTCTTATATCAAGATGAAATGTCTCCCAATATAACTTGTACTCATTGTCCCTTTTCTCCATCTGGCTCCTTGTGAAGGGAGAGCCTCTGTCGTCTCTGTAGCCACCCACCCTTTAGGTGCTGGAAAACTGTGATGAGATCCCCCTGAGCCTTTTCTTCAGGGAGAATAGACATAACTAGTCCTGTCTTTCCTCATAGGGAAGGTTCTCCAATAAAAATCACTACTATGTCTTAGAGTCACAGGGGCACAACATGAAGCTTAGGGGAGACCTAAGTCAGGTTATACAAAGTGAATTCAGATATTCTGCTCTAGGCCAGTGCAGAGTAGAGCTAATCAGTATCATTTTGCTAGGTAACGCAGAGCCCCTCCTGAAAAAGAAGACATAACTATTGTTCTGGTTTTCTAAAATGTTTGTGAACTTTTGATACAAAGTGTACAACAATTGATATAGCTTTTTTCCTACTTTTCATAAAAAAACCCAGATTTTAGAGGGTTTTGTTTGTTTGTTCTTGGAAAAACACTGAAGTTATTGGTGCATAGAAATGGATGAACACATTCAAAACTGTGAAGATGGAATACTGTATTCCCGAGTCTGCAGTTGTAATTCCACATATATTTGCAGGAAGCTTTTTATACCAAGGAAAGTTAATAAAATCTAACTTTAATCCAGTTTTCCAATAGCAATTGTTAGATTACATTATTATGTGTTATCACTTCATTACAATTACAGTTCCACAGTTTCTCTACTCTCAGCTTCCCCTTGCAGATGATACTTCAGATATTTTTTTATTCAAAATCTCTTAAAGCAATTCCTATTCAGAATTCATATTTATATTTTTAAACTCCTTGTGGCTGTAACACAAAAGATCTTATTCAATGCAACAAGTTTTGTTGTTGGTACCAAAATATAAGTGCTATTTTCTTAAAAAGAAAAAAAAAAAGTGGTGGTTGTTCTGCCAGATTGGGGGGATGGGCAGAGTCTGAGATTATAAGTAGCAAAGGAGCAAAGGTCTGAATTATCTCTGAATAACAGAGTGTTGAGATGTACTGAACTAATCGTAGGGTTAATGTTAAGCATGATCTTTTGTGCTTTGCTGGGTAGAGGTCACTTTAAGATCCCTCATCTCAGTAGTCAAGTAGAGATTTTGCAAGAGTCTTACTGAAGAGACTGAAAGAGTGGAGAAAAAGTGCCCAAATAATAATACACACTATGCAATATGCACAATGGATATGTTAAATTAAAATGACATTTTCATTTTATTATCTTCCACTACCAGATTTAACAATGCTTTGTATAATCATAAACGTGCCATAGACATAGATGAATATATATGAGAGTGTGTTTCAGGGTTATTTTAAATAGTCTTTGGAAAGATGAAAGTCTCGAGCAAAGTGTACTGTTTTCAGGATTTAGGAACAGGCTGTTCCCTAACATAGCAACACAATAGAATAAATAAATAATAAAAAAAAAATAACGCTGTCAAAAGTAGATAGCTTCATTTTAACAGCAGTCAATTGGTTTCAGAAAGCTGATCAGAGGGAAGAAGGTGGTTGATAACTGAAATTAAATCTATTATTCAGGGCTGTTGTTTGACTCCAAGCAGCCAAAAGTGAATAGCAAAATTTTAAAATCAATATGTTATCAGAACAACAGCCAGCAATGTTCACCTGAGACTGTGATTACACAATCAGATTTTTTATGAGCTACAACACCAAAAGAAAGAGGAGGTGCATTAAAATTGGAGAAGACTGTAGCGGATTACAGGAAATTGAACTGGATCAGTGCATCACAAACAAGCTAATAGCTCAGTAATAAAAAAAAAAAAAAAACCTCAGTGGAATTTTCTGTTTTCTCTATATTGATTTTAAATAGATTGGAAAAGTCTTATCATTAACAAGTGGAAGTACAATCTAATGATGTCTATTACAAAAGTGTTTCTATTCAGTATGTTTTACTGCTAAAGCAAATACATGCTTACCATGTAAAAATGTTAAAACATGAATATTCTAAAGCTTATATAGAATTTCATCTACTAGTTACTTGTCACGGTTAAAAAGATGTTAACATGTCATTGATGTTACTCTTCAAAGTGTGTCTACTTTGTATAGTCTGAATTGTAATGACATTACAAGGGCTACATTGTTTTGTTTTGTTTTGTTTTGGGGAGGAGGGGGGAAGTAAAAATGATTCCTTTATTTTGGTTGTCTTGTTTATGTTGCTGATCCAGTGTTTAACTATTTGTTTTATCACTCCAAGCTATCTTTGGGAACCTATTTTACATCATACAACTTTTAGTTTGGTGATAGCTACACAAGTGGTTTTCCCCGGTATAGATTTGGTGTTAAAAATAATTCAGCGTATTCTTTTTTAATCTCATAGATACATTCAGCACTGTAATGCTCACTCTGTTAAAATATTCACTCCTACTTTAGTAACTTATTATGAAATTGTACAGTTCATAAAAATGCCAAAATATTGAGATAAGTTGATATGTAATGCTTGTCAAAGCTTTGGAGATTTATAAAAAAATGTGTATGATGGGCAACGTTATGTGAGCAAAATGAAGCTCAGGGAGGCACAGGTAATTTTGCATGCACAATCTGACAGAAAAGGAAATTGCCCGATGTTTTATGCACTAGTTCCTACAGAAAAGATTAATTCCATACCAAGTTATTCATAACATGTGATTTTAAAAACCTTTTATAGATAATTAAGATAGAAGACATAAATTAATTGTTTAACCAATTAAAAGTTTATTTTAGAGAACAATTTTGAGATGACAGATATCTAACCTAGCTGCTGCTGGAATTTAACTTGTGGAGGAATCTGCTTTTTGCCACTGATTATATAGGAAACAAAATTCAATGAGCCTTATAATATAGGACTCTAGATTAAGTTCCTAAAATTAGGAAGTCTGAAACTGTTCTTGGAGCATGTTTAATAAAAGAAGTTATTTAGGGACAAACGTATGAAAGTAAAATAGCAGAATTATCATTTTCTGTAAAATTAATTTTTAATTAATTTAACATTTCAATAAGTTTGTGGTTGGGTTTTTTGATTTTTGCTTTTTTGTTTTTTTGGTTTGGTTGTTTTTTTCCATTCGTAAATTTACTATTCCTTTTCGATGAAATATCACTGAATAGTCCTTGGCTCTAGACTTCATAATTACTTGCTTTGCAGGTCAAGAAAATTATATAAGATTAGAATGTTGATACATTTTAATAATAATACAAAATAACATAAGTTTTCAATATTCTAGTCACATTGTAATAAGGTATAATTTACAATATTTGTAAAAGTTTGCATATCTTATTTTAAATAGATGCTCTTATAATCACTGGTGTATTTCAATCAATCTGTATTTTATAATTGTCTTTTAAATAAATATTTAAATTACTAAAACAAACAACACAACAACATTTTTATATTGTTTTTAACACAAGAAATTCAAAATGTACTTAATTGTGTTATAGTTTTATATGAGACTGAGAAAAGTGCATAAGAACAAATGAGTCAACCTATTCTGAATCACTACTTGTACTTTATTGTCCTTGTTTTGAAGGACAATCATCTAAAGTATTTCCAAGTCTTAATGTTATTAGATAGCTATAGATTAGTTATTAGATAGCTATTAAACATTTTTGTAATCTTCACTAAACATACACTAAAATGACCTCCATTATTGTTGTCTTTTATCCCTAGCTCAAACGTATTCCTAGTTCCAGTTCTAGTTCTTCAGCCCAGTCCTAGTCCCATGCAGGTGTCTTCCTTTCAGAAGGAAGTCTAAAGTGAATGAAAGGCTGAAATGATTGTATTTTTAACATGTAAATATTAAAGAAAAAAACAATTTGTACTCCATTTATTAAGCTGTTCTTCTTCCCAGCAAATTAGGATGAAAAATGAACTCATTGCCCTCAAGAGTTTAAGTTGTGTTTACATTTCAAATGGACATGATCTTTAAAATATGTTCCTTACTTGACAGGAGAGAGTGATTTCCTATCTTATATCAGCCAAACATTTTAGTACTATGCTTTATGGCTATAATAATATAAATAAAACATGCCAAAGTACATTTACTGTCCTTAAATTGAATTGGCATAGTTCAACTTGCAACCTAGGTTAGATAGGTTAGACAGCTAACCTACTTTTGCACCCAAAACTGGGTACCCAAGAACTATTTGAAAGAATACTTGTTCACATAGGACAAAATAATTGCTGAGACTTTGTTAATAGTTGGCATGGATGACCTTGTGCCAGTGGTTGTACCAAGCTGTCACCTTGTTAAATTTACTAGAATATATATGTTCTATGTAGTCTAAGTCATCTTACCATTCCTTACCATTACCATTACCAATCCTTAAATAAAGGATTTTTCTTTCGTACAAGGTGCTTAGACTTTTGGGGCGGTCTTTTTGTTTATTTACTTGTGTTTTATTTGCTATGCTGTTACCCACAAGCCTGATAATTGTATCAAATACAGTACATTTTTCAGAAATTGTTTCTTAACAGAAAAGTTATATTAACTACCTCAACTTTAAGATGCTAAAGGCTGAATGAATGCAGTTGTCCTTTTTCTAGTACACTAAAACAAAAAAAAAAAAAAAGCAATCAAAAAAATCTTAAAATAGAGACCAGTTTTTCAGAAATGGTACAAAAGGTACAAGAGTACATGCATAACTTCAAGAATAGTACTACAATCAGAATTCTACTGGAGAAGTAAGTTCTGGGAAGTTATCCAAAGCTTCATTCTATATTTTTGCACCTTTGGGCAATTACTAGGTATGGAGATAGTTCGGAAAACAGCCAGACACCTGTAAATCACTGTGGAATGAAAGTGCAGATGTCTATCAGCTGTATTGCTAAATGCAAAAGTAAAGTATTTTGAAACTATAATAAAAACTGAGACATATTCATGTATTTGGTAGAACAGGTAAAAAACTTTGTTTTGATTCTTTGTTCTGTAATATTTTGAAATAAGACAATATACTCAAGAACTAGAAATCAGACACTTACAATTAATAACATTTCAAAAGGATTGCCAGAAAGCTCTCACAACCCTGTAGTGATTTATCAGTTGTAAGTTTAATTAAACAATGTGGCAGGTAGAATTATTGCGTTCTGAACTTTGCAGATGGTTAATTTGATTTCAGACTTTAAGAAGTGACTTTGAAAATAATTTGTTCTGTAAGTAGTGGCACAGTATAAAGTTGTATTTTGATGTGCTAAAGTTGAAAAAATAATGTAGGAGTTAATCAGTAGAATACCTGACCTGATTTTAACTGGCAATGCTCAATTACAGTTGCTAATAAATTATATACTAAAAATAAAGGTTTTATTTTGTTTCCTATTTGTCTTTTTAGTATTAAAAACAATGGGGATACTTAGAAATACTGTTGTATGAATGGAATTCTAGACGTTTTCTTCACATCATCAGTTAAAAGGATTAAAAAAAAAAAAAAAGAAAAGAAAGAAAAAGAAGTTAAAGCTGTTTCCATTTAGTATATGGAGTCATTTATCACTGTCCTGGTTTGAGGTAAATAGAACCAACTTTCTGTTCAGTAATTTTACTTCTTAGCTAGGTCTCTTCTAACTCTCTGAAATTAACAGCATATTGTGCCGAAAATAATTCATTCTCAGAGTGATAAGACCAATGTTTACAGTTAGTGGCAGGGAATGGTACCGAGAGAGGCTCTTGCTTATACTTATTGCTATAACAACCAACTTCAGGTAACCTCTTCATTTGCCCCATTGGAGGGTTAGAAACGGAAAAGCGTAGAGGGGTCCCGCCTGCAGGGAGAAGCAGACAGGACAGGTGACCCAAAATTGACCAACAGGTGTATTCCATCCCATCTGCCCCATGCTTAGTATAAAAGGTGAGGGATCAATAGATCAGGCCTCTTTTTTCAACGGCTGATGTCTGAGGGGGGCTCTGGCTGTTCATCTGTCTTTGATCCCAATCTGTGTGTTCCTGACTTCAGCTCTGGAATCTGGTTCCCACCTGTTGCTGAGTCCAGTCTGGGACTTCTCCAGTGCCTGCTGGTGACATTATTCTGGGAGCTTAATGCGGTTTTGTATATATTGTATCTATTATTTCCTTTTTATTTTATTATCAATATTCCATTAAAGTAGTTTAGTTTCTTCTAAACTCATAAATCTCTTTATTTCTTCTCCTCTGTGTATGAGAGGTTGGGGGGAGCATCTGTCACTGGCCATTTGCCAATTTGGCCAAAACCATGACAATCATTTTGTTAATTTTAAGAATGCAAGGTTATTTTTTTTTTTAAATAAAACCAGATTTTTGGTTTTAACTTTGTTTTTTTTATTTTTATATTAGGAGATTACAAGTGTGTTAATTAATTGAGGCTAGCTTCTTACTGTAGGGTTATTATCTGGATGCTGTCCTTATCTGCTTTCTTATTTATCTGCAGAAGTATTTCACAAGAATTTAATGGCTCTTCTGAGTTAGTTCACCCAAAAAATCCTAAGCATTAACAATAAGATTCAACTTCCATTTATGCTACTAACCCAAATAGTTTGCATTATCTGAGTAGCAGGTACAAATCTGTATTTGTACTTGATCAATGGGGGTGTATGGGGAAAGAGGAAATTAAGGAAAAACTATACAGCTGTTACTGTAGAGTAGCTCTAGCATTTCTGAAAATGTCTTATCTGTTTCAAGGTAATTAACATTATATTTTTTTGAAAGCAAACCTAGATAACCTTTGAGATTATTTTAAAAATCAAGATTCTGCATGTAGTTTACATGGTTCTGTAATGATTGAACATACTATCCTATTGTCTTATGAAAATAAAGCTTATTTAAAACTTTTAAGAACACACACTTTTTTAAACTTTTATTTCAGAATACATTGCAAACAAATGAACATAAAAGGCTGACATGCATTCAAAATTGGAAGAATTCCCTGTAATAAAGAAAAACAACAAGTTTTTTCCAAAATTAGTTTTGAGGAGTATCTCCATGCTTTGACTGCTGGAACTCTTACGTATGCAGAGACTGAAATTCACTATGAATGCTGAACTAGCATAAAATTCATAAACAACATTATCCTATCAAGTCTTTAAAAGGAATTTTAAGAGTTCTTAAAATTAATAAAATCCCTGAAAATTCATTCATTTTACATAAGTTATTCAGGTGTACAGACACGGTGTTTGTGATTATGCCATAAAAGCAACCTAGAAATTCCTCATTAAGAGTTCATTCTCTAACAATTTTTCAGTTAAAAAATTAAGCAGGGCTCTTGTCCTTAGCACTGTAAGTCCATAGGATAATTCAGGTGGCAGGGTACCTCGGGAGGTTTCTAGTCCATCTTCCTGCTCAAAGCAGGGCCAATTCTAAGATCAGACCAGGTTGTTCAGGGTTTTGTTCAGTTGGATCTTGAAAGTTACCAGGTTTTCACAACTTCCTGGGACAACCTGCTCCACCACTTTCAAGGTGAAATAGATTTCCCATTCTCTGCCAATTGCCTCTCATCTTCCCATCATGCATCAGTGTGAAGAACCTGTCTCTGTCTCCATGCTGCATTAGGAAATAATAAATTTATAAATACATTATAAGAATATTTTTATATTGGCTCTACCTACTATTAAAACTGTGGATTCAATTCCCTTTAAGCCTTTGAGTTCCTGACTCTCAATATTTGTATCTAGTATAGGTATATAAAAAACTTGGATGTTAAAAATTGCTTTCTGAAACTGTACCAGCAACCACATTAAATAGCTTTCATTCATAAAACAAAGATTTTTTTTTCTCTAGTTGAAACAATGGTTTTAACATAGACAATGCTAATTTTTTTGAGAAATAATGACATGAACTATTTAACTTCAGATCAATAGATAAAGTGTGTATGTAGTGAGTCAATAAAATTTTTAATATCAAGGCTGCTTCTATACCAAATGTGGCCAAAGCACAATGACTCTAACAGCAACAGGAATCAGTACGTTATCCTGCTGATTTTTCCTTTCTCATTCCAACCTTCTTCTAGTTGCCTTCTAGTTACTGAGTTGAAATTGAAGCACTTTTCTGTAAGGATAAACATGACCTCTTTCTAGTTGGTTTTAGAAGTAATGCTAAAAAGAAAGGGTCTGCAGGCTTCTATTGTGCCTTGCCTTCAGAAACATGTTAGTGTATTATTAATACATAACAGGATTTAAAGGAATGTGTTAGCAATAAATAGCTTTTCTTATTGATAGACTTACAGAACTATGAAAATACATTATCCACAGACAGCCTTAATCATTTTCAGGTATTCAAGTGAACCAAAGTATCAAGTATATTCCTCTTCTGAATGGTTGCAAAACAATCCCATGCTATACTCGTACAGGTAATACTGCTGTCTTGCCATGTGAACTCCTCCAAAGATGAAAAATAATAGTTGTTTTGTTATAACTTTTCTACCATCAGTAGGTCATTTTAAAGAGTGAGATGGATCATCCTGTTTAAATATAAGTGTCAGTATGTTGATGTATGAAAGAATGCTATTCCACAGACATTCCCTTGTTAATTCAGTGAGGTCATTATTATCCATTTCTATTTCTGTTACTAGATGAGCTTCTGTGAAGGCTCTGTGACTGAAATGAATATGCTCTGTGAATATCAATATCCACTTGATCTTGAGGGTTGCTACTGGGTACAATTAATGTCAGAAACGTTTTACATATATCTCCATGTCAGGTGTATTGCTTAATAGGCTCTTATTTCATACTTGTTCAGCTTTACTTGTATATGTTTAAATTTTTGAATAATACACCACATTACTTTTTTTGTTTAGTGAATTACAGTAGAAAGGCAAGTAACTCACTAAATATAGTGCAGTATGTTCTTGGGTAACTACTTTGTGATTATAAGAATAGTAGTGTTATTTGGTTGTTTCATAGCCATGCACAAAACCAGACTTAAAATTCTGAGATTAAAGGGCTGGAATTTGTAACGCTTAAACAGGTATCTGTGTTTTTAACAGTTATCACAGACTCCCCTTATGCTCAAGGTAGAGAGGAGATTGGCACATCTAGAATGAAATCCAACAAGTGTCTTACAAATGTTGATTTTACAGTGAGAGAACTATCATCCTCTTTATTATCCACTCAGGGATGTGGACTGAGATGATGCTCAGTTGCAAATGTCTCCATAGCGAGTATCTACACTTGGCCATATGAAAACTGAAAGGTCTGAAACATCTGCAAGGCGCTGCTAGATTTTTTCCTTGGAAGAAAAGTTAAAATTCATTTAGCATCACAAAAAAAAAAAAAAAAAAAAAGAAAAGAAAAAAAAAAGAAATCTTTGCCTGCTTTTGGTTGCTTAAACCCAAGTTGAAGGGGGAAAAAAAAATAAATGCCTAAATTGACTGTTTTTAAACAAGGGTGAAGGAGTTCTTGATATATGAGCTTAACTCTCCGACTGTTCCATTATACACTCCAGTGGTAGAAAACGGGTTAATTGTCTCAATATGGAGCAGAGAGTGTAAAACAAAGCAAACAAAAACACAAATGTAGTGTACAAATTTATAGGGGCATGCAACTACAACAGAAAATGAAGTCCATTCAGATATACCTTTGCCTTTATATAAACTGGTTTTGCATTACCTTTTAAGAATTCCTTCATGGACAAATCTGCTGGTAATCGCACTATAGGTCTGTCGTGCTGAACAGGAGATAATATTCAGTTGAACTGCCTGCTGTGTTTTGGACCATTTTCAAGTACAGACAGGCTTCAATATTCTGTGCCTGACCTAGTCAAATCCATTAGTATCACTTTGTTTTGTAACACATCATGAACCCAACATGGGCAGCCAAGATATTTCCACTGATGTCACCTGCTGGTAAAGCAGATGAAATTTGTAAACAGCACCACTTAAAGTTTCCTACAAAAGCAATATAAATGTGTGCAGCCAAATGTTTTTAGCTGATCACATTTCAGATTTCTTTCAAGATGGGCCAGTTAAATTCTGAAAGAGGCAGACTACAACATGTTATTTTATTGATAAAACCGTAAAATATTATAATTATTTTTTTTTTCCTTTAATAAGAAAAATTGATTTCATGAAATGTTAAGATTATGCAAAGTTCTTTGGGAAAATAAAACATCTGTGTGTAAACAAAGAAAATGAAAAAAATCATAACACAGAATATACAAGATATTAATGATGAAGGGTGAGAGGAAAAGAGAAAGAGACAGGGAGAAGGTTCAAATGTTTGTTATTGTAGGTATATTAAAGAGCACCCTTTTCTCTTCACTATCTTTAAAAGTATCCATGTATAATTTCTGTAAAGAAAACGCCAGTTATCTTCACACATAATAAGGAACATATTAGACATCATGTCAAATGTAGCTGTTGGGCAACAAGGCATTTTAAAATAATGCAACATTCTTTTGAAACTATTATCAGGTAACTAGGCCATCTGCAGTTGTTAAGGAACTGGTTTTTACAGCTATGTTAGTGGCAATTTTGTGAACCAGTAAAAATAATAGGTGGGAGCTTTTAAATGAACATCAGTTCATAGACTGAACTGCTGTTTTCCTAACTTTCTACAGGCTTACCTCATTTGTTTATACAAATACCACAGTATAAAACATGCATCAATTACTTGAAAAAAAAATAGAAAATCTGTACTTGAGAGACACTAAGGTTCAACTCCACAGTTTACCTGTGACATCACTGGTATTTAAAGTGTTTTGTGTTATATATATATATATATATTTTCCTTTGTATGATATCCAATGGTAGTCTATTTCTTATCCGCTTGCATTCTTGAAACAAATTGCCTTAGGATTAACAGGACCATGGAGGGGAGGGGGGAACCAACAAAAAAACATCTAACAGTCTTTTGAGAAACTAATCTACCAGACTGAAGATATTGAGAGAGAAACAGAGATCAGTTTTCGTAGAGAGAACCATCAAAACCTGTCAATATCTATACAAGATATCAAAACCTATCCACAGGAGAAACTGCAAAAAAAATGAAAGCAAGATGGCTCAAAAAAAGGGAATCTGAGCCTGTAGCCTAGTATCTGGATCATGTAACTTGGAGAAGTTACTATTTGCAGCCAATAACATCCAATTAAATAGGAATTAAAAATCCAGATAAATGGTAAACAAACAAGCAAACAAAGAGCTGAATGTCCTTATGCAGGATCTTCTAGCTAAGTTGTACTGGATCTGTTTCTGGATTTTATTCCAAGGTATTAGTCAGTGTTGAAAATAAATATCAATCTTCAAAATCACACATGTATTTCTGGAATTACTTTTCTCTAGAATAGATGGGACATATTGCTAACATACACCAGCTGCTGATAAACATAAAAGGGGTTTTAGATCGTGTCTGAAACAGTTTTTGAACTGTTTTATAGGACTGATTTTGGCAATATGTTTGCTGCTGTTACTCTCAGCATGTGTTAATAGCTATTTGCCGTGTATAGAAGGCTGGTGGTGTTCCTTTGCTCAAAACATATGTTCCTTTCCGTCTGGAGCAAAGCTTTCTGTGCTGACTGTGATGACTTTCTCATGAAACTGGACAGAGTAGACAGAATAAGGTGGAATTTGTTCAAGATGCAAGTGTTCCTTTTGATAGTTTCTGTTGGTTTTGGTGGATGGGGTTTGGTGGTTTTTTTTCCCCTTTGAAATCAGACTGGTATCCTGTGGGATACATTATCTTCTCCACTCCGCTCTCTAACAGTGTTATGTTGCTGATAGATTTGTTCCTGTATTGTATTTCACTGTAAGTGTTAAGTAGGCTTAGAAAATAGCCTGATGTAAAAATATGTTTTTCTACTCAGTCTGATGAGTTGTTATACCATTTTGGGGTAAAGTATGGAAACTTCATGTGCATGTTTTCCTGTTTCCATGTCACTATGTAGGAGTGAAGAGATGATTACCTATTTTTCCTCCCTCTCTCAGTTCCAAGATGGAGTATTTATGCCATCTGGTATGGGATGAGAAGAGAAAATGCCTTCACTTGACATATTTGCAGAGGGTAAGCTTCAAAGATGTTAAGAACAGAAAGCAGCCATGACACAGATCTCTAAAGAGGTTGAGTGCTTTGGGAATAAACGTGGAAGATTAATCTCTTACTCTTTTACCTTTATACATAAAAACCCATATACGATAAGATTTTTAAAATTTGTATTTCATTTACATGTAGGAAAATGTTACAGAAATCAATGCTGCAATATTTAGCATGTCACAATATTTTGCATAGTGTATGTAAAAAATACGTGGACTTGCAATCATGCTGGAAGATTCACTTTGTATTAATTTTATTGCACATATTTTGTATTTACTATTCTGCTTCTCTAAATTCATATCTGTTTTAATATATTTTTATGGAAAGATGTAAATTTTACATTAATGTACACCATTGTCTACTCCTGATATACAACTGCAAGACCCAGGTCTTTGTAAAGTTATTGATGAATTAAAATTTTGAGTAAATAAAGTGTGTTAAAAGAAATCAAGATATGTTCCCTGGCAGAAAAAAAAAATATTTTTTCAGCAGGGGAGAAAAATCTGTTAGCCTCGTGACAGAAGTTGTCAGATCACAAACTACATCTAACTGTGAAAAGAAACAATTGTGGGTTGTTTGGTTTTTGGGTTTTTTTTTTTTTGTTTGTTTGGTTTTTTTTGTTTCTTTTTTTTTTTTTTTTTTCCTCAGAAAGCAGAAACAAATAGAGGAAGATGATTGGGTAAGTCTATGAAACAATACAATTTACATGTCATAAATGCCAACTACTGCCTATCCTGCAAGTACTAGAGGCACATAATCTTTCTTCTCATGATGCTGGAAAATCCCATTCGGTGCTGAGTGGGGGGGGGAGGGGAAGGTAAAAGTCAGGCAGTTTTGAAGACTGTCATGGGGAGCAACGGAATTTACACAGCAGGCATTACATGAGTTTCAGTAAAAGGTAACTGCTGTACTTGTTCAAATCCTTCAGCAGAATGAAAAATATCTTGCAGCATAGATATAAGAAGAAAACCATTTTCCAAATATTGTTGCAGAACATGGTGGTAAAATAAAAAAAAAAAAATCTTTAACATTGTGCTGAGGAGTTAAGGATCTCTGAGCAAATAGGAGTGTACAGGCATTTTCCTTTTACACTATTATATGACAGTTTAACAGATTATAAAAGGAGCTGAGCTTTCTGACACATAGATTGTCAACTCATTGAGTAACAGAAAATTGCCACGACTGTTATTTCTGTGTAAAAGAATTAACTTTTTAGCAAGTTTATAGATTCAAAGTAAGCTTTGGTTATCCTATGACAAACAAATGATTAAGTGTATATTGAAGTAAGAAAATTATTTAGCAGTTCAAGGAAGAAGGTAGCATAAAAATGAAAAGTGGAATTATTAAGGCTGGTCCAATCAAATCCTGCAGAAATTTGACTAAGATCTAAACTATTATTTCAGGAATTTTTTGTAACAAGGAGGTCACCTCTGCATCAAGGATATATCAAGACATAATAATCCAGTCTTTCATGACAGTTCTGACTCTCATGAGCAGAAATATCACATGGGCTTAATCTCTCCAGCTTTTTTAACCCAACATTTAATGAATACGTTCAGGAAAAGTTCCAAATTATGTAAATGTTTACAAAAAATTAAGACCTAATATGAACTACTGAAGAGACACCTCTGCATCAGACAAGTCAATAATTTCTAAAACATGAATATGTCACTATTAGACTATGTGGCTTGCATAGGCACTGAAAAAGAAAGTGTGTTATATTAGCAACTGTGGTCTGTATGCTGGGAGATATTCTGATTCTTATAGTGTTGAAGTAACAGATGTAGGTCTTTTTTTCAATCGTATGGGATAAAAAGAAGTGAACAGTATTTATGGTAGAGCCATTAGCCCATGAGCAATATCTCTATAGTAGGCAAGCTCAGGGATGTTTTTGTCGTGTTACTAGTAAAACCACATTCCAGGAAGACATTCTGTGGATAGACTCCTTAGGGTGCATGACTTTTCTGAGGGTGGTCAGGAACCGAACTATTTAGAAGAGCAATGGAACCACATAGATGCACTTTTAAGGACTGCTTGGAACTAACATTATCCATGCAACCTTCTTGCGTATGCACCTGATGCCATGGGCAGGCTCTCTGAAAGAACTGTGTTGGATTGTGCTACCAGCATGACTACAGAAGAATTAGAAAAGAGGTAAACAATAAGATTAAGAAAATAGCAAGTGTTTCAGACTTATTCAGCATAGTTAAATCCAAAATTGACTGTCAAGAGTTTCAGTAAACTCTCATGGTTAATGGCAGATAAAGAAAACTGATAAAACTTTTGGCAATTTTGTGAAATGATGTGCATATGGATAAATGACACATATGTAATTAGTGCTGAGTTTGAAGGGATCTAATACAATTCAAGAAAGTGGTCTTGGAGTCATGATTTTTCTGATAACATAACTCAATAGCTATTAGGAGGGGGGGGGGGACTGTTAGAAAATAGTTAGAAAGGAACAGATAAAAAATAAACAGGAAACATCATTACCAAATAAATCTACATTTTGATTACTGTTAAGATCATCCCACTTTAAAAAGGGTATCACAGAATCAGAGAAGAAGAAAGGTATGATAAAGGTAGTGAATTACTTCCCTATGACAAGAAATTATGTAGACTAGCACTTCTATACCTGAAACATAATACTGAGTTTAATAGAGCTCTGCTCTGATTCCATGTAGCAATCCTTATACCTGAAACTACTGAAGTCCCAGCTGTTTTAAATTAGTTCAAAATTTGTGTCTCATCATTTATTGGAAGCAGCTAAATTAGGCATAGAAACATAGTTAGAAAAGAATCTAATAGTCATCATTCTAATTAAGAAGCTGCTTAAATAAACCTGCAGATAATTTTGAAGAAAAGGATTTTGCCTTGAAAGAAAATTATATATGCAACACTGCCATGTTTATAACATGAAAACTACATTTTTAAATAATCTCTTGAAACAGTGTATCCTGTTTTTTTACTTAGATGCCTGGACAACCAATGTACTCTGGCAGAGCACACCAAGGACAGGGGAAACACTGCTAAAATATCAAAATGATGTCTTATATATCCTCCCTATATGCATTTTAGGTGCAATTGAAAATACCTTCATTTCATGGGTGATTACTTTTTCCTGGCAGCAAATCTTATAATTCATTAAATATAAGAATGTAGAATGTAGCCTGATTGCTCATGCAACATGCTAACATTATGAAACATTTACTTCTTAGTGATTAGGTATTCAAGTTCTTTGACAGGCACTAAAAAAAAAAAAAAAAAAAATAAAAAATCAAGAGAAGAAGCAGAAAAAGATCTTTAGTTAGATACTAACAGAAAAATTAAATGGAAAGAGTATTTGAGTGCAAAACAAACAGATGAAACTGCAGTTGAAACCTAATCAGGCTCTTTAAAGGCTTCTAGATTGCAATTTTCTAATTGTAGCCCTCATGCTTTCATGGCCCTGAGTGGACCACCAGGTTCTAATTGCCTACAACCATCCTTCTCTGTAAACCTCCTCCATACTCCTGTACTTCCAGCCCCACCTTGGGATTTAGTCACCTGTGTTTAGGGTGTGCTCTGGTGCACATGGTTCAGCTGTGCAACCTTGGGTTATACTTAAGTGAAAATGTCTAAATTAGGAGAAAGAGATGTGAGAAGCCTCATCTAGGTCTTCTATGTATGTGCTATCAGCCTCATTGTCTTGGGGGTAGTGTTTCAGCTCAGGCCCTCGCCTGGTCGACTTATATTTTTGTCATGCTCTGTTAAATCTTTTACCTTACTGACCCTGACTTTACTTCCTGGTTTGACCTTAGACTCCCAGCTGACCCTCCATCCCTATTCCAGCTCTGCTATACTGATCAGGTACCATGGGACTATGGGTGGGTCACTGACCTGCTGGCCTCCCTTTACTCTCTGCTCCCGTCTCTTGCAGGCAGTTTAATCCCACTGGTCCCCCTAGCTTTGATCCAAATATGTTCTGATACAGTTCCTGTTTTTGTTACATTGCGCGCATTGTAAAAACAAGAGTAAAATCTAAAAGGAAACTAATTGATTGATTTTTCTGAACAGCAATCATAATTTAGAAATGAGGGATACGGTCTTTTTGTTTTCAATGCCTGGATGCATTACCAAGTGAATTTGCTTGAAGTCTGACAGGAAGAATAGTATACTGTCACTGAATTAAATACATAGAATGCAAAGACTTGTGACATTTCAAGTAATTTTGCAGTGAAAGGACGACCCATAAACATTTGCTTCAGAGAAGGAAGGAAGGAAGGAACAATGACGGGAAGGGAAAAGACAAAGCAGAAGAGTAAAAGAAAGAGCAAAGGAAAAAGCAGAAGAAATAAAAGTGGAACTATCTTGTCCTGGACATATGAGATGTACTGCATCGTTGACTTTCACATAAGCAATTGACATGTCTGGGACTTATAAATAACCAGAAATTTTAGCAGTTTTATATAATGAACAAATCAGGATGGTTACAGTATATCTAGATATCTTGGACAAAGGTGCAGTGTCATCAGACTTTACCTGTATATAATTCCTGGACATAACATTGGATATATCAAGGAAACTCCAAGTCACATTAATTTTAAATTTGAATTGCCATCCGTCTTTTCCTAGCTGAATCTGGTGTAAGGAGCTTTTAAAATCCCAGTGCACACAGTAAGGAAGGATATCACTGGGATCCTGATAACACTAATTGCTCTTTTTCCACTATACGTGTTTGAGTTTTTTTCCTCAGAGGCCTTTATCTTCCTTTATCCTCCTGCCTTCCCTATAATAATCTCCTATTCTTCAGACACAAATCAATTTCCTCTACTACCTCTTCTCCCTGAACACATTTTCCTTCCAGAAAGCACTTGCATGTATCATTATAGCTTTTTTGAAAATACTTCCATCACCTTCTAGTTTATCAGTAATATTTCAATTTTGTTGGCAATTACAACACATTCTCCCCTTCCCACATCTTTTCCCAAACAGCTACAGGCTGTAAAGCCATGTAATAAAGTCACCCACGGGTTTCTTTGAAAGGTTTACTTGACTCTGTCAGTGTTTGAGTGAAGCATATATTTAACAGATGCTGTCCATCTCTTTGGGTCTCTCAGGCCACGTGAGAAGAAGTAAACAAAAATTCCCTTTTCTCTTTGTCATCCATTTGTCACATTAGCATTTGTCCCAGAAGGAATGTTGGAACAAGGCATGACCCTCTCCTGAATAGTGGAGGTAAGCCAGAGCCATTCAGAGACAGGTGTGTTCCCAGTTCTTTCTTATCTTTCTCACAATGAAAAAAAAAAAAAAAAAAGTATGACATTTCCGATTATGAAATATACTTTCTATGAAACAGAATTTAATTTACAGGAATCTCTTTTATTCTACTATCTGAAACTGAAATCAATACCTTTACCTTGGAGATCCACAAGACCTACCATATTTCTGAACATATCAAGAAAACTGGTTGCTAATAGAGATTCAAGGCTCATCTGCACTGTCAGACTCTTTGGGAAACTTATTAGTTCGGGCTGGATCTTCAGTACCATGATGATGAAATTCTCAGAACAGACTTGGCTTTCCTCCAAATAATGTGGAGCTGTCTGCATCTAATAATGCAGACAGATCTTCCTTTAGATAGAAAGGGTTTCTTAAAACTTATTTCCTACAGAGCTGGCTCAGAGTTATGTAAAAAAAAAAAAAAAAAAAAAAAAATTTACAATATTTACAATAGTATTTGAAGAAGCAGAGAGGTAAAAAATTAAAAATTGAAAAACATGACCATGTATATGTTGTTGAAATATTATATATGCTCTCATACAGTATAAGAATATATATTGTACTCTTACATAGTATGTATGTGTGTATATATATTCTTCTTGATCCATATTCAGCAGTCTGTGTGATCCTGTAAAAATAAACATTATTTCTTCTGAGGCAGGGCATGTTACACTTATCATCTACATGCATTTATTAGACATTTATTTCTTTGCATTGTTATTCCTCTCCAATTTTGGATTATGCTTTTTTTTTTTTTCCCCCAACACATTTTCTCCTACAGAAAAGTCCTGCACTAAGTTTGTTTTAATCTGTTCTGTCCTTAGCCATTTTCAATATTTCCCTTGTAAATAATTACTGTAATCCACAATAAGCAAAGTTTGTATCTGGTTAAATACTGGTGAACTGAAAGTGACTAATTCTAGGAAAATAAAAAAATGCTTCTCTTTTCTGCTTATGTCAAAATATATTTAATTTTAAGGTCTTCAAAACCTCTTGAGTAGAAAAAAAAAAAAAAGCAAGCATACTGTTTTCTTTCCTGCAAAAAGGCTTAAGTTTAATGAATCAACATTTTTCAATGAAAGTATCATGTATGTTCTGATTTTGCTGTAGAATCAGAAATGGAGAAAAACACCTGTCAACTTCTTCCAAGGATGTCTTCATGCATAACTGCTGTGAAGAATCACGCGTCCTTTTTTTCCCAGGGTGATGCAGCTTGTGGGATAGAGTGTCTTCTGCCACCTTTGTTGAAAGTGTCCTGCTTTTTAATGACACATGATGTCTATATTTAGACATACAGTTGGTGAGTCTGCTGAACACCAACTGGATGCCACTGCCACTTACCAGTTGGGCAAGCCACTGGAGGGAAATCTTTTGGTACACTTATTGTTGATAGATAAGAAAATCCCTACAATCATGGCAAACAGCTATTCTCACTTACCATGACCCTTTAAAGTATGAATGACTCCTCACTATGCTGTTTACTATAAAGAAGTACAGGATAAGTTAACTCTAAGTCTACAGAAAATAAACAAAACTCTTGTTATAATAGATTTGATCAGATCTTACTTGTCTCTCTGATTACTGAGGTTATGCTGCTAATCCTTAATACTGTGTTTTTCCTTGACAGTATTAGGTCACAACCTCATTTCCTTCGTTTTATTCCCTTTGTACACCTAAACCATCAGTCACTCTTCAGAATATTTTAGATATGTTTTACGTCAACGTGGTGGGTTGATCTTGTCTAGCTGCCAGACCTCCATCCAGCCCTTGTCTCACACACCCTCCTTCATGGGACAGGGGGAGAAAATAGGGTGGAAAAGCTCATGGGTCAAGATAAAGACCAGGCGATCACTTACTGATTATCATCATGGGCAAAACTGACCCAACATGGAGAAAAATAGTTTAATTTATTGCCAATTAAAATAGAGTTGGATGATGAAAAACAAAGATAAAAACTAACACACCTTCTCCGCTGTTTTTCCCAGGCTCCACTTCACTCCTTCATTTCTAACTCCTCTACTGCCTTTTGCCCTCCCCAGGCAGTGCATGAGGGTGGGGGAATGGGAGGAGCTGAGGTCAGTTTGTGACAGCTATGCTCTGCCGCTCCTTCCTGATTGCACATTTCCCCTCCAGCATGGGTCATTCCCATGGACTGCAGTCCTTCAGGATAAACCTACTCCAGCACAGGTCCTCCATGGGCTGCAGCTTCCTTCAGGGCATATCCTCTTGCTCCAGTGTGGGCTGAAGTGTGGGCGTCTGCTCCACCATGGTTTATTCCATACGCTGCCAGGAAATACATGCTTCACCATGGTCTCTCCATGGGCTGCAAGGTAATCTCTGCTCAGTTGCATGGAGCACTTCCTCCCCCTCCTTCTCTGACCTTAGTGTCTGTGGGATTGTCTCTCACACTTTTTTTACCCACTCCTCTCTCACACACACTGCTGCTCAGCATTTTTACCCTTTTTTAACTATGTTTTTCACCGCCAGCTTTGCTGATTGAGTTGGCTTTGGCCAATGGTGGGTCTGTTGTTGAGCTTGCTCTAGGCAGCCGCTGGCCTCTGCTTACAGAGGCTACCCCTGCATCATACTCCCCTGCTGCCTAAAATCTTGCCACGTACACCCAATACTGTCAGAAATTTTATTGAATCTGCTGCAGTCTCACTTAACATTCCTTCCTATCTGTAGTGATCTTCAAATGTCCTCCATCTAGTTTACATCAACACGGAGCTGGGTTAAAGGCAAGTAACATATTCTTTGTTACAAACTCAGCTTTTTCTCAGTTTCTTGCTTGTTGACTTATCTGTACATCTAGGCTTTGGGACCTACCCTACCATCTGCACAACAGGACCTCCCACTGATTCGATAAAGTATGTTTGTTCTTTGTGGTGAGTTGAAAAAATCACATTTGAAAGAACAAGTTTCCTCATCATCATGGTCATTAGCTGTTTTTTCATCATGCACCTATGAATATAAAATCTAACCCCAGATGGCAAATATTAAAGTTATTATTAATTTATTTCCATCACTCTCCAGAGCAATGGTTTTATTTTAGCATTTCCATTATCTGAGTAACCTACTTCTATGTAAAGCCAAGAAAAGCAAATTCTGATTTTATTTTATCTTACACTCTCCCAGAATAGAATTTTTAGTAGAAAATTTTAGAAAAAAAAAAAAAAAAAAAAAGAAGTTATTGTATTCTATGGTTTCAGACTAAATTTTTGAAAATTTTATCTTTAGAATTGAAATGTAACAATGGTAAAGTTTTTACCCTTTGGGATTCCCAGTTTGAGGTCTTTCAGGATGTTCAGGAAAAGATGTATGTCCCATTAGTGTATCCAAAACTCCAGCATTAAAGTATTTGGGAACTGACAGAGCAAAATTTTCACTTTTAGATTCTTATATATTAATTTTTTTTCTTGATCACATCTTCAGTATTATTTTTCTACAGTAATTCTTAAAAATGTTATGTCTTACATGTAAAAAAGATAAGACTTTTAAAACTGGAAGACTCATCTCAGATGTGCTCCCTTCTCCAGTCAATGTGCTCTTTAAAAGTTATTTTGGAAATAACAAGAAAAGAATTCATTAGCATAGAATACAAATTTTATTTTTAAATTCCAAGAAGAGATTATGCACAAAAGGAAGCATCTGCTTTACAATACATTACTTCCTGTAGAGCAAAAAAATCACAGAAAAACAGCAGTACTCAGTGGTTGCCACTGAAGAGTATTTCCCAACCCCCTGAATTGTTTTTATGTATTATCACTTAAAACTTAAAGCTTAAACTCAGCAGTTGTATTTTCCCTTCATTTGGATTTATTTGTGTTTTTTACTTCATAGTAATGCAAATTTCTATGTCTAGTCTAATTCTAGTGATATATCAAAGCTATGAATTACCTTATTATCAGATTTTTTTTTTTTTAATCCCAGCTAATGACTGTAATTTCCCAAGGAAAGATAGCGTCTTAGATTCTTCATATTAGGTATTATAACAAATGCTAGAGAAGAAATGATAATGAATCATTAATTTTATGCGACTGATTAGACAGGGCTATATGTTCTTCAGAAAATATGCATCTATAGTTCCAAACTATTTTGTGTTTTTACTATCCCCACAAACCACTAACACAAAATCTGTTGTTATAAAACATTTCTGCTCAACAGCATTTTTTTCCTGCAAAAATAATGATTGCTGCATACAGTAATTTGTAAATTAAGTGGTACAAATAAGTGTAATAAGAAACTGCAACTTGCTCAAAAAGCTTAAACTATGTGTTCACTTAATCTTAAATTTCTTCTTAATAGAAAATACTAAATATAAAATATTTCTAAATTTAAGTATTCTGTACAAAGAAAATGGAAATGAGGTTTGATAACAAGTGTTTAAATTCAACTTATCTTTGTACTTACTGTAACCATTTTGAAAGATCTTAAAGGAACAGGAAACTAAGCATATTAAAAAATAGTATTTTTAAGTGCAAATAGATGTACAGTGGATCGTATAAAAATACCTAGCTACTTTCAGTTTGGAATACCCCTTCAGAGATGGTTGTCAATTGCATGGATTAATGGATTATCTCACAGCTGAGTGGATCAACTGGTGGTGTAATTGTTTCTCCCTAAGTCAGTAGCTGTAAAGAGTGATAAGGTCTCCCCTTAACCTCAGTGAGCATATGATAGAAACTGGTAATGGGAATCACATTGATACTGTGATTGAACTGTGTTGTGGTTTAACCCCAGCTGGCAGCTAGGACTACACAGCCGCTCATGCAGTTCTCCCCCTTCCCCCAGAAGGGCAGGTAGAAGAGGGAGAAAAGGAGGGGAAAGGGAAAGGAAAAAAAAATCATGGGTTGAGATAAAAACAGTTTAATAGAAACAATAACAGAAAAGGTAAACAACAATAATAATTGCAGAATCAATTGTAGAATGGTTAGTTGGAAGGGACCTTAAAGATCATCTAGTGATCATAGTGACACAAGTCACTCGCATCGCCCTGTAAATTATCACAGTGATCATAGATTCTTCCCCTACCGTCCCCCAGCTAACCTCATTTATATACTGAGATGACTTCTATGGTACAGAATATTCCATTGGCCGTTCCATCGTTCTGTTTAGGCTTCTTCTCAGCTTCTATGGGAAACTGAAAAAAAGTCCTTGAAAAATATAAACATCACCTGACAACAAGTAAAATAATAAGCATTATTGATATTCCTTTCATACCAAATCTGAAACCCAGCAACCGCTAGAAAGAAAATTAACTCTGTCCCAGCTGAAACCAGGAAATGTGTATCGCAATTGCTGTCTTTTGCTACATGCAAGTGACACTTGTATAGTGTTTTCAGTATAATTTGTATCACTTTGCTAAATCAGAAATCTCATGTAACATCAAATATCTCAAAGTAAGTAAATTTTATATTAAACATTACACCCTCCATGTGTGCCATATCTAAAAGATTCTGGTCAGAGCGTATTGGACTCTGACACCTAAGTGCCTCCTCTCAGTAATCTTTCCTTTTAATTCTTGGTGGGTTTCTAACCTATGTTCTTGCTCTTTTAATATCTGTCATTTTTGTATAAAGTACAGTGATTTCATTGTTTGGCATGTAGATAAAAAGTGAAACAATAGGTCTCTAATTTTCTCATGCAAGCAGGTCACCTGAAAACAGTTACAACATTGATCTTTCCCTTCCCTATAACCAGTATATGCACAAACCATGAAGCTTGGTTTCTATTTTATGCTTAACAGAATCTCCACAATGCTTGAATAGGTGGATCAAAGTTATGTTTGAAAACTGGTTGCCATATATTTTAACAGAATAAAGTATTTGGTATTTTATTTTATTTTGTTCAATTTATTTGGGACTATTACAGGAAATAAACAGAACTCTGAAATTTCATGCAGTATAGGGTCTCTGATGTGCTATATGGAAGTATATGGCGTTATTAATGTAGATATTCACAGCAAATGTGTGTGTGTTTATATATGCATATAACTTCATCATGCATAATCAACTGAAATTCTCCATTCCTAATCAGAATATCACCAGTTCAGCTAATACAGTTCATATTGAATATTTATAAACCAGTGTTCTCTTTAACAGAGCTTCAGTGTGAGGATAAACATAGAACAGACTTGCACTGGACACAAATGAGACAAAATATAATTCAACCTGGGAATGACAGTGTCAAAATACCTTAAAATACAAATAGATACTATTTTACTACATAAACAATTGCCCCTACATTTTGCAGTTCCTTTAAGTAAGAAGCGGTGAAGCTGCTCTACAATGAGAAACCTTATCAGTGTTCAGACAACCCTCTCTAAACCTTAGTAAAGATTTTATTCAGATAAATTCTCAGCAGAGGAAAAACAGAAAAAAAAAAACAACCAACCAACCAACCAAAAAAAAAAAAACCAACAAACAAACCCTTACATGTATGCTCTCTCTTTGCTGATGTTATATCCATCACAATAAGAACTGGGTACTACGTTAGAGACATCTTTTAGTCACTGTACCTTCCTTTCTCTTCTCAGCAGTGCTACTAAACACTGCAAAGGAGTATTCCAACACCTTTTGAAGGAGCTTGCAGCCATTCTACTGGTTAGCCCTTATGAAGATCTAAAGCTACTGAGCAAATGTTGGAGAAGAGAAAAAATGCTGCATCAAATGTACTTTTAATAATTTTTAGTTGATGTAAAAATTACTTTCTCCCAAGATGCTCTTTGTCCTTTAAAATAAACAAACAGAAAAATAACATTTAATATTTAATAAGTAAATCAGATTCGCACACCTCCACTTCTAGAAATATGTCTCTATTCTATTATAGAAATAGAAATTGTGTGACATGGAATGAATGAAGGGACTGTTTTGAATATTGCACTGTCATGGGATCAGAAGATATGAGTATAATATTCCCTTCTAAGTACAATTACTGTTTGAGTGGTACCCAATAGCTGGGCACCTTACTATTACCACCTGAAATGTCTACAGTGATTGACACTTAAAGTGCTGTAACATAGTGTAATAAAGACAATTTAAACTTATTTTGTTTCTAAGTGTAAGGCACATTTTACTGGGATAGTACTGGAATTTTCCTTCACAAATCAGTTGAGAAATGGTTCGTAGCAAGGGAAGAAAAAATGGAAAAGTTGTTTTATCTCTCTGTCTACGTATGCTTGAGTCTCCAACATATCCAGAAATTTAAATTGTGCCTCACCTTTTACTGAAAGAAAGTGCAGAAAGAATACATACTCTGAAAAAACTCAGGTGCATGAATGGATCTGCAACAAACATCCACACTTTGCTTTTTGTGCTGTGTGCCACAGAGGGTGTTTGCTTTGTCCCACATAAATCACCTACAACATTTTAGTGGTTCCACTGTAATTGGTCTGAGGTTATGGTGGACCTCATTCAACTCTGAGTCACTAGAGAAACTGTATTTATAAGTATTTGTGCCAAACAGGATTTCTATTGCAGTTGTTTCCCCTCTTAGTGAATTGAGGAAGTAAAAAAAATACTTTTCACTATAAAGTTTCTGGCCTTAGATTTAACCTTCCATGAGAGAGAAATATATGTGTGAAACTACTGGTGCAATGCATTCTTTGAATATATATTGTTTATTTCATTACTTGTTTTTCTGATTAAAAATGTTTTGATAGTCAGAGATGAAAAACATCTTTCTGAACAACTGAAAGAATATAACTAAACACAGAGATCTTTTTTTATGTTTTTTAAGAAAGATAGCTTTTTGTATGTTCAGCTCCTATTGATGAGTACTTCACAAACAGATCACACCATAAATTAAGAAATGTGTTGGTATTTTTGCAATTAAATATTAATTATAAGAACATTTATAGGCTGTAAAAAGATAAAATGTAAATGTTGTTGCTATTTAGTTCTTCTAAATTACACCAGCAATACAAAAGTAATTGAACTGCTATTAATAGACTGCAATGTATACTAAAGAATTTTATTGGTGTTTAGCAAGATAATTAGAGCAAGTAAATTATATATTAACAAAGATATTAAAAGTCAGTATTTACAAACTGATACCATATCTATTTACTTAAAATAAGTATTACCAATGTTAATTAAAGGCTTAAGTAGCAGAAATAATATATACGTGTGGGCCACAGGGCAGAATCACCAGGCTGAGAAAATGAACAGTGTAATTCTCAATAGAAGACCATTTTGTCTGGGATTTCTATTATGTATTCTTACATTTTAAGGTTCTAACGCGACCAGAACTGTGAGTCCTAACTGACATTTTTGCTAACAAACCTTCTTAAGCCAAAGAAGTCATAGCTACAAATGTCTTAGTTCTAGGTTGTAACAGGCAAAAGTCTGGCTATCCCTTTGTGTATTATGTACACCTGACTGAAGCACAAGTGCTTGGGTATATTTAAAAGTTCCAGCTGGCTTTAGATGAGAATATTGAAAGATGGGTAAAGGGTAAAAGATATATTCACCCCCCATGATTTTTAACATAATTTAAAAAAAAAAGAAACAAAGTAGAACAAATAAAATTTTGTTAATTCCCAATATTTACACCAGTGAGAAGCAGTTACAACCTCCAAAATAGCTTTGCATATAAAGATTATTTCTAAGCATTACCTTGCTTACATTATAGAATCATAGAATGGTTTGGGTTAGAAGGGACCTTAAAGATCATTTAGTTCCAACCCCCTGCCCTGGGCAGGGACACCTTATGTGTCCCTTCTTATGTGCCCTGGGCAGGGACACATCATGTGCCACACAAAAAAAAAAAAAAAAAAAAAAAAAAAAAAAAAAAAATCTTCCACTCAGATTTTATGAATGGAATCCCTCCCACATTCTACAAACTTTGTTTTCTTGTGTGGCAATGTCCTCTCTTCTCATCTACCACACCTTATTGCATTGTTCCCTTATCATTTTTTGCTTTACTGATTAATCACTTATTACATTTAGGGAAAAACATTTGTTTGAAAAATACTTAGCAGAAGAAATGTTGCACTGTTAGCATGATCTAAGGTGTGACCTAAACAAACATGATCAGGGGGTAATAAAGGATTATCTGTATAAAATAATGGCATTTTACTCAACTCTTCCAATGATCCATTAATCCATAATAACAACTTTGGTTCATCATGGGGTTTCCAAGATCTAGAATTCTCTTCCTAGTAACCCATATTACCAACATTCTTACCTCTAAATTGGAGAGAGGGGAGTTTGATGGATGGACTATTAAATGGATAAAGAACTGGCTGAATTGCTATGACAGGTTGACCTTGACTGGACACCGGGTGCCCACCAAGCCTCTCTGTCACTCCCCTCTTCAGCAGGACGGGCAGGGGGGGAGAAAATAAGCTGGAAAAAAAACTTCATGGATCAAGATAAAGGCAGTTTAATAAAGCCAAAATGAAGGTCACGTATGGAAGCACAGGAAAAAAAAAAGGATTTCTTCTCTACTTACCATCAGCAGGCAATGTCCAGCCACTTCTGTGAAGCAGGGCTTCACTGTGTGTAGCAGTTGCTCTGGAAGACAACTGTCATCAATAATGAATGCCCCCAATTCCTCCTCCTTTCTCTTAGCTTTTATTGCTGAGTAGATGTCATACATTATGGAATATCCCTTTGGTCAGTTTGGGTCGGCTGTCCTGGCTATGTTCAATCCCAAGATCTTGTCCACCCCCAGCCTACTGGTGAAGGGGAGAAATGTTGGAGAGACAGCCTTGATGCTGTGCGAGCACCGCTCAGCAGTAGCCAAAACACCAAAACACGGTGTTATCAACACCGTTCTAGATAACAATACAAAGCACAGCACTATGAGGTCTGCTATGGGAAAAATTAACTCCATCTCAGCTAGACCCAATATGATGGTCATGTCCAAAGAGCTACAGTCAACAGCTCAATGTCCAAGTAGAAACCAGTAACGAGTGGTGTCCCTCAAGGGATTGCACTGGGGTTGGTACTGTTCAATATCTTCATCAAGGACATAAACAGTGTGACTGAGTGCACTTTCAGCAAGTTTCGGGATGACATCAAGCTGAGTGGTACAGCTGATTGGCTAAAGGGAAGGTGTGCCATCCAGAGGGACCTTGAGGAGTAGCCCATGCAAACCTCATGAAGTTCAACAAGGCCAAGTGCAGGGTCATGCTCAGGTCAACCCCTGGTTATCAAGACAGGCTGGGGGATGAAAGGAGTGAGAACAGTCCTGCAGAGAAGGACTTGGGGGTACTCGTGAATGAACCATGGGATAAGAGTGCTCTTGAAGCCCAGAAAGCTAATCATATTCTTGGCTGCATCAAAAGAAGCATGGCCAGCAGTTCAAGGGAGGTGATTCTGCCCCCTCTACCACACCCTCTTGAGACCCTACCTGAAGTACTGTGTTCAGCTCTTGGGTCCCTGGTACAAGAAAGACATGGGCCTGTTATAGCAGGTCCAGAGGAAGGCCACAAAAATGATCAGAGGGATGGAACGCCTCTCCCATGAGGACAGGCTGAGAGAGTTCGGTTGTTCAGCCTAGAGAAAAGAAGTCTCTGGGAGGGACACCTTTTTGCAGCCTTTCAGTATATAAGGAAGATGGAAAGAAACTTTTTACCAGGGCCTTTAGTGACATGACAAAAGACAAAGGCTTTAAACTGAAAGAACATAGGATTGGACATAATGAAGAAATTCTTTGCTATGAGGGTGGTGAGACAGTGGAACAGGTTGCCTAGAGAAGTTGTGGATGCCCCATCCCTGGAGATGTTCAAGGTCAGCTTGGATGAGGCTTTGAGCAATCTGATCTAGTGGAAGATGTCCATTCCCATGGCATGGAGATTAGACTAGATGATCTTTAAGGGTCCCTTCCAACACAAACCTTTCTACAGTTCTATGATTCCATGATTATGGAAAAATAACATACCTTACATTAATATAAATACATGGATTCATTGCAAATTCCGTATCTGTTTTTCTTCACATACAAAATGTGGTGTAGCTTCAGTAACGTTTAAGACAACCAAGAAAATTACTCAGGCATTAGAACTGTTGTATTTGAAGATAAATGGTTGTCTTAAGTCACAAGATCTGAGTGAAAGGTTTTTGTTTTTTTCTTCTAGTAGTACATCATGTATGTACCAGCAAGAAACCTAATGCTTAGAATTAATCCACATAGTCAAAGCTATTTTAAAGGTTGTAACTGCATTTCACTGGTGTTTCCTCTTCATTCCCCACTACTAGCAGTAGTGGACTTGTGAATGTTGAGGCTACCTTTTAGAGTGCCAAATAAAGTGTTCAACAAGATGGAAAATAATTGCTGCCTTAATAATGTGCATGATAATATATATTTTTTTTTTCTTTCCAGTTATTAGATGTTATGAAATATCATGATGCAGTTCAGTTTTTCATGTATTCTGGATTTATTCTCTTTGTTTGAACAAGAAACATGCTATAGTTGAATTTGGTCTTTAATCTGTTCTTTTCAAGAAATGTCGCTTTGTTAGACCCGAAAAGTGTATGTATTGATGACTGTGACACGTATTTCACTGGTCTCATTTAAATTCACTGCACAGCTTTTAATACACATAGAAAAACTCAAGCATATTAATATATGTCTTGAAAATGTGCATTTTTTTCATAGTTGACTTGAGGAGCTGATTACTTTTGTAACAATGAAGTCACCTGTGCGTTACGGTTTTGTTCCATCATCTACACAGCTATAAGATTTCCTTCAGGTTGACTTATGATTATACCTTAGAGTAACTCATTGGCTTTTAAATTAAAGTGTGCAGAAGGTTAAGAAGCCATCTGTGGGGAAGGTTAAGAAGCTGTGTGAGGTTTTCTTCTCTTATTTTGAGTAAATCTGAATCTACATATATGCTAGTGAAGAAACACATTGGCAGGAAAAAAGGGAAAATCTGAAGGGCTTTTTTAATTGTTGAAGATTCTAACATCTCAGAAAACTGTAAAACCACACTGACACCACTGTTTTAGAACTTAACTAAATCCATTCCCTTTTTCATCCACATAGGGTTGTGTTTAAATATTTTTCTTTTCTAAAACTTCGCAATTAGTGAGATGTGGGTTTTTTTTTTCAGAAAAAAACAGCTTTTACATTCATAAAAAACCTTTGCAATAATTGTCTTTAAAAATATTTTTCAGTGAAATAGATAACTCAGTTCATCTTTTATTAATTTCAGTTATATATTGCATTAATGAACAACTCTACTAGCAGATTTTCGGTGTGCTATTGAGATGTAAGAAGTAAAATTTAAAGATATGAATAAATTATAAAATAGACTCAGAATATGAACTGCTCTGGTATTGCTTGTGTAAAACCTGGTTTCAGCATCCTTGGGAGAATCTAAAATGTCAATAGCTATTTTGCAGTTTCAGTGCTTATCTGCTCCAGTCCCTTAATTATGTTTTTGGCCCTTCACTGGACTAGCTCCAATATACCAATGTTACAGTACTCCAGGTGTGGCCTAACCAGTGCTGAGTAGAGGGGAAAGTTCACCTCCCTTCACCTTCTGGTGATGCTCTGCCTAAGTGTTGGGACTCAGAGGCTGTTAGCCTTCTTTGCCACAAGGGCACATTGCTGGCTTGTGATCAAATTTTGGTCCACTGGGACTCCCAGGTCCTGCAAAGTTGCTTTCCAGTCAATTGGAAAAGCAATTTCCAGTGTTGGCGCATGGTTTTCTTCTTTCACATGTAAAAAAAAATTGCATTTCCTTTTAGTGAACTTCATGAAGTTCTTGTCAGCCCGTTTCTTCAGCCTGTCCAGGTCCTCTGAATGGTAACACATCCATCTAGTGTGTAAGCCACTTCTATCAGTTTTGTATTACCTACAAGTTTCTCAGCTCTGTAGGTCTCTAAAATATCTATACCTATTTTACATTTCTACTTATTTTGTGAATGTTATCACATTAGTATGGCAATGAGCATCTTTAAATACTAATAAAAATCAGTAATTAAAAAAACCCAATAGTTAATATACCAAAATGGCATCCAAATTTACTAATCTCATTCTGAAGTAGGCTTTTTAAATAGGCCATGTGAATCACAGCCAAAAGGTGTCAGTTTTTCTCCCTTTACTGTAAAAGTAGACTGGAACATCTAGCAGAGATGCTTACAGTTGAGTGAGATTAATACCCAGCCACACCTTTCATCTTCAGAATTATTCATATCCTTTATTTGTTCATCCCCATTTACATCAATTGTACTCCTTTGGAGCCCAGTAAATCAATAAGACATTCAATAATCCTTTTCAAAAGACAATGTTTAAGATGTTGCAGAAACTAAGTATATTAAACCCTGTGTTCATTAGTGTGTTTTATGTCCATGAGGCATGTAGCTTTTTGCTGTACATGAATACACAAAAACATATGTGCATGCATATCTACAAGTATACACATATATGTGCTCTTTAATGTTTTTTGTAAATGGTCTGGATGCAGGAATCAAATGTACATTAAGTAAGTTTGTTGATGATCCTAAACTAGGAAGAGCTGTGGACTCCCACGAGGGTAGAGAGCCCTTACAGAGAGATGCAGATAAAATAGAGAGCTGAGCAATCACCAGCTGTATGGAGTTTTACAAAAGCAAGTGCCAGATTCTTCATCTGAGACAGGTTAATCCTGGTTATATGTACAAACTAGGGAATAAGAGGCTGGAGAACAGCCCTGTGGAAAGAGATCAGGGGGTTTGGGTTGATGGCAAGCTGAATATGAATCAAAAGCATGCCCCAGCAGCCAAAAGGGTCAACCATGTCCTGGGGTGCATCAAGCACAGCATAGGTTGCTGGTCGAGGGAGGTGATTGTCCCGCTCTGCACTGCACTGGTGCGGTCCCACCTCGAGTACTGTGTGCCGTCTTGGGCTCCTCAATATAAGGACATCAAACTATTAGGGTGTGTCTCAAGGAGGGTGACCAAGATGCTGAAAGGTCTTGAGGGCAAGACTTACAAGGAACAGCTGAGGTCACTTGGTTTATTCATCTCGGAGAAAAGAAGGCTGAGGAGTGACTTCATTGCAGTCTACAACTTCCTCAAGGTGGGTAGCAGAGGGGGAGATGCTGATCTCCTCTCTCTGGTGACCAGTGATTGGGCATGAGAAAATGGAATGAAGCTGTGTCAGGGGAAGTTCAGATTAGACATTAGGAAAAGATTCCTCACTGAGAGGGTGGTCACTCAGTGGAACAGGCTCCCCAGGGAAGTGGTAATGGCACCAAGCCTGCCAGAGTTCAAGGAATTCAAGGATGATGCTCTTAGTCATCTGGTTTAGTTTTAGGTAGTTCTGTGAGGATCAGGCAATTGGACTCAATGATCCTTATGGATCTTTTCCAACTTCAGATATTCTTTGATTCTATTCTATATACGTACATGCATAAAAGTATGCAGAAAAGTTAGCCAAATGATTACTCTGCATGGCCCAAATAATACTGGATTGGAATTCCTGGTAGGTTTTGTATGTCCTTTTCCACTACGGGTCTAAATTTATGGAGTGTCCCTATTTCAGATTGAAAAACAAACAAACAAACAAACAAACAAAATGTTGTACAACATATTGGGAGGCAAATAAGAACATTACAAATTGAAGTTCCAACCCCAAAGGTTTTAGGAATACAGCCCAAGGTGTTCAGTATTTCATATTCCTATATCCAACAGCTTCAATCTCAAGGCATCCCACATGGTTCACAAGTCATATAGACAATCAAAAGAAGTCCCAAATGCAAAATAAAACCAAGCCTCTGCAAAGCTGCTTCTTCAGTCTAAGATCACAGTAGATTTTTTGATGGAGTCAAAACCAGTACCAGTTCTTGAAACTTTAGGTTAGGCCATTCATCAGATTTAATACTGCATTTCATTATCGCTCTCTCTTCCTAAGGTTCATGGAATGGCAAAGCTTTCATCCTTATGCTACTATCTTAAATCTCACTTATCACAAATAAAAACAAAACAAAACATATATCAAACATTACTTTATAGCTCACTGTTTCGTACCTTTGACATGTCAGAATCTAGAAAATTGGATGTAGCATGTGTACAACAGGTGAAGACGTTATCTTTTGTCTCAGAACATTCAAAATTTCTTTGTCGCTATTGGTTGGGTGATTTTTTTTTTTTTTTTTTCACAAAAATATGTATGCAGTTGTTCAATATTTAGAGGACATTTTCAATATAACATTCTTAATTTGGATGACATTATCCAAATCCACTTTATGCTACAGATATTCTTCTTATATTCCACTAATTGGTATCTTTTAATGATATTTTTTTCCCACATTTTATTATTTACCACGCCTATGGAGTACGAGAAATGAAATGTCTTTCTTCGTGCTGTTAACTGACTGTACAGATGAATCTGCTTCTGAGAACTCAGCTACTCCAGCTCTTTTTGGGTGTGGGACCATTGTAGTTAACACTGCTTTTCCTGACAGAGCTTCAGTATAATTTCAGGAAAGTCCAGAAATTTTGACAAAAATGTACTACAAAAGAAGAACACTGTCATGTGTCATTGGGTCATGAAATAGAAATAAATAAAGGAGAGATACAACCATGAGTGAACTGAAATTCACATAGAATATATTTGTTAAAATTTCATACAATTTGCAAGATCAAGTACTTGAGTTAAGAATGGCAGAAATCAAATGCTCTATGGAAATCTCCTATCTCTGTGCTCTTGACACAGATATCATGATGTTGAATTTATTTACTTGGTCAAATAATCTCTTGTTAAAGCTTTTTCTTACTGTTGCATTCATTACTTCATGCTTTATGTACTGCATGTTATTCACACCCTGCTCCAGAAATGGAAGTTTCTTCTGCTTGTACCTGTAGTGTTACTGTGCCAGTATGCATATGCTTCACAATTTATTTTCAAAACTGTTTTGTGAATAGAGAAATGTTATTATCCCTATTTTATAAATGAAAAATGAGGAGAGATTAAGAGCAATTTTTTTCACTAACCTTGAGTCTCAACTTGAAGGTATTTCTTGTTACTTAGTTGTGTGCAATGCTCCTGTTTCCCATTTGCCTTACTCATTTTACTCCACAAGCTTCCGAATTCAGATTAAGTTTTCACGCTTCTTCTGTATCCTCAGAGCTTCTCTGCACACCTTCTAAATTTTTAATTAGTTTTTTCATTGATCAGTATAAAAAAAAACAGGTTGTGAGCAGCATGAAAATAATTCTAATTTTTGGCCCTTACTAGTTTGATATCTAATTAGAGTCATAATTAATGAAGAGATACAGACCTCACCAGGGGATGATTTGAACTGTCTCTCTTAAACATGTCAGTTAGAACAACAAGAACAGCACTTTAGAAGTGCCTGAATCTAATGGACCGTTAAAGAGATTCTGCAGGTCTTGGTTACATTAGCCCTAAATATAGCATACAAGCTCCATCTTTACCTCGGATAAATTTCACTACAAGCATTGCACTATGGTGAGTGCAATTTGGACTAAGGAGCAGACTAGACACAGATTAAGATAAAACCAGAAGTGACTGAAGAAGAGAATACCAAAGGTTTCACTTAGAGAAAGACAATTAGAAATTCTGGAAATTCTCAGACTTAACACTTTTTAAAAATCTTCATACTTCTACTTATTTTTGTTTACCTATCTATGCATCTATTCTTCCAGGACAATTAGGCAAAATTTCATAGACATTACTCTTGTTCCATTTTCATTCATTTCACATACAGTGATTACAGTCTCATAAATAGGATACTATTGATTCCAGGCAAATGAAAATAAATTCTCGCCTTAAGTTTTATCTTTTGAGGCAATTATTACAGGTCAACTATATCTTGTAGTACTTTGATTAAAAGTCAACACTTCAGGATGAAAATTTGTTTGCTTGTCTTCTAGCATAGTGTACTGAAGAAAAAACCTGTTCGGTCATACCTTTTGAAAAATAAAAATGCTACTTAGAACGCAGAATCATATGATAGCAAGTTTTACTAACACAGTGTTTACCCATTTCATACAATTTACATTAAAAAAAAAAACACACAAAAAAATATATTTACTATCACAGTGAAACAATTATTTTGAAAATATAATTTCAAAGTGCTTCTTACTTTTTCTGCTGTATACATGAAAAAAACTGCATGAACTCTGAAAAAATAAATGAGATAAAATATTATGTCCAGTTTTGAAAAATTATCTCCAGGGTTTTTTTTTGTAATTGGATAGAGAAATATTATGTCAATAACACTGGAAAAAATGTGAGAAAACATGATGGTTAAACATTTAAAATTTATTCAACCCTAGGGTAAAATACACATATATTTCCAAGACACAGGATTCCAAATGGGTAAAATGGGAAGGGTTTGTAAGAATAACCAGGAAATAGATTTGAAATGTCAAGAAACACTAATAAACAGCAATCTACTCTCTTATAAGAAATCAAATGCAATTCACCATTTAAATAAAGCATGGTCTAGCACAACATGCCTGTAGCAAGCAATTTGTGAAAAAATTGAGACACCCTGATAGCAGTTCTGCGATAGAAGACTCTCCCTAACTTCCCAAGGTGGAATAAGAAAATAAAGATACAGAGTCAAGAAAGACAAGATATACCATTAAATAAGATGACCTAATAATTTCAAAATTAAACAAAAATTTATATTAAAGTTTTAATTTTCAGATTGACTGTAGGATTTTAGATAAGCAAAGTCAAGTTATAGCAAGGCATAGAAAATCTTAACTTCCAGTCTCCGTAGAAAAATGTAGTTTCCAGTTAATTAAGATATTTTGTGTACAGAATAAAATTTGAGAGAGGTAGAACAAGTATGTTTTTGACTATTGCTGCTAAATATACCATTCTATTCACCTACTTGCACAAACTATTTACCTTCTTGAATGTCATCTTATTTTGATTTCTAGTTCTGATAAGGATTTTCCTTAGTTTTCCTCTGAACACTGTAAATTTTGTCTCAAGTAATGGCTGCGTGCTGATTTTTAAATGGCTTTACACATTTTTTTTTTTTTGTTTTTGTTATCAAATACATTAGCAGTCTAGGTTTTTTTTAATATTTATTTTTCTACATTGCATCACAAATTGTAGACTTTAATACACTTGTTACAGTACATAGTTTACAAATTTCATCATGTTAATGCTAAACCTCTGATATTGATACAATCAATGAATCACGTTCTATGAGTGAAGAATTTGTTAACAATTAACTGTATAAGTGACTTGTATTTACCTACCTAAGTATGTTTACATATATATATAAAATACACATATACGTATAACATAGTCAAAGAGAAAAAAATTATGTATTTCAAAATGGATTGGCTATGTGTGTATGTGCAGAGGGAGTTTCCGGAACAGTTTTCTTTAAATTCTGCCAAGATATTATTTATTAGGACATTTCTTTAAATTATAGGCAGAACATAATATAATGATGCATCCTTTTGAGGTGCAAACAGCCATAGAGGTCTCTGATTTAAGGAATGTTCAGTTAACTTGAATTCCTATTTAAAATTATGATTCTAGTGATGTGATTTTGTTCAGTTTTTCTAATCTTGTACAGCTGTCATTATCCCATTTAATAGAGGCTTAGAATGTATTAGTTCAAGAAATATTTCACATGTCATTAAAAATCTCAGTGTTCTCACTGGTGTAGCAATATACAAATGAGCAACTATGTATTTACAAGTAAAATATGGAAATAAGCAGTAAAATGACTATGAAGTCATAATATGTTATTCTGTGGTGGCTCACATCTGCTTTAAATGAACACACACTCAGTAATGAAAGCAAATATCAAGAACAAACAAAATAAAACAGAGGACTGAGTTTGGGGAAATAAACCTAATTGCATTTCCAATCAAAGCTATGAAAAGCAATTATAATTATTATGACATTTATTGGAAATTAAGCGCTCTGCTAAATCTCAGGGCACCATCAACAACTTGAAATCCAAGCAACCATGCCAAGTCAGTTTAGTAAAATAACTTCCTTTCTAATCTTAAAAAAAAACATGTTAATCCTTGATAACTGCAGAAAACAAATCAAATGTGCAAAGAGAAACTGAAAAAGTTAAACCAGAACTTTAGCATATGTGGTCAGCTTAATCTACATGGTTGCAAAACCCTACACATGAAAAAAAGAAAATTAGAAGTATGTATAAAAAAGTTTCTGTTTCAAGGTTGCAAATTGAGGTTGTTTTTTTTTTTTTTTAATCCGTCCCAGCCTTCATGTTCCAAGTATGATGTACTATAAGATGAAAGATGTATGAAAAGGTTGTTAGAAAAGAATCAGAAAAATGTTGCTCTAGAATACTGGATCCCCTACAGATGACAGAGGCAGGTAGGACTACTTTCAACAATGAAAGAGGTGTTCATAGTATTGCTTACCCATCAGGAGACGCTTGTGTCTCTGCAGTCTTTCTGCACCCTCTTTAAAATGACAACAAAATATTCATTTAGATCACAAATTAAAAAAATAGTTAGATCATTAATTCAAACTTCCCAGCCATGGTCTAATAAAGTTCAGCAATCTAGTCTGACAAAATACGTTACATTTGTAAAATACAGCCATCTATTTCTTCTAAGCATGAGAAAACAGAAGACACTAGTATCAAATTTACAATGTGCAAGTTAGCAATTTCTTTCATTTTGAACAGTGAATAATGTTTTTATCTCTTTGGTTAATTGATTGTTGTGTTGTAAAAGTTACTAGCTGTTTACTCAGGAGTAGCTATCCAATAGCGGCATGGCTTAAGTAATAATGCTTTCAGCAGCAAGTCACATAACAGTTTACAGTTACAAAAAAGTGTGCTACTCTGATAGAATTTGACTATATAGCTTCCCTTACTTCTTCCTTTTCACAGTTTATAAGCATTCTACTTTTTAATCTGAATACTCCTTTCACATAAAATTAGCTACACATTGATTTATTGACTGACACGTTGATTTACTAAGAAATCTTTTTAGATTATTTACTTGCAAAAGGGCTAAAAACAGAAAGTACATGTCAAAAGAACTGATTGTCTTGTTTCACAGTGTTTTTAAATTAGTATAATTTTAATCATTTGAGGAGCCTACATAAATGCTTAGCATACTTTCAAGATCAATAAGGCATAAGTAAAAAGTGTGAATAATATACAGAAGTAGTAGGTGAGAAGTAACAACAAGAGAACTGATTAAGACTGCAATGACGCTAGAAATTGTTTCATGAGTAAGAAGTAGAAAGTCACAAGAGAAAAAAGGTATGGATTTTTTTCGCCTGTAACTGACTTTAGTTTTCTTTTACAGTGCCTTTTTAAAGACTTAAAACAGTAACTCCTAACTAAACCATCGTGAGAGAAAAAAAGGGTTGTGGCCTGTGAATATTACCAGTCATCCCTGTTGTTCGTAGAGTGTGATGATTCTTATTTAGCACTTACGTACAACAAAAAGTTCCATAAAATGTATGATATAAGCATAGTCTCCTTTATGTTTCCTAGTAGTAAGATAGCTACATTTCCACATATTTTCATCAACACCGAACCATATTCAATAGTGTTAATTTTAGTGTTTATTCTAAAAAAATTATAAAAATTCTTACTACACTTTCTAATCTCTTATTATGCTATCAAAGTTGAAAACAATGTCTTCTGTTTTCTCATGCTTAGGAGAACTACAGATTACTAGATGACTGTATTTTATAAATTTACTGCAAAATGCACCAAGCAGTTCAGAATCTTACTGAGTCACTTTGTTAATTTTGTGTTATTTCAAATAATTTATTTATGTTTGTAATACTTCTTAAAATAGACTGCTATATGCAAGTTGCACCAGGGGAGGTTTAGATTGGATATTAGGAAAAAATTTCTTCACCGAAAGGATTATCAAGCACTGGAACAAGCTGCCCAGGGAAGTGGTGGAGTCACTGCCCCTGGAGGTATTTAAAAGACGTGTAGATGTGGCGCTTAGGGACATGGTTTAGTGGTAGACTTTGCAGTGTTAAGTTTACAGTTGGACTCAATGATCTTAAGGGTCTTTTCCAACATAAATGATTCTATGTTTGTTAGTTATCATCTGTTTGCCCTTCCTCTGCTACCATTCTTTCAATGACAAATAATCTATACCTCTACTTATTCACATATTATGAATACTACCTGTACCTCTGACATAATGGGAGCGCTTTTAAAACATTAAAAATGTTTTTATTGACTAAGTGAATTATACATCTGATTTTGATGCAAGCTGTAGAAAGTTATTACCTGATCACTCCTAATATGATGATTTTGCCTTTGTTTCAATTGCTGGTGTTAATTTTCTTTTATTTTTTCTACAACAGTTGTGATGAGTAACTAATTGCTAACACCTGGCTCATAAACCATAAGGTACTGATTGAAAATTACACCACATTGAAAGAAAGTTACCAGAGTCAAAACTTTAAATAAATAAATTAATTCAAGTGAATTAAAATTGTGTTATTTCACATAAGAATTCCTTGTAATATGACATTTGTTTTTTACGAACACACATATACTTATTTTTATTTATTTTTTTTTAATTGGAATGATCAGTCACAACCATTTCAGATCTAGTATGTTGCTTTACATCCATCCTTTTGGCCTCCCAAGCCTAAGGTTTCCTGCCATCCTCTTGCACTGTCAAGATTAAAGCAATTAATCATCCCGTTGTTGATTTATGATATGTGTTTCAAGAAATTGTAGTAGGAAGAGGTTAATGTCTCTTCCAAGATTAGATTTTCCACATGGTGACATACAGCAAGTATTCCATGCCACTAGAATGAAATGAATAGTTACTTCTTCTACTGCTTTCTTCACTTTACCTTCTGCTCTCTTATAAATTGTTCGTAGCCAGGAAACTTCGCAATATTAAAACTAAATTCTAATTTTCTTGAGTGTATTATGTATTTGTATACTCATCAGCAAGGTTCCTTCCTTCCTTCCTTCCTTCCTTCCTTCCTTCCTTCCTTCCTTCCTTCCTTCCTCTTTTCCTTTCCCTTTCCCTTTCCCTTTCCCTTTCCCTTTCCCTTTCCCTTTCCCTTTCCCTTTCCCTTTCCCTTTCCCTTTCCCTTTCCCTTTTTTTTCCTTTCCCTTTTCTTTTTTTCACTTTTCATTTTCCTTTTTTTAACTTTTCTATTTCCTTTTCCTTTTTACTTTTCCCCTTCCACCTCCATCCCCTACCGCCCACCACCCCCCTGCCCCCCTTCATGTTTTTGTTATAAACAGTTCTGGAAAAAAGCCCCTTAAAAGTACGAAAGACAAAGTACACGTTAAGTGTTTTTAGTGGAAGATACACTGCAGGGTATCATATTCTCTTCATCATAATTATCACTACTTTGGTTATGATTGCTGGCATAGACTGCAGTGGTGGGCAAGACTGAACCAAAACCAGGGACATTGTCTTAGAACTACTGTAGCAAAGTGCTACAGTACCCTATAGGAAACTTTATGATGAAGGAAGAATGACAGGTCCAGAAAGGAGTCTGTAAATTATTTGGTGAAGATGTCTCATGGCAAAATTAAACTTCTTTGCTTTAATGTGCTTTAATGTGTTTTCTGCAGAAAAAAAAAAAAAAAAAAAAAAAAAGACAACATGATGGATGGATGGATGGATGGATGGATGGATGGATAGACAGGAAAATAGATAAGGCATCACCATGTTACTTTTGACATTTTTTGTCATCACAACTGATTCAGTTCTTCTTTAATCAGAATTTCCTACATTTAGATATTTTGATTCTGACAGTATTAACAATATTTTTTTGATTAAGCACCTGTGAAATGAAGTGCCAGACTGTAACTATTAGTGTGAGTACTTTTATATGTCTCTGATAGTCCTCTTTTACTATTTCTTTTGAGTGACGATATTCTAGTAATATAAAAGGTTGTCCCTATATAATAGGTTTTGTCTACATTGAAGCTTAATTAAAGGAAAAATAATTCCTTCTCCCTTTCATTTAGGTTTTAAATGCATTGCCACTCCCAGCCTTCCGAAAATGATCATACATTCTAACAGCGTCACACTCCTCTGCTTCAGGAGTTCCTGTTTAACCAAACACCAATAAATCAAACTTTGAAATTATTTTCTGCTAAATTTCACTTGAGTTATTAGAGGAAATTATATGAACACAATGTCTGCTCTTTATAGTTTGATTTATTGTTTCATTCTATCTTTCTGCAAGGGAAACCAAAAATTGAGGTCAACACTAAATATTTAAAATAGAACAGCACTATTAGCTTGCAATAGTTTTTTTGAACTTTTTCAGGCTGTGAAACAAGTGCAAAGGACGTCCTTTTCCCATATAACAAGAGGGAGATTCCAAGTCAAATTGTTCTTATTACAGATATCATAAATAGAATACATTTGTACTTTATTGAAGGTATTTTGAAAGAACTGAGGTTGAGCTCTAGTCAATCCAAAAGGTGGATCATAGTTTATTGTTAATACCTCATGTTTTTTCTCTCCTACAAGAGATTGTAGCTATTCAAATAAACACAAATAAGAGTTTCCTCTTGTAATCTTGGACTACATTAATTCTAAGGCACTGGAGCATATCTCCTGTGAGGGAAGGCTGAGAGATCTGGGACTGTTCAGCCTGGAGAAGAGAAGCCTCAGGGGAGATCTTGGTAATGTGTACAAATATCTGAAGGGAGGGTGCAAAGAAGATGCAGCCAGGCTCTTTTCATTGGTGTCCAGTGACAGGACCAGAGGCAGCGGGCACAATCTGAAACACTGTATGTGCCCTCTGAACATCAAGAAACAATTTTTTCTGCTGTGAGGGTGACTAAGCACTGGCACAGATTGCCCAGAGAGGTTGTGGAGTCTCACTTCTTGTAGATCATCCATCTGCACATGGTTGTGGCCCTAGGGCAACTGGCTCTAGATGGACCTGCTTGGGCAGGGAGCTTGGCCCAGGAGACCTGATTCCCTTCCAATCTCAACCATTTTGTGGTTCCATAAATCTGTGATTCTGTGGTCCCATGCATTCAGTAAAAAAATAATGAATTTTAAAATTGTGCAATTTTCAAGTACCTTAGCTGTAGCTTATTCTATGGTAGACCCAGTTAAAGGAGCAGATGGTAGAGGTAAAATACAGAGAGTACTGTTTGCAAAGAGTTTAATTCATTGTCAGTTAGAAGTGGAGTGGCAATGCTTGACTTCTCTTATTGCAAAGTAGAGTAAATTCTGGAGAAGATCCAGCTTAGGAACCAAATCTGTCTCTTTTGTAAATCTGCTCTATATTATGCAGACCTAATTAAATTTCAGGTTCCAATTGTGGCCCAGCATTTACACAGTGCCAGAGTTCAAGTCTTGGGCCTTGGTTCTCAGAATTTTATGTATAGTATTTTTTTGCAATTCAAGGTGCCAGGTAAGAGATCTAACATGTTGATATATCTTCCCTTATTCAGGTTTTGTTGTTGTTGTTGTTTTAAAGGAAGAAAAACAGTTTAATAACTCAGTAATCTTTGTAATTTTGGAAAGCAAAAATTTACCAGATATTGATTTTGTCCACTTGCATTCTGCTATTCTTCCTTTTCACTGCACTGAAATGTGCAACGTGTGCAAAAGAGAAAAGAAAATATCTGTTTGCTTGTTTTTCTCCATAGTATTAAGACATCAGAAATATTAAACATGTATTCAGGAAAAGTTATCCATTACTCTTCCTGGACAATCTAATGACTATTTTATAACTATATATTTCAAAAAGTCATACTGAAAACATGCGAAAGTAAAATGAATGTCTGGTCTGTGCAAAAATATGTTGCCATGACAATAATAACAATATTACTTCATTTGATATTTACAATTCACACAGCTACAGAACTTGAACAAAAGTAGGTTTTTATAGTAAGAATAAAAAATATTTCCAGGTATTCTTGTACAAATGTTCCCAGAATACCATAAAAAAAAGGGTCCAAGGTAATTCAGATGCTTTTTAGATACTATTGAATAGAAGTTTATCACATTATGCCCTGTGAAGAGTCCTTCATCATAAATTCCTCTTTACCCACACTTTCTCTACTTTAGTTACTCATGTTGCTGAGCACAAATATGTTGTGAAGATCTGGTTACAGATCTGAAGAAGCTATGCCTCTGTAGAGTTGTTTGGTTTTCTTTCTTTCAGAAGTGGAGAATTTTGTGCTGTGCTGGAAGAGAAGGTTCAGCTCCTCCTAAAGCCAAGCAGAAGCACTCTGCAGTGAAATATCCATACTTGGGCCAATGGGGCAATACACACCGTGGGCACCCCACTCCTCCCAGCAAGGACCACGAGGCGCTGATCATAGAATCATAGAATCTTCATGGTTGGAAAGGACCTTTGAGATCATCAAGTCCAACCATACACACACAAAAAAACCCCAACCTACAATCTCTGCCACTAGAGCATGCCCTGAAGCGCCAAATCTAGACGTTTCTTAAATACCTCTAGGGATGGTGACTCAACCACCTCCCTGGGCAGGCTGTTCCAGTGCCTGACCACTCTTTCAGGAAAGTAATTCTTCCTAATATCTAATCTAAACCTCCCCTGCCGCAACTTCAGACCATTTCCTCTGGTCCTGTCATTATTCACCTGGGAGAAGAGGCCAACACCCACCTCTCTACAATCTCCTTTCAGGTAGTTGTAGAGGGCAATGAGGTCTCCCCTCAGCCTCCTCTTCTCCAAACTAAACACGCCCAGTTCCCTCAGCCTCTCCTCATATGACTTGGTCTCCAGACCCCTCACCAGATGGTAGCTCTCCTCTGGACCCGCTCCAGCACTTCAATGTCCTTCTTGTCCAGAGGGGCCCAGAACTGAACACAGTACTCGAGGTGAGGCCTCACCAGTGCCGAGTACAGAGGCACAATCACTTCCCTACTCCAGGCTGGAGTACTCCAGGCTGGAGTTCCCTACTCACTTCCCTACTGGCCAGGCTATTCCTGATACAAGCCAGGATGCTGTTGGCCTTCTTGGCCACCTGGGCACACTGCTGGCTCATGTTAAGCTGGTTGTCCACCAGCACATTGCTCAGTGTAACCCCTTCTTCGCTTGATAAAGGTCAAATCTGCTCACTCAGCATTAGGACACTAACGATAACATGAAAGAGAAAGGGTAGATGACAGAAAGATTATGTATAGCAATTTTAAGGGTATTATTAACTAAGCCTTTTTGTATTACTTAAATATTTTCTACTATTGGATTGCTATTAATTACAATGAGAAAACTTTAACTCCATATAGTTTTCCAATATATTTCAGGGCACTATATCCTTATAGAAAATGCTTAACTGATATGATCTCTCTGTAAGGGCCTGTCCTTTGTGCTCTCTTTTGCTGTCAATACTGGTTTTCATCTGATTCTACATCCTGGCAAGTGGAAGGATATTATAAGAATATGGAAATAGTTCAAAAATTGCTACCTGGTTTGTTCTTTTCTCTCACCTTTCATAAAGGTTGTAGGTTTTTGGTTTTGGTTTGTTTTTCTTTTTGTTTTTGTTTTTTCTCTAGTCTTATTCCTGTAATTATTATGTTTATCACTTTAATGAGTTATGCCTTAGAAGCTTGGTTCTTTTGCCAAATTGCCTTAAATCCGGTCTTTCATAGGGCAGACTTGAGCAATGATTTTTAATTGGAAATGTCCTTAATCTAAGAGGCCATTACATTGGATGGCTGTTGCTCCAAACAAATAATTATGCTGAAGCAGTAATTTTATACTGATTGCTCTGATACATGAATTCAGAAAAATAGCCCGTCTTTAAAAAATAAACCTTCTGAATCAACCCGTGTTATTACCTGCCGTATTTAGTAAGTTGAGGGTTAAAAACTGAGGCAGGAAAAGGAGAAAAGCAGCAACTGGTGTTAAGTGAAGAAAATTCGTTAAGTGAAGATTGTCTTAGCATAGATTTTCTGAGGAAGTAAAGTAATTGTAAAGTGCAGCATTGTCATCTTTTCTGTGAAACAGCTCCCGAAAAGTGAAGACATACATTTGTCTTATTAGGAAGTGATGAGGTTATGAAGTGAGATGGTGCAGTGAACCAAGACTGAAAATTCATCCCCTTATGATGTGAATTATTTTCTGCAAGTATTTTTTTTCTGTAATGACATGTGATTAAATATATTTATATAAATTATAGTTCTAGATATGAGACGAAATTTTTGCCCCTCGATACTGTGAATGTGCTTCAATGGACTAAAAGCAAACGTCTACTGATATTGAAATATGCTAGTTTTGGCAGTGATACATCTGTGCTGCTATGTCTTTGTTTCCTCCCCCACCCACATATGAACTCCTGGATTGTATAGGGGCAGTACTCATCTATAATTGCATAGTAGATGTATCATTTTAAAAGATATTTGTATTGCCTCTCTTGCACAGCACACAGCATGTAGGCATCTTGCAGCTGGTACAATGTATCCCACTATAGGTTCATGCTCAGATTTTGCTGCCTACCTTACAGCTGTTCTAAGTTATGATATAGCCATGACTACAGAAAAAGCCCACCTACAGCATAACACTTCTGAAATGAGGATGAAGAATTATGCTCCAGTAAAAAAATTGCTGATCCCATGGTTGCTCAGCCTGGTTTTGAGATTATTGACAACATGGGCAAGGAATTCAAGAAAGATTTTTTACTTACAATCATGAGCACCTGTTTGTTTCTCCTGGTCTCCTGGAATGGCACTTTTCCTCTTAGAGAAGGCAAATGTAGTGTTTTGAAGTGTGTGAGACATGCAACAGTTTTATAGATTGTGTATCGTCCATCCTGTGAATGGAGATATGTTGAGAAAACATGAGGAAGTGCTGAGTGTTTTCCTTGTGCCTGCTGGAGACCTGTCAATGTCTGGCTGCACAGCAGGTCTGGACTGCTGCTTAACTGACTGCCTAGAGTCTCCAGGAGTGAAGGGAAGCTGACTGGAGTAATGACCTTGTGCGGGTATTACATACTAGTTGAGGTGCTGAATTGTTTTCTGTGAAAGTCAATGCATTAATGGAAAAATCTATTAGCCCAATAGTGCATACAAAGTACAATTTTCCATTAGCATATGCACAAGTGAATCTATCATTACAAGAAACAGTAGTGTTCACAATGATCGCAGTGATGACAATACTGTGGAGTTTGTGATCCTGCTGAATATTGGTATACCAGATTGGAAGGGACCAAAGAAGGCTTAAGGGAGACCTTATCAGCATGTTCCAGTATTTAAAGGGTGGCTACAAAGAAGATGGAGACTTTTTTTACAAGGAGTCACATGGAAAAGACAAGGGGCAATGGGTACAAGTTACTCCTGAGGAGATTCTGGTTGGACACAAAAGAAAATTTTTTCACAATGAGTAAAATCAGCCGTTGGAATACTCTTCCCAGGGAAGAGGCAGATTCCCCAACACTGGACATTTTTTAATATTCATCTGGACAGGCTGCTGGGCCATTTTGTCTAGACTAGGCTTTCACCAAGAAAGGTTGGACCAGATGATCCCTGAGGTCCCTTCTCATTCTATGGTTCATCCACTCACCTCTTGAGATAAGCTGCTTCTCTTTTCTACAGACATAAATGGTGTCCATTAATAAGTTGGTGCAAGCTGTATGGTACAAAGGTGCCTATATCATTCAGGATGCAACTGAGAAAAGTGCTCATGGCACTTGAGCTAGTGAAGAATACAGAGTTCAGGGGAAATGTGAATTTCTTTTATGCCTTTACAGCCCTGCCTTTCCCTTGGTGCCCTATCAAATAGCTCTCCCTTTTCTTCTCTTTTCTTTCCTTTTCCTTTCCCTGGGTTTTCTTTTCTTCCCTGCTATTTCATGTGTAAGGAATCTGCTCCATTAAGTTATGCAGATTATGATACACTTATAGGAAGGATCTGAAAGAATTTGACTCCACAGGTGAAGGTTTCAGATGTGTTACGATGTGCTATGAAGTATGTGACATTTTCTGACCTGACTATTCCATCTCTCATACTTGCTGTGGAAAAAAACCTGTATCTGAGGAACAGGTGATGTCTTGTAGGGCTACTCTGGTCTACCCATGCAGAGTGATTTTATTTTACCATTGTTTTAAAGCTTTTAAATAATTATATTTCTTTCTTTCTTTCTTTCTTTCTTTCTTTCTTTCTTTCTTTCTTTCTTTCTTTCTTTCTTTCTTTCTTTCTTTCTTTCTTTCTTTCTTTCTTTCTTTCTTTTTCTTTCTTTCTTTCTTTCTTTCTTTCTTTCTTTCTTTCTTTCTTTCTTTCTTTCTTTCTTTCTTTCTTTCTTTCTTTCCTTTCTTTCTTTCTTTCTTTCTTTCTTTCTTTCTTTCTTTCTTTCTTTCTTTCTTTCTTTCTTTCTTTCTTTCTTTCTTTCTTTCTTTCTTTCTTTCTTTCTTTCTTTCTTTCTTTCTTTCTTTCTTTCTTTCTTTCTTTCTTTCTTTCTTCTTTATATTTTCCCAAAGGAATCTTGTTTGTTGTCATCAAAGAACAAGAGTATTAGGAGACTATGGAAACATTATATGCTATGCTTTGAGGTGTGCTACTTTGTATCTGCACCATAACATGGACTGAAGTGGCAGAGAGCTGAAACTCTGTGGCTGAAGGCCTATATATCTACAGCAATTCCCAACGATAATGAGAAAATAGGATATTGGCAGAGGCATTGCTAATAAATATGGGCACATACTTTGGGCGATGCTGGTGTCTAATATATGGACAATTTTATTCAGTTAGATTTTACAAGACATTATCAGATTTTTTGATCAAAATTACTTTGTCATACTAATAACACTAATGCTATTTGGAAATTACAGAGTTAAATGTTAATTTTGTAATCACATGCATATATGTGCACTTTTACACCTTTTGAGGTTTTTAACAAGTTCTTATATATGAGTACTATTATCAGTGTATCCATTTGAAATATTTCAATTTTCTTTTCTGTAAAATAAGGTGTGTCTGACCTTTCATAACGTTATAATGAAAATGAAAAGAGAAAATGGAAAGATACAAATCCATGCATAGCACAAACAGATACAAAGCTATAGAATGCTTTTCAGTACTTCATGGATAAGGAAGGAAAAGTATATTTACTGTCCAAAAATACGATACTGTAAGATTAATATTAATCTCACATCATTTCAACTGTCTAAAATTCGGGTACCTCGTCCAAACAGGTCATTTAGGTTTGTGTTATAATCAATACAATGAGAAAGACAATTCCAAAGTGTTATCGATCAGAAAAAATGTGTCTTAGAATAGAAGAAATTTCCTTTGGGGCACTTTTTCTTTTAATGACGTGTGGAAGGTTTCTATGAAACTCATCTATATGAGTTCAGGGACATTAGGTGAATTTTGATTGGGGAATTTAATCTGTTTCTAATTCAGTAACTTTTCAGATCCAGATGTGGATGATCTGAGACATACTTTATATTGATACCCAATTGTCCATTCTATTTTGGATCTTTAAGTAATGCTAAAGCTGCAAGGTACTGCATTTCCTTAAATTCCCCAAAGTTGCTATATTTTTGAGGCATCTAGCAATTCCTTAGTTTAAAGTATGTCTGAAAATTCTCAATGTGATGCTTAGTTTGAATTCTATGTTTCTGGGATTATTCTTCTGCTTCTTTTAACTTAAAGAATTGCCTTTGGTGTGATATTCAGAGCAAAATCATAAGATGCATTTTAACATCCTCAGCTGTTTTGCTTCCCTAATACATCTTATGACATATTCAGCAAACAGCATCACTATGGCCAAGGGGCAAACCTATTAGCCATTTTGGAGAAACTCCAAAGTTCCCTTGCAGGTTGCTAGGCCCTCATCCAACAAAGCACTTAACCACAGGTTTAACTGCTCTGCTGGATGATGTCCATAAAGCACAGAGATTGTCACAATCTATTTCGTTTAGCTCTATAAGAAAATTCATTTTCTTTCTCATTTTTGGACTGTGAGAAGAATATCTATGAAGCAAGAATCCTACAGCCATGAACGAAATATAAACTCCTATTAGAAAAAAAGTTTTTTCAACAATTTTGAAAGTTCTGCAAACTTAGTATGTTTTATACTTGGTCAGTATTTTTGCAGTGGATGTGCCTTCCCACACTATCATCTCAATACATTCTCTCATTTGAAAACCTAAATCCTTCTCAATTTAACACAATAGAGAGGTTTAACTAAGTTTGTAGGTCATTCTGAAGCTAGATAAATTCAATTCACAAATAGGACATTCATATTTTGTAAGAGGGTGTAAGAAATATTAGAGGAAAATTATTTGTCTCACCTAAAACCTTTAAATCAAGATCTAACATCTTCAACATATGTTCAAGATATATATAATGGTATGAGTTCTTCCTTCTGACATTAAGTTCAATGAATTAAAATGGGAAAGTGCCACAATCTGTTAAAAAGACAGGGTGAGGGGAGGGGAGAGGAGAGGAGAGGAGAGGAGAGGAGAGGAGAGGAGAGGAGAGGAGGAGGAGGGGAGGGGAGGGGAGGGGAGGGGAGGGGAGGGGAGAGGAGAGGAGAGGAGAGGAGAGGAGAGGAGAGGAGAGGAGAGGAGAGGAGAGGAGAGGAGAGGAGAGGAGAGGAGAGGAGAGGAGAGGAGAGGAGAGGAGAGGAGAGGAGAGGAGAGGAGAGGAGAGGAGAGGAGAGGAGAGGAGAGGAGAGGAGAGGAGAGGAGAGGAGAGGAGAGGAGAGGAGAGGAGAGGAGAGGAGAGGAGAGGAGAGGAGAGGAGAGGAGAGGAGAGGAGAGGAGAGGAGAGGAGAGGAGAGGAGGAGAGGAGAGGAGGGGAGAGGAGGGGAGAGGAGGCGAGAGGAGGGGAGAGGAGACGAGAGGAGACGAGAGGAGGCGAGAGGAGGCGAGAGGAGACGAGAGGAGACGAGAGGAGACGAGAGGAGGCGAGAGGAGACGAGAGGAGGCGAGAGGAAGCGAGAGGAGGCGAGAGGAGGGGAGAGGAGGGAGAGGAGGGGAGGGGAGGGGAGGGGAGGGGAGGGGAGGGGAGGGGAGGGGAGGGGAGGGGAGGGGAGGGGAGGGGAGAGGAGGGGAGAGGAGGGGAGAGGAGAGGAGAGGAGAGGAGAGGAGAGGAGAGGAGAGGAGAGGAGAGGAGAGGAGAGGAGAGGAGAGGAGAGGAGAGGAGAGGAGAGGAGAGGAGAGGAGAGGAGAGGAGAGGAGAGGAGAGGAGAGGAGAGGAGAGGAGAGGAGAGGAGAGGAGAGGAGAGGAGAGGAGAGGAGAGGAGAGGAGAGGAGAGGAGAGGAGAGGAGAGGAGAGGAGAGGAGAGGAGAGGAGAGGAGAGGAGAGGAGAGGAGAGGAGAGGAGAGGAGAGAAAGGGAAAACTACTGTAGCTAGTCAGGAAAAGCAGCAGTGGAGTCCTCACATGAGTGACCTCTTCCGTGCAATGTCTCCCATGCAAAGGGTGGTAAAGATGATGTTCAGCATGTTTTTTTCCATAACACTATATATTTTCTTACGGATCTGCTCAAATTTCCTATCGGTTGTTCTGTTCATGGTGCTGTTAGTGCTGAATGGAAGATGCTTACTCCAGTCCAAGTGTTTCACGATGACAGGTTACTAAGTCTTGTGCAGGTGTATAATTGGCTAATATTTAGTTGGTATTTAAATGACCATTAACTGTTTTGTTGTTCAGTAACATATGTTTTTCATCTAATATAAACTAAAAGCTCCAAAACAAGGGCTAAGAAAAGTGAGGGTGGGGCAGAAATGATTCTTCTACTGCTTCCAACTATAAAAATTCTCCCGAAAGAATCTATCACAACAACAGTATGAGTGCTTGGATGGCCAAAAACCAGAAGCCTGACAGAAACAAGGGGAAAATGCTACCACAAAGGTTTGGAAAAACCTTGACATAAATGATTAGATCAACAGTTACAGAGCCAACGAAAAGCAGGTTTACAGAAATGCAAGTGGAAGACACACAGCATTACAAAGCTTAAGTCACATAAGGCACTGTGAAACATTATCAATCCAGATTTCTTTCTTTTAATATATAGAAATAAAACCATCATAGTAGCAATTGATTTTTCCTAAGATTAATATCTTAAATATTTCAGGTGAATGCATCATAAACTTGACTATTCTTTTTCATTAATTCTCAAATTGCTATAGATCACTGAGAATGCAGATGCCAAAGTTGTAAAGCTACCTTAAGGTGCTACGTGACCACCCAGAATCCCACTTTTAAGACAAAATTCAGTAACAAACCCATCAAAAAGCAGATGATGAAATGGGTTGAAAACTGGCTCAACAGCAGTGCCTGGAGGGTGGTGATTGGTGGCATGAAGTCTAGTTGAAGGAGAGCAGTTAGCAGTGTATCCCAGGGTCAATAATGGATGCAATCCTCTTCAACATCTTGATTAATGATCAGGATGATGGCACAGTGTGCCCTCAGCGAATTTGGAGGTGATGCCAACCTGGGAGGAGTGGATGATATACCTCAGGTTTGTGCTGCCATCCAGAGGGACCTCAAAAGGTTGGAGAAATGGGCTAATAGGATTCCTGTGAAGTTCAAAAAAAGGGAAATGCAAATTTCTGCACTCCCAGTATGACCTGGGGGTTGGCCAGTTGCAAAGCAGCTTTGAAGAAAAGGCTCTGTTGTACACAAAGTTAAACTTAAGTCAGCAGTGTGCCCTTGCAGCAACGACGGCTAATGGTATTCTGAGCTGCATTAGAAGTGTGCCAGGATGCTGAGGGAAGTGATCCTTTCCTTCTGTTCAGCACTGATGAGTCCACATGTGGAGTACTGTATGCAGCTCTGGGCTCCTACTGTAGAGGTAGATACACACTGGAGGGAGTTCATTGAAGGGCCATGAAGGTCTTTAAGGGATTGAGACATCTCTCACATGAGGAAAGGCTGAGAGATCTGGGACAGTTAATCCTAGAAAAGATAAGATTCAAGGAGGATCTTATCAATGTGTACAAATACCTGAAGAGAGGATGCAAAGAAGATGCAGCCACACTTTTTTGGTGGTGCCCAGTGAAGAAGCCAGAGGCAATGGACACAAACTGAAATACAGTGTGTGCCATCTGAACATCAAGAAACACTTTTTTATTGTGAGGATGACTGAGCACTGGCACAAGTTGCTGAGAGAGGTTGTGGAGTCTCCCTTCTTGTAGATCTTCAAAATCCATCTGCACATGGTTGTGGGCAACTGGCCTTAGGTGGACCTACTTGAGTAGCATACTTGGACCCAATGACCTCTGGAAGTCCCTTCCAATCTCAACCATTCTGTGATTCTCTGTAAAAAGCTTGTAAACTGCATAATGAAAGTCATACTAATGAAACTAATGCTAAGTGCTAATGGAGTAGCCAAGGTGACCTGTTCCAGAGCTGGCCCGACCCGCAGCGGAGCAACAGATCTCAGTGCATAGGGTGGGTGAGGAAACACCAGGGCAAAGGAGAGTAGATTTAGATTAGGTATTAGGAAGACATTCTTTACTGTGAGGGTGGTGACACACTGGAACAGGTTGCCCAGAGATGCCCCATCCGTGGAGGTGTTCAAAGCCAGGTTGGATGGGGCTTTGAGTAACCTGGTCTAGTGGAAAGTGTCCTCCTGCCCATGGCTGGGGGGTTACAACTAGATTATTTTTAAATTCCCTTCTAACCCAAAGCATATTATGATTATATGATTTTATGATAACTGTATAATGACAAAATGGAAATGGCTGCGGAAATGGCTGCGGAACTTGTGCATTAAAGGGAATCTACATGTAAAGCTTGATAATGAAGCACAAATAATGATTATGAAAATGAAAAAGTAGGGAAAGGAGTAAGAAACGTATAATATGTGTGCCAGGTTTAGTGCATGTGCATAATACAGATGATGAGAAAGCAATGTTAAAAAATAACGAAATAATGAAAAAACTTAAGGGTCACCATGTAATTAGAACACTTGATACAAATTTATGTGGATTGTAAAAAGTGAAAAAGGAAAAATGGAGAAGATTGCAGTAGAATCAGAACAGGCCACAGAAAGCATAGCCAAAATCTAAAATAGTAAGGTTAGACTACCAGGGAGAAATAAAGACAGAAAAGACATGCACAAAGAAAAGAAGAGAGAGAAAATAAAAGGAAAAACAATGGAAAAAAAAAATCACCTCCGTTTTAGTGATTGTATTTCATTGGAACAAAGCACACCTTCCAGTGAAGTTTCACCTTAAAGGACTCCAGTTCATACACTCCAAGATCATTCTGCAGAGTAAGCCGGAAAATCAAAAGGTTGGCTCCTGATCCAAACCAAAAAGCTAATAGACAAGCACGCAAAATGTGAACTTCTTTCTCATAAGTGATGGACTGCATACTTACTATAAAGGCAGCAAGTCTTCATTGTCCTACCTCTAAGATCTGTGCCTGCTTCAGAAGGCCTCACCTTGTGTGATGTTACAGCACTTAAGTTAAGGCATGGAAATCCTTTATTTTTGAGTGACATAAGTATATTTCTCTCATCTATCTTATATACAGACCACATTCACAGCAAATCACTGTAGAAGATGATCAGCTTAAGTACTTTTTGTCTAAAGAAAAACATATGACAAAAAAAGAATAAAGGCAATGGGAACAGGTAAAAAAGAACAGCAATAGAGAGTGGACCAATTAAGGATTTTTTTTCACTTTCTAAAAGAAAAACTAAAGGAAAAAAATAAGATTTCAGTTAGAATGTGGGCCCTCAGATCTGGAATAACCATGGGTATTTAATCTTAGAGAGACAGGGAGAAAGATATAGACCAGTGGTAGCAGAAAGTAAGAAACTGATATAAATGGTTAAATTTTGTAATTGACTTGATAGTAGAGCAAATTAAACAGTATAATTATCCAAAATCATTCTCATTGTTTCAAAATCCATTAAAAAATTGTGGTGAGGAAACTTGGCTGCCATAATTCTTATCAACCTAAAACTTGTTGTACTGTGGAAAGATTTCTTTGCAATTTGTAAATTCATGAAAATTATTTTTTTAATATTAGTAAAATAATCACTACGGATGCCATGATCCAGAACTTCTTTGGGTTTCATTTTCCAGGGACTTAATTTGAATTTTCAACTTAAGTAGTACTGCAGTATTGAAATGGATTAAGTTTCTGTTTCAGAAACTCTCATGGTAATGTAAAGAAAAAACAACTTTTTTTGAGAGGTTCAATGATTTTTCCTGCAAACAAGGATTTAGCAGCAATGAAGAATCAATATGAAAAGCCTCAGGATGACAATTTCAGTGTTTAAAGTCTACATGAGGTAACTGGCAACTTTTAGGCCATTTAGGATTGCTAAAACTGCTCCTATAGCTGTTTTTCTATTTATGGGGATAACTGCTTCTATTAAGAAAAGAAACATGGAATATTTACCACATGCGTAATTCAAAAACAATCTATGGAATGAAACAAGGGCTCAGTCCATGTAATTTTAAATATACCATTGAAACATCAGGACCTCAAAGGAATCACTTTATAGAGGAGTTGTGGTTTAACACCAGTCAGCAGCTGCTCACTGACCCCCCCCCCCCCCCCCCCCAGTGGGGTGGGGAGGAGAATTGAAAGGGTAAAAGTGAGAAAACTCATAGATTGAAATAGAGTTTATTAGGTAAAACAAAACTCACTCACTCAAGCAAAGCAAAATAAGGAATTCATTCACTGCTTCCCATTGGCAGGCAGGTGTCCAGCCATCTCCAGGAAAGCAGGGCTCCATCACACATAACGGTTACTTGGGAAGACAAACACCATAACTCTGAACGTCCCCTCTTCCTCTTCTCCCAGCTTTTATTGATGAGCATGTTGCCATATGGTATGGACATCCCTTTGGTCAGTTGAGATCAGCTGTCCCAGCTGTGCCCCCTCCTAGCTTCTTGTGCACCCCCAGCCTGCTCACTGGCGGGGCAGCATAAGAGGCAGAAAAGGTCTCGATGCTGTGTAAGCAATAGCAATAGCTAAAACACCTCTGTTTTATCAACACTGTTTTGGTCACAAATCCAAAACATAGCACCATACAAGCCGCTATGAAGAAAACTAATTTTATCCCAGCCAAAACCAGTACAAAAATGAAGGACTGAATCTGCAGAATTAAAAAGCCAATCGTTATAGCTTCAACTTTGAAGAAAAGACTGAAGAACTTTTGTGAATAAGATAACCATAGTTCAATTAGCATGACTTAAGCGTCAGGTTACAGGCTCGTGCCACTGCTGGTGTTAGGAGCTTGAGATAGACTGCAATATGCTGAAATCATGTCTACTTTACCAGGTCCAGGCAAACACAGATGCACACACAAAAAAAGGCCCTATCTCAATCAGCTGTATAAACAACTACTAGCTATTGACCTATGTTGGTATGAACATAATATATAGGATTCAATAGCTCCTCTAGGAGGAATATAAAAGGGAAGGGAAGTAAAAAGGCTTTAGACCCCCTGTTAGCACAGTATATTGGGGGACCATTCTCTGGGTCAAGTAACACTGTTGTGAAACTGCAGAGTAAAGTAGATCTAGAGCTGTGTATACAATAAACATCAGTGAAAATTACATCAGGGTGCAATGGCATAGCTCTCTAAACTGTCACTGTAATTGAGTACTAAGCATATTTAAGAAATATATTAATATATATAGAGAGAATAGTATAATCTTGCTACAAATATATATTTAAAAAAACAACATTTTTTCTTTTTTTTTTTTTTTTTGGCTTGTTTATGTTTTAATTCACATTTTGGGTTCATTTTTATTGTTTTTTCTTAAATCCACATTTATGTTTTCAATTAAACCATCTACCAGCTTCTGGTAGCTTCTAAAGGCTTCTGTAGCCAGCTGCATAATTCATGATCAGAAAAAGGCCTGCACATTCAGTTGTTTTCACTCATTACTGATCTGGGAGTATCATGCTTCTAATCATCTTCTGGAGTGCAAAGGGAGGAATGAGAATAGAACATGACTGGACACAACATGAGATGACATGGCACATACCCATTCGCCTGGTAAAAGTGGAGATTACCTGATACTTAAACAGTTAACAGGCCATTTTTCTGCATCATGGATTGCAAAGCAAGACCAGAAATTTTGCTACCAAATCAGTGGCAGCGAGAGGCCAGAGGAATCATTCCCTGGTATTCAGACTCTTCATCACAAATACAGCTCAGGAGGAGGAATGGTACCATCCAGGCTTTGGGTTGCAGGGACAATCTATTGACTATCCTTGGAATTGGGGTTGTTATTCTTCTGGATGTCATGACCAAAAGGGTTACCCAGTCTGTGGGTGCGTAGAGATTGCAACCGTGGGTCCGCAGGGTTCTGTACACAGAGACATGGAGGCTTTATCCTCTCAGTTTCTCTACTTTATTGCAGATTACCACAAATGTCCCCCAGATCACCACTAGCAAGTATACCTATGATTAATAAAGTGAGTATATATATATCAAGTTATTAAAAATTATTATCAGCAATTGGTAATATAGTATCAATCAGTAGTATGGAAGCAGTCAGTAACAGCAGAAATTAGTAATATCCCAGCAACTAATAACAGCAACAACCAAGTAGGTATATACTATTACAGGTTACTTTAAACTATACTCAGTGAAGCAGCTTATCCGCAATATAACAGCAGATATAACTATAATAGATTACTTGTATAAATATATATAATACCATTATCAAGTGAATGACACAGATTTCAGAAGGGGCCAAACCACCCTGAAGTGGAGGACAAACAGATCCCAGAGGGGGAATCAACCATTCCAGAGGTGGGACAACAAAATGAATTGACCCCAGAAGTGGGCCCAGAGAGGGACCAGTAAAATAGCAGAGTCTCACTTCAAAGATGATCTGCATCACAGGGTCTGGAAGTGTGCCTGCTGAGGGTCCAAGATCTCACAGAAATGTGGAGAATTCAGAAAATATGGAGAATTCAGCCTGTTTAGGAAAGGAAAGGTACATACAGCATGGGGAGTTATCAGAGAAAGAGGCTACATTTTGGATAAAAATTGAGTCTTTTTCATATCATAAAGACATAAGAGGGCTCAAGGCACAAGCACTTTTTAAAAAAGCCAATAGATACTGTAAATTTCTATTTTTGACCTGTAACAGCCAAGAGATTATGATGTTTTCTGTTCTTTCAGACTAATTTTATTTTCCCAGGCTGTTTCCACTTTTTCAGATGATAAGTTGCAATTACAGTTTCTTGGTTTTATGCATATTAATTGCATCTCAGGATGTCTCTGGTTTCTAGATGCCAGCTGCACTTTTCAAGGATGCTTCTGGTTCCCAGCCCTAGTTCCCAGGCTCACAGCTCTGAGGCTGGCAGGCAATTTCTCTGTCGGTATTTTCAGCAGACTTTTTCTTCTGTTCAGTAATTTTCCCCTTCTAACCAGGGCACTTTTATGGCTGCTCACATCACTGGGGAAAGCTGAATCTGGTAGATTTTACATCTCACTGGATTTTTGCTCTCAGTCTGTTTGCTTATACAAACCCAGCCCTTTTTATTCCCCTTCACACCACGTTGGTTACTCCCACATCAGCCTTGATTCTTCCCTTTCTCTGCCCTTGTTTCCACCCAGTAAACATACTCAGAATTGGTGTATTCCGACACCTTTACCTGGATCATCTCTTTCTTACATGGTATCACTCATGTGTTTGCTGGGGCACTGCTGGCCTTCCAAAGGTTTCCAATGCTTCCCTTCAGCTGCCTGTAACATTTAGCCATTTTGCACAACTCCTCTTTAACCACCTCTGAGATCCACCCCTCCCTCATGGAGCTATCTGTGGCTTTTGTTAGCCTCTTGCTCTGTAATGGGTCATGGCCATCAGTTTTTTTTTCATGTCAAGTCAAGCAGTTTCTCATGAGATGTTTAGTTAGCTAAACTTCAGGCCAAATCCTAGTCATTTGCCTTCACACCTCAGCACTGGTGTTCAAAGCCCGCTATACATAAGTAAAATATAATAATCCACAATAGTACAGTAATAATCCACAAAATTTCCTGGTTTATATTAAGTGAGTACTGTGTTGAGGACATTCTACTTCACTTTCTGCATGACCTTAGTTTCCAAATTTTAGTTTCCTGTGATAGAAATATTGGCAGGTTTCATGGATAATTTCATGGCAGATTTATTAACAAGTTAAGTGTACTTAGTCGTTCAGAGATCAGTGTTGCATAAAATCAGCTAACATTTTTTCTCTTTGAGAAATATAGGAATGGCTATGTTTGGCTTAGCATCAAGGCACCATCTAGCTCTATATCCTGTATCTCACAATGATCGTGTGCAGATGCAGAAGACCCTTAACAGGAGAGGTATTTATAATTCTTTCCACATCTCCAACAGTTTTCAGCTCTGGGAATGTCCTGACCCTGCTATGTTTTTTTTCTGTTTTGGTAATCTTAAAAATTTTGCTCTTTCAGGTGCTGCTGTTTCTCCCCTGAAGCATTGCTGTGGAGAGCACAACGGATGATATGAGACATGCCAGTTCACATATAACTTGTTTAATTGCTCATATGGGAAAAAAAGTTTGCAACAAAGAAAGGGATGATTCCCAACCACCTTCACTCATAGCATACATGCAACGCAGATACCCATAGACATCTCTGCCTAAGCAACAATCCCTTGTGGATCCCTGCAAGTGCACCCACTGACCAGATATTCATTGGGTACCTGGCAGGTGTCATGCAGGATTGTGCATTGTGATTCCTCCAGGGTCCTCTTTGCAGTGGGACAGCAGTTGTCATCTGATCATGGATATTGGAGCTCTTGAGAACAACAGCCTGCAGGGACTGGCAACTCTCAGGGCTGACCTTTCCTGCTGCAAGTCATCCCTCTCACAGTGCATTGGTGACATACCCTGAATAGGGGGATATATGAAAGGTAGGTTTTCCCTTTGGGACTACTTGCCCTTATGATTAGTCCAAAAGACAGTTCTTGTCCCAGCTGCACTCTGTTCACAGACTGTCACACCATCATCCTGTTGTTATGGCAGAACTATCATGTTTTTGCTTCAGTAGTTCTCAGGGAAGTCTCAAGTAATGAACTTTATACCTCACACCATATACATAACTTGGGACATCCACATTAACTTTTTCTTTCAGCAATGTCCTTTGGCCAGGACTTCCATACATTTACTACCCTTTTCATGAAGAAACATTTCATTCTTTCCCTAATTCTTGTCTATCCCTTTGTACCCTCCTCATGCCACTCAAGATTTTATCGAAATCTAGCATACCTCCTTACCCAAAGCAATCTCATTTTCAGTCTGAAGAGTCCTAGTATATTGAGTTATTTCTGTAACGTAGCCATGAGCATTTTTGCTGGTCTTTCTTAAAACTTTCTTCCTCTCAGGATACTATTTTTTAAGACAATTTAGTGCATTCTTCACAATGTGTGTAAACTATAGATACTATTTCTTTTTAAACTCTGATAAATCTTATTCATTGTTGGATAAATCTTATTTCTATAATGAGCCTGTTAGAAAGAACTTGATCAGTTAAACATAGAAGTTTTACAGACACTGAACTAGAACTACCTAATTTACCATCTGCTGTATAGGGCATTAATTCCTGTTTCTAATTAGTTTTCATTTATGTGGTTAATGGATACAAGAAGGGCTTCAACCATCTGCACTTTTCCCCAGACAAATATGTTCATTGGATAACAAGTAGTTCCAGAAATCTTTTCACCTTGACCATATTTTTTTATAAAAAATGACAGAGATGCAAGACACAGTATACTTGCAATGAGTTAGGATTAAAAGATAATTGTTCCATGTACAGATTACATTATTGTCGTAGGCATAATTTCATAACATTTCATTAAAATCTGGCAGTGATCATTATTAGAAAGGGGAGACTGGCTTTTGTCTAACTTACTGACAATTATGTTTTTTTAATTGATTATATGAAACAGGGAGCAAAGGAGAATGCATTTGTACTGGATTTGGCTGGGATGAAGTTAACTTCATTAATAGCAGTCCATACAGTTGTGTGTTTTGCGTTTCTGGCTAAGACGGCATTGAAACTGATGTTTCAGCTATTGCTGAACAGTGCTTGCCCAGTGTCAAGGCTTTCTCTCCAACACTGCCTCACTCCCCAAGCCAGTAATCTAGGGGTGGGCAAGAGGTTGGAGGGGACACAGCTGGGACAGGTGACCCCGACTGACCAAAAGTATATTCCATACCATATGACATCATACTTCAGTACTAAAAGCTCAAGGAAAGGAGAAAAAGGGGGACATTTGTGGTTTTGGCATTTGTACAGTTACTTGCACTGAGGCCCAGCTTTCCAGGAAGTCACCTGGAAATAGTTGTAAATGTATACTAGGAAAATAAAGGGGTTTTAAAATATAAGAATTCATATTTAGTATGCAGCTTGAGTGCAGTTAATTACAACACTTGCATGAGTGCAATGAGCATGATGTGACTTTTTATCAAGCAGAGAAAAAATACTGAAATTTATGTATTAAGACAGTGTGGTGGGTTGACCACAGGCAGAAGCCAAACACCTACCCTGACTCACTCTTGCTCCCCCCACTCAATGGACTGGGGAGAAAATAGAAGGAAGACAAAAAGACTGGTGTATCGAGGCTTTCAACATGATCTCTGTTTTATATTTGAGGCCAAATTGAAGACATAAAAACTGGAAAGGTGGACTGCTAGCTGCATGGAAAACTGACTGGACCATCAGGTTGAAAGTCTAGTGATTAGCAGTTTGAAGTTCCACTGGTGACTAACTATTAGTGGCATTCCTAGGGAAGTGATAAGGAAGCCAATACAATTTCATGTCTTCATTAGCAACTTGGATGATGGGAGAGAATAGAATCTCGTATGTCAAATTGTGGAATTGCTGATTCCATGGAGGATAGGGCTACCATTCAGAGCAATCTTCACCAAGTGATCTCCAAAGGCCCTTTTCAGCCTAAATTATGATTTCATTCTACAATTTAGGTGGACTGCACTGAATATGAAGTGTTAGAAGCATCCGCTTTGCATATTGAAATGTGATTTTCTTCAATACCAGATTAGATGTTAGACTGCATTTACCTCCTAAATCTGTTAATTATGGAGTTCCTCAAAGGACCAGTGTTTCACTGATTCCATTCAACATTTATATATAACCTTGGGCTCAGGATGATTCCAACCATTTTTTCACACCAAAAAGAAGTGTCTAACATAAATCATTTAGGCAATCCAGGCAGTGGAGAGAGCCAATACATACAGCAGGATTCAGTTTTTCAAACGTGTGCGTTTAGGGCTATTTTAGTTGATGTAAGATTTTATACCCATCTTCAGCCATTACTCCTAGAAGGTATGCTTCCTGTCTGCCAGCCCTCTAATATGTCTTGAATATGCTACAAGCCTGATGTGGCTGTGCTCACCTTAGGTTTATACAGCTGAATTATACCCAGACACCAGTCAGTTCTTCTGATGGAAGAACTTTCTCTTCTCTCTTCAGTAATAAATTACAAATGTAAGTATTTCGTATGTCTGAAGTGGGATGACCTTGGCTCAGGTGACTTGCTCGGATTATTGGGAATCAGTTGTCAGCAACAGGGAATTGGTTTTACTTTGCTTTTTCTGTCTCAAACCATCTAAAAATACCAAGAGAACATAATGAAATTAGTAGTAGATAACAGTCACTTAATCCAGTTGTGCAGTTGATGAAGAAACCACACAGTCACGAAGCTTTAATTACATTAAGTAACTGTGGAAGCACTTGCCAAATAAGCATGCTAATTTAGTATCATTATCTAATCTCTTCCAAGAATTTTTCATCTGTTTCTCATAAGGCATTAATGATAGTATAACAGTTTTGAGGCTGTTTTTTGGCCCTATTCTATAAAAAAGTTAATTTTCAGATTCATCTTTATTTGTCAGTTGCTGAATAATAATAGTTGTCATCATCGTGGTCGCCATCATCATCGTCGCCATCATCATCGTCATCATCATCTTCCTATATGTCCTGGGATCAAAAATATGTAAAAGACTAAAAGTGACAAGTGTGCTAGTCTGACAAAATGGGGCTATTGGTGAAGGTTACATTCATCTACAGGAGAAAGAGAACTTTTTCAGTGTCAATTACCATAAGGCTTGAAGTTGGAATCAACTTCTTTATGATGGCCACAAAATAGCTGGCAGTTTCTGATCTGTGTTTCATCTGCAGTCAGTGAAGAATAATAAGACATGATTTATGTGAGGCATTTGAGTTATTAACTAACAGATGGCAGAGATTTTGAGGAATCTATTTCTTTATATTTTCCACGAAGAACAAAAAAATGGAGGTTTGATTCTGTTATGTAACAAATGCTGTTATTTCAGAAATCCTAGATTGTGGGAGACATCCGTATGGAAGGCCCATGACTTTTTGGAGTAGCAGTTGTAGGCCTCCAAGATACTCTAGGTAACTTAAAATGATGCTAGATATGTAATGAACCCCATACCACATAATAAATTTAAGCATCTGATCTAAACTATCTCTTCAGGCTCCCTGTACAGTTAATGCAGAGCGAGAGATTCCTCCAGGTAACACTAGGGTTTTTTTTAATACATGTGGAATGAATCACTTGCTGAAGGTTTTCGTTTGTACTCTCCATTGACTATAAAGTAAACCTACAATATTAGCCAGAATTTTTCCTCTGAATTTTAAAAGATAAGCATACATTAAATTCATTTAACCCAGAATGTATAATAATTAACTCCTGATGCAGTAAAGGACTATCACAACTTCATCTGTTCTTCTAAGAGTGGGGCATGTTTTCTTTGTGGTTTTTTTTTTTGTTGTTGTTGTTTTTGTTCTTGTTTATGGGGCAGATATGTGTGAAGAAGAATATAGAATCTAGTCAAATTAAAAGAATCAAATGATATAAAAAAGAAATGTTTTTGTTTTTTTTTTTTTAAATCTGGTTTCATTTGAAGCACCTTGCACTGCGTATTTTTCTTGTATACGTTACCTATTAATTTTTGAATCCATATTGTGACCAAATTTGATGGAGTAGCAGATATTTTATATTCCTTAGAATGTAAAGAAGTAATCTGGATGTCATTTAGAAGCAGAAAATATCATTTACATTTCTGTTTCTTAAGAAAACAGGAGCCTCTAAGAGTTTCACTCATAAATCTCTTAGGGGTGGAAATATTAATTTGAAGTTGTATATTATTGGATTACAAGGAGTATACACAAAAAGTAAAAATTTACAAATTCCACAGGCCTCGTAAGAATTTCAACTAATACTTTGAAATCAATCAACAGAAACAAAATCACTTTAATATTGGCTTCATTATATTTCATTTGTTCCAGAGATCATGAACTACGTATTTTCCTTTTGATTTTTATAGATCTCTCTTTTTCTAGCTAATGTTTTATAAGGGTGAAAACCCCCCAAACCAATGTTTATCTTTTTATTATTATTATCACTTTCAGATTTTAAAAAATCCAGTTTTGGAAGGGAGCTTAACATACTATATGTCACAGTTTTGAAGTAGATTTGTCCCCTATTAGCACTATTGAATGGACTTTCCTAAGATAAAAAGAAAGCTGCAGGTTAATTTAATAGCAAATGAGTTTTATTAGGATGAAAGTAGCAATTATATTGACTTGATGTACAGTACCAACAAACTTTCACATTCCCAGTTTGCTTCAGGATTCAATAAACTCTATATTTATACACACACAAAGTATTTCCCGACTTTGCCACAAGGCAGATGTTATTTGCACTAACTTGAAAATTGTTGGCTTTTGTCATTTGTTATGTAATTTGTCAAACATTGATGTTCTGTTGTCTCCAATGGTCGGTGTCTCCACTGGCTGTAGACAATTGGCTGCAGTGACAACATCAGCAGCAGTGCACACTTTCATATTCACATTCCTTACTTCAAAACTTGATTACTGTCATTTTCTGGACAGAATGATCAAGACTTCACAGAATCACAGAATCACAGAATCTTCAGAGTTGGAAGGGACCTCTAGAGATCATCTAGTCCAACTCTCCTGCTAAAGCAGGATTGCCTAGAGCACATTACTCAGGGGTGCATCCAGGCGGGTCTTGAAGGTCTCCAGAGAAGCAGACTCCACAACCTCCCTGGGCAGCCTGTTCCAGTGCTCTGTCACCCTAACCATAAAGAAGTTTTTCCGTGTATTTGAACAGAACTTCCTATGTTCCAACTTGTGCCCATTGCCCCTCATCCTGTCTCCTTCAACCCACCCTTTAGATACTTATATGCCATAATAAGGTCTCCTCTCAGCCTTCTCTTCTCCAAGCTAAAGAGTCCCAGCTCTCTCAGCCTTTCCTCATAAGGAAGATGCTCCAATCCTTCAATCATCTTAGTTGCCCTTCGCTGGACTCACTCCAGTAATTCCCTGTCTCTCTTGAACTCCTCTTGGTAAAGCATACAGCAGTCTTCCTCTTCAATAAAATTAACTGATATTAATACGTTACACCAGCTCTGTTTACCTATCACAGGTTCATTTTTTCAGTTGTATTTTTTTACCAGGAAAAAAAAAAAAAAAAAAGCCAAATTGTAGGTATACTTTACTTCAAAAATACACATTGAAGATTAAGAAGTTCAACATACGGGCTTACACCCTGATGCATTTAATGTTTATAGTACTTCAGATAACATCTATTAAATCAGGATCCTTTCTCCTGTAAATTAAAGTAGCTTACCTAATTTTATTTTTTTTTTTCAAGTTCAAAATAACCTAATTTTAATTTTAAAATAGTGGAAAATATATTAGTATTTATTTTCTAGTGTTTTTTTTAGGAAAAAATGGAAGTTGTGTCAAGATTACTTTTTACATTTTTCTGCAATAGATAACTGCTAACAATTTCTTTTTACTTCCAAACTATCCTTTTTTTATTATTATTTTTTTCCCCAGTATATTTGTCCTGTAAACTTAGTATGATATTTCCATCTCATTTTGCTACAGCCATGTGTCAAAGGACTTGCTAATTCATCAGCAAAGGCAACAAGTTTCTTCCCTCAAGGAAAATTTGCTTTGCCAAAAATAACAGCAAAAAAGAGATTATTATTGGTCAAAAAAAGGACTTTAGAAGCTATTCCCTTATCTCAGTAAGATCAATCAAATAGAATAAATTCTCCATGTACCTGAAGGAACTGGTTCTACTTCTCCCTGTGAAAAGTCAGAAGACTATTCTTTGTCATGGAACATTAATTACAGCCTTAGTAGTAGTAGTAAAAAAAAAAGAAAACCAACAAACCAACAAACTTTTTTTTTTTTTCTTCAGCTTAAGCAACACCTTATTTAGTTCCAGAATAATTTTCAGACTCCCTACTCACAGAACAAAAGAGCTGTTAAATGCCGGAGAAGAAAAATGCAGGTTAATAAAAGATGGATGTACTTAATGTTCGCTCCATCTTTCCATTTCTAGTTATTTTACTCTTCTCAAATCAATTATCTTTTGGTCTTTTTATTTTTTTTAACACTGGATTACTTGTACTTGCATGATCCTATACTTAAAAGTCTGAGTTTGCTTTACAATAGCTCTCATGATTCAGACTCAAGTAAATGAAATTAGAAACTTTAAAAGGCTTTTCTAATTCTCTGACTTCTTTTTTGCAAGAGTTTATTTGAGGAAAATTATATTATTCATAGCATACTGATCACCAGAAGTCATACTCATTTTGCCTAATACTCATAATAATGATGCCATGCCAGATTTCATGTTTTCCAAACTTTGCTGTTTTCAGGATTTAAATGCTTCCCAGGCACATTCTTTAAAGATGTTTTAAGATGTCTGATAGCTGAGGGCAAGCCCAAAGTATACAGCAGACATTTATTCTTTCTCCAAGAGTATTTGTCAACTGCACACTATAAAGCAAAGTAGACAATTTTACCTGACATTTTGACTGGCAATGAACTTTGCAGTTTTGTAAAAGCTAGCAGAGTATTTCTAACAGCATATGTATAATGAAAGGAGTTTTATTGGGAAGACTGGGTAGAAGGTTTTTACTGGCAATTGCAATAAAATAAAGATGTGATGTACGGTGAAAGATAGCACTGCAAAATAATTGTACTTTTCACTTCTTTTAGAAAACAGCTGAATGGTGGCTGACTTTCCATTTCTTTATCAGTACAGAGTCAGATAGCTTCAGAATGAATCAGGTTTTCTTTAAAAGTATATGCTTTGAGATCCAGCATTCTTATTACTAACTAACAATATTACTAACAACTTATTACTGACTACAACTAACATTACTGACTGTCTGTGGGATGTGGCGTTAATGACTTTACTGTCAAGAACTTGTTTGTTCATTTCTACAAGACACTTACATTTAGTCACATTACAGATTTTTTCCTTGATACAAACAGGTCATAGTGTTCATCACTTGAATTCTTAGATAACCCAAAGCTGGAATCAGATTCTTAAACAGACACTTAAACCAGGACGTCCGTAAGGTAGATTCTAAATGAAAATTTGGTGTTGAATTACTTAAACTCACATTACAGTCCATAGATATTGATTACAATCTAGTCAATACAGTGGATTTTAGTGAGTTATTCAGATGAAATAAGAAGGTTTTTCTTATTTATTTAATATCTTGATGAGCAGTTACTTACATTCTGGATGTGGTTCAGTTAATACACCTTCTCGTCATCAGCTGCCACTATAGTAACACATAGTTCTCCAATAGTTCAGAGGTCTTACCTGCTAGATTCATATGCATGTCTTGGATATATCAGAAAATGCCAGATTCCTATGCTGATCTCTAGGTTGCCACTTAACCCTAAATCATCAAAACAAAACCAAACCCAAAACAAAACCAAAGCAAAACTAAAAGCATCAAGATTATAGAGCTTCAGTTGCATCCAGAGCTGAATTCAATCTCTATGCATTCTTCTGCACAGTCATCATTCCAGTTAATTGAAAGCAATTTACTTGAACTGAGGCTTAGATTCACAGCATTATAAGCACTAAAACTGAGGTGAATTCCACTGAGCTTTAGATATCTTGAAAACAGAAATCTCCATTTGATACTAGTTGTTTGAAGTCCCTTTATACTCAGTGTAGAATAATAGGTGTTTTTAGGAATAAATCTCATAGCCTCAAGTAAATGTGTAAAAAGTATCAGGTTTATTTCTCAATACTGATTATGAACAGAGTTTAACCAATTTGGTTTGAATGTCATTTTGTATGTATATTAGGTGATATTAATACCATCTGCAAAATCTTTACAGATTTGAGGGTTCATACTTAGGTTTTTGGTTCAAAATATTTTTTATGACCCATGATAAAAGTCACTATATTCACATAATTGTGAGTATACCCATACTGTCCTGAAATTTTAAAAACATAGAGTAACAGGCAAGCAAGAGGTGAAGCAATGTGCATAGCAGTTTCTAGGCACTGGTTAGGGATTTAGATCTTCTGGGAACTTCATCTAGGATTGTTGGGGAACTCCTGGAAAGTTTTTGAGGAATGTCATTGTGCTCCATGCTGCAACTAGATAAGAATAGCTGCAGGAGGCTTCCAGCAAGCTTCAGCAGCTTCTAACAAGCTCTGTTCCTGTGCTTTGAGCTTTTGTTCCATCTGAAAAAAGGAATGCCAATCACCCTTTCAGCAGATGCTACAGAGACGCCTATGTGACTGCCAGCCTACAGCACAGTTAAGACAGTGTAGTCAACAGAAGAGGTATTTTTCATAGAAGAGTGCCTGTGGCCTCTTGCTGAGGTCGGAGGAAAAGTGGTGTCCTTGCTTGCAAGTGTGTGCTGGTAGAGAATCTGTTGCCAAGTAGCCGCTGGAGGAGGTCAGTGGACTGCACAACATCAGAGATACTGTAGAAGAGGTTGTCTGGATCTTCCTTATGACACTGCAGCTACAAAAGCCTGAAGGCTCAGCTGTATTAAAGAAGGCACAATTAGAGCCTGTGTTCACTTAGTTGGGAAATGTAGACTCCCATTCTAGCAAAGGCTGGAAGCTTGTGACTTCTGGCAAAAGGAAGAAGATTCCTGCTCCAATTCTTGTAGCAGAATCTGTACAACTGCATATCTGAAACCACAGAAGAGGTTCAGTGCCCTGGTGACACTGATGAGGGGCTGGAAACTGTGTTCAAGGATGTACCCGAGCAGGCTGAACCTGAACTGTGCAGCAGCACCAAGAGAAAGTGGTGAGTGACAGCAGTGGGAGGCTCCCTACTAAAGAGAGTGGAGGCCCCCATCTACCAACCTACACTATTGCCTAGGAGGGTTTGCAGCTCAGATATAGGATGCTGTGGACACACTGCTAAGGCTTTTCAGGCCCTTAGACTATGTCATTGATGCTCTTCTACATAAACATCAACCTTACTGCCAGAGGGAACCTGGAGGGTAGCAAACGTGATCATGAGGCGCTCCTCAGTCCTGCAGGTGAAGGGGAAGGGTCTGAGGAGGAGTGGACAGCTTCTGAAGGTTAACAACTAGCTGCACATCTTGTGGTGATAACAAAGATTTGTTTTTTATGACCAAGGCATCCTCCTTGATGATCAAGGAAGGACAGCTAAGAAGAGGTAGAATTCAACTGACAAAATAGGGAAAAAAAAAAACACTTTTGCCAATGGGCTGGTTAATCTTTTGAGAACAGATTTAAACTAGGAGTGATAGGAGTGGGACATGATGACCTACTATCAAGTGAGAAAGTGGTGGACCACCTTGGAAAGCAAAGGGTGCAGGGTGGATTTGGAGACATTTTAATCAACAGAACAGGGCTGAAGGGTTCTTTCTTCAAGGATGTCCACATAAATAAAGGAGAGCTGAGATGTCGGCGTTATGGGGAAAATTATCCCATTTATTCTGTGAAATCAGCATGACTGGGTGCCTCTCCGAACCATTTGTACACTAGAGCATGAAGCATGGGGAACAAATAGGTGGAATTTGAAGTCTACGTGCGCCTTGAGAGATAAAATCTCTTTGGGATGATAGAAGTGAGCCAGCAATGGGTTCTTGCAATAAAAATGGCCAGAGGTATTCAAAGGTGGATTAGGAAAAATGTGACTAGTAGACTGAGGGATGAGGGATTATTCTCCTCTACTCAGCACTGGTGAGACACATCTGGAGTGCTGTGTCCAGTTCTTGGCTCCCCAGTACAAAATAAAAATGGATATAATGGAGTGAGTCCAGTAAAGGAAAATTAAGATAATAAGGGGACTAGGTCATGTAACATACAAGAAGAGGCTGAGAGAGCTGCAGTTTTTCAGCCCGGAGATGACAAAGCTTGGGGGGATCTTATAAATGTGTATAAATACCTGATTTGGGAAGGGGCAGTAAGGAAGGAGGAGCCTGACTCTTCTCAATGTTGTCCACTGACAGGACAAGGGGCACAAACTGAAATACTGGAAAAAACACCTTAAATTAAGAACTCTTTTATAGTGAGGATGGTCAAACATGGGAACAGATTTCCCAGAGAAGTCATGGAGTCTCCATCCTTGGAGATATTAAAAACCTGACTGGACATGGTTCTCAACAACCTGTCCTAGATGGCCCTATTCTGAATAGGCAGATTTGGTTAGATAATCCAGACGTCCTTGTCACCCTTAGTCATTATGTGATTTTATGTATTTTATTCCTCTGTTGAAAATGGAAAAGATCATAAATCCTACAAAATAGTAAAGTAGGCATGATCAAGTCTAACTAGAGAGACTATTGGACTGAAAGACCTTATACTTGATCTGATTTTTTCCATAATCTGTATTAAAGATAGTTCGCATCCGTAACAAGTTTGTGCCCAGAGACAAGATATAGCTTGGGTAGCCTTGTTTTGAATTGCAGTATGGTAACAGGGAAACTTTCAGAATAACCAGTAATTTGCCTCCCACAGCTTCTGGCACAGCCAGCGGAGAGGATAGGTTTCCTTTGCTTTCTTGAACTTTGCCAATTTCTGGCTAAGCCTTGTTTATTTGGTGATAAACATAAAATGAGACCTAAAGGTAGCATATATAAACAAGTAACACAAGTACAAAAAAAAAAAAAAAAAAAAAGCCATCAAAACCAACCAAAATCCCCCTCATCTATTAAACTTCTGTCCTATGACATTTCGCATTTCATCTTGTAATTATGTTGAAGTGCACTTTTAGTTATCATTGCTTAATTACAGAATAAGTGTTAATTTTCCAGTTAGAAGCAAATACTTAATTGCATCTATTATTTATTTTTGCTAAAGAACTTTCTCAAGTCTCTGCACTATAAAACTCGTGGCTAAAATCCATTACAGAGGTACAACTTCTCTCTTTTTTTCTTTTTTTTTGCTTTTATAAGAAATCAGGAATCATATGCGCATGTATCTCCCCACGCTCTCCGATCACATGCAGTCTACTGAGAGTTTGGTAAAGATCTCATATACCTAGTTATTAAATTTCTGAGCATAATGTGAATGTGCACATTAATGAACACTAGGGGTTTCCTCAAGAATGAAAAATGTGGAATCTTCTTCAACAAGAGCCTGCAAACTCTCACCACCACCTGCAAGTCCTACCATCAGTTACTCAGAAGAAGCAGTGCTATGGGAAACCACGCTCCACTAAGTTTCTGTGTACATAATACCATTACTGAATTTACCAATACCAACCAGGTAACTTCATTGTAACAAAACTCTGATTTGTTTTTACCTTCCTGGAAAGCTGATGTCAATTTCTGAATACTTGCATTCATATAAAAATATTATCTTATTTTATTGGCCATTTTCAATGTACCATTTAATACCTAGTCTAAATGATTTTTTTAACTTTGTCATTATCCTGATCCAGTAGCACCACTTCCCCTCACAGGTAAACCTATACCGGCAGTCTATAGTGAATACTGCATTTTTAACAGACTACTTAGCTCGCTTTCCAAATTACTATATTTTCATTTTTAAAACCTAGCTATCAAAACCTAGACTTCAGAAAAAAGACTAGCCATAATAATTATCATTTGTCACTGGGTAAACAGAAGTAGTTTCATTACCAAAATAGTAAAAGTACCCCAGACAAAAATATTCTTGCTACTAAAAGTTGTAGAGAACAATGGCTTGTGCAATTCTGTTACCAAAGTTGTCAGTCTAATGTCCACCCTAAAACTTGAAACTGTCTCATTTTGTTTTCAGAGACTTCAGTCTTCCAGATAGGAAATGGGTGGCAGGCACCTGTTAGACAATAATAATAATAAATTTTATTTACTTACAGTAAGTTTTTGGAAAGTACTGGGAGGCAGATCTCTTTCAACCTTGCTGTTCTGTCAGACATATAAAACTAAAAAAGCATAATCTAATTTGTCATGTTTTTCATGTCAGATTTATTTATATACATTAAACTCTCACCTCCATGAAGCTTCTATCATCCCTGTAGTGTTGTAAGATTATAGCCCTGTGTGGAATGACTTCAACATTTGTCCAATATATTTTAGCAATAAAAAAGACCTATATTTCATCATTATGGATACTACTCTAAATGAAAGATGCAAGCTGTTCACCCTCACTGTTGTAGACTGTTTAATCATACTGAAACTATTGCTTTGCATTTTCCTTTCTTACAGTCTTTGAAGAGATTGTATCAGCAGTTTGAAGACCGAATAAAGTACAAATGAGTTTATTTGCTTAAGGAAATTCAGCTTCCTCCTAACTAAGGGTGGAACTCATCTGCCTAACAATAAACATCTGGTGTGTTTTGATGTGCCCAAAAGGTGTTCTACTTAGCCATATCATGGAATCATATAATGGTTAGAGTTGGAAGGGACATTAAAGATCATCTAGTTCCAATCCTCTTGCCATGGGAAGGGACACCTTCCACTAAACCACGTTGCTCAAAGCCCTGTCCAACCTGTCCTTGAACACTTCCAGGGATGGAGCATCCACAACTTCTCTGGGAGACCTGTTCCAGTGTCTCACCACCCTTACAGTAAAGAATTTCTTCCTGATATCGGATCTAAACCTACCCTCTTTCAGTTTCCCCTTGTCCTATCACTACACTCCCTGATAAAGAGTCCCTCCCCATCCTTCCTGTAGTCCCCCTTTAGGTACTGGAAGGCTGCTATAAGGTCTCCCTGGAGCCTTCTCTTCTGCAGGCTGAACAACCCCAACTTGCTCAGTCTGTCTTCATAGGAGAGGTGCCCCAGACCTCTGACCATCTTCGTGGCCCTTCTTTGGGCTTACTCCAACAGGTCCATGTCCTTCTTATTTGGGGGGGGGCAGAGCTGGATGCAGTCCTCCAGGTGGGATCTAACCAGGGAGGATTAGAGGGGGAGAATCACCTCACTCGACCTGCTGGCCATGCTTCTCCTGATGCAGCCCAGGATGCGGTTGGCTTTCTAGGCTGCAAGCACACATATCTGACTCATGTTGAGCTTCTTACCAACCCATGCACCCAAGTCCTTCTTCTCAGGGCTGCTTTCAATCCATTCTCCGCCCAACCTGTATTTGTGCTTGGGATTGCCCTAACCTATGTGCAGGACCTTGCACTAGGCTTTGTTGAATATGATGAAGTTTGCATGGGCCCACCTGTCAAGCCTGTCCAAGTCTCTGGATGGCATCCCTTCCCTCCAGCACGTCAACCATACTGCACAGTTCGGTGTCATTGGCAAAATTCCTGAGGGTGCACTGAAACCAACTGTCCATGTAGCCAACAAAGATGTTAAACAGCACCAGTTCTAGTACTGATCCCTGAGGAACGCTACTCATCACTGGTTGCCACTTGGACATCGAGCCATTGACTGTAACTCTTTGAGTGTGACCATACAGACAATTCTTTATCCACCAAGTGGTCCACCATCAAATCCATGTCTCTCCAATTTAGAACCAGGATGTTGTGTGGGACAGTGTCAAATGCTTTGCAGAAGTCCAGGTAGGTAATGTTAATTGCTCTTCCCCTATCCACCAACACTCTAATGCTGTTGTAGAAGGCCACCAAATTTGTCAAGTTTGATTTGCCCTTAATGAAGCCACATTGGCTGTCACCAATCACCTCCTTGTTTTCCATGTGCTTTAGCATGGTTTCTTTGATCCTGCAGGGCACAGAGGTGAGACTGTAGTTCCCCAGATCTTCTTTTTTTTCTTTTAAAAAAGTGGAGGATTATGTTTCCCCTTTTCCAGTCAGTAGGAACTTCATTGGACTTCCACGACTTCTCAAATATATATGGCAGCTTCATCATCCAGATCCCTCAGAACTCGTGGATGTATCTCAGTAGGTCCCATGAATTTGTGAACCTTCAGGTTCCTTAGATGGTCTTGAACCTGGTCTTCTCCTATAGTGGTCAGTTCCTCATTCTCCCAGTCTTCTGCCTTCTGCCACTTGGGTGGTGGGGCTGGAGCCCTTGCCAGAGAAGACTAAGGCAAAGAAGTCATTGAGTACCTCAGCCTTGTCTGTGTCCCCAGTGACCAGATCTCCTGTTTTCTTCCAGAGAGGGCTCACATTTTCCCTAGTCTTCCTTTTGCAACCGACATACCTGTAGAAATCTTTCTTGTTGTCCTTGACATCTCTGGCCAGATTTAACTTTATCTGGGCTTTAGCTTTCCTAACCTGATCCCTGGCTACTCAGACAATTTCTCTGTATTCCTCCCAGGCTACTTGTTCTTGCTTCCACCCACTGTAGGCTTCCTTTTTCTGTTTGAGATTGTCCAGGAGCTCCCTGTTCATCCATGCAGGCCTGCTGGCATTTTTGCCTGACTTCCTCTTTCTTGGGATACACTGCTCCTGAGCTTGGAGGAGGTGATCCTTGAGTATTAACCAGGTTTCTTGGGCCCCTCTTCCCTCCAGGGCTTTATCCCACGGTATGCTGCCAAGCCCTGAAGAGGCTCTGAAGAGGTTAAAGTCTGCTTTCCTGATGTCCAGGGCAGCAAGTTAACTGTGCACCCCCCTTGTCACCCTAAGAGTCTCAAATTCCACCATCTCACGGTCACTGCAGCCAAGGGTGCCCTTGCACTTCACATTCCCATGACCCTTCCTTGTTGGTGAGAACAAGGTCCAGCAAAGCACCTCTATTTATTGGCTCTTCTATCATTTGGAGAAGGAAGTTACCATTGTCACATTCCAGGAACCCCTGGATTGCTTATGCTCTGCTGTGTTGTCTCTCCAACAGATATCAGTGTGGTTGAAGTCCACCATGACAACCAGGGCTTGTGAACATGAGGCTGCTACTATCTGCCTACAGAAGGCCTTGTTCACTTGGTCTTCCTGGTTGGGTGGCCTGTAGCTGACCCCCACTGCAATGTCACCTGTCCCTGCCCTCCCTTTAATCCTGGCCCATAAACTCTTGGTTGGCTCCTCATCATTCCCAGGCAGAGCTCCATGCACTCCAGTTGGTCATATATTGCTCTTCTAGATGAACACAGGTCTCTCTAAGTCCTTCATTACATCTACCAGCCTATGTAGCTGTCTGTCATACCTTGGAACATTTTGAATGAAGTAGATGCCAATGTTTGGGAAACTCAACTATAGCTCAAGGTATGCACTGTTTGACAAGTATGCCATATACATTACTTTGTATACACCACTCAGTTTTATCATCTGTGTTAATAATAAACTGGAAGAATAAATAGATATTATACCATTTTTATTGTCCTGAGTTGAAGGAACAGATATTAATAGAAGAAAAAAGAAAAAAATAAAAGGGAGGCTTCATGCTTGAAGGATTTTAAATCCCAATAGATTATATGGTTTAAAACAGATTGTGGTATGTTCTGGTTTAACTCTCTAAGTCTAAAGACACATTTCAAAATTCCTTTGCCTTTATTATGCATAGCAACTTGTTTCTCTTTGAACAGAATAAAAACTCTGAAGTTCCCATGGTAATTTCTGAAGCAATTTGGAGCGAGGAATTTGGTTTTCAAGAAAAAAAATTGATGGGACATTCTCTCCCAAGAAGTCTGGATAAATCCAGTACTCCTCTTCTACACGGAGAATATCTGGAATTCAAGAAGAAGAAGAGCATGAAGTCCCTACTGAAGGAAAGAAATCAAGACTGCAAGGGCCAGAGGAACTGTGTGTGTTAATTTTCAGTCTTCAAGGTTATTTAACAATCTCTGAGTATGTGTGAACTGAATAAAGAAATGCTGAGTATGAGTCTGGTGTGGTAAAGTCACCATTATAGTTTGCAGAAACAACTTTCCATATGTTAACTCTCTGTACCTAATTACTCTTTATGCTGCTTGATGTACTGTTTTCTGTATTACCTGTAGTCAACTTGTTCTGCAGGAAAGTCAGGTAAATCAATGCAGCAGATCCATAAAACTTCCATGATTGTGTGCTTACATGCATTCAAGAAATTGACATTTACTGACCTCAAAAATGCTTGTGAGGACTATGTTCTCATATTGCTGCATTTTTGTCAACTTCAATCAAAGGCATTTTGCAGCTTGTTGTGTCAATGACTCTATGGACAACCAGAGTCCCAGGATTTTTCAAATGGGAACTTGAAGGGTCCATAGTATTATTTGTGATGTTTTTTTCTAGTACTGCTGTGTCTACGATAAATCACTGCAAGTTTCCCCTGCTTGAAATACTATAGTCCTTCTTAGAAGTATCGAAATACTACCTAATTTATGAAGACCTCATAATGAATTGTGGACATGTGTGGAAGGTTCTTGTTATGTAATGTCTTCAGTCTAAACAGACAATGTAGGCAAAAATTTGAAGGAGAAAAAAAGAAAGAAAGTGTAGACATTTGCTAATCTCCCTTGCAAACTTCTGAACAATACTTCATGCTGCAGTGTGCCAGTATAATTTGTTCTCTTCTGGGCAGATTTTTTGCGTCTTTACTGCGTGAGACTGGAACAATGTTGACAGGACAGCCATTTACTTTTCTTGGTCTTATAGCATAGGAAAGTGATAGGCATAGGAAAATGACCAGAGATAATTCTGTTGTGCTGTGAGCATCACTATCAGCACAATTAATAAACTGAGATTACAGGGTAATATCCTGCTTTGAATCAATGAGAGTATCCATCATTATTTACCTTTTTGCCTTTGTGTATCCTCAATGAAGATGATTGCAAAGAATTTTCAAATTATGTATTATTGAATATGTTGCAAAAATGCATGAATACAATAAATGTAACTGCACAGTAGTATTTTAAAAGTTTTTTCTTTAAGGTTAGTAACTCTGACTTGTTTGGTTTTGTTTTTTCTTTTTGACAGAAGGAAATGCATTTTATATTTCACAGGGCAACAAAATAGTTATCTAACAATCATTTGCTATTCATATGAATAGAACAAACTATTATCAAGAAAAAATTGAAGCATTCCAGTGTAAACTTTCATCTAATAGAATAATATTTTGATATTGTAATATGTCTATCATGATTACCATTAAACATTTCATTTTGTAATATAACTTCTCCAGATGAAATAGCTTACTTAAGGTCTTCAGTTTGTAATAATGACAAAAATAATTGACACACATTTACTACTTTTCACTTATCCCAGTGAAATATAAACTCCCCCACATCGCTCTTGCTTTTCAGAAAAGAATACTGGCAGAACTATCCAAACTCATTTTAGCATATATATGTAGTTATTCTTCTTATGCTTCTTCCAGAAAACACCATAGAGAAACAGTGGAATGACTTGCCAGGAGAGATGTGTAGTTTTTAGTTCTTGGGGACATTCAGAGCTCAGTTGGACAAATCCACAGCTGATCTAGTTTTGACCTGCTTTTAGAAAAGATTGGACGAGATGACCTCTAGAGGTCCCTTCCAGCCTCCATGATTCTGATTGTATAAACACCATTAATATTATGATATTACTATTTCCGCTTACCACTACGATAATATTTTACTAATAAATACCATTACTGACAATAATTTTACTATTCAGTGCTACTGCTACTAAATGATGGTAATCTGTAGCTATGGAAAAGATAATATTGACTAGGCACTATGTAAAACAGAGAGAACCATCCTCTTCATAAGTAGTTTCTGGCTTAATGAGAATACAAAGAAGGGTAATTAGAGGAAGAAATAAAACCATATGATCAACAAATAAATGCTAAAGCTCAAGGTTAAGCCCACCACGGTCTAACCATTCCTTCCATTTGTATTCCTATTATGTCACCCCTGTGCTTTCTTTTCTTACTGCTCACATGTTTTGTGATGGCAATAAGGAATGGATGGTTTTTGAAAGTCTCTAATTGAATCAACAATGTATACATGAGTTTTCTAACCTGTCTGCTAGGTCATACTACAGAAAGTATTCAGAGGCTGGAGGTATTCCAGCAGTTTTTTATACGACTGCATTTGATGTTTCAGTCATGAACTTCTGAATAATCCTGTTTGCTTGTACAGTTTCATTCACTCTTTTAATAAACAAGAGAAAATCTTTAGACAGATTTCAGCCTTGGGGATATATACGCAAAGGTATCTTGTCTCCTCTCCTTTATTAGGAGAACATAATCCTCCAGGAGCACTTTCTGTTGTCATTTGTACTCAATAGATGTCATCTGTAGTAGACACGTAAAACCTATTGATATAACACTAAGCTAACGACCTGTTTAGAGCTTGCTTGCATTGACATGAAAGACTGAAACTAGATAGACTATTTTTTCTTGTTAGCAGAGTCATGATATTATGGACATTCAGAGAAAAGAAATAGTATGAAGAGCATACGAAACTCATCCACTTTTAGAAAAGTTTCAAAGATGTATTTCTTCCATAATGCAAGAAAGTTTTAGAAGCTCTTGGATCAAGTTTCTTACAATTCCAAATTGTAATTTCCTAACTGGGAGTTTTCACTGAGAGGAAGAGGTTTCCTGATTTGGAGGTGATGTCCTTCAGTCCCTCCTAACCTAGCCACTTAATTTGATATGAAAAATTAAGGACAAGGTCTCTTCACTCACGTTATGGATATAACTTACTAATAAAGTTAGTGTTCTTTCTCAAGCTGCATATGGATAGAAGTATTTACATAAAGGGAGTGTGAGAACAGAACGAAGTTAGCATTCACTTCCTTCTGTGCTTTCAAGTAGTTCTTTGAACCTCTCCATTTCCTCTCAAGAAAAAGAAATCTCTTTAAATGCAGTAGCACTGTATATAATTCACGGTTGTCATCCTCCTTGTTTTACAGTTGTTTTAATTGTGTTACTAGACAATTAAAACTGCATTTGGTGTATTATGTGGCATTCAGGTTGGGCATGCATGACAATGACACAAAACAGGTACACAGTATGTATTCTAAATAGTGTACTCAGTCCTTAAAATTACGATACCTTCATAATTCATTTCTGATGTTCTTCTGAAAGGTGACTTCTTATTATTGGCTTAGCCAAAAAAATCACATACCATTCCAGACTGTTTGTAGATCTATTTAGAAGAAACCATGTTGTTGTTTGGTTTTTTTTTTTGTTTTTGTTTTTTTTTTTTTTTTTCCCTTCTGTATAATTATCTGAGGTGGTAATACATATATATGGACCCACGTAAACATTAGCTTTACAACATTATGTCCATAGACTTGGTTTGATACTTTTATTATCAAAATAGAGTCTATTACTGAATAAATATGTATTAAACTCAGCGAAACTTAGTTATCATGCAATCATTTGTAAATCTATTCATTTTAATATCTTCAAATCCTTCATTGCCTCTCTTTAGTTTTAGTCATATGTACCAAAGCTGGTAGTTGCCAACATGACTAAACTTACATCATTGTATTTTCTATTTTTATTTCCCCTGAATCTTGACAGGGGAAGCAGCAAGGAGGAGAGGGGAGGGGAGGGGGGGGGAGGGAGAGGAGGAGGAGAGGAGAGAGAGAGAGGAGAGAGAGAGAGGAGAGAGAGGAGAGGAGAGAGAGGAGAGGAGAGAGAGGAAGAGAGGAGAGGGAGGAGGGAGAGGAGAGGAGAGGAGAGGAGAGGAGAGGAGAGGGAGGAGAGGAGAGGAAGGAGAGGAGAGGAGAGAGAGAGGGAGGACAGAGAGAGGACGGGAGAGAGGAGAGAGAGAGGACGGGAGAGAGGAGAGAGAGAGGATGAGAGAGAGGACGAGAGGAGAGATGCCTGGAACAAAGTTCAGTCAGATTCCATCACTTACAGTGGTAATGGATGTATCACTGTGTACAACTGGTTATGGTAACATAATAAGCAGTATCAAATAATAACTGCAACGTAGCAATTGCTCTAGTGAATCATACTAGTGTTGCAAATAATTCCATGTTCTACCTTTCCAAATAAACAACTGCAGATAGTTACAAGGAGTAAGAAATATTCAGCAGCCTATTATGAGATCTCCTGCCTCCGAGCAAATGTGTCTGGATGACTAAATGTCAGATTCACATGTGAACATCATACCTGAGCTTGTTCCAGCCAAAGGGGGCTTAATTTGATTGCTTACATGAACACTATCTAACAAATCCTAGGTTTTCTGCACAGCATCTAAATGCTGTTGCAGAAAAACACATGCCTCTATAGATATCCCCATGCTGATATCGCAGAGACTTAAGGACATCTACAATGGCAGGAGGGAGCTGTGATGACTGCATATAACTTCTAGACAATTCAATCAGTATTGTATGGGAGGCTGTTCAGTTGATGACATATATGTGAACTTCTCAGAATGGCTTTGTAGCCCTCAGTATTGTATGGGAGGCTGTTGAACATATATGTGACATTCAGGTTGCCTAAATGTTGGAGACTGGTGCCGATGCGAGACATATAGGTTAACTAAATAATCTTCACTAGACTAACAGAAATCCTAAGGTTTGGAGTGGCAACTGGAAGGCAATCATATTACATTCAATCAACACATATATATTAAATGCCTGACTAGTTAAGTTGCAGGATTTTCATTAACTAGGAAGGGAGTTTGGACAGGCAGCTCATGTATAGACACATATTTACAACAACTTAGAGCATCTGCAATGTAGACCTGAATCCTAGCCTGTTTTGTACCATGATTCATTTCCTGTCCTTAGGCGTTACAACCATCCAGATGCTCAAGAACATCTTAACATGCCTCTGAGTTATTGCTCTTATTTTCTCAGGCAACCAAGACTTTCTTCTGCCATGGCTTCTGAAATGGCCAGCATGTTCCTTTCCAGCTAATGATACCCCTAGTATAATATCCAATATGTTGTCAGGACGCAAAGTGGACCAGCAGCATCCTCAGGGGCAGGGAGGGGCCACCACAGAGACCTCAAGGTTATCTGAGCTCTGTTACAGCACAGCAGGCAGAGGTGGTGGGTAACAGGGCCCACCAACAGTCCCCAGCAATTTGTTGAGCTTCAGGCTAGGGCTGGAGCTTGGCCAGGTGTTCCTGATAGAGTGGCTGAAAATAGGCTGGAGATGAGCTGCAGTGCAGGCCTGATGGGCCCCTCCAGGAAATGATATCCTGACAGTTCCGGGCCCAGGCCAGCTAGAAATGACCAGAGACTGGGCTGGGCACAAGCAGTGATGCCCATCAGGGACAGTGAGGACAGGTTGTGTATTCAGGTCACTGACATACACATCCGGTGCTTGGCTTACTGGTTTTTGCCCAAACACAAAAAGGTAGCTTTAGTTGCCTGGAGCAAAATAATATGATTGATAGTGGCCTCATTTTCCCACAGAGGCTACCCAGATAGTCTCACAATGGATGCAGTATCGCCATAACGAAATGTGTTATATATATGCTTTACTATTTGGGGACACTGTATCAAAATAAGAAAATCTAATATATAAGATTTATGTAAAGGTATAACTGTGTTCAGGGGCAGCTTATAATGATACGGAAGGAATGAGACACACTGAAGCAAATAAGTTGAATGCCTTTCCATTAATACGACCACATGTCAAAACCTAAAGGGTTACCCATCCTGCAGGTGTGTACAGATCGTGACCTTAGGTTTGTAGGCTTCCGTGATACACAAGGGCATAGAGGCTTGTCCTCTCAATTTCTCTACTTTATTACAAATTACCACAGATATCACAAAAATCACCGCACTAGCAAGTAAGCTACCACAAAAATCACCACTAGCAATACCTATGTTTAATGAAGTGAATATATATAATCATATCAAGCTATTAAAAGTTATTATCAGCGATCAGAAAATATAGTATCAATAAATAGTATAGAAACAATCAATATAATACCAAAAAACATTAATGGCAACAATCAAGTAGGTATATGCTATTACAAGTTACTGAAAATATATCAACAGAACATGATAGATTACTTGTATGGATATATATAATACTAGTATAAAGCAAATCAGACAGATCTCAGAAGGGGCCAAACTGTCCTGAAGAGGGGCAAAAAATGATACTAGAAGGGGACCCAACCATGCCACAGGTGGGACAATAGACTGAATCAACCCTAGAAGTGGGCCCAAAGAGGGACTAATGAAGCAACAGGCAGAGTCTCACTTTAAAGATGATACACATCAGGAAGTTTGGAGTTAGCCAGGTGTGCCAGTGAGAGTCCAAGAACTCATAGAAATTTCATGCAGAGAATTCAACATGTTTAGGTGTAGTGGGTTGACCTTGTCTGGATGCCAGGTGCCCACCAAACTGCTCTATCACTCCCCCTCCCCAACTTGACAGGGAGAAGAAGAAATGAAAGGCTCATGGGTCGAGATAAGGACAAAGGATCACCCACTAGTTGCCATCATGGACAAAAAACACAACTTGGGGAAATTAATTTAATTTATTACCAACCAAATCAGAGTAGGATAATGAGAAATAAAACCTAATCTTAAACACCTATCCCCCAACCCTCCCCTCTTCCTGGGCTCAGCTTTGCTCCTGATTTCTCTACCCGAACCCTCAGTGCAGCGCAGGGGAACAGGGAATGGGGGTTGCAGTCAATTCATCACACATTGTCTCTGCCTCTCCTTTCTCTTCACATTTTTCCCCTGCTCCAGTGTGGGTTCCTCCCACGAGACAGTCCTCCATGACCTTTTCTGACATGGGTTCTTCCCATGGGCTGTAGTTCTTCAAACTGCTCCAGCGTGGGTCCTTTCCATTGGCTGCAGTCCTTCAGGAACAGACTGCTCCAGCATGGGTCCCCCATGGAGTCACAAGTCCTGCCAGAAAACCTGCTTCTCCACGAGCTTCTCTCTCCATGGGGTTACAGGTCCTGCCAGGAGCCTGTTCCAGTGTGGGCTTCCCATGGGTCACAGCCTCCTTTGGGTGCATCCACCTGCTCTGGCATGGGGTCCTCCATGGGCTGCAGGTGGATATATGCCCCACTGTTAACCTCTATGGGCTGCAGGGTGACAACCTGCCCCAGTATGGTCTTCACCACAGACTGCAGGGGAATCTCTGCTCCGACACCTGGAGCACCTCCTCCCCCTCCTTCTTCACTGACTTTGGTGTCTGCAAGTTGCTTCTCTCACATATACCCATTCCTTTATTTTGGCTGTTGTTGTGCATCAGTTTTTTCCCCTTCTTAAGTATGTTATTACAGGGTTACTGCCACCATCTCCAACTGGCTTAGCCTTGGCCAGTGACAGGTCTGTCCTGGAGCCAGCTGGCACTGGCTCTATTGGACACAGGGGAAGCTTCTAGCAGTTTCTTACAGAAACCACCACTGTAGCCTCCCACTACCAAAACCTTGCCATGCAAACCCAATATGTTAGGAGAGGAAAAGTGCAGCATGGGGAGTTCTCAGAGAAAAAGGCTACATTTTGGACAAAAATTAAGTCCATTTTATGTAATAGAGACATGAGAGGGCTCAGGGCACCAGCACTTTGAAAAGCAAAATAAAAGCTGTTAGTTTCTATTTTTCACCTGTAACAGCCAAGAATGATGAGTGTTTCTGTTCTTTCAGGCCAATTTTTATTCCCAGACTGTTTTCCTCTTTTTCCAGAGTATTTTTCACCTTCTCAGATGATAAGTTGTCATTACAGTTCCTTGTTTTATCACTATCATGGTATCTCAGGGTGTCTCTGGTTCCTAGGTACCCTCTGTATTTCAAAGATGCCAGCTGTACTTTTCAAGGATGCTTCTGGTTCCCAGACCTGGTTCCCAGGTTTCACAGAGCCGAGGCTGGCAAGCATTTTCTCCTGTTCTGTAAAGTTCTCTTTCTAACCAGGTCACCTTTATGGCTGGTTCACATCACCATGGTGATAATGCTTTCATGCTAATGAAATTCCTCTCTTTCCATCCATCAAAATCAAAGCTACATTCAAACATTGGCTCTCACAGAAGAGATTACAGATTTCACCTACAGAAGAAGGAATGTTGTGAGTTCTGCCTACAGAGAGAAACCCACACCTATTCTTAGCAGTTGTAATTAATTATAAGATCGTTGATGCATTACTGCAATTAAGAAGAAGATTTTTAGTTGATTTCTTAGATTCTCTGTCAATTTTCAACTGCACAATTTTCCCAAAAAAATTCCATTGCAGGGTCTTAACATAATAGCCTGTTGTGTTTGTCTTTAATGATGAGAGAAATCTTTAATGATTTCATACATTCTCATCTCATATGTAACGACATATGACCATGTTCTAGTTCTACATTCCTTACTATCAACCTCAGTTTGTATATACCTGTAATCTCAATGTATAATATTTAAACATAGTTACTAAATAAGGTGGTGATTTTCTAGAGATAATCAATAAACTTGGACACATAAACAAAAAACAAAAAACAAAACACATTTAATCAATTTCCATTTAAAGTAGTACCTTGTCATGTGTGGTACTCTCTTGAAGCCAATGGTAAAAATGTTGTTTATTTTCAATGACAGTGGAATTGTGGTCCCTGTGAAAGCACATATAAAGAATGCAAACAAAAGGTATGTTTTTGGCAATAGTATTTAGCTGATGTTAAGCAGTGTTAATTTATTGAAAAGAAGGGATTTTTTTTTTTAGCAATGAGTAGTCAGAATACAATAGGAGTTTCCATTTTTATTAAATATTACTATAAACTTTCCTTAAAGTCATTTGCTGAGTAAATGCATCATAAAAGAAATCAGTTACCATCATCAACAAGATAGATTTTATATGTGATTCTAATAATCACAGGTACAAAAATAAACTGAATTGTTAAAACAGTTAAATCTGATGCATGCTATAAGTAAAAAAGGCTTGGAATCATAATAGAATTAAATGTGGAAGAGCTGTGTTATGTGGATATTTTAATGAACCTCAACATTGCAGGTTGCCTACCTTTAAAACTTCTCACAGGATTAGTGCGGTGCTTGAAGCATTCCTCTCATATATATTTTTCCTGAACGCATAGTTTATGCACATTAAAGCCCATGAAGGGCTGGATTCTGATTTTAAAACATTTGCAAAATCACTAAATTTAATTCACTTTGAAGTAAAACTAAGTACTTTTGAACTATTTGAACAAGAGAAATATTGTATCCATAATATACAGCTAAAGCAGAGGTCTGTTACATCCATTAAGATAGTAGCACACCAAGCAGATTTCAGTATTTGGTTGTTATGAACCCAAACATAAGCCCGCTGATAAGCTGTAACTGTGTAAACACTTCTGTACCTGGTGGTTCACTGAAAAGAGTGTTGCCTCTGGGACTTGTACTAGCTGTGCTCTATGCTGACTGTCCAAGGTCTCCCTCCTATTCCCTTGTTACCACTTATTATAGGAACTGGCTGTGGAATACACAAAATTGAAAGCTGGGAAAAGACTATGATTTCTTTCAGGAAAGAAGCTTAAGAAAGCTAAGCAAGGAGAAAACAAAACAAAAAAAAAGGCAAAAAAACCCCAACAAACAAAAACAACAGCCAAACTACAGGATAGGGTACCTGCCTGTAACTTCCCCCTCACACTTGTCTCCTCCCTTCTCCGTTGTGTCTGACAGAGACTAAGGGGAGGGAATTGTTTAAAAACTCAGATGTCTTGTAAAAGAATAAGGTTCCAAAATTGGAGGGAGAGAGGGGACAAACCCACTTTGGCCTGAACATTCCTTGCCGAAGAGCTCCCGAGTCTGATGATCTCAACCTTAGCAATAAAGACTATTGCAGACCATAGTCATCAGTGCTAACTGCACAACACCTTTTGGTACGGTCACAGCTAATGTAGGATGAGATTGCTAAGGACTGACCATCCTGAATACACAGCAATAATGAATTACAACCTGTAAGAACAAATTAATATGAACCATGATGTTAATTAATGTTAGTCTAGCAAAGTTTTATTTTAAATCTTGAAACTGGCCTGATCTGTTAATATTCTAAGTAACACAAACACACCAATCTTTAAAACAAACTGAAATATATGTACATACACACACACGTATTCAATTCACCTACAATAAATTTCACGAGGCAAAATGGGTGGGGTGGGATAAAGTGCTAGTTGTTTGAGGTAAAATATTAAAGAATGACATCATAACATCCTTAGAGAAACAAGCAATTATTTTTTTTACTCTAGCACTTGGAGAAGTTCATTGTAAATTTACAGAGACCGTGATGGAATTGTGAAGAATGAATCAAACCACTAAATGACAAACCGTTATAGAAAAAAGGAACCTGGAATCCTTTTACACGATTGGAAAACAGGGCTGAGGCAGATTACTGGTGAGAAAGCTAAAGATAATGTTCTCCCCTCCATGTAATGCGCACTCAGTATCACACAATGCGTCTATGCCAGACTACACTATGCAGTCTTCTCTCTTATCTGCTGCCAAGGCAGCAGCTGCACTTGCCTGAACATTATCTTGGGAGGTATCTAGGAAAACATTTTTGGTCTTTGATACAGCTGGATCAAGATTTTACCCCTGGGGGCTACCTCTATGGCAAAGATATTCCTGAACCTGAATAACTGAATTGAAGTATAAGGTATTTCCTAAATAATCACACTTGTTCTAGAAAACATTTAATTTACGACTCCCCTTCAATAAAGACTGTAAAAGCAGGCTCCTCACATGTCAATTCCCTGGTTTGTCTAAAGTGATATAGGATACAACTTGGCTTTCTGCCTGCTTAACATTGGCATTTAAATGGAATGAGTCACCTCAATTTTCCCAGTACTCCACTGCTTAGAAATGAAGTTAGCACTGAGAAATAAAGATTTATATATTATAATTTGATTTTGGGCTTTCTAACACACAGTTTCTGTGCTTTTGCCCAGATTCACGGCAGAAACTGAGATGTCCCAAAAGCTTTAAAGTCAAACAGAATGTGACAGGTGGTGCTGAGTCCAAAGTGACTCCAACCTTGGTTATCACAGAGCTTTGAATCTGATATAGACAGCTTTGGCACAAAGTGCACTCTGTGGACAAATAGGAATTTTGTGTCAGTGAGGGAATATTCAATATACTTTGGAGAGATAATCTACTCAGAATTCTGCTACTGACTGGTTTCTGAAATGTGAAAGAAAAGACTAGGACTTTTCTTTTTCTAAGTGAAATTATCCTTAAGGGTCATTATCTTGTTAGGCGTCCCTCCAACTTGAACATATCTGAACTATTTTCCTCCACATTCCAAGACAACACCCTATCTCCTAGAAAAGTTGATATGCCCCAATCAAATATTTGCAACTTCAAAATGCAAAAAAAAAAAAAAAAAAAGAAAAAAAGGAACTGAGTGATTAAATGGGACAGAAGTTACTATAAACCACAATCCTATAACTCTTCCCTCCCAAAACCACTTTGTACCAGGATGAAAGCAGATTCCTCTTTACTGCACTCTCTGAGACCAAATGATTTAGGTATAAATCTGATGGAGGGTCTAGTAGGCTACAAAATGGGCCTTCCCCAGCATCTCATTGGGCTTGTGTCTGCAGGTCAGTTTCATTACTGGCCATAGGCACACTCACCCCTCCCAGTGGAAGATCATGCCCTTCTTTGCTCTTTACCTGACTTTACACCTTTTTCTTTCTCTATTTTTTTCTACTTTTGGACCCATCTTCTCTGCTCCTAATTACTTCTTCCTCCTTCGTCTCAATTCTGCTATACATATACCCAAATCTAGAGTTTACAATGTTATTGGTAAAACCAATTTAGCCTTATATGGTGTTGCTGACACCATTGTCTAGGTGCACCCCAATGCTACCCAGCAATTATCAAGTTCATACTTGCAACACATTCTCTACCTTAGATGGTCTTTAAGACACAATGTTCTACTTTAGCCTTGATTCCTCTACCTAGTTCTAGTTAATCGCAAGTAATTTTTATCGTACGTGCAGTCTGCATACTAGAGCAACAGTGTGGCATAATTTCCAGGCTTTGCTTTTTTGCTCATAAAAAATTCTTACTCTTGAATTGTTTTAAGTACTCTCCTGGCTCCCTGCAGATGTCTTAGCTAGTTAAGAATGCTCTAGTGGGACCTCTTGTTCACAAATAAACTAGTGAGCAGTTTCTGTAGGAATGCCTAGAATTAAATAATCATTTTGTCTACAGAGAAAACATCATCATCAGTGAATTGTGGATGAGGTCCCCTTTTTCTCTGTCTTTTTCTCCTGGGAACATACAACTTGCATAAATAATTTCTAATTCAACCAACAAAAATCTTGCTGCATAGAAGTCCAGATTTAGCAGGAATGGAAGACAACTGCTTCTCTCTCCCTCCTTTCCATTTCCCCATTATATCTAATGGTTTAATAATCAAGACTGACTTTTGGTTGCAAACATCTGCAGGGTGAGGAAGGGATTACTCTAGCATTTCCTGCTTTGACCAAGTGATTTAATTAATTAGGTATTGTGTCTTGAAAAAAAAATGGGCACTGTTTTATCATTAGCTGTCATTACAAAGTTTATGTGAGAAATCCTAAAGTATTTCTAAGCTCATTTGGGGATTGAAGTAGACTTTTAACACAAGGATACATTGCTGGCTCGTAGCACTATCTTTGGAGAGGACAGTTAATTTTCTTCATAGTAGCTTGTATAGGCTATGTTTTGGATTTGTGACCAAAACAGTGTTAATAATACAGGGATGTTTTAGTTATTGCTGAGCATGCTTACACAGAGTAAAGGCCTTTTCTGCTTCTCACACCACCCTACCAGTGAGTAGGCTGGGGGCACAGAAAATTGGGAGGAGACATGGCTGGGACAGTTAACCCCATCTGACCAAAGGGATAATCCATATGACATCATGCTCAGCAATAAAAGCAAGGGAAAAGGAAGAAGGGGGAATGTTCAGAGTTACGGCATTTGTCTTCCCACATAACCATTATGCATGATGGAGCCCTGCTTTCCTGGAAATGGCTGGACACCTGCCTGACAATGGGCAGCAGTGTAAATTCCTTATTTTGCTTTGCTTGTATGTGCAGCTTTTACTCTACCTATTAAACTGTCTTTATCTCAACCCATTGGTTTTCTCACTTTTACCCTTCTGATTCTTTCCCTCATGCCACTGTGGTGGAGTATCAAAAGCTGAGTGTTGCTTAGCTGCCTACTAGTGTTAACCCACAACACTCACATTCAACTTGGTGTCCATCAGGACTCCTAGGTCCTTTTCTGCAAAGCTTCTTTCTCATTCGCTGGCTGCCCAGCATATTCTGGTATATGAATGTTCTTTTGAAGAGCAAGTACTTTCAATTACTTCTTTAAACTTAGTCTTGTACTGTCTGGCATACACGTCAATAACTCCTCATCTTCAGTGCTATTTTAACTCAGATTTGGGATATATTTTATTTTTTCTTTTTTAAGTATGCATACATCTGAAACCTCTTTTGACGAAGCATCAGCACAAGACATTTCTTCTGTCCCATGCCTAATAAAACTCATTTTCTAACAAATGACAATATAATAACATAAATTTTATGTTCTCGTGAGCTGTACGTACATTCTGATGAGCTCCCAAACAGGACCACAAACATTTGAAATGAAGACTGCTACTGATCAGATTCATTCTTTTGAAGCTAGACCTTTCAAATTACCCCTCACTTACCTCATGAATCCTGTAGCTGGATCATACTGTGACAATTGCAAAATTATATAACCTAGCACTTTTGTTCCTGAAAGTTTATAATGTGTTTCCTGCATATAAGGCTTAACTCAAAGCCTAACTGATATGTAATTGGATTAAAACTAAAGAAAGATTAAGGTATTTGTAAATAGTATACTTATAATATTGTTTATGCCTTCCTGGCACACTTATTTTTGTATGTGTTTTTAGGTATCTGAAAACCAATAAATGGATTTTGTAATAATAACTGCATCCCCATTACTGGCATAATTTCCCTTCATATCTTAAAAAAGAACTAACCAGTAAAACTTCACATTTTCCAGCAATCTGAGAATTTAGGTATTATTGAAACAAGTATAGATACCAAAAAATCAGTAGTTGGTTGCATAAAAGGAAGGTACTTATGATAATTTGGTCTCTAATAAACTCTTTAATTCAAATATTTCTTCCAAATATTTGATGCAAATGGGTTTTTATGAAATCCTTATATTGGATTCTAGTTGGTCATATCCATGTAAACCCAAACAATCCTGTATGTGACCAAACAGTAAAATGTCATACATTGACTTATATAGCACATAATTATAAACTGAGATGTGAAGGTTGGGTCACTTCTGAAAAATCACAATTTAGCCAACTCAGGAGAAAGCGTTGTATCTTCTGGACAGTGGTAATGAGAGCTACGTTATTCTTGTAGAATATATTGTTTGTTTGTTGTTGTTTTTTTTCAAGCAAAAAAACTGATATATTTGAAAAATGAATGGAGGATGCCAGTTTTCAAACATTTTTTTTTTTCCACAGAATCTTACTGTTTTCTTGTGTATGCTGTCCCTGTGAAATGATACACAGAAGTTTCATCCAAATTGATTCCTTTGCTCAATTATCTTTTGAATAGCATTTTCCTTTGATTACTTCAACTCAGATACCAGTTAAGTTGAGAGCAAGATTAAATGTGAGGCTCTCATAAGAAGTGTGTGAAGTCAGGATGCATAGCTGTATCAATTCTGTGCACTGAAGAAACCATCTGTCAAGGCAATAATACCTTGTTTTTTCTTTACAGATGAGAATTAAATCTACAGTTCTTCAACTGGGAAAATTTTATTTTACATTGTATTGCTTTTTAAAGGATTTCTTTGTGAATAAAGGAAAATAAACACCCTAATTCTGCACTGTTGAAAGAAAACTGAAAACGCTTTCTGCTTTTAAATTTTTTTTATGAGTTTCTGTTCTACAATAGCTCTTGCAGCCTTACTGATTCATTAGGAAGTAAAGAGAAAATCCATCCCAACCTTTCCCACTAAACACGTCAATTTATTTATCCTTGCACCCTGAAGATAAGCAAAATATGTTCACGAGGAATTTGGAGGAGTCCATATAGCTATGCTACTAATATAAACACGAATGTTTTATTTTTGTATAGATTTTTTTGTCTTATAAAAGCATCAGAAATTTCTGAGAAAATGTAGTTGCCATGGAAAACCAAAGGCAGAGTTATGGTATTCAACTTAGCCAGGGAGTTGCTTGTGCTTGGAGGTGTGCTGCTTAGGTAAGAGTAACTCTAATGACTGTTGCTTCAAGAACAGAAAGCCATGTTTTGATCCCAGAATTCATGTGAATACCACATTTTACTCGAGGGGTAGCCCAAATGAAACCAGTGAATAGATTCATAATTTACTCTAATTAGGCAATTTACGCCACTATAACTTTCCTGTGAAGCTGAAAAAATGATCAATATGTTTATATAATAGGCCCAATTTTGTGAATTCTCTACCTGTATCTCTGTGTGGTTTCTCTTACCCAATTTACTTATACAAAGTACTCATTGACTAACATGAGTATGTGATAATTGACAATATAATAACATCACATATTTATTATATATATATTATATTATATTATATTAAATATAGCAATGCTTCATCATTCATAGCTGTTATCTGGGAAAACAAAAAACATAATTCTGCACATCTTCCTCTTTCTTCATCTGTTCAAGACACTATAGTCAAATGGAAGTTAATGACTTGTTAAATATAAATTGTGTTTTAGGCATGAAGCTGTCTAAATTTCAATTAATTTCCCAGAAAAGCTTGATAAAGTAGGTATCCATGGATTTTTAGAAACTGATTTCTGTGGAAAGATAAGGCTGTCTTCCACTAATGCCACTGAGGAAATGACTTCACTCACTGTTTCTGCAGACGCGATTAAGTTTACCAGACTCTGAAAACACCAAATAGACTGGTAGGAATTTTCTGGGGTCGAATGGGAGGAGAAAATGTCCACATAGCTATGATATCTGACTATTAGAGAAAGGAAGATATAAAAATTGTAAAAGTATATGGTCTTAAGTTTCATTTTGTTATTCTCAAGTTTGGAGCACAGTAATTTTGTTACAAGAGTCTGAACTGAGAAAAAGAAAAAGAGTCAAGGAAAGGATGATATAAAATATGAGACCCTAAAAGGCAGCATAGGATTGAAACACTGAGCTGGTAAAGTAGATAACAAATATCCAGAGCAAAGCTCCCCTCAACATTACTGATCACAATTATGTTAAAAAATAATAAAGACTCTAAGTCATGTCATAAGATTAGCATGATTGTATATGTACCACAATGACTTAAGAAAGATTATTGTCTGGAGTACCACTTCAGAAAAAAGTTTATTTAAACCAATTACTCTGTTTTAGAAGCAGCTGGTGGAAAAGAGGGAAAAGTCAAAAGCCTGCTGCCATAACTGCAAGCTTTGATGTTTTTAAGGTGTTTTGTTGGTTTCTGTTGTTTCTTTTCCAACATCATTGAGCTCTGTTTAGTCTGAACCTGCTCCTAATAAAAGAATACTGAGTCTGTGACAACTATGAAATCATTCTGTAATACTACAGCTCCTCATTCTTTCCTTTATTAAAGGAAGCAAAACTCTTGTGAAAATTTTGCAGGTACAGCGTATTCTGAAGTTCTTGACATTTTCTTTCTTGACAGCTTGAGTCTATTCAGTGGTGCCCAGGTTCCTGATGTGAAAAAGTCAGATGGGGAAACAGCAATTAAGGCACATGGAAACATAGAAATAATTTGTTTAGTGCAGTTTTCATTACTGTGAAACAGCTTGCAGCAACTCTGGTTTATTAGGAATGCAAGCTTATCTCCCAGAGTGAAATGATTTGTGCAAAGTGTGTGCCTTGAAAGACTGCAACAACATTTGTCAATTTGTGTAAGGTAGAATTTAAAATAGTGTCTTAAGTGAAAAAGAGTTAGGAAGATTAGTATCAAAGTGAGATGACATTTTATTTTTTCCTCTTACATACTTGCTAACGTCCTTTGAAGCCAAGCACAAGAAAATTAAGTGGTCCCGTCAATTGCTGACAACTCAGTCCCCGTTGTCAGCAATTGGTTCCCAGAAAAAAGCCTAAGTTTCTCAATTTTTTATTTAAAAGCCATTTCCAAATAGGAAAAAATTAACTAATGAAATGTAACAGTAACAGATAAATACTTTGGAAAAATGAAATAATGAATATTTTGCAGACTGTTTACGGAAATCTCTGTATAGAATCTCAGCTTCCTTTTGTCTTTTCAATTTAATGAAAAGATGATCATCAATACCTATCTCACCTGATTAATATTTGAAGAATCTTCTTCAAAGCAGTTATCTGAAGTGTTTAAAATAATGTTAAGACATGTTATAAGTAAAAATGTATGAGAACTACTAATTTCTGAAATCTAAGGACAGACTGAAAAAATGCACCCTAATTTAAATATATCTGGAATATGGCTGCTCAATCTATGCCAAGACATCTTTCTGGCTGTAACCCACTGCACCATTACTTAAATTTGGATTCAACATTGCTTTGGTGAGATCGGAATTAATTTCTTTAGTCATGGAAGACGAAGCTTATGGGCTCACTCAACTATACTAAGGTGATTATGCATAAAAAAAATAAATGAGTTAAATTATAAATATCAGTGGAAAATAAAGTTGTTGAATTCTTTATTAAGAATAACCTTACTCCTTATACCAAATGCCAAGGGAACTGGAGATCTTTTTCCAGATTTTTCTCTGTTTGAATTTGGCTGACACCACAACACCAGTATCTGAAGCTTATCTGAATCAAGAAATGTAAAAGAATGGAGACCAAAAAAATAACAAAACAAAAGAAAACAAAACACAACAACACAACAACAAAAAAAACAACAAAACCCCACAACAAACAAACAAAAAAACCCCAGGCACTCTATTCTTGTTTTAAAACATTACATTTAAAAATAAAACACAACATTATTTCCCAGAATACTTTAGAGGTTAGTATGTGAGATACAGCTTAATATTTCTCCAAGCTGAGGAGGACTTCAGTTATCTGTTTTCCAAGCAATTGTTTTAACTGAAGGGTATTGAATATATGAGTGTGGACATCTCAGTCCACATCTATCCAATCCACAGCAGATTTTTCCAGTATTGTCATCTGGATGAGAGATGGAACATACGAAAGACAGGATGAGTAAGGAAATAAGAAGCTTTTACTTCATTAGAAATGAAAAGTTTTCATATTTCAGAAGCTAGAGAAAGCAGAATGTAATAATTTTATTATAGTATCACTGAAGACACCTTGGAATAATGTACTAGGTAACTCATTTTCAAGAGCACTCTATTAATTTATAATATCTGTCTTAGATTCAAAATTGAATTAGGAACATTTTCAGCACCTTTTAGCCTGCTATTTTCATTAGTCCTGAAAGCTGTGTGACAGCTTCACTATAACAAGCAATATTTTAAAGGAAGCTAGAATTTTCATGGTATAACTGATTAAGGATCAATTTTATTTAAAAATCCCATAAAATTTAAAACACTTTTACCAGATTCCCTTCTTTTGAAATGGAAATGAACATATTTTTTGCTGAAGCAGCCTGTCATAATCAAGGTTAAAAATGTCCATCTGATTTTTAAAGTCTTAGAATTTGAAGGAAGTCAAATATATCCTAAAGGAACTTCACTGAATGTTCAAATGACAGACAGTTGTGCGCAAGAATAAAAGCAGCTTATTTATACAAAAAAATAAATCAGTGTTAAAATCACTGATCGACAAAATTGACTTTAAATTCAATGATGCACATTTTCAGGACATCTGTTTCTAATAAAAGGTCTTTACATAACTTACGTCATCAGATTTTCCTCTTGTATGTATCTGTTAGGATCATTCATTTTTCCTAGCTCTACTTTCCTTTTATGATCACTTTACAGAACAGACTATGTCTAAATTATAGGTGTTAGCATATTTCATGAGGAGGATGCATCTACCTTAATGCATGGCAGGGATTTTGTGCAGAAATGAATTTGTGTTTTGCCTATGGCTGTTGTCATGAATTATGCACTACACCTGGACTTGGGACATGTTTGAAAGTGTGGGACCAAGATGAAGTCATGTGCTGGGGCACCACGTACACTGATTCACATGAAATTTCCTCCTTCCGTAAAAAAAGTGTATTTTTCTGAGGTCCCCTAGTAGTTTACTCAGTAGGAGTAAACTGGATCCTATGTTATGGAAGCAATTTGTCATAGCTATAAAGACATCAACTTCACATTGTCTATTAGGTTCACAGTGCACACATAGAACTGGAAATTGAATTAAGCTTCATTGCCCAAACCATGCACTGTGGAAATTGTGGAATTATGATCCTAAAATCAAAATTTAACCCTGGCCCTTTCCTCTTTGCACTGTGCCTGTCAGTATATTAGTACACAGTTCAACTGTTATCCCTGGTCCATCGCTTATTCAGACCCTAGAACCCTAGTTATCCCAACGTGAGGCTCAGGGATAACCTTGGCTGCAGTGACCACAAAGCAATAGAATTTAGGATCCTCAGGGCAACTAGGAGGATATATTCCAAGCTTACGACCCTGGACTTTAGGCATACAGACTTTGATCGCTTCAGGGATCTGCTGGCCAAAGTGCCATGGGACAAAGCTCTAGAGGGAAGGGGGCCCAGGACAGCTGGTCAGTATTCGAGGATCACCTTCTCTGTGTCCAGGAACAAAGTGTACCGACAAAGAGGAAGGCAGGAAAGAATGCTAGGAGACCTGCCTGGATGAACAGGGAGCTCCTGGCACACAAAGAAGACAAAAAAAGAAACTTTATAAGGAGTGGAAGAAAGGACAGCTAGAATGGGGGACATATAAGGTAGCTCTTTGAGCAGCAAGAGACCTGAAGAGAAAAGCTAAAGCTCAGTTAGAATTAAATCTACCCAGGGAGATCAAGGGAAACAGCAAAATTTCTATAGGTATATTATGGTAAGAAAAACTAGGGAGGGTGTGGGCCCCCTCAGAAGGAAACGGGGGAGCTGGTGTCAATCTGCCCATTGTAAGTGAAGATCAGGTTCTTGACCATCTGATGAGCCTGAAAGTGAACAAGTCCATGGGACCCAATGGGATACACCCACGGGTATTGAGGGAACTGCCGGATGAGGTTGCTAAACCGCTCTCCATTATATTCCAAAAGACATGGCAGTCTGGTGAAGTCCCCACTGACTGGAAAAGGGGAAACATAATCCCCATTTTCAAAAAGGGAAAGAAGGAGGAACAAGGGAACTATAGGCCAGTCAGTCTCACTTCTGTGCCTGGTAAGATTATGGAGCAGATCCTCCTGGAGGCACTGCTGAGGCAGAAGAATAACAAAGAGCTGACTGGGTACAATCAACATGGCTTCACCAAGGGCAAATTGTGCTGACAAACCTGGTGGCCTTCTATGAGAAGGTCACAACATCAATGGACAAGGGGAGAGCAACTGACATCATTTACCTGGACCTGAGCAAAGCCATGTCCCGCATGACATCCTGGTCTCCAAGCTGATAAAATATGGGTTTGATGGACTGACAATTCAGTGGATAAAGAACTGGCTTGACGGCCGCACCCAAAGAGTAGCTGTCAATGGGTCCATGTCCAAGTGGAGGCCAGTGACAAGTGGAGTCCCTCAAGGATCAATACTGGGACAGGTCTTGTTTAACATCTTCGTCAGTGACATGGACAGTGGCATAGAGTACACCTTTATAGTGGCCTACCAGTATCTTAAGGGGCCTACAAGAAAGCTGGTGAAGGACTTTTTAGGATGTCAGGTAATGGTAGGACTAGAGGGAATGGATTAAAACTAGATGGGTCGATTCAGACTGGACATTAGGAAGAAGTTCTTCACCATGAGGGTGGTGAGACACTGGAACAGGTTGCCCAGAGAGGTGGTGGAAGCCTCATCCCTGGAAGTTTTTAAGGCCAGGCTGGATGGGGCTCTGAGCAACCTGATCTAGTGGGAGATGTCCCTGCCCATGGCAGTGGGGTTGGAACTAGATGATCTTTAAGGTCCCTTCCAACCCTGACAATTCTATGATCCATGACTCTATGATAGTCCCATGAACCACATACAGCAGAAGCACCCAGATATTGTTCTGTGTATCCCAAAACCAGGCTTATTGAGAAGCAGGAAACACAGAACACAGACATCCAGGCAGGCTCTCTTCATATTGAATTCATAATCAGAAGGGTTTGTTTTGGGGGGAGGAGCACAGTGTAAGAATATCTAGTCCATCTCCATTCTACAACATAATTATCCTAAGGTGTTGTTAAATCTGCTCAAAATACTTAAATATCACTTACTAGATACATGCATACATACTATATTTATTATAAAAATTACATAAATGAAAAATGATATTAGAAGTTTTGAAAGAAAGTTTCAATGAGTGGTGAGGTCGAGAGCTGAAGGTGAGGGAGGGCACCAAGGCAGTGACTCACCAAGAGGCTCAGTCCCCCAGTAGAGAATCAGGAGAGCAGGGATGGCACAGGGACAGTGACTGGGGTCAGCCAGGAGCCCAGTGGTTGCCGGGCAAGACCTTAGTAACCAGGCAGGCCAAAGAACAAATGGGAAGTTGCGTTTGTCAGCCAGAACCAGGATCAAGGCATGTGGCCAGCCAGGACCCAGGGCAAGCACCTGAACTTAAAAGCAGTAATCAAATGAGCTGGAGTTAGGCTACGCTTCTCCCAGCCCTTTCTCACCCTACTGCTTCCCAGCAACCTGATCCAAGGTGACCCACCTACACCCTGCCAACACTGGCCTGGGGCACCAGCAGCCAAACATCTGGGTGGACAAGGAGGGTGCCCTCTTGTCCCTGACAGAAAGTCTCCAGTTTTATCCCTGTCAAAATCAAAGGCAGAGGACCCTACCATATAACTAATTTCTCACATCTAAGAGTGCAGCTGCTACATCATATATAAGCAAAGACATTAATAGATGCAAAGTCATCTCTCACTGCTCTTCTGCCTACCTTTCTGGTTAAATAAATTCCATTGCTTGATGGTCTGAAATGAGCCAAATTATTCTACCTTGTATTTCACAAGTCAGAAGCAATTCTGTACGACTAATCAATTTTAAACAGCAAAAGATACTAATATTTTCCATATCCTAAATGTTTTTGCAAAGCTTTTTTTTATTATACAATGTGGATACATTATAAATGGGATACACATAAAGCATGGTATAATACAGAAGATACATACAGAGTTAGGGGAGCAGGTTCCAGAATACATGCAAAAGATGAAGGGGAAGTAGAGAGGAAGAAGGTTGAGGTCTACATGTTGCTGTTTGGTTTAAGGAATGCTTCATACATAGAAAATTGCTTAAATCTTTACTAACGTCTCACCTCTTCTCCAAACACCCTGGGTAGAATGAATGATAAATGAAATGATCAATTATAAAAAAAAAAAAAAATAAAAGTAACATTGTGTGTTAAATATCAAATATAAGATGCCAAGGGATGAAACAAGACCATCTGTGGAAACATCAGGCAAAACACTGAACGGAGTAAGCACATCTGCCCAAAATTATATAAGCATTTTTGAAAACATGTCCTCAATTGGAAAACACTTTAATGAAAAATTAAGTGAAGATCTGATAATTCCCCTTTTGGGGTTTTATTATAGGAATAGGAGAAGGGAAAGACAAATTTTTGGTGTTTTTTGCTTTGTTTTATTTTTTCTTACATAGTGGAGCCATTTCAAAAAAAAACCCTTCTTGCAACCATATGCAAGTCCCCATAATCTGAGTGTACATTTGAGTGTACAATTTTCCACCAAAAAAAGTAGCAAAGCTATGGAAAGCTATGGCAGTCTTTGCTACAAAATACTATGTCTGCTGAAATTTTCTGCTGAGTTTTGTAAACTTATCAGGTAATTTAATAGGTGAAAAATGAACTTAGGGCAGTAATACCTAGAAACCAATTCTGCCTCAGAAAATCCCTGAGTAAAATAAAATAAAAATGCTGGAGACTGAGAAATATTCCAGGACATATATATACTTGTCTTGCTGTTGGCTACTGTCAGAGATAGCAAACTTTTTTTTCCCCCAGAGAATAGTTGTCCTTCAGAATCCATTCTTTGTTTTATTCATTATACAGTAGGCAGCGCTAAATTGTAATCTATCTCTTGACAGGCCCTTCTTACTCAGAAGCTGTCTTGGTTTAACCCCAGCTGATAACTAAGAACCACACAGCTGCTCACTCACACCCCCACAGTTGGACAGGGAAGAGAATCGGAAGGGTAAAAGTGAGAAAACCCATGGGTTGAAATAAAGACAGTTTAATAGGTAGAGTAAAAGCTGTGCATACAAGCAAAGCAAAATAAGGAATTCATTCACTGCTTCCCATTGTCAGGCAGGTGTCCAGCCATCTCCAGGAAAGCAGGGCTCCACCACACATAATGTTTACCTACGAAGAAGAATGACATCACTCCAAACATTCGCCCGTTCCTTCTTCTTCCCCCAGCTTTATCTGCTGAGCATGACATCATATGTTGTGGTATATCCCTTTGGTCAGTTGGGGTCAGCTGTCCTGCCTGGTTCCCTCCCAACTTCTTGTGCACCCCCAGCCTACTCACCGATAGGGTGGTGTGAGAGGCAGAAAGGCCTTTACTCTGTCTAAGCACTGCTCCTCAATAACAAAAACATCCCTGTATTATCAACACTGTTTTCATCACAAATACAACATAGCCCTGTACTAGCTATTATGAAGAAAATTAACTCTATCCTGGCCAAAAAACAGCATAGAAGCATAGAGGAAGATACCTTCTGGCTTGCTGCCCGTAGGGAAACATCAGTGTATCTAAGCCCCACAAGCCAACTCATGGAAACTTCATTAATACAACCAAGCAGGTCCAGAGAATCACACAGCTAACCACATATGTCTAGTTCCAACCCTCTAGATGTCTGATTCTTTATTAGACTCATATATTGTTACGCTGTTTTTCTAGTCGTAATGCTTCAGTTATTTGTAAACATTCCTCTGTATTTTGTTTAGAAGAAATTTGAACTGGGATCCTGCCTTTGTCAGATTGAGACCAATTTTAATTCACTTGAGAAGGCAGAGATAATGAAGTATTTAGTGTTATATTGATTATAGTTAACTCATAATTAGTTGTTTTATATATATAACCAAAATATTCTGTTCACTTACAGCATACGGACTTAGACTTTATTAGGATCGTAATACCATAAAATAAAAATAATTTTAAAAAGAATTGTCTTCCCCTCTAAGTAACCTGGATAAGAATCCAAAATCACTTGTTTATAATAATTTATTCTAATTCATTTACTATACATTGATTATTTTAGATTTATCCTACTTACTGATATCAGATTTTTATGAATTATAAACATTTGTGGGAGAGAGATCCTTGGCTTTTTGGCTTGAGAAAAAAAAAAAATAAATGCTAGCAAATCCAAACAGGAAAACATGATGTTTTTTAAGGTATCATAAGTAAAAGCCAAATTGCCTAAAAAAATGTGTGAATATTAAAAAAAAAAAAAAGTAATCAAATGGTCTCTGAATTTACATTCTCTTTTGAAGTAAAAGTATCTCAAAGTCATTATGTGTAGCTTAATGAAAGAATTCTACCATTGTGCAGATGCAGTAATGAAGTAATTTGAGTGTCTAAGTGAATACAAATAGTATGAAATACATTGTAAAGACTTCGAACCAGGTCCTGATATAAATGGACTCCATTAGCTTCAATTAAAAATTTCTACCACAGAGAAAATTACTATGTTCCACTTACATTCTTATGCTTAACCAGATGCAAATTTGAAATTAAAAGGACACAAGGATAATAAAGGTGAGTAAAACCAGGAAAAATAAAACAAAACAAACAAAAAACACCAAAGCAAAGCAGTGTTTTCTCCTTCAAGTGTAGAAAGCATATAATGATGAGGTCATTAAGAGTACAAAACAAGCTGGTCCAGTGTAATGACATTTATAGTAGAAAAACAAGAGAAAAAATAAAATACTTTCCCTAACACTGTGTAGCCAGTGCATGGAAAACATTATTTAAACAAACAGTAAGTGTGTTTTTTTTTACCCTAATATATTTTAAGAGAAAACTGAACAGACGTATACAGCCAGTGACATCAAGCTTCACATTTCAGGCTTTCAGTTGACGGACTTTTTTCATATTACTTTGCTTTCTTCCCAGTCTACTTCTCTATAAAACATTTGACAACACCCATTTTTTTTTCCTAACTTTTTTTTCAGGCGCTTAACCTCTGTAATAGCCATTTCAACAAAGGCCTTCTAACTACCAGTAATTAAAATCAAACAACAAACTCTTATTTTGAACACCTTTTCAGATTACACAATCTACTTAAATATGTACTTGTAGTTCATGTAGTATATATTATTCTCCTTTTCCCAACGCCCCCCCCCCCCAAAAAAATATATTTGCAAAAAATACTGTCATAGCTCAATAGCCTTTCTTCCCCCATTATTTATGCTGCATAGTCGGAATCTTTTAATATCGTATTTATTAAGGTTTGTTAGTATGCGAACACTTAATAAAAAAGAGATTAAAATAATTAATAATTTTGGTGATACTAAAAGTATTTGTCTTTGTCAGCTCTTTAATTTATTCCTGCACTGAGAAATATGATAAGACAGCAATGTGTGCACTCATAAAAACCCACATTCACAAAGTCATTCAAAATCCTAAGTCAGTGAATCTAGGCCTAAACATTTCCCTATACCCTAATCATTGATAATAACATGTTGGTAGATTAAAGAAACCAAATAACTTTCAGAGAATCTTCTTCTGCACACCCTTAAAAAGTCTGTCAGTATTAGCCTGTTTCCTGAGGCTGTTTTCATGCCTCAGAAAGAATCCTTCTAGCATAACTGGCAAACAATACAGTAAAATGTAATTAAAATATGGAAGTCAATGACTCTTGGAAGATTTTCTGTTTATCAGTATTAAAACACTGCTAATCCAAAAGACAAATGTTCTCAGCGTGTGTTTGTCAGATAAGAATTTTGTATAATTAGTACTCTTAAGATTAACACAGGAGGCCTAGAGGTATGCTATGCACATACACACATATGCGAGCAACCTTCCTTAGCAAGCAAACAGAAGAAAATCAGCCTGCATCTATAAAGAAAGAAAGAAAAAAAAAAAAAAAAAGTAAAATGAGAGGAAAGGAAAATTTAACTTACTGTAATTCAGGAAATTTAAAACAGCTTTTTATTTTGCTATTTCTGACACTTCGATATAACTTTACAGGTTTAAAAAACAGGGTTCTTTACTTTCTTTGTCACTGGACATTCCCATTGCTTCTGTCATACAAAAAGTTCTTTGTACAGCTAACTGTGTTAATTTTCTCTTAAGTAGTTAGAACCTATATCCATTTTTTTCTTATTCATGCGCAGATCTTCTTGACAGCTGCAGAAATAGGAGGAGTTCAAGTAAGTCACTAATAATTAGATCCAACTATATTAACACCATTATATTGGACACAAATTGCTATATTTTTCTTCTTCACTATGATAAAAATTTATTTCTTTTGTTGTTTTTGAAACGTTCAACATAACACATTAAAAAGTACTTTTAGTGTTATAATTTTGCCAGTTACCTTCATGCATTTGAAAATTAAGAGAATCAATTAAAAATCAGAACTTTTATGATTTTTTTTTTGCTTGCTTTTTTTTTGGTAGGAGAAGAGCTGACCTTTAGCTTTCTGAGCCCTCAGGAGATATTTGGTTGGGAAATTCCAAATTTCTCTGCAGCCATGAGGTCAATAAAATCACTTTTTCCAGTTTGTTCTATTTTGAACATGAAAACTGAAGTTCCAACTTCTTTTTCTTTTTTAATTTAAGCATTACAGATTTTTAAAAGATGTGATCTTTTGTTAATATACTTGTATATTTGTCTTCCAGGGAATTAATACAGCAATTTTTAAAATTATGTAATGTTCTGTTCTTTGGAAATAGGTCTCCTATAACCGCTTTCATTCCAGTACCAATAGCTTCAGAGGTTAATTTTGTATGTATTTAATGTTAAAAAAATTAGAATTGCTTTTATTTTTTTATACTTGTTAATGAGAAAATACGTATTCATAAAATATTTCTTTTAAGTAAGGCAATAAATGCTGCCTCTAAACAGCTATTTATTCCCCAACATTTATTCGGAACCATCTGCTTAGAGCAAGTAAGTAAAGCTATTTCTTATATTCTAATATATTCTGCCTTATTTTCTCATGAAGAACATGATTTTCCCTCTCATTTTCTGTAAGGCTTTGGAGTTCTGGTAACAAATGCATTTAATTATTCATATTTCACATTTCTGTAATTCAAGAAGCTTCACTTTTGGAATTGCCTTCTTACAGATTGATACAGTTTTTGAGATGAAAATTAGTGCTCAAGTTGCAGACAGCTTCTTAATAATGTTACTTTAGCAGCAGTGGTGCAAAGGCTGTCTCCTACTGCCATCGGGGCAGCTGTGGCACTGAAGTGGCAGGGTTCGTTCATGGCTTTCAGCAGGTTTAACACCTGCCCCCACACCATGCACCAAATGCCTCAAGGTTGTGACACCTGGATACACCAGGGCAGTCTTGCTCCCACACACCTCTCCTTGCAGGCAGCTGCCAAGGCAAAGGCACACATATTGGCTCAAAGCTCTGGTAAGGATGGGTCCATGTTGATCGTGGCCCTAATCAGGGTGCAAAATAGAGCTGATTTTGTCCCAAGTCCAGGGACAAGGACATAGTCCCAGAGCTTTGTCCTGCATGGCTCCAATGTCTCTGCTGCAGGTAAGAGTTGCTGCAGGTTATTCTTCCCAGGCCTTGGTTGAGTTGCATCTCAGGCTTGCTTTGCTGTGGCGGGTTATGGCACCACTCTCCTTGTCTAAGAGCTACATGGACTGGACATCAAAGGTTTTTTGATGATTTTGTCTAGTCCGTCCGTCCTTCCTTTCTCCCTTCTTCCTTCCCTTCTTCCTCTCTCCTATTTCTCCCTTCTCTCATGTAATCACCTCTAACCTTGAACATTGTGATGTCCAAATTTTTAGAATTATTCAACTGGAAATATGGAAACTGTATAAGATATCATTAATATGCCTCTGCCTCTGCTAATGCACATGGAAATAAGGAGGTGATTGGTGACAGCCAACATGGCTTCACCAAAGGCAAATAGTGCCTGACAAATTTGGTGACCTTCTATGATGTTGCCACAGTATTGGTAGGCAAGGGAGACCAACTGAGTCATCTACCTGGACTTATGCAAAGCATTTGACACTGTCCCACATGACATCCTGGCCTCTAAATTAGAAAAACATGGATTTGATGGATGGCCCACTCGGTGGATAAGGAAATGGCTAGATGGCTGCACTCAAAGGATTGCAGTCAATGGCTAGACGTCCACATGGAAACCAGTGATGAGTAGCGTTCCTCAGGGGTCAGTACTGGGACCAGTGCTGTTTAATATCTTTGTTGACTACATGAACAGTGGGACTGAGTGCACCCTCAGCAACTTTTGCCGATGACACCAAGCTGTGTGGCACCATTGACACACTGGAGGGAAGGGATGCCATCCAGAGGGACCTTGACAGACTTGAGAGGTTGGCCTGCATGAACCTCATGAAGTTCAACAAGACAAAGTGCAAGGTCCTGCATCTGGGTCATAGCAATCCCAGGCACAAATAGAGGTTGGGCAGAGAACGACTTGAGATCAGCCCTGAGGAGAAGGACTTGGGGTGCTGGTGGACAAGAAGCTCAACATGAGCTTGCAATGCGCACTTGCAGCCCAGAAAGACAAGCGCATCCTGGGCTGCATCAAAAGAAGCGTGGCCAGCAGGTCGAGGGAGGTGATTCTGTTCCTCTACTCTGCTCTGGTGAGACCCCACTTGGAGTACTGTGTCCAGCTCTGGAATCCTCAACACAAGAAGGATATGGACCTGTTGGAACGGGTCCAGAGAAGGGCCACGAAGATGATCAGAGGGCTGGAGAACCTCTCCTATAAAGTCAGGCTGAGAGAGTTGGGGTTGTTCAGCCTGCAGAAGAGAAGGCTCCAGGGAGACCTTATAGCAGCCTTCCAGTACCTAAAGGGGGCCTACAGGAAGGATGGGGGGACTCTTTATCAGGTAATGTAATGATAGGACACAGGGTCCTATCAAACTGAAAGAGGGTAGATTTAGTTTGGATATCAGGAAGAAATTCTTTACTGGGAAGCTGTGGATGCCTCATCCCTGGAAGTGTTCAAGGCCAGGCTGGATGGGGCTTTGAGCAGCCTAGTCTATTGGGAGGTGTCCCTGGCCAGGGCAGTGGGGTTGGTACTAGATGATCTTTAAGGTCCCTTTCAACCTGAACGGTTCTGTGTGATTCTGTATAATTACCCCTTTTTAAATTATAAGTAATGGAATATTCTGTTTTAATAGAATATCCTCACTCAATTTGTGTGCTTCTATGTAGTCCCCTTAGAAATCACTAAATTCAAACCATTCCTGATTGTTGTTTTTTTTTTTTTTTTGTAATCTTTACAATAATCTTTCAATGGAATTACTTTACAGTCTTTGAAGAACAGTGTAAGAGTCTGTTTGTAAATCAACAATCTAATCATCAGAGTGATCTGAGGAAATTAAATCTGCTTTGTGTCAACATTCATTCCTGCTCAGTGTAATGCTCACGTATGATTTTTTGCCACAGTTATATCTGCCACTGACTCGACTGTATCCATTCTTAAAATAAACAGACATGAAGTAAGTATTTGTGTCAACTAAACTTAAAGTATAATTTCCCTAATACTGCATCCTCTGTTGATTAAAACCTATATTAACTGGCTTGTAGATAGGCTTTAAATTCAGAATAAAAATGGCTTCCTTTGAAAAGAGAAAAGATATTATGAAAGATATTACCTATCTTGTTTTATTCTTCTCTGTACAATCTAGTAGATAGGTCAGAAGGTCCAACAGAGAATAATGATCACCATTGTCTTATTGACATATGTTTACTTATACATCATCTGATGATCCAGTTAAGTCTTCTTTTAATTACTTTTCTCTTGCATAATAAAACAGAAAGGAGCAGAACACCTCTTTCTTACTACTTAAATGGATTTATGACAAAAAAAAGATTCATGATAAGCTGAAGAATCTGTCTACACAATTTATGAATCGTGGCTGAGGTTACAAACTCTGTGTGTTACTCTATCAAGTTGCCATTTCCATTTTCTAAGTGACATGCCATGCTGTCAGTATCATTTGATTCTCTCATTTCTCTGTTGTCTTTCTATCAATATTTAGCTGAAATCCTAAAAAGGTACCTCACAATAGATGACTGGTAAACGAATACTACCTCTATTCAAATACAAACATACTGAAAAATAAGCAAGTCCCTACTGAGAATAACCAATTTCTGTACTGCAAAGATGCCTTAACAATGAAGTTATTTGAGAAGTGTTCATGTTTCTCTGAAGAGACTGATTTAGGAATGAAATTACAAAAGGATTGGAGAGCTGTAAAAGGGAGAAAGATAAGCCATTTATTCTCTTCAGTTTTACTAGTTCAGGGAAGTGAGTGATGAGGCAAAAGAAAACATCCAAAAGCTCAAAGAAGACAAAAGTGGCCAAAGGCAAGAGCCAGAAAGTTTGCCAGCTTTGTGAAGAGATTCTTAAACTAGGAAAAAATAGGGAGGAGATTACATGACACAGTCAAGTGTCAGAATGGTGGACACAGGTGGAAAACCAAAGATCCATGGCAACAGGAACAAAAGACCTCAGAAACAGGGTGGAACAAGACCTTCCTCAAAGGTACATAAAAAATGTGTACGACCTTGGAAACAAGCAGGAGGAACCAGATGGTATGTGTTGTTGCACAACTGCAATGCTGTTGAATGAGCTAAACCATGATGGAACTGGAGTGGTGCACTGGACAAATACAGATTTTTCAGGAAAGACAGGCGGGGAAGGTGGTGAGGGGTTTTGTTTTCAGTGTGAAGGAGCATCTTGTTGTAGCAAACTCCCACATGAGATGGACAACAGGTGGCTGAAAGTTTGAGGGTCAGGATCAGAGAGGAGGACACTTTGTGGCAGTAGTGTGTTACAGGACACCTGATCAAAGATGGGGAAGTAGACAGTGGCTTAGCATGAAACACGACGTACAGGTATATTTTTTGCTTCGTATTATACCAACCTCACACATCATTAGCACTCAAAGTTTCATTCACATGTGTAAATTAATTAAGGAAACAACAAATAATTAATAAAAGCAAACCTTTCCATCTTCTGATTAAAGATATTAGCTGTGTTAAACAAGGTCGTCATTCTAGATGATTTGGAATCCAAGCCTGTCTCTTTGCTTATAGAGGCAACTGATCTATATATCTCTGGGGAGGTGTCATCACTATATTGATTAGTTCCATCTCCCATGAAATAATTTAGGATTTGTGATAAGCATGTTAATTAAGATTTTCCTTAAAGCCTATGCTGCCTATGCTGTATTAAGTAAACATATTCTTCTAGTAACATAAAAGAAAGACAGGCATGAACGAGTAAAAGTCTTTTCTTACTGGACTAACTTTCTGTTCCAGCTGACATCACATGATTTGGAAAGAAAGGAAGATGACTGAAAGAAAGATTAGAAAAGGTTTGCACAACAATAAATCCCGCATCTGAAATTCTAGATAGGCACAAAGGTAAGTAAGATCAATTTAATCTTACACTAGGGATAGTGTTCATGTCCAGATTGCACACACTTTAATTTAGATATCTACATAAAATAATCTGCATCTTAATTTGGGATTGAAGCTCCCAATAGGGCGCTGCCTAAACAGAAGCATTTGCAGCCATTTGAGATGCCTTCATGAATCCAAAGCAGACATGATGGTGGTAGATGCAATATATCATAAATGGCAAACCTGTGTCCTATTAACAAATTGCAGGTTGAGGGAAACGTAAGGCATCTCATATGGCAGCAGATACCTTGTGGGCAACTAAATGAGTGCTAGAATTCCACTGGCTATAGTGGGAAATCAGACATTTTGAGCTAGATTCGCCTGCCTAAATGTAAGCATAAAGAAGGGATGTTTGAGTTGTCCTCAATGATCTGAGCATCCACATGGGAATGGAAGACATTACACAGGACACATGGGAGACAATTCTTTCTGGAATGGTAAATATAGATCAAGTCAGATACCACAGGGCATCTGAGTTGACTAGTACCATATTTAGGCTATTAAATTGGGTTTTGATGACTATTTTTTAGCTATTCACTCTGGACTTGTTTTATAAGCAGGGAAGAAAAAGACCCTGATAGATACTTAAAATAAGTCAGGTGAATCACTTCATTCAGTATCTACTTCCTTCCCCAAACCTCAAGGCACTAGCTCAGGATCTCACTGTAGTTACTCGTATATTTCTAAAATGAATCTGTCTCAGCTACAGCTGCAAATTTCTTTTACTGTTGTCCGGTTTGCATATACTAACGTACAGAGCATTTTATCATCAAACAGGACACACTGTTTAAAATTCGTTTCTTCATGTTTAAAGCTGGTCACAGAAGCCAGACAAAGGAACACTGGCAATCACTCAGATAATATATTTAGGTTATTAGGTGAACTTCTTAGTGAGGAATGGTCTACATTTTGATGATTTTTCTAGCAATGGTAAAAAAAAAAACCAAACAATTTTTTGAAAAATCCAATAGATAAGGCATGGAATCTGGAATCATCATCACTTTTCATCATCTCCGTGGACAATGGAAAGAATTTATGGAGAACCCTTTTAAACTGAGTAAGAGACAAACAGACAAACCAAAATGCCTGCAGCTTAGCTAAGTCAAGGACCAAAAGTGAAGGCCCGAGTTTAAATGTACTTGCAAGAGAAAAGAACTGGGGAGTGAGGGGAAAGGTCACTGGTGAGGTTTCTTCTGACCTTTTCTCACATCAGTCTAAACCAAGATTAGGAATCTGTGCTATGCTAATGTACTGACACTGAGCATGAAGAGGTAAACTCTTAGACAGGTGAGAGCATGATCCAAGTCCTGACAAAAGAGGAGCTGAACTAGCACCGGTGAAAATGATGACAGGTCAAGGATAATGAGGGTTGGATAATGATTCTGTGATTTTGATAAAATATGGTCATAACAGTCTTCAGAAAGATAATTTCAGTGAGTGATGATTTCATTAATAATTTCAATGATACTTTCCCAGAAGCTGAATTAGTGTCCAGTGGAGGAAAGAGGGGAGAAGAGCTCTAAACAGTTCTTTTGAGTCTCTTTTTTCAGTTTGCTTAGAATTAAGTCACTTCCTACTGAAAGACAGATCAAGGATGTATTTTTTTCCTTTAATGTTCTCCTTTTGTTTCATTGGTATAGATACTTCATACACCTTGTCTATGGTAGAATTTAAGTTATTTTGGGCAGAAAATCTCTTGATTACGTAGAATTGGTTAAACTGGTCTCTCACTATAGAAGGCATTTCCAGTGCCTAATTGAAAAAGATAGAACATCAGAGTCTCTGCACCTGGAAGATGTAGATTTTTTCAAGATTAACTTTTCTATAGTCACCTGATCTAAAAAGTAAATATTTTTTAAAGTTTCTGAACTTAAAACTTTTTAGAATGTAAATACAGTAGGTTTTCTTACTTTACCAAACCTAACGTCTCTTGCATCTCTCAAACATTACTATTACTGAATTACTAATTACAGAAATTTAGTCATATTTAGGATAGGTTATATATAGCTAAAGTACAGTTGAATTTTAGAAGTGCCTATAAAAAAAAGGAAAGAAAGAGAAAGAAAAGAAAGAAAGAAAAGAAAAGAAAAGAAAAGAAAAAAAGAAAAGAAAGAAGAAAAGAAAAGAAAAAAAGAAAAAGAAAAGAAAAGAAAAAAAGAAAGAAAGAAAGAAAAGAAAATAAAATAAAAGAAAAGAAAAGAAAAGAAAGAAAGAAAGAAAAGAAAAGAAAAAAGAAAGAAAAGAAAAGAAAGAAAAGAAAAGAAAAGAAAAGAAAAGAAAAGAAAAGAAAAGAAAAGAAAGAAAGAATGAAATCCATGTGACGTTGAAGGTTTTTGTGAAAGTATGTTTCAGATCTTTTCCCCCAAACGGTGAACTCACTGAGTTTGACACTTTCTGACAGATATGAACATTCTGAGCTTTGAGTCTTATTGAACACTATGGAAACATTTCACCTTCTTGTCACCTTTCCATATAAACACCAGTAAAAAATGTCAGTATGAAGAGATGACAGAGAGTAACACACAAAAAGAAAGCAAAGAAAATATGAACATAGTATTTCTTCTGTCATATCCTTATATCACCTTTTCCCCCTGTATATCAGGTTTTTCTCTTTCTCTACTCTGTTTGCTTCCACAAAGCTTTTTTCTCCCCATTATCTTTGTCTAATTCCATTCTTTTTCTTCCTATATTTCCTAGCATTTATGTTCATTAATGGCTGATCAGAAGGCTGAACTCGAAATAAAAAGCTAGATATTCAAATTAGAAGTAGCTATTTTAGTCAATACAGAGAATATGCACCTGTAAAAATATTACAGTCTGTCTTAATGACCTGTTTTATAATCTTATTCTTCTCTTTGAATATAAAAGCCTGACATGGCTAGTTCCAGTATGAATACCTAACTTCTTGAAATGTAAATTTGAGTAGAGGAATCCTATCTTGATTTTCTAAACAGAAAAAAAAAAAAAAAAAAAAAAAAAAGTAAAACCAGCTGCAGAGTTTAAAAAAAATTCTGTTGTTACTTTTCCTTAATTTTCATGAAGATCTTGCTTTCCAAAGAGTAAACTGATTTTTTTTTTCATTAGCTATCCAATATTTATATCCCTTGTTATATTTATATTTATGCAGTTCTTGCAAGAAAATGTTTATTTACATTTCTCAGGCTGCTCAGGCCTGTTTAATCTGTGAAATACTTTCTGAGACCCTCAGATACATTCTCAACTTTGTGCATTGCCATGTTGCCCTAGAACATATTCTGACTTCAGGACCAAATGGGAATATGGGCATTAAGTATGTCTGACTTCTGCTTGCATGTGTTCCTGCCATTAAAGCTTAAAATCTCACATTTTCCACATCTTTAAAAGGGCAACAATCTTGGATAAAATATTCACAAAAAAATTAAAATGAATAATTACTTGTAAACATGATCTGCTTTCTAACTCAAGAGGTTTTGTGGGAAAAGATCATATTTGTACATAAAAAATTAATTAGAGATTTAATGTTGAGCATCTCTTGCAATGTGACTGATATTGTGTAGATGTCAAGGAAAGAAAATACAGAAGTTATGTAAATCTGAAAGCTTATATAATGCAATGAGAAAAAAACGTTGACCTGAAGAAGTAAATATTAGATACAGATACATATGTGTATATTTAAATACATTCATATACACACACATACATATTTAGACTGACACATTATGTACAAACATCTATATGGAAAACCCTTTATATACACATATATACACACTTGTGTACATAATGCACATACACAAGTGTGTATCGATATACACACATACACAGGGTCTTTTATTCTAAAGTAAGGCACATGACTTAAGTTTTAAAATGAGGACCTGATTCTAAATTCCAAGCCTGTCCTTCTTTTGTATATGTATGAGTGGGAGGCTCTTACAGAAGGTAACTTACGTCTGAGGTGAGATTACTTACCCCCAAAGGATACCTCTCTTTTTCAATTGGCTTTTTTCAGTTAAATGTTTAATGTGGTATGGGCTTAGTCTGGGTGACAGAACATGTATCTATCAGATAAAAAATTCAGACCAAGCAGATGTATGAGATAATATCTCAGATTCCTTCAGGCGTATTTATGGTGCTAAAATAATAGATGTAGAGAGCTAATTTGAACGTTCAGTCCATGATCATCCATGCTGTTTAATTGTTAGTTTTTTCTTTGGATCTGTTTTGGAAGACCCCGAGTAAGTCACTTGAAAGAAAAGCATAGGTTCAAGGTTCAGAAAAGCATATAGTCCTGAAGATATCTTGTTCTGGAGACAACTACCTAAGAGGGGGTACAAAGGGTACTCTTGTGATATGTTTTTCCATGCCCTACATTATGCCTGTGTGCTGCATACCCTCAAACTTTTCCATATGCTCACTCACTCACCCATGCAGCAATATGCCCACAGCATTCTCCACAAGAAGCTGGCTGCTTATCGTTTAGATGAAAATACTCTTTCCTGGGTAAAATCTGGCTGAATGGCAGGACTAAAGAATTGTCATGAATGCAGTTAAATCCAGTTGGTGGCCGGTTGCAAGTAATGTTCCCCAGGGCTCAGTGCTGGTTCTCTCTAATATCTTTATCAATGATCTGGATGAGGGGATCGAGTCCACCCTCAGTAAGTTTGCAGACGACACCAAGTTGGGCAGGAGTGTCGATCTGCTTGAGGGTAGGAAGGCTCTACAGAGGGATCTGGACAGGCTGGATCCATGGGCCGAGGCCAATGGTATGAGATTCAACAAGGCCAAGTGCCGGGTCCTGCACTTGGGTCACAACAACCCCATGCAGCACTACAGGCTTGGGGAGGAGTGTCTGGAGAGCTGCCTGGCAGAAAAGGACCAGGGGGTGTTGGGTGACAGCTGGATGAATATGAGCCAGCAGTGTGCCCAAGTGGCCAAGGTGGCCAACAGCATCCTGGCTTGTATCAGGAATAGTGTGGCAAACAGGACTATGGAAGCAATCGCCATCCCTGGAGGTATTTAAAAGATGGGTAGACATGGTGCTTAGGGTCATGGTTTAGTGGTGGTTCTGGCAGTGTTAGGTTAATGGTTGGACTCAATGATCTTAAAGCTCTGTTCCAGCCTAGATGATTCTGTGATTCTATGATTCTATATGTATGTTATGCACACTTTTGGGACACTAGGGCACCCCATGAAGTTTGGAAGACATCTAAAGTCAGGTTCTAGGTAGTGTGAACATACCCACTTTGCTTTGCAGAAACTAACTTTAACAATGCAAAAAATAAGTCGCTCTGCACTGTTTTGCCTGTGGATTAGGAAGTGTTTATTGAAATTGCTACATTTAGCACTGGAAGTGTTTTAGCATCAAATTTTGGTTTTGATGATATTTTGCTACTTGATCTACTGTCCTCTTTGGTATGCTTTGGAATTGATGGGTTAACATCTTCTTCATAAAAAGCTAAAATATATTACTTGTGCATTAGCAAAGATGAAGAAAACATGCCAGCTCTGTGTGTGCAACCATGTGACTGGTAAGTATGGACAATGATTATCTTTAAAGAGTTGGGAAGAAAATTACATTTTTGAACCATAGCTAGCATTTTTCCTCAGGCAAGATGTCTGAGGCAATGAAGTAGAATTACATATATTAAAGTGTTTTTATGTTTGTGTTCCTGAAGGTATGCAAATGTTTCCACTAAGGAGGATTAATTGGATATTTTACTTCCCTTTTTGTGGGAATTAGAAAGAGCTTCATTGCTCCATTTTAACAAATTATTCACTTATTTTACAGGACATGTTTTATTGACAGTAGAGGATTCAGACACATGTTGAGAGCTGAGTGTTTTTAGCATTTAGATGAAACAAATAGAAGTTTGTATGAGGGCCAGACTCTTTATTATGAGAGTTAAAAGTTTTTTCATGGCAAAAAACTACTCCTAATATTAAAAAGAAGAAAAAGTACATATGATAAAGCATAGTGTTAACTTGACTAAAAAGCTGGACTTCTCCCTAGCTGTATAGAGCTATGCCTGCAACCAAGGACAGAAAACAATATATTAATTTAATGCTTTTCCTGGGTGTGGGCATCGATGACAGTTGCAATGCTTTTCCTTGCAGTATGGTACAGGAGTAGGATTTATGACACCTAGCTTAGATATCTATAATGTAGAAGTCTGAGCTATTACCCTAAAACCCCTTTATTAAAAGTGGACAAAAGACTATTGGAGTGTAATTGAGGTTTCTAAGCATCTGGCAATATGTGGACAACTTCTCCAGGTGTTACATGGTCATATGACCAAAAGTAAACATCTGGAGCTCGTTAAATCACCCAGGCATATCCGTCTCCTGTTTTGTGAGGTATCCAGTGGCTTGCCACCGTTTTTGTAGCTGATGCTCTCAAAATAGCTTGCGTGCTCCTGGCCTCCAGTGTTATCGCTGCTGGTCTGAAAAGGAATATCTCAGATCACCTAGTGTGTCTCAAATAGCAATAGATGTGTATGTAGTATGTACAGGCAACTGAATCAACATCAGCAAGAGATGAATCACAGTCTACAAGTATCTTCTTTCCTAAGCTAAAAAGTGTATTCCGAATCACTAGTGTAGATTTTGAGATACGTTCTGATCCTCACCACTTCCTTGTTCTTTTAACTTCCCAGATGCTCTGACTTGTTATGTCTTCCTGGTCTTTTACTAACTCATACCCTACCCCTTCCTATTCTGCTCAGGATGCATCAAACCTCCTGTTCTTCAACTCTTTCCATCCTCTCAAATGATTTTTGCTTACACTTTATTACTCAGGATCCTAGACTCTACAGTTACCTTCTCACCACTGAGAAGCCCTCACTCTTGCTCATTCCAAGTGCTGTTACCAGAACACCTTTTACCCTTTATATTTTTTTTTCATATCAGTCCTCCAAAATTTTGCCATGCCTTCCCGATCTTCCAGTATATAAGACGGTTTCTCCTCATCTGCAGAGTCCTAACCACCCCTACTCCAGTCTTGCCTGTACCTCCCCCAGCTACCTTACCTCTTCTTTTCTTAGAAATGCTTAAACCATTCCCCTTTCACTCCTGCGCTGCTCTCTTCCTCTGTCCAATTGCCTTCTGTTCATATCTCAGTTCCTCTAAAGCAGCCTTTGAGAGTTTCCTGCACATGGATCTGAAAAACTGTAAGATGCAGCACAGGGTGTTATTTCTTTTGGCCTATTAATTAACAACATCTAATTGTAAGGTAATTTCATAACTTGATCTTGTTGACACACAGACTCTCAGTCAACTGCAAATGAGGGTATTATTACTTAGCTGCAAAGAAAGAATTTAATAACGTCAACGTAAACATCTAGGAAGAGTATAATGGTCTAAAATAGCCAGTGCCCCACAAACTAGCTTTATGGTAAGGACAAATTTAGTGTGCTTTATCCCTTCATTGGTGAATTTAAAGACAGACAAATCAAAGCAATATGTAGTATGCTTTAAAAAAGGAAAAAAAAAAATAGAAAAAAAAAATGCTATTTAATGCTTTTATTCAGGTTTTTTAATGCACTGTGGAAAGCAGTGGTTAGAGTGGGTCATATATCATTTATTAAAATGCTGGTTTTAAATCCTAGCAGCTGACTAAATATTCCAGATGTAATTCATCTGGAACCAAGTCTTGCAGCCTGATGTATTAAGCTTCTGATATGAACTGTTTTCCACCTAGTGCATCACAACGTATTTTTAAAACATGATGATTTAGCTCAGTAACTGAATGTGGATTAAATTAAAGTTTCTTTAAGAAAAGCAAGGCAGTTAATATTTTTTGCAATTTAGCTGTCATTTTTTATCATGTTTTATCCCCATATTTTACTTAGAAGCAGATGCTTTTATAGTCGATCTGAAAAATATATTCCACACTCTTCTCATAGACCATATTACCATAATTAGACTGCAGCTGTGCAACTAGATCCTGTTGATACAAACTAAGAGTGGCTTCTAATAGTAAGGAATATTTCATTTATTTCAATTCCAATGTACAAAAAGAGGCATCAATATTGCATATGGAATGTTTTTATCATGAATTAAAGTACATAAATCAAGTGATAAATCCAGCAGCTAAATTTTTGCCTCCTCCAAGAGACCTCCCCTCCTCCAAAGCAAGTTAAACAAAATAAACAAACAAAATTCCCCATTTTCTCATGTAAAACTAACTTGAACTAATATTCTCTACTTGCATACTCTGAAATTAGGCAGAGTTGTCTCTATTTTTTTTTTTTTTTTCTCTCTTTGTGACTTACACAATCTCTTGCTAGCCATCTAACTTGCAAACAAGGGTTTGATGTAAAACAAATATAAAAAAAAAAAAAAAAATAGAAATACATCAACAAAAAGAGAGCCAGGGAGAATCTCCATCCCCTACTGGAGGCGGGGGGGGGGAAGTTGCCACCAAGGACAAGGAGAAGGCTGAGATACTTAATGCCTTCTTTGCCTCCATCTTCAATACTCAGACCAGCTATCCCCATTGTGTTCAGCCTCCTGAGCTGGAAGATAAGGATGGAGAGCAGAACAACCCACCCATAATCCAGGAGGAAGTAGTCAATGATCTGCTTCTGCACCTAGACACACATAAGTCTATGGGGCCGGATGGGATTCACCCAAGAGTACTCAGGGAGCTGGCGGGAGAGCTCACCAAGCCTCTCTCCATCATTTATCAACAAGGGAAGGTACCAGATGACTGGAGGGTGGCTAATGTGACACCCATCTACAAGAAGGGTCAGAAGGAGGATTCAGGGAACTACAGGCCTGTCAGCCTGACCTCGATACCAGGAAAGATCATGGAGAGGATCATCTGGAGTGAGCTCTCACGGCAAGTGCAGGGCAGCCAAGGGATCAGGGCCAGTCAGCATGGGTTTAGGAAAGGGAGGTCCTGCTTAACCAACCTGATCTCTTTCTATAACCATGTGACGTGCCTTCTGGATGCAGGGAAGGCTGTAGATGTTGTCTATCTGGACTTTGGTAAAGCCTTTGACACCGTCCCCACAGCATTCTCCTGGAGAAGCTGGCGAATCATGGCATAGACAAGTGTACTCTTCGCTGGGTTAAAAACTGGCTGGATGGCCGTGCCCAGAGAGTTGTGACTAATGGGGTGAAATCCTCTTGGCGGACGGTCACCAGTGGTGTCCCTCAGGGCTCAGTTTTGGGGCCAGTTTTGTTTAATATCTTTATCAATGATCTGCATGAGGGGATCGACTGCACCCTCAGTAAGTTTGCAGACGACACCAAAGTAGGTGGGGGTGTTGATCTGCTTGAGGGTAGGAAGGCTGTACAGAGGGATCTGGACAGGCTGGATCGATGGGCCAAAACCAATTGTATGAGGCTTAATAAGGCCAAGTGCCGGGTCCTGCATTTTGGTCACAACAACCCCAAGCAACGCTACAGGCTTGGGGAAGAATGGCTAGAAAGCTGCCTGGCAGAAAAGGACCTGGGGGTGCTGGTGGATGGCCAGCTTAACATGAGGTAGCAGTGTGCCCAGGTGGCCACGGCGGCCAACAGCATTCTGGCTTGTATCAGGAATAGCATGGCCGGCAGGAGGAGGGAAGTGATCCTTCCTCTGTACCCGGCACTGGTGAGGCCTCACCTCAAGTACTGTGTTCAGTTCTGGGCCCCTCTGGACAAGAGGGACATTGAAGTGCTGGAGCAGGTCCAGAGGAGAGCTACCAAGCTGGTGAGGGGTCTGGAGACCAAGTCATATGAGGAGAGGCTGAGGGAGCTGGGCATGTTTAGTTTGGAGAAGAGGAGGCTGAGGGGAGACCTCATTGCCCTCTACAACTACCTGAAAGGAGGTTGTAGAGAGGTGGGTGTCAGCCTCTTCTCCCAGGTGAATAATGACAGGACCAGAGGAAATGGTCTGAAGTTGCGGCAGGGGAGGTTTAGGTTAGATATTAGGAAGAATTACTTTCCTGAAGAGTGGGTCAGGCACGGGAACAGCCTGCCCAGGGAGGTAGTTGAGTCACCATCCCTAGAGGTATTTAAGAAACATCTAGATTTGGCACTTCAGGGCATGCTCTAGTGGCAGAGATTGTAGGTTGGGGTTTTTTTGTGTGTATGGTAGGACTCGATGATCTCAAACCATCTTCCAAGCATGAAGATTCTATGATTCTATTCTATGATTTTCACAGACCCTTAAATACATATTCAAGGAAATAATATCCTTCCAGGAAACATTGGCCTCTTGCACCTTTTAGTCTCTTACCTTATCTCCTATTCTGTCCTGTACTGATGAACTCTATTTGAGTCCTGATTGCCCTGCAATGTTAGCATTTGCAGAATTATAAAGTTAAAAAGGATATGAGTCACAGTAGGGAATCTGCATCCCAATAGTATTTTTTATAAGCAGACGACGATGGAAACAAGGCTATAGAGTGATCTGGGAGCAGCCATGGTGACAAGACTAACTCTGCTTTGAGCTCATGTTTGCAAGTGGTCTTCGGGCAAGATGTTTGCAAAGACAGAACCAGACAGAACTTATTTTCTTCCTATGTTTTCACTATTGTCAACAAAAAAGCCCAAAACCAAACAAACAAACTTACTCCCTTCCCCCACCACAATCAAGCATGTTTTATCTATATCTCATTTTTAGATGTTTACTGCTTATCCACAGATTAATTTCATTCTGGTTTCTAGCAATGTATCTATTACCTACAGTATACATGCAGAAAAGCATACAGTTATGTTCTGAAGAAATTGCACTATAAAGGAATAATCTGTTCATATTCTGTAGACAGAACTATCATTTAAAATTTGGAAAGCCAGAGAATTCCCCCTTTAGGTCAATTCTTATGATTTCTACAGATTAAAGCACCAAAGGGAGTTGAATTAGCACAGTTTATAGGTTTACAAGACAATCGGGTAAGGACTTTTACACTGTTTTCCATGGGTCTGAAATTCCTATTAAGTGCATTTATATTTATTTTTGGATTATGCAATAAATATTCCTGGACCTAACTTTAATTTGAGAGAAAAATAAAACACTTCTGATATATTATACCAAATTTAGTAACAAAAATCAGTACCATATGAAATTAACCAAGTTATATTTTGCTGTGGCAGATTTTTTTTTATAGTTCTGTTGTCTGTTCACCTGTGAATCAAATAGCCCAGGACCATATTCCAAGGAGGTTAATGAACCATATTGGACACAAGTGGAAGAATTTCCAAAAAGTAGCATAGGTATATCGGTAAAATTATAGCTGATCATGGAGGGTTCTTTTCATTATCTTGTTGCTCTGAAAAGTTACTTTTTGATTATAGTTTATGGTAGTCTGAATAAAATAACCAGTGAGCACCTTTGTGGCAAGGTGGCAAGGAAAATATCAATGAAAGACAGAGGGAACAGAATTTTTCTTGCAGCAAGTGCTGAAAATGAAAGCACGTCTGTCTCTTGGATGCAAATGTTACAGTACAAGAATAATAATGCAGCAGTAAGGTACTGAAAGATGTGTTACCGATATTGCCACAAACACAGATTCTTAAAATCTAAATGAGTAATGCAGATTATTTTAGTATACTTGCTGCAGAAAGAAATAATGAACATTTAGAGGTATCACTGATACAGTCTTTTTAAAGCACATCGGGCAGCTATGTCCTTCACTGTTTGCTTTTTTTACTTATATCAAATGTTTATTTTCACTGTTTATGTACAATCTTTGTGCAACCTTTTCATTACAGTATCAAGTCTCTAGTTAGTAATTCTACAAACAGATAACAAAGTTAATTCCAGTAATTAAATAATATTTTTTAGGCCATTTTCTGTGTGCAAACATTATTTTTAGATGTGCCACTGTTTCTTAAAAGACAAAAAAAAGGTTTAGACTTATTACATAAAATTAACCAGTCAAATTAAAGTTTTCCTTCTGAGCTGAAAGTTGTGGGAGGTCAAGCAGATAATACATTCCAGTCAGCAGGTGCTCATGACTTTAAATAGTCTAAACAAAAACATAAACAGTTTCTAGAATGTGCCAGACAGATTGTTTTGATCAGGTTATATTTGTTGCAGTGCATATATCTTCAATTTTCAGAGATGTACAGTAATTCAATTAGCTATTAGATCATGGGAACTGCATGGTTAATTATCTGGATTTCTTCTGAATATACAACCTGTAATGTTTAAGTAGGAAAAGAAAAGGCCAACCATGAAGTGCAATATTTTCCATAAACTAAGAAGATACCATTTTTTAAATGTTAGGTTTTATTATAAGGGGATAGAATTAAAGAATGAAGGTGGCTGCTTTTAACAAAAATAAGAAATAAGACCAAAGTTATTCATGCAACTGAACACGAAAATTAAAACAAACAAACAAAAAAATACAAACAACTGCCCTCTCTCATTATAATAGTGTGCTCAGGTTGCTTCTGAGAGTGAATTTAGTGAAATTCCTGTCACTGTCACTAGTGACATCATCAGGAATAATCTTGTAATGATCCATATGTACAAACATATTTGATCATTGTCAAAACTACAGTAGATGGTTTTAAGCATTAGTTCTAATTTTGAAATGTCTCGTATTTTCTATGTGTGATCTAAAATATTGATTAGCATTAAGAATTTATTCTTCTGTTGAAAATGGGCACTGTCAACGTGCCCAGTGTCAATGAAATATCCACATAGGAGGACATTGGACCTAAAATGTCTCAGTGCAGTCCACAGGATATTTTTCTTATCCATGTTGTATTTAACATCTTTTAGTGTTTAGGATTGTGTTCTGCATGAAAACTTTTTGACAAAGCAGAAGAACCAGACCACTCTCAGTCCTACATGACTAGGCAGCTCGTCCTTCTCCTCAGTGTTATGATGCTCAGGCTCTTCCAGTTTCCTGCTGCTTTCATTTTACTAAGTATTAGGACTTCTTGTTGTGCTCAGTGTTGATTTGTTGGCCATTACCCTGGTTACTGTAAACGTGAAACATGACTGAGACTTCAGCCTGCTTGCATCAATACTGGCACTGCAGACAGTATGATTCAGATGTGATTCTCCATTATCACAGACTCAGACAATTAAATTCTTTATGTGACTGTGACTTCCTTGGCAATTCCCAAATTTAGCCAGAATGTCCTCTACTTCTACTGATTTCTTCTTGTGATTGAAAGGAGGTATTTAATTCCTGTAATGAATGTTCTCCTTTCTATTTCCTGTGTTGCAGTGTGTACTTAGTATTACAAAGCACCTTAAGCTTTGTAATACTAAGGGGCTCCACCTGGATACTTGGTCCCCACTTTCAATATTGCAATCTGCCTTTCACTTGCATAACTTTTGAACTAAGTTGTTGTATCAGTATTATTTTTTTTTTTTTCTGTTAGTCCCATGCTGTTATTTTTTATGGACTCACTCTCTCAAAAGGTGGTATTGCTATTATGGTGGGTTCTCATGGGAAATGATTTTCACTGGGATGAGGTTTCTTCTTCCTGCCGCTCATTTTTCTATTGCCTCTTTTTTTGTACTAGAGGAAAATCAAGAAATAATGGATGACAAAGTAGATAATTGTAATCTACATATTGATAATATATATGCACAGAGCTTAGCATACAATCGGAATGTACCATCAATTGATTGATGGTACAAGCATAGAATCAATTTCTGTAGCTGATCAAAGCATCCTTTAGTCAGCACTAATAGTAACATAATGGGGAAAAAACCCCAGGGACTTTGAGTAGGTTCCTGTAAAACCTACAAAATGACTATCAGAAAAGTATTATGAGGCAACCAACTGCTGCACTAGAGAGGACCTCCAGAGGACTACACTCGTATGGGAGACTCCAGCCACTTTAATTCTTTGGTGGCTGCTGGGGAGAGCTTTCCCTTTCCCTTTCCCTTTCCCTTTCCCTTTCCCTTTCCCTTTCCCTTTCCCTTTCCCTTTCCCTTTCCCTTTCCCTTTCCCTTTCCCTTTCCCTTTCCCTTTCCCTTTCCCTTTCCCTTTCCCTTTCCCATCATTGTCAAGCCTTGTAACAGTTGAAAAAAAATATGAGGAGGAAAATTTTTCCAGAATTTTAGAACCACACTATGCAACTGAATTTCTTGCAACCCTTAAGTTATGAGTCTTTATAGATTTTTAACAAAGCCCTTAATAAAGCTCAAGGTAATTTCCCTTTACAGTCTTTCCAAGATCATGTCAAAACATGGTTTAATTTCAAGGCAAAGCTGATGTCAGGAAAAGATTTAACAAATAAGTTACAAGTGGAAGAGCTTTCAGGATATATTGTCGCTGTTCACTGAATAATAATGATTATACATATAATCAAGGCAGGTGAGTTCCCACTTATCCCCTGCACTTTCATCTTTAATTTTAAATGACATTTATGTGTAATTAATAATGTAAGTACAGGAAACTTCAGATAGTCAAATCTGTTAATTAATTTCATAATGATTAGAACTATATTATCCTACTGAAATCCAGAAGTTACGGCTGGCAATAAAGTTGTAGACAGCTGATTAGGGAAGAAAACTATATTACCAAAAAGGCCCAGGGAGCAGCGTCAGCAGGGAGCGGCGTCTGTTGGGAGCAGCACCACCAGTCTGCACAGCAGTTTGTACAGAAGGCACATGGGAAGGGCAGCCCACCCTGCCATGCTGCTGCCTGCTCTGCTTACCCACAGGCTTAGACCTCAGCCTCGATGGTCACCTAGCTAGTGGCTGCACTCTGCAGCAGACAGGAATCAGCCACCTAGCCAGGATAAACTGGAAGAAGAGTACACACCCCCATCCTGGGTAGAGGAGAGTGGAAGCTCTGCCCGCACAAGGTGTACTTTGGTGGAGCCCCTCAGGCAGCAGGTGGAGGACCTGCAGGAGGAAGTTAGCAGACTATCCTGTATGAGGGGGCGGGTGAACAAAAAATAGGGTGTTATTTGAGACTTTGCAAGAAGAAATATTAGGGCCCTGTGGCACTGACGTCTGAGGACTACCAAAGTGCTTCAACAGCACACCGACAGCACCTTGCAGAATAAGGGGTCCTGGTAGATAATAAGTTGAACATGAGCCAGCAGTGCGCCACTGCAGCAACAAAGGCAAATCTGATCCAGGGCTGCATTCACAAGGGTATTACTGGAAGAGACAGAGACATGATCATTCTGCTCTACTCAGTGCTTCTCAGGCCACACCTGGAGCACTGTATTCTGCTCTGGTCCCCACAATACCAGAAAAACAGGAACATGCTGGAGAAGGTCCAAAGGAGGGTCACAAAGACGATCAAAGGGCTGGAGAAAGTGCGCTGAGAGGAAAGATGGAAGAATTTACCTCTTTTCTCCCTGGAAAAAAGAAGCCTCAGAGTGGACCGCATCACAGTTTTCCAGTACTCAAAGGGTGACTATAAAGAGGATGGAGGCTTTCTCTTCACAAGGAGACACATGGAGAGGATAAGGGGCAATGGGTACAAATTGCACTGGGCAAGATTTCATCTTGATATAACATGGAAATTTTTTACAGTGTTTTTTTCATTCACTGGAACAACCTCCCCTGGGACATGGTAGAGTCCCCATCCATGGAGGTTTTAAAGATGCTACTGGATAAAGTGCTAGATAATCTCATCTAGGCTCTCTTTCCCATGAAAGTATGAACCAGATGATTTTTTTTAGGTTCCTTCCAACCTGGACTGTTCTACGATTCTAAAGAAGTCTCACAGTCAATAGTGCAGGGACATTATACTTAAAATATACAACACACACACACAAAAAAAAAAAAAAAAACCAAAAAACCCAAACACATTTAAACTCACTGGAATAAGACTAATAATGATGATTACAGTCATGAAGTAGAAACAGGGGAGTGAAAGGGGGAGGAATGTAGAAGAGGTTGTGAAAAGTCTGTAATGAAAGGATAGTTTAGCTTCTCAGTATCAAAAGATGTATCTCACTCACAGACTGAGGAAAACACATTCAGCTTCCCAGAGAAATCAGTACAAAGTGAGCATTTAAAACAGTTAGAAGTATAAAACCTTTTTTTAAATTTGGGCCTGAAAGTATACTTCCCAACAGGTAACTGGAAGTAGAAGCTTTAGGATCTGTCTCCCAAAACTAATTTCCTTACCGAATCTGGTGAATGGGTAGCCAATCTTGTAATTGATTTTTTTCCAACACATAAATAAAATTAATTATGTGGATTTTTTTTCATGATGAATACAATAAAAAATAACATAGTTGAAACACTTATCCTTCCATGGTTCAGTCTTCTTATAGTGATAAGTGAAAGTCTAATGAGCAAACATGTCAGGTTTTACTAGCTTTTAACTAGTAAATGCACATAAAAGTCAGTGGCTAATTTTCACATCATAGATACCAAAGGAAAACTTTGTGAAAAATGCGTTTGAGAGTTTTAAGAATATGATATTGGTTTAAATCTATGTTTGTTTTACTGAGCAACTTTTTATCAATACAAATACTAATTTATTTTTTTTGGCTAAGTACGTAGAATGTTATTAAAATGTTTCAAATTTCCCCTGGTGCATTTCCTCCCTATTTGTAAAATTCAGAGAATGAGGAGAAAAAAAAAAAAAACATTAAATCACTAGTGAGTTCACAGAACCATTGCTACCTTGCAGTAGTTCAGACAGGCAGATGGATGAAAGTGTTGCATAGGTTTGACAATGAAATATACCTTCCACTCAAGCTGAAAATCATTAAGACCCGTGTAGTAGTTCCTTTTGTGCTTATTACAGTTATGAGTCTTTCCTACTTTTGTTCCAATTCAAATTCCTAGAGTTTTGTGCTATGGCCTAAATAATCTTAATCACTATGGAATACAGAAAATAAACTCATAATAAATTCATAATATAAAATAATTATTTTTAAATCATTGACATCTTTGTAATTGATGTCTGCATTTAGATCTCTCAAAAATTCCAGAATAAGTCCCAAATTGAAGATCTGTATGCATGCAGTGGTTTGTAGATGTATATGCAGGTAATGCAAATACTGAGTAAGTGTTAAGGTAGCTAGCTAGTGTAAAGTTCTTTGGCAGATAGGCAGACTAGAGCAATCTTGCATCATGAACCATTTTTTAATGAATACCGAATACTGAGTACCAGTTTATTCAGCATTTTATTTAGTGTAATTAATTACTTAACCAATGTTTCAGTTAATTAGTTGATTACGAAAAATTAGTCTAATGCACTCTTATTTTTCTTCTTTTTTCTTTTTCTTTCCCCCCAGAAAGAAACACTGCAATGTAAGGGTTACCATATCATTACAAGGCATAATAAAAGTATAGCTTCTTAAAGGTTTGAAATATATGTTCCCTCATGTGCCTTTTGCTCCTGAATATCCATAACAAAAATTGTTTTGCATGTTACCTAACTGTTGGCATTTTTAAAAAAATTGATCCATCTTAGTTGCTTAACAATAGGTGTTTAACACAATTTAGGGTGCTTAGGATGTTTGAGACCTGTATATAAGGCTGGAAGATACAACACAGGATCCACAACTACACAGGATCAGCTCCCATTTCATCCAGCAGCTAAATGCCAGATGAGATTCCTCTAAAAACCTGGCATAGACATTCCCAGCACAAAAGGAATGTCTGTGCAATTGATATGAACCCTTGGATTCACACACCTCACTTCCAAACTGCAATACATTTAGGTATCATGTATTTGTATCTACTTGGTAACTAGCCATTTAATCTTCCACTACAGTCAATGGAGATCTACTTAATAATTTCTGTAGTACACAGGAGCAATGAGTTTCCTTCTTAAATATCCAGGTGGTATCAATAGCTTCCTCAAGGCAAGCCAGTTCATGGGAAGGAGTCATTAAGCTGCAAGCTGGGCAATTGTTCCTTTGAGATCCTGAAACAACTGTAGAGACAAATTACTGTTAATTATAATCTATTGCTTTGATTTTTCTGCTTTTAAATTCTTTTCAGATCCCATCACCAGGAAATTAAATGTTTTCTTTTTAGAATAAATATTGTTTTCACTTTGATATTATCCAGTGTTTAAAGTAAGCACAGTTTATCTGATTACTCAGTCATGTTCTTACTTCTCTGCACAAATTGCAAGGATTTTCTGGATGAAGTTTGAGAATTTGAATAGTTTTCTACTAAACTACATGTCATAATAGAGGTTACCATCATCAAGTGTCGGAACTGAAAGGAGTCCTCTGCTTCTCTATTCCCATGTCCAGCTATTGAGTAGAGTTTTGTGTTCCCATTTGTTCTGTGGAAGATGGCTGATAGACAGCCCAGGGCGTTGTACTTCATATAGTGCTGCATCATTCATAGGCTTTGTTTTTATTCTAACTAACTGAAACTAATCATTATACTAAGTTAAATTTGGTCCAGAATATGGAACAAGCATAGATTTTAATTTCTTGGTTATAACATGATAACCTGGCAAGCGACCTGGTTAATTTTCTGCTATATAATAATTATCATTCCCTAAACTTGAACTCAAGTTCCTAACTTCCAGCTGACCAAATATTTTTATTTAAAGTTTCATGCATCCTTAGCTGGCAACCCTATTTTACTGGGAGAACTAGGATTTATACAGCTTAAGTGATTTGGCTAGGTTATATAGAAAGTGTGGGACAGAAGAGGAAGAGATACCCGTACCATGATGATCGGTCATACCTGTAAAACCATTTTTTATGGATGATACACGGCAGTTTAGGAGATAAAATCAGAGACAGTCTCCTCCAAGTGTACATTCTCTGCTTAAAAAAAAAAAAAAAAAAGAAAAAAAGAAAAAAAAGAAAACACAGCAAGCTGCAGAAACATTAATCATTCACTGTCTTTTTCATACTGCCATCACTTTCACATAAGATGAATGTGATGCTTCAACTGTATGAATCTGTAACCTCTGCTTTTCTGCTGATTTCAGCTTGTCAAATAAATGCTTTCATAGTAACTTTGAGAGAAAATAAAGAAGTTTTAAAAGCATTTCACATGTCTGTAGGTGTTGCTGTTTACATGTAGAACACAGAAAGTACATGTGGCATTGCTTGATTTTTGTTTATCTTTGACTGCTACAGTGTCAGCTAGAAGGAAAAATGTTTGAATTCCTGTTACCAAGATTATAGGAATCACCCTCCTGGCAAATAGGTTGACAAGAGATTACTGTCAAGGCTGTGCTTCCCATGATTCATTGGGTTTTCACTCCAGTCATCATTGCTCCCACCACGTACAGGGCCACTTCTTTCATGTTCTCTTCTCACACCCCTTTCTATGTGCCAAAAATAAAATAATAAAAAAGAATCATATCATAGAATCATAGAATCTTCATGGTTGGGAGGGACCTTTGAGAACATCGAGTCCAACCATACACATACAAAAAAAAAAAGAACCTACAATCTCTGCCACTTGAGCATGCCCTGAAGTGCCAAAGCTACACGTTTCTTAAATACCTCTAGGGATGGTGACTCAACCACCTCCCTGGGCAGGCCATTCCAGTGCCTGACCACTCTTTCAGGAAAGTAATTCTTCCTAATATCTAATCTACACCTCCCCTGCTGCAACTTCAGACCATTTCCTCTGGTCCTGTCATTATTCACGTGGGAGAACAGGCCAACACCCACCTCTCTACAACCTCCTTTCAGGTAGTTGTAGAGGGCAATGAGGTCTCCCCTCAGCCTCCTCTTCTCCAAACTAAACAAGAAGAAAGCTACTTCACCTAGACAGTGCTAATACTCTCGCCATCTTTCCTAACATCTTCAATCCAATGATAGTCCAGAATTGTGCTAATACTGGACTTGTCCATACAATACACTATTTCCATGCGAATGCTACCATACAGAATAATACAGAGGTATATATAGAGAGGGGCTATATTTATTTTGCTGTGAATTTCATCATCTTCCAGTTACAAAACAACAACAGCAAAAATAGATGTTTAGCTTTACCTCTTTTATCATGCCTGACTGATATGTCTCCATACAGTCCACAGCATGATGGAAAGTTAATATGTCATTTACCTTGCAATACTGAATCTTTGCTAGGACAACGCATGACAGTGAAGCCACACAGCTGCAATTCTTGACATCCTGATGATGTATGTGCTCAAAGGTATGAAGTTCTTGAGTTGCTACGAGCTGTTAGCAAACCAGTGCTGCTTCAACTTGACTTCTGATTGCTAACTTGGCAAATAATTCCATAATATTCAACAAACCCATTTTATTTTTAAGGCAAAAAAATTGGCATAATATTATTCAACAAATCTTTCCACAATGTAATGTGCTCTTGGCTTAAATATTTAAAATAATGTTTCACTAAAAAGAAATGTTAATGAAATGAGAACGTGACTGTGCAATTTGCTCGCTATTTCTCTGAAGATATGAATAAGACGTCTCGTGTCATACCATACAAGATGACAGTAATAATAGTAACATTAACCAATAGCAATAATAACAATAATAACTCCAAATACCTAAAGGTTACTTATATGTAAAATATAGAGAAGATTAAAATAAAAGATATCTTAAAATAAAAGATATATGATAGCTGTTGCTTCAGCAATGCAACTAATGAAAAATAGGATGTGTCCTGGTGTAAAAATATTCTCTTATCCTCATCCCCCATCCTTCTCCCTGCCTTTCTCTTTTCCTAATTCTAGTTCTTAAATGATAAGACCATACATTCTTTTCACAATCCTTCAGATTAGTTTCTCTTTGTTTAGGGTATTTGTGGTTGAAATAACCATGCAAGCTGTCATTTAGGCTCAGTTAAGTCCATTATATTAGGGTACCTTGTGCCATTTGAGATGCTGCTAAAGTGTACAATGCATGCATGGGTCCATCAATTATACAAAACTGGAGGGGGACTGGAGTGATGATATCTGTGTAGCATCTGTCAATTTTATATGAATATATCAGATATTCTTTATTATCTTCAATTACAATAGATGCCTTTTTCTAGGCAACTGATGCCTACCGCATCCTGCAAAATCAGGAACTGAATCTCATTCTTGAAGTCAGGGCAAGATGAACGTCACCTCTGATGTCTGGTATCCCAAATATCAGGGGGCATGGGGAGTATGACTACAGAAAGGTCAGTTATTCACAAGAGGAATGTGGCAAAAAGTACTGGATAGAACACAGTTTACAACACTAGCATTACAAAATCAAACAGGAACACATACATAATACATGTGCTCAGACCTGTCAAAATCATGAACTGATCTGTACTGTTTCTGTTTCTGATGTGTACTGTTTCTATACCTGTCTCATATATGGTGAAAACAGACTGGGTAACAAGAAGGTATAATAAACAGTCACAGCCCATCTAGGAATGGAAACATAAGAGCAGAGAGAGTCTTGTTTCAGTCTACCCTGGCTAAGCACACCTCAGGTGATCACAGAATCATAGAATCATAGAATTGCCTAGGTTGGAAGGGACCTTTCAGGTCATCGAGTCCAAACAACCTAACTCTGACAAAAACCATCAATAAACCATATCTCTAAGCACTGTGTCTACCCATCTTTTAAATACCTCCAGGAATGGTGCCTCAACCACTTCCTTGGGCAGCCCGTTCCAATGCTTAATAATCCTTTCAGTGTCATTTTTTTTCCTTATATCCAGTCTAAACCTCCCCTGGCACAACTTGAGGCCATTTGTCCTATTGCCTGTTACTTGGGAGAAGAGACCGACACCCACCTCTCCACAACCTTCTTTCAGGTAGTTGTAGAGAGCGATAAGGTCTCCCCTCAGACTGCTTTTCTTTAAGCTAAACAATCCCAGCTCCCTCAGCTGCTCCTCATAAGGCTTGTTCTCTATACTCCTCAGGAGCTTTGTTGCCCTTGTCTGGACCTGCTCCAGTACCTCAATGTCTTTTTTTTTGTGGTGAGGGGCAAAATAATGATTGATGCTATTACTTAAATGCTAATACGTACCCCTCCTCTCCAGTAGAGGAGGAAGCCTACTTTTTATTCACTACTGACTACATTTCTCTGCTACGGAAACAGTAGTCATACATAAAAGACTAGGAATGACAACATAATTAGGTTAATTAAATTAGAATTCTAAAACTCAGTATATGTTGTGTTTCTGCTTCAGCTTTCTCCCATGACAAGATAATTGATACCACAATACAGAATCAGAGTAAACTTGTCTGAAAAACTAGCAGCGGTGTGGCAAGCATTAAGTTCCTCAGTGTAAAGCATTTTATCTATCTGCATATTATATTTTGTCCTTGTATTTCTTCCAGTTGTTCAGATTGCATTTGAAGAGTCCAGATATCTGCATTCAGAAGTCCAAGAGTTCCCTTGCCAATGCTGTACACAGCAGTGACATCCCTTTCCTGCTTACTCTGCCTCTCTATACGTGCACAGGGTTTACAATAGGCTTTCTGACTACAGCATTGCACTGGCAGCACTGCTGCAGTGTGCTCCTTAAAAATCTTCCATAAAGCCAATATGGCCTGTGTCCTCAAAGGGAAATGTATTAATTTGTTTATGACTACATTAATACATGTTTTGCTTGAATAAGCTAAGAATATCAGACTGTCATGTGGAGTCCTTCTCTTTCAGTAGTATTTGCCCTCCCTCATTTTTTCTCTTATCATCCGTATTTTTTCAGAAGAAACTGCATGCTTGTTTGCAGACAGCTAAAAAAAGCCAAAGCCATGGAGCTTTGCGCCGATCTCTGTGATACCACACTGGAAACTCATGTCAGATGAAAAATACTTGGTAACAACTCAACTTAAGTTTTCTATTCTCTTATTTAAAAAAAAAAAAAAAATTAAAAAAAAATCCATTTTTTTTCATCTGTCTTTGCCTTGTTTCCTTTTCCACCTTTGTCTTGTCTACACAGACTACATCACAAAAGACTGCTCAGTAATACTTGTCCAAAAATCAGAACAATCTGTGGTCAAAAGTAGAGCAGCAATACTGAAGCACTGTGAAGAATCCTCCCCAGAATAAGTGTAAAAACTATGGTACTTAAAAACTATTAACTTAAACTTTTACCCAGTGGAAAAAAACACATTGCTGACAAGAGCCTTTAATTTCTAGATCTTTATTGACTGTTGACAGTGGAGTTACATCATTGGTAAGGAAATGATGACACATCAAAAGAGTAACACTTGTAAATAGGCCCTACCAGGGAAAAAGCAGTACAGATGGATTTGAGGCCCCTTGTTTTCCACTTCTGGTGAAATAATGTGTTTGTATTGCTCTAGCTGGTATATGTAGCAATAAAAATGCAATATAAACATGAATATTGTATGGTAATAACTTGCGTAAATTGTTCTTATTTTTTTTCCATGCATTTTACCCCTTTCTAGTCTTTCTTGAAGTGACTTACCTTTCACTGGAGAGAACATTTTAAGTATATTTGATTATGCATATTCTGGATCAAATAATGCACTGACATAATGCAAAGAATTAAATTAATTTGCCCCTACATGTATAACTATGCTACAGTTTAAGGTGATATTAGATTACTGTTAAATGGATAATTAACATTGATAAACATACTTTGGGAATTGTGTTAATCACAGTTAAATATTATGAAATATAATTTTTTTTTCTTTCTACTGGCCTGAAAATTTTAGAAAACTAGGTTATTAGAATTAATGCAGATTCTTTCCTTATATGGTGACTTAACTAAAAGGCACTTATTCTTTAAAAGTTTCAGTCAAAATGTTTCAGAAATCAGGACATAAAAGATCGCTGGATTAAAAAAAAAAAAAAAAAAGTAAAAGGAATCATATAGAAGTTATTGACATTACCATTATGAACTAATGAAATCTTGAAGTTAGACTACAATGTTAAAATCTACATATCCATACTGTTTAACAAACAGCTGCTGTTATCCTCAATAATTTGTCTTTATTTTTTTCCTCTTATCTTTCATTCTGAAATATTTTAACCAAAGTATTATTATTAAAAACATATACTTATTTTGCCTACGGCACTACTGAGGTCTGTTTCTTTCAATATAGTAGCAGACAATAAAGGTGTCTTGACAAACTGCAAAGGCTAACATATGGTCGATATGTTTAACTCCAGTTGACATGCTAATTATTTAGAAGTTCAGAAATGATTATGCAAACTTCCCATCTACTACCACCACACACTATCTTATTTATTCCAGTAAAATATAAAAATAAAACTGTTGAGATTTCCAGAACAGACAACCAACTTTGTGCCATGTCAGCAGTACACTGCATAGAGATGTTGGGGAAAATATCTGAAAGTACTCTGTGACCTAGAAAGACCTACTGAAAGTGCGGGTTTATAGACTAGTTTGAATTTAGTGTAGCTTTGCCTGTAGAAGTATAATTACTTTGGTTTCTGTCGCAGGTTTTCATCTTATGAAACATTTTTTATTTTACCTCAAATTTAATTTTTTCCTCCTTAATCATTCTTTACTTACATGATAAGGTAAAAAATGGAATAGTTTTGAATATATACAGGGAAAAAAGTAGTCTGACTGGTAACTAATCAGACAATTATTCCAGTGTAATTTTAAAGTATTCTTAAATAAAAAAGGCAAAAGTAATCTTTTTCTTTAAATTTATTTTGATGAAAAAGAAGCAAACCCCCAACAATTTCTTCATCAGATGAATTCTGTCAGAGAGTGTTCACAAAGATGCCCAGGAAAACAATGAATCTCGCCAATCAGTAAACGGATTAAAGCATATTAGGATTTTTAAGGATTTAAAATTTTAGCCAAAGACCACTGATCTATATCATTTGTACGAATCAGAGTATTATAGAGAAGAAATTAATTGATTGAGAACACAAACTAGATTATAAATTTAATAGCAGTCTGTGCATGCAAATGGCACTGAAAGACAGACTAGAAAAAATTTCATATGAACAGAAGCATCACTATATGGAAGAAGCAAAGTAAAGACAGAAGAGACAGCAGAATGACTGTAAACCATCAAAATCCCTACCTCCAAAAAAGTGAAAATTCCATTCTCATATTTATCAGAAAAGATTTATTAGTTAAATTAGAAATGTTTCAGTCACAGTAAAAAAGGCACCAAGAAGAAATCATATGGAATGTAATTTATAATTTTGTACATTTTTGTGGTCAAGAAACATGAATTTAGAGTGAAACAAGTACAGACAAGAATGAATAGAGTGATGAGAGAAGTGGAAAGCCCTTTTTTACAACAGGAGAATACAAAAGCTTATCTTGTTTACTATAATTAAAAAAAAAAAATTGAATAGAAAACAAAATCTGAATGGAATATGACAGCTTTCTATACATATCTCAGTGACACAAACATCAGGAAAGGTAAAGAGATGTGAAAAATAAAAAAAAAAAATATTGGTATGATAAAGAACAGATACAAACTGGTCCTGAATATATGTAGAAAAAAAATATTCTTGGAGATAGGAACACAATCCATCTGATAGTAGGGAATTGGGCTCCCTAACTGCAGATTTTTGTAATGATAAAACAAATATTCCAAATAGTAGTGAACTCATAAATATGAAGACTCGAGAGGATATAAGAAGTTAAGATCCATAGAACAGTACAAAAAACAAGCTAACCATCTAGAAACTAACCTGCTGGGGAAATGAGTCATAAAAGCCATAGCTTCTGGGAAAATTTCTTTACATTGCTAAATCACTACCCATCCACCCCCATCTGTTAGAACCAGCATTCCAGCCAAGCAGACTCTCACATGCCCAGAGAAGTATCCTATTCGCTGCTGTAGGGTACCCTATCGAAGAACACTAGTTATCTTTCCTGAAGCCAGGCCATGATACACAAGCTCTGAAACTGAAAAGAGAAGAAAAAAGTAGCAATCGTCTTGATTGTGCTTGGAAAAGTCAGAAGGGGAGAGGAGTACTGAAGTACTGCTTCTATGTTCTATTCTGTATCTAACAGCTCCCCAATGTAAAATATATATGAACAGCAGTCCCTGGCTGACAAATGGCTGCAAATTATAACCAGTATAAGTATAAGAGCCATGAGTACTTAAGTTACTTTTCCATCCTTAATAACTTTTTTTCAAGTACACTTCAGAGCAATCTGAAAATCTGAGCTTACATCTCTCTTCAGAATTTTGTAAAATGGCTGCCAAAACTGAAGAGGGTGAAATATTTGAAAATGTTCTTTGATTTTGTTAGAGAAGCTTTTGTTTTTTTTAAACATCACTAGATCATTATCAGTTTAATTTTTCATTGACTTAATATAAACTCGAGTAAGAAAATATGCATATCAAGTTCTCAGATAAAAAAAAAAAATCTGTACTTTTCTGTTGCCACCAAGTCTATATCACCTGTTTCTTTCTATTTTAAAGTAACAAAGAAATTATCGTGTTATCCATGTCAGAAATGTTCCCTGAGGACCCTCTGTGCTGCCTGCATTTATAACAGTATTAAGGCTTTTCATTAGTGACACATTTGCTTAAGACTTTTTAGCTGGTTTGTTTTCTATAATAATGTCAAGTAGCACTTTTTGCTTGGCATTTTGTCCTCAGTTTTTCATTGTCCAGTACATTCTATTTAGCCTGGTAGAGGTTAACAACCTTTGCCTCCTCCAAGATATTTTTTTCTATTAGTGCTACTACCTTTAAAAGCTTAAATCTCTCAATTACGTTGTTCACAGTAAGAAAAAAGTTTCATATGTCATTTTGAATGGAAGAACAAACTTTTTAATTTGATGCCAGAAGCTTGATGGTATATTTCTACTGCCAAGTCCAACTCAGGACCAAAGCTTACAAAAAAAAATAAACACAGATTTGTCATTTTTGTATTATAACTAGAGGAGTACCTCTGACTGAGTGTTTTTGTCATTTTTTTGTGTGTCAACAAACTAAATAGTTTGCCATCGACTTCCATCGTATTCTTCCTAGAACATAACTATTTATGTACTCAATGACGTTTTTGCCTCACTCTTCAAAGGCAAGTGTTCTAGCCACACCACCCAGAAAGCAATGGCAGGGACTGGGAGAATGAGATACTACCCACTGCAGAAGATTGGGTTTGAGACCAACTGAGGAACCTGAAGGTGCACAAATCCATGGGACCTGATCAGATGCATTTGCAGGTCCTACGGGAACTGGAGGATGAAGTTGCCAAGCCATTCATTATCCATCATGTTTGAGAAGTTGTAGCAGTCCGGTGAAGTTCCTGCTGACTGGAAAAGGGGAAACATAGACCCCATTTTTAAAAAGGGAAAAAGAGGAAGATGCAGGGAGCTACGGGATGGTCAGTCTCACCTCTGTGCCCTGCAGGATCAAGGAGCAGATCCTCCTGGAAACTCTGCTAAGGCATATGGAAAACAAGGAGGTGATTAGTGATAACCAACATAGCTTCACTAAGGGCAAATTGTGTCTGCCAAATTTGGTGGCCTTCTACAATGGGGTTACAACATTGCTGGATAAAGGAAGAGCAACTGACATCAGGTACCTGGACATGTGCAAAGCATTTGACATTGTCCCACTTGACATCCTAGTCTCTAAATTGGAAAGACATGGATTTGATGGATGGACTACTTGGTGGATAAGGAATTGGCTGGATGGTTGCACTCAAAGAGTTGCAGTCAATGGCTCAATGTCCAGGCATAAACCAGTGATGACTGGTGTTCCTCAGGGCTGGTACTGGAGCCTGTGCTATTTAACATGTTTGTCAGAGACATGGACGGTTGGATTGAGTGCACCCTTAGGAAGTTTGCCAAAACCACCAAGCTGTATGGTGCAGTTGACACATTGGAGGGAAGGGATGCCATCCAGAGACTTGGACAGGCTTGAGAGGTGGGACCGTGTGAACCACATGAGTTTCAGTCAGGCCAAGTGCAAGGTCCTGCATGGCAATCCCAAACACAAATACAGGCTGGGCAGAGAATGGATTGAGAGATCCTTGAGGAGAAAGACTTGGGAGTGTTGGTTGATGAAAAGCTCAACATGAGTTGGCAATGTGCACTCGAAACCTAGAAAGCCAAGTGCATCCTGAGCTGCATCAAAAGAAGTGTGGTCAGCCAGTCAAGCGAGGTGATTCTGCCCTCTCTGCTCTGCTCTTATGAAACCCCACCGGGAGGACTGCATCCAGCTCTGGGGCCCCTAACATAAGAAGGACATGGACTTGTGGGAGTGAGCTCAGAGGAGATGGTCAGGGGTTTGGAGCACCTCTTCTATGAAGACAGGCTGAGAGAGTTGGGATTGTTCAACCTGGACAAGAGAAGGCTCCAAGGAGACCTTATAGCGGCCTTTTGGTACCTAAAGGGGGCCTACAGGAAAGATGGGGAGAGACTCTTTGTCAGGTTTTGTAGTGATAGGATGGGGGGTAATGGTTTTAAACTAAAAGAGGGGAAAATTATATATATATTATAGATATTAGGAAGAAATTCTTTACTGTGAGGGTGGTGAGGCACTGGCACAGGTTGCACAGAGAAGCTGTGGATGCTCCATCCCTGGAGAAGTTCAGGGCCAGGTTGGATGGGGCTTTGAGCAACCTGGTTTAGTAGAAGGTGTCCCTGCCCATGACAGAGGGCTTGGAACAAGGTGATCTTTAAGGTCCCTTCCAACACAAAACATTCTATGATTGTATTTGAGTTGAATATTTTGTGGCTTTGCTGTGGGGTCATTTTTTATGGATTTGGTTGAGTAAACAGCCATATATTTTAAAAAATTCCATTTTCATTCTCCGATTTAAAGACTTCTTTCATCTTCCCATATTGAACAACATATTGAACACTGAACAATAGAATATCCAATGAAATATTCCATACCATAAACATCATGCTCAGTTTTATGGGGTTTAGTCGCAGGTTGGGAACTTGTGATCACTGCTCAGGACAGTATCAGTTCACTGGGCAGTGAGAGGTGAGAGTGACCAGTGTCATTATGATTATTGTTATTTTTATTGTTATTTTTCTTTTTCTATTATTGTTTCTATTAAACATCCTTTATCTCAACCCATAAGGTTTTTTTCCTCACTTTTTCTCCCCGCCCCCACCCCGTTCCCTCCGCCCTCTCTGTGAGTGCGCATGTGCATGGTTCTAGTTGTTGGCTGGGGTTAAACAATGATAGCTACATAATTTAGTTTATTATTTAAGAGACTTTTTCATTAATAATTAGACTGCTGTTGCTTAGAAAGTTGTAATTTTTTTTTTAAAACACAAGATAAACAAAGTATATGATTATTCATCTCTTCTCAGAATGTATTTTTGTTTAAAAAAAGGGACATCTGGAAAATATCTGGTTTGATCAGCTAGCAGAAGAGTCTTGCTAAGAAACCAAGAAAACAAATCTACACAAAAAGGGAAATCTTGCTGAACAGCAGTAAATTGACTGATAAATCAAGGAAAGATAAAAAAAGTATACAATTAAATGGAAACATTACCGTACTTTGTTGTTAATTACATTCAATGAGAAATGAGCAATTGATCTTAGAAGTTCTAATAAATCACCTTCTTATATTAATGGCTTTGTGTCTAGTAGAAAAATACAAACTTCTCAAAACATTAACATAATCACTTGTGGCTGAAAGTTATGAGAAATCCCTGCTGTTTTGACCTTATTTGTGTCCTCACTGCCTGAATACATGTAATTGCTGCATGCCAGCAGAATAACAGCAATAAGCTTTCAGTTAGAGACAGGTGAACCTAAAAGCCCTAAGACTAATCATTATAGAATAATCTTAAAGTTATTTTTCTTATTTTTGTCATCATAAAGAAACACAAAGTCCTGAGAAGAGAATGTTAATTAAACAGAAACAAGGCGTATTCAGATCCTGTATGGAAAAGAGACAAGATAAAATGTAAGTGCAGGAGAGGACCAGCCAAGTCTCAGTTTCTAAAGCCCAACATTTCTAAATTGCAGTCTCTCTGCAGTTTTTACAGGACAGTGAAATGTTCCCTACATTTCACTTTATTGAAAATGAAATCTCATAACTGACTGATCACATGGAAATTAGGAAGAGGAACTCACAGCTGCAAGATTAACCACCAGCAACTGCACACAGAGATCTACACAAGTTCTTATATTTCTCTCCAACTCATTTCAAGTACAGAAAGGTACCACCCTGGACATAAGAAATTCAATAATTCACTTAAAGAGATCACAGAGTCTCAACATCTATAGCCTTCATTGGTATGTAGGTAAGTATGAGAGAAGAAATTATACCACTAAACGATGTGATTACAAAACACATTATGTTGGGAGGCCCAGGTTTGCTTTCAGCTACACTACCAGAGGCCAGTAGTAGTAAGTCTGTTGGCTTAATAACCCTAGAGATGTGACAGATGAAAGGTGATACAACTGGGAACACAGTGTATTCTGCACATTTATGGCTTTATTTTATTTAAAACTTATTTTAAAGAGATAGATTCAGATAATTCTTCAAATTCAGTTCACTTTGCTGAAGATCAAAATTGCATTTGTGTAGCGATTGTTTTTCACAATTGTCCTTGGACACTTACACAGTTTTAAAGAAAAAAAAAACAAAATCTCCACAAATATTTAAGCAGTACAGAAATTTAAAACTGAATGTCAACTTTTATGTCAATTCATAAAAGTGTTGACAAAAAAATGTGTATTCTCAGGATTTTGCACTCATGTCATGTCATGAGCATAAGAAAGTTATAAAGATAAATAGTTACGGAATATAAGGATTTAGGTAATTTTTGTTCAGTTTAAAGGAATAATAATTCAAAAGTTGCTGTCCAACGGACTAGAAATTCTAAGGAAAAAAGCAGGGTGCAATACATTACTATTAAAATAACTGCATGGTTGACATAAAAATATGTAGTATATGTTTTGGCATTTTTCAAAATGAAATTCATTTCACTGTGGTGCTTCTGGGTGTTGTAGATTTTCAAAGAAATAAAAGATTAGTTTTTACATGCTAATGTACTATGTACTGGAGAATTATTTGTCTTGACTTCTGGGAACATTTAGTACTTTGTGGTAGATATTGTTATTTTTTTGCTTTAGTTACTTTTAATGCTGTTAGGAGAAAGAAAAAAGCTGAATTATAAAGGCTCTTATAATTTGACTGGGAAGAGAGGATTATTACCTTGCTTTAGAATACTGTATTGAACTAAATTCTCTACGTACTGCCCTCTCAAAACTATTTTGCCAGGAACTTAAGGAGAAGGAATGAAACATTTAGCTTTAAGCACTTTGCAAGATGCAAGACTTTGGCTTGAGAGCTCCTGCTTCTTGCGAAACCTACTTCTTGAGGGATTTCAGTTACTATATTTATGGTCTATCTTATGGGAAAGGACAGTCACTCACTGGACAACTGATATAAATTTAAGGTAGAAGAAGATAGCAATCATCCTTTTCTCACTCCCATAATCTCACTGTTAAACTTTACAAATCCTACTGACTTCATATTAGGCCAAACTATATACTAATTGTTTATATCCTGCAAAGAAAAAGAGGTTTATTTAGTAGATTAGAGTTTCTGTTGCCTATGTGCTATCCTGTTTCCACCCCCCACCCCCCCAGCACCTAGATTAGAAACTACAAGAGAAGTTGGAGGATGTATACTCAAGTTAGCTACAGATTTAGTGGTCAAATACAACAGCTGTTTTGAAAATGTTTCTATAAAAGTACATATACTTTTTTCCATATCTCTTTCCTTAATGTCAAAAAGAGTTGGAAAAAAGGACTTTAGCAAGAGGACACACTTTTTCTTAAATCACAGAACAAATGAGGAATATTGAGTATGAATAAAAGAAAGGCCAAATACATTCTGTATAACAAAAATGGACCAAAACCACTGAAACTTGAATATGGTTATTGTAAGGGCAGATGGGAATAGAAAGATGAATCTTGAATTTTGCATTGGGAGACCCATGGAATGACATTTACAACAGACTGCTAGTTTCCTTAATGTGTTCACAATGATCAGATTTAGAGCTCTGATAACCACAGAAGCTTATTTTGTTTTTGAAAACGCCCCGTGACTATTCACCAGAAATATAGTGTTGTTTTTTTTTTCTTTAATTGAAAGTGTGAGAAGCATATTACATGTAATAAATCAAAACCTGGTCACTCTACATGAAAAAAATAACTGAGAACACAACCAATATATCCCCCTGTGTAAGTGAATCCTGTTCAGTGATTCCTTAGAGCCTTAAACAACAAGCATATGACCTTGCTGTTGGGAAACACACAGGTATTATAATTTAATTAGTAGTTCAGGAAGAGGATTGATTCCTATGTCACAGAATCCTTTGAGAAATATAGAGACTTTAAAGCATTTTCATAGGCTAGCTGCTGCTGAAGTGATCATAGATTGGCTCAAACCCAAAATCTCATTAGCTGTGATGCTCTTCCTGCTCTCATCAGGACAATGAATGCACATTATATAAAATTAATTATTTTTTAAATTATTTGTATAACACTGATAATTCAAAAAATCATTTAATTCATGAGACTTGCATTTGTCTTTTCAAGGTTATTAATAACATCATTTTTCAAATATAATCTACTTTTTTTAAAAGATTATAGATTAAGAGAATTGTTGTCATATAAGTTTATTAAAATCATTTCTCAATTTATGAAATTATGACACAATTTAGAATTTTATTTTTTAAAAAATCCATTAAAAGATTTTTCAAACTCTCTTTCATTTCTGATTTATTATTAATTTTTTTCATATTTCGCTGTTAGTTAAGAGCACAATAATTCCATAGATTTTGACTGTTACAAGACACTTTTTAGTTGCTCTATACTGTTATTTTTTTAAAAAAGTGCCAGTACTTTTCCAGTAGAAAAAGATAAAACTTTCTAAAGTTAAGTTAAAGAGGGAGTCACTAACAAACTCAAATGGCTCTATCCAGAATTCAGAAGTTTTTCCATAAGATTTATTTATTATCAGAAATTTTCAGATGTTCACTTCATTCCTCTTTTTGTCATTTTTTCCCTTTTCCCGTTTACAGCTTCTTAAGAATTATGCTCTGGAAGCCTTTTGCTTGTACAAAAATCATGTTACTAACAGTATTATTTCACACTAGTCAAAGTTGAAATACCATAAAAATATTGGTGGAGAAATTTCAGTTTCATTATTTTTATCATTAGAAAAATAATACTCTGTTGGTGAGACACCGGTAACCTACTTCTTTATGTTTACTTCTATGAGACTAGATGTGGTCATCTTACATTCTCTTTAGGCAAAGAGAAGGAAGAAAAAAGCGAAATTTTCCCTGCATGATTAATTTGTCCAAAAATAGATGTCTACATTATATAAGGCAAATAACAAACACCCTGAAGGTGTATGTTCTATCCTTTGACTATAAAGGCAGAATTGGATTACTAGAACAGATTCACATGTCTGCACTGAGGATGATTATTTATATCATCATATGACTATGACTTCCACCTCTGTGGTATACTCTGGTTTTGACTCCTCAGATAGAAAAGAAAAAAAAAAACACAAAACAACAACAACAACAAAAAAATCTTCAAACGCAGTCATACAACCTCGGATCTTTGGAGAAAATGTATCTTTGAAGAGGCACTGTTGATCTGCTCTAGGAACAATGGGGAAGGGAGACAGGTGCCAACAGCCCAACAAGCAAATAACAGACAAGGCTGATGAGCAAAGTGCCTGGAATGATGTGATGGGAAGTAATCACAAAATCAAGAGAATGGGTTTTAAACAGAGTCACCTCCAGCATCTGCATGTAAGCAAAAATGTACCTATAAGCCACCATTATGGAGGAATCATCAAAACCCTTTCTTCAATCCCTGGGAAGGTTATGGAACAGCTAATCCTGGAAACCATTTCTAGGCACATGAAGGTCAAGAAAGTCAGCAGTAGTCAGGATGGATTTGCTGAGGGGAAGTCATGCTTCACCAACTTGATAAACTTCTATGATGAAAGATATGAGCTGACTCAGAGAAACTGTGCAATGATGGATCACAGGGTATGTGGTCTAGCTTTTGAATTTAACTTCTGTGATGTGGGAAGTTTTGAGTCACTGAGGCTCTTTTTCATAGCACAAATATTTTCTCCATCCTTAAAAAATCAGAGTTACAGAAAATTCAAATATATATCAGTTTTGCGCTCATCTATCTCTGATCAACATTCACTTTTATCTGTTCTATAATCTACCAATTTTATTCTTTTACTTTTTATTTTTTTTCCTTTTTTTTTCCTCCCCCCTCCTCCATATTTTATTTTAAATATTTTTATGGGTATTGAACATCATTGCTATTTATCATCATACAGGCCTTTGTGACAGTGTAATCCCCCTCTCCAGGTGCCAACCTGACCTTTGTCTCCTGTAACTCTGCCCAAGCAATAACCACCCATGGTGGTCACAATGGGTGCATGTAGTTGTGGTGGCTGCACCAGGCTCAATGTGGTTTCGGTGAGACAGATAACAACACAAAAGTCAAGGGCTAACTTGAGCAATACTGGTGCTATCATCAATATGCAAATATGACTATAGGTCAATCATCTTATCCCCATAAATAGTGAACAGCCCAACAGCACTTTTATCTCTCCTGAACGGGAGCGGGCTGTATGCCAGGATCTCCCCTTGAGCAGGGATGCCGCTCAAGGTTACGTTGACTTCTCAAGATTTAGCGATTCATTGCTGCAACGGATCCTTGGTAAGTGACTAATAGCATGCTAAACTTTAAAATCTTAGCTAAGTGATATAAAGGATTGACTGTGCATATATAATCCTTTAGACATAAACTGTTGACCAAGTCTGGGACTAGGATTTGATCCAGCTGCACCTAGACTCCTCTCTGAGAAGGAGTTTAGAAAGCAAGGAGGTCCTTTCTGAACTTCGTCACTCAATGGGAGGGTATCCCTGACAGCTCTGTCTGATGCTGCCCTCCGTGCAGTAAATAACCAAGTGTGCCTTGCCATCTTGAATCTTGTTAAAAACACTGTTGCATTTACCATCAAACTTTGTTAGATCTCTGTTTTATATCAATAAATGTATTGATGCTTCTCTCCACTAGTGAAGTGCATTGCTTACATCTGTGACAGCCTTTGACCAGTCAAAGCAAACTGTCTTTGCCTAGTATCTAGACCAGATAACTATGAAAGAGTAGATATTGAAGGTAAGGAAGTTACTTGTTTCATGTGATATGCCTTGCGCTCCCTCTTTCATGGATAGATACGAAGGTACAAAGGTCACCTTGGAGAGCTAGTCAAAATCAATTAATTTTGAGGAGGAACTGGGAGAACAAACTTGGGATCTGTAGGCAATTTTGGAATGGGTATTTGGGGATGAAATGCCTTAAGCATTTTGTTCTATTTTACGAGCAGTGTTAAGTGATCAGTTTAACAGCAAAGGTGGAGGGGGCAGAAATTACTTATCACCTTTTTGGTTTCTTTAATTTTAGCTTCCAAGTTTTCATGTAAGTGTTAATTTCGATAAATCACTCACAGGGTGAATCGTTGACCAGACAACATCAGAGGTTTTGGAAACCTTTCGGTGTTTGGAAAATATAGAAAGAAGTGTTGAGTTATTGCTGGAAGGAAACAATGAAAAAATATCAAAATGCAAGTTTAGTGCTAAGTGTGAGATACAGTCAGGAGCTCAGATCTGAGCAATCAAAACAGTGAACTGAAGTATGAGGCTGAAGGAAAGAATGATAAGATTGTAGAAGAAATATACTGGTGCATCAGAGACACGGTGAGTTGACTGGAATATTACGGTCTTTTTAGTGGCCTGGTACTCAGAAGCAGAAATCAAACACCAGTATATATAACTTGCAAGGTTTAATTCTGTAAGCAAGATTTTGTCTGCTTTTGTGATTTCACCACTCAATAAATTAATTTTAAAATATAATAAAATAGTTAATGTTTAATTTACTTTCATGTACGTGCTCAGGGTTATTGAACCCTTATGAGAATTCAGTTATACTAAGGTTTGATCCTTAATTCTATATGGGAAAATGCAGACACTCGTAAAAATATTGTAGAAGCATATGTTGCCAATATTTTAATAAAGAATTCTACTAAAATGATTCCTAATAAAAGCTCAAAACTTCAATAATCGGCTAGAGAAAATATTCTCTTAAATGCGGCAAATGTGTTTTGACAGGAAGCAAAATGGTAAAATAATAGAGCGTTAACTGAAAATATTTGTTCTTAATTTTAGAAGAAAGAGAAGAAAATAAAAATATCAAGTTCCAAATGGATAAAATACAGTTATCTAAAATGTGATTTTTTTTTTTTTTTTTTTTTTTTGCATATTAAAGAGAAATTCAATTCACATTTCCAAATATTTTTTTTCAGCTTGTTATATAATGCAGGACTCATCTGAATGCATTTAGATGTCTGCATCTCACCTGGACTCCCTAAACTCCCTTCACAAACAATTGAGATAAATAGGCATTTCTAGGGCATGGTTCATCTCATTTTGAAGTAGACTCCTAAAATAGGTCAGATTAATTGTGCTTTAAAACAATACTCACAAAGCCTCCCACCTTATTTCTGTTGAAACACATGAATCTTTACTGACACTGTACATATCTTCAATCTTCCAAGCAACTTCTCTCCAATTTTAATGACAAATTAAAGTATAAAACGTATCTAATATAACTTTGTACCACTGGTCTCAGGTGTGTTGTGGTTTAACCTCAGACAGCAGCTAGGACCATGCAGACACTCACATAGTTCTTCCCCTTCCCCCCCAGAAGGGTAGGGAGAAGAGGGAGAAAAGGAGGAGGAAGGAAAGAAAACTTGTGGGTTGAGTTAAAGACAGTTTAGTAGAACAATAACAGAAAAAGGAAAATAACAATAATAATGATGATGGCAAAAGAATATACAAAACAAAGTAGTACAACACAAGCCACTCTCAACATCTGGTGAATTGGTCATCCAGGTCATCCAGAGCAGTGATCATGGTTTCCCGCCCCCGAGCAAACCCCCATTTGTATACTGAGCATGATGTCTATGGTATGGAATATTCCCTTGGCCATTCCATTGTTCTGCCTATGCTTCTTCTCAGCTTCTAAGGAAAGCTGAAAAAAGTTCTTGAATAGTATAAACATCACCTGACAACAAGTAAAACAATATGCATTATGGACATTCCTTTCACACTAAATCTGAAAACACAGCAACAGCAACTACTACGAATAACATTAATTCTATACCAGCTGAAACCAGGACAGTATCCACCCATTATTCCATACCATTTACGTCATACCCAGGTCTTACACTTTTCATTAAGTCGTCACCACTTTTTTTTGTCATATATATATATATATATATATATATATATATATACACACATATATATACACAGAGAGATCATTCTCTTAGTCTAGAGGCTATCCCTCTAAAATGTCCATGAATTCATTTAATACATAACTTTGGACTCCATCTGTCATAACAGTTTTTCAGGACAGGAGATATAGTGTGTGTGTTGTTGAATCATGGCATGTAGTGTCTGGAGCTCGCAGCTGGTGTATGCGGCACGGTCCATGCCCACGGTCTGTGGCTTGAGGATGTTGATCTCGAGAAAGATTCCAGGTACAAGTTGCTGAAGCCAGTTCTGGTTCCATCACTGCTGCACTTCAGTTTCATCAAAGCTCATTCTTCATTAACTTGGATGATTCTTACTGTAATATTATGTCATATAGCAACCATACTAATGATGACGTATAGTGGTAAATTAACAATTAACATCATACAGTTTAATTCATTGGCTAGTCTCACCCAAAATCAAATCTCCTTGAGGTACACAGCTGAATTCTCCATCCTCTTGTATCAACAACCAAGTGCACCCAGGTCCTTGAGCAAAAGCAATCCCATTTACCGTTTTGTCTTGTCCCATGGTGGGAATAACACAGACTGCTTTCCCTAACATATTTTTCATGTGCACTAAAGGGACTTTATCCCCTTCCACAGTATATAACAGTTCTGATTGGGCAGGGCAAGCTCCATTGTCGGATCCTCGAGTATTAACTAACCAGGTGGCCTTTGCTAATATGTATCCCACTGTTTGAAGGTCCCACCACCCATTGCTCTCAGTGTAGCTTTTAACAGTTGCCATAAAACTTGCTTTTCAAGGCCCAGAATAGTGTTCTGGGCGGTAGCGTGGGGCACAGGGTATGTTTCCAGCCATCTGGTGGTTACCTCTACCACTGTAAGCACATGGTGCTTGCCTTGGCGGGTTTGTGGGAGTGTGATATAATCAATTTCCCAGGTCTCCCCAAAAGAATTTAGTTCCATGGTTTGTCTTCAACAAGAGCCCGGAATCTCTCTGTTATTCTGGATAAGTTTCTTGTTATTTATTTTTACTAAGTAGTTGTTTCAACTCCAACGTTCCTGCCTTAAAGTAGTTTTTTAACAGATTACTGGTACTTTGTTTGAGAAGTTTTAGATTCAACAGTTTTGTATTTTTCAAAGAAAAAAGAAATCCCTGGAAAATCCCATCTTTTCCTTAGCACTGTTTCTGTGTGTATGTGTGTACATGTACATAACAGTTTGTCTGTTCATTTCCATAAATACATGCTATTACAATTTTTGGCTCTAAAAATGTAAGAATAAAGAATTGTACTGGCACTTGTAACAGAAGCTAATTGGGTTTAAAATGGACTTAGGTTCCCACAGTTTTTTATTAAAATCTCATCCTCCAGTTTCATTTTTCCTCTCTTGACATCAAGGAGTTGTCAACATTTGAAGTGATCATTTACTGTGATTTACCACCCAGTACAATGTTTTCAGTTTACTTGATTTCTGTTTAAAAGACAAATGAGGTAACAACTTTATTATATCTGTGGAAAATGGTTTCTTATTTGGTGATAATCATTAACTTTTGTCATAAGCTTCATTCACCGTGACACCTTGAAAGGCAACTTTACAGTTACTAGTGAATTTAGATAATGTACTGCTAGATAATATCACCTAGTCCTCAGAAATATTCCTGTAGATTTTCTTTGAAATAAATCATTTCAAACACCACTTTTCATTTATTTTCTACTAATTTGTAAAGATATAGAAACTTAATAGATTCTCTATACAGCTGAGTTGCCTTTACAGTTTACATGTGTATAACAAAGTCGAAGCATTTTGTTCTCATCAGTTAAAACAACCTTTGTAATTTTATTTATAACTTGGCTTTTAAAATATTGACAGGATAGCAGACAACATTTATAAAGCATGTCTGGAAGCAATATATTTGTTCTCCTTAACTGAAATCCATTCACATTGAAAGTATGAGCTCATGAAGGATAAATGACCCAGAAGATAAGAGCATTCCTATTAGGAAAGAAAGCAACTGGACTCACAAAGATATAAACTATACTGAAAGTATGTTTATTGTCTTAACTCATTCAAGTAAATGTAAAAATGTAATGATTTGTCTCCTCTGTGTATGCGTATGTGTTTACACATAATCAACTTACATTTTATGTCTGTTTATTCGTAAATGTTTAACTCTTATTTATTCCTTACTGCACTAACATAGGATTTTATTTTTTGCTATACATAGGTAGATTTATTGAAACTGAAAAGGAGCTACATGCACAAATTTAAGCAAGATAATTGGACTTCCAAAGAATTTTTGTGATTTTTTTTCCTAGTTGCTTGCTAGGTCAGTACAGCAAAAGACAGCTTTCCTTCTAGTCAGTTTCCACTTTCCAGGAAAGATGTGGGCAAACAGTTTCTCCTCTCTATCAGCTATATGCATATAATGAATTTATCTTAGCATTTCCCTTGATTCTTGGTTTTGTCCCTTTCACTCCTCTCTAAATTCACACCTTATTTATCCTCTCCACCTGGCTGAACATGGTGACTTAAGGGACAGGGGAGAATGGCAAGAAGTTCCTGCCTGGCGCAGTAAATGCATCTCCTTTGCAACTACCCCACCTCCCCAATTGCCCTTGCATAATAGATATGAGGGTCTGCAGATGGAACCAAACAATAACGAGGACAATGGTTTATCTCATTTGGAGGTGTCTCCAACATTGTTGGCCTATGCCCTCCATCAAAACTGCTTCCATAAGGAAAAAAAAGACAGGTCATTGTCATAAGATACTGTCTTCTGAGGGGAACAGAAGGCCCAAAATGCAGACCGGACCCACTTCTTATGGAAGTCTGATGCCTCCCTGGGGCCTGGGTTAAAGATGTGAAGAGAAAGCTTCCTACCCTGGTATGGCCTTCGGATTACTATCCATTATTTACTTTTTTGGGTAGACAGCCATGAAGTTGCAACAAGAAGTCTGAAAGCAATCAAAAGAGACTTCAGGGCCTTGGAACAACTGGTTAAGGGATCAGGAGCACAAGTAGTGGTCTCCTTTATGCTTCCAGCTGCAGGGAATGATGAGGAAATAAACAGGAAAAGCCAGCAGATCAATACCTGGCTCTGAACCTGATGTCACTGGCAGAATTTTGGGTTTGTTGATCATGGGTCAACAGCACGCCTGCTGGTAACAACAGACAAGGTATGCCTGTGTCATAGGGAGAAAAGGATCTTTGCACAGGAGTCAGCAGGGCTCACTGAAAGAGCTTTAAACTAGATTTGAAGGGGGAAAGGCATAAAACCAGGCCTGCTAATGATAAACCTGGTGGTGGTATGCCAATGTTTGAGGGACAGTGTGCTAGTGAGGTCCTTTGATCTGCCATCTCAGTGGAGGTAGGGGATGGAGTGACATGTGATATCAAAGACACAAGGGTTATTATTGTGTTAGAGACCATGGAAGCACCTGAGAATGGTCGTGTAGGAATTAGGGCTTCTCCCCCAAAAAGGTGGTGGGATCAGTAGCCCAACTGAAGTGCATCTACACCAATTCATGCAACACATCCAATAAACAGGAGGAGCTGGGAGCTCTTATGCAGCTGGAAAACTATGATATAGTTGTCATCACAGAATCATGGTGGGATGACTCAGGCAACTGGACTGCTGATTGGATGGCTATAAACTCTTCAGAAAGGATAGACAAGGAAGGAGAGGTGGTGGGGTAGCTCTGTACATTAGGGAGTGTTTTGACCGTCTAGAGCTTGATGATAGTGATGGTAGGGTCGAGTATTCATGGATAAGAATCAGGGGAAAGGCCAACAAGGCAGGTATCATGGTGGGACTCTGTTACAGACCACCCAACCAGGATGAAGTGTCCTATGAAATATTCTATAACCAGTTGGGAGCCCATTTCCTGTCCATTTTGAGTCCTTTTTCTCACCCTCTGCATCCTCTTTAAATTGAGGAGTTACTAAGAGAGAATTATTAGCTTGTTGATGAAGTTCAATGAATGGAAGCTTGTTAGAAGATGTATATACTGACTCACTTCAGCATAAAGTGAATTATTAACCTGAAGACAGATAATTACTATTGTGTTGGGTATATATTTCTTATTTCTCATTTTCAGAGACCTGAATTTTTCTTTAATTTAGTTGTTCAAATTATAAGTGGAGCAGCGGTATATTTTGATATTGTTTCTAATACCCAGAGCTGCTATTGCCACTCTGCTATAAGTTAGGTCTCTAGCCTGAATTGCTCATTTAGACTCTTGCTAACTAATAACACCATCTGAGGAGGATTACTGATACCTGTCTGAGACTCCTTTCTCAAAGGGGAAATTGTCACCTTCTAAGAGCGCCTATCGCTCTTTTCTGCATAGAAAGGAAAACTGGATGAGTAGCTGATTAGATTAACTGATTTTCATGGTTAATGACGTGTTCCTTATGTCCCTTCCCTGCACAGGTATTAATGAAAAGAAAAGAAAAATATAAAAAAACCCTAGAAATATTGAAGCATAGTTTTTAAAATCTGATGGAAAAGCATTCGAGCACAAAGGTACGTTGGTAAAGTGTACTGACATCATACAAGATGACAGTTACCCTTCAGCAAAAGGGAATCAGTACAAAACCATTCCTTATTTCCTTAGCTCCCATCTTGATTTCACTCAGCCAAACCCACATCCTGTTTTGATAAGCTCTTTTCTGCCATCATTTCATAAATGAACCAGCAGAATTACACTTCTGTAAATAAATATTTTAATTATAAATTGAATACTCTACAGGTGTAAATGCCATCCTTCTTCCTTGATCAGTCAAAACATTCTTAATGAGCTACTAATGTTCTCTCTAATTATCATATTCATGTGAACCACTCAAATAGACTGTGTGCTCTTGATAAACACAGCACAGTGAAGAAGTCTGTTCAAAGCTCGCAGTTATAGGGAGGAATATTTGCTTTGCAAATCACTGACCCAACAACTGCCAACATCAATCAGACTGTTTAGCTATGATTGTGTAACTGAGAAAAAGTAGGAACCTGATTCTGATCTTGTAGCACCTCTTATATGTCCTGGTGCTGAAGAAGAGGTCTGACAGGATTGAGAAGCTGATACCCAGAATTTCTAGATGCAGCTTCAGCCATCTCAGGCAAGAAAAGGAGTACGTAGCCACAATATTTTATGCTTTCAGTCCTGCTCCAGCACTGAAAGGAAATATCAAAGGATTCCTTTCTTTCTGGCCAGGTTTATGTCTGACCTCACTAAGTCCATGTGCGATTTCTGTAGGGCATGCTGCCACCTTTATAAGGCAGGAAAATATGCTGCAGTGTCTGCGGTTCTCTATCGGGTACTTTTTTTCTTTTCTCTTTTTTTTTTTTTTTTTTTTTTTTTACTTTGTTCTGCTTTGTCTGAAATGGGCCTAGTTATCACAGGTTTCCATTCCTCAACATTTACGGTGGGTCAATGTGATGTGAATGAAACAGGATACAGTTATAACAGTTTGCATGGGCTAAGAGTAATTCCACAGCACTTGTCCAGCAAGGAAAGCTTATCCTTCACAGTGAACTTTTAAGGACTGAAGATATCAGAGTGGGCAAGTGCATGGTTGTGGGACAGGATATTTTACTCCTGCAAATAGGACAAATTTGAATGCACTTACATAAGTTTTTGGTACAATGTGGGTGTTGCCATGCAGATGTGGATACTTTATACAGAGCAACCAAATCTGGGTTCACTGAATGGTAAAGGTGCACCCAGCTTTTTATTTTCAGTCTTAAATTCTTAATATCATTTTTCCAGTTACATGAGATTTCTCTCATTTTCTGAATGGCATGTGAATGTCATTGCTTTGATTCAGTCCTACCTGAAATTTTTATCCAGCCCTTCATCCTCTCTTATCTTTCCTTCTATTTTATGATTTGGCTGTTTTATTACATCTCGTTGTCATTGTAAGCATTTTCTTCACTGACGTGCAAAATTTGTTGGTTTTACAAGTCCTTCCATATAGAATTGAAGTGCTTTATATTCTCCCAGGTGGAAATAAGATCTGATAACATCAGTCTTACCTTATAGCCCCATTTCCCATGCTCTTCACTCACTCCAAAATCAGTTCACAGAGTTTAGAAAGACCTCCAAACTGTCCCTGGGACTTTTCTAAACCAAATATTCATGCATTCAACTCATTTCCTGTCAGCCTATATGAAATATTTAATTAAATGTAATAACAAAGGAGAAGAAATAGCATTTTTTTTCATGTATACATACACATACACACACATAGGAATGAAATAGCTAGATGGGATTTACTAATAGAATTTAGTACCTGCTGTTTTGTTTTTTTGTTTTTTGTTTTTTTTTTTAAAGTAAAATCTTAGTTCAGTAAGGGTTTTAGTTAGCTACATAACATGGATTTCACCCCTCCATTATGAGTGTTACAGCACTATGAGGCTGACATGGAGAGGGTGAATAATGGGACATCAAATGAGACTAGGAGGAAACAAACTCAAAGCAAGCAAAGGGAGCAGTTCTTTACACAGCAGTCAGTTAAAGACAAGAGTGACACTCCCAACCAAAGGACAGTTCAGATGCTGAGGGTTTACAAGGCTTCAGAAGAGATCACATGAGACCATCGAAATGCAATCTATGAAGGTTGAAGATTGATAGATGCAATCTATGGGAACTCTTAACAGTGACTAAATTCATAAAACGTGTCTACCTCAGGAAGTCTATGAACTGCGTATGTTTGGAGGACAGTAGGCTGAGTTCTTTAGATAAAGGTTATCTATAATACAGTCAGGTATTTGCCTGATCATAGTCAGAATCAAGACGCTACCACACGTGAATTCATCTGACTGCACATGGCTATTATACAAGACACCAAAAATGCAACCTCCTCTATAAAGCAGATATGTAGGGGGTTTAACCCAGAAGTATGGACTTAGTGAAAAATGACAGGAAAAGAGGGATGGAATGCAAAAATATTTCCTGGATGAGATGTTATTCACATCAATAGGACCAAAGGATTTATATAAGATTCATGAAAACTTGTAGTAGAATACTTGTACTGTAGGTAATTAAGGTTATCTAGTAATTTTCCTAATTCAGTTCTTTTTCTTTTGTCTGAGGGAGCAAATATGTATTATTTTGTATTATTCTATTTTATCAGTACTGCAGAAGAGCAGGATTTAATTGTTGCTATTTCTTGAGATACCTGATCCTCCTCTGATCATAGAATCATAGAATTGCTGAGGTTGGAAGGGACCTTTAAGATCATCAGATCCAACCATTAACCTACCCTGACAAAAACCACTTCTAAACCATGTCCCTAAGTACCACATCTACCCTTTTTTTAAACACTTCCAGGGATGGTGAATCCACCACCTCACTGGGCAGCCTATTCCAATGTTTAATAACCCTTTCAGTGAAAAAATGTTTCCTAATATCCAGTCTAAACCTCCCCTGACATAACTTGAACCTGTTTCCTCTTGTCCTATCACTTGTCACCAGGGAGGTCAGCCCCCATCTCTCTACAACCTCCTTTCAGGTAGTTGTAGAGCCTGATAAGGTCTCCCCTCAGCCTCCTCTTCTCCAGGCTAAACAACCCCAGTTCCCTCAGTCGTTCCTCATAAGGTTTGTCCTCCAGACCCCTCACCAGCTTTGTAGCCCTTCTCTGGACACACTCCAACACCTCAATGTCCTTCTTGTAGTGAGAGGCCCAAAACTGAACGCAGTACTCAAGGTGGGGCCTCACCAGTGCCGAGTACAGGGGGATGATCACTTCCCTAGTCCGGCTCACCACACTATTCCTGATACAGGCCAGGATGCTGTTGGCCTTCTTGGCCACCTGGACACACTGCTGGCTCATATTCAGCCGGCTGTCCACCAACACCCCCTGGTCCTTTCCTGCTGGGCAGCTTTCTAGCCACTCCGCCCCAATCCTGTAGCGCTGCATGGGGTTGTTGTGACCCAAGTGCAGGTCCCGGCACTTGGCCTTGTTGAACCTCATACCACTGGCCTCAGCCCACCGGTCCAGCCTGTCCAGATCCCTCTTCAGAGCCAACCTACGCCCAAGCAGATCAACACGACCGCCTAGTTTAGTGTCATCTGTGAACTTACTGAGGGTGCATTCGATCCCCTCATCCAGATCATTGATAAAGATATTAAAGAGAACTGGCCCCAGCCCTGAGCCCTGGGGAACACCACTTGTGACCGGACACCAACTGGATTTAACTCCATTTACCACCACTCTCTGGGCATGACCATCCAGCCATTTTTTTACCCAGCGAAGAGTACACTTGTCCAGGCCATGAGCAGCCAGTTTCTCCAGGAGAATGCTGTGGGAAACAGTGTCAAAAGCTTTGCAAAAATCCAGGTAGATAACATCCATAGCTTTTCCCTCATCCACTAAGTGGGTCACCTTATCATAGAAGGAGGTCAGGTTTGACAGGCATGACCTGCCTTTCACAAACCCATGCTGATTGGGCCTGATCACCCTGTTCTCCTGCATGTGCCGTGTAATGGCACTGAGGATGATCTGTTCCATGACCTTCCCAGGCACTGAGGTCAGACTGACTGGCCTGTAGTTCCCTGGATCCTCCTTCCGGCCCTTCTTGTGGATGGGTGTCACATTTGCCAACCTCCAGTCAGGTAGGACCTCCCCGGTTATCCAGGACTGCTCACAAATGATGCAAAGTGGCCTGGTGAGCACTTCCGCCAGCTCCTTCAGTATCCTTGGGTGGATCACCTCTAGCCCCATAGATCTGTGCACTTCCAGGTGCTGAAGCAGGTCCCTCACCATTTCCCTTTGGATTACAGGAGCTTCATTCTGCTCCCCATCCCTGTCTTCTAGCTCAGGGGTCTGAGTACTCAGGGAACAACTGGTCCTACTGCTGAAGACTGAGACAAAGACAGCATTAAGTACCTATGCCTTTTTCTCATCCTTGGTCACTATGTTACCGGCCCCATCTACTAGAGGACAGAGATTATCCTTAGTCCTCTTTTTATTGCTAATATATTTATAAAAACTTTTTTTGTTGTCCTTGACAACAGAAGCCAGATTTAGTTCTAGCTGGGCTTTGGCCCTCCTGATTTTTTCCCTACATAGCTTCACTATCTCTTTGTAGCCCTCTTGAGTGGCCTGCCCTTCCTTCCAAAGGCCATAAATCCTCTTTTTTTCGCTAAGTTGCAACACTAGCTCCCTGTTTAGCCAGGATGGTCTTTTTCCCCGCCGGCTTGTCTTCCCACACATGGGGACAGCCTGCTCCTGCACCTTTAAGACTTCCTTCTTGAAAAACATCCAGGCTTCCTGGGCTCCTTTGCCCTGGAGGACTGCCTCCCAGGGGACTTTGTCAACCAGGCTTCTGAAAAGCCCAGAGTCCACCCTCCTCAAGTCCAAGGTAGCAGTTCTGCTGACCCCCCTCCTTGCTTCTCCCAGAATCAAAAACTACCATTTCATGGTCACTGTTCCCGAGACAGGCTCCAACCGCCACATCCCCCACAAGATCTTCCCTGTTTAGAAACAACAGACCCAGCAGGCACTTTCCCTGGTTGGCTCTCTCACCAGCTGTGTCAGGAAGTTATGCCCAGTACATTCCAGGAACCTTCTAGACTGTTCCCTCCCTGCTGTATTGTATTCCCAGCAGATGTCCGGCAAATTGAAGTCCCCCACGAGGACAAGAGCTCGCGATCTTGAGACTTCTCCCAGCCATTTATAGAATATTTCATCTGCCTCCTCATCCAGGTTGGGTGGTCTGTAACAGACTCCTACTGCGATATCTACCTTGTTAGCCCTGCCCCTGATTCTTACCCATAAACACTCAAACCCATTATCACCATCATTTAGTATAAAGCATTCATCCCTGACATAGAGGGCCACACCCCCACCTCTCTTTGCTTGCCTATCCTTCCTGAAGAGCCTATAGCCATCCATGGCAGTATTATAGCTATGTGAGTCATCCCACCACGTTTCTGTGATGACGACTACATCATAATTATCCTGCTATACAATGGTTTTTTTGCAAGGTCATATAGAATCATAGAATGGGTTGGGTTGGAAGGGACCTTAAAGATCATCTAGTTCCAACCCCCCTGCCATGGGCAGGGACACCTCCCACTAGACCAGCTTGCTCAAAGCCCCATCCAGCCTGGCCTTGAACACTTCCAGGGAAGGGGCATCTGCAACTTCCTTGGGCAACCTGTTCCTGTGTCCCACCACCCTCACAGTAAAGAATTTCTTCCTAATATCTAGTCTAATCTAAATGTCCCCTCTTTCAGGCCTTTTCTGACACGTTCCTTTCCAGCAGATTTGCCAAGCTGCTTTTGGGCACGAGTATGTGTGGATGTATCCTGGGAAGCTTCATGTCCGTACCGCTGCCATCCGCAGTCAGTCCCACCCTCTTGCTGCAGGTCTCCTTGCGCCACCGCCGTGAGGGTGAGAAGGGCACGCTTCCTCCAGCCAAAGCAGGGGTCCAAGTGGAAAGGCGCTCTCTTGTCATGGGAGAGGGAGAAAGAGGATGCACCCTGGCGACAGAGGCCAGAGACGGAGTTTCCACTCCAGAGAACTCCCTCTTGGTCTTTTTTCCCTCGCGCCAGCGTTCACACCAGCTTTGCTCTTCACATAATGTCTGGGTAAAAGGTGGTGGTTGGCATTCTCTTGTAGACCCCAGCGTCTAAAACATGGAGGGAGAACTCCAAGGAGCGGAGCAGAGCACAAGAGTGGAGACCAGGGGGTTGCTGGGACGTCCTGCCCAGTAGGCAGAGGGAAGAAAGCAGTCCTTCTGCCTGCTGGGGCCAGCCTTGTTGTCTCTTTGGCTCCAAATGGATGACGATAAGGCTGGAGAAGCTGGAACCAAAACCCAGGCCGTTGTGTGACATTTTATGGAGGAAGGGACAGAAGGAAGGTGGGAAAGAAAGAAAGACGGCGGGGAGAGGGAGAGAGAGTGAGCAGCACTGCAATGTCTCCTCCTCATGCAACATATGTCTGCAAAGAGGAATGCCTGAAGAAGGGCGTATTGGGTGGCTGAACCGTGAGATAGGGGAGCGCACAGGCATTTTATCTTTGCGTCTGCCAGTGGCATCTGAGAAGGGTTTCTGGGCACCATTCCACCTGGCTTTTTCGACTCCTCTTTCCCATCATTCCCATTGGCATGTATTGTGACTCGAAGCAAAGCGTCACTGCTCTACGCTGCAAGAGTGGTTCTGCATTTCCTCTGAGGAGGACCCCATCAGCTCATCTGCCTTTTGATCCTGGTGAGTGTGTTCCAGTTCCCATTGGTCACTGAGTCCAGTCCGGAAACTTCAAAGTGCCTGCCAGTGACATCTCCCTGGGAGCTTGATATAGTTTTGTGTATATTTGTATATATTGTATCTGTTTCATTATATCCTCTTTAATTTTATTGTTAATATTTCATTAAAGTAGTTTAGTTTTTTTTCTAAAGTGACAAATCTTCAATCCGTCCCAAACCACGACAAAAGCAAGGAGTCATCAGTCTATGCTGCAAGAGCAAGGCAAGATCACGGTCAGGACCCAGACACAAGTGTGGACCTTCTTGTCACTCAAGAGCTGAGCACAGGGCCGGTGGGAAGGCAGAGGAGGTCAAAAGTGTAGGGAGATAATTGAAACATTGAGCAGTGGCCTCCTGTGATGGGCAATAAAGTAGTGATTTTCTTTCCCACGTCTGGGGAAGTAGTAACAGACTGGGATCTTTCCTTGTCAAGACCTTTTCTCGGGCACAGGTGTCTCCTCAGGTGTCCCGTGAGAAAAAACAAAGCTCCTCCTAGGAGAAAGACAAGGCTTAGACAAGCGCAAGCCTCTCATGACTTTTTTGTCTTCTTGGACAGTTAAATATCAAGGAGAGAGAGGAGAAACACAGAGAAGGAGAGAGGAAGAAAAGGACAGAAAGGAAAGAGAAGGAAAGGGATTTCTCCAAATATTGAGACTGGCCAGATATACATTTGCTACTTTATTTCTGTAAAGTAACAGTAAGAAGTTTTAGGAAGAAGGACACGTGAGGAAATGCTAAGAACTGGCGCTACGGCTTCCCAGTGCGCGAGTGAAATCTGCCAGCCAGAGCAGAAGGTCTCGGGTGCCTCTCTCCTCGTCTCCGCCAAGGTGCTGCTGGGGCTGCATCGTGGGCCTGGAAGCCCAGGCATCAGAGCTCACCCAGGGAATCCAAGCAGCAAAAAGGAATTGGCACCTACAGGGAGAGAGTCAGAAAGCGCTGATGAAAGCATGGAGGCAGGACCAGGCGTGTCTTTGTCTCCCATTCTATGGGAAGTTCAGTGGCCACTCTCTCAAGGGCAGGTGCATGCTTCCTGTCTGGGGCCATCTCTGTGCGCCGCGGAAGTGTTTCCTCTACTGGGAGCAGTGTTCAGAGCATTGTTTTAAATATACCATGTATTTTCCCAAGTTTCTAGTTGATTCTGTTTGAATACTGGTAAAAGCATAACACCAAGGAATGAAGAAAAGATGTATAAGTTCACAAAGAACAGTCAAGGTTTACCAGCAAACATAGAATCTAGGAAACTTGAAACTTGTTTGATTTTTTTTCTTATGTGTGTCTATGTAAAGTACACAGTTATTTTTAGATCCTGTTATTCTATAGATAGAGATGTGATGTGAAAAGTGGGTTAAGGAGGCTGAAGACCTGGGGTTAGTATTTCTCTGATTAATTTAATCATACAAAAATTGGGCAACCATATAAACAGTCGGTTACTAAAATTATTTATAGTGAAGGACTGAACTTCTTCTGGGCCTAGATTTGTAATATGATGTGGGTAAGTAAGTAGGCTATTAATAAACATAAGAATTCATTCATATACATCTTTCAGCAGAAAAGGCATATGACAGTCCAAAAAACCCACAAAACAAATAAGAAAAAGAAAAAAAAAAAAAGATTGCAATGTAGACCCACAGCAGTAGTAATATAACCATCACTTTCAAGTACCTTCATGATCCACTTGAGATGAACTTCACAAAATGTTCTCCCAATTTCTTCAGGAAAATCCAGAAAAGATGAGATGAATTGACTTAATTGATCAATTCATCATGGTTCTGATAGACTCTTGGGAAAATAAAATGACTGTAGTTATCATGAGCTTCATGGATTTTGCTCCTGAATGTTCAGTCAGCGCCTCTGAGAAGTTCTCCATTACTGAAAGCCTAAACCCTTGCAGAAATTTCATTTAATTATCATGTACATTAATTTAAAATGAAATACCAAAATAGATAGTTATAACAAGTTTCATTTTTGAAGTGATGCTTTCCTATTGAGCCAACCCTCACTTTTTATTTTATACTGAACATGATAACCTTACACCCAGTAATAAATGATCTCAGTGATTTATCTAAACACTTAAGGAGTATCCTCTGAATAGGTGGTCTACTCATGGTTAAATACATGGGTGTTAACTAAAGTTAAATTGGTATTTATAAAAAAACATTTATTTTCTTAATGTGTAACAACAAAAAATGTACATAAAGTCAAATCAGAGCACTACACTGCAAATCCGAAACAGAGAGACCTTAGGTTACATTCAGAGGAGTACAGTCACAGAGAGCTAATTTCGTAGTCATATAAACTATTTAAATAAAGAAATAAATAAATCTGTATGGTAACTTTAGAAATATACTGATTTTAACAGCTTAGCCTGGATTTTGCTAAGACAGAATAGGCAAGGAAAGAGTAACACGAAAATTCTTCTCAGCCATAAAACTCAATTGAATGATTTCACAAAGGTAACACTGTCCTCAGAAAAAATCAACTTTGTTTCTACTAAAAAGACAAAAATAGAAAAAACTACAGAAAAACAACAATAAACCCCACAAACAAACAAACAAACAAACAAACAAAGCTTTCTAACATTATAGAATAAGTAAATAATCTCAGAAAACATCCCTGTTGCAACTGGTCAAAGTTGGTATGCGTGACATGAGAGACACATGATGTGTCACATATTACAATAAATTCCTCTTTCTCAGTGGCCTTTTTTGGCTGGTTTGTGAATTTGCTTTTATACAGTATGGTTATACAACTTTTTGTCATATATAAAAAGAAGAGATGGAATAAAAATACTACTATTCCTTAGACAAGTAAAACAAAATCATTGGGTAAATCTCTGAAATACAATAATATAGATTACACCTAGACTATAATTGTATTAATGTTTTTATGGAAAAGATACTTGCCATCACTGTAATAATAAAATATCTTTCTTGCAGGGTCTTTTTTTCTGCTTTGAGAAGGCAGTAGGTCTAGAATTGGACTTTAGCTCACACTTTAGCTCACAGGAGGAGATGGAAAGTTAGCAAATTACACCTTTCATAAACAGTAGGTATCCAGATCTTAGTTTATTCAGCTAAATACTGACAGTGTTATATGTTTCCTCAGTTGAGGTACAATTTATTAAGAGATGGATAAACACGGTAGAAAATAAAACTAAAGATATAAACCTTGAAACAAGCATTATGATGTAGAGAAATGCCTTGGCAGGTGATATTAATCATTTATAGAGAATAGCATAATAATTTTTGTTCAGTATCAGAGTCAGTATGATATACTTCTTCAGTGGTAAAAGAACAAGAAAAATATAAGAGTACCTACACACAATACAAAAAAGCTCCTGGAAACTTCAATATTTCATTAAAAAATATTTTAAATAATTTTTAAGTGTGTGGAGTTGAAAAGTTCTTGGCATCTTACGATGAAAGAGAGCTCACAAGGTATGAATACTGTGGAAAATGTCATGCACACTCCAGAACATAGCGCTGGGAAGGAGCAATCAGGCAAAAGGGGTGGAAACTAGAAAGCTTAAGTGAAGGAGATTTGTACATAAGGAGACAGAATTTTGACTGGAATAAATCACAAAACCTTTGAAATGACTTATATAAAAATCAACTTCCTTCAGTAGATCAATAATACATTTGCAGTTGCATAACTATTTCTTTTCCTTAAACACTCACATTCCAATCTGCACTGCATATGTACACAAATAAATGTGTTAAGAAGGAGGGGAAATATTTATAAACTCAAATCACACAAATCCCTTTTTTGATCTCAAGTAATATGTCCTCTCCCTATTCACAAGATTGTAAAATACACTTAGGGTTTCCAAACGGAGACTTTCAGATAAAACAAAGGTTTTCAGATAAAATTCATTGTAAGTCTTAGCCATCATATGATGAAGTAACACTATGCCCAATACAACCACCGTGAATTATAGAAAGTTGAAAAAATATCTTTAGAATTTTTCATGTTGTTTGAATCTTCATTTCCTGTGATACATACATACAAAATTCTCTTTGAGGTGTGCCAGACGACCTAGGCAAGTATCAGTCAAAGCACCTGTGGCTGTTCTGGTTTCATAGAGGCACTGATGAATTGCCCAAGTGATTACTTTCACTTTCTGAAAGTGACGAATATGAATAACATAATGGTAGAACACTGTTCAGAAACACAGTTTCTAAATTAAATAATTGCCAGGGTCCATGCATGTGAATCCATTATCATCCTTTCACATGATGAAAAGAAAAACAGAGATAGATATAAAATATTTTCAGAACAACAATTCACAAATTATGGTATTGTGGCATCATCTGATTTACAGATGTCTTTGCTAGCTTCAAAGCATGTGTATTCATGTTGTCACGTTTAGAAAGAGAGTATATGCTATTTGTGAACAGATTTTTTTTTGGACACAAGGACAATACCAGCAAAAACAACACTAATATGCAAGCAGGATGTTAATCTGAAGGTCAGTAGTAACAAAGACCTGCTTATGTCATTATGCTGCAAAACATGAGAAAAGTTAGGCATATATAAATTTCCATAGCTGTATTGACTTCAGAGTATTTTTTTGTGAGACAAAAGTCTAGGTTTTTTATAATTTCTTTTTTTTTTTTTTTTTTGCAATTGCTATGTGAACTGCAATATATATATTTATATATGGATATAACTTCCAAATATTTATCCACATTATTTCCTGTCCTGTAAAACATATTTTTCAATGTCCTCTGTGGAATCTTTCTTCTGTATTGGACTTCGAAGATGGACATTAAAAATGAAACAATACAGAAATCATAATGAGCATGAACCAAATCTCTTTATGTTCAGTGGTGTTGTTTGGTTTTAAGTAACTTTTCTTAAGTACTACTGATCTATGTTATTACTAGCTCTTAATATTCAGCAATGAGCATGCACAAGAAGATGAAGATGTGGCTTTATGATTGTTTTCCATGGAGGCTAAATTTCTGTGTGAAGACTAAAAGCACAGAAAATGAGCATGGGAGTAAGAAACAGCATGAAACAGGAGAAAAATAAGTAAACAGTTAAATCAGGCAATTAACAGTATTTTACACATGTAAGCAGATATAATGCCATTTAAGAATAGGGAAATAGGTGAAGATATGTCTGAAGGCTACAATTTTATTGTTTTGCCTTCCAGCAAACCATGAAAATGTTTTTGCATTTAATGATATTCAGTATGACATCCTACAGAAAGGAAAAGTGAATAGTCAGAGTTCTATACTGCTGTATCAGTGATTTACAGGAAGGAGAATTCATTTGAACTGTAAGTAGGCTAAAACTGGATTTTTTTCCCCTTTGTGGCACAATGTTTCTGGCTGAAAATGAGAGGAAATACTTTGTTTTTATTTGATGCAGTTACTGCAGAGGTAAAGAGATGAAGGGCTTAATAGCACTAATAGCAGTAAATCTATACCAGGGCTTTTTGGTCTGCAATCTACAGGAGGCTAAAATAGAGGTCTATAAAATCCTGAGTGTCATGGACAATGTTGTTTACTCTCTTTTCCAGTGAAAGATCCATGGTGACAGGTTCAGAACAAATAAAAGGAAATACTTCTTCACACAAAACATAGTTAAGCTATTGAACTGTTTGCCACAGGACATTTTGAGTGCTCAAAGTTTATGTGTGTTCAAAAGAAGATTTGAACTGATTTTTAAAGAAAAAAAAAAAAAAAAAAAAACAAAAACATTGAGGTCTATTATATAGAAAGAAATCACCTTTGGGTTAGGAAGACCTTGAGTCACAAATCATTATATGCTGGAAGAATGTAAGCATCTAGGAAAACATCCCTGGACCTGTCCTCTTCTTATGCTCTTTCCTAAGCATTTGCATTGCTCCTGTCAGAAACTGCACATGGAACTGAAAGGATTTTAGTACTGACTTTCTATGCCATTCTTTGGCTCTATTCTTAAACATGCTATTTGTAAATAGGAATATAATGTATCCATGGAGACTTGCAAAGTAGAAGTTTAGGGCTTAAGCTCAAGTCAAGAGCTCTATAAATAAACAATAATCAAAAAACAATACAATAGTAAATAATGCAATTTTTAACATTATTCAAGTCAAACCAACACAAAAGCCCCGTCTTAAACATCTTGTAAGTGCTGCGAATGTACTCTGAGTTCAGGACTCCTAGTAATCCCAAGACTTCTTCCTCTTGTCAGCCTCATAAAGAGGAAAGATTTTCTGGTTTGAAGTCAGTTGAAGGTTGCAAAATTGTTTGAATGTATAATCATACACTTATGTATTTGAAATATAAACATTGAAACAGAAATACCAACACAAGTATAGCTGGCAGCTTCATCTAAATTTTTCTATTTTTTTCTTAAATAATTCTGAAGGCAAAATGGAAAGATACATTGCCATAATCAATTTCATGATGATGCTGCTACTCATGGTCAATTTATTTTATGTTAATGTGATGAGGAAGGCTTAATTTTATATATTTAGTTGCTGAGCTTGGAAATGTTACAATGACAATTCATAGTCTTATAACAAAACTAATTTTTGTTTGGTTAATATTGTTATCAGTTCTTTGTTTTCCAGGCCAGCTGAGAAAAAAAATAAATAGTCCTCCATGGGCTAGTAAAATTTGCATGCCAAGGTTTTCATACTGACAGTGTCTGAGTTCAGAATAAAAATGAGTCATTAGTATGAAATAGTTTAACATTGTCAAGTGTATTGAACAGAAAATTTAAAGTGTAAAAATACAACTGTTGAAGTCTTTTTATGGATCCTTGAACTGATGATCACATACAGACCACTGACAGGGATTATTTTATATTTGCCCTGAGATCTCAGAGCATACATGATTTTGCTTGCTTGTGACTATGCAGCTATTTCCAATGAAAATGAAAATAAGGGCTTGTTGAGCCATGACCTCACTGTAAGATTCACAGTCAGTATTAAATTCAAACCTTGTATTCTGCAACCATGAAATATTTTAGAAGTGCCAAAATGCTGCAGTGCTGAAGAGATAGATGTTGAACTTTTATGCGGCTTACTATAAAAGAACAATAAATTAAAACAATTTCAAAGATATACCTATCTATTTTTGGAACTATACTAGTTTTCTCTTTATTGATCTAAAAATAAAACCATAGACTCAAAAGTGTAAGTAATAAAAACAAGTAAAGCTGTTTAAAAAATAAAATATTAGAATTTCCTCTTACATATTTTACACAAAAGTACTGCAGCTTCACTTTCCAGGTGGTTACTCCTGCAATATGCAGTACTGCTAAATCCTTTTCGTTAGAGTTAAATTTCTTCGTAGTAGCTTGTATGGGGCTGTTTTGGATTTGTGACTAAAAGTGTTACTAACACACCCATGTTTTAGCTATTGCTGAGCAGTGCTTACACAGCATCAAGGCCTTTTCTGCTTCTCACACTACCCCGCTAGTGAGTAGGCTTGGGGGTGTGTCATGTTAAAAGGAATGTGGTTTCAATATTTGCCTGTCAGAGTCCCAGGACTTTCATTGATTTACTATCAGAGTGCCAGCAAAGGACTTTCGCTGAATCAGATTCACAAAAAAATGAAAATGAGTTATTTTATTGAAAGCAACAGAAACAAATTCTAGATTGCCATTCACTAATTGCAATAGCACCAATTAATTAAGGCTAATATTGCTAGTCAAAAAAATAATGATAATACAACAACCTGGGGGTAACATTCACCAGAGGGTGAAAGGTGCAGCACCTACCCAGAAAGGCGTCCCTGCCTGGGGTGGAGGAAGAGAACACAGCCCGTCGACTGGTCCGTCAGGTATCAAGTTCCTTCTTTCACAATTTAACAGTCATTTTCTCCATCTTCTTATCCCAAAAATTACAAGGTTTCCCTCCCCTAGGTGATGTGTAGTATGATTTGGGTGGAGAGACAAGTGTTATAGTCATATATGTTTAGCATGATCTCTAAAATCTTCATTAGCATATACAGGGGTGTCAACTTTAATATGCATTTCTCAGGTAATGAAGCAGAGGTCAATTATCAGGCATGGTAGAAACAAAGAACTACACAAGTTTGTGTTATCTTGATTTTACTGTCTTTGCTGATGAAAAGCAGGGCTATCCTGTCTCCACAGGACAGCTCCGTTATCCATATATCCTGTGATAGCCAAACAAGTCTTTACCACTTTGGGTTGCACAAGAGATAGCAAAACCAGTCTTAATTGCTCTTTGAGCACAGAGAATTCATGCAATTCACTAAGTCATCCAATGTACTAGGAATGATTCTCCTGCTTCTTCTAGATAGGTGGATCCTACCTCTCCCCAGTAGGCTGTATTAGTCAAATAACTTTTTGTGTTTGTAGGAAATAAAGCTCTGGTGACATCACCATCCACAAAGCCACGTATTGATCTGCATGATGCGTTGACTTCTGCCTGCCCCTATCTCTGACTGGTGAGAAAGAGATTAAAAAGAAAAAAGTAATTTTTAAGTCTGCTGGTAATTTTAGCTGATTTTTTTTTTTTTTTTTTTTTCATTTCCTCCCTTTGAATTCACTTTCACTTATCTGTTACTCTCTGTGGCTGATATGGTGAGATATATAGAACCACACTTTATCTAAACATTAGTGATGACAGGATGTTTTATTCAAGAATTCAATATTAAATGTTTTTTTTCTTTCAAAATACATTGCTCATCTTTCATGTTTTGAAAACTCTATGTCTAAACACATAAAGTCTAAAACAAAGGGAAAGATGTAACTAAAGGGAATGTTCTTTCATAGACAATATAAGGATGTTCAGGTTTTGTTCTGAACGTGAATGAAACCACATCTCAAAATCACCGTATTGATGTTATTTCAGCTTTACCCAATAAAGGATGAATGCAATACAGTCATAAAACAGTCGTGGAGTCACGGTCAAGACTATTGTGACCCAGGAGCTATCTAATGTACTTAGCATCAGAATCTTGCGTAACGTAAACCAGTAAATTTTCATCAGCACAGGTATAATTTATAACAAGCAAGAATCTACACCTACAAGTCTCTTTGAGGAAAAAGATAACCCTTCAACCATTTCAGTAATTAGCCTAATTCTTCATACAAAATAATTCTATTTTACAAAAGTTCCATGGAAAAACTGTTAGGCCAGCACAGATACTGTAGATTTTCCTTAATGAATAGAGCCTCAAGTGCTATAGTTAAGACCTTAGTTAATGAAACATTAATCTCTTCATTTATTGTATGTGTAACTTAATTACAGAACTAGTTTTAGAGTCATTTATCATTTATGGAATATGAAATAAAAATAAATCTGTTTAATCATACTTTAATCAAACAACCAATTCATCAATTAATTCAGCATATCAATCTACTTCACAGCTCTCTAATTAAGACTTTAAAATTTGCAGTTCAGAGTAAAATAACAATGCTTTCAGTGACATCTTAGAGTCAAACTTCAATATCTACCTCTATGTTTTGACAAACTGATTGTATTTCACAGTTAAGATGAAAAAGCTTTTCAGATGTTATTATGATGCTATTTTCTTCCTTAAAAAATTAGCCAGAGATACATCTTATTTATATATATGTTTGTATCTTTTGTGTCTGAATTTTTCACTAGCACAATAAACTAAATCACGTCCTTCTGTAGCTAATGTTTATACCTGATTTCTTCCCCTTGAAATAAATCGTACTCCATGAAGTCCACAAAAAAGGCTCAGAAGTTCCAACTGGCAGTAGTTTTTCATATTCTGGAAAACTATAACCTCACTTTTTGACTCCAACTTAATGTTGTGATATCTCTTAGATGGAATCTTTAGTCACATTTCACAGCCTCCTGATTTACACTCTGCTGGTTAAAGTGATGTGTTTTGAATGAAAAGAAAAAAACAGAAAAAAAGAAAAAAATAATGTAGAAAGTAGTCAGAGGAAAAATTTTGTTCTGATGAATAAATTAGGTACTTCTTAGGACACAAGTTAATGAAGAATTGACCAGGGCTGGACTCCAGGTGCCCACCAAGACGTTCTATTGCTCCCCTCCTCAGCAGGATCGGGGCAGGGCAGGAGAGAAAATAAGACAGAAAAAAAACCCCAACCTTGTGGGTCAAGATAAAGGCAGTTTAATAAAGCAAAAACAAAGGCCGTGCATAAAAAACAAGGGAAAAAAAAAAAAAAAAAAAGATATATTCTCTACTTACTATCAGCAGGTGACCTCCAGCCACTTCCTGGGAAGCAAGGCTTCAGTATGCCTAACAGTTGCTCCAGAAGACAAACATAACAACGATTGTTCCCCCTTTCTCCTCTTTTCTCTTAGCTTTTATTGCTGAGCAGACCTCATATGATATAGAATATCCCTTTGGTCAGTTTGTGTCAGCTGTCCTGGCTGTCTCCTCCCAACCCCAAGCCTACTGGTGAGGGGCAGGGGGGGAACTTTGGAGAGATAGCCTTGATGTTGTGCGAGCACTGCTCAGCAGCAGCCAAAACACTGGTCTGTTTTCAACACCTTTCTATCTGCCAATACAAAGCACAGCACTATGAGGGCTGCTATGGGGAAAATTAACTCCACCTCAGATAGACCCAATATGAAGATAAACTTAAAAAAAAAAAAAAACAAAAAAACAAAAAAACAAAAAAAAAAAAAAACAACCTAGAAATAACCCACCTTTGTAAAGATTATTACTTTGATTTTGTGATATTTTGCGGTCAGTCTTCACTTACGCAAACGCAGAGACTGCAACTCTTCTGTACTGGATTCAGCACTGTATAAAGTTTGATTTCACTATATACTTTCTTTGCTTGGATACTTTAAATTCTACCTTGAGCTAGGGATGTGCATATGTTTAATGTGATGTTGATGGTAATAATAATTCAAACTCTACAGAAAATCTACATATTTTTTAATCAGTAAAGTTTCTTAAAGACTTTCTGGAAATCTGTATGTGTACATCAACACACTTCAATTGATCAGGAAGTCATTTTTGTAATAACTAGATACTACCAGACATACATGGAGAGTTTTATTGTGGTGTATTTGAACTCTAAAGCCATGGTCAAAGGCATATGAATTGAGGCCACAAGGTGTTTCTTATGTGTCACTGGAAATTAAATTCTATTCTTTGTCATCTGGCATATTTTGCTTGAGAGACCACCTTGGGTGTTTTCTCAATGGCAAGTTGAGAAAGACTGTTGGACTTGGTATTTTCTTGAAAAATCATGCATTTGCAGTTTTTCTAGGTTGCTTGAAGGGCCCTGAGTTCAATTAGAGAACACAGAGATTCTATGCTATCAACATCATCAAAAACCCCACACTTTGTTGTCCCTTGACTTATTTCCAGTTGAATATTACTTCCATCTCTCAATCACACACTTCCAGTAACAATGCCTTCATCTCCTTTACCTTCAACTGGCAGAAAATACTAAGAGGGAATGTAAGTTCAGTAGTTATGAGAAATCGTACGTAAAGACAGTAGACCAATAGTCTTTCTTTGGAAAAGGGGAGCTGAGTGAAAGACTCAGTCACAATGAATTTGGGGAATATATATATATTGGGATTGCTTGAGCAAACTTTGAAAATTATAAAAAATTCTCTTGCAGAATCAGGCTTCTAGACCTGATGGGTTAATGATAGACTTGTGCCACTATGTTTTTTAATACCGGTGGCATTGTTATCTTTTTCTTCTATAGGATGTAGATGGAAGTTATGAAATATTCCTTGAACTCTTGGTCACAAGACTGATGATTTCTGGAATTACAATAAAAATGCAAAAATGTAAATTCATTGAAAATATTAAGCAAGGAAAAATATTATTTTAAAAGTAATTTTAACATTTATATTCCACAAACAATATCACACAGGGAGAAAAATGTTTCTGATAAAGACCCACCTACCTAATATCCTCAATTGAACTAAGGATTATCAATAGAATTCAATTACATAAACTGTAAAAGTTACTATTTCAAAATTATAATTTTATTACTATTTCTGTTTAAGGACCATAATCAAATTGACATAGATACCCTAAATTGCTAGCCTGTAAGGATTTTCTTTGTCCCTGCATTTCCACAACAATTTAGCATTTTGTAACCGTTTTGAAGAGTCCTTCCATTCCCCTTGCCTGTCCACATCAATCACTTTGCCTTTATCAAGTATAAAATACTTGATATGAAAATGGTCAAGCATTATACCTGTGTAAAGCAGGGAGAAGATATGTTTGGCATGCTCATCAGTATGTGTTATTAAGATTTATAAAGAGGTTCTTATTTTTGTCATTAAGTTATGAGAATAAAAGATAAACCCATTCTCATATAGTCCTGTTATTAACAAACACTTATTAACATTTTTATCCATAAATAATTTAACTCCTAAAGCAAAATAATAATACTGGGTAATACTGTAAGAATCATTTTATTTGCTGCAAAATTATCTGCAGAGTAATGCTGCACTATTTGTGATGTTAGTAATGTAATTTTAGTGATGTGGTTTTATTGTGCATTTTTATTGTTTGCTTCTAGTCCATTCAGTGATCGTATTATGTATTTTCGAAATGTGCTGTATAACGTTGCTGTAACAAATGTTGATGCAATAACAAAACTTGGAGTAATAAAGCTTGACTGATATACTGCTTTGCTGATGGGAGTTGAAAAACAAATTTTTCAAAGTGCATTTGCATTAAATCTCTCAGTTTCACTAAGCTGAAAGAGCTTGTTTATCTTTTTCTGGATAAAGGAGTGGTAGATGATTTCTGGTGTAAAGAGAAAGGGTCAAACTAAGAGGTATTAAAAATAAAAGTTCAAATATAATAGAAATACATTCAGCTGACATATTGAAGACTCAAGTGGTAAGTAGTTCTGTAGAACTCTTATTTTCAGAATTTATTTGGAAGTACTGACTAAATAAGGAAAACATTAATCTGCATTTAACATAGTCAAGAAACTGTTCTATTTCAAAACTTCTTGGGAGAAATAGAATTAGGATGATATAGATATACATTTCCCTTCATGACTTATTCAAATAAGGCCAAATTCAAACCTTGAGTAAACATTGATTTCCATAGAGCTGCACCTGCTTACGTTAACCTGAAATTATGCCCCATTTGCTTGTTGCAAAGACTACAATTAACATATATTTAATTAAACAAAATTAAAAGAAGGTATAAACCTACATTATTTGTGACTAAAAGATGAATAGCTGCTATACCCTACTTTTCTGTACAATAATACAGTATTTGGGCTTCTACTCAGCTCTAATGACTTACAGTTTTCCACAGACATCATTGAAAAGTCATAAATCTTAGCTCTACAGCCAGCTGGCCTATTCAACAGAAAGGTCAAACCTCTGCAAGCTATTTCCTTTTGTCAGCTAGGTCAAGGGTGCAAAAATAAATTGAAGCACATTTTTGGTAACAAGCCTTCTATCAAGTCCACTGTTGACATTTTGATGTGGTCCTTTCCTTTTGGTGCAAGAGGATGATTGGATATTTTTCCTTCCTAGAATGCTTGATGATTCCAGCTAAGCATCTAGGTAGGCATTTTTCCATATACCTTATAGAATTTTAAGCAATGGAAAAAAACATGCAATTTGAAGTTGTTTTCCATCATAACAAGATAGGAACAGCAAAACCACAAAATTCAAGATTTAAGACTCTACATGTTCAAAACTTGAATATCAAAAATTTGCTTAGAATTGAGAAATAGTGCCATTTTTAACATTCCTGCTTCACTTTCTTCTCTGTATCTACATAAACTAATCTGCTGCCTAATATTTGGCACTTTAAAAAAAAAATAATCATTTAGTTTTTGAATATATATTGTACTGCTCACTAAGTACTTCTGAGGAACTGGCATGCTGTACCTTTATCAGTAGTGCCTGTACTACTAACAGAGATTGCATCATCATTTATACACATTAGCCTTTTCTTCTTTACAGAATTACCTGCAAAAAATCTGTCAATGGGCTGGAGGAAAGGCTTGATCTATCATTACAAAAACTTCTAGCCAGTTTTGGGAGGAGTGTTCTCCCTTACTGCGGCCACTTCTTCCATACAGCTTTTAGATAGTTGTGATCTGTTTGCCTCAGCACCTGATCAACCACATAAAACCACTAAAATGAGAATGCTGATATTCTCCTTGAGGCTTCCATTTCCTTCCTTTTTCTGTTACAGTGAACTGTTGTATTTGTTCCTTAATTATGTCGTAAGCTTTCTTTGGCAGAGATGACATTTTACTTTACCAAACACTGGCTCTAATCTTGATTAGTACCTTGTATGTTAACACAATACAAATACTGTTATTATAACTGTGAGTCATGGAGTCTGGGATGTTTCTTGACACTGGCAGATACTCTCTTTGACATGGTAATCTTTCCAGTGATATTTTCATGATGTTCTCTCATGTTTGTTAGACATACATTAAAGATAATAGTGTTAAGAGACAAATTTTAACTAAAAGGATGAAGAAACTGTACAGATATTAGTGAAAACTGTAGTTGCATACCAACATAATGAATGAATTCTTGGTGAGTTTTCAGATTGGTAGAACTCATCTCACACATCCAACATTTGCAAAACTATCCATAATTTGTAGCCATCTTTATTGATAAAGGATGGTTGTATTCACTTTTTCATCTGATAAAAGCTTAAGTATCATTTAGAGTACAGTGCTTTGAAAATTTAGCCTTGTAAATTCAGGAGAACACTTTGTACTTTAAGTGTCACTCATACTTCCTAATTTTATGTATCTAAAATGCAGACATCCCATCTGAGTCAGACAACTATGAAAATCAAGCACTAGATAAAATAAATAGGTTGCTCATGTATATCAATGATAGATCTGATTTTAGCCAGTTAAGAGCATAGAGATATAGAGAACTTTCAACCATGATTAAATGTCTCTCTCCCTAGAGAAAAAAAAAAGAAAAAAAAAAAAAGTGATGTACAAATTACTCCTGTTACCCGGTGTTACTGCTATCACCCTGTGTGTTCCAAAGGAAAGGAAGGAAGGAAGGAAGGAAGGAAGGAAGGAAGGAAGGAAGGAAGGAAGGAAGGAAGGAAGGAAGGAAGGAAGGAAGGAAGGAAGGAAGGAAGGAAGGAAGGAAGGAAGGGAGGAAGGGAGGAAGGGAGGAAGGGAGGAAGGGAGGAAGGGAGGAAGGGAGGAAGGGAGGAAGGGAGGAAGGGAGGAAGGGAGGAAGGGAGGAGGGGAGGAAGGGAGGAAGGGAGGAAGGGAGGAAGGGAGGAAGGGAGGAAGGGAGGAAAAGTAACTCCCGACTTCAAAACAAAACCAGCCCTCTCAGCTGCCCACAACTCAGTAAAAATATATATTTTTTAAATCCTCAAGAAAAATCTCAGGGATGAGTTAGTGGCCTTTAAAGAGACGCAGTGTTTCACAGAAAAGAGTGAAAACAATCCAATGCACTCCTAGTTGGACCTCCTTCATGGGAGTAATCATGTTTCAGGAGCTTCCAGTTTGTGTGTCAGGGAAGGATTCACCTCCTCCTGAGGTATTTATCTAAAACAGATTGAATTAAAGGTCATCTAGTCCAACCCCCCTGCAGTAAGCAGGGACATCTTCAACTAGATCAGGTTGCTCAGAGCCTCATCAAGCCTGGCCTTGAATGTCTCCAGAGATGGGGCCTCCACCACCTCTCTGGGAAACCTGTTCCAGTATTTCACCACCCTTACTGTAAAGAACTTCTTCCTAATGTCTAATCTAAACCTACCCTGATCTTGTTTAAAGCCATTACCCCTCGTCCTATGGCTACATGCCCTTGCAAACAGCCCCTCCCCAGCTTTCTTACAGGCCCCCTTCAGGTACTGGAAGGTACAGGCCACTATCTTCTGTACCCTTCAGGTACAGGCCACTATCTTCTATGAAGAAACTACTTCCTTGAATTTCCTATTTATCTTCATTGGTTATTAATGGAGTCTACGTGTCAATTTCAGATACAGGTGCCCACATAATAGATGATCAAAGATTGGTGAAACAAATCCAATTTCTAACTCCTGGCAGAATACCCAAACCAATGGCCTGTTATGCAGGTGGGACCCCCTCTTCTGAGGCTTACAGAGAGATATTTTTCTTCAAGAGAAATAAACCTTCGTGCGCTGGATCCCAAAAGAAGGTAATGGATGGTTATTCAAGTAAATATACTGAATATCTAGACATCCATTTTTGCCATCAGTCTAGTCATGATGTACAGTTGCTCTGAATATAAGTTATCAGGAGGTATCTCGCCTTTCCCTAAAGATTGTGAGCCCCAGTTTGCTATAATACAGCTGGAGCCAAGCACTGAATAAGTTCTGATGCTTAGCCAAATGCTTTGGATCTCATTCAGATTTTTATTCCAGGAAATAAATGAAATAAAACTTGTAATTAATTATGCTTGTTTCTTTTTTGGACATACACCTCAAGTCTATGTAATTCAGACAATGTTTATATGTCTAATTGGATCAAAGTGTTCTTAAAAACCTATGCTTTACTTATAAAATCCTATTGCATGGTAGATATAAAAAAAATTGCCAATGAAATTGGCAGCTTAATGTGCACTTCAGTGTACAAAAATATACTAGATCATCCATAAACTGCAATTTCTAAGACTTGAAAAAGAATTTATAAAATGGGAGAAATTCCAGAAATAATTGTGTATCACAAAGAAATTGTATACATTTATTTCTTATGAATTATAAAAAAAAATCCCACTGTATAATGCATACTCTGAAAAAACTATCAACCATTTTCCTGCACAATTTAAAAATTAAATATGCTATGAAATTAATTTTTATTAGCTATAAAAATATAAAACATATAAAAGGAATTCACTTTTTCCATGAAAAAAAAAAAAAAATAATGCTTAAAAATTATTTAGGAAAATTTGTACTAGAAAAGGCAATGATTTTACAGTATTTAGTGTCAGATGCTTTGCAAGCTACAAATTGAATTGATTCTGAATTTTGATTCCAACCCCTACAATTCTGTGATTCTGTAATTTCAAATAACTTCCAACTTCATATCCTAATGCAGACACTAAGAGAACCATATAGCCCAACCATTAAAAGAAGACTAAAATCTTCTCCTCATTGAAACCAAATGGAAATTTTGATATTGATTTTGTTGGGGACAGCTCTTCATTTATCACAGGTGAGACCTTCAGAGATCCAAGCAATACTGAAGGACAGATTATGACTTTCCTCTGTGATGATAAACTTGGTGGGTCAGAAGTTCACGTGGACTGTGTTTTCTGCCTCCTAATGTGAGACAATTAATCAACTGAAGTTCACATTTCAATAAAAGAAAAAAGTTACCAATTACATCTGGCCGTTCAGGCCTCAGATGGAAAGAACTGGGTAGTTTTGCAGTAGTTGCAAGAAAGCAGGGAAGAGGGGTTTTCTTTGTTGGCTCTCATATATCTCTTTAAAAGCAGCAACAAAGCTAAAAAAGAATAAGGGAAATGGCAATAAAATAATGCTGCTTTTATTATTCCTGAGAAGCACAGAGAAAACTCATACACGCAAATCATTCTGTTGTTTCTTCTGTTCCACATGTAAAAATATCTCTCTCCTGCCTGCCAAGTTTAGAAAGACATGTTTTGCCTTTCAAAATACAATTTACTCCTGTGTCAGCAGCTGCAGAGGCATGTAGACTCTCAGAACTTCAGACAGGGTGACAGTGGTGCCTCTTGGGATTAGGATGCTTTGAGTGACACTTGCCAATATCATTAATTTTTTCCTATTTGTTGAAGGACAGTCTAAAACTTACAATCTTTTTTGAAAGAACAAGTCATATCAGTATACAATTAATTCCCTGCTATCCTATATCACAGAGTGTTTTTTTATGCCCTTTCGGCATGAAACAAACCTTTTTTTTTTTTTTTCTTTTAACCAGTCATAAGCAAACATTTGATGTACAGGTGTAACTCTGAGATGAAACCTACTTTTTTTTCTCTACCCATTAATTCCACAAGCTTTAGTATGTGACCATTATCCAGGCACCCTGGGTAGAATACAATTGCTTCATTTTATTTGGAGTGCAGCCGACTGTCATATTCAGCATCACATGACTAAGGGCAAGCTCTACACAGCATTAAAATTGCCACTCTGTTTCCCTACCTCTTTCTTTTTAAAATCATAGATTTGAAATATGCATAACACATGGGGTAAAGTAAGTCACCTTCATGGAAATCTGTGTGTTTCATGTCTCAGGTGTGTGCTTCAGTAATACTGGGCTCCCCTTTGGATTGCCAATTGGTCATAATTTTTTTTTGGAACAAGGACTTAATGAAGCACAACATTTTGCTGCAATTTGTCATTCTTTGAGCTGCTGATTGCTGAAAAGAAAGTTGATTTGAGGTACTTCTAAGAACTAACTCTGGAGCAGGATGTTCTTGTATTTGAAGAAACAAACACATTTTCCCCTGATCCATTTGCCATTAAATATTGAAGAAATTACTGCACATTCGTAGCAATATTCTACTCACTAGTGACAACTGCTAGTGGTCTTGTTTTATTCCTCTTACTGGAATAGGCACTAACAGAGATCTGTTATTGCAGGCACTTATTGTACCTCTTTTACCATTTCTTTATAATTCTCTATTTTGATCGACATTAGGGCCCAGTGGGGTAGGTTAGAGTCCTGACAGGTAAGGTACGATTAGATTGTCAGTATATTGACAATGAAAGCCCTATAAATTAGCCGTCAGGAAAGGGCACTGTCTCCCATTGAATCTATGCCACTTGGTATAAGTCATTAAATACTAATTGCGATGAAAACAGTAAGAGTGATGCACTGTGACTGATTGTTGCAATTCAGAGAGCCAGCTAATGCTTACTTTAAATTAGGAATTCCAGATCACATTCCAGTTGTCCTTTGCAGCAGTATATTCCAGCCAGTGGAAAGTCCACTGTTACTATAGATGATGGGGATCTCAACAGAAAATTCTGCAATAGACCTTTGTGTGTGTGTGTGTACACATATAACACAATGGAGATCTAACATGAAAATACTGTACAGAGCAAGAACATATGTTATAATATGGAGGTAATGCTAAAGAATACAAGAGTATTTGTTGTTGTACACTGGAAAACAGAAAAACAAGGTCACACATTTTAATGAATAATTATTCACAATGGATTACTTCTTAGACATACATTTTTCTTACCAGCATCTGACAGTGTCTTGTTAAATAAGAGATGTCCACCTGTTCTTCAGCCTTGCAAGAAGCACAGGGACTTTGTTGCTGACACTTGGTGTAAATATCACTAGTTCATTCTCTATTAATGGCCCTGATGGATCCCTGAGTATTTCTGTACCTACTGTGTTCCTGAAATACAGTTCCACACTTTTCAGTATAGGGAATAAGATTTCCTGTTCTGATATTGTTATGGATATTGTGATAATAACTTCATGTAGTTTTGTCATTTAAATGAAAATTTCCATTATATTGTTTAGGCTCAAAGAAAGTAGCTGTACTGTAGATTTTAAATCACTTGAGAGCTGCATGTCTTTACAAAATACTTATCTGTCTTTGATTCATTTTTTCCTAAAATAAGATACCACTTGATAGAAGTGTTTAATTAATCAAGGAGAATGGTACACAAATTCTTCCACAGAGTCTCCATCTGCCATGTGGATAACTATTGTATCACAGGCTTTCTCTGTAACTCAGATGAAGTCAGTTTGTGTAACCTCTTTCCTTGGCAGAAGCGGACATGAGGCAGTTCTTGTCAAGACTTGCCAATTCATTGGCTTGCTCCAAGTGGGCTGAAACAGCATGTTTTAAAATTTTACAATATGCACTGCTATTATGCCTGTATTTCTCATCTGTAGTGTTTTGTACAATATATCCACATCCAGCATAATGTGAGGAAAGAAAGCAAAAAGGCAAAAAAATGTGTCCCTTATTGAAAACCTTGAGTAGTCCATGAGAGTCATTAATGGCTGATGAATCCCTCTACCTGAAATTTACCCATACACCTTCTTTTCTCCATACACACTCTTAATTCTTAAGTTTCCATCAGTAGTATTCACAGTTCTTTCTCTGAAATTCCTTTGCATTGCCTTTGATCTCAGCACACTCTTCATCATTATTTTTTCCAGAAAAATAATATGCTTCAGAGAAATACACGAAGAAAACCTTTCAGGTTTTGTGTTCTGTGAAATACAGGTTTTGTGTGATGACATTAAATACATAGCAATACTAGTGTCAGAGAGTACAAGAAAATGTGACAAAAAGAATCTTTTATTAGTGGCTGTAATCCATTCAATCTGCCCCTCACTAGTGCTTTGCCATTTTACATTTGGGGAATCTGTGTTCACACACTTCACATGTTTGAAGAGCAGATTTGGTTACTGCGCAAAAACATACAGTCATTCATCCTTTCCCTCCTAAGTACAACACAGGTATTCAACAGTACAGCAAAGGCAGACTGCTCTGCAGGAGAAGGGGTTAAGATAGGTAGGACAGGTAGGATAAAAGGCCTCCTCAGCATGGGTGCAGTTCCACAGTACCTGAGCAAAGCAAGCAGAGCAGGGTTCGTGACAATAGTCAAGAGTCCAGATTACCAGATAAGGCCTGGGAGATGATGCAGGTACAAGCTGAATCCACAGGTCAGGGTCCAGACCACGTCTGGAGAAAAAAAACAATGCTAGCCAAACACCAGTGATCACCAGGTGAGCCCATAGTGGTGAAGGAGGTTCAAGCTCAAGCCAAGGAGTCACATCTTTTGATCAAGCTAAGGGTTTGAATCAGCAAGGTACATGGCCAGCACGGGCATAGCTGCAACACAGCTGCAATGTAACTCAGACAAGTTTTAAAAGCAACAGTCTTAGCTTAAAAATTACTCCTGAGGAAAAGTGGGGGGAGCTCCCACGGAGATTTCTTAGCAGAGATGTTGGGAGGGGAACCTTTTCTGAGATGGCTTACAGCTTTTTCCTCAGGACTTCCAAGGCCAGCTGATGCCTCTCAAACAGCTCTCCCTTATCAGAGAGCTGGCCTTGCGCACAAATTTCCTTGGCACAGAATTCCTGAGAAGAGGTCGAGCATGCTCAGGGCCCTGAACACCATCATTCTGTAACCTACAGAACAAAATTATCACTACTTTTGTTTTATTTACAAGACTTGTCTGTCATTTAGTGAGCCTTCACCTTTAATATAACCTCTATAAATAGTGTACATGCAGTTGAGTGGCGCATTCTGTTTAGTTTTTGATGTCTCCTTAATTCATACATATATATATGATATAATGATGTCTCAATGATGGAACATCCACAGATACCATGTCAAATACTATCTCTAAAGTTCATGATTGTAAAGATCCAAACAATGTCTTTGGATACTCCTTCACATGAAGCACAATATTTTAGTACTGAAACACTCTCTAGTAACATGTACTAGTTCTTAGCTATTTCTTGGCTGTGATGTTGAAAGTACAACTTTTCAGTATTGGACTTTTCAAAAAGTAGGAAAAAAATAGATTTTTTTTCTGACGAGATGCTGAACTTTGGATTTTCCTAAATCTTTCTCCCCTGATCCAACCCATGTAGTATTGCCACAGAGCAAGCAAGAGCAAACAAGGAAGTCATCACAGATTCTTCCTTACATATGTTGGCAGTCAAACACAACTGTCAGCAGAACCACTTCTGCTGAAATGTTAACTTGTTTTTAGGTATCTCAAATTTGCTTTTGTTGTTGACAAGTATAATGCAGGCTGATGTTCTCCTAAATGTTTCATTATTGGTTTTTATTCAAAAGTCATGGTACTGAACTCGCTTTTCAGCACAAAGCAATCTTCCTTCTATTTCCTTGTAAAAGGGAGGGTTGAAGTTACATATACAAGAACATATACTTCCACAATAATTTCTCACCACACATTTACAGGATCTGAGGCACTGGTATCTTCTCGTTTTCTCCTACAAGCCACTTTTGCTATTTAAGTATGTCTGTCTCAACAACTTTGGGTTATTCAAGAAACACCCTTCTGTTTCCCATTACAAAAATGTATGTTTGCAGTTCTACATTTCCTTATCCGGTGTGTCATGATGTGAAGCTTGGTACAAGCATGTACATCATCCATGTCTACCACAAAAGGAAATCAAGACTCAGAATGGACTCCACTATTCTCAGGGTAAGATTTGTCCCAGAGTCTGAGCATGTATTAACCACTCTCTACCATATCCTGTTTCCATTGAAAAAAAACCAAACATATTTGTGCAGGCCTGAGGAAAGCAGTGATATGCTCTGATAGTTTTTTGATCTAGTTGACTGAAGGTTTATACTTAGAAATATTTCAATATTTGGTGTCCAGACACAGCTAAATCCTCTAAGGTTCCACTAAATATTTTACTGTTTTATATAGAGCATAGTAAAGTTCACAAGAAGTGTAGCTGACAACTATACAGTTGCTTAAGGTGTATAATTGGAATATTTGATCTCAAATCATAATTCCTGCCTAAATCTCTAATCTTTCTAGTTGGTACATTTGTTTTTGAGGTGATGCTACTTTCTCTTCTGTTCTTTCTGCAAGAAAAGCTAATGTGCCACAAAAACTTGTTTCTGAACAAGACTCCATAAGTCTGAATGGAACAGAGGTGTTTCCTTGTAGAATGTAAGTAACCAGTTTCTTAAAGTGAGTATAGTTTAAAGTTCAAATTTCTCAGTACTTCCTTTGACTTCATGCCTGGGCAATATCTTGTCCAGATGAATTGTACACATCCAGTTATAACATTGATCTTTTCTAAGTGCTGAACCCCTAGAAGAAGGAAAGAATTCTGGGAGCAACCTGCATAATATAATTCAATAGGTCATTAGACTTCATGCTGCCACTGTGGAAATGACCGCTGCTTTAACTAGTAACCAATTTTTCATAAACAATCATCTCCTTATTATCCTATTGAACGCAGTAGTGTGCTATTTCCTTCATTTATTTTCCAACATGTGTTTAAAACTACTGTAAAAAATTTTGCTGAAACACCCGGCTAAACTGTGAGTACTACAGATGACATACCTGTCTCTTCTCAAAAATACTTCCCGTGTTATTCTTACAGCTTTGTTGAAATCAACTGGATGAGTACTTGATGAAATTTGAACTCAGACTGGCTTAAGATGACAGTAGAAGGGCAAGAGAAACTTGTGAAAGTACTTGTTTCCTACAGTACTTCAGAGCTTTTAGTCTCCATTCAATCCCTCTCTAAGTTATCAGCACCTCCTGTCCTTTGGGATTTCTCAGATCTAAGGGATAGTTACTATCACAGTTAAAAAGAAAACAAAACCAAGTAAACAACAACCTCTGCTGGTATATTTAGAAAGAGATTTTATCTCCAAGTATTCAGCTCCTGAAATCTTCAGCAAAAGATGGATGCTTGAGAAAGATTTTTATTTTTATAATCTGTTTAACTTACATCTAGCTTGCTGTCTGGGTAAGACTTTGTAAAAACACAGTCTTCATCATAATACAAGTTTCTGAATATATTAAGTTTTTGATATCTGGAGTTGATAAAAAACACATGGCAAAAGCTCTCTCAGTGCTGACCTGTTACTTAAATGACATTGCAGTGTCGTGGTTTGAGCTGGGTTGGCCAATGACAAGACAACAGATGCTCTCCCCACCTCTTTCTCCAAGCAGAGGAAGAAAAGAGATAAAGAGTTATGAGTTTAGAAAAAAACTAAACTACTTTAATGAAATATTAATAATACAATAAAAACAAAGTCATGAAACATGTGCAATATATATATAAATGTATACAAAACCATATCAAGCTCCCACGGAGATTTCACCAGCAGGCACTGGGAAAGTTCCAGACTGGACTCGGTAACAAATGGGAACTGGATTCCAGAACACACTGATGGGGATCAAAGGTAGACAAACTGACAAGGTCCTCCTCAGACATCAGCTGTTGAAGAAAGAGATCCATTAAAGAAACCAAGCCCTTCAAGAAGAGATAACCTGATCCCTTTGATCCCTTAGCTTTTATACTGAGCATGGCACGTGGGATGGAATACCCTGTTGATCACTTTTGGGTCACCTGACCTGTCCACTCCTCCCCACAGGTGCAACCGCTCCATGGGGTAAACAAACAAGTCAGCTGACCCTGATTGCCACAGCAACAAGTACAAGCAAGAGCCTCTCTCACTGAACATAAAATTGACTCTACTTCACCCCAAATTAGGACATATAGTAACTTTCCCAATTAGACAACACGTAACAAGGCTTCATTATCAAATGAAATTATCAGAGGACTGATAGGTTTGATACAAGCATATCAGCATAAGATATTTAATGAGAGAGACTGAAAAAGTTGTATATATTCTAAATATTACCCTAACTCAATAGTGACATAACTTGCCTTTTGCCTTGACTTTAGCTTGGTCTAAAAATAATGAATACACATCAGCCTACACAATTTCAAAACACTTTCAAAAGTAATGTCTGATAATAAAATGTAAACTGAACTAGAACTGAAATAGATTCTTTGATCCATTTTTTTTTTCATTGTTATAAATGAGATAGGAAATATGTACTGTTAATCTGTTGCCTTGCAACAATTTCCACTATTAAATACTGCTGAATGCCTGTATTAAATTATTTGATTCTGGTGACAAAACGCTCGTGAAGTAAACTGTGAGAGATATTTTTCCATCTCACAGATCACATGTGTCAGTATGTGGTGGAAAAAAAGTGAATAGAAAGGGAATAACTTATATTTTCATTAACATTTTAGAAGTTGAGTTGTCTGCCTTTAATTAGATGGCATGTGTAGTAGCTATATATAATATAATAAGTGGAAGAAAGGACTGACCCCTTGGGAGGATTACAAGAATGCCACCAGAGCGTGCAGGGATGAAACAAGGAAAGCCAAGGCCTCCTTGGAATTAGACCTGGCTAGGGACGTCAAGCACAACAAAAAGAGCTTCTACAAGTATATTGGAAGCAAAAGGAAGACCAGAGAAGTTGTAGGCCCACTGTTGAATGAGGCAGGAGTCATGGTGACGGAGGATGTGGAGAAGGCAGAGTTACTGAATGCCGCCTTTGCTTCGATCTTTTCTGCTCGGCCCAGCCCTCAGGAGTCCCAGGCATTGAATAAAGTAACAGGGAAAGAAGAAGACTTCCCTTGGGTTGGGGAGGAGCGAGTGAGGGGTCAATTAGATCATTTAGATATTCACAAGTCCATGGGCCCTGATGGGATGCACCCGAGAGTGCTGAGGGAGCTGGCAGAAGTCATTGCTGGGCCGCTCTCCATCATCTTTGAAAAGTCCTGGAGAACAGGCGAGGTGCCTGGGGACTGGAGGAAAGCCAATGTCACTCCAGTCTTCAAAAAAGGCAAGAAGGAGGAGCCGGGGAACTACAGGCCGGTCAGCCTCACCTCCATCCCTGGAAAGATGATGGAACAGCTCGTTCTGGGTGTCATCTCAAGGCACGTGGAGGAAAAGAAAGCTATCAGAAGTACTCAGCATGGATTCACCAAGGGGAAATCATGTCTGACTAATCTGATAGCCTTCTACGATGGCATGACTAGATGGATAGATGAGGGGAGGGCAGTAGATGTGGTCTACCTTGACTTAAGCAAGGCGTTTGACACGGGCTCCCACAGCATCCTCATAGGGAAGCTTAGGAAGTGTGGGTTAGATGAATGGACAGTAAGGTGGATAGAAAACTGGTTGAAAGATAGAGCTCAGAGGGTTGTGATTAGGGGCACAGAGTCTAGTTGGAGGTCGGTGACGAGTGGTGTTCCCCAGGGGTCAGTACTGGGTCCAGTCCTGTTCAATATATTCATCAATGACCTGGGTGAGGGGATAGAGTGCACCCTCAGCAAGTTTGCTGATGACACAAAGCTGGGGGGGGGGTGGCTGACACACCGGAAGGCTGTGCCACCATACAGAGAGACCTGGACATGTTGGAGATCTGGGCAGAGAGGAACCTTATGAAATTCAACAAGGGCAAGTGTAGGGTGCTGCACCTGGGGAGGAACAACCCCATGCACCAGTACAGGTTGGGGGCTGACCTGCTGGAGAGCAGCTCGGTGGAAAGAGACCTGGGAGTCCTGGTGGACAACAGGATGACCATGAGCCAGCAATGTGCCCTTGTGGCCAAGAAGGCCAATGGCATCCTGGGGTGCATCAAGAAGAGTGTGGCCAGCAGGTCAAGGGAGGTCATCCTCCCCCTCTACTCTGCCTTGGTGAGGCCACACCTGGAGTACTGTGTCCAGTTCTGGGCTCCCAGGTTCAAGAAGGACAGGGAACTGCTGGAAAGGGTGCAGCAGAGAGCTACAAAGATGATTAGGAGACTGGAACACCTCTCTTATGAGGAAAGGCTGAGGGATTTGGGTCTCTTCAGTCTGGAAAAAAGACGTCTGAGGGGTGACCTTATCAACACTTATAAATACTTAAAGGGTGGGTGCCAGGAGGATGGGGCCAGGCTCTTTTCAGTGGTGCCCAGGGACAAGACAAGAGGCAATGGGCACAAACTTGAGCATAAGAAGTTCCACCTAAACATGAGGAGAAACTTCTTTACCCTGAGGGTGGCAGAACACTGGAACAGGCTGCCCAGAGAGGTGGTGGAGTCTCCAACTCTGGAGGCATTCAAAACCCACCTGGACGCGTTCCTGTGCAACCTGCTCTAGGTGACCCTGCTGTGTCAGGGGGGTTGGACTGGATGATTTCCAGAGGTCCCTTCCAACCCTATGATTCTATGATTCTATGATTCTATGATTCTATGATATATGGAGATGACATCAAATTATATGTGTGATTGAGATACTTTGATGGATTTGCATACGTATAAAAAGATGAAATAGGTAGGTAGGTAGACAGAAAGATAGTGATAGAGAGAGAGCTAGATACACATACATGGATTCTGTATTTCAGGAGAAATACATTAAAAATTCTATTCATATACTTTGGTTAAAGAAATGTTAAATGAATGTTCATAATTTAATCCCACCTAACATAATTACTGTATTTAGAAGAACATATAGCTAGCAATTTCCAGAAAAAATATAATCATAAGATGTTACTCAAGATAATATAAAATCAAATTAACAAAGCATTTCATAATAATTTAAATAGTTTTCTAATACTTATACACTACTATTAAATCATGTTGTGCTGTATTTCATTTTATTGATTTTATCAGTATTTGGAGTAAAGAACTTATGATTATATAGTAATTTGACAAAATGTTATATCAGAAATCTAAATACTGTTTAGACATTGACTGGTAACACACTTAACTATGGGTAGGTATCTATGCAGCTGCTGCCTTACATAAACTCCTGTGGCAGAATCTTATTGTGTCTGAAAACAGAGAACTTACATAAATGGATACTCGTTGCAGCTTAAACTAAAATTAAGAACTTAGGTTGGGTTCACCATACCCCATTAAAAGAGTCTATTTGAAAACTGTGACACAGGTGTATTTTCTTTCCATGGAAAAGAGAAAGATATTTCTAGAGACAGGTTCACATGTTAATTTAATTCACCTTCTTGAGGTGTTTATCCGTCCACATTGACAGTAAATAATAGAACCTCATTTAATTATCAAAATCTAGTGAAGATAAAATTGTCTTTAGGGTTTTTGGGTTTTTTGGTTGTTTTTTTGTTTGTTTGTTTTGTTTTGTTTTTTGTGCTCTTCCACAAGTCCTCCACTCTGGAGAGAAAAAAAAAAATTACTTATTGGTCTGTATAATATTTTTAGAAGCATGGAGGAAAACTCTTAATCAAACAGCAGCATCAAATGCCTGAATTTGTGACAGGTTGAACTAAAGGGAATCAGAAGTTTAGACATATGTTTATGTCTGTCAGAATACAAATAATGCCTCCTTAAGTAAGGTTGAGTCACAAAAGAGAAATTATAGCAGTTTTTCAGAATAATAGGACTTGTAAACTCATCATGCATTTAAGAAAAAAAAAAAAGTATTTTCTGAACCACTAACAACACGTCTACCAATCAGAATAGAAGGATATGAATACTGAAAAAGATATTAAGATATCTGTTGTGATTCATAATGTGTATTTTAAAATTAAGAAAGTCTGTAGACACTTTGGTTTTATCAGAATGCAAGGAAATAGTAAATGAGAAAAAAACATATTACATAAATGGATTAAATTCGTTTCTCTAGTTGGCTGTGACCAATTTCCTTCCCATGTATTATAAAATAGTATAAAACAGAAGCTTTACAGATTATGAAATTTAGATCAGGAGGCTTTTCTATCATTAGACTTTGTGTGTCAGTGCTTTTTCTGTGCTAATAGCTTTTTGTTTATGGAAATTTCTGACAATACCACATAATTTATTTACCTTTTGTGACAATAGGAGATGAACATCCATGAAAATAACATATTGGAGATAAAAGCAAGGATAAGTTAAGCATTTAACATTAAAATACCTTGATTAAAAACTCTGTCTTAATAAAGAGAAAATGGTTTGATCCTGTTGTACACTAAATAAGTTTTCTTGGCATCTGTATTCCTTTTCTTGATTCGACTTTCTTTTACAGTCATATGAAATAATTGATTCTTGACATTCTTTTTCATTTTGCTCTATGCCTGTGAAAATCTTCAGTTTGAAAAATAATTTTATTTAGTGTCATTATTTATTGCATGTCTTTTACATTTTATATTTTGATAATATGATGGTTTTAAAATGATATACAATTGCATGAGTTGCATTTTGTACCTGTTCTCTTACTATTCTTTCAACATATCCTAAGTAATGATATCTAATAAATGAAAAACACAGTTACAGGCTTTAAAAATGTCATGAAAAACTTCTATGAAAGTATTATTATCATTACTAAAATATATATGTATTTTGAGAAGCAAATATCTGAATCACAAATGCTTCAATGTGTGTTGTATAATGACCTGTACAAAAATAATTATATACCTTAAAGTTAATTTATAAGCATTTATAATATATATCATACTGTTTGTGAGTATCATAGATGACAGTTAAGGATAAGATCTAGAAAAAAAACAAATTTTTCTTTTGTCTTGAGCAGATTTCATCTGACAGTAATTTCCTATTCGATGATTATTCATAATAGTATAGTACTATTAATAAATATGAGTACTTTGGAATATTTTAATAAAATTCCTTGAATTATTTCTGCATTTATTTTAAGAATTACTTATTCTTACTCATACTTACTTGTTTGATACTTTTTCTGTGAATTGCTTCAGCACGTAGCTGAAATTGACAGAGACAGTCTTGACATTTGGCTTTATATTCTTACTGCTTTCTGTGTTTTGTTTTCCATTTGAATGAGATCTAAAAATTAAGAGATGCCTTAAACTGTCTTTTGTTCGATCGTCACAGTAAATCAATGGGAAATATCACAGATGCAAAGAAGTGTTTAGCTTTATTTTCTCTTGAAAAGCCACATATAACAATACTAAGCACTAAAGACTAAAATTTAAGATCTAAGTCTACAAAAGATAATAAACCTTGTGAGCTTTCTAGCAAGTGAGTAGAACAATGATCTTTTTGTGCTTAAGTCAATGTGAACAATTTCCGCAAGTGACTGAATGTATATAACTCTCTCCATAAACTGTTATTCTTTGTCACATTACCCATAGATCATGAATCTTGTATTATCTCTACCTTAATACTATTTGAAAAAGAAGCTGATTCTTAAACTTTCTTTTGGCTGCAGTCAACAGATCTTAAGCTCCCAGAGTGGACTTCATCCTCATGGTGAGAGCCTACCGCTGAGGAAGGCTTATATGCACTTGTAACTTCACTGGCATCAGTCACTTTGGATTTATGCTGAATTCGGAGGAAAATCAAGCCTGCAGAGTAAAGCTTATCTGCTTCACTCAAAAGAAGGTGAATGAATGACTGAATGTGTGTGATACTGCAGATCTTACCCTTAACACTGATCTGGAAGCACATGGAAGACTGCATTTTTTCCTGGTACCTACTTTGTGAAGACACAATACTTAAACTGTGCCTGTAACTGAAGTGATTGAATGGTACTGCATGGAAATATTGGTTGGTGTTTATCTGAGGATATCAGAAACCAAGAAATGTCTTCACCTTGATGGTATACATTCAGGACACCGATTAAGTGTTTAACCCCAGTAAAATATAAGCAAGTGCCTTGCTTCTTTTTCCAAAACTCACAATGCGCAGAAGAAACAAGGACAAAAAAGAAAGATAATTAAATGAGAACTTAACTATGCCTTGGTTTGAAACTCTAAGCATTTATTCCTCTATTTCTTGGATTGTTCGGCAGTTGGTGAGCCTAGTAAATGTTATTGGGGTGAGTAATTCACAAATTTCATTTTATTAGGGGTACTTGGGAGAAAAGGGGAGGCAAACTTCTACTCAAGTGACTGAACGTTTTTTGGTTTGGGTTTTTGTTTTTGTTTTTGTTTTTTATTATTATGTATATTAAACTCTGAAAGATTTGGAAGGCACATAGGGAGGTAGATGAGCACCTCATTATGCAGAGGTACCAATTTGTATCCTATAATATAAATAACGGATGCATCTCAAGCATGAAGCAAAATAGCAGAAAGGGACAAAAGCTTAGAGACTTAAGTATGTATCCAATTGTGTAAATGTTTAGAATTAAGATTATGGCTGGTATGCCAACAGAGTGGGAGAAAGAAATAAAGATGAAATGTAAGCTTATTTCTCTGTTCAATGTATTAGACTTTTTCTAGAAATATAACTTAATCCTAGAAAGTGCAGACATGGATAAGTATCTATACATTATCTGAAGAAGTCTTTAGATTTTTTTTCCCAGCAGAAAAATACATCAACTTTATTCATGTCTTTAAGGATTTCCCGTCATTAGCATATATGGAGTCACTGGAGGTTTTGGAAAAATATTCCAACTATAAATCTAAAAAAAAAAAAACAGAAGTGGAAAAGCTCATAAGGTATTTGTTAAAGTCACGAAAGGCTGACAGTAGTATTATCATAGAATGATGCATATATTATTGACTTTCCATTCTCAGTGTACTAACCAATTCAAAACTCACTGAGATTCTATAACTCAGAATATAATTCTTGCATAGTGTTTTCATCACAAGGATATGGAAAGGAAACATTAATATTAAAACTGAAGAACAATGTAGTTCATTCAATGAGAGAGAAAATGGCATATAGTTATATAAGGAAGTCATTGAGAATTCAGGCAGATAGGTCATAGGAATCATCTTTTACCAGCCCATATGTTTTAAAAGTACAACAGTTCCTAGTAGTACAGTCTAAAAGGTATCACTATAACAAAAAGCAAATGTTTTAATACTGAAAATCCTTGACTGTGTAATATGTTTGGTCCTGTAGAAGTCCCATGCATAAATGAACCTATCCAAAACAATATAAAAAAGTTTTCTATTTCCAAAATGTCAAATAGTTAAAACAAAACAACAAATAAAATCAGAAGTGCTGAATAAAGCAGATATAAATATATATTCCTTGCAATATGAAAAAAAAAAAAAAAAAGGTTAAATTTCTTTCTCCTTAAATAGTGACAGAGGTGGTCAAGTGTTTAAAGGCTGTATGAAATTTAAAATGTAACTACCATCTAGCTGATCATTTAATTTCCACACAAAGTTTAAGTTCTAAAATAACTCACCTTTATAAAGATATAGGCAAATTAATAAAGGTCCTCATAAACTGGTGAAGATCCAGGTTATAATGTTTTTCAGCTTACCCTGTGGACATTTCTTTATATCTCAGCTTTATTGCTAGGTAGTTCTTCAGGCTGCGTTCCTGCCCTCATTTCGTATCGGCAACACTAAAACTGTATACTTTAAGGGAAGCTGGGCCTAATAAAGGTGCCCACATATGTCTCACTGAGTTTAACAGGTACTGATTATCCTTTCCAAAACTGTGACAGTCTAGAGCTGTTCTCTCTGCACTTAATTCAAGCCACTTCATTCTCAGCTCTGTTCCCTATTGGGTCTGAAACTCTCCGAAATATGCAAGAGGAACTTGTGCAAAAACTTCGCTAATTTGTCTTACAGTGCACAGAGATAAATTACAAGAAATAGATAATGCAGTTAATGAAGGTTTTTCTTATTGCATGTGGTCGTTTAACCTTGACTGGCTGCCAGGCCCCCACCAAGCCACTCTTTCACTCCCCCTCCTCAACAGAGGAGACAGGGCTAGAAAATAAGATTAAAAAGCTTGTGGGTCAGGATAAAGACACTGAGATCACTTACCATAGGCAACACAGACTCGGCATGGGGAAAATTAATTTAATTTATTGCCAGTTAAAAATGCAGTAAGATGGTGAATAACAAACACAAAACCTTTAAAACCTCCCCTCCCCAACCCCTTTTTCCTAGGCTCAACTTCACTCTTTCATTCCCAACTACTCTACCTCCTTCTCTCCTCCCTGAGTAGTGCAGGGGGGATGGAGAATGAGGGATTGTGGTCATTTCACTTGCAGCCACACCTTCCTCCTCACACTTTTCCCCTGCTCCAGAATGGGTCCTCTCCATGGGCTACAGTCCTTCATTAATTGCTCCAGCCTCCACAGGCTGCAGTTTCTGTCAGGAGCCTGGTCCAGACATGTCCACCTGCTCTGGTGTGGAGTCCTCCATGGGCTGCAGCGTGGCTATCTGCTCCAATGATGTCCTCCATGAGCTGCATGGGAACAAACTGTTTCACCATGGACTTCTCCATGGGCTGCAGAGGAATCTCTGCTCTGGAACCTAGAGCACCTCCTCCCCATCCTTCTTCTCTAACCTCAGTGTCTGCAGCATTGTTTCTCTCATATGTTTTTCACTGCTGTTTCTTACAGCTGCTGAACAGTGTTTTTTACCCTTTCTTAAGTGTGTTATCATAGAGATCACCTTGTCCAAGCCCCCTGGTCAAGCAAGATGACCTAGAGCTTGTTGCCCAGGACTATGTTCAGACAGCTTTTGAATCTCCAGGGATGGAGACTCCATTGGCTCTCTGGCCCACTTGTGCCAGTGTTTAGTCATCCTCATGGTAAAAAAAAAAAAAAAAAAAAAAAAACCAACAACAAAAAAAACAACGTGTTTCCTGATGATTAGATGACACATATTGTTTTTCAGTTTGTGCCCATTGCCTCTGGTCCTGTCACTGGGAACCACTGAAAAAAAGCCTGGCTCCATCTTCTTTACACCCTAGCTTCAGTTATTTATAAACATTTATGAGATCCCCGAGTCTTTTCTTCTCCAGGCTGAGCAGTCCCAACACTCCTAGCCTTTCCTCATATGTGAAGTGTTCCAACCCCTGAATCATCCTTACAGCCTGTCGCTGAACTCTCTCCAGTATGTTCATGCCTCTGTTGGACTCAGGAGCCTAGAACTGGACACAGCACTCCAGGTATGGCCTCAACAGTGCTGAATAGAGGAGAAGGATCACCTTCCCTGACCTACTGGCACTATTTTGCCTAATGCAGCTCAGGATACCATTAGCTTGCTTTGCCACAGGGGCACATTGCTGGCTCATGTTCAACTTCTTGTCCACCAGGACCCCAGGTTATTTTCTGCAAAGCTACTTTCCAGCAGGGCAGCCCCCAGTTAATACTGGGAGTGCATGACTTTGCATTTTCTTTTTTTGAAATACATTTTGAAATGTCAGCCCATTTCTCCACCCTGCTTCTGGATGGCAGCACAACCCACCGGTGTATCTGAATGGAGTTTTTCTCCCTGGATGCAGGACTTTGCACTTCCCCTCGTCCAACTTCAAGAGGTTCCTGTCAGCCCATTTCTCCAGTCTGTGAGAGACTGGAGTTGAGACTCCTCCAGGCTGGAGTTAAGACAGTAGATTGATTTAAGAATGACAATAAGAGGCAAGAAATATTTGTGTTTTCAGGATATGGGTTTACACTGTTATGTGGGAGATTTTTTAACTCTGAGGAAGGTAAATATGCTTTATTTTGTAAAGGAACTCTATTTTGTTCTGGAGAAAGATATTTTTCATATATTGCCAAAAAGAAATATAAAGAAGACTAATTTCTCTCAAAACTTAATCTTGGCTGTTTTTTCCTTAATTTTAGTTTTCTTATTTTTCAAATGGTACCAGCCACATAAGGAGACCTACTGTGGCAGAGAACACAACAATATTTTAAAAAACCCCGGTCTCCTGTAAGTCCTTAAATGATGTAATATATTCATAGCAGTGATGAAAGCAAGGTAAAATGAAAATGAAAAGTATATAGTTCTATTTCATTTTATTGGCAAATTTATTTGATTCATAATCAAAGGACTCTCGATGCTTACCTCTTCTGTGAAACATGATTGAAAGCCAGGCAAAGGCAGGGAATACATTTCTGTAAATAAAAGTCTTTTGTTCATTCTCGTGTCCTTTTTTTGAGGACAAATCTTTTTGCAGACTGTATTCCACAGAGTTTAATGACACACTACTTTTTAAAGCACAGAATCACACTAATTTTTAGCTTACTTTCTTCTTATTCTGATTTGATATTTCCTTTTCTGCAGCATGTATTATTAACATTAATCTTCCTTGTAAAGAATTGTTTATTCATATAATAAACACCCTCAAATTTGCCACATTCATTGACATTCTTAGCAAAGAACAGAAAATTAATGTACCTTTAATGTTGCAAGTTTTTTTGCCATAGGCTAAAAAGTGCCTTTAGATTAAGATAGTTCAGTAAGGATTTTATGTTAGCTTTCATGGTCCAACGTGAACAGAAGATAACTTCAAAACAACATTTTCCAAAATAAGTAACATGCTATAATGATGTGCCCATCTCTCTATGAAAAATGCAGTATTTTATCAAGTTACAACAAAACTATCAAGACACAAATAACAGAAGAATAAATCTGTATTCCTTTGTTGTGGTTTAGGCTGGGCTGGCCAATAAACGAATGACAGATGCTCTCTTTAACCTCTCTCCATTCAGAGAAGAGAGGGAATGAGAGCAAGAGAGAACTTATGGGTTGAAAGAGAAACTAAACTGCTTTAATGAAATATTATTAATAAAATAATATTTTTAAATAATAATAATATAATTAAGAAAATAATGAAATATATACAATATATACAAAACCTGTGTTGAGCTCCCAGGGTGACAATCATATCCCAGACTGGACTCAATGATAGATGGGAACTGGATTCTGGATCTGGATTCAGGAATACATCCTGGGGGATGTATGGGATGAAAGGCAGATGAACAGACAAAGTCCTCCTCAGATGCCATCCACTGAAGAAAGAGGCTGACCCTTTGATCCCTCAGCTTCTATCCTGAGCATGTTTAACTATAAACATCAGGTGTTATCACTCTGGAAGAAGATACTGTCCAAAGAATATGCTGTTAATTTCAGAAAGTGCAGCCAGTTAGAAGGCATTTAACTGAAAAGTTATAAATACTGAAAGGGTGGGTGTCAGGAGAACGTGACCAGTCTTTTTTCAGTGGTGCCCAGTGACAGGACAAGAGGTAATGGGCACAAACTTGGACACAGGAAGTTCCATCTAAACATGAGGAGGAACTTCTTCACTTTGAGGGTGGCAGAGCACTGGAACAGGCTGCCCGGAGAGGTGGTGGAGTCTCCGTCTCTGGAGACATTCAAAACCCGCCTGGATGCGTTCCTGTGCAACCTGCTCTAGGTGAACCTGCTTTGACAGGGAGGTTGGATGAGATGATCTCCAGAGGTCCCTTCCAACCCCTACCATTCTGTGATTCTGTGAAAAGTAAAATTACTGAAAAGAAAATGGGTTTTGTTTTCCCTCAGACCAGGACACACTTGCATAAATTCAGTGATGGTTTTTAAGTGGAAGATTTTGATAGTTCTTCCCATTCCTCACCTTTGCATCACAGTTCACCAGATTATTCATGATGCAATGAGATTTTGATATTTGAAAGACAGCACTGAGTATATCTTGCAGGTAACACAAAGCAATCCATTCTCTAAAGTATTGGTGTTCACTACATTATATACACATTGTTATGTACAGGAGCATTCAAAATAATCTTGAGGGAAAAATAGCAGGTCAGGCATATTACTTGACATTAGAAACATGTTTAGAAACAGAGGTTAGCTGGAGGATGTTGATGATGATCTTCTTAGAGGACACCCAGGGACACTTCATAAGTACAGGACTTCAAGGTTAAACTCACTGCGCAATGCAGCAATTATCAGAAATACATTCTCATTGGAGGATTTTTGACGTCATAATATGCAAAGTATGTGAGATGTATTAACAAGCTGAATTCAATTTGGCTACCAGCATGCTAAAAAATAACAGAGATACTAGATATGAGTTTAATATATATATTGTTTGGTGGAATGAATTTCACACTGAATGCAACATCCTAGAGTCGGCTTGAAACTAGCAGTGACCTTGAAAATTGTTTAGGATATAAAGTGGGGGTACAGATAGATAACCCAACTGTTAGCAAGTTTATTTAACACTTACCAGAATATGCCATTAGTAGAACTGAACTCTTTGCTACACTCACAGTCCCTAAAACTAAAAGATCAATTTGATATCAAAACCCCTAGACCGTGTTGTTGTTTGACTAACTTATTTACTGTTCATTAATTGTCATTGTTACTGATATTATATATGGCTATGTTGCTATTATTATTAATGAAATATTTTAGATCCTCATTCTTTCACCAGTTTGAGTGCAGAGGAAAACTTTGTGATAGCTATAAAAGTAGGAAGTCCTCTTCTCTGCTAAGAAAAATGAACCCTGCAAATAAAAGCTAACACATACTTAAAAAAAAAAAAAAAAAAAAGTTTCAATTCAATTCCCTAGCTTTTTCTTCATGTTGCTTATGTTCAGGAAAGTCTTCATTTCCATCCTTCATCAATCGTGATTTTGTTTGCCTGGAGAGTTCCTTTCCCTTTGCTTGTTCCATGCGGAGTCAGATTCAGAAAAGTTGTTATTCTCTAAAATTGGAAAAACCATCAATATAATCACAAGGAAAATATGTATTAACTGCTAGGGATATTTGCTACAGAGATACTTTTTTCTTGAAACGTGAGCATGACACGTTGGAAAGATGTTATAACACATTATTTACCCTGAGAAAGAGAAAGGCAAAAAAAGCAAAAAGTAAAACCTCTGCCTTTAAATTCACTATTTCATTTCTACATCTATGATAAGGTCTGATGATTGCTGCCAAATTCTAGCATTCTAGCATATATTGCTTCTACATATACCACTATTCTGGCTAATGCTTGTCTTGAGATATAACAGAAGATTCTAATTAACATGGGTTGCTCTATATCACAATAGCTTAGACAATTTCCTAATTCAAAAAATGTCTTCAGAACATTTCTGCCTGCCCGTAAGTGCAACAACTTATATTTGTTTTCTGGTAGCAGGCAGGGGAATCATAGCTTTCTGCTGAGCAGAAAAGTATCTTAAAAATTGCAACAGAAGCACCAAACAAAAAAATCTCTGATGGGACATATGTTTATAGATCCAGTGTTCATTCAAGTTTTGCACCTCTGATGCAGGATCCTTAGGAGACCATTTCTTCATTGAAGAGTTCTTCCTAGAGTCTAATTCTTACCAACTGTGATGAGCATTTATGATTTCTTTCTGCATATTCTCTCATGAAAGGCACAGCAGGGAATAAGACTGTTTTAAGTGTGTAGCTCAATAAATGTTATTACCATTGTTGAAATTGTCAATACCAGGCAACTGGGGACCACTGGGATGAAAAAAAAAGGCAGCAATTGAGACACCATTAAAAACTCAGGACTTCAAATAAGCATGTATTTGTTATGTTCAATTAATAAATAATCTACCTTTAACAACTACAGATGAAACATTAAGCACATGTAGTAGTGAAGCAGTAGGTATATGACAGGATCCGATGGCTGCAGTCTTTGGTGATTCTTAGTTTCTAAGAGAGAGCCAGACTCTGGGGAGCCATACTGAAGGAGGCCAAAACTAAAGGGGTTATCTTCTCTGTGCCCCAAACTCTGGTGTGCATCACTGGTATTTACATAGACTTTTCCATTGGTCAAGATCTGTCTAGTCTGAAGAATTGCTTCCTGTTTTCATAGGCTAAAAACCAGATGTCCCTGATTCCTGAGATCTGGTTTGTATCAGCTCATTCACATGCATGTTTGCTGCTGAGTGCTGGTCATTTGATTCCCTCTGGTAGCAACAGCCTGGGCACTGTTATCTTGGTCTTGCTATTCTTACACATGACAAGCCACATTACAAAATATACCTGGGTACAAGGCAGAGAGAATAAAATCACAAATAGGCCTCAACTACTGCTAATTATCAGGCTGCAGCACTGATAATAGCAGGATGGTAGAAACTTTAGTTCTGCCAGGCCTCAGGACTGGACCTTCTTGAACTTGTTTTGCCCAGACTTGTTCTAAGGCTTCTCTGAAAGTATTATTTATTTTTTCTTTAGCTGTAAAAACAATTGTTTAGCAACTACTAACACACATCAGCTGTTCCATTTTCTAATTTGGACTAGAATTATGGACTCCCATCCACTGTCAGAACAAAGCTCCCTTGATAAGCAGACGGTATCTGTGGGCCAGTTAGACTTTAAACAGCAACTACTTTGATCATCAAAGGAACATAGCTTCTTCCAGCTCCATCACAAAGAGGGAGAGGACTTGAAATCAGTTTCTGAGCAAAAATGTCCTTTTTAGGTTCATTAGACAGACCTTAATTTCTCCCTAAATTCAAATTGTTCTGTGTTCTGAGACTAGCAAACTGTATTTCTCTAGGTTAACAAAAAACCTACCCAAATGAGTTTTGCTGTTGATAGGCACATAAAAATCAACCACATCATAGGCTGTAATGAGAAAATATACAATACATATTTCCTTATAGTCACAGTTAAATTCTTGTATATAGAATGAAATGAGGAACTATGAGGTTCAGTGCAAGTATTCAGAATAAATGTAACAAAAAAAAAAACACTCTGAATTTTTCATTTATTAAAAAAATAAATAACCTTATTTATAGTAGGGCTTATGGACCTACTATTGGATAAGTATATATTTAAATATATTTATTTCATAACAGTGTTAGTAAGAGAGAAATGGCATTTGAAGACTGCATTTACACAGAAGATTAAAAGTACAAATTATAGCTCACATATACATTGGATATGTGATTTATTTAATGGATACTGTTTGAAAACAGGAAAAACATGCTGTAGTATGTATCACAAATACATATATATGTAATAGTATCACATAAATGATACTATCACATAAATAATACTATCATCACTAAATTAATAGTATCACATAAAATCGAAGAAAAACAGCAGAAAATAATTGAATTTAAGACTTGTCTAAACTCACTTGCTTAAAGTATTTGTGAAGTTATAAACATAATGAAATAGAGGAAAGACAGGTAGTGAAGTTAATTTCTCCTTTCCTGTAGCTGTTAAGACAGATTCTTTATCCTAAGCAAGATGACCATGAATGTCTAGACATAATTGTTTCCTGTAGATTTTCTATGAACATGTCTGGAGATAAAGGTAGTGATTAATTACCTCAACTTAATTCTGTCTAAAATGTAGGCATCTAATTTAAAATAGTCAAGAAGGCTTCTTTCACAGTCTATGAGGCAACAGGTATTTCCAGAAAGTACTTTTATTAACTTATTTAGATGGGGAGAAACTGGTCTCTAAAAATTCCTTTTTCCTTTTCTCAGGTTATAGAGAGAATTTAGAGTAGCTGCTAAAAACATAAACTTTAAATGCGTGCCTATATGTTCACTGAATCTTATACTGAACTTTTAAAGTTTCTACAAAAAACTTAAAAGATTCTGTCAGTATTTTTTAATATATGCTTCATTTTATAACCATTGTATCTTCCATACAAAGTTTCTATCGATACATTCCTCAACAAGTGCAGTACATTCTAAAAATAAAATTAATTTAATCCACTTTGATTATGAAGGTAAATTACTGGCTAGGCAGATAAACTTTCCACAGAAGTAGAGGTAATGTTAGGGGTAAAAAAAAAGAAAAAAAGAAAAAAAAAGAAACATGGAACTTTGTTTTCAGGTAATTTCACCATGTCTATCACAAACCTTAGAGGTAAAATGCAACAGATATGATTGATATGATAAACAATTACTTTCTGACCCACTAAGCAAATAGATCTGTACAAAAATAACTCATGTCAAGAGCAGGGTCCAACTTATAGCTATTGTACTATTCTAAGAGTAAATTAAAACACACCAGTGGTAATAAATGTCATCTGAGTGCAACTTGATAAATGCAATGTGTCTCTGAAATAAAAACGCCTGGCTGGAGAAAACAACAAAACAATAAAAGTATGATTGTGAGTGGATTGGCTTTAGAAAATGAAAAGCACAAACCAATATTCAGTATCATACTGCCATTACACACCCATGACCCACCTATGTATTAAATTTAGAATTGATTGGGCATGTTTTAATGCAAGTGGCCTGACCACTTTCCTATTCCATGTTCGTAGTTCACTATTTCTATCAACTCTCTGTCCTGTATGTCTTCCAAAAAGCCACTGAAATCCCCTTAGAGTGGTCCAAAGCCAATCAGAACTTAATGGTCTGTCTGTAAAGCCCTTCCCTTTTTGCTGAGTTTGGCCAAAAAAGACAATGATTTTTTAAAACTCGAAGTCCAGATGTAAATAAAATATACACTAGAATGACTGATGATTATTTATTCCCTTTCCATCTCCAAGACATCTTACATTTGCAAGGCACTGAAGCTATTTGGTTTTGCCAAAGACATTTATTTTCCGTATCAAGTTTCATCATTTCTTCTTTTTCTACTTCTACCTTTTTAGACATCACTGTCGTCTAACAGCTAGGAGTTTGGGGATTGTAGGGACTGTGTGGTGCAGAATGTCCAGGGTCACTACCCAAATCCTTCATTAAAAGGTAGGCAAGGGCTCTCTTCCTCTCAGCAGATTCTCTTCTTCAAGGGAGACTTCCAGGACTCTTCTGTGATTCTTTTTCTTCTTTTCTTCCTTTGCCTTTTATTCCCTATAGTCCACAAACTTCTTTATAGAACTACGTTCAGTTCATCAGATAAGGAAACATCTTCCTGCTCCTTTTGGAACATTCCCCAACTCAGTCAATGCATTTTTAAAGGTAGGTGCAAATTGTGAACAGATATTTTTATGTAGTGCCACTTTTACGCATAGATGAAATAAAAAAAAATCTGAAATACAGAGTTTTATAGGATGAGAAAACAGCATCTGATTTATTGTTCTTTGAATTTTTTTGTCAGTACATTATATATTAATTCCTTGCCTAGTAAAAATGGAATGAAAAAAGTACAGCAACAAACACTGGAGTCAAACCAGAAGATTTAAAAAGGAAGTACTAAATGGCTTTGAGTATGCAGCGCAAAGAAGAAATTTCAGCAAATTAGTTCCAGTCACTTGCTTTTACTCTCTTTAAAAACAGATAAAAACATTTGCAAAAATAGGACTTTAGAAAAAGTGTTTAATGTTTTCTTTAGGTAGGCTACCTCAGTAACATCATCCAGTTCTTATTAGAGGCACATGCAGGGCCCATGAATTATTTAATTCCTACTTATTATTCTGATTGAAGGCATGATTTCTTCCTTGAGAGAACATTGATGAAGATGCTCATTCCAAGGGCACTCCACCAAATTTATGTTTGGGGTTCAAATTGAGATATTTAAGATCAATAGAACATAACATAGCCGTGGTTTTATTTATACAAGTAAATTTATATATTTAGAAATGAGAAATATATTATTACAAGAAGACAAACAGGAGGAGTTTGAATAGCTACGTGTTACTTTTGTTAAAGGTGTAATTGTTCCTGGAGTTTTTTCTGCTCTGCTCCATTATATGCCTCAAAGTATATGAAATTACCCAGAAATAATAAAAATTAAAAAGATTTATGTCCCAATCCTAAAACCAACTGTTCACTTATTACATTTCTACAGAGATGCAAGTCAAGAATCCATTTTCTAATTAAAAGTTATTTTCTTCTCTATAGTTGCACATTTTGAATGACAACAGAGGAAGACATTTTCTGTTGAATTTTCCCATTGGTATCTTCCAGCCTGTGCAGATACTTTGGATAGTCTGGAGAATCTCAAATGGCATTGGATACCTATATTTAGGGCACTAATCCCTACCTTTCTCTTGACTATTTAGACACCTAAATTTAGATATCTGAATTTGGAGCTGAATCCCAGTACAATGTATGTAACATACAAAAATCAGTAACTAAACAAACAAACAAATGAATAAAAACAAACAAAAAACAGGAAAAAAACACATTAATTAACTATTTCATAAGATATATTAAATAGGATTTTTGGGAAACTAAGATATACATAGAAAAAAATAGAGAAACTTAATATTTTACATCTCTTAAATCCATGATTAGGCCTCGTACATGTTGTTTGTATGCCATGAGAAGTTTCCATGTCCTTGACCTGACTATGTACTGAAAAAACAGCTGCGCTGTCTTTAGAAGGCATTCTCTAGCACTTTGTGAAAAACAAAGCTTTTGTTCTTGCTTCACAACAACCAAATTATTTAAATTTGTATTTAAAAAGATTCTAATAAAATGATAAAACTTTATATATGTTTTGATATTGATTTAAAATTGATTGTACAAGTTTCATCTTTTTAATTTTTATATACAACTTAAATTCCTAGGATTAGCTTTAATAACCTGTAACTGACACAGAGAGATTAGCTAATCTTAATTTTCATGTTTTCAATAGTTTTCTTGAATATACAGACCAACTCTAGTATTTCAAAGACTGCTTTGCCATTTTCTGTGTTATATTCTTCTCACCCATCCAGGTGAATTGATTTTTAATTGGCATTCTATTATGTCTGTTATTTTTGACTGCTGATGTCTAACCATGGTGTCATTTAATCATGCTGAAAGTACATAATGATCTTTAAGATTGGTGTACATACAGTTTTCTGCTTCCCTAACTCTTTTCATTAGGCAGACGGTTAAAAAAACAAGCACGCACACACAAAAGTAGTATCAAGTAAGAGTGTTAATTTCCTTACTATTATGACATCTTGTGACATCATGTATCTGTCTCCATTACTTCTGGCTTTGATTGAAATCGTGACTAACTGAAAAGAAAGAAAGGTATCATGATCGCACACACTTGCACAAGTCATATTTCCAATGGTTTAAAAAGGACTCAGGTAAGCAATAGAAAAATAAATTCCAAAACACTCCAATGGGAATTTAAAGACAATTTCTTATATGCAAAACCGTTTCTCTGCAGCTTATAGAGGAGTGCATGCAGGCAAGTACAACAGAAATCTAAAGGAAATATACTCTGTTCTATCTAAACAACTTATGTTTCACTGGTATTGTGACAATAAGTTTACTTTACTACCATTATTATTTCTTTTTGTAGTGCAAATGATTCAAGAGTAAGTACTTCTTTTCTCCTCAAATATGTGCAATAAAATTATTTACTCAGCCTAAATAAAAGAGAAAAAAGAAAACCTTTTAGTTCCTAGTATGGGACACTGCCAAGTATAGCACTGACTGATGTAACTACTTTTCAGTACTTATCATTAGAAATCCCAGAGCCATGAAGACAAGCAATTGAAAAACAAGTTTGAAAAACTAACTTTTGAGATCCCTGCAGGGGAGGAAATGAAGCAGTCATCATAAAAAAGTCAAATATTAATCCTAAATTTCTCCATAGCAGGCTTCTGGTGGAGAGGATGACACAACAGAAACAGTACTGGAAAGATTTTAAAAGTCAACTACTGATCTTACAAAGAATGACACCTCAGTATTCAAAATTGTATTTGAACTCCCCTGGAGCTGAAGCTTGGAAGTTTTTCATCTGAGAGATAAGCCAGTGCCAACACTTAATTTTTTTTTAAACTAGATATTTTTTCCAGCTGTTAGTTTTATGTAAAGACACGTCCAGAACAGAACTCAAGCCTTGCAATGAACTGATGAATTTATCTCCAACAAACAAGCTTCGTGGGTCCTGAATTCCTGTGAATGTACTGTAGTTCATAGCCTCAGTCTATTGGAAACAGCATGAAAGAACTTGAATAATTTGAGCTTGATGCTACAAAATCATGAATGATGTAAAAGCTCACACTACCTAAGACAGTAATAATAAAGGCTTTCTAAGTTCTTATTATGAAAATGATGTTTTAACTATGCAAGACTTTTCCCTTTCAAAAGAAAATATCAGTATGATGATCCATGTTATTCAAACAGCTTAATCAAAATTTAAAAATGTGAAAATTAAAAAGCAGTAATAAAAGAACTAACTTAAGTGATGGCAACTCTGTTAGGATCTAATGGTGATATTTCAATAGCTTTAGATATTCATGGACAATATTTCATGAACATATTTTGAAACATGTGGGTTAATTTGCATACTAAAAAAAAAAAAGACATGACAGGACTACTATATGCTTTGGAAGACATATACAAAGTTAAATATTTTTCAGTGAACAGTCATAGAGGACTTGACAACAATGAGGTTAGCTTTATATATACACAAAAATTGTTGAGAAATGCATCGATAACTATGATCTTATCTAGTCCTTCTCTAATTTATTTTTTTTTTTTTTTTTTGCCACCCTAGGAATCCTTACCTACAGAAAATTTAGTACAGAGAGCTGATTTTGAAAGGCTTATAACAGTTCAGTTTGACTTCCTTAATACTTTTCAAAGTTCTGAGCATAAATGAAACAGTGAGGTTGAAGTACTTGAAAATCAATCAGCTATGTATATCTCCCATACCACAAGTGATGTATGTACCTGACTAAGAAAGGTGCCCTCTGAGATCTGTTATTTGTAAATAGTGATGGTCTTGTGGGTGAAGCGAAAATTGGTAACTGTCTTGGCATTAGTTATCATTAAAAGATTGAATTTAAAATCTTTATAAATGAGAAAAAACTGTTAATAGAGATGTACTACCCTGGATTTTGGAAGACCAGACTTTAGGCACTAGGAATAAAGGGACTAGTTAGTAACATCCCCTGGGAATCTGCTTTCAGGGGTGTTGGTGTGCATAAATGTTGGTCATTTTTTAAGAGTCATCTTTTAAGAGCACAGCAGCACAACTCCAATGTGTCAGAAGCCAAGCAAGCAGGGCAGAAGGCTGGCTTGGGTCAACAGGGATCTTCTTCTAGAACTTAGGAGGGAAAAGGAAGTATGTGGACTTTGGAAGCAAAGTCAGGATGCACATACAACTACAGAAATGCTGGTCGCCGCTGTAGGGAGAAAATTTGTACAGCCAAAGCCCAATTGGATTTGAAGCTGGCCAGTATCCTGGTGGATAAAAAAAAAAAAAAAAGCTTTTTCAAGTATGTTAACAGAAAAAGGAGGACTAAATAAAACATTGGCCCGTTACTTGATGATGTCACCCACTTCACAATCCTGTCACGGTCATCCCTGTCACAAGCAGTGGTGAAGCTAAGGAAGAGACATTAAGTGCCTTCTTCGCCTCTATCTTTGACACATGAATGAGTGAATAATAATGAAAGGCCCTGGGACCCCCACAGCCCTGTGTTGGAGGGCCATGACTGGGTAAGCGAAAAACTCACAACTGACTTTGAAATTGTACAACTTTTTCTGCTGTAATTGAATGCACTTAAGTCTATGGGGCCCAATGGGATTCATCCCAGGGTACTGAAAGAGTTCGCCAATGTTATTGTGAGACCTCTCTCAGTTATGTATCAGACATGGAAATCTGGAAAGGTCCCAGCACCTTAATGTCTTTCTTGTAGTTAGGGGCCCAAAAATGAACACAGTATTCAAGGTAGGGCCTCACCAGTGCTCAGTACAGGGAGACGATCACTTCCATAGTCTTGCTCACCACACTGTTCCTGATACAGGCCAGGATGCTGTTGGCCACCTTGGCCTCCTGGACACACTGCCGGCTCATATTCATCCAGCTGTCACCCAAAACACCCAGGTCCTTTTGTGCCAGGTAGCTCTCCAGCCAGTCTTCCCCAAGCTTTTAGTGCTGCATGAAGTTGTTGTGACCCAAGTGCAGGACCCAGCATTTGGCAGAAGTGATTGTCCCACTGTATTTATCATTGGTGCAGCCACACCTCAAGTACAGTATTGGGATCCACAATATAAGAAGGATATAAAAATACTAGAATGTGTCCAAAGGAGGGCCCCATGGTGAAAAGGCTAGAGGGCTTGACTTATGATGATTGGCTGGGGATACTTGGTTTGTTCAGCTTAGAGAAGAGGAGACTTAGGAGTGGGTTCATTGCTTCTTCGTGAGGGAGAGAGGAGAGGGAGGTACTGATCTCCTTTCTGGTGTCTTGGTCATAGGACAGAAGGGAATGGCTTAGAACTGCATTAGAGGAAGTTCTGATTGGATATTAGGAAAAAGTTCTTCACTGAGAGGATGGCCAAACACTGGAACAAGCTCCCCAGGGAAGTGGTTACTGCCTCGAGCCTGTTGATGTTCAAGAAACGTGTGGACAACGCTCTTAGATTTAGGTTTAACTTTTAGGTTGGCCTGCATGGACTCAGGAGTTGGACTTGATGATCCTAGTGGGTCCCTGCCAACTCAGTGTAATCTATGATTCTATGGTTCTATTTGTATGTATCTGACCAGCAGTACAGATGATATCAAGTTCAGCAACTGCGATAATGATCAGCAATTTCTATGAAGTAAGCTTAAAAACTCCCACAACTGAGAAGTTATTTAAATCTAAGACAAACAAAATAATGTGTTGTATTTCTGTCCTTAGATGACATTATTGTTTAGAAATCTTACATACAGCAAAATTCAAAATAAACCCCAAAAGCAGACATCTAAAGAGTTACGGTATTGAACTTGTAAGTAAACATACAGAAGCATATGGCAGTATTCCCTCAAGAAATTCCTGCAGAAATTCATTCAGGGAGTGCATGCAAAAAAAACAAGTAAACCTCAGCTCTATTAGTGAGACGGAATCTCACAGAAACTCATTCTGAGCAAACAGTAGAAAGGAAGGAAAAAATCAAAGCAACAAAACCTGTTGGTCATCTTGAGCTAATGCTGTGATTCATTGACAGAAAATTAACTGTTAGACATGTCAGCACTAGCTTCTGGCCGTTTCCTGCAGCTTTTTATTTCCTTCATTCAGTTTTGTGTTTTCTGACTGCTCCTATCTTGTTAGTAAAGTAGATTTGTTTATATTTAAAATAAGATTAGGGAGCTGGACAATATACAGCGTCTGTGCCATGGTTTAACCCCAGCCGGCAACTAAGCACCACACAGCTGCTCACTCACTACCCTGCCCCGGTGGGACAGGGGAGAGACTCAGAAGAGTAAAAGCGAGGAAACTCCTGGGTTGACATAAAGACAGTTTAGATAGGTAGAGAAAAGCCGGACACAAAAGCAAAGCAAAATAAAGAACTCATTCACAATTTCCCATCGGCAGGCAGGTGTTCAGCCAATTCCAGGAAAACAGGGATCCATCACACATAACAGTGACTTGGGAAGACAAAAGCCATCACTCTGAAAGTTCCCCCCTTTCTTCTTCTTTCCCCAGCTTTTATTGCTGCGCATGATGTCATATGGTATGGATTATGCCTTTGGTCAGTTGGGGTCAACTGCCCCAGCTGTGTCCCCTCCCAACTTTTTCTGTACCCCCAGCCTACTTGCTAGTGGGACAGTGTGAGAAACAGGAAAGGCTTTGACTCTGTGTAAGCACTGCTCAACAATAACAAAAACATCCCTGTATTATCAACACTTTTGTTTTCAGCACAAATCCAAAACATAGCCCCATGCTAGCTAGTATAAAGAAAACTAACTCCATTCCAGCCAAAACCAGCAAAATCTGTATGGAACTATACTGTTTACAGCAATTAGCTAAAAGCAGCTACAGCATTCCAAAATACCAAGGGTATTTTGAGAGATTGGACACTGGATACAGTCCTATATTTTGTAGAATTTAGTCATGTGCTTGCAGAATACTAAAGCTTCTGTTGAAGGTTAGGCACGTAGCAGCTGGTTAATATAGTCTCATAAGATTCATTTGCAACTCCTGAACGGCTGCTGACAACCACTTAGAAGGCAAGTCTATATTAAAATGAAGTCAGGAAAAAAAAAGTTGTTTCTATATTTACTTCCCTCTTACATATTTTGGAAATAAATTCATGTATTTATTTATTTATTTATTTAAAGAGGAAAAAAAAATATATGAGAGGAGGTGACTTACATCAAGATTAGATATATTTCAAAATTTATTCTTCTAATTTACTTGCCCAGAAAAGCATATTCAGTAACATGCCAGTTAAGCAGGTTGGTCCTGGGAGACTAAGTCAACATGTCTTTCATTTCTTGCTACAACTGAAAACAGACACATACGGAGGTGATAACATCAACTCAAAACCTATATTCTCAGCTGATACAAAATTTCACACCATCAGAAAGATATGCTAGGTAAATATTTGATCTTGTACATATGTAAAGAAGTAACAAAATGTGTAAAACAAAATTTTTCATTATGACAGTATACAGTATTTGGGAGAATCATTTTAATCAGGTAATCTAATCCTTACAAATCTTTTATCAAAAGAAAATATAAAATTGCAAGTCACTGGATAATCAGGTAAGGTCTGAAGGTCTTACCTGCCATTCTCAGTTTGCTGAAAAGTATGTCTGATGCTTTACATCCATAAATGTTTAAACATGTTTTGCAATATTCTAATCTGGATCAAGCATACTTATTACGCAATTATGGTTGAAGACCCTCACCCTTAATAATTTAAGGGGGAGGGAAACAAAACAAAACAAAACGAAGCAAATCAATCTCCCCTCAGTATTAAGGTGCACCTCCTTCCCTTCTCAAAACCGGAAGATAAAATTTCCATTCACCAAGAAAGGTCATGTGTTTTGAGCTATGCTACAGCTGTATTAACTAATTTGTATTTTAGTAGGATGCCAGAAAGTAAACAATTATATTTTTATTACTGCTGAGTGTTTAACAGAGACCTAATAATATAAGCATTAGTTTCACCAGGAAAACAGTGAGAACAAGACATATAAATAAATAATAATTCATAGCATATATATACTGTCTTGAATGACCTATATAGATGCTAAGTAAGTTGGAGTCTGATCACACAATCATGCAGTCATTCAAGAACAGACTACTCCAGTGTGGGTCCCCCACAGACTGCAGCTCCTGCCAGAAAACCTGCTTCTGCATGGGCTCCCCATGGGCTGCAGCTTCCTTCAGGGCACATCCACTTGCAGTATGGGGTACTCCGTCACCTGCAGTGTGAATATGGACTTTAAGGTGGTCCTGTCCACAGGCTGCAGGGGAATCTCTGCTCTGGTGCCTGAAGCACTTCTTCCCCCATCTTATTCTCTGACTTTGGCATCTACAGGGCTGTTTCTTACACTTTTTTCCTTACTCTTCACTGCTGTGCAGCAATTTGCTGATTCTTAAGTATGTTTCCACTGGGGCGCCACCATCTTAGCTGAGGGGTCAGCTGTGCCGTGTGGTGGGTCTTTTGGAACTGGCTGTCTCCAGCACAGGGCAGCCCCAGCTTCTTCTCACAAAGACCACCCCTGCAGCCCACTGCTACCAACACCTTGCCACCTACACCCCATAGAACTGTAATCCTCAAGCTTAATATATACATTATATTTTCTTTTTAATAAAACAATTCAATATTTTAAAGAGCTAATAGTTATAGACGTGGACTGATAGTTACAGTGGTTCATGGTGGATAGAAAATAAGAAAAAAAAAAGGACAAAAAAAAAATTCTTCTGTGCCCATGGTGGTGATCTGGTAATGTGTCAGTTTGAAAAATATCTCTGTCTATTTGAAAGGTTTACATTGAAATTTCATTCCAATGTCTTCCTCTGCTTCAAATCAGATGTCTACCTGGAAAAATTTCAGCACATTCATATTCATTAAGAATATATTTCCTGGTTATTATCAGTGTTTCAAATAGAAATTATAATACACCTACTGGAGCTAACTTTCAATATACAGCTTCTTGCATCTTGCTAACTTTAATAAATAATTATTATTATTTTGATATATTTATCTAAGAATTTCCAGGCGGTAGCAACCCCAATTTTCATTTTGTGAATTCATTCTTACTAAATTTATCTAAAGTTTATTGAAAGATATATGAGACTTTAATTCAATATCCATTTAACAAAGATAAAAAATAAATAAATATAAAAAAGCAATATTCTTTTTTCTCCCCTGAGCATCAAGGAATACCTAGCCTACAAACCTTATGATAAGCAATTTTTTTAATCTTTCCAATGTAATAGATATAATACCTCAGCACATTTTTTTTCTTTTTACCAAAAATATTAGCTAAGAATAATTTACTTAAAAATGTTTTTATTTTCTTAGCTATGACTTCATGCTCAGTTTTCAAAATTAAAAAGATGTCATTAAACAAAGTTATCAGTTTCAACCACTCTATTAAAAAAAATAAAATAAATTTCTCATTCTCTTTTTTCTTTTTCCAAAATCTTTTTCTTATTTATTTCCTGTTTAAGAAACAAAATTTGAACCCAAATATAAGAATTCAATCATTATAATATCTACATATATTTATTTTTCAGTGGATATATTTTAAATATCTCAGAGAATATGTGTGTATTCACTATGTAGGCTAAGCAGTCTCAGAGTAATAAAACTTTAACTGCTGTTTCAAGCAATATATACTGTCAAATGGTAGTGCCTGTTAGTCTTAAAATATAAGACAAAATTGTTTTCAGTGTGTCAACAATGAAATGTTTTCTGTCATCTTGCTTTTCTGAAAGATGACTTTAGGATACTTAGCTTTCACACTAAAATTACATTGTATTCTAAAGATCTTTGGATTTATTCAGATTTAACTTAAAGTTCAGATGGTCTGCAAGGTATGTAGGGTATACTGACTGTGAAAAATAATAGGTAATTATTAAATGTGGGAGTTCCCACTGGCTTCTCAATTCAATCTCTTCTCATCTGTTATCAACAGCAGTGACTGAGATGACCTGAAATTAAAAGTTTTTCTATGACTGCCTTTGACACACCTTATTTTGTCTGTTTTCTTTGGACCTCTTAAGTCTTTATTATGCTAAAGGTATTTATCTTTCAAATCTCTCCCTTTACAAGGCATAGTGTTTTCCTTTGAGAAATATAGTCAGCAGTTTCTTAAAGAGCTGTCACTGGAGCTTCTATACATGGGTTTGAGATTTTCACTTGCTGTACAATTTTGTCTCTGTGAGCTTGGGATTATAGCAAATCAAACACAGTATTTCCAAAATGAAACCACTTCGTTATTCCCTGTCTTCTATTGGGACTCTCTTTTATAGCATATTAGCTTTAGATCCTTTTATGCTGTTCAGAAATCACATGAATTTATATATACTATATTAGTCACACCTGCAATCTTGAAGATGAGTATAACAACACTTTTTGTTGTTGTTGTTGTTATTTTAGGAATCATTTTTTGCTTTCATGTGTTTTGAGTTACGGGCATAAATGCGTACAAGTCACAAACACAATGTCTTTCTCTGAGGCTTAAGCACAATGATAAAGTTTTCATTTCAACAGTCTAACAAATGACTGTGTAATAAATGCTAGCAAATATTATATGGATTAAATCAAGCATTAAGGAAACTACAAAAGAACATAGAAATTACGTGTGCAGCACAAACCAGAAAAAAATCTTCAATTAGATGACTAGTTATTTATCTTTCAACATCCCAACTTCTAACACTTTCTCAGAGAAACTGTCTAGGTAAAAGGAAAGGATTGCAAATTTCAGTGAAGCTTTCTTTGAGTACTGCTATGCAAAAGGTATGTCAAAATTCAGTATTTATATACAACTATTGTCATGAAAAATAATTTATTCATATTTGTGATGGGTTGACCTTGACTGGCCATCAGGTGCCCACCAAACCACTCTATCACTCCCCCCTCTCAACAGTACAGGGGAAGAAAATATGTTGAAAAGCTTGTCGGTCAGGATAAAGCCGGGGAGATCACTTACCCAATTACCATCACAAGCAAACCAGATTTGACTTGGGGAAATTAATTTAATTTATTGCCAATTAAAAAGGGTAATATAATGAGAAATAAGAATAAATCTAAAAACACCTTCCACCCACCCCTCTCTTTTTCCTGGGCTCAACTTCATTCCCAACTCTTCTACCTCCCCCCAGCACTGCCACTTAATTTCAATGCAATGATTTGTTATCATAGAATTATAGAATTGCCTAGGTTGGAAGGGACCTTTTAGATCATCTAGTCCAACCATCAACCTAACACTGACAAAAAACATGACTAAACAATATTGCTAAGCAGACGTCACTGGAAAAATCACCAGAACATCTGCTAGAATCTGTATGCTTATTGTTAGACCCATAATATTAATTTAATTAGTGGAAAAGTTCATACTAGTGAGATTCATTGTGTGTGGTTCTTTTAAATCCTAAAGTCTCGAAGTAGATGATACCCTTGATCATACCTGTGTCTAGCTGAGACCCTCAGCTGCATCTGCTAATAATCTGCTATATCTGAAAAAATCCACCCAAATGACACACACACACACTTTTTAGAAAAGATTATTATCATAATCATTATAATTTTCATTAACATCATTACCATTATTATTATTATTATCAATATTATCATTATTAATACAATTTTTAGGGAAGAAAGAAACCAATTTGGAACGGTGACATATATAATAAGATATTTTAGTCTTAATAACACACATACACACAGATGTTTGGGTTTTTTTTTTTTAAATTATTATCATTATTATCAATATTATTGTCATTACTAATACAATTTTTAGGGAAGGAAGAAACTGATTTAGAGGAGTTACAAAAATAATATTTTAATTCCAAGTTATATTTGAATGCAAATCTGTAAATTCAGGCAATACTTGAATTGTGGTCAAAGGCCCCACAAGTATGTCATCATAGATGACCACTTTAATGTGACATTATGGGATATATTGATGTAATGATCTGAGATTCAGTTGCTGATGCTTTGCAAGTTGCCTTTTGGAGACCAGAATAATCAAGCTGCTGTTGTTCAGTTCTTAACTGACATATGGGAAATGATGGAAATTGGTCAATATTATTAGGTTGCCTTCTTGTCCTGGGCTGAATAGAACCATGTATTTTCTTCTTTTTCTGCTGTATTTCTCAATTTTAGAGAATGCATTGTGCCTTCCCCTTTCACTTCAGGAGGAGAGCGACCACAAGCTGCTACATAAAACAAGATACAGCATAACATCAAGGAAAAACAGCCTTCCAATTAAGATAACTACATCTGTAGGAGTTCAGCATGCAGTGGTATGATTAAGTTGGAAAGCATCACCTATTAATTTAATTTATTTTTTTTTGTAATAATTTTAATGAATTACTACAAGATTAAAATTGAAATTAATTAGATCCTCTGTTCCCGGTTAACTATTTTTTTAGTAAGTGAATTAAAAAAAAAAAAAATAAATAAAATAAATAAATTCTGCCTGCAACCACATTTAAACATTTTGACATGCATTGGTTTTATTGGACCCGTACGAACTTTAAGCTAAATAACAGACAGTCTTCTTCTAAGCAGCTGACGTATTTGTTTGGGTTCCATGGGATTCTGATTAAGCTAATAGATGTATCTCTTAGCCTGTTGGTAACTATCAAAGAAAACTCAATTTTCCTACTCTTCACAGGGCTGTGAAAGTGAAGGAAATGGAAAATATCTCAGATCAACACTTTAACATTAGTTGTCATAGATAAAATTTTGTAACCATGAAAATATTTCCTTCCAGGCATTTTTAAGAGCACTACTGTCTGTTAGGTTGAAAGATAAGATCCACTGTGATTCAAGAAGGGAGGGATTTTGGTTTTGCTGCTTAGTGGCAGATACATCCTGGAAAAAAGGGAATCATGGATATTTTCTTGTTTTTCAGGAAGTGCATTCCATTTTTGCATTTAAGGATTTCTTTCATACTCTGTTTATTCTTCTTTTATTTTTCCCTCTTCTGTTCTGTTCCATTCCATCCTATCCTATCCTATCCTATCCTATCCTATCCTATCCTATCCTATCCTATCCTATCCTATCCTATCCTATCCTATCCTATCTTATCCTTATTCTTTATTTTATTTTGTTGTAGTTGTGGAGTCATTTACCTATAAGTTCAAGGCTTGTTATGACGAGAAAGTCAAAGAAAATGTAAGTCTTATTTGGTTCCAACTGTAATAAGTTTTCTAGGATGTGTGTGGAATCATAGAATCATAGAATCATAGAATAATAGAATTGTCTGGGTTGGAAGGGTCCTTTCAGATCACTGAGTCCAACCATCAACCTTACACTGACAAAAACCATCACTCCATCATGTCTCTGAGCATCACCTCTACCCATCTTTTAAATACATCCAGGGATGACAATTCCACCACTTCCTTAGGCAGCGTATTCCAATACTTGATAACACTTTTGGTGTAGAATTTTTTCCTAATTTTTTATCCAATCTAAACCTCCCCTGGTGCAACTTGAGGACATTTCTTCTTGTCCTAAAATGGCCTTTGATTATATATAATAACGTATATGTATAATGGCATTTGATTCATTATTTCAGCACAGATAGGGGAATAAGGTGATGTTTCTAAGAGAGTATAGTAACCATGTATGTTTTTAAGATACTTATCCAATGAAGCAAAGTAGTGACTGGAAGAAAATTTTCAAGTACAGGTTTAGTTAGGAATACTGCATTGGTTTAGATAGACTTCATAGGGTATAGTTTTTTTGTTTGTGTGGTTTTTTTTTTTTTTTTAATTCTGATTCTTCTTAAGTGGAGTCTGAAGAGAGACAAGAGAACTATTTTTACTGCAGAAATAGACACTGCAAAAAATAAGCTTTTCAAGTATTAGCATATTGATCTCTACAGTACTGAAGTATTTGTCTGGAGATTTAGTAGTGTAACTTGTGTACTTTTATACTTTAAATCAACTTTTTTCATTTAAAAGTTTACTAAAAAAAAAAAAAAACCTGCCTCATGAGCTCTTGACTTTATAAATCATCTTTTTTATACAAGCACAGGGGTTCACTGTAAAAACATTAAAAACATGTTTTCGTTTTCCAGGTGTTTCAAATAAATCCATGTTGATTTCTGCTTTATCAACAAAGTTGGTGAAACTATTTGCTACAACTAATATTAATTATTAATTTGCAGGTGTTCTGCTTAGTTAACAGACCAGAATCGCCTGTAATCATAACTTTTAATCTTGAACAACCACTAAATAATTTGAATAAATTTACTTGCAGCTTGCAAGTCTTCAACATTCAAATTCTGCTTCTCAATTTGTTACTCATTCAATTGTACATTATGATGTTGTAAATAAATCACACGGCAATGATTTTGATGGCAAAATTCAGGTGCAATTTGTGACCCTTCTTTTTATCAAATTTCTTTTATTTTGAGTGATAGTGGATGCCTCCCTCCCCCTGACCCAACCTTTGCTTAATACTGTAAATTAGAAGGATTAGGAAATATAAATTACCCAACATTCTTTCTACTGTTTAAAATACAGTCTACAGTAAGCATCCAAAAACATGTAACTTTGTAATTCTTCATTAATTTCTAATAGCATGTTCAGTAGGGTAAAATGCACTAATTTTCCCAGATTCGTGATATCAATGTTTTCTTAACCAAATAAAGCAGGTAGGAATCTGAGTTTAAATTTATTTATTTATTTTATGACAGTGAGGTGATTATGTTTTCTTTTTCAATTTTTCATCTGTAGCTAAGACCCTGACAGACTAATATTTAATACCACAGAATATATCCTTTTACTGTCACACCAGCATCCCTTACATGGGAATCAGCTAAATTCTTTGCCTAACACATTTGTGAAAATATCTGTCTCTCTTTAGGTACATTTAAAAAGTATGTTAATTCATGCCAAAGCGAATCATAAAGGTACACTATAGATTATGCTGTGGAGTGAAACAACTTTCTCATGCTGTGTGCTCACAGTGTAAATTAAGGAATGTCCTTCACTCAGCATAATATACTGTTTTCTTTCTCTTTCTGAATTGCATTCTACATATTCTATTAGAAAACTTTCCACTCAGTCAGAACTCATTAATCTTACATGGTTTACTCTGTTTATACTTTTCAGAAACACTCTTATTTTAGCACCATTAAATGTAAGACTAACCTCTGACTATGTTGGAGGCAGGAAAGTTTGAGTTACTGAGTCAGCATGCATTTCTTCTTCATAAGTTACAAATCATAGAATCATAGAATGGTTTGGGTTGGAAGGGACCTTAAAGATCATCTAGTTCCAAGCCCCCTGCCATGGGCAGGGACACCTCCCACTAGACCAGGTTGCCCAAAGTCCCATCCAGCCTGGTCTTGAACACTTCCAGAGTATCCACAGCCTCCCTGGGCAACTATGCACTCTCTTCTTAGAATAAATTGTTTTATCAAAGGGGAAATGTGGAGACCCTTTTCCTGTATTACTTACTACTTAGCTCTATCTATGTCATAGAAAGTATCATCTCACATGTAAAGAGGGTAGCTCTAGTGAGAAAGAGAGTAACATAGGTATTTTGTTAACTTCTGATACAATAACTCATTGGAAAAGTTGAATAGATGAGATCATTCTGCTTTTCCATTTTCCATCATTTTTTCTTTCGCAAAGTGGTTGTAACCAGTTTCATGCTATCATCAGAAAAGAAAGTATAAAATAATAAACCTTTACTGCTGGCATCCAAGAAATATGTTATTCAAGTATTGTATTATATATTATATATGTATATATTATTATATATAATATTGTATTATATTATTACACCAAGAAACACCTTCATCAAGTCTTTCAAAAATTCTTTGTATGCACGTTTCTTTTGATATTAAAAAGAGAAGTTGAATGGTAATGTCTTTATGAAATTACTCAGCTTCCTAAATTATCTAACAAATATGCTCCCAATAACATGTTATTCCGCAAAAAAAAAAAAATAAAATAAAAAAAATCTGCAGAGTAATAAATGCTATTCTAAAATAACATCTTTCTTGGGTGGGGGGTTGGTTGATCTGAATTACAGGAATTTAGAGAAAGGAAGAAAGAGAAACAGTCATACAGCAGTTATCGGGTCGTGTCTAACTGTTCACTGCCATTTCATAGTTTTTCTTCTTGGTTGTATTATAAGACATCTAAACAACACAAAAGCTGTTGCTGTCTCTCTAGTAAACAACTCCCTTTTCACATAGCTTTCTTTCTAAGTCATGGAAAACTGGTAGTCTGTTTAAGATGTCAAAGGAAATACAGTTTCAGGCATCATACATCATAGAAAAAAATAAAGAACTGTGAAGAATGTGACAAAACAAGGGTATAGAATGGAGTGGGAAGCAAAATGCATCAAAGACAACATGAAACAAAGGGGAAGGATTTCAAAGTAACTCAGTAGAACTCTATCTAACAGGATACTAACTTGCTGACAAATATCACCGTAAATTAATTACCTAAATATAGGAAAGAAAAAGCACAAGAAAATCTAGGATATCCACGTTACTATATTAGGCTTATAATCTATTTCTATCTATATTGTTATCAGAGATGCCTGTGACACCTATAAATTATAAGTGAAGAATGTATGATATAATTATTCTTAGTTTTCCTTTAATTCAAACATAAGTGTAGTAAAATAGTGTAAACAATATATAATGATTTCATAAAACTGTGATGACATAGACAGATACAATATAAAAGTTGTCCATAAGTGTATGAACAATGTGACTACCAAAGGGGCAAACAAGGACTTATAGTTGCATACAAGAGCACACAAATTACAGAAGAAGGAGCTAGGTAGGAGACCTTCCCTGCTTGCAAGCAGGTAGGAGACCTTCCCAAATACACAGAAATGTTGACTGACAAAATTGAGACAAATATAAACAGTATTAGGGACAGACCAGAATCCCTTTTTGGGAGTGTGTAAAGAGGATAAATATATCAAGCAGGAAGAGAAAATGTGGAGAAGAAAGAAGTCTACTTCAGTTCCAAAATTTTTGGGGGAACTTTCAAGCTTCATCTCATTAACTTCATCAATTAAGAAGAACCAGGAACTGTAGCCATCAGTAGTAACTGTATGGCATGATTTCTGTAGTATTGTACACCCTCAGCTAATTTAGTATAAGCTTGTTAAGGACTAATGGCTTTGAATACATAGTGAATGTATAATGATGATGAAGAACTAATATCAGCACAGAAAGGTGTTATTAATGAATGCATTTAATAAAGGTTTTGTTTTATGAAACTTTACAAAACTGAATTAATTTGTGTGTGTTCTAGACACTCCCACCACAGCAGTCTCTAATTCCCTGATATCTTTGTCTTTATACACACACGCGCATATATATATGCTTGTGAAAAGGCAGATCAGAAAATTGTAACTAAATGTATAGGCCCATGTGAATCTGTGCAATTTAAATCCACTTCATAAAGAGATAGGACTAAAACCTGATAAAATATTTTAAATTCTGTAGTTCCACTGAAATAAATGCTTATGACAATGTTTACCCCCCAATCTTAAAAAAAAACCAAAACACTTAATAGACTGTGCGGAATCCCATATGTTTTTCTTTTGGTAATATGTAACGTTCATTAGATACAAGGCACAGAGTAAACTAATAAAAAGCAAAATATATGAAATCACTAAAATAATAGTTACCTTAAAGGTTTTATTTACTCTATATGTTTAAATACAGATATCAAAATTTAATTCCCATCTGATCTGTTTGTAATTGTTACTTTATGAAGCTGAAACTGGTAATTAAGAAAACATTTTTATTCTTTGAACTGCAACAATGACAGAAACAAAAGTTAATTAGGCACTATGGAGATTTCCCTGGGAAAAAAAAAAAGTATGTCAGAAGCCGTATTTCAAGACAAAAGGAGGATCATAAGAGAATACAACAATGACAGACGTTTCTTTCCAGAGGGTAATAAAGATTTAGGGGTTTTAATAGTCCAGTTTTGCTCAAAAATTCTTTGCTGCTTACCCTACTACCCTTGCACTATTTGTTTTTATCAGACTTTTTTTTTTTTTTTTTTTTTTTTTTTCTGTCTTGGAGGTCAAGATCTCCTGGGCATAAGCATTGACTTTTAGAATCTAAGGAAATCATATCATATTTGCTGAAATAATTTATTATAAAATGACATACTTTTTAACTTGCTGATGTGTTTGGTAATTTGTTCCAGAACGATTATTTTCTAATGACAGAAACTTTAATATTTATATCCATGAACAGTTAATACCACTATGTGTTTTCATTGTCCTTTAGTGTAAATGATTCTTAGACTTCCCTAGTGTTGACAATCATTCAAAAATGGCAACCATATCCCTTCTTACTACTAAGGCCAAGTTTAGGATTGTTGTTGCTTAGATCATCTTCTTTTTCTTTAATTTATTCCATAACCATACAACAACATCCTTAGTACATGAAAGAAGAAAGCATGAAGAAATCACAGACTTTGATATTAGCTTAATGATACTAAAAGGCAAGTCCTTGAAATCCTCATTTTATTCATCAGTTGCTTTAATTTGTTCACATTTCTCTTTTGAAGTATAGAACATCCATTATGCGCATTACTTTACTTAGCTTTCCTTTTAAGGTAAACAAAATAAATGTAATCTTTCAAACCAATGCTCTATGACCATCTCTCATAATTATTATTATCATTAATGACAACGAGTCTAAAACGACAACACTGGCTGTTTTAAGATAAGCATTGGAAATGCTAAAAGAATAATACTTTTAGTTCTTTTGGGTTGTTGTTGTGCCTTCTGTTCCTTTACTCCAGAAAAAAAAAACAACCAACCAAACAAAAACACAACAAACAAGGGTTTTCTTTAATTCACAGGAAAATTCTGGCATAAAGTTATTATGTGTATCCTTCCTTAGATTCAGAACATTTGGATAAGCATTTCAAAAAACGATTCTTCTCAAGCCTGCTTGTAACAATAGGTTACTTGACATTCTTTCCCTTTTTTTTTTTTTGTTTGTCTGATTGGTTTGGGTGTTTTTTTGGTTGTTTATTTGCTTCAACAGCATTCCTACTAAATGCAAGAAAACAGCATCTAAAAAACACAAAATTGAGGTATATTATTATAAATTATGAAGTATTTAATATATTGGACAGGATTTAGTTCCAAAGGAAACTTTGTAATGCCCTAATAACTCTCATTACACTCAGAGGAGATCAAGTTATCAAAGCCTAGAAAGTGATTCAGATCACGCTAAAGTAGACGCTGAGGGCATGAGTGACTACCTGAGCATATAGATCTAGTTCCAATTGGAACTAGATCAACCGGCAAACAACTCTTGGCCCAGATTGTAGGCCTACTGTTAATGTCACATACCTGTCAAGCCCATTGGGGCAACTTGGGTAACTCAGGGAGTCTGAAATAACACTGACCTTGGCTGCAGTGACCATGAAGCGATAGAATTTAAGATCCTGAGGGCAACTAGGAGGATATATTCCAAGCTTACGACCCTGGACTTTAGGCATGCAGACTTTGATCGCTTCAGGGATCTGCTGGCCAAAGTGCCATGGGACAAAGCTCTAGAGGGAAGGGGGGCCCAGGACAGCTGGTCAGTATTCGAGGATCACCTTCTCCATGCCCAGGAGCAAACTATACTGACAAAGAGGAAGGCAGGAAAGAATGTTAGGAGGCCTGCCTGGATGAACAGGGAGCTCCTGGACACACAAAGAAGGCACAAAAAGAAACTTTATAAGGAGTGGAAGAAAGGACAGCTAGAATGGGGGGGCATATAAGGAAGCTGTTTGAGCAGCAAGAGACCTGAAGAGAAAAGCTAAAGCTCAGTTAGAATTAAATCTACCCAGGGAGATCAAGGGAAACAGCAAAAATTTCTATAGGTATATTAATGGTAAGAAGAAGACTAGGGAGGGTGTGGGCCCCCTCAGAAAGGAAATGGGGGAGCTGGTGACAAATGATATGGAGAAGTCCAAGGTTCTCAACAACTTCTTTTCCTCAGTCTTCACTGGCAAGGGCTCCAGCCACACTCCTGGAGTCACCGAAGACAATGGCAAGGGTTGGAAAGAACTGCCCATTGTAAGTGAAGATCAGGTTTGTGACCATCTGATGAACCTGAAAGTGAACAAGTCCATGGGACCCATGGGAACTGCTGGATGAGGCTGCTAAACCGCTCTCCATTACATTCCAAAAGACATGGCAGTCTGGTGAAGTCACCACTGACTGGAAAAGGGGAAACATAATCCCCATTTTCAAAAAGGGAAAGAAGGAGGAACAAGGGAACTATAGGCCAGTCAGTCTCACCTCTGTGCTTGGTAAGATTATGGAGCAGATCCTCCTGGAGGTGCTGCTGAGGCAGAAGAATAACAAAGAGCTGACTGGGTACAATCAACATGGCTTCACCAAGGGCAAATCGTGCCTGACAAACCTGGTGGCCTTCTATGAAAAGGTCACAACATCAATGGACAAGGGGAGAGCAACTGACGTCATTTACCTGGACCTGAGCAAAGCCTTTGACACTGTCCCACATGACATCCTGGTCTCCAAGCTGATAAAATATGGGTTTGATGGACTGACAATTCAGTAGATAAAGAACTGGCTTGACGGCTGCACCCAAAGAGTGGCTGTCAATGGGTCCATGTCCAAGTGGAGGCCAGTGACAAGTGGAGTCCCTCACGGATCAGTACTGGGACTGGTCTTGTTTAACATCTTCGTCAGCGACATGGACAGTGGCATAGAGTGCACCCTCAGCAAGTTTGCTGACGACACCAAGCTGTGTGGGGTGGCTGACACGCTGGAGGGAAGGGATGCCATCCAGAGGGACCTTGACAGGCCGGAGAGGTGGGCCCGTGCCAACCTCATGAAGTTCAACAAGATGAAGTGCAAGGTCCTCCATTTGTGTCGGGGTAATCTTAAACACCAATATAGGCTGGGCAGTGATTGGCTTGAGAGCAGCCCTGGAGAAAAGGACTTGGGGGTGCTGGTGGACGAGAGGCTCAACATGAGCAGTCAGTGTCCACTAGCAGCCCAGAAAGCCAATGGTATCCTGGGCTGCATCAGGAGAAGCGTGGCCAGCAGGTCGAGGGAGGTGATTCTCCCCCTCTACTCCACTCTCATGAGACCCCACCTGGAGTACTGCATCCAATTCTGGAGCCCCTACTACAAGAGAGATATGAACGTGCTGGAATGTGTCCAGAGAAGGGCCACGAGGTTGACCAGAGGGCTGGAGCATGTCTCCTATGAGGACAGACTGAGAGAGATGGGATTGTTCAGTCTGGAGAAAAGAAGGCTCCCAGGAGACCTTATAGTGGCCTACCAGTATCTTAAGGGGGCCTACAAGAAAGCTGGTGAGGGGCTTTTTAGGATGTCAGGTAATGGTAGGACTAGAGGGAATGGATAAAAACTAGAGATGGGTCGATTCAGACTGGACATTAGGAAGAAGTTCTTCACCAGGAGGGTGGTGAGACACTGGAACAGGTTGCCCAGAGAGGTGGTGGAAGCCCCATCCCTGGAAGTTTTTAAGGCCAGGCTGGATGGGGCTCTGAGCAACCTGATCTAGTTGGACGTGTCCCTGGTTGGGACTAGATGATCTTTAAGGTCCCTTCCAACCCTGACAATTCTATGATTCTATGATTCTATGAGGTCATAAAATCTTTAGGCAAGGAAATTAATCCGTAACAGATCCTTTTTCCAAATACAGCTTTGAGAACTGGGTTCAGGTGCCAACATATAGGTGCAATTTGAGTATTCATAGCATCCACCTGAGGCTGGGAACTGTAACACTGAAGATCAGGGCTCTTTTGTATTTGACAGAGAAATCAGTCAGAGTACTGTTACGACATTTCAAATAACACTAGTTCCTTACCTATAAGCAAATGAATCAAACCATTAATGTAGTTCTAGGTACTGCAGGGTACCATGCCTGCCCTGCAGTTTCTACTCTGGATGATGGCCTACTCTAAGTCCAGCGTTTTATGTGTTGTGCCATAAACATTTCTTGGATAATCAAGTGGCAGTAGGAACTTATGTTGAAGCAATTGACTCTTTTATGTCAGGGCAGGTAAATCACTGTAGACTGTTTTGACTGTAACGAGACTGAAGTCTGACATCCAACTCGCATCTGTGTAGATGTGCACATTATGTGTAAGCATCTAATATTTGATGTTTGGAGCTAAATCTTGTCTTAGTCTACTAAGACAGCCTTTGGTTCGTCTGTGGAGAAAGCTATGTATCCCTCATGCATCCTTTAATCTTTGATTAATAAGCTGTAGTATTTACCTTTGTGAGATATTTGGGAAAAAAGGTTAAACCTCCTTCTCAATAATTAAATGTTTTGAATCATCATAGGTTCTAGCCTTTTAAAAAAAAAATATTTTTAAACATAGATAAACTTAGAAGTTTTGCTATTCTGAAACACATGAGAATGTAATTCCTCTGCTGCTCCTTCCCTGATTCTGAGTTCTCAAATTTTTGAATAAATTAATTATGTAAAATGGTTTTGGGGCATAGAATGGATATTGTATACTCCCTTGCTCTGTGAATCTGAATAAAAGGTGTTGAAGGGCTACTCAAAGGTCATTTTCCCTCTAGTTCTACAGTATGATTGGTAGCAAAATAGCTCTTCTTACATAGAGCTTCTCTATGCCCTTAATCAACCTCTCAACTCTGTAGTGATTGAAAAAAAAAAAAAACAAAACACTTTTCTTCAAAATCTATTTTGTAAAAATCTGTAGTGAGAAAAGACTGCTTTTGGTAAAATAGTAATAATGAAAACCCAGAATAAATACACTGGATATCTTGTGGCCAAACAAAATTTAAAATTCAGATATATTGAAAGAATTTGGTACATAAAGATAACTGTTTTACATGCCCAAGGTGTGAGTGACAGGAGACCTTTTCTCTGGCACCCTAATGTCCACTGAATTTTGAGTATACTATTATTCTTATTGCTACAAGCTTTTCTGAAGGGGCAAAAAAGGCAAAATGGCATAGGAGTGGAGGAGACGGAGGAAAGGAATTGGAAGAAAAAGTCCCATGCTCTATGTTATTCTTTAATTGGAACTTTAGTTATCTTTAAGTCTCTTAACAAAAAAAAAATTTACATCTCTTAACAAAAAAAACTTTACATTGCTAAGGGCTGTAAGAGGTAAAATCAAGGCTATCATTTCTATGACACTTTTGTCCAACGTCTTTCCCCTCTTCTTCTGTTTTTCTAGATAACTTTTATTCAGAGCTTCTTTATGTCTCCTACCAAAGACAATACTCCTTCCAGTTCTCTTTCCCATACATTTTGAAATCCAGCTAATCACTTCACATCCAAACATTGTTGCCACACAATGTTGCTTTTTTTCCTGCTGTTGTTGGAGTTTCAGTTTTAACTAAAATTTGTTGCCCAAACTGACCATCATGAATAGCTGTTCCTGGCCCAGTATTTTTTAAAACATCAGTTTGCAGGAAAGTAGAATCTATCAAAAACAGGAAAGAAAGAGGAGAGGAGAGGAGAGGAGAGGAGAGGAGAGGAGAGGAGAGGAGAGGAGAGGAGAGGAGGGCAGAAGGGAAGGTATTATGCATATCTTCTTTTGCATTTTTTATATCACTTGTAAAACTCCTTTCACATATTCTGTATGGTATACGTTTCATAGAAGACAAAAAATGTAAAGCATAAAAGGAATTGTACTTGCTGATTTTTGCTTTTAAAAAACAGGCCAGTTTTCTCCTGTACACAGAAAAAAAGGATCCATTGGCTAAATGGAAGATGTCTTGTGCATATAATTATTTAATGTATCTTTATTAGTAGAATATTTTTTTATAAAGCATAAAATGATTGTCCTTAGTTTATCAATACATGGATTAATTTATTCTAGGTTTATAATCCAAAAGTCTACTCCACAGCTTTGCAAGTTTCCCTTCTGATAAGGACACTATCTTTAATACAGTCCTTTGCAACTCTGATAAAAAATGTTATTACAATATTTTACAGTATTTTGTGAGATATGATCCTTAATTCTAACTCAATTCTACTCTCAGCCTTATCAGACAGAGAAAACTGGTAATTAGAAAGGCAAAGGTCAGAGATAGGCATGCTCACAGCCTTAATTTTGAACTTTCTTTATAGCTTTTTAGAAATGACAGTATCAGTGAAACAACAGAAAACTGTGTTCCGTCTTATAAAATGACCAGATAAGTAAACAGAAAAAATAAGTGAATTTATAGCAGGTATACACTACCAAAACAATATATGCAATTCAGCTCCACATTATAGGCACATACATGGAATTGTCTTCTAACAACAGAACAGCTACTGGAGCATATATTCAGTTGCCTACACAGAGACATAAAATGCCATTTGAGATACTGTAGAGTATCTGAGACGTCTACATAGAATCATAGAATTGCCTCGGTTGAAAGGGACCTTTCAGATCATCTAGTCCAACCATCAACCTAACACTGACAAAAGCCATCACTAAACCATATCGTTAAGCACTATGTCTACCCATCTTTTAAACATCTCCAGGTATGACGATTTTACCACTTCCCTGGGCAGCGTGTTCCAATGCTTAATAACCCTTTCAGTGTAAATTTTTTTCCCAATATCCAGTCTAAATCTCCCCTGGTGAAACTCAAGACCATTTTCTCTTGTCCTTTTACTTGTTACTTGGGAAAAGAGACTGACCCCCACCTCTCTAAAGCCTCCTTTCAGATAGTTGTAGAGAGTGATAAGGTCTCCTATCAGCATCCTTTTCTCCAGGCTAAACAATCCCAGCTCCCTCAGCTGCTCTTCATAAGACTTGCTCTCCATGGACCTAGAGGTATGACATAGGACCTATAGAAAATTTTCGGTTTCTAGAGAAACAGCTGCAGGCTGTGAGAGATTCTCTATGACATCCCGATTACCGTTGGATGCAATGTTTAAACAATGAAACTGAACCCAATGTGTCTATTTCAGGTGACTTAGGTATCTATATTGACTACATGTCCACTGACCACAGTGACATCTTGGATACTTATTCTTCATGCTTATGTGAAGACAACTGCATGCGTGTGTTTAAAGTCTGAAGCTCAAACACATTCATAAAGTCAATTAATTTCACCGAATTTTAACTGTCTGAGAACTAGGTATTTAACCTACAGTAGTGGTTTAGGGCTCTATTTATGTACCAAGACATATACATCTGATATCATTGGAGTGGCTCCAGTGCAGCTCAGATACCCAGAGGAGACCAAAAGTTATAAAATTATGAAAAAATCACATTTTTCTGGATTGGCAGTTGTATTTCGGTCAGAATAATCTAGAAAATCTCAGGTGACACGACATACCAAAATTTATGCAATGGATCCAACTGATAGATCTCCTTCATGATGAATCTGCTGTGATAGTCAACTCTAGAAGGTGATGTATTAATTCCTAAAATAATCTATATTAATTAATTAATACTAATATATCAAGAGTGTAATTAATTCCATCTTAGATAAAGTCTTGAAAATAAAGAAAGCAAATGGTGCTTCAGAAGCACCATTGACTGTAGAGAGACAGAAAAAAGAACATTGATGGTTGCTGCTTACTAGGATACAGTCTGGTGAAGTAGATCCCACTTTCAACTTTTGAAAAATGAATGCACCAGCTCTACTCAGTGGCATATGCAAGGTGTAGGAAAAGTAAGGTAGAATCCTATAGAATGAACAGTTACTCATTCTCTCCATCTTCTGTGACGAGAACCAAGTGGGCACCAGCTATGACTGGAAGAACACACAACTTCTATCATGTCTTTTAGTTAGGAAAAATAGAACAGAACAGATGGTGTGGTCAATGCAAAATTTTTGGTGATACTACCCAAAGAGTTAATTACAGATTAAAGGATTTCTGAATTCTTGCAAACAATCTTGCAATTTTTGCTTATTCATGATGTTTAAAAAGCTGTACTATTAAAAGAGGAATTAAATTATCCTTTATTAATACATTTCTACAAAATGCTAAGAAGTTAACATCTCACTTATTACACTTGCTGTAAACTATATGGATGACTGATACCATTGATCTCAAAATGAAATTTAAACAATGTCACTTCAGGATGAATCCACTTTTCTGGATCAATTTAATTACTAACTATGCCGTATTTACTTTTGTATTGGATTATCATAACCAACAAATAAGCTCGTGCAAAAAAAAATTCTTAATGGATGTATGATATTATTTTCTGAGTTGTTGCTTTCAGAGAAGTTTTCATTTGCTTGTAAATAAAGTTTTAAGGAGTTTCAGCACTTCAAATACCATTTTTCTGTAGTGAATCCCCATCTGGAGGGGATCCATTTCACTTCATGAGTGACATCTAGAATGTAGGTTTCTAACTTGAACTGTTTATTAAATGATGTTTCTATATCCTCTCACTCCTTGCTGGTTTTCAAGGTAGTCACCATGTTCTCAGCTGTGAATTATACCTCGGGGATGTGACATGTCTTGTTAAATCATCCACATATGAAGCTTTCACCCCCCAACCTTGTCACGTCCCACTCTCAGGAAAGAGTGGGGGTAAGTGACTCAGATTCGTAAATCCCCAGTGGCGCAGACTAAGGTGAGCAGTTTCATCTTCAGTTTCTCCCTTCTCCCAGGTGACGTGTAGCATGATTTGGGTGGAGAGATGAGTGCCAGTCATACATGTTTAGCATGATCTCCATAATCTTCATTAGCATATGCAGGGGTGTGTGCTTTCATATGCATTTCGTGGATAATAAAGCAAAGGTCACTTATTGGACATAATGGCCTCGAGAACAGAGAACTAGAAAGCTCACCACATGAGAGGCAGAAAAATCTTGTCTTGACAAGACAGTTCTCTCACGCTTTTAAGTGTTAGCCTTATCAGTCCTTTGAATGTCAGGCCTGCATTATTTATTTCCTTGCGAGTGTTTGAGGCATTCCATTGAAAGTTTGGAGGGAATTTACAGTCCATCTCTTACAAACCTTGACCACCAAAGAAAGGATCTTTTGAGGAATTCTGAGTCTAGTGTTGGTCACAATGATAAAAGACAGATTGGAAACAAGAGAGGGAAACAAATATGGAAAGAAATATTATGGAACAGACTACTTTACTCTATTTTTGCCATTTTTTAAAAATCTATTCACATCCTTTGTGGGGAACATATTCCTTTATATGTTCCTAATATAAACATATTTAATCCTTAGGACAGCCACAATCACAGAACAGCCAGTGCAAGCATTTGGGTTCTATTATAAACCTATATCTTCCTCCTGAACAATTCCTATTAGCCACACTTTAGTATTTATGAACTATCAACCCATCTAGATATTAATCTGATCGACAGTGCTAATAACATGTTCTGTAAAATCTTGTTTGTGTGTCCTACCACCTGTTAGCCAACAAATGCTTGCTGTCAGAAGGAAAAGTAGTGATACAGATTCAAAGACTGTAACAGTAGAAGACTTTGTGATGAAAACTTACTCTTATACCCTGTAGAACATAGATGATAAGATAAAATTAATTAATTTCCACTTCAGGTCCCATGCTTTGCGTAAATTGATACTTTTACAAACATTTGTTCTCAATGCATAGTGTGTAGTAGTGGGGAAACTCATCATTACCCTTGATAATTGGGTCCAATAATAATTTGCTCTTACTCTGTGTTAGGGTCTATTAACGTTTCCCAGTTTTAGCTAGCTAATCAACAGCAGTCTGCTTTGCTTTTCTTAATTACAGTTTGTCTTTTTGCCTTAGTTTCTGTCCATATGCTTTGTGCCATATTCATCTTTTATCTGTTGGTTTCTTAATCAGTCTGTTACACAATACTAAATCCAGAGAGTTACAATAGTTTAAGTAAAAATCAGTAGAATTTCTTGCATTAGCCTTCAGTTTAATTTCAGTAGCAAAAAGAATGTGTGGACAGGCTTTGCCATGTTATAGCGTTAAATGTAGTTAAGGAACCACACTTTCCATAACTAACAGTAAAAAAAAAAGGGAAAATATGAGCTATGTCATAACCAGCTGTACTTGACACTCTCATCTGCCTGAGCAAATATCTATTTGACAAAAGGAAGTTTTGACTATAAATACAGATCAGTACTCAAAGTCATACTTCTGAATCTCAGATGACACTTCACTTACTTACTGAAAAATAAAACTCTCATAATTCCTAGTCTTCATTGATATTTTTATTTTTTTCCTTTGTCTCATATACTGGCATTATCTCCACCTGTGTTATTAAATTTGACTGGGCTTGAGGTTTTTTTTTTTTTTTTTTATTTGCTTATCACAACAACAATGTTCACGTGTGGTGCTCAGGTGGGAATTTGACTAGCCTACGTTAAGAGATATAAAAGGCAAAGATGATGAAGATTAATAACCTTTTTTAGGTGCTTATGGAAAATGTGACTCATGAACAGAGAAGGAAACAAGGAATTTAAAGGAGGAAAAAAAGCTTGTAGACTTAAACTCACTTCACTGTTAGACCACTTGATTCTCCAAAAAAGAGGAATCATAAAAAATCCATTCAGTCATGCACTGATGTGCCGTAACAGAGGGCCAAAACCAATCCACAGATAACTAGACACTAATAGTTGCAAAAATTAAAGACTTTCCTTAAAGGCATATCTTGGCTAGCAACTTCTTAAAATAAGGGAGCAGAGGGGGAAGGAGGCTTTTTGGATGGATACACAGTGATTTCTTGAACAAATTCAGGGTGATAAGGAGAAATATCAACCAGCAGAGTTCAAAATGACCCTTAGATTAAAAAAAATCAGGACAACAGGATATCCTGGTGGACCCTATACTTTGGGAAAAGAGATGCAAAGTGCCAAGGCACCTGAATCCTTACCATGCTGAGTGTCTGTGTAGGACAACAGATTTTGGTGTACTCTCTCTCTGTAAAAGGTGAGGATATACTACATATTTCTTTCAAGGACACAGTTAATTCAGTAGGATGCCTCCCCCAAAAGTATTCATGAAGCATGCCTCCTTTTAATTAAAAAAAAAAAACCAACCTTATTCTATATTAGTGTAAGCTTCAAGAAGATTACTATTACTTCGATAATGACACTGAACCTTCAAAGCAAAGTTATAAATTAACTCCTTAATAATGAAGGGCTTGTGGGGAGGGTGTTTATTTCATCTCTCCACTCACAGATAATGGTAACATAGTTACGTATTTACACATCTTGTTCTCCACTCTTATTTGTTGTCTTGAAGAGGACATATTATATCAGAGTATTAATTCATAAGCATTCAACACCATTTATTTCAGAACTGTTCTAACTTGGAAATATCTAATACTATTTTTTACGTAATTATACAGGCAATTTCTGATTGCTTTCTTAAACCTCTAGAAATAGGATTTAGCATGGGCTATTTTTTCTAATGCTATAGCAGAAATTAAACAGTTTCTCAAAAATGGGGACAATCATGTATGATATCATTAGCCAATGTGAGACACAGTTATAATTTGTTACCTATAAACTAGAATATGATAGAACATGAAATATTATATGACTCTATATATGAACACTTTAATAGAAACACTAATTTCTCTCTCCTCCCTTCAAAAAAAATCACTTGAGGAGGGACCAAATTATTTTTTTTTTTAATTTCACATAGATCTAGCAGAAAAAAATAGCCAAATTAAATAAATAGAAAAATTCTGTGTGTTAGACTGCCTCCAATGACATTTTGTTTGGAATCTAGTCTATTTCTAATAAGAGTAATAACCACAAAAAAAATATGGTTTCTTTAGGGAAGGGAGATATGGGAATGGTTTAATTATTTATCATCATGTAACCTGAAATAATGTATTTCTTTACCTATTGGCAAGGAAACTTTATTATAAAGTCTATTATTTTAACATTTATTATTTATATATAACTTGGGAGACATAAGCTACGTCAATGAATAATAAATACATAATAAAACAATATTTTACAATAATTTAAATAAAATAATGATAAAACAAAATGTAATATTAAGAAAACAATTACACAACAATGCTAATCCTTAATATCTTAGCATCCTGAAGTAATATATTGCTTTACCTATTGGCAAGAAAACATCTATACAATCTATTATTTGAATATTTATTATTTATATATAATTTGAGAGAAATAAGCTACTTCCACGAATAATTAATAATACAGAAAATATTATTTAAAAATCTTTTATTAAAATAATAAAATATTAATAAAACTAAATGAAATGTTAAGAAAATAATTAAAGAACAAAACTAATCCCTACACCTTAACATCCAGAAATTTATGCAATAGTAACATTGGCCATGGTCAATATTATCTATTTGTCTTTGAGAGGTCAGTGCCTCATCCAATTCAGCATATCTGCACTGAGATCTACTGGATACTAAGTTGTCCTTTTTGACATACGATTTCTTGAAGAGATGTGCTATCAGAATTGAAATACATAAGAAACTCATTGGTTAGGTATTGTTTAAAAAAATCTCTCAAGAACCATCAAATCTGTATTTGACTTCCAGTTTCCTCATGAAAAAAAATTGTGGAATGCAATTTAGCTATATTACTAGACTGTATTGATTGAATAGCAAGCATCAGCTTAAATGACAAAAACGCCCACTCCCCTAACAAAGGTTTTAATACTGAATGCTTTGTTGTTAGAAATGATTTCGTGATTAAAAAAATGACAAAATAAAGACCAAAACGAAATTGTTACATCCAATATGTTTGGTTAATTTTTACGTAATCATGACTATAAAATATTGATGCTGTCATTAATAAGTCTGGCTGTAATATAAATTTTTCAAGTATTTAGTCTGAAATTTTGTAATGTTATTTATATTATCTGTGAGGGACCATTGCCTTTTTTTTTTTTTTTACATGCACATTTCCTGGAAATAACTTCCCTTCTGTGTAATTAAATAAATACTTACCCTGAAGTCATCTAGTCATCTCATTTCTAGCAGAGTTGCACCTCAAAGAATTATGCTCTGAGGTGAGATGATTTGACACCTTTTGCTGCTATCAGTAAAGTAGAAATGAAAGATGGCTGGGCTCATTTAAACACTGTGGAGAAACAGGCACTATAATCTATTTTTCTACTCCCACCAACAAATAAAACTAGGTAGTATAAAAAATGGTAATTAAGCAAATAGATACAACAGAAAAAAATACAGGAATGTGTAACACACACTTTTGCAAATACAATATTTTGGTGTTTAGTTTAAATAATAACTACATTTAAAAATATTTAAGAAGAAATAGAGGAGGATTTTCCTGGGAAAATTAGTTCTAAAACAACAGTGAAGAAAAAGTGGAATAATAGCAAAACTGTTTTCATAATAGTAAATATTGCATATAACTTATCCACTTTCAAAAGTATATACAATGTATGGATAAACATCAGTAGTGAAATCTATATATCCAAATTTAGTAACGTAGAACATTAAAGTCTTGAACTTATAGTTAAAGTCTTGAACTTATAGTTGATGGTACATGGCAATTTACTGAAGTGATGCTAAATCATTTAAAAGTGCTGAAGATATGCCTTCTAATTACACTTCTCTAGTATCCTTTAATGATTTTTTTTTTAATTTCTTGTCTTTACAGATCAGAACTACTTCTAGTTCATTGAATATCACTGTGTTTGATTCTTTTAGGTGCTACCATTTGTTTATTGTATAATAAAAGCATTATGATACCCCCCTACTTCTGATTTTTGCATGGTCTCCTATCTGTTTGCCTTAAATAAGATAACTATTGATCATTATCAACCTTTGCAAAAAAAATCAGACAGAAATTAATGTGGACTATCAATAAATAGTCTAAATTCAGACACCCTGGATTTAGGCATCTAATTTGTTTACATAGGCTCCAGCTATAAGAAAGAAAGATTAACGTAGAATCACAGAATCATAGAATCATAGAATGTGTTGGGTTGGAAGGGACTTTTAAAGGTCATCTAGTCCAACCTGCTGCAATGAGGAGGGGCATCTTCAACCAGATGAGGTTGCTTAGAGCCCCATCCAACCTGACCTTGAACACTTCCAGGGATGGTGCATATACCACCTCTCTGGGCAACCTTTTCCAGTGTCTGACCACCCTCATTGCAAAAAATTTCTTCCTTATATCTAGTCTAAATCTACCCTTTTTAGTTTAAAACCATTACCCCTTGTTCTATCACAACAGGCCCTGCTAAAAAGTTTGTCCTCATCTTTCCTGTAGGCCCCCTTTAAGCACTGAAAGACCACAAGAAGCTGTGACCAGAGCCTTCTCTCCGCCAGGCTGAATAACCTCAACTCTCTTAGCCTTTCTTTACAGAAGAGGTGTTCCATCCCTCTGATCATTTTTGTGGCCCTCCTCTGGTCCCTTTCCATCAGGTCCATGTCTTTCCTGTGCTGAGGTCTCCAGAGCTGGATGCAGTACTCCAGGCGGGGTCTCACCAGAGCAGAATAGAGAGTCAGTATCACCTCCCTCAACCTGCTGGTTGTGCTTCTTTTTATGTAGCCCAGGAAGCTGTTGGCTTTCTGGGCTGTAAATGCACATTGTCAGCTCGTGTCAAGCTTTTAATCCACTAGTACCTTCAAGTCCTTCTAGGAAGGATTGTTCTCAATCCCTACATCGACCAGTCTGTATTGATACCAGAGGTTGCCCTGACCCAGATGCAGGACCCTGTACTTGGCTCTTATGAACCTCATGAGGTTCACACAGGCCTACTTCTCAAGCCTGTCCAGGTCCCTCTAGATGGCATCCTGTCCCTCAGGTGTGCTCCACTCAGCTTGCTGTTATCCACAAACTTTCTGAGGGTGCACTTAATCCCACTGTCTGTGTCACCGATGAAGATATGGAACAGTACTGGTCCCAGTATGGACCCCTGAGGGATACCACTTGTCAACAGTCTTCATCTGGACATTGAGGCATTGACCACTACCTGCTGGATGCAACCATCCAACCAATTCTTCATCCATCCATCAAACAGTCCCCCCATCAAATCCATACCTCTCCAATTTAGAGAGAATGAAGTTGTGGGGACTGTGTCAAAGGCCTTACACAAGTCCAGATAGACGACATCTGTAGCTCTTCTGTTGTCCACTGATGTAGTCACTCAATCATAGAAGGCCACTGGGTTGGTCAGGCAGGACTTGCCCTTGGTGAAGCCATGCTGGCTGTCTTGAATCACCTCCATGTGCCTTAGCATTGCTTCTAGGAGGATCTTCCCAGACACAAAGGTGAGGCTGACAGGTTGGTAGTTCCCAGGGTCCTACTTTCTATCCTTTTTAAAAATGGGTACAATATTTCCCTTTTTCCAGTCACCGGGGACTTCACCTCACTGGCATGACTTTACAGATATTATGGAGAGTGTCTCGACAATTACATCATGACTCTGGGATGCATCTTATCAGGTCCCATAGAATTATGTCTGGTCTTCTCTTAGAGTGGGAGGGACTTTCCTTCCCCTGTCCTTGTCTCACGGTACATCCACTTGAGAGGTACAGGGAGAGAAGTTTCCAGTGAAGACTGAGGTAAAAAAGTTGTTAAGTACCTCAGCCTTCTCCTTGTCCATTGTTTTCAGTTTTCCAGTCTTGCTCATCAAGGTCGGGTATGATTTCTTTGACCTTCCTTTTCTAGTTGACATATGTGTAGAAGGCCGTGTTATTCTTTGCATCCCTTGCCACGTTCAGATCCCGCTGCACCTTTGCCTTCCTGACCCCATCCCTACACAACCAGTCAGTGTCCCTATACTCTTCCCAGCATACCTGCCCCTGATTCCACTGCCTCTGCATTTCCTTCTTGCCCTTTAGTTTGATCAGCAGGTCTTGACTCAGCCTTCTTTTCCTGATTTCTTGCACCTGGGGATCGAGACATCTAAGGAAAGCATCCTTAAAGATCTGTCGGCTCTGTTCTGCTCCCTTGTCCCTGAGGGCAGTTTCCCAGAGGCTTCTATTGATTAATGCCTTGAAGAGATGGAATTTTGCTTTCCTAAAATTCAGGATCCTGACTTTACTCTTTGCCTGACCCATATCTCTCAGGACTATGAACTCCACCAGTGCATGATCACTGCAGCCCAGGCTGCCTCCAATCGTGATGTCACCAATTAGATCACTTGTGTTGGTGACCAACAGGTCCAGTATCGTACCCCCTCTGGTAGGACTGTGTATTACCTGGCTTAAGAAGTTATCCTCAGTACACTCCAGGAGTCTTATGGATTGCCTGTAACTCACCGTGCTACTTTTCCAGTAGATGTTGGTGTGATTGAAGTCCGCCAGCAGGACGAGACCCTGCAAGTGTGATGCCTCCTGTAGCTGGAGTAACAAGACTTCGTCAATATGATCCCCTTGATTGGGTGGCCTGCAGTAGACACGAACCACAAGGTTCCCTTTGTTGCCTCAGTCTCTAATTCTTACCCATAAGCTTTCAACATCTTCAAGGAGTATTAATTTCCCTACACCATTGCCTGGATTTTCTGGAGTGTCCTAGCTCTCTCATTACTCCAGGTAATTGTTTACTGTGTTTTCTTTTTAAAATCAGTATTTTTTAATCCTCAGCATTATGCTTACTTCTTAGTTTTTGCTCATTTTGGAGCAATAAATAGCCTACATTGCTTTGACCTTGTAAATACGTATATGTGCTATGTACGCATAGTTCACAAAATATAAACAAAAAATGAGTATTGAAAGTAGGTGAGTTTTTTTTCCCTTTGCAGATCTTTGCATTTCAATTAGATTAATTTCCTGAGTCTCTAAACCATCTTCTGATGAGATCCAGATCACTCTTCCATAATAAAGAACTTCCACATAAAGAACTTTAAGATTATTATGATACATTAATGAATTTATAAAGCAAAATAATATCAACAGAATATAAAAATAATATTTTTTTCATATATAAATAATAAAGCACTATATTACAGTTTCTGAATGTAACTGCTCTATTTTCAGATAGAGAAAATGGTGCAAAGAATTTGTAGTTTAGACAGTATGTAGAGGTTCACAGACACAGTTATTGTAAATAGGTCAGCAGATGTTAACGTCAATCAATGCCTAAGGACAGAATGAAGGATGAAGTAAATCCAGTTCTTCTATATTATCCTTGTCAGCAAAAATAATGTTTTCTAAGCCTCTATGCAATAAATTCATTTTTTCTAAGACTTCTTCTGGAAAATCTTGTCTCTTCTCTGATAGCTCCTTTTGTAAGTTCTTACATTTGGAGATAAACCTTTAGTCACAGTCAAACATACAACATCCAAAATATTATTTCTTTAAGTGAAATAATACACTACTGTATGTTTTGAAAAGTTACACCCCCATCTCACAGAGGATTGTGATTTGGCAAAACTATCTGGCTTCCCAGCACAGACTGGCAACTTCTTACTATTCATATGAATTGCACAGAGGAAATCACTTAAATTTCTTGAGGTTTCCAGTTTCCAGATAGCTCCAACAACTGGAAAGAAGGGAAGGCAAAAATAACACAAGAAAGGTACCAAGCAAAGGGAATAATAGTATTATCTGACCTTCTCATTAATTAAGAAGTGTTTGACTCAACAGTTGGCCTCTGCACATGGGGACCAGCTGAAGGGTCAGTACTATGATGCAGCAGAGTACAGGGAAGAATCCTCTAGTCACTCATCACAACAAGTAATGCAATGTTGTTCCATTTCTCTCAACATAGATCAGCAATTAAATTAATTAATAAATCATGAGGCAAATTATTACACTCTATCAGTAGCATATAAAGTCAACAAGATTGAACCCAGTGAGAAGCCTTTTTAATTGAATATTAAACTTTAAGATTTGCTAGTTTCCAGGAGACTAGGATAAAGAACGTGAAATCATGTCTTCTATGAAAAGTGGTATCTACTTTCTTTACATCCTTGTTACCATTAAGCAGCTACACATTACCGTTAACCACATAACAGCATAACTAAAAGGTAAATTGGCATGTAAACTCAATGTTTTTAACGTTTCTACTGATAGTCTGTGGAATGCAACACCACATACAAAAATTACTAAAGATACAATAAAAGAGTTTTAGACATTGAGCAAAGACAACATAGTCATAAGGACTCTATAAGAATACTTCTTTATGAAAATTATTTCTGTTGTTATTAAGCTATATAGATTGTGGTGATCCCTTCTGGAAGACCATCTATGTTGTGTTGCGCATATCCTTTGTCTGCAGGGTAACCTTTGCCAGCCAATCATAATGAGAAAATGTATAGGCAGCTTCCATTTGGAACCAGCAATTATACCACCTGTGTGCCCTTGTCTTTCTCTAAAAGTGCAGCAAGTTCTTCTGTGAACTGCAAAGGATGAATAGAACAATTTTATTGAAGAAAATCCTGTAAGTGCTCAAAAGACCAAAATATCAGGTAAGCTTTCCATGGATGGGATCTGCACAGCATGATGCACTCTGGCTGAAGGCCCAGTCAATGCTGCAAAACTTAGGTTTCCCAGCATTTGAATGGATGCGTAGCATTATCTATATTATTCTCTTTTTCCTTAGAATCATAGAATCTTCATGGTTGGAAAGGAGCTTTGAGATCATTGAGTCCAACCATACACACACAAAAAAAAAACCCTACTATCTCTGTCACTACAGCATGCCCTGAAGCGCCAAATCTACACATTTCTTAAATACCTCTAGGGATGGTGACTCAACCACCTCCCTGGGCAGGTTGTTCCAGTGCCCGACCACTCTTTAAGTAGTTCTTCCTAATATCTAATCTAAACCTCCCCTGCCGCAACTTCAGACCATTTCCTCTGGTCCTGTCATTATTCACCTCCTTTCAGGTAGTTGTAGAGGGCAATGAGGTCTCCCCTCAGCCTCCTCTTCTCCAAACTAAACATACCCAGCTCCCTCAGCCTCTCCTCATATGGCTTGGCCTCCAGACTCCTCACCAGCTTGGTAGCTCTCCTCTGGATCCACTCCAGCGCTTCAATGTCCCTCTTGTCCAGAGGGGCCCAGAACTGAACACAATACTCGAGGTGAGGCCTCACCAGTGCCGAGTACAGAGGCACGATCACTTCCCTACTCCCGCTGGCCACGCTATTCCTGATACAAGCCAGGATGCTGTTGGCCTTCTTGGCCACCTGGGCACACTGCTGGCTCATGTTAAGCTGGCCATCCACCAGCACCCCCAGGTCCTTTTCTGCTGGGTAGCTTTCTAGCCACTCTTCCCCAAGCCTTCCTTATAGTGTTAGCTCTAATAAATTACATTTAAAGTGATACTTAGTGGAGTCTAAAAGTCTTTCTTACTGGGATCATAACAAACAAGTACATCCTTGTGCAAATCAGATTTGTATATGTTTGTATATAATATATGTTCTGTATACCAAGGAATATATGACACTACGCGTGTGTGTCTGTACGTGTGTTGTCTGAGGAAAGATTCTTCAAAAACATTAGTTGCATTTCTGTGTACATATATTAAGCATATATTAGGAAATATATATTAGGCTGCACTGACATTTTTGTCCATTGGAAAATTAAAATTCTGAATATATATATATCAAAAAGAAAAAAAAAGTAGCATGTGTCTGAAATGCTCTGTGTCAGATGAAGTTTGTCATTTTTAACCCTCCTATTGTTTAAACTGAACTACTTGGTTAAACCATAGTTTTTTAAAAACAGAACGCACCTTCCCTTTTGGAAAAGATGAGGTATGCATTAAGACTGAAAACACTGTAGTACGTGATGATGATGAATTTCATCTGGTCTATATAGGAGGATGGAAACATGAGGCAGACATAGAATATCCCAGATCAGTACAGCTGTGACACACCAAATTTTTTTGTTTGTTTTTTTTTTTTTTTTTTTAATTATTTTCTCTTCAAGTTGGAACTTGGTCTTTTGTTAGAAAATAAATAAGTAAAGAAGAACTTACAAGAAAAAATGCTTTATCTTTCACAAAGTACCTTCACAATCCATCAGGCAGCTATGAAAACAGAAATGTTGTGACCAGGATGTTCAGGCTGCATTTATGCCATATTAAATGGAAAGTTAGTGCTGCAGAGATGTACTCCGGGAACAGAAAGTGGGGATCAGAACCTACCTCTTCTGATGCATTTACCAAATATTTTTTTATTAATCATATTTTCATCTTATAATAAGCATTAATCACAATGTAAGTATGGAAAATCAATCTTGTCCATAGTGTTCTGAAAAGCCCAGAGTGAATCAGCGTTTCTCCAGCAGTATTTCAAATTGAAATGGCTGCAGTTGGAGAAAGATGAGAAGCACTAACACCCACGCAGGTCACAGATGAAGGTACAGAACTAGTGGTTTATTGCTCAGATCACATTTCACATTTATCTATATTTGATATGATTTAAATTATTAAAATGCAACAGAACTCACGCTCTGAGGGACAAAATGTGCTCATGTGTTCATAACGAGTACATTTGTTTACAATCTATAAAACTGTGTAAAAGGACTGGTTTTCACTACCAGAAATAAAGAACATGGCCTAGCATGAGAAATTACTACATTAAAGAATTTGTGAAACAGTATTATCCACTTATTAAATATATGTTGAAATTACTTATTACGATATTTGTATTTAAATTAAGGCACAATCTAATTTTGTAACTTCTAAATTATATTTTGTACAGTTTTTAATTACTGAGGTATGATGTGCTAAATGCTACTTCAGATATGACATTGTAATAGCATGTTTTTCAAGAATGGGTAGAAAATGGCAAAGCCAGTAATTCTTCAGGAAGATCCTTCATTATTTCATCTATATTACAGGGCATATTAAAGGAATTTAAATGAAAAATACTTAGTAATTTGCTTGATAATATATAATTACTTTATTTAATAGGATTAGCAAATAATCTTCTTGCTACCAATTTTTATTCAGCCAAACACACCCCTGACTCCTTGTTAATCCAAGGAGGTGTTCTTTACGTGTAACAAAAGCACTTAACTTTCCATTTAAGATGGCATAAAGGCTGCCCTAAATATCCTGGTCATGACATTTCCATTTTCATACACACCTGATGAATTTTGATTCCTTTTGAAAAACACCCAAAAAAAAAAAAAAAAATCAAAATTAATTGCTCTGATACTGCAGAAAGGTGTGGCAGATAAGGTAAACAGAGTGAGAGCTTGTTTGCTTCCTAATCTTGTTTGGTAACTGAACAGCTCATTGCTCTGACAAACAAAAGATTACAACATAGATAAAGGATTTACTGTTCTTCATTTTCTGGAACTGTGAGATTCTGCTGGGTGGTAACCACCTCTGCCACTAGTACATTTTGAACAGCATATGGGTATGAATGAATGATATGATTATTCCCCTCTTCCTCTTATTTATTTTTTCCCTAATATATCTCACTCTGATTTTAAAGCCAAGAGTGGAAAGCCGAACCAGTAAAATGAAATTGAGAGCTAAGCAGGTAAACAATCATTCAAACATAGTAATTAAAGCCTTTTTTGAAAGTTTTGAATGTTGACTTAAATATCATAGAAAAATTGGACTGATTTTCTGATGCTTTTTCAGAAGCTTTAATATAGTATGGATCTCATTTTGTAAATTTGAAACACAATAACAGCCAATTCCACTGTTGTTTTGTTTTGGTTTTTTAAAATGTAAATACCTGTCACAAGACATCCTTGCAGTTCTGGCAGTTCAACAGATGAAAAATGGTGTGTTTGGGTGCTTGCTTAGTTTGTTATTCCTTCCATCAGATTGAAACTGATATAATTATTATTTTACTTCCTTTTTTTTTTGTTGTTTTTTTTTAATGGTAGGAAATATAAACCTGGATCATAACACAGGTGATAGTTTAAATCAGTAGTCTCCAAACTTTTTTGATCATCCACTTGTATGAGTGAAAACTGTTTGAGTGCACCCCCCCAATATATGCATATTTCTTGATAAATTATACATGCAGTATGTACTACTGAATTTCCAATATTTTCCTTGCCTGCACCCCAGTTTGGAGACCAGTAGCCTAGATGGGGGTGGGTAAGGGAATAAAATTTCTTCTTCTGAATTTAGCTTGATGTTTTTTTTTCCAGGACCAGGGTAAAAAAAAAAAAAAAAAAAAAAAGAACTTTCTAATGGTTTTGCAATAACTACAAATGTTTTATTTTTCAATTTTGTTATTTGCTTTTGCAAGAACCTCCTAAAATCTATTTCACATAATTAAGTCTTTCAGTTCTGTGTGAGATGAGAAAGTCAACATAAACATCTTTGAAGACTTTCCCATTTAAAAGAATATAATAGATCATATCAATTTAATCTTGAAAAGACGTATTTACTGTAGTCTCTCTATTACATTCCCATAGCAAGGGATTCATTGACAAACATTACCTGTTCTTCAGAAAACTCAGTCTTCATCCCTTACATCTAGAAACATGATTGCTTTCCTTTCTTAGACACAAAGCTTTTAACATATTTCAGGGCATCTTCAGGGAAGTAATTTTAAAGTTAAAATGATTTCCTGTATTGGCATCCTAGCTGATAATGGCAGTATGTACTTCTAAGATTATCAAGAATTCATGGTGCAAACAGTTGTGTCAGCTTCTGTTCCTCAAGCTCCTTGCAATTTCAATAGAAGAGATGACTATCATTAACATCACTGTTCCTATTTTGTAGAGTTAGATTGATTAGTTTAGGAAACCACATTAGATTTTAGATTAGAAAACCACATTTTCAATGTATTTGGTTTTGGCCAGAACTATATATCTAATAACCAGGGGATGAAAATTATCACTAAACAGCTAAAATAATGTCTTAGCTAATATTAAATATTAAAAAATAATATTTAGGATATGAGGCTATAATTAGGAAACCATAATTTTTCACTGTTTTCTATATGTCTCAAATTTTTGATACAGTATATGAAAATTATAGTGGTTACCTCTCATATGTATTTAGTTAGATGATCACCAGTCTGTTCTTTGTGTGATTACATGCAAGTCAGAATCTCAAAATATTTTAGAGATATCTTACTGTTAATGGATATTTTATCACAAACTTGGCAGACAACATATTAGGTGTCACAAAGTCCTTTCAGATTATTAAACAAAAGTCAAAATTAGTACTAATTTTTTTTTAGAATATCAGCTATTTTGAAGGAGGTAATTGGTAAACTGTTTCTGAATGTATTTGGCAACAATTAAAAAAATGTATCTTTATCTAAACTAAATACAATCAAAAGATAAAATGAAATAACAGTTCAGAATATTTTTAAATAAATTTATTTTGTATGTTTCCCTGATAATTTTTTCTTAAATTTCCTCTTCATCCAAGCTTTGTCTAGGACTAATCAGTATTGAGAACCTTCATATTATACATCTGTTCTTAAGAATGTACATGACCTTAAAATATCCCAGTGTCTGCTTGAGAGTGACTTTCACTTCAAATTTCACTTTACTTGTAGCAAAGCATCCACTTCCATTTTTTTTTTCCCTAAAATTAAGAGTTACCTTCTCATTAAGGTCAAATTCAACCAGAAATGAGAACATTATATCACCAGATTGTTGTTTTCATTAATATAAATGCTAATTTAAGTATATATTATACATTTATAGATTTAAGTATAGAATTTATACTTATAATTTATTATGATTTATACTTACAATTTCTTAATTTAGGTAAATTTATGGATTTTTAGGATGTGTATTTTCATACATAATGTAATTTAAGGTAATATAATGTAATATAACACAATAAAGATAATTTAATGTAATATAATTAAGATAATTTAATATAAATAAAGACTTTGAGAACTTTGTAAGAGTATCATCACAATTATAAGTCTTCTCCATTTTCCAAACAGCAGGTTGGAAATATATTTGCAGATAGTAATATATGAGAGTAAATTTACACAAACTCTAAAACAACCTAACAAAGAAAGCAATAAAAATGTCCACAAGTTTGGTTTATTGTTTAAAATAATTTAAGAACAGAGAGTGGATGCAATCAGGATGAGTAGTGCTTTGTCCATAAGCATTCCTATTTCTTCCAGGATAAGATACTGCTCAGTATTACTGAAGTTGAGAGGAACATGTTTCAAGGAACAGAAAGCTTTATCAACCACCCAACAAACATGGGACAATGACCATGAAATCTTAAAGGCCATTATAAAGGATTTAATAGTTTAAAAAAAAAAAATAAAAATAATCAGGGTGAATATATGCTCTTGTGCAAAATAAGTAAATGCCATGTCAAGCTCTGAAGCAGAGAAAACATTTTTAGACTCTTTAAATTACTGTTTATTGGAGCAACTGCAAAGAGAACCAAAAGCCACTGTTAAATGCTTTCTGAGTACTGTGAGGGATCTGGTATAAAAATTTGCAACTATGAAACACTCACACTATAGTATTGGCCATAATGTACTCAAATTCCCTATCCTTGTCACTGGAAGAAAATCATACTGGTTATTCACTGTAAGATTTCCCTTTAAAAAGCGAAAATACATAGAAATAAAAAAAAAAAAAGAAAGTGATTAATAGAAAAGCACATCCAAAAGTATAAAATCCTTGCAGACTTAGTAGAGGGTGTTTAAAGACAATACATTAAAGGTTCAGATTAAACTTATACTATGTTAGACAAAATCCTAAAATAAGAAATAAGGCCTTGGTATTTAAATAGCAGGATGAATATGCCTATTAGAAACAAATGACATTCTTAAAGTGCAGGCATCATGTTCAGATGGGACCACAGAGAAGACTTCAAAAAAGTCAGGTGAAAAAAGATTTAAAGGAGTAACTTCCTAAGCGTAAAAAACCCACAATAAAACTCAACATAGACAGTGAACACACGGAAGAATAGGTGTAGAGGAGGTGTGAATCATATGTAAAATAACTGCTTGGAGAATTCAAAGCCATAGAAGAAAAAAAACAATGCATTATTGGCTTTGACGTTTATCACAGGCAAGTATAAATGAGTTCGTACCTGGAATCTATTGTTAAGATGGGAAATATATGATGATCAAATTCTCAAATGAATTTTAATAAGAGAGGGGTTAGAATTAATAAAGTATCAGAGAATCAGGACAAGATTATATTTAACACCAAAAAGTTAAAGGAATTTAATATGAAACTTTTTAAGCTACTTGTAGCAGGTAACTTCTGGCTTAAATCCATTCTGGTGATAGAAGCAGCTTAGAAAATAGGGTTAAAATCTTAAACTGACCTTTGGAACTACAGGTCTACAAATTTGAGTTTCATAACAGCTAAACCAAAATAACAGATGTAAAGAACAGTATAAATAGACACATAGGTTAATATACATTTGGGATAAATATTTTATAGCAGATATTCATGCTTCTGAAATGCATTCAAGTATTTAAAGCATGTCTATAAAATACACTTTGCTTATCAAATATCTACTGACAGATTCCACCACAAAACACTTTAAAAAATACTTCACTACCATCTGGTAAAGATACTAAGCACTTCCATAAAGTGAGTTAGGAGATACGGTTAGGAGACAGCAAACAAAAAGATATAATGCTTTTCTTCATGGTGAGGGAAGCATATAGATTTTAATTTCTTGAGGGAGGAAGGCATTATGAGGTCACAAAATCCAGTATTTTTAACTGGATGCTCAAACCTAAATGTAATCCTGAAAACTTTTGGAAGAATGACACAATTCTAAGTCATTCTGAAATAAAACAGCAGATAAAATTAATTTTCAAAGGGAGAAAAAAAATACTTTAGAATCCCAAAGTACTAAATCAAACTCACAAGTTATTGCAGTACTGTATGCACTGTTCATTGTATCTTACAATAAAGACAGAACAGTAAAAAAATGCAAGGAAGAGTAATAAGAATTATTGAAAACATGGAATGGTGTACTGATCACGGGCTGATTACAATCCTTCAACTTGGGAAAGAAATGCCTGAGGGACATACAACAGACATCTAAAAGACCTTGAAAGATGCTGAGAAGTGAGACTTATTATCTACAGTTTCCCATCACAGAAGAACTGAAAAGTATTAAGTGGAAGGATATCCCTTTATGCTCTTTTTGCCTTTTTCTGTGTATTAGTTGAAGGTTTTGACTGGCGGTTTTGACTGTGATTGCCTTTCTTCTTAAGCATGCCTGTTTTCCTTGCAGGCCTTGTCTAGGGTATAGTAAAAAGAATGTAGATATCAGAGAATCCATGTGTGTAGGGGTGTGTGGGTGCAGGGCGTGTTTGTTAGGTTTTTCTGGGTGTGAGTGGGAGGAAAGAAGGAAATTGCCTGCTTGTCACTTTGCAAATAATTGTTAAGATACAGGCTGTGAGAGAGAGGGAAGCTTTATAAGGGTTGTGAGAGAAGTGACTGTAGCTGAGAGGATGGAAACTTGATAATGGTTAGGAAGCAGAGGTTGGACCATTGAACAGCCTCCGGGAAATGGCTGCCTGGGACCATGGATTAGTGTCTCTGGGGGGACAAAGGATTTCTGCCTGGCATCTTGTAGATCAGCTCTGTTGAGTATCCTGGTTTGTGACGTTCTGTTACCAAGCCAGCCTCTTTTGCAGTGCCTCAGGTTTCCAGGGTGTGGTGGATTGACCTTGGCTAGACTCCAGGTGCCCACCAAGCTGCTCTATCGCTCCCCTCCTCAGCAGGATCAGGGGTGGGGGGAGAAAATAAGATGGGAAAAAAACCTCATGGGTCAAGATAAAGGCAGTTTAATAAAGCAAAAGCAAAGGCTGAGCATGGAAACAAAGGGAAACAAAGGAAAACAAAAGACTACTTACCATCAGCAGGCAATGTCCAGCCACTTCCTGGGAAGCAGTGCTTCAGTACGTGTAGCGATTGTTCCAGAAGTCAAATGTCATAATAATGAATTCTTCCTCTTTCTCCACCCTTCTCTTAGCTGTTATTGCTGAGCAGATGTCATATGGTATGGAATATCATATGGTATACCAATGCTTTGGTCAGTTTGGGTCAGTTGTCCTGGCTATGTCCCCTCGCTAGATAGTGCCCACCCGCAGACTACTGGTGAGGGGCTGACAGGGGATGTTGGAGAGAAAGCCTTGATGCTGTGTGAGCACTTCTCAGCAGTAGCCAAAACTCTGGTGCATCATCAACACCTTTCTAGCTACCAATACAAAGCACAGCACTGAGGGCTACTATGGGGAAAATTAACTCCATCTCAGCCAGACCAAATACACAGGGACAGGGTTTTTTTGTTGGTTAGTGGGACGTGCACTGACGGGCAGTGGGTAAAACATAGTAGGAGCAGTCTGTAGTGTTTGCACATCAGTGTTTGAACCCACTTCATGTTCTGAATTTGTCTAGAAAAGATGTTCCGAAAAGCACAAGGTATTAATCTACTGAGAACTCCACTGAGTAGAAAGTATCTACCCGTCTGTCTCCATCTCCATCTTCATCATTACCTTTTTCTCTGTTTCTGCTAGTTCTATCACTACCCTTGTCTCTTACGTCTGTCTGTATTCTGTCTGATAAATTCAGGAAGGGAGGTAGTATCACATCATAAGTGCTATCCTCCTAGACATCCCTGTTTTCTAAATCCAAAGTGATTCCACAGCCTCATGTGGGATCTCCAAAAAGGAAAAAAGCCATAAGAAGTCCCTCAGACAGGAAGGTGCACACAACGTTGGTGCCTTTCTTTTGCTTGGACATCACTTCAACATGCTGCAGGAACTCTGGATGGTAACTTTTGTGCCCAGCCTGCCAGACACTCTCTGGAGACATTTGTCGTGGTGCATCCCACACACCAACTCAGAACATAATGTTTTGATTAGACAGTGAAGTGCACTTGGAGAGCTTTGAAAATGCAAGTGTCGGTTTAAGTGCTCCAAAAGGAATCCAGTTCATACCTGTCAAAACCACTCAGTATTGAATAAGCAAACAATAAGTGGAAAGAAACAGTATACACTTCCAAATGTCATTGATACTTTGAACAAAATTACTAATAAAAGCACAAGCAGATAGGGTCATACCTTAGCGTTCAACCAGGGGCAAAGATAGTTTGGAGAAAGCAACTCATGGATCTGTTACATTTTGGCTACTTTCTAACAGAAAACAAACCACTACAAACCACTACTTTTAAATTAATACAAACTTGCCTCTGAATTCACCTTCATCCATAGATACCAGAGAATCCTGAAGATGATCTGTATTGCTGATAACCTGTGAAGAAGTGGGTGTTCTTGAGCCCACTCTGTGCCTACTGTGATTAAAAACTTACCTGCAACCTGACATGCTTTATGGATTGGTCCAAGAAAAGAAAAAATACCTCACTAAAATCTCAAAACACTTTGTCTCTCGCACACCTTTATTTTGAGAACCTTACTTCAGTGCTCTTTTGATCATGTTTGTAGCTACCTGCTGATGGAAGACGGGTTTAATAAGATGTGAAAGCAGTAAGAATAGCAGTAGAACATGCTTTTAGATTTTTATAACAAAAATATCTTATATTGATACAGTTATGTTTTCTGTGCTTATCCTTTTAATATGCTTTGAATTTTATACTCATCAGAATGTCAAGATGAAGTGACTCACTAATGTGAGACTGTAAAATAGCAACCTAGCTATCCCAGTTTTCAGAAGTTAAAAAAAAACCCTAATCTCCAGTGTATTGCCTCAAATAATGCCAGCAAGGGATGAAGCTGCTTACTAAGAGGTATAAAATATTACTTTAATCAACCAATAACAGCAGCAGACTAGTACTGCAAACACTGAGATAGTTTGCTACTGTACAAAATTTAATAACACAAAGATTAGTTTGGTTTTTTTTTTTCATATGGCTTATTACTGTTTCTTTTTCTGCATGAAAAATTGTTCCTTGGTAGATTTTTTTTTTTTATTTATTTATTTCCAAATGTGACTGATCATTAAAAAATATCCTAAAGATTTGAAGTGAATGCCATAACAAATTTGTGTCAAAACCAAAATTTCCCTATTATGCATACTTGTCAAAAATATCTTTCATAACAATGAGAGAATATGCCTGGTTTATTTCTGAATGCAATTATTTTGCAAAAGACTATATGACACCCCTCACTCCCTCCCAAAAAAACAAACGAGCTCCCTTACTGTCAAAAGAAAGAAAGAAAGAAAGAAAAACAAACAAACAAACAACAACAACAAAAAAACACACAGAAGGGCTTTTCTGTTTTAAAAACTCTGTAAGTGGGTATTATAAAAAATACCTCCATTTTGTCAAATGTGATCTAAGACCTGTATCAGTTTATATGAAAACATGTACAGATGGTGAGTGCAAAACTAAGAAGTTAAATGAAAAAAAATATGTATTCCATCTCACAGGCAGTTCTGTACCTCTTCCAGACAAGTCTCTTCTCCCCAGTAACAGGCGATAAGACAAGAAGAAATGGCCTCAAGTTGCGCCAGGGGAGGCTTAGATTGGATATTAGGAAAACTTTCTTACAGTGAAAGGGTTATTAAGCATTGGAACAGGCTGCCCAGGGAAGTGGTTGAGGCACCATCCCTGGAGGTATTTAAAAGACAGGTAGACATAGTGCTTAGAGATATGGTTTAGTGATGGGTTTTGTCAGAGTTAGGTTGATGGTTGGACTCGATGGTCTGAAAGGTCCCTTCCAACCTAGGCAATTCTGTGATTCTATGATTCTAAGATGTCTATGTGAAAGTTGGTAATGGTAAAAAACTACATTGAAACTGAGTGTTTACTAGGAGGACAAACAAATTACAGAAAGTTTCACACAATGAAGAAAAAGGTTAAGTGAAAACTGATGTTTATGCAAAATGGCATAAAAGGTAAAAACAAGCAACTGAAGTAAACCAATACATGGATGGAAAAAATAACTGTAAAAGACAAAATAAAGCTATGTTTATTAAAAAAAAAAAAAAATAAACTAAAAGCACGTTCTAATCAAAGTGATATTCAATAGAAACTTCTAAGCTGCCAGAAGACGATAAATGTAAAAATACTAGTCAGATTTCTGCTTGACAGTGTTAAAAGTAGAATGGATAGGACACATATGCTAGGGAAAGCACTGCCCCTGCCTTCAGACTTTGCGCATGAACATACCTATGGCTATCTATGGCATAGAAATAGCTATCAGAAGAACAGGTAATGTAAACACAGTAAAAATTTGTTTAAGTAGATGTTGTGTATCAAATCTTTGAATTCCATCACAGGTGTGCATATAAAAGGAAAAGAAAAAAAAAAGATTTTTATTTCATCCCATTTATTTCATACCCATTTTTGGTAATGTATGTTATAAGTTGTGAAATATTGGAGAAAAAAAAAAGACTGAATGGGTTTGAGATACATTAAGAGTATTAGCAGAGTATGATCATCGTATGAAATAATTTATCACTGTGGGAAATAATTTGTAACTTTAAACATAGAGAAGACTATAAAGAACTATGTCTATGAAGAACTATTTTATATGAAATGGAAACGTAAATCTAACAAAGGAATGAACTCACCAGAAAGGACAGTTAAGACATTTTTTTCCCAGAATAATCTACAGAATAAATTAGGGAGTTTTAGGGTAATTGATTGCTAATCAACACTAAAAAAACAAAGTAAAATAACATTTAGACTGGTACGTGTAACTATTTTTTTTGATTGAACTTAAATGATTCAAATGTCATGTAAAACAAAGGGTAATATTGGGCCAATGTCAAGAAAATAAGTTTAACAATTGACATATTACCGTGACATAAAGCAAATGAATCTTAGGAAGTAAAGGATGAGGAAGGGATGTAATGATGGAAAGTGTAATTGGGAAGATATATTTAAATATAATGTGCATATATATCTATACATATGTGTATATGTATATGCGTATGTATATGCTTATGTTTATGTATTTTGTATGCATGCAAACCCAAATATCTTTGCAGAAAAATCTAATGAGGTATAGACCAGTGGATACAGCAGTATACTTGAAATAAGGTTTTTTTCACTTTATTACTGTATGTGTACACAGGTGACAAGAAAAAGTGATTAAGATAAAATCTAATAATTTAAACATTCTAAATAAATTGCAGTTGTAGCAGAATTAGGTTTGTCATCACATACAGGGTTATTTATTTCCAAAATCAGCAGATACTAATAAAATAATTTTAAAAAAAATAACTGCTTGTCTCTGTCTTTATAAAGAAAAAGGCCTGATACAAATTCTGGAAATAGTGATGACTTTTCCTGGAAAAGAAGAATAACTGCACATAGAGAAATTATGGGGTTAGTCTGTGGAAAATGTTCAAAATACTAAAATGAAAAACAAATCCTAGCAGGAAATCCAAATATGATAAATTGATTGGAGACTACTTTAAAAAAATCATAATTCCTTGTGACTCAGAAATACTTTGATTGAAAAATAGAAATCTATGTTTGTCTAGAATGCAGTTTCTTCCAGGTGTATTACATGAACATGGGGTAGCATGCCTGTGGGTCTAGGGACTTAGTACTAATTGTACAATATTCAGCTACAGAAAAATAATTCATCACAAAACCAATTGAAAGGGAAAAGCATGCAAAAGGAGAGCATTAGGTATTCTCTGAATTGAGTATGTAACTCATTCCTTTGTGTCTCATCGGAAAATTTTATGTTCCTCACTAGAAGACATTAAAATGGAACTGCAGGTATCCACACCTAAGAGACAGTCCTGAAAACAGCTATCAGAATGTACAGTCAGTACCTAGCCTCTAAATCTTGATATTCTGCACATACCTAGGGTTTTGATTTTTATGTTTCTCAGGCATTTAAATGTTCTTTTACTTCACATATCAAACAGCAAAGAATTCTGGAAAAAGAAACAAGCCTCAAATGTGTGCAGAAATGAGACATTTCTTCAGACCCGTTATGCCCTTAATCTGGCAGGCATTCTTATAACATGCTTAACAAACAGAGCTTTGGATAAAATACAGTTCGTTTAAATGTAATTTATTTTCATCGTCTTGTTGAGGAGTCAGAGCACTTATCTGAAAGCAGATAGAGGTTTGATTTCTACTTCTGCTTGAGTGGGAAATGTTGTATCCTAACATTTCCTTAGATCCAGCTGCCTTTTTGAACAGTACACTGTGAAATCCCAAACAAAAGTGTACAGTTCTCTTCATGCACTCTATGGGTAGTTTAGAAACTTAATCTGTGATTTCATCCTTCAGTTACAGGATAACTGCATAAAATAAGCCCACCATGTTTTTACCTGCAGCACCTCAGTCTTTGGATCTAGCCCTGCCCTTCCCTTCCCAAAATTCATGCATGTAGTATATTGTATTGTTTGATTTCATATAACTTTCATATTGAGCAGTTAAGTTATATTGGTTATCCAGATTCTTATTATACTCAAAGGGAGGAAAGAGGTACACGAGGAGGGTAAATTATCTAATGCTTTAGGAAGCACTAGATGCATTGCCACATCGCGATGCATGTTTCCTTACATAAATTGTAAAAGGAACCTAGATGACTACTAAGATAGTAAATTACTAGATCTTTTTAATGTAGGGACAGGAATCCTACCTCTTTTCTTCAAAATAAATATATACTGATGGTATGCACTTTGAAAATTTACAATTAATTGATATGTGAAATTGTTGTGGTTTAACCCCAGGCAGCTACACCCCACACACCGGCTTGCTCACTCTCCCCCACAGTGGGATGGGCAAGAGAACTGGAAGGGTAAAAGTGAGAAAACTTATAGCAGCCTACCAGTACCTGAAGAGGGCCTACAGGAAAGCTGGGGAGGGGCTGTTTGCAAGGGCATGTAGCGATAGGACAAGGGGTAATGGCTTTAAACTAGAGCAGGGTAGGTTTAGATTAGAAATTAGGAAGAAATTCTTTTCAATGAGGGTGGTGAGGCACTGGAACAGGTTGCCCAGAGAGGTGGTGGAGGCCCCATCCCTGGAGACATTCAAGGCCAGGCTGGATGAGGCTCTGAGCAACCTGATCTAGTTGAAGATGTCCCTGCTTACTGCAAGGGGGATGGACTAGATGACCTTTAAAGGTCCCTTCCAACCTAACACCTTCTATGATTCTATGAAAACTCGAAACACCTCCTCCCCCTCCTTCTTTTCTGACCTTGGGGTTCACAGGGCTGCTTCTCACACTTCTATTTTCTTCATGCCTCACTGCTTGTGCAATGTTTTGCCTGATCCTAAATACATCCTCCCATCCACACCAGTGGCTGAAGGGCTCAGCTGTGCCCTGCAAGGGGGTCTGTTGGAGCCAGCTGGAACTGGATGTGTCCATCACAGGGAAGCCCCGGCCTCTCCTCACCGGGGCCACCATGCAGCCCAACCCCCTGCTACCACAACCTTGACACCTACACTCAATAAAATTGTACTTCAGTACACTTAAAGAAGTAGATCAGTTTTAAGAGGAAAGAGAGCAAGAGCAAAGGTTTGATGTAAGTTGGTCATTCTGATCAGAGGAGCTATTTTCTTGGAGAATTTGCAATATGTAGAGTAAATAAGAACGACACAGACACAGCAGTATCTGATGGCTTACAGCTGTAGACAGCACTGTGTGAGATCCTGATTTCCGGTAAAGGACAGAATGAAGTTTCCAATCAGTACTTTTCCACTCTTTTTAATCCATTAAATAGAAGTGACAGAAGAAAAACAGAATAAGGTTCAAAACAGGAGAAAAAACCTTTGAGATAGTGAAAACAACTTTCAAATAATTTCTTTTACACAATGAAAATCCTTTTGCTTCTTTAGAAATTGTATGGATGGTGAATTTCTGAAGTTATTAATTTCTCTACGTGGTACCTTACTCTCATATCCTCTGTAATAATTCCTAATGAAAACAGTATGCAATAGACAACCACGTAGGAAAGTAGCAAATATAGCAAATACACTTTGCTAATAACAAGCCTAAGAAGGTCTGATGGTATGAAAAGAAAAAAAAGCAGAGTGACTGAAAACAGGCAGAAGAACATATATGTACTAAATAAACAAGCTGTAATGTGAAAGTAGATGGTATGGTTAAAATGGCTTGGAGTTTTGGTCATCTATCAAAAGCAGACTGAGAATGAGAAAGGAATGCTTCCATAATTTTCTTTTCCATCTTTTCTTTGCAGCTTCACTGATATTTGATGTGGAAATGGAAAGATTAGACTTTCATTTTTCATAACATTTATAAAAATATTATCAGCCTGCTAGTAGAACATATTTCAAAATTCCATATATATATGGCAGTATCATTCCTTTAAAAATACTTTTAAAAACCTATGATGATCACTTTTGACTCATGTACTTCGCAGAATTTTCAAAACCAAGACCTTGATCCTAAAATACCTTTGATTTTGTCTCAAAAAACATTGACTTAAATACCTTAATATTAATTTAACAATTACTGTATTTGGTATTTTTGTAGTATTTTAATTAATCACATCAGTAACTGATGATAACATTCAGTAAAATTTACTTTTCTTCTAAGTTCTTAGAAGTAAGAACTATGAAGTAAATTAACTATGAGTAAATTAACTCTGCCATTTATTCTTAGAATGTCATTAGGCTTATAATATTCCACTTGTCTATGTTACATTGCATTTCCTTCCCTGATCCTGCCTTGTTAATCTGGGTCACTGATCTTTCCTTCTCTGCTTTTCTTTTTTTCTTTTTCTTTTTTTTTTTTTTTTTTACCCCAGGATCCTAATATTGAGCTACTTCGCTTCTGGATTTCTGACACAACCTCTGTTCACCTGTTTGATCTGATTTCACTGCCCCAGCCTGCCCTTTGCACTTAGAATAAGAGTGGTCTGGATTCTCAGGTGAGAGTCAACTTTAGATGCAAATACCCAAGGTTAGGTTTCTATTATGCCAATATCCTTGTGTAAGTTAGGTGTTTAACCTCCAATATTACATATCGGTGGAGATCTAGTTAAGGCAAAAAGTAGAGTTTAGAATGGTATTTAGCACACACACTCTACATTATGTACATCTGTGAATTCAAGCTGAATAGGCCTCTAGAGTCCATTGACTGTATTGTCTAAGATGAAACAATTTCGTTGCACAAGCCATAGGCATTTGGTGCCATGGGAGATCAAGGAGTATCTGCATGACATTGGCAGATACGGTAGAGGATCTGAGAGACCTATGCTAATTTTGGAACACCACCTGGAAGCTGAACAAGATATCTTAGGACATTACAAATGGAACAAGACACCAATGTGTAAATAACTGGGCACCTTCATGCAATAAGCATGAAGGAATGCAATAAGCATTCAGGAAATGACATGTCACTACTACTAACATTCCTATTAGGACTGAACATAGCATTGTAAAACCAGCTCTCTTCTTATATAAATTAATGCTTCCTTTCTTTTGAGCTAGGAAATACATATTTGAAAACATATGTTGATGGTCTAAATTCTCTTTTAGGTAATAGATAGCTTTTTGGACTGATAATGTTCTGGGTAAATATTTTATGGAAATTAGATCCATGTTACATCATGCACTCCCTCAAGGTATTGTAATTCTTCAGTACAGCTTCAAGTGAGATCTTTGTCATCACTGAATTGATTGACAGAGGGGAAATATTTGCATTTATGCTAGTTTTTAGTAAAGTTAATTGAATGCTAAGTCACAGAAAGTGCTGGTGATCATAGTTTCACAGCACTTAACCTCATCAGATTTAACTAAGTTAACTAAATGAAAAGAGTCAATAGTATCCTTTTTGCCCCCAAAATTTCTTGGCTGTATTACAACAAAATGAATAAAAAATAAAGTTTTGACAGCATGTACAAACACTTGTTGAAAAAAATAAAAGAAAGAAAGAAAAAAGGAGACAGACAGAATGGAAAAACATTGTGAGCATCACAGCTTGATATTGATCATCTCTTCTTGTGGCATAATTTAAATCAAATATGAAGTAGCAAGTAAAAAAGATAAAATATGTTATATAATACATTTGATTCAAGAAAATTTTATAATCTTCTAGTTTAAACATTTCAGACCAAATGCCAATTGTCTAAAGCAAAGATGTACTTCAAGTGCATATATAGATATGGATTTTTATGGATTTTTCTTTATGGATTTTCTTAGAGCTGACTAGAGTCTCTTCTTACAGCCCTGGAATTTCCTTCTTTCCCTGTTTGCCAAAGGCTGCCTGTGCAGTCTTCAAACAAGTAACAAACATTCTCTGACTCTGATTTCATCATGAAAAAAGTGTATACAGAAATACAACCATGTGAAAAGTAAAAGAGTGAGGAAGAATACATATACATATCTTATTTAAATGGACTGCTGTGAATATTAAAATTGTGTATGCATTCAGATGGAGAAGAATTAAGCAAGGTTGAGCAGTTTATCAGAATCCTCTCCAGACTGAATATCTCCTAATCTTTTCTTATATAAAAGCTTCATTATTGGAATTGGGGATACAAATGTCAAATCGTCCTCCTCTAAGATTTTCAGAAGCACTTACATATATAGGATACCTCTATTTTTGGTTTAACAATGCTTATTCCTATACTGCTAAATAGAAAAGGGAGAGGGACTGATTTCACTCAGAAGCCATCTAGGATAAACTGGATTGCTTCCATGTTGTTAGGCTTGTCGAGTGGTCTGGTTGTGGACAGCTAGTTTCAACTGTCCAAAACTTCAGGACGTGTTCTGGTTTCCTGCATACATTCCATGTCATAGATGGTATAGCCCTGTCCTTCTTCTGGATTTTCATTCACAAGCATGAAATATGGGTGCTGATTTAAGTTACAGATCTGTTCATAGTACATTCTGCACTTCTGGCCTTTATGTTTGTGATATTTTTCTACATAGGCTTTACAATTTTCACAGGAAATCATAAACAAACAATTTGGTTTTAATAGTCAGGGTCTTGTAAACATTCCCCAGACCTGCACAGCAACCTGCAGCTGGGGCACCTTATCTGAGTCCCCACATCAACTGCGTAGTCATGATATAAGCAGAGCAGCAGCAATGTTTGCAACTACAGCCATGGTTACACAACATGATGACCTCACAAAAACTTCTCATCCCAAATACCTTCCTGACATTCTTAACACCATAATAATGTTCATCATGTAAAAGAACGAAACAGATCTTGGGATATCTAAGACTGTTGTCTGGCTTAAAGGTACCCAACCCCTTTTTCCTCTCAAATAGGAGGATGTTGCATATGTTAACATGTAGCAGATCCTCAAACAAGGGAATGTTACTAAGCATGACCTTCTTGTACAAAGACCACTCCAGTTGGTCATGTAACACTTTTGCTCTGCTTAAGAATTCTGCATTTGTAAGAACTCACTGCTGTAAGCAATGTGTGACTGCCAGAAAAAAACAGTTTATTTTTGCTGTTGTTTAGATCAATTAAATAGCGCTGCTTTTTGTCTATAATTCTGGGCTGGGCGACAGGCTGCAGGATTCTGTGTACCTCACCCCCAATGGTTTTTACAGTAATGATAGCTAGGCAGAAACTCTGATCAAAACACAACTTTCCTTTACTTTATAGGAGACTAAAGACCCAGTCTAAAAATTTTGCAGTGTGCATGTTGTTTAAATTAATAGTGAGGGAATATAAAGTCATGCATGCTGGCAGCTTCAAGATAGAGCTGACTGTAATGACCAAGTTCAAACAGCCGGCGTAAATGATGAAAAATTTGGTCTACACTCCAAACAAATGAGTTACAAGCTTTGTGCAGTGGTATCTTACCTGAATTAAGAAATCTGCATCTAATATCGTTGGAGCAGCCATTCTTGCTGCTGAACACACTCCTTGGAGTGGTGTGCCACCTCCTCCACCATCCCTGCCACACTGAGAGTTGAGGTAAAATTGGGCACTCAAATGACCCCTCAGGACTCAAAAGTGCATCAAGTGGCCCTGCCATACAATGAGGGAAACATTCTCATTCTATTCAAGAGTCAATATTTCAACAGTTCACCAGCTCTGCAACAGGCTGCTGTAACAGTACTCCTTTCCAGGGTGTCATCTTCCATCCTAGTGGGAGACATATTCACTGGGCCACCAGCTTCAGAAAAGCAGTTTGCATTTAGGGAACCTTGTGATCCCCTTGGCTCCTTGCTAACAAGATACTTGCAGTGATGCCACACTCATTTAGCTGTCCTAATTAACATTTTTTGTTGTAAAAGATTTTTTCTGTTTTGTTAGCTTATAAGCTAAGGCCTCAGAGCTAATGACTCCACAAGCCAGCACTATTCTGTCTGCTACTCCTCTGTGCCTGAAAATAATCATGGTCTTTCAGCTCTGCAACAACACCCCCGTTACCCTTACTGATCTGCTTGGTCTTTCTGTGGTATCTGTGATTTCTAAGAGAACGGGACTGTGGTCTGTGTCCCAAAGCCTGTGTCTTTCTACTTTTGCAGTAATCATTGTTTACTAGGATGGTCTCAACCACATGCTCGATCTTCTGCCTCTTCTTCGCAGTATTGTCCAAGGTAAGGAAACATATACAGCACCATCCTGCATCCCACAATGGTCTCATAGGTCTTGAAAGATACCCCACAACCAGGGGGGGCAGGGAGTGCCCCCCTCAGCGTACCCTGTGTGGTATTTACCTCAAAATGCACCATCTGGTTTGTATAGGCTTTTCTGGGAACCTCTTGGGGACTTTTTTTAATGTCCTACATGCATACTCCTCTGAAGCTGATATTTTCGCAGACAGTGTTGCCTGTTTCTTTTGTGAAAAAAACAAAGTCTGCCCCAGTAATGTCTGCACGGACACCTTGTCTGGCTGTGGACAGATACAGGGACCCCTCCGTCCAGCTTATAGTACTAGTCTCTTCTTTACATGTGACAGGGATTGTGCTGGAGGACTTCCCAGGTGGGGTGCATAGCCTTTGGGCATGTTCTGGCTTTTCTGTGCCCTCCTTTGCCCCCCTTTTGGTACACCTCCATTTTCTCGGAGTTGACCCCCACACCTGATATGTCGGGGCTCGTTTTGCACCCTTGTAGGGTGGGGGAGCCTGAACCTGCCTTTTACTTAATTAATTATTTTCTATCCACATTTAAACTTCAGTGATTCATTTCATTAGCTCTTACAAAAGAATGTGATCTTCCTTATCTGATGTCCTTCTGCGCTACTGGTCCTGCCAGGCAATTACATGTCAAACACATGGGGCATGACATTGTGGAAAATGGGGGCTCCCTAACATAGACCAGTTCCAAAAACCACATGGCAGACATGGCGTATGCACATGGGAGAGGCTTCCTGCTCTGACAGAAACTGGGTAGAGGTTGTCTCTGGGCTGCCTGCTCTCTGTTACTCCTAAAACCTTTCAAGCTGCACAGTTCTTATATTTGAAATAATTGACTATTGATTATTTTAGTTGAATATTTGAAATAATTGTCTAATTGACTATTTTAGTTGAATTAATCTAATGTAATATTTAATTAATAATTACCTAGTAAATAAATAAATTGAAAAATATTGCAATAAATGAATATAATAAAAGCAAATAAGAAATCTGCACAGAAAAGGTAGAAAATAAGTTAAATAAATTCCTGCCCCAGAGAATATCTGGATGCACATTTCATAAGTAATGATACTGCTTATTATTTACAAAACAGCTGTCAGATTGTTCTGGGGTATCAATAATACACTGCCTTTGCTCAGGCTTGAGTTAGAAAGCATAGCTGCATTTATATACCTGAAAATAAGGATTCATGATTTCAAACTATATTGTTCTATGGTCATGAGATCTGAAAATTAGTAGGCCTGAGGTCATTTGAAAAACAGAATTCACAGTGGAGCATTCATCCATTCCTAATCTCAAAATTGTAGTATTTTGATGCATAAAACACCTGAAAAGCTGTATTAGTTTGGTTTTGTAACTTTTCAGATCTCACACATTCGAAATCAAGGCAGCTTTTATGGATGGAAAGCAAGAGATTTTTCTACAGGAAAGTGCATATCTTAAAATTTAAAGATTTCCAAAATATTATTTATGAAAGCCTTAGGTCTGTAAAAAATACACTAATAACACAGGATTTAGTACAGAAATCTAACACCTCTTCAACAATGAACCACAAATTTTATAGAACCATATACCTTACTACAGTTTATTTCAAGATGCACACAGCTAAGTCCTGTGAAGTGTTCCTCTTCCTTCTTTTTTTTTTTTCTTTTTCCTTTAATCTGTGTCTTCTATTCTTTTCTCCCTCCAAAATCATCTGAAGGTTTTAATTTTTATAACTTGTGCTGAGTTGTCAGTTTCTATTACCAAACTCTTTCAACTAAATCTTTTCAGGCTTCTAAATATAAATCATAGATATTATCTATATTAGAAATACATGCAAACACTGTATTTTCTGCAGAAATCAACTTTATTGTTTATTTTCATAAGTATTCAAGATATTTATCAAACTGCTATGAGCACCTACTTTATGACTCATGTTATAAATAATTATTTACATAAATTTAATAACAGAGACTTTTTTTATACTTATTTTGGCTACATAAAGCAGGTCAAACCACACATAAGAAAAGAACATTTTTCATTTTTATTTTTCATTTTAACACCAGAACAGCTTTTACTCTTTCTTCAATACCTATTCCATTTCCATATATTTCTGAACAGTTTGCTTCTCAGGAACTGTTACAGACACAGTCTGACACTTTGTTCACAATGAGATTGAAATATAATATATATAATATAATTTAAACTTTATATTTAAACTGCACTGACTTTATTTCTAGGGTATATGCACTTGCTAAAATGATCAATACTACTGTGGAAAAAAATGTTCTACATTTTGCAGAAAACATGTCATTTTGTTCAGACCTATTATAGGCTGAAGCTAAATCAAAGCTCTCCACTAGCTCTGAACTAGTACAAAAAGTAGCAGAATCCAGTCTTCGGAGACATGGGATGCATGAGCAGGAACTCTGTTTTCAGAAACCTCTTCACCTCTAGGTTTTATGATGACACTTTCTATAGATACTGGTGCATCCACAAAGCATGGGGAGCAGGGAGGGACAAAGGGGAGAGTAGAATATTTTGGGATTAGTTACTGAAGGGTATTCAATATTGAAGGGTGTTCAGAAAACTCAGAAAATGTTATTAACATTTTGTAAGTGTCTAGGATTTTATTTTTTCTGTTGGATTGCTAGTAGCAATCCTGAATGTATGGTTCATTGATTGCAGGCTAATTAAATGTCATGATGGACAGATGAATAAACTGCATCTGTCCTGATCTGAGTTAAAGCATGTGAGCGGAGATGATTTTCCCCGCAATAAACCTAGTAGCAAAAGACTTAGTAGACCTAACTCAGGCAAAAGTGATTTAATTGAACTTACTTAGTTGAACTAGAAGGATTAACATATAGTTTGGACTAGAATTATTTTAATTTAATCTTTCTACTTCTAGAAGAACAAAACTAGGACAAATCATTAAACCTAAGCACAAGTATTGGTTAAGGTCTGATTCTAAGGCTACTGAAATCAGTAGAAAGAATCATGCTGTTTTCAGCCGCATTTTGTTTAAACTATAATTGCATTTATTGAAATCCCTTGTTTTACCTTATTTCATGCCTGGGTGATAGCTATAAAAATTTAATGACCTTAATAAACTGTGAAGTAAAAACACTGGAATTTGTACAAGCAAATACTATGCACAGAGTCTATACAAGAACAAGTTCCTAATGACAGTTTTGGAACTTTTTAATGTACTATAATTTTTTCCCATACATAAACTTTCTCATTACATTTTTCTAATGTTTCACATTCCTTTTAATACTGTTTGCAATTGACACTAAAATTAAGGTTTTAAATAAAAGGTTTGCCTAAAAAATAGACATAGCTCCTAAATTTATGCAGTTTTTTGGTAACTGAATGTCTGAAGTAACTTGAAAGAGCATTTTAATCACTCTAGGCAAGACACAATGTGTATTCTGCACAAGTAAAGGTTAAGGTCCAGAGAATACTTTTAATTATATAACTGATTCAGGGGCTTATGTCTGCTTGCCTAATGGAAACATTTGAGGAGAATCAAAAGCTATGAATACTATTTTGTAGTGTTTTCATTTCCAAGTGTATAAATATAAATCATACAAAGCAATGCTTATACAAACAATGAAAATTCAGTAAAAAAAATATTATATAAATACACCTATTGATGACCAAAGGTGGAGTGAGTGATACTTCAGATTTTCAAAAAATTTCTTTCTGATTACAATACTGGTCTGTGCCAACAACAGAACTGACATTCTGAAATGCTGGCTCAGCAGAACAGAAAAGGCATCCACCATCTCTAAACTTTATAATGTTTTTGATCTTATGGTTAATCCCCTTTGCTAATCCTGTTCTGCTCTGATTTTCCAAACACTTCCGTACATTCTTTGACATTGATTAGAATTACAGGAGACAGTTCATCAGGAATTTTATTTTTTCAAGACTATGGCAGAGGAAAGCATGCTGACACAAGCTAGTGCTCCAGAAATAGAGTTTGGTGTACCTTTTTTAATGTCTTTTGTCCTTAGTTTGACAAGGTCCCAAATAGAAAGAAAGAAGGCAAGAACTACAGAGTCATTTTTCAAATTCAGTTACCAAAATCAGGATTCTTCATTAGGTTCTATATTTGGAAACACAAATTTGAAAGGTTTTGTTATGATCTTTTGTTTTGGTTGTTAATTAATGTGTAAAGTAGCCTCAGATGATCAAAACAAAATTAAATTTGATTTGTGAATCTTTAAGAAACAGGAGCCAAGAATCTGCCAGGTGAAATAACGTTCATTTTCTGGGATGATTCAATATTTTAAAACTACTTTAAAACACATTTTTCTTTGCAGAAAGACAACTGCCCCATCCCTGGAATTATTCAGGGCCAGGTTGGATGGGGCTTTGAGAAACCTGGTCTGGTGGAAGGTGTCTGTGCCCATGGGAGTGAGGTTGGAGATAGATGGTCTTTAAGTTCCCTTCTAACTCTAACCATTCTATGATTCAGTGATTCTATGAAATAAGGAATATTCATAATTTGAATAATCATGCATAAATTCTCAAAACAACTGACAGGCTAGTTGCCTGTACCTCAACAAAAACTATCTTGTGACAACAATCTGTGACAATATTTTTGTTTTTTTTAAATAAATCTGGGAGGAAAAATGGATCCTGTTATTCTGCCAGTACTGAGTAGGAGCAGAAGAATTGTGTCAGTGATGTTGTATCCATTATCTCCTTCAGGATCTGCATGATCATTTTGTTAATGACACTGTTCATTCCAGAATTTATGTTGGATCTACTAATAGGAGGGAAAAAAAAAAAAAAAAAAAAGAAAGAAAAGACAATTCCTGTGTTTCTCTTAAAGTAGAATGTTGCCACTTTTACTTTACTACTTACATCCTGAGTAGCGGTATACATTCTTCATCAATCTTAGTGTGGCATTTATGTTATTTTAATGTTTCTATTGACATCTTATCTACAGATCCACTCCTTCACTTTCTCTCACTTTCTCAAAAAAACCAAAACCTGAGATGTGATTCTTCCCTGAAGGTAGAAAGGACTTCTGATATCTCTAGGCCATGTCTCTTTGAAGATATATACCCAAACAACAACAAAGAGAGAGAGATCAATTTAAAACTTAATTTTAAATTTTATCAGTTTTCCCAGGAAAAAATTTGGAAAGAGACGTGTGGGTAACTTTCAAACAATTTCAAACAAAAAGGCAATTAAGATTCTTTTTATTGTATTTTAGTTTTTCTCTCACAGATCATTCTAATAGCAGAGACCTATATTTGATATTTATGGGGCAGATATTCACGTGTCACAAATTCTAATTATGTTGATCAATGTTTGAGAAGCATGGCTGTGTTTCTATAAGAAATGTGATTTTCCTAGAAATCATTACTTTCATTCTAAGTAGCACTGAGATTTAAGTAACTGAACTAATGTTTCATAATTCCTTTATCTCCATTCAGACATTTAACACCTTTTCATATTTTATTACTTCGTATACATTGTAGAGCTTTCAGTATTACTTAAGCACTTCACAATGTATATTTGTAGCGTTTGTCAGTTCTCCCCGAGGATTTACCTATGCAATCTGAGTAGTTTCAAACAAAATATTACCAAAAATATTATCTTTAAAACTAATCATCATATAAACCTACAGTTTTCCCCCCAACAACTTAGGGGTTAATCAAACAGCTTGGAAAATATAACTTAATTTTCTGAAAATACTGAAATGTATTAACAAGACTAATTACGCTAGAGATAAAGCTATCTTTTACCAATTATCCTCTTTAATGAGATACTTGTGCTTTACAAGAAAATAAATCATGGACTGAATCCCAGTCCTGAGTTATGTGAAACTGCGTGGGGGGTAAAGTGATTTATTGTGATCAGTGAGGTTAGACTGATAGTAGCTATTTCTTTTCTACAATGATTCTCCATAGTACATTTTCTGAAGCTGTCCTAGTAACTAATAGGAAAGAAAGAAATAAAAGAACAGAAGAAAGAATGAATGGAAGAAAGAATGAAAAGAATAAAAAGAAGAGAGAAAGAGAGAAAGGGAGGAAGGGAGGAAGAAAGGGAGGGAGGAAGGAAGGAAGGAAGGAAGGAAGGAAGGAAGGAAGGAAGGAAGGAAGGAAGGAAGGAAGGAAGGAAGGAAGGAAGGAAGGAAGGAAGGAAGGAAGGAAGGAAGGAAGGAAGGAAGGAAGGAAGGAAGGAAGGAAGGAAGGAAAAAGATTAAGAACCTTCTCAGATCAAATTTCTCTCAAGAAAATGAGCTATACCTAATGTACGTATAAATAGATAAATCCAAATTTGTAGTATTTAGATTTGCACAAAAAAAAAACCCCAAACAAACCTCTAATAAATTTCAGGTCTTAATAATATTTATTTTATTTTGAAAAGCAAGAAAATCTAATCAAGTCTGATAAATGAGATACACAGTGAGAAAAATACCTTGGATATCCTTGAGTAGGATTATTACATTAATTTTTATTGGAATTCACTGAGTATTTTTACAAGATGCATTCGATAGTGAAATCTTCCTATGAACTTGCTGTCTATGATCCAAGGCTAATTTTGACACTCCTTAGCTGCTTAACTTTGGCTCAAAACTCTGAAAAATTTGCTAAATTGCGAAAAAATCTGTAGACTAGAGTCATCCAATATAAGGAAAATAAAATTGCAGGGAGGTAATACTGTTGAGACATGAAACTTTAGCAGCTCAGAATCTCCAGAGGGAAAACACTGGTATGAAAGGTTGTAAAATCCTAAAGCTCCACACCCCACTTCCCCGAAAAAATGCAAAACCCAGCAGACAAAACCAAACCAAACCAATCAAAACAACAAACCAACTAAACAAACGATCTCAAAGAAAGAAAGAAACAAAGAAAAAAAAAACAAACAAAAAAGCAGAGAGGTAGAAAACAGCAACTCAGTAATGGATCAGCCTATTGCAAGAAGCAAGAGAGGCCTGTGTTTTCCCTTATAATTTTTCTAACTTTACTCAGAAATTTGAATGCCTAATAATGAGGCAGTAAACCCAATCGAAATATTAATAAATTTACCACTGAATCTTTTCCCTTATAGACATATGAAACAAATAAAATGTTTTCAAACAAGCAAAAAAGTTAACCATTAAATACTTACTGACAACAATCTAACTAAATTCAGTAACAATGACTAAAAGACCTAATTTTATTCCCACATTCCAGATAATCATCATTTCAGGAAAATTAACTCATCAAGAACTTTAAAAAAAATAATACTCCAATGAAATATTTAATTTGTAATCCTCAAAACTGATGTTTTTATGAGATGAAATTTGTGTAGATGCTAGAAATAGCGACTTCTATGATTTAAACTCATGGTACTCACCACTCCACATTTCTGAATCTCATTCTACACGCATGCAAGTAAGCACAGGTTCTCCACATTTGCAGCTCTCTGGCCAGCAAAATATATAGACTGTTCTGATTGTCATCAAAGTATAATCAAATTGTTTTAGTAGAGCTAATGGCATACTCTAATTTTTCCCAGTAAAAAACAGTTGCTACAGGAGCCATATTTTCTTGGTCCACAGGGTAAGAGGATTTTCTGCTGTTTACAGCCACAGTGCAGAAAATCATCACTCATTACCACAGTGATTCCAAGTGATGTAGTCACCATCAGTCATATGCTTGAAAATTGCTAGAACTCTAACCACAGTTATTTTAAATCCTGCATTTCTTTTTAATGCTATATCTCAGGTTTTCTGTGGTACAAAATGTTCCTTTCTGCTTCAGTGCTGGTTATCCAAGAAAGGCCCTGAATCCAAGCTGCATCCTCATGATGGTGATGAATGAGTGTTGTGAGAGATCAGCCATGTGGGAAGAAAGAATAAAGTGACTGTTGTAGGCACTTCTGCCTGAAATCACAGAAGTCGCATTCCTCAATATTTAGCAAAAATAGGCTGGTGCACTTACCTACATACATCTGCCACAAACAACTTGTTATTTTAAAAATGCAGCCAAGAGGACAAACACAGATCTTTACAAATATTCCCTGCATGTTTCATATTTTGAGCTGGATTATCCCCACTTTACTGCTGGCTCTCCATTTGTGCAACAGCCCTGCTAATCTCCCAGAGGAGACAAAAGAAGGAGCTGTAATCTGCTGGTATTTTGGCAGCTGATAACAACATGCTCAAACTGCAGTAATAAATTCCTGTTCCTTGTATAAAACCACTCATCCAAGACGAGAGTGGGCACAATGTTGCTGATTTTTGTAGGTGCATCATATTATTTTATTTTTCATTTTTGCTTTGAGGGATCAAGGAATTGCCATTGCTGGAAGCAATAAATCAGGCATGACAGATCAGTGAGTTAGGCAAATCCTATGCTTATTTTTTAAGCACCCCCTGCCAAATTCTAAGAACTGTCCAGCCATCTGTGATTATAATAAATTTTTCTGTTAGTAGAGAAACAGATCAATAGCTACATTCCTTTAATCCCATAGTTTATTAACCCGGTATTCAGTTCCATTCCTTTGGACAGTGCAGAACCTGTGAAAATTATAAGATATAGCTCAGAATATAAAGTGAACTTTAAAGGTCCTGGGATTTGGTTTGGGTTTGGGTTTGTTTTGTTTTGTTTGGTTGTGTTTTTTTTTTTTTCTTTCTTTTACTTTGTATAAGAAATCTTCCACTAAAATCACAAAATTTGCTGCTTTAGACGAGTTGTTTCTTTTTTTTTTTTTTTTTTTTTAATTGTTCTGGGGTGCTGCATCGTGGTGACCTTTCCTCTGAATAGGTCAGCTTGTCATGGATCCAAGATCTTCTGTTTGCTGAAGTTTGCAGAGCTCTGAAGACCACAGGCACAGTTTTGTCTCTGGAATCCTTTATGACTGGAAAGATATTTGTGATTTGTCAGCAAAGCACAAAATTTAATTAGTTAGCAGTGAGTACAAATGAATAATTACAAATTAATTTATGAATAAAATTTTGTCAGAACTTAACATGTGTTGCTAATAGTGATTTTTTTTCCAACTGCCAATATCCCAATATATTTGGATCTGCTGTAAGATTTTCAAGGGAGTAAGAAAAATCCTTCCCCAATGAAAGACATTAAGGAAAGAATTCGAATAATCTCTCTTACTGTTGGTCCTGTAACACACATTCAAACATCAGATGGTTAGTTGAGAGTCTTCAGACAATAGGTTCATTTTAAAGCCAGGCTTTCTGTGTTGTTTAGTTTTTTCCTTAGTAAATCTAAAATCTAGCCTGAGGTTCTATAAAATTTGCATAGAAACTTTGTGGGCTGATACGTCTGATTCTCATTTATAGTGGTGACATTTAACTCCAAATTGACAAGACAGTTTTACACCATTTTAGATCTTCTTAAGGTACATTTGGTATAACAGTATTGCTTAGTATAACTGGAAATGATCTCTTGTTTTCATGGTATATTCCACTAGTGCATCTCCTATAAAAGGCCAACAGGGTAATAAATAAAAATATACATTTAGTATGTGGATTTATATTTATAAAATGTTTGCAAATATATGCACATATACTACGTATATAAACACCTAAAATTATTTTTCATACCTTTCTGTCAGAAATTAATTTTAGCCATAGTATAAAAATTCAACTTCTTGCATTTCCAGACCCATTCTTGTTTGATTCCCAAAACTCTGGGTAGATATTCTGTCCACAGTGGTAAAATAGTAGGTAAGAAATTGGTAACTAGGCTAAACACTAAATAACTGTATAGAAGAGATGATAACTTCCAGATAAAAGAATGCAATTTTGAACCTTTAAAAATATTGTTCCACTAATTCAATCAGAAAAATCAATGTGTTGAAAATAGGCCTCAGGTACCCAAAGGAATAAATTAAACAATTACTTTTTTTCCAGTAAAATATGTCTAGAGAGATATTCAAATTCCTTAGCCTTTATAATAAATAATTTTGAAATACTTCTCAGCTTAGAACTACTTAAACATTTTCATTTTGTTATACCTCTGGAAAATATTTCAGAGGATGACAAAACCCAATTTGAATAGCACTTTTGCTGTTGTTTCTTATTGTTCATTCCACTTTCCTTGCACTTGGCAGAAGAATACCAGCAGCTTAAGATGTGTCACGCTTCTCTCTTTCAGAACCAGTTACAGTACTTAAAATGTAGCTGGATGCTATGATTGGGAGCTAGAGTTTTCCTCCATAGTGTTTACAGTGCCCTTGTACCACTTGATATCCTGCTTTTAGCAGAAAGCACAAAGCACTAAGTTTTACTTATTTCTCCCAATTGGTTTTTTTTTTTTTTAACTTACTAAATTGTCAAGACTTCCTAAACACTCTTTCAAGCTTTCTGACACTTCTGTACTCAATAGGAGAACAACACAGCAAAGACATTGTTATTTGTTGCAATCCTTTGCTATAGAAAGTGCAGCTGTTAGGAAGCTCCGTGCCTCTTGCAAAGACATTTCAGAATTTTTTTTCTAACCATGTTATCCTTAACTTATTTTTTTTTTTCTTAAAAGAATAAAATAAGGGAACACAATAGTGGGGCTTTTTTCAGATCTTCTTTGTTGGTTGTTTTCTAATATTTGATGGCATATCCAAAATTATCACACTTGACAAGGAGAGGGGTATTTCTTTCAGGGACGCAACCTGCCTTTCTCTCAGTTATATCTTTTTACTTAATTTCATTTTTTCTAAGGATGAATGATGGGAGTGGTGCTGCCTCCACAGATGATCTGTTAAGCTATTTCTTTAAGCAGTCAGCCAGAAGGTAGTGTGGCTAGAACACAGTTGCAGTCTATTCTACTTATCAAATACGTCATATGAATGTTTACATGGTAGAATATATATACACACACTATATATATATATATATATATATAAAAATATATGTTATCAGCAAAACCAACTTTTATTTAACTAGCTAGAAACCTCAAATTGATATTCTGTATGTATCTTCCAGTTATTTCTTTGCTGTGCTTTATTTTCTGGTTAAATTTATAGAAATACTCACATGTTAAACACAAAACTATTCCCCCCTCCCCCCCCCCCCCCCCCCCCCCAGCATGTGCTCTTACAACTAAGATATTATCTTAGATACCTAAGACTTCTGTTGGAATTCTTTTACACTTTTAATGAAACACTTATGAGGTATGTATAATGAAATTACTGTCAGTTTAAAAGTGGTCTTGATTGCTAAATTCCCAAGAATATTATCCGTAACAGATGATTTCATTTGATTAGTTACACCTTACCTCTTTAAAATTATGTGCATATTAAGCAGATGAAAACAACACAACCCCCCAAGTCATTTTTTTTTTTTTTTTTTTTTTTTTTTTTCTGTTTCCTTGAGACAACTGAGGGCTTGGTATAGAATCCAGACAAATTCTGGGCAGAGGAGTTTGCCCAGCATCTCCATGAACCTCCTGCATGGATCTCTCTCCTAGTTGGCCTTATTCTTTTCCAGTTTTACAGTGGGTGAGCAGAAGTGAGAAAAATGGACCATTCTCTCTTCCTAGCAGAGTCATGTAAGGGGATCAGATTTGCTATTTTTCAGGACTGAGACAACAATTTACATACTTTATCAAAGATGTGAGACAACTGAAAGCAATGGTATCCTGGTTTTGACTGGGATACAGTTAACTTTCTTACTAGCAACTGATACAGTACTATGTTTTGGATATAGGATGAGAATAATGTTGATAATACACTATGGTTTTAGTGGTTGCCAAGCAGTCATGGCCTTTTCTGCTTCTCAAAAAGAGAATCTGCCCTGTAATCTTCTGAATTTCTTAGCCTTAAGAACTGGAACAGTATAATTCTCCAGACTTTTATATCTCAATAGGATATTATGGTAATTTAGGCTCTTACTCATTTAACCACCTATAGGTAGGAAAGCTGAATGTAGGCCTTGGAAAACATATTGAAATTCTGGACATAATAGAGAACTAAAAACTGACAATATTTAGGTTGGGCAGTGTGCAGGTTAAACAGGCAGTGCGTAAGTAAAATTGACAATTCACAAACTAATCAATCAACCAAATTATGGAGCTACGTACACTGGGACTACCAAAAAAGATTAAGAAATATCTGTTATCGTAATAATAATTAAAAAATCCAAACCAAACCAAAACAAAATTAAACCAAAAATTCCCAAACCAAAACAAAATAAGAAACAAAACATTGTGTTATAACTCCAATACAATGTATACCATAGTCATGTTCATGCTATGCCATTACACAGTGGAAGAAAATATTCCCATGCATTGGAATTTAATCAACTCTACTGCTAATTGTTAAAATGTCTCCAGGTATGTTTTTGGCCTGTGAAGATTATCAGTCTCTCCAAAAAATTCTGGGTATGGTCCATGAATTATGAACATGGCCAGGAATAATTTCCAGCAGACAGTTTCCATTTGCCCACCTGTTTTAGAGGGTAAAAGTGTTTGTAGTACTATGGATTTAGGCTGTTCCATGCCATTTATGAAGCCACATATTTAATTTCTTTTGAGAGACATAGTTAATGTGGAAAAATGGGAGTAAAACGATATACTTAAAACGTAGAAGATAAACCTCATTATAAAGTGCAGCAATTGGTGTAAAAATATAAAGAACATATACTCCCATTTGAAGCTGGACATAGATAAATGAGACACTGCAACGGCAGAAACAGACATACAAATGCTATGTAGATAATAGAGGTAAAATAGATGAAATTTGGGGCTAAAAGTAATGAAAAAATCCCTAGTGAGTATGTGAGTATGTGAAGAAATTTTGTAGTGAAATGACAAATTGGAAAACACACAATTTAGAAAAATACCACAGGGAAAAAAAGCAAACAAAAATAGTCTTACTAAGCATAAAAATTTGTCAAGGGTTTCATGTCATCAACAGAATGCACTAATTGGATATATGTAAAAAGAGATGCACTAACTGGAGTAGCTAGGAATAAAAAAAAAAAAAAAAAAAAAGAAAAAAGAAAAGAATTTGAGAATGTCTCTGAGGCTGTAAGAACAATCTCAAGCAAGAATTAGCACTCCGAAAGTCCATTTATCCGACAGTTAACTATACAAGGAAAACCCTTTTTTTTACTCAGAAAGAAATCACTTTAGGAGCAGAGTAGAATTACAATTTTTTAAGTCTTTGACCAGACAAGAGACTGAACAGAGGACAGACTTACTGACACTTTTAACAGAGAGGATAAGGAAATAAAAACATGTGCTATCTCCTTACATAGGAAACCAAAAGCATAAAATGAACTTTCCATTAAAGGAAGAGAAAGGAAGGGGAGGCAAAGGGAGGTAAGTCCACAAGTTCAAATAGCTTTCAAAAGAAGAAGAGCTTTGGTTTGAGGATAAAGAACTAAAAAGATAAACTAAAATCTGTCTAAAAACTAAGATAAAAGGGAAACAGCATATCTGACTAAAATGCTAACATAGGGAATAGTAGATCAAATTAATGCAGAAAAAGATAGGTCATACTAAAATTGAAGTTGGAATTCATATGCTCACTTATGTGTCTAGAGTGATTCCTTTTAATATTGGAGAATTCATGCCTTACCCTGGAACTGGAATAAACAAGTTGTAAAAACTATTGTGCAAATTTGACTCAGGTACATGGGATACTCTAAAGAACAGGATTCTTAAAACCAGAAACCTAATAACCATAATATTTTTTTCTTCTTTCAGTCCCTCTTCCACATGCAAAGAAAAAAAAAAAATATGTAGTTTTACATATGTCAACTCATCAGTTGAACCAAGTATGACAAGTCCATAAATATCAATGTCATACTAGTGGAAAAAAAACCAGAGACTTTCAGTTCTAGAGCCCAGGTAGAAGAAAATAATTAAAATCACTTACAAAGAGTGATTTGAGTAGAATGTTCTGAGCTGCTATTAGTAATTTAAATAAGAGCTTTCAAAACCAGATGTATTTCTAATAAAAACTTGTATAAATATTGTATAAAATTGTATCATACAACATTTTGTTTACCTTCTATAAGAATAGATTTTAAAGACCTCAAGAAATAATTTAAAAACAGGAACATAGGCGGTTTAAGCTTAGTGTAAAACGACATTAAGAAAATGTTCACACATGCCAAATCAAAGGTGAAGAAAAATTCTCCCTCACTCTACTTAAACACAAGTAAACAAAGGTTCCCATACACTGACTGTTATAAATTATGATTTTTTCATAAACTATTATTCTCCCGTTCCTGATCTTGTTACTAGAAGACATCCAAGTTAGGGAAAAGTAACTGTACACTAAGTTTGCAAATTCTTCTTGATTTTTCCTTATGCATATCAGACTTCAGGATGTGAGGGTTTTGTAGGATATGTGAATTTTCTCTGTCACAAATGTAGGTGGCTATGAACTTCACCAGGACACCCGTAAATAAAATAGTTCATGGTCTAATCTTTAGCCCAGAGAGGAGGTAGCATAGTACGACTCCCATTCACATGCATAACTCTTTTCCTTTCCTCCTCCAGGGTGGTTGCATTCATGATGCCTTCTGGAAGAGTCCCAAGTCTTTGCTGACAATGATGTGAGCACTGCCTCAGGGAGTGCCCATACCCAGAAATATACTGGTATTTAAACATTAAGAATGACAGTATAAACAAGATAGTCCCATAATCTAGTTTTGGCCACACATGATTTTTAGCTAACTCCCTCTTTCTTTTTTGGGTTGCTCCAGCTGCCTCTTTTCCAGAAGATCTGTCTGTAGAGGGAGCTAATGGTTAACAACATAAATGAGAGCAAATTGTTGCCATTTGGTATCAGGGCCATCAAGTCTTTCATTGCTCATCTTATCTGCTGGAAGACTTAACTGCCTACAGAAGTAGTCACTGGTTTCATGAAGGCTACTTTTATTTATAGCACTTATGCAACACCTTCTTGAATAGGTACCAGGTGGAACTGTGTTCTTACTATCCCTAAATTTCCCAAAGCTAGTCTGGTAGAAGTCTTCCCTGAAAAACTACATATCCATGGTAAGTTTGTAGAGAAACAAATAATGGAAAACTTTACAGTATGTATTAGTTTGCATATTACTAGTTACTGAAGAAAACTTAATTCTTACAAGTTTTGGATACAGTAATGGTTATATAGGCTCTGTTGCTTATAAAGAAGTTTAGCAGTATTACATATTTAAATCTGAAACAGACAAGAAAAAAAGAGCAGGAAGTAAGGAAATAAGAAAATGGCAAAACAAAACAGAACAAAACAAAAAAAAAACCAAACCAAACCAACCAAACAAACAACAAAAAAAACAAAAAAAACCAAAAAAAAATAACCAAACACCAGAACCAAAAAAGAGAATTAAGCTGTTAAAAACATACTTTTGCTTGTTTGCAAAATCTGTTCTATGTCATTTAAAGTCAAGAAGTGGAACTGTGTAACTGTTTACATAGGTAGATACAGAAATGAACAAATGTACAGAAGAAGGATGAAAACGTATTTGAGACTTTTGTAATAGAATACATAATGCATAAAAAGATGCTGGTAGCACTATATAACCTGTTCACTGGTTAAAAGAGGAAAAAATAAAAATTGCAAAGAAAAGTAAGTCTCATTAGATTCAAGTGATTAACTTCTAATTTTCTTTCATTTTGGCAGAGTTCCAAGTAAAATTACTATCTACAGAAGAAGCAAGTTTCAATATTCTTTCTCAACATTATCTCTTGGATAGTAACTGCTTAAACTCTAATTCAGATTTCATAACTGAGAATTTTGTCCCAGGAGACAAACCATGAAGGACAAAGAGATAGCAAATAACAACAGATCATAAGTTTCTTAGGCACAGAGAAGTAAAGGAGAAGTGACTGGTTTAGGATGTTTCCTGTAAGAAAACCCCACTTTTGGAGGAACCATTTGGGAATGTAATGAGGGTTCCTGGACACTAACTGTGAAATGGTTTAATAAAAGTGGATAATTCTTGGTATCACTATAAAAAATTTAAAACTTTGGAAAGCATTCCTTTCCTTAATGTCTTAAATCAGTTGTCAAGAGAGACTCCAAAAGTATACAACAATTCTTATTAAAAAAAAAAAAAAAAAAAAAAAAAAAAAAAAAGCAACAACTTTAGGGCTTTTTTTTTCACCCAAATTGCATAAAAACTATTTCAGAAACTCAAGACCAGCATAACTGGACATGCCTGGGAAGTTATAAAAGATAACCTCAAAAAACTGCGCAGTTCTGGTCTTTGCGTCTTAGGGAAGGTACAGTAGAGTCAGAAAAGGTACGAAGGGTAGCCACTAAAATGACATAGGAGGTGGAGCAGCTTCCTTTAGAATGAGATATTAAAACAATTAGGATTCACTTTAGAGAGGAGAAAGCTGAGGGATTTGGTCAAGTTTTAAAACCTCATGAATGCGTCAAATAACTTCACAATAGATTTTAAATAAGGTAATGAACTTCTGTAAGCCTGCTGTCATAGAAGACAGTACCAGTAGGCTCAAAAAGGGATTAGACAAATTAATTAACAGTAGGCCATCAGCAGATATCAGAAGGAACAGCAAGGGATGTACCTTCTTAGAACTCCAGTATGGGGGGGAGATGGGAAGGGTCTGCAGGAAACAGACAAGCTCTTCTGCCTTCTCTTCGTGGTCTCTCCCAGTGCTATTCATGTAGACAAAATACTGGGCTAGCTGAACTGCCACTTCCCTCCTTACTGGTCCTGAAGGTCGCAGGCACCCGGCCAACCGGGTGATCCCATCACAGAACAGGGAAGCATAACAGCACACAGAGCACCATCTATAAAATCAAGCAGTTACAAGCCTTAAGTGGGACTCGGACCAGAACTGCTGCTGGATGGCAAAACCCATGATTTCCCTGGTGGTCAGTGACTCCTCCATCATCATTTGCTTCCTCTGAGCAGATGATCTCTCATTCTATTTAATGGGTTGAATCTAGATTATGATTGTTATATTGATATGACAAGTGAAATATTAAGATTTGACTTGATCTGTGGAGGGTCCAGGTGATTAAGAACTGTAAGCTAAGCTGTGCTATAAAATTCTGTGCTACGCTACTTATAAAATTGTGCTACATTGATTTGGTTTATAAAAATCCTATGCTATTCTGATCATACAATTATATGCTATGCTAATAATAAAATTCTGTTAAAAAAAAAAAAAAAAAGATTAATTGTAACTAAAACTTAATGCCGTCATCATTCTGTCACAGATCTCCAAAAGAATTTGTCTGTCCCCATAATGCTGGGTGACAAGTCTTTATGTTTTTAACTCAAATAATCTCAATCTTGTCTTCAGGAGCTGGAGAAGCAATTGAAACGGAATTAAAGAACTGAGTAAAACCATGGACAACTGTCATATATTTCCTTCCAATCTTGCAGTTATTTGGATGTGTCAAAATATTTTGGATGGAGAATAAACAGATGATTAAATGCATCTGACCATTCAAAAATCATTTAACAGGTCCTTGCAGGGTTGTGTTGATTATTTTTTTTAAACGAAACAGAGAAACTATACAAAAAGTTATAAAAAGCATTGTCATGGGTCAGAAAATAAGAGAACAATACAAGAAACACAAAACAGGATGACAAAAGTATAGCAATCAGACAATGGCATTCTGTTGTGTGGCTGTTATTATTTATAGAATGTATTATGATTCAGAAGAAGAATGAATAATGATTCTGCAAATTTTGACTCAATATAAACAATTTGTGTTATTTAAACCTAGAGATAGATTTGAAAAAACTTCAGGAAGTATAACTACACTACATTAATAGCACAGAGACTGATACAGAAATTTCAGTTACAGAGGAATACATAATGTGGATGATACCAAGCTGAGTGGTGTGGTTGATGTGCTTGAGGAAGGGAACTATGCAAACCTCTTGAAGTTCAATAAGGCCAAGGGCAGGGTCCTGCACCTCTGTTGGGGCAATCACCAGTGCCAGTACAGACTGGGAGGTGAATGGGTTGAGAGAAGCCCTGCTGAGAAGGATGTAGGGGGTACTGCTGGATGAAAAATTGGACATGAGCCGTCAATGTGCACTTGCAGCCCAGAAAGCAAATTCTATACTGGTCTGCACAAAAAGAAGTGTGGCCAGCAGGTTGAGGGATGTGATTCTGCCCCTCTTTTATGAAGAAAGAGGAACACCTCTCTTATGAAGAAAGGCTGAGGGATTTGGGTCTCTTCAGTCTGGAAAAAAGATGACTGAGGGGGATCTTATCAACACTTATAAATACTTCAAGGGTGGGTGTCAGGAGGATGGGGCCAGGCTCTTTTCCGTGGTGCCCAGCAACAGGACAAGAGGTAATGGGCACAAACTTGAGCACAGGAAGTTCCACATAAACATGAGGAGGAACTTCTTTACCCTGAGGTTGGCAGAGCACTAGAAGAGGCTGCCCAGAGAGGTGGTGGAGTCTCCATCTCTGGAGACGTTCAAAACCCGCCTGGACGTGTTCCTGTGTAACCTGCTGTAGATGACCCTGCTCTGGCAGGGGGGTTCGACTAGATGGTCTCCAGAGGTCCCTTCCAACCCTATGGTTCTATGATTCTATGATTCTATGATTCTATTCTGCTCTGGTGAGACCCCACTCTGGTGAGAGTACTAGCTCTGGAGCCTTCATCACAGGAAAGACATGGACCTGTTAGAGCCGGTCCAAAAGAGGGCCACAAAAATGATCAGAAGGATGGAACACCTGTCCTATGAAGAAAGGCTGGGAGAGTTGGTGTTGTTCAGTGTGGCGGCAAAGAGTAGGTTTCAGGGAGACCTTATTGTGGCCTTTCAATACTTGAAGGGGACTTACAAGAAAGACAGAGAATAACTTTTTACCAGTGCCTGTAGTGTCAGGACAAGGGGTTTTAAACTGAAAGAAGGTAGATTTGGATTAGTTATAAGGAAGAATTTTAATTTTTTTTTTTTTTTTTTTTTTTTTTTTTTTTTTTTAAATTATGAGGGTGGTGAGACACTGGAACAGGTTGCCAAGAGGAGCTGTGTGTGTCCCATTCCTGGAAGTGTTCAAGGCCAGGTTGGATGGGGCTTTGAGCAAACTGATCTAGTGGAAGAGGTCCCTGACCATGACAGATTGGACTAGATGATCTTTAAATGTCCCATTCATTCTATGAATGCAGTAAGATTCACAATACAGTCTTAAAAGATGATCTGCAGGATTCATTAACCCAGACACCACATTTTCCTGAAAGAGTTAGTAAATGGTTACAGAGCAGTAAGAAAACTTAATATCTGAAACCCACAACCCTTGACTATTTGTATCCCAAAACAGATGAGACTGATCTTGCTACTGCTGCTATAGTCATAATGGCCAATATATGAAGCAAAGAAGGGTAGTATGAGGGAGCAAGTAATCTGAAAAGAATTTGTCCTTTCTACTTATTTCTACTATTGTTAGAGGAACAAACACCTGCTTAGCTGAACATGTGAATTATTTCTTACAGGATTAATCATCTATCTAATGGATCTATTGAAAACAAATAGCAAAATTCAAAACAAAGAAAAGTGTGAAGTTTGTGGTCATATAAGTACCCTTCTTCCAGAAAATGTGTTTGTAAGTTCATGGGGGAAGCAATAAAAACCCTACTAAACATTCTAAAGACGAAAGGAGCATACTTACAGTACTGCCAGTGTACTGAACAAAATAATTAATTTAATATTATAAATAATTTTAAGTTTTTAAGTTTACATTTATTACTAATATTTTATTTCTTTTTCCCTTGTTTTTCTTTGACACATCAGCTCTTGCTGAACTAAGACATGGATGCTATTATTTTTTCTCCAAACCCATCAAGGATCTCAGGCAAATTTGAATAAATTATGTACATGTAATTGGCAAGTTTTAGAAGTAATAAATTAAAAGTTCGACCTTCAATCTTTTTTTTTTAATTATTTTTTTTATTAACCTAATACTCAATGTAGTGAGATGTGACAGTTACAGCTTCTTATGAACTTTAGGAAGAGTGCCTACAGAAATTATGGATTGAACAGGTCTTAAATTTTCTGATTCCATCTTTTCTTGCTGAAATAAGATTAGGTCCATAGGTTAATTCAGGTGTGAAGGGACCTCAGTTGATCTCTGTTCCAACTTCTTGCTGAAAGCAAGGGTAGCTCTGAGGTCAGGCCACATTGCTCTCCTTAGATACAGTCTAAACTTCCTCCTTTCAACTTGTGCTCATTACCTCTCATCCTCCCACCATACACCACTGTGAAGATCCTGGCTCCATCTCCATATGTGTAGGAGGCTGCTGTTAGGTGTTCCACAGCCTCTTCTCTAGGATGAACAAGCCCTGGTCCCTCAGCCTCTCTACACAGGACAAGTGCTACAGCCCCAACCATCCAGGTGGCACTCCCCTCGACTCATTCCAATTTATTGATGTTTTTTCTATATTGGGAGATGTAACACTGGACACAGTATTATTGTTGTTGTCTGACAAGTGTTGAATAAAAGGTAGGGGTCATAATCACTTGCCTGGACCTGCAGCCTGTGCTCCAGTTCATGCAGCCCCAGATGCTGTTGGCCATCTCTGCTGCTGGCTCACATTCAACTTACTGCTTCAAGCCCCTCTGGGCCCTGAGGTGCTCCCCAGCTTGTTAGTCCCCATCCTTTATTAGAACAGAATTGTTCCAGTTGGAAGGGACCTACATCTAGTCCAACTGCCTGACCACTTCAGGGCTGACCAAAAGTTAAAATATACTATTAAGTGTATTGTCCAAATGCTTCTTAAACATGGTCAGGTGTGGAGCATCAACTACCTCTTCTAGTAAGTCTGTCCCAGTGTTTGACCACCCTCTCAGTGAAGATGTGTTTCCTAATATCAAGTCTCAACCTCCCCTGATGCAGCTTTGAGATGTTCCCACACGTCCTGACACTGAATAACAGGGAGAAGAGATTAGCACCTCCCTCTGCACTTTTCCTCCTCTGAAAGCTATGGAGAGCAGTAAGGTCACCCCTCAGTCTCTTTTTCTCCAAACTAGAAAAACTCAGTGTCCTGGAATTGTTGCTTACTTCCCAGGGGCAGGACTTTATAGTAGTCCTTTTTTGGATTCCATGAGGTTCATGAGGCCCATTCCCTCTAGCCTGTCAAGGCCACTTTGTATGGCTACCCAGTGCTCCAGTGTATCTGCTGCATCCTTCACAATTTTGTGCCACCTGTGAACTTGATGAAAGTTCACAGTGTCACCTCCTCCATGTCACTGGTGAAAATGTTCAACAGGACACGTCCCAGTACAGACCCCTTCTTGTTACCAGCCTCCAGGCAGAGCATGACCCATTAGCCACAGCAACACTTTTTACCTGTCTAGTTGTCTGCCCATCCCGACTGTAATGTACCAACTTAAACACAAGGAACAGTGAAAAGGCTCGCTAAAGTCGAGATTAGGTGACATTCACTACTCTCCCTTTATACACAGATTATTTTTTGTGCCTGAAGGCAAGCAGGCTAGACTTTTATGTTCTCCTACAAATTGGTGCTATGTAAGTTCAGAGCAAAGTAATCAAGAGATGTTTTCAAAATACATTTCAGATTTTCATAATGTTTCATTTGAAAATGTGTAGAATTGGAACTTGCTAATTGCTTCTTCAAAGACAGCATAATAAAATGAAACTCTAACTACTCTTAGCAAAACAGTCCAGAAGAATAAAAATTTTCTAATTCATAACAAGACTCATCACAGACTACTGATATTTTTTTGCAAATGACTAAGGACGCAAATGCAATTAAACATCAAGGTTGCCTCCACACAAAATATACTGTGCTCATTTATTTTGACAAGTGAGTTTTTACTTTAATTACTTACAATATAATTGTAAATTGCACTAATAAATCAGCGATGTGTATGTTACTAAAGTAAAACTTCAAAGTAGTATGAACTCTCACTGCAGATTTCTTCTATTAAATATTCTCTGCAAAAAGAAGTAAAATGACTGGATTACAAATAAATGAAATGGGACTTCACAGCTACTGCAGAGAAAAAAGATCACACTCAGAAATTTCGTGTGATTTCAAAGTGGAGGAAACAAATGACAATATGCAGAATACGTACAAAGAAGGCTAAAGAGGGTAAACAGCTGGTGTCACAGCCTGACAGACCCCAGGTCAGAGGGGGAACAACAGCCTTTTTTGTCACAAAGTGGTGGGCACACCTGCTGCCCTTCCCTATTAGACCCCCAGAACAAATGGGCAGGGGGAGGTGGTGGTGGTGGTGGGAGAACAGATGACACTGTCACATGATGTAGCAGATTACTCAGACTGGTGGCAAGTCAAAGCATCCTGCTTACACCTCTCTGCATGCCTGGACTTCGTTTATGGAAAACAGAACCCACCAGAGATCAAATTTGTGGCCTTGCCAAATCTTGCCTAAAATATTTACCTGGATCCAGCCTGGCCACAGCACAAATGCCAGGGACTGGGAAATGGTTACAGGTATAGCATAAAAAATGTGGCCTGAGTCCACCTCTCCTTCCACAACTCTCCATGTCCATGACACATTTTGAGTGGGAGTTCCACTTACCTGATAGTTTCAAGGGCTAATAAGAAGCATTCTCAGGTCTAGAAGTCATATAGGGGAAACACTCTTCTAGAGAATACCTGTGATTCCTGCTAAACATTATAAAAAAAGCTGATGAAAATTTGTGTTTATAAGTCAACTCTATAAAAGATGGAACACAGGAATTAAGAATGAAAAAAAAATAAGAAATTTGTAGACTTATGTCATCATTAAAAAGCACGGGAGAAACAAATTCTAATTCAATAGGTTCAAACCCTATGAATCAGGGTAAAATATATTTAAGTTAATTCTGTTTGATTTGGTAATTTACCTTGGTAAGTCCAACTGATGAAACAATGTTTTGTTAGTTTATCTGACTCTATCTTACACATGCCTATTTTTTTTTTTTTTACTAGATTGACTTAGGTGAATTGATACAGCTGTGACCATCATGCTAAACAGAAAAAAAAACAATTCTCTTGACTTTTGACCTATAATCCTCACAAAAGTACACCTCATACCTGACTAATAGAGAGAGAAAGCAAAGAAGTTTCTGAGGTGTTGCCCCTTTGCCACACCATTGGCAATAGACAATTAGTAACCAAGATTTGGGTTGCCAATAAACTGGATGCTTCTTCTTCTCATTTTGTTCTTATTCTCATTTAATTTAGCTCATCTAGGTCTAAAACACATTAGAGCTTTTGAACTGCAAATAAGCATTCTGTGACTGGCAGACACCTTTCTATAAATTCAAATCTTCATAGATAAATGTGGGAAAAAAAACAACCTGTGCTGGGAAGAAGGCAGACACAGAGAGGCATCATTGGAGTCCTTAGCATTTAGCTAAGGCAACCAAAGGGAGAGGACACTGAAAAGCGTATAATTGCTGAAGCATTGGTTTCAGAAAAAAAGCGCATAATAACAATAACTGTATTTACAAGAAGGAGTCGGTATGCAGCAAAAAATGGAAGGGGAAGAAAAAGAAAAAGGGGGTTGCTGTGGTTGTTGCAGTAACTAAGTATGGATTTTTGCTACAAATGAAATAACAGTGCAAAGAGTTCCCCCAGTACCATGTAAAACTAAGTAGTCCTGGCTCCGTAAGCCATAAAGGAACTGACTGAATTGGGGAATAAACCCTGGATAAGCACTTATCTTTTTGCACTGGGCTTCTCTGAACTCTTCATAAAGTCAACCTAAGAACTGCTAAGCACGTGTATACCACATAAATGAGACAAAGGAATGAGTCCAAGCACTCCTGATTGTCTGCAGTACTCAGCTGGTAGCTTAATCCCTAGTTCTGTTTTGAACTGATATAAATAACTGTTTCCATGTAAAGCTTGGTAGGACTGAGTCTCGTCTCAAGTATCATGGATGTGAACTAACCAAATAAAATGCTACTTGATTCTGGGGACAGAGATTGATAAACTCAGGTCTCTTGTATTCAGTAGTGCAGTAGAACAAACATAATTGTTATGTTTTTATATGAAATATGAAATATTAAGCATGTAAGGGATCCAAACTTTTGAGAACCTCAAAATGTAACTCCTAAATCAGTCTCAAATACTATCTTTCAGCTGGTGAGCTCTCTACGAGAAAGGCACTGCTCCATATCTGACTGCTATGAATCTAGATATAAGTACATAACGACATAACTGGTGACAGTGCATTAATATTTTGTAATACTCATAACATCTTAGCACCATTAAAAAACACAAGCACAAAGTGGCAAGTGGAAAAAAGGAGTTCAGAGAAATATGTATAAGAAATAAAATCTGCAAGAACAAGCAGTGAAGATGTCTGGTAAAAACAAAACGATCTTGCAGAGCAGATACTGACAGTGTGACTGATAGAACCAGAATTATCCTGCAGAATAAGAAAAAGCATAACAAGTTCTGATCCCCAAAATAATATACCAAGACCAGATGAGATATTTCTTCTTTCTCTTTGTAGGTGGGGACAGATCGGTATAAAGCATCAGTAAGGAGACAGGAACGGTGGGGAATAAAGAAGACATCCCAAATTCAGCTCCAGCTTCCCTGTCAAAGATAATGATCACCTTGATCTTGGTGACTAAGAACGATCATGGACCACAGCCACCAGTGCTAACTAAAAACATGAGTTCCATAGTATGGCTAGTTTGGGACAAGTTTTTTAAGTATTGTTTTGTTTATGTGCTGATGATGCTTGATAGTAAGTAGCAAATGGTAAGGTGTGTTGTTATTGAGTATCAGTCCAGTAAAGGATTGCTTTCAAGTTTGAAATGGCCTAATTTATCAGTCTTGTAAACTCTGCCCTCAGAACATCTTCAGTTCCCCAACTGGGGTATAAATCTATATACTGAGCTGCAACAAACTCTACTGACCTTTGTCTTTACTTTAAGTGTGTGCTCCAGTGGTCAGTGGGAGAGAATTTATGGTTACTCTGCAACCTTTGCTAAAATAGCACGTAGCTATGTGGTTTCTGATCCAGTCATCAACCATACACATACTTGTCTCACAAACAGCCTATAAACAGCTTGCATGGTTATGCCTAGTTGACCATCCAATGCCATGTTAAACTTCTGAACCTTTATGACATTATACATTTTAAAGATCAATCCGTAATCTCCTGAGGGTTAACACTTTCAGACTGACTGCATGAACCTTGTCTGGAAGGTTACTTTAACATCGTATACAAAGGGTGGTACAGATGTACACTACAAGCTGAACATTCTTCTATTTCTTCTTCTACCAGGAATACACTATAATACAAATGTCTCAATAATATCTATTTTTTCCGATGTTGATTCTTATGTGTTGCAATCCCGACCACCTTTTTATTAGGCAATTTCTACTCTGACATGTCTACTTCAGTGTATTCTTTGCTCTAAAGAGTATGATACCACTCCTTTTCTATTAGAAGACTTGTTTCCTCCTCATGAAGAAATGATTATCTTTCATTTAGGATGCATTTCAGTGTACCATTTCATTGCTTTTTCAAAGGTTAAAGGAAATAAAATATTTGAATAAAATGAATGTTATTAGGTATAAAAGAAATGTCTTAACAAATGTGAAAATCTGCCAAGATTATATTGGTTAGGATTTTTTAGTATCTACTGACCTACATCACTCAAACAAGGTAACTAATCCCTCTCATCCATGTATGTTTGCTTGGAAAAGACATAGAAATATGAAATAAAATTGATATGATAGTGTAATAGCCAGATTGGAATTTAATTGTAATAAGAGCTTTCTTCTATTAATAGAAATATTATTAAAATGTAAGGGTATTTCTGTCAGAGCATTATGTTCCTTCACTTGGAGCTGAAATGCTATTTTATAGTTAGAAGTACATTTGATTTATACGTTTTGTAATTATGGCATAAAAATGCAAACCGTGACAGCAAGGATACTAAATTTGTACTGAACTTTGTGAAGAGAATATGAAGAGCTCTATAAGCTTTGCCAATGTAAGAGCTATGATTCTGATCACATAATACTTGAAAAAAAAAAAAAACACCACACCAAACACCTCCTAAATTAAATTAATTTTAATAAAGATGATGTATTACAAGTCTTTTTCCTTGGCCTTCCTTTTGTGATTACTCTGCTACAATAAGACACCTCTTGATTGAGCTTTACCGCAGACTGCCTGTTGGGGAGTTGTTGAATCAGAAGTATTGGCTGGCCAGAAGAGCTGCCTGACATGAAGAACAGAAAAACAGAACTTTGAAAGCAAGAGGTGAACACTTGAGGACAACTGCCAACATTCTCCCTTTTCTGGGAATGTTGTGAAAAGCCAGGCTGCCTGCATAACTTTGCAAAATTCAGTGCCTTTACTGTAGAGACACTTCAAATTTTGAAATTATCAAAACTCACAATATTGCCAGCCTCTTTCAGAGCTGCTTTTTGCCCTACTCACTTATTCATGTGATGCTGGGACCCCGGTTCCTGTGGGGGGAAAAAAGAAAGAGAAAACTAGTCTATGTTTTCAAACCAGCAACTTCAGGCTATGAGCAATATGTAATAAATACAATAGGAATTAAAAATTCATTGTCAGAGTAGCCATGCCAATCATTTATTTCTTTTATGACTTAAAAGTGTCAGATAAACAAAATTGTTTAGCTGTTAAAACTTTTACAGCTCTCTGCGGAACAGCAGTTACAGTGTTATAGCAGATGTCATTGAAAGACATACATTTTTAAAACCCACTTAATCTAAAGAAATGTTAGGAGATACTGGAGGTCTTTTAAAATGTTTTTTTGTGGCGTTTTTTTTCACTCATTAAACTTTTTCATATGTGATGTTAGCGTTATATTAAGAGAATGCATCATGATTACAATATACACAGAGGATCAAGAGGGCCCAAAAATGTATGTTTGCTTATGAGTATCTTCAGATCTCAGTATTGATTTGAAATACGTATAACCAATTAAGAGGAGAATACCAAAGTCCATCATTGCACCGTCATTGGGAAAAAGTGGACTTCTGTGACTGGAGTGTTCAAATAGACCTGAGACACAAGGCAAATCTTGAAACTTCAAGCAAGCATTTATTTAGATTCATCTACTAGTTAAACCTGTCTGTTAATGACTAAGAATCAGGCACTAATCAAATATATTAGTCAATCCTAGTATAATCAGGTATATTTAGTGTACTATGAGTCATTTTCTCTCTGAACGTTAGAGCTGTTAATGGCTCTTGGCTTCTGAGATTGAGATGGCCAAGCATGAGAGTTCTTTTGCAAGGGAAGCTGGAACAAAAGGTACCATAGTACCAACCACTACTATGTATGGCTAGCGCTGATATGCACTTTTCGCATCAGTCAAGACCAGTGTGATCCAACAGATTAATTCCTCTTCTCATGGCCAGTATCAGCCTGTTCTGCCTTGCCAGATGCGTATTATCAACATGGATAATGGAGGGTCCGTATGGTCAACACGGATATACCAAGGGTAAATCATGCTTGACCAATTTGATGGCCTTCTATGATGTTGTAACTGGTTGGCTGGATGAGGGGAGAGCCGTAGATGTCATCTACCTTGACTTTAGCAAGGCTTTTGACACTGTCTCCCATAACATCCTCATTAGGAAGCTGAGGAAGTGTGGGCTAGATGAGGTGACAGTGAGGTGGATTGAGAGCTGGCTGTGTGACAGAACTCAGAGGGTTGTGATCAGTGGCACAGAGTCTAGTTGGAGGCCTGTAACCAGTGTTGTCCCCCAGGAGGTCAATACTCGGTCCAATTTTGTTCAATATATTCATTAATGACCTGGATGAGGGGACAGAGTGTATCCTCAGCAAGTTCACTGATGATACCAAACTGGGAGGGGTGGCTGACACTGTAGAGGGCCGCGCTGCCACCCAGCTTGATCTGGACAGGCTGGAGAGCTGGGCAGAGAAGAACCTAATAAGGTTCAACAGAAGCAAGTGCAAGGTCCTGCACCTGGGGAGGAAGAATGCTAAGCACCAGTACAGGTTAGGGGTGGACCTGCTGGGAAGTAGTTCTGAGGAGAAGGATCTTGGCGTCTTGGTAGACAGTAAATTATCCATGAGCCAGCAATGTGCCCTTGTCACCAAAAAGGCCAATGGAATCCTGGGCTGCATAGGAAAGAGTGTGGCCAGCAGGTCGAGGGAGGTCATTCTCCCCCTCTACTCTGCACTGGTGAGGCCACAACTGGAATACTGTGTCCAGTTTTGGGCTCCCCAGTTCAAGAGGGACAGGGAACTGCTGGAGCGAGTCCAGCGAAGGGCAACTAAGATGACTGAGGGATTGGAGCATGTCCCTTATGAGGAAAGGCTGAGAGAGCTGGGACTCTTTAGCCTGGAGAAGAGAAGGTTGAGGGGAGACCTTATTATGGCATACAAGTATCTAAAGGGTGGGTTGAAGGAGGATGGAGCCAGATTCTTCTCAATGGTTCCCAATGACAGGACAAGGGGCAATGGGCACAAGTTGGAACATAGGAAGTTCCGTTCAAATACACAGAAAAACTTCTTTACGGTTAGGGTGACAGAGCACTGGAACAGGCTGCCCAGGGAGGTTGTGGAGTCCCCTTCTCTGGAGACTTTCAAGACCTGCCTGGATGCAGCCCTGAGTGATGTGTTCTAGGCAATCCTGCTTTAGCAGGGGAGTTGGACTAGATGATCTCTAGAGGTCCCTTCCAACTCTGAAGATCCTGTGATTCTGTGATCAACCATTCATTCTGACTTCTCCAAATGGGCATTACCTCTTAAATCATATTCATATAAGCAGAATTTTTCTGTAAATATAAAATGCATTTCATTTGAGTGAGAAATTCAGATTAAAGAAGGCAATAATAATTTTTATACAAGAAAAGAACTGAAAGTGTACATTACTTTTAGTAAATTGGATAAATTAAAGGGAGATTATGGAGTAGATTATTTTGCTATTCTAATTTCAGATTTCAATGCAGAGGGAGAAATTTGTGTTTATTATATATATAATTTATATATTTGGTGTGTATGTACATTTAGTTTTGGTTTGATGTTATTTAATCCTTTTTATTCTGATTAAGTTAACATATGAAATAAAAAATATTTAATAAACATATTGGAAATATTTTGAAATTTTCAAAGAAAAAAAATATCTTTTTTGAAAAGCCATTATATATGTTCTATTATTTTCACTTTCTATTATCCAATGTATCATTTTTTTCCTGTTTAAAGTAGTTACTAACTTTTTTTCTGAATTTGCAAATTGGCTTATGTATCATTTTCCACTCTACTTTCACAAGGAATGTGCTTTATATAAAATTAATGATACTGATTGCTGAGTCTAATTGGAACATTTTTCTCCTGATTTTTTGCCCTGTGACAACTTTCCCAGCTATGCCTCTTTAAACAGAACATGGCAGAGTAAAGTCACATCTTGTCTTACTCTCTTTTCTTCCTCTGTAAATTTTTCACTTCAATAAACAAAATTAGTTCAATCCCTCTGATGAATGCTTAGGAAATAAGTAAATAATCCTTCCAGTCTTCTATACACAATGTGTTGTCTGGGACAATTTTATACTGTCAAAACCAGCAAAACTGAAATTGTGTAATGACTGGAAAATGCTTAGAACTAAATATGACACTCATACGACAAGCAGTTGTCAGTACGAGCAAATTATTGTTAAACTAGAATGCAACTAAAAAAAATGAAAAGTTATCTGGGATTTCATACTGAGTTATATAATTTAAAAAAAAAGAAGGAAAACATGTTTTGTTTATATTATAATATTACACAGTTGCAAATTTAAAGGAGAAAATTATCAAATTACACAATAACCCTTCTGGATCTGCTTGAGCTCCCATGCCTGTCAGGCATTTATATCTACCTCTCAAAATTGCTGGTTTCAAATGTTCTTTGCACTAATATGCACATATATTTATTTACATCACATTTGCAAACACTAGAGGCAGAAGTTGACCCAAGAATTCCTTTTGTGGAAAAGTCATTAACAAAAAATAAAGAATCATACCGTGTCTATTTAAAAAAATTACATGAACACATTAACTTTAGAGCTGGTGTTAACATCTAGTTGCCATTAAAATAAATGCCTTGCATGTTTGCTTTAAAGAAAGGGATAGAGAGCAGTGGCTTTGAAAAAAAAAAAAAAAAAAAACAAAAAACACCAGTAAAATCTTTGATAATATGAGTGAAATTATTAAGTTTTAGAAGTTACGACTCTAATAAGCAATTTTTGTCACATTATCATATGCAAATGAGTCATATTTCTTCCCCAAAGCCAGATATCCTACCTTGACTTTGCAACTTATAACTAATATATTTTTTCTCCTTGTCTCTGTATATGACCTGAAAAAATTATTTTTAACTAAGTAACTCCTCACAGGTCTTTGGGTTAAATGGGAAAAGAAGCCAAGTGTCAATGTAGTGGTTTTGGTTTTGTTTTTTTTTTTTTTTTTACTTGGAGAGAAATGTCCTTCAGAATCTCACAGCACCGAGTGCTAAATTAATAAAGAAATAAACTTATTTGTTTCCTGGGGTAGTAAGCATTCCTGGTCTCATTTTATATCTAAAGAGGGGGCATAAATGAAGGGGCAAAAATTAGACCAATTCTCACAGTGTTTGGCATTTAAATGGGATGGCTAATCAATCAATTTTTCTTTGTTTCTCTCATCTTGACACACAGAACCCCTTACTCTCCAGAAGTCAATAATTTCAGAAATAGTAAAAACATCAAAAAAAATGCCAAATAGAAACTAGGAAAAAGAAGAGTTTGCCGCAGTAAGAATTAGGATTTAATGCTTGGGAAAATGTACGAGAGACATCAAAGTATCACAGGAGAAAAGCTGCTATAGCTAGCATTTCAAGTATTTTTTAAATATAATAGCTGGAATAATATCCTATATCTAACACTGCTCCATTGCTAGACATATGTAGTAGCATAGTGAGTAACAGTAGTAACAGAAAAGGGGTCATCTGTGTTTAGAAGATAAAAAATCAGACAGTTGACTAATATTATGCAATAACAAGGAAGTATTTTATTTTCCTAATGTAACTCTGGAGAATCAAAAAGCATAGTTATGGAGTATAGATATTTTGTTGTTGTAAATTCACTCAAACTGGCATCCAAGACTTTCAGAAAAACTGGACAAAGAGCAAGAGAAATTATGGTGCTTTTTTCAAACATCTTTTAACACTGGAAAAAATCCAGAATACTGCCAGAATGACAGTACTTAAACAGGTAAACAAGACGTCCTGAATAAATATAGACCTAAAATACGACTTGGTTAAAACAACAAAAGAAGAGGGACAGAAAAGCTAGTACAATTAATGAGAATCAAAACGGTCAAAAGAAAGTGAATATACTGAAGTAATTTTCTACTCTTTCATTTAAAATAACATATCTGGTGGTTAGGTTTAGCAATGTTAACATAATATATTTAGACAACTGCCACGCATTCTACTCCATGTTGTAATATATTTCAATTAAGAGACTAAAATAATTCAGAATTGAATGGTAAGCATTAGATAGATTTAAAACTGTAAAGCCTGAAAATGCAGTTGAAAACAGAAAAGTGCAATTGAATTAATTATAATTTTAATTTAATTCCTCTGGATTTAATTTTTAGCCTCTTGGTGGTTTTGGTTTTGTGTTGTTTTTTGTTTTTTGTTTTTTGTTTTTTTTTTTGTTTATTTTCAAACTCCTGAAAGGATATCATTGACAAGGTCTGTAGATGATCCAGTCATTAAGGAAAGTAATAAATAACATGAAAACAATTGTCTGATTCGATAAATATTATTTTGAAGCAAACAAATTAAATTATACTTTCATAAATGCACAATATAGGTCCACTTTCCTTATGGAAGGGCTTTATCTTCAGCATCAATGAAATGATTTCTCAGTGTTATGTTGTCACCTTAAAGTGGTTTTACCAGAGAGCTGAATTCATTTGTCTGTGTGGGTTCATGTAGGTTCATAGTGTCACTTTATTCCCTGTAGTGGCCCACCTAAATATCAGCTGTAGCTGCAGAAGGGACTCCCATTAATTGTGTCTTATCTACCAATCTATCATGGATATTTTGTATTTGTTAGGGTGTCTCAAACAGCATTACATATTTCTGTTGTGGTAACCAATTCCTTCTCAGACTTTTAAGGCAACATTAATTGAATTGACTGGGTTTGCATGGAATATAATAGGTGCTTAAATAGGTGGACGACGCATATAATGCTGCAAGTAAAACAGTAGTCAGCACATATGTTCTAATACCTTAACTCACGTTGAGAAAACATAAGGTGGAAAGTAGTCGAACTGAACTGAGTGGTGCTACTCACAGAATGTCACGAGTAAGGTTTCAAGATTTCCTCCTTATAAGTGAAAATCTAAGTATTATTGCTGTTCTGCCAGACAGAATGTAAACTGAAAATAAACACGCTGGTAAAATGATGGGGTTATCTCTAGTACTCTTTGATGACCCGGCGTTAATCAGAAGTGACTGTCAAAACAGAAGTTACTTAATGTCAGAAGGACAGAATCTTTAATAAACTTAGGAATGCAGTAGCAAGACATTTTCACCCAAGAAAAAGCTAAGCTAGATCATGATCACTGCTGACAAGTGTGAAATTCAAATTACACCTTTTTTGAAATGTTAGTTATAAAGGCATGAAATTGCATCCTTGTTTTGCAATTGGCTGGGTGCAGTACAGGAAGGGTCTAATTCATCACACAATATTTTTCTTGCATAACTGCCCTTTTATAGATTGTTCCAAATTTATCCAGTTGCAACTTGAACAGGGAGCTAGAAACAAAATTGAGAAAATAATGACTAATTTATAATAGGTTCTGTTTTTTTTCTTTGCCTTTCTCTTGCAAATTATGGTAGGAGTACGCAGACACTGATTTTGCCATCTGTCATTATGCTAGAACACTACAGTTTCTACTCAGTAGAGAAAAATATGAATGTTGTTTTAAGATTCTTTTGAAAAGAAAGTACTTACTGTTGCTTGGAAATTAGAAATAGTCAAGTGGCTAATACACAGAATGGGAATCAGGGAGTTATGTGTTCTGCCATAGGTAAATTTCCTTTTGTTCCTTGGTTCAAAGTGGCCAAAAAATCGTAGGAAGAGGATATGCCTTGTCTTGAATATGCTTATTTTATTGTTGCTAAGAGGTGTTAGGAGAAAATTCCTGCTGCCCGGTTGCTGGAGCCCATCCCAGTGCACCCAGGGACCCAGGATCTCTGTCCCAGGCTGAGAGAACTGGCTGCTGCTTTCCTGTTTGCACATTCAACTAGTAGCAAAGCTGAGCATGTCTCACAGAGACATACACAGGCAGACGTGCACACGCACGCACTCATATCTATATATCTATTCTATATATCTATAAACATCATATATATATATATTAGCTAGGTTTTGAATAGACTTTCTTTAGTTGGGTTGAAACACCTCACAACAGATGGCAGATAAGGACTCTAACACTACAATAGTAAATGAATTACAATTAATATAATCTGAATAATTTATGCAATGTAGATTTGATCATCTAGACTAGTTTGCCCAGCAGTGCTACTTACTCTTACTTAACAAATCAGTCAATAACTAAGTATCAGTCCTTTGTGACAGATTTCTCATTTAATTAGAGAAAGAACTTCATGTCCTGTCATCTCCTAATCCTTTTTTCCTATTCCTAAGACACTTTCAGTAGGAACAGTGGATGAATCTTGGACTACATTTAAATAAGTATAAAATATAATTTCTGTTAATTGAACTGTGGGAATTAGGATAATTCCATGAGGGGTCTGGAGAACAAGTCTTATGAGGAGCAGATGAGGGAGCTGGAATTGTATAGCCTGGAGAAAAAGATGCTGAGGGGAGACCTTATCGCTCTCTACAACTACCTGAAAGAGGTAGAGGTGGGGGTTGGTCTCTTCTCCCAAGTAACAGGCAATAGGACAAGAGGAAATGGCCTCAAGTTGTGCTAGGGGAGGTTTAGACTGGATATTAGGAAAAAATATTTACACTGAAAGGGTTATTAAGCATTGGAACAGGCTGCCCAGGGAAGTGGTAAAATCATCATACCTGGAGGTATTTAAAAGACAGGTAGACATAGTGCTTAGCGATATCATTTAGTGATGGTTTTTGTTCAGAGTTAGGTTGATGGTTGGACTAGATGATCTGAAAGGTTCCTTCCAACTAAAGCGATTCTATGATTCTATGATTCTATGATTCTATTCTATGAATTAGGACTGTATCATCTCTTCAATTAAAAAGAATATTAATTTAATAAGCTAAGTAGTTTGAATTGAACATTTACTTTGAATTCTCTATTTTAATTAATTAGCTCTACATCAGTAGTTCTCATATACTGCAAAACTTGTACACTTCTACATGACAGAGCTTAGTTGCCAATAAAAATATAATTAAAAATGTATCTTTTCAAGGTGTGTTCAAAGAAGAAACATGATATAATTTTAAGCTAGGTAAGACCTCAAAAATCGTTCGAGTTTGTGCAAATTATAGTGGTTTAGATTATCTGTTATATGAGATGCTTTAAGCTTTTTAACAGCAACTTGCTGTATCTTCACACAGTAATTGAAACACTGCTAGAGATGACAAGAAAAGGTAGTTATAAAGGTTTTCAAACTTTGAGAAATACCTTCCCCATGCCCCTCAACCCCCTTTTTTTCCCAGGGTCAGCTTCACTCCTTCATTCTCAACTCATTTGTCCATCTCCCTGAGCAGCACAGAATGGGGAATGTGGGTTTATGGTTAGTTCATAACACTTCCTCTCTGCCGCCCCTTTCTCATCTCACTTTTCCCTTGCTGTCTTTGTATTGACCCACAAGATTTTTAATCTTATTTTCTCCCTGTCCTGTTGAGGAGGAAGACTGAGAGAGCAACAGGGTGTGTGTCTGGCACCCAGTCAAGGTCAACCCACTACCAAGGAGAGTGTTTTATATTCCTTTATGTTGAAATGTATTCTGTTTTCAACAAGTGATTCACAAACCCAAAATAATTCATAGTAAAATAGCTGTCCTTCAACACAGATATTTTTTAAACTTAAACTAATGGGAAAGCAAGCAAATAAACTCACTGGTGATTTTCCTGCATCGAGGTTAATTTCCAGAAACTCAGTCTCAGATATGGTGGGTATAATTTACATCCTCAGACAGAACTGCAATAAAGCTTATTTCATGACAACAGTTGTAGATTTTCTGAGGCTTAGAATGTCCTTGGCAGATGGAGTCTGTTGAAACCCCTTTTTTTTTAAAATGAATTAACAATGCTAGTTTTCTTCAAAAGAACATATATCTAAATATATATTTTTATTTGCCTATCCACTATATTCATGTGTACTGCTTTCATCCATTTCAACAGGATTTTCACTCATACAACTAATGAAATGATAGAACCCAAATTCCTAACAGTAGTGCATACACCAGCACCAAGTATTTTCATCCATTATTTGAGATAAAATTTTGACCAACGAAGTTGCTGTATTAACATTGAAAATTAGTTACTTCTAGTCAACACAATAGCAAACAATTTTTTTTTCCCCCTCTTTGAATATTGGCTGTAAAGCCTCCAATGGTTGGGATGGTTAGGCAGCATATTTTTTTATGGAAACTAATAGCACCTAAAGGTCTTGATTTACAAACCTAAATAAGACGTGCAACATGAAATCTTCGTTACTTCATTTTGCATGTTTAGGTCTACTTCAAGTTCAAACGATTATACTGAAGAGAAAAATGAGTCAGTTAATTAGATGATGTAGCTGAATATCCAAAATAATAATTAAAAAAATGTTGGCTTAATACTTGCCTGTATTTTCTAAACATGTTTCAAATTTTGTCATCTTCTACTTTTGTCGAGTGAGGTGAATTGTATTTAATTTAGAATGCAGAGAGCCATTAAAAAGATAAATGTAATTTTAGTTTAGAATAAAACAGATATTGTTATTAGACTGCAATATAGAGTTTCAATATTTTGACTACTAGCCAAATGAATGAGTGTTAATTATTTTCGAAAGAAAAACAATCAGCACATTATCACCAATACAGGCAATTAGACTATTCTGCGCTGAAGGTGCCTGCACGTGGGGGTGGATGAGGCTTGAAAAGTCATGACCTAGTCCTTTAAAAAGGCTCAAGAATTATCTGTGTAGTCAATGGAGAGACACAGACATTACTGAAGACTTTAACGGATAATCTGTTTCTTGCACTAAGTGACTCAGCTCTGTCTACCGATTATATTGGGAAAGAAGACTAGGGACGTCTAAAAATCTCAAACACATAGCTGTGTTTTAGCAGAGGTATCTAGCAAGAGAGATAATAATCTTCTTTTAAAAATATATCATTTTCAGCAACCTACTGGATAGAAGGAAGAGGCAGAGCAGCACTTGACTGAAAAAGGAAGATCAGTAGTACCCAACTATTGATAGTTATAAGGTGGATGTGAAATTCTGAGCTGGTAATTTTAAGATCTCTTTGTTAATATAGAGAAAATAAAAAAGATAATTTTAATGTTTAATTAATCTTACTAAGGTTAGACACTTATGTTAGGATCAGGCAAATTGCATTCTGCAAGAGCTTAATTTAAAAAAAAAAAAAAAAAAAAGAAAAAAAAAGGAAGAGGACTTGAGAATGACTAGCTCAGGTTTTGGCCAGATGAGTCTTAATGAAAGCAACTGATCCATTGGGGAGGGGGAGGAAGAGGGAGACTGGGGAAGGTTTTCTTCATAAAAAAAAATAAAAATCATAAAAACATTCTTATTGAAATTTCTAGCCATCCTAGTTTTTTAAGTTTAACACGTTTTGTTTTGTTTTGTTTTTTATACACAAACTGTGTATGAAAACTGTGACATTTCGTTGACACAGTTATTTGCTAATTTAAGATCCAGATTGAAACAATGGTAAAATCTATGTTGCTTAAATGTCAGAGGGTGAGCTAATGGAATCATTGTTTGGTATCTGTGTATGTGCAAAATCAATTGCGATTGACTTAAGAACTTCTCCATGATTAAGGAATATGTTATTTACTGTGAAAAAAACAGAGAGCCACAGAAACAACAGAACCTGCCAGTTATCTCAGAGAATAACACAATAAGCATGAAATGCAGCTGTTTTTAATGTATTTCTTGCCTTCTTCACCTTTTCTTTTTCAATATAAATCCATCTGTGCTCATCTGTCTTACTCCCTAGTGTTCATTTAACTGCTTAATCTTACCAAATTAAGTAAGGTTTTGATTTAAAAAATACATCTATACATATTAATAGACATAGGTCTTCACCAAGCAGACATAGCTATATTTCTCCTCATATTATACTTTTCTCTTTTTCTGTTCTGTTCATCATTTCTGTCTTTAAAGCCATGCAGCACATTATGATTCAAATCCACTTCATTTTCTGACCCTTTTACCTCTTGGATTTCATCATTTTAACCTTCCCTTAGCATGTCAGCACTTATTACTAGTCTAAGATAGCTCCTCTTTCTTTATGTCCAATGAATGTTATTTTGGGATTGGAAATTTTAGCCTTTCCAGCACTGAAAAAAATCCCCACAGTTATCTCACCTTCTCACTAACTCGATTTTAGGCATGGTTTTTTAGGTGACCTCAAGAACATTTTGGATAATGCTAGCGACATATTAAAGTGTGGTATCAAAGTAATTTTGAAGAAAACTATGGAAATATTTGAAAGTAGGTTTTGAATTTTATTGTGGAAGAATTCTTGCATAATCAAGCAAATGCAGATCAAAAAGAGATCAACACTAAACAAGCTCTCTGTATAGGGTATACGGTATACAGTATATAGGTTGCAAATTTTACTAGATCATAAACATGAAACTTTATCATACCATGAAAGAACACAGAAGGATGCCAATGACAGTAGTGAGGAAGGACTTTACTTTTTTAAAGATTATTCTGGTTATGGTTGTTATTTGTATGTAAAAATAAATGGAAAGATCATTCTCTATCTCATTCGTAGAAGAAATGCAAAAACATATTTAGAAAACAATGTTGTCAATAAGTCTGTTCTAAGAAGCCTCACACTAACATTAAAAACTCAAACTGCATATGTAGACTGTATGGAAAGTGCTTTCTACATATTCTTATCTGAGTTACAATAGTAAGTACTTTTTGACTGTTATGTGGTAGATAAACTAAGTTCTTTAAGACATGACTTTAATGGTAAAGTCATAAATTTCTCATGAGGGAATAAGTATAACTATCCAGACATGGAGAGACCTCTTTCATGTTAGAGAACTAGTTCCAGGGCAAGCTGATAAAAAACAGAGGATTTGCAACACTTACATTCCTCTGTATTAGATCACAGTCCTCATATCTACCCATTTTGTGCGTAGTTCCCCCTGATAAGACCATCCAAAATTTAGCAGTAGTCTAACTTCATTTCAAATTTATTTAGGAAAAAAATGCAAAGTTTATATAATTAAGTAGGATTTTTTGAACATTTTTCAAGTTGTGCTATGTTGGAAATGACAATCTTTCCCCCAAGAAATGAAATTCACATACTTCTTTAACAAGACATAACAGTTTTGACAAACTATAGTACAAAATCCAAACCCATATGAGCTCTTAGACATTTATCTTCCAGTCAAGATAATTAGGGCTGTCAAATAGTCTGGTGCCAAGGGACACATGTCTGGAGGATTCCTTGTATCTATGTTTCAGTCTTTCATTTTTAGCTGCCAATATACAGAACTCATCAATGTCAGTGTCAGAACCTACATCAGTATTTGTGGCAGACCAAACACCTGTAGTTTAATATGCTTGTGTTATAGACTGTCAATCTTTTCACAGTCTTTCAGTTTTGAGACTGCTCCTAAGGTTGTAACACTAAAAACATGCTGAAAAGGCACCCTCAATATATATCATACTCAAAGGAAAACAGTTTATTACATACCATGTTATACAGGTTGTTTATTTTTTAAAAAAATTCAGATATGGCTTATACATACCATATCTGCAGCATCTTTTTGCTGGAAGAAAAAAAAAGGCAAAATAAATTAAAAAAAAAAAAAAAAGCTGTCTCGCATTTTGTGAGACTTTTGACATAACAGTAAAAGTTAGAACTAAAGGATGCTGAAGAAAGGTTAATCAGATAAAATGATGTGTAAAAAAATGACAGAACATTTGTTGTAACATAATAGAATTTAGAGGTATGTCAGAAAGAATTCTACAGAGCATTGTCAGCCTTGGTCAGCCTGTCATTCATATTAATATAAAAGTAAGTTTCAGGTTTCCAACAAGGTCAAATTGACTAGATTGATCATCCTATACAATTTAAATTACTATATAAGATGCTGCAGAAAATCACATTTACTACATTTGGGGTTACAAGAAGTTACTTTGTTACAGTTAGGGTAGCCCATGAAATCTGTCAACAGACACTACTTCTCTGTAAAAGAATTTATGATTGCAGCCAACTGTGTTAAAATGCAAGAAAAATATAAACAAATTTATTTGGACTAGGTAATTTGGTATAATCAATTGGGATAATGAGGGAACAAGGTCCATGAGAACTTTTAAATTTGAAGTTACAGAGCTGCCAGTTAAAGGTGGCTCCCAATGAAATCAGGAGAAAACTTCCTTTATTTTCTTCATAGGTGGAGTCTTCATGAGGCATATCTTAGTACTACAATATTTAGAAATAAATTACAGTTGGAAGATACCGTTGTGGGAGAATTTGCACCAGTACAGATTTAATTTAGGTGCTCTGATCTTTGTGCCAACCTTTTTTTCCTTTTATTTGTTTTTGAACAGTGCTGTGAAGGCTAAAATAATTTCTTTCTACACAGTTCATAAACAACATAACAAACAATGATCTTCTTTCTCTTCTTCCTTTTTAATTTTGAACTCTTTTGTGTGTTTTTTAACCCATGATTTTTATCAATAGCAGCTTCTGGTGGAAAATAATTTGTAATTTGTAGTTTCAATCCTTAGAGGAATCCATACCAGACAAATGTTACTGGAGCCTCTTCGTCAAAATAATTAAAAAAAATGATTTAAATAATTTTATATTAAAAAAGAAAATAAGAAGGAAGTTCATGGATCACTTTCATTATAACCACAACACTGTGAGATGCAGAGTATTTTTCTAGTATGAAAGCATCATAAACAATTATGAACTTCACCCATCTTTTATTTTGCTCTTTCATAGACGTATGTGATATGGACAAAAGCTGCATTTGGAACTCAAATGTATCACCAAATTCGAGTGTCAGGGCCCTGAATGCACTAATAGGCCTTAATGACTCTTATCAGGCTCTCCTGGCGCCTCCACCCATACCCTCAGCCTAGTACTCCAGGGAGCTCATTTGAAGCTCAGACACTGGCTTCTGGTCCTTGTGTGAGCTATATTGTAGGTGCAGCTGTCTCTAGTCTTGTTGTCTCATCTCTACTCTATGGTTAGCTTGATTCTTAGCTGGATCCTTTGGATATATGTTGTACTTGTCTCCGTACCTGTCTCCTCAATAGATTCTGGACTGCTGTTGTACCCATATCTCCAGCTCTGTCTCTTTTTGCTTCTGCCTAGATAACCTAGATGGATACTGGATTTTATCCATCTCTTCCACTTGTCTAGGACTTTTGATGGATTCTGTTACCGGCCCTCAGGGAGCCACCTGCCCTGCTGCTGTTGCTCCCTTTCTTTGCATAACCTTATGAATTATAACTCATTCCCAAGAGCAATCAATACCCTGACGCCATACAGGAAAGATAAGAAAATTGACTGTATGTTTTACAAAGCACTAAAACCTTTGAGTTTGTTCTGTGCAATCTACTACATCAAGCTTATTTAACCAGGTAATATAAGCAGACATTTCATATTTATTTTTTGTGGCTTGCTTATGTATGTCATGAATTGGAGAACTCCTTTCTTTCTCTGTTGATTTGTTTGTTTGGTGGTTGATGAAATATGAAACCATGGGAAAACCTATAGGGACATTTAGAAAAGGGTCAATACTAAGATCCATCCCCAGCTACTCTCATTCAGTAAGGAATCTACACTGTACAACATAATACTCTCTTTTTGTCTCTTCCTGCTTGAATATCTTACTTTTATGCTTTGCTTTTCCCAGAACTCCACATGAGGATAACGATATAAGACAGAAACAAAACTGGAATCTGTTTTTATTATCCCAGCGAGACTTGTTCAGAGCAGCTGAACAGTACAGCACTGAGTGACCTTGCCTATATTTTCTTATAGATTAGCATATCCAGAATTAAATTAGAGTAGTTAATTGTCCACAGGAATCTATGCTCACATACACAGACTAGACACACGTTCAATGAGATAATTTCTTTCACTCACATAGGTATCAATACTCTAAATTAGATTACATAGATAGGCCAGCAGCTCATTCTCTGCTCCATGCAAAAGAAAGGACCTGAACTTGCATGTCAAAGGGACTGCCAATGTGTTTCAATTTGCAGGATTGAATGCCTGCTGGCAAAGAAAGTGCAAAGAATGTTTACAGGCAAAGCACAGGATTGATCGCTCATGGGGGATGACGAGGAGAAAAAATAATCTTGCCACATATTCCCAGCAGTGTCTACCAAAAGGTACTCTGTTAAATGAATAAGTAGACTACATCTTTAGAAGGCATGGGCAGAGATTGTACTCATAATCTATTTTAAATGTTTACAGCTTTACAAATAAAAAATTACCCTTTTTGATTCCCTGCTGCTAAAGATAAACATTCACATAAATCTGCACAGAATGCCTCAATTGACGTTTTTCTTCTGGTTTTCTCAAGTCAAGGTGGAGCATTAAATAGATTTCTAGGATTCTCTAGTGCTTAAGGAACTTTATCTAATATTTGGCAAAACAGGATTCAACTCCCAACTCTACTGTAAACTCCTTGTATTACACTGGCCTAGACATGTAAGGCCAATTTTTCAAAGCTAATTGAGCATGTAAAGACAGATAGACACGAGTGGGATTTCTATAAATGCCTGATATATTTAGCTGCTTTGTGCTATGAGCTTATTTACTGTTTTAGACAGCAAACTATCTAAAAATCTGAGCCCTAACCACCTCCTCCCCCGCTATGGCCTCAGTTCAACTGCCCATGAGTGTGTAAAAAAAAAAATGTGGATATATCACAAAGAGGTAGGAAAAGAAATGCATTAAGAATTTGAAGATGCTCAACATATACAGTATTGAGAGCTATTTAAGTTACCTTACATCACTGATTTTAGTCATAACCCACATCAGAAACTTACATGCAGAATTTATTGTTTCAGTCTGCATCTGCAAAATGCCATCAGTTAGGAGAAGGAAGCCTGAGCAACACGATGGTTTTTCTGGTACTAAGAAGCTTGAGTGACTGCTGCTTTACTTCTCCCTGTTCTTCTGGGAGTTTAGATATTTTCATTGTGCGCATTCATATCTAAGTATATTTATTTTAGTGAAGAACAATATGTCTCTAGTGAACACGAATGGGAAGTATTTGAATCTGTCTCCCATGTACAATGAAGGAATCTGGAAGGATCTAGAGAGGTGACATCACCTGTTCTGCTCACTCATTTTTTATCTTTCCCACCTCTTTTTTTACTTTAGTTGCTTTAAGTGCTCAGCCTTTTTCCCTCTCTAATTAAAAAAATCCAAACGCCCTTAGAAAATGTTCACTGTACTTAGGACCAAGTACAGCACACGGTCATATTTTGTCCTCTTAACTTTTTTGTCATAGTATTTGTGGGGTCCGTGGCATAGTGGAAATTGTGGAAGAAAGGGAATATTTGTAGTAGTCAGACACTTGAGACATTGAATTATGTAAAAAGACAGTGAGTCAGATATGTGTGGGCATACACACATGTACATAAAAAAGTACTTCCTATAAGCTGTATATCCAAAATCTGTACAATGTTTACTTGTGTGAGACTCCCAACTTGTCAGGAGTTTTAAAAATTTAAAAATGAGGTTGATTCTCATTATTTACTATTTCTTAAAATCATTCAATATAATATGTAATATATCTTACATTGTATTATAGAAAACATAGTAGATCGAATTTTCCTTCAGTAATGACAAAATCACAGAGCATCTAACATTAACTGAATTAAAACAAATAAGAATGGCAGTCTAATAGTATGATCTTTACACAGCATAGAGACATACTGTGCTTTCCATTTTTATGTAGAATTCCCCCTTGACTTTGGAGACAAAAGATGCTTAGAAATGGGTACCACAATGACTCCCTTGGATATCTGTCAGACACTGGCACACCAAAGCAACAGAATTCTTTCTGTAATTTTATTGTGCTTAACTGGAGTTGGCAATTATTATAATACCTATTTTTATAATAAAATATAAATTCGTATTTAATATATAATTATTATACAGTATTACATATGTAGTATAAATTATTGTATTTTATGTTTCTGCTATTCATATTGTTTTCAGGTTAGGGAATAAAAAAGAATGAATAAAGTCATATTAAAATGGTAGAGCTTGCATATGATTGTTGATTGTTAGGGAATTTATTCTGTTGTTGGCCAGTGGTTTACTCCATTACATAAACAGACCATGCAACTACTGCACCAATCAAATTCAACCTTTCTTAACCTGGCTACTTACTTTAGTTTCGTTCTTAGAACAGTTACTTAATCTCCTGTGCAAGGATGTTTCATCTATACTTATGATTGGTCACCAGAGGCTGTAATTCTTGGGTTTGTATTTTCAGACCAGAATACTGCTTCATCACTTTCATGGTCATACTCAGCACAATGGCATGGACTTCTGTATATGCAAATACATTATATGTCCTGATCATCATCCTACAGAAAGGAATATCATGGATATTTCTCATATCTCTGAAAGAATTCACCCCCACCCCAAAAAAAAAAAAAAAAAAAAAAAAAAAAAAAAAAGAATCTGCAGTCTTACTTTCAAGATACAAGGAAAAATATTAAGGTTGTAATACATGCAAATGTAACACACATCACATGAAATATATATTATTATCTTATTAAGGGAAATGTTTTATGGGACAGCAAAATAGTATAATATTTAAATAATTGATAATACTTCTTCCCTAAATGTTCTTCAAGATATTATCCTGTGTCAAAAGGTTATATTCATGTCCAACATTTAATATACTAAATTATATCACTGTGGCCTTTCTTCTGTTTTGCATTCCTCCCTAGAGTATGATAATGTTTCTGATGAATAACTTGTTTAGAATTTCAATAATATACATGTACATGTATTTTAAAATATAATTACAGGTACTAATGTTTTCCTGAGATTTTCCTCTTAATATTTATTCTTTTATAGTAGTATGTATATTGCATAATATTTTCATTAATTTTTATTGAGTGGTTATTATTTAGAACACCATGATTGATTACATTGTCATTTTTTGGATTTTAAATTGTTCCCTTTGTCTTTAAATTACTTCATACTTTAACTGTTAAGCAGTTTTATTTTGCAAAATTACCTTGATAGTTATTGATCAAGAATTACAGATCACATTGATTCAGATTTCTTTTTGTCTCTTTTCTGATGCTTTCTTTTGTTTAGATAATTTGATGTAGTAAGGTTCTGAGCACTACTTCTAAGAAAAGTAAAGAAACAAAATGAAACAGAGATGGAATTTTGACATTATAGCAAGAATCTATTCATCATTGTATATTCACTAAGTCAATATATTTATAATTCATACAGTCTATCTATTTTTTATCTATTTGTATCTAAACCCCTTAATATGCTGACATTTCATATAGTCTAATTATGTCTTTAGAATCACAGAATCATTGAATCCTTTAGGTTGGAAAGGGCCTTTGAGCTCATTGAGTCCAACTGTTAACCTCACATTGCCAAGTCCACCACTAAACCACGTCCATAAGCACCACCCATCTACACATCTTTTAATTACCTCCAGGAATGATGACTGGGCACTTCCCTGGGCAGCTTGTTACAATGTTTGACAACCCTTTTGGTGAATAAACTTTTCCTAATATCCAATCTAACCCCCCCCCCGGTACAACTTGAGGCCATTTCTTCTCATCCTATCACCTATCCCCTGGGAAAAGAAACTGACCCCCACCTTGCTACAACCTTCTTTCCAGTAGTTGTAGAGAGTGAGAAAGCCTCCCCTCAGCCTCCTTTTCCCCAGACTAAACAATGTTCTTTCAGCCACTCCTCATAAGACTCATTCTCTAGCCCCTTCACCAGCTTCATTGGTCTTTGGACATGCTCCAGGACCTCAACACCTTTCTTGTAGCAAGGGACCCAAAACTGAACACAGTATTCAAGATGCGGCTTCACCAGTTCCGAGTACTATGGCACAATCACTTCACTCGTCCTTCTGGGCATACTATTTCTGATACAAGACATTTGTATCCAAATAAACACTTTTTTAGCTCCAACCTTGAATTGTGGAGTCATACATGACTGAGTTCAATTTTTCTACATACAACCAGAATTAATGAGCTAATACATAATAGTATATATTGTGATACTCACTTCCAGTTCCATTATTTCCATTCTAATTCTTCCTGAAGATTTCAACTGTAGCCTTTAAGAAAAAAATGCATTCTTTGGAAGAGCTATCAAAGTTTATAATATAGGCTGCAATTTATTTTACAGATTCCATTGAGATATTGTATAAAATGATAAACTTGGACTGTCACTTCTTTTATGTTGGGCCTACAGGGAAAATTTATCAGAGAAGTCCCACTGAAGGTGTAAAATCTATATACAGAAGTGTCCTTTTACAACTGATCTATTAATATCCATGTCAAGAGATTCTCATTATCCAATGTTTGAACAAAAAATATTTCGAATTGAGATACTAATAATATTAATCAATGGACATAAGATTCATGAGCCAATGAAATTTCATGAAAACAGGATGTTTTTTTGCAGACTCCTTGCACTTAGGAATGTTTATTTAACAGAGACACCTGTGGTCTTTAGGGTCTCAGTCCATTTACAGGTGTTATCGGAAGAGCACTGAATACAAAATTCTGTCTCTTAACCAGGGATAAGGATATACTCAGAATCAGTATAACCCTTGGAAATGTGTCTGTATGTCACATAACATCATACCACTCACTGAACAGATGTATGCCACAGGCAGGTTGCATCCATACTGCTAGATGTATCCAAAGTAAAGAAAGTCTCTGTATTTTGGAGTTGCTGAAGCAATTTTGAATACCCAAACCTAAAATACTGATTTTAAAAAGAACGTCCTATAATCATTATGTTCATGATGACTGATAAAAGAATACTAAGTTTTGTATTTTTTCTCTTTCATCAGGAAAAAAAATAATCAGTTTCTTTTTATTCCAGTTTTGCTTGTTCTTATAATTATGAACATACTATTTCATCAAATGCTCACTGTCACAGAGTAATGACATTGGAAGAGCTAAAATCAATTCTTCTGTGAGTCTGACCAATCAATTAATTCATGCCAGTGAAGCTACACTAGAAATAATTTTAATCCAGGTACAAAACACCTATATTATCTATGAGAGCAAAAAAACGCTGAAGAGGCTATTACCTGTATTTGAGGTATTGTTGTATATCATTGAGGAAAGGTGTACTTTTGGTGAGTTAGAGATTTCGTGTAACACATGGAGCACTAAATTGTCTGGTTTCTTAAATGTCTCTGAAGATTTGCTCACTTACATTTGACAGAATGTTCTGATAATTTTGCTTCAGACTTACAAAGTGATACTTGTTATGATGCAAGAAACAAAACTAGTTTTGCAGCTAGCTTTCAGAGAGAGAGAGAGAGAAGTGAACATTTTATGTGAGGAAAATTTAATAGTTGAATACATGAAACTTTGACATTCCTCTAAAACCATCACTGCAGCAGGCCAGAAGACAGCTTGACATCGTTTTCCTGTGTTCTTCTTACCAGTGTGCTAATGGGTTTAGAGTTCTTTTTACCTGTCACAAGCTCTCTTTATCCCTGTAACTGTGGTTTCAGCCCTACACTCTAGCCCTTGAAGTAGAAAGAGACCAATTTCCTCTTTTAAATAATCTGGAAGAGTGGTACACTTTATTTTCTTCTTAGGCTCAAGAGAAGCCCTCTGTTATTCCTAAAGAGACAGCACACGTGAAGGCACGCAGTACTGATACCTGCTATGAGAGTATGTATATGCCTGAGCAGGAGGTCTTGGGTACGTTAAGATGCAAGACAATTCATTGCTGTCAGTGCTGTCAGTGACAGATTCAGGCTGACTGCAGATTCACAGTTGATTCTTTGCACCTCTAAAGTCTCTAGGGAAAAAAAAAAAAACAAAAAAAAAACCACAACAAAACACAAACAACAAACTTGACACACATACATATATACATAACACATACAAATATATCCTGAATAAATGCTGAGATAACAACATGTATAATATGACCTATGAAACCATAGATTTGTTATCAACTTGTACCACATTTAATTTATTCAATCTGTTAGTGAAAGGTAAAAAGGGTAATTTCAAAACTTCTGTAGAATAACTTCTAAGCAGTCTAGCTAATACAAGGCCTGGCATTAGCTTTATGAAACACATTAGCCCTAAAAAGCCCTCAAGACAAGGGCTTCCATGTAGAAGGAAATGCCATAGAATTTTCTGTACAAAAATTAATTTAATTCAATAACACTGTTTGCTTGGTTATTAGCAGTTCTAGCTGGTTTTCATACTTGAAACTACTTCAGTAAAATTTCCGACTATTCAGATGTATGAAAGAGCCTACATTTTGTGGATGAAATATCTGAAGGAAATACCTGTGTGCCTTGGAAGGAGCATATACTATTCTATACAACATATTTCTCAAATAACAAAGTATAGTGAATATTTGGAGAAGGAAAAAAAAAACAAAACAAAACACAGCAACACAGGAATGCTGTTTGTTTTACCAGTCCTGACAGTCTGAATGTCTTCCAGTTATTTGCAACAGAAACCAAGCGAATAAATAATTTATGTACTGTGTCATGTGGAGAATTCAAAACTTTCACCTGTTCGTTCCTTAATCTGCAGCCTCAAACTATATATAATTTAGACTTTGTATTCTATCTTAAATATCTTAAATATTTTAACAACTGTTATAGAAACATGAATATTTGCAGTATATGTTCAATGTTTGTCAAATACATGAAAAAATAGAACATGCTTTAATTGACAAAACTAAAAAGTAGTTGTAAAGGTTATCATTCAGAATTGTAGCAATCAAATATATTTATATATTAGTTAGGGAATTAGAGATCAGGGTGATGGGAGAGATTAGAACACTGAAAAATCAGTCTTAAACCTTGAAATAAAAGTTCACTAAATTAATTGATTTACAGCACACTCCTTTCTAACAGTTCTTCCACATTATTAATTGTTACCACAACACAGACAAACCCATTAATCCTTAACACCTGAATTCTATATTAACTATGAGTACACAATGGTACAGGGATGATGCTTCCAGCTCTGATGGCAACAGACCTGGCTGGTTCTTCTCTGTGAAAATCAAGGCAATCATCCTTGAGAGTTCTTCAATGAGGGAAGACAGAACTGAAGTGAGCTGTCTTCTAACTTCTCCAATTTGCCTCACTTATATCTAATGTTTTTATGTTTCTTGTCCCTCTCCCAAAAGAAGGATCCTGTCTGCTGCTAATACTGCTTATCTCATTTCTTTTGGTCTCCTAGTTATCTTACTTGAGTTCTTGGCAGGACATTGTGCTGGTTTGCAGTCCTTTGTGTTTGTCTTGTCCTTGCACAACTTTATTGTTGCTTGGAACCCTATTATGTGCAGCTGCACACATCCTTGCTCCTTTGGTGATATTGAGCAAATACTTGTGTAACATGCTTCTATGTGGTGACTGGCTAGGCCATCAGTGTTACACTATGCTTATATACTGTTGTTGCTTACACAAGTTTAGTATACTTTTATATGGGTTCAAGGTTAACTCATCCTAATTATTTCCTGATAAGTGCACTTTAATTTATAGCTGTCACAACCACATTTTGATACAGAATGAAGGGCTGATTTTACCCAAATATTTCCCCCCATTCTGGCACTGAATTCTTCCTAAACTCTTGAAAACATGGTGAAAACATGACTTTAATTACTTTAAAAATATGATGACTAACTCCATCCCCTTTTTCCATAGCTTATGTTTGTGGCGTTAGTCCTGATGTACTTGTGATAAAAACTTAGGATTTTAACAACTTGTTCAGTGCTAAATCATCTGTCATTAAAAAAAAAAAAAAAAAAACACAAACAAACAAACAAACAAAAAAAACTATTGGGTCCAAATTATGGTCTTTAAGTTCTTATTTTAATAACAGAAGATTGTATGGTGGAACTAATACCATTATTCTTATTTCTTTCTCCCATACGTTTATTTTTTCACATAGGTAAGAAGTTGGACCCATGGACTGACAAAGACCCTTTGCAAACAGAGAATGACAGGAAGAATAGGAAGGAGCTAAAGGTTAGAATCAAATGTAGCCTTAGAAACTGCTTTTCTCTTTTGCAAACATGACCATTTTAAAAGGAAATCCAGGTGTCAGATTCTGTCAAAATCTAAAACCTCAATCTCTGTTTGATCTGTTTGAATAAATTTTGAAACTAATTACTACACTTTCAACACGCTCAAAAATAATATGATATTATTTCAAGAGAGGTTGTGGACCCAATCCTAGAAATATGTTTTACATAAACATTTTGAAGCATTTCAATTAACATTTTGTATGTTTCAAAGATGTAGATTTGGATTATCCATATCACTATTTGTTAAATATATAAAAAAGCCATAGTAAAACTATGCATAAACATAAGGGCAAGTGAAATAAAACATACTTAATGGCAATTAGAAGCTTTCATAAATCATTAGCATCTGTCTACTGAGATTGGTTTACTAGTTACTAATTACCAGTTTCATCAAACCTAGTTCTCATGTGTGAAATGACTATAGAAACATACGGTTTCAGACTATTGAACACTGAAGGTAATCGCCACTAACCTCTTAAGAAGGGCTTAATTGTTTAGAAAAGTTGACAAGTTGGTGATCTCTTTATAGGACTTTTTCCATTATCAAAGCTTTGTTTTTGTGTTTGTTTTTTTTTTTTTTGTTGTTGTTGTTGTTGGTTTTTTGGGTTTTTTTTGTGGATTTTGTTTTTTTGTTTTGTTTTGTTTTAAATGTATATATGTTTTGACGCTTCAGTTTAAATGATATAAACATACATTTTGAAGTTCAGTGTAATTATTTCCTATCAGTCTTTCTTAGACTGGTGTGTGCAGAAGCAACATTGAGAGTTACCCCTTAAGCTTCAGAAATAACATGATTGCTTGGGGGGAACTAAGATAAACTCCTTAAGAATGTTCTGAACCAGGTTCAGAAATACTATGAATACAGTTCATGGATGTATGTTTCTTTTGACAGACTCACTTCAGTCAGATAGAGGTATCTGGTGCAATTCAAGCTCCCATGGAGTCTTGATGTGAGATGTTCAGCCTCCAGAATGGCATGGTTTATCTAACAGTGTATGTACCATATCATACCTACCAATTCCTTGAGAATGTCTCAGTTGCCCTACAGTATGTCAAATATTATTGAATACTTAGGTATGCACAATTAAATTGAGCCCACGGTATCTGTGCTTCCACTGAAAGCATGTTAGAATTTTGTAGACTTTGGGGCTGTGGCAGCACATCCACGTCTCCATACATATCAAAGTAGGTTAATTTTTACTGACTTATCAATGTCTTTATCTATGATCATCTCACTTGATATCATCCACATAAAAGTTACAAGTCTATTATTAATTGGCTGTCTAGGCTTTATAGTCCCTCTATTGCCTAAAGATAGGCATTTCTTGATTAATTTAGACATATTTATTCAGATTGTATAAATTACTTTGTGAAGGTGCCTACAACTTCTCATAAATGACAAATGAACTACAGATATAAAAACTAGTTCGCAACTACTAGGTAATAAAGCTGAATAAGATTAATTGAACCAGTGATACATTGCACAAAAACTTTAAGAATTAATAATAATAAGCATGCAAAGGGATATGAAAGACGAGAATAATGCTTCCTTTTTTAACTTGCTCTAAATCTTCCTAAAAATCTGACTTTTGGACACCTGTTCACATGCATGTATTTCCAAATTCACATTACAGTTATGCCAATAAATTACTGGATCAATTAAAAAAATAAAGTAGTACTCTTCTCTGCAATTTATTATTTTTCATGCACAGGGTTTTCACAGAATGACAAAATCATTGAAGTTGGGAGGAAACTGTGGAAATCAGCTAGTATAATCTCTCTGCTGAAAGTATAGAGACCTAGGGCCAGTTGCCCCAACCTGCGTCCAGTCAAGGTTTGAATATCTCCAGGGATGGAGACTTCACCACAACCTCTCTGGTCAACATATTCTAGCACTTAGTCACCCTCACAGTAAAAAGACTATTTTCTTATGTTTAAGTGGTATTTCCTGTATTTCAATTTGTTCGCATTGCCTCTTGTCTCATTACTGGACACTGCTGAGAAGAGTTTGGCTCTGACTTCTTTACTCCCTACCTCCAGGTATTTATACACACTGATAAGTTCCCACTGAGCCTTCTCTTCTTTGAGCTGAACAATCCTAGTTCTCTCAGCTTCTCCTCATATGGCAGATGCACAAGGCCTAAATCATCTTCATGGCTCTTTGCTGGACTCATTCCAGTATATCCAGGTCTCTCTTGTTCTGGAGAACCAAGACCTGCACTCAGCAGTCCAGATGTGACCTCACCAGTGCTGGGTAGAGGGGAAAGATCAGCTCCCTCAACCAGCAGATGATGCTTTTCCTAATGCAGCCCAGGATACTGTTGGCCACCTTGGCCAACTGCTCATTACTACCTCATGGTCAATGTGTTGTCCACCAGGATCCCAGGGTCTTTTTCTGCCAAGCTGCGTTCCAGATGGTTGGCCCCCAGTGTGTACTGGTGCCAGGGGTGCCAACCTATTTCAAAAGTCTTGTTTTCTGCAGTCCCAGTGATTGTAAACTGATCTACTTAATGTCAGTGGGGAAATTCGCTCACAGAATCACAGAATCACAGAATGGTAGGGACTGGAAGGGACCTCTGGAGATCATCTAGTCCAAACCCCCTGCCACAGCAGGGTCACCTTATAGCAGGTTGCACAGGAATGCATCCGGGCGGGTTTTGAATGTCTCCAGAGACAGAGACTCTCTGGGCAGCCTGTTCCAGGGCTCTGCCACCCTCAAAGGAAAGAAGTTCCTCCTCATGTTTAGGTAGAACTTCCTATGCTTAAGTTTGTGCCCATTACCTCTTGTGCTGTTGCTGGGCACCACGGAAAAAAGCCTGGCCCCATCCTCCTGACACCCACTCTTTAAGTATTTATAAGCACTGGTAAGATCCCCCCTCAGACGTCTTTTTTCCAGACTGAAGAGACCTTCAGCCTTTCCTCATAAGATAGGTGTTCCAATCCCCTAATCATCTTCGTAGCCCTTTGCTGTACTCTCTCCAGCAGTTCCCTGTCCTTCTGGAACCGGGGAGACCAGAACTGGACACAGTACTCCAGGTGTGGCCTCACCAGGGCAGAGTAGAGGGGGAGGATGACCTCCCTCGACCTGCTGGCCACACTCTTCCTCATGCACCCCAGGATGCCATTGGCCTTCTTGACCACAAGGGCACATTGCTGGCTCATGGTCATCCTGTTTTCCGCCAGGACTCCCAGGTCTCTTTCCACCGAGCTGCTCTCCAGCAGGTCAGCCCCCAACCTGTACTGGTGTATGGGGTTATTCCTCCCCAGGTGCAGCACCCTGCACTTGCCCTTATTGAATTTCATAAGGTTTCTCTCTGCCCAGATCTCCAACCTGTCCAGGTCTCTCTGTATGGCGGCACAGCCTTCCGGTGTGTCAGCCACCCGCCCCCAGCTTTGTGTCATCAGAAAACTTGCTGAGGGTGTACTCTATCCCCTCATCCAGGTCATTGATGAATATACTGAACAGGTCGCAACATTTTGCTTTGCATACAGAGTAAAATAATGACTGTTGGGATTTTGGTTTTGTTTTTTTCTGTTTTACTGAAGTAAATTTTTTCAGAAAACAAAATAAAGCATTCACTTGAAAAGAAAATTTGAAATTATCAGTTAGGATAAATTATCCATAAGATTAACAATTAATTGCTCTAAAAATAACTATTTATAATGTTTTAGAGAAGACACTACAATTGGAACAGACAATATAAATAATTTATGAGTTCTTTGATTCATCACAGCATGTAAATCATCACAGAAGTTGGTTCAGACAATTTACCTCACTTATGTAGATTATCGGTTCATTATCATCAATATCCTGTCTTTGGCAGTGTTACTGAATGGTGATTCACAAAACCACTTCACTCAGGACTTAGCTAATTTACCTAGGCAGTTGTGCCTTTTTGTGAACAGAAAAGCACTTTATGCTATATATAGAGATGAGTTAATAGCTTGCCATACAATGTTTAAGCCTCAACTTTTAAAGCACATCACCACAAAATTCAATAGTTCATAGAGTTAATCAAAATATCACACAGTAAGCTATATTCCCATCTCCTGGTACTTTGAGAAACATGTTAAAATACATAAGGTAGATACAGAAAAGAACCAAAAGCATGGTTGAATAAACAGGCTTTATTGTGAAAGATTCGAGGAATATTTATCCTATCAAATTAAGGGTGATGAGGGGAGAACAGGATGTCTTTATTACTTCATAGATATGTTAGAACAGGATGGTCTTAATATCACTGTCCTAGATGGAATGAAATCCAAAGGCTTAAGTTTTAAGTTTAGTTCAGGCTACAGAATAGTTTCTACCTCTTTTAACAAGGAAAGCTATAACTCTTCATAATACATACTTATTACTGGATATTACTGAAATCAAGAACTATTGGCATGTTTTTGAGGAGATAATTGTCACTTAAATATTAGCACAGGAAGCACATGAATGTCCTATTGTCTGGTTTATGTTAAAAAAACCCACAAAACAAATCAAACAAAACCCCACAGAATGGAGGTCTAACAGAGACTTAAGGCTTCTTTTATTTTCTTAAGACTTTGAACTTAAGAAACTGCACCTTTTCAACACTTGTGGCAGGAGCACACACCCCACAGGTGTAACGCGGTGGTATGGGGGGGGTGGTGGCTACGTACCCCAGATACCCGAGGCCGCCAGAGACAACCTCAACCAATAAGCCTACCTAGGAGAACTCTCAACCAATGAAAGCTGTATATGAACACGACCAATAGATGACCACGACCAATAGATGACCATGACAATAGATGGCCACAGTTCAGATCTGACCCAAGCTATAAAATGGACCCCGTCCGGAGACCCCTTTCGAGTGGTTCTCTTGGAGCGGCGGGTCAGTAATCGTAAGTCCTCCCTTTGGATCAAGATGCCGTCCAAAGTAACTTCTTGGGATTGAGTGTCCCCACCTTTTAGGTGAATGTTTTGCACATTTTGTGTATTCATTTTAAGCTTAGATTTAGTTACACACTGGTTAGTATTAGTACCCAGCTGAAATCCTGAACCTGTAAATAAGTTGTCTGCCAAAGTGTTTGTAATATAAGGTCCCTATTCATTTTCACTATTCTTTCTTTTTCTTGACACCACTAAAACTGATATTTGGAACATATTTTGTCAGTCTTACACTTCCACGACAGCACTGCATTGTCTTCTTCCACAAAAACTGAGACAAATCAAAATCTGCGTTTGAAATAAATTGTTTGTGTCCATACCCAATTCACAGTTACTGTTCCTGTACAACACAGAGAATAACTCCTAGAATAAAGAGTGAGGAGGTTGTTTTCTTACAACCTAATTAAGAACATTATTGGCACTGTTGGTAAGTTTACATTATAAGACATTATTTCAGATTTTCATTACATCAACTGATTTTCCATGTAAAGTATTGTTTGCTGATGAAAAATATCTCTCTTTTACTATTTATGTCTATTTGAGTGTATATTTGTACATATATTTTTTTTTAAATTTAAAAAATCTAGAAATTAATTAGGAAATTATATAATCCTATGTGAAGTTTATGTTCTTGAAATAATTGAGAAAGTGTATTTCAGATACATATAGTATGTTTGTGGTGATGGCCAAGGAGATGTTGTCTGAGCTAAAATGATTAACTTCAGCCATTTTAGAAGATCTGTTTGTTTTGTCTAACTTTAATCTTTTTTATTTAATTCATTTTCTGAAACATTAGTGAAGTAATTAAAGATAGTCACAGAACTGTGTTTTTAGAAAGAATATATGAATTTGTTATGCATCTGCTATTTACAGTCAATTTGGATATCCTTGTGTCACACGGTGTGGTCTGTAAAGAGCTTTTATACTTTGTAATAATGTAAATCTTATTTCAAATCTAGCCTCTATTCTAAAACCTGATTTGGTTTAACTGTTTCATACAGAATTGTTCAGGATTTTGAACTGTGAGGAACAGGAAAAGCAGACAAGGTAAGGATAAATCAATGCAACAATAATGTTTAGATTCTGGTACTATGTGCTGGTGAAAATTAAGTGGTTAAAAGGTTTTCATTTTTGTAGTCACTGTACACATCAGGAATGCCTCAACTAGCCCTTTAATTAACAATCTACAGCACTGTCTTCTTTTACTGTCTTCTTTTCGATGGCCTTTCAATAGTGAAAAAAATATAACAATTCAACAGCTAATTTAATGGAAAAATAAATACATGTTTATCCACAGATCGTTCAGTGTTTGCTAGGTTTATTATCCACTTAAATAGATTACCAATTTTCCATAATATTTAATTTCCACACTTCTGAATTTTTCAGGTACTACGATTTGCTCTTTTATTAACAGTAGGGGAAGAAGAAAAAAAAAACAACACCCAAATAAAAGCAAAAATCCCAGGAAACTTCACACTTCTGAGACTGTGGACAAGGAGGAAATGTGTAGGCTGGATATCTCTTAAAAGACTAAACACAGTTTATACAATGCAGAAATGGAATAAGTAGCAATTAAAATAAATTAAATTTCAACTTTTTTTGCATTATAATCTATGAAAGAGTGCAACAGATTAAAATTCTGATAGAAGAAAAGAAACTATTTAAAGTGGCTCTGATTATACAATATGTGTCAAATCTGTTTCCAGGGCCAGGATGATCCAAGGTACTTTTGCTAGCTACCAGAACACCCAAACAGACAGACTGAGCATCCTGATATCACCTTTTCAGTGTCTGATTTGGGCCAGATGCCATCAACATCTGCCCATCACTTCTGGATAGCTTATATGAAAGATGATGGGAAATAAAATCAACGTTGAGATGTTTACACATAGTAGCATCATAAGAATGGACTGTGTGACTAGCATAGCTTTAATGTTTTAATCTCCCGAAGGAAACGGTAATTACAAATCCTATTTCAAATATTCACACTGAGATCAAGTACTGCTTTCCTATTATATTATAGTGTTAAATTATTATCTCTGGATTCATGCTACAAAATATACATAATATATATCAGCACTAACTGGTGCTAAATTGCCCCATGTGTAAACCATGCAATTAATTCCTTCTAAACAGAAAAATAGTGAATAATAGCTTAGAATGAGGAAATAGCTGTTTGTAGAGTCACCTTAAAATGAAATTAAAAATCAGAAAAAGGTATCAGTGCATCTAATAATATGGTGTGCTAGAATGACTGTATTTTGTGTGCAGAAATATATGATATATTTCATCTGAAAAACTTGAAATTGATAACTATCACTATATGTCACATTATTCTTCTATTCTGGAGATTTAAAGGAATTTCTGTGCCACAGCTGATAAACCATGTAAAACTGGCCTTTATTTCAATGTATTGACACTATGGAAGCTTATTTTAGATATACTGCACTTACAAAACCCCTGAATTTTCATGCAAAATTGCAATCATAAACAGGAATTCCTCTTGTTTGTTTGTTTTTTTTTTTTTTTTTTTTTTTTTTCTTTTGCCTTTTTTTTTTCCCCCATTCTCTTCAGGAAGATTGGGAAGGAGGATCTTATGAACACTATTTTTTTTCCGCTCAGACTGCTCTCATGAGTGCCTATACCCCCAGTGTAAAAGACCTTCATCAAAATTCTTGTAGCACCTGTCCAGGAAACAACAAAGAGGAACTTAAATTTGAAAGTATATATATATATTGTCAGCTTTCTGAACTGGGGACAGGAACTAAATTTTGTCCTGGGGATAGAATATTTCCTGTTCCCAATGTAGTTTTCTTCCATGAAAGGAGGAAATCTTCAGGAATTTGTGAAGACCCTCAAAGAATGAAAGCTGTATTTATCAAAACCAACAATTTTTATTTGAAAAAAATGAATTTACTGTGTAGACACAGAAGACCTTGACTTTGGAATCATAAAGAGAAGAAGCATTTCCTGTTGCTGTTCAATATTTTCATCAATGATTTAGACAGTGGGATCAAGTGCACCCTCAGCAAGTTTGCCGATGACACCAAGCTGAGTGGTGCGGTCGACAGGCCAGAAGGATGAGATGTCATCCAGAGAGCAGAGGGACCTGGATGAGCTAGAGAGGTGGGCCCGAGCAAACCTTATGAAGTTCAACAAGGCCAAGTGCAAGGTCCTACACTTGGGTCAGGACAACCCTCATCATCAGTACAGGCTGGGGGATGATATGATAGAGAGCAGCCCTGCAGAAAAGGACTTGGGGGTACTTGTGGATGAAAAGCTGGACATGAGCCAACAATGTGTGCTTGCAGCCCAGGAGGCCAATCACATCCTGGGCTGCATCAAAAGAACCATGGCCAGCAGATTCAGAGAGGTGATTCTTCCCCTCTACTCTGCTCTCGTGAGACCCCACCTGGAGTACTGTGTCCAGCTCTGGAGCCCTCAGCCCAAGAAGGACATGGACCTGTTGGAGTGGGTCCAGAGGAGGGCCACAAAGATGATCCAAGGGCTGGAGCACCTCTCCTATGAATACAGGCTGAGAGAGTTGGGATTGTTCAGCCTGGAGAAGAGAAGGCTCTGGGGAGACCTTATAGCGGCCTTCCAGTACCTGAAGGGGCCTATAAGAAAGCTGGGAAGGGGCTGTTTGCAAAGGTATGTAGCGATAGGACGAGGGGTAATGGCTTTAAACTAGAGCAGGGTAGGTTTAGATTAGACATTAGGAAGAAGTTCTTTACAATGAGGGTGGTGAGGCACTGGAACAGGTTGCCCAGAGAGGTGGTGGAGGCCCCACCCCCGGAGACATTCAAGGCCAGGCTGGATGAGTCTCTGAGCAACCTGATCTAGTTGCAGATGTCCCTGCTTACTGCAGGGGGGTTGGACTAGATGACCTTTAAAGGTCCCTTCCAACCCAACACATTCTATGATTCCTTTATTTTTATGGTTAATATCTGTGAAATATAGTATATAGTACTCTGATATCCCACAGAGATCATTATCTGAGTAAAAAAAAAACAGAGACTGGGTATGAAGAAAAACAAGATTTTATAAGAAAACAAGGAGGTACAGAGATCATAGAATCATAGTATCATAGAATACCAGGTTGGAAGGGATTGCAAGGATCATGTGGTCCAACCTTTCTTGGCAAAAGCATGGTCTAGCTTTTGGCCCAGCATCCTCTCCAGCTGAGTCTTAAAAGTGTCCAATGGTGGGGAATCCACCACTTCCTTGGGGAGACTATTCCAATGACTGACTGTTGCCATTGTGAAAAATTGTGTCCAATCGGAATGTCCCCAGGAGTAACTTGTACCCATTACCCCTCATCTTTTCCATGTGATTCCTTGTAAAAAGGGAGTCTTCTTTGTAGTAGGGAGTCCATCTTCTTTGTAGACAGCCTTTAAATACTGGAACACGGTGATTGTCCAAGCAGTATCTAAACCCTCTGTCTACTTTTCTAAACAAACTTTCTCTGTATTTGCTTAGAAAAGTAGCAACTCTCATCAAATTCCTATTCTTCAGAAGTTAATTACATGCTTATGTGAAGAGTATCTTCACCTGAATAACGAATTTAATTATAACATTTTACTATTTATCATTATGAATGGAAAGCACGCATTAACCCCATCCCTCTATATGATTTTGCTATTGTAAGCTAGCAAACAATTGTTTCTCTGTTTATACACAAAATCAAGGAAAACTTGTGAGTTGATTGAGATGTTGAATTTAAGTCATAGTTAATCCTTAAATTCAGGGCATGTTAGTGAGCTATCTTAGCTGTCATACTGAATGATGTTATAGATAAAATTCTTATTTTATTACACAGCAATTCAACCGTACTTATTAAAGGTGCTATGCTTATGAAAACATTTAAGAACTTGTGTATACCGCATAAGGATTGCCTAGAATGTAACTCAGTAGACTTGTAGGTAAACGTGAGATATTATTTATTATATATTGTCAAGTTATATTGGCAGGTACTGTCTCAAAAAGGAGATAGGAATGTGCAGATGATGCCTGATCCTCTCCACCCACATCAGTCAGAAAAATCTGACTGGCTCCATGAGGCTGTGTTGGCTCTTTTGAAAGCACACCATGAAATCATCTGCACAGCAACTCAATAGTTGGAAGCTCTCTCTGAAGCTACATGTCAGTAGCCAAATGGCTCCTCCTGTCCCTTTTGGGGTGTTGTGCTCTGCATCAGTACTTAGCAACAGTCTTCGCCTTAAAGCACAATAACTCTTGTTTAATATATATGTAGTTTGCCTATTACCAGAAGTTATTGTGATCGCATGATGTTCTGAAAATCCTAAATAAGAAAAATTTATTGTAATGATTATAGGACTTACTGCCCAAAATAAAAGATTTAACATTTGGAAAATTAAATATAGAGGTGTTCACCCAGGCAGCGTAGCTTACCCTTAGGCTAACGTTTTAGTTTAAATGTCAAACTCTCCACTTCTAAGTATTTGTGAAACCAAAGTAAAGCGATAGGAGAGAAGCTAACTAATAAAAAGAGCACGGGAATGAGGAATGGATTTTTGGGGGGTGGAGGGGAGAAATGTGGTATTAAATCAGTCATTCTTTTCCAAATAAGACCAAAGTGCAAAAATATCCATCAAAAGATGGAGACATTTTGATAGCACATTTATCTGTACCTTCAGTTTCAAACCACCTTGCAAAAGAAAATACGGAAATCAGTTTTAAATGCAACTAAGTATATATTTTTAGACATTAAACCATGGACCAAAAAAAAAAATTTAGAAATGGGAAGGTGATTTAAATATGCTTCGAAACAACAAAGGTTCTCGGGAAAAATTAAATTTATTTAGAAATTACAGATATCCCTATTTCTTTGACTTGCAAATTAGAAAAAGAAATATTGATATACTTTTTCCATGCTAATGAGTTAGACTATCTCCACAGGTGTAAAAATAAGTATTACATGAATGAAGAAAATACTGTATGACATGAAAGTAAAAATAATTCTTTTGCAAAGTCTAGGAACATAAAGATTGAGTGTTTATATGATCACTGTTATGAATACAATCACAGATTAAATACTAGGAAGAGAGACAATTATGTAGTAATAATATAAAATAGTTGGAATGGTCCCCAACAACAATCTTGCCACTAAATTGGAGAGATATGAGTTTGATGGATGGACTATTAGACGGACAAGGAATTGTCTGGATGGCCACGTCCAAAGAGTTAGAATCAATGGCTCAATGTCCAAGTGGAAACCAGTGGTGTCCTTCTAGGGTCCATACTGGGGTCAATACTATTTAATATTTTCGTCAACAACATAGTGGTATTGAGTGCACCCTCAGCAAGTTTGCAGATGACAAGCTGAGTGGTGCAGTTGATGTGCTTCATAGAAGGGATGCCATCCAGAGGAACCTTTACAGGCTTGAGGAGTGGGCCCATGTGGACCTCATCAAGTTCAACAAGGCCAAGTGAAAGGTCCTGCACCTGGGTCAGGACAATCCCCAGTACCAGGGTAAAGACTGGGTAATGAAGGAATTGAGAGCAGCACTGCAGAGAAGGACTTGCGTGTACCGGTGAATGAAAAACAAGCTGGCAATGTGTGCTTGCCGCCCGGAAAGCCAATTACATCCTGGGCTGCATAAAAAGCAGCATGGCCAGCAGGTCAAGGGAGGTGATTGTCCCCCTCTACCACACTCTCGCTGAGTCCCCATCTGGAGTATTGAGTTTAGCTCTGGAGTCCTCAGCTCAAGTAAGCCATGGACCTGTTAGAGAGGGTCCAGAAATTATCAGAACATCTCTCCTATGAAGAAAGGCTGAAAGAGTTGGGATTGTTCAGTGTGGCGAAGAGCAGGTTCCAGGGAGACCTTATTGTGGCCTTTCAATATTTAAAGGGGGCTTATAAGAAAGACAGAGAAAGACGTTTTACTAAGACCTATAATCACAGGACAAGGGACAATGGTGTAAAACTGAAAATGGGTAGATTTAGTTTGGACATAAGAAATTTTTTATGATGAATGTGGTGAGACACTGGAAGAGGTTATGCAGGAAATCTGTGGATAGCTCATCACTGGAAGTGTTCAAGGCCAGGTTGGATGGGGCTTTGAGTAACCTGATCTAGTGGAAGATGTCCCTGCCCATGTTAAGGAAGTTGCATTAGGTGATCTTCCAACCCAAACCATTCTATGATTCAGTGATTCCATGAAATAAAGCATGCATATATTTGGACAGGAAATTAGGACAACCTTTTTAACCATTAGTGGTATAACATTTGTAATGGTCTTGAAAGATTTTTTTAATATTTCTTTCAAAATACTTGTATTTATCCTGTGTTTCAGGCCTGTGAAACAAAGCCATTCGAGGGCCCAAAAGACCTTTACTTTCTCTGGTAGTCCATAGAACGTCTTCTGGGAATTCTGGGCTGTTCACTGTCTGCTGAAGCATGCAAGGTTGGCCTCAGGAAGAAAAACAATGTTGGACAGATTACATTTGTCATCATAACAGTTTTGAGAACCCTCTAGGGTGGCTGGTGCTGCTCACATGTTTGAGATGACTAGATCATCAGTTTTATTGCTAGAAAGGATTTTCCATAAAGTCAGACTGGCACAGGATTTTTGGCTATTTTCACATAATAAATATCTTGCAGCATTTTATTCCCTATTCTATTCCTGTGACAGAAATTTTTAGGCTTCCGATCTTTTGTAAAAATCTTAAATATCTTGAAGTCACGAATTTTTAAAACGTAAGACAGGCAAGGGCTGTGCCTTGTAGCTTTTGATATCTTCAGAGCCACAAGACGCACAATACTGTTCTGGGGTATTTTGAAGGGAAGAAAACTCAGTGATCACTAAACATCCTTATAATAAATTTTGGATTGATCCCTGCATCCTAAACACACCCAGAAATTGTGTGAAAGCATGTTAGCTGGCTCAGGATAAAACTGTAATTTAACAGTTTAACAATACATATGTTTTAATTCCAGTCCCAATAAATGGTTCCTGGTTCTGTTTAGCATATTAATACAGACATATTCTTCTGTCCTTAGGTTTGCCACTTTTGAGGGCTGCAAAGGTTTTGCCCAAGGACAATCCTTATAAAGGTATCTCTTATTCATCAGTTAAAAGAGTGTAATAAAGCATAAAAAATAACTGTGTATCTGTTGTAAGTGGAAAAAGATCTTCAAAATATGACACAGCACAAGACTAACTATTAGTTCTCAGAGAGCTTGAAGCAATAGATTAATGTTAAAATTAATTAACCCATTGATTTAAAAAGATTATTGTAGGTATCTGGTGCATACAAATACAAGAACAATTTAAAAGATAAATGAACTATTATACCACACATGATGCAGAAATTTAAACAGCTATTTATCTTCAGGAAATTAATTGAAGGTAAGATTATCCTTCAGAACCTGTTCTTATCTGAGAATGATAAACCTGTCTAATAGGACACTATTAGACAGGGATAAACCTGTCTAATAGGATGTAATTTGTACTAAATGCAAATTATGTGACATACGCCTAGATGGTAATTACATGGGGCATAGTGTCAAATAGCTCAAGTATGTTTGATGGTTTTTTGTTTGTTTTTTTTGTTTGTTTGTTTGTTGATTTTTTTTATTTTATTTTTTTTTTTTTTTAGAGGAGTTCAAGTTTACTGCTTTATGTGAAGAAACTTGTGAGGAAACTACCTGCGTACTAGAAAGCTGATCCAGCACAGAACTCATGTATTAAAGATGTGACCCAAATAAACATCAGAAATTCAGAACAAAGGGATCAGTGGGTAAGGATTTATTTCCATTTGGGATGTTCTTTTTCCATTAGTAGCCACAGTACTTACATTTATTTGCCCTTTATTATCAGCAGTGGTTGTTCAGCTCTTTTTATAGTAAATACTCCTGACTTCTTACCTTTCAAAATATTGTCTTTTCCTACGTTAGAGGGGTTTTTTTGGTCATTGCTTTAAAAGGGACAGGTTGAACAAATCAGGATATGCAGGATTTGGAGTTTATTTTTTAATAATGTTTTTCTTTTATTTTTTGACAATATATGTTAAAATGTTCGAAAAAATCCTTTTTCACTGGTGGTGAACAAGAAAATTCATTAGAGTAAAAAATTATCCTTAAACCAGGCTGGTTTTCACTTCTCCTTATGAAATACATCTGCCCATAACTGTGCTGAGTTATTTTTCACCACAATAGTTTGATTTTGTTTTTAAAATATGTATAACTTTTTAAGACCGTTTGACATTCTCCACTGAGCAGGTTCTCAGAATGGAGTTGGTTTCGCACCTGCAGTCAGATGGCTTAGTCCCACGCAAAGAGTTCTTGACAAACAGAAAATTAATTTGTAAAGGAAATTTATTGACTAGATCAGCTTCAAACTAGCTGATTGTGAACTCCAGTACCTAAAGGGGGCCTACAGGAACGATGGGGAGGGACTCTTTATGAGGGAGTGTAATGCTAGGACAAGGGTTAACAGTTTCAAACTGAAAGAGGGTAGATTTAGATTAGATATTAGGAAGAAATTTTTGACCGTGAGTGTGGTGAGGCACTGGAACAGGTTGCCCAGGGAAGCTGTGGATGCCCCATCCCTCTAAGTGTTCAAGACCAGGGTGGATGAGGCTTTGAGCAGCCTTGTCTAGTGGAAGGTGTCCCTGCCCATGGCAGTAACTAGATGATTTTTAAGGTCCGTTCCAACCCAAACCATTCTATGATTCTATGATTTTGTGATTCTTGTAAGAGAAAAAATTCATATCCTTCTCAGAATGCCATAGCAAATTGAATTTAAATTAGTGAAAGTCTGTCTGTACTTCACCTGCATATTGTAAGAGCTTAGCTCTATGAGAAGTAATCACAGAAATAAACTTGGCTTGGAAAAAGTCAGTCTATGTTCTACTTGAAAAATTTTAATTTGAAGATACTTCTGTTCCTTATTTAAATACGGCAGATTTTCTATAAATAGAAATGTTGGTAGAATGATCTGTCTTTCTCTTGCTCAACTGTGTTGGCCCTTCTGCCTTTATCTTACAAAAATAGCACATTACAAAGCATACGGGATTTGGTCTACTCAAATTCAATGATATATATGTTTCTGTTACATAAATTTCCTGTATTTTTTTCTAAAGAAAATGATTTAGCAAAAGTTCTAAATTGTAAAATAACTTGTTGAGATGCATTAATTAATCCATGAGAGAAAAAGTTCCAAATGAGCATTTTTTAAAGCCATTTATTTTCTTTTTAGGATATATCTGAACAAGCAGTGAGTAACGTTAACTGGAGGAGAAGAAAAGGGGCAAATTATTTAACAGAAACTTTTTTATTATTATTATTTGCTGCCAGTCATATTAAGTACATTATTCAATATGCTCTGAAGCACCAATGTCTGGCTAAGCAGAGTAAAATTCTTAGTTTAAGATTCTAGTTCCTCGAACAGAGATTGCTAAAAAAAAAATATATATAGATTTATCATAAATTTCCAGTGCTTAAATTCATCAGCTCAGTCAAGATGTGAGCCATAGCTCTGTCTGGAGGACTAGAGGATGCCCTTCCTGGTGTCTGTGTGAGTGATGCTGTTACAAAGCAGTCCCTTGCTTTCCCCATGCTTGTGCCTGACCCAAGAAAGCAATGAAGCACACAGCCTTTCAATCTCCGCTCTCATCTTTGTCACACAGCAGCTAAAGCTCTGCCTTTTATTATATAAATCAATAATTCAACAACAATTGTTAGTCTTGTTAGTAATCCTTACATTATACACAAAGAATATCTAACCTAACGTACTGGCAGCATGCACAGTCCTCTGTCACACAGTCAGATATTTAATCATTCACCTTTCCATGATTTTATTAAATTATCATCAATCTCCAGCAGACCGTACCTTTCTGATGGGAATTTCAACCAGTCACCTTAGCATTGCAGTCAGTTTGCTTCTTCAACAATCATATTAAGGCTAGAGTTTACAGATTTGTCTCTGGCAGGCTCCACGTGTCAAGGGAAGGGCATGCAGAGGTGGAAAGCAGCGTGACCTGAGTGAAAATCTTTCTTTCTCCTCCATGATAAACCCTAGCAAGCAGCCCATGACTGCCTATGGCTGATGCAGCAGAACTGGGAGAAGCTGCAGCAGGTTTCACACCAAAATAGACACATGGGGCTGCAGGGGGGCAGTGAGTGGGAAAGAATGCTCCAGCTGAAGGAGGAAACACCTGGTCTAGCAAAATTGCAGAGCATCCTCCTGCAAATTTAAGAAGGTTTCAAGTTCAAGAACCTGCCAACTGACATCCAGAGCTCTCTTTTGACTGTGCTGATGAAGTGGGCACACCATTGTTTGAGTGAGATCCAGGGACCTGCACAGTGATACCCTGCTTCATGGCTTGGCATAACGTGGCCATGATCCGGAACTTTTTGCTGGAATGGGTGAACCTGGACTACAGGTTCCTTCAGTTCTGCGGGCAACCAAAATTCTTGAAAATGTTTGAAGTCTTTCTTGATCAAGCTGTATGGAAACATGATATTCAATGAAGCTTTGTGGCTATATCTGGGCTAAACCTGTGTGGTTTTGGACAGATTTCCCTTTCCTAGAATATCCTTCAGGTTGATTCCTTACTGCCTGGTCACTTCTTGCCAGCTCTCCTTTTCTGCTCTCAAGAAGTTGTGGATGTTGCTCTTTCCACAGAGTGGATGTGGTTCCTTCCACAGAGTGGATGTGGTGCTGTGAAAGTCAGTGCTGTGTAGTTCATTAACGTCTCTATGGGAACAGAAGATGCTAAACTCCCCCTTCAACATACTTTTTTCTGTCATTTTGTGCAGTGACAGGTTTCACAATAGTAATACAACAAGAAGGGTGTACCATAACAAAACTATTCTGGACAGTTCTTCCTTGGGAAAGATTCTAACAGAAGTCAGTAAGTAGTTAGTGTCATCTTATCTCTAGACATTCTGCAGCAGTCAAAGAATATTGACCCAGATCACTGTATGCTATGATTTCACACTGAAATTGATGAATTTATTTATTCACACTAGCTGAAGAGATGACCAGCATGTTTTATAATGGGTGATTATTCAAGCAATTTGCTGAAATAATTGTTCATGTTACAAGACAAAGTTTCAATACCCATACCCCCTTCTTAGACATTTCCAGATATTTTAATTTAGTAAAGTTATGATCTTACTTTATTTAACAAAACAGCTCATTAACATTTATAAAAATATTTGGTGCCTGCTTTTTTCAGATGTTTCCACTGCATAAAACTTGATCATGATTTCTGACTTGTAATTAACCCTGTAATTAACACTGATCATGCAGTTATTCCCAGTAAGTTTTAGACATTTTGTGAATTGGAAAGTCTTCAGAACTACTCGAGCAAGAAAGTATTTTTCCTACCCTTATCATAGTAAAAAAAAAGACACAGCAGTGAGTTTACTATCATTGAATTATTGAGGAGTGTTTCTAACGTAAGAGCAGAAAACCAGGATGCATCAACCTGGCAGACGAGAGCTTAAAGTAAGGGTGAGTAGGAGCAAAGCACCAGAGCTAGAGACAATCCTAAAAGAGAATAAATTGTTTTGAAATTGATCTAATTTTATTCTTCTTCTAATGTCTCTTTTTATCTTGTTATATGTTCTTTACTACCTCCCTGCAATTTTTCTTCAATTTGTCAACTCAGAAAATTTTGTTGATCATTCTATTTCAAAAATTATTCTATTATGTTCAATCATTCTCTTTTCTCTTCTGTATTTTGCTGCTTATTTTTTTTTTCCATCTGTATCTACTCGATGGATTTGCTTTCTAAAATATATAACTTTTATTAAAGAACATCAGCAATTTCTGACTGTCTCATATCATCTAAAATGATTGTACATCACCATATATTGCTAGTTAACAATGTTCACAATTACCTCTTGCACTATGATTATGTTACTTCCAGTTCTTCAGAACAGGAATAATGGATATCAAACAAACAGTATAAAAAAAAAATCACCACAAAAAAATCACCTTTTCACGCATCTGTGTCTACAGAAAATCAGCTCCACAGTAAATTTCAAAATATATAAACTTTGTCAAGAGAATTATGGTGTAGGTTGTTTTTTCTTTTCCCCAGAAAATGTTAAATTGAAATTTTTATTTTGAAAACTGTCAAAGAGGTGGCTTGTGTATATCTATATATACATAGATACATACATATATGTGTGTATGTGAATAAATAAATTAATGAATGACTTATGGAAATTCCAGTGTCTATTCTCCATTTGAATCTGCAGAAAATGTAGAAAATTTCCATTCCTCACTAGACAGTGTAAAAGAACAGTGGGTGGTAGAACAGGGTTTTTTTACTAAACTTTAAGAAGAGACTCGTCAATAAGGATGACATGGATAGCAAAAGACAGACGCGGGATTTGGGCAAGGAAGATATGGTTATAGGAGGAGAGAGATTTGAATATCTTTTCAAGGAACGACTGAAAAATCTGCTGTCTTTCTGCCTACCTGACTGCACTGGATCCTACTTGTCAGGAGAGAAATGGCAGACAAAAATGTGTTTTATTTCCCCTGAAAAAATGGAAGGGGAAATTCTTAGCTGGGTTGCTGCTCATCAAACTTACTGGGTCCCTCTAACGAAAAAGAAAAGAAATCCCATTTTGAACTAGCCAAGGCTCATGACATGTAATGAAAGTCTGTAATTACTTCATGTCTTTATGACACCAGAGCTTCTATATGTTATTTCATATGTGTTTTATGCTGAAGGGGCCTTAAAAATAACGTTCAGTAGTCAGCTTTATTCCACAAAATTTATTCACCAGAAGGGACAGTTTAGGACTATGACAGATTTCATAACCTTTAAAAAGATCTTCATGCCTCTATGTATTGAGGCCTCTCCAGTTATTTTATGCTTCTCTTTACATTGAGCTATGTACAAGAGTTCCATATTAATCTGCAATTACATGTTAAGATGTGTTTAATTATAGTTTTGTGTTTAATGAGTCAATCACAATAGCATTTGTATAACTACAGTCTAAAATATCTCACTTGTATTCCATAGAATCATAGAATAGTTTGGGTTGGAAGGGACCTTTAAACGTCATCTAGTACAACCCCCCCTGCAATGGGTAGGAACATCTTCAACTAGATCAGGTTGCTCAGAGCCCCTGACCTTGAATGTTTCCAGGGATGGTGTGACTACCACCTCTCTGGGCAACCTGTTCCAGTGTTTCACCACCCTCATTGTAAAAAAATTCTTCCTTGTATCTAGTTTAAATCTACCCTCTTTCAGTTTAAAATCATTAGCCCTTGTCGTATTGCAAAAGGCTCTGCTAAAAAGTCTGTCCCCGTCTTTCTTATAAGCCCCCTTTAAGTGCTAAAAGGCCGCAACAAGGTCTCCCAGGAGCCTTCTTTTCTCCAGGCTGAACAACCCCAACTCTCTCAGCCGGTCTTCACAAGACAGGTGTTCTAACCCTCTGATCATTTTTGTGGCCCTCCTCTGGACCCTCTTCAACAGGTCCATGTCTTTCCTGTGCTGAGGGCTCCAGAGCTGGATGTAATACTCCAGGTGGAGTCTCACCAGAAATAGAGAGGGGCAGCATCACCTACCTTGACCTACTTGCTGGCCACGCCCAGGATACCATTGGCCTTCTGGGCTGAGAGTGCACATTGTTGGCTCATGTCCAGCTTTTCAACCACCAGCACCCCCAAGTCCTTCTTATCAGGGCTACTCTCAATCCCTTCATTTTCCAAGTATTGGTATTGGGGGTTGTGCTGACCCAGGTGCAGGACGGTGAACCTGGCCTTGTTGAACCACATGAGTTTCATATGGACTCACTTCTTGAGCCTGTCCAGGTCCCTCTGGATGGCATCCTGTCCCTCAGGCATGTCAGATATTTTGACAGAAATTCATGGAAGGAGAAATAAAACACTTTAGAGAGTTTGTGGAAAACTTATGTTGTTTATCTATTGTTCTCTGAAGAATTTATCTTTGAAAGTTACATAAAAAATATTTTTTAAAAGATTTTTTAAGCTCTCTCATCTTGAGCACTCATAATCTATATGTTTGTTTTTCACAATAGAAATTATAATTTAGCATTGAATTTAAAATTAATTCAGTCAATTTTTATTTATTATCAGATATCTGCCATAATATAAGATGATATTATAAAGCAATGATATGCTATTTTTTCTGAAAATTACATAAAGAAATCTGATGCTTGATTTTATGTCAATTTTAACTCTATTGATAGGATAATCTCTATCAATAGAGATTATCAATACATTAGCAGTATATTTTCCTCCAAATGGAGTTTAGGGTAACTGAAACTATAAAGATGTTTGGATCAAATGCGGTAGCAAAAATGGACAAATGTAAAAGGAAGAAATATTGAAATGTGGAATGTTGATTTAGTCGAACTGTTTACAACTTTGCACCCCAAGTTTCATAATTTCCAAGAAATTTTAAAAATTCTGCTCACAATCTATAGATAAAATATTAAATTTCAAATTGAGTGAAACATTTTTTAGTACTCAAAATGTTCTCTAAGTTAATTTTCATCTTGTCCCAGGAAAATATTTTTTAGACTGTTCCAAAACTTTCAAAACTTTTATTACTGACTTTTTCTTCAACCATAAAATTAAGGGCATATATTATTTGAACAATTGTCATTATATATTTGTAGCTACGTAGGTAGCTAGTTATTAATGTTTTATCTATCCGATGTTTAACAAAAAGTTCTAGTCAAAATGTTGTATTTTCTTTTCCTGATCAAAATAATCCTTTAACTAGGGATGAAATTCAGTCCCATATTATAAACTCTTTAATTCAGATGTTACACTTCAATTTGATTCTGTCCATGGAATTTGGAGAACAGCTCATCCTAGAGTAGATACCTATATTTCTGTCTACATCTGTGTCTACTGCCATCTTAGGCAGTTCAGGATATCAGAACATTTCAGGATATTAGTATTAGGTACAGGAGCATCTACACAGGGCTGTCTTTTATGATACAGGCAACAACACATGTCCTGAATTAACTTTTGGTAGTAACCAAAGGCTGGAGACTGTGCCCAGTGTCTGTGTGGGAAGTGTCACCTATGTTTAGACATGTGAGTTTATGCATCCAGTTTATGCAATCAGTTTATGCATGGTCTGGAAACCATTCTGGACTGAATGAAGAATTGAACTCAAGTCTAACATATCTTAGGCAAGCACATTAGACAGGAAATCATCGTCTCCAGCAAGGGCTTTATATAGATTAGAAACCCCTGCTGATCACTATGCTTGATCCTGTGCTTCTGCTTTCCTCATGCACTGCGACTGCCTAGCATATCACCACCTCAAATGATCCATTTAAAAGAAATTTTACTTCCCTTAAGGCTCTAACTGATAAGTGATCAGCAAGCATTTTACTATTCAAATTAAAAAAAAAACCAAAAAAAAAAAACAAAAAAAACAAACCAAACCAACCAAACAAAAAAAAACCACAAAACAACTCTGAGAATCCCAGAAAACAAAGTTAAAAAGACTGATTGTCAGAAGAGAAAAAAGAAAGGGAAGGGAAGGGAAAGGGAAGGGAAAGGGAAGGGAAAGGGAAGGGAAAGGGAAGGGGAGGGAAAGGAAGGGGAGGGGAGGGAATGGAAGGGAAGGGAAGGGAAGGGAAGGGAAGGGAAGGGAAGGGAAGGGAAGGGAAGGGAAGGGAAGGGAAGGGAAGGGAAGGGAAGGGAAGGGAAGGGAAGGGAAGGGAAGGGAAGGGAAGGGAAGGGAAGGGAAGGGAAGGCAAGGGAAGGCAAGGAAAGGCAAGGCAAGGAAAGGCAAGGAAAGGCAAGGCAAGGCAAGGCAAGGCAAGGCAAGGAAAGGCAAGGAAAGGAAAGGAAAGGAAAGGAAAGGAAAGGAAAGGAAAGGAAAGGAAAGGAAAGGAAAGGAAAGGAAAGGAAAGGAAAGGAAAGGAAAGGAAGGAAAGGAAAGGAAAGGAAAGGAAAGGAAAGGAAAGGAAAGGAAAGGAAAGGAAAGGAAAGGAAAGGAAAGGAAAGGAAAGGAAAGGAAAGGAAAGGAAAGGAAAGGAAAGGAAAGGAAAGGAAAGGAAAAAAACACAAAAGGCTTAGATATGAAAGTCATTCCCAGGCATAGGTAAAACAACGAATGTCAAAATCAACATTTTAGACTAAGAATGAGGTTGATTCTTAAGTCCAATGCTGCATCATTATAGGGAGACAGAACAAAATTATTAAAATACATGTAAGGTGTATTTGGCAGGAACATCAGCAATTTGTAGACTTTTAAGTATCTTCCATAATTGCAACATTCAGAAAAAAATAAAACCAAGGAAACTATGGGTGATGCATTACAGTACAATGCAAAACTAGATCATCTGGACGGTATGTGATAAAATATGCCTTCCTAAAATTCTGAATATATCTTCTGAAGTACATTATTTGGGTCTAAACACTAGTAAGATACGAAGTAATACCATAAAACACTGTCTATTTTAGGCTTCTCTCCATTTTTGAAAATGAGTGCAAAAAAACATAACTAATCAACCTATTTTGCTCATAAATTTATTAGCCATTTTCCAAATGGTAAGCAGGAATGAAGAAAGGAAGAAACAAAACAAAACAAAAAAAAAAAAAAAATCAAATGCATTGCAAAATGGTTACATTTACAACAAAGAGCCGTTTTTCTTAACAGTACAACTGAAAAAAAAAGAAAAATGGATGGGAGCATGGACAAGGGCACTAAACAAGGAAAGGTTTGACCTAAAGGGAGCATCCTAAGTAAAGATGACTACATCACTGCCTGAGCTGTTTCTGAGATTCTTCTAAAATCATCAGAATTGAACTATTCCACTAAGTAGTTTTTTGATTGGATGAAGATATGCAAGTTCATGAAGAAAAAATAATCATAAGCAAAACCAAGTTGTGGACAACTCTGTAAGGTTCATTAGTCTTAAAAGAGTATGAGGTAACGCTAGGTAGTTTGCACAGTTACAGTAACCAACATGGAAAATATATTTGGCTGCACACCTAAATAAGTGATATGTATTCATTAGCTTTAAAAGAAATACCTTTGACTGATGGTAAAACTTGATTTAACAAGCTTTGGACAAAGATTCTTTACAATAAATGCTGAAGCTGTAGGTGTAGTGCCTTTTTTGTTACTTTAATGAGGGTGTTTGTTCAGCAAAGATAGATTCTGCTCATTATTGTTGCAGCTCAGTACAGTTAATCTTGCACAATGAACTGCTACAGAGCAAGACTTCCCATGCAAAAGTTATCAGGTTTTCTCTCTGCCCTGTATCTCTGTACTAGCATGACATAATGGAAGATAAATCCTCCTGAAACCTTGTAAGCACAGACATTTACATTGGTATTGTTACATGCATTTATTCCAGGAAATTGTCCATGAGTCCCAAACAAAAGCAGAGGAACTTATATATGCTGAAATTAACTTAAACAACAGCAAAGCAGACTGGTTATGCCCACACTTGGCCTTTAATCGTTGATGTCAACTATATAAAGTCTCTGTAAACCTAAGACATAAGTATGTTTCATGAGTAGGGCTTTTTATTCTTTCAGTTCAAAGTGTCTAGAACAGTGGAAGGGCTGTTTTGCAGTATACAAGAGTGGTGATTTTCGTACCACAAAACCAAGATTACCTCTTGCAAAGCTGGAGTGCAGCTTGAGTACATAGAAGATTGTTTGAGGATGCTAAGGTGCCTGGGACAGGCAAAGAATCACATTCAGTGCACTCTCATCCGTAATACCTCTCAGAAGTGATCCCTACAGTGAAATAACCCCTGAAGCACACAAGGCCTTTATCTTGGACAGATGATTGTTGGAATAGCCCCAGGCAGAGGCAGGGAGTGAGCAGGCTGTATATGATAAGGAGTCTATTACTCAAAAGTGCTTCCTCATCTTTCTTTTACTTAGCAAAGTAGGCATGTTTACTGTAAATCCAGAAAAGTCTTGTGACAAAGAGTGTTAAAAAAACATTTCATAGGGTATTCTTAAACACTGATATTTTTCTCATTTTATGGAGGAAGCAAACCCAAAAGACATCCAATGGAACAATGAAAATTTAACAGAATTTTTTTGAGAATCACTGAGACATTTATTTTTGCAGTTGTTGAAATATTACAGCACAGAGGACTGTACATTTTGTTCTGTAATAGGTTTCTGTTATGTAATCTGTATACACTATTTTCCTTCTGGCAGCTCCATTTTGTTTCCTTCAAAATAAACATCTCTGAATTTATAAAACAAATTAATTCAATCATTATATTAATTACAATTTTAGACTTCAATATAAGTGTAAGAAAAACAAATTAAAAAGGCTAGAATTAAAAATAAAACATTTTGAGAACACCAAAATAAAATCAGATATAGAAATTAATCCTTCAGACTTAACCTGAAGTAAAATATTATTTGAGATCATCATGTCAGCCTATATTTTTATATTAGGGAGCTGTCAAACCCAGTAGCCCAATGGAGAGGAGACTGCTTCAGCTCCACTTCCCTATATCAAACTGAGAGGGAGGCTGAGCGTGTATTTTCAATGGGCATATGCAGAGATAGGTACATACAACACATACATACAAAACCACACAGCTGGCCACACCAACCACAGACAGACACACAAAGAACTCGCATGAACACAGCACAAACCACCTCATCCTGCTCCCCTCTGTGGCTGCTCATGATAAAGACCGGTTAGTGGAAAATACGTATGTGCAGCATGGATCCCTCTAGCTCAGACAGTTGGTCTGCCCAGTAATTGCCCCTGGATCCCAGTGTCCCCAGCTGCTGGCACCTGCACTGAGCCCCTGCACTGCAGTCCCGCTCCAGTTGCTGGTACAGATCCCCTTGCACACATGTGTCCGCCACCCCCCCTCTCCCCCACACACACTTTTGATTGCTCCAGAAACTAGGATTCCACACACAATCCATCCAGCAGCTGGTCCTGGATCTTTGCTCTCCCCCGTTGCCTCGGGCACAGATGGACAGACTCACACACAGACACAAAGATACACATGTGCATCTCAGCTGACCCCTGGGCCAGGGAGGTGCTTGTCTATCCAACTAAGTTATTGGGGTTCCCCTGCCTGCTCTGTACCTCTGTGCTCCTCTGTGAGTGGGGAGATGAGCTTTTATGGCATAACCAGATGTTTTTCTAGAATCGCTTTTTTCAGCCACAACTCTTCCTCTTTTTTTTTTTTTTTTTTTAACAATTTTAGTTATAAATTACATGTCAGCATTTAAATGTGGTTAAAATAGCAGCCAATAATTTTTGCTAGGACAAAGACTGTCTTATTGGATTAGTTTGAACTCTACTGATACTTAAATAAATAATGTCATGTTATATTTCCAATGAAAGATGAAAATAATTTATGTAACATTAAAATGGAGAATCTGTGTAAGTGCAATTATTACAAAAAACATATTATGACTTCAAGGAGGTCCAGGTTAATCATGAAGTTAAGAAATTGCTGAGAACTGATATAAGTAATCAGGCATCAGTTCTTGTAACAGTCATATGTAGGAAGCTCAATTTCTTTTGCGCTTTTAATTATACCTTATTTCCTGTATCAGATTATCACAAGAAAGATGATGTACAAGAAGACTCAATGCTGGAAAGTTAAAAAAAAAAACAAAACAACTTGTTCTTTGAAACTAATTTCTCTGTAAAACAGATGAAAAGTATTTAAAAGAATATACAGGTGACTCACTATGGAATACCATGGAAAATTTCATAAAACCGCATCCTAGTTAAACTTCTTTTGTGCTGACCCACGGGGTACTGTACAGCTTTTGTTCCTGTGAAAAAGAAGAGAACAACCTGCAGCTCTCAAATGAACAAATATAAATGCAAGTAAATAAAGGTAGTCTCTGAAGGAAGAAGGAATACACAGGTCATTACTTCAAATGAAATGCATGACACTAGAACAGAAGTTGATGAGGAGAGTAACACACAACAGACGTGTCTGCTCTATGTATCATTTACGGTAACAAGAGAACTTGGATAATTTTGTGTCTTCTTAAACTGAAACAGTAGCACAACACTGATGTGAGATGTTATTACTGTTTTATTACAGAGGGGAAGTGGTGACTAACATGGCAGAGACAACAGGCTGTGGAATACATAAAGGGACAAAGGGAACATCTCTAGGGTAATCCTTATGCAAGGAAGAGCCAGCCTGATGCAAAGACTTTTGGTCTTCCTGCTGTAATCAGTCTTAGGCAGCAACTCTCACAGAACAAAATTTCAACTCATACTGTGGGACTGAACAAGGAGTCTGTGGATGGCATTCTCATAAGGTGGAGCACCTCTCCTATAAGGACAGAGTGAGAGAGTTGGGGTTTTTCAGTCTGGAGAAAAGGCGGCTCCGAGGAGACCTTATAGTGGCCTACCAGTATCTTAAGGGGGCCTACAAGAAAGCTGGTGAGGGGCTTTTTAGGATGTCAGGTAATGGTAGGACTAGAGGGAATGGATTAAAACTAGAGATGGGTCAATTCAGACTGGACGTTAGGAAGAAGTTCTTCACCAGGAGGGTGGTGAGACACTGGAACAGGTTGCCCAGAGAGGTGGTGGAAACCCCATCCCCGGAAGATTTTAAGGCCAGGCTGGACAGGACTCTGAGCAACCTGATCTAGTGGGAGATGTCCCTGCCCATGGCAGGGGGGTTGGAACTAGATGATCTTTAAAGTCCCTTCCAACCCTGACAGTTCTATGATTCTATGATTCTATAAGTCGAATAGATATGTTTTTGTGAGTCTAACATGTCTCCAGCCTATGAGAATATAAAATTGTATCTAAGTAGCTGCTGGTTCACAGTAACTTCTGTAAAAACCCTCAGTCATTTCAAACATAAGTGGGTGTCCTCTGTTGTTTCCCATGAGGAGAGATTGAAATAGCAAGTGACTTTGACCTCAATAAACCAAAATTCTGCTTCTGTGCAAGGGCACATACACACACATACAGGAAAAACTAAGGTAGTTACAGACCTTCCTCCAAATGGCACTGAGCAACTCTGGTTTGGTTCATTGTCCCTTGCGCTATTCATTCTCTCTCTTGCCCTTCATTCTCCTAAGGAATTACATGAGCACTGTCCGAGCTATTGCAGAGGCACAGAATTGTCAGTATCTTGCAACATACCAAAAATGTGAAAAAATAAGAGGCAATGGTTACAGAGAATATTTGGAAGGCAACTGTGGGCAGCTCACAAAGGGTCACCAGACAGGAACTTTCTTCAGGGCATGAATCATATGATGATGGACTTGAATTTGTGGTTGTGCTCTGGACAGTCTACTAAGGTAGAGAAGAAAAATCTTAATACTAAGAATTTTGTAGTACAGTTACTACTTCAAGGGAGTAATCAAGACAGTTGGCATACGCTCAGGACATTTTCATAAGCCTGGCATTCTGAACATCAGGCAAATCATCCTACAGTCTTTTTCATTGGCTATCACTGTGGTTTTTAGTGGCATCAGGAAAAGAGCCTGGTGATAGAGAGTTAATATCTTTTTTATTAATATATTTTAATTAGTAATTTAGAAATATATCTATTTGTGGCATTTTGTTGTTCTTACTTTTCTTACTATTATTTAAAGTTCATTTTAAAAGCTGCTTGGGAACTAAGCTCTCCATCTTGTGGGCACAGAGTTATTTAGATCCCTGTTGCCTTTCCATTTTGTACCTTTTAGGATAAGAACAGAGGCGGTTCTTTGCTTCTTACCTGTCTTTTTTTCTGGGATCATTCTGCTCCTGTTCCACCTAGGTATTTTCTGAACAGAAATGCTTTATGGGGCTTCAGAGTATTTTTAATTGGCTTCAGAAGGAGAACCCTCTATCTTTTAAGTTCCCAGGCTTGATGTCTGATATTGGCCATATGACATCTGAAGGATCTTGTGAGTATATGTATCAGATATACAGTGATGCACATCCAAGGTGGCTGCCTATTATATGTGATATGCTCTGTAGTGTTTAGGTAACTGCTGTAAGTTATACTGAGTGACCTATCACTCAGTTCATAATGGCTATCAAAATTCAGCATTTTGAGATGTAACACTGGTGCTGCCTCTTGCTCTAACCTCTTGTACCGCCACCTTCACAATGTAATTCTTTTTCCCCCAGTAAGTATTCATTGGACAGTTCAGGTGCAAGTCTTGTGATCAGTGTTGATAAAGATGTTGCAGGACCATTCACAAAAAAGTCTCCAGCAGGGTCAAAAATTCTACATAAGCCAGGCAAGTCAGGTACAGCAGAAATGCTGAAGGGGCATAGGTGGGCTAGTAACAAGATTTTACATGATTGCTGTCTACTCCTCATGTACTGGATGTGACACATTGCCCCAGATTTGCTCTCAGGGCACATTTATATTTGACCATGAGTTTCCAGACACAACCCCTACCACAGTGTTCCAGTGCAGAGGTGGCTCAGGAAAACCCTATAAGAATATCCAAGATACATAGTAATCTTCCTATGCCCAGAATTAAATCAAAATGTAATCAGGTTTTCTTGATTGTAGGAAAACTTTTCTTTTTCTTTTTTCTTCTGTTACTAAACACAAAATCTGATAAAATGAAAACTGATTGCCAGAACACTCATTAGTCTTGCAAGTTTTAAAGTCAAAGGTCTCCTCAACTTGAGCACAGTCATATGGATCTTGAGTTTCTGTCCTGGTTTGAGGTAAAACAGAACCAATTTTCTGATTTGTAATTTTACTTTTTAGCTGGGCCTCTTCTAACTGACTAAAGTCTGAAATTAACAGCATATTTTCAGAAACTTCACTCTTAGAGTGATAAGACCTGATTATACCAAGGAATGGTATGCACAGAGGCTCTTGCTTATACTTGCTGCTATAACAATCAAGGTCAGTTGACTTCACTATTTGCCCTGTTAGAGGGTCAGAAGAGGAGAAGCGTAGAGGGGTCCCACCTGCAGGGAGGACCAGATGGAACAGGTGACCCAAAACTCACCAACAGGGTATTCCATCCCATCTGCATCACACTCAGTATAAAAGCTAAGGGATCAAAGGGGTAAGTTCTCTTTCTTCAATGGCCGATGTCTGAGGAGGACCCTGTCTGTTTGCTTTTGATCCCGATACGAGCATTCCTGACTCCAGATCCAGAATTCAGCTCCTGCCCATCGCTGACTCTAGTCTGGGACATTCCCTGATTCTGCTGGTGACACGATGGTCATCCTGGGAGCTGGATACAGTTTTGTATATATTGTATACTTTTTAAAAATTTATTTTATTATTATTTATTTCCTTATTTATTATTCTTTTCATTAAAGTAGTTTAGTTCTTTTTCTAAACTCATAAATCTCCTTATCTCTTCCTCTCCTTTTTTTGGAGAGAGGAGGGGAGGGCCATCTGCTGTTCTGATTGGCCAATCTGGCCAAAACCCATGGGAGACCCAGCACTAAAAGCTATGACTAGCAAGGCACGTTTGTCTTGAAAAGAAATTCAAAATCAGTCCATGGAGCTTGTGGAGGATAATGAATTATTGTTTCTATACTCTTTCTGATAGCTGAGTTTCGGAACTATGGAGCAGAATCCAGCGAAGGCCTGTGAAGATGACAAAGGGTCTGGCACATCTCTCTTATAACGAAAGTCTGAAAGAGCTGGGGCTGTTCATCCTGGAGAAGAGAAGCCTCAGGGGGGGGATCTCGTCAATGCATATATATGCCTAAAAAGAGTGTGCAAAGAGGATGGAGTCAGGCTCTTTTCAGTAGTGTTCAGTGGAAAGACAAGAAGCAATTGGCACAACCTGAAATGCAGGAGGTTCTGCCTGAGCAGCACAAAACACTTTTTTATTGTGAGTGTGACTGAGCACTGGAGCAGGTTGCCCAGGGAAGTTGTAGAATCTCCATCCTTGGAGATCTTCAAAACATATCTGGCTATGGTCCTGGGCAACCAGCTCTAGCTTGTTCTGTTCAAGCAAGGCAGGTTGGACTAGGTGATGTCCAGAGGTCCCTTCCAACCTCAGCTTTTCTGTGATTCTTTGATTTCTACTGGCGATAATGTTTAGTTCATCTCACTTTAGCTACCTAAAAGTAACATCCAAAATCCGTGGTCTGAGTTCAGCGAATAAGGTGCAAAAACCCAATCAAATATCATTCATGCCAAATATCTTACACAGCTATCTGAGTGTGGAATTCCATTACATGTCCCTTAGGAATGTATGTCTAAGTTTAGATAGCCGTCTTTATCTGTGAAATTCCAGACCTAGTTATCAGTTTATAAACGTGATTATTACTTATAATTGCAAAGCAGAAAGGTATGTTGATGCTCAACATTTTAGTAACATAGGTTCAGTTCATAAAGTTGATATTTTCACTACCAAAAAATAAGTAGTTTTTAAAATTGTCTTCCTTATAGTACTGTGACATAAAATCTCACTGGACCTACTTGACAGCAATATCAGTTATTGGAAGGTGTTGCCAGATGTGTGAACTACCACAGGTATAGTTAACAGAACCATGGTTTTTCAAATCTTCTAATGGAAGTCCAGTCTGAGCAAAATATTTGGAAACTTGTAAGACACTGAAATGAAAGTGGAATAATATGCTACTACTTTGAGACGCGTAGATCAAAGTACAAAATGTTAGGAGTGAAAATATATTGAAAAATCAATCGTCTTCTACTGGACAATATGTGAAACCTGAGCTTGCACAAAACCCCCAAAATGAACAGTGACAGACAGGACTATAGTCAGATTAGACTATAAACAATATAGACTACAGACAATAGACAACAATACAATAGTTTCATTCCAAGAATCAGCAAGAAGCACACAATGAGAAGTAAATAATCTGTGAGAAAAATTCTGCATTGACAAGACCTTTATACCTGAGTGTACCATATTGTACATCATCTGTGCTTTGATGCCAGAAAAGGTAATTTGAGAACATCTTGGGTTTATGTGGCAAGGTTTTTGTAGTGGGAGCACTGCAGGGGTGACTTCTGCGAGAGGACATCAGGAGCTGCCGCCATGTCAGACACAGTCAGTTCTAGACATCTCCAAAACAGACCTGCCACTGGCCAAAGCTCTGACCATCAGCAACATTGATGGTGACTCTGTAATAACATATTTAAGAAAGGGTAAAAACTATTTTTCTTTTTTTTTTCTTTTTTTTTTTTTTCCCCTGGAAAGGAGGAGAATGCACAAATAAGCTTTACTGAACATCTCATAGGTCGTTCATTGATTTATTTATTTTTATTGTGTCCCTACATGGTGCGATGATACATATTTGGCATGAAAATTTCCTTGGATGTTCATGCCTGTCTTTATTTAGATATGCAGTCTATCTTCACATAAAAAGTCCTGATTTTGTTTTATTTGTTTTTTAATACTAATAAAACAGTCCTTTCATTCACAAAAGCTAATAGTCATAGGTAAAAATATTGGGAGATCGAAATTCAGCTACTTGTTTGCATCATAGTTTTGTTAGTCTTCTCATTTTTGTTTGTTTCTTCATGGGAAAAACTAATAACAAGCAATGGCAGCTCTGTTTTTTGATGTAAACCTTTTCAGATTCTGAGCCACTTTGTGTTGAACAGTTGTTTCTGAGTAAGGAACGATTCTAATAGTCTTCCAACAGTTTATATTTTGATTTTTCAGTTTACTATTTAAATAATATGAGAGAGGGATCATTTTAGAACACTTTTTTTATGGTTAAAACTGAAAAGCAATAGGACACTGGTCGCATATAGATTATGATGGTGTGCACAAATAAGTTCTGTAGCTGGTTTGTATTTGCTTATTTGCTGTCTTGAAAAAAAACAAAAAAAAAAACCAAAAAAACCAAAAAAAAACCAAACCAAAACAAAAAAAACCAAAAAAACCCCCAAAAAACCCCAACCAACCAACCAACCAACCAACCAAAAAACAAAAAAAAAACAAAACCAGGATGTTTTTGCAACTGATTTTATTTTGCCTAGTAGATCATATTTTCCCACAGTAATTCAGATATTTCTGATTTTCCATGTGGCAGAAGCAATTTTTTGCAGTATGTTATACAAATAATACTTTGTATTATTTAATTTGATTACACCTCTATGTTGTAGATGCTATGTATATTTCTTCAGTTCTATAAATTTATACATAAAATCTAATAAAGATTTATAAATCCTGATTATAGATTCTGATTTATAAATATCAGAACTGTTCTCTCATATAAACCGATGTAATCATGTCAAATTTCATTGTGGCTATTTAGGTAGTACTTAGAGATAATCCCCATCTGTTTCATCTGGTGTGAAAACTTAAGCACCACATTTTCACAGGAATGGACTCCAGGCTCTTCTAACTCATCTAGATGAATAATTATGATCTTCAAAGCCCTTGACAGCTCAAAATTAGGAGGACTCTTTTTTCTACTAAAGAAAGAGTCTGTAGGGTACAAACTTACATTAGGAAGAATATTTTTTTTTTTTTTTTATTGTTATTCTGTTTCTTCTGGAGAAACTGCATAATAATTTTTAGACTTGCAAAATACAAGTGTCAAAGTTTATGATTCTATAAAAGTATTTCAGGGATTTTTAGCTTACTGTTAAGGCTTTAAATCTGCCAGACTACTTTAAAGGCTTTTAAAATTCTGCAATTTTATGTATACATACATATATATGTATATATACATACATATATATTCAAACATACATATACATATATGTTTTAAAATAAGAATATCTCTACCCTTATCAGTTCTAAGAGTTCAATACACTTGTTGTGGATAAGGAGGTTGAGAATTGAACAAAAAAGGAAATCAGAGGGAGCAGCAATGAAACTGACAAAAAAAAAAAAAGAAAAGGAAGTATATTACGTAAATTCATGCATACAGAAGGGAAAATAGACTCTGGCTACATTCAGAGAGTGAAAAAAGAAAGATGGAAGAAACATTTATATTCTTTTATCATTATGTCCTCTTTATAGTAGGCCATTTTTTTAGTATGTACTGCACTTGGAACTGTTTCCTTTCTCATCTTTACAATGTTTATGTGCTTCTATCAGTAATTTTCTTGTCTCTCCCCTCCCTAAATCCAAAAATTTGAGATAAAATCTATGTCTTAGAAAAATTTTTAATTGAAAAATTTATTTTTATTCCAAATAAGAAGGTAAAGAAGCTTGAAATGTCATCCATTGAGAGCTTTTTAGAAATGTCATAATTTATTTTCCTTTGTAGGCATCAAAATATTTCAAACATATTAGTTCTGATGTGCTAGGATATTGCAGAAATGTGAAAAAGAATGGAGGAAAAAAACTGCACTATACTTCCCTTTCTAGTCTTATCTAAAATGCTGGTGCCTTGTTGTGTGCTGTTAACAAATACAAGCAACAGAAGTCTTTTGGGATATGGACAGAGTGCTAAATAGCAATCACTGTGATTCTTTAGCCAGCTGTAGGTTTTGTAATGAATCAGTTCTTTCAGGACAATGACTCATAGCTGTGTGTGGACACAGGCACTTCAAGTGGAGTCCTATGCTGTAATACAGTTAGGTATATATATTTATATTCACTTACACATTGTCTCAAAATTTCAGCACTTTTCAGTATTCTGCATCAGCCTTGCAGGTTAGGGATTCAAGCTCATTCTGCTGTGGAGACCACAAAGACTGTGTCAGGATTTCCAGGCATTAGGGCTGAAAAGGATTACCCATCTTCACAGGAAGTAGTGTAGAACTCCTGATTTGCACAGTACAAACACAGTGTTTTTTGAATGTATTTTTCTTTTTATTAATTATCTTGATGTATTTTAAGAAATATTTTCTTTAACACATTTTAGCAATGAAAACTACCTTTGCAGGAAAATCTCTGCAGATTCCCCAGTTAGCAGATGAATGTAACTGATAAGTATGACTACAGCAGTTTCTGCAAATCTTTTTGCACAAGTTCCTTCAAAGGGTGACAGTATAAACCATATGTGACTATATTTTTTTCACTGGATGTCTTTTGATATTCTTTTTCTCTCCCCAGACTTTTGGGAAATGAAAGAGAATACAGGTTTTCCTACATGCATGTCTTCAGGTCACATCTCACTTTAAGATGTGAAATGCAAAAGGACCATCAATTTGTAATAGTAGTAATTATAATGGCAGGTCTAGAAAACCTTCAAGCATTTTGCATTACATGTTCTTCCCACAGTAATTATTCTTAGTATCATTTATCCTCATTTTGCAAAAAAAAAAAAAAGAGGAAGATACGCAGATTAGAAGCAGAATGTTTCTTCTAGGGAATCTTTAGGTGTTGATCTGATACATACTGTATTTGCTGTAATTTGAGGAATGATCTTAGGTGTTAACTTGCATTTTTGCTCGAGGTGGGTTTTGATTAAATATTGTAAGAAATCAATTCACTTTTACATAAATGACTCAGCTGACTGTCATTTAAAATATGTACTTAGGACATGAGTTAAGGGAAACGTAAATTAACATCATTTTTTCACTTTCATTTGGAATAATCTGTGGATCAAGGTCCCAGAGTCTGATAGCAAAATTAATTTTGTAGGTGAACGAAATAATAAAAGGATCCATTTAAATCACAACTGTTCATTTTCATTTGTCACCAGTTCTTGACAACACTTTTCCTCCACTTTTGCAGTCAGTCATGTCATTCATGCTGCCTCTGCTTGTCCAGTCAGCACAGGTAGGGAGCAGATAGCACCAAGTAAGCCTGGTACGTTGATACTTGTCTGGCAGTAACAGGACTGCCCTTTCAAAAATCATGTACATGAGTCAATGCAGAGAGGTAGGAGCACCTGACAGTTTGGAAGAGGCTGGAAGTTTTCAGGATGTCTCAGAGTACTATGAACCAGAGTGGGGAAGATAGCTGTTGTGGGCTAGCCCTGGAAGGCAGCTCAGCCCCACACAGCCACTTGTTCACTCCTCCACAGTGGAATAGGGGAGTAAACCAGAAGGGTAAAAGTGCAAACACTCATGGGTTCAGGTAAAGACAGCTTAATAGCAAAACCGAAAGCTGCACATGCAAGCAAAGCAAACTAATAAATTCATTCACTACTTCCCATTGACAGGCAGGTATTCAGGCACCTCCAAGAAAGCAGGGCTAAATCATACATAATGGTTACTTGGGAAGACAAACACCAAAACTTCAAATGTCCCCCGCTTCTCCTCTTCCCTCTGCTTTTATTGCTAAGCATGGTGTCATATGTTATGGGATATCCCTTTGTCACGTGGGTCAGCTGTCCCACTTGTGTCCCCTCCCAGCTTCTGATGCACCCCCAGCCTACTCACTGTCAGGACAGCGTGAGAAGCAGAAAAGGCTTTGACTCTGCGTAAGCACCATGAAACATGGCTGTGTTACCAACACTGTTTTGGTCACAAATCCAAAGAATACCACCACACTAGCTACTATGAAGAAAATTAACTCTATCCCAGTCAAAACCAACACAATAAGTCACGGTAAGGAAACAAAATGCTAGATTACTTGAAACTGGTCTGATGAGCAGTGAGGTTGGTCATGGAAGGGAGTTCAAGATGGTGTTCAAGACTGAGGGAAGTCTCATGTGAAACTGAGAAAATGGAAGGCTATAGACATTGAAGCTGAGGCTGCTTTTGAGTAGTATATAAAGTGTGGCATTTGAAGTGTCTATATTTTTATTGCAGATCTGAGTTGTTGTTTTTTTTTCCCTTAGGTAACAATGAATGAAAGCAATACCTATATGGTTTCTAGTTGTATTGATAATGAAAGATTCTTGAAACATCGAATATTTGTTTTACAAAAGGGTTGATATTTATTATAGATTAATTTTCAGTTTTATCTCTAGATAATGTAAGACCATATACTATTCAGTAGGAACTTAACACTATTAAGGAAAACAGTGATCAACCTCATCAGACAATACATTGCCTGCTTGTGGCACTGAAATAAAATAACCGTGATTGCACTGTATCAAATTCTTTTTAAAAACTTTCTGCATTTTTGATAGAGCACAATTTATTTCCTTGTTTATAAATACATGGAGCATAATTTCCTTTTCTGAACTCCTATGCCATGCATCTAGTTCAACATCACTTCCCGCAGATAGACTTTATATTCTGTCAGATTATCAATTTTAAAAATCATCTTTTTCTTTTGTAGGTTTTGAATACTTAGCATAATTAAATTATTTAGTACTTCAGATCTGACTTTTAAAACCTGTTTTGCTTTAGCCTCACATCCCTTAAGTGTAATGTCACGATTACAACCTCCGTGTTTTTGAATTGGATTGTCAGAACATGCTTATTTTAGACATGCAGTTATTTCAGTGTTGCTTCCACATGGAGATCTGGGTTCTCTCAAACGACTTCTGCCAGCCTTAACTAACTATGTTTCAGTGTTATTTAATGAAGAGAGAGACCTTTAATTGAGCATCTGTTTCCCCAAATGTGTCTGATTTTCAGAAAATGGTGTAATATTTTTACTGTTTTTGAAGACTCTACATGAATCAGGCATTTGTAAGACAGTCTGTAGAAAATGCAGACTGAGCAATCTGTATACATTTTATGATACAAATCCATCCTAATAACATTGAATATCTTATAGTTTCATGTTATCTAGACAAGTCAATCTAAAATCAAACTGATCAACAACTTTCTGTCCCAGGTCAGGTTTGCAGAGTGTTTTAGTGTCTGAAAAAAAAGCAAGCAAGCAAACAAACAAAACCCAAAACTGTATTAAAAGGGGAATTTTCCTTAAGATAAAGTAATTGATATGATTCCATGTTATTGTAACAGACTAGTAAACAGACTAGTAGATGATTAAAAGTATTGGACTTGCAAATAATATTTATTGATGTATTTGTTTATTATTTACCTCGGATGGTAACATAATGTCATTATTTGTCCATTGCCTGGCTATAAAGGATAAAAGCAAGCTGACTGGAAGCCCACTAAAAAGCAGTGATTCATAGACATATTTAAATCATTTTATATCTATAAATTTTCAGGCTTCTTAGATATGACTTCTATAGTCTATGTATGTGTGACTTTCATACTGAAGGCCTGTAAGTTGTTTTTCATGGTATTATAATAGCATTGCTGTAGCTTTGATCTGAAGACATAAACCAGATGAAGTTTGCACAGAGACGCACAACAGCTTTATTAGAACAGTTCAATTTAACAAACAGATGAGTTTTCAAGTAGTTAAACCTTTTTTCCATATATGAAGCAGAAGAATCAGCTTTCAAAACTAATTATATGTACTGCCAATAATAGTTTATGTTTAGCTTCGTTATTTGACTCTGTTAAGTATAAGTTAGAAAAAACAGACAAAAAAGCTGTGGAACAGAGGAGGGGTTACCAAGTACAAAGATAATAAATCCCTTAGAGATAGCGGGGGTGGAATTCTTTTCCTGTGAGGCATGCAATGGCTAAAAGTTTTGGTGGAAACTTTTTTATGCCTTGAAAGCAACGCATGAAGTTTAGTTGCTTGGTTCACCTTCTCTGAAATTAGTTTGTGATATTTGTCTTAAGGATCAGCACTGAGATGTCAGAGACTGAATGAATGTAATATGAGTGCTTTTGTCCTCTGGTAGCAGGGAAGAATATTCTCGTCTGTCTTTAGGCATCTAGATTTGGAATCGTTTGTGTAAAAGCAAGTTCCTAATGCTCGTGGAGATGTTTTGTGATATCCAAGATACCAGCTTGGGACTGGCAGATATGAAACAGAAATTACACAAGTCTGGTAAGGATTTGAGAAAGATTTTGGAAGAGGAGCTGTAGGATACAACCACATGGGATATTTTATAGGCCCCTAGCATACATAGTTATAATAGAGTATCTATAGAAGAGCTACATGGGTAACGATTATTTGGTCTCATCAACAGAGTGGAGGCTGCATGGTCCTGGCTCCCGACTGGGGTTAAACCATGACAACATACTATAAAGCAGACATATAAAAACAAACTTCTGGACATGTGCTGGAAGTAAAAGCAAGACAGTGTTCCTTTGCAGAAAGAGAATTAAAATAATCCTTAATGAGCAAGTATGTGACATAACCATGATACAAATAACTCTTCTGATAGATGTCATTAGTTTTATAGAACAGTATGTCTGCTGTGCAAATATGCAAAAGGAGTGATTATGAATAAACTTAAAAGATTCTTACAAACTCTGAGTAAAATGTTTTATTTCTGAGTTTGTACATACTCCAAGGAAAGTATTTTAATTAAAAATTTGGAAAATCCAAACCTCATTAATTTTAAAGGCATAAACTATTGCTGTTATATCTTACACATTCACAGAGAGATTACAGAACTTGAAATACTCATGTGGAGAATAGAAACAGGTGCAAATATATTTTAAATATAACAATTAAATGATAGGGATCTAACTGCAGGTGACATGCAGCAGAAGATAACACATTATAATAACTTTCAGCGCTATTAGTTTATCACTGTTTTGTATATGTTATAGCAAATAAGACATATTTAGGTCTGTAAACCCTAAGAAATAATTTATGCAAAGCTCCAGGAAGTGAGTTTAGCAAATTTTAATGAGTTGTAAAAACAACAATCATGTTGTAACTAATTTGTAGTTAAGAGTTCTTTAATGAAAAATATTTCTTTGTTCATTTAAAATTAAATTGCTATTGAAATATTATTAAACAGGATTTCACAACTGTTTAGTGAAGGATTTTGACACTGTGCAGGTTTTCAATGAAGGATTTTGTCACTGTTATATTTTATTTCATCCAAAAAGCAACCAAATATTTATAAATTAGTAGATACGTATAGACAAACAAGCAGTGTTTAGTCAGAATAAAGTCTCATAAAAAAGAAGAAAGAAATTTATGGGAACAATTCAAACCAATAATACAGTCTAATTTATTCAGCTGGATAGGCCTGAAGAATCAGATGAACCTCAGACTAAAACTTTTCTTTAAAAGAAGGATGCATTTATTCAAAGAAAATTTAACACTGAGTCCTAACACACTCTCCCAAATTTGACCTTTCATACTGATTTGTAATGTACTTTGTCTACTACAAAGATAAAATGAGTCACCTTTGAATGAACATGTTAGGTTACATGATACAATCTCATCTGCACACCCACAGAGGAGCTCAGAGAGACAATGGCAGGAGGGGGAGCCCAAATAATACCCTGCCAGGGTACTCCCAGCTCCATCACCGTGGGAGTCCCAGACAGCTCTGCATGTGTGTCTCCAAGTCTGAGAGGACAGTGAGGGCTGGCTATTGGGACCAACAAGCCAGAGAGGCCAGCAGGATGAGGCTTTGATGATATCCGTTTGTGTGAATGTTCTGAGTGTCTGGCTGTTATCTGTGTGGCTGACCACGTGTGTGTGTGGTGTACGTGTGCTCCGTGTGCATGTGCCTGCTTCAGTCTTGCTGCTAGTTGGACCTGGGGACACGGACCTGTGTCGGGTTCATGTCTTGGCTATCACATGTTTTCCTCTAACAATATCCATCTGCTATTTGTACAAAATGTCTTCTAACTTCCTGGTAATCCCTTGTTTGTGATGTATCATTGTAAAATTTCCTTTAAAGTATTTTCAGTACATTTGAGGAATGATAGAAATTAATTTTAAATTTAAGATTACTTTCCAATAATTAAAAATACTTAATAAGCAGCTGAGAAGAGGATTGAAATTAAGCTATAAACAGAGGCACACAAAATTGTATTTTGATTTGAAGAACTTTTGTATAGTGCCCTCTCCCCGGTTTTAGTTCATCTTGGTTTTATACTCCATGACTTTTTCTTTGACTTTCAGGTTCAAATGACCTTCTCACTTCAAAGCAAGATTCAATCAGTCCCACTGAGTTGCTTATGCTTTTATGTCAACACCAAGTGAAACTGCAAGCAGATAGTTGATGCAGTTCCATAATAGACCCATTTTGTTTCTTGAAAGCTTCTGTGCATTAGGAAATCTGCTGAAGAATTTCAAGTCTGCAGACAAATCCTAAGTACCAGAAAATTAGCCAAGCCATATTGTTTGTAGCAGATAGCACAAGATGCTGCAGCATGGTTAATGACTAAACTACTAAAAAAAAAAAAAAAAAAAAAAAAAAAAAAAAAAGAACAAAACCAAAAACAAAACAGAATAAGAGGAGCTTGGCATCACAAGTGGGTCAATGAGTGTAATTTACTTTTCATAGGGAGCTATTTGCTACTTGGTTGTACAGGCATTTTTGTATGTTTTTTTCAGCCATTTTTGAAACTGATATTTCCTCCTGCTGCCATAGTCAATCTCATTTTGGGGAAAAACCTGATTTCTCACTTTTCCTTACATTTCATGATCCCCCCACCCCACGTATTTTTTTCAAATATTTTGAATCAAGGGCAAAGTGACATTTTCAGCTTATATGAAATTATTTCAATAAAAACTTTGGTATTACCTTTTTCCTAAGAATTATTTCTGAGTGTGCACAGTCCCTTTGTTTGAACATAATACCAATAATGAAATAATACCAGTTTCTTTTCCAAAATGAATGTGCAGGGGGACAAGTTTGCTTTGCTTATTGCTAGCTTTATGTTATTATTCTGTTTTTTTAAAAGAATGTGTGTGGGCAGCAGGGAATGGTGATGTCTGTTTTACTCATCTTGACTGTTGTCTGTTGAATAAAGGAGAAGTTGTTGAAGAAGAGAGAAGTCAGCCTTTCTGTGGGGTCAGCTAGGGTTGGTGAACTGGGAGTGCAGGGAAGAGCATTCAAGCATGCATAGGGAGTAATAAAAAAGCAGAAGGAAGCCTTCAGCAAATGGAGACTGGGAAACTGTGACCAGGAATAAGCTGACCTGAGATCTGATAGAAAGAAACCTTGTGGGATCCAGAAGAGACTGAAGATTTTGTTTCTGAAAAGAGCTGAGCTGGAAAAAGAACAAGCATGCAAGAACAGTGTAGGGAACAGGGGGATGTTTTTGTAAAACTTTTGTAATTCTTCCTAGAAGTTGTGCTATTTCCTTTTTAAAATATGTGTTCCAATATTCTACTTAACCTTATCTGTAGCATTTACAAAGTTCTTTGATATTTTTTATGGGGCAAAGTAAGAAAAATCTGAAAATCAACTCAAAGCCTTGCTTATGTCAATATTTCATTTCAATACCACAAGCAGATTTTTTTGGTTCAAGACAGCTTAAGAACAGTTTAGCATTGTTAAAACAGTGTCATCACTTGAGTATCTCATGGCAACACATCTGTTTCAGCAAGGTAAAGAAGTATTTGTCTTTAGGCTTAACAATCTAAATTCAACTTTTAGCTGAAATGAATGCGTACAGTTTTAACATTTTCAGACAGTCTTTTCTTATACATAAAATAATTTATATTAATATTAATTAATTAATCTGGAAAACTCTAATATTTGAAGATGCTTCTAATAAGTGCTTAAGTTACTGGACTTCAGATTATGTCATTTAAGTAAGTAGTGGGATAAAGAAGCATTAGGACAAAAGACTACAGTCTGTTTTCTTTAAAAAAACATACTTAGAAAACCTGTTCTCTCTTAGTAGTAGAGGGATATTTAAGATACTACATTCAGAATTCCGGATTTACTTATGTAGGTGTAGGTCTACCTACATTTCTAGATTTATTTTGAGATCCTCATATACATATATTCTTACTTCAAAGCACCTCTCACATGTAAAAGTTGCTTCTGGGACCTATTATCTCTCATAATCTCATAGCTGCATCACCTATAAAACCCAACAGTAATGCATGTGGATGTTTTGGAATGCAAAGGCTGTATCTGTTAGAGAGTGAGTAGCTGCTGCAGGAGAATCCTGCAAATTCCTGGCCAAGGGAACCAATTTGCACATGCATATTTTATTTAATACTCAGGAATATCTACACAATGGCTATACAGAGCATTATATTACAAGTGCTTTAAGACATGGTATTTAACCTTTCTGGCAAAACAGCATGAGAACAGTGCCCAGCAGACCAGTGTCCTCTAGCACTCATTTTCCTTCTGACTTACTGAAGACACCACAAACTCCTAGTCTAACCTTGGGAGACTTCAAAGGGCCAGCAGAGTCAAATCTGGCCTGACTTGCATTCATGTAACATGGAGAGTAGAGTCTGCAAACAGGACTCTTCTTTATTCTGTATGTTTGCTTCTCAGCTAAAAAGAAGTCAGATTCCCATTAGAGCAGACTAACAGGACAACCAGGAATTAAGACCTGAATGCAAAATAAGGGTGATAACGCTAAATTTAATTAAATCCTTTTTTCTGTGCAATACTTACTTGCGCAACACTTACTTCTTTCTATATTGTTACTTGCCATATTCACTGTCAGATTTCTGGTTTTTTGTTTTGTTTTGTTTTGTTTTGTTGTTTTGTTGTTTTGTTTTTTAAATCTTCAGTGGGGTTCTATTAGGTAAAAATCCTGAAATCTCTTTATCTTCATTTATCTCTCATTTTCTTTAGGAATATTCTACCCAAAAGATTCAGGATAATTGTTTTTGTAATTGCATTAACTGTCTCTGAAAATGCATGCCACCAGAGACTGGAAAGGATCAGATATAAAGGCTATGAGTAAGTGTCTTCTCAGAACAACTTCATAGCCTGACTTACTACATCTCTGATAGTTCATGCCTATGTATTTCTTGAGTAGCAGCTGACACCCTTGAACAGGTTTCTGACTGTAGCATGCTTTTGTGAAAATAGGAAATAATATGGTAGAGACCAAATTAATTTTCACCTGTGACCTCAAAACTAATTAAGCCATTCAATTAATTTACTGAAGTGCCATTACTGTGCTCAGAATTTTACCATACAAAACATGAAAGTTACTTTGTCTTAAAGTGGAAAAAAATATGCTAATCTGAATTCAAAGCATTATAAACTGATAAAAATGTCATAAAACTTCAATATTTGTTCTAATTAATACCCTGGATTAGTTATTTATACGTTGCATAACTTTTCATTAAGAATCTACCCATATAGCATCTGACATATCTTTGACAATTTTGCAGAAATCTATTAATAAAGCAGGCTTTTTTTTCAGAACAGATGGTGTCTCAAGAACTTGATACTTGATATAACATCCATATCAAAAACTCCACAAACATTGATACTTTATCTTCACTTATCTGAGTGAATTTATCAAGTATGCTCTAAAGCCTTGAGTGTCTCATGTGTTTGCTCTTTATATTTCCCTGATCTGCAACCTGTAATATCATCCACAATATCTTCTCTCTTACCTAAAGTGTAGTTTTACCTGCCTCTACTCTTGCAGCAGTATCTTAGAGAAATATTTTTGCCTTTGCCGTTGTTGTGGCCAAAATCGTTGTTTATATTTAAAATAGTAACTCAAAATGTTACTACTGAGGATTTCCAAATACTCCTAAGATTTACATCTGAAAAATCATTAAAAGGAAGTAAGTCAGATGAAAGACTTTCTGGCTTCTGGTAAATGTCATTTTGATTAAAATACTTAAGGTTTAATATGACAAAGCAGTCTGTCCTGGTCAGGGTTATAACACGGTACTGTTACTGCAAGCTTACTCCTTTAGCTTGTTGTTAGAAAGGGAATATTTAGGAATCAAAAGGATCACATTAAAAAAAAAAAAAAAAAAAAAAAGATCAAACACATACTTTTTGTTCTGGTTTTGTACTTCTTTTTTGATATAGTTGAAAAATTTGTTTTTATTGTCCTTTATTGTCATTGCTTAATCATCAGATATACTTTGGAAAAAAAAAACAACAAACCAAACAAAATCTCCCTCCCCTGTCTCCCCACCACGTTACACACAAACACAAAAAACCCTTATGAAAATTCACAGATTCTCTGTCTGTCCTCTGACACAAGCTTTCTATACATAGTGAAATGGCAATCCTAATTTAATTAGTGATCTAGAATAATTACATTTTTTTTTCTTCAGTGCATTACACAAAGCAAGTATATAACATTTCCTCCTGTAATGTGTGTCCTAAAAAATGTTGTTTTCGATTAACATGAGAATGAGCCAAAATAGTTAAAGCCCCTGATGAAGATCACCCTTCTTCAAAGTAGAAGAGAGGTAAAGGTATTCTTTTTGTCTGAAGACAGAGATCAGCATTCCTCTCAAATAAATTTTAATTACTACTTTTCTCTCCCCTTCAGTAACTAAAGGTTAATTGCTCTTCCAAGCATTCATCTATTTAAAGAAGAAAAAAAAAAAAAAAAAATGGGGGAAAAAAAACAAAACAACAAAGTAAAAATGCATAATCTAGTCTTTCCACTTTGGAACTAGTATCCTTAATTTTACAAAGGACTTCTTTACCTCTTTCCTTTTCTTTTATGAATATAATGACTATGTAACTTGCTAACATGCTATGTGGATCCTCTTTTGGATGCCTGCATTTTTTTCTATGATATTAGCATTCATATCCTTGCCTTTTAGTATTTTATACTACTGACAGGCTCATGTTGGTCATTTCAGAATCTAGATTTGAAATTTTACAAAGTCAGACTTAGAAGTCTAGTTATTAATTTTAGAGAAAAAATGGTTTATGAATACATTTATATGTGGTTGACTTCAAATTGTTCACAAATTAGGTATGTGTCTTCAGATATACCCATTTCTGGTTTTGCATCAAAGTGATTTTTCCATTAACAATAAATATTTATGCAAGTGGTATAGTTGAACTTTTAATTTTGTCTATGTAACTTTTTTTCTCATAAAATTAATTTCATTATATTCAACAAGTGTTCCTGAAGTACTCAATTCTGACAGGTCAATTTGACAATTAAAAAATGGCTTTGTAGATTGTTTTTCTCAATGGCCTATTGAGTAGTTTATATATAAAGAGATAGGAGTTGGCATAAATTACTTCTTAACTGCTTCCTCCTAAATTTATTCCTACTTCTTCATTATATTACAGCTTCCATGTCTACTTAAAATGCTACTTGGATCCTCTTCCAGCTTGCTCCTTATATTTCTTCTACTTTCAGGTTTTTACACAATTCTGATTCTTCTTAAGTCACTCTGGTCAAAAAAATCAGGTTAAAATCAATGTAATTTTTCTCTGTTGAATTTGGTTTTTAATGTTGTATTTATTTTAAATCCAAAGCAGACCTAGCGTCTGGAATTTGTCTATTTATTTTTTTTTTTTCTTGTGTCAGTTAAACTATATTTTTCTTCACTGTTTTTCATCTGTACTTATATCATTCTCATATGTCATTATCAAGAAACCCATCCTTTTGTTACTTTTTTTTTCTTACTTTTAGCACCTTTTTTTTGTATGCTATTTTAGGAATATTCTAAGCTAATTGAAGTCTCTCTGATTAGTGTATCCTATGCAATAACAGCAGTTATTTGAAATTGAAGTGTAAAAGGATAGTCTCATTACACAAATGAAATAAGCACTAAACTGCAAGTCAAAACTCTAAGTGGAGCAGAGGTATGTAACTCATGCCTTTTTTGGAACAGTAAGAACAGCATTCCTTTCCAAGCATTTTTTATTTTTATTTTTATTTTATTCTGTGTGATTTTTGTAGGAAGTGGAAAATGATCCATTATTCCTGTATAAAAAAAAATCAAAAGAGAAAAAACAAACCAAAAGTCAAACTTCAGTTTACTGTATCCTAACTAATGTTCCTGATCTTTAGTAAAACATACATATATTGTACATTTTATGTACAGTTTACTATTTACTATTGTTTAGTCTTTGCTGAAAAAGCTGACATTTAGAAACTTAATATATGAAAGAAGTTTCACATATATTGGAGAATTGTATTGTAAATGTGTGTAATTTCTTGAATTTAAGATCTATTGCAGTCTGGGATGTGGTTACAGTTCTGAAGCCAAGCTGTATTCACATATGTCTATACACAAACTTTTCAATAACCAGAGACCAATTTTAAATTTAAATATTTCAATATTCTTAATATTCTGAGTCCAACCACAAAATTACATCAAAGATTGTTATAACCATGGCCCTAGAGAAGCTTTTGTGCTTTGTGTAAATGATGAAATTAGTTATATCCTTCTTTTAGTATTGCTGTTCAATTCTATTTTTCTAGAGAAGCTTTTGTTTGTTCTTATAAATTCAGCACATCACAGACAAGTAAACTTTTATTTTAGTATTTTATTTCATTCAGAGTAACTTTGATATCCATTTGGGGGAAAAGGAATTTCTCAGGGTGATTTTCAGTATTTCAAAATACTGGGGTATACTGAGGAATAACCCCATGCACCAGTACAGGTTGGGGGCTGACCTGCTGGAGAGCAGCTCGGTGGAAAGAGACGTGGGAGTCCTGGTGGACAACAGGATGACCATGAGCCAGCAATGTGCCCTTGTGGCCAAGAAGGCCAATGGCATCCTGGGGTGCATCAAGAAGAGTGTGGCCCGCAGGTCAAGGGAGGTCATCCTCCCCCTCTACTCTGCCCTGGTGAGGCCGCATCTGGAGTACTGTGTCCAGTTCTGGGCTCCCAGGTTCAAGAAGGACAGGGAACTGCTGGAGAGGGTACAGCAAAGGGCTACCGAGATTATAAGGGGATCAGAACACCTCTCTGATGAAGAAAGGCCGAAGGATTTGGGTCTCTTCAGTCTGGAAAAAAGATGACTGAGGGGGGATCTTGCCAGTGCTTATAAATACTTAAAGAGTGGGTGTCAGGAGGATGGGGCCAGGCTCTTTTCCGTGGTGCCCAGCAACAGGACAAGAGGTAATGGGCACAAACTTGAACATAGGAAGTTCCACCTAAACATGAGGGTTCCACCTTCTTTCCTTTGAGGGTGGCAGAGCACTGGAACAGGCTGCCCAGAGAGGTGGTGGAGTCTCCATCTCTGGAGACATTCAAAACCCGCCCAGATGCATTCCTGTGCAACCTGCTCTAGGTGACGCTGCTGTGGCAGGGGGGTTGGACTAGGTGAACTCCAGAGGTCCCTTCCAACCCTACGATTCTGTGATTCTGTTTTTACATTATGTCATACTGGATCAAAAAAAAAAAAAAATCAAAAAATAGTGATGAGAGGTGGCAAGTAGGGCAATATCTGTCATGAACAGGATATTGTAACGTCACTGCTTCTTTCTGATTTTCTGAATAATGAAAGGGAAAAGTAATTTAGTAAATATATTCTTGGGCTCATCAAAAATCAGAAAGCAGAAAAGTTTGGAAATGATGAAGTCTTTTGAAGATAGTTCTTTTGTTCTTTTCACTGAACTTCCAGAAAACGTTAATCACAGTCCTCAAAAGCTTCTAAGTGATCAACCAGACTAGATTAGTGAGACAAACTGCAGAATTAATGGAATAAATTGTGGGTATATTAAACAAGGTAGCAGCAGTAATCACAGCTATTTGAGTTTGCCACCTGCCTGGGGATTAGCTTCCTATGAGCCTCATCATAGTAATGTTTTAATAAGGGGTTTGGATGAAAGCGAGGTAATGACTTCACAGCTTTTTATGGAAATTCTTCTACTGATCATGTGTAGCACTGATGAAAATGAAATGTATGCAATGATACTAAGGATTTTTTCTCCTATGTGCTATTTCACTGAGATGAAGCTCCTCCAGTGGAAGGTCTTAGCTTCCATAAAGAATCTAAAATAGGGTTAAAGTGGATACGTATATTCTCTAACCAGCAAGACTTGAATGCTAGTTAGGTACCAGTGTTAAGTGGTCTGAATCGTACACTGCATAGTTAACTTGAATTCACTGTTGTTAAAATTATTTCAGTGATAATTTATAGAGATACAGACATTTTCAGACACAAAACTACATTTTTTCTTACAGCAAATGACAAGCTGAATAAAACAAAAAGAATAAAAAGGGGAAACATTTTTTAGTTACTATGCAAATTATATTATCCTTGTATTTAGTATTTAAAGATAATAGGTTCATTTTTTTACACATCTTTCATAATATTTTTCCCCTGTTCAGAAAATGTGAACAAATTCCTGGTTTAGGACTTTTTCATGATGACAGACATTGTATGACAATATGTCAAACGTGAAAATTTTCAAAATCAGATACAGGGATAGCGACAGTTGGATCACTTTTGGTCTCTTTAAATAATGTCTCTGAATAGATTCTTTTCCAAACCAGCAGTAAAATTGCTCTGCATTGATGAATTTGATGGAATGAAATTAGCTCAGTGTTTTTGCAACTGAATATTTTTGTGAATCTCTTGTCTCTTAGCAACTTCAAATAAAATTCAGCTCCACAAAGAGAAGCTTGAAGTAATTAGCACAGAAGAAAATGCTATTGAGAAAGCAAGGTTTCAAGTGAGAAGTTTCTCAAAATCTATATATACTCATTTAGCATAGTCAGATTCTAATGTTGAGGAATATAATCTCCTGTGCTTGTGATCAGGCCTTTTATATTTTGTCTAAAAGAATTTACATTATTTTTTGTTTTGGTTATGATCGACAACAGCATATTTTTCCTGCCATTTTGTTCGTGTTTTCTTTGAGCATTTCTGTAGTAGTACCCACAAAAGGATGTATTTTCCCACCCAAGAGCAAGCATATTCTACAAATTAGAAACAGAGCTCCTCAGGAAATAAATTGAGTAATCAGGGAATAATAGTAATGTTTTAATTGCTGACAACATGCATATTTATGGATTTAATGTCTTCAGGCAAAATGCAAAAAAATAAAGCCAACCCTTCTAATCAACAACTGGTTACAGCCAATTACATATTTTACTGATAAAAGGTATGTAAAGACAAGTAGTCAGCTTATTAAATAAGCATCAGTTGCACTTTGCTGGTTTCAATTGCATAATATCACTTTCATGTCTAATGAAAACCAGCATAAACTCATCTGCTGGAACACAAAAATGTGTTACTGAGTTCTGTGTAAGATCCAAAAAAGTATTTTCAGATACGCCTTCATCCATACTGTCATGAGGTATTGAAAAGCTAAACAGTCTTTGGTAACCACAGTCAAATGCTAAGATGATTGCCAGTAATTCAAAAACACATAAAGGAAGTATGCCTTAGTGAGTCCTTAAAAATAAAACACTTAAGAATGCAGTGTTTCAAAAATTGTATCTATTTTTGGATCCCACACTTTCCTGATAGAGTATTTTAGGATGAAATGGTACATACTGTAAAAACACACAGAACATCTAATGACCATATGATCGGTTTCTTCCATGATGAATCTCTGGGCAACAGGAATTTTCTTCAGGGACTGCAGACATCCTTATTACTTACTTAGGCAAACTGCTTTTCACTAACTAGGAAAAAAAAAATGAAGACCTTATTTTGTTTTTTTGTTTTTTTTTCCAGAAAAAAAAAAATATGTAAAACTAGGAATTAGCAAAAACAAGTGCAAAAAGGTTTTTAAAGCTTCAGTGAGATTTTTAATGAGTTTGATCTGGTATTACTCTATGAACTCGGCTGCTTTTGACATCACTACTGAGTTAATGGGTGGCATTTACAACACCAGGGAATCTTTCATAGTGTATCCTTTGTATGACTTTTATTAGCTTTTTTTTTTTTTTTTTTTAAATCAGCATTAAAAGATTAGAATTTTGATTTTGGAGAGAGGACTATCATAGAAAGGAAAGGCTTACTGTCACAAAAGGCTTACAAAGGAAATTTAAGATTCTGAAAAATGCATTGCTCTAGATAATTCTCCTGAGCTTGGGAGTGTGTCGTGGTTTGGCCTCAGACGGCAACAAAGAACCACGTGCCGCTCGCTCAGATCTTCCCAATACGGGATAAATCAGAAGAAAAAGGCGAGACTCTTGGGTTGAGACAAAGGCAGTTTAACAGAACAGCAGAGGGAACAAGAAAAACAGCAACAATAACACGAATAAAGGAATATACAAACACGATTACGGAACCGCCGCTCCCCACCGCTCACCGACCGGACCCGGGACGCCCCAGCCCGCTCCCAAGCGGCGACTTCCTGCCCCTTCCCCCGGCAGCTCAGAGAGGGCGTGGATCACATGGCATGGAATACTATTTATTGGGGAGAATTAACCCTATCCCTGCCGGAACCAGGACAGAGTGTAAATAGAAATTTGGCAGCATGATCACAGAAAACAGGATACGTAACAAAAATGTCAGTTTTAGATTCCCATTTGTCAACGTTTTCAGTAGGACAACAGTAAGCACTTTTTGTTACTCTTTCTTCATAGTTTCTTATCTCTGTACCTGATACAGAAGTGAACATCTGAGCTTCTTTGTGACATCACCATTAACAACCAGAAAAATAAAAGGGTTATCACCAATTCAGTAATGCAGTCACTTCAGACAGGATATGCTAAGCTCTTCAACTTATCTCTTCACTTAAAAAGTGCAGGGAGTGCAGTGTTTATTTAAAGAAATTAAGTAGAAATTGATTTATCTTTAAAGCCTGATGCAGTTGTTTACCAATTTCCTAATAAAAAATACTATATTATTCATGTGGCATGAAGACTTTTTTTTTTTTTTTTTTTTTTTTTTTTTTTTTTTTTTAAATTCAGCTTTCATCATTAAGAAGACTCACTATTTCATTTCAAAGGTGTTTAGAGCAGTAACAGACTTCAGGTAATGCAACAATCCTTTCTAAAGTGCATCTCAGTCGCCACATTTCTTTTGAATGTGCACATTAATCAGCATCAGCAGATGGTTTATCATGTATTATACTCTACAAATGGAGGATACTAATACGGTACCGTATGTTTAGAAAGAATATTACAAATACATATTGCCATACAATATACAGTAAGAAAAATATTAAATAACCTTTGAAAGCAAATAAAATTGCTTTTTCTCAACTTCTACAATTATTGAAATAAATAGATAAAAGTAAGCTTGCATTGATCAGAAGTGTGTAGGGGGGAAGAAATACAATAAGCATACAGAAAGAAAAGGGAAGACGTTGTTTTCCTTTTCTCATGATGAATGCCTTCTCCCTATCAGCTTTTTTTCAAACAAGGTTAGTGATGCTCAGCAAACTACATCTAGGTGCTGCTACATCAAGCTTCAGATAAATGTGGACTTAGTGGTGGCCAAAGGAAAACAGAGTAGTAAGAATTTTTAGGAAAAAGACTGAAACAAATGAACAAAAAAGGACATATACATCCATGTGACATCCACTATTTATGTACTTGTGTCTTTAACACTACATATAATCCTGGTTACACCATCTCATCAAGGGTCTAGAACTAGGAAACTTAGCAAAATAAGACAAAAAAAACCCAAAACCAAATTGGGTGTATGCAGGTCCACACGGCCTGATGGGATGTGCCACAAGTACTGAGAGGGCTGGCCAATGTCATTTCGAGGCTACTTCTGTTTATCTTTGAAAGTGCCATGAATCTTCTTGGCATGAAGTCCAGCTGGAGGACAGTCACTAGTGGTTTAACCTGAGGACATACCACTGGGACCAATTAAGTTTAACATCTTCATTAATAACCTTGACAGTAGGCTGGAGCGCACTGTATGCAAGTTTGGAGATGATACAAACCTGGGAGGAGCGGCTTATACAACACATGGGTGTGTTGCCATTCAGAGTTACCTCTACAGGCTAGAGAAAGAACAGAAGGCAATCACATGAAGTTCAATGAAGCAAAATGCCAAGTTGCACACCCGCTGGACCAAATGCAACAGCATAGGTTGGAGGGAAAATTTTCATACCAAATTTTAAAATACCCATCACCCTTTTACTGTGTGCAGTTTTTTTAGAATATTTCATTAATTGCACTGCCCTTTTCTTACATTAAGCAAAATATGTTTTCAATTAAGTTTTCTGAATTGCTCAAATATAAAAAAGCATCAGCACCTTAGCTGTTTTAATGAGATTCTGTTAATTACGTTCCTGAGAAATTACACCTAATAATGCATCCTGATTTTTAGGTGGTAATTTTCAAAGAGACAGAAACCAGATAGATTTCTAAATACTAATGAAAGGTGGAAGATCCTAGCTGAGAATTTTGCATTTTATGCTTTTCAAATTTTTCTCATTCTTTTGCTTTTGGAACCTCCACATATTTTTTTTTTTTTTTAATTTTTATTTTTGTGACATATTTGTAAGAATTTAATGAACACTTTCAAAGACATTCAGTCCCAATTTCTCTCCTTTCCTGCTTAGTTATAGTTTTGTAGCTATAGCTTTATAAAATAAAAACAATTCAGATGTTTCCTTCCCTAGCTACTATTGTAAATAAAATATCAAGGTGTCATCAAGGTGACAAAAGAATGTACGAAGATGAATGAAATGAAAGCTCTCTCACCTAATTATTTCCTGTTATTTACTAGATTTATTTATAATCTCCATGAATTCCTGAATCTCTGTATCAAGCCTCCTGAAACACACGTTTTACTTCAAATTTTCAAGGAATTAAAAGTTTAGATCCATTCTACATGTTTAGCATGTATTTTGGTATTGGAGCCATTCATTTTTAAAAGACTTTCTGTTGTTATGAAAGATGAAGAATTTTTTTTTTTTTTCCATGTAAAAACTAAAACTCTAGCGTGATAACTTAGTTCAATACTATTGGGTTTTATGAAAAGGATTAAGTATTTTAAGACCTACTAAAACCTGGAAAAAGGTAAGTAGTATTTTAATCATCCCAGGCTTCTTTTTCTGTAAAGTCAATCTTCTGTATACTGTCCGTATACGTGACTACACCTTGGCTAAAGAGTTAACAGAAAGAATAGCTTTCTTAAGTGTTTCTCTATTACTCTGGGCTGAGGGGTAAGTCATTCCTGGTTTGAAGGGATATGTCAGAGTTCATTATTTTATGTACAAGTTTATTATTTGCTCAGAATCAGATTACAGCACTATTTATTTCCGAACTTCAAAACTATCCAATCTTTCCTTTTGGCCACAAAGTTACATGTAATGAATAGATACTTTTGAACAAGCTGAACGTGCGTCAGCAGTGCGCCGCTGCAGCAACAAAGGCAAATCAGGTCCTGGGCTGCAGCCACAAGGCCACTGCTAGCAGAGACAGAGATGCAATCATCCCACTCAGCATGTGTGAGGAAGCATCTGGAGTACTGTGTCCAGTTCTAGTCCCTGTAATTACAGAAAGAACCCGACAGACTGGAGAGGGTCCAAAGGAGGGCCACAAAGATAATCAGAGGGCTGGAGAATCTGCCTTGTGTGAAAAGACTGAAGGAGTTAGGTCTTTTCACCCTGGAGAAGAGAAGGATCAGAGGGATCTCATCACAGTATTCCATTACTTAAAGAGTGGATACAAAGAAGATGGAGGAAGTAGGAAGGAGAAGGCAAAAGATATACAGAAAAGATCTTTTCCTCCTCACAAACAATGCTAAAATGATGAGTGACTCCGAAAAGAAACACAAATAAAGCCGTCATGCACAAAACCCTAAGCTTCAAAAGTCACAGGTGAAAGAGCTTTATGTACTTCTATCACAGGACAGCCTGTGATTAACCCAAGTTATGGACACTGTCACATCATAGGTAGTTGGGGCGAGTTCATATCTGCTGCCTTCTTAGATCAGCCGTCTTGATGACCTGGATGTTTCAACTCTTACAAAGAATCAACTTGAATAAATACTGAAGTGAATGTATTTGCTACAGATTGACTAGAATAAGTATGGAAATGGAAAATACATACAGGTCATAATCAAGTCCTGCGAGTGGCTTTTTCCTGTCATAGGGGTGGGTGGGACAGGTGTGCTGGTGGTGCGGGGCCACCCTGGAGCAGCAGCAGCAGTGGAAGCAGGGGATACACTTGGCTGCAGTGCCTGGTGGGCAGGTGCCCTGTGCTGTCCTTTCACATTCTGGAATTTTAATCAAACAACAAGTAGATAAACAAGACGTGAAGAAAAATATTGTACACACAGTAGCTTTTGTTTGCACCATACAAAACAGGAACCTGTAGCTATTACAGGGCACAATAGAGCTGACAACCAAGATAAGCTGAAATCTTTTGCAGCAATGTAATATTAATTTTGAAGCCTGATTACACTAGGGTTTTCCACATCTTTTCTTAAGATAAATTTGCATTTTATGTTTAATTTGAGTTGCTGTCATCATGTTCTTTGCTGCTATTTTGTCTTACAAAGAAACAGTTATATCAAAGAATTTTTTGCACTCAAATAACTTCTTGTTTTCATTTCTTTTTTATGCCTTTATATTTCTTTATGTTTAGTGAATTCTGAATATTTAAGGTCTCCATTCAAGTTAGGAAAATAAAATCATAAGAAGCTAAGCAAACAAATAGCTCTTGAGCTACTCATGGTATAACCGTATCAAAGAAACTTCCATACAGTTAGCAAAACTACAGTTTACTTTGAAACTATCAGCGTTCTTGAGGCACTACATTAATCTAACTAACTTCAGTTTCAAGTTCTTATCAAATAAAATACAGAGCGGGAAAAGGTATTGAAGGAAAGAGAGATTTTTTTTTTTCTTTTCTTTATGATATGGACTCTTCCTCATTTTTGTTTTAATATAGTCATGTTCATAAGAGAGAGACTAAATGATGTGATTAATAGGTGCTGTCTGACTCATGCTTTGCGGGGTACTACTTTAACAGTAGTGTGGCTGGTAGAATGAAAATGTGTGCTTGAAACAGGAAACACAGGAAACACGTGAAAAATAGTAAAAAACCTCCAAGGTTTCAGCTTTTCACTGAGTATTTTGCTCACATGAATTGCACATTACTTGGGATCTCAAGTGTTGTTAAAGATTCAAAGAACAGTTCATTAGTCATGCAGTAAAACTGCTGCCAGATATTTAATATCACCCACCAACTCCACCTAAGCGAGCTCCCCAGAAGTAAATATTTAAGAGTAGGAGAGATACCTTGGTCCACTGCACAGCAATGAGATCAAAGGATTTTGTGTTCTTATGCCTACACAGGGTACGCCACAGCCTTTAATAAGAACCAAGTTTTGCAGGGCATGACACGATTTAACATGCTTTATATATTAAGGTGTAATTGAAGATAAAAATTAAGTAGCTTAAATCAGTAGTATTTCTAAAAAGCAGATTCAAAATTGCTGTTGAAATAAAACTTTTAGAATGAAATCTAACTGGGTTCAGACAACATTAAAAATAGTGCACTTTCAGGCAATGTGTGAAATTACAAGAATTGAAACATACTCAGAACTTCTTAAAGCAGAAAGAAGTGCCTGAATATGGACACATGCTTTAAGTGATAGAAGAGTATTTGATTTAATATGATAGAAACTTGGAGTGGGACTTATCCGATCATATGCAAATGTGTTGTTGCTGTAAAATTAGTAGAGAGAAAAAAGCAGTCCTATAATATGCCAGCTCATCTTAAAATTCTTGCTGGAATTCTTCTTCCTAGAAGAATTGTTTAGTTCTGCTGACTGTGGAGGAAATCTCCTTTGCACACTGAAGTTAGATGGAGACAAATCACACAACAAACATATGTCTTCTAGTTTGCATGTCTATTAAATAGATGGTAATATGTATACACATATATAAAAAAATATTATCACATATATATGTATATACATATACATATGTAAATATATAACATTACACATATATAATTACATATATAATGTGAAATGTCCTTAACTTGACATCTAACTCTTGAAAGAGACCCTGATTCCAAATCATTATTCTTGAAATCAGAGAAATTACCTGAAACCATAAAATCAGTTGCAGAAGGAGCTTGTTCAGTTCACAAATTGTCCACTCACAAAGAAAAATCTTTTGTGAGGTACCATTTCTGGCAGTCTCAGAAGCCAATGCCTGAATGATTTATTTATCCCTAGAGTTTGTCCTGGCAAAGAAAGTTAGAAGCAGAGAGGCAGAAACAATCTGAAAAAAACGTATTTTGTCATTTACAAAAGTAGTAACATGGATTTTCTGTTAATCGGCACTTCAGTGTCCACATCTGTCAGTTCAGCACTCTGTTTACCAACTCTCCCCTGGACTAAATTGCTTGTCAATCAGAATAAACCTTTTTCCATCTTTTTTTTTTTTTTTTTTTCTCTGAATAACAGCCTTTCAGAACCATAGATGGAATGGGATACAGTCCTGAATGGGAGAGTGTTACTTCAAATAAAAGTAGCCCTTATGCACAGGGAAAAAAATAAACTGTCCTGAGGATGAATCTTAGAAGTATTTTATTTTTATTGGAAAAAAGCAGCAAAGTGCACTCTGATAAAATCAGGCATATTCACACTTCTACATTTTGATGTACCCTTTGTACAACAATGCACAATTTATTTGTGGAGCCTTTCTGGGATAAGACATAAATCACACTGAAATTAAGTTTTGGATTGAGGACAGTATATTGTTTCCTTTAGTAGCAACCAATTCTAATGACCTATACACAAAATGTGAGGGAATATGCTCAAATGCAGAAATCAGTGTGCTGGTATAGCTTTCATTAGGTAGAGTATGGGGATTTAGAGTCTATATTGTTAACTGAGCAAGCATAACTGGAAAAAAAAAAAACAAAAAAAAAAACCAAGAAGTAATATTTAGCAAATAATGCATCTTGTTCTGTTATCTTTTCAAATTGTTCTAAGAAGGTGTAAAAGGAAAACTAAGCTGAATTATCCACTCACATGAGAACTAACAGGTTCCACAAACTCTTCATTCTGAACAATAATCGCACTTTGTCCCTCACTTGAGGAACACAAACACTGTATCACTGGCTGTTGTCTTCAACACTCCTCTGTGGCAGTATTCATTTTTTCGTGTGTAATTTTGACAATACTCGATTTGTGTTTACTGTATGCTTCTGCGGGATCTTCCATTATTTCTCTCACATCTTGTGTGTTTCATTATTTCAAAACTTATTGTCTCTGCTTCACCTTTCTTTCCACTTGAAGAACCTCTCTGAAGAAGTTCAGGTATAAAATTAGAACATCATGCAATAAACAAGTTATGTGTACATACAAACATGCATACATATTTATACACATAAACATAGATTTATTTTAAGGATAAAGTTTTTGAATGTTACTTTGATGAAAATTTCTTCTTATTACTTCATTTTCTAATGCCTCCTTAAAATTTGATCAATTATAACAGGAAGGACAAGAACAAAGCATTAGGTTAGAGGAAAGAATATTTTGACAGTTAAGCAGTTTGGCATAATTTGTCTTCTGATTCATGGCTAGACAAGAGTCCTGGACTGTGAGAGAGGAAGAAAATTTGCATGAGATGGTTTTGGTTTATATCCATGTGAAAGGAAGATGAGGTTCATCTATCTAGAAACATCGGAAGATGCTCCTGCAGTCATACACAGTTCTATATAGAAATGAGTACTTCCAGGTGGAGATATAACTCATCCCAAGGAAAGTATTCAATAGTTCCAGAACTCTTAAAATACCTTATTTTAAGACTTGGTCAGTAGCCTTATGTTTAATGAAAATCTATGTTTTTTTCAAACAGAGATAACACATGCTATTCTCTGAAACATTTTACTGACAATACAGATAACAATATTGAAAATAAAGCTTAAGCAAGATTGCATTATAAGATTGAATGCTGAAGACTTTTTTTTTTTCCTGAGACTGCAATTTGCTTAACTCTGAACTAAATTATGTTCTAAGTACACAGTAGGAGACAATACACATAAAACTATATCAGACTGTTGTCAGTCAAATGTCCATTTAAATAGTTAAGAAAAACCTTTGTTATCAATATACAAGAAAAAAGAAGTGTTTTTTACAATCCACTATATTTAAAATGCTATAGATTAACTGCATACAACAAAACAGGTCTTGAACACTTGTGGGGATTGAAGTAGTTTAGTAACCTTGAAGTATAAGGGTTATTAATTTTAAAACTTCTTGAAATTCTCATACAACAGATCATTTCACTGCTGGAAATTCCTTAGTTTTATTGAACCAATGTATCCTTGTTATTATTGTTATTATGGTTTGCTGAAGCATGAAAGATTGAAGAAAGCTGTGACTGTGCTTATTTTAAAAATGGCTGTAAATTATTGGAAGATTTGTCATATTTATAAAAAGATATATATCTCTCAAAATTTCTAAACTTACAGCATTAGAAATACTGGTAAAACCACTTGGAGATTAAAAATCCTATTTGATATTCATGTGGTTAATGAATTTCACTTATGCTAAACTGATAGTAGTTGCAGCAGCTATGCAAAGCAAATAAAGAGAATGGGCTGGAATTGGGAGTGAGGTACTGCTAGTATAATGCCCAGTGTTATTATCTGTAGCACTGTACCCCAGTAAATACTGAGTTGTTATTGCTTGCAATAAGTTTTGCTAAGCTGAAAAATCAGACCCCAGAACCTGCTTGTCTTTGTCTGGACTTGCTTTGGCCTGCCTAGAGATGTGGTTTAACTTCTAACACCAATTACCTAATGACCAGCTAGATATTACCTACTTTGTATTAGCTTTTATTGTTTTGTACCAATGTGTCATGCAATGCTTATCATTGTATGCATTATTAACTAACAGATAGTTACAGCACAGTTTATACCATTTAGGAAGAACTACCTGAGACCCTGGAATAAAATGCAGCATGGAAGTCTGCCAGCACGGGAAGACAACAAAGGCCTTGAAAATGCAGGCACAGGATAATACTGGAGGCTATAGACCTATACACAATTCACCAGTGGTCAATTACTGGTCATCAAAGAAATGCAGCCTTTTGATCTGGGAAAAATAAATTTTTGAGATTAAAAAAAAAAGCACAAAGTACAAGCATCCAGCATATGTAAAGTACACCATATACAGAGCATTTATGTACGTCATGGACTTGCAGACCAATGAAAAGGGAAGGTGTTGAGCATGTTAGCAGACATATAAAAATGACGTGAGATAGATCCTAGTGTGCAAAAGAAAAAAATATTGGTATCAACATTATACTACCCCCAGCAAAAGACTTAGGTTGCTGATGACTCCCCATACAGATCCTTCTCAGACAGAAACCGTCTATTGTAAGACCCACCACAGGGGCAGTAGAAGCGTGAGCATGAAACCAGAGAAAGGGACTGATACTAGGAACTATTTTGTGTATAAATTTATATATATATATATATATGTATGTTTAACTTATAAATATATAAATATTTGTAAACTTACACACATTTAAAACACACACACACATTTATTTTAACTGCATAAAACTAAATGTGTTATTTAACTAATGTATTGGTCTCGTTTTAACTGTACTAATAATTTGTTGGTTAGACTGTTAAGATTTTGATAAGATTAACAATAAACAGGTGGGAATTCAACCAATCCATTCTGTAACTCCAGCGAAACAAATTGATTGCACATCCCCCTGACAAAGATTCTGTCTATCATTAACAGGGTGAAAAAATAAATTATTCTGCTTTTGGGTACATGCCTAATGGATAAGATGGGTATCAAACCGCTGGTATTTTCATGTGGAACTGTCTGGAGCAGGACATAACCGGGGGGAAGGTGGGGGGGGGTGGCGGGGCAGGGGGGAAATTTTGCAAACATTCTAAGGATTTTCGGGGGAGAGAGGAGCTGAACTCTAAGGTAGCTACCTTTCATTGCATTCATGACTTACATGACTTACTTAACTAATGTTTTGAATGAGTTGAACTTAAGAAATCCCTGAATACAACACCTTTAACAAATCTGTCCTCCTTATGTATTACAAGCATCAGAAATGTAAAATATCCCTGTCTTGTTTGTAACCTAGCTAGGTGTAAGGTTTCTTTTTTTTTTTTTTTTTTGTCTTCTATTGCTAAGAGAGGTATCAGATAAAGTAACTAAAGCTAAATTATAATTCATTTGTCATTTATGGATAGCAGAAAGAGTAAATGTATGAATTGTGTTGTGCTGGAAAGGATTGTATGAAATATAAGTATTAATTCTGTCATGGTAACTAGAAGACTGTAGCTGCCAAACATGTCCTGTCACCAGAGGTTAGATTCATGTGGGCGAGACTAGGTCTTGTATGGAGATGACAGATGATAAAATGAAGTCCAAGAAATTGTGATGCTGACAGTTATGAAGGGGAGAAAATAACATTCCCTATATACATTCTGATGCTTTATTTCTGCATTACAGAATTGTAGTGAACGTTGCCTTGAGACACACTTATTGCATCTGAGAAGAAAAGGATGGTGGGTAGCACAGAATATGGAGAGGTAGGGAGGTGTAAGAAAGACAAGGAACAGTAGAGGTGTGAAGATGTACAACTGAGGAAACATAAAAGGGAATAAAGAAAAGCAGAGTATCCAGTTTAAACACAGAACACAAAACACAGGTTAACCTCTTGAAACATTTTGATTAAAAGATATAATAACAGCCCTGAATTTGACAAACTGAGTTTAGAAGTAAGACTGGGCCTGTTGGTGAAATGCACAGCAAATAATGGTGTGAGTTTTGCTGACAATTTCTGTTGTGTCAGGCTTCAGTGTTGTATGTATGTTATTTCACTTTAATTAAAGATGTCAGAAGAGCAGAATGTGTTCTCAGCCCTACTTCATTGTTTTGCAATATTTCTGGATTTTGGCATAAATAGAAAGTTGACTCTGGTGGGTTGACCTTCGCTGGCTGGAGACAGCCACCCAGTCATTCCCCAACTCCTCTCTGCAGCAGAACAGGAGGAAAAATAAGATGAGAGCCTGCTACTTCGTGGGCTTGTCATGGGCTGCAGCTTCCTTCACAGCATGTCCACCTACTCCACTGCAGTCTTTCATGGGCTGCACGGGGACAGCCTGCTTCACCATCATTCTCTCCACAGGCTGCAGGAGCATCTCTGCTCCAGCACCTGGAGCACCTCCTCTCACTCCTCTTGTCTGACCTTGGTGCTTGCAGGGCTGTTTCTCACATTGTTTTTTTCCTCACTCCTCACTGCCTGTGCAGCATTTTATCCTTTTTTAAACCTGATTTCCCTGAGGTGCCACCAGTGTGGCTGAGGAGCTCAGCTGTGCCCTGCGGTGGGTCCGCTTAAGCCAGCTGGAACCTGCTGTGTCCACCATGGGGCAGCCCCAGCCCCTCCTCAAAGGGCGGCAACCTGCAGCCCCCCACTGCCAGCACCTGGGCACCTGCACCCAATACATTGACACAGGGTACTGAGATAAATTTTGCCCAGTGAGTGTACTTTTTCATGAATTAAACATGAGCAATCTTTTTAACTGCACGTATCAACAATGAAGAACTACATTATAAACTGATGGTCCTATGCAAGTTCTTCACTTGCTTACTAAATGGATGCTGACTCATTTAATCATAATTTGATATTATTATTTGTCTTACTGTCTCTGAAAAAAGACAGACTCTGAGGAGACAAACCTGGAGATCAAGATACTGTTGTACTTCTGGTTTGAAACAGAAATGAAGCATTGCAAAATGTATGATTTCAGCCTCAGGGTATTTTTGCGTGTGTGGTGACTGCTTTTATTTCAAATAATTTCACTTTAAGGGCTAATAAATCAGGGCATATAAATCAAATAATACTCAAAATAATATTCATATCAACACCCATAAAACTACATGCTTGTAGAATAAGAGACAGCAATGACGGAAATATAAATCTTTAATATACTTGAGTGAGTCCAGCTGATGTAAGAGGTTGAGCAAAAGCAATGTAACCCTGAGAACAAATCCTTATGTAAACTTCGTCTATTCATGCTGCTATGTTTTTACTGATTATATAAAAATAATAATAGTAATAAATTTAAAATTATTATTCTTCATGTTTGCTTTTTAATGCTGAGGTTGGGTGATATTCTTATGACCAACATAAGATGTAGCAGTAATGTCAAGCTCCCATCTGAAATGATATTTTTAAGTGAAGCAAAGGATCCTTATGCCATACAGTCTGCTTTATTTCACAGGTCAAACATATTTTGTTTAGTTTCATTCCCCTTTAGAATTTCATTTTAAGAAAATACAATATTTACCCCTTAATCCTGAGGGCAAAATACCTATATGCTTCAAAAAAAGAATTTTCAACATGGTGAGTTCTCAGCGTTAAGAAAACATAACTGTGAGAAATCAAAGCATTTCAAAAAGAAGCAGCTAAGAATTTACCCTGGAGAACCAAAATGCAGAATCATAGTGAAAGCCCATGCGAAAGAATACAGGCAAAATGTACTTTCCAGAGACCTAATACCAACATGGAAGACTCTATAGACTGAGTCATTTGTGAAATAATGAACAGAAAAACCTCCAAATACCATGAGAGTAAGACACCCTGACAAATTTTAATATAAAACTACAATCTAATTTGCCTCAACATGGTAAACGGTGTCCTTTTTAGGTCTTAAAAATGGATGTGGTGGATAAAACAAGAATATCCTCTGCACATTGTCTCATATAAAAATGCAATTATCATATTCATGTCTTAGAAGCTAGAAGTATGATGCATTATGTGGTGCAAATGGTGGAAAATAATAGATATTTTTATGCCTACATAGCACTCACTTTTTTCTATTAATAATACTACCTTTTTTATGAATATTTTCAATTATGTTTGAATAAAATTTCTGAATGAACATCGTTTCTGAGAGCGTTCAGGTACATACATGCAGCATTGATGTGTGCATCTCTTATATTTTTTTTTTTTTTTTTATATCAGAGAAAACAGCATGTAAGATTATTTTATGTTAATTTATTCACATCTGGGGAAAAAATCAAATTAATATTTTCAATTTTTGTTTCAACTTCTGAAGTTTTTTGAGGTTTCGCCTAAAATAATTGTTCAGTAAACTGACACCCCAAAATGGTAGGACTGTTAGGTGTTTACTGAAGGATGAAATAAAATACAGTACTGAAGTTCCTTTGTCTTTCTTATGATTGTTACCCACAGCCCTTTAAATAGCTTAATTCACTTGCCCATACACTGGGATTAACACTTCATTAAATATTACTGAAGTAACTAAGACAAAAGGTGTTGGGTTTGGTGTTTTGTTTTTCTTTTGTTTGTTTGGGTTTTTTTTCCCTTTTCTTTAGTTTGAGAGAATATTCTAATGAAGGAAAAGCTTTATTTACTACAATCAGTAGCTTCATTATTTTTTCTCCATGTGATTTTACCCTGCTTCTTTTGTTCTACTGTAATGTCCAATGTTTAGTGGTCTATGGTATAATAGGCAAGATTTATGGTTTGAGATGGTCTTTTACACAGCTTGGAATATTTTTTTTTAAAGGGAAAAGAAAAAAAAAAAGAATACTATCTGGATATTATGTTTAATTTTGTTTAAATACTTCATTTTTTTTCCTTATAATCACTCATTTTTCCTTGAGGATATGGAGATTGTTAGTAATTTCATTCTGTGGTTCCTAAAAAAAAAAAATTATAAAGATTATTTCATCATTTTGTACTGCAGCTATTACTGACATTTTTATGGAGTTCTTTGGATGACAAAAAAAAGTTCTTCCACAATAATTACTATGCCTTAATTATTTTTGTAAAAATATAAAAATAACAGGTGATATTTTAATACTGAGAATATTTTGTTAATTTACCTTAGAGATTTTACCCCTTTCTAAAAAGAAAGGAAAAACAATTACTAATTAACACAAATTATGTATTAATTTGATAGTACTGTAACTTGTCTCTATAATAGCAAGTGAATGAATTGCCTTATGAGATCTGTTATTGAAAAGAAAATTAGGGTTAGCTTTCACATGTGAATTTATCCTTTCTAATACTGGTCATCCCACATAACTTGGTTACATTAGACTCCTATTTATGGACATATTATTTTCTTAATCTGAAAGTACATATCAGTGGACTCAAAATGCTATAATATCCTGTCACATAATTTTATAAAAATTCTGCATTTTAATCAGCTTTCAGAAATGTGAGATAGAAAAAATTAATAGAGTAAACTGATAAAAATAAGGATCCTAGCTTTTAACCATGAGTAAAAATTAAATAATAAATAATAACTCTGGAAAAATTAACTTGGAAATATGAAAGCTGAGGGTTTTAGTTTTCAGTTTTTTAAAAACAAGTCAGAAGTGCATCTTTCTGTCTAATCTCAATGCACATTTTCTTTTTATGTAGTGTTACTGTTTCTCTGGCAACCAATTTTCACTAATGCTGTACTGCCTTCTTTTTTGTGGTTCTTGAGTTCTTCGGGCTTTTTGTTTGTTTCCTGACTTTTCTGTTTAATTTTCTCTCAGTTACTAATTGATCTGCTGCAGATGCTGTTATTCATCTCAAATGGTGTACGGGTCTGTATGATTTCTGCAGGGTTTGGTTCACAAAAGGGTCTGCAAATTAAACACAACAGTCTTTAGTTTCTGGACTGGAAAGAGGTTTTGAAAGTTTAAATGGAGATTTGGGTTCCAACTCTTTAAACTCTTAATTAGGTACTTCTTATTTCTAAATAATAGTACCTCATGTTGTACTTAAGAACACATGGGATAGTCAAAACAAGTGAAAAATACCCTGAGGTACTGACAATAAAAAGATATGAAAGGTAAAATCCATAGACAGGAAAAAAACACAATGTGAACCACGTAGCAGTACTCAGGATTTAAAGAACAGAATCTCTGCCACGTGTGTATGTATATATATATACACACGCATGTATGTATATATATGTATATATTGAACAACAATTTATAGTTTCTACTTTCCTTTGCAACATGTTGTGGGTAACAAGAAAAAATTCAATTTATTTTCCCTAATAAATAGGGAAAAACCTGTCCTGGGAGTTACTCCTAATCCTAGGAATAAGGTAGTACTTCACAGAATTTGGACACAGCTAAGCCTTGGGCTTTAGTAAACCGCTGATTGGTATCACAATGTTTCTTTACCATCTCTGACACTCAGGTAATCCATCTACATTCAAAGCAGATTTGTCAGCTTCCCAGCATGTATGTTGTGCTTCATCAATTGGAAACAGAACCATGGTAGAACAGCTGCAAGACAGCTACGTTCTAGTAAATAGACCACTGAAAGAAAGAAAAAGGCAAGGAACCAGTCTGATATCATTTTAGCTCCAAAAGAGCCCCAGATTTACAGCTTCTAAAACAACTGCTGAATGGGGATGATGAAGATCAGGAGTGCATTGACAGAGTTATGGGTCTAGAGTTCATTTATACAGTATTTATTCCAGTTTTTCGATTTACAGTGATATCTCAGCTCTCCTATACATGATCGGGGTGGGGGTGGGGAAGACAAGAGTGGGAGCTTCTCTGGCTCTTGCAGTTAGAGAAGCTAAGATGAACAGATGTATTTTGCCACATTTTTTTTTTTTTTCTATTTCAATACTAGCTAATACAGTGATCCTGGAAGTTGTTGAGCAATAGGCCAAAATAGATTTTCATCTCTCAGGGACACTATATACTGGCTACAGCTTGGCTCCTTTGTAGCTGCAGTACTCTCATAGTCAAAATCACATCAGAGATGCTGGTCACCTTCTAGTTACCCTCTTCTGCCTGCAACAACTTCTTAATTTTTTTTCCTAATAACACCCATTTTGCTTATTCTACATTGAATAGCTGATCTTTTTTAATTTCCTCATTTGTTGGTAAAAAAAAAATAAATAAATCAATTTCATACTAAACTTTGAGGGAAAACAATGTATAATGTAAAATTCTGACTTTTATTTATATTTTGTTTATGAGATAAAAAGCTTATAGGTAAAAGGGAAACATTTTTGTTGTAGCATATTCCATTGTATATTTGACAGAATTTACATAAATTTGTATCTGAAAGAATTCCATGAGATTAGTTCCAGGTACTGAAACTAATGGCTAGCTCCTCATAGTAGTGAGGAAAGCCTGGCTATGAACCTTACTGAGATAAAATAGCAAGTATTACTAAAATAAAAAAATATTTATTTCTTCAGGAAAAGAAAAACAAAAAAAGTCAAAAGTCATGTTTTTCTTTCATTTCACATGCCAATTTTTTGAGTGTATAAACATTTGTAATACTGTTCCCTAAACCTTAAAATTAATCTGGAAGTTTTAAGTTTAATCTGTATGCTTCTATGACGGTTGGATTTGCAACACAGTTTTTCTCTGAATTCTCTATTGAGATGATGAAAAGGATAAATAAAACAACATTGTCATCAAAATTAGCCTTCTGTTCAAAATTAGGATCCTAAACAACAATTAAGTTTATAGTATGATTCTATCATAGGCAGCTTGCAGAAGCAGACATAAAAAAACCCATCCTTATCACCTAAATTGAAAAGTAATGAGGCAGTAGATGTTTTTCACTTAAAGTATTTGTCACAGAAACAGAAGGGGTAAATCTCTACTGATATTATGCTCTACTTAATGTTGTAGACTATTAGTTAACTCTCTTGTTAATTGTGTTATATCAACTATTATAAAGGAAGATTTTTTTTTTTTTTTTTTTTTTTTTTTTTTTGAGACAAAGTTATAATCTCTCCAGTGAGATAATACTATTTCAGATAGTTCTGGCTAATTATAAGTACACAAGCCATTTACAACTTCTGTTAAAATATTTTAAGAAGAAGTTTCAATTTAAAAAGTTAAGAAAACAAATGAACAAAAAAAATCTTGATGTCTACCATTTTGGCTTTAGTTTGCCCTCTTCAGTGTGTGTTACAAAAGTTAGAAAATGTGAGCTCCCTCCTTTTCTGTGTCATGCTTTATGATATTTTGCTTTTTATTATTCAACTATTCAAGTAGACGATAATTTAAAAAAAAAAAAAAAACAAAAACAAAAATACAGGAAAGGAATCCATGGTTTTAACTGCCCCTCCCCCCACACCGTTTCATTAGGTTTGTTTGTTTTTATTGAAAATAACATAACAGTTTCAATTTTGGGTTGCCTTAGTATACTGGCCAATTAGATTATTAATTTGGAATTCACCCATTTTAAAGCCAGTTCTAATTAATTTAATCTCAAAAAATATATACAAAATTCAACTTCAGACTCCAAACATTTAAATTTGAGTCTACAAACAGGTGACCAAATGTTAATTGCCAGCATGTGAATTGGTATGACCTCATTACAGAGCAAACAGATCTAGTCAGTAAAGCGGAATTCAGTCAGCTATCCAACTCACACTAAAGCAGACACATAAAACAGACACACAGGATAGGATACATTTGCCTAATTATAGTAATTTAGTGTTGTTAGAGATACCAAAATATATCTATCGTGTACAACATGGGTACATCATCTATACAGGCTTGGCAGATACGAAACAGGACTTGTGGCAGACCGTAGCTGGAGGCCCAACAAGAAAATTGCTGAATTACCTCTATAGTAACTGTCAAGATATGGGAGCTCCAGAAAACCAATTAATTCCACATGAAGGTGAATGTCTAAGACAGCTACCATGAATCATCCCCTGAAATGCCCACATTTGACTTCAGAGGCAGCACAGACAGTTAATGGAGATTACAATCACCTAACTTCTAACTTTATAAATCAAGAGGCTTAAAGTCACATGAGATTAATCCCACAACTGCAGATATAGCTCAAGTTTGGTCTTTTTTTTACAGATGTATTCTAGGTGAAATTTGAATATTATTATTACTTGTATTATTCTGGCATCTACACAGTATGCCCACACTTCCAAATAAGTGGTTTCTCTTCACACTCAGGAAGTGGTTTCCTCCTTGTCTATATAACAAAAGCATAATATTGTTTCCTCGGGTAAACTAGTTAATTTTCTTAAAATAAAACGTGGATGTTTAGGGGACAGTTAACTCCAAGAGGCCTTCCACTAGGTAGTGCATAAGACGTTGCAGTGTGTTTGATTCTATCTGTCTTACACAGACTTCTAATATTATTTTAAGCATGATTTTCACCTCAAAACTCTTAGAGTGCTCTTCTTTCACTTCCAAGGGCATGTAACGCATTCGTTCGAAGTCGTGCTATAATGAACAATAGCAATCACATGCTCTAGAAAAAGAGATTTCAGAAAAGCGTGAATGTGAGCCACTTTGCAGTACCTTCACCAGGGATACTCATTACTCCTTTGGCAAATGTACTGAGTAAGCAGGCACACCATACATGTCCTTGTTGTGAAAAACTCACCATGACTGCAGCAACACGGAAACGAAAATGCTGGTCTTCACCCAAGGACTGTGCTATTTCAGATACAAAGAACAGAGTGATACAGACAAAGAGAATTTTGTGACAACCGAATGTTCCTGTCCGGCACAGTAGGCACTGATGTTTATTTACTTGTCACGTCTTTGCCCAGGTGCTTCTAGGTATCAGTTACAAATAAATAAATAAATAAATAAATAAATAAATAAAGTTGAAGTTAAAGAAAAAGGTAAAAGATTTTTGAAGAGAATCATGAGGTACCCTTGCAGATGTCTGCAGAAAGCCCTTTCCTAATGGAGGGGTAACAATAGATCTCAGGTATACGTAAGACAGAAAATTTTTTATGGGTGAAATTACCTAAGGTAACAGGTAAGTCTGAAAAGTAGAGTGGACACATAGGCCTGAGAGAGCCCTGTAACAAAGACAAGCCCAAAAGCCTGTTCCCAGAAAGCACAGCTGGTTGCATGGCTGAGTAAGGACTTCCTGGTGAAACTAAAGTGTAAGAAGGAAAGGCACAGGCAGTGGAACCAGGGACATGTATCTTGGGAAGAATATAGGGACGCTGCCCAGATGTGTAGGCATGGGATCAGGAAAACTAAGGCACAGTTGGAGCTGAAGCTGGCAAGGGATGTGAAGAATAATAAGAAAGGCTTCTTTGGACAGAAAAGGAAGAATAAAGAAATTGTACCCTCCTCCCCCTTCCCAGTAAATACTCTGTGGTACATCTCAGTGGCCAATCCAGCGCAAACCACAACAATAAGACAAGAGAGCTGGTGACAACTGATACGCAGAAAACTGAGGTACACAACAATTTTTCTGCCTGAGTTTTCAATGGTAACCTCTCTTCTCACAGCTCTCCAGCCCCTGAAACTCAAGACAGGGACGTAGGGAATGAAGTTGCACCCATCATAGAAGGTCAGGTTTGAGACCACCTGAGGAACCTGAATATACACATGTCCATGGGAGACCCGATGAGATGGATTCCAGGGTCCTGCGTGAATTGGCTGATGTAGTTGCCAAGCCACTCTCCATCATATTTGAAAAGTCATGGCAGTCAGGCCATGGTCTAGTCTCCAGCGACTAGAAAAAGGAATATTGCACCCATAAAAGAGAAAAAGAAGGATCCTGGGAACTACTGACCATTCAGCCTCACCTCAGTACCTGGCAAGACCATGGAACAGATCCTCCTGGAAGACATGTAGAAACATATGGAAGGCAGGGAGGTGGTTTGAGACAGTCAACATGGCTTCACCAAGGGCAAATCATACCTGACTAGTGTCCTAATCTAGTGGACAAGGGAAGAGCTACTGATGGCATCTAGCTAGACCTCTGTAACGTCTTTGACATAGTCCCCGCAACATCGTTAACTCTAAATTGGAGAGAATTGGGTTTGATGGTGTCATGGCTTAACCCCAGCCAGCAAGCTGCGTGGTGCAGTTGATACACTTGAGGGACAGGATTTCATCCAGAGGGACCTTGACAGGCTTGAGGAGTGGGCCCATGTGAACCTCATGAAATTCAACCAAGGCCAATTGAAAGATCCTACACCTGGGTCAGGACAATCCCCAGTGTCATTGCAGACTGGGTGATGAAAGCACTTACAGCAAGCCTAAGGAAAAGGACTTGGAGATACTGGTGGATGAAAACCTGGAGCCAGCAATGTGTGCTTGTGGCCCAGAAAGCCAGTCATATCCTGTGCTACACAAAAAGAAGTATGGCCAGCAGCTCAAAGGAGGTGATTCTCCCCCTCTACTCTACTCTTGTGAGACTGCACCTGGAGTACTGCATCCAGCTCTGGAGCCCCCAGCACAAAAAAGACCTGTTGGAACAGGTCCATTAGAGGCCTATAAAAATGATCAGAGAGCTGGAACACCTCTCCTATGTAGAAATGTTGAGAGAGTTGGTGCTGTTCAGCCTGGAGAAGCGAAGGTTCTGGGGAGACCTTATTGTGGCTCTTCGATACTTAAAGGGGGATTATAAAGCAGATGGAGAGAGACTTTTTGCCAGGGCCTATAGTATAACACAAAAGGTAATGGTTTTAATATGAAAGAGCATATATTTAGATTGGATATAAGGAAGAAATTCTTTACTATGGGGGTGGTGAGACAGGTTATCCAATGAAGTTGTGGATAACCCATAACTGGAAGTGTAGGAAGGGGCTTTGAACAATAGCAGGGGACTTTGACTGGATGATCTTTAAAGGTCCCTTCCAACCCAAACCATTCAACGATTCTCATATGTTTGCTAAAATAAGCAGAAATTTAGGAATAAACGTGAGAGTGGACCCAGTAATGAAATCTAGATCAGAATGCAGTTTCAGACATTTCACTATCTCCTGTAATGGAGACAGCAGGCAGGTCAAGGGGGATAGCAATCAAATGCTTATAGATGTTAAAGCTTCTAGAAAGAGGTCATCAGGAACTCTGGCAATAGAATTTTCAGGTATTTCTTTCTTAATCTGTAAGAAAATGCATTACTTATTAATATAATTCAAATAATTTAAAAAAAATAATAATAATTTTTAAAAATTATTTTATACAGTGTTATTAACCCTTGAAGGATCTGGTCCAGTAGAGTATTTTACAGAGGGCAGTAAAGTGGAGTTCTCCTATGTCCATCGCTTGTTACATCTCCCAAGATAATTTTAGAAATGAAAAGGCATAGTGAAGTAAATTAAAACCACTGCAAGAAAAAAACTAAAAGAAGAACAGCACTAAGTGTCTTCCTGCATGTATGTCTCTATTTAAACAGTTACTAAACAATTTGCAAATAGAGAAGAGTTATTAAATTACTATTTTAAAACACATATGTTAATATTTAAGATCACAAGTAGTCATCACTAAACATTGTTTTACATAAGCCTATTTCAAAATAACCTCTAAACGCTCAATATACATGCATTTATTACAAAACTTGCATGAGTTTATTGAAAAACAGCTTTCACACTCACAAAGCACAATGAAAATATTACACAGTATTATATACTGGGTAGAAAATGACAAATGTATCTGATTATCTCTATGGAAATATATCCAAAATTATTCTGTACAAAAGAAAGTCTGTGCTGCTTTCACATGTATAAAGAGATGAAAAATATTCAGCATCGGTTTTCCTTCTTGTTTAGATGGTGAGTTTTTTTTTTTTTTTAATTGTACTGTTATGAACATTTTTTCCTGCCCTTTCAATGCAGATGGTAAATCAGACATCCAACTTCACATATGCACACTAAAATATCACACCAGATTTTCTTCCCACCATGTAACCATAGAAATCACCAAATAATATCAATTATTATTTGTAATTAGGTGATTAATTATATTTTGTTAGGATTGACTAGTACGTAGAAACAATATTTATAGACTTTATGAGGACTGGCTGCATCCAAATGACATGTAGATATCTATATACCAGGAACTCGTTGAAATATGTTCTTAAGAGGAAGATATAAAAAATGTGATTACTTTTACCTGTCTTTATATTACACTTTATATTACACTTCTTTCTAAGAAAAAAAAAAAAAAGGAAAACATCTCTTCACTGTTAATCTTGTAGAATCATTTACATCAGCAGAAGAGAAAAGATTAACAAGTATATTGATACCAAGCCTATTTTGTTTATATTGTAGTTGACTAAGAAGCACTATTGCTCTTCCTCCACCTCCTTCCCAACACTATCTGTATAAAAATAGTGAAAGATATTCCGAATTTTATTTTTATATGACGTTTTTAAATATCACATTAAATCATTCCTGATATTTTTAGAGTCAATATTCAACTAACAAAGTAAGCTTGAAGCTTCGGTTTGTGAAATAGTTACTTAAGCCATTGCAATCTCATACCTAACCTTAAAATATATTGCTATCTGTATAGATACAAATTTAGACTTATCTATAGAAGAGAAACTCATTATACATCAATTAATCTTCCCTTACCAGAATTTTTCCTATTTTTCTTTCTTTTTTTTTTCCAGTTGTGATTTTGTCCATTTTAATATATGTATGGCATGCATGAAAAAATTAAATTTTCATTAAATATGCTTTAGTACAGTTAGTTTCAGGATTATTTATAATATTAAGCATATTAATCAATTTGAACAGGAAATAGAAAGAAGTTAATTGGCATTATGATTGATTTTGCTAAGAGAAAACATCTCTGAATGTCACATATGACACACGTCAAGCAACAATATATGTTTTTGCTGATAAGTTAGGTCTCCTAGGTTGTAGCTCAAATATACTGAAGACAAAGACAAAAGACCATCCATCACTTGAAACTCTGCTCTGAAATAAATAAATTAAAAAAAAAAGTCTGAAAACTCCTGCAACCCACATTTTAAGACCTATATCTATTGTATTATTGAGTACAATCATGATTTGTAACTCAAGAGCACTGTGTGAGCCACCTGATGTAACAGGAAGGAAATATTGTGCCAATTACAAGTGAATATACTGGTTTATCTAAGGTGTAGTGATTTAGAAATCTTCATAGACAACAAATAAACTTTCATTCAGAGTTTATTCTTTTTTTGGAATCATAGATGACTGGAGATCATCTGGTTGAGCTATTCAGAGAAACCCAGGCAAACATAAAAGTTAAATCAATTTGCTCAGCACTTTGTCCACTTGAGTTCAGAATATCTTCAAGGATGCACACTCCACAACTTCCCAGGGTTACCAGTTCCAGTGTATGTTTGGCTTCCTTTTGAATATTTTTTCACTTGCATCTGTTCAAAATTTCCCTCTTCACATCTTGTATCTGGTGCCTGTCATCTTTTCACTGTGCACCTCAGAGAAAATTTTGGCTCCATCTTTTCTATAGAGATACATCAGGCAGCTGAAGATTACAATTAGGGCCCCTTAGTATTTTCTTAAGGCTGAATAAAGCCATCTATCTGAATATCAAGTGCTTCAGACTTCACAGGGTGTCAGTGACCCTCCACTGAATTTATTTCATCTTGTCAATGTTTTTATTGTACTAAAAAGCACCAAATAGGACACAGTACTCCAGGCAATCTCAGAAGTATGGAGTACACGGGGAAAAAAGCACTTCTCTCTTCTTATTGGGTAATTCTAGTACAGATAAGACCATTACAATATCATGCATTTGGCCTTTATCATTTCAGGAGCATGCTGACTCAATTTCAGCTTGCTGTTTTCCAGGACTTTCAGATCCTTTTCTGCAAAGCTGCTTTACATACAGTTGACATCCATCCTGTTCTGAGTATGGGGTTACTCCATCCCTGGTACAGGATTTTCCATTTGCTTTTATTGAACTTCACGAGGTTTCTGCCAGTTCTTTTCTCCAGCATTTCCGTGTCCCTCTGAATGGCAGCCCTGCTCTCCAGTGTATCCGATGTTCCCTCTAAGTTAGTATTTTCATGCTAACGTATTGTTTAACTTTCTCAGATTGTGGCACTAGGTGCTGGGACATGGGAGACATGAAAGCCAATATCAGTAAAATATCAGTAGCCCAGTAGCCCTTTTTTTTTTTTTTTTTCCTGCCTATTCGCTTGCAGCACTGCACCTGTTATTCTCACCTTTGAAAATGGACGTGAAAACTAGGAATCCACAACAGGTACAGACTGGTGTCTAAAAGCCTTTGAGAGCCAATGTCCAGGAAATATGTAGTAATAACTGGTATTAATTCCTGGCCACTGAGGTTTCCAGGTAGATCAAGAATTTCATCTGCCTAAAGTTATGTGAAAGAGAAGGCCAAATTATATGTAAAGTTCATAAAAAATGTCATATCCAGCTTAGAAAATAAAATGGATGGAATTCCCTGTGTTCCAGTTTGTGCCCATTGCCCCTTGTCCTGACATTGGGCATGACTGAAAAGGGTTTGGACCCATCCTCTTGACACCCACACTTTAGATATTTGTAAGCATTGATGAGATCCCCTCTCAGTCTTCTCTTCTCCTGGCTACACAGACCCAGGTCTCTCAGCCTTTCCTCATAAGAGAGGTGCTCCAGTCTCCTGATCATCTTTGTAGCCCTCTGCTGGACTCTCCCCAGTAGTTCCTTGTTTTTCTCAAACTGGGGTGCCCAGAACTGGACACAGTACTGCAGATGGGCCCTCACCAGGGCGGAGTAGAGGGGGAGGATGACCTCCCTCGACCTGCTGGCCACACTCGATGCACCCCAGGGTGCCATTGGCCTTCATGGCCACAAGGGCACATTGCTGACTCATGGTCATCCTGTTGTCCACCAGGACTCCCAGGTCCCTCTCTGCAGAGCTGCTCTCCAGCAGATCAAACCCTAACCTGTACTGGTGCATGGGGTTATTCCTCCCTAGGTGCTTTAATCGGATCATGGACCAAAGCCTGGAAATTTCTTTTACCTACGGTAACATTACAGTGAATTATTTCAGGAATGAAGATCTACCTTACTTTTTCTTGTCTTAGTCATATTAATCTCGTTTCATTTTTCCCAGTGTTCACCAAGATGCTTAGAAGGAAACCTATTCAAGCAGCTTGACATTTTGCAGAGTATTTTTTGTTTGTTTTTTAAAGGTACTGGTATTTACATGCTGTCTTAAAAATGTTATGCTTTGATGTCAAAGTAAGATTTAATATTCCTATTCTGGAAAGAATGCAGCTCAAAAACATTAATCACATACTTTTCATAAAAAAGATTCCATTTTCCCAAAGAGTAATGTTAATAATTGTATGACTTATTGTTATTATTAAAGATTAAATACTAAATGTTTATTTAAAATTAAAATAAAAACTCGCTCCAAATCCTGTATATACTCTACATGATTCTACTTAATAGAAAATTTGCTATTGACTTCACTAAGCTTTTTCTCAAGCCTCATTAAACACAACAGGTAATACTGTAGTGGTTAATAACATTGTTTCATATTAGCAAAAATGAATAACCACTCTTTGCTAAGCAGGAACAGTTGCTTTGTATAGAACACAAATTGAGGTAAAATAATAACAAAAAATATAATTAAAAATGGGGTGGTAAGGCCTTGAGAAGAAAAAGAAAGCAGAAAATAGTTTACCACCTTGGTCTCTCCTAAGAGGTTTTCACACTGATAGTAAACGGTGTGCAGCCAAAAGCAATAGATAGAGTTCCTGGGATAATCTAGACTGCTGAAATAGTTTGATGAAGATTATGACTCAAATTATAGAAAGCTATTTACCCAGGCAGTGAACAGACAGGGTGAAGAGAAACTATACTGAGTTCCGTAATGGAAAATGCGGTAATGTGTTTATTTAAATGTCTTTAGAAGAAGAAAAACACCAGTGATTATGATGAAAACAGGAAAACACGTGGATAGAATTTTGACAAGAGGAAAAAAAAGAGATTTCTGTCTGTAAAGAGGATAAAAAGAGATTTTTTTTCTCTGTAAAGAGAGAATCATTGTGAGAAAATTCGTTTATGGACTTCAGCACAACAGACAGTAAAAGTCAAAGCACAATTTACAATTTGTATCTTCTAGAATTTGATAAAAATAGAAAGCTTACGCAGGTGAGTAAACAGATAAAATCTGAAAAAAAAATATACTTTCAAACTAAAAAGACATTCCTGTTTAAATCAACAGTAATGTGTTTTACAGATTTTTGCTTCTGTACCAGACAGCTCTTAGCCTTCAGTTGGGGTTTTGCAATTTAACAGTACAGAGGTTGCTAGAAATTTCTGCTTGAAGCCATTTGTAGAGGGTGAGTAAACGTATACAGAAATGTAAAAGAACAAAAGAATCTTAAATATGCTTCATAAATTAACGTTGAACCATTGAAGATTTCCTAGCAACAGACTGAATTCAATCAGATGCATTCCAGAAAAAAATCCAAGAACACATTCTAACAATCTTAATCAGCATGCCTAAAACACCTACACTGTCATCAGTGGTCAGGGAGATCCACTTTCTTCTGCTGTTTTGCATATAGGTCAAAAGCTGAAAACTTTTTTTATAAAATCATTGAAATATAGCACACTAAGCCATTTCAAATTCCAACATAAAGGGAGAATATACCAAAATCTTCTGTATCTGTATTTTGGGTTTATATAATTCTTATTTTTTAAAACACTTAAGGACATTGCAACTATTCCTGAAAAATTGCATGAGGAAGTGCATGACACACATTCTGACAGGAGAATACATTTCAAGTATTATTACAAAGTCCTTAGGCCCTAGCCCATTGAACTATCTCAGGAAGTACTTAACCGAAAACATTAGCAGTCTGACTGAAGTCAGTAAGCTTAATTCTACAGATCTTCTATTTCTGAGTTCCTGGGGCATATTTCAAAGATATATAAAAAATGTCAATGTTTATTTTAGGAGTACTTCATACTTCGTACAGTGTAAATGAAACTAAAATTTAAGAATTTAAGCTCAATTTTAATACATTCTTAAAGTAAAAATGTAAGTATTTTGCCTAAATTTCATTTTACTTCCTTTAGATATCTATCAAAGTTCTGAAATGGGAGAAGTAACTTTAGGTTCCTCTTACATTCGGTACACAGAGACAGCCAGAAAGGGCAGTAGTAGTTACATGTCTGCTACTACAAGTGAAAATAAGATAAATAATGACTAACTCTCCTACTAGGTAGCCTCAGCTGAGAGTTACTGTATTATCTGAGAATTTTGTGACAGAGTAAATCACCACACTAATCAGTCATGTGTGTTGTTCCTTCACTGAAATAACATTTGTTGCAACTGCATATATATGTGCGTATACAGGGTTAGAGAATTAGAGATTGCTATGAAGGGAGTGTTTAGAAGAATGACAAGTCAGGTATGTCTTAAAGTTTAAAAAACAATTTTACTCAATTAATTAATTTACAATAACCTTGGTGCAAATGGTTAGCTCTTACAAATTATTAGTCATCATCACTACATATACAAAACTGACAAAGTCTATAATAGCCTAAATTAGCAGTGAGTATATAGTACCACGCCATAAAGTCAACACTGAAGGCTACTGTCTGTGACAGTCCTCATTTGCAGAGGACATGATGATCAGGACATGAGAGCTCTCTGGTGAGAAAAGTCAGTACAGAAGTGAGCTCATCTTGTTTCCTTTCTGTCTTTGCTCGGTTTGCTTCTAGCCTCTTTCCCAGAGAGGGTATCCGATCTGCTTCCAGTGATGTTTCCCTTTCTTTCAGGTTTGCAAGGTACACTTCTTCTGTGTTCAGCAGAAATTCTACCTATTCCAAGTCCTAATCCCAAAGCAAGTCTTGTCCTTTGCTCTTCCTTCTGCAATTTTTCAGAATTCAGTCTTTGTTTATATGTTTTCTCATGCTTCCTAAAGAAAACTATATGTTTTTATTTCATAGAATCATAGAATTGTAGAATGGTTTGCATTGGAAGGGACCTTAAAGGTCATCTAGTTCCAATCCCCCTGCCATAGGCAGGGAAATCTCCCACTAGACCAGGTTGCTCAAAGCCCCATCCAGCCTGGCCTTAAAAACTTCCAGGGATGGGGCCTCAACAGCTTTTCTGGGCAACCAATTACAGTGTCCCTTTGTTAGTCACGTTGCTCACATATTTATGTAAAATGCTTATGCACTGTACTTGTCTATACCATCACAGTATTAGAAAATATGTAAATACTGTTGTTGCTTACACCATTTTCGCAAGCTTACATTTCATTTCAAAGTAAAATAATTTCAATTATATGCTGATTAATGGATTTTCAATTGTTTTGTGTGTTGTCTGTGTTTTGGCTGCATATTGAATGCTTCTAATTTTCAACTTGTTAGAATTAGGCTGTCTTAAAGAGTTATAGTCTTATAAGCATGTAGTTCGTTCTTAAATTTTCTTAGTTCTTTCCTAGAATTCCTGCAATTCAGTAGTTTTACAAGCTCTTCTGGAGCAGCTGTTGGATAGTCATACATACGTATACAATTCTATGATATAAAGCAAACATATCACCTTTATATTGTTAATTAAAACCTCACATATTCAGAAGTGACATTAGAGGTGATTGCAACTTGTCAGACTATTTCCTACCCTTAGTTAGTGTTAGTATGTCTCCTAACAGAGTGCCTGTACATGAAATACAGATTTTCAAGGCCGCACATCTCATAGCAGTCAAATTTGCAGTTGTCAAAGCTTGCAACCCACTCTACTTTCCATCCCCAGCAGGAAGACCAAGCATAACACATGGATTCCCTTTTCTCTGTCTTCTGCCACACAGTTGAATCCAGGAGGCCTTCTAATCTGCACTCCACTATTCCTGTTATTCCCTCCTAATGTTCATAGGCATGTCTGTGTTTGCAATTCAGGATATCTCTGCAGGGTTCTCCAGTCCTGGTGTCTATTATCCAAATTCCTCTCTCTTAAATGCTGACACCTAGAAAAAACCTCTTTTACATATGTCACAATTTCTGTCATGACAGCATAGCACAATACATCTGCCCTGACCTTATACACTTCCTTAACTATCCACTAGGCAAGCTGAAGGTATAAATACAGATACTTAAATATTCATAAAATATAAAATATTGTGCTCATTTTGGCTGGGGTAGAGTTAGTTTTCTTCATAGTAGTTAGTATGGGGCTATGGTTTGGATTTGTGATGGAAACAGTGTTGATAGTACAGGGATGTTTTCGTTATTGCTGAGCAGGGCTTACACAGTCATGTTCTTTTCTGCTTCTCAAACCACCCCACCAGCGAGTAGGCTGGGAGTGCACAAAATATCTGGGAGGTGGCATAGCCAGGACAGCTGACCTGAACTGACCAAAGGGATATTAAATATCATGTGATGTCTTGCTCAGTACATAAAGCTGGGGGAAGAAGAATGAAAGGGGCGACGTTTGGAGTGATGGTGTTTGTCTTCCCAAGTAACTGTTATGTAAGATGGAGTCCTGATTTCCTGGAGATGGCTGAACACCTGCCTGCCAATAGGAAGCAGTGAATGAATTCCTTGTTTTGCTTTGCTTACACGCGCAGATTTTGCTTTATTTATTAAACTGTCTTTATCTCAAGCCATGAGTTTTTCCTCACTTTTATTCTTTTGAGTCTCTTACCCATCCCAACGCGGGGAAAGTGACTGAGCAGCTCTGTGGTCTTAGTTGCTCTCTGGGGTTAAACCATAACAAAGATGAAGCTGTTTTCTTATTATCTAAATAACAGCAAATACAGAGCAAATATAGCCTTTAAAGCATACTAAACAAGGAGCAGAGAAACACAAGTAACGGGCTTGAAGCACCCTACAACTTGTTTAGGTTGGGATTAATAAGAGTAGGCAATGATGAGGGCCCTTTGAATCATCTAGAAGGAACCTAATAAATGCTTGACTTTAATTAAGCAATCCCTACCTAACAAGAGTGTACTCAATTATATGCTTAAATCCCATGCTTACGTGTTTTGCTAAACTGCACAGTGCTAGCGTATGTGTGTTTGGCGAGTAGACAAGGATATTTTTAACTAAACAGATTTACATCAGAAAATGCCAATTTATCTGAATCATTCTTCTCCCTACCAAGAACAAAACAGTTTTGATGAAACAGTAATTGGAAAAAAAGACACTTGAAACAGACCAAAGCAGCTTAGAAGATATTGCTGCAGGGCATAAAATGAGCACAAGTGGAAACATCCTTCCCTCCAGCCCCCATCAGAGGCTTTCTGGTGTCTCAGCAGGGGAGGGCAGCAGTTGCCCCCCAAAAACTCCCGTGACACAGGGGCCATTGCCACCAACATCAGTCACATCAGCCAGTGGGGAAGGAGAGCAAACGTGTGCCAACCATGCCCAACCAGCCAAGGCTTCCCTGGCCCCTGAGGGAGACCTGCCCTGCCCATGCTGAGCTGCACCACCACTGCTGTAACTGGGGCCACAGCGGGAGGGGCTGGGGAGGGCCAGTGGTTTTAAGAATTCTCCAAAAGCAGTGTTTTTAAAATTCTGCTGGTCATCCTTCATCCTTTGATGTTTTCTTAGACTTCCATTTTCCAAAAAGAGTTCTTGTAGCCACTCGGTGCACACAGCTGATGGGATTCTGGATACTTTTGATAAATATTGCCCCTTCAAAAAGAAAACAAAACAAAACAAAAAACAACAACAACAAAAAAAAAAAAAAAAAAAAAAACACCAAAAAAAAACCCCCAAAGAAAAAAACCCACCCAAACTGAAGGGTGGGAAGATGATGAAGGGTGTTTCCTGTTATACATTATTCTTAAAATACAGGGTGCATCTGCTGTAATTTCTATATATGTAAAATAATTGTAGGACTTTGAAAGGGTATTTTTTTCAATTAAAACACTAAAACCTTTAACAACTGTTCTGTCTCTGAGATTTGTATTCTTTGGAGATCTTCTGACTTCATCATCAATTTATTGGTGAAGAAAGTGAACATTTTACTCTGTGAAGTCTCACAAGATGAATTAGTGGTCTCATTACTGAAGTAAAATGTTTTGGAAAAACACAAAGGCCAAATACTAGTATCCTCCAGTGATGAATCTTGCTGTTCCTGGGGATCCATTTGATGATTTTATAATTTGGATGCCCAGAAATGCCAAAACACTCTCTATGTATTTGTCTTTGTTGTAAAATCCCCTTTTTAAACCACATAATTGGAGTCCTTATGAATATCCACATGTAGTTAATTAGCGACCATACTGCTGATTAAGAGATTTTAGTTTTAGGCTTGGATAAAGTTTCCTTATTTTCAAGTTGATATGATCAGTGATTAGCAAACTTATTCAGTCCCTGAAGTTTCCAATGTGGGTCCTTTTAAGGATAGGAAAAAAAAACCAAAAAAAAACCAAAAAAAAACTTTCATATTTGTCTCTTGAAATAGATGAAAATTTCTGTGAAAGTTTATGTTAGAAGACAACTTTTATACAGCATACATTTAGAAGATTTATTTAAATCACACTTGGATTTAAGCTCAGAGCATTATTTTACCACTAAATTAAAATACGGTGTCAGTATCTTTGTTTGAAGCTTCATATCAATTTTATAAAACTGCTGAAGAAACATTATGCTTAGTTACTATGGCAGTTGTTAGTTTACCAGCAGAGATTGTAGGTTTTTGAAGACTTAAGTGAGAAGACTGTAATGAAAGCTATTCATCTCTGCCATAAATAACACAGCACTGAATCACAGAATCACAGAATGGCTGAGGTTGGAAGGGACCTCCAAGGATGGAGACTCCTCAGCCTTCCTGGGCAACCTATTCCAGTGTTCAGTCACCCTTACAGTATAAAAGTGTTTCCTGATGTTCAGGAGGAACGTCCCATGCTTCAGTTTGTGCCTGTTCCCTCTGGTCCTGTCAGTGGGCACCAGTGAAACCACATCTATTGCAGTTCAGACTGGATTGGACAATGACAAGATGACACATGTTCTCCCCCACCTCTCGCTCTAAGGTGAGGAGGAGGACAGATAAAGAGATTTACGAGTTTAGAAGGAACTTAAAGGAAATATTAATAATAAAAAGAAAAAAATGAAATAGATACAATATATAAAAAAAACCCCAACTTTTTCGAGCTTCCAGGATGACGTCACTGGCAGGCACTGGGGAAGTCTCAGACTGGACTCAGCGATGGATGGGAACTGGATTCCAGATCGGGAGTCAGGAACACACAGATTGGAATCAAAGGCAGACAAACAGACAGGGACTTCCTCAGACATCGGCCATTGAAAAAAGATGGGCTGACCCTTTGATGTCAGCTTTTATACTGACCATGGGGCAGATGGGAAGGAATACCCCGTCGGTCAGTTTTGGGTCACCTGTCATGTCCAGTCCTCCCCAAAGGTGGGATCCCTCTACGCTTTTCCATTCCCGACACTCCAGCAGGGCAAATAACAAAGTCAGCTGACCTTGGTTGTTATAGCAATAAGCATAAGCAAGAGCCTCTTTGCATACCATTCCTTGTCGTTAACTATAAACATTGGTCTTATCACTCTGAGAACAAACAGTTTTCTGCACAATATGCTGTTAATTTCAGAGAGTTAGATGAGTCTTAGCTAAGAAGTTAAATTACTGAACAGAAAATTGATTCTATTTTACCACCAAACCAGCACAATAATTTTTTCCATAGTTTCCCAACTGACAAGGCCCCCAGTCAAATAACCTTGCTGGAATAAACATTCTCACACTCCAACAGGCCCTCATTGATTAGTGTGACTGTCCAGGTTTGGTTTTCATCACTGCCTTCTTTATTATTTGTCAGGTCATATTTCTGTCCCTGTGTGTTCTTGTTTATGTCTTCCTCCTTTTTTAATTTTTCCTTTTTGCGTTGAAAAACTTGACCAGATATGCTTAAAGAAGCAGACTCTCTCCTTCCACATACCGTTGCATAATCCTTAGGAAAGTTTATTCATGGGATAAAAATAACACACTTGTGAAAAGATAATACATAAGATCAGCTACGAACATAAGGCAGTATTTGATCTCACAGGGCTTGTGTAGTGTCCAAAAAGACAAGCTGTCAATTAAAGCCACATACATGTATGAAGGGAATAGGAAGATCCCCTTAAAATGACACTCTGATGAAACATAACCCTGCAGCACAGCTTTGTTAGGGAAATAACCACGTCCTTATTTATCACATTGATGGAAAACTTTATGCATAGTTACCTGGTAATGTGTCCTCTGACCACATTAATTCTAGAAATGAGGTGCTTTAAAACCATTAACTACAATTATGGAAGTTAAGGTTGCATTAAGAAAAAGAGTTAGAAAAAATAAAATTTGATTCAAATTTAACTAAAATTTGACTAATTATTGAGACTGATGGCAAAAGGCTGATATTGATGTGAGTTATTTGTGCAAGCTAGTAAAAATTTAATATTGTCTTATTCTGTTATTGCAAAGCAAATGAAATTTCACACAGCTAAAGCACAGCAAAATTATTATATACGATCAAAAGACTTCTTAGAGGTAAATTAAAACTATAATGAGTCTGGATTATCCAGAGTATATCACTTAGAATTAATCATCTCTAGTTGAGAACTCCTCTCCCATCTACCTAGATTTGGATTAGATATTAGGAAGAAATTCTTTACTGTCAGGGTGGAACAGGTTGTCCAGAGAAGCTGTGGATGTCCCATCTCTGCAAGTATTCAAGGCCAGGTTGAATGGGGCTTTGAGCAGCCTGGTCTAGTGGGAGGTGTCCCTGCCCATGGCAGGGAGGTTGGAACTGGATGATCTTTAAGGTTCTTTCCAACCCAAACCATTCTGTGATTCTATGATTTCCCAACTCCCCCCACCATGAAAGCACAATTGCCTCACAAGAAACAAGCACACAAATGTCTTACCAAATCAGGAGACCCAGAATTATTGGAGGACCAGTTCCCCTAACTTGAATCACATTTTAACTTACTTTCAAAACTGAATGTAGCATAACATTCTACATCTGTGTATTAAGCACTTTGAATCTTGTGCTTACAAGAGGTGGCCAGTCATTGACATAAATTCTGCTTATGAATTTCAAGTATATGCTTAGTAAAACAAAATGGTCACTGCTTCACAATTGTTTATCTTTCCTTTTTCTTGCTTTACATGTATGTATAAGATGCCCTTGAAATATGTGGTCACTGCTGGATATTTTATCAGAAACAAATCAGTTGAAAAAGCAAGCTGACAGTCACAGTCTTGTTTGTTATGTGCAGCTATTGTGATCATTTATGAGCTGAGATTGAAATAAACACTGCTGTTCTTTCTGGGCTGAGGAAGTGCTTTCACCTTTGTGAAAGTGAACAGCTTCATTATGAATGCATAAATACCTGAGTGATCAAATATTTATCACTTTTTCCTCAAGATAATCTAAGCTCCTACCTCTTCCTTGTCTCTATGATTTTTGTTTACATAAGTATAACAGTATCAACATACCAGTAAAGACTGGTTAGAGTCTATGGTTTATACTTCTTTTCTGACGGAGAAGAAATGAGTGAATCTAATCGACATTTCTTAGACTTGAATTCACGCAGTTTAGTAATTTAGGTTAAACCATCATATTCAGGGAGAGACTAGCAGAAGCAGAATATAACTGAGTCTCTATATACCAAATAAAAAGATGAGGTTTAAATCCATAAATGAAGTGAATTCTTGGGTCATACATGAATTTACATGTTGTTATCACAACCATCTGGCATCTTAAATTTAGGAGGTACAGACTTTTGAGGACTACTTCTGATCTGCAGCTATTTTTACAAATAGAAAATGCTTCTAACAACACTACAATTTTGCAAGTTTAGAATTGTTTGAGGAAGAAATACAAAAAAATCAGATGTTTAGATTTTTGGGATAGATATGAACAAACGTACTTACACAAAAAAAAAAAGACTGCAAAGAAAAAATGTGGTATATTCTGCTTTGTTTTATTTTATGAGATGCAAATTATGTTTTAATTCAAAATACACAGTATTTAAAGCAGCAGGAGGTCTTCAAAGCTACAAAACTTAGAAATAATAAAAGTATTTTTAATGAATATTTATTGCATATTTACTATGTATAAAAATTGGAGTAAAAACACACCACAAAACCAGTTCATGTAGATTAAATAACCCAGATATATTCGTGGTTTATTTACTTATTTGCTTCTAGTTTAAAGTAATTTCAGAAAAGAAAAAAGAAAAAGACTAAAAAAAAAAAAAAAAACCCACAAAACAACACTCCTTCTATAGCGGTTAATAATTTCCATAAAGCATAGTAGCTAAACTCTTACAGAAGCATGAATAGCAGTGTTAGCTGAGCACAATTCAAAGAACACATAAAATGATTTCACCGCTTTTCAAATCGTTAGTACAGACTCAAGAGAAATGTATCTTGTCTCCACTGCAGTGAATGAAAATTTATGTGTACCTGTAGCAAAGATCAAACATCATTCTGAAAACCTAACTTGTATGGTCACTTTAAAGGCAACTCTTCCAGCCACCAAAGATGGTTAAGAAAGATTATTTTGAGTCACCATTTGTTACAAAAACTGCCGGATCTTTCAAGAACGCTTCAAAAGGAAAAAAAACCACATGATTTGAAGTCTTGCAGCTTCAATTAAATAATGGATTTTTTTGCCTAGGTATGAAATCCTTTTCAGTACAACAGCAAAAAAAGATAATTTGAGAAGATAGTTTATTATAGCTAATGTAATAGTAGACATTTATTTTAAAACTTATTGCCATTATCCTGTATGGATGATTCTACATGCATTTTTTGTTGTTATTTAACATTATTGTGGTGAAATGGAATAGGACTGTGATTAATAAAAAAAGAGAATAAAAATACTGGGGTGATCTCCCTAAGACCATTGTAATCAATAAAATTTAAAAGTTAATATCAGCCTGAGACAACTGTGGCCATGAATAAAACTTTTTTTAAAAACAAACATATTTCAAATTCTGTCATGATCTGTCAGTTACCGTTTAAGACTTCTATAATTGCAGGTGAAGATATACTGGGACAAATGTTGACATAGTCAGCCTGCAACCTTGTTGCACCATTTCGTTATCCAAGGCCAAAGTGATGTTAGTGTGGTTCTGTCAAGGCTGGCCAGCAACCAGTGTTTTACATTAAGCATCATGGGAGTCAGGTGTGTGTGCCTCCAAAAAGGACATGTAGTGCTTTCCATTGAAGTTGGCTGAATAGCCAAAAGAGTCTTAGAATTAAGACAACTTTGTCATACATGAATGCGACTCATTTTCTTTCTGAAGTAATGTCATCTGAATTAAAAGAAAATTAAAATGAAGTAGCAAAAACCTAGATGAATCTTCACAAAAACAAGGATGAAAACAAGATCAATGAGAAGGAGATGTATGTGACAAGTACAGGATTCATAATAAGCAAGTATTTAAGAAATTGCACATATACAGAAAACTTTGTCTGAATCAGAAATTGCAGGGCATTGTGACTTGGTAAGTGCTTGCTTGTTCTGCAAGCAATAAAATTGACAGTCTCTTCAGAGTAAGCAAATAACAGAAAATAAATGTTTTCCTGAAGTTCACTTGAAGCCTAAAGGGATACAATGTTAAAACAACCTACCTTCCATTCTTTTCAGCTCTGACTTGTATTCCACAGAGAATATTTGCTCAGCAGTGTGTACAAAATAAAATGTGAAGAGATCCCAACTTCTTCTCTACAGATTCCATTTATTATTAGCAAGTGGTGGCATCCATCCTTAATATAGAACAAGTCACTTGAGACTAGTATTGTCCTTAGAGTGAAAGGATTTCAAGACAGTTACTTTGGGGCATCTGAAAAAAAGAAACCCTGTTTTTTATAAAAACTATTTGCTCAATTACACCATTAGCTTTTTCTTTAAAGAAACATCCAAGTTCTTTCAGCAACGGCACTTGCCAGCATTGTCTTCAGTGGAGACAGTTTTGACTTTTATGTTATTTCTGCAGTAACTTTGCAGAAAAATGTCGTTTGGAAAATAGTAGAAGTGAGCTCAGATCAGAAAGAATATTTGTTACTCGACATTACAGTCAATGAAAATATGCAATGTTGCCAGTTAATAATAAATATAAAACAATGCTCCTAAAGAGTCATCTTGACAGATACATAAGGAAGGTTATATTTAGAATAGTAGAATAGGACCCCACTGACAAACCTAAATCTATCATGTATTGCTGGAGTATCTTCTCTTTTCTGCCAAAATAATTAGCATAACAACATAATACATTAACTTGTGAAAGGCCCTGTGTTTCAGGAAGTAAAATAGGCTGGAAGAGGTAATAAATGTATTTTGTTAAATGTTTATCTGTATCTGTCTTTGCTAATCCAGAAAATGTTTTTGCTAATGATTTTAAATTACCAGAAAGAAAGCTCCTACAAGATTAAATTAATCTCATTCATAAGAAGTATTTGAAGAGTACAGGCAGCTTAAAAAGAAAATAAATGCTAGAAATACCAGTCTGGAAAAATGCCAGATTTTTTAAACACAAAACAGAATCATGGGGATGAAGTATATCCCTAATCAATGGAGCCTGTGAGCCATAGTTCATAATTTTGGGGTTTAAAAGTTATTTTTCCAAGGTATTTAAATTAAAAAATATTTAAAATGTTATCTACCACTTAATGACATTCAATTTTGTACTCAAAAAAATCCCACAACAAATAAAACAACAAAACAGTATGAACACATTTAATACTTATCATGCAAGATGTTTAGCAGACATTTGCACTGCAAATAAACAGTATTTGCAGCAATCTTTTTGCTTTACTGACAATTCCAAAAGTTTACTCAAGTATGTGACTATAATCTTATGTTCTCATTCTTCTGCATCATGTAGTACTCAGTAAAGTACTTATTTTTTGCCATCCTTGTCTCCTCATCAACAATATAAAGCAGGTGACATTTGCATTGCTTGAGAAAAAGCCCAGCCATTAGCTTTGCTGTGTCCTGCACATTTTTTCTTCTTTTTTTATAAGGGGCTCACTTCAGCTGGTGAATGGGGGCCCTGAACGTTTCCCCTTTTCCTATTCATTCCTACTCTTAGCTTAGCGGCTAGTGCACACACCTGGGAAATGGAAACTACGGCTTCTATTTCTTTCAGTTACAAAAGGACAAGAATCCATGTGTCTTACTCTGTGTGTGCTATAAACCTACTGTTCAAAGAGGTTGGTGGAAACACCATTACTGTAATTTGTCAGTGCTCGTCTACATTGCAGCTGTGTTTAACTTGCTACTTCTGGTAAATATGCTTTTGTACTGTGTGTTGGTATTAAGCATGCTAACAGGTTTATTGAATCACATCTTTCTGTGACTTTGGTATTTCCTTTTTGAACTCCAAGTATTATTGACATTTAGTTGCAGCTTTACTCCTAAATATTTGAACTAAGCACTTTAGAGGGCTCAGGCTGAACATCTGAGTTTATGTGCCAAGGACACTTTCAGACTAATTGGAAAAGGATTTATAAATTGCGGACTATCACAATTGGATAATGCATGATGCTGGACTGCTGTTTCTTCTGCATCAGGTATGAAGGTATAAATTCTGCCTGAACTCCTTTTTGAATGTATTAAAATGTAAGAAAATTCTGATAGTCTAAATCTTTATGTATATCTGTATAGGCAGATCAAGGGCTTATAATCTTAACAGATCCAATTAAGCACAAATGCTAGTAACAGTAATAACAACAATGAAAGTAACAACAACAATGTAGTTATGTGATTGCTATTATTTTATTTCTGCTATTGTATTTCTTATTAATAAATAGCAGTATACATAATAGGTTTTAACTGCTGTGTAATAATGAGTAGACTTCATTCACTAAGGAGTTTACTTGATTTTTTCAAAGAAAAAAATTCTTACATCTGGTTGTTCGTTGAGCTGTCTTGCTAACAAGAACATATTTATTTTAAATATATATCATTCACTGTTCTGGGAGAAGGGATATTTCATTTATATGAAAACACTATATATCCACAACTCTGCAAGATACGATAAACCAGACATGGTGATTAAAAAAGATATTTTCAAATAATTTGTGAATACAAAAATGCAACTTTGACTCTGATCTCATGCATTATAGAAAAAAAAATGATGCATTTTTGTTTCATTTCATTATCATGATTTTTCAAGAGTTTTATAGGCTGGTCATTGTCCTGTTACTTGGAAAGTGAATTGGTGTAAACATTAAAATAGCAGATTTGTTATATTTAATTGAAGATGCTATGTACATGAATATGTGCATTAGTATACATCATATGTATATATGTATATGTGAATATGTATATTAGTAAACATCATATCCCACTTAATAGCTATGCTGAGGAATGTTTTTAGGGTTTAGGTTTGTTTTTTTTGTTGTTTTTTTTTCTTTTTTTTTTTTTAATTACTGGATTAAAGGGTTAACAATGCAGTGCATCTGCCTTCTAAACTAATTTTGAGTTAGGGGGAAAAAAAAAAAAGGACTAAAATATATTCAATTGTCTTCTGCTTTGGAAACCCTACGGGGAACAGCACACATAAAGCCTGTCTCCTGTTTGTATGTCCAATTTTTGATGATAACCACAGTATCATAGAATCATCGAATTGTCTAAGTTGGAAGGGACCTTTCAGATCATCGAGTTCAACCATCAACCTAACTCTGACAAAAACCATCACTAAACCATACCACTAAGCACTACATCTACCCATCTTTTAAATACCTCCAGGGATGACGATTCCACCACTTCCCTGGGCAACCTGTTCCAATGTTTGATAACCCTTTCAGTGAAGAAATTTTTCCTTATATCCAAACTAAACCTCACCTGGAGCAACTTGAGGCTATTTCCTCTTGTCCCATCCCCTGTAACTTGGGAGAAGAGACCGACCCCCACCTCTCTACAGCCTCCTTTCAGGTAGTTGTAGAGAGCGATAAGGTCTCCCCTCGGCCTCCTTTTCTCCAGGCTAAACAGTCCCAGTTCCCTCAGCCGTTCTTCATCAGACTTGTTCTCAAGACCCCTCACCAGCTTTGATGCCCTTCTCTGGACATACTCCAGCACCTCAGTGTCTTTCTTGTACTGAGGGGCCCAAAACTGGACACAGTACTCCAGGTGGGGCCTCACCAGTGCCAAGTACAGGGTGCTGATCACTTCTGTAGTCCTAGTCACCATACTATTCCTGATACAGGCCAGGATGCTGTTGGCCTTCTTGGCCACCTGAGCACACTGCTGGCTCATATTCAGTCTGCAGTAGACCAACACCCCCAGTTCCTTTTCTGCCTGGCGGCTCTCCAGACACTCTTCTCCAAGCTTGTAGCACTGCATGGGGTTGTTGCAATGGAAGCGCAGGACCCAGCACCTGGCCTTGCTGAATCTCATACCATTGTCCTAAGCCCATCTATCCAGCCTGTCCAGATTCCTCTGCAAAGCTTTTCTACCCTCAAACACGTGGTGCACTCAATCCCCTCATCCAGGTCATTGTTAAAGAGAACTGTCTCCAATACCAACCTATGGGGAACACCACTTGTAACCAGTCACCAACTGGATTTAACTTCATTCACCACCACTCTCTGGGCCCAACCCTCCTGCCAGTTTTTCTTTAATGTCAGTATGTAGACATTTCATTGCAGGTAAGAAAAATAAACTTATTTTCAGTGACTGATTCATTATATATGAGAAGGTGGGATGCAAGATCTCTCTTGTTAGATAGAATTAAAAAAGTGAATCTGTGTAGGTGGGAATATCTGTGTGAATAGCTATAAGAATGCAATCATCTTTCTTATTTAGATCTTTTTCTATGGAAAAAAGGTGTTTTTGTTGTCTTCCTTCAAGCATTAAAAATTATATAGCTTAAAGAGTAGCAGCAGTTTATTATAGAACTATGTCTTCCTTGAACTGGTCGAGCTATTCTTTTTCTTCTGGTAACTTCAGCAAATGTATTTATATGCAGAGATTATTTCAGATCCCGAAAAATTAAAGAAAGTTAAAAGGAAAATTTGCCCAGATTTTGGCTTTCCTCAGCAGAATGACGTCAAAGTTTGCTCTAGCAAGTAAACTTTGTGTGAATTGGTGTTTTGAAAAATGCAAGTAGCTGAAGGAGGTCAGGAGCAGGACTGATCAGTATCAGATTCAGTTATCTGGTTTAACTGTCAATAACAGTGTCTGCATGTGAGTGATGTGATTAAGCTTTGGTTATAGCCAGTGGAGATTTAGCTAAAATAGTCAATGAGGTTTAGCATGTGATTTACCAGATCAAAGGTACAGACTTAGTTCATTCAACTATACATAAATGTCTAGAGACAGTCAAAATGCTCTGGAGTATCCTGCTGGGCATACAGCTGCCTTTCCAAAATACTGCAGGTCTCCTATATCTGCAACCCTCGTCTCAGACACCTACAGCATTGCAAAAGGTACCTATATGCAGGTGACTGAAGAGACACATAGTCTGCTTCAGGGCGAGGTGAATAGTTCTTCAGTCTCGATGGAGATGACAACACTGATTGTGTGTGTCCATTATGACTATAATGGGAGCTCAAGCACCTAGATCACTTGTAGATACCTAAATCTGGCTGTCTGAATTAAATCTGAATCACACTCTAAATACCTGAAGCAGCTAACTGTGACAAAGTGAGGTAGTTTTATATATCATCTTCACTAATTCCACTGGGGCATTTCTATGTAAGCCCCACTACACCGTACAGAAAAATCACATCTGAAACTCCCCGAGGATGTCATGTTGTAGACACTGGTTGGCTACTGTAGAGACTGAATCCTAAGGATTTCCCAGTTGTACTGCAGGTTAAAGGTGGAGTTGTAGTATGTTCTTTGCTTCCTAGGTTGCACTGTAGAAAATGAAGAAAGCTCTGTAAAAACAGTTGGTGAACAACTGGAAAGGTGGTGAAAATGCTATTCATAAAAATGTAGGATAATTAGATCATATCTTAAAATTTTCAGTTTTACTATGCCTTATCAAAGAATTCTAGATTTCATTCCAAATGCTCAGACAGGCTGAATACAGTTCTGAACTCTAACAATGCTTGAAGCTCTTCACTTCTAATCCATTCTAACCTTTATTTCAGTCTCACTCTGTCCAGTCTCACTGTTGCTCTTTCTCTTAGAGAAGGAAGTCGTTGTCTGAACCTTTCCTTGTTATTCTACTGCATGACTTTTCTCCCTTTGCATACATTTTATAACCTGTCTTCATGTGTTATTATTTGCTTCATTTTTGTCTCAGTTATAGCATCTTGCAAAGCTCTGTTAAAAGTGAGATTATTTTCTTGGTTTTTTTTTCTTGACCTCTTTTCTCAGTATAATTTTATCCAATATTTTTCCTACCACTATGTCTTTTACTTACACTTTTTGCTTTTAGCATTACTATAGCTTCTATACAATTTCTATTTTGATATCTAAGAACAAAATACTTAAATTTGCATGCATTTCCTAAGTTGTTTTATTAATTTAGCCTTTTATAGCTAACAATTTTGTGATATTATTTTACGTACAGTATAAAAATTCTTAAAAAATAAGCTACAATGGTAGTTTGATGCAAAAAATCCAATGAATACTGCTAGTTTGCTTTCAGTAGTTGTAAGAAAATTTCTATTACATGTGAGAGGGCAGGTTACATTACAGAAGCCATAAGTCTTCAAGACTAAAATAAAAGTATTTTCATATAGGATCATCTCCATTTCAAGGAGAAAACTTTGATACACTGATTTGTTCAAGGCTTTTGGCTTATATACTAAAAAGGTTTTCCCTGAACTACACCAGTTAGTTTAATTTAAAAAGTCATTACCTCTCCCTGTAAATCTTGCCTTGCTTAGGAGTTTTATGAGAAGTGATCCAATAGAGAAATCTCACACTTTTCAGCTTGGTAAAAGTCTTCCATATAAACAAATGTAAAGCTTTTTGCAAGCCTGCTATAATTGGTATTTTTTCTCTCTCATGGCACTAAATACTAATAAATATCTCTTCCAGTGTCTACTGAAGGTGATACAATAACACTTGCATTAAAATCTATTCAACAAGTTATTTTTTCTGTACATATTTCAGAACTACAGAAGTGAACTGACCGAGTTCCTTTACACAAAGTGCAATATTTTTCAAATAATCTCATAATATTTGATGTACATCAGGTCACGTCATCATCTCCATATGTTACTAGTGGTCAACTTTCAAAATACTCTCAGAACAGTAAGTAAAGTGCTTGGCTGTTGCATCCATTCAGCTGTCCTCTTGTGGAACATACAGTGTAAGAATCTCAAAGTCAGTGCAGCAGAAACCAGCATTTTAGCCCTGTCAGAATGTAAAATGGCATAAACTCTCTTTCATAACCAACCAGGCTATTGACCAAAGTATGATTTCCCCTCTTCCATAGCTTTGATAGAGTGAGCCCTTTAACAGAGATGCAACATCGTAATACACAACCTAAAAGCTGGGTTTTGAATGACCATGAGGTTAACAAATTGATACAGAAGAGTATGTCCATAGTTCTTTTTTTTTTATGTTTGTTTATTTTGTGGCTTTGTCTGATAGTTTTGGTGAAAGTTGCATGTCTGAATGTCACATTTTGACATTTGTCACCAGGTGGTGAGAGCAACTTCTGTTGTAACACTTTATTTTGGATATTCTTTAACCATTTTCCTTTTCCTTTTCCATTACTGTTCTATTAAACTGTTTATATCTTGATCCACAAGTTTTTTTTCCCCCTACTTTTCTCCCGCTTCTCTTACCCTACTGGAGAGGGAGGCGGCAATGAGAAAGTAGTTGTATTGTCCTAGTTGCTGACTGGGTTTAAACTACTACAAGAGGATAAAGCGCTGCCTGGAGAGGCACCACAGTGCCTGAACTGTTCATCTGCACCAGGGACATAGTGGGTTATATCCAGCTACAGTGGTGGACACGCTCCTCTTTCTATGCAATAGGGGAGTCAGGCTGTCACCTCTGCAGAGCTTCTATGAAGAGTCTGTTAAATCTTTTTTTGTTGTCCCTGGTGCTACACAATCTGTTTACTTCCTCCTGTAGCTGATCAACTGAAGGGATTCCCAACCAGCACACACCACCTGCAGGCAAGGCCACCATCTCTGCCTGTCCCAATCTCAGCAAGAGGCATCGAACACTCCCAGACTTCGATGGCAGCATCCTTTCAGTTGCTCTGAAGGGAGGTCTCTGATGTGCAAGGGTAGCTGTTCTGATTAGTGCTGGAAATCATGCCCTGTGGCGCATCACTACTGTTGTTGCATTCTTCCCTTTGTGCTTGACATCCTTTAAACGTTCCATCTGCTTAACCCTGTGTTGCTTGATTTACCTTTTACTACATTTTATTGTCACTCTTTATGTATTTGATATATGATCTGATTCCCCTCCTTCATGTGTCTCTTAGCTCTTCTCAACAGCTCCATTAGATTACTTCTTGTGAATAGCTTGAGGTTTATGCAAGCATGACAAGATGTATGTATCATGCACAGATATATCACAGCTCCAAGAAGTTACTGAAAACTTCAGGAAGACTCCATTCATCTCCACTTTAACATACAAACTGTAAGAATTGTTAGGGATTGGATGCTAGTCAAAACATACAGCAGTCCCAGAGAGTTAAGTTGCCTAATAAATTTATACTGAGTAATTATGCACAACTGATAGGCAAAATCTTCACACACACACACACCCACCCACACACACACATCAAAATATAATATTAAAAAAAAAAAAAAAAAAAAAGAAAACACCACCCAAAACAGAAAAAGGGATGGTGATGGAGAAAATAGAAAATAAGATCCACCAATCCATTGTATTCCAAAGCCTGAAGTCACTGAAGTTTGGCAGTTTGGAAACTCTCAGTAAAAATGATGTCAACTTATCCCATTCATTACTTTTTATTTTCCTAAACTTATACGTAGAAACAGCAGAGCTGTTGTCAAAGGAGAGAGAGTTCTTATTACTTAGAGGAAAAAAAAATACCTTTTTTTTTTTAAAATGCTTATATTTTCCTAATTCTCTGTCTCATTAAATATCTCAGTGGAATGCATGAGGGAGGAGGTGTCATTTGTTTTGGGGTTTTTCATTAGTTTGGTTGGTTTTGGTTTTATTTATTTTAAGTTATAGCAGGATATAAAATTATCACTCTATTTCTAGCACTCTAGAAAATTATTACTCCACTTTCTAAAACTTCCTGGGTTATATATTGAAAGAAATAGTACTATGCTGCAATATTTTATGTAAATATCTGCCTCACAGTATCATAGGAAATCACACTGAACACGCCATATGTCTTATTTTACATTATCTGTGTTACTACTGGAAAAGTTACATTTTAGTTTGAAATACTGTATTACACTAATGTCTTGAGAATCAATAAAATCTATCCAATTATCTATGTAACACTGAAGAGTGGCTCATCTTAGTACTTCTGTCAAGGGTAAGTGGGATATTACTAGTTTATATGAAAAAAAAAAAAAAAGAGATGAAACATATGAGTACACATAGCACTAGAGCTGTGATTGCTGGTTAGAAAATATTGCCCACAAATCAACTGAAAAGGAAAAACTTCAACTCCTTTTTTGCAAAAAGTCATAATCTGACAGATTTGTGTTCTACCCACCAGTGTCAGATAGGGCCCCAGTTCAGCAAAGCGCATGAGCAAATTTATAATTTTAGAATATTTACTGTTGCTTGATGGGACCTTTTTTTAACTGAAGTCAGCTTTTTAAGTATTTTGTTGAGGCAGGCAGGCACACACTAAGTAGGAAACAATTGATCATCATTTTGAGCATATGGAAAAGCTGTTTCTGCATCTTCTGATTTAGAAAGTTCAATAGTTAAAGAAAATTTATTTTATTACATTATTTAAAAAATGAAATATTCAAAAATTCTAGCTTGTTTGGGGGGGCAGTCTTGAAAAATCATTAGGGTTCTGAGGGACAAAAGCAGATAGTTCTGTATCACAAGAATGGGAGGGAAAGGGGCAGTGTTGGTATAAATACATTGTCCTGATTGTCCTCATCTCCCACTGGAAAAAACAAAAAACAAAAACCAAACAACAACACAAACATACCTTAGACATGAAATTCTTATTACAAGTATGACAATGAAATTTGAAGGTGACGTAAATAAGAATCTGTCAAACAGAACACACTGTAGTTAATGGGTTAGAAAAAAAACAATGCATATTGGTGGTCTAATATGCAATCAAAACTTCCAAAATTATTTTAATATTCAAAAGAACAAAAAATCAGCTAATTTATTGTCAGGGTTTAAGAGACAAATTCACCTTCTGTTTGGTATAAGTTAAGAAAGAAAGATACAACATTCAATTATTTAAAATAGTCACAGAAGAAAGAGTCCACAGAACTACTCATTTGACCTATATTGGATGACTCTTGAAATCAATAATAATCAATCCCTTTGATTATAAAAAGAACTTAGCATGTCTAGATCAGGCTTTATTTGACTCAGTGCAGGCAAATTCCACCCTTATGATGTCATAATTTTATCTTTTAAAAAAAAAAAAAAAAGTAAAACATTCACCTAACTTTATTCAGATGGGGTAAACCCAGGATCATACTGATAGAAGATTTTTTTTTTCCCTACTAAAAATTCTTTTATAATGCATGTATTCAAAATACGTGGCATGCTGATAGCGAGAAATTCAAATATATGACTGTCTGCTGAAAAATAAATCTGTCAGAACAGACAGTCTAAATGTTCCTGGAAAAAGAGTCCTGATTTATAAAATGGAAGAAAGTTTTAGGGAGAATCTACTTTAGAGGCCTTTTTTTTTTTTTTTTTTTTTTTTTTTTTGTAATCATCAGAGGCAAGTTATTGAACATCTGAAGTTGGAAGGTAATACGGGTCAGAGTAATCAGCAAAAAACCCATGTATTGCTATGCTGGAAAGGTGGCAGCAGAAAAATAAGATGAATGAACTAGTGGCAAAATATCCTATTGCTTAGGAAAGCTAGTAGGCATACTGAAATAATGTAATGGCTGTATAATGAGCTCTGTAATGACTTTAAAATGTATTAAAGAAGAAATCATACAAAACTGAAAATAAGGAGATGACTGAAGATTATTATAAAGGAATAGGTCAAGCATGTAAGGATTGTATCAGAAAGATATAACCATGAAATCAATTACAGCTACACAGAGACATTAAAAAAAAAAAAAAACAAAACAGAAAAGCTTTATATCTACATTTGAGAGTAATAATAAGTGAAAAGAACAGTTCCGTTTACAGAAAGACAGAAAGATGGAGGAAAAGGAGGTACTGTATGTTGTGTAAGAGAGCAGCTTGAGTGAGCAGGGGTTATCTATGGACTGTGTCAAAGACGATTTCTTAACACAGTTATTGAGTAGGGCAACGGGGATTGGTGCCTTTCTGGAGTTACTACTTGCAAATAACCAAGAGCTGTTTGGCGATGTGGTTGCCAACAGCAGCTTTGCCTGCAGTGACCCTAAACATTTAGAGGTTAAGATTTTAAGGGGCATGAGAAAGACAGGTAAAGGAATAAAGGCTGTCTAGAGAGGTTGTTGAGTTTCTTCTCTGGAGATATTCAAAATCCACCTGGATGCATTCCTGTCCAGCCAACTCTAGGTGAACCTGCTTTGGCAAGGGGGTTGGATTAGATGATCTCCGAAGGTCCCTTCCAACCTCTACGATGCTGTGCTTCTGTGATTCTGTAATAAAGACCACAGACTTCAAAAGAGGAAGGGAACCAGTAAGAGTGACACAAAGGGGATCTATCTTGGGGGACAAAAAGGACCTCAGAAGTGTTGTGAGATTTTCATGAACAGCATTCTCAAAGCACAAGTGTGATCCATCCCCCTAAATGGAAAAAAGAAGCAGGCATACTAATAAACCAGCTATATTTTGTTTGTGTGGCAAGGTTTTGGTAGCAGGGGGGCTACATGGGTGGTTTCTGTGAGAAGCTCCTAGAAGCTTCCCTCATGTCCAATAGAGCCAATGCCAGCTGTCTCCAAGATGGACCCGCTGCTGGCCAAAGCTGAGCCAATTGGCAACACTGGTAGCACCTCTGTGACAACATATGTAAGAAGGGGAAAAATGCTGTGCAACAGCAGCCAGGAGAACGGAGTTAGAACATGTGAGAGAACATGAGAAGTCAGTGAAAAAGAAGGGGGAAGAAGTGCTCCAGGCGCCAGAGCAGGGATTTCCCTGCAGCTCATAGTGAAGACCATGGTGAGGTAGATTGTCTCCCTGCAGCCCATGGGGGTTAATGGTGGAGTAGATATCCACCTACCCATGGAAGATCCCAGGCTGGAGCTGGTGGATGTGACCAAAGGAGGCTGTGATCCCATGGAGACCTCACGACGGAGCAGGGTCCTGGCAGGACATGTGAAAGACAAGAAGGAGATTGGGAAAACTCCTCCAAGAACATCGAGTTTACGAAGAGTAAATTGTACTTAACTAACCTGGTTGCCTTCTCTGATAAAATACCTTCCTTGGTGAATGGAGGAGAGCAGTGGACATCCATCTACCTCAAATTTTACAGGGTGTTTGACACGGTCTCCCTTAACATTTTTGTTGAAGCTTGTAAAATATGGACTGGAAAAACTGACAAGATGAATGAAAACTGACTGAACTGTTGTGGTGGTCAATAATGATTCAGATTCAAACTGTCAGATGGTCATAATGGAGGTATCTCAATGTTTCATATTAGGACTAATAACTTTCATTCTCTTGTTAAACAATCTGACTGATGGGACTGAATACATCCTCATCACAGATGATACCAAACTGGCAGGAGAGGTAGGTATACTGAAAAGAAGGAATATAGGCATACCTCAACAGGATAGACGATTTAGCCAAGAAGAATTGCTTTAGACTTTACAAAGATAAATGTGAAATTCTGAGTTAAGAGTAATCCCAACCAGCAGTACGGGCTGGGCTGTGACTGGCTAGGGGTGAACTGAACATGGCCTTTTCTAGCAATGAAGGCAAACAATGTCCTGGACTGCATGAGCAATCATAAAGCCAGCAAACCAAGGGCTGTGATTATTCCATTCTGTTCAACACAGCAACCTGGTCTAGTGAGTGGTGTCCCTGCCTATGGCAGGGGCGTTAGAACTAGATGATCTTTAAGGTCCCTTCCAACCTGAAACGTTCTATGATTTTATGATTTTCCATTCTCAAAAATAACACCATAAAGTAAACATAGATTTCAATATGCCAAATATGCAGAGCACAATTTCCAATGCCATTTAGAATCCAATGGGTAGAAACTGACAGAAGGTTTCAGTGTGTTATCTATTTAATAAGCAATAGTTTATAAATTCTCTGAAAAAACTAATGCAGAGGGACTTAAATGAATCAAAAGCAGCTAGAAAGTCCACAGAAAACAATGAGAAGGAATTTGACATCTGAGAAACTGTGTAGTCAAGAATTGAATACAATAACTTGTTTTCCTTTGATTATTAATCTTACTTGTAAAAAAGATATACAAGACCCGTGTGTTTTGCAAGTGTTGCCTTCCATGCCAAGCATACAGCACATTTTGAAAGCATGAAAGCAAAGGATGATGAGGAATGGTACAAAGAGGTACAATGAGATTTGTTCATAACACAAAAAGTAAAAATTATGCCCTAATATACAGGCTGTGTACAAAGAGATATTCTGATAATCTTGCTGGAGTGGCATTGGAGTACTTGAAGCTATATCAATCTAAAAGTAACTGTTAAGTTTGGTGGAAAGAGCTAGTTTGAACAAAAAGATTACTATTTTTTTCTTCTAAAAACTAAAAATATCTCTTTTTCAAATTTTTCAGAATTCTTGTACTACCTTAGTCTCTACTACAATTATATTAGAGTAGTGATGACAGTATTATCAGCAATTTAACAGAAAAAAAAAAAAAAAAGGAAAAAACTGTAGTCAGGACAATAATCCATGAATTATCTGAAGTTTTCAGTCTTTTGGGTCCAGTGATTACAGTTTAGTTAACTTTTCTTAGCAAAATTAATTATTCTGTCAGAAGAAAAAGTGTACAGGATTTCTCTCTTTAAAAACAAACAAGAAAATGTTTTTCAGGCTCTTATCATCTCTAGAGGTAGTACCAGCATATGACATCAGCAGACCAAATTTTGTATGAACATAGTCTTTAATGACAGATCAGTATGTGAAAGACACATACCACTATTTACTACTACCAAACCAAACCTAACCAAACCAAAACCACAAAAAACTATACCCCCTCCTAAAAAGCTGAAAGCCAATAATAATATAAGAAAACAGAAGAGTATGATGTATGTCAAGTAAAACTAGCCAAAAGTATCCAGATTGAATATCAGTTTAACTTCCTGAAAATTATCTGGAACAAGAAAAGAAAATGAGTCAGGGAATATAATACACAAGTTTCAAAACACGACAGGTTCTGTGCCATCCTCCAGATCAAAGGAGAGCCTTACTGAGCCTCTTTCTTGAAACTCTTGAAAGGTAGCAATTCTGCAAATAACTCTGAAATCTCTGAGAATACTCACCAAAGTGTACAGTTGCTACCAAAACCAAACCTACGATCACACAATTCAAACAGTCATTCAGGGAGCCCCTCTTCCTATTACTCTTATGAAGTAAAGCTGTTTGCAAACTGCACTATTTTGTGTCCCCTAGCACTAACACAGGACATAAAAGAATAAAAATAAAAAGGAATTTGCCCAGTGTATTGTTTAGTGTACTGTTTGTGTTGCATTGATTGGTACCACTCCTTTGGGACTCTCTCTATTTCTTAACATAGATAACAAAGTACAAGATCAATAATAATCTTACTCATGACTTTCTTGTAATTAACAAAAACTGAGGAGAAATATATGACTTATTCTAACAGCTTGTGGTAAAAAAGACACAAGATATTTGGTTCAGTTGCCTGAACTTAATTCTTTTTACACACTCTAGGGGAATCCATGTAACTTGTCAAGCTGGCACTTCAGAAAAGCATGGGGATGTTTCAAATATTCTATGGCATCTTAGAGAGTACTAGGGTCCACATAAAGGCTACTGAACTGAGTCTTTAATTGTCACATCCTAAAGCAGACACTACATCTGGTCAGCTGAAAAGATCTCTAGACTCTATCAATTGTACTGTAGCTACATTTGCAATAGTCATCTGAGTTTCCTTTATGATGAGATATTGGTATTTTAAACCTATTTAATTGAATCTGAAGGCACATATCTAAATTGGGTCAAGTGAACCGCATTTCAGAAATGATTATTGTAAGCATCTAGGACAGGATACAGTTGCTTAAATATGGGCATCTATTCACACTTCACATGCTCCAAGGCACTTTATAGATACAATACTGGACCAATGGGACACTCACAAGCTTCTTGAGCAGCAGTTGGAGACCATGCAGAACATGAGAGATTATGCTCAAATTGCACAAGTTGTTTGGTTTTCAGCAATCGGAATCTACCCATAAAGCTAAATGAATCTCAGCCAAGCTGCATTTTTGTAACAACTCAAAATTCATCAAATAGATACTTAAATTAATGTTTCCCAAGGTTGCATACTAAATAATAAGCCAATTTTTGTTAATATTTGATATGTTTGAAGATTACACAATGACACTCTGATACTTGTACATTTGAAATGTGGTATCTGTATGAACCATTGTGGGCTGTCACTGACGTATGTTCTTCAGTACCTTTATGGAGATGGTTATGAAGGTGATGATTTAAGCTCACTCTTTTGACTTTGACCTGAAAGAGAGCACATGCACTCACATTCTTGTCATCTGGCCTTTGCTAGTAGTTGGTAACAAAGATCTAACAGTAGAGATGACATCTTCCCAAACCACCTTTCAACTGTAACTGGCTGTTTAAACCACTGCTGTAAGCAGGGTATCAGGAGAGTGACCCTTAACTTCTGAGGCAGCAAGGAGAGATACCCCAGCCTCCTCTGATAAAGAAAGGAAAGTGATCTCAAGGTATATAGCAGGCTGTGAAGACCAAATTACCGTATTCTTAAATAAAGTATGAGTTAAAGTGACATGGAGACAGTAGGATGAATGGAAAAATATTCTAGAGGCATGTGCATGCCTCTGTGTGTAGAACAAGAAAATGCAAATTAAATCATAACGCAGTAATGCAGAAAGCACAACATTCTTCCCTTTTCCCAGTTAATCTGATTCCTTTTGTTCCTATAGGTTCTAAGAGTTAGATCTCAATAAAGAGTTAAGTGTTTCATTACTTAGAAAGGTAATGAGTAATTTTGAGTAAGACTAGACTCAGGTGAGGAATTTAGGAAGCTGAATTGGAGTTCTCAGCCTTCAATATGGTCCTCATTAAGAGATAGATGGCTCAGAGAGTATACAAATTTAACACTGGATATAGCCTGATATAGAGGCTTTTATTGTTGGGTTTTGGTTTTGGTGGAGTTTCTTGGCTTTGTTTTGCTTTGTTTTGTTTTTTGATGGTTTGGTTTGGTTTTGTTGGTTGGTTGGTTGGTTTGGGGCTTTTATTTTATTGTTTAGTTGTTGGTTTTAGTTGTGGGGTTTGATTGGGTTTTGGTTTTTTGTTTTTTGTTTTTTCACAAAAATTGAATGAGTGCATGTGTGGTTATGTGACAAAAGTCATTAAAATACACTTGTAATCAGAACATGCCTTCCAGCAAGGCCTTTTTAAGGGACTGCAAGGCTCTCGCCCTTTCAGAAATCTCATGAATTCAGCAGGAAGTCAAGGTGCAAAGCAGAAAAGTCTGAGAGGTGGGCAACGCAAAATGGGACCATGAGGTGAGGTCCATGAACAGCTTTTAATATAAAGGTATACAAATAATTCAAATGAGAGGATTGGAATAGGATCACAACTGTTATTCTTTGAAAACAAATTAACAAATGGTAATTCAATAGTTCAGGCATAGAAGGGGAATGAACAATTACAATGCATAATCAGGTAGCTTTTAGAATGATATTTCATCCATCTGATAAATTTAAAATGCTCTGGTCTGTGACATGATTAAGCTGGGCAGCATTTTGAACTTCCTTATCATGAAGCTGAGATCCTATAGCAGGCTTTTCCTGACTACTAAATAATTTAAATGATTTAAGTAGTTTTGGTTTTATAACAGATATGGTATTGCGGACAATAGGTAGCGTTACTGAAGAGTTTCATTCAGAGTCGTTTCAGCTTATCTGGCAATTACACTGTTAAGGTGTCAACAGTAGGAAATTCATAATAAAAACAATATAGACATCAGAAAATATACTCAGTAACTGAAAATATTTAAGCATCTGCTAAATTATTTTAACACATGAAACCACCAAATTTATTTAGTAAATGTGGCCTGTATTTTAGTTCAATTGAAGATTTGTACAATAACAGTGGATCTTTTTTTTTTCTTGTTATTATGCTCCTCAGAAAATAAAATACTAAAAATGTTCTCATTTATTACTTAGTCATAGTAATATTTGCGAATGAGTAACTTTGAATAGGTCAGAAGAGTACATTTCTGATTAGATCTCCATTTCATTTCAAGGGCATACATGAATGTGGAGTCTCTGGCTCCATCAGAGCCCTCTGACCTATTTGACGCACTGTTCCTGCAATAAATCTGAGAAAAAATAGCTTCCAAGACTATTAAGGTTTATCCCATAGACACTTATTCCTCCTGCAGTCTTTAAAGCCATTTTTCAAGCTTTGGTACCAATCATCAGTAAGTCTTTATATATACATTACTTTTCTACTTTTATTTTATTTTATAGAATTGACTTCTAACTTAAAGAATGTTAGAAGAATCAACCATTTGATATATTCTAGGTTGTATGTCAGTATTATTGAGATTTGGGTTATTTTTAATATTCTGCAAGGTAGAATTTGCTGTAATTACCTCAACTTGGTAGCAGTATAGAAGCTTATGTTAGACAGTGTTTTTGTTTCAACAAAAAGGAAAACTATTGTGTTTTTTTTTCTTGGGGTTTTTTTTTTTTTTTTCATTTGCAGTTTATGAACAAAGTAGAAACATGCAGAAGATGTTATATACTTTTCACAGCTCCAGGCCAACCAAACCAAATTGTTACAGCATCAGATAATCCACTAATCATGTGAAAATCAGAACAAAATGCACATTTTTCCTTTAATATAAAGATATAGGAGTACAAAACTGTTTATTAAATAGCAGCTTCTAAATGGTTTTGTCTTTTCTGAAAAATGTGCCATAGCACTTGTTTACTGAAATAGTTATTTTCAAAGTAGTGTGTAGATAGGGAAGTTACTCTTTTCAAGACCTTGTGCAGTGACATCTGAGTGTTTTAAAGTGAATTTAAATTATGCCTCTGCATATTAATTAAGTTTTTGCAAACATTCTGACACAAATCAGTAATGTCAATTCATTATGGATGTATAATTACAAACACCTTTGCTATGTGATTTTTAATGTGTTGTTTAGAAAATCCTTTTAAGTTGTGGCTTTTTTTTCCATATGAGGAAGCTAGCGTGAGTCTGGTGACCTTGAGAGGACTAACTACTTTAAAATAATCATTATGATATATTTGTGATGCAGTCCATGAACTTCACGGCCTTCCCATAATATAACCAAGAATGCAAATATTCCTACAGAACCAGATAGAATAGAATAGAACAGAATGCTTCAGTTGGAAGGGACCTACAATGATCATCTAGTCCAACTGCCGGACCAATTCAGGGCTGACCAAAAGTTAAAGCAGATTATTAAGAGTATTGTCCAAATGCCTTTTAAACACTAACAGGCCTGGGGCATCAACCACCTCTCTAGTAAGCCTGTTCCAGTGTTTGACCACCTCCTCAGTAAAGAAATACTTCCTAATGTCCAGTCTAAACCTCCCCTGGCACAGCTTTGAACCATTGCCATGCACCCTGTCCCATGCACTGGATCCTAGGGAGAAGAGATCAGCGCATCCTTCTCCACTTCCCCTCCTCAGGAAGCTGTAGAGAGCAATAAGATCGCTCTTCAGCCTCCTTTTCTCCAAACTAGACAAGCCCAAAATCCTCAGCTGCTCCTCACAGGGCACTAATTCCAGCCATTTCACCAGCTTTGTTGACGTCCTCTGGATGCATTCAAAGACCTGAACATCCTTGTGGGTCCCAGAAATGCACACAGTACTTGAGGTGAAGCTGAACCAACACTGAATACAGAAGGATAATTTTTATAACAGAGAATTTTTTTTTTCTAACTTTCAGGCTTTATCCAGAAGAAACTATATTACCACAATTATAGTTACTGCCTCTTTAATCTTCTATACAAATTTCATGTGTGTTCTGTTGTCTGCTGTTAAAACCCATTTTCCTTTATTTTTCCTATTCTTTTAGTAATATGTGACAAACAGTAGTGAGTATTATAAATAAAAATAGAGCCTGTAATGCTCCTGCTAACCTCAAAAGCTCACCTAGGTTTCTTACAATCTGGTCATAATTTGGAAGGAAAAACCTGATGTTGCTTTCATTTGGAACATTGCAGTCTGCTGTTCACGGTGCACTTTTAAAGCACATTATGTTCCATAGAGCATATTTTGTTTGTAATATGGGCAACACATTGAAATTTTCCACTTTTAGTGGATGACAGAATTCAACATGAAACCTTTTCTGTAAGAATACTAAGTTCTTAAAATAGACAAACCAGCCAGAAACACTGGTTAGTTCAGAAATTTCAATACAGAAAACAATTCTTTACTTGCCTTTTTAGCTTTATTTGTTAATTCGCTTTATTTGCTATATTTTAAAACTAATTTTGTTTTAATATATATATAAATAATTATAATAGTTACTATTAACTCATTTTACTTTAACATTGATATTATTTATTAAAAAAACAAACAAACAAACAAAAAAAAAAAAAACCAGGAGCCAGTATCCATACTAAGTACGGTAACCATAGCATACATAATGAAACTTGATTTTAACAGACAAGTAAAGTAAGAGCAACTGAGTGTGCTGCATTTTGAAATGTGTAAAAACCACCCAATGTGGACCCAAAAGTGAAGAAGAAAACTGTCCATTTCCAACATCAGATTCTTCCTGCTCAAGAACCTCTGTCACACTCAAAATCTTGTTGTAAGAGAAATGAGCATACCCTTTCTTGTTAGTCTGACTAATATTTAACAGAATGACCACACAAATTAGTTGGTTCACAAAAGTCTCAGTAGTACTACAGTTAGGATTATTATATATAATTACATATAATACTATCATCTACCCCATCTCAGTGGTGTTATGCTCACCCTTTCAGTGGTCCTCTGAGTTCTACTGTTGATCCTCAGTTTCCCTCAAGAAGAAGGAGATACTGTTACAACAAGCCATTAACATCCCGTGGTCCCTGCCAGGAGGAGCCCAAGGACTCTTGGGGGCCCAAGAGTCCCTGAGGGACAGTGAGCTGCTCCCCAGCCCATCAGTCCCCTGTTTGTATTGCTGCAGGAGGGCCTTACTTCCCAGGGGCAAGACATTGCATTAATTTAATGAGGTTCCTGTTGGCCAGTTCCTCCAACCTGTCTAGATCTCTCTGAATGGTCATCATGCCCCCCAGTGTATCAGCTAGCATCCCCGCAATTTGGTGTCATCTTCAAACTTGATGAAGGTACACTCTGTCTTTTTCTACAGGTCACTGATAAAGATGTTAAACAAAACCGGTTCCAGAATAGACTCATGCAGTAGTCCTCCTGCTCTTCTAGGTAGACTACAACTCATTAACCACTATCATCTGAGCCTTATCATTCAAGGCTTTTTTTACCCATGTGGTTGTAAAATCATGTGGACTATACTGTCCTAACTTGGAAAATAGTTTTGTGGGAGACAGCGTTGCAAAAGTCAAGGTAATATTTATTAATATCAATGCAGCTAATGTTATTCATTGCAACACCTAATGATGGCCTATTTAGCAATCCCTAAAAATGCCATATATCAGTGCACACAATGAAGATATACCGGTGTTTGGTATACTTGGGGAAAAAAATAAAAAAAAAAAAAAAAAAAAGAAAAAAACTCAAAACCCAAATGTACTGGAAGAGATTAATTGCTTTGACTGGGTAATACAGAATTTCTTTTGAGGTGACGTTACAGACTCTTATTTTTTCCAATAAAAAGGGTACTGAAACAAATTAGATAAGTTGTGTAACAGAGTTAACTCAATGTAACATATCTTATTGTTATTGTACCATGCATTTCAGTATTTTGCTTCAGCCAAGTCTTTAATTAGGTTTAGTTTCCTACAAGAGGAAGATTTTTTTTTAAGGTGACATTCTACCAGAATGCTATTTTTTTTAATTACAGTTTTGTTTTGTTTTGTTTTTATTTTAGTAGATTCCACTGAAAATTCATCTAGAAAGAATAACATAGCAAAAGATCTCTGAAAGTGTCACACTAGGGCGTTTTGGCATCTCTACATATATATTCTTAGCTATACTAATGTAATCTTTTTCTTTGCATTTAATAAAATATTTAGAAAAAGCAATTCCATCCCAGCTTACAAAGAAGGTTATTTTGTCTAGTTAAAGGGAACCCCACCTGCTTACATTGTCCCTGTGCAAAAAGAGTTACAGAGTCTTTGAGTCAAAGAGAAAAATCACAAACAAAAAAGTGAGTGCAACAGGGGACACGATTTTCTAACCTTGTTGTTAGAGCATAGGGGAAAAATCAGAGAGGGGCAAATCCATTTGCAGCTTGCTCCTAGGATTGCTTTCTTTGGTCTTTGTTGCTGCAGCCAGGTCCCTGAACTCTGTCCTTTAGGGTATGCAGTCATCATTAGGTGTTCTTTTTTCCTCTTTTTTCTCCCCAACTTAGGAAGCTGTAGTATCAGTAGTAGTAGTATTAGTAGTATATAATAACATAATGTCAAAGAGATAGAAGAAAACTTACCATCTTCACACCACGCCTTTTCCAAAATAGGATACTCAGTAGTTAAGGCACTGCACTTTTGACCTGCTACATGAGAAGAAACTGAATCTGTACCTCATAGATTTTTAAAAGTGTTTTACCCATAAGATTGTTATATTCCAGAATGACACTATAAGAAGATGGGACTGATTACAATGACATTTTGTGGAGAAATGAATCTTGTTAGGGGACATAAGACATACCTTGAGAAAGCTTTCCCAATTAAGCCCTTCAGTGACTTTACATTTAATTCCTGCATCCAAATAAAGCATTTAGAATATGGTGCTAAATAACTTAGTGTTGTCAAAATTAAGCAAATCAAGGTATGTGCAGAGACAGAACTTTGTCCCTGCAGTAAACTCAACCGCAAAATAAATTAAATGGACAACACTAGGGTTTTTAATTGTAGCATAGTCTCAAATCTATGGTACAACTGTAGTGCTAATAAAAGAGGCACATATACTGCTCCCTGGCCTTGAATATAAATGGCACTGCTTCACACCCTCTGTAAGCAGGACTAACTCACTGTATAAAACCTGACCTGGGGAAAGCTAACTGGTAAGATTCAGAACAGATTCAGGGAGCACCCTAAGGATGAAGTTGTGAGATGACTGGGATCCAATGCTGGAATATCCTTTCTCCTTTTTTTTTTCATTTAGCAGTGTAGTTATACCCATTGATACCTAAATCATGGTTTAGTGCGTATATATGTGTAGTTTTGTATATACTCCAAAAACTTGTTTCTTCACTGCCCTGTGTAATTCATGAGCCATGAGCTTTACTCCAGATTTTGGTCTACTGCAACTTTCCCCGCAGAGCTTGATTGCTTGGTTAACAGTGCGGGGGCTTCTTCTTTCGGCTTTAAACCCACTTTGTTCTGGTCTTGCTACACTGGGTACAGTTACATGAAGCACAGTTTCTTGGGACTACACAGTCAAGAAAACAAATTTCACTTGATTTAGATGAAGGAAGAGGGGTGGATATGTAATTCTTTAAATAATATCTTTTTTGTGTTAGGCACATTAATCAGCAAGTTCTTTTCATACTGACATATATTTCTATGACAAACTGGGATGAAGTGCAGACATTCTCATCCAGCCAAACTTTCTACAGTTTTAAGTGCCTATGTAGGATAAAATGTGGTGGAATTTTAGCCCCCAGATGTACACTACATAAAATAGATGCCTGTTTAGTCAGGAGTTTTCCTTCCTTATGTTCCCTTTTAGAGATTCATATGCTCTCTAAAGCTTAAAACACAAGAATAAACTGATATCTTGCAGTTACTGTTTTTTCTATGAGTCACAGTTAGTGTAGTTCTCTTCCCTTAAGGAACACACAAAGATGTGTACTGCTAAATTTGTTAGTAATTCCCACAGAATCTGTTAGTAGTTGCATATACAACAAATACTTTTTTTTTTTTTTTTTCTTCACAGTGAGGGTGGTCAAACACTGATTGCCTAGAAACGTTGTGCAGTTTCCATCCTTGGAGACATTCAAAAGCCATCTGGACATAGCTCCACGTGGCCCTGCTTAAGCAGAGGGGTTGGACAAGATGACCTCCAGAGGTCTCTTCCAACTTCAGCCATTCCGTCATCCTGGGATTGTTTAAAGTTAAGTGTTTTGTCTATGTCCCTAGGATGCATCAGATATATGTGTGTTTAATTAAGTTGTCTTCTGTGCAATGCTATGCATTTATTGATACTTTTTTGTTGTTTTAAATTATTTTCACCACCAGATTAGTCTTAAGTTCACAGGTTCCTGTCTCTGATTCTGTTATACAAGGAAAGGCATCTTCTGCGTATTCATATTGGCTGCTGTTGTTTATGTCTGATCTAACTTCATATATTGTCATACTAAGATTTCTTAATAAAACTTTTTTAAAAAATCTCCAGATATGGGGGTTTTTTTTGGGAATCACTGTGGTTTTGGTCTTTTTTTTTTTTTTTTTCTTTTCATCAACAACTCATTCTCTAAAATAAAACCTGCAGGTGGTGGCTTTGTGGTTTTTTACTTTAGAAAATATAATTTAAAAAGGTTATTTGTAACATTATTTACTTTTTTTTTCCTCACTATCACACAGGTGAGGGTTTTTTTCTTAGACAGTGGTTGTATTGTGCTGTCATGCAAACCTGCCAGTTCAGGTCATTGGCTTGATTTGCTTTGCTTCTTGTATTGTAAAACTGACCAAGTTCTGGTACAGGAATTTCTCTTTCATAGAGTTGAGTAATTCTAAGATCCTGGGATGGAGTTTTCCAGTGCCTCAGTTACAAGCTTGTTAAAAATTTGGGATTTAGAGGTTTCTGATCTTTCATAACTATTACTGTGTATATAGACACACCTACAGATGCCTGTGTTTACAGACACACATGTATGAAACCCATAAGCATTGTAACATAATATGCTTTTCTGTATGAAGATATGTTTGTTAGCAATCAACCTTGATGCATGTACAAGCAGGGAAGCAGAGAGCATAAAGACACTGGCCCATATGTAATTGCGTAATATCATATGCAATGTGATAAGGCTTTTGAGAGATCTAAAAGCAGCTGTGACACAGGACTAAAATCAGATTACCAACTATAGGTGAGACAGGATACTACAAGGTGTTACAAATGTCATTAATCAGCTTTGTAGGGAAAACTGAATTCAGTCCACATTTTATGAATGAAAAACAATCAATAAAAATGTTGGGTCACTTGGCCCTGGTTATTTAATTAAAAAAAATCTCATGTTCAGCAAGCTGTTAACAGCTCCTAGACAGAATTCCAACGAAATGTTTGGAACCACTTCCTTGCTGAAGCATCTGCTCTTATGATGAGAGTCACCATGCAACTTTAGACATCTAAGACAACTCAGTTGCTTAATAAAATAGTTCTATATGGTCCCTACTTTCTGGAGTAGCATGTGGAGGCCAAGAGAAATATCCTTGGGTGCCTTTTATGACACTGCACACCTATGTTTAAGGAAGCTCAATTTTGTCCTTAGGAGGCATCTATAACAGGTATCTATAACCTGTAGAGAATGATTCAATTCACACAAAGAGGTTTTTTCAGTGTTTGAAAAAAAATAAGATGAATGCCATCACAAATGCATTTCCCATGGAAATCCTTGTGCTCCCAGGAAGAGTAGACTATAATTTTCTACAGTATTGTTTGCTTAAAGGTATATGGAGAAATTAAAGTGTCTATTATGGATTATTACATAAAAATATGTATGAGTAACATACATAAATTTTGTCAAATATTACAATAAACTAGCTTTTTCATTTTCCTTTTTAGTTTTTACACTTTTTTGACAAAATGAGACATTTCCTCTCCACTTTTGGCCTTGTTTTCAATGGCAGTCATCGCAGAAGATACTGTGTTTACATAGATTTGGAAAGTATGTTGATTCTCAAATATTCCCGTAGGCATTTGGTTGGATCAAATTTTCAAAGTCCACAGAGGAGACATTCACATCTGACCTTCCCACTTGAACTGTTTCATAATTAGTTGTAGAAATAGTCATTCCTCTGGTGCAATTTGATTTCATACTAAGACAGGCATATGTAAAAGGAACATAGATGACTAGTTCGGATGTGAATTTGTGCATTAAGCACATCTAAAACAAGTTAGATAAGTTATACCTGTTATGCCTTTAAACATATCAGAATGATTTTTTTTCCAGTCTCTGAACTGTTCTCAAGTTTGTTGTTATCTATGTTGGTTATTTTTAAAGAATTTTGTAGCTGCTCAGATTTTTTTTGTGATGTGGAATGGTTGCAAGATATCACAGTAGTACTATTGGTGCTGCTAGTATGACTATTTCATATAAAACCTGATTTTGACATTTTCCTTGTACATGTTAGGACAATTATATATGCTTTTGTCGGGACGTGGGGGTGGGGGAAAGGAGCTTGTAGTCACTGTATCTCTTTTTGGTCTGCGTTGTTTGATTGAGTGAAATGGCTTGCTTTGTGGTATTCCCTACATTATTCTCTCAAACCTATTGCAAATCTGTAGGTGTAGCTTTTCCTCCTAATTTCTTTTCTGGCACTTTATCTGAATGGATGCTTAGCTTTTCATCCTTATCCCTACGGTGAAGATCAAATTGTTAACAACAGTATTCTCCTCTGAGAATGCAGGAAATTGGGTGTAATGAGCATTTCTATCTTCCTTTTAAATGTCTCCTGTGCTCTAACTATACTAAATCTCCAGTTCTCAACTTCACTTGTTCTACTCAAGCCCTAAACTTCAGTACGTAATGCCCTTTGGAAACAAAACATATTTTGATCAACATCTGCATCATCCATTCATCTATTGCCTCAGCAATTCATGTTTTTTTCACAATATTTTTAATGGAACCTATTTGATTTTGAAAACGGTCCCTTAGTAGTGCTCTCATTCTATTTCCCCTTTTATTTGATTAATTGAACTTGTCATTAAAGATCCATGACGTATAGATTATCCTTGCCTTTTTACCTGACATTTATATTAGAAAATGAGCATTCTTCTATTTTTTCATTAAACTTGTGAAACTCAAGAGGGTTTCCAAACCAGGATGCAAGTACACATTCTAGTAAGTCTTCCTTGTAGTTTTAAGCAAGACCTAGGTGTATAGTACCCATTCTTGCACTCTGGCTTCTACAGAAAAGAAACTCAGATATGCTGTCTGGGAAAGCCCCATGACACCTTCTAACAAATCTCTCCTCTAGATTTAAATACAGTACAGTACGCTTCAGACTGAAAAAGCTGAACATTTTACATAGACATGTAGTTGTGCCATCTTCTAGACATTACCTCTAAGAACAGGAAAGCTTCTTTGTCCAAAATCTGAGCAAAGGGTACATTTGCATTATTCTGTGTGAAGTCTGTACATAGGTTGGTTATCGTGATTTATTTCAAAGGATGGTCCTTATGTTTGAAGATCCCCAGAAGATAAACACTTTATTGAACTTTCAAACAACACTTTCTCCAGTAAATTTGAGCTTTGTAAGAATATCCAAAGTAAGCAAGATTCATTTTCACAATCAATTTCTCATCCCTTCTTAAATGACTGTAAAGAGATGTGTAAGCGTACATATTTGGCTTGTAACCTATAAGACAAAGCCCAATTGTAAACACGTCAAATTGTTGTTTGTTTTTTTTTTTTTTAGTGATACATTTTATTTGGTTACCTAAATATAGGCACCTAATGCAATTGAAAGTCCAGTGGTACCTAAACAACTTAAAAGGTAACAACAAGCTACCACATAGTCAGTTGGACACTACTTAGAGACACCACAGCATGTATGATTTGGCACTCATCTTGTACTTGAAATATGATTGAAATTCCAAATTAAGACAGAGAAATTCAGGTGTCTTCTTAAGTGTATATTCTCAATAAAGCCAAGGAGTAATCCAAAAGATCAACTACTATGAGCCTAATTTAGCAGCCAAAACATCAATGTCTAGCAGTATTTGATTTTAAATGGAAGCTTAGACAACCACCTTGTATGTATAATTACCTTCATATAGGTATCCAGATGTATCTGACTGACCTGTCAACTGAATCTCACCCCACTTCATTAAACAAGGAAAACTCCCTTAATTCATAGCTACCCATTTTCTGAAAAAAAAAAAAAAAAACAACAAAACCAAAAACAAACAAAAACCAAAACAAAACAAAACAAAAAAAATAACAAACAAAAACCAGAAGCATCACTGTAACAGAACTACTTTTGCAGACTGGAGACTCTATCATGTCAAATGTTTCTTTTTGAAGAATCAAGATATAGATATAGATAGATATAGATAGATATATATATATATAGAGAGAGATAAATAGATATATATAGAGAGAGAGACAGAGAGATAATCAACCCTTTATATAGGTTGGATAAAGGGAGGGAAGCTAAATACAAATCTCCCACAAAGTAAATAATCAGTGTAATCTTTCACCTCATTCTTTTTTTTTTCTTTTTTTTTTTTTTTCCCCCCCTGTTAGGATAATATCTAAATTCAGAGATAAAAACACTGAAAAAACATTCCAGAATATAAATAAGTAGATAAATAAATAAATAAATATTAGCTCACTAAATGTAAACGGCCATGTTTTTAAAACTTGGTGACTTACTTTGGCAGTCGTCCAGCAAATTGCAAAACTAGGCAAAAGGGTGTATTAAAGCTAGACTTTGAAAGTTGGCCACTTTTCCACTAAAGTTTTCAGATTCTATGAAGCTGTTATTTTGGGATATTCAATCTATTTTTTTTTCATTTCCTATTATTTACTTTTAATGATAAACTTATTTTATTAGACATGCTATTTGTTTTCTCTCGTTTTGTGTTTGAAACATTGAAAAGAACACAAAGTATTAAGAACATACAAGCTAGTTATTTCTGAAACAATGTCCCCTCAGAAGTCTCCATTATTTTCTTAAGAACTTAATTCTACCTTTTACACTACTTCTTTCAAAGCTTGAATGTGTCTGCAGTTTTCATCCCAATAGCCAATCTCCTTTACTTGAGTACAGAGTTTCAGTAGTGACCAAGAAAGATTTTTCTTCTTTGTTAATTTTTACCTGGCTGCTACATTTGAATTCTTTAGAACTCATGATAAGAAGCACATGCCTTAAAATATTTTGTGACAGTCTTTTGGAAAATGCCAATTAGGGACACTTCCCATACCATCCAGCATTAGTTATAAGAACCTGAACAAGAGCTTGTTTTAGAATAATTGTCCTCATTATTTCTAGTGCCCTCCCTTCTCAGTGGTGTTTATTCTATTTACTAAAAAGCTGTTTCCAACACATAGGCATGAGATTCAATTTTCCTTCAGATTTATTTTTCTTAACACAGTCTATTAGTAATGGCTCAGATGAAACACACTATCTTTTCAGAGACCAGTCACTTCCTAATTTAGTTGACTTTGCTCATTTTATAGAACAGGTGAAAAGAAGTTCTAGATATTGCTTAATCCTTCTACTATGTTTTCTTCTATCCTTCTTTACTCTCTTGGGGATAACACTGAGGACTTATTTCAGTTACCTAATACCTGTGAGATTTTCTAGGATATGTAAGGCATCCACAAAAGACTCATTTATATTACACAAGAATTGCCCTTCTTAATCAGAAAAATCCATAAAGCAGTAGATGGCTATGTGCTGAGAACTGAATAAGCCCTAAGTTTCTAAAATTGGTCTTTATTTTTGTGAAAATCCTTGAGTTTTTTAGTTTGAGAAAAAGGACCAAGATTGTAGCACTGCACTTCTGATGTTTTTAATTGGCAATTTACTTCATACAACAGTCTCAAGGTAAAAAAGAACTTCTGAAAAAATGCAGTAAGTCTTTTGTTGTTCCAAGGAGAACTTCATTATATTCATAGTTTTCACAGGTTCTAATTTATTTTACTAACTATAGAGTGAAACTTCACTCAGATTGAAGAATTACCGTTCTCTTCATCTAAACAGTGGAGAGTTTCATAACTTCCAGTGGTTCCAGCAGAGCATAATCCTTCCAGACAAGAAATCTGACACTTTCTTCAAAACAGTAATTATGGCAATATGCATTAAAAATAGGCAACATTGAAGTGTATGGATCTATTTAAGATATCTTTATTTATTTATTTGGGAAAATACTGTACTGTTGCAGCTTGCAAAATATTGTAAATGTGTACTTTAGCAATTTACAAAGCTTTTGATCATTTAGTGCTAGTGATAGAATTTCCAAGTTAATCAAGAAAACAAAAAATATTACAGTCTATAATAGACTGGTATAATTAGATACACACTGTCAAGATCCACCACATTTTGACATTGACTTTAGCTGGGGTACTTTCCTATCACTAAATTCCAGTTAAGCAAAAAAGTTTCCAGAGGTACGAATGGCAATGAAGCTATCTAACTCTCTCAAAAATCTGTCAGCTGCTAACTTTCTCTGATGATCTACTATTTATATGGAATGAAGACTGATAGAATTCAGATAAAATATTTCTCAAACTTACTCAATTAAAACTCTGGGCATAGAGATAGAGCCACAAATAAACTTTAGAGTGAAAGTTAGGAAGAGTCTAGGCACTGTGAGGCTTGATAATATATTCACTGACTAAAAGTTAGAAAATTCATTACAAGAATGAAATTCACAATGCTCAACTAAGCTTTTAATTTTTTTTTTATAGATTACATGGGAGAATTATATGCCAAAGGCTAGGGTAAAAATAAACTTGTAAGCCAATAGGAAATGCTGGAGGGAAGTATGTCTTAAAGTGTATCACTTGTGGATTTAGGCACCTCAGTTCTGGTTGCAGTTAGCTGGTTGTGTGAAGCTGGGACTCATACTACACATAGTTCATATATTTCCTGTAGAAAAAAAAACCAAAACACCGCAATGGCAATTATAGTCTGGGATGTTATAAATTATCTCACTTTGTCAGGAGAGTTCTCTCCTCCTTGCAGAACTGAGCTCTTTGTAGTGGGTTGTCCCTGGCTGTCTGCCAGCTGCCCACCAAGCCACTCTATCACTCTGTCTCTTCAGGAAGACCAGGGAAGAAATTACGATGAAAATCTCAGTGCTAAATATAAGGACAGGGAGATCACTCACCAATTATCTCCATGGGCAAAACAGACTCAATTTGGGGAAATTAATTAAATTAATTAAAAACAGACTCAATTTGGGGAAAAAATGCAGTCCAGAGTAATGTGCTCTAGGCAATCCTGCTTTAGCAGGGAGTTGGACTAGATGATCTCTAGAGGTCCCTTCCAACTCTGAAAAATTCTGGGATTCTGTGATTCCGTGGTATTGCCAATTAATAACAGAGTAGGGTATTGAGAAATAATTAAAAAAAACAAAACAAAACAAACCCAAACAAACCCAAAACAAAAAAAAAACCCAAGCAAACAAACAAAAAAAACCCAAACAACCAAACAAAAAAAAAAACAAAAACAAAACAAAACAAAAGAAAACACTAAAACCACCATCTCCCTAAGCCTCTCTTCTTTCCAGGTTCAGCTTCACTCCTGACTCTTCAATCTCCCACCACGAGTGGCACAGAGGAATGGGGAATGGGGGTTGCAGTCATGTTATAACACACTGTCTCTCCTGCTCTTTCCCTCTCACACACTTCCCCTGCTCCAGCATGAGGTCATTCCCACAGGACACATCCCTTCACAAACTGTACCAGCATGGGTCCTTCCCATGAGCTGCAGTTTTTCAAGAACTGCTCCAGCACGCGTCCTTTCTATGGGATAGAGGTCTTCAGTAATGGACTGCTCCATCTTGGGTCCCCCATGGAGTCACAGGTCCTGCCAGAAAAACTGCCTCCGTGTGGGGTGTCCGCAGGCTGTAGCTTCCTTCATGGCATATTCACCCACTGCAGCCCATGGGGTCCTTCATGGTCTGGAGTGTGGGTATCTGTTCCACCGTGGTCCTCCATGGGCTACAGGAGGACAACCTGTGTCACCACGGTCCTCTCCATGGGCTGCAAGGGAACCTCTGCTCCAGCACCTGGAGCACCTCCTCCTCCTTCTTCTTCACTGACTTTGGTGTCTGCATAGTTGTGTCTTTCACACTTTCTTACTCTTGACACATATCCTTTTTTTGCCCTTTCTTAGATATATTATCACAGAGATGCCATCAGCATCGCTGATGGGATCAGTTTTGGCCAGCCGCAGGTCCATCTTAGAGGTTGTTGAAACTGGCTCTGTCCTACATAGGGACAACTTCTGATGTCTTCTCACAGAAGCCACCACTGCAGCAAAAATGCCAGATGAGAGAAAAGGCTTGTTCCATGGCCTGACAGTAAACTTAGTTACCTGAATTGGGAACTCCTGTTTCTAGAATTACTCTGAGGTGAGGGGTTGCTGCTTTTTGGTTTGGTGTTCTTTGCTTATCCTGTAGTGTTTCTAATACAAAGCAAAAATTAGAACAGTCAGGTTTCCATTAGATTAGATTCCTTCAGATTTGGGAACCAATTCCTTTATTAGAATTGGTATTTACTTTTTAAAGGTATCTTAGGGTTTTTTTCAGTCATTATTGTTAGTTTCATTGTGGGTATTTATTCATACAATTAAGAAAAATCAATGAAATAATAGCATGCCTGTGTAAAACAAGAAAACAATGCAATCATATAAGACACTAATTGTCTCATGGCTTATCAGGAAAATCAAATTTAACATGATGAATAATTCAGAATTAAATTTACATATAAATTACACTTGCAAACAACCATAATAGCAATAACTATAATTAATTGCATCATTCATGAAAGATATAAATATGTGTTTAAATAAAATAAAGACTACACTTTTAAAACACACCTGGCTAATTTTACATGAAAGAGCAAACAAGACAAATAACTAAAAAACACTGGTAATGAAGAGAATGTACATTTCTGTCTCCTATATTGCTAAACATTATTCAACCTAGTGTTCTACAACTTGTTTGTAAAATACCAACAAAATAGATTGGCTGTTCAAGATTTGGTCTACTATTTGCATATATATTAATAGACTGTGACATCTAAGTATTTAACCTTTTGTTCCCTGATGCATACTTTAATTTGAAAATGCATAGCCCTGAAATTTCTTAGTAGTGTGCTATTTGTTTCTAAAAAACGCAGTATGATTTCTTTTTGTGTCTTTCTGATTTTTTTCCATAAAATAATATAGCAATGACACTAGTAAATATACATATAATTTTGTATGTATATATAATCTATATCATAATTGTGAATTATAAATTCTGAAATTATTATAAAGTAGAATCACTAGCTGCTCTGACAATCTCACTCTAATATGCATTTGATATATAGTGGATTAGCTGTAATCACTTTTTACAAGAAACTATGCGTGCTACCTGTTCTGCAGGTAGATTTTTCCCTGCCTTTTTCTTATTTCACCATGGAGACTTGCCAGAAGATGGCAAAGATCACTAAGCACGTATCTGGTCAGCTTCAAATTTCCATAGCACCTCAAGGCTGCATCCTGACTGTCTGTTGGGATGAAACCTCTTAGATGTGAAGTGTCTATCTCCTTGTTTCTTCTGTAAGGACAGATTGGTGTATAGTCAGTGCGGGAAGTGCAATGCATTTGAAGAAATCTCAGTGCACAGTCAAAAAAATGGACTGCCAGGGCATCATGACTGTGCCATAAGATGAAACTTGATAATTCGAAGCAGGCTTTACGTAGTCAGACACACTGTGTGCTACACAAGCATTACTGCAGAAAAAAAAAAAAACAAGGACAACACAAAGGTACTGACAGCCTGACCTAGATAAAACTTCCATCTTAATATCAAACCTTGAATATGTAAGCTGAACGTATGGTCAGTCACCTGAGAATTTAATTTAAGTTAAGTTTACAATTTTTGAAGAAACACAAATAGTAGTATTTGAATAGAAAAGGGGTAAAATGTTTCCTTTTTTTCTGTTCAAGGAGCACCTAGATGATGCTCTTAGTCATACGATTTAGTTTTCAGTAGTCCTGCGAGGAGCAGGGAGTTGAACTTGATGATCTTTGTAGGTCCTTTCCAACTTGAGATATTGTATGATTCTATGACTCTATTTCTTGATATTGTATAACGGCCTTGGAGCTGTTAGAACTGACTTGTAAAAGTATTCTGAAGTGTTCTGGTCTGAAGTGATTGGATAATCACTGACAGAATAAACACATCTACTATAACAGTGCATAATGACAGAGATAATACTTCTGACAAACTAGATGAAAATATTTACTTCACTAGTGCAAACCTTTGGATTTTTTTTGTTGTTTGGGGCTTCTTTCGTATTTGAATGGTAGTGATTTCAAATACTTTTTCTGCATAGGAATACTTTTACTTTCAAGTAGGCCTGGCTTTAAGTTCATGAACAACTGCATTGTCCCCAGCATAGGTGTCAAAGTTCCAGTTATTGTCAGTGGAGATGGAGGACTATTATTGACGTAAGCAGCAATAAAGGTGGCTTGGTTAGAAGGGGAAAATTACTGAACAGAAGAAAATGTCTGCTGCAAATACTGACAGAGAAATTTTTCCTGCCAGCCTGGGAGCTGTGAGCATGGGAACTAGATGTTGGAAGCAGAAACAGCCTTGAAAAGTGCAACTGGCATCTTTGAAATACAGCTGGGTACCTAGAAACAAAAGGTATCCTGAGATACCATCGATAAGTGCAAAACCCAAGAAACTGTAATGGCAATTTATCTTCTGAAGAAGTGGAAACAGTCTGGAAAAATAAAATTGGTTTGGAAGAATAGAAAACATCTTCATCTCTTGTCTGTTACAGGTGAAAAATAGAGATTATCAGCATCTATTGGCTGTTCAAAACGCTGGTGTCCTATGCCTTCATGTCTCTGTGATATACAAAGGACTTAATTTTTACCCCAAATGTAGCCTCTTCCTTCAAGAACTTCCCATCTGCATGTCCTTCTTCTTTCCTAAACAGGCTGAATTCTCCATGCGAACTTTCTGTGAGATTTTGGACTCTCACCAGAGACACCTGGCTCACTCCAGATTCTGCGACACAGATCATTTTTGACGTCAGACTCTGTCTGTTACTTTATTGGTCTCCCCTCTGGTCCCACTTCTTGGGTCAGTTCAGTTTGTTGTCCCACCTCTGGTATGGTTGTGTCCCCTTCTGGGATTGGTTTGTCCTTCCCTCCAGGATGGTTTGTCCCCTTCTGAAATCTGTCTAATTAACTTGATATTATATAACCATGTAAGTAATCTATCAATGTATATCTGCTGTTATATTGTTGACAAGTTTGTTTCACCAATTATAAGTTTGTAGTAACCTGTAATGCTGTGTACCTGCGTGGTTGATGCCATACGAATGATTGCTACTATTATTGACTGCTGACATGTTATTGATTGATATTATATTTTTGGTCACTGGTAGTAATTTGTAATCGCTTGAGATATATATATGTATATTCACTTCATTAATCATGGGTATATTTTGCGGTCATGATTTTTTGAGGTAGTATACTTGCTAGAGGCGATTTTTTGTGGTATTTATGGTAATCTGTAATAAAGTAGAGAAATTTAAAGGATAAAATCCTCCGTATACTTGTGTATTATGGACTCCTATGAACCCATAGTCATTACCTCTACACACCTACAGTCTGGGTAGCCCTTTAGCTTGTGACATTAATTAGTTTCAGAAGTGGGATTCTGTAAAATACACAGGTAATGGATGCAGGCACTTGGGAGAAGGTAGGAGAAAACATCAAAAGGCAGTGGAAGAACATGGAAAATTGCAAGAAACCCTGCAAGCAGAATTTCAGGAGTGGCAGGAAAGTATTGGGCTTCTTACAGAGACATATGCAACTGCAAGCACTTTGCTGAGAGCTGTTAAGCAGGAAGCTCAAGAGGGTTTACAATGAGTTAGAGCAGTGAGAGCAACTGCCCCTTGAATCTCATAGACCTGATGAAAGTCAACTTCAGGAATTAGAAAGTAATCTCAGACCTCTGGCTTTACAACAGCCAGAGCAAGAGAATACACGCTCAGTCTCAGAGTGAGACCAATGAAAAGATGCATGTACTGAAAACTGATTGTGAGGATGATTCTGGGCCTTTTGCTCCCGCCTCATGATTTTGGTTCTGGCAACAGGCCTCCTACCCCTGCTTTGTTACCTGAATCTGATCCAGATAGGAAGGACGGTCTCTTTGCACCCCATTGTTCAAACTTCCATGGTACAACTCCAAGCTCCTGCCAGAAACAAAGGCACTTCCCTGCCACCCCAAGTCATGACCACCAATCTATGCTGCACAATAACTACTGCAGACATCCTTAAAATATGGCAAAAGCAGAGTGTATAGATAGGTGGTATAGTGTTATCAAACAGAATCTGGAACCATTATTCATGATTGGATTGAGGCCAAACAAATATTTCTGGGAGGAGGAATAATTCTTCATAACCCTGGTGCAGGGGTTCGTCCCTACACCTTTTCTCTATTATCTTCAGTGATACATGATCTTAGGCAAATGCCAGGACCATGGGAATGTAACCCTCCCCCTCCCCGAAATACTCCTGACAGGTTTACTGAATGGACAATGAGGACAATGAGACTGCCTCCTCAGGGTGTCCTTAAGGAACAGTGTGTTACAGCCTGGGACATAAGTCTGTTATAGCAACAGCAGCAGGGAAAAAAAGACTATTGCAAAACGCAGTGCCTGTTGGGGGCAAAGGGTTTAGCTTTAATGTTATACAGTAGGAACACTGATTGGAAGACTGTAATGGCTCACAGGTTGCAAAAATTGATAGCCCCTATGGGAAAGCCACAAGGACAGGGAACTACTCCCAGAACAACAGTCTGTAAAAGAGAAGTTTGGGTCAAGATTGTCCATACACCAAAGGGAAATTGTAAGGGACAAAATGTTCAAAAATTCCCCATTAACACTAATCCATCTGACAAAAAAGAACCCCCTGATAAACAGAAAGGAGTTTTAGAATGGAGATACTCATGGGATCTCCATTGAGGATTAGGGTTTTTGACAGGTGAGTTAAAGAAATTATGGAATTAATTATGAGAGAGATTGCACTGACACTGGATGCTGGTGGTATTGTCCTGTCTGATCGCACAACCCTGTTACTAGAAAATGATCAGAGAAACTTTTGACAACCCCTTCCCAGCCTCCAAATTTTTTGCAATTAATATTAGTGAAAACCTTTATATACTGCTAATAGTGAGTGACAAATATTTTGTCTCTTTTATCACTACATGCTGCTGTCCCTTCCATTACAAATCTTATTTTGATTTACTATCCCCAAAGGTAAACAATAAGGACTTAGTTAAACAGTTAGTTTTTTAGGCATAACCTGGCAAGGTCACAATGTATTCCCTCTGATACCTTGCAGCGACTTACATTCATAGCATCATAGAATGGATTGGATTGGAAGGAACCTTAAAAATCATCTTGTTCCAACTCCCCTGTTCCAACACCCCCAGCTAGGCCAGGTTGCTCAAAGCCCCATCCAACCTGGCCTTGAACATTTCCAGGGAAGGGGCATCCACAACTTCTCTGGGCAACCTCACCACCCTCACAGTAAAGAATTTCTTCCTCATATCTAATCTAAATCTCCCCTGTTTCAGTTTAAAACTGTTACCCCTCATCCTATCCCTACACTCTGCAAAGAAGTCTCTCCCCATCCCTCCTGTAGGCCCCCTTCAGGTACTGGAAGGGCATTATAAGGTCTCCCCAGAGCCTTGTCTTCTCCACGCTGAACAGCCCCAATTCTTTCAGCCTTTCCTCACAGGAGAGGTGCTCCAGCCCTCTGATTATCTTTGTGGCCCTCCTCTGGACCTGTTCCAACAGGTCCATGTCTTTCCTGTGCTGAGGGCTCCAGAGCTGGACACAGTAATCCAGGTGGGGTCTCACCAGAGCAGAGGGGCAGAATCACCTCCCTCGATTTGCTGTATCTTTTGATGCAGCCCAGGATGCAGTTGGCTTTCTGCGCTGCAAGCACACATTGCTGGCTCATGTTGAGTTTCTTGTTCACCAACACCCCCAAGTCCTTCTCCTCAGGGCTGCTCTCAATCCACTCTCTGCCCAGCCTATGTTTGTGCTTGGGATTGCCCTGACCCAGGTGGAGGACCTTGCACTTGGCCTGGTTGAACTTCAGTAGGTTTGCATGCGCCCACCTCTCAAGCTTGTCCAGGTCCCTCTGTATGGCATCCCTTCCCTCCAACATGTCAACTGTGCCACACAGCATGGTGTCATCAGCAAACAATTTGCTCTCCAATGAGAAGAATCTCCAACAAGCCTTAGGTAATTTCGGATTTTGGCAAGCACATATTCTAGGATTTGGTATAATTTCTTGACCCTCATATAATTCCCATACCTGGGAATGGACAGTTATTCTTGAAGAAGCATTTAGTTTATTGATACACAATGTTTCAGAATATCGGGCCATGGGCCCTGTAATACTGGGGCCCTCTTTTAGACTATGTAGACTCACACCAAAAAGGATATCAATGGGGATTGTGTCAACAAGTTTCTGATAAAACCCATTTATCTCTTATTTGATTTGGATCAAAGGGGTGGCATGGTTCCCAGGCATGATATTCACCTTGGGAAAACTCATCACTAGCGGCTTATACAGTCACATTAGATACAGAACCACCACATTATAAGCAATGTTAGAAATATTCACTATTCTTAAAGGAATTAGAGAACCTAATCCTGTTCTACAGGGATCCGTACTCCCCACTGTGACATCTACATGGGGCCACCTGACAAACACAGATGGAAGACCTACAAGAAATTAATGCATATGATAAGAATATTTTAATGTGTATGAAGATGCTTGCAGGCATGGTGCCCAACTGGAACAGTCTCTTAAAATTTAATGTTCTTCTTTGAGGGTCTGGGGTTTCTTGACCCAGACCAACTGAAAAAAAAAAAAAAAAAAAAAAAAAAAAACAGAGCAAAAATAATTTAAAAAATGAATCATAAGTGTTTTCATCTATGTTATTAAATCCTGAAAATTAATTTCACCTGAAATGATATATTGATTATTTTTATGTGGTTTTGGTTTCAAAACAAACTAGTTCATTTTTAATCTTTTTGATGATATGAGGCTAGTTTTCAAAAAAATTAGTAAAAATATTTGTAACTGAATTCACTGTCTTTTTGAATAATTATAGTTATCTTTAATTATCCACCTAAAAGTGTTAGTGATTCTAGCAAAAAGGTATTTTTTTTTCATGAAGAAGTTGAATCGAATAGACTTCATGGAATCCTATTATTAATACACTATTTATTGCTGCAACATGCAACTTTGGTTAGAAGTTGCTTGATTTCTTTGGTTTCCAATTTGACCTATAAATTATTTGTGTAAAGATACATTTAGCATGTGTACTGTAAAACCTGGTGACTTACTTATGAGACCATAGGTCAAGAAAAAAAAAAAAAAAAGAGGTGTTGATCATTTTACAAGTATTCGAGGACTTAGCTTGAGCTAAGGCCAAATAGTATTGTTTGAAAAACTTACACGTGTGACAGCTAAAATCACAGATTTAATGAAGAGAATTTAATGCTTAAAGCATTCACACACAATTTAAGAAAACATGATTCAATTTATTTCGTTGCCTCAGGAGCCTTAAGCCTGCAATTTGCTAAAGATTTTCTTAAATATCAAGCTGTGGAGTATCTGGGAAAGATAAAACCATTTTTTGTGTTTTTTCATTGCCTGTCTCAAGGCATTCTTTGATATACGAGAGAACGAATTTGAACTTTAAACCTTTGCTTCTGGTAGCTGGTCTAAACCACAGGCTTTTGCTACTATCTTTGTTATCTTCCTCAACCCTCAACACTTTATTATTTAGAAATTCTATGCAAAGTTCAGCAATCAAAAAAGTAGACATTAAAACTTCATAAATCTCCACCTCCCTCTAGGAAGTTTTCAGGCAGCTAGGTCAAACTGTAGGGAAAAATGTGTTTGTTCAGTGTCAAAGGATTTAATTGATATTGTTTCCCATAAACATAGTCCTCTTTTGGAGAGAGGAGTGTAAGCTTAGTCCTTTGTTTTCCTTAGCTTTGTTAATAATGTCCAACATGAAATATAATATTCCACTTGGTGTAAAATATTGTAACTTGGGGTTTTTTAAGCAGATAAGACAAGAAAAAGAAATACATATATTTTTGAGTTAGATAAATTACTAGAGTTTAGTAGAAAAAGCTACATGTTATGTTAAAAAAATAATTTGCTCACCTAACTCTCATTTGTACATAAGATAATTCTTATTCCTTTATTCAACCTAAATTTATTTTTGATAGAAGGGTTAAAGAGGATGGTACAACTCTAGCCTGCCACTCACTTCCCATCTGCTAGAACCCTGAAGGAAGAAGCAAATTAACTACTGGAGTATATGTGGCTCATCGGACTGCAGAGAAATTAACTGTGGGAAAGGGAACAACATGTAATGAGATGAACAGCTTGAAAATATAAACATTTTCTTTCTTCTCTTTTCAGAGCATTAATCCTCATCATAACTATGACAACAGTTTTACATACTCCTGATCTGAATATTCTTTCTGCTCAAGACACAAATACAATAATATGTATCATTATTGTTGTTATTATATGACATACTTTTTATCTCAAGCTCTGTGGTAGCCTGAATGTGTAAACACCCTGCATACATATCAGGGTTCGTTCATATTTTACAGATGAAAAGACTGAGGTGAAGCTAATTTAGTCCCTAAAATAGTGGCAAATGCATATTAGGAATAAAATGTAAGAATATACCTAGTCTTCCTTGCTGCAATGTAGTACCCTTCTTTGGAATTCAATAATTGGTACCCTAATTATTCAGAACAGTGACCTGTTGAAATGCGCGCCAGCCTCCATCTAAGAGAAAAATAAACTGCCCCCTGAGCCCTTGGCAGTTTGTTTGTGTCTGTTATGGGCATATACATCAGTGTGACTGGATTAGTGAATTAAAATTACTTATGAGTAAGAACTTCAGTATTTTATTGAAGCATTTATAAAACTTTTTTTTTTTTTTTTCAAATTTCTGACTCATCCAGACAGTAAAAATAGTTACGCATGCATAATTTTAAAAAGTTAAGCTTCTGCTATGGTACTCCAGGAACGGGTTTTATTTTTTTCCTGTTTTTTAATCATTAGCAGTATCTGATTTTAATTATCCTCTTTTCATCAAAGAAATGTCTCCTTATATTACAATTGGAGGTTACGGTTGGTGAATATTAACCTCATCTACTCTCTGGGATGACATCTTGTCTCACTCATGGCACTGCAAATCTTGTCTAACAAAAAAAAACCCAAAACAAAACATAACAAAATAAAACAAGCAACCAAGCCAAAACCTAAACCATGATATACTTTGCATTTTAAATATGGGGAGAGGGGAGCTGGGAAAGCAGTCTCTGTAGAGCAAATACCTGATATTAAAAATGTGTGCGTGTTTCACAAGTGAAGACTGCATGAGTGAATCTGCAAAACAAAAAGAGACGACAAGATTTTCCAAAGCTTTCACTATACTAAAGAAACAGTAAAAAAAAGTTACAAGATTAAAGACTTTTGCATTATTTTTATTCTAAAAAGGTGTCAGTTTGCCGATATGATTTGTGAAAAGTATATCTCAGGAGAAAACAACAAGCAATTAGCAAGCAACTGTATTCCCAGTTAACAGCCAATGGAAGCCAACTGGGGTCATCTTAAAAGCAATGATTTTTGCAGACACTGTAAAACAATCCATTTTAGCATGCTATGCATCCACAATACTGAGAACTATTTTAAAAAATAGCATCAAGGTACCAGACAACATATTCAGTACTTTTCAAAGGATATTTCAAAATGATTAGTGTTTATGATCATTCTTAGGTTACCTAAAAAAATAATGAATAACATTTTGTAAGATAAGAAGGATTATGTACAACTGAAATGGAGAAAGTTCTAAGTAATTGGTTTATATATTATATATTTTCATTTTGATTCTGTCTTTGATAATAGTAGGCCTCATCTAGTAGCTGTGCCATTTTCATCATAAAACTGAGACTGGCAATTAATTTAAAGGAAGTATTTCTCATTTCAAATCTTTATTGTTTTGAAAATTTTATAGATTTTCACCAGCGTCACGCAGTGCTTTATAGGGATTCTTTACCAATGGCTCAGAGAGCTTGCTGAGTCCATTAAAATGACACAGATAAGGAGAAAAGGGAAACTGATGGAGGCCTAGAGAAATAAAGATGATGAAACGTTACATTACTTTATCGAAAGAATGTCCTGATACTCTTTTTTTGGGGAATGATGCATAAGAAAATGAGGAAGCAATAACAGAAGAACTGGTTTTGAAGAAGGACACTACAGTGCAGGCAAATAATTCCATGTAAAAGAGAGGGGAGGAAACACACAGAGCTTAACAGTAACAATGGAAGGAGAATACAAATAAACCAGAAGGATGCACAGAGTATTCAAGCCACAAAGAGACATCTGGTGAAAGATCAGATACAAGGAGGGAATTAAGAATTATTCATTCCACTGAGAAAACTGAAGTTGGAATTAAGGAAGAGAAGAGACACTGAAAAAGACTCAAGGAGAGGATGTGGAGAGAAGAAGCCTGATCATAGAGATGGGAGGAGAAGAATGCTGTGGCTGTAAAGATTGCTGTCTTTCGTATGGGGGGCAGACAAGAATTGTGGGGTTATAGGTGAAAGAGGTAGGCTTTGAAAAGCAGCGTCAGAATATGAAATGGAGAGGAAAAGTGTGGTGATTGATAAAAATCTGAATAGGAGGATATAAAAAATGTGACAAAGTTGATTCTGCAGTTTTGATTTTGGGAAGCGAAGAAAAATGTGTTCAACATAACTCCACAAAAATTCAATGTGAAAGCTCAGGGACATTTTATGAAAGTATATTATTACTTTGTTAAACTTATGAGCCTGGTGCCAAATTGTTTGAAGCATTCCTTCATGTTTTTTAAACTTTGCACATTCAGCTAGCTTCAGTAAAATATGCAGAAGAAATTTTGCTTTTTATTGTTTAATATTAGGGCAAAATTCTGCCAGATAAAAAGTACAGAATCCCCTTTTTTCTTTGCTTCCACAGTTACCAATCAGTTTGGCATTCACAAGTAGCAGCACTGAACAGCTCAGGCTAACCTAAGACACTGGTCCTATCTGACTAGTGGACAGAAGTACTGACACCTGGAGGGTCTGTCAGTAGCTGGTGTGGTGCTGTTAGCTTTAGGTTGAACAGTGTCTGCCGTCTCACATTGGGCAACATCTTATTCATGTACTCAATCAAACTCAGTGTAAACAAGTGTAGAAGGCCACCAGAGGAACTCAGTAATCTGCAGTTTAGGAAGAGAATTAAGCTCACCTGGATCCCACAGTGCCTGCAAGAGAGAAATTTCTTGTTTAAAATTTGTGGTAAAAAGATAAATATTTCTGACCATCAGAGAGGAAAGAAACTTGTTTGCCTTGCTTGTTTGCCAGCTCCATGCTGAGACAATTAGAGCCTTCCAGAAGAAATGTGTTCCCTCAGTGAGCACCAAGCAGAAGGCAGGTTGAGGCAGATAGGGAGGTAGGGGAAAAGGAGAGTGGCACAAGACAGAGCAAACATGAGCAAACTGAGAGAATGCTGAAAAAAGCAGGGGGCAACCATGGCCAGTACTCACAGATGACAGACATAAAGCCTGAAATAGCCCCCAGAAAACCACTGAAATGCTGCTTGATTTAGAGCAACTAAGAGCACCTTTATCATACTACTATTGAAAAAGATGAATGTTGGCCTTCTAAAGAAAAATAAGCACACAAATGAGAAACTTCATTTGGATGTCACTCAAAATAAGATTTCTTTTTCTTGTTACTGTTGCTTTGCTGCTTCTTTTTTTTTTTTTTTTCTTTTTCTCCCAAGGACATAAAGTCTGTAGTTTACAAACTTAAGTGCTTGAATTTTGGTGCTGTATTCAAATAATCACACAACTATAGTGCTGGAAAATAGCTCCAGTAAAAGACATACATTAGCTATATATTACTTGAAAGCTTAATTGCTAGTCATAACTGATATTTCAAAGGGTGCACAAAATAAGGATGTGTCAATATCTCCTTTTTACTTAACTCTCCACTACTGGTCACTAACAAAACCAGTTACCTGACTTACCTGACTAGATATATCTCTGATTTGACTAGTACATCTGTTCTTACGCTAAGGCACTCTTCATTCACTGCTGCCTCATTAAAATTTATACTGTTTTAAAGCAACTTCTTTTATAGTGGCTCCTGTAGCAATACAGCTGACTTATGCCTTCCCCATTGATTAACAGTTCATCTAATCAATCCAGAGAAATAAAGTAATTTTGAGATACTAGTGATGAAAGCAGTAAAGAAAGGGAAGAGTTCATTTTTAACACTACTAACTTGTTTTGCCATCCATGAAAAAGCATAGAAGGTTTAAGTGATGTTGATCTTAACTTGCTTTCAAGAAGAAAGGAGAAGGAATTAAAAATAAATGCTTTTCTCTTTTGATTCACTAGACATCTTTACTAGGCCAAGCCCATGTCTCATCTTGTTACCTGTTGAAAAGTTAAATTGCATGCAATTTGATTGCATGCCCAATTAGATAAGTAATTGTCAGTGGTGGCTGTGACAATCTCATATTTTTGAAAATGTAATGCTAAGAATCAATATAAGACAAAGATAAAACAAAGAAAAGAAATATAATTTAACTGTATATTTCTCTTCCTTATGAGTCCATTCCTGGTTTATGCCCTTACAAAACAGTATTTTGAAATGGCATTAACAACATAATGTTAGAAGTTTTCTTTTAAAAATGACTTAAAACTACATCTAAGTTACAGACCATTTTCCTTGAGAACTCTCCTGATAAATGCATTCAAACCAAGTGAAAAACATATTCCTTTTCCTGCTGTGATTGCACATTTGTACTCTTGAGTGCAGGCACATGTATTTGCAATTTCTTCCTGACAGCTTGATTAACCTTGAAAAGTTGCAAAATGAAAAAAAGGACTTTCATACCTGACTTTCCAAATATACTTTGGAAAAACCCCCAAACCTAATAGTCTATAAATAGCTGCCAGGAGCTTTATTAGTTTTTGCATTCTTCTTGTTATTTAATGTATAAAATTTCACTTTATAAAATGAATAATGTCAAAATAAGAGAGTTCGAGTTACATATAGGTACACAGAACTTACATATTGGCCTTTTTATTGGGTGTAGGTGATGAAGTGTTGGTGGGAGAAAGAGGTGGTGGCGTGGGCGATGTCTGTGGTGAGTGGCTGTGGCTGCCTTGTGCCAGACATAGCTTGCTCCAGACAGCTCCAATTGACCCACCGCAGGGCACAGCTGAGCCCCTCAGCCATGATGGCGGCACCTAAGGTAAAGTGTATTTAAGAAAAGGAAAAACTCTGCCTGACAGAGAGCGCTGAGAAAAGAAAGTGTGAGAAACGATCTTGCAAGTACCAAGGTGAGAGAAGAAGGAGGAGAAAGAGGAGGTAGTGTTCCAGGTGATGGAGCAAAGATTCCCCTGCAGCCCATGGAGCCAGTGGAGAAGACCATGGTGGAGCAGGTAGATATTTCCTCAAGGAATTGCAGCCCATAGAGGACCCACGTTGGTGCAGGGGCAAGGTGTGAGGAGGAAGGAGTGTCAGAAAGGAACTGTTATGGACTGACCACAACCCCCCATTCCTCACCCCCTTGTGACACTCAGCAGGGCAAGGTAAAGCAGTCAGGAATGAAGGAGTAAATTTGAGCCTAGGAAGAAGGGGTGAGGTGAGGGAAAGGTGTTTAATTTGTATTTGTTTCTCATTACCCAAATCTACTTTAATTGGCAAAAAAAATGCAATTAATTTTCAGTCTTTTTGCCTGTGATGGTAATTGGTAAGTGATCTCCCATGAGCTTTTTCGTTGTTTTTTTTCTCTTCCTCTCTTTTTGAGAAGGGGAATGAGAGAGCATCGGGCTGGCACCTGGCACTTAGCCAAGGTCAACCCACCACAGCCATGAACAAAGAATTTGTCTGTACTGGTGTATACTATTCATCAGGAGAAAAATATATTCAATTATAGTTTTATATATGTTGATTCTTAGCATTTATTTTTACTGTGTTAAACTGAGATATAGTAATAGAATGCATAGACAGAACAATAAAGTATGTAATTAACCACTTAAACTAGTAATAGAAAAGTGTAATATCTTACATTTTTATATCTCTAGGGATTTTTATTTTGATAATGAATAAATGGGCTGTATTGTTGTGCCAGGATTAAAAAAGACTGTATCAAAGCACACCACAATCTAATCAAAAAAGGAAGATGAGGGAGGAAATATTGAACACTGTCAAATAAACAAGATACTGTAGTGAAGTGTTCAAATCAATGTAAAAAATAATAATAATAATGTTCCTTTCCTTCTTGTGCTGGTTTTGGATGAAATAGAGTTAATTTTCTTCATAGTAGCTAGTATGGGGCTATGTTTTCGATTTGTGCTGAAAACAGTGTTGATAATGCATGGATTCTTTAGTTATTGCTGAGCAGTGCTTACACAGAGTCAAGGCCTTTTGTGCTCCTCATACCACCCTACCAGCAAGTAGGCTGAGAGTGCACAAGAAGTTGGGAGGAGACACAGCTGGGACAGCTGACCTGAACTGACCAAAGGGATATTCCATACCATATGACATCATGCTCAGCAGTAAAACCAGGGGGGAGGTTGGCCAGGGGGCCACTGCTCAGGGATTGACTGGGCATTGGTCCGTCAGTGCTGAGCAATTGTTTTCATTTGCATCACTTGTCTTTTTTCGGTTTTATTTCTCTCTCTTTTTTTGTTGGGTAGCTTAATTAAATGTATGTATATGAAATAGGAAAGACCATGTAGACTCCTATGAAACTGGAGTATAAATAAGTATGTAAATGTAAGAAAAATGAATTTTAGAAAGATGAAAAATATTAGTATTCAGAGCAGAAGATGAAGAGTTAAGATATTAATTTTGAGTTCTGTTAAAAAGCAAATATATGGTTTATTGAAAAGTTACAGAATAATATTTTTTAAAAAATAAATCCTTGGAAAGGTGTCAGTTCTAGAATTTTCATCAGGCAAGTTTATTCCATGACCAATTTAATTTCTCCTCTCTGAACTGTAATGTTGTCCATGACTACATTGTCACATTTAAGATACTTAATAGAGGACTTTGATCTATTTCTGCACATGAACAGCTGAAAAGTGTTGATATTTTTCTTACATTGGAAAAAGTCACATGTAAAGTAGGATTTCATTATAATCACTGGCATAAACCTAAGTAAATTAGGCCCTAACTGATGAAATACCTCCCTCTGTTTCCTTCCCCACCCCCACCAGTCTTCAAGCTACGTATAAATTCATTTTGTGTTTACATAGAAATTGAACTATATTATTGAATTGTGCCTGCTCAGCTTTCTCCTTTGGAAAACAATGGCATTGCAACTAAACAAAACTAAGCTTCTGTTTTTTATGTAGTCCAACTGTCTTTAAGAGGAAACTTTTAGAAAAGTGCTACATTACTGCATGCAAGGATGTGGGATGAATTGTTACAGCAAGATCATCTCCAGTTTTCAATGTTAGCCTCAGCACAGTAGAAAGAATGACTTCAGCCCATCTCCTCCTTCACATGGCTATGGCCGTTACATAGCTGTCCACAGATACTGGTGGTGTTATCACATAATAAGCCCATGTAATAGATATTCCCTATGTTTTCTGACAACAAAACAGGAGTCCAGGTATTCATGGACTGAATTTATTCTGTAAACAATTAGCTCAATGTTACTCAATGCTCACCTGAGGAATGTAATTGTGGTGCACTGTAATTATCTAAACAGGGATGCTTTAAGGCATTTAAGCACTTTAATGCTGTTTATCTTCTAATCCCATGAAATTAACAACTGATAAAAGAATTAGGTGCTGAAAAAAGACACAGTTTCTTTTGTAGTGCAATCTGATCAATAGCACAAAATAAAAAAGAACTATGCTAGTGTTAGAACAAATATATGTTCATGGGGAAAACAAAAAAAACAAAGGAAAAAAACATTTGTTTCAGTAGCTAGGACACAAGTCTACAGAAGACCTGAAATGCATGTGTATCAAGAATTTTGTGATGTATTAAATTTTGTGAAAGGCCTGAGATTCTAGTGCAGTTGACAAAAATAGGCTACCATCATATAATTCGTCTGTTCCTTATTAAATTGATTTCAAACTGAGGACAATAAGTAATAAAAGAGCTGACCGTACTTTTTTATTCTGAATTTTGAGTTGCAAATATTTATGGAGGCATACTGAAATCTGTGACATGAGCTAAGCAAGAATTCTATTTCAAGATAAACTTTAAAATTAGTGAAGGATCAGGACAATTTATTTAAAATAAATTAAAAAAAAAAAAAACACACTTTTTTTTCCTATTAACCTTTAACTGAGAAACATAATTGTCCGTTATCCAATCTGATAGAAAACTTCTTCAAGCAGATCAAATGCAAGAAATTCTGACCAGTATCACTCAGTTTCTTTGGAATTTAGCTCTAATTTTAGAGCATGTTCTATCCCAACACAGTATAGATAGAAATAATTATTTCTGTTTCGTTAGCAATTTGCTGTGGCCACCTTTACTTTTAAACTCTGTATGCATGCGTATCGATATTTCCTTATTTGCAAATTGCCTTCATTTTTTTTGTAATTTGTTGTGAGGTTTTTTTCTTTTTTCTTTAGTCTTGAACCAGAAATACTGAGGTGTTTCTTGTATAGAACATGCAATTACCATCTACTATACTATATGTTTAAAAGTTAAGACACTGTTATGACAAAATTAGTGAGTTCTGTAGAGAACTAGGGTTTTTTTGTTTTGTTTTAAAGTGATCATAATGCATATCATGCTAATGTATTAGTGTGTGCTATCTGATCTCTGTAGGAGAACAGAGAAATACAAAAGAGTAAAGTGCATGATTACTTACACTTTGAGAGATTTGTCTATTCACACTGTTCACATCTGCTGCTAAGGAAAAAGTAAGAGGGATCAATGAAGATATTCATGAAGTAGGCAGTGTCCCTTTGTGAAATATTCTGAAAAAAAAAATTGTTATTAATAGAAAGGTGTATCTTTGGATTATATGCTATCAGGGTAGAATAAAACTGGGTGGGGGGGAACAGGAAAAAAATTTTTTCCAAGACTGCTTCTGCAGATGCTCATTAGGTCAGTTTTAATAAAAGTAAGTTTACAGTCTAGAGTCAATATTATAAAAAAGTCCCCAAAGTTTATCATTCTATGCTTAGAAAAAGTCTGAGCTAATTTTCTTAAGTGCTTGCTACAATAATGGTCCTACTGAATTAAGATACCAGACGCATTTTTATGAAAACTCATACAATGGGAATTCAGTTATTAAAAATACGAGTTTCTGCTTAGTGAATCTCCCGATTTCCAGAGCTTCATTACAAGAAAAAAGTAATTTATTTAGTTAAGACTTCTTGCAGATTATTAATGATTTAATTAATGTTGGGCTTGGTACACAGCTAACAAATAAGCACATACAGATATGCAACTAATAGTCTAACTTCCTCTGAGTTTTTAGTGTCTGGCTTTTTTAGATTCCAAAATTTAGCTTGATACATGGAGGAGATAAGGGTTTGCCATTCCTATAACTTCTGGCATGTAATTGAGGCATCTGAGGGGGAAATCATAGAACTGTAGAATAGTTTGGGTTGGAAGGGACCTTAAAAATCATCTAGTTCCAATCCCCGTGCCACATAGGCTGGGACATCAATGAGACTAGGTTTCTCAAAACCCCATCCAACCTGACCTTAAACACTTCCAATGATGGGGAATCCACAACTTCTCTAGGCAACCTGTTCCAGTGTTTCACCACCCTCATTGTAAAGAAATTCTTCCTTCTATCTAATTTAAATTTACCCTCTTTCAGTTTTAAACCATTACCCTTTGTCCTGTCACTACAGGCCCAGGTAAAAGTCTCTCTCTTCCTTTCTTATAAGCCCCCTTTAAGTACTGAAAGACAGCAACAAAGTCTCCCCAGAGCAACCCCAACTCCCTCAGCTTTTCTTCATTGAAGAGGTATTCCAGCCCTCTGACCATTTCTGTGGTCCTCCTCTGGACCTGCTGTAACTGGTCCATGGCTTTCTTGTATGGGTGATGCCAGAGCTGGAGGAGGTCATTCCAGGTTCTGTGTGGATATAGGCTCTTCTGCAAACCCAGTCCTTGATAGTATAATTTCCAGAAGTGACAAATAATGATTTAAAAAAATCACTTCTCTAAGTCCCTGGTTATTATACACAGATATTGCAGTCTCTGAATTCCATGGGCACCTCCTCTTTTTTCTATTTCCCAGGCAAGAGACATTTTCTTAAAGACCAAGTAATGATCCGTAGATTACCCTGGCTGGTTTTTACTGTTGGCGTGACAGCAGCTGACTAAGATTCTATTTTTCTGATTTTATTGGGAGTCTGCTGCTTACATGAGGCTATTACTAAACAGAAAATTGACTTTAAACTTAATTTCCTTAGGTCATTTAAATGCAAGATTACATTACTCTCATGTCCTTTATCATCTTCGAAAAGCGAAACTGTCATGCATCTCAATTTTTAAGTTTTAAGACCTGACTTTGTGCCTACCTTCACACTAAGAGTTTCCACAGAGCTTCATTCTCCATAAGAAATTAATTTAAGACTCGTGTTTGCTGCATCTTTTTTTTTTTTTTTTTTCTGTTGTTTTCTTAGCCTGAGCTGTTCCTGAACACACAGTGCTTCCCAGCATGAAGTATGGATTTGATGTATGTGACCTAGGAGTATGAATTTTCCTGCAGCTGCCGAAGTGGACGATAGACAGACACTGCAATACTCATCATAGTAGTTACTTATCACAGGGACTGTCTTTTCTTTATCACTTGCTGCTACTTTCCAAATTAAAACACTAATAGTGTGCAGAAATTCTGAATGGAAATATAAGCAGAGAGAAGCATGGAGTGAATGAATGGAATATTTTGTTCATCTAATTAAACTTCCCATTATTTTGTATCTCAAATGTTCCTTGTAGCTTTCCTACCGAGTTCATTTGGAACAGATTGTGCCCTAAATAAGTGAAGGCTACTGACACTATGGAATTATAGTATTTGGCAAGCTTGGTAGAACTTTCTGTCTCTTACTTCAGAAACTTTTAAAGTACAAAATAATGAACAATTGCACTAGGTTCCTAATGTGCCTGTAAGCAAATAGGATTCCTAAATGTAGGTAGATATTTTTGCATTAAACAAATCACTCTGCATTATTTCATCAGTAATAACAAATACCAACTGATTAGTAGAAACCTGTCTTTCTGAATGTCATGGTAAAGTGAAATTGAAGTAAGTCTCATTGTTAGCAAGCAACATCTATGACAGAGGTTAAATGCTAAAAAATACCATATTTCATTAGCTGCCAGAAGTTTCCTGTGATACTGATTATTTTAATTTTATGTATCTTTGGCAGATTAATTTGTTTCCAGTCACTGAAAACCTATAAGAAAGAATCTTTGTTAACTTGCATTTTATAGAATGCAAGTTAGAAATTTAATATGGTACATTCATACATCTGATTCTCTCACTTTCATCATTAATCCTTTGAGAGTGCCTTCAACAAGAATAGAAATTGGTATTCAACTGGAAGAAACTCTGTTTTACATGTGGCTCAGTCCTGTAAATAATACAGGAACCTTTGACTTTCAATCAAGTTTCACAGGAACTCATCATAGAACCAGAATTGTTGAAGTAGGAAGGGACCTCTGGAGATCCTCTAATCCAACTGGCCTGCTCTGAGAAGAGCCAATTAGAGCACATTCATTCAGGACGCTGTCCAATCAGGTTTTTAGTATTTCACAGGAAGGAAACTTCCCAGCCTCTCTGGGCAACATCCTCCAGTGTTTGACCACCATCACAATAAAGATAATAATAAAATTATGCTTAAACTGAATTTATTGGTATCCACTGATTTTTGTTCTGTCACTGGAAACAACTGAGCAGTCTGGTTCCATATTCTTATCAAAATATATTAATACCTGAAGCTGGGGGAAGACTCCTCTCATTTTTCTCTTGTCCAGGCTGAAAAAAAAAACCAGCTCTCTCAGCCTCTCCTGATATGACAGTTGCTCTAATCCCTTAATCATCTTCTTGGTCCTTTGATGACCTCACTCCAGTATGTCCACATCTCTTTTGCACTGGGGAGACCAGACTTGGACACAACATTGGCCTGTCCTTCCTGAAAAGCCTGTACTCATCCACGGCAGCACACCAGTCATGCAAGCTATGCCACTGCATCGCTGATATTCATGAGTTTGTTGCCCTGCAGCTACATGCAGACTTCTAATTCTTCCTGTATGTTCTCCATGTTTTGTGTGTTCTTGTACAGATGCTTCAGAGACATAATGAGTCATATTGATTTCCCCTCAAAAAAGAGAGAACTTCCTCCATACTCCTTTCTTCTCTCCTCTTCCTTTTTCATGTGAATATGCTTTAGTTAAGCCCTTTTCAGTTGTTTTCTTGTTTATTTGTTACTGTTGAGCTCTTGTGTCCACATTATCTTTCGTCCTTTGCTTACCAAGCTAGTCCCCCATTTTCTCACTCGATTGTGGGTTTTCAACTTCCTCCTCTGTCATTCCTAGTTTAAAGCTCTCCACATCAGATCGGCCAGCCTGTTAACTAAGATGTTTTTTCCACACTTTATCAAGTGGATACCGTCTCTTAGTAGCAATTCCTCAGTTCTCCAAGAGGGTCCCACAGATGTAGAAGCCAAATCCTCTTGCTGCCAACAGGACATAGAGGATCTGTTCATTTCTCCTCAAGGCATTACACACACCAGCAGGCTCAAGGAGAACAGAACCTGGGCCTCCATGTTCTTGGACCTGTCGGCCCATCTCACCTCCAGAGCTGTGTAAGATACTTTCAACACACTAAGAGCATTCCCTGACAACTTAGTTGGTTCTCATATAAAAAAGCAATAGAGAGTAACAATTCAAGGGCCAGATGAGCCTTAGCAAATTTCCAACAACATCCTCAGAACAAGGCCCCAGCAAGCAGCAAATCTCCCCAGACAGCAGGTCAGGTTGCTAAGTGGGAACTTCCATCCCCTGTTGCAGACAGTCTCCCCAGTAGTATCACTCACCACTTCTTCCTGCTGCTGCAGCAGGGCTCAGTCTTAGCTAGCTCAGTTGCCTTGTTGGAGAGAGGTCCAGGGCTCTGAACTTTTTCTGTAGTTGCAGAACTGCAGGTGGAGCAGCAGCCATGCCACTGGTGCCAGAGGTCACACGTTTTCAGCCTTTACCATCACAGGAGTCTCTATTTCCCCAGCTGATAAGCACAGAGTCTACTTACACCTTCCTCAATGTAATTGGTGGTTGAGGCTTTTGTATCTTCAGGATTTCAGAGAAGACCCAGACAATCTTTCTCATAATTTCTGATGCTGCTTAGTCCACTGACCTCCTCTTGCAGCTCCTTTACTTCACGACACAATACTCCATTACTTACAGAGGGGTTCCAGATAAGATGGAACCAGGTGCTTCTCAGAGGTGCACTGAAAAGGAACACGAGGCAAAACTCAAATGTTCAAACACTGGACATTTCTGTCAACCATAAGGAAAAATTGCCTCAGTGATAGAGCTTAAGCACTGGAATATGTGACCTGGGAAGGTTACAGAATCTCCATCCTTGGAAATTTTCAAAACTCAAGCAGACAGGGCCATGAGCAGCCTGATCTGACTTTGAAGTTGGCCCTGTTTGAGTAGGAGGTAGAACTAGATAGCATTCAGAAATCCTTTCCAACCTGTTCTATGATTTTAAGAAATACATTTTAAAGCTGCCAGCGTCTTTTGCAATTTACAGAAGTTTAAAACCAGCTAATATTCCAAATATTATTGCTAGTCACCTTTACTTGTATTTTTTGTACAAGGTAAAGGAGGCTAAAGAGAGGGTGAAAAGTTAAAGACACATTAGATACTAATCCTTATCCTTTGCTTCTTCTGTATTACTTCCAGTAATCTGAATGTCAGAAAAAAATTGTAGTTAAATTTTATCAATTTAAAAGGAATTAAATTATTGGACTGATACATAAAGTACTGTAAATCCCATAGTACTGAATAATTTCCTCTTATAGGTGGTTTTAACCACGTTAATAGCAAGATATAAATCATTTAATAGTTCACTTTCTGGATGCTTAAGAATATTTGTCATGGTTTAACCCCATCCAGCAACTACGACCATGCAGCTGCTTGCTCACTTTCCCCTGGTAGGATGGGGGAGAGCATCGGAAGGATAAAACTCAGAAAACTTGTGAGCTGAGATAAAGACAGTTTAATAAGTAAAAGCAGCGCACACAAACAAAGCAAAACAAGGAATTCATTCACTACTTCCCATCAGCAGTCTGGTGTTCAGTCATCTCCAGGAAAGCAGTGTAATGGTTACTTGGGAAGACAAAACAGTATAACTCCAAACATGCCCCTCTGCTTCCTTCTTCTTCCCTGACCTTTATATGCTGAGCATGATGTCATATGGTGTGGAGTATCCCTTTGGTCAGCTGGGTTCAGCTGTCCCAGCTGTGTCTCCTCCCAACTTTTTGTGCCTTCCCAGCCTACTCACTAAAAGGGCGGTGTGAGGAGCGGAAAAGGCCTTGACTGCTTAGCCAGAACCTAAAACACCAGTGCGCTATCTACACCATTCCTACCCCAAATCCAAAACACAGCACCACACCAGCCACCAGTAAGAAAGTCAACTCTAACCCAGCCTGAAGCAGGACAATATTGAGTTATTAAAAATTTGTTTTTTTTGCATTACAGATTAATATTAAGGAACTAAAAAAAAAAATATACTGTGAAAGAAAATGGTTCCATTCACAAGGCATGTTCTGGATATTCTAGGTAAGGCCAGCTATTAAACTCTTGTGTTAGATAACTAGTTTCACAAAGTCAATCTTTGTTCATTTGTTTTGTGCAAAAAATTCCCCAAGTAAGTGTGACTAGAAAGCTACACCTTATTCATGATTTCATGTCCAACTTCAGAAATAAATCCAATCAAATAGATGTGCCAATTGCAACTATACACTCAACTAAGAGGTAATGGAAAGATGAAATAAATATTTAGCTTACATTTTTCTGAACAAAAAGGAAAGCACCAACACTATATTCCAATATAGTTCTTTCCATTACAAAAATCTTACCTACTTTCCATTAAACATGGATCCAGAAAATCATTTCATCCTTGGTTGTGACTAGCTGCGCACCAAGTCGGAATGCAAAGAACAGAATGATTCACAGCTGCTAAAATGAATTTATTAAACCTTCTTTTAACTTTCTATTTCAGTCATAACTTTGCTGCTGCCAACACTTTCCCTGATGTGATGCTTAGCAGTGACAATACCAATTGGCGCATATGCACATGTAAACGTGTGCTTGAGAGACTGACAGGAATTGAATAGAGCAAGGAGATGGCACTTGTGTGAAGCCAGGTCTATTGAGACCTATTTATGAGTGAGAAAGGCTAAAGACTGAAGTGTTGTGAAAAGGATCAGATAAATTTTTTTGGTTTATTAAATTCCAGTGAAAAACTAATTTTAACCTAAATTTACCTTAAATATTTTGAGGCTTCTTATTACTGCCTTATAACCATCAAAGACCCAGCGTATGACTGAAATTTTTTTTTGGAAGAAAATATGTATCTATTCAAAGGGTCACTGGTTTATAACAAACGAAATAACCACATATATCCTTCAATAGATGATACCCTGCTATGTTTTCCCAACACTTTCACCATTCTTTTTAGCAAGAAAGAAGGAATATGACTATCCTTCTTTTCTGAAGAAAAGACTGTGTATACATGCTATCTTTCAAATGCAGTGAGGCTGGCTACAACATACATCATTTTGTAGTATCTAGATTCTACCATATCAGTTACTTGCATTTAAGTTTTCACATTGCAGTAGAGCTGTGAGAAATCAAGAAAATGAAGAAAGAAAAAGCCTAGGTCGTCTAAGGAGGGATATTCCTACTGAGGAGATTAAGCCATCTATATATGAGGACTGTCCTGGAATTTAGAAGGATCTAAAAAATGATAATTTGTTCTAATCATTATATTATTTTAAAACAATGTAATCATTAAAATGTATTAAAATTAATGAAAAAGCAGAGAAAAGAGAAAACAATTGCAAAAGGAAGAATAATACTGTGTAGTAGTGGTATGAAAAATGAATGTATAAAGTTAACAAAACTTAAGGAAGTGAAAAGAAAAATATTGATTTTTTTTTGTTTTTTATGCTTTTTTTTAGAATACGGTAATATAACTCTAAGAAAACATCTTGTCACAGATGTTCTTATTTTTAATTAAAGGAAATAAATCTGAATTCATATTATAAACTAGAAAATAATACTTAGTTCATAAGTGTTAAAGTGAATCTCGTAGACTTTCTAATTATTTTGTCAGTTATGACTTCTGGAAACTGAACAGATACCTCTGAGAGGTAGATATACTTTACTGTTTCCAAAAACATTCTAAGAACTATGGAACTTCAGAAAAATATTTTCTTAAAATCTGAAATATGGATATTTGTATAAAAAATATAAAGATGGATATTAAACAGGAAAACACTTTTTCTGGTAAAATGTAGTACTCAGTGAAGTGGAAACAGGAAGTAAAGGTGGAAAAGCAAAAGGCTAAGTGGTTTTTGTTTGGGTTTTTTTTGTTTTAGTTTGTTTTGTTTTTTTTTTTTTTCCAAACGAAAACACACTAACACCTGCATTTCTTATTAATAAAATGCTGTAGACCTGGTTTCACTTTTTTTATCTTCAAACCATTCATTTTAATTTTTTTTTTAAGTTCTCTAAAGGGTAATTTCATGATGATTGGGTTAACATTTCAGAGTATATAAACAAATATGTACCTGTTTAGTTTTATATTATGCAAATACATTATTTATTTGAAACCTAACCTTAATTTCAAAAAACCCTAATTTCAAATAAAATTAAAAAAAGAAAAAATCAAAAAGACCAGGATTTTTTAGACTTTAATTTTCAAGCCAGACATTGCTATGTCAATAAAATGCTCCCAAGTAGCCATTCCCTCAAAAATTTCAATGGAGGCATTTCCCCAAGTCTTTATCTCTGCTGGTGATGTCCTTGACGCAACCCAGAATTTTCCATTCAGCCCACATTTCCCTTTCATGTATGACAGAAGTTTTTAATCAAGAGAAACCTCTGAAGCATTAAAGTGAATCTTGATTATTGATAAGTTCAGCATTATGTACTTGACATTGTTTCTTAATACTGTTTTTTTTCCATTCAGCATCTTGGAATAGGTCCATCCATCAATGGACCTATTGGTAAATGTTTCATGTTTAATTCAATCACTATGTTCCTAAATAATTCATGACTGAAAAAAAAAAAATGAAGAAGATATTCTCATAAATTCTATCGCATTTAAGTGTATGTATTTTTAGTTATTTATTTTTACCCCACCATTGTAACCAACTCATGTTCTGGTCTGTTTTGCTTAACTACTTCATAATAATTCTAGATTGTCCCTAAGGGATATTGCATCGGTATTTCAAACATAGAATACTGAAAACATACAGTGGCTGAAAATTCACTGCTTAATACTATCCAATTTCCACAGAAACATCTTGCCCATTTTTACCAACTGTCACATAGCTACTCATAATCAGTGATTTATAAAAACAAGTAGCAAGGGGAAAAATTACTTGCAGGGAACAAGACAGATTATGCAAAGGAGTATCATACAGTAAAACTGAATTTGTTTGTTGGTATGTAGGGCTGACCATTAACAACATTTGTATTTTGAACATGCAGCATGCAAAAATAGCAAAACATTTTAAAAATATGTGTTTAGATAACAGATGTATTTTCATTCAGGCAAGAACATAACCTGGAGAGAAATATAATTGTACAATAGGGAATGATTATTTAGTAAATTTATCTTGAAAAGAATTGGTCTGGAAGAAGATACTTAGAATCATAAAATAGTTTAAGTTGGTAGAGACACCTGGATGTCAGCTGGACAAAACACTCTCCCAAACGAGGGCCAACTTTGAAGTCAGATGTAGCACCAAATTTAGATAGGTCCCCCAGGGTCATCTCTAGTTTTAGTTGTAAATACCTTCAAGGGTGGAGATTCTGTCAACCTCTTAAGGAAACCTGCTCTGATGCTTAACCTGTGAAAAATTTCTTGTATTGTGACTTTTTTCTGTTGCCTCTTGCCCTATCACTCCAAGGAAAGTCATGCTGCTTCTTCTCAAAAGTATTCCATTAGGAAGCTGAAGACAGAAAAAGATACCTCCCACTAGCTGCCTTTTTTTTTAAGAGTGAAGAAACTCAGCTCTCTCAGCCTTTCCTTACCCATAATGGGCTCTAGTCCTGATTACCTTGGAGATCCACCTCTGGATCTGCTTGAGTAGGTCAATATGTTTTTCGTGTACCTGGGAGACCAAAGCTTTCCTCGAGGTTTCGTCTCATAAATGACAAATAGAGGTGAATAAACTATTCCCTTGACATGCTGGCTATACTTTCACTAAAAGAGTATGAGATCTGCTGCATGGGCATGCTGCTGACTTTAACTCAAGTAGCTGTTAACCAAGATCCCTGGCTCCTTTTCTACAGAACTGCTACATAGACAGTTAGTCCCCAGACTATACTGAAAATAAGATGTTCTGACAGAGATGCAGGATTTTGCATTTGCATTTGTTGTATTTCATAATGTTTCCATTAGCTACAGGAGACTGTATCAAAAGCCTTGCTAAAGTGAAAGAGAATAACATCCACTGTTCCACCCTCAGCCAGTGCATCAGTCATCTCATCAGTTGCTTTTCTGTTCTTCATGTGCCTCAATATAGCCTTCAGGTGTATTTGCTCTATGATCATCCCAAAGACTGCAGGGAGATTGTAGGTTCCCCAAATCTTCTTGCCTGTTTTTAATATAGAAATGCCATTTGGCTTTCCCCAGTCATCGGGACCCTTCTGCAGTTCCAATTACCTTTGCAGAATGGGAGAGGGCTGCCTCATAGTGATATTAATTAGCTCTTTCAGGAGTCTTGAATGCATCTTTTCAGGGGCTGTGAACTTGTGTGTTTCCAGATTTTTTGAGTAGCTTCTAATTCAAGCCTGTATTAGGAGGTTAGTAATTATCTCCCGCAAGCTTGGCAACTCAACATGGAAACCTGGGACTGCAGACCTGAATGGTAGAGGGTGAGGAAAAGAAAGACCTCAGTACCTCAGCCATGTCCTCCACCACCAGCTTTCCTTTCCCATTTGTCAGAGGATTGGTATTGTTTTTGGCTTGCTTTCCCTGCCTCTAGTCCTGCTCCATGTCCTTCCCATTTCCTTTCACACCCTTCATCAGTTTCAACTCCAGCTGAACTTTGGTCTCCCTAATTCCCCTGTGCCTGCTCATATGTTGCATTTATACTCCTCCTCCATCCCCTTTTTGCTTTTAGGCTGAGTCAGGTACTCCCTGCTGGGCCCAGCTGACCTTTTCCAATTACTGCTTGTTTTCTTGCTGTTGAAGATGGGTTGTTCTTGTGCACTGAGAAGGTTGTCCTTGAAGACAGGCCAGTTCTCATGGGCTTCATTGGCCTTCAGGGCAACCTTTCAAGGAAGGGAGCTTTTCAGGTTCTGAGCAAACCAGTATCCATCCTCTCGCAGCCCAGGGTCTTTGGTCTGCCTTTGGCTTTCCTCAGTTAGTTCCTTAGCAGAGTTAAACTCTGCTGTGTCATGGTCACAGCAGCCAAAGCTGCCATTGACTACCATATACCTGTCTAGTTCTTTTTCCTTTGTGATTAGCAGACTCAGTGAAGCACCTTCTCTTTTTGGCCCATCCATTACCTGTATCACATATTTGTCTCCCAGGCACTGGAAAGCACCTGCCTTGTTTGTGCCCACCATGGTGACCTCTCCATGAAATCTGGAGTTGTTAGACTCGCCCATAAGAGTCAGACTCTATGATGAAGAGATTTCTTCTAATTGTTTTAAAAATAATATACCAGCAGGCCCCAATTTCCTTCATCCTGTCCCACATAGACTTATGATTACCTTTGATCTGCTCAAAATCTTTCTTAACATTGTATTTGTTGCAAAGAGTGGTAGTTGCATTGCTGGACAAACTTTGGAAATTTGTCTGCAGTGTCCTAGGTCCAAAAGATTCAGCAAACCTGTGAAGGTAGTAGGTCTTTCAGAAGGGAGCCAGCCACTACTTTTACCGATCATTTCCTCTTTGTGCTTAAGGTTACAGTCAGACTTGCATGTCCTAAATGCCTTCACTCCTCTCTGAAAAGATGCTGAGGGATAAAAAGACCTCATCTTGTTGACAGAAGTCATAAGTCCTCTTGTGAGTTCTTTAGAGCTGCAAGTGAGGAGAGAAAGAGGGGAAAGGTTGTGAGCTATGAGGAGGAGAAATGTAAGGGTTGTTCATAATAACATTCAAAATATCTCTAAGGTATAATCTTTTAGAAATAAATTTGAAAACTGTTTTGATGTTGAATTTTGAGCAAGCCTATAAAGTTTCATTGTGTGGAGTTAAAACTTCATTAAGTGCAGCCACCTTCTATAACTGAAGCAAATTTTAATTCCTTTACAAAGCAGTATAAGTATTTGCTGAGTAAGTTCAAATGATGTTGAACTTTCCAATTACTGAAATGTGAAAAGGCAAGAATGTAGGTCATTAGAGTAAGACTTGAAAGCATGCTGTTTTACTGGATCTTCACCTTAATTTTTATTATGCTTCAGTTTTGGTCTTTTCTATGGTGTACAACTCATATGAAAGAATCATAGAATCATAGAATGTGTTGGGTTGGAAGGGACCTTTAAAGGTCATCTAGTCCAACCCCCCTGCAGTAAGCAGGGACATCTGCAACTAGCTCAGGTTGCTCAGAGACTCATCCAGCCTGGCCTTGAATGTCTCCAGGGGTGGGGCCTCCACCACCTCTCTGGGCAACCTGTTCCAGTGCCTCACCACCCTCATTGTAAAGAACTTCTTCCTAATGTCTAATCTAAACCTGCTCTGCTCTAGTTCAAAGCCATTACCCCTCGTCCTATCGCTACATACCTTTGCAAACAGCCCCTTCCCAGCTTTCTTATAGGCCCCCTTCAGGTACTGGAAGGCTGCTATAAGGTCTCCCCAGAGCCTTCTCTTCTCCAGGCTGAACAATCCCAACTCTCTCAGCCTGTCTTCATAGGAGAGGTGCTCCAGCCCTCTGATCATCTTCGTGGCCCTCCTCTGGACCCACTCCAACAGGTCCATGTCCTTCTTGTGCTGAGGGCTCCAGAGCCAGACACAGTACTCCAGGTGGGGTCTCACGAGAGCAGAGTAGAGGGGAAGAATCACCTCTCTGAATCTGCTGGCCATGGTTCTTTTGATGCAGCCCAGGATGCGATTGGCCTCCTGGGCTGCAAGCACACATTGTTGGCTCACATCCAGTTTTTCATCCTCGAGTACCCCCAAGTCCTTTTCCGCAGGGCTGCTCTCTATCACATCATCCCCCAGACTGTATTTATAACAAGGATTGTCCTGACCCAAGTATGGGACCTTGCACTTGGCCTTGTTGAACTTCATAAGGTTTGCTCGGGCCCACCTCTCTAGCTCATCCAGGTCCCTCTGGATGACATCCCACCCCACTGGGACATCGACTGCACCACTCAGCTTAGTGTCATCAGCAAACTTGCTGAGGGTGCACTTGATCCAACCGTCTATGTCATTGATGAAGATGTTGAACAATACCAGTCCCGCTACGGACCCCTAAGGGACACCACTTGTCACCCCTCTCCGTCTGGACATCGAGCCATTGACCACCACCCTCTGGATGTGACCATCCAGCCAGTTTCTTATCCACCGAATAGTCCACCCATCAAACCCGTGTGTCTCCAACTTAGAGAGAAGGATGTTGTGGGGGATCGTGTCAAAGGTCTTGCAGAAGTCCAGGTAGATGATATCCGTAGCTCAAAGTCACTGTGAGTCTTACAGTCTCACTATAAAGTAAGAGTAATGAGAAAGTATCACACCTAGACAATTAGAAGAGTTCTTAGAAAACTTAAAGGTCATATAGCCATTTCTACTTTACAATAACGTTTTATGTTCAAGTCTAATGCAGATCTGGGCATAAGACCTATTTCTTAAAAAAAGTTCAATTTAATATTTATAGTTAAATCTTCATCTATCTCATTGTAGAGATAAGAAGTTAATAATAATATCTAGACTTAAATTTCTCTCACCTCTTGGTAGATATATAGAACTAGGGCATTGGTTTGAATTGCTTTTGTTGAAGTAATTCACACATTTCACTCCACATTCTAGAAGGCTTCAGTGAAATAGAATACTTTTTTTGATACTATCAAAACAATTTATTTTCATTCATATTACGCTTATATTTAACATAATGGGAATTAGGAGATTAATGTGCCATCTCCTCTTTGTTTTTTATACTTTTTGGGAAAAAAGTAATCATTATAATTCATCAGTTCATTGGAAAATCTTTAGTTATTTGAGTTTGCATTGTTTTAACACAACCTTTTTTGTTGTTTCTAACTATTCCAGAACTTAAATTTTTTTTTTAAGAGCAATGGTTTAGTCTTGTGGAATACTTGATGGAAAAGCTGAGGGCTGAGTATGTATATGCTACTCTGCAACACACTATGTAGCTCCCAACCACACAGGTTTGAGCCAGCAGGATAACTGAATGTGCACAAAACAATATTTCTGAACAACCTTCATTGTTATTCACAAATTCCATCTGGTAACTCCACCTCTTCCCCACTTCTGACAACAGACTCATACTGCCCCATTCATGAAACATGAGCTTACCCACTCTCCAGTAAGCTTCAGTGCCTTAGCAGAAGATAGCCAAAGACTTAAAACAACAGAGCACGACCAGAATAAAACAAGAGAAACTTGCCATCAATAATGGAGACTTTACTAAATGAAAATTTCAGATAAACTTAGAAATGTTACTAGACTACAAGCTTTAGGGGAAAACATAGAAAAGTATTTATTCCCTGCTAACCTGATTGAGAAAAGATTCTTTCTTCATACCAGATCTGGTAAGCAGCTTAACCCTGGTTACATGAAGAGTAATAAACACGTAAGAGTTTTCTCAACAAAACTCCACAAGGGCCAAAATCCCATTATTTGTTTACCAAATTAATTGTCAATGAAATATGGAATTGTTATTATACAATGTATAATTGTATAATTGTTATTATACAACATATTATAAAACAATCAGAAAATAGGTAGGTAGAAAACTAACTTTATGTTCATGATTAGTATTCCTTTAAACTTTTCCCAGATGTATACATTTTATAATTATAAAGATAGATAATGCATTTTCTCTAAAGATATATCCTTTAAATGCATAAAAATCTTGAGACACATTGCAAAGCGTATATCATACTGCAATATCTGAGAAACATTGTCCTAAAAAAACCAAGCATCAGAGTCATGAACAATTGTATTTATAATGTAACATGAAAATTTCAAACCCTCAGGCACAGTCCACTAGTAATTTATTTTAATGCCAGGTGTAAACTGGTCTTTCAATTTTAGTTTGGTTTTTTGTTTGGTTGGTTTTGTTGTTGTTTTCTTTCATTTTAAATTTTTGTGTAAATTCTATCAGGTTTTCCTTTCTCCTTTCAGTAATCACAAATCTTCTACGGCACCTAATCAAAAGTTCTACAAATATATAACCGTATATATATCGATATACACACACAAAAGTCTTATACATATCCTTTACCAGTATTATGAGTAATCGAATAATCATATTATATTCATTTAGAGAGATGTAGGTTAGAGATAATTAGCTGTTTGTTCTTCACAGACTGCTAATACATTACACATTTTACTAGCCAGAGATGGAATTGTATTCTATAGGGATTTTTACTGGAGCGCACACAGACACATTCACTCACTCACACCCTCACATAGGTTTTAAATTACATGCAGCTGTATATATGTTACATTTTGGGGAAATAATATATTAAAGTCCTGAGTAAATCTTCTTTCTAAGAGTCCAATTTGATTTTACACTCAGCGAAGCAAATCTCAACTCCCTTTATATTTAAGACAAAAGAGAAAGGAAAAAAAAAAAAACAAAACCCACAAACAAACAAAACCAGAAAAGAAATAAAAAGAAATTTAAAAGTCTCTATTTGGAATAATACCATTATTAGGCAAAGAAATAGCAGCAATACTTTCTATTCATATTGATCATTAAAAACATTAAAATTAATTTTAAAATTATAGATGACAGGATGCAGCTTATATAAATGTCAACATATTTTTTTAATTTTAGAAAGGGATTTACAATTTTTAGTTGGTTAAAATTTTGAGAAAGTTTTGAGACAGTATAGGTTTATGGCAAAAATAAATAGTTGTTTGGAACTCCAAAGGTGTTTGATCAACAGTATTTTAATACTGAATCTTTTGGTCTGCCTAATGGAAAAGAACGACATAGTTATGTCTGATGGACTCTCTGAAACTAGTTCTTTTCCAAAACATTAGTAACTAAGTGGAGTGAAGGTTTTATAGCCCCTTGGCTCTTATTGTATTTGGATGTAGACTATAACCATTTAATACTTGTAGCTGCCAGCATTTTGATAATTCTTTTTTTATTCTAAAAAAAAAAAATCAGTAAGTGTATCTGTGTTATACCACTAGTGGTAAAATCTACTTTTGTTTAGAGAAGATTGGTAAAAAGAAAACAGTGTAAAGTGCACATTTTTAGTTCATGAAATCTCAGTATCAATGTGATTATTGCAAACAGAATTTATTTTTTAACATACTGCAGGTATATGTAACTGAAAAAAAAAAACATTTGTTTAAACTGTGCATTGATATGACACATATGCAGCTTTTATATATACACTACAAACTGTACATCTATATATAGCTGAATTATACCTCCATAATATATATAACTTTTAAATCTATAATATATATATACACATTATAACCCTTGGTGGGTTTTTTTATATATATATATATATATACACATACACACACATATATATGTGTGTGTATATATATACGTGTGTATGTGTATATATATAACCCTGTATATAAATTTTAACCCTGTTATATATATTCATCCTGTTGCAGTTGTCAGTCATCCTCACCGTAAAAAAAAAAAAGTGTCAGGAAACACTTTTTTACCGTGAGGGTGACCAAGCACTGACACAAGTTGCCCAGGGAGGTTGTGGAATAAGTTATTAAGATGGGGAAGCAGGACATTCTTAAACATGTGTGCATTAGTATAACATTATAGCATATTTTTTTCTCTGTAGATTGTTGAAACACTACACAGAAAAATTATGAATACTTTAAAAATGCATTAATAAATATATGTTCCTACTTTTTTGTTTGTTTATTGTCTAAATATTGCATATTAAAACTGAATGAGAAGATTTCTAGTTATAATTAGAGAAAATTGTAATCTATTACCTCTATTACCTTTGTTACAGTTTCATGATGTCATTTAAGGAATGTAATAATGTAGTAATTTACTGAGAATGTTGATTTTGCGGGTAACATGAAGCTTTTATTACAAAAAAAAAAAAAAAAAAATGTTTTCCTGTCAAAATAAATTACCTGGGCTCTCTTTTTCTCAAGTAAGTATAAACATTAAAAATTGCTTTAAAAAAAGAAGTCCTAAAATCTTTCAGTAATCTACAAAAAATACATAAACCCAGACTACCAAAAATTAAAGAAGGTAGAGTAGTGCAGACAGAAAATTAAAAAAAGAGGAATTTCAGTCAAAATTAACTGTGAAAATTGTTGATTTTATCAAAACTATGCCAGGTTTTGTCTCTTGACAATCTGTCTCAAAGCACATTTTTGAGTTGACTGGAAAACACTCTCCTAGGTATTTGCACGCATAGGAACCTATTAATTAAGAGGAAATAAAGAAGTACTTACTGCATCCAGGATGCTATTTAGTTGTTCATGTAGTATCACTAGGATTTACCAGAGCAAACTATCAGCTGGAGAGCACAGATGAAGCACACTTCTAGAAGCACCCATAATTAATGAGCAGATGTGTCACCAAGGCAAGTTATCACACCCAGAATTTTGGCCCAAAGCTATAATTGAATTTACCCATCATAAGAAAAGCCATCCAATAGCACATTGTTATGCAAGACCTAAAGAAATTGAGATCGCTACCATTTCTGAAGGCTGTATGGGCTTAACTGTCATTAAAACTGACAACCAGCTTTCCCTCTTAGCCGCGTGCTGAGTTGACCTTACTGCAGTGTTCCTGTATACTCGTATATTTGCACTAGTAATAAATCTTTTTGCAGAGATTAGTAGTAGTAATTACTATCTGTAGCCTTTCATGCCAGAAATATAGCTAAATATGCTGTGTTCTTCAATGTTTAGTATTATTTCTGTGAAACATAAGGGATCCTGAAAAAAAAAAAAAAAAATCTTTTTTTTTTTCTTAGTCCCATTTACATTTGTCCCTGACAAAGTACATCTTTGGTTACAGAAAATCAGTATTAAACAGAAATAAAAACAATACTTTGTCCTGACAGTCATTCTAAGAATACTGAAAGCTGAAAGAGAAAGAAGTTTTGCTATGCTGTAATTATAAATTATTTTGATTTTTAAAAATAAATATGGAGTACCATTTTATTTTTCTTCTACTTGTATATGGGGAAAATCAGACTGAAATAAAGCATGCTTTCAACCTGCTTAGCAACAGAGTGAAGTAATTCATAAAGACATAATGAGATGAAACAGAAATCTCTCATGATTTACTACTTAAGTACTTGCATTTTTCATCTCTATAAAGCTATGTTATAGCCCTATGTAAAATCATATTAATAATAAAGTACAGTTTTGTAAGAATGCACATCAGAGCTGAGTCCCTTAGTAGTTAATTTCAGTCTTTTGTACTTGTGCTTGAACTTGCAAATTTAAATGCTTTTTTTTTTCCCCCAGCCATTCTTCTGCAGTTATTTTTCAGCCAGACCAATTGCAGAGAGCTTAAACTTACACATACGCATGGACATATAAGCACAGCACAGCTGATATTCATCTGACTGGGCAAGGGCATAAAGCTATTAATACTGAGAAAATTCTGGACATGAGAATCCTACAGTCTGTAGCTATTACTTCTCTGTTTTTTTACCATTTAAACACAATGAATGGATTAAGATCTTTAGCAATATTATGGGAATAGAAATCTAGATTTGCAGCTTCAACACCTTGAAAATAATTCAGAGTTATATTCCTGAATTACAAGAATTTTAGGGTTAAATTCTATTATCCATCTTTCAGTGTCTTCTTTCATGTTCCCGCTAATATTTTCTCATATATTTCTGAACATTTTTGCTTTGATCAAACTAAAACAATCTATTTCCTAGATATCATTCATCAGCTTCTTTCTAGAAAGAATCAACATCCTCCCTGTTGCAAGGAAACTGTGTTTCTAAATTAGCAGATGTCATTTTGCCCCCACAGAATTTTTAGCTACTAATTTCACCCCATTTATACACCTCTCTGTAATGCTTTACATATTCTAAACCAAAACACTTCAATCGCTTTAAAATTGTAACATAGATTTGCAAATATATCTCTTCATTTTCCCAGAGATCTACACATGCAATGTGACATTAGATGAAATAATTTATTCATTAAAGATCTGTACGGAATGCCTGATAAAAAATGGCAGATCACTTTTTTTTATTAGTATTAATCAGAGGAAGCTCCATTATGGGATACTATTCCTTCACATTTGATAGTATCAAGAATGAGTGTCAACACCCCAGAAACAGAACGTCCGGGTATGGAAATAATTCTCTCTGTGGCATTACATCAAAAAGCAGATAAAATTTCTTCAATGTAATTTCATCTCGCTATAGCAATTTAACCTATTAAGCTTCATTGGCTAGGTAGTGAGCTGTGCAAAAGTGTGACTTTTTTTTATGAGATTTTCTGTTAACTCAAAGTAAAAATGAGTATTTAGAAACATAAGTGTTCCTGTCATGAAGTCTGTAATGTGAAATTCTTTTCAAGACTCTCAGGCCATAAATCTGATTAAAAAAGAAAAAAAAAAAGTTAGTCTTTTCAAAACTGTTTGAGCCAGATCCACAGCAAATTTAAATTGGTATGAATTTAATGAATTAACATATCCCTATCTGGTTCCATAATGAGACTGTGACAGGAATATATACTACAGTGCACAAAGCTAAATGGGGTCTGAATATGATGATGCAGAAAGTCAATGCAATTCAACATTATGTATAATTATCCATAATTTATATTTGTATGCATATTTTTTACAGATCTAATCAAATATTTTTAACATATGTTCAATGCAGCAATGCAAAAATTCAATCCAATTTTTCCCCTTAAGGAATGACTCGATATGAATGCTGTGTGCTGGTGCTGTCTACTTATGAACCTTGCTTTGATGAGTTGCAGCTCTTTGGAAATTAAGATGGTGTCACAATTTCAGTTTTTCTAATTGCATTGTGGAAGAAAGAAAAAAATAGCAAGAAACCTCTTTGTGCTTGAATAAATTCTAATATTCCTTTAGCATATATCTCAGATAAAATGAAACAAAAATAAGCAAAATGAGGATCCACACACTTTTTAATACTAAGGAAATATTTTTATATATACTTCATTTAGGTGGGCAATTTTATTTATTTATTTTTCATGTTTAAAATATAGATAAAATTGAATATGTGTAGTTTAAGAGGATATAAATCAGTAGGCCATGTTGCTTCTTACTTTTAGTAGCCATTTCTCAAAGGCAGGGTACCAGAAAAAACACCACCATTTTTAAGTGGGCTAGGGTAAAAATAACCTTATATACAAACCCAAGAATTTATTGTTAGTCTAATTAGCACCTAAAAATCTATTTAAAGAATTGTTACTAGTCCAATCAGAATAACGCTAATACTTCTATTCAAAATCACTGAGTTATTATAGTTCATCGCCAGTGATGATACTGCATTGTGCATATCATTCCCTTCCTCCTTGGCATACTACAGCTGATGTTTCTAGTTTTGCTCAAGAAGAAGGGTGGAAAGCAGAGGGTCTCGGTAAATCACTTGCCTTTCACTTTGTCACCAGAATGAGTTAAGAAGAGTGTTTGCAGAGGTGGTTTCTTCCTTCTCCTTCTAGGGTATGCGTGGAGTCAGATTGTTGTTAGTGGTGTCCACTTACTCTTTCTTCATTGGTTATCCCTAAAACTGCTTTTATCTGGCTCACAAGATGGCATGCCTTTAGGGATCAGTAGAAGTGTCGGGCTACTTCTTTCAAGGTCTCTGCCATAATCTTTTTATCGTATTTGTGGGGTTGCTGTTACAATTTCCTGTTTTTAACTCATCAGCCTGCAAGCTCTGATATCTGCAACAGATAGAATGTTGCAGTTTGGTCCATGTTGGCCAATGACAAAAGGACAGATCCTCTCCCCCACCTCTGGCTCCAAGGAGAGAAAGAAGAGAGAGAGAGAGTCACGAGTTTAGAAAAAAAACTAAACTACATCAATGAAATAGATAAAATATATATAAAATATAAAACCATATCAAGCTCCCAGGAAGACATCACCAGTGGGCACTGGACTTATCAACAAATAGGAACTGGATTCTGGATAACAGGCGGGGTCCTCCTCAAATGCCAGTCATCAAACAAAGAGAGCCATTGAAGAAGTCCCAGACCCTTTGATCCCTCAGCTTTTATACTGAGCATGACAGATGGGATGGAATACCCTATTGGTCAGTTTTGGGTCACCTGTTCGGTCCTCCTCACAGATGCAACCCCTCCACAGGGTAAATGACCAAGTCAGCTGACTCTGGTTGCCACAGCAACAAGTACAAGCGAGAGCCTCTCTCACTGAATAGCAAGTTGGTGCTGCTCCACCCCAAACCAGGACACTCTGTGACATAATTAACATTTTATTAGCACAGCCTAGTCACAGACACATACTTGTTCAAAGGTCATTGAATACTTTACAAGAGCAAGGATACATTAGAAGAAAAATCTGTATCTACAGACAGACAGATATGATGTTCAGATGGCTACTTGTTATTAATATCTACTAGATACAACAATATCAGTGGTATGTTACCAAAAGTACTTTACAGCAGTGAATTTTTAGCAGTACTAGCAGAGCAGCAAGTGACCTCCTCTAAGAAAAATATCACATGATATTGAACAATGTTATACGAAACACAATTATGTATTATTTGAGTAAATTGAATTTATTTTATTTTTTTTTTCCTCCCAACAGGAACAAAATACAACCAATAACATTTAATTAGTGGTGTATAATTTATTAGTTAATCTGTTTTGGAGATGCAGGACTGATGAGAGGAATGACATTAAATTTAATATTACAAAGTGAAATTACAGTCTTTTAGAAAATAGTAAGTTTTTCTTGGTAAACCAGGAAATCATGATTTGAAATGTCAGAGCAAGAGGAAAATACATACTACCTCATTATTTAATGACTATATACCACCAGCATGAAATGATGTATAAAGACTGTCAAGATACATTAGTTGAAGCATTTCCAGTACAAACAGGGAAATATTTGCACCATTCTTCAGGATGATAAGAAGGGATTTTGTGGAATAGTACTGTTCAAGAAACAATAGAATTGAACAATACAGTGTGGTTTCAGTAACAGTCAGTGCATGAGGATCTAGAAGGGAAGATTTAGAAGTGAAGGTTAAAAGCAGCTAGAATGGTTCATATAATAGAATTTAAATTGTTCCATTATGCATGATAATGCCTAGAGATCTGTTTGGTACTTTTTTTTTGGAACTAGGTCATGTTGCCATCTAAAAATATATTAATAACAAATTCTTCTGCCTTATGCTTGACAAGGCATAGAAACATTTCAGTATAAGTACTTAGTGAAGGGTCCATAGCATTTTTTTTTTTTTTTTTTTTTTTTTTTTTTTTTTATAGGTGACATGCAAAAAAACCAGGATAATCAAACCAAACCAAATCGAACCAAGCAGGAAAATAAGAAAAGTTATGTGACTAATTCTAACTGTACTGCCTTAGATATACAAATCATAAGTGCCTGTACATGCATATAGAAGCAAACTTAACACAATTCAAATTGAGGGCTTAATTTCAGTACCTAAGTTTCTCCCACTTTAGGATCCAAGTAAAAGATCCTTAAAGCACCTAATTTCTTCTGGCAAAGTGCATAAAGTTGTCAGAAGGAGGTCATCGCCTCTTATCTATGCCATTTATCTATGTGCCTCAACTTATTTGAACTGGATCTCAGCTTTATGTTATAACTCAGAGTAAGAAAGGACAAAAGTAGTCAGGTCAGATGAGCACAAAGGAAATGGACATAAAAAAGACAGAATTCATTGTAAGTTGCACTCACATTAGAACGCATTGAAAAAGTTGAGAAAAAGCTGATGCTACTCTAAGCATATAAAGTCATGGATTGAAATAAATGCTCTGATGTCAGTGTGTTCGAAGAGTGGCATATCATAAAGTCTCACAGCTTCATCTGCAAAGAAGGGATTTTTTTTTATTGTTGTATATGAGACAGTAGTGCTGACAGATTTTCACAGTTATGAAGTTTGAGATACTGTAAAGTAATGAAGTACTTAAAAGCTTGCAGGAATGCTTTTGTAAAGGAAAACTTCATAGAGGTCGCTTATGCATCTTCCAGAATCTCACATATGATAGGATATGAGGTCACTTATGAGATATTTTGATATACGCTAATTATGTGAGAAAACAGAATTGACTGTAGAACTGTAGTGGTTATTTACATGCACACCTGCCTGTTTGAAACAAAGTTCCTCGTTATCTACTACAATTGAACCCTTCCAGGAGGAATTCCTCTCTACTAGCTTGGAACACTAACAAATTGGACATGTACATTTGTGTTACTTGTTACTATTTAGTGCACATTAAGAGAAACATAGCTGCTGGGGAGTGCTTCCAGCTCTAGTTCTGGAGTAGATCTCCGGAATGAGCAACCTGTTTGGCTGTAAAGGAGACCTCTTGAGACAAACTCAGATACCATCTTTCATCATATCCTGCAATTGTACTAAAATAATAATAATGGGGGGGGGGGGGGGGGGTGGAATCCCTCCCAGCTCTTAAAATTTTGAAGTTGATACTTGTCTTAATGATATGAATTTTTATGCTGTCTTTGTTAACAATTTCTCATAATTATTTCTTGATTCAGAGAATGCCAGTATTAACTTGTATGCTTGACAAAGACAAAGAAGGCTGGTAGCTTTATTCTGAATACAAATCCCCAAAATTACAGTCAAGTCTTGATAATCTGAGGGCAAATTGTCGAGTTTTCAGACAGTGACATTTATTAATGTCACTGACTTGTGAATTCTTTATTACTTATTTTTTTACATTTACTTCATCATAGCAAGTATGTTCTTAGGGATTTTTGTTTTTTTTTTTTTTTTTGTTTTGTTTTTTTTTGTTTTGTTTTGTTTTGTTTTGGGGTTTTTTTTTTGTTTTTTTTTTTTTTTTGTTTGGTTTTTTTTTTGTTTTTCTTTCTCAGCTAGTCAACTTCCACATTCTGCCAGATAATAAAGAGTTAACTGTAAAAACCATAACAATAAAGAAGACATAAAAAGAAAGCAGAAAAAATGTTTTCTGGTCATGTCCCAGTAGGATGAACAAAATTTATGATATGTACATAGGATACACTTTTCCAAGCTAGCCTGTAGACATCCCGTTATGTTCTAAATACCTACTCTTACTAGCCATCATAAGGTAGGCACTGAAAGAGTTAGGATAATGAATAATTCCACAAGGGATTCATTTCAACTTTCCCCTACAAAATGTGTGTCTCTGAAATAACAACTACTGCAGTTAGTATTGAGCTATCCTTTGTATGTGATAAGTCAGTTTCTCACCTGGAGATTTATCCAATAGTTGCTGAAAAAAAATGAAAATCCTTCCACTGAAACCATCAGACACAGAACCAAGATTCATGGGTGTATTCCCACTCAGTACTTAGAGTGGTAGACATATAAATAAAGACAGTACTGTAATATCTTTTTTAGGTGTAAAGAACAGGAAAAGTTGGTATTTCTTAAAAGATTTTTTTTCAGAAAAGAGGTCCAATCTTGTGACTGGGAATAAAAAAAATCACTTCTATGGCCCCATCCTTACTTCATATTAGTATGAGAAGATAATTGTTCAAAATAACAGAAAGTAAAATTATAATTGGTCTGTACCCAGCAAGAAGTTTGCATCAATGGCTTCTCCATCACAAATAAGGATGGAGAATATGTTTAGAAAAAAATAGTGTGAGATAGATGACATTCATATATCGTATTGAAGACAGATTGTAAATAACAATCAACAAAAACACTAACAGAGAGTACTTGTGTACCAGTATCTGTCTATTGTGTGAATCCCTGATTTCTCTAACAAAGAGAATTCATTATGATATAATATGTTTTATGAAGAGTAGGCATTTTTTCTTATCTTTATTTTGTGGTAATAGCTTCCTTTTCTTTATGCTATGTATTTATTTTTTTTTTTTTTTTAGTAGCATTTCACAGTCAGATGTTAAAGCATTTCATTTGCTGAATAAAGTGTAAAGCAGTTTCAATGTTCAGCCATAATGGAGACCAATAACAGCTTCATTCCCAGCACAACTGGATGGAGGTAATTACTGCTACTGTCACAGGCCCGGCACAGATCACTGCTTACGGAATAACCCCATCCCTACTAAAAAAATATGGTTGTCAGAATGAAGTTTTTTTTTTTTTTTTTCTTCTGTAGCTGTCAAATATGATTAAAAGATTTTGTATTCTAAGCCCCTTTTTTCATAATAATATTAACACGGAAAAGAGTTAATGAGCCATTACTAAATTGGATGTCCCATTTGTGCATCCTGTTAATGGGATAATAAACTAATAAAAAACTCTTCCCTGAAGCTTTGATAATGTATAGCTCATTCTTGTCACTATATTTAAGACTGCATTGTGTGTCAACCATGCTGAAGGCAGATTATTAATTATAAGTAAAGCTGAAGAATCCTGGTTTGACTCATTTGGTGTTATACCTTTTCTTCTTTTTTTAATTTTTATGTAAAACAAATAAAATTCAGTCATAAAGCAGAGCTAAAGCTGGCAGCAGGTGATCAGGAATCTGTAAGCTAACACACAGCTGACTGTTTACAAGTCTAAAAATAGCACATCACTTTTTCTCTATTAGAAGCATGACATTCAGAAAGGAAGCAAGTAGGAAACAAGACTGCTGTTTATTTAGCCTCTATTCTCCATTTATGAATGCACTAATATGTACTTTGGAAGAAAAACCCATGAAGCTTTTAAGGTTAGTAATTGCCTTTTGTTTAGATTAATTGAAAGAAACAATAGGTGTCCCCCAAACTGAAAAGGAAACATATAATTACTAAAAAATAAATATGTAAAACAATTCAGTAATTAAAGACGTGCAGATTTTATTTTTTTTTTCCCATTGGACATTCCTGAGTAGCAATGTACAGGTGTGTTTGTGTATGTTGTGAGTGAAAGTGGTAGTGAGAAATAGAACAAGACAGTTTGAACACAGCTGTGAGAAGGAGAATATGCGTTGTCCTGAAAGGAACCCAGAGAGGAGGTTTTAGGTCAGCTTCTGTCTGAAAACCCCTTGAGGATTTGAGAAAGGAACTTGTCTCCTATAATTTGTTTACTCCTGTTCTTGGAGAAAGAGCACTTTATTTATTTTTAGTGAATGAAAACGACTGTGTCAAATAAATACACGACCCTATAATCAATTACTTCTCCTAATTGCAACACTCCAAAAAGAATCCAAAGTGGTAATACTTTCAAATTCTCAGACAATTTTTATACTGGTAATTAGTTTTTAAAACTGGTATGTTGAAAGAAATTGAAGTTTGATACAGTAAGATACATAAATGCTTACCAGTTAAATTCTGAAACATTTTGGTTCTGCCCTCTATAAATGTAAAAAAAAAAAAAAAAAAAAAAAAAAAATTAAAATATATATATATTATAGAACTGATTATATCCATCAGAAATGTATTCTCAGGAAACCTATACACTCATCAGGAAGGCACCAGAAGGCAACCAATAAAAATTTTGAGATACTGGGATTTGCCTTTTCTTCTCCCTTTCCTTTTTCACTTCATGGAGAAGGCAGCGATTCAAAGGCAGACAGCTGTTTCCTAGTATTTAAGGTAAAGTGGTGAGTTTTCTTCTGAGACTAGGTGCCCAGCGATGTCTTCCAAAGAACTCATGAAGCTAGTTGGTATCAAAGCTGATTAATTGTCTATACTTACCCGTTCATGGGACAGATTAATACAACGAGATTACTATGCAGTCAGCTCTACAATTTCTGAAGCAGTGGGGACCTGGAATGATCCAGAAAGTGGTGGAAAATAAAGTAAATATCTGACAACAAAGGTGTCAAAAGTATACAGATACGATCCACACATACTCAACTGGATCTCTCAGAGCTTCTTCCTTCCGATCCAGCAACAGTACTACCACCTGACTTGGCAAGAGCAGAGTAACTTGTAAGTACCTAGTCCCCCCTCCTCAGGCTTTCAGCTGTGTGTTAGTTCATACTGGTCAACCAGCTCCACATAGCCCTTACTGAAAGAAAATAGCTGATACTAACTGTTAAATGGGGGGGGGGGGGGAGGAATGAAATATTTTTTTTTGAAATGTATTAATGAATGGGTTTATATGAATGTGTGTGTGGGTACACATATACATAAGTATGTAATATTTTATGTGCAATATTATAAACCTTATTTCACAATACACCAATACTTTCCAGTGTTACATTCCGTATCTCAGTTGGTAGGGAGCATATCTGGGAAATACATCAACTAACTAAACCAGAATATATATTATTTCATTGTGGCTAGAAACTCTAAAATACATCTGAAATTTTGATTGACGATTTCAGGACACAACAACTATTATTGTTTTGGTCTGATTAATAGACGTTTACAGAAGGTGAGCAACATGATTTTTATTCTTTACAGTCATTGTTTCCCACTGGTTTCAAAGTAAGTTACAAATCCACAGGAAACGCTTGTGTATTGTGTATATAGAGAGTTTGTTTTGATCTCCATTATTATTTTACACATCTTCATGAAATGCAATAACAAAAAAAAAAACACCCCATCAATTGTAACATGAAAAACAATGATCTGTCTGTTTTCTGAGTATAAACACATTTGGGTTTCATTTTTAATACAGTTTCAGTTTAGGATTTCAAGATTCCCTTTTAAAAGATACCAAATGACTTGCTTTTAACTTGTCAGAAGATTTGACCAAAAATAGTTTATCATTTTCAGTAAAGATAGGATTTTGTGTATTGTTGCAATACTGCAATGCACTGAGGTACTTAACTTGTTTATTCACTACTTCTCTGGAAATAGAATAGTGCTAATAATAAAAAAGACCTTCAGCAGGAATAATGTAGCTTAGATGACAAATGAGTGCCATTTATTTCAAGCTATATGTCATCTGTTCAGATGCATCCCTGGGTAGGAAATATTGTCCAGATTGTTGGGTGGCTTATGCAAAATGAGCTGTCGGTCTCATTCCAGTTTCTGATGGAGAAGTGTGTATGATAAAAACCTACCATCAAGAGTAACATAAGCCAATCTGTGTAATCACAGCACAGAAACAAATTTCCACAGGATGAAAGCACAAATTGACTTCTCACCTCCTGCAGTGTTTCCTCAGATGATATTTTAAACTTATTGGAAGGAGGAAAGGCTGAAACTAGGACGGTCTCAGTTTTGTGTAACCTTTGTTAATGACTTTGATTATCAAAATTGTCAATGAAGTTTTTTTCATCAGACTAAATTACTCAAAATTAATAACTGGAGAAAACTAAAAATGAAAATAAAGGTTTTATTTAATAACCAGAGAAACTAATGAAAACATGGAGCATTTTCCATTATTTTCTGTCATAATTCCTGTAGTCCATAAAGTTGTCATTTTGCAACATTCTCAGCATTCTTCCAAAACCCTGTGATTGGTCCTCCTTTTTCATTTTCTTTGCAGACTCTCCATCAGCATAATACCTCATTTGTCTGACATCCCTGAGCACTAGTCAGACAAGTAGCAGCATGTCTTCGGCTGATTCTCAGCTATATGCGGTCTGATTAACTCCAAATACTCATATGATGATTAACTGCTGTGCTTACTATGCAAGCTTTCTACAATCCTTGTCTTTGCTCTCTACCTAGATGTCAATCTTTAGTAAACTTGGTGGGAGTTCCTGACTTTTAAATGTCATCTCCTTTCTGCTTTGACTGAAATTATATAATGGGTTCAGGAGTTATCCAGAGAGAACTGGCATGGTGATTCTGTGAACATCAGGAGACACTTTTCCTATGAAGGTGACTGAGCACTGGAATATGCTGCCCATGGAGGTTGTCGAGTGTCCATTCTTGGAGCTATTCAAAAGCCGTCTAGACACTATCCTGGACAACTGGCTCTTAGTGGCCCTGCTTGTGCAGTGTGGTTGGACAAGGTGACCTCCAGAAATCCCTTCCAACCTCAACTCTTCTGTGATTCTGTGATTTTAAAGAAAGCTACTACTCCAGAATAAAAGCCAGCGTGTCTTGAGATAGAAAAGCTTCACAAGATTTGGGAATAAAAGATTTAGGATAGTTTGCTTGTCTGAGAAAGTATTTCCAAGTACTCTAATCTGCATTAACATTATCTAGAATCTTAAGTATTTTTTAAAGAAAGTGTCACAGACATACCAGAGGCAGCTCTACAGCCTTCCTATACTGTGAAAATGGTGACAACCTGCAGGCAGTTAACACTTACTAGAATGATTTAAGATGTCAGTATTATGTATAAAGTCACATATCAGTGTTCAATGATATTCAACAAACATTAATTATAACTTTAAAATTCTCTGTTAAAACTTAGAGTTTTAAAAATGCTACCACCTTTCCAACCAGCAAGACAATTCATAAAGCAATTGAGATTGTTTAAAAGGCGGTTAAATTTTCAAAATCATGAAAATTTATAGTTGTTCTGAGATTTTTTTGCTCTTATTTTGTCATTAATTTGCATTACCTAAAAACATTGATAAAGGAATGTGAAGCATCTAAAGTAGATAAAGGAATCATCACCGAAGAAATACATAATAATTTGCCAAACTTTTTAATTCTATGAACATTCTGGTTTTTTTTTTTTGTTTGGGATAATAGTTATTCTGTCTCCACAATATTGTTTTTGGAACTATATTGTCTATATTTTTGCTTATTTTTGGTTTATATATATATCTCCATAGTTGAGCACACTAATATTTTTTACCCTTGGGATATAGAAAATCATACAGATTTATTATGAGAAGTTTTATCAAAAAAATGTTGAGAAATATGCTTCTTGCAAGAAAATGAGCTGAAAAAAGTTAACACATTTATGCCTTTTTTGTGTCCCGCATTCCAAAATAAGTAACTTACCTTGAGCTCTAACTTCCTATTTAACCAATAACAAGTTCCCTCCTGGTGGTATTTATTTGTATTTCTCCTACACTAAGCAATTTATTTATAAAATTGATATAAAGAAAAAAAAAAAAGACATAAGAATGCCAATGCATGAAAAATTAACACTTTACTAGAGAAAATCAGTATTGATTGTGCAAAAAATGGGACTGTGCTCTTATAAAAGAGACAAAAAACTAAAGAAATGCATTTCCCTTCATGTCAATAGCAGTAAAATCTATGCACTTTAAAAGAATGTAAATAAAAATTAAAGTCAAGATTTAATTTTCCGTAATTTTAGACGTGTATAGATAATGTAGATATCTATGTCATCCTGGCACCATTTATTGTAACTGAAGACTGACCTGGTTTGAGGTAGAACAGAACTAATTTTGTTATCAGTAATTTTACTTTTCAGTTAAGTCTCTTGTAACTGACTAAAATTAATGGCATATTTGTCAGACAGTATCTGCTTCTGGCAGATAACATCTCATGTATATATTTAGTATGAAGGAATGGTATGCAGAGAGGCTCTTGCTTATACTTATTTCTACAACAACCAAGGTCAGCTAACAAAGTTAAAGAAAGCATCTGTCATTCATTTAGCGGCCATCCCAGTGCAAACCACAAAAAAGGTACTTCCGGGGTTTGATTCATTTATTCTTAAAATGGACATTTTCTGGACATGGTCTTGTCTCGAAGTGCCTTTTTATCTCCATTCAGTTGAAAATAAGTTTAAAGTGAGTATTAGGGGTATGTGTCTATATTACACACAACTAGTCAAGTGAAATTAATCCACTGAAACCATTTCAATTCTGTTCCTCAATATGAAGTTTGTATCTCAAGCTCTAGTGGGGCTGTAGAAATGGCGTCCAACAGACCTCTAGTCAAGGACCCTCTAAAGATACACAGGTCAGATATTCAGACACCCTCCATGTCAACCTGTCCAGCTGAGTGAAAATTTCTAAGTGCAAGAACAAGTCTCGTGTCTTGCTTAAGAGGACCTCAACCTCTGAGTTGAATCATTTAAGCAGCAGATGAAGAAAGTTAGTAGCAGCTGCTCTTTGCATAGTAACCTAATCATTATGCACTTACCCAGGAAAAGATAAAAGTAGATTCCTCTCATGAGTCTTGAATGCATATTCTAGGTGAGAGGATGATTTCGTAATGTCAAATTAGGGTAAAACCATGCATGTAGATGACTCCTAACCAACCCATCCATTTGATTTCTCAACAGCTTGTTTGTTGATTTCATATTAGCCTGTCTTTAGACAGACAGAAACAACCCATAGAGACACTGCCATCCCCTATTTTCTTCTCCTTTCTATTTGATCTCTGTAACCACTAACTAAAGTAATATTTATTTTCACCTAATTTTTTGGTTCCCCATGATTCTTTTTCCATGTTCTTGATTGCACAGCAGACCAGTTTCACTGAGAAATACACTGAATTCCTCACCATCTTCTACCCACGTGTCCCAGAAAGTCCATGAAGTATAATATAAGGCTTTCCTTTTTCTGGAAGATATAAATGGTCATTGTATTGCAGTAATATTTAACACCTTGCCTTAAATAGCTGGGGTAAGTTTAGAGTTACACAAAGGGTTAGAAAGTACTGGAGAGGAGACAATCTGATCTGCTGTGGATGTTAGATATTAAGAGAGTAAGTCAGCTCATATACTTGCAGTTATCCAGTGTCTCTGAAAGTTTCAAAATCCAGTTATTCTCTGCCAAATGTAAGCGTGTAACCTTTGTGCCAAACGGCCCGGATCTAATCATACTCTCACACGAGCTCTGAAGCATGGATTTACCAGGATAAAGAGAATGGAAGAAGCTCAAGTTTCCTTTCTGACTTCTCATTATTTCACGAAGAACTTCAGTCACAAGAGTCAATACCAGTCACATCATTATGATTGTGACTTTGAATCAGACATGGCCTGATAAGTACCTAAAGGTTCTTGTCCGCTGATTCTTGTGGTCAAAATATGACCAAAAGAACGGTGGGGTGGTTTTAAGCAGAATCCAGACCTTTGTAAGAACAATCATGTTTCCTGTAATAAAAAATTCACACAGAAGATTCAAATTATTTAAATAAACCCTGTCAAGCATAGTAGTTCATTATTATAATTCTTAATTACAAGTTAAATGTCTATTTAAAGCTGTTGTGGCTCTTCGTATTTATCATCAAATAACTCTCTCCAGCAATATGTAAATTACACTGCAAGCTCACACTTGAGAAGACTTATATGAATTAGAAACATGGCAATTTATCTAAAGAATTGTGCCATTTATGACATTAATTGTGTGGTAAAATGTATCAATACTTGTGGGTTCTACTATACTGCCTGGAAATGCACTTATGGCTCAAAAGCCTGGAAGCAAAATGGTAAGAAAGAGACATTCTGCCAAATGAAGTTTTTGTAGGAATTATGACTGAATAAAGGCCTCAGTATGGTGATTATTCAATTGTCACTTTCTGCAACAATAAATTTTTCAGCAAGCTCTGTATGTACATATACATAAAAAGACTTCAGTCTACGTCTAGTCTCACTGATTTAAACAACCGTTATAAAGGTACTATGATCCTCAGATCACATGAGTGTACAGATGTTTGCTACAACAAACAAGAACATACATTTGAAATTATATTTTTAATTTTAATTTTAATAAATGACACAAAGTATTCATAATCCAAAATATTTCTCTACATGTACGTTGCATGCTATTCTGATCTTTAGCAGTGTATTAATAAGCTACATACATGGAAAATACTTAATATAACCTTATGAAGCATCTTATACAGTTAAAATTATGAGTTTTCCTGTTAGTCAGACACAGTATGCTGACCAGCCAAAGTTTTATAGTAAATACCTGTCTTTAGGTCAAAAATCAAACAAAGAAAGAATAGTCCTAACTCCTCATTCAAAACATTTTTTCTCAGTTAATTCCTGAGTTTCCTTTCCCGCTATCTTTGCTTTAGAGTATGCTCCTGAGCTTATGAGTCATTATTGTCTCCTGCCTTCTCATTAGCTATCAAAAAAAAGAAAAGATGCTAAAGAAACAGTTTCTGACCTTAATCTGCCCTGTTTGATCAATATGTTGCTTGCTCAATGTTTCAGTTCAGCAGAATCTAAGCTTCTCCCCCTGCTTTTGATTATATAGATAACCTTTTAAATAGTCATAAAGGAAAACACTGTTGTATTGTTTTTTCTGATACTACAGATGAAGAAGTTTAAGCTGAGAGTGCACGTTGTGGAATCTTGAAGTATGTCTGTTTCAGAATTAAAGTTTTCAGATTCTTCAGTGTTAGAATAACAACTGTGAAATTTAGTGTCCCAATGTCAACTGAGGACAACTTCGTGTCTTCAATGGGAGTTTCATTAGAATTGAGAAAAAAATAACATTACAAAGTACTCATAAATCGTAAAATTTGAAAAAATAAGGATTCCTGTACAAAGTAAATTGGCTTATGGGTTCACAGACATTATAATTCAGTCTTTAATTATAACACTTTACTCTTCTTCCCAGAAGTAAATTCCAATGTCCCTACTCCAAAGTAAAGAACTACTAATACTTCAGAAGCAAAGATATTTTTAACAGCATATATATATATTTATTTTTTTAATAAAAACCCCACATACTTCTTTAAAATTAGTGATTCTTTTTTTCAGAATATATCATAGAATCATAGCATATTTTAGATTAGATCAGAGAATCTTTTCCAAACTTTATCATCTAGAACTAGCACATTATATATAAAACCTCAAACTCAATGTTAAATATTAGTAAGGTAATAAGCAAGAAGAAATAGGGCTTTGTAAATGTTTAAAAAAAAAATAATGAAAATTAATTATAATTACCAGAGAAAGGTCTCAGTGTATATGGGCCTTCACATGGTAATAGTAATGATTAAAAGATAGATAACACCTCATGTTTACTGCTTCCAGGGTTTTACATTTAACTCTAAGGAACAGTCTGAAATATTATTGTGCATGTCTTACTGAAACTACAGACTTTCTAAACAGATGATGGAATTTATTTTCTAAGAAATGGGAAAATGTACACTAGACAAAGTCTTCCATAGTACATCTGTCCACTCATCCCTAATCAGAGCTGGTATGAACAAGAAACCTTGCTGTGTCGTTTTCCTATAATTTAAAGAATAGGAATGACTGTATGGACAAGGTTTTGGTTTCCTTTATTGCACATTTCTAATTACTTCACTGAGCTATTGTCTACTCTGTAAATAAAGAACAACTGCAAAAATGACCTAAGTCGTAGCAGGGAATTGCTGAAGACTACTATCAAAGCTGTGCCAAAGCCATGTTTAATTTACTGCTAGAACTGCAAAGTGGGTTCTTGTTTTTGAGAGGAGCCATAGTTTAGATCATTACTTTAGGGGATTATCAGTCATTGTGGGCAGAGATATAATTCTTAATTGCAATCTGGAAAGTAATAAAATATAAATAAATTATATATCTTACAAAACATTACAGGCCAATCTAATGCAGCACAGCTTTCCCCAAGCCACATTTTTATTTAGCTTTATTACCTAAAGACAAGAGCTGAAAACCAACTGCCCCATTTATCTTTATTGAGTTAAAAACTCAATACAGTTTTTTATAACTTTTATAACAAAAACGTTATAAGTACACACATATGTAGCAAGGATGGAACATACATGCATATTTGTTTAGCTTTTTTTTTCTTCTAATGTATTACTGCAGCAAAATATTTGTGATAAGAAAATCTTAATTTCAGTTATTCAAAAATATTATCATAAAAATCACACGTAAGAGTCACAGAAAATGGAGAAAACAAGTAATTCTTTTTATTTTATAAACGAGATCCACCTTACTTGTTTGGTGTCTTGACAGATAACCTTGATGTCTTGTAGATAACTATGTTTGAGACAATCAGCTTGGGTCCTTTTTATCAATTAATATAAATAGGCACTTTCTGGACACAATTCACCTGATCCATTATAGAGCTTTACCTTAGGCTAAGATGAGTCATCTAACGTCTAAAAAATAATGAGCTTGCCTTTTGAGGAATTCAGCACCTGTGTTTTGATTCAAGGCTCTTCTATTGAAGACATAGACACAGCACACCCTGAGGAGCATGTGTTATCACACAGACCTGAGGAGCCCCAATGGTTCAGCACACCTGGTGACAATCTCTAGGTAGTTAGATAGGACACCAATCATACTTTGACTCCATATCCAAAATCTTAATTTTCAACACCTTCAGTCCTGCTATTTTAGTATTTACATTATGACAGAATTATTTTGCTATGCTTTCCTAGTCTCTAGGCACTTCTACCCCAAGAACTGTAGAGGGTGGATTCCTAACAGATTCCTATAGAGTCACCTAAGGGTGCAATATAAGCCCATACAACGCACATAAACACAGTTCAACTCACAGACCTCCCCTCACTGAGCTCACCTGACCTCAGTACTCCCCTGCCCTGGTCCTTGGCTTCTGGCTTCTTCTTTCTCACCCCAAGGCCCAAAGTAGCCTGTCTGGGGAGAAGTGCTGGTACTGGAACACATGGTCCTCTATGTAGTCTGTGATTGCTGTGAAAAGACACTTGAGTAAGACTTCTTACACTGATGTTTCATATTGTCTGGCTACTATGGAAACATAATGAGTGATAAGGAAAAGATTTTGAATGCTAATGGATGAGGGTGAGAGGAGTAGGCAAGAATCATTCCTGACTGAAACAGTCTTGGCTGACACTGCTCACCTGCTGCTTGGTTGGTAGGGTATAAAGGTGGTTATTACTCCCTTCATCTCCCCATGCCTCTTAGATAGATGCAAGCTGCATGGAATGGACCTCTGGTGGAGCCTATATCTATACAATCTGTTTCAAATATAAAGAAATCCTTGAAGCTTACAGATAAAAGACACTCAATTTAGAAGAAGCAAAGTTCAAAAATTCAGTATGGGTAGCTCTCCTGGTCTCTAGAGGACACAGACTTTAAAAAAAAAAAAAAAAAAAAAAAAAAAAAAAAAAAAAAAGCTAGAGAAAGAAAAAGAAAGAAAGAAAAAGTAATCGACCTGAACAGGAGACAGTAAGAGCAGAGAGAATGAAGATAAGATCCTTGAAGATACTAACTACTTCCAAGCTTAGAAAAGATAAAAAGAAAGGCTGACTTTAAAGTAGACTCACTGCAGAAAGTAAGTGACACTATAAACATGAATAGAAGTGAGGCACTATGAGAGCACTGACATGTATAATGTGTTAGCTAGAGAGAAGGGGTTCAACTCCTTCAAATAAATTTCATCAGGTCAAAAAAAAAAAGCCATCTAAAAAAACTCACTGGCTCTGGGGGGAAAAAAGAAATGATAAGTAACTGACCAAGAAATCAGTGTCTACATGCAATAGCCTAATAAAATCTTTGACTAAAAGGCTAACAGGAGGAAAAGACACTGCTCTATCAGATCTTAACAAATAACTCTTAGTTTGAAAATAATCAGTATGTTAATACTTGTTGGTTTACATGTTTCTGTTGAGTTTTGATTATCACAGGCAAGTTCCAGATTTAGCTTCTTGAGGGGGATAGCAACAGATCACCAGCAGCATTCGTCAGGGCTCAATCCTAGGGCCAGTTTTGTTCAATGTGCTTATCAACGACCCGGATGCAGCAGTTGAATGTACCATTAGCAAGTCTGATGACGATACCAGACTGGGAGGTGCCGTTGACTCTCTTGAGGGATGAGAGGCTTTGCAGAGGGATCTAGATAGATTGGAGTATTGAGCAATGATTAATGGAGTGAAATTTAACAAGTTGAAATGCCAGGTTTTGCACCTAGGATGGAGTAACACTCGGCACAAATATAAATTAGGAGACGAGTGGCTGGAGATCCACCCTGCAGAAAGAGATCTGGGCGTGCTCATTGGCAGCAGGCTTTATATGAGTCAGCAGTGTGCCCTGGCAGTCAAGATGGCAAACTGCATCCTGGAGTGAATCAAGCACAGCATAACCAGGTGTTCATCCCACTGTATTCAGCATTGGTGCAGCCTTATCCTGAATTCTGTGTGCAGTTGGAGAAAATAGGCTGAGGGGCAACTTCATTCCTCTCTACAGCTTCCTGAGGAGTGGAAGTGGAGAGGGAGGTGATGATCAGTTTTCCCTGATATCCAGTGATAGGATGCATGGGAATGGTTCAAAGCTGCATCAGGGGAGGTTCAGACTGGACATTAAGAATCATCTCTTAACCAAGGGGGTGGTCAAACACTGGAACAGGCTTCCTAGAGAGGTGGTCAATGCCCCAGGCCTGTCAGTGTTTAAGAGGTATTTGGACAATGCCCGTAAAAAATTGCTTTAACTTTTTACCAGCCTTGAACTGGTCAGGCAGTCAGACTAGATGATCATTGTAAGTAGCTTCCAACTGAAATAGTCTGCTCCGTTCTGTTCCTTTCTGTTCCGTTCTATTCTATTCTATTCTATTCTATTCTATTCTATTCTATTCTAAATCTGACCAGATAATCAGTGACTGAGACAAATCAGACTGAACCAAAAAGAGCAAAAGAAATTAAAAGTAGTAGTGCAGGAAATAAAATAAAAATACAGAATATACATTTAGCAGACAAGATAACAATTGGCAATATGTCAGTTGTATTTTTCCTCCCCATTATGTGAAGAGAATGAGAGTCTCTTTATTTTCTCGTTGAAGAATACCATAATAGATAATTAACATTCTCTTCCTTTAACACTACTCAGTTCAGTTTCCTGACCCAATCATAGCACTGATTTTTGAGTTTCTACCACTTATTCTACATTTGACATTGAAAGATTAATCCATTTTTCTCTACCTGCTTCTTTCTACACAAACTGCTTCTCTTCCCTAATCAACTCATCCATCACCCTTCTTTGTACCCATTCTTTTCTTAGTGAGGAGAAAAAGGACTTCCAGGGCACATGTCATCTCATCATGGTGTAGGTAACCATGAAGAGTCAAATGAACTGCATTTGAAAATAGCCTGTTAAGCTCATAGACAATGAAATGAGTGCAGGATGACTCGATTTTTCAGGAGTTGATACAGTTTGCATCAGTTAAGAATTGCCACTTGTGTGCTGTGGCACAGCAAGCTGACATCCAGATCAGGTTTTACAGTAATGTTAGTACTTGGAGTTACAGAGATGATGCTGAAACTGAGTGGCTTTATGAGGTTTGCAATTCTGTACAGAGTCATTCAAGTCTTTTGGTTGCTGACATCCTGTAAGCACCTTTAAATGTCTCAACTACTGACACCATTAGGTTGCTGCGTATCTCAAACAAATGCAAGAAATCGACTAATAAACAAAAAAAAATCCCAGTTAATTTTGTTTCTTCAAATCATCTCCTTCAAAAAAGTGTATTCAGCTTACATAGGGATTTGTGTATCTAATAAAAGAAAACAAAACCAAAAACAAACCCCCAAAACCCAAACAAAGCAAAACAAAACAAACCCAGGAAACTAAGCCAGACCACTGCTTACTTCAGCACACAGTCAGCCAAAAAAGGTGATTAACTGAAAATTTGGCTGTCATGTCATCCTTCCTTTGTATCATATTTAATGGAGTGAATGAATAACGAGCCAAACACAGCTTAAATAGGCATTTTTTTGTTTTATTTAGAAGTAAAAAATACAATGGAAAAAAGCACATTCTTTGTAATAGAACAAACTGGTTTGTTATTAGACTTACGTAATTTATGATCTCTGTCTTGATAATTGAAAGTATTTCACCAGATCAGTATTTAAAGAACTGGTTTTCCTTAAGAGAGAGAATTTCCTATTTTCTATTTTTTTCTTCAATAGAGTACTTTTTTTTTCTTTTTTCTTTTCCTTTTTCCAATGGAGTACTTCAATAAGTAAACTGAATGTTGTTTTTTGTTTTTTTTTTTTCCATACAGTTCCCCCTACGTCCAGCTATAACAACATGTTTTAAAATTGTATATTTTACTGTCTTCAGAGTATACTGGTACAGTTTCTGAAGAACTGTCAATAAGGTATACAGATAATTATGGATTAACTCTGATAATGGCAGAAGTCCTTTCACCCTGACAGGAATCTTCAGTGCTCTGCTGATCTGGTATTGCCATCATGCCTTAATACACATCTGGGTGAACTTCCCCCGCCCCCCTCCCTTCTGCCTCATTCTCTAAAGTTCTAATATCCTCTGTAAGTTCTAGTCGCAACATCAAGCAAGTGAATTCAATCGTGCCAAGATGGTCAGGTGCTTTTCTGAATAAAGGCTTCCTTGGCTTCATTTTCTTCCTCTGTACCTTGCCAATCCTTTCCAATAAAATTGATAGCACCATGCTGAACCACTCTGGAAACTGTGAATGGATAGAAACAGAAGTAGAAGAACAAAAGGTAGGTAAATTGGGGGAATAATAAACAAGATAAGAAGTATTTTATTGATGCCTTTCTACTATTTTGACTAGATACACAATCAGAAGTGGATAGAATCTAAATGCAAAGTGTCATTCCTCTATTACTTTTTACATTAAAGTGACACTGGCAAGTCCCAGGTGAAAGGAGGGCCTTTTGTAGCAAATTTTCCTATTACAGGTAATAAAATTCTTCCTGTCCTGATGAGGGATACCTTTATGATCAAGTAATGCTTAAATTGTTCTGTTAGAAGGTCTCCATTACATAGAGAAAACTTTGGGTTCTAAAATATTTCAAGTACTTAAATGGGATGAATTTAAACTTTGATTAAGGTAATCTGACAGGAAGTCAATCAAGTTTGATAACTGAGATCAGATTCTGTAATCTTAGTTGACATGTGGTTCTTCCTTGTCTGCATTAACAGGCTATTATTTCATGGAATATTCCCTTGAAATTTTAATTTTTATTCATAGTCAAGTTTAAGCAGTTCATATATGTATTACTGAAATACTCAAACTGAACAACAGAATACCTTAGTGTATTTTTGGAATAATTAATAATTTGTAATTTATTATTTGGAAGATTTCTTATGGCTGATGATATATACAAAGGGCAAGCATCTTTGCCTGTTATTTTACTATGGAGTCTAAAAATGAAAATAAATGTATTTTAAGTTCGTTGAATTTCAGTTCATTAAGAAGAGCAAGAAGGATGACTTTTTTTATTTTTGTTTAACCATGTTCTTATCCAGAATAAATTTTCAGCCTCATTTTAGAAAATTGAAGTATACCTGAAGGGTATTTTAATAAAGGACCTTTTTTGGAAATTATAAGACATGATTCAGCATCATTCAAATCAGAATTATTGCCTTGAAGTATGTTTAATGAATTAGCTACACTAAAGAGTGTGTAACTGCTTATCCATCTACAGATATCAAACCCCCAAATTAATTATTTCATCTGCAATCATTAAACCTATTTAAAGCAAGCTTAAGTTTACATAACAGGCCGTAAAGCAAAATTTGTTGAAGTTGATGGGCTTCTTCAATGAGTACAGATATCTTAATTTGTCCCAGAATTGGCCCAAATGCACACTTTTGATCTGTAATCCTGCTTGGAAATTCTCACGGTATCAATGCTCATGTAGGTGGGATCTGTATGGACATTTTACTCAGCCTGGATGCTTCACTCTGCCCTTGTGCAACCTAACTGCAGGCATAAGCCAGGATCCTAAAAGTAAAAGTCTAGTTCAGCTATTAATGATTACAGCGTTCAAGATGTTGCATGGAGAAGCAACTGGCATCATAAGCTCCGTTTTACAGCCCAAAATATTTGAGTGAGAATGTTGCTATCTTAAGGGCTTTCCACCTACTTTGTACACAGCCAGAGTAGCAGGTCTGGCCACTCTTGTTTCATCTGCACCTTCACTGATGCAGCTATGTTTACAGCCCTACTTGCTTTCCTGTTTATCAATCTTAAATTATCAAGTTATAAGTTATTAAGATCATAACTTTAAACATCTCTCTCAAATATTGACCTTCAAGGCTTTTCAGGACATTAACTGCTCAATGAGAGATTAAAAAGATAAAAAGAGTGAGAGTGTAGACACAGACATTTAGCAAGTCAAAGTTTCCTCCAGAGCTTTCTATTCCCCCTAGAGCTTTCTATTCCTTTCATTGGCCATCAGAACTTTAGATCCTTAATTTAGAAAGACTGTTTCCTAATCACCAGAAATATATGTGTACATTAATACCTAATTATATCCCAACTGGAATAAATTTTGAAGCCAATTAATTTGATACATGTAATAAATTAAGACTTGTTTTAAGATGTTTTGCTGAAATTAGAATCATAGAATCATAGTTATAGAACGATTTGGAATGGAAGTGACCTTTGAAGATCATTTGTCCAACCTCCTGCCATGGGCAGGGACATCTTTCACTGTATCAGTTTGCTCAGACCCCCATCCAACCTGACCTTGAACACATCCAACAATGAGGCATAAACCTCTGAAAAACCTATTCCAGTGTTTTACCACCACCATCACCATAAAAAAAATTTTTCTTCCTCCCACCCAACCTAAATCTACCCTCTTTCAATTTAGAACTATTGCCCCTTGTCCTGTCACTATTAAAAATTCTATTAAAAATTCTGTCCGCACCTTTCTTAAAAGCCCCTTTTAAGATTTGAAAGATCACAACAAGGTCCCACAGGGCCTTCTCTTCTTCAGGCTGAACAACCCCAAGTCTTTCAACCTGTCTTCATGGGAGAGAAGTTCCAGCCCTTTGATCATTTCTGTGGCCTTTCTCTGGACCCAACTCTAACAGGTCCATGTTATTCTTGTATGGGGGATCCCCGAGCTAGATGCAGTGCTCTAGGTGAGGTCTCACCAGAGCGGAGTGGAGGGGCAGAATCATCTCCCTTGACCTGTTGATCATGCTGCTTTTATGCAGCCAGGGATACAATTGGCTTTTGTGGCTACAAGCACCCATGCCACGTACAAGTTTTCATCCACCAGTGTCCCACTTCATTCTCCACAGGGCTGCTCTCGATCCATTCATCCACCAGTCTGTACCGATATTGGTGATTGCCCTGACTCATGTGTAGGACCTTGCACCACTGATAGTAAATTCCATTTCTATACATCCTGGTATAATTTATGAATTTACACAGGGACATAGTGAAGTTTGACCCAAAAGACATAACGCATATGAAATAGAAAGAAAAATTCAAAGTAATGATCTCTGGTCACAGTGGTGTTAAAATGACAACATAGATGAACTACCGCAATTAAAATGGCTAAAGTAGCACAAAAAACATGCAAGAACAATCCCTGGACAGCTCACTCAACAGCATGTTATATAAAAACTTAGAGATATTTGCTCTTGGATATTTAAGACTAACACATTTCTCTGTTCTCTCACTGTTAACGCTAACAAGAACCGTTCAAGTATATTTAAGAAAAATAGATATTTAAAGGATTCCATTTATTTTTTAAAGGATCACTTAAATCTAATTTACTAGTAAAAGGAAAGGAGTGCTGAAGTGGTATTGCATTAAAATTACATTAATTCTATCTCCCGAACAGCTGCCATGAAAATATCAATACTGTATAGAAGGGAAGGAAGGGAAAGAGAAAGGGAAAAGGAAAAAAAAAAAAAGTTTGCATTCAGAGATAAAGATTTACTTAAAGGTTTATCTGCCCCCAAAATGTTACCTCTCTTTTTCTCCTATTATTCAGTAATTTGTATGTAAAACACATGATTTTCTGATTTTTAATTTGATTATTATAATCACGTTTATTTAAAAAATACTCATTATTTCTTTTAGAAAATCTGATTAATATTTTCCTGTAATTCAAATATACACTATTTATGGTGAATAGTATTGCTCCTATTAGAGCAGAGATTTGTTTACTGTTTATATAATGTAGTTTAAAAATAGAGTGTATTTATAGTTTATTCTACATAACAATTTTTTGTTAAGTTCTCATGGGTTGACTTTGTTTGGCTGCCAGATATCCACCCAGTCACTCTTTCACTGTCCCTTCCCAACAGGAGAGGGAAAGAAAATAAGATGAGAAAGCTCATGGGTCAAGGTAAAGACAGGGAGATCACTTATCAGTTACCATCGCAGGCAAAGCAGAGATGACTCAGGGAAAATGATTTTTTTTTTTTTTTCCCCCAACGAAATATTTTTAGATAGTGAGAAACAAAAGCAAAACTAAAAACACCTTCCCTGCCACTTCCCCCTTTTCCTAGACTCAACTTCATTACTTCAATCTCAATTCCTCTGCCTCCTTCCCCAATCTCTGAGGGGCATATATAGAGAGAGACCGTCAGGATAGGACCATCCTTTCTCCTTTATTTTTATTTTGTCTTAAAACAAATTTTAAGTATATAGTCTATATACTTAGAATTATTTACATTGTACATTTGTTATTATACATAGAATAATTTACAATGTCTTTTTCCAGGAATTGTGATATGATATTCTTCTAAGGCTCATAGCTCAGAATTTCTACTCTATACAATGAGTTTCTGACCACCTAATCTATGTCTAAATAATAGGCATTTTGTGAAACAGTACAATGGAAAGCAAATATCTAAATTCCGAAAAGTCAATGGTGAGAAGTAGATCTCATGTTCCAGTTCCCCAAAGGATTTCAGAAGAAGGTTTTTCAAATCATATAATGACTTTTACTTACAATATTAAAAATCTTACCTAATCTTCTTCATATTTGCTTAACAAGACAACATTTCTAACATTAAAAATTTAAATATTCACACCCTGTATCAGATTTGCAGCTGGTAGAGCTAGACTGATTTATACCAGCTGAAAGATAAGACCTCATGTTTTTGAAAAATGTGTAACTAAAAGTGGTACAGTACAATATGGTTTCTTACGTGACAGCATGTCTCAAATGTCAGTACATGATTTATATAAGAAAATTTAAAAATTATATATAAAGCAAGAAAATAAAATGAAAGAGACACCATATATGGAAAATTCTATATGAAATCTTGAATAGCGGCTATTTCTAACTTGAATTAATCATTAATACTGATTTCTTTTTAATATTACAAAGTGTACCAGAAGCAATATGACTATACATGTTCAACCATTAAAAAGACAATCTATTGATTTATCTGAACACTGCTACACAACTGCCTGTCATGTTACCTTTGTCACAAAAACTTGATGTCTGTTTTAAGGAGTTCAGGTTCCAAGTTGTGATATGAAGTGGGGGGTAAGGAGTCAAAAAAGGGCATTTTTTTAAATGGTTCTTAACATTTGTCTTCTAATATTGTTTCACAGTGACTTTCACAGACAGCTGAAGCTTTTCCTCATACAGTAACATCTGTGAATGGGTGTCAAAACATGTTCAAAATTACATGATCACTGATTCTTTCTTGAATAACAGCCCATAGTTGTGACTTTTACCTTTCCTTTCTGGAGTCAGTTCTTCAGTTGCTCTAATTCATATCAATGGACTACCTCTGATGAGGGCTGCTGCAGTGGCTTTGAGGGTAAACATTAGGTTTGTGAACTTCTCACTACTGATACAATGCCCTGTACGACAATGTCTCAAAAATCTTTATCAAAATACCTTACACAAGTTTTTCTGCTCACTATATGCAGAGATCCTAACTAAGCACAGCTATCAATAATAACCAGTCAGTATTGTTTCTTTTTTCAGCACTCAGTATCTACAGTTAAATTTCTTTAATCATAAAAAATTACACAATCCATATTTAAATGCTAAGCAATTCCCTTAACAAGATATAGATAACATCAACATCTGTTTCAGTAAACCTTCTCTATCACATTCAATCAGGTAATCAAAGTATCAGGGTTGTTGTCATGGATTATCACTAAGCAAATGTATACGGCAAAATAAAAGTAAGTGGAAAACTACTGAGATGCAGTATTCAGTGTAGTACAAGTCCTCATATTTTTTTCAGGGTTGCATCAAGTTTGTATACAAAATCATTCTGTAACCTCATATCCCTGTAGAAATGGGATACACCAAATAATATTACCTGCTACATAGAGTAACAACTCCTAAACCATAATCTGAATATTTCATGGATATGCTGGAAGAGAAGGCAGTTGATTCCAGAATTATTTCTTCAGTACATAGAAATTATAGGAAAAACTAAATACTTCCACTTACTTTGAATTATCCCTACCAAGCATTCTTTCTGAACTGGGTGTCTTATGAGGCAGAAGATCATATTGCACAGGCATTTGGTGGTAGAACACTCATTCAGGAAAAGAAAAACCTGAGTGTTGGACTGTACTTCATCTGAGAATAGAAACTACAGTTATAGTAGTGCATAGACATGAGCCGTAAGTGTTCTTCAGACATGAGGGCAAAAAACATGACACAACTGGCATCCATATATTACATATGGGTTCTCCTCCAGAATAGGGTGGCTGCCTTCTTATTGGGAAAGTCTCTTGGCCATGATATTCTCTGGACAGTGTTCAAGTTTTATCTTTGAGTTAACTGACATGTATGAAAGTCAAGCTAAAGGGTGTTATTAAAGAGTTTGCATGATAGCAGACAAATTCCTGACTCCATGTCTTGGTCTTGTGTAGGTTACTAGTTTGGATGTAACCTAAGAATTCAACTACATAGTTCTCACAGCCAGGAGAGTATTACAAATACCCAAAAACTTAGTTATCCCATAATTTAAATTGTAGACATTTGAAATAGAAATAATAAAATAGGTATGGACAGAGAATGACAGACTGTATGGTTAGAGGGGCAGCAAAGAAAATAGCAGAAGTAGGAAGATAAAATGACACATGATGATGGCATTGAAGTTGTCAGGTCATCAATATCACAACATATCTGCTCACAGCTTTTAAAGACATCTCTCATTAGGAAAACAATGGATAGCCTATACCCTTACTGTAAGGAAAAGTATAAATAAAAACATAGCCATGGAGACTCCTTTATCTACCAAGCACAGTCCCTGACATCTTGGAAATAAAGCAGCAGTAATACAGAGCTACCCTCTATCCTTTAAATAAATAAGTCTTTTAAAGTGTTCCTGTTCCATCAGTGTACAACTGGACAACTGCTTGTAATGTGTCCTTTATATGCACCAAAGTGAGGCAGGAAGTATTTAACTGTAAACTTCTCATTGCCACTCATAGAATTGGGTAAAAATAGCTGAGAGAAATTAGAAATGCTGCACAATCTGTTCCATGATCTTGCATTCTTACAATTCTAGATGAATTAATTCAGTAATACAGTCACTCAGAAATGCTGAGTTAAGGAGGTCTTTGAATTTCTTGCCTTTGATTAACGTGGATTCATATCCATAATCTTTTAATAGAATCCAAATACATGATAACAAAGTTAGGCTAGAATCCATTAATGTATTATGACACGGTTGTTAATAATGATAGTTTTTACTGCTACCAAATATCTAGTATTGTAACATTTTAGCCTGTTATCTCACTTGAGTTATCTACGGAGATATGGTTCCTTTTTCTATAAGTAGTTTTTCCCTATTGTTATTCTTGTGAATCTTTGGGCTAGTGTGCTGCAAATATATTGTCTACAGAGGATGAACTGGCCTTATTCATGACCGCCTTTACCTGCTTTGTGTCTGCAGAAGTACTGGACAACTCTAGCAAGGCCAGCACATGGCTTCCAGAGCAGAGATGACTAAGTTCCTGAAGGTGTGTAACCACATTTGCACAGAAAATTCACAAGCAAGCTCCAAAATATTCTGTGGATGGGGAGAGATCAGAGGGATCAGGATGTAACTTATACCATATTTATAGCTTCTGTTTCATTATAAACAGAAATATTGAAACCAATGTTTACTTTTTTTCTGTGTGTGTGTTTGTGTGTGCTTTCCCCCCTTTTGGAATATTGAGGGGTGGGGGGTGGGGGGAAACAAAAAAAAAAAAAAAACAAAAAAACCCGAAAACCTAAATCACAGAATCATAGATTTGTCTAGGTTGAAGGGGACCTTTAAGATCATCAAGTCCAACCATCAACCTAACTCTGACAAAATCACCACTAAACTATGTCCGTAAGCACCACATCTACCTGTCTTTTAAATACCCCTAGGGATGACAATTCCACCACTTCCCTGGGCAGCTTGTTCCAATGCTTGATAACCCTTTCAGAGAATTTTTTTTTCCTAATATCCAATCTAAATCTCCCCTGAAGTCATTGAGGACATTTCCTCTTGTTCTGTCACCTGTTACTTGGGGAAAGAGACCAACCTCTCTACATCCTCCTTTCAGGTAGTTGTAGAGGTCTCCCCTCAGACTCCTCCAGACTAAACAACCCAAGTTCCCTCAGCTGCTCCTAATAAGACTTGTTCTCCAGACCCCTCACCAGCTTCATTGCTCTCATCTGGACCTGCTCCAGAACCTCAGTGTCTTTCCTGTAGTGAGGGGCCCAAAACTGGACAAAGTAGTGGAGATGGAGCCTCACCAGTGCTGAGTATAGGGGGAAAATCGTTTTTCTATTCCTGCTGGTCACACTGTTCCTGGTACAGGCCAGGATGTTCTCTGCCTTCTTGGCCACCTGGGCACACTGCTGGCTCACATTCAGCCAGCAGTAGACCAACACCCCCAGGTCCTTTTCTTCCAGGCAGCTCTCCAGCCGCTCTTCCCTAAGTCTGTAGTGTTGCATGGGGTTGTTGCGACCAAAAGTGCAGGACCCGGCACTTGGCCTTGTTGACCTTCATACCATTGGCCTCGGCCCAATGATCCAGCCTGTCCATATCCCTCGGCAGTGCCTTTCTACCCTCAAGCAGGTTGACACTCCCACCTAACTTGGTGTCTTCTGCAAACTTACTGAGGGTGCACTCAATCCCCTCATCCAGATCATTGGTAAAGATATTAAAGAGAACTGGCCCCCAATACCAAGCCCTGGGGAACACCACGCACAACTGGATGCCAATTGGATTTAACTCTGTTCACCACCACTCTCTGGGCCTGCCTTCCAGCAGTTTTTTACCCAGTGAAGAGTACTCCCATCCAAGCCGTGAACAGACAGTTCCTCCAGGAGAATGCTGTGGGTAATGGTGTCAAAGGCTTTCCTAAAGTCTGGGTAAATCTGCTCAGGTGAAGAAAGGTTTCCTTTCTTTCTCTTTATTCCTACTTACCTATATTGTCATTCACTCAAAATTCTTGATTGCTGACTGGTTTTTTTTGTTTTTGTTTTTGTTTTTGTTTTTGTTTTTGTTTTTGTTTTTTTTAATTAAGGACAGAGAGCAAAGAGAGAAAGCTTTCTTGAGACCACTTGGAATTAAATACACTAAAGTAAATTACATCATGTTATTTAATTTGTCATGAGAAAAGTTAACACTTCACTCTTGAATTTCCAATCCATTGCCTCAGCCCCATATTTAAAGCATAAACTGAATACAGGGGAAGGTTCAAAGACTTCAATTTGATTATTGGATAAAAAAAAAGAAAAGTTTAGTGGGCAACTTTTAACAGTTTTAAGTGCCTACATGGAGAACTGAACTCTAATAACAGAGGCTTCTTTAGCTTATCAGATAAATGTATTACAAGTTCAGATGGAACTGAATCTAAACCTAAATGGATTCTGAGTAATCATGGAACATCCTGAGTTGGAAGGGACCCACAAGCAGCATCAAGTCCAACTCCTAACTCCACACAAGGCAACCTAAAAATTAAACCATATATCTAAGAGTGTTGTCCAAATTCTTCTTGAACACTGACAAGCTTGGGGCCACAATCACTTTCATGGGGAGCTTGTTCCAGTGATTGATCACCCTCTCAGTGAAGAACTTTTTCCTAATATCTGAACCTCCGCTGACACAGCTTTAAGCCATTCCCTTCTGTCCTATGACTGGACACCAGAGAGAAGAGATCAACACCTCCCACTCCCCCTCATGAGGAGGCTGTAGACAGCAATAAGGTCACCCCTCAGTCTCCTTTACACTGAACAAACCTAGTATCCTCAGCCTCTCCTCGTAAGTCCTACCCTCTAGTCCTTTCACCATCTTTGTTGCCTTCCTTTGGACACGTTCTAATATTTTTATATCATTCTTCTATTGTGTAACCCAAAACTGCACAGTGTCCAAGGTGAGGCTGCACCAATGTTGGGTATAGTTGGGCAATTACTTCTCTAGACCAGTTAGCTACACTGTGATTAATGCACCCCATGATATGACTCGCTGCCAGGGCACACTGTTGACTCATACTGATCATCAACCAAAAACCCCCAGATCCCTTTCTGTAGGTCTGCACTCCAGCCTCGTGTCTCCCAATCTATTCATTCATCGAGGATTACACTCACCCAGGTGCAGAATCTGGCATTTGTCCTTGTTAAATTTCATACAGTGGTGATTGCCCAGTGCTCTAATCTATCAGGATCTCTCTGTAAGGCCTCTCTACCCGCAAGGGAAACAACAGCTCCTCCTAATTTAGTGCAAACTTTGTATGCGCTCAATTCCTTTGTCCAGGTCATTAATAAAAATGTTGAAGAGAACTGTCCCTAAAATTGGGCCAGCCCAATCCTTCAGTCAAGTGTGAGACACTTCAGAACAATTAACTGTGAAAGATGACAAAAATTTCTTTGGGAATAGTTGTTTTCCTTAAGAAAATTTTTAGTTCAAATGGGGCTTAATTTCAAGGACTCTTATGGTATATATAGCGCAGAAAAAATGATCCTGTTGGTCACTTCAGGTTTATAATCTGTTCACATGTTGGTATCTTGTACTTAGAATACTATATTACTGTACAGAAAAGCAATTTTTAATCATTATTATAATATAAATATATGTATTAAAATAATTACTTGCAAATATGAATAAATTTACCAATTATGAAGAGGTGGAAATAAAACGAGACCATAACCATTGCACTGAAGTATGTGCTATAACAACTGTTTGCAAAAATGAGCCCTCTGCACCTACAGTATTTATCTTGATATAAAAGATTCCATATGCTATGAAACAAAACTCTATTAATGGATGAATATTAGGAACATTAAATTGAATGGGAATATAATTTAAACTTTAAAGCTTATTCTTTAAAATCACAGATTTATTTATTACTTTTCCAATGCTCAATAAATATATTGCATGTTATTTGTCCATGTGCTATAAGCAGGCAGCACAAGACTGGATCATATGTGATCATAATGATCTTTTATATGATATATGATAAAAATATATATTTTTATTTATTTTTTTTAAAAAAGGCCAGAATACAAATACTGAAGCTTTATAAATCTCCTGAATTCCCAACTCTCTACATTTCCTAGGTTTATGGACATATTTTAAAGTTTTTTGTTTTTGTTTTTGTTTTTTTTTTTTAATTAAGGATTATGGACAAACAGGTAAAATTATATTATAAAGTTATCCTCAACAGGTTGTAATCAAAAACAGGGGGTGGGGGAAGGGGAATTAATGGTGAATGTTAATTACATACTGCTAAATACTTCCTGAGATGTTCCTTCAGGGAACAGAAAGACAGATATATAAGAAATATGTCCCTGAGGTGGAGTTCAGTATTCTTCAGGATAGATGACATTGGAGTCATTTCTAAAAATGCCTAAGACTAAAACATGTAGTTCCTAGAAGAGGAGGATAGAAATAGGTTGATGCTTTTGTAGGCAAAAATGATTTATTTTCTTTCCAGACAATTTGTCTCTGACACTAGAAATATTGAAGCAAATCTTAAATGTTTTATAGATATACAAACAGACTGAGAAGTGAATTAGTCTTTTATTATTTAACACATAAAAATTTTCTTCCATTGTGAAACAAACCAATGCAACAGGACAGAACTAGTTCAGGATTCTTAATGTTTTTTTAACACTGCCTACAGAAACAGTAAAGCCAGAAATCTGTGAAAGAAAGTTTTCAAGAACAAGGTCCTCAAACATTTTTATGAACTTTTTTCATAAACTTGTGTTCCACAATATCTGTACTCTGTATCCCTGCGTCTGTATCTGGTATCATTAAGACATAAAATATATTTTTACAAGCTTGCTTAAACCTCCACTGGAACATCCTATCTTATTGCCATTACTTTGTTATTATTTCAGCGATCTTTATTCTCAAACAATCCAGTAAGCAACCCTTAACCAGAAAGCAACCCTTAAGCAGAAAAAGGAAAAACAAAGAACAAAATAAAAAAGGAAAAAAAAAAAGGATAAGACTCTCATCTTGTTTCTTCCTCTGTGTTTAACAAGCCACTACTTTAATCTTTCCTGGGTAAAACTGTCATGGTTTACCACCAGCCAGCAGCTCAGCCCCACACAACGTCTTGCTCGCTCCCCGACACAGGGGGATGGGGGAAAGAATCACAAGGGTAAAAGTGAGAAAACTCATGGGTTGAAATAAAGACAGTTTAATAGGTAAAGCAAAAGCCTTGCACACAAGCAAAGCAAAACAAGGAATTCATTCACTACTTCCCATCCACTTCCCAGTGGATTTTGTCTACCTTGACTTCAGCAAAGCGTTCAAAACTGTCTCCCACAGCATCGTCATAGGGAAACTTAGGAAGAGTGGGTTAGATGAATGGACAGTGGGGTGGATAGAAAACTGGTTGAAAGACAGAGCTCAGAGGGTCGTGATTAGGGACAAAGAGTCTAGTTGGAGGTCAGTGACGAGTGGTGTTCCCCAGGGGTCAGTACTAGGTCCAGTCCTGTTCAATATATTCATCAATGACCTGGGTGAGGGGATAGAGTGCACCCTCAACAAGTTTGCTGATGACACAAAGCTGGGGGGGGTGATGTGGCTGACACACCGGAAGGCTGTGCCACCATACAGAGAGACCTGAACAGGCTGGAGAGCTGGGCAGAGGGAGACCTTATGAAATTCAATAAGGGCAAGCGTAGGGTGCTGCACCTGGGGAGGAATAACCCCATGCACCAGTACAGGTTGGGGGCTGACCTGCTGGAGAGCAGCTCTGTGGAAAGAGACCTGGGAGTCCTGGTGGACAACAGGATGACCATGAGCCAGCAATGTGCCCTTGTGGTCAAGAAGGCCAATGGCATCCTGGGGTGCATGAGGAAGACTGTGGCCAGCAGGTCAAGGGAGGTCATCCTCCCCCTCTACTCTGCCCTGGTGAGGCTGCATCTGGAGTCCTGTGTCCAGTTCTGGGCTCCCCAGTTCAAGAAGGACAGGGACCTGCTGGAGCTGGTGTAGCAAAGGGCTACCGAGATGATTAGGGGACTGGTACACCTCTCTTATGAAGAAAGGCTGAGGGATTTGGGTCTCTTCAGTCTGGAAAAAAGATGATTGGGGGGGGAACTTATCAACCCTTATAAATACTTAAAGAGTGGGTGTCAGGAGGATGGGGCCAGGCTCTTTTCAGTGGTGCCTGGGGACAGGACAAGAGGTAATGGGCACAGACTTGAGCATAGGAAGTTCCACCTAAACATGAGGAGGAACTTCTTTACCTTGAGGGTGACAGAGCACTGGAAGAGGCTGCCCAGAGAGGTGTTGGAGTCTCCATCTCTGGAGACATTCAAAACACGCCTGGACGTTTTCTTGTGCAACCTGCTCTAGGTGACCCTGCTGTGGCAGGGGGTTTGGACTAGATGATCTCCAGAGATCCTTTCCAACCCTAATATTCTGTGATTCTGTGATCAGCAGGCAGGTGTTTAGCCATCTCCAGGAAAGTAGGGCTCCATCATGCATAACAGTTACTTGCGAAGACAAAAGACCATAACTCCAAACATCCTTCCTTCTGTTTTCTTCCCTCAGTTTTATATACTGGGCATGAATTCTTATGTTATGGGATGTCATTCTGGTCAGTTGAGGTCAGCTGTCCCACCTGTGTCCCTTCCCAACATCTTGTGCACTCCCAGCCTACTCACTGGTGGGGCAGCGAGAGAAGCAGAAAAGGCCTTCATGCTGTGTAAGCACTGCTCAGCAATAGCTAAAACTCCTCTGTTATCAATGCTGTTTTCATCACAAATCCAAAGCCTAGCACCATAAAAGCAACTGTGAAGAAATTTAATGCTATCCCAGCCGAAATCAGTACAGCTAGCCTCCCGTGCTGATAATGACTACAAATCTTTCACATATGCCAAGTTACTCCCCATAAATATATTTATAGAATCCAATGACTACATTTACTAGACAAATTTTTCATCCTTGTATTTCTAGGTATTTATTTTTGCCTTATTTCCTAGGCTGCTTCAGATAAGGAAGATTCCAGAAAACATGTTGGTAATTATTTTATGAGCCTATCAATGGTGCTTTACTAAGTAAACCACATGCAAGACCCTTCAGCAGCAGCCGATTTAAGTTGATTTAAGTTGCTGTCATTTCCTCCTGGTGCAGCTGGGGTGGGATAACTGCTGATGCTGTTGTGAAAACAGCTGCACAAACTATTCAGCCAACTGGAGCTGGTTGGCAGCAAGCTGCTGAATACAAGCTGCTGCTTATTTGCAAAAACAGCATCCTACCAGGGAGCACTGTTATTTGTTGCTGTAGCAGCTCGAAAATGGTGCCAGGTAGGAATTTCTGAGGTTTTAATCCTAGGTACCATTTCTAGCTGGTATTCTGTTACATCCTCCAGATTACTAAAGGCCAAAAGACTAGCTAAGGAGTTTGGGATATGATCCCACAATGATGAACGCAAAATGAAGAAGCTTTTCTTCTGTCTATCTGGTGGTAAGAGCCAGCTGGCTGTGTGGACATAGCCACTGAGTAATATGCAATAGTTAAGGCATTCAGCTTTTTTGAGTAGGGTGTTCTGTGCAGATAAATGCAAAATTTTGCAGGATTCAACATCCATAAATCATAGAAGGTTGAGACAGATAATTTTGGCTCAGAGACACTTCATAGACTGAAAATGTGCCCTCACAGTTCACTTGTTTGGCTAGCATGGTGGAATAAACCCTGAAATATTAACAGAAACTACTCACATAATTAGTAACAGTAATGCATGGAGTCTCATACATGGGCAGGATCATATAGACAACTCCTTCCTGAAGCAGGGATATTTATTTTATATTAAAAATACATTTATTTTATGAGATAAATATTTTATTTAATAAAATCTGAAGTGTTTTCTGTCTGTGCTCTAAAATACCTCCTTACCTCCAGGACTCAGTTGATCAAATTTCTTAGCAATTTAATGAGACTGCATTCTTTAAATGAGCCTCTGTGCTTAGCATGTTTATAGCCTGCAGCAAATGTGAGACAATTCAATTTAGCATAGATCTTTTTGTTGTGAATTAAACTAAATTTCATTCAGCTCATATGTCTCTTAAGCCAAATAAACAGAGTTACACAACTACTGAAACTTACCTGAAGCATGAAAGCTGATCTCAAAGTAATTCTTCTATATACCTTGGTAAAAATTTTAACTTTACCCACTGACTCAACAATAGATATTCTGAAGGGAGCCTGACAAATGGAAATTTAAACGAGGTTTTCACTCTCTTCTTGCCTATTTACTCTATCCTCTGGAATAATTATTGCCAAATAGAAAAATTTGAAACTTAGGTTTTATGGTTCTTTTGCCATTTCAAAACTTGGACTTGAATATGAAATTTTAATTCAGGCTGGTGCTCTTCCACAATCAAAATCACACAAAACAGATAGCCCGTGTTGTTGAAAATATTCATACATATTATTTCTTGAAACAAATACGCTGTGTGTCTTTTGCAATGGCTGAATGAATTGGAAGTGATTTATATATGGCTTAGTACTTCCGTTCACCGACACAGAACAAAAAACCTCATAAATTCACACAGTTGTTGTGGGATTTTCAAAGCGTGGTTGGACAGATTTCTTTAGATAGGTATACCTCAGGGATTTCACCTCCTGAATTTACTGATTGTCCTACAGTGAAGTTGTTAATCTCTTCTGAAACTGTGTTCATAATTCCCTAGCCATGCTGAAGCTATGACTTTTGAGGTTCTTCACACAAGAAACACAAGATGTCTTATGAAATCCACATACTGGCCACCTGTGTAACTGGAGGGGCTGACAGGGACAAGTAAGTTATGTTTCCATCACAGAAGTGTCTGCATTCTGTAACTACAATGATATCTCAAGAAATGTTTCCTTTCAACAAACTGACATATGCTGGCAAAAACATTTTATTAACTTTTGAGCAGCTTTTTCAGTGTAATTCCTTTCCAAACATGGAATATTTTTAGGTGGCAAGTAAAGAGAACCGTGAGCTGTTATTTATAACTGTGATGAGTCTTTATTATAACAAAGAAAAGAAATCAATATAACAGGAAAATCTTGTGAAGGAGAGGGATATCCGATTAATATTAGGTATCAGATTTCTCGTGAAACTGCTTATCAGCTATTTTTAACAGCTAGATTTAACCTAACTGTTCCACAGACAGTTAAATTTCAACCTTTTAAGGAGAAAGTTTCCCTTATAAAACAAATTTCAAAGGTTTGAAGGTTAATACACTGGCATTTGATGTTCTAGTGTGCATTTGATCCTATTTCATCTTTTGTTAATTTTCCTTGTTTTGCTATAGCTGAAAAAGAACAAGAATTTTCCTTTGTTCCAGCTTTCAAGTTATTGTAAGTAAGTTCAGTTTTGTTTTACCTTTTTTTTTTTTTTTTTTTTTTTTTTTTTTAGGAAAAGGTTTTCAAGGGTTCAAGGGACTAGATTTCTTATGTTTTGAAAACTTCATATTCTAATCTTACAAACAGAAAAGAATGATAGTACACAACAGTCCTTTCCAGAACAAAAGTGAGTTCCTCATGAGAGTTGTTTTTTGCTGATATGATACCTTAATGACAAGAAATGGAGCAACATAAAATGTTTATTTATGTTATGTCTTATTTTACCTGTATGAAGCAAAAATATCTTGAAGAGCACTGAGCGGTTTAAAGGCAATGTTTAGAATGACTTGGAAATCTGCACATGAAACTATTCAGAGGACGAGGAATAGGTACAGCATGTTGCCTTTGGGAGTCATTTTTAAAGGACAGAAAAGGGAGATCCTGGATTATGCTTGTGAGGCTACTGTCTGCAGTAGCACAACCAAAACCTTACTGGAACATTTGAATTATTTTATTTTATAACTCCATGCATTTCCATCTCAAAACTTAAAAATTCCCAAGGAATCTTTGGAGGACTGATGGAGAGAGGTTAAGGAGAAGGAAAGGAAAATTTTCATAATCTAAATCTCTCAATTAAAACAGACTTCCTTTTTTTCTCTAGGGAAATAGGTGTGATCTTGAATAGGGAAATAGATTTTTAAAAGCTCCCACTAAGCAAAATTCAGCTATTGGAAGAATAGGAGATGTGAGAAAGCTAGAAATAGGATACAACAGTATGATTGCAGTTTGGATTCACTTATGTGGAATTATGTTCGAAGAACCATATATGACATTTACCACATTTCACAAGAATTCTGAATTTCTTTTTTTCTCTCTTTTCATGTGATTTGCTTTGCAAGATGAATGATGTTTTGGACTTTTTTTTTTTTTTTTTTTTTTTTTTTGTATGAAATATTAAACCGTGCTGTGAATGTCTTAGGGAAAAGTGAAAGAACTCTTGCTGCATAATAGATTATGTCAAGCACTCTGTCCAGATTTAAGGCAGTTGTATAGAGGAAATATTACAGTAACGTTAATAAAGTATGTACAGAAGTGACAAAAAACATAACTATTGAATATTACTTTATAACTGCTGTGAAGTTATTTGCAAAATATTTTGCTTTGACGCTCATTTCCTGTTTACCACTATATACCACTCTTTCTACCACTCTTCTTTACCAATATATACTTAGTGCAAGAATGGTAAGAAGAAATGAAAACATATATTTTTGCAAGATATAGTACTACTAACAAGAACTCTGAGAGAATGTAACATGGGATGAAGATGATCCTTTTTTGTTTTAATTATTACTATTTTTTTCAATGGATGTTTTTGGATTTCCAGGTGAAGCTCCCTTAAAAACAGATACTTAGATTTAGGAGCTGTCTTTGTAACTATTTCACCATCTTGAATTTATCTGTAGCTGTTTCATTTAATTGGAATAATTTCACTTTACATATGAATTCCTTATAAATAATTCTCTTTTTAGAATATCTGCACATAGCCAGCAAATGCAGGCATTTCAATTTCCCTTTGTTTTAATTATTTGGGTTTTTTACACTTACAATAGTGTTAGTCTGGACAGACTCTGTTAAGGTCAATATCTTTGTAAAGAAAAAAAGATAAAGAGGTACTGGCCTCAGTCATTTACACTGAAGTATTTGAAGTAAAAGTTGAAAATTTGCTTCAGAAATATCTGACAGTCTTTTACTTGTGTATTTTTTTGTTCTCAGGAACAAAAGCCTTTGATAGTTCTCAGTGTTTTTTCAAAAAGATAAAAATTGTTTGCTAAATTGCCTTCTGGAAACTGAAGGCAGACTTCAGACCTATTCCTTTTCATGACATGGAAAAAAACTGGCAGTACTTTAAAAAAAGTCACAAAAATGAAATTGAAAATTCAGAAGAACTTGTTTGATATTATACCATCTGTGTAAGTTGCCACAGGACGATGGGCCTCTAAAACATTATCTGCTTCATTTTGCTTTTAAAACAGAGATTCCCTGCAAAACTAGACTATAGCAGGAACTTACACTCCTTTTTCTAAAGATCATCTTTGCAACTCCAAAGGGTAACTCAGAACTCTTCTGTGGCACACACAATACATTCTGTTATGAGAATGTCCCTATGGGAAATACGTTTTTCAGCTTCTGAGAAAAACTTTTGGTTGATAAAGGCTCACCTGAGACACAATGTGCACAAAAAAGCCTCTATAACTTGCTTTGCAAATGTCCACAGAGGTTCTAAATTCCCTTAAAAGTCAAGACCCTAAAACATGCCAAAACCTTTTAAAAATAAAGGCAATAGAAAGGACATTTAGTAGCATTTGAAAGCTTCCAAAATACTAAGTTAATTATGAAAGGAAAGGTTTTTTGACTAAATTTTTATTCTCTTGTTTTTACAGTTCTGTGGTTTCCATAATCATCTCTCTTACCACTAGAAGCTGTCAATGCTGAATTTCAAATATCTGTAAATTCTGCTAATGTATGACTTAATAATTCAGAATTAATAAAATCTGATTTTTTATAAGTTTCTACTTCCATACATACTTACACGTACACAAGTCTTGCCTACATTGTCACCAATATTATACAAAAAAAACATACTAACTTATTTATCTTTGTGATCTCACATCCACTGTGAGGTATCATTGAAAATGGAATTCAGAATTCAAAAAATATGGGATAGAAGGAAGAAATTAAAATGGCAGTCAGAGTAAGCCTGGGAAACTAGACCTAAATTGTTGTAGTTTTGCCAGTGCTTTTATCCTACTTTAGTTCTTATAAACTGTCCTAATCTGAGTTCCAAAATGTAGTGTTTGTTTCTTACCCTCCCACAAATGATTTTTATGTGTAGTATATGTCAAACCACTAGCAAGCTATTTTTATTTAAACTACAGTAAATAGAACTTAAAAGTATAATGCAATGAAGAGGTAGTCTGGCTTAATGTCAATTCAGTTGCCTGCTTTAAAATCAACTTCATTCTTATGTTCATTTTTTTCATTCAAGAATCTCAATTATAGATTGAAAATGTGAAAAATTGCACAATAAATCTATAATTAGGAGACTTTTGACCAGATTGAGTCCCAAATGACCTTATATACAATAGCTGGGAGTTTTGAAACTTTACTTTGACCATCAAATATAGAGATATCTGTGTAGTCCAGCTGAAACCAATAGGAATCCTGAATAAAAACTCACTTACCTTTAGGCTTCAGAGTCTGTTTCCTGTGGCCAAAGGCTCATGGGATGCTGTTTTGGTTTGAACTAAGAAATTCTTCCTCTGCCTACAGTTCTGATGCCTTGTTCTCCTTTAGTGTTCTCATTCTCTACAATCTCAGTTATTCCGCTCAAGGTGTTTGCAAAACAATGTTTTATACCTGGATCCTTAAGCTTTAGCTCTCTCTTGGCACCTAAACTTGATCAGTGTCTAGTAGCTGCTGAGTCACTTTCACCTTCCCTTTTCCTCCCTGCTTAACCCCTGCATCCTGCTCCCTGTCCTATGTTAGTGTTAACACTTTGACACTAAATGAGCAAACATCTCTCCAAAAACACTGTCTGCCTCTTTAGATCCCTAGTCACAGGTTCAGATGGTCACCATCAAATGAAGGAATAAGACTGGAGGAGACCCTATGCAGACCCTTCTTGTAGCATCTATTACATCAGTCTAGCTGTACTGTATAAGTGCATTTCAAAATAAAATGAGATGAAAATAACACTACAAACACAGAGTTATTTTTAGTCTGTCCCTCCAGAAATTCCTTCTGTCCCTTCCCCTAGCCCTGCTGAGAAGGACTTGGGGGTGATGGGGGATGAAAACCTGGACATGAGCTGGCAAAGTGTGCTCACAGCCCAGAAGGCCAACCATATCCATATCTTGGGCTGCATCAAAAGAAGCATGACCAGCAGGTTCAGGGAGGTGATTTTGTTCCTCTGTTCTGCTCTGGTGAGACCCCACCTGGAGTACTGCATCCAGCTCTGGAGCCCTCAGCACAGGAAAGACATGGACCTGTTGGAACAGGTCTAGCGGGGGGTCACAAAGGTGATCAGAGGGTTGGAGTACCTCTCCTATGAGGACAGGCTGAGAGAACTGGGGTTGTTCAGCCTGGAGAAGAGAAGGCTCCGGGGAGACCTCAGAGCAGCCTTCTGGTACCTAAAGGGGACCTACAGGAAAGACGGGGAGGGACTTGTTATCAGGGAGTGTAGTGATAGGACAAGGGTTAACGGTTTTAAACTGAAAGATGGGAAATTCAGTCTAGATACATGGAAGAAATTCTTTACTGTGACGGTGGTGAGACAGTGGAACAGGTTGTCCAGAGCAGCTGTGGATGCCCCTTCCCTGGAAGTGTTCAAGGCCAGGCTGGATGTGACTTTGAGCAACTTGGTCTAGTGGGAGGTGTCCCTGCCCATGGCAGGTTGCTTGGAACTAGATGATCTTTAAGGTCCCTTCTAACCCAAACCATTCTATGATTCCATGATTCTGTGATTCTATACTGGGGAGAGCCCCCTGGTGCCCCTCCCCCATCACCACCCTCCACTGCGATTGATGGCATCAAAATGTTGTACCTGGTGCTGGCCCAGCAATGGCCCCAGCACCTGCAGGGACATTGCTGTGCCAGCACAGAGCACCACTGGGGAAAGTCCAGCTCTTGCCCAGCGTCCTCGTGACAGTGCTTTTCGTCACCGAGACCCCTTTGTCAGCAGCCTCATGCTAGCCAGCTGGGCACTGTCCTGAGCCCCACAGTTGTGTCCCATGTGAGGATTCCCCTGACCTTGTGAAGGGGAACACACATCCATCCCTTTGCCCTGCGGCAGGAGAGAGCTGAGCCCCAAAGGACATCTCTCCCTTGATTTGGGCAGTGGGGGGACAGAGTTGAGAGCGTCTGGGAGTGCTCGCCTGGCACTTCTCCTCCACATCTCTTTGCTCTCCTTTCCTTGGCAGCAGGCAGGACCCGTGGGAGGTGGAAGATGCACCTGCCTTGGCCCTTTGCACGGAGAGGGACCTTGGCTGCTGCAGAGGAGCCCAAGCTGTCGGGCTCTGGTGGCAGCAGGGCACTCTTCGGCTGGGCCCTGACAGCTCTCTGCAGCCAGGACGGCACCCTGCCCCAGCCCATCCAGCTAAGCATGCCCGGCCAGGGGGTGCCCATCCCTCTGGCTCCTCTGGAGAGGCAGTGGCCAGAGAAGAGGGACCCCAGCTCAGCTCAGGGACAAAGCCAGCTCCTCTCCGCATCACCCACCCCTGCATCCTGCCCCAGTGAGAGCAGCAGAGCTGTCGACTCTTGCTCTTGCCCCTAGGGTAGGTTCACCTGACACAGGGCCTGTCTCCAGCCAAACAACTGTCCTCCTCTTTGTCCTGCAGGATCTGCTGGCTCTCCTGCATCAGCATGGGCCATACACGGAGGGGATCTTCCAGCTGGCAGCCAGTGAGCACACCTCCCAGGAGCTTGACAACAGAGTGGAGGTCCACCTCCAAAGCCAGCCTGTGGAACTGCTGGCCGTCATCTTGAAGGTGAACCCTCTGGACCTGGGGCTCGACAGCTCCCAGCTCTATCGGTGCCCATGGGCACCTGCGAGAGCAGGAGCCACAACCCAGCTGCCTGCTCGTGAACCAGAGTGCCGGGGATGCTGCCTGTGCTCCTGGCGGGAACGCTCAAAGCCTCACTCGCAGTCCTGGCCATTGCAGGACTTCCTCTGGAAGGTGCCCTCCAAGATCCTGCAAGCACAGCTCTACAAGGAGGGGATGGGCACCCTGCAGAAGACCAGTGGGCAGGAGAAGCTGGCAGCACTGAAAGAGGAAGTGTGGCCAGCAGCCTACCGGCTGCGCAGGGACTGGCAGAGGCAGGCACTTGCCTGCAAAGCGATGGCCTCCTTGAAAAAGCCGTGTTCTCTGCCAGCCTCCGCTGGCTGCTGTGGGGTGGGGCTTTGGGGGAAAGTGACACAGAAAAGCATTTCTCTCCTCAGAGCGCTTCCCGCAGGCTGTGGGGTGGTCCCACAAAGGGACTTTTGCCAGAAGGGCAGGGAGGGAGGGAGGTGGCCAGATCTCAGCAATGGCAGTCCCTCTGCTCTAAACCAAGTGTGGCCACGGAGCCGTCCATCAGGTGGCCTTGGGTGAGATCAGCCTGGGAGGCTTGTGTTGGGAGTGTCTACTTTATTAACAGTGTGTTCCTCTTCCTTCAGGGTGGCCAGCAAGTTGCCCAAGGCCAATCACCTGCTCCTCAAAGGCCTACTGGCCCTGCTGCAAAACATCAGCAGCAATGCAGCCACGAGCAGGATGACCACCAGCAACCTGGCCATCTGTGTGGGACCAAACCTCCTGAGCCCACCCGAGGAGCACACGCTCCCCCTGGACACGCTGGTGCAGGTGACACAGAAGGTACGCTGCGGTTACCAGCTGCCTACAGCCTTCCGGCCCACCCGAGCTTTGCTGCTCAGAGGGACCTGGCTGCCTCCTTTCTTCAGCAAACTCTCGTGGTAGCGGAGATGGCGGGACGAGCAACCCCACAGCTGCAGTGGGAGAGGCTGTTGGACCTGTTTTCCATTGGTGGAAAGCAATGATTTGCTGTGTGCAGGTGACGCAACTGGTGGCATTTCTCATTGAGCACCAGGGGGAACTCTTTGAGGAGGAGGTGGCTGGCCTTGCCGGGGCATTGGACGAGGAGTTGCCAGGACAACAGGTGGAAGAAGAAACAGCAGAGGTATGTCGGGGCCACAGACTACGTGACAACAAAAGCCTCCCCCCTCAAAAGGTGGGACTGCTGTCACAGGGACAGGTGAGGTCATGCAGCAGCCTGCATCTCTGCAAAAGTGTAGAGGAAAGGTGATGCAGCTGGGCCATGCGCTTTGTGTGCTGATCCCACCAGAACTGGCTCAGCTGAACTGAGCAAACCCATCCAAGGGATCTGCTTTTCAGAGATGAGGGAGTAATTGGGCAGGTAGGTCCTCGCCAGCTGTTAACTTCCACATTTCCATTGCAGGTGCCTCCAGTCATGCCAGAAAGTGAACACCAGCAGAGCGCGTCCCAGGAGAGAAGGTAATACGAGCCAGCTTTGCTTAAGAGTAGAAATGCTTCAAGTTTATCGTGGCTTTACCTGTCTAACAATACCATTGAATGGAAAGGTTGCCAGCCTCTTCACAAGCAAGCAGAAAGAGAAAACCAGCCTGTGAAGAGGGAAGTGATGGGCAACCAGAGAGGAAGAGGAGAAAGCTGTAAAGAAAGCTCCCAGGGACAGGCAACTGAGGCAATCCAAGCAGGCAAGTAGAACGAGGAGCCCAGGTTTGTAGCAGACTCTGCTGTCCATCTTTCAAGGCTCTGAACACTGCTCCCAATAGAGGAAACACTTCCACGGCGCACAGACATGGCCCCAGACAGGAAGCATGCACCCATCCTTGGGAGAATGGGCACTGAACTTCCCATAGAACAGGAGACAAAGACATGCTTGTTCCTGCCTTCATGCTTTCACCAGCACTTTCTGACTCTCTCCCTGTAGGTGCCAATTTCTTTTTCCTGCTTGAATTCCCTGGGTTAGCTCTGACGCCTGGACTTCCAGGCCCACGATGCAGCCCCAGCACCGCCCCAGCTCCACCCCAGCGGAGGCAAAGAGAGAGGCACCTGTGACCTTCTGTTTTGGCTGTCAGATTTCACTCGTGCACCATGAAGCCGCAGCAGCAGCTCTTAGCATTTCTTCACTTGTCCTTCTTCCTAAAATTTCTTACTGTTACTTTATGGAAATAAAGTATCAAATGTATATCTGGCCAGTCTCAATATTTAGAGAAATCCCTTTCCTTCCCTTTCCTTTCTGTCCTTTTCTTCCTCTCTCCTTCTCTCTTTCTCTCTCTCTCTCTCTCTCTCCTTGGTATTTAACTGTCCAAGAAGACAAAAAGGTCATGAGAGGCTTGCGCTTGTCTAAGCCTTGTCTTTCTCCTAGGAGGAGCTTTGTTTTTTCTCATGGGACACCTGAGGAGACACCTGTGCCCGACAAAAGGTCTTGACAATGACAAGGAAAGATCCCAGTCTGTTACTACTTCCCCAGATGTGGGAAAGAAAATCACTACTTTATTGCCCATCACAGGAGGCCACTGCTCAATGTTTCAATTTCCCTATGCTTTTGACATCCTCTACCTTCCCACTGGCCCTGTGCTTAGCTGTTGACTGACAAGAAGGTCCAGACCTGTGTCTGGGTCCTGACCGTGATCTTGTCTTGCTCTTGAAGCGTAGAGCAGTGATGCTTTGCTTTGAATCACAATACATGCCAATGGGAGTGATGGGAAGAAGGAGTCGAAAAAGCCAGGTGGAATGGTGCCCAGAAACCTTTATCAAATGCCAGTGGCAGACGCAAAGATAAAATGCGTGTGTGCTCCCCTATTTCATGTTTCAGCCACCCAATACGCCCTTCTTCAGGCACTCCTATTTGCAAACATACGTTGCATGAGGATGAGGCACTGCAGTGCTGCTCTCTCTCTCTCTCTCTCTCCCTGCCTTCTTTCTTTCTTTCCCACCTTCCTTCTGTCCCTTCCTCCATAAAATGTCACACAACGGCCTGGGTTTTGGTTCCACCTTCTCCAGATTTAGCGTCATCCATTTGGAGCCAAAGAGACAACAAGGTTGGCCCCAGCTGGCAGAAGGACTGCTTTCTTCCCTCTGCCAAGTGGGCAGGATGTCCCAGCAACCCCCCACTCTTGTGCTCTGCTCTGCTCTGCTTCTTGGACTTCCCCCTCCATGTTTTAGAGGCTGGGGTCTACAAGAGGAGAGTATGCCTGAGGAGACATGTAAACCTCCAGAGGTTCAACCAGGCCAGGTGCAAGGTCCTGCACCTGGGTCAGGGCAATCCGAAGCACAAATACATTGGGTGCAGAATGGCTTGAGAGCAGCCCTGAGGAGAAGGACTTGTGAGTGTTGGTGGATGAGAAGCTCGACATGAGCCGACAGTGTGATTTCACAGCCCAGAAAGCCAACCACATCCTGGGCTGCATCAAAAGAAGCATGGCCAGCAGGTCAAGGGAGGTGATTCTGCCCATCTACTCCACTCTTGTGAGACCCCACATGGGGTACTGTGTCCAGCTTTGGAGTCCCCAGCATAAGAAGGACATAAACCTGTTGGAACGGGTCCTGAGGAGGGTCACAAAAATGATCATAGGGGCTGACCATCTCATCTATGAAGACAGGCTGAGAGAGTAGAGGTTGTTCAGCATGGAGAGGAGAAGGCTCCAGCGAGACCTTATTGCTGCCTTTCAGTATTTTAAGAAGGCCTACAGGAAAGATGTAGACAAACTTTTTAGCAGGGCCTGTTGGATAGGGGTAGGACCAGGTATAATAGCTTTAAACTAAAAGAAGAAAGTTTTAGACTAGATATAAGAAATTTTTTTACAATGAGGCTGGTGAAACACCCTTAGGTTTCCCAGAGAGGTGGTAGATTCACCATCCCTGGAAACATTCAAGGTCAGTTTAGACAGGGCTCTGAGCAACTCTATATAGTTGAAGAAGTCCCCTGCTCATTTCAGGGGATGTTGGACTAGATGACCTTTAAAGGTCCCTTCCAACCCAAACCATTCTATGATTCTAAATCAAATCCGTACTACAGTCCTGCGAAGAGGTATACTGAGATAATGGTGAGCAAAGTGTGAGGACAGAAGGAAACAATGGTGCTAAGGATAAAGTGTGTGAGGAGAGTCAGGAACCTCTCTGCAATGCTGAAAGTCACTAAATCTTATGAAATTACAGCACTGGTCACTAAGATATTATGCTAGTTATTGTGACTCAATCTGACTCCCCAGAAAACCCAACACAAAACTAAACCAAACCAAACCAAAAAACCACCAGTCTCACACCCTCTTTAAAGCTTCATGACCATTTCTTGTCATCCTGTGTGATGCTGCCCCTGTATGAATCACTTTGTTCAGATATTTGAATGCAGAGAATCTCCAAAAACATATGCAGCCTAAAAACCATAAACCTATCATTTATTTTCCAACATACGTGAAAAATAACTAAAATTTAATGAGATGCTAGGGTAAGCAGTCATGGTCCAAGCACGTCTAAGACAATACTGTAAGGATTATTGCTGGCAAGGCAGTTGTCAGTCAGGAGAGAAGACAGCCTCTGCTGCTCCCTGGAAACACCTTCATTGTTGCTAAATCAGCATTACCGATCAAATAAGTTGACACTGGTGACAGAAGAAATAATAACTGATGACTGACCAACCAATGACTTGACTAAAAATGGAATGTTGACTCCGTGTTTTTCCGTTCAGAATTTCATACCTTTCAGAACTGGAATTTTTCCTACTGGATCCTTACGTGTCTACTTTAGGACAGAATAGAATAGAATAGAATAGAATAGAATACAATACAATACAATACAATAGAATACAATACAATACAATACAATACAATACAATACATCAGTTTTAAGGAACCTACAATGATCATCTAGTCCAACTGCCTGACCAATTCAGGGCTGACCAAGTTAAAACATGTTATTAAGGGCATTATTCAAATGTGTCTTAAACACTGACAGGCTTGGGGCATCAAACACCTCTCTAGGAAGCTTGAAGCCCTTTTGGTAAAGAAATGCTTCCTAATGTCCAGTCTAAACCTCCCCTGGTGCAGCTTTGTACCATTCCCATGCATTCTGTCACTGGATATCAGGGGGAAGAGATCATCACCTTCCTCTCCACTTCCCCAGCTCAGGAAGCTGTAAAGAGCAATGAGGTTGCTCCTCAGCCTCCTTTTCTCCAATCTAGACAAGCCTAGAGTCCTTAGCTGCTCCTCATAGGACATTCCTTCCAGCCCTTTCACAGTTTTTTTCCCTTCTGGACACGTTCAAGGACCTGAACATCTTTCTTAAATTGTGGGGCCCAGAACTGCAAACAGTACTCAAGGTGAGGTTGCACCAATGCTGTATACAGCAGGATAATCACCTCTTTTATCCATCTGGTTATGCTGTATTTGATGCATATTTCCCCCAAAATTCCATATTCATCGGTACTTTTATGTTTCTTATGCCTCTACAGATATTTTCACAGCTCTTTCTCACAACTTGGCAATGTTATTGGAGGTCTAGGCCAAGATTGCACAGCTGTGCCGTATCAAGGCAAGTTTTTGGATCTTTACACAGAAACAGGCAAATTTCTAAGGACCAGAAAAGTTATAGTGGAGGTTATAAAAGGGATACATACATTACGTAACTTTGAACAGGGAAATTGCCCCAAGAACCATTCAAATATCTTTTAACATGTAATGGATAAAAAAAAGTATAGCTGAACCTCACTTTTTATCTTACGTATCAGTTGACTAGTACACTTTCTGCACAGAAAGTCTTGGAAAAAACAATTACAAAATATAGATGTCTTTTTTAAGATATCCTAGAAGTTGGTCCATCTTCTTTTAACTTCAGCATCACTGAGGTAGCATGACAAAATAACTTTAATTTTGTATGTGTCTAAATAATATAAGACAAATGTGAAAAGATCATTATGGTGATGGCTTGATATATGTTCTATATGTAATTTAGAAAAACAAACCATCCAAAAAAACAAAACCATTTAGAACTTTCCCCTGACTAATTGCTAAGAAATGGTCCTAAAAAGCATAACATGCATTAGTGAAGAAAAAAAGAAAAGAGAAGGAAAAGAGAAGGAAAAGAGAAGGAACACCAAGGAAGGGAAAGGTAATAAAGGAATGAAGGGAAAGGCAGGGAAGGGGAAGAGGAAGGGAAGGAAGAAGGGAAGGGAAGGGAAGGGAGGGAAGGGAAGGGAAGGGAAGGGAAGGGAAGGGAAGGGTAAGGGAAGGAGGGAAGGGAAGGGAAGGTAGGGGAGGGAAGGAAGGGAAGGGAAGGGGAATGGAAGGAAGGAAGGGAGGGAGGGAAGGGAAAGGGACAGGGAAGGGGAAGGGAAGGGAAGGCAGGAAGGAAGAGAAGAGGGAAGAGAAGAGAAGGGAAGAGAAGAGAGAAGAGAAAGAGAAGAGGAAGAGAAGAGAAGGGACGATAAGAGAAGAGACGAGAAGAGAAGAGAAGCGAAGAAGGAAAAGAGAAGACAAGAGAAGAGACGATAGAAGAGAAGAAAGAGAACGAAGAAGGAAAGAGAAAAGAAAAGAAAAGAAAAGAAAAGAAAAGAAAAGAAAAGAAAAGAAAAGAAAAGAAAAGAAAAGAAAAGAAAAGAAAAGAAAAGAAAAGAAAAGAAAAGAAAAGAAAAGAAAAGAAAAGAAAAGAAAAGAAGAGGAGTCAAGTTAGCATTGTCAGAAACCTATTTTCATAATGATTTATGCAATTTTTGTAATTATGTTATTCCTTGCCTGGGAAGACCAGCTTTGGTACAATTTTTTGAAAGTGATTAGAAAAGGATTGTGATAAAGTTTAAGCTTTTGTGCATAAAATTACCCTTCACAATAGCAATATTCTTTTTATTTTCTTATCTAGCTTATGTAGGATAGCTTAGCCGAATTAATATTTTAAGACTACAGAATAACTTCCTATCAAGGGTATTACAAATTCTGTACTTTTGGATGGTTTATCAGTCTGAGATAATTTGGGGGTTTTGGTGTTTATATTAGAAAGGTTAGAGAGAAGTGATGTATAATCTAGCTGCTCAAATATGTAAGTTGGGTTCTGTGGCTGAATGCCACATAATCTACTTGACTTTGAAACAAGTCACTCAGAGCTGTTATTGCTTTTGCAAAATGTTAACTGGGAAGAAAGTGAAGAGGTGAACACCCGCTGGATATACCTAAAGCATTGCTTTGAAGGCTAAATCTACATAACAGCTGAGATTATAGCATGGATTGGTGTAAAGTTGTTAAGGCAAAGGTCTACCCACATGGATGACAAACTAAGCAGGTACCCACACATCTTGGGTAGCTTGTGTTCCAGCTTCTAGCCTCTGAGGAAGCCTCCACTTGCAAATATTTATGAAGCAACATTTCACCATTTCCCAGGAGTAATTTAATGACCGTATCTGCAAACAGAAAGAATATCAATACCTGTACCAGAACACATGAATTTTGTGGTTGAAAAGACAGCAGAGGGTTGAATAAATGTCATTTATAATGTGTCAAGTGATGTTGAACTAAAGTAGCTGCATAAAATTTGCGTATAATCATACTGATCTTTCTTTCTTTTTTTTTTTTTTTTTTTTTTTTTTGTAATTAGACCTAAAAGGTTTTTCATTTTGTTTTGCTTTCACCCTCCTCCATCTGTTTCTGTGATTTCTAATTCCTTCAACACTCTGGCAATGCTTTCAAATTTGTCTTGAGCTGTTCTCTTCCTGTATTGATTGCCACTGAACTACAGGAGATCTTCTATCAGCTTGCGCCTTTACTGAAACATTGCCACAGGAGGTAAACAGCTCAGAAAGAACTTGCAGCACCAGTTCACTGTGTTCCTTAATCAAATTCTCATTAAAGACCAACATACTTTACAAATTGCCATCCATAATGTCATCTATCTCATAATTTCTATCTCAGCCATCACTGTAAGGACATCTGTAAAGTCTGCTACAGACTGTTTAATGTAGACATTAAGAATTTACATCCACAGCTACAGTCTTTACATCCAACTAAAGATTAACTAGCTAGAAAAAGCAATTGCTTTCAAAGTAAATTTTGTTTGATGATAATGTCAGTGAATCAGCACAGCCATTGTTTTATCTGATATCAGAACTAGTGACCTCAAACACAATGTGAAGTTAAATAGCAAGTGAAGGGAGTCTAAAAGTAAAAGTGGTTTTAGGATCAATATCTTTATAGCAAAAGATGTACTAATGATGAAAAATAGAAGACTTGTCAAAAGTAATAAAAATAACTGTATCTGATATACATAATGGGATGTTTTTTAGAAAAAAATGGTACCTGAAGATCACACGGGCTTATTTGGGTAGACCTACACTTTTCCTTTTATAATTATCAGCAATCAGACAACAGGACAGTACAATTCAAATGCAGAAAGATTCTATGGGAAAAAAAAAAAAACAAACAACCAAACAAACACCTTAATATGAGTGCTTCCTGCTTGCAGTGGAACTCCTGAATCTCTTCCTCCTCCCCCTTCCCATGCCATCCCCCTGCCCACAGGGCCAAAAGGAGAAGTTTTTTGGAATCTTCAGATATTCATTCCAGCTACTTTAAATTAAGGATGACTGAAAACAAAGATGTTCACATGTAGTTTGGATACTTATTACCATGACTTGAAAAAAGAAGCATTTGTTATTGGGTGCTGATCCACACTTAGGCTACAATAGATACGATTTTAATCCTGTTCCCTTATTACTTGTAGTTGCACTATAATTTAGCATACAAAGGCAGCCTAGGACTTCTAGGTCTGCCGTTCCCAATTATGGGTTGCTATATTAGATGATAACCAATATGCTAGGACCATAGCATTTGTTAACTTTTTTCCTTCTCTATAATTCTTCATTCCTTGTAACCCAGTGCTGATAGCAGAAGAAGCTGTGGTGCTTCTGCCACCATTGCCAAACGCTTATTGGTGATAGAGTTCTCCTAGTTAACATGGACCAGAATAGGTGAATGATCTAACTGAAAACCTGATATGGAAAATGTGGAAAACAACTGCATGATAAACTCAAGTCCTGATGATCAAAGTTACTACCAGCCTTCAGGCTTACAAGTAGATATTGTAGGTAGTATTGTCCAGCTGTTACTATACCTACTAGTATTGGCTAGATATCTATTGAATACAGGTAGTATTGGCTATATTAATTCACTGTCATTTATCATTAAACAAACACACAGAAAGATGTTGATTAGCAACACCCCAGGACAAGATTACCATCTAGGAATTTGGCACATAAATCCTCAGATGAACAAAAGTCTGATCTTATTATGATTTTGTCCTCTGATTTTTCTCATCTGTGTGCACTTCCCACAGTTCCATCTTCTTCCTCACCTTTAATTCTGTATGGATTAACATAAGCTATGATATGCACATTCAGACAGCATTCCAATATGTGGAAATAGATTGTTTTGGAGTGGGATGAGGAGTAAGTGCAAGTAACTAACAGTTTTAAAACAAAATACAAACTTTTAATGATTCAGAGTCTTTTTTTTTTCAGGTTAGAGTTATTTTTTGAGTAAATTGTTTTGCATATGACTATGGAAACATACAAGTGGGGAAAAAAAGCTCATGGATTTTACATAATTTATTCTTCTAATGAGGAAAAATACTTGACAATAAATAATAAATAGTAAAATATATTTATAATTTCATAGAGTCCTAGAATCATAGAATCTTTTAGGTTGGAAAAGACCTTTAGATCATTGAATCCAACTATAAACCTAACACTGTCACTGCCAAGTCCACCAGTTATTTATTGCTTTCAGTGTTAGTATTATTATAGTAAATAGTATGTAATTCTTACAAGTTATTCTCCATGTAATGGTACTTCTTAAATTCATAAATGAATTTGCTGTTATCTGTTATAAAAGAACAACTGAAAACCTTTGAACATGTCAAAAAATGCCATTTTATCTTTCTTCCTTCCTTAAGCCTAATCTATATCTAGAAACATATGGTCCTTTAACATAGACACTGAAATTACTAATTTCCTTTAATAAGGAAGTTGTTTATTATGGATTATAGCTAATAACCAAAGGTCTAAAAACGTGATGTAGTGGAGATCTCATACAAGGCTGTTTATTTAAGAGTAACGTCAATTGTGTTGATGTGACGTGGTGTGTTTATCAGTTTGGAGAACCTGAATTACCATGTACTTACTTTTGTGCACTTCTGAGAGTAAATGCCATATCAAAATTGATTTGGGATATGAATAAATAAATAAATAAATAAATAAATTGGACTATTCTTCTGGTTTTGGTTAAAAAGTTTTAAATGATTACAGTTAGATACCTGTTAAAAAGCACACCAATGGGAAAAAAAAAATAAAAATAAAGCCCTAATGACAAAAGTAAGGAAAAAAATGGTAGAGAAAGAACATTTTTACATGCCTATGTATCAGGTTACTGTTTTCCGACAGCTGAAGAAAAAAAAAAAAAAAGAATAAAAAACTTCACTTAAATCTGGAATATAAAATTTTATATTGATTTTGTCAGTGTAATTTCAACAAAAGTGAAAGAAAAAGTGGAGCTAAATGTGTCTAAAATTTTCATGTTTTAGAAAAGGTTCCCTGAATCTCAGTTGCCATGCAAAAACCCTACGATATAAATATTAACAAAAAATATATATTTGTCCAGGCTTACTAGGCAGAATAAGCGGAATATGTAAAATACATGTACTTGAATGTAGTGTTGGTTGATGGTAGTGAAGAAAGATAAGTTTTTGATGTAGCAGAACAAAATGATTTACGGTTGGATATTGCCTGAGCAACTTTGGGACATAAATAATGTGACATCTGCTCTTGGCAAAAGAGGCTCTGGTCTCCTCTGCCCTTCAATTCCACTTTGAATGCAAATTAAAAAGTGAAGTAAAGTCTTTACTGATGTCTCTTCCAAAAATATTAAATTAAATTCTGGCAGTTAAAAGCCTTATAGAAATGATTGTCAAAGATTTGTTATTGGCTTTATTTCTGAGTGTTCTTTAATTTTGGTATTGGAAATTTTCCAATCAAAGAAAATAAACCCAAATAAAGGATAAAACCCAGAAGAGCCAATGACAAGGAGAATAAAAATAGATTTATTACTATTATTATTATTATTATTGTTGTTGTTGTTGTTGTTGTTATTAATTTGCTGCATGACTAAAAAGAAATGTCAAATAAGAGTCCCAGACCATTGGCTTGCTTTCTTAGAGACTGGGGACGGGACTGGATTGTAATATATGAAGAATTAGATTATTTGATGGACAAAAAGTACAGACTGGTCTGAAATGAAAGATTTCAAAATTCTAAATAGTGAACCAATGTTTAGATTAAGATAATTTAGGAACCCATTTGTAGGTTCTGATTAGACATTATGAATTCTGGATTAGCAATTAATGGTGAAGTTAGAAGTAAACTGGAGGTGATAAAAGAAGAGCTGGCTAATGTTATCCATTACTTGTAGTTTGACAATTGTTATCATGATTCAGACAAGGGGAAAATAAAAAGGGTATTAAAATTCCAAGTCAGATATAGGGTTGAAAAAGTAAATAAGTAAGGTAATCAAAAGCTGAAAACAAGAGCAACAATGTGGGTGTATCCCTTTCACCATTTTTATTACATTGATTACTGCTGGCACCATTTATATTCCATCTTGTAAAACTTTGTAGTAACTACAAAAATAAACCATGATAATGAAGCAAAGATAAAATTTCAGTAAGTCAAAAAATAAGGTTCTGGCAGATTTCGGTAAACTTCCCCCTCCCACCCCAAAAAACAATATTATCTGCTTCTACCAGACTGTCTGACAAATCTTAGTTTAACATTGTCTCATGAATGGTAAAAGCAATTTGGAGTTGATTTTCAAGTAATGTCTTAGTGGATATGCCACTTCCACCACAAAGTGAGACTTACTACCTGCTCAAAGAATGTGAAGAGGGGAAAAGAGTAGAGGTTTCCATAGTAACCTTTAGTAGTTCAAAGTAGAATTGCATAAAATGAAATCATTATTACTCAGCAACTAAGGAAGACAGCCCAGCTGATGAAGACATCAAGTTGTAAATGACTACTGGTGAGTGTAATATTTTTTTTCTAGCTTTAGTATCACTATGCCTTTAAAAAAAGAAAAACCTTTCTTTCTAAAAAGAAAGAAAACAGAAACAACAAAATATGAACTCTATTGTGTTTAACAGTTCTGAAAACTGATTTTTAATTTGGAAACACTGTAAGTACATCTTGTGACTTAGTGTTAGACAGAATACGTGTTGGTATCCATGGTAACCCAGGAGATCTTAAAGATCACATTGTTCATTTATCGGGAATATGAGCAGATTGTCTCCTGGTAGACTGCAAAATGTCCTGTTACTATATAACTGGAAAACAAACTCAAAATGGCTAAGAGAGCTTTCATTTCACTTGTACTGCAATAAACATAGATAGATAGATAGATAGATTTGTATTCCAACCAGACAATGGTAGTTTAAAATAAATTGAGAAGTCTTTTAAGTAATTAATTCTTGAAATGCTCCAGAAAGAACAAACTGACATATTGAACAAAAAATACCTTCTCATAATCAATAGAAGTAAGCAAATCCTTGAAAATCAAGACAGTCTTTTTGTGACTTTTTCTTCCCTCTTGCCAACTGACTGAAACTAGACAATCACTACAATGCTGTTGATCCCTAAGGGGTTTTAGTCAGTTTCTCACCGTGGGTGAAAAATCATCAGAACAGACTGTAATTAATTCTTTATACAGATAATCTGATACAAGGAAATGTGAAAGAAACATATTTTAAGTATGTGGAGGAGGAGAGGTTTTCTGATTTGGTCTTTTTGTCTTTCCCTGAATAAATATTTATTGAGAATGGAGGAAGAATTTTGTGTATTTTTTTGATCTTGATATTTTACTTTTTTAACTTCTTCTATTTAAATATCCTTACACAATTTACTGTACTTCTGTTAAAGAGATAGAGCTCTTCAGTCACTGGAAACAAAAGAAAACATGATCACATACCTAGTGCCCATTGTCTAATCCCCTTTGGGCTTCTCAGTGAATAACCTGGAAACTAAGAAAACAATACCTAGAAGAAAAAAAAGAGCAGACAACAAATAACTTTGGTATTGTTAGGCTGATTCTGCTGCAGCCTCTACTGGGATAAAAAAAGGCATCCAACCTGTCTCTGTGGAAAATGTGGAGAGTTCCCAGTCCCTGTTCCACAGTCTGGATGAAGAGATGTATGCAGGGACTCAGGAAGCACGCACGTTTTGATAACATCCAGCACTTGTATGGGTAGGATTTCTAAGAATCTATGACACTAAAATAGCTATGAGATTTTCAGTCCATTTTGGTTCTGGTACCAAATTTGAAGTAATTTCTAGTCATCATACCTGAAGAGGAAATATCTCATTTAGATAGTGTCCCTTCTCAGATAGAAGGAGGTTTTGACTGATGCTTGGGCTGTATTACTAAACTGAGTGTTGGGATGTGTCTTCGGACAGATGCAGTCTTGACATTTGCTAAACAAATTGTCTCCAGGGTGGAAGTCATGGGATTATATAAATCTGATGCTACATCCAAGATAAAGGAACCGTGCTCCAAGCTTCTCCAAACTGTTGCACACCATGGCATGGCATTGCACTGCAGTAGCACTGTGCCCACCCTGCATCACCTCAGACTCAATGTCTCATTCATTCAATGACTTCACTTGCTTGGACTGAAACTGAAGATGAAAGCTTAAAAATAACATCTATGATGTTTTGCATAAAATTCCTGTAGAATGACTTTGGTAACAGTGCATAGCTTTGTAATGATTGAAAGAGAGATGACTTTGAGAGACTGAAAGAGAGAGATACATGTACATTCTTGGAGTGTCATTGTGAACCTATATACCTTAGTTTTCTAAGTAGATTAATTCATATACAGAAAAGATATCTATTGATTCACACATTTCACACATCAGTTGCTTTGGTTTGTGTGTGAATTCAACAGAAGAGTTATAAAAAAAAAAAAGGACCAGCAATTCTGGGGGAAAAAAAAAAAAAAAAAAACAACAAACAAGTTTTTCTTCTTCTCAACCCTGGATCCTTGATGGTTTCACACCATCTGCTCTCTAAACTGTATTTTCTATCCCTTCCCAATGATTCTCCCACTATAACTGATCCTTGAAGGAATAGCCAAACCTTTGCTTTTGTTGATTTCTGCTACTTAAAACATATTTCTGCTCCATACCATTCTTAAAGTTCTCTCAAAAAATGATAGTTGAATTACCCATACACCATCATGAAATTCAGAAAAAGATAAATAGATTCATTCAAAGCATTTTTGAAAGAAACAGAATTTATTGAAATTAAACACTTTGTATGTGAGAAAAATTTCAAATGCCACTTTGTAACAATTTCTAAAGAAAGAGTGCATAAGTATGGTTGGACTTACTGGAGCCAGCTAGGCATTTAACTTAGTCAATATTTTCTATAAGAACTTTTATCAGATATAATATTAAAGTAAAAAATAAACCCAGAAAATTCACCAGGAGAACTGAAGTTATAAAAACAATGTAATATGAGAATTGAAATTGTATACTGATGCAGAAGATCATTAAAGATTGAAAAGTGTGCTGTTTTACAAATAAGTTGCATGAAGTCTCTATAACAAAGGAAAATCTGAAGAAAAATTAAGAGCCGTCATACATTCCATTAACACTTGTTTCTGCTACTAAATCTTCAATGACTCCTCTTACATGACTTTAGCTACTTAGTTGCTCTCCTCAAATACGACTCTTATAATTTTGACTCAGACATAGCAGTATCTAGTCCACGTTCCTTATCATTCAGCACTGATTCCCCTGTGTCTCTATGTATTTCTTATTATTTTATAACTTCCCCCTCTACTCTCTTAAAGTTATCAGTTACCATGATTCTTTCGCTATAGTCGCCGCTCCTTTTTTTCTCACAAATATCTTCATTTCTGTTGCCCTTCTGAGAATAGTATACGTTTCTTTCTTTCCTTAAACTCTTCAAGGCCTGCTTTTTCACTGGTGCCTTACATTGCCTTAAAGCCACTCTGATTAAAAATAAAATCACATTTCTTGCAAGAACACAGCAAGAACATAGCGAACATAGATAGATAGCCTTACTTCTTAATATAAGTGTTTTATTTATGGGTTATTTTTTTCTCAGTAGCACTTACTTACCCTGAGCTACTAGTGCAACTAATAATCACAGGAATGGAAACAAATCATTATCACTAATGTGGAATAATTTCTGCAAATGATGTCTCATTCACACTGAAAACAAGATTAATCTCACCCATCTTTACAAGTCCATATCTAAGCTAATGAACTTTGGGTCTCTTTAAATGAAAAGAGAGAGGGAGGCTCACAAAGGTATAATTCAAATAATTTATTTGAAACGTCCTTTAGATGGCCACATGTACTTAAAACTAATGTATAATAATAATTCAGATATAGACATCTATGACTTGGTTCCGTTGCCCATACTTAGACACCTAGTGTTCTTTGAGATGTCCTAGGCTATCCTGCATGGACTTAACATGGTCTTCTTGAAAGCCATAGGTCTCCATAAGACCTCTGTGGTATCAGCTAGTCCTCTGAGGATGTTTCTAATGCCTTAGAATGTCTCATATGATTGTAACTGATTTGAAATTTAGGATATATAAATTTTAATGTCATTGTATGAGATAGGGACCAAATTTAGTTGTCCAAATATAAGCCTTGAGTCTTAAAAAGATTAAGGTTTGTGATACCCTGCCTGGCTTCCAGCTGCCACTCCAGGAAGGCACAGGTCCTTATGATGTCCTCTCTAATAGCTTTCCAGCACAATGCAGATGTCTTAGCTATCTTTAAGTCTTCTTAAATAAAAATAGGTGCATCTGTATAGGAAACTGAAGAGATCTCTAGGTTGGAAGCTGCCTAACAGAGAGCTAGAATTTAGTTATGTTGCCTAAATGCAGACAGCTGACAGTGTTTGAAATTCCCCACGTTATCCTAGCTTTTCTACAGTTGCCACCCTGGAACAACATACATCTCCCCTATGTCCTGTGTAGTGCCCAATAGCCTCATGTAGGTCTTGCCATTTTCAGGACAACTCAATAACATATTTATTTAAAATTTCACTCCTGGTCAATATGTTCAGCATAGTCAAGAGAGTTATTCAGATCAAAAGGGGGTTTCAGTTACCCAGACATGGGCACCCATTGCCATGTTTGACACCTTAAGGCGTCCAGGAATACAACTGAATGGAGACCTGCACTGTTCTGGACTGGCTACTGGACAACTAGCCTTGAAGCAGGAAAAGCAACTTCAGATACCTACATTTTGGCAACTGAATTGAGCTCTAAGTATCCAAGTCAGGGTGCTCTGTATCACACCATAAGCTCCCTTGAATCTATTGCTTAATTCTCCACTGAGTGTAATGGGAACATAAATGCCTGTTTCACAGGAGTACACCTTCATTTAGAAGTCTTAATCTGGAGCTGATTTCTTATTTGATCAGATAAGCTAATGTGCTGATTAGACTGTAATCATGAAGTGCTTTTTTAAACAAGAATTATATCTATCAGTTCGGAAATTACACTGACATACTGCAATGAATAAACTAAGTCACAGAAACAGTATCAGAACTGTGGTTTTTACACTGACCTTAGTGGGGAAAATATTCAGGCTTAATTTAAGTATAGCAAAACTTAGAACAGACACTGGAGGAATGGAATAAAGATTATTTTGTTCTTAAATACTCGTTTTTCCATCTTAAAATATAAAATATTAATGTTTTTGTAGTAATTTAAAAAATGCCTATAATTAACCACTGAAGATAGTGTGCCAGATTTTTCTTTTGGTATTTGAATGATATTACAGTGATAACTGAATGATTATTTAGAGGGACCTACTGATTATAATTTAATCAATGGTATGACTTTGAGGTTCCACAAGGTAGAAGTTTTACTAGTACTTCAGCCTAAACACACATTTTGACTGTATACTTTCCCTTTCACTCTTTCACATTTCCATGCAACATTTGCTTTATTTTCCTTTTTGACACTTGAGTACAGAGAATAATTTAAATCTTCAATCAATAGAACATGCTGCTCTTGAAGTAAGCTGAATTATAAAAATATTATTTTTTACTCTGCTTTCACTATATTAATGATTCAGCAGCTGTGTCGATTATCACTCTCTAGATTCCAACTGTAACAGGGCAGCATGCTTTTTATTATACTATGTGTATAGAGGCCCTTTGTGGTTCATAACTCTAGAAAAGAACTGTGGGTAATTGCAGATGCGGAAAAAAAAAGAAAAAAATACTTGCGTTTAGAATTTTTCAGGGTTGAATTCATGATAGGTTATTCAGATTCTCCATGTGTCATAAAATGTAAAAAAAAAAAAAAATACTATACTTATTGCATCTACGACTTGGTATTGTTTTTCGACAACTCATATATATATTCTGTGCATTCACATGTTGAGACTAGAGTACAGCTTGGTGAATCTGTGCTTTGATTTCACTTCCCATCCACCTGACAAGAATTCATGTCAGACAAGAATTCAAGCTGTATAAAACTTCTTTGCTCCTTCTATTGATGTATGAGTTGTGTGTCAAGAAGCTAAATGTAGGTATAGGTAAACATACTTACACACGTAACAGCAGATTTGGGAAGTTTATTATTTCCTTATATAATAAGGTATTCCTTACATAACAAAATGTGAACAAAATGGAAGCCTGGGGTCATTTTACTATTGTATTCTGAAAAATGAAATGCAAATATTATGCCATGCACATTTGCATATTGGTTGAACAGTGTCTGGAAGTTGAAGGCAGATGAATTCAGATAGATGGGAGAAAGGCAAAACTTACAAATTTTTGGTACGAGTCAAAAACTTAGCCTTGCCATCAGATGCAGCACAGGCTGGGAAGTCCCTTTAGGCACAGCCCCAGGATGGTCAGCTGGTCTATGGGGACTGGGACAGGCTGATGGGTCAGGATGTGGCCTCATGAATGGGCCCAGCTCTCTGGGCCCCATGGCTGGGCTGGGCAGGGCTCTGGGGACCGGGAGACTGGCCCTGCTGCAGCGTCACTGGGGCAAGGGCTGATGACCCCGAGGGGTGACATGGGGTCCTGGGCCATGCGCAGGTAGGAGGAGAGCCAGGGGGCCAGGCAAGCTCAGTGGGGTCTGTGGTGCCAGTAGGACCCCCACAATTTCTGTAACTGGAGTATTTATTGCAACACTGGATTTTCAATACCTTTTCTTTTTTAAGGACAGTTCAATTGGAATTTAATAAGGATTCTTAAGCTTAAAGCTAGATTTTAAATATACTCTTTTTTAGATTTGATTGAATTACAATATTCTAATCTGATCTTAGATCTATAAATATGTATATGGCATTTGAATTCAATTCTTCTAAGAAAATATAAATAAATCGGTATATACATTCAACTAGCAATACCATAAATGTTGCACTGTCATCAAGCACTGGAGATTTCAGTATTTTTTTTAGTGTCCTTCTCTAAAGTGACTGATATATGACTCAGTACCAGATTTCCACCTGTAAATGCTTTTTTTTTTTCCTTTCAAAGTTATCCTGAAGACCCATGCTATGTATTTATTCCATTAACGTGTATTTACCAGCATTCTTTAGCATGGATGCACTGGTTCTTGACCAGCTCTTGACATAATTTGGCAGAGCTAAGAATACTGACATAATTCTTCCTCCTCCACGAGCACTAGTTGGCATACTCCAACAAACGTTACTGGTCACAGCCAAGCACCTTCTTTGGCAACTCCCTGTGCCCTTTTTCCTCTCCATTCGTACAATGACTGTGTCTGGCCTTCTCTGCAAGGTGCAGACCTTTAAGAGCAGCAGGAGAAATTAAGGAAATGACTGTACAGCAGAAACATTCATGATCTAAACAAAATTATTTTACTGTGCAACTGACTGTTACACACAAATCTATGCTTAACCTTTTTGAACCACCAGAAAAGAGTGACTCCCTGGCTTGGATTTCATAACTTTTTTTTGCAATTGCATGCATGATAACTTATTTTTGTATGTATAATGACACATTCATGGGTAAAGATGCGGTGCCTTGTCCTGAAAGAGTTGGTATAAATTACCCCTTCCAAGCCTTTACTGGAGTGAACTTCTGTACTAAAAGCTTACTGTGAGATAAAGTCCTTAAAAATTTTATCCTTTCATTGTCTGTTGTGATAATAGAAATAGAAAGAGTTGCAGAGTAGAGCCTTATTCTTAGGAAAAATTAAGCTATGTCATAGTGGGTATCATCCATGTTTTTTAAAATGAATTGTCCAGAACACTCAGAGACACACTAACTAAACTGAACATTACAAATTGAGTCTTTCAGTACCTCTATGAAAAGCAATTTATTAAAGTTGATTATTCTCAAAACTGATATCTTAGGCAAAAAGCTACAAGGACCTTCTTAAATTAGAGAAATACAAATACAAAGCTCCATTAACTTTTCTTTCTTTCTTTCTTTCTTTCTTTCTTTCTTTCTTTCTTTCTTTCTTTCTTTCTTTCTTTCTTTCTTTCTTTCTTTCTTTCTTTCTTTCTTTCTTTCTTTCTTTCTTTCTTTCTTTTTTTCTTTCTTTCTTTCTTTCTTTTGTGAGACATATATGCCCCATTAAATCTTTTGTGAAAATCAGTAGCACATTAACTGAACATACTGTTATGCTTCTCTACTCTAGATGATATTAGCTTTAAAAATATCTCAATTTCAGAAAAAAAAACAAACTTATTTTTTGGAAAAAGAAAAGTTTGTTTCAGTATATGTAAATTGTAACTGGCCTTTCCCCTCCCACTATAATCTTTGCACACTGTTTCTTGTGTTGTCATTACTTCTTTGTTCAATAGTTGGGTTTGGGGTTGTTTTTGCTTTTTAGTGGAAGCCCCGTACACATATGTGTTTATGCTTATACACTTATATAGTCTTTTTAACCGTGTATGTCTGTATGTTCATGTGTGTATACTTAAGCTGAACATATGTGTTTGATTTTATTTGGATTGAAACTTATGTTACTAATTTTGGAAAGCTCCAATAACATTTAATACAGTTTGGTACATTGCTTCATAAACTACAGGCAAAATATAACATTTATTTGAAGCCATCATGCCGAGATCCAGTCCCACCACTGCTGACAGTAATTCTTTATATGTGATAGTGCTTTTTGATTGTGCTGGAATTATACTAAGTAGCAATCTGCAGGCAACCGATCTAGTCTGTTCACTTGAATACAATTTATGTAGTTCTTTACTGAATGCCTTGTCCGTCATTTAATCTCAGTTTCTAAGGGAATTAGTCCTGAGTCTAGAGAGTGTCAGTTTCTTAGCTTCTAAATGAAAGTAAAATAAACACAGGCAAGACTGAAAAGGGAGAAGAAACAACCACGGGAATCTTTCTTCCATTTTATACTTCAGGGAAAGGTACATTCAGTGCGATGAATTAAACTATCTTTCATGTGGAAATACTGCTTTATAGGCAATGCAGGTATTTTATTTATGAAGACAGGTAAACTAATGCTCATTAAGATGAAATAAAATGAAGTGTGGGTTTTTTAAAGTCCTGGAATTTTATAAAGGCATCAGGGATTTGAAATATGATGAAATATAAAGCACAACACAAAATAAGAAGAAACTTTCGTTACCAGAACAACCTATAAAACCAAGTGAATATTTAAAATTGTAGGTTGAGATACTAGAAGAGTAATGTTTACCCCCCAGTCCCCAAATGCAAAAGTAATATTCATCAGTAGTACAGTTAAGGCTAAGATACAGTCTCCAGAAGAATGGTCTGAACCAAGTAAGGTTTTGGTTGGGGTGCAGGGAAGAGCATTTTGGAATTACACAAGACTTATTATGCAATGTTTAGATGAGGAACAAAAGCCAGAAAAGGGAGGCATCAAAGTGTTTTTGGTGAGGAACAAATGTGGGAAAAAAAGATAATGAGTAAAAGAGGTCTGCTGTGTATCAGCAGTTCGCTGGACGGTACTTGAGAATGCACTGGCTTGTCTGGACATCTCCTGTGCCAGACCATCCCAGTCTGCCCTGTCTGATTGAATTCTACTTCTGACTCTTTTCCTGAGTGAGTAACCCTCTGGTGTGTGCATGTGCATGTGTGTGGGTCTGGGTGGACAATTGGACTCAGACCACATGTTGGAGGGCTCCTGTGTCCATGATGCCAAAACCCAGAGAGACTCTAACAAGTGCACTTAAGTTCTACCTGGAGTAGGCGGGGGTATGCATGTGTCTCGAAGGGTGAGACCATGAGAGGAGACGGCTACCCAAGCCTCTATGCAGAAGACAATTAAGAAGAGTGAGGATCCAGGCCCGTAGACTGTGTCCATCCAAGCCCAGTGTATGTTTGGGGCCAGGTGGGGAGGGCTGTATGTGTGTAAGGGGGGCTGTATCAGCAACTGGAGTAGGCCTTGGGTGCTTGTATGTCCATGCGCCAGCACCTGGGGAGTCTGGGATCCAGGGCCAGCTACTGCATAGACTGAGCGTGAGCTCAGCTACTGGAGGGATTCACTTCACACATATGTATATATATTCCCAGTAAGGCACCTTCGTCCTGGTCAACCAGAGAGGGAAACAGGATGGGGCTGTTGGGGCTGTTTGTGTCTGAGTGCTCTGTGTCTGTGTTGATCTGTGTGGCCACACATACGCATACACACATACATATACATTTATATGCATCCAAAGAGCAAAGAAGCTGGTGCAGAGTCTGGAGAACAAGTCTTATGAGGAATGGCTGAGAGAACTGGGTTTGTTTAGCCTGGAGAAAAGGAGGCTCAGGGGAGACCGTATCCCTCTCTACAACTACCTGAAAGGAGGTTGTAGCAAGGTGGGGGGCAGTTTCTTTTCCCAACTAACAAGTGATAGGACAAGAAGAAATGGCCTCAAATTGCACCAGGGCAGGTTTATATTGGACATTAGGAAAAATTTCTTCATTGAAACAGTTATCAAACATTGTAATAGGCTGCCCAGGGAAGTGGTGGAATCGTCATCCCTGGAGGTATTCAAAAGATGGGTAGATGTGACGCTCAGGGACATGGTGTAGTGGTGGACTTTGTAGTGTTAGGTTTACTGTTGGACTCAATGATCTTAAGGGTATTTTCCAACCTAAATGAGTCTGTGATTCTATATATATTTATGTTTGTGCCTGTGTGTCTGACTGCAGGACCATAGTATGGTATTCTACTATAAGCACTTTGATGCAGTCTTGAAGGACTGGGCATCAGTAGGCTTGTCACAGTACACCTCACCTGTTTCCAAGTTTGATTTTTTCAAAACAGATTAGGAACACTAAACAATTAGCCTGAGTTACACCCAAGATAAAATGAAAATGCACGATTACGAAGGAAGTTTGTTGTCAGACTTGAAATGGGGATAAATAACTGTGCCTATGGTACTTCTGAATTCAAATTGGTTCTCCTGCAGACAGCTACTTCCCACAACAAGGCCTCATTTTATAGCATATTTTTTTAATCATTTAGTTCATTACCCCTCCTCATATTTTTTGGTATTGATTTTTACTTCATGCTTATTAGTCTTTTCCTCAAGGTAAATTCACACCTTCTAGCCAGTCTTCTGATTCTCTTTGATACAGTTGATTTTCTTCAGTTTTGTGTCACAAATAAATTTCCTTTGCACACTCTTTTTTTTTCCCCCCCAAAAAAATCATTTATGAAACTATTAAACAGAATCAGTCTTAGGTCTGATCTTGCTTGCTTGAATACCTCTAGTAACCTCTTTCTGCAGCATACCCTTCGTCTCATAAACCACTTGCATCACGTAATTCTTTTACCAGTTCTTGCCTTCTCTGAAATAGCTAGTGTGATATCCCATGTTTTACTACACAAAATGAATCAATAAAGCCAGGTCAGCAGCTTTTCTTTGTTCCCATTTTTTATAAAATTTCTTATCAAAAAACCCATCAAACTTACTATTATATACTTGCAATAAATCTGAGTGCATTGTTATGTTTTTTCTTTGTAGTGCAGATGCTACGGCAGACTTAGACATACATAGTGATCTTGAATTGAAGAACTGGGTGTTGAAGTGTGGAGCAGAAGAAATTTAGTCTGATTTTAGAATAAGACACTGATCAATTAGGGAAGTAATTTAATTAATTCAACTAGCATATGTTAAAGACAATTGTTACTGGAAAAGGCAATACAATCTAACATATATATATATTAATCATAGTAGTAGATAACACTGGCTCAAAGAGAATAGGACAATAAATTATGAACATTATTTCATATAACTTTCTCTTACACAATTCATAATAAATGAATAGAAGCAATAACATGTAAAACTAAGCATTGGTAGAACAAAGCATAAGGAGATGGAAACTCTGAGGAGGAGACATTCATTTTGCTAAATTAATTATACTCTGTGCTCAGCAATCTTTCTTCCATCCAAGAAAATACTTAACACATCAAAAGCAAATCAGAAGCAGTCGATTGTCCTGTGAGTAATGCAATGCATTAGTGTATTCTGCTGGAGAATGTCTCAGGGTACTTAGAAACTATGAGGAATGAACTAAAGGATTTTAATGATAAAACCAAAAGTTATACAGGCTTATGACCACAACTGTACTGTGTGTCTAATATAGAATCTATTTTTATTTATCGAATACAGACACACAATGATGTCTTTTGCTAAGCTGTGTATCCTGACAGTTCATTAAGAAGAGAAACCATAACAAACAATTTGATGAAATATTTTTTATAGTCTATGAAGGGATAACAGCCTTGACAAATGAAATAAAAAAACAATCAAGGGAAACATTTTGAACATTTCTAACAGTGGGTAATTGCCATAAAAGCAGAACAAAATTATTTGGGCCATGGATAAACATGGTGTAAAAGAATACAACCTCGAATGCAATAAAGCATTTTCCTACTACTTTTGAATTTAATCTAATCCCTTTTCCAATTTACTAAATACCATTGAAACACCAGTCATATAACAAATATTCTGTAATGTTTCTACATGATATAGCACAGATATGTCTGATGCTTGACTTTGATAGCCCTAGGTATCACCCTATGGGCTTTGATTATATTAATTTAAATGGAGCAATGTTATAAAAATAACAAAATATCTTTGCAAATTACCTTCAGATCTAGCACACTGTCAGTACTCCCTATGAGTCTCAGGGAAAGGGGTTCTATTAACAGATTGTGATGAAAGGCAAAGTATCTTTATTAAGAATTGCTTTAAGAACCGAAGACTGATCATCCTTAAACTTTGGATAGCACATGTCTGCCTTGACTTCAGATATCTGAAAATCTGGATCTTTTAATTCAATTGCCTATATATAGGCACCTGGAAACATTTGAGATGGCTAGATATCTCACATCAGCTGTTCTTTCAGAACAACATAAACTATCCTTACATTCTTTTTCATATTCCCCCAAGAACATCTGACACCCTAGAGCATCTCAACTGGAATTAGACCTTATGTGTGGGTAGCAGAAATGGGTTCTGAGGTCTACTTTTGTGCTAGTCATCCTAGACTCCTCTTAGAGTCATCATGAGACTCCATATGGCAATGGATATAATTTTAAGATCTGGTCTAAAACCAGATTAATTTCCTTGCGAGATTACCAATCTATCTATTGCCTGTAAAGCGAGGCTTGGTCAACTGTGGCCAAAAATGAACCTGACACAATATTTGAATCTCTAGAGTCAAGGAAGAAGAATCCTGCCTGCCCCAATAGTCTACACTAATTCTGAAGGCAGAATACTTGCTAGATCCTCTAAACCTTGCAACACTGAGGAGGACTACATTAGTCTACCTTCACATAATAATGATAAAAATACAACGGTGGAAGAAGAGTCTATGTTTTCACATCCGCAGCAGGATCTTTTCCTATTAGTTCCTCTAAAGTTTATATCACTTATGTCAGCATTTTTTTTCTTCTAGTACTTTAGAAAGACTTGTTTGTCTTAAAGGCCAATACCACACAAAACAATTTTGCATTGCTAGAGGGAAACAGTAAATAATCACAGAAGCTCATCTGACAAACAACTGAAGAGTATTCTTGAATTCAGTTAACATTTTATAGTGTATACCTATTCAGTGAATCACAGCAAACTGACACAACTAATTAATCTCAAGGTGAACAGATTTTCTTCAGGCTGTTCAAATTTGCACCAGAACTATGTATTTGATTGCCATATTGCATATGTTAATATTTTACCTTCATAGTATTAGAGTGGATTTCTCGCTATCAATCATAAATGCTACATCTTAATGTTGACAGTTTGAATCTGCTTATAGATGTGACATATTTTATTAGTCTCCTTATCTGCAGATGAAATAATAAGGGAAATATAAATTTCAATTTAATTTATTCATTATGAAGGACTTCCTTTACTGTTAAAAGTTTGTAGTAGTCTATTACTGTCCTGTTACCTTTAAGGTCTTAGTGCTAAATTTGGTCCAGAGAACAGAGGTATCCTGCCTGAAGATACTACTGCCACATTACTATTGACTGCAGGTATAGAAAGAAGGAAAAAAGAGGTGTGGTGGAGGGCAGAAAGTAGGTAAGGAATGGGCTGGACATTCTCAGACTCATTAGTAAAGGAGATCATGAAAGTGCCACTTAGTTAGACCAGCACAAGCAACACGGAAAAGATAATTAAAATAAATTCTTCCAGTTGCAGTGAAGGAATTATGAAAGGATTCCACCAAACTAGGATCAAATGTGGTCAGTGTTACCCTATTTCCACAAATCTTTGGTGTAACTATTCTGTATAACAGGACATAGAATATATTCTTTTTCATTTATGATGAAGAATCAGTAAAATTGACAACTGACTCCCGTCCACAGCAACATGGGACTGTAATATTTCAGGCACAGAAATAGTCCACTTGAGTTCATACAACATTTTGCTCATGTAAATACTGCTTCTGGACAGACCTTGCTGTGAACCTCAGTGTTTACCTAAAACTCCATCAGCACATCAGGTTCTAGGCTTATGCACATATATGTAGGAAAATATATACTATGTACAAATAATTTAATCACACAATAGGTAAAGATTCAATGAAATGTTTTCATAGTGTTGATACAGAAGAAGGATGTACAGATTATATTTTCAACTGTATTAATTATGAAACGTGTGACTGACATTTTTTAAAGCAATTTAGTTTCATGTTTGTTTCACACTGTTGTTGTATAAGAAAAACAGCTCAATATGGCTCACACTAACATTTACACTATTTGTTTAATTTGAATTAGTTTTGCTTAATGTGACTTGTTAGGATATCAGAAACAGCCCACTACATAAAATGAGTTTGAAACACATTCTGCAGTATTCATGGTCTTAGTCAGAACATCAGACTGCTTGAAAGAAGAACCATGAACACAGTGTGTCACTAGCCTCCTGTTGACACATGAGACGGTGGATAAACTATTTGGATGTGCCTACTAGTTTGGAGAACTGTCTGGTACGTTTAGGTCCTGCAAGACATCTTCTACCTGTGCCTTAGCCTGTAACTACAAATTCATTATCTGCATAGATCTTTAAGACAACTGAACAATAAAAAGGTTAACCCACATGGCAAACGAAAAATGCTCAAATTGTCTACAAGGGAAGATTGTGGTCTTATCCGTCTTTCTCTCTCTGGAACTAGATTTTAAGTCTTTGTAAGTGATCTGGACAGACTGGAAAAGCTGTCATTGTTATCGGTCTACAAATTAAACTGGACATCCAAGACGTCTATATAAGTATGTCTACACTACAAAACAAAGGAGGTCCAAGGTTTGCTTCCTGGCCTAAGACAGACAGTCTATATGCATGCTGCTTAGGAATAACCCTCTGTAAATAGATTTGGTTGGGGGTGGGGGAACCCAAACAACACAAGAAAAAAGCTGTTTTTCAAAGCGGGACAAAGGAATGAACTAGCAAATAAACATTGCAGCTGTTCAGCAGTCTAATGTTGGAGCTCACTAAGTGACCCTCAGTTATTTAGCACCGCAAGCATACTACCTAACGCTTTTTCAAAGGAACACTGTAGCTGTATCTACTACCCATAGAAGGTGCATTCAGAGTTTGATGCCACACTTTCATTCAGTGCACAGGCCATCCTGGAGCTGTCTTTGACCCCAGTTCACCTCACTGGGCCTGATTCTCACACCCACCCACAGACTACCAGCCTAGCCCGGCCTCAGCACATCCTTGTTCCCAGGAAGATGCCTGATGTCGTGGTGTGGAAACTGCCCATAGCTGTCTTCTCAGCTTGCTGGAGGCAGCAGGACTGCTGAGGCCCCTGTCCTGCTGGCTGCAATGGGTAGCCATGTGGCTTCCAGTGCTCCAGGTCTGTTCCCTGACAATCTCATAAGAACTTCACAAGCAGATAATAGGAACCTCATATTTCTTGAGACACCAATCAAAAGCTATACATCTGGCTGTCTTGCTACTTTCTAATAATGAATGAACATAAAAGAGATATTGTTGATGTCAAGAAATGTCTTTGATAGAGAATAAGACAATACAAGCAACAAACATGCTCTTGGTCTGTTGGCTCATAGGATAGTAATAAATGACTTGACATCCAGTAACTCCTGGAGTACCCTAGAAGTTGATGCTATGTCCCATATTGTTTAATGAAGATTAATGCACCATTCACAAATTTTGAGTGATACCAAAACTAAGGGGTGTTACTGTCATGCTGAATCATAGAGTTTCAATCTGAAAGTACATTAACAAACTTGAGGACGGGGCCAACAGAAGCATGATCATGTTCACCATTGAGAACTGCAAAGTTCTGCACCTTGGGTAGAGTAACCATCTGCATTAGTACAGGCGGGGAACAAAATGGCTGAATAATAGCTCTGCTGAAAAGGACCTTAATGTTACTGCAGACACCAAGCTAAATGTAAGCCCAAAGTGTACTTTCATTGAAGATACAACAAAGTTTACAATGGGCTACATTAGGAGGAGAAGAGCCAGTGGGTTAAGGGAAATTACAATCCCTCTCATCTTGGTGTCAGGCAGGTTATGTTTGAAATACTATGTCCAGTTTTATTTTACCTGCCCCCACCACAAAAACACCTCAAAAAGAATGCTGAGAAGTTGGACAGGGTCCAGTGACAGCTACCAAGTTGGTCAGAAAGCGTGACCTATGAAGCAATGCTGAGGAAAATTGGCTTGTTTAGTTTGGTAAAAAGGAGGCTGTTGATCTGTCATTACAATTATTTGAAGGACAGTTACAAAAATAACAGAGACAAATTCTTCTCAGTAGTGGTCAGATGAGGTAGCGGTGGCCAAGAGCCAGAAGTTGCAGTTTTGGAGGCTGAGATTAGACATCAGGAAAAACCTCTTCACTTGACTGTAAAAGGTTGCCCAGAGAGGCTGCAGAAAAACAAAAAAGAATGTCTATGGATTTTTTCATGCTTCAGATAGACAAAGGCATGGCTGATCTGATTTAATCTTGATAAAACTGCTTTGTGAAGGATGCTGGGCAAGACATCTCTAGAAGCCTCTTCAAGTAAACATTTCTATGATTCGACTTGTATTGTTAATAAATTCTGAGAACAGAATAGCCCTTTTATTGGAAGTTATTAGATTTTTAAGTTTATTTTACTATTTTATTATTCTAAAAATGCTATTTCAAAATAGGGAAAATATTAAGGAGTATTTTTTTCATTCTTCTTTTTCAGTTGCAAAGATCATTCTCTTTTTTACTTAGCAATGAGTAAGACAAAGGTGAAAGATTTCAGAGGCAGGGTTTTCACTGTAGCCCCACAGGTATTTTTAAGCTTAATATTAAAATTATATAATTCATCCAAACCAGAATGAATGGACACAAAATTGAAATAAAATGTTTACAGGTGGAAACAGCCTGATCATCCCTTTTAATCCTAAACTGTATTCCAGAGCTACTACATATAGAAGACACTTGTGTTCATGACAAATGTCATCTTTTGGACCATCACTTTTTAACCTAAATTCAGATACAGATATCTATATTTCTGTGTGTGTAAATCTCAAGGTTTGGAAGAAAGAAATAGCAGCAGCATCTCCTTTGGAAGTCCTTCATCTTTTCATTGTGTTTCTACATATTTATCTGAAATAGCCTAAATCTAATGGTTCTCCATTACATCTGTTGACTCAGGCTCTCTGTTAGGGTCAAGAAGCACAGTGGGAAAGGAGTCACGAGATCTGTTTTATTTTATTTTGTGAGGCTTTGCTTTTCGTAGTGTGACTTCACTCTAAAATGTTAAAAGTTACCATATTCTGGTAATTTGGTAAGATTTATATTTTGTTTTTAAAGCTTTTATTTCAGTATAAAAATATGTTATAAAAATACGTTATAAAAAATACGGAAGAAGCTGTATGAATGAGTGCATGGAAATGCAGAACCTTGGATTCATAGCTGAGGGTCATACAGTCCCCCCAAATACTAATTCATCTGTGATGAACCATCTGGTTTTCTTATCTTCAACCAAAAAAAAAAAAAAAAAAAATAATCAATTTAGTCAGCTACCTTATCTGAATTCTCAATGTACTAAATCAAACTACAGACTAAGTCTACTTGTTTGAGATTTATGAACTGTACTTCAAAATGGAAGAAACTTAAGTTTTAGAAAGTCATCTGCATCATATTTAATAAATATGAGGGAAATGCAAACATACTTACATAAAAATACAATTAGAGTGACATGCTTATTTGTATTTAGAGATAAAGAGCCCAAGAAAAAAGGCTAGTTTTAACATCTCATTTAAATTATTACTGAATTCAAATTCAAACCTTTCCAGAGAATGGGAAACAAACAAAAAACCCAAGACAGACTAAATCCTTAGATAAAATCTTATTGGCACAGAAAAGAGGACTTGAAATTTCAGACAACCCACAACAAAGGAAGGACATTAAGCTTCCGAGATTTCCAGAGGGAACAAGAAGTCCTGACACCATCTTTTCCGTGGAAAGTTTCACCTGTAGTTCTGTCACACAACTTGAAAGACTATCTAATCTGGATCATAAATGCCATAGGATTCCCACTTATGAGTAACAATGTAGGAGGGAACATGATTTTGACCCTGTTGTACACCCAGGACGGATAGAATGCTACAGGCAGTAGGGAAGAATGAAGAGGTTATGTTTGAGGGCATGAAGATATTATTCTTTCTTGATGTAGGTCCAACCTCACTTAAAAGAAGAGAACTGAATGAGAATTAAAAGATTTCCTTGAAAGGAGAGGTTATGGCCACAGTGCTCTGTCTTGCAAACTGGGAGTGACTTTTAATAACTGCACACTGGCTGAGTAAAATGGCAGCAAATAAGCTTTCATACAAAGTCAGAAAAGAAAGCACCCAGGAAGACCCTGAAAGTAAAGACTGTGGAGGATGAATACATTGCTGTTTGGGCCTGCTTGCATCTCTAGTTTTACATGGTCTTCCAACTTCACATGGTCTGTTGTAACTTTTATTCAGAATTTCCTGCTAAGTCTGAAACCACTGCAGTCTTAAACAAGAAGGTAAAGGTCATATGTTAAATATGAATGAAAAGGAAAATTTTTAAAAGCCTGTGTCATGGTTTAACCCAAGCCGACAACGAGGACCACACAGCTGCTTGCTCACTCCCACCAACTGGGAGGGGGGCGTGAGAATCGTAACAGTAAAAGTGAGTAAAAACGCGTGGGTGGAGATAAAGATGGTTTAATAGGTAAAGCAATAGCTGCACGCATAGCCAAGCAAACAAGGAATTCATTCACTACTTCCCATCAGCAGGTAGGTGTTCAATCATCTCCAGGAAAGCAGGGCTCCATCATGTGTAACAGGTACTTGGGAAGACAAAGCGCCAGAACTCCAAATGTCCCTTCCTTCCTTCTTCTTCACCCACCTTTATATACTGAGCATGATGTCATATGGTATGGTATATTATTTGGTCAGTTGGTGTCAGCTGTCCTGGCTGTGTCTCCTCCCAGCTTTTTGTGCACTCCTGTCCTACTTGCTGGCAGGGCAGTATGAGGAGCAGAAAAGGCTTTGAGTGCTTAGTAATAACTAAAACCACCAGTGCACTATCAACACTTTTTTCATCCCGAACCTAGAACACAGCCGCACACCAGATGCTAGCAAGAAAGTTAACTCCATCCCAGCTGAAACCATGACAACCTACATTAAATATATTGGCTGCCTACATTGACAGGAGCATTCAAAGTTGACTATTCGTTCTTATTTAAACAAAGAATACAAGGAATCATTTTATCTTTCAAATATTTTGGGGGAGAAAGTATTAAGTAGAGGTGATTATTTATTGTTACTGAATGTGAAAATTCTTTTTTATAATTCAATATTATAGACAGTATTAAAAGTGCAATTAAAAGCTCAGACACATAAGAATAAGCCTACATATGTTAACAATAAGACTGAGTAACAATCTGTATGAACCTGTAAACAGCATTTTCTTGTAATACCCTTGACTTTTAATTTGAATATGTGTGATGGAAGAAATTTTACAGAAAACAACATGATGATGTTCACAAATGAGTTAGAAGTTAGGGAAAATCCACTGAGAAATTATGACATGACAGGATACCTCAAACTTGGATATGATGCTGAATATTTTAAGAGAGTGTTCACATTATTGTTATCCATGGGACAATTACTTTGTTCCCTGGCTGATGGTTCAACCATATGGCCATTTCAGCTGTTTGTAATCAAGTAAATAGGTCTTTTATACTAGAAATTCATCAAGCAGACCTGATTTGAGATTTAAATGATTTTTCGTTCAATAGGAGAACTCTTCTTTTTGATTTCCTTTCATTGTACAGAAGTTAGAGCAGATCACAGATTCTCAGAAAAGACAGTACTAACCTACTGAATCATCCACTATTTGTTAAGCTCCTGAAAATACATCAGGAAATGTCTTCCTTAAAAGCTGTCATATATAAAAAACCTAGTTAAACACAAAAGACTGAAGTAATTACTTTAAATTCATTTCTTTAATCCAATATCGTATTCATTCCAGTCATTAAGTCAATTTTTATGAGGGAGAGAGATTATTAGAAAGGTAAAATTCTAATTTCATTAAACAAACATTAAATTAATTTCAAACCCAAGAGACGGTCTTTTCTTTTTCTACTCTATGGGCTTTTTCATTAATTTCTAATCAAACACATTCTATGAGGGTGCATTGTAATAACTCATACTTTAATAGGAAAGTCTCAGTTTAAACAATTTTGTGTCTAAATTTGCTGGGCAACGAACCTGCTTACTGATAACAGACTAAATTCAAAACTCATTGTGCTTAATGGAAAAATTAAAGTCTGTGGCAGAACCTAGACTGATTTCCATTTGCTTTGACCTTTAAGTTGTACATGCTGATGAAACAACAAAAAGTGCATCTTTGAAAATTAAGTTCAGAAATATTAATTTTAACCCATTCAAGGAAAGCAAAATAATTACAGGTGATGTTTTGTTTCTTTTCTCACATATTAATATAATGCGCCTCTAAGAAAAGTTCTCCCTCTACAGCTCACCCTGAAGTTATCTCAGAGAAATGTTACTATTTGTTTTCTATGTCTATTTTGAACTAATTAGAAGAAAAAAGGAAAATTACAGACATAATTAATGTATTTTTACATCATTAGAACATGAACTCTTTACTACTATATATGTTGAGAAGTATGAAATATTGTCATGGTTTAACCCCAGCCAGCAACTAAGCCCCACACAGCCACTCCCTCACTCCCTGCCCCCACCACTCCCTCGATCCCTGGTGGGATGGGGGAGACAATCGGAAGCGTAAAAGTGAGAAAACTTGTGGGTTGAAATAAAGGCAGTTTAATAGATAAAGCAAAAGCTGGGCAAAACAAAGCAAGGAATTTATTCACTATTTCCCTTTGGCAGGCAGGTACTCAGCCATCTCCAGGAAAGCAGGGCTACGTTAAGTGTAATGGTTACTTGGGAAGAGAAAACACCATAACTCTGAATATCTCCCACTTCCTTCTTCTTCCCCCAGCTTTTCTTGCTGAGCAGGATGTCATATGATATGAAATATCCCTTTGGTTAGTTGGAGTCAGCTGTCCCAGCTGTATCCTCTCCCAGTTTCTTGTTCACTCATGGGGTGGTGTGAGAAGCAGAAAAAAGCTTGACTCTGTGTAAGCACTGCTCAGCAATAATGAAAATGTCACTATATTATCAACACTGCTTTCAAGACAAATCCAAAGCATAGACCCATACTAGTTACTGTGAAGAAAATTAACACAGTCAAAACCAGAACAAATATAGAAATAGCAATGTGAAAAATGGAATATAAAATTCTAATATAAGAAGCCCTTAGGTGAGTAAAGAATGTGGCAACACTTTGACAACATCCTGTTTTTAAATATATCAATGGCCAAACTGGATTATGTTGGGGAATTTTTATTGTATATCTTGAGGTAAATTAAACACATGTTTGTGCTTAAATATAAAGAGATTTTGTGAGCAATCATAGGATCACAAAATGGTTTGGGTTGGAAAGGACCTTCAAAGATCACCCAGTCCAGCCCCCCCTGCCATGGGCAGGGTCATCTTGCACTGTATCAGGTTGCTCAGAGCCCCCTCCAACCTGACCTTGAACACATCCAACAAAGGGGCATTCACAACTTCTCTGAGAAACCTGTTCCAGTGCCTCATCACTCCCATTGTAAAAAAATTTCTTCCTGATATACAATCTAAATCTAACCTCTTTTGGTTGAAAACCCTTGCCCCTTATCCTGTTACTATAGGCCCTGCTAAAAAGTCTCTCTCTATCTTTCGCATAGACCCCCTTTATGATCTGTGTCAGGTGTCACCAGAACCTTCTCTTCTCCAGGCTGGACAACCCCAACTCTCTCAACCTTTCCTCATGGGAGAAGTGTTCCATCCCTTTCAACATTTTTGTGGCCGTTCTCTGGACCCACTCCAAGTCCATTTCTTTTGTGTGCTGGGGACCCCAGAGCTGGATGCAGTACTCCAGATGAGGTCTCATGAGAGCAGAGTAGATGTGGAGAATCACCTCCCTCAACCTACTGGCTGCACTTCTTTTGGTGCAGCCCAGGATACGGTTGCCTTTCTGGGCTACAAGCACACACTGCCAGCTCATATCCAATTTTACATCTGTCAGTATGCCCGTGCCCTTCTCTGCAGGGCTTCTTGCAATCCGTCCGTCCGTCCGTCCATCCATCCATCCATCCATCCATCCATCTATCCATTCATCCCCCAGTCTGTATTGATACTGAGGATTGCCCCAACCCAGGTGCAGGACCTTGCACTTGCCTTTGTTGAACTTACATGGGCATTGGGCAGTGTCCTACTACCACCATATATGGTTTTGCAAGGACTTTGCAAAGACGCATCATGAGCCAGCACCGAACCTGTGAGCATCAACATCAGGCACCTTAACTGGTGTTGATTTCATGCCCCAGCACCAGCTCTGTTTACCAAAAGGGGCCCTTGAGCACTCTTGAGTATTCCATCACTATTATAAGAAAATATTGCAGCATTTCTTATCTCACCAGCAAACTTCACTCTCTTATATGGAGTCTTTGCCTCTCTTGCTTTGTAGTTGGGCCTTCTTGCCCTCCATGCCAGATCATTCCTTGGTCACAAGTTACTGCTGCTGAGCAGTTACAATGTGAATTTTCCCTTCAGTGCCTCAAAATACATACAGCTATCCTGAACACATATGAAAGATGGCTATGAAGAACTAATTAGAAACATAAATTTAGTTCTCTAAAATAATTTTCTAAAAATAAGATGTCCCCTAAAGTCTACGGTAAAAGGAGAGAAACACATTTCCATAGTATGATTCATCTAATATTTTTAGATATCTGTTTCAGATTTACATAAATCACTTTTGTATATGCCAATTTCTGTGTATTGGTTACAAAGAAAATCTTTTCTGACAAGCTCAAGCTTATATATTTATTATTTCAAGATCAAACTTAGTTCTAAATCATCAGTCTGAGACTTGTACAAAGGAGTCCCATTCTAGTGAGTGCCCTAACAGTTGATTATTCAGTGGTAACCTTTCTTTTTCATGAGTCATTTCACCCTGGAGCTGAGAAAATTCAGCTGATGTAATCACTGTGATCAATACATTTTTATGAAAATTTCAGCACATCATTGATGCTTACTGAAAAATTCCTTATCAGTTCTAACTGCAGTCCCCATTATTAACTGCTGCTTGAAGAGTGGAAGCTGAGTTCACTCCGCTAATCCTCTTGTATTCTCAGTCAATTTTTCATTTTTTCAACTAATTCAAACTCTCTTAAGCTTGGAGAATAACTCACAGTATGTACCTAATAAAAGCATGTTTCTGTACAAACCCAGAAAGCCACAGAGCTCTCCTTGTTCTTCTCTGTACCAAGAGACATATAATAGTGTTTATTTCTTCTTCATTCTTACTTTATCTCTTTGAAATAGTTCCTGTTATAACACTCAGACTGACCAATGTGGAGCAGGGTAGTTTAGCGCCTTTTGCGTTAAGTGCCAAGGTAATAAGTAGAGGAATGTCACTGTAACCTGTTGTGGGTTTTGGAGGGTTTTCTTTTTTCAGGTTTTATTTTTTCGGTTTCGCTTTTTTATTCAATTAAATGGGACTCAGGAATGAGCTATAGCTTTGCCTGGGTGCTTCTAACTACATGATAGTTTTACACACTTCCCCTCCTCCTGCTCACATGAAAAATTGCTGTACCTGAGAAATTTCTGGCAAGTTTTACAAGGGTCTCTCAAGCAGCTGAGAGAAAGCAAGTTAGTTGTTGAATACTGCAGGAGGTATATAACTAAAATTCATATGAAGCCTAGTTTTAGTACGTAAAACGATGAGTTTTAAGATTAATATTCGGAAGCTTTATTATTGCTTCTTTACTCATTTTTGAATTATAATGATAAAAATAAGCTTACAATTGTTTGGTCTTTTTAAATTTGTTTACCAAAAAAGAAACCAAATTAGAAGAGAATATGATTTCTCTACAATGCCTAATAAACAGCCATGTACTTATCAACTTTTAAGGAATAGGAATGAGTTTGCTTCTTTTGTTTGTTGGTTTGTTCCATTAAAGCTGGCTTTTATGAAGTTTGCTTCTACCTTTTTTCTTCCCTGCCGCTCTACTACTGTGAAGCTTTTTACTAATTCCAAATAGAGTTAGAGATAGAGGCCTTTCATAGTCCTACAGCTCCTTGAAATTTGGTGACTTGTAGAAATGAGTGTCTCGTGAATAAAATAATGCCACAGATATAATGAATTTTACTTTATAATATGGTAGGAGCTAAGGGTGTGGTGCAGAAGAGATTACGGCTGGCCAACCATTACAAGCGAAACTCTGAGTAAGTGACAGTAAGCTGAGCAGATACCAAGGGGAGAAAAGCTTATATAGCTCACTACTCAATGAACAATTCCTTTGGTTGTTTGGTTTTTTGTGGGTTTTTTTTTTTTAGTCACCTATTTCAAAGACTGTATCATTTAACTAAGCTCAGATAAAGAATTATAACATTGTAAGACTCATTTAAATGATATCCTGAAGCAGTTAGAACGTTACTGAAGCATTTGGTTTAAATGAATTGGTACGCTTCTTAGGAAGTCTTTGCAGGTTTGAATGGCGAATTCCTCGTCTTGCATGAACTATATAAACTTCAGTGAGGGGTGGTTTTTGTTTTTGTTTTTGTTTTTTTTTTTTTAATAGAAACAAACATTTTAGAAGCCAGGAAAGACTACAGGATCAATTTCATTTTAGGTAATGACATGTAAAAGCTTACAGATCATGTGAATATATCCAAATTCTGTGACCAAGTCTGAATGTGTAAGATTTTCTCGCTGAAGTAAATAAGGATACGTAACTATTGCAATGGTCTCACAAGCAAATGTTGCAGTCACTATGATCAAAAGTTGCAGGATCAAGTTTAAACATTTAATTTTGTAATTTTTTTTTTTTTTTTCTGAGCAATTTGCTGTCCACCAAATATGAGACACTCATTTGCAGTTCATCATCTAAGTGTTGTTGATCTGTACATGTGTTGCTTGAATGCAAATTTTTGTCTCCATCATCTGTCAATATAGAACAGATTAAAATCTTAAATTTTTGTACATATGTCAACATATTTTAATCATACTAGCTATTTCACCAAAACTCTTTCTTTCAAGTATCAGGTATCATAAATCTAATTTTATGTATTATATACCTTGGAGTATACTACCTTGGAGTGCAAATCTCTTCAAATACAATTTTATGTAGATTTAGACAGGTTGAGGACAATAAGTAGTCTCTTTTTAAGAGAAACCACTTCAGCAAAATGTTGCACATGTGAAGTGTTAACTGTAAGTATTCAAGTAGCGTATTATTTTATTTATTTCTAATATTTGCTGAGTATAGTGCACTCAATAATATTTATATATTATACAAAACTTAACAATTTTGAAAGGTAAATTTTCTTTACTCACAAGAATATTTTTATTCGCATATGTACCTGCTTATGGTGTTATATGTTCTCTATTCTTGCTCTTCAGTGTTTCTTTTAAGAGCTTGATACAGCATCTTTTAAGTTAATATTTATAATTCAGTCACAATACATCTCTCAAAAGCTATTTTATAATTCAGCCAGGTAATTATCTTTATTTCCAGAGTTGCCATGTTGATGTGAAATCCAAGACAGTGAAGTTATGGAGGTGAATAAGCCAAAGTTCTGTCACCTGTTATCTCAATTAGAATAAACAAATCTCATGTCATAGCTAAATCTTTTATTCTTCACTTGAGTATACATTTCCATGAACTAAACCATGTGAATTTTCTATATATTTTTTTTTTTTTCCCTGAACAGTGCTTTGTCTTTTAAATTTTTTATGGTAAACCACAAATAAAATATTTGAATTTTCTATGTATACATAATATTTAATAATGCCATTTTAAAATTTAATGTGATAAGTATTTAAAATAACTAATATCTTGGAATAATAATTAATTTTTCAAATTGTAATGACCTATAATGACACACACCCTTGAAGTATTTATAAGCATTGATAAGGTCCCCCCTCAGGCAGCTCTCTGCTGCACCCTCTCCAGCAGTTCCCTGTCCCTCTTGAACCTGGGAGCCTAGAACTGGACACAGTACTCCAGATGTGGCCTCACCAGGGCAGAGTAGAGGGGGAGGATGACCTCACTCGACCTGCTGGCCACACTCTTCTTGATGCACCCCAGGATGCCATTGGCCTTCTTGGTCACAAGGGCACATTGCTGGCTCATGGTCATCCTGTTGTCCACCGGGACTCCCAGGTCTCTTTCCACCGAGCTGCTCTCCAGCAGGTCAGCCCCCAACCTGTACTGGTGCATGGGGTTGTTCCTCCCCAGGTGCAGCACCCTGCACTTGCTCTTGTTGAATTTCATAAGGTTCCTCTCCACCCATTGTAGTAACCATTGAGCTTACTACACAAAATAATGAGAATGAAAGTGAATCTGTACCATCTTAGATTTCAGAGTCACAAACTTGTCCCTGGTTTGTTTTTTATTCATCATAATAGACAAAGCCAGACTGTATGGTTCCCCCTGGACTTCAGGAACATGTCAGACTACATACATTTTTGGCACAGAAGCTAGCTATTCAGCAACTGCCAAATCAGCTCTGACTCTGCAATAGATCTCATGGGATATAAAAAATATCTAAGTAAGCAAGGAAACAGATGCTCCTTGTGCAGGTGAGAGAGTATGTTATTTTTCTCCATCTGTCCAAAATTTTATAGTGTTAAGGTTTCATCACTAAATTTTAAACTCATATACATGTATACACATTTACATGTACACTCATTTATATTTAATCTGCCTCTTGAACACGTTTTCACGTTGCTGTGAACTGGTAGTACAAGTACCCATACACCAAAAAAAAAATGATCTAGAGAAACATCAGTATTGATCAGCTGACGCTATTCAGTTTTTTTTGTTGGTGGTGGGTTACTTTTTGGTTGATGGTTGGGTTGGTTTATTTGTTTGTTTTCCCCCCGCTGTATTGGTATTTTAGTTTACAGTCGTATTACATAGGTGACATGTTCTGCTCATTGCATATTCTCTTCCTCCAACACTAACATTTTAGCTTCCTCTGCATGCTTTTTTTCTGCTTTAGTTTGTGGTATGTATACTTTATTTCTGTCAGCATTTTCTCCTTAATTATGCCTTCTTAGATCAAACACAGACATCTGTGCAGTCTTAAGCATTATGTGAAGAATTATTTCTGGCATAAATTCCCTTATGCACAGCTTAAAACTAAGACCTATTATACTAGTAACGTTCTATACTAGAGTAATTTTGATCAACTCTCACTGCAGTTATAAACTCTGTAAATGTTGGAGAGAAAATGGATATTATACAAAGATTTGAAAGACAACAGCTGTGGACAAGCTGTACAGCTGGCACATTTTAGCTCGTCATAGCTGTAGAATGCAACTGACAAGTGTAGTTCATTCCCAGCTCTTGATTGCTTTCCTTAAAAACACAGTTACACTCTGCAAGTGTGTTTTCTGTCTTTTGGATAAGAGAAAAGGAAAGAGAAGAGAGATGGAGAAATGGCAAAAGAAAGGAGGAAGGAAAAATCTGCCTTTACGTAAGAAGGAGGGAGAGAGAAGTGAGACATTAAGTAAAGATTTTTCAGTCATTTAATGGTTTACCTCAGAAACAGTGATTGATTTTGGGGGAAAAAAATCTGCTGCTCCATCAAGACAAAGTGCCATAGTTGGCTCAAAAACATTTTAAGCCATGAGTATTAGTAATGTAATCCTCCTACCCCCGACTGACAAGCAAACACTTCAGCAAAAGCTAGAACATTAGTGTGTTATCAGTATCCTTTTGGTCAAAAATCTAAAACATAGCACCATATGAGCTGCTCTGAAGAAAATTAACTCTACCCTAGCCAGGCTCAGTAGAATATTTTACAATCTACTTTGCACTTTCACTGTTTGGCACATAATATTAAATGTTGGTAAAAAATACTAAATGAATAACTATTCCAGCAATAAACTATTCTACTATATTTCTCTTTTTCTTTTTTGTTTTACTATTTTAACTCCATAAATAGTGATTAACAATTTAGGATCATAAAAAGCAAAATATGAGCTTAGTGTTGAAACTGCCTGCGGTTAGTTTACAGTCTTAATGTCTATTTTATTGGTAGCTTATATTTTTTCCTTTAATAATTACTAAGATTTTTTTTTTTTTTGAAGACTATAAAATGGAACACAGAACAATGGCTTTTTGTTAGGAGTATTGGACCGCTATAATGTGGTATTGAATCAAATACATGTGGTAACACCAGAAACGAGGAAATTACTAGCAGATTCAGTAAATGATAAGCATGTATGTAACTTTTGATTTTTTATTATGCACTGTTATTTCAGAAAGAAAGGTTGCTTTGTTGAAATGGCAACTTCTGGCAAAGAAAGAAGTAATACTGCAGGATTAAGTTAAAGAGCTGACAAACCTTAAAAATGTAACTCTTAAGAAACAGTTTAAAAACAAAACCACAATGGTGATTTCATCAAAATATTGAAATGTGTGGGGACAGCCGATTACTGAGAGTCGAAAACTTTCAGTAGAGAAAATAAACATCTGAATAATTTCAGATGTTACTAGAATGACAGAAATATGGATAACACTCAAGAAGGATCTGAAGTTTTAGTATATCAGATAAAAATATACATCTGTATACATATGAGTTTTGAGAGGACTGTTACCTCAAAGTTTGGTATGGAATGCCGAACAAATAACTGCCAAAGACACTACAAGTTCTGGGTGAAGGTGAAAGAGATAAAAACCAAGAGTAATGATATGGGAGGTTTTCCTCCTATCCCAGAAAGAAGTCATATTATAATTTTTCATTAAATAATGCATGTAGTCGGAAAATATAGTAGGAAATGGTTTGTACAGTAAATTCTTGAAAAATGTAGATGTTTCTGTTAGGTGGTCACAAATAAGCTGGTTATAACCATTTGAAATTACTGTCTAGGAAACAGTTCTGGTGAAAAGGTTCAATGTGTAACAGGAATTGTGGTTACACAAGAAGGAGTTATTGCCATAGCAAAATACTATACACACACCCTGACTCCATCCAACTCAAACAACTGTCAGGAAAAATCTTCTGACATGTCTAGAAATTAAAACAACTGAGGACAGATAAGAATCTCTTTTTAAAAGAAAGGATATGAAAATCATTAATAGAAAAATATGCATATTTGTATATAAAAGAATAAAGCATAGTGAGGGCTAAAGGTTCTCTTTTATGACCTAAGTAAATAAATAAATAAATTTGGCCAAACATGAATGAAGGTTCTTTCTAGGCAAGTAAGAAATATCACAATGTACCTACATACAAAAACTGACAGACTGACACACAGAAATCAGGGAAACATAAGAGGTTCATTATCGTGGAAAGCTGAATTTATGGCTTTTCTGAGAAGTATAGCTAATGTTAATAGAAACATGGTAAGATTAATATTAACTTGGGAAGCAAAATCACAAGCTAAAACAGGGAAAGAGTCAATTAAAGAGGAAACGACTGGGCTACATGCATGCAAATAAACAGGGTCTGATGAAATTTACTTTTGAGAATTTTTGAAGCGTTCATGTCATAAATGCGAGTAGCTATTCATAAATTCTATCAAAACAATGTTTTTTCTCTTTGATAACCAGTGAGTGTTATCTATCTTGACTTTATTAAACCCTTTGATGCATTCAGTCATCCTATTCTCATTTTCAGAATTAGGCGTTTTTTCAATTAATAGCAATTATTATTAATATGGTGTTTGAAAATAATTAAGTAGAACTGAATTTAACTATCATGTCCCTCCCCTTCCCCAATCTATAGGCATTTTAATATATGAAGTTTTGATTACATTTTCAATTTCAGAAGCAGAAAATTATATTTGTAAACTTTCATTAAGGTACAATTTTTTTGTTTTAAACATTGACCAGAAATATTTTTGCCATTTTAAAATATTTTACAAATAATACCGTTCCAGTGCTCTGCAGTACCAATATTTCAATTCCTCTCAAAAGAGACAGAAAAAATACTTTCTGCTTGAACTGAACCAATATTAAAAAAAAAATAAAAAAAAATGCACAGTTGTTGTAGCTGCAGGGGACCCAAATAAATGCCAAGTACTGGGGAGATGTCATTTCACTAAGATCTAAACCGTTGTTTCTCTATTGAGGAGCAGGCAACACAAGAGTCTGTTCAAAATTGTTGATCAGGATAGCTGCCAAACCATAATACTATTTTCTCACTCAGCTTGACATCTAAATTAAAAGATATATGAAGAAGACAAAATCCATGCAGGTTGAGTGCACAATTAGTTGGAAAAAGAATCCTTCCAATAATTATCGATAACATGCTCCCAAACTTGAAGGTTATTCACCGTCATACTTCACAGGGTTCTGTCTTATTTCCAGTGCTGTTCACTAATTTATAATTTTTTAAATGACAAAAGGAGAATTGTAAGCACTTTAAGTGACTAAGCTACAATTCAGAATTTTCTAATTGAATGAATTTATATGTTGGTCCATAATTAAAAAGCATTTGTGGAAAAAATAATAAACTCTTTTAAAATATTTTTTTACAAGTTATATTTTATCAATAAAATGCCCTGAAGAGCAAGCCGTGTACATGTAGGTCTATACCTGTGAAGAGGTACCTAAGAGAAGTGATATTGCCTCCTAAAACCAAATAATTGCATCAGCTGAGGCTGCATGAGGCATCCAGCCTGCAGAGAATGAAGTATGAATTATACCATGCACTTAGATGAAGGAGAATGAGAAACTTAAGGTAATAAACATTGGGGAAATTTAAGAAACAGCAAAAAAAGCAAAATAATTTAACTTTAAAATCAGTTACACAAATGTTTATAGAGTAAGCTTTCAAAAAGCAACCTCAAAGCTCCTCAAAGGTTTCAACATGCCCAAAATTGTGCTGTTGTTGCAAAAAAAAAGAGAAAAATCATTCTGGGAATGCTAAAAAAAAGTACTGCCTGAAAGACATGGGAGATGTTATGGCTCTTTTCTGGAATGGTGTGGTCAGTTTCTGGCATTCCCCCCTTCAAAGATGAAAGTACTCTGAAGAGAGATATCTCTATTTCATTACGCCTGTATGGCTTTTGCAGACAGTCCTAAACACACTGCTCATGTTCCAAAATGACATGGTGAAATGCAGCACTAGTCCAAAAACCCTGTTACTACATTGGACTTCAATATGATTGAGGTTGATTAGCCTAGTTTCTCAAGTGTATCACCATGCTGTCAGCAAAAGAGGTTTTGAATCAACATGATCCAGCTTGGACAGGCAGACCACACCTGAGTCTGTTTTCATGAGACAATACAGATATATTTGCAGAGGTACTGGAAGTAAAAGATAGTAAACACACTAAAAATGAAGTATGAAATACCTTAGTAAATCTCCCCTCAAAATGTCAATAATCTGGTCTTTCAAAATAGTTCCATTGGATGAAGAAAAGCAAAAAGTGTTGCTAGTAATGTGATTTTACAAATATTAACGTTCATTTTGTTATTTCTTTAACGTGCAGTGCAAAGTATACTGTAAGCTTGTGTCAAAGTGCTTCTTGTCTACCTATAATTTCTCTAAGGCGATTAAAATGTGATTCACTGAGGTGTCTCAAGAAGTATTTTTTAACATTTAAAAAAAAAAAAAAAAATCTGTGTAAAACAGATCAGCTAAGCATAGCAGGACAGTAGCTGCCACACTTGCAAACCGTCAGTTTCAAATCAAAGAAAAAAGCTCATATCTTTCTTTACTTCCCAAAAACATCATGGGAAAACTTTTTCAGCTTCTTGACTTTTCCCTTGAATTCAGCCAGATATGTTACGATCTCCCGTTTTGTTCTTTTTTTATTTACTTTCTTCAGTGGTTTCTTCTAGCTACATTAGTCGATAAAGAATGGTTAAATTACCTCAAAAAACTGGTCTATATACAAGCTCTTACTTCATCTGGCTCATAGTTCCCACTTCTTAATCCCAAAGCATCACCTCCTATCGTTATTTAGGATTTTTTTTTTTTTTTTTATATGATTCAAGACAGCAATATGGGGGCAGTTTCACTCACATATGTTCTAATAATTAGCTCAGTGAAAGAGTAATTGTTTAGTAATCATTCTAAATTACCTAAAATTGTAATTTTTCATGGGAATGAGGTATACTATTATATGCATATATTTTCAAATTATAATATAAAATAATAAATAATGCATAATGTATTATATATGAATAATACATACTTGTATATTTCCTTAAATTTATATTATTATATTTTACATTATTATATTTTTTAAATTATAATTTCTCATGGTACCATTCTTTTAAGGTTTATTTGAAATAAACGTGAAACTCTGGAATAATTTCCAGGCTGAATCAGAGTCCAACTCATAACAGTCAGTATCTCAGTGGTTAGAACATTAGTTCCATACATGTCCACTGATCTGAAGACCTAAGGAACATATTAGATGAAGAAATTAAATAATGGGTGTGATTTTGTTCCCATTTATAGACAGATAAATTTTAAACACATCCATTAATATTTTTCTCCAGCAGAATTTAAATATGTTCTACAAAAGTTTCTCCAGAACATGCCTAGTTTTCTCTTTCACCCAAAATCAAGAAGGGATTAGACAACATATATTTGACTGCTAAAATGTATTAGTGAATGTAGTACTTTAGCTCAGTAATTTCTGAAGTTTGAGCTACATGAGTTTAATTTAGGATAACAACTTAAAAAAAAAAAAAAAAAAGGACATCCCTATAAATAATTTTGTAAGGTGCATATATTCAAATGAATTATTTAGAAATTCATTTTATTTTCATTCCCTTTTGACTTACTGTGTATGTTGCTAATTTAGGTTTCATCTAATGTCAGCATGACCACAAAAAACTGTACATCTTTTATCCTTTCAACTTGCCTAACAGTGATACTTTAATCTTTTAATCAATTCCTTTAAATGGCCTGTCACTTCAAGGACTGAAGTCTAGTGTTGATAGTTTAATTCCAGACTTCTGCAAAGGCATATTTTCATTCATCTATCACATTGATCTCAGCTGCTCAGGGCAGAGGAGGACACACAGAAAGTGAAATCCTGTTTTCTTCTTGATGCTAAACATAAAAGTTGGGAGAAAAGTCACTTTATATCAATATAAGCTGATCTTCAGCATAATGACTTCTTCAAAACCTGGGTTTCCACAAGAGACAAAGGTTCAGAACTAGACTTCTATACAAAGGAAGTGATATGTTTCTACTTTGAGAGATATTATGATTAGGCTGAAGCCAATTGGCTTACACAGATGTAAAATTTGAGTAAGCAAAGAGGTACTTAAGGAGGACCAGTGTAACTGATCTTATAATCGTACAGGACTTGTACGGAAATCAGAAATGCCTCATTTAGTTTATTTAGAAAGTACAGAATATCTAGAGAAATAATGGACCCAAAATTGGAGATATTTATTGGTATTATGGAAAGAGCTATTAAATATAAAGATGGACTCCAGATTGTTGATAGGCAAATTTGCATATGAAATTAGATGCCTAATGCAGCAGGTGTATTCTGTACTTAGGAATCAGTTCAGTGTCCTAAACAAAGTAGTCTGGTGTTGTGTTACATGATTTAAAGTATCCCAGGTGTTCTTCAGCTACATTTTCAGAAAGATGTTCTTCTGCAGGTAGTGCCTTATATGCCACCTTCATGCAGACATCTTAATCTACCCAAGGCTTCTTAAATACTATTAAACTCCTCTATCTAGACAACTAAACCAAGCCCTCGATATTTAATTGCAAGTATGCATGTGAACTAAGAAACGGATTCAGCTACCTATCTTTAGAGTCTTCTGCCATTTTATGTGCTCTGGAATAGCCTACCATTGCTGTCTACCAGATGAAGGTCTCTTATGGTCCCAGGGTCACATAAGACAGATCTCTATGCAGGAGATAGTGTTGGCTCAAAAGTCTGAATGTCATTAACCAGCCTAAGTTTAATCAGTGAAGCCCATCTCAAGGTATCTAATTTACTGTTTTAGTAGACGGTGATTTTTGGTTGTCTAAGAAGGAGCATTTAGTCTTATTTGACATGTCCTGGTATATCCCATTTAATTTCCAGATACGGCTCCAGGAAAGCATACAGTTCTGGTGTCAGAATTATCAGCATCTTACAGATGTCTTGGCTACTCAAGAGCATCTCACATATGCCTGAGTTCCGGCAACTGAACCACATCACCTGACTCACACCTAGACAATTACACTTAAACACTGAATTTAGATCTAAAACCTGGTGATGCGTGCACCTTAAACCTCAATTCAGTGTCCAGAACTTAAGCATGCAAGTTCCTTAGACTGGATGCATGAATTTTAGTTAGCTAAAATTATCTGTGATAAATTTCACCACCAGAACCAAAACATTTAGACTATCTACCAGATATAAGATTATGTATGTAATAAAGTTTGAATAATGTTTGCATTCTTACACTTCTTGTGAAGCATTTTGTTTTATTCTTTGTATTTTAAATCAGTTAAATGACAAAAGCAGCCACTTATTTTAATAAGACTTGCAGTATTTTCATTAATTCATAAGTGGATTTTTATTTCCAAATATTTGTACTATCTACTGATGTCATCCAGAGAGGAAGTACTTTCAAAGAAATAGGTAAGTTTTTAATGAATCTGTTAAAAGTAAAGTATTAAGATGGAAGTGTTCTTGGCTCCTAGTTCCACACAATTCCTAGCTCAGTACCCACTTTCTTAAGCTAGTAGGCATAGTGCTTAGTGAGGTTTTTACACAGTGGAAACAAAATTGAATTTGTTAATGGAGTTGATTTACTATAAAACAATTTTTTACTGTGTATTAAAAAAATGAAGAAAAGGGATTAAAATGTACTTTACAGTATTTTTCAGATCTATTTTAGTGCCCAGCACTAGTAAATACTTGATTAAAATCAAATCTGACATGTTGGTAATATTTTAATTAGTAATACTTCTATGACTTGCTGGGAGGTGACATGCCAATTTTGGCTTGCAGCTTCAGAGACTGGCTGGGAAGCAGATGGAGCTATCTTGTAGAGTGGTCCCCCTCCTGCCTTCCATTTTTATGGTCTGTGATAAAATAAAGCTTCTTGGTAGGGCTGGAAAAGGTGGCATGAATTCTCTTTTTATTCTCAGAAAATCATCATGAGACTATATTTTTAGCTTGCTAGCTTGCCTTAGCATTTACCAGCACAGCACATATCTATAGAACAGTTGTTCTATTTACAGATATATTGCTAGGAATTATTATAGTTCTGCTCTAGACAAACTTTCCATCCGAATGGAACTTCCTTCTATTCAAACTGACATGCTTCTGGGGTCTCTGTCTTGTCACTGTAAAAGACATAGATTCTCACTTATTCTAGCAAAGCAAAAAAGAGTTAAAAATGTAGCATTAGTCCCTTTCCAGTCTGACCTACTGTAGATTACTGACGATTACAACTCCTCTGTATTTTTATGACAAATGGATAACTCAAACTAACGGGTGTTACCTCTCTTTCTAAAGAGATAATCTAGGACTTACTGTTGACTCATGAGTTCATTGTAAATACCATTCCAGGTACAAAATTAATGCAGAATTGCTGTTGATACACATCCTATCATGCTCCAGTAACAGGAAACTGATAATATTTCCCTCTCAACATCTGAGGCAACAGAGGTCACTTGTCCTTGTTTTCAAGATCACTTTAGAGGTATATTTCTAAAGCCCTTTGCAAAGAGTCACAGTTTGTCCCTGCTGAGGTATTAGACTCATTCATCTCGGTTCAGGGATAAGATCTTTTCATATGAAGCCTGCTTTCAGCTTGCAAGTTTCAAGCACAATACAGCAAGCTGTTATGAAATGACACTATTATGACACGACAATTTTATGGGGGGGGAGGGTTGTCCATTGGAATTGTTTTCCACTTATTTAACACATGTTAATTATTTTCCTTTAAACCATTTGTTTTCATTCATTCTCCATAGTCTATTTTTACATTTCCCATCTCCTCCCTATCCCCTCTACTATCCTGTTTGTAATAGATGGTGCATACGTTCATGAGCTGGCACTTGCCTGTATATCTGTTAGAGAGAAATGACACAGTGGAAATATCTTTAATAAGACAAACTACTCTGTTTCCAAAAAAGGCTATTAGAAAATGACACACATTTGGACATAAGCAAGTCTGGCTGAAAGTAACTAGATAGGAAGGCCAAATTAAAACCAACAATTGCATGGAGTGAAAACAATATCTAAGATTTTAATTAACTAAATAAAAAAAGTCACATTTTATGAGACTCAAAATAATTGGTACCTCTGTAGGCAAGTATAACAAAGAAACAGAGGCAACTCAGTGATTCTCATTAGATTTTGCTTAAATTACAGCTCCGCAGCAGTATGATTTCAGGAACAGACCTTAAGTCATTTTTTTGCTGACATCAATCTTATACATTAAAAACAAGTACTGCAGAGTTTTCACAGTGGCCTTCAGCATGGCCACATGGAGAAAAGAATTGCACTGAAGCTAATGCTCTGATGCTAACACAGCAAAATTGTAAAGGTGAGTAAGGCAGTGCTGATGGAAGATGTCGCTCTAACACTAGGCGCATTTTTGACTGGGGTTTTTTGGACTGTGTGCTGGGTCCTGTAAAGTTGAGCAATTTGAGTGAACAGACATGATATAATCTAATAAAAGCAACTGAACAGATAGAAAAAGGAGTATTCTCTGGTTAATTTTGGTAGAAAATATTTGAAAAGAACAATGAACCACAGACAGAAAAGGATAGTTTTCTGCTATTTCAAAACTGATGCAGGAAAAAGAGATGTATTACAACAGAACTATTTTCTATTAGAGGTTTTATATGCAAAAATACAAGAAAACCTAAAATGTATTATTTTCATAGTTGATTTACTTAGTTATGAAGAGTCTAAAAATATGCAACCAGATAAAATATGCCAAATATGTTCTTTTCTGGAGTACTGTATCCAGTTCTGGGCCCCCCAGTTAAAGAAGGACAGAAGACTACTGAAGAGAGTCCAGCAGAGGGGCTACAAAGGTGATCAAGGGACTGGAGCACCTCTCTTAAGAGGAAAAGCTGAGAGACCTGGATCTGTTTAGCCTGGAGAATAGAAGACTAAGAGGGCATTTCATCAATGCTCATAAATATCTAAAGGGTGGGTGTCAAGAGGATTGGACCAGACTTTTTTCAATGGTGCCCAGTGACAGGACAAGGGGCAATGGGCACAAGCTAGAACACAGTAAATTCCATCTCAACATGAGGAAAAACTTTTTTGAGGGTGGCAGAGCACTGGAACAGGCTACCCAGAGAGACCTTCTCTGGAGATATTCAAAACCCACCTGGATGCATTTCTGTGCAACCTGCTCTAGGTGAACCTGCTTTGGCAGGGGGGTTGGACTAGATGATCTCTGAAAGTCTCTTCCAATCCCTACAATTCTTTTATTCTGTTATTAAAATGATGACTACGACAACAGAGTTAAAACCTGAAGATATCATAAAACTTGACTTAAAAGTCAATGCATCTGGAAGACAGAATATTTTCACTGCCATCATTGAAAAAGAGAAGAGTTTGCTCACAATGCAGAGATTTCATTTAAAAAAAAAAAAAAAAAAAAAAAAAAAGGAAGACAGGAAAACAAGTGTTATATAGGAAAAGAGCTCAGCATCCTATTAAGAATATCTCTGCATTGGCTGACCTCTTAAAATTAGTCAAGTTCTATTCCAAAAATAAATAAACCATCACATAATATGAATATTAATAGTCAATCATTTTGACTATTTACTTTTATTCATTTACTATTGAAAAAGACAGATTTAGAAAATACAACTGAAATAGATTCCGGACACATCACCTGCTAGAGGACAGATAAACTAAATTTTTCCAATTCAGAAGGCTGTATGTATCATAACTATTGGGAGAGGAGGGGGAGGGAGAAGGAAGAAAGAAAAAAAAAAAAAAGAAACTAGTAAAGACATTGTTTCATGACAGATGAACGCATGCCTGAATAGAAGATCTATGGCTACCATCCTCTAAAAAAGGAGAACTAAGGAACAGGGCAAGGAAAAAGTAACTTAGTGCTCAGAGAGGCTGACATAGTACAATCTTCAGATCAGACTGACAGTGGCTAGACCTTCTCAGCAGGGCCTTCAGATATGTTTCCATGTTTATGCTACCCTTTACAGTCTATTCCAGAGTTTATTATAAATTATTTCTCTGTAATATTTAACAATTACAGTAAATACAAATTTGTTTTATCTTATTAATATTAAAATCTAGTAAATAATATTTAAAAACAGGACGATTGAGTCCTCTGTAATGACATAAATGACATTAGAAAGGGGAAATAATTGATGTCTTGCATCTGCCATGGAGAACAGAGTGAAGAGCAACAGGCTTTTGAAAATGTAGCCCTTCCCACTGTCTTCTCCAGTTGTAAAGTGGAAATCAGATTTAGGAGAAAGCAGCCAAAAGAAAGTGTTCCTAGAACAAAACTTTCATGGGACTTTTACCCCTTGTAGAGCTTGAGAAAGTTAGTAATGAACTTTGTTGCAGGCAGACTTCTGGCAGTCAGGCAGTGAGATAGGACTTCAGTGATTATAAGAAAGGGAAGCATCTGCATTTAGGACATATCACATTTTCCTTGTGTTGGAGTATTCAACAAAAGCCAAATTTCATCCTAAACAACAAGGCACATGTTATGGGCAGAGTGAAGGAAATAAAGGTAATGCTATGCTGAGAGTCTTGTATTTTATATAAAAAAATGAGTGATATTGTCAAATTCAAAAGCATATTGAATTAACAGATTAGATTGTACAAACAAGCTGGAAATGAGTATGAAATTACTGGCATGTAAAGTACCACTGCAGACACAGGAACCAGACTCAGTAAGTAACTATTATGACTTACAAAATGATGGTCTGGGGGCAAACAATAGAAGAGGGACAAAGATAACAAAGTAGCCTATAGATTCAGATAATGTCTGTGTAGGTACCTACTTGAGTATCGGGATTGTGCTTGATATAGATCTTCTTTCACTAATGATGAAAATCTGGTACTTGGAGATGACTCACTCTTAGCAGTAGCCCATAATAGGTTTACCCTTTTACATTGGCATGTTGCTATGACAATTCATGTAAAATAGAGCTGGCTCAGATAAGTGGACAGTGAGGTGGACTGAAAACTAGTTGAACTGCTGGACTCAAAGGCTTGTGATCAATGGCACAAAGTCTAGTTGGATACCAGTCACCAGAGTGAGTACCAGGGCTGATAAGGTTTAGGTTCTTCATTAATGACCTGGGTGTTTGGACAGAGTGTGCTCTCAGAAAGTTTGCAGGTGATACAAACCTGGTACAATTGATTGATAAACGAGGTGGTTGTTTTGCTGTTCAGAGGAACCTGGATACGCTGGAGAAATGGTCCAAAAGTAATCTTAAAAAGTTTAGCAAAGGGAAATGCAAAGTCCTGTACCTGGGAAGGAATAAGTCCATGCATGAGTAAGTGCTGGGGCCGAACAGCTGGATAGCAACTTTGCAGAGAAGAACCTGGGGGTTCTGATGGAGAGCAAACTGAACATAAGCCAGCAATGCTCCATTGCTGCAAAGGCGGCCAACAACTTCCCAGCCTCCATTAAGAATGACTCTGCCATGAGGTTGTAGAAGATGACTTTTCACCTTAACTCAGCATCAGTGCAGCCACATCTGGAGTGCCGGGTCCAAGTCTGAGCTCCTCAGTAGAAAAGAGACATGGACACAGTGGAGTAAGTCCTGCAAAGAGTCATGAAGGTCAGTAAGGGCTTGAAACATCTGACATGCAACGACAGGCTGAGAGAGCAGGGACTCGTCAGCCTGGAGAAGAGGTTTGTGGAAATCTTAGCAATGTGTATAAATACCTGATGGGCTAGAGTAAAGAAGAAAGAGACAGACTTATCTTAGTGATATTTAGTGAATGGACAAGAAGGCACAAAATTATATACAAGAAATCCCATAAGAAAAAGCTTTTTTTACAGTTAAGGTAGTCAAAACACTGTACCAGTTTTCCCAGGGAGGTTAGGAAGGCTCCCTCTTTGGAGATACTGATAACTCAACTTGGACACAGCCCTTAGTAACCTGCTGTATCTGATCCTGCTTTTAGCAGGAGCACTGAACTAGAAGACCTGAACAGTTCTGTGATACTGTGATAGAAACCACTGTGATAGAAACCACATACTACAAGGAGAGTTAATTTGCATTGGTTTCATCAGCTTCTCTAGCTGTGGCTTCATACGTAGTTCAACCAGGTTGAGATGAGATTTGATGATATCTAGAGATTTCTTTTGGATTTTTTCCCCCTTGATTTTATAGTGTACTTGTGTGTAGAGAGCAGCAAAATTAAGATGGTGTAATGTATTTTGGTTGTATTCTTTGAAAAACTGAGGATATTAATGACCGTTCTTTTTTTCAAAAGGACTTAGTACCTAATGCCAAGTCACATTGTGATTTTGTACATGAATGGAATTCATGCTGAGAATTCCTAGTTTGCCAAGGTACTCAAGAATTTTCACAACAAATGTAATGTATGCCCTAACCGAAAATGCTGTGACTGTGTTGTCAGTTTGATAAAATTAAGACAAAAATAGTGGTAATGCCCATGTTTCTAACTGCCCATTGTGTCTTTGTTGTAGAACTTTTGTGCAAACTGCAGTACAGTCTCTCTCTTTCTTATGCATTAATTTAAGGCTATGTGACATTGCTGTCACAGTGACACAAAGGAAATGAAATTGCTGATATGGCCTTCTCTGCTTCAGCTAGACAATAGAGAAGTTTATATATATATTAATCTTTCTTTTCTACTTCATATGAAATGGAAAATATAAATTCTTTCTTTATTTCACATTTTGTAGTCTAAGAAAACTGACTACTACGCACTGCTGGAATAGTATGATACATGAGTCAAAAATGGCTCTTAATCAGCTACATCCAAAAAAATCAAATAAAACTAAACAATCCTCCAACATTTCTTCAGAAAAAAAGAAAGCCCCCATGTTTACTGTAGTTATAGGTTTGATAATATTTTTGATTTAAAGCTATTTCAACAGAAAACTAGTATTTATAATCAAAGTGAGAAACTCTGGAAACTGAGTTACTGATATTATAGGATTTGAATAAAAATCAAGATTCTCAATGTGAAAGTGAGTTTATGTTTAGTTTGGGTCTTGTTTAAATTAAACACAAACACCTGCCTGAATTGCACCCTCCCCCAAAACAATCTGAAAATCCTAAATATTGAAAAATTTTCAAAATATAGGTATTAACATAGTTTTTCTGAAATGTCATCTGTTCCACAGATTCTGGAAATGTGCAGTGCAATTGACATTCTTATAAATTTCACTGCCACTATAAAGCCAGAATATCAACTGTGCTGAACAACCATCCAGCATCTGCTTGTTTCCAGTACAGTCAAAGAAATAGAATCTCAGGCACAGAAACATGAAAAAATATGTTCCAGAGTGCCCTGTATGCTCCAGCCTCAGGAGTTTTAAAGGTCTTGGAATATAATTTATTTATCCAGGTAACTGTAGTGTTCATTTTATATTTGACCTAACCATTCAAATTAACTTCATGGAATGGTACTTCTGCCTTATGAAGATGTTATGCTGGAGATGTTCAAAACTAAATGAGAAGAAGCCCCAGGTTTCTTGGTAGGAGCTAAAAGCTCTGGAAGCACTGGATCCCCAGCCATTGAGTGACCCCAGTGTTTTTTTACAGTGTCAGTGGCAATGTCAGTTCCAAATTTTTGAAAAGCAGAGACTATTGAGTCAGTGTTAAAATTGAACTGCTTAGAAGAAAAAGACCTTCACCTTGGAAGGTGGAAGCATGGTTATACCCGGTGTTTTTGACAAAGCCTTTAGTGCTTCCACAATTGCTATTTTATGTGAAATATGCCTGAAAATATCTGGTTGCACCAGTTGTGTCATTTTATCATCTATTCTTCGCATTTATTATTATTTGCTTGGCAGACAATTAAAAGTTAACATCGTCGATATCAAACTATGCTGTGAAATATATATGGCAAATTCTAAGGTTAAATAATTTAGACAGAAATATAATCTATGTACAGGAGCCTCAGTAAAGAAAACAAGGATAAGCACAAACACGCACAATACACGTAAGGACCAGCCCAGAAGAGATACTGTAGAAAAAGGAAATGTAGCAAGAGGAAAGGCATACCAGAATGACCAGTCATGCTGCCTGAACTTGCAGACCTTGATAAAACGTGCAAATGCCACAAAACTGAAGGCCATTGGCAGTGTGGCAGAAGATTAGAACAACATTCATGGAAAATCAGGTGATACTGTGAATTTTCAAAAAAGGAAGATATTTCACTCTACTGAAATGTGGATCTGGTTTGTGAAATGTTAGGGATTTCTTGAAATTGGTGTCCATGAGTTGAGAAAAAACAAAGGACTTACATGTTCTAGGTATCACAGAGTAGCAGAAACAAACAAAAAAACCAAACAAACAAAAAAGTAGTCATGAAGAAAGCCCAGAAAGATGTGCAGTGCCATTTAAGATGCAAAAGGTGATCCTAGTTGATCACTGGTTGCACCAAGAGAAGAGATATTCTACAGCTCCTTTGTCATATCAATCAGCCATCTGATGATGTCTTATTTATCCCAGCACATCTCTAACAGCTCTGAATGTTTGTCTGCCAGCCACAAATCAAGTGCTGTGGGTCGACACTGTTCAACAACTGAATCAAGTACCTTCTTAGAGAAAAATAAAGGAAGAAAGGTGAGAGGCTAACAAAGTTCAGAAAGACCTCCTTTTAAACTTTTGAATGGGAAACCCTAAAGTTCAATAGATTCAACGTGTTTTGGACCAACTGAAGAGGAAGGATGCTCTTTAAAATTTTACTATAACTAGTCCCATCTGGAGGGTGGATGGCAAAAGTCTTGAGCTGTTTAGGCAAAACTAGCAACACCAATATGTGTTTGGGTCTTGTTTAAAACAGGCAAACTAGGGAGCATAAGGGTATCATGTGATGTCAAAACAATATGCCAGCAGATATGAAGGCTGCTGCATTCTTTACTAGCTGTAGTTACCAGGCTGATTTAAGTTTAACCCTCTGAAGAGCTCATTACTATAGTCTATTTTGGAGTATTTAAATTGCCATCATGTAATTGTATTAATAAAATGCCATCATTTCCACTAAGGAAAATAGGCACATATTATCGAATTATAGTAAATACAGGATTTTCAGAATTCCCTAAGAACTGCCTTATCAATATGTCCATTGAAGCATCTCACAGAGGGGGAAAAAAGGTAGATGACCTTATGAATATCACCCTCAGTACTTCAAAGACAAGCTCTAAAGCTATTCAGATTGCTTGTTTGGCACTTCAAATACCAGGCAAAATGCCTCAGTTTATAATCAGTTTTGCCAACTATTTATAGTCAGCTAAGAATTTTTCAAAGTGGCCTCATTAAATGTTTCCCTATCATCTCTGTTAAATACGCTTCCTTTTTCCCATATTAGTAGAGTATTTTACTTCATCTCAGTATTGTGAGAAATGCAAAGCAATTTGCAACGAGAGCAGAAATTATTTAAATCATGACAGGCATTCAGAGAGCACAAGTTTTCTTTTAAACATTGAATTAATATTTTTTTCCATCCTGTAGATATGTTTTTAATAATGTTACACAGGAAGATTAGTTGTGCTTTTATACTTAAACTAGGTAAAATAGATGATACCTAAATGCAGGAAATCTGGCAGGTATGTGAACTAACATTTTAGACATTTCTTTAGACTTTTCTTTTTTTTCTATCTAACAGAAACCTAGCAGAGCTTTCTGCTAGCAGAGCAGATCACACCTAGCAGAGAAATTCTAACAAAACCAAATCACCAATTGAACAACTGTATATCTAGTAGCAGTAATATATCCTTTTCTTTCAGTAGATTTTTGTAACATTTTCCCTTTTGCATCTTGTCATCCTTAAAAACGCTACCTAAATGTAATATTAAAAGACACATTAAGATTAAGCATTTTTTGAAACAGAATAAAACTTTATTTATGGAACAGACTGGAATAAAAGAAATTGAAAACAAATCTGTTTTTCTTTCTTTGTCCTTCCTGTATAAGGCTCTCCTTTTTACTTAGGTTTGAGTCCAGAAACTCTCGGAGTTTTGCTATATTTCAACAAAGACCCTCGTCCTCCCCCATGGAAGATTTCTTTTTTTTTTTTTTTTTTTCCCTGATCACCTGAAAGAATTGGCTCCTATCGGCTCTCTGCTCCTCTCAGCAGTCTCTCAGTCTTGTGTAATTTCACAATACCTTCATCCCATCTGACTTCCCAGAAAATTTCTCCAAACTGTTCATGACCATTTGGCTTCAGAAAAATAGCATTTGGCTTCAGAAAAAGAGCATTCCCATGTTCCTGCTATGAAGTTTTACTCAGTTCAGAAAGTACTATCCAAGAGTAAGGTAAACAGGTGGTTGCCTTTTATTCTGCTCAACCATATGCTTTGAGCAGAACATAACATAAAAAGCACACACAGTAAACAGTGAAGAAATTAAACAACTACATTACCCACCTCAGTTAGGAATTCTTAACAAACTATATGAATTAAATTTTTCATTAAAATAGCTGCAGTAACATTCCCCCCTGCCAAAAAAAAAACCCCAACACCCCCCCCCCAAAAACTAAAAAAAAAAAAAAACAAAAATAACCAACCAAAAAACCCCAACAATAAAACACGCAAAAACCAAACAAACAATTTCCCAGAACAAAGAAGAATAGTCACTTGGTCTCAGTATTTCACTTCCTAAAGTCTTTCCAAAACCCTGAATAAAATCTCTGGTAAAAACCAAAAGCATTAAAAAAAACCAACCTAACCCAAACCAAAACAAAGACCCCTAAAGTAAAAGAAATAAGTGAAGTGTGGCAGATGAAGCTTTAATCCATTTAAATACTGAGATTTTCTTCTGAAGATTTTGACTTATTTGAAACCTGGTCATGCCATTATTTAGTTCACCATGGTGTAAATCACTCCATCATTTCCACAAAAAAGCTTTAAGCCTAACAAATGTGCAATGTGCAATGCGCGAAGTGATTTCCCTCTACCTGTAGACATGCTATTAAGCACTCTAATACCATATTGACATCAAGATGACAGATGACGCTTGGTGTTGAACAAAATTTTCCCTATTGTTTTTAAGATGTTTGATGCACTTTTACTTTATGTTGGCATCAGATATAACAATGGATTGTAGTCTCTTGCATTAGAATATTGTGTTCTTTTTAACAGCCACAGAACTGTCTTTGAAATGTTTCCTGCCATTCAATTACTGCAGCTGCAAAGAAAGATGTTCCATGAGAATTTTGGCTGGATCTTCTGGCTGATGCAGTTAGGGAATCAATTTAGTAGTGAATCGATTTATAAAAATTAAGTAGGAAGTGCAATGATTTTATTTTTTTTTTTGTTTGTTTGTCTGTTTAAGTTAAAGCCTGAGCATGTGCATGGATTTAGGCATCTTGATAAAATATCTACGTACTTATAAACTTTTGAAAAACTTGCTCTGTGCTTTCTAAACCTAAAAGACTCCTATGTAGAAATATATTTCTATAGGTGTTCCAGAAATTCAAAATTACTTGTTACCCAAGCTGAACCCAAGCTGATTCTCAGACCAGTGATCTCTACAGACATCCTATCTCATGGACATAATTGGAAATGATAGGCATTTTCAGAGTCTATTCAGGAAACAACCTTCAGATTGCTTCTTCAGGACTTCAGGAAACAGCCAGATGAAAAATGCATGTGTCCTGACGTAAAGAAATAATCGGTAGCTTAATATGTGCTACTGGTTAGGATAAAATTCTGGTCATATTCCCCACTCCACCTGGTTCAGCAGGAACTTGTATCTAGAGCTGGTAGGCTTTGCAAAGCCAGAAAACAGAATGATCAAGGAACCGCTCTCTGTCCCTGAGGCCAGCTTGACATTGTGTGGATCAACACTTCACATCCGAGATGCAAAAGAAAGGATTTTTCCCTTTTCCTTGAAGACTGTTATCAAATGGTAAGCTCCTTCTTGGAAAAAGGCCCTTTTCCATGTGTTACAGGTGAAAAAAAAAGACAAGAAAAAACCACTTTAATTGTGAATGTTAACAGGTGGCATCTAACTGGATATTTGTGTGTTTGTGAGTAAATGTCTACCCTTTCTGCCATCCATATTCTTCTCCAAGTCATAATCTTCTTATTTAATGTTTTCTCTGTTCTCATGAATATTTTTACAAATATATACAAGTATACAAATATTAAATTGGAAAGGTGTAAGACCTGTATTAGTGTACCTACAATCTTGATAACTAAGGCTTTCTCTTAATGTTTTAAAGAGATTTTGCCTACCCTCTTCAAATCAGACTGGGAACAGGTATCACTTTTGGGAGGAGTTGGTAGAAGAAGAGATATTTGGACTCTTTCTGTCCCAGTTCACACCAAGCAGCTGAGAAAGGATTCACTTCTCATTGCTACTTAGGGAGAAGATTTTTGTGAAATTCCTGAACAGGAACAGGTCTCCACTCCTGACTTTAAATTAACCATTTCCATCTGTTACCGAGAATACAACTGGGATGACAGTAACTCACATGGACTCAAAGCACAAGCAATCTCAAAACTAGCCAGCCTACCCTAATTTTCTCCGGGCAATTGAAAAGCCTCATGTCTGACTGGCTGCTTGTCAATTAGGGACTAGATATTACTTTTGTTCCTTTCAGCACAGTTGATGATATAAGAAAAATACTTGATTAAAGAGCGGCTATCTCCTGAATTGTAGCAATGGAGTGGAATGAACTACTATCAGGATCTTTCCCCCTCCTCCATCAACACTTTTCTTCATAAAAAAAATCTTGAAGTATAATCTAAAGATAAAGTCTCTCTCTTTATTATTTCTTTATTGGTGGTGATGTCTGTCTCACAATCAGATGGACAAACGTTCAGCTGAGAAAAAAACAAATACACCAATATGCACACCAAACACAAAACTTCACTGCTCATCTGACATAATCACATGGTAGCAACAATATCCCCTCATCTTGATTGTGATGGTCATTATAATTATGCAAAATATCCTTTCTGGTTTTCTTTCATAAATATTTTCTAGGTTTCAAACAGGTTGCTGTTATTATTAAGGTTTTTATTCTGATCCATGGAGAAAAGGCAGTAGTGGTAGTAAGACAGCTATCCCACCACTCCAGCAACGTCATTCCAGAATTTTTTGAAGGTACTCTCTTTTCTTGACACTTGTCAGAAAACTGCTGAGGAGAATTGCTCATTTACTAATGTGACTGAAAAGCACTGTCACTCCAAATCAACATAGCCATTTAATGAAAATGGTCTCTTCAGTAGTACAATAGATGCTGTCAAAGCAGTGATCAGAAAGAGCAGAAAGGGAGTGAACTAGGTAAGGTGAGCTGTTAGAAACTTCAGCTGTGATTTGCTAAGTTGTCTGACACAAGATGAGATCTGCCTTCCTGAATAACTTTCTTCACCAGTTTCAGCTATCTGTAAATGTCTTCACTTTTTTTCATGGGTCATATACTGGCTAATAAGGTGAAAGCTTTTGTTCTTGTCTGTCCTGATCTGAGGTAAAACAGAACCAACTTTCTGTTCAGTAATTTTATTTCTTAGCTAGGCCTTTTCTAACTCTCTGAAATTAATAGCATGTTGTGTCTGAAACGGTTCGTTCAGAGTGATAAGACAGTTTGTGCCAAGGAATGGTATGCAGAAAGGCTCTTGATTATACTTATTGCTATAACAACCAAGCTAATTTTGTTATTTGACCTGTTAGAGGGTCAGAAGCAGAGGGGCGTAGAGGAGTCCCACCTGTGGGGAGGAGTGGACAGGACAGGTGACCAAAATTGACCAACAGGGGTATTCCATCCCATCTGCCCCATGCTCAGTATAAAAGCTGAGGGATCAAAGGGTCAGCTCTCTTCCTTCAAAGGGTGATGTCTGAGGAGGACCCTGTCTGTTCATCTGCCTTTGATCCTGATTGGTGTGTTCATGACTCCAACTCTGGAACTCGGCTCCCACTCATTGCTGAGTCCAGCCTGGGACTTCCTCAGTGCCTGCTGGTGACATCATCCTGGGAGCTTAATACGGTTTTGCATATACTGTATCTATTTCATTATTTTCCTTTTTAAGGAAAATAAGTTAGTTTAATAAGGAAAACTAAATTAGTTTAGTTTCTTCTAAACTCATAAATCTCTTTATCTCTCCTCCTCCTCCTCTCTGTGCACGAGAGGCTGGGGGGAGCATCTGTCACTGGCCATTGGCCAATTTGGCCAAAACCACAACATTAAACTGAGTCATTAAAACAGACGTATTTTTAGAGGTGCTGCAACTGCAACTGGTGTTCAGATTTTTGTCTCTTTATCTCTTCCTTTCTGAAACCAGTGTTCCACCTTCCAAGTTCCCTGAGAATTACTGTGATTTTTACCTTTATATTTGTATCACAAATAACTGGTTCCAAATCCAAACTTCTTTTCTTCCACAATCGTTCACTATAAGGTCCAATATCTCAAAATTTTTTATCATCATGATCAAAAATGGAAATATGAAATATACATTTATTTGATGAAACAGAAGGTAATGAAAATGAACGAAAACATACAGATTTATCAGTTGGTACTGCTGATCTTTTTTTGGTTTTGAGCTATCACTCAATTGCCCACTTAAAGTTATCAAATACTAGTTGACTAGTACCCTACATGTCTCCAGATGCTGATACAGAGGATGCAGGTTTTCCACAGATCCTAAATCATATCTGCCAACCCATATCTTTGTTATCCTAGGATACCTGAAATGGCATTAGGTGCCTATGCAAACCAAACAGATCAAGCCACTATATGTAAATGAGTTAAATTCCATGCACTGAGACATACTGACATGTGAAGGATGGACATAGTTTAGCACACATTTTGTTCAGCTGCATCCTAACTTTGTATGTCCTACCATACAATAGATCTAGGACAGATCTCTGGCAACCTTTGTGATAAGGCCAGAGCTAGCTTTGGAGATGCCAGATAAGGAAATAAAATATTCTTCATGAATTTCTTACTGCTGTTATTTCATTACCATTTCAACTGTTTGATAATCTGAATAAAGTTTAATCTTGGTAAGATTCCTTAATTGTTTTCCCCAAAATTTCTGTAGTGGTTTGTGAAATTTCCAGATCATAAAAAAAAACCTAAATAATTTTATTTAAAGGAGGAGAACAAAGACATAAGGTACCTAATGTATAAACAACATTAGACAGCACTGAAAACACAAATTCTCACCTTAAACTAAACTTGTATTATATCATACTAAGACTTGCAAAGGGCTTAGATAAAACAAGTACAACTAATCCATCCGAGAGCTTTCTGCTCTTTCACTTGAGTACAATCCAAATTCAGGAGCACTTCTGTCTGACCAACACTACATGTTTCAGTGAATAGTTCACCCACCAAAACATCATTGGGCTTAAATAAGTAGTGGTAGTATACTTCTAAAAGAAGTTGTGTATTCTAAGGCTGAAGAAATTTATTTTCAGAACAGTGAGACCTAACATAGAAAGAAAGTACCCAAATCTGTTGACTAAAACATTATTCCATCTTTCTTTTGAAAAATCTAGTTCAGATTGCTGTGTATTTAGATAGTCAGCAAACTTGTTTTCAGTCAAATTGCCATAATGGATGTTATGACTTTATTTTTATCACAGTAACAGAGTGAGCTGATTCCCCCTTTGATAAATAGCAACTCTCTGGGGGGGAAAGGCTTCAAAAATGGGCCTTTTCTCTGCATTTTTCTCCAGTTCCACACAAGTAATTTCATTAGCTTCAAGAGTTACACTATTGTGAAACATAAATAAAATAATAGCCTTTATTCATTCTGCTTAGAATTCAAGCAATATATTTAGAAGTTTAAAATAATAAAATAATTGAAATTTCAATTTTTGTCTGCTCAAAAATGCTCAGTGGACAGAGGATGAGTAAAGGTTTCGAACACAGAATTTTCCATCACGTTCTGTCATTCTAACTTCCTAGAAAATCTGGCTCACACATACATAATTGATGCCCATCTTTGCAGGTGATAAAATGTCTTCTAACCTCTCCAAGGTTGTATGCATAATTGAAACTGAAGACTCTCCTTAGCCAGTTTTGTGGCAATCTTATCAGGAGCAAGAAGAAGAGGCAGCTATGAACTGTAAGGAGAAAACAAACAAACAAACAACCAAAAAAAACAAAAACAAAAAACAAAAACAAAAAAACAAACAAACAAACAAAAAACCACCAAAACCCACCACGGTTCTCAAGTTCTTAAAGCATGTATTTTTCCCTTTGTGTCAGAAAATGAAAATACTTCAGGCAGCATTAGTATTCATACTTAGAATTTATCTTGGTTTCCTGGATGGAATTCTTTCCCCTGTCCCAAATATATTTGCATCATCTTAAAAAAATCTCAGTATGAATTTATGAAGAATATAGCAGAGCTTTTGTAACTGCACTTCAGTCCACAGATGCCAACACCACAAATATCTTACTTCGTCCATTTGTATTCCTGTCCCCTTTTCACTATTTTCCAGCCATGATTTATAAAGATATTATGTTTTCTTCGTTTAAATCCCTACTTCCTCATCTCATTCCTTTCTGCTAAAACATCTACAAGTTTTGAATCCGTAAAAAATGTTTAAAGTAATAAAATTGATGTGACTTCTCAATATATGTTAGCTTTTTATCTGTTTTATGGCTTGTAATTTTCAGCGTGTTTGGATGAAACTCATCCTCTTTCATTATTTTCACAGCAGGACATTCTGAATGAGTCAGTTTGATTTTTGGCTGATTGTCTTTAATCTGTCTCCAATTGCCCCTCATATCTTCCACCCTGTGATATACTGTATGTTGGTAATCCTTAATAACCAACATATCCCTTTTGCATTCCATAATACCCCCGAGACTTTGATCTTCTGTATTATTCAACAGTGTAAGAGGGCACACAGAGAAGTAACTATTCATTTCTGCCAAAAAACTCGCATTTTTTTAAAAATCTGATACTGTAGAAAATATGTGTTAGCAAAGTCCTTGAAATTAGCAGCCTGCTACTTAGTAGGTGATGACAAAGATTGGACAAGATGGACAAAGATTTTTCAGTCTCTGATATGAAATGTGATAAAATCAGGTTATCTGTTTGTTTCTACATCACTAATGCTCTAGAACATTAGTCAAATACATACGGTCCAATTGCACATTTTACTACTGCTTGGAATGGTAATTTTGACCCCATAAAAAGTCTCTTGAATATCTGGCATATTGGCTTGTCGCCCCTAGACTGCAATCAATTTTTCTTGTGAGTTACAGATCAGCGGATTTGAGATGATGTAGCATAAAGACAAAAAATATGCATCCTTCCATAAATAAAACAATTTTTTTTTTTCTTTTTTTTTAAATCTTGTAAATACTCTGATTCATTCTCTCTGCTTGCCACCTCTATCACAGCTTCATATTCTAAACTCCACCTTTTGGTAAATATTTATTTCTCTGGAGTTTATGTCTACTCTCTGTAGCCTCTCAGTTTGCAATGAACTTCAGTGGACTTGACTCCACTGTCAGTTGCTGTCTCTTCCTTGCTACAGTGGAGCTTCCTCCTCATGGTAGAAGCCTTTCCATATTAGAGCGCTATGGCTGGGGCTACAAAGGAAAGGCTGGGGTATACTACTGCAAAATCAGAAGTGAAGTATCTGTGCTCTGGGATCTATCATAGCCAGAATGACAAACACTGGGACACCTAAACCAGGAAAAAACAAAATACCAAACAGAGGCTTACATCAGAGAATCTATTCCTGAAATTAACTAAGATTTCTAAGTCAAAGCTGTAAACAAACAGTGCCATGAGGGTAGAATTTGAATTGCACTACAACAAACAGGAGCACATCAAAATCATCAGCGTCTAGTAGTAGAACCATAATTTCTCTTAAGTAGTTTCACCTAAATTTTTAATAGATTCTAATTCAGATGAAATGTTTAGAGTATTATTTCTGTAAGTTTATAGACTACATATTTTCACATTCAAATCTGTATATAATATTTTAAAGTTTAAATTTGTCTTTAGAGAACTGTCTTAAGACTCAATTTTAATAACTATTGAAAATAAAAGCCTTAATAAAAAAACCTGGGATTTTTTTTTTTTTTTTTTTTCCAGACTTAGAATTTTCCAGGTTTACTATTCTGGGGGAGGTTGCATAAGAAAAGAGAGTTGGTATTTATTTCTTGCTTTGTTTTGTTGTTTTTTACAATACTCTCACGATGCATTAAGGCTTTCTTTAGCAGTGAATATAAAAAAGAAAAAAAACAATTACTTTGAAAACCTTAGTCTTAATTCCTTAAAAGTCCTGTAAACATATTTAAAGAAATATAAGGTCTGTTATTTATTTTTCCTCAATATAAACCACACCATTTTCTCTAGTTTTAAGATCATGGACATGAAAAACAAAGAAGTGAACTGTCTTCAAGAAAGCCAAACAGCTTCCCATCTGGAATCAAGCCAGACTGAAATGGATTCATTCCCATAAGCTGATCATCTGTGGAATGATAAAGATGATCATTCCCTTTTTCCTCTTCTAAGCTTATATTACATTTATTTTTCAAGATAAGCCACGTTGTTGCAGTTGAGAACACAACAGTATGCAAAGGAAATTGTATATAAACTAAAAGTGCACATTTACATTTTAATTTCTAGAAAATGAGTTATGAAATAACTGTCATAAATTCCATAAATTACCTCTATCTAGTAAAGATATTTCCTAGTATAAGGTAATAAGTTTAAGTTAGTTTAGTTTGTGGACATAGATGAAGAATAACAATCCTTTAAAATGTCTTCAGCCATGTATAAATTTCTATGTTATGCAGTTAAGATACAACATCTTATTTTTACCATATTTTAAAATTAATTCTATATTTGCAAATATGAAAATAAATAAATTATGGTCCAAGACTGAAAAGGAATGTTTTTCTTGGAGTTAACTCATCTTTGAATATATTTCCAAATTTATATAAATAAATAAATAAATCTTGCTCATGTGTATAAAATAGCTTGTTCCCTTTTTCATTTAAATATGTCCCACTGCTGAATGACACAACTTAATTTTTACAAGTGACATATCTCATTTAGAAGCACCAAATAAATACCTATAATAATAAACAGTTACCAGGATCCTGAAAAAACATTTTCCATTTAATAGACCAAATGTTTATAAGTGGGCTAAAAAGACCACTTTTCAATAAAAAGTATTATGTAACTATGTATCCATGATTTGCTTGATTTTTGCTCACTTTGCAGTGTTGTAACAATTACTTCCTCTGCCAAATACCTCACCGTGGAACTTTTGAGATCTTATTTTAAGTCCTCTACAAACAGTAGCAGAAGGAAGGTAACAGTTTCCTAGCATCACAAGGTGCTGGTAGGGAAGGTTCAGTGTGAAGTGTTGGTTGTTTATTTGTGTGGGTGGTTTAGCAAATCAAGGAAGAATGAAAAACAGGGAGTCTCTGCATGTTCATTTTATGTTGAATTTTAAAACTCATAACACCTACAGACATTAAGGAGGAGGCCTAATGAAATTCATCAAAGCAGAACAATAGTTGTGCCTGAGTGTGCATATGGATACGTATATAAGCACATGCATGTTTAAAAATGCATGTATATAAACGCACTTGCAGTCACACACACACAGATTCCTAGATTAAGTAAACTTGCTCCTCTGTTGCCTGATCTTGCTTGACAGGCATCAATCAATTTAAAAGAACTGAATTTAATCATAGTTAAAATTAAAAATGCTGCTGATCTGGTAGATAGTCTCATATAATTATAAGGAAGCACTCAGAACTTTATGTGACCTTTAATGAAGTCTATATTAAAACAAATAGATACACACTATATGCTTCATTTCTTTATGTATTGTGCACTTGTTTTTGGAATAGTGTGCTCCTCTGCCAAGAAATTTCATTGTGTTAGTAAAAGAATTGTGAAGCTTCAGAGAAATATTGATACCAGTCCTACAGTGACAGAAGGCATAATTGTCACATGCAATGTAGGATAAATATTTTCATCATTTTTTCATCTTTTTTTTTCCATTTATTACTATTTTTTTTTTCATTTTATGTTATACAAGAGAAAAATAATGTATTATGAACAAATAATATGCTCAGGATTTCTCAGCACAATCAGTGTCTTTAAAATTATGGCAAAATTATTTTGTCCTCTATGTTTTTGCTTTTAAGAACAATAAAACCTTTTAAAATCAGGTTTAATTCCACCTGCTTTTTAAATGCTGTCTCAAGTTTTACTTTTTTTTCTTTCTCTTCTACTCAGTAAACTTCATTTCACTCACGTTGTGAACTTCAGCCCAAAAGCACTAACTTCCTTCACATCACTTTACAGTCATTTGCAAGAGACAGGGAACTCCAGAAGGTAATTCAGAACGAGAGCCTAGCTTTAGATTTTTTTTTTTTATATTACCACTCAAACAGCCTCTTTCTAAATACTATGGAGACAGTTCTATGAAATCAGCTTGTACAGGATAAAATTAGCTTTTGTGAATCCATCTTTTATCTCTGCTTCCCTAGTTTCACCTGTGGTTTTGTCTTTTCGCAGTTCTTTTTTCCTGTGAGTTCTCTTCTACGGTAGGTCAGGCTAAATTCCACCTGTCCTTTAAAAGCCGTCTGAAACTTTCAGTATCCTCCTCTGCTACTCACAAAACTTTAAATCAAGGAAAGCCAAAAAAGTACTTCAAACAGCCCTCGTCTTTCTGTCTCTACTTGCAGAGATGTGGGAGAACTGAAGTTGCTTCCTACTCCTCTGATATCTGATGACCTTTTTTTCCTTTAAAAAAAAATAAATCATATCTTCGTTTGGGAACATAGAAGGTCAGTGTCTGCCAGCCTGATTTTTACTGCTGTGGTGAGAAATATTTGATTTCTGCCTTACTTAGACATAACTATTTTCTTAGAAGGTAATGTGGTTCGAACCTCTCTCCTTTGGTTCTGGGTCTCCTAAATCATTAACCTTTGCTAATTGCCCTCTGGGGTTCTCTACAGAGTCCTTGACCCTATTCATTGTTTCTCATATGTTTTCACCTGCCTGATTTCCAAAGTGTCATAGAAAAATACTCCATCTTTGAGTAGGGGGAAAAATAGGGAACTGAAAACTGGAAAAGGGAAACTGAAAAAAGAAAAGGGGCACATGACTTGGCAATGTGTGCTGAAAGAGAAAGATTTACATTAGATATTTGGAAGAAATTCTTTACTGTCAGTAGTAAGACGTTGGAACAGGTTGCCCAGAGGGGTTGTGGATGCACCATCCCTAGAATTGTTCAAGGCCAGGCTGGATGGGGCTTTGAGTAACCTTGTCTAGTGGAAGGTGTCCCTGCCTATGGTAGGGGGGTTGGAACTAGATGATTTTTAAGATCCCTTCTAACACAAACCATTCTATGATTCTATGAAAACACAACTGTGTTTCTGGCATACTTCAGATATTTTGCTAACTTTGAGTTTATATTCCACTGGGAGCTGATCACTGACCTGGAGGTCAGCCCATGCAGACTGACTGGGCTGGTGATCAGACTGCTCACACTTAACTCCTTCTCAAGCAGCCTGGTTATGTCCATAACACTTGGCCCGGAGTCTCCAAGTCCTCTGTGGCTCCAGAAATACACTTGTTTTAAAATTTCATGGTAACTGAAATAATAAGACTGTGTTACCTGAGTGGCGACCGTCAGAGTGATGTTTTTTTTTTCACTTGAAAAGAGCAACATGAAAACATATGGGAGAGTTAGGGCATTCAAAGTCTGCTATAATGGTGCAGAACAGTTGAGAAGGTTTCATGGGTCCAAGCTCCAGCTAAGGCCCATGCGTATTTCACAATTGGAGCTGCCCCCAGGGCAGATCATTTGCAGAACAAAGAATGTGTTTCAGAGGGAAAATGCTGACTTCAAAAGAGTGAACTTGCATTTATGCAGCATACATGGTGAGGGTAACAAGACCCAGGAATAAATAGGGTCTTGTTATAGGGGATAACCTTGTAATAGGGAATAAACAGCTCCCTAAATAGGGAGCTGTTAATTAGTAGTGTCAAATACCTTCTGAGAAAGAGGAAAAATAAACACTTGCTCACAATGATACAGATAAAAGGTACAAATAGAGCAAGAGATCTTGACTTCTGAAGAGTTTTGAAAACAATGGAAATTTTTAAAGAACTTACCCAAAACTAAATGTTAAGTAGTTGAGAATGTTCTTTCAAATGCCTTCTTTTATTCCATTGAATTTATCTCACATTAGACTGAAAGCCTTGGAGAATCATTCTTTATTTTTTTGAGAAACATTAGTGCAAAAGGAACGTAGAGAAACATGTTTAGTTCTAATCCCAGAGGAATGCTATGGGAATTCCATTATAAGACTTTAGGAAGCTGTATTGTTGAGCTGGGAACTGGGGGAGCAAAGCCCCTTCTACTGTAAGAGAAGATTAGACATAAGTCCGTGGCACATGATGAGATGCATCCCATAGTCCTGAAGGAATTGGCTGATGTAGTTGCCAAGCCACTCTCCGTCATATTTGAAAAGTCATGGCAGTGAGGTGAAGTCCCTGGTGAGGTGAGGTGAGGTTCCTGACTGGAAAAACATTGCACCCATTTTTTAAAAGGGTAGAAAGCAGGACCCTGGCAACTACCAACCTGTCAGCCTCACCTCTGTGCCTGGGAAGGTCATGGAACAGATCCTCCTAGAAGCTATGCTAAGGCACATGGAGGACAGGGAGGTGATTCAAGAAAGCCAGCATGGTTTCACCAAGGGCAAGTCCTGCCTGAGCAATTTAGTGGCCTTCTATGATTGAGTGACCACATCAGTGGACAAGGGAAGAGCTACAGATGTCGTCTATCTGGACTTGTGTAAGGCCTTTGACACGGTCCCCCACAACATCCTTCTCTCTAAATTGGAGAGGTAAGTATTTGATAGGTGGACTGTTTGATGGATGAGGAGTTGGTTGGATGTTCACATCCAGAGGGTAGTGGTCAAAGGCTCAATATCCAGATGGAGATCAGTGATGAGTAGTGTCCCTTAGGGGACTGTACTGGGACCAGTATTGTTTAACATCTTCATCAGTGGTATAGACAGTGGAATCGAGTGCACCCTCAGCAAGTTTGCGGACGACACCAAGCAGAATGGTGTGGTTCACATGCCGAAGGGGCGGGATGCCATCCAGAGGGACCTGGACAGGCTTGAGAAGTGAGCTTGTGTGAACCTCAAGAGGTTTAACAAGGCCAAGAGCAAACCTTTCCAATCCAAACTATTCTATGATTTCTACATATAAGTAATCACATTACAAACATTTTGTCTTAAAATCTTCATTTTATTTAAAATTTAAGCATGCTAGATAAAATACGGAATTTTAGGAGTGCGTGTTCACTTCCGTGAAAGTCTTTCAGGATTTCTAGACTAAGATGTTGCAGTTTATCTGAATGTTGCTTGTGTTATTTACCAATATATTGCTAAGTTAGCCAAAGCCTATATGTGAGGGTTGGATCTACAGATCTGATGATTTCACTTCCCATAAAGCTGACTTATTCAACATATATTTCAAAAGTGGTGACAACAGCTGATGTATTTTCTTTCACTGTTTCTCAATTTGAACACGTAGACCTCAGGGGAAGGTAGATCTTGTGAACTTCCTTGGCCTCAGCTGCTGCTTCTCTAATGCCTCAGAATCCTAAAGGAATTACACATTTTTCAGACTCCTGCTTGATGGTCAGATTTAGAGCTAATCACAACACTTTCCATTTAAACCTCTATCTGCTCGCTTTATATTTAAACCTCTGTCTGATAGCTTGGGACCCATTATCTTCAAAGTTGTGTACAGCCAGTGCAAACCTTGAACTTGATTCAGTTGCCCAAACAGTGACATCTATTACATGACAGTCACAAAGATATCTATATGGAACTGGCATACATAACACAAGATTTTGGAAATGCTCATGCTTTCTCTAATTCAGGATTAAGGTCAAAGGATTTGGGCATGCCAGGACATCTCAAATGCCACTGGGCATTTATGTTCAGGCTCATCCTTAAGCATTATGGGTAATGTAAATGCCTGAGTGTAAGTATCTACTTCTGCACTTGATCCCACCCCTTATTTCCTGTTGAATTTGAAGTCTGTTTTTATCACTGATTTCTATACATATATGCAGATCCAAAAGGTTGTTTGCAGAAAAAAAAGAAAACACACCACACTTTGCCTTCTTGCAATCTTAGTAGTCTAATCAAGATAGAACAAATAGTTGTTGCTAATTCAATTACACCAATGTAAAGGTATGTGGAAGGCAGAGCGGCTAGAGGAGGCAGCCACACTCTTAACAGATTTTAACAAACAATACTGACACAAACTGCCCAGAGTAATAGAAAGAAGACTCACTAATACATTTACAACTGTCATAAACAAAATCCTTTTGATTTCTAACCCTTTTCTTTGGTATTACACTCATCCAGTGTCACAGACATAGACAAAATCCTTTTGATTTCTAACCCTTTCCTTTGGTATTACACTCATCCAATGTCCCTCTGGGTCCAGAGGGCAACAGCTCCTGAGGTCAAGAAAAATAAGGTTGTGTGGGGTTACAGTGGAGTCACACAATATGCCACAGTCATTTCCAGGAGAAGTGTGGTGCCTGTAGCCCCCTCGGGCCAGAAGATCCCTTGGGGCTCCCTGTGTGGGTTCAAAGAAAGAGAAAAATTCTGTATCACCATAATGTAACATTGAAAAAGGGACCAAAATGTCAAAAGCAACATATTAAGTAACACTCAAAACTACTACTTCTTAGACTGGAACTACTATTCTAGACTAGAAGACCATTATAATAATTGTGAGATAAGACATATAAAAGAGCTATAACCCAACAAAGCAATGTAAGAGAAAGAAATCATGATTCAGAAAAATTGTCTCTCCAGAGTAAGAAATGCACTATCTGCAATACAAAGTGCTAGAAATTAATATCCAGTTCACCAAAAATAAAGAACGTTTTTTAAATTTAAGGAACTATTTCAGGTGAGAATCCTGCAACACCACAGATATAGAATATGTATTTTAGCTAAACGTGTTAGTTCAGTCAGGCACTTCATCCAAGTGCACAGTGTTTTTAATAACGTTAATTATTTTTACTGTATTTTCATTTCATTTCTTTAGTATTGGTTTCCTTCAGACTAATTTTTCCCTTACATTCAAGTTACTCTGTGTACTGTATGTTAAAATCCTTGAGGATATCATATAGAAAAGATTGATTAGCATTTTTAGTACAGTCTTTCTACAAAAGACATTTTGCTGGTTTCAAAAAAGATGTAAAGTATATCACAAAATGACCTTTACCTCCTGAAGAAGTCAAAATTATAATGAGGTTTCCCACGCTATTTGCAGGAAGTGCTACAAACTTGAAATGCGGTATATACACCTGAATTTTACTTACATCATGTTATTTGGGATTCTGAGATGTCATTTTAAGACAAGTTTTTCTTCATGACCTGTTTAGTTACCAAAAGTTTAACTCCGCTTCTATTTCTATATATAAATTAAGGTGCCCTGAGTGATACTAGGTAATTAAGAACCAATTTGACCCAAACTCTCTTCTAGATTGGGTGTCAAAACCTAAAAATTCTTTTGAATTTCTATCTTTGTTTGAACTGGCCTTTTCCACACGTTAAACTGGGTTGCTCTACTCCAGAATTCTGGTCAAGACAGGGAAAATGAAGTTTTGTGTCAGAGTTATGGCCTTATCAACTTTTAAAACAGCCTGTTTTGCTACTGCAGGGAGAGTGAAAGCCCTTAACACATTTTGTCCCCCCAGGGGACTGTCACATTATGATCTGACGTGCTGTCTCCCTGCCAACTGAAGAACCAGATCTTGAAGTCATGACAGGTTCTTCTAACTGGCACTCACAGAAAGTGTCCTTTGACATGGGAAGATATTTTGGTATTTCTTTATGACTGTATAATCATTCCCGCTGTGCTGCCTGTGCAATAAAAGTGTCTTCAAAAGATGTGCCCCATCATAATTTTCTCACAGAAACATCAATCAGCTATGAAGAAACCAGCACAGAAAAATAAAAAAGCGCAGTGAAATAAACCCCCAAGAAAAGCTTCCTGTTTTAATTGGTCATCTTACTATAAAATTCTCTGTGATCTGTTTCAAGTCTGTGAAGTCCCACTGATAGCTGTACAACCCTTACAGAGATTCATTGGTGGATTATTCTAAAAAAGAATAAATAAGATCAATAATGTGTGTATTTGTTGACTGTCAATTTTATTTTGAACATGCATTTTTAAAAATATCTGAGCAAGAGACCAATGGAAAGAGGAGCTAATATCTTTTATGTGTACTATTTAGGCATCCCATTAGTGAATATATTTAATATGGTATTGATATGGCTGTAATTCCTTAGTTCAATCAGCAAATCCTAGTAAAAACCTTGCATGAAAACTAATTTCAACAGAAACAAGAATAGGCCTTTGGTTTTGTAGAAAATTAAGGATTCTGCTTCAGGAAGATAAACTATTGTGAATTTTGTTTAGAAACTTATGCTTTGGAGAGATTTTAAATCTAGATTAATAAAAAAAAAAAAAAAAAGCTGTCAGAGGCTGGGGACTGCATAATGGGACAGCTTTTATGCATGACCGACTTCTGGTTACCTATGCAAAGATAGAGCATGATTGTCAGGTCACACAACCATTTCAGAAAAGAGACGTGCATCACAAGTAAGAGTAAATAAATCTGATATTTTAATAAGAAAAAAAAGAAAGTAAGAATTAAGAATTGGGTTTGGTTTTTTTTTTTTCCATATTGTGTAAGTTGATTACCAAAAAGTTCTGTTGTAGATTTAATACCTTGGTAAATAGAAAGAGATACAATCTTTGAAACAATGGATATAAAATATTCTCTACTTAAAATATTTAATAGTAAATTAACTTCACTAGTAGATCTGTTGATCAAATTTCAATGCATTTTACTGGACAGTGGTATTCATCATCATCCTTCTTACATATTGTTTCTTTAATATTTTCATGTAAATTTCATGTCTGTAACTGACTCATTCTAATATTATAACGAAAATTATTTTTGAGACATTGTTTTGTATTGTTTTAACCCTCTGCTTTATTAATAAGGTATAGTTACTTTTAAAAAAATAATAATGAGGGAATGTAATAATTCATCTTCCACCTTCTGACTTTTGTGACTTAGTTTGAGAACATTTAAATGAACTGAGATTTTTGGTCTGATTTTAATTTCTTCCAGAGACAAGTCTTCCACAAAAAGCACTACAATTCAGAATAACTGGTGTGTTTTATTTGGGTAAAACCTGGAATACAGAAAGAAGTCTTTTGCAGTGCAAGAACAAGGTAATTTGACAGAACATGATGGAAAGATTTCACAACAGCTTCCAGGACAAGTGGGTTTTAGCCTGATATCTTACGTGAAAGCCCAAGCTTGTGGGAAAATAGGGAAATTAACAGCATCACATGATGTTATTTATGCACAAATTAATTTTGTGTATCTATCCTTTGTTAAGAAAATCTAACACCTTTTTTTCTTTTTTTGGGGGGAGGGTGGGGGGTGGGTGGGAAGGGCGTGTGAGAAAGTACTCCCAAATAATTGGATAAAGAGCAGGACTGAAGATACTGAAATACCCGATGGACAGTGCTCTAAAAAAATCTTATTACTATGAGTCGCTCTTTCTCACAGCTGCCCCTTCCACTCCTAATTATTTGCTTAAGGAAAAACCATCTTATCTACCAGCTCTCCTTGTAGACTGCTGGCTGTTGTACTCCTGCTCAGTGTCCCAGTTTCTATTTATAGGCTTAGCTGTGCTGCTTTCTCTTTCATTCTCTCCCAGTTTAACCCACACTTCCTCTTTGTGGGAGCAGAACTGCCATGCATGTGGTAAGAAGGTAAGAAGGGCATATGTACATTATTCTATGGGCTGGAGCTTAGATCTGTGCAGATCTGGGGATCAAACAAAGAAGGAAATCTGAACTGAAATTGAGTATTTGTAGGTGAATAATGAAATGACTGACTTGTGTCTGCATTTTTTGACTCATTACCTTTACTGTATATTAAGTGCTCTCATAGGAAATAATAATAAGACAAAAAAAAAACACAACAAAACAATCACATCCCCCTCCTCAGGTCTGTGCAAAAGCCTGAGAGTGTGACTAGATGATCTGCTGACCTGATGCTGAAGGTTTTGTCCCTGTTCCTCTTCCCCTCACATCCAGCCATGCACTCCTGTTCCCCTGATGATTTTCCTCTCTGAACTGGCTCCTTGTGTGATCAGATGTGCCAGTGTAATACATGGGAAGCACAGTGGCTGAAAGTTTGGGAAAGGGAGACCAGGAAAATAACTGTGATTGGCAGCTAGCCATAGGACTCCTTACCTTGTACTGTTAACCCTGAGCCATATTTTAGGGACAGGTAGCATTGTGATCTCAGTCGCAGATATCCCACCTTACGTAAGATAACAAGAGTCATTGGCCGACCCTACAGTTACTCTGATTCCCTAGCTCTAAATGAGAAAAAGCATCTTGCTTGGATCCTGCTTCCAGGACCATTTCAACTTTTTCTACTTAGATTTCTATGGACATTAGTAGTGGAAGGATGATTTTATTTTATTTTTCCTCCACAAATTTTATACCGATATTCATGTCTCACTGAGTATATTGGAGTTTTCACAGCATATTTAAGATATATTTGGCCCAGTATATGCATCAATAATTTAGTTCTTTGTGCTGTGCCTTTAAAGTTCTGCTTTTATTTGTTAGTTTTAAAGAAATTGGGGATGATTATAGGAATAACAGAGAAACTTTAGCTCTTTAGAATACATAATAGCAATAAATTAATTTCAGATAGACACAAAGCTCTACAATTAAAGGAAATCTATGGTGGTGTTGTTGATTTTGGTGTGAAACAGCTTAAGATATTAGATTCTCACTAATAATGGGTTTTTTCAAGGACTAGGTTAGAAAAGCCTAGTGGATATCTCTTCTGCTTCTCTTGGGATTCTCTCCGAGTTTGATATTTACAGCAGACTTGCACGTTTGGCCTACCAGATGTTCATTCCCGATTGAGCCACAAAAGACTATGCATAAGTAGTACCTGCTGGTGTCCTTGTATCTATTGTCTGGTTGCATGATTAGGTTTAATCAACACAAAGAAATGATTCAGAGGGAATTAGTAAATCCAGAGAAGCTACTGGGAATTATTTCTGGGGATTTTACATATGAACTATATTGGTAGTGCACTGGGACTTTAAATACCTTTGTTATAGAAAGGAAATATTACTGGCAATATTTTTGACAATGAAATACCATTTTCCACCTCCAAAAGAGGAGATGGAAAGCAGGTCCCTTTTATGTCAGCATATTTCAGAAAATCTTGAAGGAAAAATCTTCCTCTTCAGAACACTGCTTGACAAAATCCCTTGGGAGGCTGCCCTGAAGGATACAGGAGCCCAAGAAGGCTGGACATACTTCAAGAGAGCAGTCTTAAAGGCACTGGGGCAGGCTGTCCCTGTGTGGGGAAAAACAAGTAGGTGGGGAAGGAGACAGGCCTCGCTAAATAAGGACCTTTGGCTGGACCTCAAGAACAAAAGGAGAGTCTATGACCTTTGGAAGAGGGGGCAGGTCTCTCATGAAGACTATAAAGATGTAGTGAAGCTATGCAGGGAGAAAATTAGGAGAGCCAAAGCACAACTAGAGCTCAACCTAGCTAAAGCTGTTAAGGATAACAAAAAATGTTTCTATAAATTCATTAACAACAACAGGAGGATTAGGGAAAATCTCCCTCCCTTATTGGATGTAGAGGGAAACATAGTCACAAAGGATGAGGAAAAGGCTGAGGTGCTCAACGTCTACTTTGCCTCAGTCTTTAGCAGTGGAACTAGCTGTTCCCTGGGCACCCAGACTCATGAGCTGGGAGACAGGGAGGGGAAGCTGAACGAGGTCATCACAATTAAAGAGCAAGTGATCAGTGACCTGCTACATCGCTTGGATGCACACAAGTCTATGGGACCAGATGCGTTACATCCAAGAGTGCTGAAAGATTTGGCAGACGTACTCGCCAAGCCACTTTCCATTATCTACCTGAAGTCATGGCTAACTGGGGAGGTCCCAATGGGCTGGAGGGTAGCAAATGTAGCACCCCTCTACAAGAAAGGCAGAAAGGAGGATCCGGGAAACTATAGACCTGTCAGTCTGACCTCGGTAGCAGGGAAGGTCATGGAGCAGATCATCTTGATTGCCATTACAAGTCATATAATGGACAAGCAGGGGGTCAGGCCTAGTCAGCATGGGTTTACAAAAGGCAGGTCCTGCCTGACGAACCTGATCTCCTTCTATGACAAGATGACCTGATTATTGGATGAGGGAAAGGCTGTGGACATTGTCTACCTAGACTTTTGAAAAGCATTTGACACTGTACCCCATAGAATTCTCATGGAAAAACAGGCGGCTCATGGCCTGGGTGAGCATACTATCTGCTGGATCAAGCACTGGCTGGATGGATGGTCCCAAAGAGTTAATGGAGTCAATGGAGTTAAATCCAGCTGGTGGCCGGTCACAAGTGGTGTCCCTCAGGGCTCGGTGTTGGGACCATTTCTGTTTAACATCTTTATTGATGACCTTGATAAGGACATAGAGTGTATCATTAGCAAGTTTGCAGATGACACAAAGCTAAGCAGGCGTGTTGATCTACATGAGGACAGGGAGGCTCTACAGAGAGACTTAGATAGATTGGACCGATGGGCCAATGCTAATGGAATGTGTTTCAACAAGGCCAAGTGTCAGGTCCTGCACTTGGGCCACAACAACCCCATGCATCGCTACAGGCTTGGGGAAGTGTGGCTGGAGAGCTGCCTGGCAGAAAAGGACCTGGGGGTTCTAACTGACAAGCAGCTGAACATGAGCCAGCAGTGTGCCCAGGTGACCAAGAAAGCCAATGGCATCCTGGCTTGTATTAGAAATAGCGTGACCAGCAGAAGGACGGAGGTGATTGTACCTGTACTCAGCACTGGTGAGGCCACAGCTTGAGTATTGTGTTCAGTTTTGGGCACCTCAATACGAGAGAGATATTGAGGTGCTGGAGCGAGTGCAGAGGAGGGCAACGAAGCTGGTGAAGGGCCTGCAGAATAAATCTTATGAGGAGCGATTGAAGGAGCTGGGACTGTTTAGTTTGAGGAAGAGGAGGCTGAGGGGAGACCTCATCACTCTCTACAACTACTTGAAAGGACATTGTAGAGAGGTCGGTGCTGGTCTCTTCTCACAGGTAATTAGCGATAGAACAAGAGGGAATGGCTTCAAGCTGCAGCAGGGTAGGTTTAGACTGGACATTAGGAAAAAATTCTTCACAGAAAGAGTGGTCAGACACTGGAATAGGCTGCCCAGGGAGGTGGTGGAGTCACCATCCCTGAATGCGTTTAAGAGTCATTTAGTTGTGGTGTTGGGAGATATGGTGTAGGGGAGAACTTTGTAGAGTGGGGTTGATGGTTGGACTTGATGATCCCAAAGGTCTTTTCCAACCTAAATGATTCTATGATTCTATGATTCTATGAAACTGGTAGCAGAAAACTCTAACTTCATAGCAAACTCTCTTGGATTCACTGATTTCACCCCTTCTCCCCCATCATTATTTCTTTTATTAAAATTTCAGCGCGGTACCATTCACATCCATTTATATATATATAACTCTTTTTTTGTTGCTGGGTTTGGAAAACAAAACAAAAGGAAAACAAAAAGGAAAACAAAACTATTTATTGTATAAGAAATAAGAAAAGTCATTAAACTTTACTAAGTGATTATTTCTATGTAACTTCTGTTCACATAATTTCACTATGGATATCTTTTCTGATTATTCTCCCAGTTACTACAAAATTAGATACAAGAATAAAGATAAATACCATATAGTCAATATATGCTTACAGAGGAAACAGAAAACCAAAATAATTCAAAAGATCACAACATTTTGTTACGGTTCACTGTGGACATTTTGAAATAAATCTTTGAGGTGAAAAAAATCCAAAACCACACTCAAAAAACAGTATCACTAAGATGTAGTTTTTAGAAAGTTTTGATTTTTTATAGGATTTATTTTATGAAAAAAAAAAAACCAAAAACACCAACATTTTAAGCAGGATTAGCAAATGGGTACAATTGCTTCTCTCAATAGATAGTAAAGTCACCATCTTTTTGGATGTGAAAATTAGGACTTATCTAACTCTAGATATTTAAAACATGGAAATCGAGATCTGAGTTAGTAACTCAATAACGCTTTATATTATTTGGAGAAAAAGAGCTGCTATTTGGTCATGATTCACCTTACCTATTTTAGACACCTCCATCTTTAAAATGACATGAATCATATCATAGAATACAACTATTCTGCCGCCCCTGTATGTCTAGAGATCTCAGAAATCCTTACTTGTCTGTGCATGGACAGCTAACTGAATCAGGTGTCTACATCTAAGCAGGAGAAAGTCTCCAAGATAATTTGATCTTGATTGTTTTCAAACTTGAGTAAAAATAATTACATGCCTAAAGCTTAACTTATTCTAATCCTCTAACTGTCTTAAAAAGTCAGAAAGATATGTTATCATAGGAATAACTGAAATGTGGTGGGATAACTCACGTGACTGGAGGATGATGGATGGCTATAGGCTGTTTCATAAAGACCGACAGGGAAGAAGGGGAGGAGTCATCACGCTCTGTGTTAATGAGAACCTTGAATGTATAGAAGTCAACTACAGCCATTGTGGAAACTCTATTGAATGCCTTTGGGTCAAGATCAGAGGGGTTGCCTCCAAGGGGTTGTCTCCTATCTTACAGTAGGTATCTCCTACTAACCCCCAAATCAAGACAAAAAGGCCAATGAAACAATATTTGAGTCACTTAAGCAATTTTGGGTCACTTAAGCAGCTTTGGGTCAACAAAAACTGGTTCCTATGGTGACTTCAACTACCCAGACATTTGTTGGAAAAACAATATAGCAGCTCACGTGTCATCTATCAAGTTCCTGGAACACGTACAACATTGCTTCCTCATACAAATGTTAGGTGTGCCAACCAGGAACAAGGTACTGCTGGACTTGCTATTCACAAACCAAGAAAACCTGCTTTGTAATATCTTGGTTAGTGATAGCCTTGGCTGCAGTGATCAAAATATTGTGGAGTATGGGATCCTTCTGAGCACACTGAATCTTAGTTTTTAGATTTTAGAAGAGTAAACTTCGGCTTGATCACAGCTCAGTTGGGAGGTATTCCATGGAAAGCTTCCATGGAAGATAAAGGAGTTAGCGAGTGCTGGGAGTTGTTTTTTGTTTTTTTCTTTACAGTTCATCCCTTTTAAAATTAAGGGAAGCAGGTGAAACAAGAGACCCCCTTAGCTGAACCGCAAGTTTCTGAGTCTGCTCAAAACCAAAAGAGAAGCGTACCAAAGATGGAAGAGTGAACCAATACCCATTAAGAACTACAAGGGCATTGACAGAGCATGCAGATACAGTTAGAAAAGCAAAACTCAGCTTGAATTTAAATTGGCCAGAGATGTCAAAAACTACAAGAAAGGGTTCTTCAGGTGCATAAACAGCAAGCAGAAGCAGAAAGAATACACTGGCTCGCTGTTAAACAGGAGAGGTGAATTAGTCACGAACGAGGCTGAAAAGGCAGAGGTTCTCAACGCTTTCTTCACCTCAGTCTTTACCAGCAGTGTTGGGCCTCAGGTCCTGGGAACAACAATCCAGGCTGATGCATACAGAGACCCATCGTCAGTGAAAGAAGACTTGGTATGTGAACTATTACAGGAGCTTGACCCCTACAAATCGATGGGCCCTGACATTATCCACCAGACGGTGTTAAGAGAGCTGGCTGACATTGTTGCAAGGCCATTCTCCATAATCTTTGAGAAGTCGTGGAGACTAGGGAACATCACAAAAGACTGGAAGAAGGCTAATGTCACCCTCATCTACAAGAAGGTCTTAAAGGAGGATCCAGGTAACTACAGGCCCTTCAGTCTTACTTCAGTCCCTGGGAAAGTTGTTGAACGAATCCTCCTGGGGGCTATCACACATCAAATGAAGCACATGATTGTGCAAAGACAGCACGGATTCACCAAGGGCAAATCATGCTTGTCAAACCTGATTGCCTTCTACAACAAAGTAACCTGCTCAGTTGATGTGGGGCGAGCGGTAGGCATTGTCTACCTGGATTTCTCCAAGGCTTTCAACACAGTTCCCTACAGCCTCTTCCTGGAGAAACTTATTTGTTACAGTCTAGACAAGTGGTCTGTGTGGTGAGTGGGGAACTATCTGAGAGGCCACACCCAGAGGGTGTGGTAAATAGCTCCTTTTCAAACTGGCAGCCCGTCCCAAGTGGGGTCCCCCAGGGATTGGTATTGGCCCCAATGCTGTTTAATATCTTCGTAAGCGATCTGGATGATGGGATCAAGTGTACCCTGATGAATTTTGCTGATGACAGTGAACTGAGTGGGAAAGCGGACACTTTGGAAGGGAGAGCCACCCTGCAGGAAGACCTGGATAGGCTGGAAGAGTGGGCTAACAAGAACTTTATGAAGCACAACAAGGACAAGTGTAAAGTCTTGCACCTGGGAAAACATAATCCTGGAGTGCAGCACAGGCTGGGATCTATCCAGCTGGGGAGGAGCTCTGTGGAAAGGGACCTGGGGGTCCCGGTGGACAACAAGCTCAATATTAGTGAAGAGTGTGCTGCTGAGGTAAAGAAAGCCACCAGGATGCTGAGTGGCATCAACGTGGGCATCACAGCAGAGATAACAAAGTCATTATCCCACTCTATTCATTGCTTGGCAGGCCACACCTGGAATACCGTGTTCAGTTTTGGTCCCTGCTATGAAAAAAAAGATGTGAACAGGCTGGAGAGGGTCCAGAGAAGGGCCACCAAGATGATCAAAGGACTGGGAAGCTTATCATATGAGGAAAGGCTGAGAGAATTGGGTTTGTTCAGTCTTGAGAAAAGTCTTAGGGGAGTCCTTATCCCCATGTTCCATTTTTTAGAGGGTAGCTACAAAGAAGATGGAGACTCCCTTTTTAAAATGAGTCACATGGAAAAGACAAGGCATAATGGGTACAAGTTACTCCTGGGGAGTTTCCAGTTGGACACAAGAGGAAAATTTTTCACAATAAGAACAGTCATCCATTGGAATAATCTCCCCAGGGAAGTGGTGGATTCCCCATCACTGAAGACTTTTAAAATTCATCTGGACAGGGTGCTGGGCCATCTTGTCTAGACTGTGCTTTTGCCAAGAAAGTTTGGACCATGTGATCCTTGAGGTCCCTTTCAACCTGATATTCTATGATTCTGTGTTTTTATGAAAGTAGAGTCAAATCGGCACATAATAATCCTTTCTAACTTCAGATAAATTTTTGGTTTTTCTCAGGAGCAACAGAGTTTGGATCAAAAGTCAAAAGGGGCAGAGGAAAAGTAAAGAAAACATAGTTAAGACACACCTGTGCCTATGTAAATGTTCTTACAGACTGCTTTACCAGTGGCATAAGTTCAACCAGTATTTAGAAATGATTTTCAAGCATTTTCAAGGTACTCTGTCCCACTCTTCAGGCCTTGATGTAGATAAACTGTCTTCCTTTTGAAAAATTCCACAGATACTGTTGTAGGTCGTTTTACAAAATATTTCTCCTCATCCATCCTAGCCTTTCTCAGTCTTTTTCATGTTCTAATCGCTATTATTACTGAGACTTATCAGTTGAAAACATCATTCCTTATCTATTTGTAATTGATGGTATTTTTTTCAAATAAAAAGGAATGCACTGAAAAGAAAATGAAACAGGGTGTTTTTCATTTTCATGGTATTAGACAAAAATGCTGGATGTACTTTGAAAGCTGTGCCAAAACCCTCACTTTGTGTGGCTTACACACACAACTTAGAATAAAAATGTAAAGGCTTTGAAAACTGTAAACAACAGACTCTGTGGGCAGCCATAGAAGTCAGAGCAAGTCAGAAATAAAAAACAAAACAAAACAAAACAACAAAAAAATGACAAACTTGTCTTAATCATCCTCATTTATTCGACCCAAAGATAATTACCACCCAAAGAGAGCATGTCGGACAAATTATTTACCTAGAAAAATATTCCTGACTATTGTGGAAGTGGATAGCAAGTCATTATTTCTTTGGGCACCTATTGAATATTTTTCCTAATTGTATTTCTTTAGTAGGTTCTCCAGAGGTTGTCTCCAGTCCCTCTCTAAAGAAACAAATGAGAAAAAGTCCTTCTCCAAATGCTGCTATGGTTTATATAAGGATTTCTTTGCTTGGCAGGGAATTCACAGCCTTTCCTTTTTTCATCTTTTTTTTCTTCAAAAACAAAACCAAAACCAAAAACAACCTGGGAAAAGATTGTTAAGCACAAGCAGATAATGCAGCCAGAAAACAATCTTTCAAAAATAGAAGGGTCTGGACACATTTCTCCTGGATGACTAGAAATTTTTGGCAGCTGTGTGTGTCCCTTTCACCCTTATTTAGATGCAGTCTTACCTTACCACTGAAAGCTTTAGAAAGGAAGTAAAATATATTTGCCAAAAACATATGATAAGCTAGAAAATAACAGCCAACTTGATGGGCACTGTGGTTTTATTTTCAAGACCTTGGAAAAAAGGAAATAAATTCACCAGAAGGGACAGTTACGCATTACCAAAATCTTTCCTGTGCTCTGGATGTTGCCAGAGAACTGAGATGAGTTTTGTATTCACAAATGAAACTTGACACAATCTTGTTTTGTGTGGGCTTGCTTTCTGTAATGGAAGTTTTACACAGCTTGGCTTCATGAAATAAAATGTTGATTGAAAATATTTGTGACAGTTGTGGGTAGTTAACAAAGTTGCTATTAAAGTACTTCAATGAAATGTTGCTACTTTAAACGCTAGGTACTAAATTGGTTGGAATCTACAACAGCATTCGCAGACACTATACTGTCTATGTGTGAGCTCACATTCCCTTATATGAGTCACTTTTCCTGACTGACACCCCATTTACTCAGTGGAAACAGTGGAGTTACTTACTGTATGAAAAAATAAAGCCAAGTGCGAATATATATTCCTGTATTCTGTGACAGTCAAAAATCTGTTTTACATATCAAAATTTGCAGCATATGAAAAATCCATTTAAAATCTGTTATCCCCTGTGAAAATTAGTAATTAAGAAGAGAAACTATCTTCTGAGTGAAGAAAAATATTGTTACAATATTTTTTGTGAAGTTCTTAAGTGTGCCAATGATTGTTAAAACTGTAGATATGAGAGACACCAGACCTTATACCAAAGCTATGTGAGGGTTTTTTCTTTATTTGTTCCAGTTTATTGTTTCCTCAGGGTATTTGAGCCTGTGCTTACAATGGGGCAAGTCAAATAAAAATAAAAAATGGATGTTTCAATACACTACATTCACAATTATAAAATTTTCACAGGTTTTACTATAGATTTCTCTTGCATTAAATTAAAAACTTTGCAGATTTTCTTGCCTTTGGACAACCTACTCCAGCTAAACATATTATGTTTATTAAATTATTGTTGCGTATTTCCTAAGCTCTTCTACACCAAGTATGCATTAAGAAAATATCCATAATTCAATCACACACATTGTGTAGGAGCAAAAAAGTTAAATAAAAGAGTCTGATCTGTTACATGAACCCTGTATCTTCAATGGACATGAATTGTATGGAATAGAAAACTTGTTTGTATCACTCTGTCTTCCTCCATTTCCTTTTTTTCCTTTTTGGCTGAAATAACTACAGAAGTTTTTAAAGGAAACTAAAGAATAAGAACTACAGCTGTGTACTGGACAAGGTTAAAAATCTGCCTGGGGTGCAGTTAAAAGCAGTTTAATATCCTTGTAGGTTAAATGTGCATAACTAATCTGACCGTGTTACAAGCTGTGCCATAAAGTATGTATACTGCATGTAGACTGGGACATAATGGCTGGGAATCTGTGCCTACCTGTCATGGAGCATATACCCATTCAAGGAAACTGCTCGTAAGACACACACTCGCATAAAAAAATTATAAACTGTGTTAGCTACAAAATTTGAATCATAAAACTGGGAGTCCAAAAAGATTTTCTTTTCCTTCCCACTCTCCAAGCTTCTCTAAAAATAAATAAATAAATAAAAAATATAAAATGCAATTAAAGGGCACTTACTCTGAAATCAGAAGGTATTTTGTGTTTCATACATCCGCAAAATGAAAATTGAAGTCCTGATTTATATTCATTTTACAGATCTGATAACTCCAAGTGAAGGTTCAGGCACATTTGGACTCTGAGATATGGAGTCAGAGTCGTATCAAAGCTCCTTTTCAAGATAATAGAAGACATTTCCAGTTAGTGATTCATTCAGTTTTAAAGTAGATAAATTACATGAATTGCTCCAAGTATACAGCTGCACTGATTATAGACAATTAATAGAATTTGAGTTTTGCCTAAATACTTATTTTCTAGATACTGAAGTTAGATGAGGTGATTCCTACTTTTAGTCTTTTTCCTTCCCACATGCTCCTGTACAATATGTGTGTTTGTAAATTTAAGATTAATATTTGTTTTTTGGGCAAATGTAAGATTTAATTTTTCATCTTTTTGTAACAAGTAACATGAATTTTAAAGTCTAACACTGGAGACCCCTTAATATTTCTATACTACTAAGAATTGAGTGACCTTTTGCAAGCCACTGCATATATTCTATTTTTACAGTATTTCTTTCTGGTTGACTTGCACCAAAGAAAATATAAGCTGAAAGTTCCTCACCAAAATAAAGCATAATAGATGAAAAACAAAACAAACAACAAAAAGAAACCCCAAGCCTCACTGAAAAAAAGAATATGAATACAAAATTTTAATATTGAAAAAAATTAAAAATTTTCAGGTGATGAGTCACAAAACCAGAACATATATCATGTCTGTATTATATTAAATACACTTTATCAACAGTATCCATAGCTTTAGTAAAGATCAATTTATAAGCTTGGCAATAAAAATCTCTAAGTTAGCTACCAAAGAAAATTCAAGTTCAAAACACATTATGTATTACAACCGTTTGAAATAAACATACCATTTCATGAAGTCGGTGTTCCATATGGAAAAAAAAAAAACAAAACGAACATAACAGAAGAAGTATTGTCATTTGAAGACTGGGCTACAGGGTTATGAAGGCTGAAGCATGTGCATAAAAGCATCCAGTTGTGAAATTGAATGCTTTGTTATACTTCATTTCAGCATTAAATAACTCTTTGCAGTGGCTGCCTGACTCAAGCAGAACAAAATTCATGACATCTCAAAGATGAGATTTTGAGGAGATGAGACTGAACAATAGTGTGTGTAAAACCATGTTTCCACAGAGTGGGAAGTTTGTTTCCAATTTCTTATTCATTATTTTTATTAGAGCTATAAATTAAAAGCAATGTATGAACTAATGTTCTCCAAAACACTGTTTTAATTATTGAGAATCTACTGACATTACCATCTTTTTATGTAAACTTTTGCTTCAGCTAAAATACCACAGTATTAACAGAATATATTGATGAACCAGAGCCATACTGTCAGTTAACCCTGTGGATTAACTTTATTAGGCTCTGTTTATGCTTTTTTATAATCAGGGAGTTTCACTTGTCTTTCCATGGCTTTTCACTTTTTGACTTAATTACTGTAGTATCCTATTTGTATTATTAAACCTTTTATTTTTATCAATATTTTGTGGTTTGCTGTTTAGTTGTCAACTTCTTACACATAAATAGCTATTTGTTCATTACTTCTATTTTGTCATTATTTATAATATAGATTCCATGAGTTGTTAGATGGTTAGATAGAGCTAGTCCATCTGATTTTAATGCCTAATTTAGGAAGGCAGATTCTGCCTCTCCAGCATCTTCAGAACAACCTGCTTACTCTCCGTTGCTTATAGTAAGAATTTAGGTACCCCCTGTGCAAGTGCTGGTTCAGCTAGGCTCTATCTATGCCAGCAAATTAGACAGTGACTGCAAATTTTCTTGTGCACTGGATCTCACTCCTTTATAACATTAAGCCATTAAAATGATCCCTGGGCACAGGTCTTGCCAGGCAGTATTTACCCAAGCAGTTCTCGGATATGATATGGGAGCTGGCACAGGTCAGGTGTCATTTCCAATGTACTGTTTGCAAGCTGTACCTTGTTTTGGAGAATAATGGTGCTTCACAGTATGGATATTTGTTATGCCAGCCACACAATAGTCCCAGACTTATTTATTTTACTAATATAAATGTTGATTTATGTACCTAGGTGGGTATATAAATGCATTAGTGCATACATTCACGTTATTGCTGGTGTCTAGATCTCTTCTCACAGTTCAAGTTCTTTTGAGAACTTGTACACATGTACACTTACATGTACACATATTCTGTACCTTGCAGAGACCATCAAAAAATATCAACATCATCATCGAGGCAGAAGGTTTACCATGTCTGCAGAAAATAGAGATCCACAGAAGTAAATGGATAAGTGATTATAATTGTTGCCATTTTTTTTTAAACTGAAGTGATTTAAAAATTGAGGAATATGGAAGTGAAGTGTTGAAGAATTTTCCTTTGACTAAGCTCCCTTAAACACGGAAGTCCTAATTTCAAGACTAAGCTGATAGTCTAAAAGTATACTAGCTGATACCAGCAGACTGGTAGTCTCCACTATCATCTCAGTGCTAACACGTTTAACCGTTAAATAGCCAGATACGTCAACTTGAATTTTATCTTATGCCTGTGGATTTAAAAATGACTAAAAATAAGTCTTATTTTATTCAACAGTTAAATTAATATTGTGGAAAATTTAATTAGAGAAATGAGTATTGATAGATACATAGCTAAACAGTGGCTTCTACCTGATGGAGACATCTATAAACAGAGATTATTAGTCAAAACTAACACGTGGGTTACACTAAGTACTCCAGTGGGACAAAATCTGTCTCTGAAGCTTAAAAATATTTATCTGAATTAGAAAATATATCTTTCACATAATGTTTATTTTAAATAGACATAATGACTTTTCCCTACTTCTAGTTCTATAAAGATGGAAACTGCTGATAGTTTTATATTGCTGTAAAAGTTATTATTACAGATTTTATTAGTGTTACTATTTGGATTATCACCTCAAATATCAGTGTGAAATATTTAGCGTATTTAGATATTTGATGGGAAAGTGCATTGGATGTATAGAGGAAGTATTTTCTGCAGGTCTATAGGAAGCAAACGAATCACAAATGCAGCGGGAACTCATGTTGGAAAGAATAAAAATATTCTATGAAATAAAAATAGGGAGAAAGACTGACAATCAGGTGTCCATAAATACTAGACATTTCTTTTGGAAGGGGCAAGAGGGAGCACTTCATACAATTATTTCTCAAAGATAATTTATATGGAAGATTTTACATCGGGCAGAACACATTTAGCTAAAGAATATTAAGATTTGGCATAGTATCAGAGTGTAAATCAAATTTCCTCTGTAGCTTTGAAGTAAATTCTTAAAACACTTTACTTCTCCCACTTCTAGTAAAACAGATCTTGACTAATCAGATTCTTTGCTGCTGCAATTTTTCCTATATTTGAAAGTACAAGACTTCTATCTTTAAACATAATCAAAGCAAACACAGGAAGGCTGGATCTGCAGTAACCTAATTTCTGCAAAACCTTTAAGTGTACTAGCTTGAATGTGAGCCGAAGAAAGACATCCCAGATCATGCATGTTTTTTGCATGCATTCATACCACAAAATAAGAACAGGGATTGCGGGTGCAGACCCTTGAAAATGAGTCTCATCCTAAACCTTGGGAAATAGGGTTGAATTAAAAGTCTGATAGAGGTATGTGTTAAAAGTGAGGTTTGTAGCATTATGATAATGGCTCATAATACTTTTCTGCTTTATTGTCTGTACAATAGTTCCTGCAAAATTAGGAACTGTGCTCTGTATTTTTTTTTCTTGTGTTCTTTGTATATCACAATATTATGATGCTTTTATTGTACTGACAGATATAGTAGCAAGCAATTAAGAACATTTTATAGTTGGTGATTGAATCTATATGCTTATGAAAATGTGATAACTCTATCAAGAAGAAATATTTTAAGCTCTTTAAAATGCCTGGTACTATTGGAAAATAAAATTGGCAATTTATGTATATATATTTGGAGAGCAATATACTATGTCTGAGTTGTTTTCTAGTCAAGAGCCTGAATTTGAGCAAAAGTGTTGGTCTTTAACTGTATGGATGTCAGAGACCTCCAACAGTAAAATAGCTGTGACTCCATCATGCCGGCACTATTGCTGCTGTGTATGGTGGAAGTCCACAGGCACGCATGGCACATTGGCCTGCCTCTAAGTCTTATTCCAATTGCTGATATATTGAGTAGGATCCAGTCCCTGAGTAATTCAAAGCTGTTTGAATGACGTCTCTCTCTGCTTGATAAGAACTTTCTGCCTTGGTGCCTTTGAAAGCTAACACAGGAAGTCATCCGTAGTACAAGCAGTACAGAAAAGCTCCTGCTACCTTTTCACATAGCTTAAAAATACAGTATTTATGAAATGCTGGAAGGAAATCAACATATCATCAATACATGCTTGCAATAGCTGAAGAAACCTTCAGGGAATGTTACTGGTTATAGCACCTTTAAAATGGCAACTTCTAAATTAAACTTTTCCTACTGGAGGTATCTTCATCACAGTATGCTGGCATTCTCACTTTTTTTTTTCTTGACTTCATGGTCACTGACATTCTAGGTTTTTTGAGAGAGGGTTGTGTTGTTGTTTTGGTTTGTTTTAGTTTTTGTTTTGTTTTGTTTTTTAAACTGTACATGCAACTATACTGTTAGATTTTGTCTCCAACTAGGTCACAAACACATGGGAAATAGATATTTTACAAGAATTAACTACTCCAGGAAAACACAGATGCCTGTGATAGAGCTTAACGTTCATACATCATTATCTCTAAATACCACTCCAAAGAAAATAACACATTCAATAAGCAAAATACTATATTACCCTAACCACAGTAATAGCTCAAAACAGATACAAGGTTCTATACATGCATATGCATCCACTGGTCTTGAAAAATGCTGATCTGGTACATCAAACAGGAAAAGCACGGGACACTAAACCATAGAACCTAAAATCAATAACAAAGAAAATCATCCCTAGCTCATTTTAGTAGGAAAGTAAATACATAGTATCATAGAATGGTTTGGGCTGGAAGGGACCTTAAAGATCATCGAGTTCAACACCCCTGCCATGGGCCGGGACACCTCCCACTAGACCAGGTTACTCAAAGCCCCATCCAACTTGGCCTTTAACACTTTCAGGGATGGGGTGTCCACACCTTCTCTAGGCAGCCTGTTCCAGTGTCTCACCACCCTCACAGTAAAGAATATCTCCCTAATAACTAATCTAAATCTATCCTTTTTCAGTTTAAAACTGTTACCCCTCATCCTATTGTTACACTCCCTGATAAAGAGTGCCTCCCCATCTTCCCTGTAGGCCCCCTTTAAGTACTGGAAGCCCACCATAAGGTGTCCCTGGAGCTTTCTCTTCTCCATGCTGGACAAACCCAACTCTCTCCGTTTTTCTTCATAGGAGAGGTGCTCCAGATATCCTAGTGGCCCTCCTCTGGACCCCCTCCAAATGGTCGATGTCCTTCTGTTGGGGGCCCCAGACCTGGATGCAGTCCTCCAGGTGGGGTCTCACCAGAGCAGAGCAGAGGGGCAGTATCACCTCCCTCAACCTCTGGCTGTGCTTCTTTTGATGCAGCCCAGGATGCAGTTGGCTTTCTGGGCTGTAGGCTCACATTGCCGGTTCATGTTGAACTTCTCATCAACCCATACCCCCAAATCCTGCTCCTCACGGCTGCTCTCACTCAATTCTCTGTCCAGCCTGTATTTGTGCATGAGATTGCCCTGACCCATGTGCAGGACCTCGCACTTGGCCTGGTTGAATTTCACAAGATTTGCACAGGCCCACCTCACAAGCCTGTCTAGGTCCCTCTGGATGACATCCCTTCCCTCCAGTGGGTTGACCGTACCACACAGCTTGGTGTCGTCTGCAAACTTGCTGAGGGTGCACTTACCCCCAGCGTCCATGTCACCAACAAAGATATTAAACAGCACCAGTCCTAATACCGACCCCTGAGGAATGCCACTCATTACTAGTCTCCACCCAGACATTGAGCTGTTGATTGCAACTCTGAGTGCAACCATCCATCTAATTCCTTATCCAATGAGTGATCCATCAAATCCATGTCTCGCCAATTTAGAGACCAGGATGTTGTGTGGAAGAGTCCAGGAAGACAATGTCAGTTGCTCATCTATTATCCACCAATGTTCTAATGCTGTCTTAGAAGGCCACCAAATCTGTCAGACACTATTTGCCTTTAGTGAAGCCATGTTGACACTCATCAATCACCTCCTTATTTTCCATGTGCCTCAGCAGAGTTTCTGGGAGGATCTGCTCCATGATCTTGCCAGGCACAGACGTGAGACTGACTGGCCTGTAGTTCCCCAGGTCTTCCTTTTTTCCCTTTTTAAAAATGGGGCTTATGTTTCCCTTTTTCCAGTCAACAGGAACTTCACCAGACTGCCACAACTTCTCAAATATGATGGATAGGGGCTTGGCAATTTCATCCACCAGTTCCCTCAGGGCCCACAGATGCATCTCATCAGGTCCCATGGTTTTGTGCACCTTCAGGTTCCTTAGATGGTCTCAAACCTGATCTTCTCCTACAGTGGGCAGTTCTTCATTCTTCCAGTCCTTGCCTTCTGAGACTTCATCGGTGTGGCTATAGCACTTACCAGTGAAGACCGTGGTAAAAATTCATCGAGTACCTCAGCCTTCTCCATATTCCATGTGACCAGGTCTCCCATTACCTTCCAGAGAGGGTCCACATTTTCTGTAGTCTTTTTTTTATCACTGATGTACCTGCAGAGGCTTTTCTTGTTGCCCTTGATGTCCCTGGCCAGATTTAATTCTATCTGGGATTTAGCTTTCTTAACCTGAACCCTGGCTGCTCGGACAATTCTGTTGTATTCCTCCCAGACTACCTGTCTTTGCTTCCACCCACTGTAGGCTTCCTTTTTTTTGTTTGAGATTGTCCAGGAGCTCCTTGTTCATCCATGCAGGCCTCCTGGCATTTTTGCCTGACTTCCTCTTTGTTGAGATGCATCGCTCCTGAGCTTGGAGGAGGTGATCCTTGAATATTGACCAGCTTTCTTGGGCCCCTCTTCCCTCCAGGGCTTTATTCCATGGTACTCTACCAAGCAGATCTCTTAAGAGGCCAAAGCCTGCTTTCTAGGGTAGTGAGCTTATTGTGCTCCCTCCTCACTGCCCTAAGGATCTTGAACTCCACCATCTCATGGTCACTGTAGCCAAGGCTGCCCTTGAACTTCACATTTTCCACCAGCCCCTCCTTGTTGGTGAGAACAAGGTCCAGCATGGCTCATCTCTTTGTTGGCTCCTCTGTCACTTGGAGAAGGAAGTTATCATCGAAGCATTCCAGGGATCTCCTGGATTGCTTATGCCCTGCTGTGTTGTCCTTCCAACAGATACTGGGGTGGTTGAAATCCCCCATGAGGACCAGGGCTCATGAACATGAGGCTGCTCTTATCTGTCTATAGAGGGTCTCACCTGCTTGGTCTTCCTGGTTGGGTCACCTATAGCATCCCCACTGCTATTTCACCTGTCCCTGCCCTCCCTTTAATCCTGACTCATAAACTCTTGGTCAGCTCATCATCCATCCCCAGGTGGAGCTCCATGCACTCCAGCTGGTCATTGACATAGAGTGCAACACCCCTTCCTTGTCTCCCCTGCCTGTCCTTCCTAAGGGGCCTGTATCCTCTATTCCAACATTCCTGTCACAGGAGCCATCCCATCATGTCTCTGTGATGCCACTAAGATCATAGCCCTGCAGGCACGCACTTGTCTCTACTTCCTCTTGTTTATTCCCCATGCTACATGCGTTTGCATTGAGGCATTTAAGTTGGGTCCCCGATGAAGTTAATTTACTGGCTGGAATGGCTGTATTTGCACCCGAAACTGCCAAATTAAAGTCAGATGCGTGCTGATGCAAACAAATTTTCCTTTTTCTAATTTAGTTCAGGGAAACTAAGACTCATAGAAATTGTTCATGTACAAATTTTTCTGAATAATTAAAATCGGTCAGCACAGTTAGAACAATAAAAAAGAAAACATATAGTTTCTGGCTTACCCTGGCTCTGAGTTAAATTTATAGGGCTTGTCCTCTTTATGATGATTTCTTTTTTTCTCTGTGGTGATCAATAACTAGAACTGGCAGCATTCTCTGTCATCTGCATGGAATTTTCTGCCTCTAGAAGAAGTGTCTTTTGCTGACACAGCTCAAATGTTTGAGGATGCATCCCTCTGTGTATGTTGCATAAAAAATCAGGAATTCTTCCAATTCATTCCTTTTATTCCCATGGAAGAATAATTAACTGCTTTATAGTGGCGCAAAATGGCTTAATACAGTAGTAAGCAGTATCCTGCAATGAGTGAATTCTTTCAGTATACTGACCTTGTATGAACCTGTCATTTGGATCCAGGGAAGCAATAACTTTTACTCTCAATGAAATATCTTGCTCTTGGTGCTTTTCAAGTCGTGTTTAAGATACTTCTGAAACTGGGATAAAAGGGAATTTTTCTTTGGGATTCTTTATAAATATATTAGTTCTCTGAGGGGTGAACTTTTCAAAGTGGGTTTGAAAAATCTGCTTTTCTCTATCCTGGAAGAAAGAAGCTTTGTTTCTCATTAAAATCTGTGTCTCTTCTCAGAACATTCCCCTTCCTTCCTGCAATCAAAACCTTAATATAATTTGGATCTTGTTATGTGTTAAGGAACAGTCCCTCCATCTTATTATAAAAAACATTTTGAATGCTACTGTTTCAAACAGTTGACTACATTAAGATTTCTTTCCATTTATCAGTGAGGTATAGAGGAAGATTTGGGGCAAGTAATGAATGACAGATATAGCATCTTACTAAGATAAAATTTTAATCTTCTAGCTGAAGAACATAATATTTGCTATGCAACACAGCAACAGCATATTAGACATGTTTTGTTGCCAGGCATTTTGACGAATCACTTGTAAGGTTGATTTGTTATAATAATAATGGATAAATGGTGATATATGCTTAATATAAAGGTAAAGGAGTTTCTTGGAGAATCCCTAAGAACTAAATATTTAATCATTTTAACTAAGTGTAGACTTGGAAAATGAGTGTGTGTGGCACGGTCGACACACTGGAGGGAAGGGATGCCATCCAGAGGGACCTAGACAGGCTTGAGAGGTGGGCCTGTGTGAACCTCATGAAGTTCCACCAGGTCAAGTGCAAGGTTCTGCACCTGGGTCATGGCAATCCCAGGCACAAATACAGGTTGGGCGGAGAATGGCTTGAGAGCAGTCCTGAGAAGAAGGACTTGGGAGTGCAGGTGGACCCAATGCGCACTTGCAGCCCAGAAAGCCAACCACATCCGGGGCTGCATCAAAAGACGTGTGGCCAGCAGGTCGAGGGAGGTGATTCTGCCGCTCTACTCTGCTCTGGTGAGACCCCACTTGGAGTACTGTGTCCAGTTCTGGAGTCCTCAACACAAGAAGGACACAGACCAGTTGGAAAGGGTCCAACAGAGGGCCACGAAGATGATCAGAGGGCTGGACCACCTATGCTATGAGGACAGGCTGAGAGAGTTGGGGTTCTCCTTTTTACTGATTTTAATTTCTGTTAATTATACACATTCTCACTTTAAAAAAAAAAATAAAAATAAAATTCCTTGTACCAGTTACTGTTGCCATTATGAAACACGCCAAAAAAATTGACAGGGATAAGATCTGTCCAACATGAAGAAGCATTTTAAAAATTTCACCAGGTAATTTTTTTCTTCAGGATTACAAATAGTGTTACACAGGGCTTTTTACTTCATAACCTGTCAGAATAAATATGAACTGTTGAGTACTTCAGTATATGAGTACTGTCTCCTGAGATTTTATTCATTAGTGAAGGAAGACGCAGAATGACGATGCAAAAATTTCTATGAAAGAAAATAAGCATACATAATGCACAAACTGGATGCAAATATGGAAAGTTTCATTAAGCTTGGAAATAGCACTAATTTTTTGCACTGTGCCTGTACACCAGCATAACTGAGAATGCAGTTGTCCTCAGGAAAGAATGAATTTATGGTTGATCTAATCTGATATTTTATACAGAAGATTAACACAGTTTTAAAAGATACTATGAACCAGTTGACTGTTGTAATCCTTTATGTGAGTGTTCTTGCCCAATGCAAACACAGAATAAAACAATTTCTGTGGAATTCAAGCAAAGGAGAACTTATGTGTCGTATCACTTATAGCAGTCAGTATTGGGAAAAACAAATACCACAGAATTAATAATTAAATTAACTAATAATAAATAAATAAATAAAATTCCACAATTTATCTCTCTAGATATGTCGTTCTGAATATAACTTGTCTTGAAACTTGTCCTACATCTTTGAAGCAAAAGTGAAAACAGCACTGAATATTAAAACTTATGTTGTTTACATTTTTCTTTTTATTCTGGAAAGTGGAAAGGAGTTAATCTTAACAGAAAAACATTAATGCATGGAAACAGTTTCTAACAATATCTTCTGTACAGCTACAATCTGCAGTTCAATGTTTTTACTCTACATTACATTTAATTTGGTCATTTGTATTGAATGTGCTCATCTTGCACATTCCCCAGAGGGACAGTCATTGGTTCACACTCTTACATCTGTGTTAAGGACATTTGAAATGCACTGGAATGTGATTACATCTACTTTCAAAAGACTCTTGCTTGCAAGCAATGTAATGGCTGTGCACAGTGAACCAAACAGCGGTCACTGGCAGTAAACAAGGCATTCGCTTGAAATCCATGTTAACACAAAGTATTGGTTAAAATTAAGCTTTAGTAGCCATATAAAAATTATCACTGAAGTTGGGTAAGTCTCTGAAATATAGCTCATAGCAATTTAAAAATGATTTTATTTTTTTGAAAGGCACTACTTGTAACTAATTTTTAATTTGCTGTTAAGATTGATTGCCTCTTCATTTCTATGAGTCAAGCCTGAGGAAAGACACATTCCAGATATAAATATATATCAATTCTAATAAAATATGTTAATATATTTTTACATATCCTAATATATTTCTCTGGAAAATATATTAATAATTCTAGTATTTCCTTCAAAACACAATATTTTACACTAATGCCTCCTTGACCTTTTGAACTTTTTCAATCTGTCTAGAATTGATCAATTTAAAAAAACTTTTCTTGCCTCACCATTAACTTATTTTCTAGATCATTAATGAAAATAGGTAACTACATGAAACAAGTATATATTCTCAAAATATCTTATTATTAATCTTTAGTTATACTGAAAATTTGTCATCTTTTTTTTTTTCTTTTTTTTTTTCTTTAGGTATTCTATATTGTTCTTAACATGTGAGGAAATTTTGTAACCTTCATCTATGATTATTCATTTCTGTAACAGTTTTTTGTGTGGAACCTTATCAAAAGCATTTTGGAAGTCTACATAAATTATGTTGCCTGTTTTGCCTTTACCTAGTATTTTGTTGACAGGTTCTAGGAATTCTAGACTGATTATGTAGACTGATAAAATATGATTCTCCTTCGTAGAAACTATAGTGATAAGTTCCCTTTGAAAGCTCAAATATTCTGAAGAGTAATTAAAGTAGAATAAAAAGTTGACAAAGGATCTTTCTAATATGACTAAAAGAACTTCAATTTTTTTCATTAATAGACTACTTAGAGGTAATTAATAAACTGCCATCTATGAACTGGAAGACTCCCAAGCTAGTTTAGCATACTAAACTAATATGCTACACAAAACCCAAAATGTAATATCAGGATTTTCCCAGTTGCTTATAAAATGTCATATTTTGTCACAGTACGCTTTACACACACACCACCCCCCCCCACCCCCCACCCCTTAATGACTATCTTTAAATCCTTAATTTTTAAAGGCCATTTTAGTATGGATGTAAAAGTGTTACTGAATAGCTTTCTAGGAAACAGCAAGATGAAAAAAAGGCATACCCTATTGCTCATCATAAAGAAAAAATATTTATGGCATATTCACTTGGATTTCATAGAGAAAGATTAAAAAAAAAAAAAGCTATAAGCTATTACTTTCCATCTAAGTCTCTATAGATTTTTTATTTTTTTTTTTTTTTTTTTTCTGAAATGTTGATAGATTTGTTCTGATATTCCACGGTGACAATCTTAATACCTTTTCCAACCCACCTCAGCCACAAACTGGTCCAAAACATTATCTGGAAATAAGAAAGAGGGGAGAAGAACATATTATGAAGTTATGACAGATGAATGAGGCATGAAGAATGCATATGAAAGAAAAAAACCCACACATTAATGAACACTCAAAGTGCTGAGAATAACAATAAAATATCCTACACTTTCATAGAATATCAAGATAATTCATTCGATTCATCAAAGCAAGACAAAATTAATTTGTTTAGCCTCTCCTGTATAAATCTGTTCACCTTAATTGCTCTAGTACTCTATGAGTATTGTAGTTTAGCTACTGAATTCATCGAGTTTAAGGTCAAAGAATTGACTATGCTCCCGATTATGCATGACGGCTACTTTTTTTTTTCAAAATAAGACCTAAAAATTCAAGCAGAATGCAACACGGTGCTTAATACATGATGCCTGAATGAGGAGTCCTTCCTATGAAATACAATGAAGGCTTGTATACCCTGGGTGGTAATTTCTTTCAGTCACAGTATCAACTCAGAGAAACTCATATTAATGTTTAGTTAATATAAACCAAAATGTTTTCATTCAGCTTAACTATCAGAAATGTTTTGCTTCAAGATGATAGAAGCTAAAACATAATAATTATTATAATTGTCATTATGAAAAAGTTTTAAACAAAGAAGCAGAAGACTAAATTGAAAATTCCCAACTGTACACATTCCAGAAGGCAAATAAGCATGAAAAAAAATCCTTTTGTGTCAAAAGCTTATAGATTTTCTTTAATTATTATTAATAACCAATAATGGATTAACAATCAATATAGATATGCTCCATAAACCGTCTTTAGGGCATCACTCACTTCTTGGTGTGACTTCTTTATTCTTTCGGTTATAAATATTTCCTGGTGTATTGAGTTCATCTTGTATCACTAGAGGTGTAGAGATGGGTGGAACACACAATTATACTCTACATTGATTCCATCAAAGACATTAACAATATTTTGTGTGTAACAACCAAAATTAATTTGGAAATATTTAAAACTGAGTTTTAGATAAGAGTATGAAGATACCATCTTTGAAGGTATTATTGGTGGGAATATTAACAACATGCTTTGATCAGTATTCTTAAAAAAAAAATAAAATTATTTTAAGAGTTGGAAAGATTTCAAAGAACAGATCAAATTAATCTTAGGGTTTAAAAACCATGAGGGAAGGAAATGCTTATCTAGTTTGACTGTCTTTGTGGTAGTCTTCACAGGCCTTGGAGATCTAATTTAAAAGATGAAGAGTTATAAATTTAATTTAAGAGACAAATTTAAAATAAGATATAGTGGCCCAAAATGGAAATGTGAAAAATAAACAATCAAAAGAAAATATTTTACTAGTGAAAGTAATCAATCATAAAGGAAATGGAAAAGGGATATTAATTTTCTTTATAGATAACCTTCTAGTCAAAACAAAATAACATTAAGAATGTACTGACATTCAGTAGGAATGTGTTTGTCTTCAGAATGTTAGTTATGTAATAAAAACTTTCTTTTTTTCTCTTGTAAGAGAGACGGCTTAAAATTTTATGTTTTGCATTATGTTAGGGGAAAAAAAAAAAAAAGACCAGGTCAAAGATTTCCTAAACCTAATATCTGAGTCTATTTTTCCCTTTCTTATTTGGGGAAAATTATCTGTGATATGTGATCTCAGAGTAGAAAATCGTTGAGAGAACGAAAAAATAAAAAACTCAGACTTGAAAAAAGTTGCGTTTTTTTTTTCTTTTAGTTTTTACCTGGAAAGGAGAATCTTCTGTGAAAATGAATGGGTAGTCATAAGGTGTTTGAAGGACAAGTGACAACTCCTTCCAGTGCTTAAGGAAGAACATATTTTGATGCTTCTGAGTGAAATCAATGATTTCCTAGTTAATGTGTATTGTAGGAAGTTAGGAGATGCAATCAGAAGCTGTGAGGTTTATATCCAACAGGAAAGGAAAAGTATTCAGAGCTAGAAAAACAGTTTATTTATTGTTGGTTTCCATGTATGTGGAAACACAAAGTAGTTCATAAAAATTCAACAGATTGTGAACCTTACTAAGGGATGGATCTTAAAATAACATTCATATTGCTCTAAATGGTATACTGCCAACAGAATAAAGTAAATGCTAGCTGTAGCATTACAGTTTTTTATTAGAAAATCTGTGAAAGCTTAACTGAGAAGTTAATTTTTGGTAGAGTGTATGACATTGAGATTGCCCCTGTAACTTTTCACACTCCTGCTCTTATTTTTGAACAGATAATGGAATTTCCCTCTGGATATATTTTAAAGACCAGTTATGGTCAGAGAAGGATATTCATAAAATTGAAATCTTTTTAGTTAACGTTACTACATTCTGTTAAATTTAAATCTCATATGCTATCTGTGAGGCAAAAATGAATTTTCATTACTTTTCTTTTGCTTCCATTGGCATTGTCGAACTAACATATAAGTGAATGAGAGCAGGGTTTCTTTTTTGGTTCATGTATCATCAATGCAATTATTACAGTTCCAAATGTGAAATCTTTATTGCCAGTGAAAATGCTTGAACCAGAAAGATCAGAGCTTAACTTTTATATTCAAGGTCTATTTTGCATTTTAAAAGATCTATCATTTCATGTCTGTGTTACAGAGGAACATGGTAGTCTCACTGTAAAACAAGCAAATTCTATTAAATTATGTATCAATGGACATCAGAAAGGACTCTAGCATTAGGCAATTTACGTGGGACATGGAAGACAAAGGTTCAAACCTTTTTTCTGAAAAGTCAGTGCAAAAAACTAAAGCCTTTATCATCAAATTCTCATATATAGATCATATTTTTCATTGCTTTTAATATGTAAAACAGTAACAAAGACTGAAACAAAGTGTTAATTCCTCCCGGATACCAGAAGAAAACTTTAAATCTCCAAATTTTACAGGCAAGGCCTTTTCCCTAACTGGAAACATTGCTGAAAAATGTCACATATCGTTCCTTTAAACTTATTACCTTGTCTTTCTATTTAAATACATACAGCTTCATCTGACCAAATATTGGGCTTTCCATCATATTAATTGACAGACAAGTCTTGACAGGTAGAAAATTGCAGGTAGAATGAATATAACAAGAAATCATGATCAAACAAGAGAAAAAATATTAGCAATTTTCTGATCAAATCTCTTTGTCATTCTAGTATGGTTTTTGAGATACTGTCAGAAAGACAACAAAGACAATGCATTCTATGCTTAGCTCAGCTAGGAATGAGGGGAACATAACTCTGCCCTATTAGCAGTAATTGGGTTTCTGCATTAAAGAAAAATTATTCTAGCAGTAAATTAAATGTAATGAACTGTATACATTTAATTCTTTAACAAATCTTATGTTCTCTATCTTGTGAAGTCCAATTTATAGCAATAATTTTTATAATATAATGTCCTAATAAAATAAATCACTTTTTTTTATTTTAGGATAAAAAACCTTTAAACACTGTGACTGTTTTCACTAGGAAAAGTTTTGTCTAGCTAAGTCAGGCAGGCATCTTCCTAAGGTCCTGACTTCTCTACTATGAGTTGTCATCCCTGTCTTCTACCTTTCTACAGAACAGATAGGGAGAAAAAAAAATGGAGGAAAGAAACTGAGGTCATTGCACCATAGATTTAAAGTTATGAAATGGTATTTTTCTTGTAAGCTTCACAGTCATGAAAAGCATTCCTGAGAAACCCTCTCAATAAGGCCTGATCAGGAAATTAAGCTTCTTTTTGGTGCTGTCTCTAGTTGGTTGTAGGTTTTTTTTTTTTGTTTTCATATGATGCGCTTGTTATGTTACTTCTGAATTTATGAATTTAATGAGTGCCTAGTTTTCTAAAATTATGAATGTTTTTCCTAGCTCCTGAAGAAAAATAATGTTCCATGTTTTATGTTGCATCTTCTCAGTTTCTCCTCATTACTGAGAAAACTTGCCAGTGTTCTGCTGTCTGTCACGTTTCAAGATACCTGATATTAACCATTTTTGTATGGTTACTGATGGTTAGACGCACATCCTGCCAAATTGTTTGAATAGGCAGCAACATACAGTATAAGCACTGAAGAAAAAAAGTTGTGACTCTCAACGTGTTGCGTATCCAGAAGTTTCCCCAACTGATGTCATCCACTCCATGCTGGAAAGAAAAAAAAAAAAACAGCTAGAAACAAACAAACATAAATGTTCAGGAAATGCTAATACTATAAGGGTTTGCTGACATATATTAATATGGGAAGTGACTATAGAGTGGTCCCAGAGGCATCCAGTACTGGATTGCTCTGTACCCTGTTTGCTCCGTAATTTTTTACAATCAGGGTGGTAAAACACTGGCCCAGGTTGCCCAGAGAGGTGGGGGAGGCCCCATCCCTGGAAACATTCAAGGTCAGGCTGGATGGGGCTCTGAGCAACTTAATCTAGTTGAAGATGTCCCTGCTTATTGCGGGGGAGTTGGGAGTAGATGACCTTTAAAGGTCATTTCTAACCCAAACTATTCTATGATTCTATGAGTTTAAATTATTGTAATATATATAATTATACATTTATTTTAAATTTAATAATGTAACATTGTTCTGGCAAATTCTTATTGTGTTTTCTTACGCCTTTCACTACCTGTACCCTCTTCTAGCCTCTGGTTTATTATTTATTTATAAAACCCGCTTGTTATTCTGTCTGTATATGCTGAAGTGCTCTGTACTGGGGGGAAGAGGTGTCATTTATATTTTATAACTTATTTCCATTTACTTCATAGAAAGTATGGATTTTTTGCTTGTATGTTTTCACTATTTTTACACTAGAGTTTACAATTCTAGATATTTATTAGCTTGGAAATGTCTTAAATATTTACTAATTATTGTTCATACATTTCTGCTCATACTTTTTTCCTCTCAAATAATACATTTTGTAGTTTTAAAATTCATACCGCTCACTTTTGTTATAGCTGGCCTTTTCCTTTTACCAAACACTTTATCTGTCAAGTGAGATCTACCACAGTGCTCTCCCATATTGGGTAAAGGGCTTTCAGAGGAAGAACATGTTTTCTGCAACTTAGAAATTCTGTAGGTGTTTTGTAATCTCAAATTGAGTCTCATATCACATCACAGATTTAAGCGCTACATGTTTTATTTTGCTCAGATACTATAAACTACTGTTTCAGGAACTCATCTCTTTTGGGGACTTACTGACATACATAGTGTTAATGGACTCCAAACAGTAAAGCTTTCCTTGAAAAAGTGCACTCTCACTCACCTGCAAATGCTAGGAATAACATTCCTGATTTTAATATTCCAGTCATGAGAATCTTCCTAACAGATAGATGTATTTAGACACTTAAATAGGAATTTCCATATATTTTTGGTTTAGCATTCTTGTTTATGTACAGGCAATAAAATAATTGTTGAAACTAATTCTGGGTCATAATAAATGTGTCTCTTGTTATTAAGGAGAGAACAAATCACAGCACTTCTGTCTTAGAACAAATCTATTATTCCATTACTCTCCATAATAAAATTAAAAGGTGAATTATAGAATGAGAAGAAAATTTCATATGCTTAAGCTAAATTGTTCACAATTCTAGGGATCACTTGACAGCTGACTGAGACTAAGTCTTGCTGTTCAGCTATATCCTTCCTCAGTCATCAAAGAGGTGATGGACATCTCAGTGAGGCCAAACTTAAATGTTCTTCACCTGAAGAATATGCCACAACAATACACAAGAAGAAGAAAAGACCATTTCATACCAACTGTGACCTTAGGATTTACAACTCTGGAATCTGAATCAGTCTCTTCTGAATTCCCTGATGCAATTAACTATTTTGTATGCTTCTGACTGGTGATCTTATTGATATGCTAATTGAACAGACATGAACAGCCATTTCAAGCCAATCAAAAAGGAATATCAAAACTACATCATACAAGATTTTTAAGAATTATGTCAATCTGTTGACGTGTGAGATGTGAATGTTTTACCGTCACAACTATTTGTGAAGTTTGACTAAATGTTAAAATTCAGGGAAGTACTGGGCAATTCCCTCCAAAGTTTTTTTTCATGTATATATTTATTATGTTCTTCAACATCTTTTATAAGATTTATTTCACAAAAGTTTTTATGTCTGAAAATTAGATACTGAGTGTAAGCCAGACTTCCATTGTAGAATGGAAAGTAGTAGATGCTTCAAAGGAAATTGGACTGAACTTTCTTAGACAGCTATTGGAGATGTCTACATGCGGTCAAATGAATCACACACAGCACGTCTAAACAAAATTTAGTCAAGCTGAATGAAGAGAGGTGGAATTCAAGCTATATAGAATCAATGTCTGTTTCCTTTAACAGATCTTATTTCAGCTTATATTGCATCAATATTTATGTATCTTAAAATAGTTGCGAGAGAATTTCATTTAAGTTTCCAGAAGAAATTCATCACATCCTAAGGTGGATATGTAACATAGAGGATTAATAAGCACCTAGAATTTTGTAACAAAAGGTGGGAATAATAAAATGTCAATCAAAATCTTATTGTTGTTATTATTATTACTGTATCGTGGTTTGGGCTGGGCTGGCCACTAAAATAAATGACAGATGCTCTCTTTTATCTCTCTCCCCTTCAGACAGAAGAGAAAATGAGACAGAGACAGAGAATTATGAGTTGAAAAGAAACTAAACTACTTTAATGAAATATTAGCAAGAAAATAATGATAAAAGAAACATAATAATGTTAATAAGAAAATAATGAAATATATACAATATATACAAAACCAGTATTGAGGTCCCAGGATGACAATCATAGCACTGGCAGGCACTAGGAAAGTCCCAGACTGGACTCAGCAATGGATGAGAGCTGGATTGAGGATCCAGCACAGACCGGGATCAAAGGCAGATGAACAGAGTCCTCCTCGGATGCCAGCCGTTGAAGAAGACAACTGACCCTTTTGATCCTTCAGCTTTTTTTAAGCATGATGCTGGTGGGATGGAATACCCTGTTGGTCAGTTTTGGGTCATCTGTCCTTTCCACTCCTCCTCACAGGTGTGACCCCTCTATGCTTTTCCGCTTCCGACCCTCCAATGGGGCAAATAACAAAGTTAGTTGACCTTGGTTGTTATAACAATAAGTATAAGCAGGAGCCTCTCTGCATACCATTCCATGTTGTTCACTATAAACATCATACCTTATCTGCTAGAAGCAGATACCGTCTGAAAAATACGCTGCAAATTTCAGAGTTAAAAGAGGCTTAACTGAAATATAAAATTACTGGAAAGAAAATAGGTTCTGTTTTACCTCAAACCAAGACATACTGGTAAATGTTAGGAGATGTTATTACATTTCATATGAAATGTTCGGTTTAATTTATTGTGATTGACAAGTATTAAGTGTAGCATTGCTGTAGCCACTGGAAATAAATTAGTGATTCAAGCAGAGATATTTTACTATGCTAATTTTTCTATGATTTTACTCATGTTTGCAAAAGTTATCATCATATTTGTAAATTAATATATTTTATATAGTTTAATCATCATATGTTATTTATTGAGGTAACTGCCAAGATTAACGTGTTTAGAATGTCACTTTCAAGGTGCTGTTGGTTTTGGCTAGAGGTAGCTGTTGTGACAGCAAGGGAAGATTACTAGGATCTTCCCACCAGTATTTTTTTGCTTTTATCAGATTTTCTCTCTTATACTTTTCATCTACTTTTGTGCCTGAATGAAAAAGAGGCCAAAATTAACCCATAAGTAGGATTTTCAGAAGTAAATAATAATGTCAGGCAGTGATTCTATTTTGGGGTATCTTAGTTGACATACGCTGTAGAGATTTGATTTTTAGTAGTGGGATGCTTTTTAAATTTTGAAAATCAGTAATCATTAAAGTGTCTCCAGTGGTCTTACTACAAAATGAGGTGAGAAAAATATCAAGATGCTTGAACGTCTTAGCCATCTTCTTGGTCCTCAAAGTCTTCAGAACAATTCTCACAGATATGCATCAACAATGAAATCAGAATTCAAACATGAATCAGAGGGCTAAAATCGTGCAGCTTCCCAAACTGCCACAAAAACAGACTTTCTAAACTAGGCCTAACCTTAAAATAAGATTTTCTTGAGCTTATTTATCTTCTAAGCGTGTAATAGTTCTTTCTAAAATACAATTTTTAGACTGTATTAACAGTGACGCAGCCTAAAATCTCCTTCAGAATTTCTAGCCAAAAACTTGAACAACTTAGCTATTTCCTATACCTCACAGTAAAAAAGCTAAGGGAAATGCAAACAGCTTGAATGCAACCAATTATTTCAAATAGCATAATTTAAACACGTGGAGAACAGAAAAGAATTCATGATGAAAAATGTAAGGACCAGAGAGTAATTTAGAATTTCAAATCTTTGCACAGTGGATATGCATATATAATTTCATAATAATTCTTACTGAAATGTGTATTTCACATATATTATAAACATGAAAATAATGGTTTCAGGAGAAGTATTTTAAAATATGTCAAACAATTTATATTGTCTGTATTTTTGACCTTTATGTTTCCTCATTTTATATTTGTTTGAGGTCACTTAGATAATTGAATGATTTCTGAAGAAATAAAAAAGATTTAATGTTAACATTTTACTAGAATAAAAAGTACTCCCTCTACCAAGTTTGACCTGAAAAACTTATTCCAGCAATTAATGAAGAATTTATATACTTTTGTTTTAAAAATAGTAATAATTGTTTTTTTTTTCAATCTTTAAGACATATGGGAATCAAATGTTTCTGGGAAATATTTTTTTATATATATATATATGAACCATATACATATACATATTTTTTGTCAATGAATGAAACAAATAAATAAAGGAAGCTGTGCATGTTCCTACTATGCTGGGTGCCAATCCATATTCTGCTCTAAATAAATAAAGACAGCAGCTTCCCTAAAAATGCAGAACTGGGTTTATAAAGTTTAAAGGCAGTTAATTTTATAAATGAGATGCTAAATAAACTAACGTGTATCATTATTGTGCGACTTCAACCCTACAGTGATTTATGCTTTTTGCTTCTGAAAAGAGATCTTTCCTTATCTCCTTCAACAATGAAACCAGATGCCAAATCTGGAATGTATTTCCCATCAATGTCATGTGGCTTTATGTTTTCCTAGCTGATCTCTTTCATGGTCCTGTAGCTGATTCCGTTTTTAGTAGTGGTTATTGAAATGTGTGTAGGGCTAGTTTAAGATCAAGCTTTTGGACTGGCATTTTACAATCACATTCCCATTTGAATTGCTATTGGCTCCAAAGACACTAATTTGTGTATCAAAGATCCTAGAACTCTCCATATTGTTTGAAAGACATTTTAAAACTTATTCGCTTTCAAATGCTAATATTCTACTACACATAGAAATAAAGCACACCTCATAGACGTTAGGTATCACTCTGAAATTTCCTGTATAAAAGTAATTGTAAGTGGAATTGATGCGTAGAAATGGTGTGATGTTTTAGGCATAAGTGCTTCCTTATGCTTTATGCAACTTTTCTATGTTATCATCACAGAAACAGATGTCTCAAAGGTACATATAAATGTAGCAAAATAAAGATTAGGATTAATTTGCTTTCTATTTACACATTGTCATTGGCAAAATACCTACCTGAGTTTTTTGTACATTCAGAGGTTAAAAATATCCTTATCTAGACTAGGGTTTTTTTTTTCAGTGGAAGCTCCAAATATTCAGTACAAGTAGACTACACATAGAATAGAAAGAACTACCCTTATCTTCTCATATATCTGCTCCTTTTTATTTTCTTTTTATTAGAGCTGGATAAATACTGGGTTTTTCAGGTAATTAGTGAGATTAAATCAATTGGAAAAACAGTCCATAAAATAGAATACAATAAAATAGAATAAAATAAAATAAAATAAAATAAAATAAAATAAAATAAAATATAAAAAAATGACTTAAAAATAAGCACAAAGCAAACTAACTATAACTGAATAAAAATTATCTCAGACCTGAGATTCCCTTTCTTTCAATTGAAAGAAAGCGGAAGACATTCACTAACATAATTTAAAATCCTCTGAGATATGCAGATCAAAGAATCATTGATAGGAAGCAAAAAAGCAGGGACTTCAACTTGCATCATATATATAATAAATAAATAAAATAAACATTGGAGGACATTAGAGTTTTCAAAATCCATCCTGGATCTATGTAACTGTCTAATAAAGCCTAATATACTACCAAAAAACCCCTATGTTCTAGAATATAAAATAAACAAAAAATATAGGAATTTCTTGCTTGCTTCATCTTTCTTTAGGCCTTAGGGAAAATCCTGGTTTATCATGTCCTGAATACTTACAGTCTACCCCACTAAAAGCCTTCTGAAATGTATGTAGAGATATATTCAAGAAAATTTAAAGTTATGACTAGAATGATGCTACAAAAGAATATCCTTTCACCTGTCGTTCTCATTTCTGCCTACACTTTCCTATGCAGTTCATGCAGTTTTCCAAAGTGTAATCTGGAGGATTTCTAGGAAGGAAATCTAAGCAAATAAACTGGAATTAGCCGTTCTTTAATCTGTTCATCAATAAGAAAATGATATGAGCTCATTACTGTATCGTCAGACCACATGGCTCACCCACATACTCCTGTTTTATCTGAGTGAATAACAAGTTCATTTAGGCTGTTATAAAGGTACAGGTTTCCTTTATTGTCCATTACATTTTACAGCTTTGTCATTCAACACTCCGCAGTGATTCCTTTGCTCATTTCAGTTTTCTGCTTCATTCAAGGCCCCTCTGCCCTTTTAATTTCTCATGCTCTTTTTAGGTAAATTCAGAAGCCTTTCAGCCTTTTCTCCCCCATGCTCACTACATTTTCAATGCTCACCTTGGTTCTGCAGCCTTGGCAAGTTTCTCTTTCCTCCAGTAATTCATATGTCAATTATTGCTTCTATCCATGCTTTCTCTTACCATAAAGCACTTGACCACGCTGAGTGACCAAACCAATTAAAGAAAGCCACAATATTATTTTTTGAAAATAATAATTGAGTCAATATTGTGCCTTTTTTTCTGAATTATAGGATTACAAGTAAAGAAACAGTATTTTTCAGAAGTCCATCTCCCATAAAAAAATAAAAAATGTTTTTGCTAAAAAGCAGAAAGACTCAATATTTTTCACATTATTAAAAAAGAAAAAAAAAACCCACAACACAATTGAATTCTCGTTCTTGTAAACCAGCCTTAATTTAAAGAATTACATTGTGGATTATATGACTGTAAGACTTTTACAATCTGAATTATTAGTGCATACCTACATTTATGTATTTAATCACACAATGGAAAATACAAAAATAATTAGTTTTGCACCCTGAGAGCAACATTTAATTCATTACTATACTGGAAGTATTAGTTCTATATAAGTGAATTCATTCTCTCTACCAAAGATAACTTAATTTCTTCAAAGCTGATTGTTACAAAAATCATCTTTTACTTTGTCAATAGAAATTTTAAACATTAATAGATTCTGACTTGAGTGTCTTATCTTGAGAACCACAAGTTATTAAGAGGATTGTTAAAAGAATAACACTAGGCCTGGGTCAATCCTTTCTCAGTGAAAAAACTATCACAATACCACATTTGCATTCTCAGAGTAAGGTAAAATGGAGAGTCAGTATTTTTTATCAGGCCAACTCTCATATTTGGGGGGAAAAAAAAAAAAAAAAGAAGAAGAAAACCAGGCTTACAAGCTGTTCTTTAAATTTGTTTAAATTTGTACCATATGCTCAACTGTATAATATCTGCTGACCTTGTATTTTATGACTACATGTATTTGAGAATCTCCAGGAAGAAACCAGGACAGTTTAAATTTGGTGCTCAGTTTCTGGGAATCTTTAAGTGCAATGCTGTCCATTGAGTACTTACAGAACTTATGCAGCTTCTTCAGAGGATTGCTTCATCACATGCTAAAGATGTAGATGCAAATTTGGCAGCTAAGTTGGCTAAAATAGTTCCATTATAGTTTTAAGTTTTATGTCTTTAAAAGCACAATTTCTACAGCAATTTTAGGCTAATTTGAAAACTTAGGAAAAGACAAAATCTAATTATTATAGCTGTGTGATTAAAGCAATGTGGAGGTTGGGACCATGACTGATAACGAATTAGATTTAGGCTAAGATGTCTGGAGTCCATCAAAAGACTGTGGACAGCTACAGAGAGGGTGCTATACAGAAAATGATATGCAGAATGTGAAATTCGCAAATACAGCATTTTGAGACACAAAGTCTGCATGAACATATGGTTCCTATGATTAAAGTTTCACTGCATTTCTAGTGTTTAGATTATATACTTGGTCTACTGGGTCTGGCTGGGATGGAGTTATTTGTCTTCATAGCAGCCCGCATGGTGCTGAGTTTTTGGATTTGCAACTAAAACAGTGTTGATAGCACACCAATGTTTTGGGAATTGCTGAACAGTGTTGGCACAGTTTCCAGGTCTTCTTACTCTGCCACCCTCCTGTGAGTAGGCTGGGATGCAGAAGAAATTGGGAGGGGACACAACTGTGACAGCTGACCCTAACTGACCAAAAGGATATTCCATACTGTATGACATCGTGCTCAGCAATAAAAGGGTGGAAAAAAAGAGGAGTAAGATGGGGCATGCATGGCTATGACTTTTTTTTTTTTTCCCCAAGTAATCATTGCTCATGCTGAGGTCTGGCTTTCCAGGAAGTATTTGGATATTTGCTTTCCCATGGGAACAAGTAACATTAGAGACAGCCTTGGTGTCAATAAGTTACAGACAGAGGATGAGCTGCTATACTCCTGTGTGTCTGTAAACAGTCAGTAGCCACTGCCTGACTTCTAGTTCTGGTACATGATGTAGTACCACCCAGGGAAAAAATGGGGAGCAGACACTGGAAAAAGCAACAAGCACGGATGAAGAGATTTTTTTTTTTGTTTTTGTTTGGGTTTTTTTATTGTATGTGGTATTTTCTGATTACTTTGTCACCTTTCGGTGACCAGAACTTGATTTGAAAAATCAAAATATTTGAAGATTACTTTGGGCAACAGTGATAAAATTTGTGCCTCTTGTGCACTTCAAATAAAGAATATATACACATGTATAAATACATGTATATTTCTTAGTGATCCCTTACGAAAAGTATCTAGAAATTAAACCATCTGACAACAGAAAAATAAACATGTGCCATTTCATGGAAACTGTAAACAAATTGGAGTTTCAGTTTAGCAGCAATTTCTGCTTTACCTCAGAAGGAATCAATACATGACACTCATAACAGGATTATTTTTTTTTTTTCTCTCTCCAGAAGAACAGACTGTTTACTAGAAGAATACAACAGGATTATTGCCTTCATGCATTTGCAGTTATTACCTGTACTTTTCATCAGGTAAGAAAGGATGGAATTGAGTAGAAAGATTTTGCTGAGGGTCAATAAACTCATCATACCACTTGTGGAACAAAGATTTTCATTGGTTTTCCACTTGCATAGTGCCAGCCCTGAATCTGTTGGGTTAGAGTGTAGCCACAATCTAGGAAGCCATGCAACATTCAGTTGAACAGAACCCCAAGGGTTTTGTACTTTTTCATCCAAAAATATTGAAGGAATGGAGAAATCAAATTTATTTTTTATTTTTATTTTAAAAGCAGGAACACAGCTAGAGAACTCTTTTAAAATTAATTCAAGCATTTGAATTAAGAGAAATTAAAAAAAAAATACCACTTACATACTGGTACAAGAAAAGCAGACAAGGAGGCACGTAATTTTTGAGTAATACTATATCTAGCATAACACTTTAACTTCTCATTAACACTGACATTTAAAAGATTTTTTTCCATAAGTCTTCCTTATGAAGTACTAGCAAATATATGAGTACTGAAAGACAGTTTTTTATATATAATACAAAACATCGAGAATAGTGAATTTGGAAGCCTGACCTTGAATGTTTCCAGGGATGGCGCATCTATTAACTCGCTGGGCAACCTGTTCCAGTGTTTCAGCACCCTCACTGTGAAAATTTTCTTCCTTCTATCTAGTTTAAACCTACTCTCTTTTAGTTTAAAGCCATTATCCCTTGTGCTATTGCAACAGGCCCTGCTAAAAATTTGTCCCCATTTTTCCTGTAGGCCCCCTTTAAGTAGTGGAAGGCCACTGTAAGGTTTCCCCGGAGCCTTCTCTTCTCCACACTGAACAATCCCAACTCTCTCAGCCTGTCCTCATAGGAGAGATGTTCCATTCCTCTGATCATTTTTGTGTCCCTCTTCCAGACCCACTCCAACAGGTCCATATCTTTCCTATGCTGAGGGCTCCGGAGCTTGATGCATTACTCCAGGTGGGGTCTCATCAGAGCAGAGTAGAGGCGCAGAATCACCTCCCTCCACGTGCTGGTCACACTTCTTTTGATGCAGCCCAGAATACAGTTGGTCTTCTGGGCTGCGAGCATACATTGTCAACTCACATCCAGCTTTTCATCCACCAATACCCCCAAGTCCTTCTCAGTAGGGCTGTTCTCAATCCCTTCTTCCCACAGCCTGTATTGATACTGGGGGTTGCCCTGACCCAGGTGCAGAACCCTGCACTTGGCCTTGTTGAACCTCATGAGATTCACATAGGCCCACTTCTCAAGCCTGTCCAGGTCCCTCTGGATGGCATCCTGTCCTTCAAGCATGTCAACTGCACCACTCAGCTTGGTGTCATCTGCAAACCTGCTGATGGTGCATTTGATATCATGTTTTTTCTGTGAGCAAACGAACTTACTGCCACTATTGCATTACTATTACAATTGCTACTACTATTGCATATATCCTGAGTGGTAGAAGAAAATGGTAGTTGGCAGGTTAACTCTTATCTAGTTAAAGATGTCCCTGCTTACTGCAGGGGGGTTGGACTAGATGACCTTTAAAGGTCCTTTCTGACACAACACATTCTATGATTTTTTGTTTCTATAATTCTAGGTTAAATGATTACATAATTTGATAGAAAAGGAAGTAAAGGCTGCTAATTGCCTCTCACCAATCCATTTCTATCAGTCATGGTGTCTCCTTCATTGAAAATAGTACAGTCTTTAAGTTGCTCAGAAAAACACAAACTGGACATAACACACCAGTTATCTTTCAGCATACACCAAAAAAACAAGATCTCATATCCATTTTCTGGTTTATCTTACTCATGTTCCTACCTGTAGATACCTACCATAATGAATTTAAGACACATCTAATAATTCCTGCTTAAACAGAATTGCCGAATGAAGTTTACATCTTTATGTTCTCTATGAAATATATATAAATACAATTAAAGAAATTAAAGTTGGAAAAACTGTCTTAAAAATAAATTTAAAAAACATTTTAACTTCATAATTTCATTTACGTAAGTGCTTGAAATGAATAAGAATGCTGCTCTTTATAAAGCTTCAAACATAATGCATTGGTCCTTGTCACCTTTGCTACTGCTGAATATTACCTTACTTATATAATATTATCATAGGAATTGATGCAACCATATTCAGCTAAGTGTAATCTATGTTAAGCCATGAAAAACAAGGTCTACCACTCCATAAGTAAAATTACACTTTCTCTTGTACAATTCTGAGATAGCTCCTTGACTTCTGCACAACAGTGTACTGTCAAGTAATGTGTAGATTTTGTTTCAAGTGCAACATTTATAAGCCAAAATAAGCTGTAAAGAAGCAATAAAGAGATCTGCCAGACTTAATATTGGACTGACAAGCACGAATCTTAACTTCCCTCCTCTTTATTCACTTAATTTGTGATTTACTTGTTTTGGCTGTAAAGATTGGCAGTAGCAGAAGAACTGAAGTTAAAGTGGCATGTATAGAGGGAGGAAATGAGTAATTAGGGGAAAAAAGGAGATCATAGAATTTCCTAACATTTCCAGAACCTGGTATGTTGAAGAACTGGAAAGGAATATCACCTCTTTCAGAGTATGAGATAATAGCATAATAAAACAACATGAAGAAAGATTGAAGCATTGTATCTGCTTGTTCTACAAAAGAGGAGAGTTATGGTAATAGTCTTCAAATAGATGAAAAATTGTTGTGAAAGTGAGGGGGATAAATTGTTTCCCAAGTCTCTTATAAATAACCTGTTGAAGTAATAGACTTAAGCTACAGTAAGGGAGATTCCAAAAATGAAAAAACAAAAACAAAAACAAAAACAAAAACCAAAACCAAACCCCAAACAAAAAAACCCAAATAAAAAAACCCAAACAACCAACCAACCCAATAAAAAACAACAGGAAAAAACCTAGCAAACTTCCTAAGTCTAGCTGATAGATACTTCCTAACTGATACTTAACATGGGAATTAATTACCTACAGATTCTGTAGAATAAAACTTACTAGAAACATAAGTAAAATAAAAGGTAAATACTATTCTTGTTTCAACTAAACTTTTAAAGCCTTTTAGCAGATGAGTAGTCTGCACAAGATAAACACCTACAGGGCACCTAAAGTTCCCAATAAGAATGCTTTTTGACAAACAACAAACACACTCACTAAAAAGACTGCAGAGCAGAGTACCAGCCATATGTTACTTTGATGTTTCTATGGCCATGGCAGCCTTGCAGTAGCACCTCTGCTCTCTGCCAAGATATATGAACCTGAGTAACCAGGTAATGTCAGGACGTGGGTCTGAAAAAAGCCTTCTAGATTTTTGCTGAAATGTCTTTGTGTTTGTGTTTGTGCGTGTGTGCATTTACATATCTGTTGCAGCATGATACAACAGCTGGACTGACAAGAGAACACATCCTGGAACATTATGAATAAGATGTTTTATATAAAGCAGGTGCAGTTTCATTAACTGTAAACCCTTTTTCTGCCTTCATATCTCTACTTTACATGTTCCTTACAGCTAAAGGTTGTCAGCGTCATGCTGTTGAAATAGTTGACATTTACTTACAGGTAATAAACATATTTTGAATCATGGAATGGCTAATATGGACTGACTGTTGCCAATGTCAGGTGTTCCATGGTGCTTTTTCTATTTCAGCACATGATTAAATTCAGAGTTTCCAAATATTTTATGCATTTAACAACACATTTTCCACTGCGGATTCATACAGTCTGCAAGTCCTTGATAAGATAGCTAAAAATGGGGGTTATTTTTATTATAGTTTTACTGTATAGTCGGTGAGACTAATAGATGCAACCAAAGGCACAACCAAAAACTGTTCTCTTTTTTTCAGCCCTCATTGTAAGCTGCACAAGACAAGTTTAAGCATTAAGATATGAAAATATGATTTGAGTCTTATAAGTTAGTAGCAGTTAACTGAGATGGTTGATGAAATTGAGGAAAAAACCTCTCAACTGCGGTAGAAGTAACAAAGATTTCTTTCTTTTTACCATGTTCTCAAAGAAGACATATTACACCTCGCATTTCAGAACAGAGAATAAAAGCTGAGTTAGTAGGACCACACATTTTGGGGCTCTGAGTAATCTGATCTAGTTGAAGATGTCTCTGCTCATTGCAGGAGTGTTGGAATAGGTGACCTTTAAAGGTCCCTTCCAATGCAAAGTATTCTATGATTCTATGATTCTATGATTCTATGATTTAGTCTAATATTACATTAATGTCTACCGTTGCTGTAGCAGGTAACTGCTCCCGTAAAATTTTCTTATTATCATTATCATTAATTTACCAAACTAATGTCATCTTGAATTGCTATTGAATGTAACTATTCACAATCATTACCTTCCTAGAAATGCTGATGCACTTTGTTTACTCATAAGTGAGATATAAAGGCTTTTATAACAGAAAATTATCATACAAGGACAATTTTTCAGGTTTTCCAGTAAGTGAGGACTAATTTTTACATACTCTGTGGAAATTGAATACTGAAACTGTTTCAGCTTCACTAACTACATAAGGCTTTTATTTGTTTGTTTTTTCTTCATTTTCTTGTTGTCAAGACCACCTGAAATTCTCATGTAGGGGAAAAAAAAAACAGGTTTTCTTTCCTATATTTTACATAACCTTACATGACATTAAAATTGGTTTACCCCCCCCCCCCCTTTTTTTTTTTCCTCTGGTATTTTAGGTATAAATTCGAAATCATTATTTTTTTAAATTAATTATTCTGACAAATGAAGCACAGGGAAACTTGATCTTTGACTATAAAAACTCTTCTCTTTTTCTGAACTCTGTTTTTGAACAATCAAAGTTTAAGTGGTTGTATTTAATGAGACACTAAGAAAAGGTATTGCTTAAAAGGAACAGCCTGTCCTTTTTGTAAAATACAAAACCCCTAACAAGAACCCCTAGGAAATCAACTGAGTGGAAAAAGATAAAAACCAACAAGCAGAAAAATAAAAATAAAATTCTATAGTTTTATCCATGTGTTTCTTCATAGACTGTGAGTTTCATAGACTTCATAGCTCCTGTGAGCTAATGTAACACTCACTAAGTATCACCTTATTCTCTAATAGCATTGGCGTCTTCTACTTGACTTTTAACAGTCTCCAAGGATGCAGATTCCACACCTTCTCTGGCAATTTGTTCCAATGCTTGATCACCTCGCTGGTGAAAAAAGTTTTCTGTACAGTGAGTCAGAATTTCACAGAATTCTTCAGTTTATGTCCATTGCCTCTTATCCTTCTACTGTCCAACTTGGAGAAAAGTCTGTCTCTGTCCCCACTATGCTCTTTCATTAAGTAGCTGCAGAAAGGGAAAAAAAAAAAAAAAAAAATCTTCCTTGGTCTTCTAAAGGTAGAAAAAAACAGATCTTTCAGTTTCTCCTTCTATGTCATGGGGTCCAGCTCTTTACCAACCTTGGTGGTCCTCTGCAGGATCCTGGCGTGTCAGTGTCTTTACTGTACTGAGGAGCTCAAAATTGTACACTGTACCCCAGATGTAGTGTCACAATTGCTGAACAGAGGGGAATAATCAATTCCTTCTACCTACCATCTACATACTTGCTAATATGGCTCTTGGTGTGATATATAATAATATAACATTCCATGGCTGGACATAAGTATATGTCTGGTCAGAAACAAAGATACAACTCAGGCAATAAAACTCTCCTGTAAAACACTGATTTCTCTACATTTAGAGAGCTATTAGAATCATACAATCATAGAATCTTCATGGTTGGAAAGGACCTTTGAGATCATAGAGTCCAACCATACACACACAAAAAAACCCCAACCCTACAATTTCTGTCACTAGACCGTGCCCTGAAGCGCCAAATCTACATGTTTCTTAAATACCTCTAGGGATGGTGACTCAACCACCTACCTGGGCAGGCTGTTCCAGTGCCTGACCACTCTTTCAGGAAAGTAATACTTCCTAATATCTAATCTAAACCTCCCCTGTCGCAACTTCAGACCATTTCCTCTGGTCCTGTCATTATTCACCTGGGAGAAGAGGCCAACACCCACCTCTCTACAACCTCCTTTCAGGTAGTTGTAGAGGGCAATGAGGTCTCCTCTCAGCCTCCTCTTCTCCAAACTAAACACGCCCAGTTCCCTCAGCGTCTCCTCATATGACTTGGTCTCCGGACCCCTCACCAGCTTGGTAGCTCTCCCCTGGACCCACTCCAGCACTTCAATGTCCCTCTTGTCCAGAGGGGCCCAGAACTGAACACAGTACCCGAGGTGAGGCCTCACCAGTGCCGAGTACAGAGGCACGATCACTTCCCTCCTCCCGCTGGCCACGCTATTCCTGATACAAGCCAGGATGCTGTTGGCCTTCTTGGCCACCTGGGCATACTGCTGGCTCACGTTAAGCTGGCCGTCCACCAGCACCCCCAGGTCCTTTTCTGCTGGGCAGCTTTCTAGCCACTCTTCCCCAAGCCTGTAGCGTTGCTTGGAGTTGTTGTGACCAAAATGCAGGACCCGGCACTTGGCCTTATTAAACCTCATACAATTGGCCTTGGCCCATCAATCCAGCCTGTCCAGGTCCCTCTGTAGAGCCTTCCTACCCTCAAGCAGATCAACACTCCCACACAGTTTGGTGTTGTCTGCAAACTTACTGAGGGTGCACTCAATCCCCTCATCCAGATCATTGATAAAGATATTAAACAAAACTGGCCCCAAAACTGAGCCCTGAGGGACACCACTGGTGACCGGCCGCCAAGAGGATTTCATGCCATTAATCACAACTCTCTGGGCACGGCCATTCAGACAATTTTTAACCCAGTGAAGAGTACACTTGTCTATGCCATGATTCGCCAGTTTCTCCAGGAGAATACGGTGGGGGACAGTGTCAAAAGCCTTACCAAAGTCCAGACAGACAATGTCCACAGCCTTCCCCGCATCCAGAAGATGATATACAGGAATGATCTGACAGAAAGCTGTAGATTAAACCAGCACACTGCATAGAAGATACAGACTAAACTGGAAGCATGCTAGGATGCTAGACAGGGAGAAGCTTGGACTAAGAAATAAGGAGACATAGGGAATAGCATGGAGTATAAAATTGGAATAGATGGAAGCTGGGAACTGGAGGTCCCTCTCCTCTTAAATTGTTCCAGAATACTTTTTTTCTTGAATATACAGCTATGGACTTCTTTGAGAACTCAAAGAGAAAGATCTAATATGTTTCTAGCAGTTTGTTTTTTCAAGATGTTATGCAACATCCTAAATGAGCTGCAGTTTCATAAACTCTCAGAGATTCACATTTAGGTAAACTGATTCGTAAGAGATAGTGTAGGTGTGAATAGCAATTATCATCTGCCAAAAAGAAACAGTTGTCTCTCAACAGCTTGCAAAGACGCCACTTAGCATCACAGCTATATGAGGTCCTAGGCCTGAAGTCATTCCTCTGAAATTTTAGATATATAGTCACTGGAAAACAGAAAATGCAAGGAAGTAAGAAGGTTGGGTCTACTCTGCAAAGGAAGAAAAGTAAGGAGCCAAAAGTGACAACAATGCAGGAAGGGATCATCATCTCAACAACAAGCAAACCGTCCTATAGTATCCAAACCAGACAAACAGAGCAGATCCTGTGGCAATAACAGGTTCAGTCACCTGCCTGGTGATCTTGAGATAAGTTCCAAGTGATAAGGCGAGTCCAAGGTCAATCCACAAGCCTGGTTAGCCTGTCAAGTAATAGGGCTGGATGCACACTTGCCTACTTGTCTCAGGCAAAGACCAGGATCCTCAGCCTAAGCTCAAATGATGCTCCTGGGTCAATGCCAGAGTGTGGCGGAGGTCCCAGGTGAGCTAGCATGGGCAAATCAGGCTTATTGGTGCAGTCAGGGCCCTGACAGTAAACACCTCCAGAAGATGATTCAGTTCATCTAAGTTCTAAATACATAGCTGGAAGTGCATAATTCTTTTCACTGAATGTGGTGAAGATTGAGCTGACTCCTTAGGAACCTCACCTTATTTCATGAAGTAAACCTGAACATATGAAGGTTGTCATGGTTTGGGGTGGAGCAGAACCAACTTTCAGTTCAGTGAGAGGTTCTTGCTTACACTTGTTGCTGTGGCAACCAGGGTCAGCTGACTTGCTTGTTTACCCAGAGGAGGGTACGGGGGTGCTGGCAGGGGGGGAAGGGGGGTGACCCAAACTGACTAATAGCGTATTCCATCCCATCTGCCATGCTCACTATAAAAGCTGAGGGAGGAAAGGGTTGGTTTCTTTTTCAATGGTTTGGCATCTTCGATGGTTCTCTTATTTCAGTGACTGATCTCTGAGGAGGACCCTGTCAGTTTGTCTACCTTTGACACCGACCTGTGGGTTCCTGAATCAAGATCCAGAATCCAATTCCCATTTGTCACTGAGTCCAGTCTGGAACTTTGCCAGTGCCTACCGGTGACATCTCCCTGTGAGCTTGATATGGTTTTGTGTATATATGTATATATTGTATCTATGTTTTATTTCCTTTTTATTTTATTATTAATATTTCATTAATGTAATTTAGTTTTTCTGAACTCATAAATCTCTTTATCTCTCTTCTTCTCCTCCATGGAGTGAGAGGTGGGGGAGAGTATCTGTTGTCTTGTCATTGGCCAACCCGGCCCAAACCACAACAAATGTGCTTAACATTATACAAAAAAGTTCAAGAAATAAAGTGAAGGAAGAACATGGGCCTGAAGATATTCATTTAAATACTAAAAATAGGTGTTGCAATGAGGATGTAAAATGTAAAATTCCCACCAAGAGAATGATAAAATGCCGTCTCATTCTCTTCACAAAGATACTTCCTTCCTAAGTATGATCAGAGATGAATTTATAGATTTTGGTGTTTAGGATTCTAGCTTCAGAATAGCTCTTAGGGCTTGTGGTCATGCAAGCTAATCAAATGAGAAATCATCTGCAGAGCAGAGAACAATTATTATCACTGCTGTGGTTAGCTACATTAATTTTCTTCCTGTTTATGCCATTATCTTAGTTCATAGGTTATTTGCCATACTACTACTACTAGTCTGAATATACAGTAAATCAATAAATCAGAGTCTGAAATGAACCAAATAATAACCTGTAAACCAAATTTCTGAACTCTCAAACATGTAAGTTGCATGGGGAAAATCTGGCTTGAGTAGCTAGTTACTGTCAGAGCAGGCTCAAAATGAGAGGCAAAGACCTAGGATAAATATGTTTGATAACCAACTAAATTTAAAAAAAAAAAAAAAGTTTTCTCTAATTAAAGGACATCTTGCACTATGTCTCATACGCATTCAGCATATGTTTTGGAAATCTCAGATTTACCTAAAAAATTTTCTACATATAAGCCCTAGATTTGGCCAGTAAGTTTTTAAAAGTAAATATCTTCATAAATGGGTCTTTACAACAGCATATTTTTTGAAGTTCTGGAAATACTAATGATTTACATCAGAATAATTAAAGTTAATGTAATATTCCATTTCATATACATTATGGAACACTTGAAAAATTACAATAACCGAATAGAGATAACTGTATGCTGATAACAGGTATGTTTTTGTGTTATGCACAATCGAAAACATAAACTCTACTAATTACACTTAAGGTTATCTGAGTCATTATCTCTTCTCCATTACCTCATTATTTCCTGAAAACATTTAACTATTACTTTGCTGTCCTTGCTAAGTCACTTTAAACAGATAGCCATGGATCCATTTAGTGCTTTTAATCTGGGAAGATAACAAACACATGAGCAGGCCTTCTTATTACAAGAATTCATGAGTTCGTGCATGTGGTGTCTGGGGAGCAGGGAGGTAAAAGCAAAGAACTTTCTGGTAGGTCTTATATCGTAATATAGCGGGAGTCATAATTGGCTCAAAAGGGTTGTTTTTCATTGTGTAATGATATATTAATACATGAATACATATAAGAAACACAGAATTGATTTTAAACCAAAAATCTTTATATGTATTATCAAATAATACTGTCTCTGATTTTTTATAGTTCATTTTTTCTTATTGCTTTGACCATAGTCACAAGCTCACAATAGTTAAATGAATATTCTTTTTTTTATGTCAGAAGCAGTGGCACTAAGGCAAAAACCCAATTGCTTTGTTCTTTAATTTTGCTAGAAGTTTTAAAAGGGCCAGGTTCTCTCTCTGGGTACATGTCTATTATAAGAGTTCAGCATAAATGTTCAAGGGCAGTTTAATTTTTTTTGTTTTAAAAATATTCAGTATTATTGAATATATGGCACTATTTCTTCCATCATGTAACAAGTATCACAAATATCTATAACAGCTGTACAATATGTGTCCAGTTATACCACAATAGAAGTCTATAATCTGTTTTCAGATTCCTAATTATGGTAAAGGAATATAAAATTAATCCTTTGATTGAAGAAATGTTTTTTTTTCAGTTTCTGTGAACACATTAATTCTTTGGATGCTGCTTCAGTCCATGAAGTCTGAAATGACCTTTTTCAACCCTAGTTTGAATTAGTATATTAGCAGAAGTAATACTGCAGTCCCAAGACTGATGATGCAGTAATTTTCCAGCCTAATCATACTGAACTTCAAACGTATTCATAGAAATTCTATTGAAGCTACTGTCTCAGAAGTATTTTTGCAATGTGTGTGAATTACATATGATGGAACAACTGTTAGACAAGTGTTTGTATAGCTCATTGGAACTGAAACAGGGGAAGGTACTTCCCTAAGGTAAAAGCTCATATGAACCTTGTCCCTGTCTTTGATCTTATTTAGAACTCATATAAGTATAAACTGAAAAAAAAAGAAAATTTAAACAAAATGTAACTCTTTTCCAGTCATCATTGGCAGCTCATGCCAACTATTTAAATTGCAAAGTAATAAATATTTAAAATAATTCTCTCCACACATATGCATGACCCACACACATCCATGGACAATTGACAGCGTGCTGAAGACTGAGCCTGCAGTGAAACTTCTGCACGTCACTCAGTATTTGGACAACTCAAACAGCTGGAGTGAGTGTCCTGATTTTCCAAGACCCTGGTTCCAGTCACAGCTGGGCCAGACACTTTTACTGTTCTGTGTTATCTATAGACCATGTGTATGTGTGTGAGACAGACAGCAGAAATAGTTGATGAACTGCTATATCTATCTCACTCAGACCTTAGATTCCATGCCGCAGAGTGGCCTAGTTCTGTTCTTGAGATTACTGCACCCTAAATTTCCCTTTGTCAACAGAAAACAACATAATATATTCATGCTCTTTTGGTCATTGTGGATGACAGAATTGCTGAGGTCGGAGGTGTCCTCTGGAGATCATCTGGTCCAATCTGCCTGACAAAAAAAAAGGGTTAGCTAAGTTTTCAGTGCCCCCCACTGTCCACTTACTGAGTCTGTGCTTCATAAGATGGTCTAATAGGATGTTATGGCAAGCCCTAATAAAATAAAGATAAATGATATTCACTGCTCTCCCCTCATGCAGAGAGCCAATTAACTCAACATAGAAAGCTATCTCACTGGTTAAGCATGATTTCTAATTCATAAATTCACACTGATAACTTTACAGTCATATTCTTGATCTTCATGTCCTTGAAAACCATTTCTAGGACGATTCCCTCCATCATATTCTCAGAAATCAAGGTGAGATTAAGCAGACTGAAGTTGTCTGGATCTTCCTTCTTTCCTCTCTTGGAGATAATGACATTTGCCTTCCTCTAGTCCTCAGGAATTTCTTCTAATCCCCATGACTTTTCAAAGATGATCAAGAGTCAAGGATGAGCAGGGATCTTCTTTTAGAACTTAGGTGGAAAAGGAGAGTCTACGGTCATTGGAAGCAAGGACAGGTTACATGGGAGGACTAGAGAGATGTGCTGTTTGCTGCTGTAGGGAGAAACTTGATGTGGCCCAAACTCCATTAGAGTTCAAGCTGACCAGTACTGTGATGGACAACAAAAGTAGCATTTTAAATATGTTAACAGCAAAAGTACAATCAGAGATAACATTGATCTGTTGCTTGACAAGGTTGGTCACCTCACAAATAGGGAGGTAGACAAAGCAGAGACATTTACTGCCTTCTTTGCCTCTGTCTTCAGCCCCAGTGATGGGCCCCGGGACCTTTGGAGCCCTGTTTTGGAAGACTGTGACCGAGGGGGTTATTAAACTCCCAGCTGACCCTGAACTTGTTCGAGACTTGCTGTTCCAGCTGGTTGCACATAAGTCTATGGGGCCTGATGGGATTCATCCCAGAGTACTGAAAGAGCTCGCTGACATTATTGCAGGATCTCTCTCCACTATTTTTCAACAGTCCTGGGAATCTGGAGAGGTCCCAGTTGACTGGAAGCTGGCAAATGTTGTTTCAATTTTCAAGAAGGTTGAGAAGGAAGACCCTGGTAATTACAGGCCTGTCAGTCTCACTTCATTGCCTGGTAAAATTATGGAGACTTATTGAAAAACACTTGAGAGAGAACACAGTCATTGGTTATAGCCAGCATGGGTTCACAAGGAGAAAGTTCTGCTTAATCAACTTAATTTCCTTCTATGGTCTGTCTCTCTCTCTAGAGGCCAAGACAAAGTGAAGCCTGGTCTTGCTGATTAGTTATACCTCAGGTTCAGACGTACCAAAAAGTGCAGAGAAGAATGCAGGAAGAAGAGAATTTTACACTCTTGGAGATTCCCACTCCCAGTGCAAACTCACCATTTACTCCACTCTCACTTGTCGTTGCTCAGGAGATGCCTTTTTATCCTCTCAGGGCAAAGGAAGCTCTGCTTCACCTTTGGGATCACCTTGACAAGCAAATCCTTTTCACATCCAGAAGCAACCACTTAGCAGGTCTTGGCTGACTCAAGCACTGACCCAAAATATAACACCACAACCAAAATAACATCCATTGACTGTCCAAACTTGAAATTTACCAAGCTTACTTGCTTCTAGGAGTCATCCTCATATCTTCTTCCGCTAGCTCTTCCCATACAAAATTGCCATGAAGACTTCACTGTGTCCTGTTTCTTATTCTTCTTCCTTCAAAGTGCTGAGGAAAAATGTAAAAAACATGGAGCAGCTATATATTTAAAAGGTGTTCAAAATGTGTTCAGGTGCAACTGAGATTTTTAGCCTTTTGCTCACATTGCCGAGACTTAAATGGTATTTGGAGAAGAAATTAATGAGAACTAACATAAATAAGCTATATTTTCCAGTACAGAACAAGACTGCAGCTGGACGGTAGCTGTAAAGGGTTTTAAGCAAGTATGGGAGTAATGCCACTTTTTGTAGTAAGAACTCTGAATTCAGGCTACTGCTTTGTTTCCTTTTTTTTCCACAGTTTAGCCAGTTTCACTCTTGATTAGACATCTTGTCTACAGCTCATCTCAGACACAATACTCACAATATTTCTACTTACATCTTCCCACTCAAGCCGTTCTGTTATTGAATTTGTAGGCCATGCTATCTATTAGTATCTACTCAATAGTGTTGAACATAGTGTTATTCTATCAAAAGTTCAAGCCATCAGCTATGCAGAAGGGAATAGGAGTGCATAAATCCTGATTATTTTATTAAAAAAAAAAAACAAAACAAAACAAAACAAAACTTAAGCAACACAGATGCACTACTGGAGGCATTAAATTTCCCATTAAATCTTAAACAATAATAACAACAAATCTGAAAACAGCAAATTGAGTGCTAGAACAGATGAAGATGGGAGAAAGGAAAGGAAGACATTTGTTCATGGGGAGGTGGGAAGACAGACAGAAGTCTGAAACATAGCAGCAGAACTTATTTCAAGAGAATTGGAATGCTGAAGGGAAGCAGTTTGTGATCTGTATGATTATGTTGGTCATGACTGCTATTTAAAAAAAAAAAGAAAGTAAACTACTATAAGTAGATCTACATTTAATATGCATGTTCACTGAAAAAATTTGGTAGGGTCACAAATAAAAAATATTTGAACACCTCTGCTCTGCTCTGGAATCCAAAAGTCAAATCTCAAAGTTCTGTCAGAAGTATTTTTATCATAAAATCATTAATATAAAGCTATCTGAATATAAATATTTCACGAAAGTGCACTTCATTTTGATTGTCTGAAGTCAAACTAGTGCTAACTGGTCCAATTTCATCATTCTGTGTTTAAATATATCTAAATGTTAGCTGTGGGATATTCAGCACCTCTTAAGTGTTCTCATCTATGATTATTTCCTTTTTCATGCATTTCCTTATAGCATTACTTCTTAATCTAACTTATGTTCTTATGCTAATTTATGCTAATGGATGCTAACTAATACAGTTTAAGACTTATGCAAAAGTCTAAATATTTGAGAATAAGAGTGTCAAACGCATACAAGGATTTCAGCTGAAACAAAGGATTTTAGCATTCTCTTGATCTACACCAGGATACCTAATATCTGATAAGTTCTTGCAGTATTTCCGTGAAAATTAACATGAAATGTAATGCAAATCCAAAGAACTTGGCTAAAGCCTTGTAGTATATTTAAGCCCATGTTTTATTTTGAAACATGGTTCCTAAAATAAAAGTAAGCTGGTGTAGCTGTGAGTGAGCAGGTTAGTGTAAATATATGTGTGAAAGTATGTGTTGACTCAGAATCTGTATGTAAGATCATGATCTGTAGGATCATGACTGCATGATTCATGTATATAGACAACTCCTACATCAAAATTTATTTTTGGACAAAGTCTTTTTTTCTTTTTTTCTTTCATTTTGAAGTTATTTTTGTGTGTTTGTACTAAGTGCAATTCACTGTCACCTATCTCCTAATAAAATGATAGTTGTCTTCAACATACTCCTCAAAGGACCTTGTTATAACTGCAGTGCAAACATCAATTGAAACTTTCAAGGTCATGATTAATATCACTTAAAAGTAAGATTAAATAAAAATTCACTTGGTAACCCAAAGAAAACAAAAGTGCAGAGTTCCCAAAAGGCTATTAGCAGCTATATTGTAGACACCATAACTTCTAGCGTCTGAATATGAGAACGTAGCCCATCTTGAAAGACCTACATATGTCTTATCTGCATTTATGAATCAAGAATACAAGATTTTTCTATCCGAAAATGTACAGCATTTACTTATTAATTTTTAAAATCCTTCCATAGTGAATTCTTTATGAGAAGTGTACGCCCACATACACTCATTCATGTAAACACTGTAATTTCCAACTATAATTGTCTACAATGGTACATATGAAGAGTAGAATGGTAGAGTTAAAGAAATTTTAATAAGTATGGACATATAAGTAAGTGCACACTTAAATCATGTATTTAATATGTACATGTCTACCTATTGGATGCCCCAACTTATCAAGTAAAATCTAAATCTTGTGTGGATTCTTTTAAAAATAGTAGTTTGTGATCCTGAACAGAAAAAAGTTAAACAAAATTTGGTCTGGTGGTGCTTAAAACCTTGGTATTACTGCACATATTGGAAAACAAAAATTTATACAAGACATTTGTATTATTTGCAAAATGAGATGGAAGAAAAGCTATTCTATGTGTTTGTAGATTCTTCAAAACACAGTCTTTTTCCCTGCTGCTCCTCATTATGGATTGCATTTACTGCTGTTCAGAACAAGAGACAAAAGCACCATCGTACCAACGGAAATATCAGAAAGAAGCCTGCAGGGTTATACTGCATTTTGGAAGTTTTTCAGTTTGCCTTTAAAACACCTTATATTCTCATTCAAGAGATGCTGAGACAAACAGTTCTGTAATTCTAAATTCTATATGCCCATCTCATCAGCACCAAACATAGCTGTTACATAGCACAAGGGCTTTTATTATCTCTCCCACTAACGAGTGTAATTGTCTTTCTAGGTATTGTTTCAGTCCAGTGCTGTCATAAGGTAATGAAAAAAGAACAGTACAACTTGTGTTTGCTGTTATTCTACCATTTTTCCATCTTTACCTTTCCTTACATTGTTGTCTTAAGACAACAATATAGCTAGCAATGGATAGAGATTTGAGAAATGTTCCAGTTCTCATTTTCTGCTCATCTACAAGATATCTCCATCTTGTTACACTTGGTATCTTCTGTTCATGAGATTTCAACGCTGTTCAGTCACTTCTAATTGCCTGATTCTACTTGTACTGTCACTAGTCTCTTTCTGAAAATATTATTCATCTTCCTGGCTATGTGAAAGAGGGGAAATTTAGATTAGATATTAGGAAGAAATTCTTGACTGTGAGGGTGGTGAGACACTGGAACGGGTTGCCCAGAGAAGTTGTGGCTGCCCCATCCCTGGAGGTGTTCAAGCCCAGGTTCTATGGGACTTTGAGCAACCTGGTCTAGTGGAAGGTGTCCCTGCCCATGGGAGTGAGGTTGGAGCTAGATGGTCTGTAAGGACCCTTCCAATCCAAACCATTCTATGATTCTGTGTGACTGTGACTGATCCAGTCCTGAAATTCTACCTGGTATCAAAACCTACTGCAAATACTAGGAAGTTTCACGCCTTTTTATAGTGCTTTACAACTATAATGCATCAATTTATAAGTTAAATAAATATAGAAAACTATATACAGAAATTTAGGAGATAGATCTTTTGTGTTTCAATTATTAACAAATGTTATTTTGGAGGATGAAATATATATGAAAAATAGAAAATAAAAGAATGAATTAAAATAAGCATTCAAGACTGGAAGATGTAGTTGCAGATTTCATGTTCAGAAAACTAGACTCCATTGTTTGGATACTTTTTGTGATGATGTATGAAGCATTGAAGTATCAAATTCAAATGAAAATAGTGCAGGAGAGAGAAATGTCCTATTCTAAATAACAAACTCAGAGAGAGAATGATGTATGGAGTCTAATTTATGGACAGATCAAAAAAAACCCAAACCAACCAAACAACAAACAACTGGCTTCCTACAACACAGAATGGAATTTAAAGTTTCGAGCTAAACATTGAACTTTACTGGGCAGTACAGAGACTGTAATACAAAAAACAGCATTTGCTCCAAAATGGAGGCATTCTTCTGCTAAAAGCAAGCAGGTAAGAATGGAACTAGTACTTCTTGTATGGTTTATGTTTGCACAAAGTATATTTGCTGTTAAGGGGCTCTTTAATGATTTTTTCCAGGACTTTTTGAATTTTAGTAGATTTTTGAAAAAAGGAGGGCAACACAAAAAGACTGCTTGGGCTAGGGAAGTTCTAAGAATGAAAAAAAAAAAAAAACCAAACGCAGAACTTAATATTAGTAGATGATTTGGAAAGGAAATGGAAAGATGTATCTTGAATTTTTTTTTTTTTTTAATATTAAGTTATGGCTATGTGAAATTTTTTAAATTCTGATCTGGATTTAGGCTGAATGCTCACATAAAAATTTTTTTAGATCCCTCAATTCACTTTTGGATCTGATTCCTTGGTATCTAGGGCATTGATTGTAAAGGAAGATTACCAGAAGTGTTTGCAACACATGATAAATTACAAACGCTTTACAGAATCAGTGGGAGGTATTGTCACTCAAGTGGTATTGAGGGCCCTGCAAAGCCATCTGGCCAGAAAAAATTACAAGGGAGGAACTGACGAATAGCTGACCCTTTAACTACAAATGTGCTATTTATCTCTAACCCAGTTTAGCAATAACTTAAACTAGATTTAGGAAGTTATAAAATTTATCACAAGTGAAAAGGAATGTGAAATGAGAGCTGACTCAGATCTGTAGTGGACAACATGACATCTGTGATTAAAAAGAAGTAACCAGTTTTGTACAGCTCCTAACAAGGTTACACAAAGAGTGACTGCTGTGGTCGGAGAGCGAAGAGAATAAATTAAAAAGTTAGGCAGTCCTGGCCTAATATCATCCAAGAACAGTACAAAGAAGAAGCATTGGCCCTTAGCCTTTCCCATGGGGATGCAGAAGACATGATCAACAGTCTCTTAGCCATAACGTGTTTCTAGTAGACATGGAGACAAACTGACATACCCTGTAGTTGTTTATAAAGTCACACTACAGGTGGCAGGTTGTACTGCTAAGTCTGTGATTTGTGTGTGTGTTATGGTAAGTCAGAATACCTATTTATTGTTATTGTAGGGTTCCTTTGCCCAGTTTCTGAAGGAACTAGTAAGTGCACCCAAAATATTTCCTCAGTCTGATGACTCTGTGACAGCAGTCCTTGTGTGGTAGGAGCAGGAGAGCAATTCAGATCATTTATGCTCTAGTAGAAGTTATAAAAGGAAAGTCTTTGGAGAGACTGAGGAACGGGAGGGCTTCCTACCTTTTCCATAGAGTGTTGACCCCTGTGTAGGTAGCATGCTTAAAGAGTTATTAGATTATATTGTACACAATTTCTGACAAAATGCAGAGAATAGTCCTATCTTGATCCTCTCAGTTTTCAAGGTTGGTATTGACCAAAGAGTAAGTAGGCATGATTAGAGGCAAATGAGGTAAAGACTCAAAAAAGACTCAAAGCTTCAAAGGTTAAATCTCTGCAGTCTTCCAAAGCTACTTTAACTGTGAGATATAGTTACATTAGCTCACAGCTTTCTGGATTTTACTTGATACATAAGGTCTCTCTGTATATAAGCAACAATATGTAGAAGCTGTCTGTTTCACCTTAGTAGTATATATGTCATTACTATTCATACTGGGCCAGCTTGAATAACTCCCCTTCAAAAACATTATCCATAACACAAAGTCCATCTTCAGAAAATATTGTCTAAACCTTGTTTTTTCCAGTTTAAAATACAGCCTTATCCACTTCCCAGCTCCACAGCATGATTAGAACTGAGTGCAAACTACCCCATGTCCTCATGTTTTCATAAAAAGGAAAACTTGGGCTGCAGACCAAATGCTGTGGCAGGCTCCAGCAGGCATCTAATCTAGTCAGTTAATGGTCAAGATACCCGAGTTGTTTTGCAGCATGTCTGCAGATAATAAATCTAAAAGTGCATCAGGAAATCATAGATAAAGAACTTGAAGGAATTATTTCTGACTTTTCTAGGAGTTATTTCATATACCAATAAAAGACTATACCTGTACTTGCGTCATTTCAAGAGCTTCTTATCAAAAGAGCAAAGGCTGTGGTCGTGTTAATAAAAGAACATGTAAAGTGCATTGAAGACTTGCAGTGCTAAGTCCACTCTCCTTAATAACTGCACTTTGCTAGAAATAGAAGGTGAATTTTTGGAATATCAAGACAAAAATTGTGACAGGCATCCAAGGGTATGAATATATTCTTATCTCTAATTAAAATCACTGAAATGTACACTCATGGACTAGTCACAGTAGTTTATGTTTTGTCCTGATCACACATTATAAATTCACCATATGGGCTGTGCTGTAGAAAGCTTATATTTCCATACCCTCCAACTCTCAGAGCTAAGAAAATAACACATAACATTGAACAAGACTTCAACCGTGCATTTATATTAGTTCTCTGCTTGGCTTTGTTTCCTGTGGCATTATCACCAAAAAGGACAGTCCGTGCTTTTTCTGTCATGAGCTAAACCTGGAGGTTTAGATGTTTAGAAAACTTTTTCAGACCCCAGATGTAGAAATTCACATTTATTTTATTCCCATTTTCAATTTGGATTTTTAAATGGAAAGATATGTGATAATAGCATTTTCATACACTTTAGCCATAGGGCACTCGTGTTCACTGAGAGGTTGCTGCTTTTTTCTTCCCTTTGGGCTCTCTGAAGGAGCTCTTGACTCCATGCAGCTGGCTTTCTGAGAGCTGAGTAAACCCACACTGCAGAACATAGAATCATGTTGGTAGTTTTTATTCAAACAAAAGAATATTTATAGTGTCTTTCCGCTAATAGTTATTCCCTGAGGATGATTCCATGTGTGCGTTTTGTTATTCTGTTCATTGCATATGGGTACATTGTATTCAGGTACATAAGGACTGAAGTAATTTACATTATTCTAGTTTTAGATCAATAACAGTGAAATCAGAATCCATCTTTTTATCTTTAGAAAAGCCTAATTTTTGTTAAATAAAAATGAATATTAGACATAAAATTGGAAATGCAAAACCAGATCCTCAGTTACAATAAATCAGCAGAGTTCTGTAGAATTAAATTGAATTATACTAACCAACCAACCTGAGGGTTGTCCAATTTTTCGTTATAATTAGGATTCTAATCTCAAACCACAAGCAAGATATTGTTCAAACAATGGGGAGCACTAAGAAAGAAGTGGTGTATTTACTTATTTTAGGAAACTATATGCAGGCTCCCAAACAGAGACAGTCACATGTCTTTGAACAAAGTATAGAACTGTATTTATAGCAGAATTTAAAATAAATTTGAAAATAATTATTTAATTAGCCTGCACATTCAATTATATTTAGCAGTGTATCCATACAGATGATACAACAAAGTTACGCCTTTCTCCTTTGCATTAGAATATTCTACTGTACAGACATTGACAGGAAAATTGTCTTTTGAAGAGACAGAGTCACACTAGGATACACACTTAACACAATGAAAGTAAGAAATATGCTTTTTTACATAAAGATATATGAATGATATTTGATGAAAATGTTGACAGGAACAATATTCTTTGATTCTGGAAGGACAAGTGGTTTTCCTGGGTTGAGTTATAGAAATATATTGTGATTCTTATTTACTTTCCAGTTTATAATAAAAATAAACTTCACAAGAGGACTGCAATTTACCTGTGAACATTTTCCATATCCTTTATTGATAAAAAAGAGGAAGAAGAGGAATTTCAGGGCAACTGAAGAGTCTATTTCAAACGTAGAAAAGATTGCAAGGTCTAAAAATTCAACAAGCTGGTGAACCCTGCTCATACTGTTGGAGAGTCCAAATGTGAAACAACACAACCAAAATCCAAAAAAAAAAAAAAAAAACCAAAACCAAAAAAACCAAACCCCCCAAAATACCCAACTCTGTATGTATTTTTGAACAAATTTGCAGTCCTTTGCCCTGGCATGATAAACTAAGAGTGTAAAGGCAAAAAATAGTACAGATTAAAGCTACTCTACAGTTTTCCTCTAAAGATCAGAAGTTATTTCCTGCATTTTCATAGTAAACCTGGGCTTGACCAAGTGAAAAGGAGGCACAACCATTAGAACACTGACCAGCAATATGGAGGGAGGTGATATCTGTGAGTCCCTTAGCATATTACTAATGGCAGTAAGATCGGAGAAAACCATTGCTCTCAGCAGTAGACTCTCATGGAAACTTTCTTCAGTAAGTTGCCTATGACTAAATAGAGTGCACGACACTGGTCTTTAGCATAGGCCAAAATCAAATCTGACTTCACTGAAAGTTATTTTTCCTGTTTCTGCCTGTAGTTAACAGTGACGCTTAAATACAATCCTTCATTAACTATTCCTTTTCATTTTCCTCCAGTCAGTAATTTAGGCACTTTTTATTACAGAAGCTAATTAATAACCATGGGTATCATTAATTTGTCTGACAACTCTTAAAACCTATCATATTCTTTACATTCACAACATCCTTTTGCACAAAAATTTCCACAATTTAATTATGCCATTCATAAGTCTGTATAAAGCAGGTACCTCTCAAAAGAGACAAGCACTACACAGGTAACAGATTTCTCATTTAAAACATTATTCCTTTCAATAAGTTCTCATAAATTTTCCAATTATTATTGCCTTCTCATTTAATGACAGCTTCCTCACAGGAGGCATCTGACTGAAAAAAGATAAGATATCATCTGCTCTTCTTTTGCTGTTGTCTGTTTTGAATCTGCAGAAGACTTGTAAAAGCCAGGAGACAGAACACCCACCAAGGGATACTGATAAAGGCTACTGCTGTGGTTTGCTACAAAGATATTTAACATACATTTTTGAAAATCTGAAAAGGATGAGATGAGAACAAAGAAAATAACAGTGTTGGCATACAGTCTGCCAACATCTATACAGATGCAGAAACTCCTGCTCAGAAGTGACCATGCAGTGTAGTAAGATCTGAAGTTCACATCATCCTCCAAGTCTCCAGATTAGCCTGAAATATTGGTTTTAGCCATATACCATATACGTTTTAGGGCTGTTTGGTTAGACAGTTTGGTTACTATTAGTACAGCAAACTCATTTACATATGTCTGTTAAAAATGTAAGGGTGAAAAAGATGAGATTTCTACTTTTTTTTTCTTTTTTATGTATACATACTCTATAGTATATAGCATGCATTTAAGTTCAAGAGGACATAATGGTAGAATTTTATTTAGAGAAGAACCATTTGCCTTATGTGAAAGGAGGGCATGTCCCTGTAACTCTAAGGTCAGCTGTTTTCTGACCTCAAAAACCACAGTGTAATCTCAAGCTTAAGAGGAGACATTCTTGTATCTGTTACCACACTTATGATGTGTGTGGAAAATGGCAGACACTACTTTTTTTGACTGTGTAAACAGAATATTCAGGTATTCAAATAAAGATTTCTTTATAGAACTATATTTAGTGTAAAATTGTGGGACAGGATGAAAAAATTACTTTACACATCAATTCTAACAATATGATTCCTCTTGAGAGCCACCCTATCCTAGACACAGACACCCTCTCAAAAAAAAAAATCACCAAAAAAACCCCAAAGCCACCAACAAACACTCTCTGTGATATCCTTAGTTCTTCATCACCATGAAAAAAAGAACCAGATTGCAACTCTTTTCACTTTCAAACTTCCTAAGATTATCTTTGAACTAATTCAACCATCTTGCTGGGATTTGCAGGAAGTAGTTGCTTCCCACCATTCCTAGAAGTCTCTCTGAGAAAAAAAACACAGAACTGTTACTCATTTCTGTGTTATTAGCTTTCAGGCCTGCTTCATGTTGTTCTAATGCTGAACCAGAGGTATAAAATATTTGATTGATAGACAGTTACCAGTGCCAAAACCCAGAATGACCTATCTTTCCAGATTTGCTACTAAAGGGCCAGAAGATACTCTAATGCAAAAATTACTATCTTGTGATTGGATTCAAACCATTTCCCAAAAGAATTACAGGAAAATTAAAGATTAATAGGATTGGAAGTCTGCATTTTCTATACATTTACTCCATTGAAGATATAGATATTGCTTTGATTGTATATTGTCTGGTACAACTGCTGGGTCATATGAGGAAAAAACATGTTGTGCATCTCTCCTCTGTATCCCTTGTGCACTTGAACATATCCCTCTTTGTAGTCATAAAACCAGTAGAATCATTCATAATTCTCAAAAACATAAGAAAATATTTCTAAGTCTACCATACATGATAAACTGAATGTGGCTTTCTTATCTCTTTCTTATATGGACTTTGATTTTAATACCACATATGGATTTGTTAAAAACAACACACTCAATTTTACCCGAAAGTAGATTTTCACTCTTCTCCAAAAGACTGACATTTTGTCAAGGCTGACATAATGTTTTACCGAAGCTGACAAATGCTTGATTTGGTTTCTGTTTCCTTATGAAAAATAAAGACATTAAATTAAGATCAAAGAACTTTCTTGTCTTCACTACTCACTGAAGTTAATAATCCCAAACAGTTTGGCAGTATTTATACACAGATAGTGTTTTAGTATTTTAGAAATCCTACATATTTTAAGAATATTAAAATATTATTCATTTATATCCTCTTAGAGAAACCATACCCCAGAGAACAATTTGGACAAACATATTCTAAATTGTAAAGATTTTCTGAAATTCTGGTTTAATTAAAGCATCAAATAGTGTCATATGTAGTAAAAAAAATACTAGTAAGAAATTGTGTACAAATCTTTTTAATAAAAACAATTAGTTTTGATTACCTCTTTAGTTTATATTCATTTGAGAACAATAAATTTAACTCTTTTTTTGGCTACTTAATGCAAAATGAAATGTTTGCATAGCAGATTAATTTTGTTTGTATTACTGGGTCCAGAGATCCTACTACAGGTCTGTGGCACAGGTTCATATTGACTTCATGTTAGAGAAGAGACCAAGATATACGTCACCTCTTCCCTTCCGAGGCAAGAAACCTGGATTCTGAAGCCAGTTAAGCAATATGATATAGGCCAAGTTTGCTAACACATTTGGGGGGGCAGGATGCTAGGTCATGCATAAGTTTCATTCTCCGAGGTTAATCTTAACCTCAAGAAGAATGTGGTCCTCTAAGGAAAGTTTGGGTCATGGCTTCTTCTAAGATCCCAAGATACATAGTGTAACAGCTGGATAACACGTGCAAAAGTATACTAAAAAGCAGAAATAAGAGACGCTTTGCTACTGTGTTTGGAAAAAAAGTCATAGAAAATGTGGGTATTTGGGACACCTGAGCATGCTACCTTATCTTCTGCTGCCATGCCAGAAAGGCAGAAATTTTAAAAAAGTCCTGTGCTATCTGCTAGCCACATATGGATACCCTGGGACACCTCAAATAACACTAGATACATATATTTTAGCAATTAAATTTGGTCCTGGGGGTTCCAACATCATATTTGTTTCTTTTAGATGCAAATTAGCAATTTAAGAAAACTGCATTCCTTCCCTGAGATTAAAAGGACAGACTGGCATTAACCCTAAGGAGATGTATGGATATAAATTCTGATATTTTGAGCATTCACCTGTGATATAGGACACTGCCTTCCTGTGCTGAACTAATATGCACTTTAGGTAACATTAAAGAAGAAAAGCAATGGAAAGAATACTTTCAACACAGTGTTAAGAAAAAGCCTGATTTTAATTAGACATATTCCAGATGAATATAAAAGACTTAAATGACTGTCTGCCAGCTATAAAAGCAGAAAGCTAGAGAAGTTGGAAAAGAGAGTGGGTCGGAAGAGGAAAGACAGCGAGGACAGAAGATAAAAAAATGCTGTTCTGCTCATGTACCCTTTTAACTTCAGCCTCTGGGATTTTACTTGAAAGGATTTATGAAACTGTCATTATTAAAAGCCTATCAGCTATCACAATGGCAGGGTAAGACTAAAGATCCACCTGTATTTGTGCTCCATTTCCTGATAGCCACAACTAGATACTTAAAAAGCACCCTAAGAGATTAAAAAAAGTTTTCAATACCTCTTCTCCTAACTTACTCTTCCATTGCATAATCATCAGGGATTCAATGAACTGAATGCTATAACAATTATGTATTTATGTATTATTATAGAAATATCTATGCCCTGGTTTCATCTGGGATAAAGTTAATTTTCTTTCTAGTAGCTGCTGTGTTTTGGATTTGATATGAGAGTAATGCTGATAACACACATTGTTTTAGTTGTTGCTAAGTGATGTTTACATTAGTCAAGGACTTTTTCAGCTTCCCATAGAAGTTGAGAGAGAGAGCATAGACAGGACAAGCTGGCCAAAGGAATATTCCACGCCATAGACATCATGCTGGGTATATAAATGGGTGTTGGCCAGGGGGCAGGAATCCTGCTCGGGACAGGCTGGGCAACCAATTGTTGGATGGTGAGAGCAACTTGTGTTGTATCATTTTATTTTGCATATTCCTTTACCATTATTATTATTATTATTATTCTCTTCTTCCATTACTGTTCTATTAAACTATGTTTATCTCAATCCACTAAGTTTTTGTGTGTGTTTTTTCCCCCTCCTTTTCTCCTTCTTCTCCCTGCCCTACTCGGGGGGCTGAGAACATGGGGAGTGAGCGAGCAGCTGTGTGGTCCTATTTGCTGGGCTTAAACCACGACAATATATTACTACAAATTTTAATTATAGCAATTTATAGCACTTGGAAACAATAGTTTCCAATATGAATACTGTAGGATCTGATTATTTTTATTATTCTATTTATATAACATATAGAATATATGTAATAAAAATATAGTGCTTTATAGCAATTTATAGCACTTGGAAACAATAGTTTCCAATATGAATACTGTAGGATCTGATTATTTTTATTATTCTATTTATATAACATATAGAATATATGTAATAAAAATATAGTGCTTTATAGCAATTAGAAAAAATAGTTGCCAATAAGAACACTCTCTATGCATCTGATGATTACATCTAAAATTATTTTGATTTGAGATAACCACAAACCATTATGCAATGATCTCAAAATAATTATACTTCAACCACTTCGTATGGGTTTGATGGATGGACTTCATGTGGGAGATATGTGTTTTATGGATGGGCCATTCAACGGATAAGGAATCGGCAGGATGGCTGCATCCAAAGAGTTATAGTCAATAGTTCAATGTCCAAGTGGAAACCAGTAATGAGTGGTGTCCCTCAAGGGTTTGTATTGGGACCAGTACTGTTCAATACCTTTATTAATGACATAGAGAGTGGGACTGAGTGCACCTTCAGCAAGTTTGCAGATGACACCAAGCTCAGTGTTGCAGTTGGTACACTTGAGGGACGAGATGCCATCAAGCAGGACCTGGACAGGCTTGAGCAGTGGGCCTGTGTGAACCTCATGAGGTTCAACAAGGCAAAGGATGCTCTCTTCGTGGGTCAGGGCAACCTCCAGTATCAATACAGGCTGGGGAATGAAGGGATTGAGAACAGCCCTGAGGAGAAGGACTTGGGGTTACTCATGGATGAAAAGCTGGACATGAGCCAGCATTATGTTCTCACAGCCCAGAAAACTGGTCATATCCTGGGCTGCATCAAAAGAAGCATGGCCAACGGGTCAAGGTAAGTGATTCTCCCCCTCTACTCTGCTCTTGTGAGACCCCACCTGGAGTACTGTAAGCCACTCTGGAGCCCTCAGCATGGGAAAGACATGGACCTGTTGGAACGGGTCCAGAAGAGGGCCACAAAAATGATCAAAGGGATGGAACACCTCTCCTGTGAGGAAAGGCTGAGAGAATTGGGGTTGTTCAGCCTGGAGAGGAGAAGGCTCCAGGGAGACCTTATTGTAGCCTTCCAATACTTAAAGTGGGCTTATAATAAAGATGGAGAGAGACATTTTACCAGGGCCTGTAGTGAAAGGACAAGGGGCAATGGTTTTAAACTGAAAGAGGGGAGATTTAGACCGGGTATAAGGAAGAAACTTTATTGTGAGGGTGGTGAGACACTGGAACAGGCTGCCCAGAGAAGTTGTGGATGTCCCATCCGTCGAAGTGTTAAAGGCCAGGTTGGATGGGGCTTTGAGCAACCTGATCTAGTGAGAGATGCCCCTTCCCATGGCAGGGGAGTTGGACTGAATGATCCTTAAATGTCCCTTCCAACCCAAGCCATTCTATGATTCTATGATTCTACGATAATTAAGTCTGTAATTTATGTAGCCCAAATTGTGAGGTGCTTTAAATAGTTATGCCCATGGCACAACCCATGACTTGGACATGACATTGTGCATTCTGATGGCTTCACTAACTTAAGCAGTCATTACCTTCAGACTGTATGTCTGAAGGGACTGGTTACTGCACAGTAAAGGTGGAGTAGATTCTTCTATATGATTGGACTGTTTATGGCTGGGATAGAGTTAATTTTCTTCCTAGTAGCTTCTATGGTGCTATGTTTTGGATTTGTGATCAAAACTGTGTTGATAATACAGGGATGTTTTAGTTATTGCTGAGTAATGCTCACACAGAGTCAAGGACTTTTCTGCTTCTCACATCACCCCAGTAGCGAGTAACCTAGGGGTGTACAAGACATTGTGAGGTGACACAGCTGGGACAGCTGACCTCAACTGACCAAAGGGTATCCCATACCATATGATGTCATACTTAGCGATAAAACCTGGGGGAAGAAAAGGAAGAGAGGATGTCATGGTTTAACCACCACCATGCAGCCTCTCGCTCAGCCCCCTTTCCCCCTGACAAGGGAGCAGAAGGAGAAAAGGAGGGGAAAGGAAAAAAACCCCAAACTTGTGGGCTGGGATAAAGACAGTTTAATAGAATAATATCAGAAAAGGAAAAATAATACTAATAATAACAATAATAATAATAACACCAGACACTCTCACCACCTGGTGAATTGGCAGTGTCCTGAGAGGTGATCATGGATTTCCACACCTCAGCTAACCCTCATTTATATACTGAGCATGACATCTATGGTATGGAATATTTCATTGGCCATTCCATCGTTATATCTCTTCTCCTATGGGAAGCTGAAAAAAAGTCCTTGAATAATGTAAATACCATTTAGCAACAACTAAAAACGATAGGTATTCTTGACATTCCTTTCACAGGAATCACTAGGAAGAGAAGTTAACTCTTTCCCAGCTGAAACCAGGACAGAAGGCATTCAGACAAACATGGTGTTTGTCTTCCCAAAGAACCATGTGATGGAGTGAAGCTTTCCTGGAGATTGCTGAACACCTAGTGAAGGGAAGTAGTGAATGAATTCCTCATTTTGCTGTGCTTGAGAGCACGGCTTTTGCTTTACCTACTAAACTGTTTATATCTCAACCCATGAGCTTTCTCACTTTTACTCTTCTGATTCTCTCTCATTGGTCTGAGGGGCAGTGAGTGAGTAGCTGCATGGGGCTTAACTGCCTAATAGAGTTAAACCACAACAGTCTATTTTAAGTTGGTTTTAAGTACTTCTTGTGCACTAGTTTTGGGAGTACATAGTTTAATTAATTTTTAAAAATAAAATATTTGTTATTTTTCTCTTAACTATTTACATTGTGTATTTAAATATTTGTTAAGGAATTTCTTCTGAGAACACTCGTGGACTGACACTGAAAGTGTGTGGTTTGGACATATTTCCTAAGGAAAGTTTCATACCTTGTTTTTAACATTGATAAAATCCCATTTTAGTAATATGTTAATTGATATTTTAAAGTTCCTTAAATTTCTTTAGTTACTGGTAGTAAAATATCTGTGCTGCAGAGTGGAAGAACTGTTGTCACTGTAGAGGATTAAAAAATGGCTTGTATGCCTCTAAGATTATAAGACTTCTTATTTTAATAAGTGGAGAAAGCCCTGAAAGATCTATTTCACTTGCACAGTCAAAAGATGAGTCCATATACAGGTTTGCAGATTTTAGTTTCTACAAGGACGCCTCCAAATCACCTGTGGAAGTAGGGTTAGCCTGTGGTAGGTAAGATGTTGGTGTCAGTCAATACATGTGTTGAAGTATGGGGTAATTCAGTTATAATTCAGTTTCTGTTTTAATATTTTTATTACCTTCTCCAGGGCTCATAACTCCACATTCTAAGATTAAGCTGGTACATTTGTTCAGGACAGTGTATTTATAGTGAGATTTCATGAACATAAATCCTAATGATTCCTCATCTTCATAATTCAACAACAGTTAAACCTACACATGCTTTAGATGTATATAAATGAAATATCAGTGCATTTTATAAAAGACTTCTATTTCTACTAATAGCATCCCTGCTTTTGATCCCCTTTTGCCATTGTCTCTGATTTTGCAAAAGTCATCTGAGGGTACTGCTTCTATGAGAATGTATTTTCAAATGTTTGTTCTTTTAAAATAGAGTGTATTCATCAATTAGTGGATTATACATGTGAAAGTATACTACTTATATACTAATTGATAATGACTTTTCAATTATTTCCCCTTTTTATTGTCATGTATTTCAAAGATCTTTATCTCTGAAAAATTGCATAAACATGATTCCTAAATAATAGATTAAGTTAAAAAAAGAAAGCAAACTATTTCTTATTTTAGACCTCTACTGGAATCACTGTTTCAGTTGCACTTGATCAAAGATGAGTTCATAATATTTGTTGTATTAATGATACTCAAAATATATATGAGAAATGTTATTTCATTAATAACTATGAAAACTGTGGAAATTACAACACAGGCTGTTCTCAAGTTCTATGAGTAGATAGGTTTTACTAGAACAGATTTAACATTTTTCTAATGTTGTTACTGAGATGCTTTTTTTGTAATGCTGGCATGACACACCTGCTAACCATGCAAAATATAATTTTCAAGCATAGTAATACTTGAAGTGCCCATTAAAGCCTGATATGTTAAGACTCTGACCGGTGATAAAGAACAGCACAAGAGCATGCCATGAAACCACACAGCCTTCCAGCTTCCAGAAATCATGAATCAGAAACTTCCTAAACAAGAGCATAATAGTGTATGTTTTCGAGACCTGATTTTTTCTTGGATTACGTCCTTTACTCTCTCTCTCCTGCACATTCTCTCAAAAGTTATCACTATTTTTTGGTTCAGTAATACGAATATCAGTGTTATAAACAAATTGTATAGACAACGAAAAACTGTGAGCTAAAATAAATCTGATTAAAACAAGAATCCTGCCCTCTTTTTTATGTTTATAAATGCATTTTCTTACCAGATCTATGTTTAGAGTTCTTCCACAAAGCTTTGCTAACAATGTAATAGTGTCTCCATATTACCACCTGCCCTGGGCCTCAGATAATATTTTTGTATACTTTCTTCAGGGTCTAAATGCAATCAATCATTTCAGCCTCAGGAAACAGAACTTAGCAGATATTTTGATGATAAGATTTGGTGGGGAAATAGCAATGGATCTTGTTAAAATCTATCCTAAAACAGTGAAGTGACAACACTGATTTTCTGTAATTGGAAGTTCTAGGTTGAAAACAACACTGAGAAAGGGTTTTTCTTGCCTAACTATAGGCTTACCATGTCACTTCAGGTATGCTAAGGTATCTGAGAAATCTGCAAGGAATCCCCTTTCTTTTTTACAGAGATCAGAGAATTGGAATGGATATCTTATGCATCCAGGTTGCAGCCTAATGTGAATTCAGGACTATCACAGGAAAAAAAAAAAAAAAAAATAACACTCCTCTCACATAGTTTAAGCCAAAATCAGAATCGATGCAGTTTATTAATTCATTAACAATACATAATTATCCAGCAAGCAGTGATAACTCAGGATAACTCAATATCAATAATAAGAGGTAAAGGAAGACACTAGGCACTTACAAAATGCTAATCAACAACTAAAAAAAATTGGTATACACCCTTCTCTAATTCTATCCCCTTACATGAATATGTAGTTACGTGCATAACCCCTTCCACAGTAAGTGTGGATTACAAGTGCAGATCCCCTCTTCTGAAAGCAGGTTCTCTTGTGTGCCTCTCCTGTAGAAGACATGGGTATCAAGGTTTATATGCACTTGCCACTCCCTACAGTTTTCTGATCCACTCAGAGGTGAAAAAAAATATCCCACATTTACACTCACAGTGAGGGGCCCTAGCTGTTGTACCACATAATGACAACCCACCAGTCTGGTGCAGGCTGCTCCTGATGTCCCACAAAGAGACTGCTGTATCAGGTCTAGGCTGAAGTTGTGATGTTGGTCATGTGACTTCTGGCAATGTCAGACCAGATTTTGACTGATATTCTTAGCTATTCAAGGTGTCTCTCAGCCTGTTGCATACTTTAATGACTCTTCTATGGTTATTTTCAGGCTGACTCATTCTTTGTTTCAAAAAACTCCTTCTAATCTCCTGATTTCTGTTTAATTCAGCTGATGGGTGTCTTCCTCTTTAAACATGAGAAAAACAAACAAACACTAAATGCAACTATTCTAACAGGTAAACCTTTGAAGACTTTTTTCCTCAGCCTGCATGAAATTTTGTATCCCATTCCTAGATACCAAATCCTTCCCAAGCCCTGTACAGGGAGGGTAAGTAGGCATGTAGCATAGTTTGTTGGATCAATGGCCTAGAAGCCCATTTCTCTCACCTTATTAAATCTAGACTGGAGAAATCACCATATTGTTGAACACAAGTATAAAGCCGATTTTCTCTGGTATTCTCACTCTGGTGGAACAGACTCAGCTGTTTTGTGGTGAAAGGTGATGACAGAATACTCTAGACTTTGATATGGGGGAAAGTCTAAAACACACAAATTTAACTCGGACCCCTAAAATTAGAGGAATTTAAGGCCTGAGAGTAATGTTCCTGCCTTAGACCATTTTCTAGTTAATTACAATACAATAACTCTAGGACTAATATCTTTTTTTTTCTTGACATTTAAAGTTTCATGAGTTGAGACTTCTGTGGCAAATCATTCCAAAATAAACTCTTCAGTACTATTCTCAGTCTTCAGTTTTACTGAATGTTCTCTTCACTATGTGTTAGGAGATAAGTTCCTGATCTATTTTCTGTGAACCATTCATTAATTTGTAGACTTGTCATATCTTTTCTGTTTTTGATTTGTTTGGATTTTTTTGGTAACATAAACACTGACAGCTTCTTTGTTTTTCTTAATATAGGAATTTCTCTGTGCCTTTGCTTGTTCCCATTACTCATACATAAGCCTCCTCAACTTCTGCAGTATTCTTTTTGAGATGGGTGACTAATAATACTTAGCTGATACTTCATTATTATTATGTGTCTAAATAATAAGTAGTATTAAATTATATCGATATTTGTATTTATGAATACATGTAGTCTAAGTAATATCTATTGTGGACACTGTGTACCTGGATTTCTCCAAGGCTTTCAACACAGTTCCCCACAGCTTCCTCCTAGAGCAACTGATGTGTTACAGTCTAGACAAGTGGTTTTTGTGGTGGGTGGGAAACTATCTGAGAGGCCACACCCAGAGGATGGTGGTAAATAGCTTCTTGTCAAACTGGCAGCCCGTCCCAAGTGGGGTCCCCCAGGGATCGGTATTGGGCCCAGCACTGTTTGGTATCTTCATGAGTGATCTGAATGATGGGATCAAGTGTACCCTGATGAATTTTGCTGATGACAGCGAACTGAGTGGGAAAGCAGACACTTTGGAAGGGAGAACCACCCTGCAGGAAGACCTGGATAGGCTGGAAGAGTGGGCTAACAAGAACCTTACAAAGTTCAAAAAGGACAAGTGTAAAGTCTTGCACCTGGGAAAACATAATCCTGGAGTGCAGCACAGGCTGGGATCTATCCAGCTGGGGAGGAGCTCTCTGGAAAGGGACCTGGGGGTCCCGGTGGACAACAAGATCAATACGAGTAGAGTGTGCTGCTGAGGTAAAGAAAGCCACCAGGATGCTGAGTGGCATCAACGTGGGCATCACAGCAGAGATAACAAAGTCATTATCCCACTCTATTCATTGCTTGGCAGGCCACACCTGGAATACCGTATGCAGTTTTCGTCCCTGCTATGGAAAAAAGATGTGAACAGGCTGGAGAGGGTCCAGAGAAGGGCCACCAAGATGATCAAAGGACCGGGAAGCTTATCATATGAGGAAAGGCTGAGAGAATTGGGTTTGTTCAGTCTTGAGAAAAGAAAGCTTAGGGGAGACCATGTTCCATTTTTTAGAGGGTAGCTACAAAGAAGATGGAGACTCCCTTTTTAAAATGAGTCACATGGAAAAGACAAGGCGTAATTGGTACAAGTTAATTCTGGGGATTTTCCAGTTGGACACAAGAGGAAAATTTTTCACATTGAGAACAGTCATCCATTGGAATAATCTCCCCAGGGAAGTGGTGGATTCCCCATCAGTGGAGACTTTTAAGATTCATCTGGACAGGGTGCTGGGCCATCTTGTCTAGACCATGCTTTTTCCAAGAAAGCTTGGGCCAGGTGATCCCTGAGATCCCTTCCAAGCTGTGTTCTATGATTCTATGATGATTCCATTTATAAAACAGTATGATATACAGTATAAATATGCATTAAATATAATTTAAGACAAATAATTGCAATAAGCACAATCTGCACTTCAAAATAATATTGTGTGCATTATTTACCATATCTTTTCCATGATAACATCTTACTCAGTTCAGCAGGCGACAGATTTTTCTTTATATTTGGTTTTCTTTTTCTGTTTCTGGTTTTGTTTGTTTGAGGTTTTTCATTTGCGGTAAGATTTTGATGCGTATTTGGAAGAAACAGAAAGAGATGAAGCAAAAGGATAAGAATAAGGAACATATGGAGGATTTTGGGACTGGAGGACAGACTGAGTAAACAGTAAAAAACTAGATGATTTAAAGACATTGTAGAAAATTGTCACTGCCACAGCTAGGAGACTGAGACAAGAAGCTAGTACTGTGTAAAGAACTGAGTAATCCCAAGGGACTCAAGGAGTTGAAGTAAAGTCAGGGGATAACAAGAATTAAACGAACAGAATCTAGCTCCAGGACAGGTGAGAAAATTTTCTGTTTTTCAGATGCTGGAGGAGAATCTAAAACAATGATGTCTCATCATTTTTACATAGTCAGTGAATATATGTAAAGGTGTCAAGAAAACAAATCTAATTGTGCATAAGTATTAGTTACATGTATAAAATAAGGAACTTACAGGGGTATCAAATGTTGTGGCTGATAATCGTTTAAAAGGCTTCAAAGGAAGATGAGAAAAGTTCATCAAAGGCAACAGCCCCATCAGCTATTAGATACAAAGAGAGCACTCTGGCTCTGCACCAGAAATTTTTGTAAGTATGACAGCCTGTTGGGGGAAGTATTGACATTTTTGTGCCATGTCTTCGCTCTTAGACATCTGCAGGAAGCAACTATCAGAGAGAGCATATTAACTGCAAAGGTCTTTGATCTGATTTATATAATAATTTTTATATTCTTATATTTACTTCCTCTGCTATCTGAAGCAGAGAAGTCTGTGCCCTGAACCTAAAATTTCTGGTCCTCTGTACTGGGTCTCACTAGGACAGAGTTAATTTTCTTAATGTTTGTATGGTGCTGTGTTTTGGATTTGAGATTAAAACAGTATTGAAAACACACCAATGTTTTATCTATTACTGAACAATGTCAAGGCTTTTCCTGATTTTCAATCTGCCCCTGACAGTGAGTAGGCTAGATGTGAAAAAGAGGTTTGGAGGGTACACAGCCAGGTCAGCTGACCCAAACTGACCAAAGACATATTTCATGACACATAACATCATGCTCAGCCCTTGAAACTGAGGGTTTGGTCTATCCAAGGTAATTGTTGCTTGGATACTGGCTAGGCATCAGTCTGCTTGTGGGAAGTGGTGAACGATTGCTTTTTCATCTTTTTTTTTTTTTTTTCTCTCTCTCCTTCCTTCACTTATTAAATTGTCTTTATCTTGACCCATAAGATAAAGAATGGTTTTGTTCTTCCGGTTCTTTTCCCTGTCTTGCTGGGTAGAGGGAAGAAGGGAAGGAGGTAAGCAGCTGGGTGGGTGCTTAGCTGCTGGCTAGACTCGACCCACTACATCCTTCTCAACACTCGTTGCTGATGCCATTATGATGTCATACCATATTTTTTTTTTGCTTGACAAGTTAAAAGAAAAAAAATAATCCATTAATTCTTTCAAAATAGTTTTATTGTGTTTGAAAATTCAACCTTCCAAAAGGAAGAATAATAAAATTAAGTTGCTCTGCAGAATTATATGTGTATAGTGCTTGCCCCTAACTGCATGAGCACATCAATTCCAGTACACCTCTTATTTATTCTATGCACAGTTTACAGTACTCCTCTCATTTATTACCACTTTTTATCTTTATTGTTCATTGAGAAGCAATTGGTTTTATTATCCACATACCTTTCAAAAGCTTACTTTGAAAACAGAATTACTAGTTACTTAACAAACATTTGTGCATCTCCCAGTCCTCTGTTATCCAAGTGCCATACTGGTTATTTTTATTAAAACTCTACAATAGTAATGTCATAAATGGAAAACCAAAATGAGGTCCATATTTAATTTTCAGACCCTCAGATATTTATTTGGCTAACAAAGTATGGACATTTAATGCCACTTAAAACAGCCCGGAGCATGCAACGCAGTCAGGTGAGGTCCACAGAACTGATACAGGATTTGTGAATGACTCGCATATCAAGCAGTAAGTGAATGCTATGAGGAATAATTTAGCATCCAAATGGTCCCATATGACTACACGTGGGCAACTAGATCAAGATAAAGTGTCTTAGGTTAGTTATATTAGCCATAAATTAGGAAGTATTAAACTGCTCTAGATACCTGAGGATATATTTACCAAGAGGATTGCAGATAGACCAAAGTTTGGCTGAACTTCAGTCAGAGAGAGTGAAGTTCGGCCATGTCAGTAGTATACTTTCAGTATTTCCAGCCACCAAGAACAACTTATTGGCTTAGGCAACATGAAAGGGTGTCTTTTTCTCTCCACTGGATTGTGTCTGGTTAGTTGAAATAGAGAGTTGTAATGCTCTTTGCTTCTGTAAATAAACCCAGTTTATACCAGATGAAGAGTGGCACAAAAACCCCTTCTTATAACCTAGTTATAGGTAAGGTAAGGTAACCTTCAGGTTACCTAACTTATATACTTGGATATGGATGGCTTTCTTTGACTCTTGTTTTAAACTCTCCCAGAACCTGTCATGTTAGGCGAATGTAACAGTAATCCATGAACTGGGATATGAAGGTTTACTTTTCTTCTCAGCTTTGAACTCATATCTATTAGAAGAAGTAAGGGTGAAGACAGGTTGGAGCACAGACATACAATAATATTTTGATTAAATATGATCATAACTCACAGAAAACCATCAGGAAGAAACAGGTGGAATTTAGATTCTAAAACCTAGCAAGGCTCATTTTAGATGTGAATAGTAGTATGCTTGAGTTCCTGTTTCCAGGAACGTGTATGCACTACTGTAAAAGTCACACGGAGAAAGGAATTACAATACCTGATTTATAAACCCTTAAAGGGCAAAAGTATGAGATAAATGTCAATGTGTTTAATTCACTCTAAGGATGTTTCCTGCACTGCAATAGTCACGAAATTGCTTGCTTATGGAGATCAGCATGCAAACTTCTAGCAGTATAAGGATAACTGTATTGCCTCAGATAAGCAAAGAGGTATTCTAGAAATCCTGCCTCATCTATAGATTCCCAGGGTTTGCTATTCTTGCATTTTGAGTGGTTTGCAGTGGTGCATCAAGTAACAACATAAAATCTGCTTTTCATCTATTCTTCCTGTTTCCCAATAACACATGCTGTGGAAAACAGGTCAGCAGAAGCAGAAAGTACTCAAAAAGATATCAAAGGTATAGGCCATAAGATAGATCTGAAAAGAATTATGATTACTTCTCCTGAAGGTTACTTTTGTGAGTTCAGTCTCACAATGTTGAATGTAATTTCTTAATAGTGTATGAAAGTAATATTAAGTAGTTTATTAAAAATATTTTGCTTTTGTTACAAATGTGACAGTTTCAGCTTTTTCATCCACCTGATTATTTTTTTTAGAATAGAATTTAATATACTTGTTTACAGTGTTAAGCATCCTTTATTGAAACTCTAAATAAAAAATGGTATTTCATGATTTGTTCATTCAAACATGCCTAATTAGTTTTGCTGCTATGGTTACTGTCAAATACAGTTTTTTGGAGGCTGAAACAGAGCGTACGTGAAACAAGTATCAAATCCTCTTTATGTATCTATCCTTCAACTATTACATGCAAAAGATGCTAGGGCAGTATTTCTAAACTAACAGTTGCTGAATCCCTGTGTAATCTTTTACTTAACTATATGCTAGACACAGGTGGGATATTCATTGCCTCAAGAATCGCTACTAATCTCCCTCGCAAGCAGAATGTGACTGCTCACATTCCCATTATCTGATTTAAAACTTAAAAAGTAATTATGATGAAATGATTCCATTGGTTGCAAATAAACATACAAGTTGAAATAAACATAGATGTTGCCAAGTCCCTGGCTGCACTAACAAGCCCTACTCATCTTGACCAACTTCACCTGGGACCTCCACCCACACCGTGAGACCTGGAGCTCTATTTAAGCTCAGCCCAAGTAGTGCAGTTCCTATGTGAGCTATGTTGAAGAAGTATTGCTTTCCAGCTCTAACTACAGCTACAGAGTCCCCTGATCCGGATGCCCACCTGCAGACTGATATAAACCTGACAGCAAGTATGGGGTTTTTTTCAACCAATAGAACTATTTATGTTGATAGAGTTTGACCTTAGCCTTGCCTCATTACTATGGACTTGCCCAGTAATCGCTGGACCTGAGCCTAACTACGATCTGCAGGTGGACTTTCCAGCTTGAACTTGCTTCATCTTCTCGATGCTACTTTATGATCTGTGCTATTGCTTGGACTCAACTGCAGTCTCTGGGCCTGTCCTACTTGCCTTGCTTGGGTGCTTGTGGGACTGTGCTCTGGTGGGTGAGGCCCCTGCTGGCTGTGTGATCCTTCTCAGTTCCCTAGCCTGCAGGAAGCAGCCCTATTCTTGCTGCTCCCTGACCTGTGATATAGCAGAATCCCTACACTTCAGTTTCTGCTACTTCATTCACAATCTGTTCTAATGGAAGATGAGTTGTCTTCTCTCCTATTCCACCCTGCCTGCTGCCGCGCCGACCCCCCCTCCCACCCCCTCAAAAAAAAAGAGGGAGAAAAAAGGAGGGGGAATAGGAACTATCATGTTATGAGTAGTTTATATGGGATTAATTTGAGACTATGGCTTTAAAAACAAAGAATGGACTTGTAAACTGAAGGGAAGAACTTCTGTAGGTCAGCTCATTATCTGATTAGTCTACAATACTGAGTTTACTTATTTTGCTCTATAAAAATACTCAGTATGTGCTGGCTATATATTTACTAAGCTCTTGAATGCAAGAAAACAGGTAGGTACATTTAAAACATTATTTTTAATGTTATAGACCGTTTCTGATGCGTTTATTTCACAGTGCAGAACTTAGCAACCTTATCAACAGAAGCTTAGTAAAGTGGGAGAAATAGTACTCAACTGAGACATATATCTTAAGTGATTTCTTTCCAAGACTCCAGAAGAAGTCTAAAGCAGAGCAAACAATGGGAAGCTTCAGGTGCATTAAAGGAAAAAGTAATGCTGCAGCAGAACTCTTCTAAAAATGGCACCAAGTAAGAAATTACAGACCACCATTTTACTGCATTTTAAGGCTTTTTTGTTGTGACATGCCCTCTCTACTCCAGAAGTGTGATTCATGGAATCTGTAATTACAGTAAGCTCCTTCCTGCAAGAAAAGGCATTTCAAAAATAGGAGGTCTGGGGATAAACAAATAGTGGAGCAGCAAGGGAAAAGTACTGGAACAATAACTTCTAAGATGTTTATGCTACAGACCTATGAATTTTACTAAATGTCAAAGGGCACTCCAAGACACAGATCTTTAAGATACTTGTCAGTAGGATAATCTCAGATAAGATATGACTACACCCTTAAACAATAAAAGCCTAGCACAGCCAGAAGATGACTATTCAAGGGCATATTATGAATAAGCCTATGCATCTTTTCAAATTATCCTCATTTCTAAACAACTTTAAGGTACAGATATGTTTTCCAGACTTGCCTCCTTTTTTCCCTGCCCCTCCCAACCCCCATAGACAGCACACTTTAGAGACCAATTTATATACTTAAACCAACTGGAATTGTAATCTCAAAAACCTGAGGGTACCAAGTTCACTCTGCAAAGTCAGTGTCAAGTACAATAATCACCCGCTTACATCCTAGAACTCTCAGATGGATATACCTTTTAAGAGATCTAAAATAATGACAAAAGCTTTGCACCTATGTTAACCAGCAGGAAATATGGAGGAGGGCAGTAGCAAATCATCTAATCGGGCTGCAGGGAAATTATTTCTTTCCATTTGTGATGCATTCTAAACTCTATCCCAGAACCAGGGACACTGGGAGACCCTGCCTGATCAGACATACTTAATGAAGCACACAATGTTTGTTACTTGTTCATTAAATCTTTTCACAATAAAGTTAATGGTCAAAAAGATCAGTGACAAATGTTGTCTTCCTCTTCATTTTCTTATTATAGTGTTGGAATTACTAAACCATTAGCAGAAGCAGCAAAGAGCACATTTTTAATAACTTGGTATTTTTTATTTATTTCAGTTATAAGCAATTAGTGTTAGAGGAAGAAAAATCACAACTCTGTGTCACAAGAATTTAACATTCCTTCTGTTTTGGACTGTTGCCTCTTTGTAAATATACTAAAGGCTTGAGTGTGGTTGATTTATTGCACTCTATTAAAGTTATTGGAAGTATCACTATTGCTGTAGATAAATTTCGCTATCATTTCATGGACTTGAATCCAGACTCTATTGTGTGGCTGCAGTGGCACTTATTGCAATAGTATCTCACTTCTTCAAAAAACTTAAGAAAGCTCAGAACTGTTTTTTTTACTCCTTAGTTCTCTTTTTAATGACTGTCAATTTTTGCAAACTATCTAAACTAGGACCCTGGCTTCCAAAAATGGTCTCTAGTGTTAGGATCCTTAGTGAAAAAATGGACTGTCAAAATTTCCAGTATCGTCTCTGGACCAGACTGGATTTCTTTGAACCACTTGGCATTCAAGTTTTCTCAAAGGACCTTTACTTGCATAGAGTACGCCTCTTCTCCAGCCACTTTCACCAGCTGGGGAGAACCTTGTAATGAGCACACAAGAAATCCGAAAGTTTCTTTGATGTCAAGGTGGAGGCGGCTACACGATATAAGTGTTCATCATTTAAAAAAATGAGGGATAAGTAGTATGTTGCAGTTAGTGGACTTACAGCAGCTTCTGCTACGGGCCACGGCTGTCTTTGTTCTTTCCTTATGTCCAATCCTACAAGAACATTCACAAAATGCATTTTTTTTTTTTTTTTTACAACTACACTGAGAGATACTTGATGCTATAGAATTTTATCAGAAAGATCATACAGCCTTTGTGTGCCTAATCACAGCAAGCCTTTGGGTGAGGAAGATATGGAATGATACGGTTGACCTTGCCTCACTACATCAAAGACTAAACCAAGTCTCATTTTATATAAGCAGCAATTTTACAGTGAGGTAAACAATACGTATAAATGGCTGATCTTGCTGTAAATACAGATTTCGTTTGGGCAGTGAAATTATCTAGGCTAAGTCACTTATAGTATCACATTGTTTTTGTTTGTGGAGAAACAGAAATTTATTTAATAAAGGCCAATTTCAACCCTAATAGCTAACAAAGCAGTATAAACAAAATGAGATTTCAGTATATTTTCAGCAATAACTTCTCCTAAAAGACAGGTTGATGAGAAACAAACTCACTTTAGCTTAAGCAGTTCTGTGAACAATTCAGTGTCAAAGGTTTTATTGTATAACTCTCCAGTTCATTTAGAAGGATCCCTGATTAAATACAGAAGTACCTCAGAGGCTAATCTCTAATGAATGTCATTGTGATCATGCACAGATCATAATTTTTATTTTGTATCTTTGCAAAATATTATAACCTTTTAAGATTGTCTGACAATTTAGTAAATATAAACGACTGTAAAATTGTTTGCTAACTATTTCCCTGCTCTTGGCTCACTGAAGAAAGAAGAAAAAGGTTGTATCTAGATGGGAAGTATAATCCAATTCCAATCTTTGAATACACATTGTTTCTCTCTCTAACTTTTCATGTAAATTATTACTCAGTTATTAGTCTCAGGGGGAAAACAGTTACTAGATTATCCAAATGTCTGAACGGCTGTTTGCCCTAACTAAATTTGAATGATATCTGTTAAGTATCCAGAGCCAGAATCTTCTCAGTGGTGTCCAGTGAAAGGACAAGGGACAATGGGCACAAACTTAAATAAGAGAAATTCTATTTAAACATAAGAAGAGTTTTTTTACCACGATGGTAATCGAACACTGGCACAGGTTGCCCAGAGAGGCTGTGAATTCTCCATCCTTGGAGGTATTCAAAAATTGATACTGATCAGCCTACTGGAGTTGGACCCTACTTTGCACAGGGTAGTTAGAAAAGGTGATCTCCAGAGGTACCTTGAGATCTCAACTGTTCCATGATTTTATGAAATCCTGTATTAATTAGACTACATAAAAAGAGATAGCAAACCACTAGCAATCAGGAGGCAGAGCTAGTATAATGGATATAAACTGGCTCAGGCATGTACTGTGAAATCCCAATTTCCTACTGCCTGTGTGCTTTTGCAAACTCCATGCATATGAATTTTCTGTATATGAGGAATAACTGATGAGATTCTTCTAATAATCTTTTCAGTCTCCCTGCTTGTGTATCTTGAATTCCATTTCTCCCCATCTACATATGCTAGAAACAAAAATACAACAAGGTAACCTTTGCTGATGATTCCCTTGATTCAGGGAAAAAGCATAATTAATTTATCCCCAAATAAGAACAGCAGGAGGACTGAGTAATGTGGTCTGCAGCACTGACCGTAAGCAAAGGGAAGATTTCCAGACAAAGATAAATGGGAAAGGCTGTGCTTAAAGAGAATATTCTGTAGCAGTTTCAAAGGCCTACCAAAGTACATTCATCACCCCATAAACTCCAGGAGAATGGGCACTGTATTTTTGTGAAATGTTCAGAATAATTGAGTGTAACATTCAAGCTGAGACAGTTTTGTATCTATCAGGTAGTGAGAAAATTAAGCCAAATTAACCACATGTGAAAATGATCAATAGCAAAGCCACAGGAAATTTTTATCTTTTGGTAGCCCTTACTACATATAGGTGCGTGGGATTGTCCTCATAACTCACGTGACAATATGTCAGTACTATTGAATTCATTCTAGATTTTTCTCTCACAGTAGCTTGTGTGAAATTGAAGGCATTAGCTGCGAGATGATCTACCACAAAACATCTGTGGTGGTCATGAGATCTGTGATTAGAAAGAATTCATTAGTTCGGCACAGCCCCTAGCAGATTCCAAAGAGCTTGCAAAGAGTGACTACTGTGGTAGAAGAGTGCAGATGAGAAATCAACATGTTAGGTGGTCCTGGCCTAACTGCATCCAGGAACAGTACCAGAACCCAAGAAGAAACATTAGATCTCAGATGTCCTGTGGGGACATGGAAGATGTGATCAACAGTTTCTTAGCCATAACATAGATTATTTGTAATAGACACAGAGTTAAACTGAGGTGACAGGGTGTGTCCCCCTGTGCTTCCTGCTGAATCAGTGCTTTAAATGTGCAGTGTGGTAAATTAGGAAAGCTGTATCCTTACTGCAGTGATTCCCTTGCCAACCTCCCAAAGGAACCACTACTGAGTGAACTGAGAGCGTTTTCTCAGTCTGGTGGTGCAGTTGATGTGTGGCAGAAATCCTCGGGTGGTATGTAATAGCTATGATTCAAGTACAAAGACAAGTTGCATAATTTTATAGTTAGTCATGTCATTTAACATGGCACAGTGGGAAAGGAGGAAATGTCCCCTGAGATCTCCTGCTAATCTGTCCCTGATGTAATCCAGCATGAAACAGGTTGTTCTTTTCTGGTTAATGCAAATGAAAATATATGTATATTATTATTAAATGGGAAGGTCAAGGTAGTGAATAAATTAAGTGCAAGTATATAGGAACTACTTCTACAAAGACACATAGGAATGAAGGGAAAAGTATTTAAAAATTCTTTATATTCACTCTCTGAGAAGGAGGTGCACATCGTGGGATTAAAAATATGAACATCAAAAAAAGAAATTATACACTCAAAATGTGTATTGCTGGCAAAATGAACACACTATGTATATGGAGCTAAGACTTCATATTGAGTCCAATATTAATAAGAGTCCAATTAATGTACTACCAGTCCAAATTATCTAATGAATACAGAAAAGATTTTGTAGTAATACAGATGAAACTTACACAGCCTCACTCGCACTTCTGAGTATCTACCACTTTGCTCTAGTGCTGAAATCACCCTTCTGCTCTCACTCTGGACCCAAAGGTTGACAGTGTCAGTCGTTTTCAGGGTTGCTGCATTTGGGGATGTGACCACACCTTACCAGTGTCCTGAACCCTGGTGCTGGGAGGAGCGGGGTGTCTGCGGCAGGTGCAGCCCCTTTGGTATGTGTCCCCTCTCTCTTGGTGTGTATTAGGGCAGCATTTCTGCACTCCATCAGCTGGCAATCAGTGTTGTTGGGGGTACATCTAGACTTCTGAGTATTTAACAAAGATTATAATAATTATTGTTTTGCTTTAAATATGCCCATGACATAAATCCATCTAATGGAGTTAAAAGAAAATTTTCCTGAAAAAAATCACATTGCAGCTATCACTACTAAAGTCAGTGACCGGATACTAGACTAGATAGATCATCTTCTCAATTCCATATGACACTTTTTATATTATAGAAGTTTTACTTCAGGGATAAATTGATAAATCAAACTCTGATTTTGATGTTTTGAGGAGTTTTTTATTTTAAATATACTTCCTATAAATCTTTTCAGCTTTCCAGTATATTTAAAAGGAGAAGGATTTAAAAATAAAGCAAAAGTGGTATTCATATTATGGACATAAGAAATGAAACAGTGCTTGTTTATGAAAACAAATTTTGCCACAATGGCATGAATAAGTTCTTATCACATATGAATCAATAAATTTGCTTTACGTGCTGAGATTTCTGCAAGCACTTTAAATCTGTATAGGTATTCTATAATTTTAGTAAGCAGGATTAGAGAGGTAGTTGTAACCAAACATTTTATTGCTTAAATTGAGTATCTTTGCTCTAATATCAATATTGCCTTCAGTCAGTACTTGGAATTCAGTTTAATTTTTTTTGCCTTGACATGTTCTATTTTTTCTTGGCTGTTTTGTCCAGTCCCAAAATGCATTAATTATCATTCTCCTAGGGAAAAAGAAAACCTCACAAAATATTTTTCCCCCCCTTAATTTGTTGTATGCATGTTAACACCAAGAGCTGCAAAAAGATCTACATACTCTAAAAATACGATGTAGAAGTGTACTGGTCAAGACTGAACCAGTTCACAAACAAACCTTAAAAACTGTTTTATAGGAACTGGGCAACACTTTTTCACACCATCACAACAGACTGGTAAAGCTTAGAAATTGGTTGGCAAAGGACAAGTTACTATGGAAAACAATTATTATTTCTTCACTTACCTGCCAGGTGTACTCAAATACAATCAGCAGTCTGATGACATGTTGAAGGGCTTACCATTATCCAGATAAGGCAGTTTAAGGTCACTTATGAGCTAGTCAGGGTGTGTACACACTTTTCATTCTGTGGAGGTCAGAGGTGGAGACAGGTAAGCCCTCCAACATGTCATCAGACTGCTGAGTGTAAAGAAACAATATAGGAAATAAACTTTCAAATGCTACCATTTCACAACATGAAGTATACAGGAGTGGAGAGTTGCTGCAGCTGTGGTTTGAACTTCACCTATCCAGGGTTCTGCACCTGGATTCGGGCAACCCCCAGTACCAATACAAGCTGGGGGATGAAGGGATTGAGAGCAGCCTTGCCAAGAAGGACCTGGGGGGTACTGGTGGGTGAAAAGCTGGGCATGAGCAGGCAATGTGTGCTCACAGCCCAGAAGGCCAACCATATCCTGCGCTGCATCAAAAGAAGTGTGGCCAGCAGGTCAAGGGGGGCAGTTCTATCCCTCTACTCCACTCTGGTGACACCCCATCTGGAGTACTGCATGCAGCTCTGGAGTCCTCAGCACAGGAAGGACATGGGTCTGCTGGAGCAAGTCTGAAAGTGGGCCAAAAAATTATCTCTCTGATATGGAACACCTCTCCTATGTAGAAAGGCTGAGAGAGTTGAGGTTGCTCAGCCTGGAGAAGAGAAGGCTCCGGGGAGACCTTATTGAGGCCTTTCAGTACTTAGAGACTTATTGGAAAGGTAGGGATAAACGTTTTTGCAGGATAAGGTGTAATGATTTTAAACTAAAAAAGGGTAGATTCAGACTAGATAGAAAGAAGAAAATGTTTACAAAGGTGAGGAAACACTGGAACAGATTGCCCAGAGGGATGGTAGATGCTTCATCCCTGGAAACATTCGAGTTCAGGTTGAACAGGTCGCTGAGCAATCTGATGTAGTTGAAGATGTCCTTGCTCATTGCAGGGGGTCTTTGACTAGATGACCTTTAAAAATCCCTTCCAACCCAAACTATTCTATGATTATATGCCAACTAATTTCAGTTCTGCCTCTGGAACAATATAACAACTTTCTATAACCAACTTTGGACATAAAACATAATTTAGTCTTGCCACTTGCTTAGTGGCATAGAGTGCGAGTGATTCACTGACTTAATCTCTCTTTCTTGTTCATGTTGTATATAATTTTAATCAATAAATAAGTCTGTTGTTCAAAAGGCACCATCAGGACTTATCAAGAAAAGCCCTGATCAGCAAGAATAAGACAGCAAGATCTGGAGCTTTAATTTAAACACAAATTACTGAACTGCATCTAATGTCAAACTGACTGCTGGCCTTCCTTAACAGAAGCATTAATTAGGTGAACAAAGGGAGCAAACAAAGTGCATGATTTGACATTCCATATGAGATGCAGTGCAGTACAATGGTCTTGTAAGAGAAATCAAAAAATTAATCAGAATGCTAAACTAAGAGCGTTTTCCTTGAAGATGAGAATTGGTGCAGTAAAAATTCATCATATGAAAGGAAACAGGTTGAACTTTCCTAGAGATAGTTACTGTATGTATTTAAATATGCATCAAATATATGGAAAATGAAGGAAAAATAGGGTTTAAGCTAAAGTTAATTTTAATTGTATATATATATATAAATGGCAAAGTATTTAATTGCGTGACCTCGTACTAGAAACAAGTCTGTGCTCCTCCTTCATCCTTGTTCTACATGTGATCCCCAGAGTTTTCAATATATATAAATATGATGTAATAAATATGTATTTAAGGAAGAGTTTAAGTTGCTTCTAAGCTTTTCTGTGGCATTTTTTATCATAGACAAGTCCTTCATAAATATCAAGGAGTTTGTCTTTACAATCTCTAGTAGGCAGAAACATATTGTATTGAGCAAAGTTTTGGTAGTGCAGGGGCTGCAGGGGTGGCTTCTGTGAGAAGATAGCAGACGCTTCCCCCATATCAAGCAAAGCCAGTTCCAGTTGTCTCCAAGATGGACCCATTGCTGGCCAAAGCTGAGATAATCAATGACTGCTAGCACTTCTGTGATAACATATTTAAGAAAGGGAAAAAACTGCTGCACGACACCAGTCAGGAGAAAGGAGTCAGAACGCCTGAGAGAAACAACCCTGCAGACACCAAGGTCAGTGAAGAAAGAGGGGGAGGAAGTGCTCCAGGCACCAGAGCAGAGATTCTCTGGTGAGAAGACCATGGTGAAGCAAGCTATCCCCCTGCAGCCCATGGAGGCCCACAGTGCAGTAGATATCCATCCTACAGCCCGTGGAGGATGCCACAACAGAGCAGGTGGATGTGCCCTGAAGGAAGCTGTGACCCCATGGAGATCCTGTGCTGGAACATGTTCATGGCAGGAACTGTGGCCTGTGGAGAGAAGCCAACACTGGAGCAGGTTTTCTGGTAAGATCTCTGGGCTCATAGGGGACCCACACTGGAGCAGTCTGTTCATGAAGGACAGGAAAGGATCCATGCAGTTCATGAAGAACTGTAACCAGTGGGAAGGCCCCATGTTGGAGAAGTTCGTGAAGGACTGTCTGCCATGGGTGGGACCCCATCCTGGAGCAGGGGAAGAGCATGAGCAGGAAGAAGTGGCAGAGAAAATGTGTGATGACCTGTCTGCAACCCCATTCTCCATGCCCCTGCAATGCTCAGGAAGTGGAGGTAGAGAATTTGGGAGTGCAGTTGAGCCCAGGAAGACAGGAGGGATGGGGAAAGGTGTTTTTTAGTTTTGTTCTTATTTCTCATTATCCTACTTTGATTTGATTGGTGATGATTAAATTAATCTCCCCAGGTTGAGTCTGTTTTGCCCATGACGGTAACTGGTAAGCGATCTCTCTGTCCTTATCTTGACCCTTCCTCATAGCCTTTCATCATATTTTCTTCCCCCTAACCAGCTGAGGAAGAGAAGTGATAGAGCAGCTTGATGGGCACCTGGTGGCTAGCCAAGGTCAACCCACCACAATTATACATGGAGAAAGAGGATGATCTTCATGTTAAAGAGAAAATGGAGAAAACGTTGAAGTAGAGTGATGAAGACAAAATTTTTTTTGATATATGATAGCTTAGCCCCTGATTTACTGTGGGGCCTTTGGTTGGTTTATTTGTTTCTGACTGTGAGCATTCTAATACTATGCAATATTTTCCAATCGCACTTCTCGTTCAAAGTTGCAAATGCTTAGTGGTTTTGCTAGTGGGAACCCTGACTTTCAGTATAAGCACCAGGGAATGAGAAATGTGCAGTTAATGATCACCTGTGAACAGTTGTATTGAAGTAATTTGTTCAGCATCACATTAAAAATCTGCAGAGGAATCAAGGAAATAATTCAACATTCAGTGTTGACATCCAGGTGCTTCAGCTGTTTCTTACTTAGTTGTTGTTTTAATTCACTAGGTACTTTCCAATTTCAACAAGAAAGGAGGCTGGGGACTGATAGCACTTATAGCTATGCTCCTTTGACAGTCCAAAATGGATTTTTACTTGTGTTGTCACAGTTTCTAATGTTTCTTTGGCAAGATTAACAATATAACTTCCCCCTCCCCAAGAGGTTTTAAAAATATGCCTACCAGAGAATAAAAATACCATTATTTGAAACCATTTAGGTTTTCTACACTGGTTACTTGCTGGGTTGAAACTTTAAAATTGCAGCAAACACCAGCTGTACTAAGTAAGACAATTGGAAGCAGTAAAAGGCTGTAACTGAAGAGTGATCAAACACTTTGTTAGGGTAACAAAACAGGGGAGGGAGGGAAACTGTTCCACCTGTAGCAGTATTTTTAGTTTAGTTTGTTTTTACAGATACCAGCTCAATCACTCCAATTTGATACATTAAGAAATAAAGGTGATATAATACTTGGTCCTGTGATAGAATCATAGAATCTGAGGGAGCCCTCCAGTTAAACCTGTACTCAAAGCACAATCAACGTTAATCTCATACCATTTTGCTCAGGAATTTGTCCAGCAATTATTAAAAGACAAACTCTCCGTCACCTTTCTGGGTAAACTGTTCCAGTGCTTGTTTATTGTGATGTTCCAATGCTTCTTTATTGTGATAATGAATCCTTTTTCTTTACTTCCAGTCAGAATCTCCCTTTTTGATATATGACCATTGAGTCTCATTCTTCTATTGTAAACCTCTATAAAAAAGCTGGTTACATCTTCTCAGTAACCTCCTCCTACCTACTGGAAGGCAGCTATTTCTCACACACACAACCTCTCAAATATAAAGGAGTCCACTTCACTCAGCCTGTCTTTGTCAGAGGCTCCAGCCTCTGGCCATCTGGTCCTCCACTAAACTTGCTGTGTTTGTCAACAGCTTTATTTTACTGGGGGCCTGAAATCGAATGTTGTATTTCAGATGTTGTCTAACATGCAGGATAAAGGGAAACAATCACTTCCCTTTATTTACTGGCTATGCTTTTGTTGATACAGTAAAGTATACTGATGGCCTTCAGCATGGTGAGAGCATGCTGCTGTCTCATGTTTTGCCAGCTGTTCCCCAGGACCCCCAGGTCCTTTCTGCAGAACTGCTACCCAGTCAGTTAGTCCCTGGCATGTACTACTGAAAGCATTAATTTGTCCCAAGTGCAGGACTTTACACATGTCCTTGCTGAATTTCATGAGGTTCCTGTCAGTCTTTTCCTCTAGTCTGGCCAGGTTGCTCTGAATGGTAGCCTCACCTTCAAATGGATTGATGACACCATTCAATTTGGTGTCATCCAAAAACTTGATGAGAGTGGTCTTCTCCTGATTCACAGATCTAGTCATTTTTTCATGCAAAGCAATCAGGTTGGTTAAACATATAGTTACCAAGAGCAAATATCTCTTCCCAAGCATCTTCTTGAGGTATCAGAAATGCTTTCCAAGAAGGCTTAATAATTTTCTCAGGGACTGAAGTGATGCTGACCATTCTGTAGTTCTCTCAATAATATTTGCTTTTCTGATGCATGTCACACTTGCCTTCCTCTACTTTGTGGAGCTCTACTGAGCTCCATAACCTTTCAGAAACTATAGTGGCCTAGAAATTATATTAATACTTTTCTCAGGACCTTCAGATGCATCCCATCTGATACTATGGACTTGTATGGGTAGAGATTTCTCAAGATACCCCTGGCTCTCACACTACTGGTTGTTCCTCTCCTTCTTGAATACTGCCTCTAGGCACAAAGTCCTAGGAGACGTCTGGCAAAGAAAATGTTGAATAATGCAACTTTATGTGTATTTGCCATCACTAAATTACTTGTCCCATTCAGCAGATGGCCCATATTTTCTTTGCATATTTTTCTACTCTTCATGTAGTAGTAGACACTGTTCTTGCTGTCCTTTAAATCACTTGTCAGTTTAAATTCCTGGTGAGTTTTCACCAGTTTAAATTCCAGGTGAATTCACACAATATTCTTAGTTTTGAAGTCTAAGGTGTTTTAGGTGTTCATTATGGTTGCAATTATGTACTCAGAAACAGATGAACCAAAGAAATACATCATCTGTCTTTTTTTTTGGCATTTTTTTTTCATTAATGTGATGCCAGAGACAATACTCTGCAATGTAATATATATACTAACTTAATTTGTAATTGTAATTGTAGTGGTGTGTTACAGTGGATGTCAAGTATTGCTAACCTGTCAGGAAAAAGTCAAATAAATTGCCTTAGATACCCCACTGAATATCCTAACAGTGATGATGAACTCCTGTGTTTCCTTCATTCCTAACTCCTCTCCCTCAACCCCTCCCTGAGTGGTGCAGGGGGATGGAGAGAGGGGGTTATTGTCAGTCCATAATAGCTCCTCTCTGGTGCTTCTTTCTCTTCACACTTTTCCTCTGCTCCGGTGTGGGTCCTTCCATGGGCTGCAGTTCCTGTCCAGGAAAATCTGTTCCTGCATGGTCTCTCCACGGGCTGCAGTTCTTTCAGGAGATACCCAGCTCCTGCAGCATGGAGTCTCCGCAGGCTGCAGTGTGGATATCTGCTCCAGTGTTGTCTTCTCCAGGGGCTGCAGGAGAATCTCTGATTCAGTGCCTGCAGCACTTTCTCCCCCTTCTTCTCTCACCTTGGTTCTTGCAGAGCTGTTTCTCACAAATTTTTCCTCACTCCCCACTCCCTGTGCATCATTTTGCCCTTCCTTAAATATGCTTTCCCAGGGGTGCCACCATTTTGGCTGTGGGGTTCAGCTGTGCCCTGTGGTGGGTTGGTTGGAGCTGGCTGAAGTCGGCTGTGTCCAGCTTGGGGCAGCCCTGGCCTCTCCTCACAGAGGCCACTGCTGAAGGTCCCCTGCTACACCTGTACACACACCTGGACACCTGTACCCAGCACAAGCCCATTAACATAGATATGGTCACTTTGGTGAACAAACTTGGTACAGCTGAGAATCTGCCAAAAGAGGAACTGTCAGGAAGGAGGCAGAAATGGGTTTAATGCGGCTGTTATTCCTTCCTTTCTTTAACATTTCACAGAGAGAAAAAAGATCTTGAATTTTATGTAGATAAAGTGACTGGCAGTATAAAGTCACTTAAAATGTGGCACAAAAAATATATTCTGATAAAATATTGCTTATTTGTATTTTTTTTTATTATTTAGTGACATTTGACAGTTACTTGAGGTAAAAATTACAAATTTAAAATACAACTATAAATGTACAACAATCTTCTTATGTATTTTGTTACTTGCTATTTCATAACTTTCATTCTGTATTTAAAGAATAAAAATCAACAGTTTAAAACAGGATATGGTATTTTAAATTTGTTTTATTTTATATGATGCTTTCTCCGGTCCTGAAGTGCAGATTACCACATCACTCCGCTTTCCACTTCAAGAGAAATGTCTCTACAGCTTCTATTTTCTTTGTGTTCTTTGCTATGGTTCTTTGTTAGAATAGAAGTTGTGTCTGTAGAACACATTTGTTCTGAGCAGTGCATTTAGTTGTTGGAGGTCTGTTTCCTTAGCAATGACTTGTGTGTATAAAATGCATTCCCTCAGCTACATATAATTTAAGGAAGTATACATATATATCTTTAAAACTGGCCTTGTTAAGCCACTTGTGTTCAGAATTGCTGGTGTTTCAGAGGCTCATACAGCAGGCATTTCTTCTAAAAATTATGGTTCTTGTTTTATAAGGAAACCATGTTAAACATCACATTTTATAAATGTTGAAATGGATCAAGGTAGTTGACATCTGACCTTTCAAGAGATTGTTTAAACTTAAAAGACTGCATAGGAAATTACATGCTGGAAGAAATAAATAGAAGTTTCAGGACAGCCATCTGAAGAAAAACAGTATTTTTACATGTTATTATGAAATGAATAGTGGCATATAAGCTGTTCTGAGTTAGATTCATCTGGTCAGATGTGGACAACTATGATTTACATTTACACAGCTGAGTTAATCCTGTAGATTTCCTGCATAATGAAGGGAGAATATTAGGTGACATCTACACTGCTGACTTAACCTAACATAGGAAGTGACTCTTGACTCCCTGGTCAATTGCACCAAAGTGATTCGTGTCAACTATTTTTCAGGCTAGACCCTCTAAAGCTGACTGGTGGCATCTAAAATTTCTGGCTGTCATTTAGCTCCACATTCAAGGAATCTAGATTTAGGTGTCTAAACAAACAGGGCCAATGAAGCTAGATGGCTTGTGCCGTTTGAAATGCCTTAAAGCATTTCTCCTGGCATCCAGCTACCAACCTGGCCACAGATCTTCTATTGGCCTTCTATTAGATCTACTGCCCTACTGTTCAAGATATCTTGAACATTTGATTGGTGACAGCAAACGTGGCTTCACCAAGGGCAAGTCATAACTGACAAATCTGATGGCCTTCTACGATGGTGCTACAGCATTGATAGATAAGGGGAGAGCAACAGATGTCATTTGCCTGGACTTATGCAAAGCATTTGACACTGTCCTGCATGACATCCTGGTCTCTAAATTGGAAAGGCATGGAACTGATAGATGGACTACTCGATGGATAAGGAACTGGCTAGATGGCCACACTCAAAGGATTGCAGTGAACATCTCAATGTCCAAGTGGAAGCCAGTGACAAATGGCGTTCCTCAGGGGTCAGTACTGGGACCAGTGCTGTTTAACATCTTTGTCGGTGACATGGACAGTGGTATTGAGTGCACCCTCAGCAAGTTTGCTGATAACAACAAAATATGCGGCGTGTTTGACACGCTGGCAGGAAGGGATGCTATCCAGAGGGACCTGGACAGACTTGAGAGGTGGGCTTGTGCAAACCTCGTGAAGTTCAACCAGGCCAAGTGGAAGGTCCTGCCTCTGGATCACGGCAATCCCAAGGACAAATACAGGCTGGGTGAAGAATGGATTGAGGATTGAGAGCAGCCCTGACAAGAAGGGCTTTGGGGTGTTTGTGGATGAGAAACTCAACATGAGCCAGCAATGTGATCTCGCAGCCCAGAAAGCCAACTGCATCCTCAGCTGCATCAAAAGAAGCGTGACCAGAGGTTGAAGGAGGTGATTCTGCCCCTCTACTCTGCTCTGGTGAGACCCCACCTGGAGTACTGTGTGCAGCTCTGGAGTCCCCAACACAAGGACATTGACTTGTTGGAAAGGGTCCAGAGGAGGGCCATGAAGCTGATCAGAGGGCTGGAGCACCTCTCTTATGAAGACAGGCTGATAGTATTGGAGTTGTTAAGCATGGAGAAGCGAAGGCTCAGGGGGGACCTTAGAGCAGCCTTTCAATACCTAAAGGGGGCCTACAGGAGAGATGGGGAGGGACTCTTTATGAGGGAATATAGTGATAGGATGAGGGGTAAGGGTTTTAAACTGAAAAAGGGGAAATTTAGACTAGATATTAGGAAGAAATTATTTACTGTGAGAGTGGTGAGACACTGGAACAGGCTGCCCAGAGAAGCTGTGGATGCCCCATCCCTGGAAGTGTTCAAGGCCAGGCTGGATGGGGCTTTGAGCAACCTGCTCTAGTGCGAGGTGTTCCTGCTCATGGCAGGGGGGTTGGAACTAGGTGATCGTTGGAACTAGATGTTCATTAAGGTCCCTTCCAACCCAAACCGTCCTGTGATTCTATGAACATCAATGGGAGTCCTATGTCTTTTCTGAGCAGCAACTGAAGACCAGGAAAGATCCCCAAGAGAATATCAAATGACACTAGTTACCTATATATGGGCAACCAAATTAGGTCTTTTGTCCAAAAATGTATGAGACTATTCTGCATCCTGTGCCATATTTTCCAACCCTGAGTAGACTTTCTGAATTCCATAGAATGTCTTAAATGGCATTAGGTGTATATGTTTAGACACCTGAATCCCACACTGAATGTCCACTGACTCTAAAGAGATAACCTGGCTCATATGTAGAAACCTAAATTAGACACCTACATTTTTTGTGTTTCTAATCTGTATCCTATTTACATGGATATGTTGTAAATATGGACATTCAAGGAAGATTAATATCATTCTCTCTGTATTGGTATTGCATTTATAACTTTCACATTTATTAACACCCTCATCTGATGACATTGTTGTATTATTGCCCTAAACATCTTTAAAGAAAGAGTGAAATAATGTTTTCAGGATTCATTTGTACATTGTAACATGCTTCAAAATGATACATTCATGAGTCACAATTCTAATAAGAAAAAAAATAATACTGAGAAAAAAGAACAGAACGAACAGAAAAGCTAAATGAGTATTTCTGCATCTACATTGGAAATCCTTCATAAGTAACACCTGCCATCAATACAGTAAAGATTTAATTGTTTAAAAAGTAGTTGGAGGAGAATAGTTGGCAACTGCTGCTGGATAAGCAGCAACTGAGACAACAGTGTTTTTTAAAATTTGTTACGCTGAGTTGTACAGCTGCGCATTGGATCCTAATTATTTGTGCTTCTAACCTTGACACTGATAAACTATATGATAAACTGAACATAAAATTTTATTGAAATTAGCACATACTTTACAAAGCGCTACCAACTTTGTCCTATAATTGCTATCTCTTTAAACCCTCTGAGGGATTCTTCATTTCCTTCAGTATTAAGCCCTCCAGAACAAGACTCTTGCTGACACCACTTTCAATATTTATTATTGTTGCTATGCTATTGCAAAGCCCAAAGCACGTACAACTACATGTACAACATGTACAAAAGCATGTACGCAGTCTGTACAACAACAGCTTATTATTGCTACTGGGCTATTACATAGCCCAAAGCAAGCACAACTATATTACTGATTATATTATCATTAATTGAACAGTAAACTGACTCTATTTCAAACTCATCTCTTTAAAAACACTGAGTGGAAAGGGTTATTTCTGAGAGATGACTGACTGATACCCGTCTATCTTCTTACAATATTGCAGGCAGGTGTATTGAAGATAGGCACAAGTTCTAGGTGCCTGCCCATGGGGTACTGCAAGCAATGAAAATATACAATGCTAGATAAGTGAACTTCAAAGAGGAATAAAGATTTCACTATCTATCAAAAGATCATGAAATAAGCATGCATTTTGCCAGTTCTTTGTGAAAAACATTGTCTGAAAGTCAGAGAAGAAAGAGGGAATAGTGACGAAAGCTATGCTCCACTGAATGAGAAATTTTAAAGAACTCAGTGGTATATGAAATGAAGAATGATATTCCAGGTATATTTCAGAAAAAAGATTTTGAAGTTTTGAAAGCAATCTCTGCATTCTATTTACCTGCAAAGAGACCAAGTATTCTGTTTTGCTTATTACAGAAAGAACATAATCTTGCAGTTACATCAGAAGACTCAGTCTTCCTGCTGACTACTATGGTAACTGCAAGTATGTCTCCCAAATGTGTTTCGTTTTTTTAACCTGTATTTAATCATCTCTCCAAAATACACTTCATGTGTTGCACAAAGTTAGTGTATAGTGACTGAAATAAGGAAAATGTCAGTGTTTGCACTTATAAAGAACACACAGAAATAGAAAGTATATAGATATAAAGAAGCCTTTTTTTTTTAGATATGGGATCTAAAGGTTTTAAGTTTTTGGTAGCAGATAATACTGATTTTTTTATTATTATTATTTTTTTTTTTATTCTTACTGGACTACCCTCTAGAGAAAAACAAGTTCCAAAGCTCTGTCTCTTTGAAAATGGAAAAAAAGGGATGAAGAATGAGGATGGCATTGAAGCCACAACTGGACTTTCACACAGAGTTAAGTTCATATGCTTGAGAAGAAAAATCTATGAACACAGCAAAGAAAGCTGATTGATGGACTCTATTCTGATCATTCCAATAGGTAGCAATTCACTTTTCCTTCATATTCAGCATTAGAAAATACCATGCTTGTAAGTACATATGTTCATTTTAATTCATGTGAAGGGTAAATATTACCTGGCAAGTTACCAGGACTTAAAATTGTTTTTCTTAGTCTTGTATACATATTGATTTTTAAGTACAATTCTTTGTTCTCAGGTTGAAGATCCTGAGTAATAAGAAATATTTTAGCAGGGTCTTATGGCTGTATCTACACTAATAGTGCTATGTCTGCACTAAAAATGCTTAGAAATCTTCCTAGGCAATGAAAGCAACTGCCATGACACAGCCTGTTTCTACACTGGTAAAGTGCCCTAGGGTCCCAAGCACTGCGTACTGGGCAAGAACAATTTAACAGATAAACCATGTCCAGGAATTACTAGGGCATGTGTTATTTGAAATCGGTCAAATCTGCACCAGGAAATATTCTAGTAGTTTATTAGCAAACACAGTCCAGTGTATGCTGTATTTAATACTACGTATTCACATTTTCTGTTAACTGTACCCTGGTCTTGGTACATTCATCTTGTGTCTGAATTACTAAGATGATATCTTGCACATAGATGCAAAAACTGTACCTTTCTAATTACCAAGAAAGCTATAAGAAATCATAATACCAAATTTAAATATTTAAACCTCTATTTTCAAATATGAGCAATATGAAAGAGAACTAAAGAACATAATCCTGAAGCTGGATTCTAGGATTTATGTGATATTAATGCCAATAGTGTGTTTTACCTTCTGGCAAACCAACTCCTTGTGATTCCATTGGATTTGAACAGGCAATAGAGGGAGATTAAAGTGAGTTCCCTAAAACTACAAAAAGAAACAGTGCAGATGAGAATCAGAACCAAATATTCTTCTCTAGGGAGTCCTTAATCAGTATAAAATCTGTCAGAATTTCCTAACTGGTATTGAAAGGGACAGAGTATGAACAAAGATGAGATATGCCTGGATTATGTTTTAAATTCATATATTTTGAATGTTTTAACAGCACTTACGGAGTATTGTAAATTATATATATATAAATTATAATAAATAGTCAATGTTTGATACCATTTGTTTCATAGTTTAAATATTGGTATTCTACATATTTATTTCCATCAACACAGTTTACTTGTTTACGAGATTTTTAACTTTGTCACTTAGTCCCAATTGTCTATCATAAACTTCCAACAAAAGCTATGAAGTCTTGCAGACTCAAATTATCTGCTACAGAAAACAATTATTATAGGTAGCGTATGACAAATTTTTGAGTAACTGTGTTCATCCACAGAAAAATGACAAAGCAGGACTGAAACTGTAATTCAATTTCATAATAAAGTAAATGTGGTAAAATGTGTCTTGTTCTGTAGAAAGGAAATATTTATGGGTTGAGTCTAGAAAATACGTTCTCATTCATTATTGTTAATGTGTTAAACTGTCAAAACCAAGTTGTTGACAACTTCCCTAAAAAAACAGATAAACTTTGGAAGATCAGATGAATTAATTGGTTCCATTTTCTGGATAACTCCTCTGTAGTCATCCCAATATATGAATACAGCTACAAGCAGTCTTTCCTATAGAAGACCTTACTTGCTTTAGTTTGGAATTCCTCTGACGTGATATTCCTTATATTAATTGAATTATATCATAAAAAGGGGAGTGCCCGGTGTTCATAGAGCAAACGCCTTTCAGTATTGTGTTTAAACAGAAGTAATGATCACAATTCAAAAAGGCATGTTCAGGACTAATACAGAAAGAGATAAAATGCAATAGTTCACAGTTTTTGGTTTGTTGTGGGTTAGCTTCGGTAGGCAGCTAAGCCCCACACAGCTGCTCGCTCACTCCCCCACAGCAGAACTGGGGAGAGAATTGGAAGGTCAAAGTGCGAAAACTCATGGGTTGCGATAAAGACAGTTTAATAACAAAATCAAAAGCAGCATGCACAAGCAAAGTAAAATAAGGAATTGATTCACTACTTCCCATCAGTAGGCAGATACTTAGCCATTTTCAGGAAAGCAGGGCTCCAACATAACAGTTACTTGGGAAGACAAATGTCATAACTCCCCCTCTTCCTCCTTCTTTCCCCAGCTTTTATAAATGAGCATGATGTCATATTGTTTGGGCTATCCCTTTGGTCAGTTGGGCTCAGCTCTCCTGGCTGTGTTCCCTGCCAGCTTCCTAGAATCATGGAATCATAGATTGGGTTTGGGTTGGAAGGGACCTTTAAATGTCACCAGCCCGATACCCCTGCCATGGGCAGGAACATCTTTCACTAGATGAGGTTGCTCAAAGCCCCATCCAGCCTGACTGTGAACACTTCCAATGATGCTGCATGCACAACTTCTCTGAGGCAGTCCGTTACAGTGTGTCACCACCCTCACCATAAAATTTTCTTCCTTATCTCCAGTCTAACCCTACTCTCTTTCAGGTTCACTATTGCCCCTTCTCTTGTCACGTCAGGCCTTAATTATAAGTCTTAGTTAAAAGTATAAGAAACAGAAAAGGCTTCATGTTGTGGAAGCACTGTTCAGCAAGAACTAAAACATCAGTGCATTATCAATACTGTTTTGGTCAAAAATCCAAAACATAGCCCCATGCAAGCTACTACGAATTAAACTAACTCTGCCTCAGCCAAAACCAATACCCTGCTAAAACCATTTACATTGCAGTTTTTCATCCTAACTGATAAAGGTCTCAAAGAATAACTGACATAAAGAACGCAAGTAATAGCTGCAAACCACACTAAGGTTCACATTATTCATGATGATGATACAGGATCATATTAAGATAATGGTCATTCTAAGATATTACAAATATTAACACTCGAGAATAAATAGTTTTCTAAAATTATGGAAAAATAGGTATATGTCAAGTATTAGACAAGTATTTGATATAGTATAACACTGGAGTAGAACCTATTATAAGATTTTTATTTAAAATCCTCTTTTAAGCTCTAAATTCTACAATTATATTGTTTAAAATCTTGCTGCTGCCTAAAATTATTATGTAACAGTGATTTTAATAGCTTAAATAAAATTATTCTTGTATTATTATTTATTATTCTATGTATATATGATTACCCAGTAACTATTTCACACAGTGAAGTGTACCTGGAAAACATGAAAATAATACCTGGAGAATAAAATTCTATTTAAAAAATCCTACATAGATAAGTAGGTTAAATGTTGATTGACTGGCCTTTTGATTACTTAGGTATTAGAAAGCAGTAAGCCACAGCTGATTAGGAATTATTCCTATTACCACATTTATACTGCAGTTGCTCACAAAGCCTTAACCTACAACTGTTTTTCTTTCCAATTACTTGGTCACATATTCTATACAGTGATCTGCATGCTGATGCATGAGAAGATCATTTTATTTAATCAGTGATAACACAAATTAGTGCAGCGTAAGCAGCAATAATTTTGAGGAAGATAAAATATAGAGTGGGAAAACGACTTCAGAAAACAAATGTAATTATTACTTACAGGCAAAAGGGAACACATCATATATAGAAAGCTAAGAATTGAATATTAGACCAATTAATATTTCACAAATCCAAATTATGGTTGAAGCCATCTCAAGCCCATTGGAGTCTTTGAAATTCTTTTGCTAGTTGTCTAGCTTTTGTACTGTATGTTGGGATGAACCATGTATTCACTCCCCCTATGCTGGTCTGGCTGACTCAGGGGAATATTTATACCACCAGTCGATCCACCCAAATGTTGATAGATGTTTATCTATAAAAAAAGGCCACCATCAGGTCCCCTTTGTGTTGAGATGAAGTCAGCTGCTTTGCATTATTCTTTGAGCTTCACAGGCATATCACCCTTGCCCATCTCCACTAATCCTTCTTCCATTATAAGTTCTTATTTAGGGTCATATTCCACCCCTAGGGGTTTAGCCAGTCACACCATCACATTGTTTATGGTTCTGGGCCACCAGCTTTCAATCAGTACCAATATTTTCATGGCTTTTGCTCTTATCCAATGCTTAAAATGCACACCATAACAAAACAGATGCCTGGTACCAAGCCTTTACACAGCTCACAGCACGTGAGTGAAAATATCTCCTCAAAAAGGAGTCATCTTGTTTTATATTTATTTGAAATTTTTAAGAAGGGTTTGGGTTTTTTTCCATAGATAGGTGCCATCTGAGCTTTCAAAAAACAGGCATATACTTATGCCTGCAGTAGCTTTTAATACCACTGGAAAAAAAAAAAAAAAAAAAAAAGATAAATTCTAGTGAGAAGAAACTATGCAAAAAGTTAGAAAACATATTTTTCAAAGTACTATGCATATCTAGCTAACAAGCCAGCTGTCTCTTCTACTGTTTTCTGGAAACTGGAATGATCTCAATGGCTTCAGATGCTTAGGAATTTCTTTGTCCTAAGCAGTCTAATCCTTTCATGAATGTTACTTCACTTTCAAGCTAAGAAGAGGATCTTGCAATAGGTCCTTTCAGCATGTACTTGAGATGTGTTGTCTTTCTTTTCAAGCCTCGTTTCAAGGTATGTTGATAAGCTCTTTTTCTGGAGTTATTGAAATTTATTTCTGCTTATTTCTCCAGCAGCTCCAAACCAAATAAATAATGCAGGAATGTTAGTAACACTATAGAACTAAACATAGCAAACAAGTAAGAAAGCTTTGGGTATCGTTACAAACCACAGTTAGCTTATTCTCAGGAGCTTTGAGGACATGTTATCTAAAAAAGTGAAATCTTTATGGGAAATAATGGGTGATACCTTATTTTATTCTGATGAATTTTTAAATAACTATATGCTGTGGTAAAGAAGAAAGTACAGATACTAAGAAAAGTAATTTTGTAAATATAATGCTGACAAAAAAAAAAAAAGGACTTACACAGAATTTTCTTTTTATTTTGATCAGATATAGTACTACAACTGCTTTGTTGATCTCCATCTGCTTTTTCAGCAGTTGTATTCCAGGAGATGGATTATCTAATCTAAATTCATACAGACTGAAAAACCTGAAAGTCTTTCTTGATGTCTGATCTTGATATACGCACCAGCTACATCCCAGTTTTTTATCAAGCCAACCCACTGACACACCAGCTTCCTTTCCCCATTTTCTTTGTGCTGTTGCTTCTATATTTCAATATGTCTCTGATAGCAAAGCTGTTGCACAAAGAAAGTTGGAATAATCTTAAATGAAGAAAATTTATTTTTTAGGTTCTGTAATTGACAGCATGCACCAGTTTAAAGCTACCAGGCAGAAACTGGGGAAGGAAAAAAAAAGAGAAAGAGAAAGGGAAACCTCTCACCAGTGGCCAGGTCAGAAGAGCAGCAATGGGGTCACCAGACAAGAATCCTTTGGGCATTCTCTCTAACACACCAGGCGGTGATGACAATGAAGATTATGATGATGATGAATGGCGATTTTCATGTTTTCTCCCTAGTACAATTACACTTTTCATTGAGACTTCCTCAACCTCCCCAATGGTAGTTTCTGTTTATGACTGTTAGTGCTGGTTGGAGAAGCTTAATTAGATGTGGGTGTTGCATGCTAATTGATTGTTAAGCTTTGTGCACGTATATTAATTGGGTAATATGAAAAGGACTATTACCTTGTTATCTACTAGGATCTATTTATTGTAATACGAATTTATAGACTAAAAGCTGTAAGGTGAATGATGAAGGGATCTTAGCATGGACTTATAGACTGAAATTAGAAGCAAAAGGGGTAAGGAGATAGGGGAATAGCAGGGTGATGATCTATTCAAACACTAAGTGGAATATAAGGGATAAATTCCATTGTATACAGATGGGAATTTAGTGCTTTTGAGATGTTTAGGGTATTCTAGCTACTCCAGAAGAGTATGATTCTCCTATAGGTCCTACATCTTTTCTATTAGCCCTGTGAGGGTATTTCATATAGCCTAGGGAATCTGAAATGTCACTTCATGTCTTTGTGTGGGTAGCCAAATTCAGTTATAGATATTTGTCTTCTGGATAATTAATGTTAGCTAAAATGAGCTCTGTTGTCAATTTTCATTAGTCAAAGAGAGAAAGACCGTGTCTTCCAGGAGACAGCACAGTAGATCTATATGCTTATAAACCAGGCCCTTTTTCTGAAATGCTTATTGCATGTGACTGCCACACTCCACTTACTAAAGATGGAAAATAAAAGTGTGTCCTGGTTTGAGACAAAACAGAATCAACTTTCTGTTCAGTAATTTCACGTCTTAACTAAGCCTCTTCTAACTTTCTGCACATTGTGCAGAAAACTGTTCATTCTCAGAGTTTGTTTATAGTTCATGCCAAGGAATGGTACGCAGAAAGGCTCTTGCTTATACTTATAGCAATAACAACCAAGGTCAGCTGACTTCGTTATTTGCTGCACTGGAGGGTCGGAAACGGAAAAGTGTAGAGGGGTCATACCTGTGTGGGGGAGCGGACAGGCCAGGTGACCCAAAACTGACCAGCAGGGTATTCCAACCCCTCTGCCCCGTGCTCAGTATAAAAGCTAAAGGATCAAAGGGTCAGACCTCTTTTTTTCAATGGCCGATGTCCAAGGAGGACCCTGTCTGTTAATCTGCCTTTGATCCTGATCCGTGGGTTCCTGACTCCCAATCTGGAATCCAGTTCCCACCCATTGCTGAGTCCAGTCTGGGACTTCCCCAGTGCCTGCTGGTGATGTTACCCTGGGAGCTTGATACAGGTTTGTCTATATTGCATCTATTTCATTTATTTTACTATTAATATTTCATTAAAGTAGTTTAGTTCCTTCTAAACTCATAAATCTCTTTATCCCTCCTCCTCCCCTCCTTGGAATGAGAGGTAGGGGAGAGCATCTGTTGTCTCGTCATTGGCCAGTCTGTTCCAAACCACAACAAGGAGTAATGCAATTTTAAATATCAGTGCTTAGTGCCGCTTTTGATACTACAGGGTATCCTGTCTGGTCTCCAGGCTGGAGATGAAGAATATCAGAGTTTCCTACAGAACCTGTGTAATATCTGTTAGCATCATGCAGAGATCACAAATAACCTCTGCTGTTTCAGAACTTCAGCTTTCTAGTAAAGACACATTAGGTCTGCAAGTTTTCATGAGTTGGAATACAATCTGGCTGCAAAAGTAACATTCAGCTTTTATATTATCTTGTACTGAATACTTTTAATACAGAACCCCCATTGTTATTTACAAAACTAATTCAAACTGGCACCATCACAGTGATGGAAAATTGGTGGAAGGACAATCAGAAAAAGTTATGTTAAATTGCAGTGGCTGAGGAGGTGTAGCCAGGATTGGTGTTAGGCCCAGTTTTATTTAGCAACTTTATTTCTGCTTTGGATGGAGGATTAAATGGCATATTTAGTAAATCTTCAGATGATATGAAATTGGAATGTATTGCAAATATCATTTGGATAAAGGAATAACGTAAGAAGACCAAGGGAGGTTAGAATTATTGGCAGGAAATAAAATGATATTTAGTCTTGCGAAATATGTAAGCTGTACCTCTGGGGAATAAAAATTCAGAAAGACCATCTGAGGGAGGGAGGAAATTTTGTTGGCAATAAAGACTAGGGGTGAAGAGAATAGCAAACCAGATATGAGCCTCAAGGTACTGTAGCAACCTAAAAACAAAGGAACAATGAACTACAGAAATAAAGATGTTGGGAAATAAACTCATATACTCCTTGCTTTTTGGTGTTAGAAATTAGTTATTAGAACACTGAGCAGACTGACACTTTATAATGAAGAATAGTTTGACAAACTGGAAAAAATTACAAATGAAAAATAAAACCAATTCACTGTCTGGAAGAACACTAAAGAATAAAAAATTCTGCATACTGTAAACTGGTTACAGGAAATCGCTAATGAGAATATCAATTTGAAATATTTGAAGAGTAAAAAAACTGAAAGAGAAAAGCTGTAAATAGGAAAATTAGATAACATTTACTCAAAGAAAAGTCAAGCTGTGAAGGTGACCAACACACTGTAGAAGCATATGTCTATTTTTGAACTTCTCATCTGTAGGGATAATTGCATACACAGTTCCTCTGTTTAATGGTGAATTTCACCCAATAGTTATCATTCATTATTCAATATTATTTAGTCATTTTTCCAGGGATTCTTCAGAAATGGATTCTCCCGTCTAAAAGTTATAAAAATAGACAAAGATATTGCTATATGTACCATTTGGGGATGGTTTAGATGTTCTGCTGATGGCAAGCATAAGAAAAGATGCAGCTGAGGCTATACTGTGACCAATATTTGCATTGTCTTTGTTCTACCACTTCTGATTCTGGACATCTGGCCCCTGACTGGTTTCTCCACATGTGCATACCACATACACTGTTGACAGCCCAAATAATTTGGTGGAACAGCAGCAAAACCAAAATGTACATATATACAAAATGGGGTTGGCAGACACCCTTTAAGTGGACTCTCTAGAGGTCTCCTCCTGTGCTTCCTCTACACTGATACATGTGGTTATGTGATGACTGTGAAATATTAGGGCTATCCTTAAATTCTATAGTGTATTTTTGTTACTAATTGTTTAAGTACCAACCTGTACTTTTCAGTTGATTATGTCTTTGTTTCACTGATGATTTTCTGCAAGGTAGATTCAGAAAGAAAGGGAGAAAATCACTATCCTCTCCCATTCTTTTTACCTCCGACTTCTTTAAAAAGACTGTGTTTATGTATAGTCTGTATGTATTCTGTACTTGTGGTTTTCCCGAAAGGAGAGTTGGGGTGTCCCTAAGGCGTTCTTTTTTATGTGGCACATGTTTAGCTATCAGTATTAGCTCAGAAGGCAGACAAGGGGCCACCCGTTCAGTGACACAGCAGAAATAGAAGACAGAAACAGAAAGTGGGGTGCTTATTCAGGATCTGAAGGAGAAATCCTGCACAATTTAAGGAAGTTATTGCACCAGAACAGTTATTTTAATCCTTTAATCCTCTTCTAGCAGATGAAGTAAAGTGATTATTCCCTTCTCTTTGGTGCCTGAAGACTGTATGTGGATGACTGTGTCCATTCTGGGCTCCACAGTACAAAAAAGACACTGACAACCTGGAGTGAGTATAGCAGAAGGCCATCAAAGCATAAGGTGGCTGTCACCCATGATGTTCAAGGACAGGCTGGGAGGACTGGGTTTGTTCAGCCCTGAAAAGTGAAGGCTACCATGGGGATCTCGCTGCTATCTACAACTTCGAATAATAGATTGTTAAAACAAAGCAAAAAAAAAACAACCAAACAAAAAAAAATAGTCAGAATTTTCTGAGGTACACAATGGACAACACACAATATTGGTAAAACACGGTGGACAAAATTGAAACACAGGAAATTCTGTCTTGATATAAGGAAAAGGTCTTTCACAGTGTGAGTGATCAAACTCGGGATCAGGCTTCGCAGTGATATCCTTGGGGATATTCAGAACCTCATTGGCCACAATTCTGAGCAACCTGCTGTAACTGGACCTTCTTTGTGTAGGGCTTTTGGACTGTGTGATCTCTGGAGGCCTTTTTCAATTTGCATGTTTCTGTTATTCTGTGGAAATGTGAACCTTTATGCAGGTACAGGGAAAATATGAGGGGAGGAAAATGTGTTTACGTGTTCAGATGAAATTAAAAGAATATGAATTTCTTATAATGAATTTTTTTCCATTAAAGTACAAGCAGCTGTGTACACAGGATTAATTTTTCTAGGGTGACTGAACTATGACTAAATGCAGATGTTTAGAGAGATGCCTATCTCCATTTTCAGTACTTAATTTAAAGCAGGTTAATCCCTGCTGGTCTTCTATCACAGAGTATCATATTCATTGTCAGATTGTAGCTAAATCTTTTCTCAGCTGAGCTCTCTCATCATAGGGACCTTGTGGAATAATAGCCCTCTCATAGTAGAAAAAAATTACTAATTGACACAACTCTCCAAAATCACATGAGGAGAGAGGACCATGAGAAAGACGTAAATATAGATCTAGTTTTGTGACTAAAAGAATCTAGCTAAATCCAAAATATTGTATGTTGAATTTTGGCTTGAGTTCTAGTGAGTGTGTATTCTTAGCACATAATTACTAAATCCCTAATTCGCTTTGGGCTTGGCTTGCCTTCTTGAACAATTTTTTGCATATACCATTAAGATATCATGAATTCACTTCTCTCTTTCCTAAATATATTTCCATGCTTGATATATATACTTTTTTTTTTTATTTATTTCTCATCACATCAAATCCTGCTGTCTACAAGAAGGTTTCATGTAAGACAATTCTTTCAAATGGTTTGTCGTGAATACTTTTAAAATATTAAATTGGTAGTTTTTCAATATTGTATCAGTCTATTAGTGCACCATATATGTGGGCTCATGAAGATATTAAAGTGATAATTTGATAATTACATGAAAATAACTTTTTTTTTTTTTAAATGCATCTTTATAGTTGGATTTAACACTGAGTTTTGAAGCTCCAATCCAATTTTAGAAAAAAAAAAAAAAATCTTTTAAGTTTCATTTTTTTATGGTACTAACAAAATACGGCAAAAGAGAGACAAGCCTCTGATCTTTATCCTTCATTAGAGACAAACAACAACCTGCAAACTGACCTTGCAACAGTACAACATTCAGCAAAATAGTACACTGACTATTCAAGGATAAACTTAGAGATAGGCTTTGTCTTGTCTATGGTTCAATGGAGTATTTGTTAAACACCACAAACTTCATTTGTTAGCTCTACATGACAAAATAGACACCCAAAATCAAAATAGATCTTTGAAACAGAATCTGTAAATAGTAAGCCTTTGAACTGGAGGATATACAGTTTAATTGCTGTGCTGCTTCTGCCTTCCTGACCTGACTCCTGATCTACAGGAATTGGCAGTCATTGTATAATACCTCCCCTTGTAGCTGTTTCAGAAGGCTGTTTACTTGATTATTCACAACCAATCTTTTAAGCTGCTCCTCTAATGTCTGTCTTAAAACATAAATGCAGCGAAGAATTAAAACAAAATGTTGACACTATAATAATCCAAATTCCACTGAGCATATAATTTCCTTGTGTCCACTCTGGCCTATGATGGACTCGCTGGTCCATTGCTGGTCAGTTGATTTATTAAGGTGATGCGAGTATTTTATAGGAAATGCAATTTTCTGCATATTCCAAAGTTAGGAGGTCAAAGGAATCTGGTGGAATACAAGATATATACAGTGAAATAATCTGTAAAACACATACTATATGCACATCCTCCACATTTTATTCAATACATTCAAGAAAAAATAGCACGTGTTATTGAAGAATAAATAATTTAGCAAAAGTATTTTTAACTAGTTTTTCAAATCCTCATTCAAATAATACCACCAAAACCTTTATAAATTTAACTAAAACTGAATGAATTATTAGAATGACAATAAATTTCCTATCTTAATAAACAACCACCTCACTAATGAAGTGTGAAGACAATTGCAAGGAGACACTTAATTAGATCATTTATAACCCATTAAGTAGCAAACTGCTGTACCCCCTGTTGGTTACTGTTAGTGATGAAGAGAGATAAAGCAGCAGAATTGTTGTTTCAGATGTTAAATTAAGTTTACATATTCCAAGAAGCCAGTGTACGTGTGTCCATTTATTCAGTAGCATCACTTTTTCTGCTGAAGCCCAGTTTACAGGTCCTTGGAATGTGGGAGCTCAGTACCCAGAGAGCGTGCTGATATATTGTCTCACTTTGCAACGTAATTGCACTTGAAATTCAAAATATATACAGAAAACTTTGCTATGTGGATGTACGAGCAAATAGGAACTTCTGTGATTTGGAAAGGTGGTTTTAGTAAGGCAACAGTCAAGGTGATACTGCCTTTTCTGAATTTGTGAGTACCAACAAACAAGTGTTAAGAAAAGGTAACTTCTATCTACTAAACTTTACACTGCAGAGCTTGTAAATAAGTAGGTCTTGCAAGTGAAGATGAGAACAAGATGTCAAAAATGATCTCAGGATACAGTCAGGCCTCTTTTTTTAACTTTCTGTAAGTCGCAACTCTCAAAAATGACAGTGAGTTAACTAGACCTTAGTGGGTGGACATAAGCATGTATATTTTCAGTTTATAAGCTTTTGGAGCTCAGATAGTATCCATTAGGATTAATTTAGATGACTAGCTTAGGTGCTATCTCACCAAAATATTAAGCACTTCACTCAAATATGTGTGTCATTGTAACTTACATGATTACCCTACGATACCAATGAAGAAATTTTAATGTCTTTGAAAGTATGCAGAGAGATGGCTACTTTTAACACAGACATGTGTGTTTTTTTACAAAGTACATGGTTAATCCAGTCTGGTAAGTTAAATACCGATCTCTTTTAATGACTCTGTGGAGAACTGAATGGAATACAGCATGTGGAAAGTCCTTGGTTCTATGCTTCATTCAGTTTAAGTGAGAAAGAAGATGCTTTGCATCCCAGGAGTGTGTTATGACTATAACGACATCCGATCCTTGGTTAAAAAAGCCCAGACTTTTTATTTGCAACTAGGCATACAAAAGTCATTGATGGGTAGTAAAGAAGACAACACAGAATCTTGTATTTAAGGTATTTAGCTGAGTTGAAAAACATGGATCTTTAATTCCTGCTCTCAGAGATGTTTTTATATCTCTTTCCAGATAGGTGGAGACTATGCTTGTCTAAAACATTCTTTACTTTAGTTTTTGTCATATTCTTGATAAATGCATATGTTTAGCATCCTTTAACACTAAGAACTTTTCTAGTTCCATTTTCAGCATAAATGCTGAAATTAGTTGTGCTACGTGGAAACTTGTAAGGTCTTTGAGGGGACTTTAATTCCTTTTCCCTGAAAATAGATCAATACTAATCTCCCAGGACAGATGCTGAGAATTCCTGTGCAATTAGACACACAGGGAACCTCAGACTAATGCAGAAGTAATTTATTCTTTTTGGATGTAAGTAAGGTTAACCAGTCATGGCAAACGCACAGACAAGATTGCTGTATTGGTCTTAGTCTGATTTTAAACACCGAATTCACAACATGGACCATGTGTTAGTGAAATAAATGTCACCCCTTCTCATCTGAAAAGGATCTCGAGCAGAAAGTCCTGGCTTTTGGCTCTCCTGTAAGCTGGTTGTTGGAAACTGGTCAATTCACGGATAAGGCCAAGTATAGCCGTCTTTTCCTGGAAGAAATTAATTTAATTTATCTCCACTGTAGATTCATAAAGTATAGGTATTTTGAGTTTAAAATGTATTTTTGTACAGCATGGATGTATGACATGCCATTTGGATTTGCTTCAAAATAATTTATTCAGAATGGCATCACGTAGTAAACAGCATGCGTGGCATGATACAAAAATGATATAGCTAAACAATGGTTCTCAAAAAGATTCTCCGTGGTATTGACTTTCACCTTAATTGAACTACGCAACTCATGCTGTTTTGTTGTGTATACTCTGGCTGCTGAAGAAGAAAATATTATTTAAGTTCTGAGTTACGTTTTGTGTTTAAGATATTTCTATTGTGGCTAGGTTATACTTTTTAGATTCTTAAAAAAAGATAAATAATTGCCTTATGAATTTTCAAGTTTGAAAAAAAGTAAGTAGAAAAAAATTAGATTCCTAAGAAGGTTGGGTTGTTTTTTTTTTGTTTAAGTGTACTGGTTTTGGCTGGGATCGAGTTAGTTTTCTTCATAGTAGATTGCATGGTGCTATGTTTTGGATTTGTCACCAAAAGAGTGTTGATAATACCGAAATGTTTTAGTTATTGCTGAGCAGAGTCCCATCAAGGACTTTTCTGCTTCTTACGCTGACGTGCCAATGAGTAGGCTGGGGGTGCACAAGAAGTTGGCAGGGAACACAGCTGGGATAGCTGACCCCAACTGACCAAAGGGATATTCCATGCCATATGATGTCATGCCCAGTAATAAAAGCTGGGGGAAGAAGGAGCAAGGGGGGACATTTGGAGTTAGGACATTTCCATTCCCAAAGTAACCATTATGCATGATGGAGTCCTCCTTTCCTGGAGATGACTGAACACCTGCCAGCTGATGGGAACTAGTGAATGAATTCCTTATTTTGATTTGCTTGAGAGCACAGTTTCTGCTTTACCTATTAAATTGTCTTTATCTCAACCCATGAGTTTTCTCACTTCTACCCAGCCAATTCTCTTCCCCATCCCACCAGTGGGGTAGTGAGTCAGTGGGTGTGTGGGGCTGAGCTGCCTAACAGAGTTAAACCACAACAGAAAGTTTCTTGCTTGTTTTTGTTTCTTTTTTCTTTTCTTTTACTTCTGTTTCTGCTTCTTTTTCTCCTTTTTCTTTTTCTCCTTTTTCTTTTCATTTTCCTTTTTATTTCTCTTTCTCTGAATTCTTTCTGTCTCATATTCTGCTTTCAAAATCTGCTTAGAACTAACAATTAAATTGAGGCCACATTGAGTAGATGACACAAATCTGGCTTTGGCTAATCAAACCAGAGAACAATGTAAATCGCTTCTGAAGAACTAAAGAAAACCTGCTTACTGACCAGCATGATGACGAATGTCATTTGTTATTGACTAAAACAATATAGCATTCACTGAAAGAGTAACTAGGGTCTACAACTGACTTTTAGACTGGAGCAACTTAAAATAATGCATGGGCATTTTCATGAACATTTTTCAAAGTATAATAGTTCATTGGAAAGCTTTTTTCTTCTTTAAAAAAAACCCACAAGAATAAGAATGCAGAATTATATTGGGTTAAAATCTATTTTGTTCTCTACAATGTAAATTTTGTTCTCTACAATGAAAACCAGCAAGATATGTTGTTATTGGAAAAATATGCATCATTAGTCTTTTAACATACTTATTTGGAAAAATAATTTTAAAACCATTATTTAATTTTACATGAGGTGACCTAGTATATTTCTTTATGAGGTGACCTGGATAAATGTAATAAAACCATAAAAGTAATATTTCCATTAAAAAAAAAAAAAAAAGAATTCGTGTTAAGGCTACTTTATTGTATTCTGAAAAGAGGACTATGAAAAGACAACATATACTAAAAAAAATTCTATGGTTATAATGTGTTAATTTTTTATTTTTTTTCCCCATCATGGATAGTTATAAACTGATCTGCTGTGAAAATTCAAGGTCTATAAAAGATTAAAAGACAAAGATTTAGAAAGGTAAAATGAGCAAAGAAGGGCAGTTTGGTTACAAGAATGAAATTGTAAAGAAATAAAGAAATGATACATGAAGATTGGCACATTTAGCAAAATGGGGAGAACGAACACAATGCACCATGTGTCTTTGGAATAGACAACAGTGAAACTCCTTATGTTTTATGTGGCCTAAAGTAAGTGTCTAAAAATCAGGGTCATTTTTCATGTCCTGGATAACATATGAGTCATGGCATTTTGAGGGAGAGAAGAAATGAGAATTTTAGTTTCTACTTAAACTGTATAAAAGAAATAAGATTATGTATCTGAATATCTTATTTTGAAGAAAAAGATCTTGAGGCAGGACAAAAATGAATCCTAAATACTCATAAATCTTTAAATGATACTATGTTATAATAAGTCTACACATTTTATTATGGACCTACATGGAAATTTGAAGCCTAGTCTATGCCTTTGAGATCTCAAGTACTTAGGTTTGGCAACTGACAGAAAGATTTCTGAATTCGATGCAATGTTTATATGGGTCGAGAAGGAAGAGCCCTTTTTCTTCCTCTTACTAGGTGGTCTTTTAAGATGGTTTAAACAAAAAGTATCTATTTTCTCTTGCATTGAAGAGTATATTAATACAAACTTTGAATGGTCAAAGTTATATTTTTCTATATAATTTTCTTATAGCTGGAGGGTGAATGGACTGCAATGAAGGTTAGAATACCCATTATTCCAATGTCACTTTGAGGGAAAACAGGGGGAATGTGGCCAAAGAAAGACCTACTTTATCAGCTAAAAATCCTAGCTTCACTGGGAATATTCTGTGAAGTTTATATCTTTCAATAATATTTTTAAGGGAAACTTCTTTATATTTCTCTTTGGAGAAGAATTTAATATACTGTCTTAACCTTTTCTCCTAAGGCCGTGCTCTGTCTCTTAAAGTTTGTATCTTTAGATGTTCTCTATTTGAAGGAAGAGCTTTATAACTTTCAAATGATATGAACTTCCTAGTCATTCTAGTACATATTTCTGGTTCAAGCGGAAGTTTGGTAAGAGAAAAGATTTTGGAATATCTGAAGTTTAATGTGTCACTTAAAGTGTTATAAGGAAAGTACCAATTATATTAATTATTTTATAACATTGTTTAAAATACTGCTTATTTTCAAAATTACTGTGATCTTCAGAAATTTTTGAGTTGTTAGGTTAAAGATTACAAAATGAAGTTTTACTTTATCAGTACAAATAAATTGGTGGCTGGTATCTACTATTGTAGGATCAGAAGTTATATAGGTAGAGAGATTCTGTAAGCAGATACACTTATGAATAATAATAAATTAATTCACTGGAAATATTTTGTCTTTAAGTGAAAGTAAAAAGTACAAAATCACAGACAAAAGGCAATTATGAAGTTAATCTTCTAAGACTTAGGGATTAATAGCTTGCAGTATATACTTGGGACAGTTGATACAGTATTTTAAAATTGGTCAAAGTCATAACTCGTCACTCAGGGATGTTTGATCAAGGATGTTTCTGTGCTTAGACTTATTAGAGGCTGATGCATCAAGTCAGATTGAACAGTCCAAGGGAGGCAAGGCTGCTGTCACTTCATATCCTCAGGTCTAGCCAGTAGTGAGCCTAAAAATGTATTCCCAGCATGTACACGCAGGGTGCACACATACACAACATATATACATAAATACATATATACATGGCCAGCCACACAGATCCCAGGCACACACGCAGAGCAGCCACACAAACACAGGCAGAACCAGCAGACTCACCCCATTCCCCTCTCTCGCTGAGCAGGATGGAGGTCCACTAGTGATACATATGTACAAAGTAGATCCCTCCAGAAACCGGGCTCAGATTCTCAGTCTGAGCTGTAACTGACTCTTGGATCCTAGTCTCCCCGCTTGCTGACACCCGGACATATGAGCCTCCAAGACTACAGCTCCACTCCGGTTGCTGGTACAGACCGTCACATACATACGCATGCAGATGGCCAGGACTTCCTGAGTCAGGGCAGACGACCCCCCAGCGCTCTTACTCACTTCACCCTGCTCCCAGGCCACTTCACCGGCTGCTCCAGCTTTATCTTTGCTGACAATCACATGCACTTTCACACCCACGCTTGCTCCAGTCACTGGTACCACAGAAACATAACCTTTCAAGCCATGGTTTGGCTCCAGCTGAAACACACATGCTTCATACATACATCCTTCAACCAGGAAAGAGTCAGAAAGGAGGTAACATCTGGAGTGCCAGGTCCACGTCTGGACTGCCCAGTACAAACGGTATGTAGACATGCTTGAACAAGTTAAATGAAGGACCATGAGGATGATTGAGGAATTGGAGCATTTGTCATACAAGAAAAGTCTAAAACATCTGAGGCTCTTCAACTTGGAGCAGAGAAGGCTTGGGGGGTATTGTCAATGTGTATAAATACCTGGTAGGTGTGAGTAAGGAAGAAGCAGCATGGCCCTGACCAACCTGTTCTAGGTGGCCCTTCTCTGAGCAGGGAAGTTGAACTAGAAGATCTCCAGAGGACCCTTTCCATCTCAGTGATTCTGTACTGATGTCGTTCTACGAATTATCCATTTCAGAATGGATAATGTATTCCGTTTCACCATTTTCAGAATATCTAATTCCAGTATCTAGCTAATTACTTTTTTCCTTTTTTTTTCCCCCAAGAAAAAAAATCAGTCTTTGACAAGGAATTTAACTTTTAAGACTTTTAAGTGTATATAAGATATGTGTGTGTTTTTATACAGATCTATGTATATTTTTTTATGTACTCACAAACACACTCTTATTCGTATCAAACAAAAAAAAAAAATCTTTAGGAGATGTTCTATGAAGACAGGAACAGAGATGTTGAAGTGTTCAAGCAAACACTGTTATTACAAATGAACAGTAAATGGCTCCTGCTCAAAATAATTCATTTCTGCATGTATAAACAGTTATGAAATTGTCTTCAGTTACCTGATTATAAAGATGAGATTAAATCTGAAACCAAGACAGCTACTTTCAGATGTCTAGATCTGCTTGGAGCCAATCATCTCAACTTCTCTCTCAACTAATAGAGGCTAGGTTGTGATGTATAAGTTTCTAGTGATTTCTAGTCTCCAGTGGTCAGTTCAGGAAGGCACTTATTTCCCACAGCTTCTGGTTTTAAACTATTGGATATATATTGAAGTGTAATTGAATAATTATTAAACTAAAATTATTTAACAGATAAAATAAAAATGAGATAGCAACAACGTGTATTAAAATAAATATTATTATGGCAGCCTTTCTTCTTGGAAGGAGAGGAGGGACGGTCTAATAGAAATAAGGATTGTAAGGTGTTTGAATACATTAGGAATCAAATAAATCCTGTGAATTACATATGAACAATATCAAATTACAAAGCCAAATTTCTTAATTACAAAGAACAGAGAAAAAATAATAGATATTTCTATTATTAGAAGGAAGACACATTATACAAGGGGATGATTAAGTATTTTCTCCTGTATCAGTAGCTAAAAATATTAGTAATTAGTACCCCAAAACAATTTTTTCCCACAATTTTTTAAACACTTGGATCATGAAATCTGTGGTTTACAAATCTTTAAAATGAATAAATAATGACATGCAACAAAAAATGCCTTAAAAAAGAAAAGTATAATGTTAATGGTATACTAATATTACAAAAGGGAAAGAAGACAAATTAGAGGTGTGGTTTTAATTTATAACTGCTTCTGGAAGGTGACCAAAAGAGAAAGTGATTTAGTAGACTACATAGCAGTAAATGAATATTTAAGCCTTTGTAGAACTAGTGTAATGATACCTTGGGGGCGATAGAACTTATATGCATCTAGAGAAAAGCAAATAGTTCAATTTTTGCTTAATACATTTACTTGGATGTTCTTATAATAAATTTTCATGATCATGATTTTTAGGATTGCCCAGTTACATTTCAAATGGCTATTTCAAAGGTAGGAAAACAGCCATTTCTCTTATTCAGTTTATTTATGTTATTAGCAAAAGGGAGTTTTATTTTTTAATGGCACAGCACTAGCTATTTTATTACCTTTTTTAGTGCTTACATTAATAGGATTAAGTTCCTCTGTCTCTACTTCTTGTGCTGCAGTTTACTTCATTGTCTCATTGGCATTGCTAGCATTTTAATGGTTTCCTGTGGACCTGGAAGACATCCTGTGGTTGTTTACACAGTATTAACTTAATTACACTTCTACCTTTATTTGCTGTAGTTGCTATATTTTTAATTGCTTATGACTTTGTTGTTGAGATCAGATTATTCTAAACACACCTTGAATGCCTCTTTAAAGTCTTTTGTTTGTTTTTGATGATTCAGATTGGAGTAATAATTAGTGGTTTTAACTGTTCTCAAGAACCAAGCTATTAAAGCAAATGTAGGGCAACTGAATGTTTTCTTAAACTTTGCACATATGTCTTCTGCTATCCTGGTATCACCTATCAAAGGTTTTTAAAATTACTCTGTTATTTCCACATAACATATTTGTTTTATCACTAGAAAGAAACTTTTTATTTACAAACATGTCATAAGACATCAGCTGAGATAATATACCTTTGATAACAACCAAGAACAATAAAATTACAGAATCACCCAGTTGTTGAAATTGGAAGGGACCTTTTGAGATCACCTGGTCCAACTCTCCTGCCCAAGTAGGGTCACATAGATCAGGTTGTTTATGGCTGTGTCCAGTCAAGTTCTGAATATGTCCAAGAATGGAAACACAATAATCCTTCTGGGCAACTTGTGTTTGACCACCCTCAGAATAAAAAAGTTTTTTCTTGTGTTAAGGTGGAATGTCATGTATTTCAATTTGTGTCCATTGCCTATTGTCCTGTCACTGAGCACCACTGGAAAGAATCTGGGTCCCTCATCTTCATTCCCTTCCAACAGGTATTTTTGAGTCAAAGGAGAAAAATAATTTCAGAGTGCAGATTGTCTCATTTAGCACATATCTAACATACGTTGGTTAAATCGCATCTAAAATACCTGAATAGAGAAAAAACACTTGTAACTTCTAAAAAAAGATTAGAGTATGAAACTTGATCTATCTTCTGCTCTTGGCTAGGTATTCTATCTGTACACTGTGAAATGCATATACTTCAAGGAATGAATCCTGGTCAAGTCAAGTGAAAAAGAATGGCTCACTAGCCCTTTATGAGCAAATTGGCCACATCCATGCTGTGTTATTTGGCCTTTTGATTTTTATTAACTGCATTCAGTGATCTTTTATGTCAAAAAAAAATTAATTTTTAAGGAGATTGTGTATGCATGCATTCTTTCAATTTAAAATATTTGAAATAATGTAACTATTGTATTGTAGACTATGTGCTTGTGCACAAAAATAAGCCTATGTATTATAAGCCTTGAAATGTGTCATGAGGATCACTACCTCCAGAACTTCACAATGGTTTTCTTTTGGAGAGAACTGTACGTTCTGAAAATTGCTGTTGGAGAACTGGGAGTAAAATAACTTATTTGAAGAAAGCACAACCATGAATGCAAAGAATGAACTGGTTGGTTAAATTATATGATAGTGTACTTACACTCTGGTATGGTGACTGTATTAGGATAGTTAGTGGAAACTATTCACTTTTTTTCTCCAGTTCCATTCTCTGTTATAATTTTAATCTGTGGTTACAGAATTATTGGCAACTATAATTCTTAAACCCATCACTCTGAAGAGAGGCCTAAATTAGTCTGTCTAAATTGTTTGGTGAATTCTTTGTATAAATAGTTATATACATATTGAAGAGTCACCAATTTTTGAAAGAAGGTGTCTACCATGTTTATGTCTTGTAAAGAGTCTGAACTTCTGGATAGGTTTAATTCTCATAATGAAAATCATGACTTCCTCAAGAGTTTAGGCTGGACAATGTCAAGCTTTTGAATTTTAGCTTAGCTCAAATTTGAAATATTACTGAACATTAAAACCTTGAAAAATGGTGACATTTCTGTAAATTTTCAGAATTACTGGCAAGTAATTTTAATATAAAAGCAGATAACTATATTGTCTGTGAGGCATAGACATATAAAATGGTAGCTTCATAACAATTGTAGTGATAAATATTTCTCTTAAGACTGGTAGTTATGCCTAGGTCTAGCTTCATCTCCAATATCTCTTTTTTTCTTTTTTACGTTCTGATTATTAGAGCTTCCTTTTGTGAAACTGATGACATAATCATTTATTTGAATTATTATTTTCTTCATGCACAATGTTTTCATTAAGTTATTTATGCCCATTATGGAAGTAAATTATTATTTTTTGCTTTTATATTTCCTTTAATTGTCAATTATAATAACCTAAAGGTCACAACAGTTTCCTATGTTTTCTCATACATTTTGTCATACAATTTGCCATGATGTCTCTGTTGGCCAGTCAGACACCTCAAAAATAATTTACACGACTGCATTTCACATATAGCAGACATTCCTTAAAAGCAGGAGTTTCTATTGAATATTTATTGAGTTTCTAATGAATATTTATTTTCTATTGAATATTTACTGAGAACGTAAAATTTAATTTTAAAAATAAATTTCTGAGTTTTAATTGATACCAATGAGTAATTAAATTTGGAGACAGGTAGAAGACATGTATAATTCCATTTACTTGCTTTGATCTGCATGTTCAAAAATTAGTATCATATATGTAAGTATACAACAAGAACAAAATATTCCTTCAGAATAATGTTGTAATTTTTCATTTAATTTTTGGTTTTCTTGAAAAACTAAAAATATGCTATAGTACTGACAGACACACACACACACCCTCTCCCCCCCAAAAAAAAGCCATCAAAACCCAGCCCATAGAATTATAAGACATATGGAAAATTTGCTAAAAAGCAACAATATGATGGACTGTGATTTTTATCTTGTCTGGAGACCAGGGACAGACCTACATCTGTATTACATGAAATACATTAAATGAGGTAAATGTTGTGGTTAAGCACTACCCTGAGAACAGCTAAGCACTGCGGTGGGTTTCTCAGAGAGGCTCTGGAATCTCTGTCTTAGAAGAATTTCAAAACTTCACTGCAGAAGGCCCTGAGCAACCTGATCTAATTTTGAGCAAAGAATTGGACTAGATGATTATAAATTATGAGTTATGAAATGCATATTATTAATACAGACTGATAGTATTCCACAACATTGTGCATGCTGTTTAATTGAAAATAACTTTTTTTTTTAAAGACATCAGTCATGTTTAAACTACTGAATTGAAAGTATTTTGCTGGGACTGTTCTGATGTTGAAAGACTTCAGTCCCAGATTATTCTAATGAACTCACTCTTCTCAACTTCCTTCTAACCATTTAAATTATGTTAAAAGTTTCCCTGGATTCATGTATTCCTTGGCAACTCCATAGTGCATAAACAGTTTAGAACCAATTCCTTTCAAATTAATGATGATTAACAATTCTATGAAGGAAGAACAATGCATTAGATGATATTATATTGGTGTTTGAATTTTTATTTTTCTAACTTCACCATACGTCTGCTGTGGTTTTGGGATGTTGTTGGTAAAGGAAAAACAGACTGCAACCTGATTTATGTTGAGCTTAAATTAAATTAAATCATAAAAAATAAGCATACTTCAAATACTTGGAAAGTAAATCTCATGAGAGGACCAACAAATGGAAAAATAAAAAAAGAAGTCCTAAGGTAAAAAAGAAAAGCATACCTCCTAAGGTTCAGTTTGACTCAGGAGAATAAAGAAGGAGTTATCATGAAGGAAGGATTTTAACAATGCAAAATATATGCCTGTCTGACAATAGAATAGAATAGAATAGGGTAGAGTAGAGTATTTTTCAGTTGGAAGGGACCTACAGGGATCATCTAGTCCAACTGCCTGAGCAATTCAGGGCTGATCAGAAGTTAAAGCAAATTATTAAGAGTATTGTCCAAATGCCTCTTAAACACTGATAGGCCTGGGGCATCAACCACCTCTCTAGGAAGCCTGTTCCAGTGTTTGACCACCCTCTCGGTAAATAAATTCTTCTTAACGTCCCGTCTGAACCTCCCCTGGTGCAGCTTTGAACCATTACCACGAGTCCTGGCACTAGATCCCAGGGAGAAGAGATCATCACCTCTCTCTCTGCTTCCCCTCCTCACGAAGCTGTAGAAAGCAATGAGGTCACCCCCTAACCTCCTCTTCACCAAACTAGACAAACCCAGAGTCCTGAGCCGCTCCTCTGTTCCTCTCTGACATTGTCAGAAAGAAAAAAGTTCAGAACTGCTCTAAAATATTATTGGAAGAAAAGGCTATAATCTGCTATATTTCTTCTCAAATTCTGGTGGAGAAACAAATTTCTCAGTTTGATGGAAAGATTGAAAAAGAAGTGAATTACTGGGGTCTTATGAAGTATTTCACACTGAAAATGTTGAAATAAAATCTAGAAAATTTCATATTTTCCTTGTAGTTCTTGGGAGTGGGATGGAGAGACAGGATGAAACTATTCATCACATTCATGAACAGTTGCAGTCACTAAAATTTTAAGCTTCCTGCAAAATTACTCTTTAAAATGCTTGTGATCTGATTTTATACTAGCAAAGAATAAAGAAAATGTCAGATTATAAACCTCTCTAGTGTTCCTACCCCCAAGGCTATTTAATAGTTTTTCTTCTAGAACCCATTTTTTGTCCTTTCAAGGTCACTCATTAAATTAAGCTGGTGTTTAATTTTTAAGATGCTCCCTACTTGATGTAGAAGCAAACTGTTTATGTGAAATAATAATTATCCTGGCAGTCAGAATAAATTTTATTTAATTGGCTTTTATCCTGAATCATACCATTAAACATCAAGAAGTTTCTAATTAATTATTTACAGAGCACATATCCTGTTTTATCCAGTTCACACACTTAAGCGTTTGGACTTCAGAGTACAGTATTTTAACAGTTCAATTTCTAGTAAGGGGGTGGAATGGATGGACTGAAAGTATATACAACCTTTTAACAAATATTTTCTCTTCTGTAAAGTTAGTTGCAATGAGAAGTGACAGTGTAGCATAACTGTCTTCACCTCGACTTCATTTTAAAAGTTTAGATTTAACAAAGCAGAAGTAACTATAATGAAATCCCCCTGAAAGAGCACAGTGTGTCTCCTCCGCAGTGTTCTTCATCAGTTCTGATTCAGAAAATGGTGACTGCCTCGAAGGGTGGTCTCTTTAGAAATTTAACAGTGCAGTTCAGAGAAAACTAAGCCATAAGAGTTACAAAGATTCAAACACCACAGGGCCTAGTAGGGAAGCTATTATAATTGGCTTTCCACTGCTATCCTTAGCTATAAGAAATGTGTCACTATCAGAGATTCTTGGACCCCTTGTGGGCTGCAAGAACATTTTGGAGATACAAAATGACAGACTAGAGGTCTGGAGTGTGTGCAGTAAGAATGGTAGAAGAGCTCTGTTGCATCTGGATATAGCCAAATTACAATGTTCCCCTCTAACATTTTACAGCAGCAAGGATGTATTTGCAGGAGCTATAGAAGTCTAAGTTTCATCTGTACTGGCTTTCTTCTAAAACAATTCTCCAAGTTGAATATCCTCAGTAATAACCTATCGTTGTTACTGGAAGAATTCTACTGTAAAAGGGCCAATCTGTCAAATTAAGATAAGAGCCCTATGTCATAGCTACGCATGATAAGTACTTTGCTTGATCAATCACAGTAATGGTATGAAGTACATGCTCTCTGCAACAAAAAATCAGCAGATAAATCTTTGGATAAACGGGAGGTGAGAGTCTATCACTACCACTACCACTACTACTACTACTACCACCACCACCACCACCGCTACTACTACTACTATTACTACTTTTGTATGGTTTTATCTGGGCTTGATTAAATTTCTCTTAAGACAATACCAAGCTGAACAAACTACATAACTACAACATGCTTCTCTTCACCCTAGAATAGCCTTATAACGTATGAAGGAAAGAGCTTAGGAAGAAATGGTGTGGGCTCAAATTGAAATGTCCAGCTAAAAAAGAGCTTTGCATTTAAGCACTTTGAAGTAAAGCTGTAAGAAGTGGTGACTCAACTGCCATGCAAAAATATTTGATGTTTTCAGCCATAAACATATTTCCGCATAAGCGTTTTGGTCTGGGAAATAGAACGTTTTCTTTTAGTAAGAATCTGGCTCTGCTGTCAAAATAATTAGCGTATAATTAAGCAGTCGGTGAAGAATATACACTAAAAAAATTAATGTTAGAAGAATTGCTTTTGTAGAACTGTTTTTATCAAACTACAATAAATTCCAGTAATAATAAATGGATTAAGGTTTCTACATAGACTAATGATTTCCTGAACGTCTGTGCTGGGGATACTGATTTTCTGCAATTTTTCTTTATCTGTATGATGATGCCATTAACGGCTATGTCTTGCAACAAGTTTTAATGGTAAATGTAGTATTGTAAAAAGACAATGACAGATAAACTTTTTAGTATAGAAACAACATATTTAAGGGCCAGATCATAAAAAAAAACCACCAAACTGCTTAACATTATTTTACCTACATTTTGGTTTCTCTCAGGGGAATCCTCAGTCTTCAAATAGACACTATGCTCCCTGACAGTATCAGAGTATTTTATTTGTCCTTTGGTTGCATACTTATTTTCCTTTAAAATATCTTGCAAACAGGTCAGATATTCAGGAAGAAGGGAAGGCTATTTCTTCCTTGAAAAGCAACAAAGTATACTTAGAAGAAAGAACACTCCAGAGTGCCAGGTGTGGCTATAGCAGCAAATATGATAATCACAGGAAGGAACTAGGAAGCTGCCACTCAAGCAGAGACTGAAACAAGAAACTTGGTAGGCACCTTAAGGGATTTCAGTTCATAAAATGAGTGAGCTAATTAAAAACAAGCCTGAAATTTGAGGCCCACCCTACAAAGACACAAAAAGCTGCCTATAAATCTTTTTTTCAACTTCTATTCCTATCTTGCCTCCTTACTTAAAGCTTTCTCTATTTATTAGGTACTCTAAACCATTCTTTTTATAAGGGAACTCCCTTCAAGCAAAATAGATAAATCTAATTCAAAGCTCTTGCTGACTCAAGATGCATTTACAGTGACTTAAGGTCTGCACGAAGTTGTACAAACAACTGAACTTCTACTTCCTTTCAGCCCAAAAGCTAGTTGAATGGCTTGGATGTGCCTTTACCCTGTGTTATTAAGCATAATGAGTAGTTGTACATTTTTTTCCCCTACAAAATTTGGGTTGGTTTAATTGGACTTGCTTATCTTGAAATCCAGAACTAATTAACTACACTGGCCATATAGACCTACATTTAGGCATGCAGAATGGCGACCTACTGAGCGGAAAGCTGCCAAAACCGGTTGTCATGGAGGATTTGGCAATTTTACTCTGTGCTATTAGGAGAAATGTCTTTATGCTCAAGATTTAAATGCCAGCATTTTATTTTCAAAGAGGAATAAACTTTCCTAATTCCTATTTCAACCACATAAAAATGAAAGAGCAGTATTATAGCCTTACCTTTTATTTAACAATTACATCTCTACAGCTCTCACCCAAGTCATGGAAAAGCTACATCAGATGATTGTTTAATTCTTCTAATAAGGTTCAAAGTAAATCATTAAACTTCCAAGAGAATTAACTAACTGTGTGTTCTAGATAATATAGACAGTGACTGTGGTGCTTTTAAGGATGTTTTTCTTTTGCATTAAAACAAAACAAACAACCAAACAAAAATGTGTGCTAGATAGAAACATAGAAAGAATAAATGTGTTTCTTAAGTTAAATTATCAGGACAAGCAACTTGGATGGGAGAATCACAGGTTTTACAGTTCCAGAATCAAGTCTATTCACTGTTTTATCAGAAGACTGAAGTGTCAAATGCACAAAATATGTCTTGAGCAGAAGCTGGATTCCATCCTAGTATTTTACTAATTGAGTTCCCTTCCTGCAAAGTAGGAGGTTTGGCTTGTGATGTGTCTTGATTTTTCCACAGTTAAACAGACTGATTTCAATAACTTCTCTTACTAAGTCACATCAACATGTCAAAGTTTTAACTTAGAAGAAGCACAATTCTGAGGAAAGGGTTTTGTTGGACTAAATCCTTTGTGACTGCAGAAGGAATTTAAATCAGATATTCAATACTCTTAGTAAGTGCTGCTTGTGAAATATGGTGTGAAATGGAAGCACTGATTCCTGCAGGTATGTTTTTTAAAATGACAGTAGATGCTGTCTGTGCAGCGTGAGGTACAACAAGGTTTAACTGAGGCTGTTTATCACACAGGTTTGACATCTTTTCTTACCAAATAACTTTATCTAGTCAGATGTGAAAGCAAAAGCACTATGAAAGTCTCTAGGAGCTGCTGACTGACTGAGACTCTCCTGTTCTCCCAGCAAGTCATGTGTCAGTGTCAGCATCATGGGTCAGTGTTACTAACCTCCAGTCTTTGGCCAGGGAAAGATGGATGCTCCTTGTTTCAAAGTTTTTGGCATGTGAGTATGTCACCCAAGATTGTTCAGATGAAAATAAAGTCAGTATCAATCCTATTAAAAGATTTACTCTTTCTGGGTAGGTAAAGGGATAAACAACTACTTTATGAATCTCAATATTGGATGTGCGTCAGGTGACAGCCTGCTAATACACGGTAAAATTAAGGTGATTTTGATTGTGAAGTTAGTTTACTTAAGGAACTGTAGTGTACAAGACGAGGGTTAGGCATTTTCCTAGTTAGTTAGCAAGCTGTTGAAAGTTTTTGTCATCAGAGTTTGCAGGTAAGCACATGATAAGTTTTGGACTTTTTTTTTTTTTTTTTTAAATCATACTTTGACACAAAAAAAAAAAAAAAGTTCAAGTTTGCTTCCTGTAAGTTAATTTTCACCCTGTAGAGAGGACTACAAAAAACCCTGCTCAGCTTTTAATACCTATGTAGCTGGACCTCATCTTAAAGACTTTCAACAAGCTGTGTAGCTCTTTTGTGGTTTCTGGACAATAATGCATGGCACCACATTAGAAAAATGGAATTCAGGAAAGGAATTCTCTGCATTATCATCCTTGTAAAATAATCCAAGATCTACTTTATTTGCCTCAGTTCTTTGTATTATAACATTTTATTATTTTGTGAGTCCTGTCCATCAGGGTAAGGACTTTGTATCTCAGTGATACCAGCAGATCTGAACATCTGTAAAAACATGGAAGGCTTCAAGAAATTTGACAGCTACACCATTTCAACTATTTAAAAACTTGCAGAGAAAGTTAATAATTTCTAGTTCTAAAAATATAAATACATTCCCAGTAGAAAATATATACTTTACCCATTTAATGCAAAGATAAATAAGTTGTGTGTGCCTATCTATATGTATGTATTGGTACTATATCAGGATAACAACTCTAAATGACAAGAAACATGATATATCAGACCAGAGTTCATTAAGAACATTCGATTTAAAGGTCTGGAGAGTAATGTTTCACCCACCTCAAAGAACTGACTTACTCTGGATATGAAATTCATAGACTTTATTTCGAGTAGAAGACCAGTTAATGTAAATTACAACCTTGACAATGAAAAAATATCGAGTTTTCATTTGGAGAGGCATAAAAGGTTTTGTGCCTGATCAGCCACTCTAACATGTAATAAAAAAGTGCTTTGCACTACAGTGATCAATATGCTTAGTCTAATATTGGACTCCTGTCATGTGCATAACTAGAACTAATGCTGGTATAATCTGATTTTTGAGAAAACCAAGAGGCTATATTGTCCAGCTCTCTCTTTAAGCAAAATGCAAAGCTCTACCACTCCCATAGCTCAGAGTCTCCGTTTATGCATTGTCAGATTTACAACTTCATTTTTTTAGTGTAGTTGTTAAGTTGCTCTATGAAATGTGCTGTTGCACAATAGTTTTGGGTTTTTTTTCTGAGCAGCTGAACAGTCCTGAATTTCTAAGTTTATAAAGGACAGTTTTACAGACAGTTATAAAAGCCAGGCATGAGAACGTGAATAGACTGATAGTGTGTTAAAAGCAGGACATGACTTCTGGATGAAACAGGGTGCATCCTAATCACTTGGTGGCAAAAGGCTAATTAAACTCCAACAGTAAATTAACATAGCTCAGGCTAGGAGAGTACATGTGAGTTATCATTAGTCTGTGCAAGATGACAAAGCTTACAGTCAAAATTGTAGCTTTCAAGGACAGACTATCAAATGTACAGGGCCTTCCAGTTAGAAGTAATGTGGGACTAAACTCAGTTGTAATTGCTTGATAGCAAAAATTGTTGCTTCAGACATTTTCTTTTTTTTTTGTTGTTTTTTCTCTTTTTTATTTTTCGTTCTTTTTTTTTTTTTTTTTTTTTTTTTTTTTTCTGTTAGAGGTGGCTGAAGCCACCAGGCTTTACAATCAAAGATATTTATTTTTTCAGGCCTTGAGCCTTTGTTTAGAGTTGGATGACAATAATGTGTGGTACTGTTCATGAGGTAATGCCTGTTAGCACCTTAACACCTTGGTTGTAATTTTCTGCAGCCTTTATTTGTAATAGAGATAACAGGTTAGATTCAACAAAGGGATTACTGATGATCACCAAATATATACTGCACAAGCACAGATAATGGCACTGTTTGTTTGCTATGAGAGCTGACTTTTCCACAAGAATAGGCCTAGATTTTACTCAGTGACACCCTTGTAAAGATGGAGTAACTACCTTCAGGAAAGTACTTATTCCATTTTTCTGATGTGCAGATGTGCTTTTATGACAACCTCAGCCCTCCTGGAAACCCATAATGAGGAGCAGCAATAATACACAGAGGAGTATTTGGTTTAAGCTTAGAGGAAATAAAAAATATTTGCCTAAAATCACTTCAGTAATTTAAGGGGCTAGACTAGTGAGACTTATTGTGGTGTAAAATGCAGGTATTTTGGTTGGTAATGATGGTCCCAGTTACTCTACTTAGGGCCCTGAGGGCATCGCTCAGCCTTGCTGTCCCTGAGGCCCCTCAGGTGGGACCTCTGCCCAGGGCCCAGGTCCCCATTTTGGCTCAGCCAGGCCCCAGGGTGCCTGTGCCCATCCCTGCTTCTTGCCCTGCCTCTGTGGGGAGCTGGTCTCCTGGACAGTGGACTGTGTTGTTGGCTGCCAGCTCTGCCTGCTACACTCAAGCCCTGAGGGATGCTGCCTATCAAGGAAGGCACAGCCAGCCCTGGGTCCCCCGGCACACTGTCCTGACAGTCACCCTCTCCTCCTGTAGACATAGCATGTCACGATTCACTGTGATGCTCTGCAGGGCTACCTCCACACCTAGACCAACATACTCTTGGTAGGAGCGTTTCACTAGCAGTTTTGCTTAACAGTCTCTTTAATCAGATGGATACCTTAACTTGAAAAGCCTCATATTGTTTTTTGTCATATTCCCCTGTTGACTGCCCTCAAGGTGGGGAGATTTCTCCTTACACACAGTCTGAGCATCTCATTTCAATTTATACCTACCACTTCTCATCCTCCTGACACACACCTCTGCAAACAGGCTGGCTCTATCCCCTTGTTGAGCTCCTCATAGGCACTGGGCAGCTGCTCTCAGATCCTCCACAGCCACCTCTTCTTCAAATGGAACAAGACCCAGTCCCTCAGCCTCTCCACTTAGGGCAAGTGCTCCAGCCCCAACTGTCCTAGTGGCCCTCCCTGGACTCATTCAGACTGAGCACAGCTCTGAGCAACCTCACCTGACCTCAGAGATGGCCCTGCTTAGAGCAGGAGCTTAGATTAGAAATGTCCTGAAATCCTCTCCAGCCTGATTTTTTATAACTAAATAATAATTATTTAATTATTATTAAATTAACAATTAACAAGAAGAACAACAATAATAATGGCTCATGGGTGTAACATCATAATAATAACATCATTGTTGTTGTTGTTGTTATTGTTATTTTTGTTGTTGTTATGTTACACCTTTGACCCCTTATTTAGAGGTTGGGATTTAACTTATAATTCATACTGTATGGAAAAGTATCCGACATCATGATGATGGCTATGCCATTACAGTAGGTATTTTGATAAACCGTCGTATACTGTGAATATTCGACTCTGAAGTACTGTAATAGCAGTAACTATAATACTGAAATGTCCTCTTCTGCAATGGTCCATTTGAGCTCCAGAACATGAGCTGTTCTCCTGTAAAAGAGAAAAAGAAAAAAAAAAAAATTGAGATACCAAATGAGTGTCAAAGGAAGAAGTGATAAATATGATGACCTAAAAAAACCCCTCAACTGATTCCGTTACAGGAATTTTAAAGATTTAATGTGAAAAAATGAAAAAAAAAAAAAACAAACCCAAAAACTAATCTAAAAGCCCCATCAAGATTATATATGCCCTTCCTTACTCCCTGCTGATCTTTTACTGCATCCCATAAGCAATTAACAATAGTGGGAAACTGATTAAACAATGCATGGTCTTTCAAAATAGTTTGAAAAGTGTTAGAGATCAAATCATATCTTTTTTCCTGTTTTGTTGAATGATTTAAGATGTTTCTACTTGTTGCTTGTACCAGGATTTATTCATATGGTACTGAGTTTGCAAGGTCTGAAGATTGAGGTCTGTCAGGCTTGAGGTTTGTCTCAGCTTATTTTGACTTGCCTGTAACTTTGTTTTACTTGGCTTGGTTCTGACAGCAATTTTTTCTAATTGATCAGGTGTCAATATCTATGTGTGTATATATATATTTTTTTTTTTTTTACTATTGTTGATTTTTGTGTGGTACAACTACAGTTTCATGTAGATAGCAGTAACAAGCGTTTGTTAACAGGAAGAGTTTTAAGAGGAAATGTTCCAACACAGAATCATAGAATAGTTCAGGCTGGAAGGGACCTTAAAGATCATCTAGTTCCAACCCCGCTGCCTTTGGCAGGGACACCTCCCACTAGACTAGGTTGCTCAAAGTCCCATCCACCTTGAACACTTCCAGGGATAGGGCATCCACAAATTCTCTGGGCAACCTGTTCCAGTGTCTCACCACTCTCACAGTGAAGAATTTCTTCCTAATATCTAATCTAAATCTCCCCTATTTCAGTTTAAAATTGTAACCCCTTGTCCTATCGCTCCACTCCCTCATAAAGAGTCCCTCCCCATCTCTCCTGTAGGCCCCCTTTAGGTACTGGAAGGCTGCTGTAAGGTCTCCTCGGAGCCTTCTCTTCTCCAGGCTGAACAACCCTAACTCTCTCAGCCTGTCCTCATAACACTGGTGCTCCATGCCTCTGATCAACAACAGGTCCGTCTCCTTCTTGTGCTGAGGACTCCAGAGCTGCATGCAGTACTCCAGGTGGGATCTCACCAGAGCAGAGCAGAGGGGTAGAATCACCTCCCCCAACCTGCTGGCCATACTTCTTTTGGTGCAGCCCAGGATGAATGAAAAGATATGTAACCTAAGGAAAAAATGGATAGTAACATAGCAACATCAAGATCATGCTGTTCCAAGGAAAGAATTATACCTCACTTAACTGGCACATGCCTGTCCAGCAGAACCTGATTGAGTGTCTCATCCACAGTGCTGAGCATATTAATATAATGTTCAGCTTAGTACCTGTGTATTCATAGCTATCTTTTATTTGACAAAAGATAATTGCTGTGTTAATAAATAACTCTTAAGCTGTCTGTTTGAAGAGAGCCTTTGTGTATGGTAAAGGTACCTGAACAAAAAAGACCCAGTGAGGGAGAATTGCAGAGGGTGCAGGGACTCAAGGCCTTTGCTGTCCTCAGTCCTGGGGCTGGTAGTAGAAATGCTGAACGTTAAACAATTGACTATTTTTCTCAGTATGCTTAAGAAAATAAAGCTCCTCAGCTAAGCTAGTTACAGCCTACCTATTACATTAACTTCAAAGCATGGTGTAGATCTAGTGGGGCTGAGAGTTTCCATCCTGCCAGCTTCAGAAAATTCATTTTGTGTGCTCACAAGTCTGTAGCAAAGATTTCTCCCCACATGCGCTTTCTTAGTCAGGCTTGACCCTTATGAAGGAGGTAGGTAGTACAGAGTTCAGTTTAAGTGAGTTTTTAAAGCACTTGCTGTCTGATGAGTCTGGCAATTAATGAAAGTATCGTTGTAACTTAGTGACACTGGAACTCAAACTGAAAGTCTCTCATGTATGAACCACTGAAATTAATTACATAGGAATAGTTTTTTAATTCCTGCTGAGCTGGATGGAACTCAAACCCTACAGGTGAAAGACTATCTTCTTTATTATTAATAAACTCCCAGTAAGTTGTAATTTAATAATCATTGGTTAAAAGAAAACAAACAAACAAAAAAAAACAACAGAATTAAAAGATTTATTTACTGCAAGGTAAATTCATCAAATCAAACTTGCTGCATTTTGGGATTAAATAGACAAGCTTGTTAATTATCTGGGCACAAAGATAAAATCTCCCACACATCTCCTGTAAACATACTCACTTTTCCAATGACTTGCTATAATTTTCTAATTATAGAAATTGGTTTTGGTTCTCCCTTAATCAAGTAGGAACATCAAAAATGCAACCAGGCAAATATAAACACAAAAGCCAAACTTTTGAGTTGTTTATTTTTTTAATACAAAACACTGTGGACAATTTCAAGGATTTAGTGATGAACTGATGCTTGGAAACCACATAAATTAAACATGCTTAAAGAATTGTTGTTTAAAAAGTAATCTTTTTTATCCTTTCTTCCTGTTTCAGGAATTATTAGAGGGAAATTTTCTTAGATACGGCAGCACAGCACTGGAGAATAATTTCTTATGCAGAGAATCAGTCATTTGAATTTACGCATTACATAATTGAGACATCACATTCATGATCTATGTATGCCTTGAAGAGATTCCTTTCATATTAGGAGTATGCAATGAATGTGATTGTTTTCTTCTACAAAAGTGAAATACAGAGGAACTAATGAAGCTACATATTTTATTAATGAATTTAGAGCACACACTCCAGCTGACATTGTAACAACTGGGGAGGCTTCTGTTACATTTTTAAAACGTGACATAACAAGTTTTCAGGTTAATTAATTGGTCTGAATGAAGTCTCATGACAAATGTGTTCTCTTGAACATGATAACTGTTCACTAAAATATTCTTTAGTATTGGAATGTTTTATAGGGCTTGTTCCATTTCAAACTAAACATAATAGAAAGTTAATATGCTGCTTTGTTTACTAATATGAGATATAGGCTTTTCTACTGATTTCAAAACTACATTAAATTACCTAAACTGACAGGGAATACCTCAGTAGTATGAGAGTAGCTGTACTTCCTTTGAACCATACAACATCTTCTGATGATGTTCTTTGTTAGGCTTAATGTTTGTCTGTCAGGAGAGGTAATAGTGGGTTGCAAAGGTCCTTCATGCTAACAACACATATTAGCTGATAACCTAACTTCAACATATATAACATGTGTCTCTAAAGCAGGATGCATTGATCCCTGTTTCCCCTCCCAGCAACATGACTACCACATCAAGGCATGCAGAAAATCTATTTCTTCACAATCCATGGACACCAGTGTTTTGATTTGGCTGTGCGTTATGAATATGGGGAACTGATATCGATCTCTGAGACTGGAGAGTATCATATTGAATTTTTTGCACTAGAAGCATGTGTAAAAATCTGTTCCCAAAGGCTATTTTTTTTTTTTTTTTAACTTGGACTAACACTATTTCTTATGAAAAAGTAGACATTTTCTCCTTTTTCAGCGTAATGAACCAGCACATTTCTTACAGATGTTATGAAGAACCCAGGTGTCTTCAGTGCTTCATGTCATTCCTCTCAAAAAAAAAAAACATGGTGACAGAGAAAATAGTGGAAAAGAAAGGACTGTTTTATTGTCCAGAAAGAATCCTTTTTTTTTTGGTAGCAGGTAACCAAAGTGGAGAATCTCTGTGTTAGGATATAATATAAAGTTGTAATGAATATTCTACAGGGCCTTCTGAGATTTTTTCACAGTATCATGAATAAACCAGGCATATCCGGATTTGGCATACTGTCTCAAGTGTAGGGGACGCATTTTGATGTATATGAATGCCATTTCTGTTATTCACAAAGGAGCAGAAGCAGAACCTGAGATACCATCAACCTATAGGGTTGATGGTATCAACCCAGAGACCTTGGTTTAAAGATAGGAGTAAAGCTGCACAATAGTATGGATGTAAATTGTGCAGAGAAGAATGTGTACAGTGAAATAACTGTAAAAAAAATTGTAGAAAAGAAGTTTCCTTAAAAGTCTTGAATTGCAAGTTCTAATTCCTCCTTAAGGACTAGGTGTTCCTTTTCCTCCTTTATTCTCTCCAACTTCAGATTTTCAATATTTGACAGGATTTAAGATAAGGGACAGAGAGTAGCCTAATAGAAACTTATCTTATAACCATTTTTTCTAAGGAACAAGATCAGCAGGTTCACATACCTGTAACTCAGAAAAAGCTTTCTTGGCTTATGGGACATCCATATCAACTTGTACGCAAAATGTTGATTAGAACTTATTTTGCGATTTCATATAAAAGTGATTGTTAACATAGTCTATGAATATGTGGTAGGCACTCTCAGGATATCTGGGGTTTGTTTTTTTTTTTATTTAATTCTAAGGCACCTCACTCAAGATCCCCTACAAAAGGAAGAGATACAGGTATTTTGACAGGTAAATGGTCTTTTATATGAAACAATAATACAAGGAAACATTTGTTATTCTTTCTAAATTAATTATTTCGTTATTAAATTTTAGCCATTTTGTTACAAATGCCACTTATTTTCCTAAATGCTGAATCTCAGGTTGATGCCTGTTTGCTGTTGAAATGTGACAACTAAGTCAAGAAATCTCTTTACAGCAATATTTGTTTGTATTCACAATGAAACACAGTTAATGTAAAATACTTATTCATTATCTAAAGGATAGGACATGGTTTCACAATATTCTGCTAGCAGTATACTGGCAGAAGCACCACTTGAGAAAACTAAAATTACATTGCCCATTACTTAGCATGAGGACACTGAACATGTTTTGGTTGCTTCTCAGTGTCTTTTGCCCTAAAGTGTTGCACTGCTAATTTCAAATAGACTACAAAACCTTCAAGCCACTGTCTTTTACTGTTGAATAAGCTTACAAATTATTTTTTTCCACATTGTGCACTCGAATCAATGTTTCTTCAAGTTCCTCAACATATTCTGTGCTAGGGACATCTAAAAAGCAGATTTTTAGTATCAAGATCATCTAAAGTGAAAAACAATCTATTTATTTTTTCTAATATCCTGAAAGGGTCTTTCCTGATTGGCAGAGAACCATATTTCTTTTTGTAAAACAATGGGAAATGACAATACCCAGGCCTTGATTTTGCTGTTAAAGTTGATTTCACAAACTTTATGCTTTCAGAATGACTCATACTCACTCCAAGGAATTGTTCTGCCTATGAGCAGTACCAAAAGGACTAAGAAATAAGTAGTCATAGAATCATAGAATCTTTATGGTTGGAAGGGACCTTTGAGATCATCGAGTCCAACCATACACACACCCAAAAAAAACGACACTACAATCTCTGTCACTAGAGTATGCCCTGAAGTGCCAGATCTAGACGTTTCTTAAATACCTCTAGAGATGGTGACTCAACCACCTCCCTGGGCAGGCTGTACCAGGAAAGTAATTCTTCCTAATATCTGATCTAAACCTCCCCTGCCGCAACTTCAGACCATTTCCTCTGGTCCTCTCATTATTCACCTGGGAGAAGAGGCCAACACCCACCTCTCTACAACCTCCTTTCAGGTAGCTGTAGAGGGCAATGAGGTCTCCCCTCAGCCTCCTCTTCTCCAAACAAAACACGCCCAGTTCCCTCAGCCTCTTCTCATATGGCTTGGCCTCCAGACCCCTCACCAGCTTGGTAGCTCTCCTCTGGACCTGCTCCAGCACTTCAGTGTCCCTCTTGTCCAGAGGGGCCCAGAACTGAACACAGTACTCAAGGTGAGGCCTCACCAGTGCTGAGTACAGAGGCACGATCACTTCCCTCCTCCTGCTGGCCATGCTATTCCTTATACAGGCCAGAATGCTGTTGGCCTTCTTGGCCACCTGGGCACACTGCTGGCTCATGTTAAGCTGGCCGTCCACCAGCACCCCCAGGTCCTTTTCTGCTGGGCAGCTTTCTAGCCACTCTTCCCCAAGCCTGTAGCATTGCTTGGAGTTGTTGTGACCAAAATGCAGGACCCGGCACTTGGCCTTATTAAACCTCATACAATTGGCCTTGGCCCATCGATCCAGCCTGTCCAGGTCCCTCTGTAGAGCCTTCCTACCCTCAAGCAGATCAACACTCCCACACAGTTTGGTGTCGTCTGCATACTTACTGAGGGTGCGCCCAATCCCCTCATCCAGATCATTGATAAAGATATTAAACAAAACTGGCCCCAAAACTGAGCCCTGAGGGACACCACCAGTGACCAGCCACCAACAGGATTTCACCCCATTAATCACAACTCTTTGGGCATGGCCATCCAGCCAGTTTTTAACCCAGCGAAGAGTACACTTGTCTATGCCATGATTCGCCAGCTTCTCCAGGAGGATGCTGTGGGGGACGGTGTCAAAGGCCTTACCAAAGTCCAGATAGACAATGTCCACAGCCTTCCCCACGTCCAGAAGGCGGGTCACATGGTCATAGAAAGAGATCAGGTTGGTTAAGCTGGACCTCGCTTCCCTAAACCCATGCTGGTTGGTCTTGATCTCTTGGCTGCCCTGCACTTGCCGTGAGAGGTCACTCAAGATAATCCTCTCCATGATCTTTCCTGGTACTGAGGTCAGGCTGACAGGCCTGTAGCTCCCTGAATCCTCCTTCTGACCCTTCTTGTAGATAGGTGTCACATTAGCCACCCTCCGGTCATCTGGTACCTCCCCTGTTGACCAAGATTGTTGATAAATGATGGAGAGAGGCTTGGTGAGCTCTCCCACCAGCTCCCTGAATATTCTTGGGTGAATCCCATCCGGCCCCATAGACTTATATGTGTCTAGGTGCAGAAGCAGATCATTGACTACTTCCTCCTGGATTACGGGTGGGTTGTTCTGCTCTCCATCCTTATCTTCCAGCTCAGGAGGCTGAACACAATGGGCATAGCTGGTCTGACTATTGAAGATGGAGGCAAAGAAGGCATTAATTATCTCAGCCTTCTCCTCATCCTTGGTTGCAACTTTCCCCCCTGCATACAGTAGGGGATGGAGATTCTCCCTGGCTCTCTTTTTGCTGATGTATTTATAAAAACTTTTTTTGTTGTCCTTAATGTTAGGGGCCAACTTGAGCTCCAGCTGGGCTTTTGCCTTCCTAATTTTCTCTCTGTATAACCTAACAAGACGTCTGTAGTCTTCCTGAGTTGCCTGTCCCTTCTTCCAAAGGCGGTAAACCCTCCTTTTATTCCTAAGTCCCATCAGAAGTTCCTTATTCATCCAGGCTGGCCATTTTCCCTGCCCTTTAATTTTGCAGCATTTGGGGACAGCCTGCTCCTGGGCCTTTAAGATTTCCTTCTTGAAGAGTGTCCAGCCTTCCTGGACCCCTTTGCCCTTCAGGACTATCTCCCAAAGGACTCTCTCAACCAGTGTTCTGAACAAGCCAAAGTCCGCCCTCCGGAAGTCCACGGTGGAGGTTTTGCTAACCCCCCTCCTTACATCACTACAAATTGAAAACTTGACCATTTCATGATCACTAAACCCAAGACGGCCTCCGACCACCACATCTCCCACTAGTCCTTCTCTGTTTGTGAACAGTAGGTCTAGCAAGGCACCTCCCCTGGTAGGTTCACCTACCAGTTGTGTCAGGAAGTTATCTTCCATGCACTCGAGGAACCTCCTAGCCTGCCTGCTCTCTGCTGTGTTATATTTCCAGCAGATACCTGTCAGGTTGAAGTACCCAACCAGAACAAGGGCTGGCACTTGCGAGACTTCAGCCAGCCGCTTATAGAATACTTCATCTATCTCCTTGTCCTGGTTGGGTGGTCTGTAGCATACTCCCAGCACAAGATCTCCCTTATTTGCCTTCCCCTTCATCCTTACCCATAAACACTCGACTTTAATATGGCTCTGCAAATTTTGGCATGGTCCAGAAGATCTCAAAGGAATACTAACATTCTTCACTGAATTTAGATATCTTTAGCAAAGTATGATTAAATGATTGAAGAATGATTGAAGTATAACTTCCTTCAGGAAAGACAGTTGTGTGACTTTTATTCATTTATCAATTGGGTTTTTATTTTAAACATTAGACTCTCAGGTGTTAAAATAAATAATGCAAGTGTTGTCCTCATCAGTCTTAAGTCCCAAGTGTAAGAAAAAAAAAGGAAAAAGAAAAAAATCTTTTTTTCTTTTTTTATAATTGCAACATTAATATACTTGGTTCATATGCAGAACGATATCAGAACTGATTTATATGGCATTATGAATATTTCAAACAGCTGCATGGAAGAAGTGCCCTCAGGTAGTCACAATACCATCCTGCTACCATGTTAAGAGTAATGGAATTCCCACAAGTGCTGCTTTTGAGAAATATGACTCTTTTAACATGACAGCAAATGCATTCTGACAGACATGTTTGATGGAAACAGAAGAAATATGTCTCTTTTACATGAAGCCCTTATAGTAATGATTTTTTAATGAATTGTGAAGTAGCGCAGATATTAACAGATCTTTTAATTTTTCTGAGTCAATACAGACACATCTTCAAAGATGACCAGAATAAGAAAGTGTAATCTTTCCATCTGCCATTTTTTTCAGTCTTATTAAAACTACTATATATTTTTTCAATGTTTGTTCTTTCCATTCCATTTCTCCCTTTTTCATTCAATCTCAAGTGATTGATCAGAGTCAGCTTGTGTCTAATGTAAAATCTACATAAAATGTAGAAAAGACTATCAATTTTGCAAGTCAAAGATGAGGGTAATATCACAGCATGATAATAGTATGGAAATTTAGATTAGTTTCTTGTTGTAGTTTGTGTAGGTTTTTTTTTGTTTTGGTTTGGTTTGCTGTCAAGTAAGAAAACTACAATATTTGAATATGATCAAAATTCAGGTCTGTCCCTAACTTCAAAAAAACCTATCAGATACACGTGACTGATGTACTGTAGGGTCAGATTCTGGTGTTGTTTTACTCAGATTTATCTCTAGTTTGCCTTTGTAATTCACTTTGGATTTACAGCAATATAAATTATATTAGGATCTAACCCCATGGAGTCCAGGGATCTAATTATAAATAAAACAATTTTTCAGGCAGTGAGCATGGGTAAGACATACTTTTTATACCTGATGGTCATTAAAAGCTCACAAAAATGTAGATCAAAGAAATCATGCTGTCAAAAGAAGCTTTAAGTGAAATCATGTGGGGCTCCAAGGAATGAATAAAGCACGGTGAGAGAACAGAAAAAAAAGAATGAATTGACACACGGTCATTGTAACAATCTGAGAATATGTAGCTAAGAGTATCCCAGAATATGATTCTCATTTCAACAGTTTTGTGGGTTTAGGCCTTCTAGAAACAATACTATAATTTAAAATATATCTTTGTACTGCAAGCATGGTATAAGGAAGAAAAATAACAACAAAACTCACTGGGGTATGTTTTGCTTTTCCGTAAGAGTGCATACATATATAAGAAGAATGAAAGGATAATTCAATGCATCCTTGGATTTATTTGCTTGCTCTAGAATCTGGTTTGTTTGTTTTTAATTTCAGCTTGGAATCTTAGCAGAAATTACATTTTTTTGGTGCGTTTTTCCTTGCTGGTATTCTCTTTGCTCACTAGAACTAACTTGGTATTCTTTTCAATGAACAATGAGTTAATAACGTGTGAAACTTGCATCTTGTCCTCCTAGGTTCTAGAATCAGTTTTGCATGCTTCACAGTATGCACTGGGCCCAAACTGCAAGCCATGTGTATTCAAATGTGTACTGGGAGTGCTCCTTCACAATGACTAAAATGAGCAATAGAAGTTTAATCCATCGCTTCAGTTTTGCTATAGCCTAGTTTTTCTTTTTGGTCTCGGGATGCGGAATTGACAGTCCAAGTTGCACATGGAAGCAACAAGAGTTTTTCCTTCTCCCAGAATGTCATTACTATGCCGTATTTGGTGCACAGCTTCTGGGGCATTCTGAAAATGAATAAATCCATTCAGATGATGCTATGTATCATCTTTAGTCCAATCAGTTTTCATGGACAATTTTCATGTGAAGCAGTACAAAAATATTTCATTCCTGTTTTGACACAAACAATTTTGAATTTTAGTCATAAATTATTAACTCTACTCTATTTTGGAATTTTTCTTCCTCTAGGGTAGCCTTTCAAGGTGCTCAGCAGGATTATTTTTTTCCATTTTATCTTCCTTTCCCAGCTAAAGAAAATGAAACCAAAAGAAACATGTAATTCATTACCAGTCTTAGGGTGAGACTGTAGAAAAGAGAGACTCCAGGGTTTAGCTGCTAGCAGAAGTTTATGTAAATTGGTGATGAAATTCAGTCTTAGAGAGAAGGTACTCAGAAGGAAATGTGAAGAGATGAAAAGGGGCAGTATGAATTACTCATTCAGAGAGGGTCTACAGTTACTCACATACAAATAGGAGAACAAAGGCGAGTACTTAAGAGTGATCTTTCAGCAAAATTGTGGCCAGGCAGCTACACTTCTTAAGAGGCAAAATCAGGATTGCATTCCAGGAAGGAGTATGGATGCAAGATAATGGAGGAAAGATGAAGATACTGATTGGACCCAGTAGGAGTGGAAAGCTGGAGATGCTGTTTAAGGTCAGAATAATCTTTTTTAATAACATTTGCACTCAGTAAAAGTCTAGTACATTGGTTGGCAGGTGAAATTTTGGGTCATCTATTGTCTAAGTGATAATAACATTCTCTTCCAGACATTGAAACTACTTACTTGTTTCTGTATGGCAATAAAGGTACCTTCCTCATAACATTCACTATGGTCACATTCCTTACCTCATGATGATTTTTGGTAAGTCACCTTAAAAATTCTTTATTTACTATGGATTTTACTGACTTGGGGAAAATAATTTTAAATTTGGCAGACTAACTCAAGTGCACCAACTTCCCCTTTCACTCCTACCAACCCTATGTTTATAACTGTAAGTCATTCTCTTTGGGCAAATTCTGTATGGTCTGTGTTGATTGTTGTGCTAATATGCATTGTTTGCTTTTTTTATGATTTGGCATATTTAGATCCAGTTTCCTATCTTCCGGAAAACTGAAATGAAACCTTTGCATTAATGAGATGACTAAGCTTAACAGAAAAGATATTCTTTTTTTGTGTATTCATGTGCAATGGTACAACTATGAACAATTAAGAACAATTTCCTGATAACTCACGAAAAGAGTCAGTTGATAATATATTCTGGATGTATATTTTTGTCCATTCAAACACCATCAGACATTGGATAATTAAACAGTTTTAGAAATTATCAGAATTAAGTTATTTCAGTTGACAAATGTTTATGATAAGTAACAAAAGAATAATGATGTGTGTCTTTCAATAGTGTCCACTTTTGTAGTGCGTTCTTTTAGCCTCTGTTGTAGACTCTATGTGTTAATTGCTTCTAATTTATGTGTAACTCTTCTGGGAAATCTCTTTACTGCCTACTCACCAGTAGTAAATGATTCATTCCTTTTCTATAGAGAAAAAAATTCTCAAGGCCTTTATTTTCCCCTACAATGCCATTATAGTACAATCACAAATAATTTATCATATTGAAAAGCCAGTGCAAGGAAGTGATACATGCTGGAAGGAGTTGTCCTAACAGAATGGCAGATGCACATGTGTCCACAGCTGAAGAAGTTGGTGGTGGTGGTATGGGAAAACTGGAAAACATGGAAAATTGCTCTAATAAATAACTATATATATATATATATTATATATATTAGAGCATGGTTCTCTCCTAATAGAAAATCTACATGTAAACTGTTGTTCAATGACCTAATAGGCTGAAATAAAAGCTTTACAGATTTCTGAAAGACTGGGATTTCTCAATACAATCAACCTAATTGTACACTCACTGTCATCCAGAATCAACTAACCATCTGAAGCTAAAGCCTAGTCACCCAGCCACCCTGTTAACTGTACAGAAAGTCTCATGACTTTTTGTTGTCTAGAGTTAAGTATGATAGATTTTCTTAGTACATAAATCTTTCTATTTAGGAGAGAATATTAACAAACTAAACAAACTAATATTTTATTGCTGATGGTAGGCAAATGACTTCTCTATGATTTTACTTGTTTTCCAATGGGGGCCCTGATATGCCACTTTGTGACTGATAACTCCTGCAATGGAAGAAGGCTCAGCAGAGGTGGGCCAAGGTGATATGTCCAAGAAGCTCAGAGAGTAATGCAAAGTGACTTAATCTCAAAACAAAGCAAACCAGAGGATGGCCTTTGTTTTAGATAAACAACTATCAACAGCTGAGTTGATCAGCAGGTAATATAGATGTTCCTCTGAGTTCTTTAAAAGTGTGAATGGGAGGGGGAATGGGAAGAGGGACACTGAAATGCTGGATCTTGATCATCTTTGGAAAAAAAAAAATCATCTGAAAAATAAAAAATAGAAAACTGCATCAGTCTGGAGTCAGCCAGGCATCCCCAGCAAGGGTCCAAAATCTTGTAGAAAGTTCATGCAGAGAATTCAGCCTGTTTAGGAAATGAAAACTACATGGGGAGTTCTCAGAGAGAGAGGCTACATTTGGGGTAAAAATTAAATCCTTTGTATATCACAGAGACGTGAAGGCATAGGACACCAGCATTTTGAACAGCCAATAGATGCTGATAATCTCTATTTTTCACCTGTAACAAACAAGAGATGATAATGTTTTCTATTCTTTCAACCAATTTTATTTTCCCAGACTGTTTCCACTTTTTCAGATGACAAGTTGCCATTACAGTTTCTTGGGTTTTGCACCTATCGATGGTATCTCAGGATGCCTCTGGTTTCTAGGTACCCAGCTGTACTTCAAAGATGCTAGTGCCACTTTTCAAGGCTGTTTCTGCTTCCAAGGTCTAGTTTCCAGGCTCACAGCTCCCAGGCTGGTAGGCAATTTCTCTGTCAGTATTTTTCAGCAGACATTTTCTTCTATTCAGTAACTTTCTCCCTCTAACCAAGACACCTTTATGGCTGCTCACATCACCATTTTGTTTCTGTCTCTGCACGTCTATACTGCGTCTATTAATTTTTGCACAGGTTCATTGTTAAAGTGAGTCAACATATTGTGCAAAAAAACCTTGCATGGTTTTAAAGTTCATTCCAGTGCCACTCTCCAAATCCAGCAAAGGTGAAACAGCAGCAGATCGGGTTCTTTCTACTTTAATGAATATGCTTAAACCCTAACAGACCCTAAGCCATGCTCATATTACCTAATACCACATCCTAAATCAAGGAAGATATAAAAATAACTTTCCTGTAAGATAATCTGAACAGTATGTCAGACACTTTAAACAGGAAAAGAAAAAGATTTTGATTCTCAGGAGCTACATGGGACCCCAATTGCCTAGGCTTACATGACCTGTAATGCAGATGTCACCAATCTGTTCTGGAAGTAGCTAGACCTGAGCCAAATAGATATGAATCAATCTGTACCACACTGTAGGGTGACACCTCTCCTAAGATGGATGCATACACTAGTGTAGATAAAGACTATGAGTAATGATTTATTTTAAAAATAGTTCCAGTAAAGTCTAAGCTAGGGCAATGGATCAGCTTGGGAAAAATGGGCTTTGACCGATCCAGATCTGATCCAGCTCCAGCCAGATCCCAGAAAGCAGTTGAGTGCCTTATGTAGGAGACTGGTAGAACTTAGATGTGTGTTTTAATGCTCAGCCGCTATCTGAACCCAGAAAATGCCTAGGCTCCATAACTGTATCATAAGCATTTTTTATTGTTTTTTTTTGTGGGTTTTTTTTTTTTTTTAGTTATACTTCTGTAGGAGTCTAAAGTTATGTTTCTTTCCATGCTGTGAAGGAATGAGTTGTGACAAGACTGAAACATTTTCTTTGCACTTTTTTTCATGTCTAAAGTTGACTAGGATGCAGAAATGGTGTGTTTCCCAGCTAACATCTTTGGAGACTTGGAGCAAAAAGGGATGCTTCCAGAGCACTGCATACACATCTGTAGGATGGTGCTCCTCAGAGAAGTTACAGAAGCCAATATCATCTGAGTCATGGTAGTTTTGATCCAAATTCTGATACAGGCTAGAACACAGTGGGGCAGAATACCCCGGTTCATTTTCTGCATTATAAACTTTAACTTTTATGATTCTGGAGAGTGATCTAACCACAGAATAGAAAGCTAGGCCATAGTGTCTTATTTTCCCTGCCTCTGGAAGCTCTACCAGTGCTCTACCCCATGCTGGAGCAGGTGTATATACCCTGAAAGAAGCTGCAGCTCATGGAGAGCCCACACAAGAGCACGTTTCCTGGCAGGACTTGTGGCCCATGGGGGGACCCATGCTGAAGCATTCTGTTCATGAAGGACTGTACACCATGAAAAGGATCCACACTTGAAGAACTCCAGTCCATGGGAAGAGCCTACATTGAAGCTTGTGAAGGAACTGTATCACATGGGAGGGACCCCACACTGGAGCATTGTTAAGAAATAATGCAAATAAATGGCAGAAATCTATAACAAATGTATAAACAAGTACATACTAAATAAATTTTTGCCTCACATTTTCTGTCAACCTGAATTAAAAGTAGTAAGTTTATTATTTTCAGCTGAATGTTAGAGTGTGATCAATAAGCATATTACCTCATTGATCAAACTAACTTTACCAATAATTATAGAAAAAAGTTCCAGTACCAGATGTAAATTCATAAAGCTGTAAGGTCAAGATAAAATCAAACCGTATGACAATAGTGAGGAAAAGTAAAAGTTTGATAAAGTCACCTCATAGAAAACTCACTTTGTCACTTTCTTATTATGCTCGTCTTTTTACCCAATATGACTGGCCTAAGTAGAAGCAGTTGGTACAGGTTTCTTCAGCGGCACCTTTTCATCAGGTTTCCATTGGGGAATATGTTTCATATAGCAGCTTCTTTTTCATGTCCTGGATCTCAGAGACCAACTTTCATCAGACTCAGAGAAAATCACAATTCCATGTCCTACAGAATTTTGGTGATTTTTTATTTCCCTTTACTATAACTTTCACAATGCTGCAAGACAGTGAGGTGAGTTGAACAGTTACCAGTAAGTCTGTTCTGGAATGATTTTGTTATTTTGCCCAGTTCACAAGATGTTTCTAGAGCTGTTTTTTTTTTTTTTTTTTTGATGGTATATTTTCAGCAAAAACTCTGAAGAGTCATCTGTTTCCTTGACTTGGCTTAATAAAGCTTTATTAAAAAAGAGCAGGGTGCCAAGGCTTTATTTAATCAATTTCTAGTTCACCCACGAAGAGTTCATCCTTCTCAGGAGTAGCTGAATGAAAAAAATCTGATTCAGCATTTCTCTGTTGGCCAGCTTCTGCAATTAGAAAAAAAACAGCTCAATAGATCTAATTTTAAAATATTTCCTTTAATTGTTTTCTTGCAATCTAGAGACATTTTATATTCGCAATTCTTTACACTGAAATACGATGTTCTTTCTACTGATTTTGCAAGATTTTATTATATTAACAAGTATCTTATCTGACAGTTTTACTGCATGTATTGACTTGACTAATGTGATAATGAAGAATATGTCAAAACATGGTTTAACATGTCTAGAATTAAAATTAAATATTTTTTCTAGCCGTTAAACTGCAGCAAAAACAGACTACACGTACTGTAAAGACTAATATGAAACAGAACGGGTTTTCTAATATATGAATTCTATCTTTTGATCTTTATCCTTTTAATAATAGTTTTACCTTGATAACTGCTGAAATGTGCAAGTTTATTTTAAAATAATTTGAGTTCAATTCCTACCAATATTTTGAAAATCCTAATAAATGGGTACTGTAATACTACCGAGAACAAATGCATCTAATTGCTTGAATAGTGTGATATATGGGACATTGAGCGTAAGTAAAAAAGCAAGGTATGAGACCTTGATGTTACTGAACTTAAGTTTTGCCATTTATTTCTGAAGGAAGAAGATATCACCCAAGATGCTCATCATGGTTGGCTTTCAAAGTAAACAGCAGCATATTGACAAAAGATAAAGAATAGAACACAGTGAAACAGTGATGTTTTGTATTTGCTAGTAGATAACGATTAGAGCTGGGTTTTGAGTGTGTTGGGAACTTATTTAAAGTAATTGTTTACAAACCTTATTAGGAGGTTCAAAAACTGGGGAAAAAAAACCCACCCCAAAATAGTAGCCCAGCAGATTAAGATTAAAAAAAGTGCCTTAAGCGTTCAAGTAAGCAGTCCTGATGGTGTTCAGTGAAGCTGAAACACAAAATCTGTTTATGGCTTCAGGCCATCTAGTCAAAGAAATATGTATTCACAGTGACAATAGGAAGAAAGCAGTGACTTCGTGGTATGCCTGCTGTATGAACTGGGAATGTCAACATTATATTAGCCTCTGTCTGCAGGAAGAACTGGAGTCCTCCTTGCCCCACAAGATGTTCCATTTCTGTTTGCATGCTTATCAATGTCCCAGACAGAAGTGCTGTCCTCTCTCATCAATTACGAAAATAGTGTAACATCCACCTACAGATAGCAACAAAGGTGAAACTGTACAGCAGTTTAGAAAGAGGAATTTAACTAGAAAGAGGAATTGAAGTTCTTGTGTTAAAACTGAAACAATGCTCAAGGGAAGAAAAGTCATTGCTACGAAGAAATGCAGAAAGCATATGGATGACTATCTAGATCAGCTGTTACAGTACAAAATAGAAGCATGGATTTTAGCCTTGTCTTACAAAGTTTTTTATAATTACAAATATTTTATAATAGTCAGTTGATAGATAAAACGATTCTATTACTTACTTTAAGTGCTACATTTACTATTGGACTTGAAGAGACTGTTTGGCTAGTATGATATTAGTATAACACTGATATTATATTAGTATATAGACTGTTTGGCTCTTCTCTGGATGTAACCAGTGGCGGAAGAAGCACAACTGACGGCTATGAATTGCATTACAAAGGAAGAACTGATGTGTGGGAGTAGATTAGAATGCTATAATCCATGTTTTCATGCAGAATCATAGTAGCATTTATTCTGATATTCTGTGACGTACTAGTGTCCTTGCTTTTGTAAGAAAGATGAACAGCAAGAAAGAAGTTCAGAACAGCTTGCAGTCATGGTCAAGCCCATTTGTTCTACATGCTACTCTACTCCAAAGTTTAGTCTTTGTTACTTGCATTATTTACTTTTCTTTCTCTAGGTCTAGGAAGTCACAGGAACATTCCTGCAAAGTTGATGCCAGCATTGAGTAATCATCAGCCTGTCACTGACTTACTGAAAAACCATCATTTTTTCCTGAGAAATTAAGAACTGTCTGCCAAAAATCTCTGGCACCTAAGGATTTCTAGGCGTATTGCAAATTTGGTCAGACTGATACATTGTGCTTTAAAAGCATGGACACCTTAGGTTAAGCATTGCCTTCTTTTTTTTTTTTTTTTTTTTTTTTTTTTTTTTTTTTTTTTTCTGAGGAGCAGCACGTTAAGCAATTCAGTTCAAATACTGTGTCATTTTAATTGGTGCAGGAGAGCAATTAACTTTCAATGGCAAAATGTCAAGTGCTTCCTTTGTCTCATCAAAGCAAATTTGTCAGGAAAAGACTATCCTCTCATAAAAATAACAATTAATGCAATTAATTTGTATGTTTCAATTAGCTCATGATCTAATTATCCCATGGTCTAAGGATAACAGCTGAGGACTTCAAAGAGAAAAAAGGTTTCTCTTATCTGCATTGGTGTTCTCTATATTGTTGACTCACATCCATATTCTGAATAAATCCTCTGTGATAGTTTGTTGAATGGTACAGCTTCATTTCACACCAACTTTCAACTTAGTTATACTGTGAACCTCAAACCTCAGTGCTACTAAACTGCCAGAGGAATTAAAGCCAGCTCAACTGATAAAAGACAGATGTTCCATGAAGTGTTGATTATATTTAAATTATTAATGTATTGAGACTAAATCCCACAGACCTCCTAGCACATTAAGAGAAGTAAATAAAAATTGAAATGAGGCAGCGTAAGATAGCGCAAACAGAAGAGTTATGTGCAGCGTAGCTGCTGCTGTTTGAGATGTAAGAGTCCCAGCTTTAGTAGAACAGCATGCTATTTGGAACGGGAAGAGAATTTCAGATTTGTTCTCAGTTTGATGGGATTCCAGGCTCTGCTTGGAAGAGCTGTTTTGGTACTTTACCTTCTTTAACTGTTTCTGAGGTGAGAGCTGGATTCCTGGCTCCATTACTTTTCAAATAACTTCAAATAATTGTTATGAAAATCCTGTAGAGCTCTGCTTCAAACTCTTTTTGCACAATAAAGCTCAAATGTGTTTCTTTTGCTAATAGCAGCCAAAACCCTGATGGTGTATTCAAAATGTCTTGTTTTTCACCTGTCATAGTTTCTTAAAATAAACCTTCAACAAAAATGAATTACTATATCGTAATGCAGAATAGTACCTACTAATGTTGGTTAGAAAAACATGAAGATATTTATTGCTAAAGACAGTATTTGACTCAGAATGCTAGAATTCTTAATAGAATTGGAATTAATATTAATCAAAAATATTACAAAAACCAAATAACAAATATTATCAGTTCATTAAAAAACTAATTTTTGTCTTCTACCTCATAATGTCTTGTATCTTTTTTTTTGTTTGTTTGCTTGTTTTTTCCTTTTTAGTTTTTCTTTTTATCCTTAGGAAAAGACCAAAGGTTTGTAGGATGTGAAGAAAAGAAAAAGTGTCAGAATCCTTCCCTGACCATTTTCTTTTTAATTGGTAACAAGTGACTCTTTCTTCCTCTGTGGTAAATCCCAGCCTTCCTTCAGGTGTCATCCTGGTCTGTACAGTACAGAAGTTTTCCTACTGAACATCTTATTTATGAACTACGGTTGCTGTTGTCTCCCAGAAGTGGGGGAGAGTTTTATATGGGGTGTACATACAGTTCATAATTGTCTCCATTTATCCCTAGCTCAACTCTCAGAGAAAGGAGTGGAAAAGAAAAAAAAAAGAAGAACTTACATTTCATATTTATATTATGCTGCCCGGGTTTCTGAAAGTAGTGATGCTCAAATGATCATTTTTGATACTAAGACTGTAGGTAAACAGATATTAATAAAACATAAAAGTAGAGGTGTTGCATCCAACAGCAGTAGCTTATGATTTAGTTCTGGTCATGACAGTCATTGGATAACATATAGAAATTCCACTTGAACATACATCAATCATAGCTCTCTACTCTTCCAAATTAGCCCTATTTTTACTGGGTTAGATTGTTAACAATCCTTCCATCTCCTCTAATATCCATCTAATTGTTTTTATTCAGTGTAATTTTTTTGTTAATGTAGAAAGCATGGATAGGAAAAAGAGATGCTATTGTTCATGGTTCTCTGGTTGTAACACTTTCTTGAGAGTATATATTTAAAATTGTTTTATGAAAACACTGGGACAGGAATCTCTTACATATTGCACGTGTGCTATTTGTTAAAGTTTTTTTTGCGAAAGAGGACTCTCTATTGTCTTATGAAAGAAAGAAGTAAACCTCCTTCGCTTCAGTCTTGCAAACTCCCAAAATGAGGAAAACCCCATAGGCTGCAAATTCTGTGCTTTTCCCTGCAGCCCAGGTCTTTGGGTATATATGGAGGGTTGATCTGGAGACACAGCTCTCTTGTAAAATCTTCTACTGGCTGCTTCAGGCAATTGTAGTTCGATTGCTATAAATTCTGGCATTCTGAATCGTTTAATTCTTCAATGCATTAAACTGGGAGCTCAGTCACTCCACACTAGCCAAATTTTGCTTTAGGACTCACGTATGTAAAAGCTAAGTTGTCTGCTGCTTTGGATGGCAATACCTTAATTGTCTGTTGTATCTAGTCCCAAGCAATCATTACTGTTTGCTGTTTTTTTCTGATTACGTGAGTGACTTTGCCACTTCTCTTCATCTCACACTGCAACATATTCCCCATTTTATGTATGGCTTATCTTATTTCTCAGAGCAGTTGTCATTTCTGTGAGGTTTCTGATTTCTTTCAGGACGATTTTGATTTTATACCTTGCTGATTGTTCTGTTTAAATTATTGTATAGCTTTAGTAAGGTTCTCCCTAGACCCATCACTTTGAATCACCTTTTTCTTTAAAGAATTTTCTCAACAGGTGGTTTTCCTCAAGGTCTTGTCGCTATAGTTATGCAGCATCAGTTAGATACAAGTTGAGTATTTCAGCTGTCATTAAGAGTTGTACAGTGGACAATAAAATTGTAGTCTAAAAGAAAATATTTTCGTAGTCCACAACATTAAAAAGAAAGCAGTAGAAGTATTTTATCAGCACACAGATATTCTTACTCCACAAAGGAAATTAATTTGAAACTCAGCTCAGAAGCTTTTAAATCCCAGCTAGCAGCATTTTTTAAAATCATGACAGATCTTTCTAGTCCCTGCCATGAACACCTGACTGTTCTTTGACTTCACTCTGGTATTCCTAGACTTTCAAATTCAGTCTGAAATTAATAATTTGTTGACATTATAGTAAAATTTTATATTTTTCCTTGCCATTTTCTTGTTTTCCAGGAAATCAAATGGTTGGACTTGAGTTGCATTAGTGCCCTATTAAAAGAGGAATAATTAGATAAAAAAGTCCTGTTAGTCATCTGTATTTGTACTGTATGTTTATTTCCAGCATGCCAGGATCAGAGTTTCTAAAAAGTGAGCAGGTCTTGCAACTTTCTAGCTTTTATCTTGAGATTTAATTAAAATCAGAGTTCTGTAGGAAAGTCTGGCTCTGTTTGAAGGTATAGAGCAACTGAAAATCTGGCCCATATTACTCTTAAGGTTTTCAGCAAAGGAGGACAAAGAATTCAATCCATTTTATTATGTTATTATTACTATTATTTTAAAAGTCCCAGCAAAAACATCTGTTTTTGTGTCCTGCAGTTCCAAACAAACAATTTTTATCTCTGTCTTAAACCTCTGCTACCACTACACACACACACACACACAACCACACAAAACGCTTCTTCTCTAATTCTTCACTAAATATAAAAAGACTACATCTGTCTCATAAAAACCCAGAGTGCTTTACAAGTTGCAGTATATGTCCCAGGGTTTTCCTGAATTCATGTGCTTTCCTTTTCTTGCCATACTCTGCTTTCTCTTGACACTGAGTGACATGAAGAATCACTACTCATCAGATCCCAGGTCCAAACTTTTAAGGGATTAGGAGCTCAAGCAACACACAGAATTGAGCTCCCCTACAGCTGAGACACAGCTTAAAACATCTTTGAGGGAGTAGATGCTTACCCAAAGATCACTTTCTCCTCTCCTGATAACCTCTCCTTGAAAAATGTAATGACAGGCTCCAAGACCTTGATCATTGTCTACAGTCATTTTGTAACAAAAAAAATATAGGATTAAAAAGTGTATCTTCTGTTGTGGAATCCAGTGCTATCTAATATCATACAATCTTCATAAAATAATTTATATTTTTATTCCCTCTTTTCTGGTGGAAGCAAGGTTCTAAAATATCGGCTTTCTGAGAGTTAAAGACTAGACTTATTAATGTCCAGTTTTGTGTCCATTTACTTTATTGATAATGTTGCACATTATCCTACACACCTTTTCTCAGGACTGAACAGAATTAAACCCCTCAGTCCTCCTTCTATTAGATTACACTAGCATTTTATTGTCTCATCCTGAAAGTCTGGAGTCACTTTTCCTTATATATTCTGGTTTTAGAATATAGGTGACCTGAATTGTCCATAATAATTCAAGGGCCATCCCACCTGGTGAGATGTATTGAAGCAAAGGTAGACATTTATATTACTGTCTCTGCCAGAAATACCTCATATATTCTACAATTAAACACCACGTTAATGGGTTATGGTCATTCTGCTCTTAAGCACATCAGAATTGCTGTATCTCTTTATTTCATACTAAAGGGGAATGCCCCTTTAATTTGTCTCATTTTAACATATTGATTTTTCATGTAATTAGTCCATGGTTCTGTTTTAATCATAGTATTCTATTACCTACTGAACAAATGGCGTCATCTCAATTTCAAGACAGGGTTGCGAGTGTGTCCTGGTTTCAGCCAGGAAAGAGTTAATTTTCTTTCTAGTGATTGCTGTGAAAGGAATGTCAATAATATATTTTAGTTTAGTTGTTCGTAAGCAATATTTGTACTCTTCAAGGGCTCTTTTCAGCTTCCTGTAGAACCTAAGAAAGAGCATACACAGAATGGTAAAATGGCCAATGGCATATCAGGCTGAGAGAGTTGTGATTGTTCAGCCTGGAGAAGAGAAGGCTCCGGGGAGACCTTATAGCAGCCTTCCAGTACCTGAAGGGGGCGTATAAGAAAGCTGGGAAGGGGCTGTTTGCAACGGTATGTAGCGATACTATGAGGGGCAATGGTTTTACACTAGAGCAGGGTAGGTTTAGATTAGACATTAGGAAGAAGTTCTTTACAATGAGGGTGGTGAGGCACTGGAACAGGTTGCCCAGAGAGGTGATGGAGGCCCCATCCCTGGAGACATTCAAGGCCAGGCTGGATGAGACTCTGAGCAAGCTGACCTAGTTGAAGATGTCCCTGTTTACTGCAGGGGAGTTGGACTAGATGACCTTTAAAGGTACCTTCCAACCCAACAGATTCTTTGATTCCATGATATTCCATACCATAGACATCATGCTCAGTATATAAATGGGGGTTGCCTGGGGGAGGGAAATCTGTGATCACTGCTTTGTAAGGTACCAATTAATTGGGGAAGTGAGAGTGACTTGTATTATTATTGTTATTGCTATAGTTATTTTCCTTTTCTGTTATTGTTCTATTAAACTGCCTTTAGCTCAGCCCACGAGGTTTTTTTTTTTTCTTTTCCCTTCCTCTCCTTTTCTCCCTCTTCTTTCTGCCCTTACAGGGGGAAGCAGGAGAACTGCACAAGGGGCTGTGTGGTCCTAGCTGCCAGCTGAGGTTAAACCATGACAAAGTGTATGTGAAATCAAAATGATATGTAGAATGTAAGGGTACATGGTCACCTGTACAGGAAGAACCTCTGGTTTATGAGAAAAGTTAAGGACAGCACTTAAAAAAAAAAAAAAAAAAAAAATCCAAAAAAAAGAGGCAGGAAAATAGGTTAAACACACAGGTACACAAACCCTAGGAAACAAAGGATAATGGTCACAATACCAAGACCAGAACTGTTAGGTCACTGACTGATGGGCCTTTGAAGAAACTCCTCAGGTGTAGCCTCAGAGATGCTCATTCTGATCTTTGTACCTGTTAAGAAAGGGGGAAACAAGATTTTCATGGGCCTCTTGGGAAAAGCAGACTTATGCTGGCAGGGGGCTTTTGGGATTATGTAACAATTTCACTAACAATCTGAGAGACTATTTTAAATCCAAATTTCAAAGATCAACACCTGGATACTTGCAGAAAAAAAAAAACAAAACAAAAAAAAAAACACCAAACCCCAAAAATCCTATTTTCTTCTGAGGTAAATTATTAATAGATTTGAGAAAATAAAGAATACTATGTTGAAAGAAAATGTAAGAAATATAGGTATTTCTGAACATTTGTAATAAACATTTGTGCTTGTATAAAATATGCCTTAGGGTTGATAAGTATGTGCAAGAAGGTAGACTGAATATATAAGGCATGCTATAGTTTATTTGGTAATAGGAAATTCTGTTTGAGGCTAGATCATGTTAGTAGATATTATCTAAACTATGGAATGTCTGACTGATATTTTGTACTTATTTCACACATAGTATGCATATCAGGCAAAATGAGAACTTCTCAAAAAACTAAATTTCATCACATCAATGCGCATTATGTCCAATAGAAATTAAAGTAAATGTTTTTAAAAAAAAAACAGAAAATAAGAGAATTTATATCATTTTGTGTGTGTGTGGGGGGGGGGGGTTAAGTTATATTTGCAAATACAATTATATTTTCAATGACTAAGTATTTTCTTCATAAGCACAATCTAGCTTTAAAAAGAGGAAAGCCGTAAACCTTCAGTGATGTTTGAAATATACTGCATTGAAAATAAATAAAAAAAACCCCAAAACCCAGTCAGCTATTTAACTCTTTGGTGTTCTTTGTTATATAAATCTCTATGCTCTTCACTTTTTACTTTTTATAGTCTTTACTTTTATGTCACTAACATATAATGCCAAATGTCTCAGTGACATTTGATATGTCAAAAACATGGGACACAGCACTTTTAAAAGCACTTTTTTTTTTTTTTTTTTCACCACTTATTTCCACTGTGTCAGCTATGATAAGGTTTCGCATTAACATCCACTTTAAATCAGCGGACCACTTCAGTAAATATAGACTATTCAGTGGTAAAACAGATTTACTCTGTCTGGATGTTGCCAGAATATTTAGCAGGTTGAGTGTCCATATAATAAGTGAGCTCATAAGATGGTGTTTCCATTTTATTCAATGTAGGAAACTCATCATTCACTGTGATTAAAATGCTTAGTGTTACACCGCTGATGCATATAATCTGAGGAGTTTGCAATGCAAAATTACATGGGGAAAATATCTCAGAACAACTGTATGAGACCAAATTACAACACAAATCTGCTCATGTTTTTCTCTGATTAGAAGAAATAAAATAGGAGTTTGTTTGCATTCTCCAGTGCAAAATGACAGTAAAAAATCACCCCTTAAAAATGGCTACTTCTTAGTTAACAAAGCCAGATTTTTACTTCAGTGTCATAGCCCTTTATTTCAGGTCTAGCAAGTATCCATATTGCTTTATCTTTTTAGCTCATCTCTGCTTATTAACATTTCTCTACTGACCACAGTGACAATATGACCATGTCATGGCAAGTGCAGGGCAGCCAAGGGATCAAGACCAACCAGCATGGGTTTAGGGAAGCGAGGTCCAGCTTAACCAACCTGATCTCTTTCTATGACCATGTGACCCGCCTTCTGGACGCGGGGAAGGCTGTGGACATTGTCTATCTGGACTTTGGTAAGGCCTTTGACACTGTCCCCCACCGTATTCTCCTGGAGAAACTGACGAATCATGGCATAGACAAGTGTACTCTTCACTGGGTTAAAAACTGGCTGGATGGCCATGCCCAGAGAGTTGTGATTAATGGGATGAAATCCTCTTGGCGGCTGGTCACCAGTGGTGTCCCTCAGGGCTCAGTTTTGGGGCCAGTTTTGTTTAATATCTTTATCAATGACCTGGATGAGGGGATTGGGTGCACCCTCAGTAAGTTTGCAGACGACACCAAAATAGGTGGGAGTGTCGATCTACTTGAGGGTAGGAAGGCTCTACAGAGGGACCTGGACAGGCTGGATTGATGGGCCAAGGCCAATTGTATGAGGTTTAATAAGGCCGAGTGCCGGGTCCTGCATTTTGGTCACAACAACCCCAAGCAACGCTACAGGCTTGGGGAAGAGTGGCTAGAAAGCTGCCCAGCAGAAAAGGACCTGGGGGTGCTGGTGGACGGCCAGCTTAACATGAGCCAGCAGTGTGCCCAGGTGGCCAAGAAGGCCAACAGCATCCTGGCTTGTATCAGGAATAGCGTGGCCAGCGGGAGGAGGGAAGTGATCGTGCCTCTGTACTCGGCACTGGTGAGGCCTCACCTCGGGTACTGTGTTCAGTTCTGGGCCCCTCTGGACAAGAGGGACATTGAAGTGCTGGAGCAGAGGAGAGCTAGCAAGCTGGTGAGGGGTCTGGAGGCCAAGTCATATGAGGAGAGGCTGAGGAAGCTGGGCATGTTTAGTTTGGAGAAGAGGAGGCTGAGGGGAGACCTCATTGCCCTCTACAACTACCTGAAAGGAGATTGTAGAGAGGTGGGTGTCAGCCTCTTCTCCCAGGTGAATAATGAGAGGACCAGAGGAAATGGTCTGAAGCTGCGACAGGGGAGGTTTAGATTGGATATTAGGAAGAATTACTTTCCTGAAAGAGTGGTCAGGCACTGGAACAGCCTGCCCAGGGAGGTGGTTGAGTCACCATCCCTAGAGGTATTTAAGAAACGTCTAGATTTGGCACTTCAGGGCATGCTCTAGTGACAGAGATTGTAGGGTTTTTTTTCCGTGTGTGTGTATGGTTGGACTCTATGATCTCAAAGGTCCCTTCCAACCATGAAGATTCTATGATTCTATGAATGAAGGAAGGGTGGTAATTTTTTTTGCCCTTGTCCCTCTTTGATTGCAAAACAATAGTTATTCACTCTCTACCTACCCAGAACATGATATACAACTATGCTTTTTTCTTGCCTAGTGAAGTTCAAGAGACTCTCAAATTCTCGTTTTTAGGAAACATTCAACCACTGGCTATGCATATGTGCATATATGATACAATTCCTGTGCTGGTCACACCTCTGTCCCCTACAAACAAAGCACAAATGTGGGACATAAAAATGGGTTAATTTGTAACTTGTAGCTCCACAGTAGAATGGAGACAAGAAACACACCTAATCATAACATTTTCAAAAAAATACCTTTCTTTGGGAAATGTCTTAAAAAAGTAGCAGTTTGGTTTTAATGAAGCCTAAACAAAGAAAGAAGTTGCAAATTGTCAGTTTGCACCTTTCCAAAGAGTTTCCTACCTCCTACATTAACGGCAAGACTCACCTGAAAGAAAATCCTGGCTGTACATTGAAAGTGTGTTACTGTGTGTCAACAATGAGATGTTGGTGTGGCCATGAAAAAAAAGTAAACATGAAGGAGAGTGGCTCCATGACCTGGTATTAGTGCACTGCTCAGACAGAGAAGAAAAATGGTTTAAGAGCTGTACCTTGTTTTCAAGTCTTCATATGCACTTGCACTAAAAAGCAAGGAGCCGAAAAAAGAAAAAAAAAAAAAAAAAAAAAAGGAAAGAAGAGAAAGCTTGAGTTAGACAAAATAAATTAAAAACAAACAAACAAACAAACCAAAACCAGCTGAGCAGTGAGCATGCCCTCATAGATTTCCTGTTGTTCTCTTTCGGTTGCCTTTATTCAGGGCACATCTTATTATGAATTTCATTCCCATACGCTCATTTCCCCATATGCCCTGTGAAGGTAATATCACTGTCTCACCCACCTTTATGAGTCTGAGAGACCTATGAATGAAGTATCTGTAAATTAGGAATGTATAAATGAATTACTCTCATATATGAAGCAATTTTCCACACACACCCACACCCTCTTTCAATAAATGATACACAAAAAAGCAGGCTGTTAATTAGGACAAACAAAACCTCTGAAATTATAAAGTAAAACTAATGCTTACCTTATTCCAATGAGAGAATAAGCTGGCTTCCTTTCTATTGTCATAAACTGTGATAAGCTTCACCTTACATTTTCAAACTCCTTTTTTTTGTACGCAATTTGAGAGTTCTCAGTATTTATTCATAACACCTTTCTGTGGCAGCTATATAAAGAGGTAAAGAATAGTGTTATTTCTGCAAAGATATTTTGCTTCCCAAGCATTAATTCTCTTGATTTAATTTCATAACCATTACAGAGCAATCTAGTTTCATATATTCAAACTCAGATTAACTTTTTGGAATCCCCAGTTTTTCACTACATTACAAAGAATTTTAGCATATGCTTCATCATTTAATTCAGACATCTTCAGCTAATGATAACAGGAAGGAAACACACAAAACAAGGTAAGTTGTACCACATGAAAGAACATTCTCCAAAATTTCTGACCTCCTTTTTATTCCATTTTGTTCCCTAAATAGGAGAAAGAAAAGGAAGAGGGTAGAAAAGAATAGTGCAGTTGCATGTGATTAATGACTCAGAGAAGAGAAAATCTCAGATGCTATGATCCTCTGTGAAGTTTACTATAACACATTTTAGTGTCCATTCTGTTCTTAATGAACAGATAAACAGAAGTTGAAATTCAGCGGAATGAATGGTTTTCGAATAAGACCTTCTCATTGCAAGGACGTTATTATTTCCTGTCTCTTTTTTTTCCTCTCACAGTATGTTAAACACAGTGTAACATACTGCAGAAAAATTAGAAACTACACAATTTTTTTCTTTGTTTCTAAACTGAATGTATATTCAATATTTTTTTTTCTTTAGTTTTAGATGGTTTCAGTCATTTCTATTTTCTCATTAATCATTTTTTTTCCCCCTTCAAACAGCATTTCCTTTTAAAAAATAAAAGCCTCTAGATGTTTATATGCTTTTTAGAAATGGGAAACAATATTTTGAAAACAATTTCTGGGGTGCTATTAACATGCCTTTTACTGAAAAAATGTAGCTTTACTTGTCATGAATGAGACAGTCAGAACCTCTCTAAAATCCTAAACAGCTATGCCAAGATGAAACACTTTTTTTCCCCAAAGAGAAACCTTCAGTGGTTCCTATAGACTCAGGATTTGACTTAAACCATGATTAGTGAAAGCAGTGTACATTCAACCCTTTATTGTATAGTAGGCTTACCACAATGAATGTTGTATATACACCATGAAAAACATCTTTTTTCACTAGTATAGCTGTATTAGTACAGTGTGAGAATAGTTATGATGAAATGTCAAATGCATGTAAGTTATAACATATTTTCAATTCACTAACTAGCTATAAGACCGAAAGTACCACTACCTGCTCTCCCATATGTTCCTCAACTTTTATTAGTGTCTCCCTGCTAGAAGCTTCAAACTTTACAGCAGAGACGGAGGAAAGGAGGTGAACCACTTGTGTGAAAATTTCAGGAACTTATTTTAAAAAATAGCTGGCAATGATGGAGTATTGTATAAGCTGATGGACTTTGCACTGAATCAACTGTGATGAAGACATATCTTCCAGGACACGGTAAGGGATGGAGACCACCAGCAGTTAGCTTGAAAAATTGAAGAGGAGTGTAACTTATTAATTTGTAAAAGCTGAATTTGTAAGAGTGTATCTGTCAAAGCCTTAATGAAAAGGAGAATAATAGCCAACAAGTTTGAAGCTAGAAGGCTGCCTTGTTAAATGAGGGGTCAGAGTTATCTCATCTAGCTAAAGATATTTAAGATACTTAATTACGAATTAGTAATCCTAGATTCCCTTTATAGCTAATGGAAAGAATTAGGCATGCTGATTTTATGCTGCAAAGATTTTCCTTTTGGGATTTTCCTGTTTATTAATTTGTTATATGGAATGCCTTAAGGTTAGCAGCTTATATTTAAATAGTTGACTTTTAGGTCCTGAATTAGAGCAACATACCCACCAAAATGAATGAAAAAAATCCTGTCTAGATTCAAAAGAAAGATTTCTCTTCAGAAGACTTAGCTTCAGAAGTTGACTGTACCTGGAGCTTGGAATTCTAAGCAAAAAGTTCTTCCTATATTTTGAGGTTCTACTAAAGTAGGAATCTTGTAGTCACTCTAATACACTGAAATAAAGTAAGTCATTTAGTATGCCGTGAATCTGTAATTTATAGTGAGAATTTTCTCCTGCTGAAGTCTGTTGGAAGAAAAGTGTAAGAAATACGTGTCCATGGAAACTACTGCAATGTTATGTGATTTGCAGTGTTGATCTTGAAGGGATCAAAGAGTAACAACTCTTCAAGTTTATTTGAATAGTTAAGAAACAAAAAGCAAGCAAACAAAAAAACCAAGAAACCCCACCAAACTCCCCCAAACCCCTTTATTCCCTTGTTATGAAGTGTAATGTTCCTGAAAAGGAACTCCAATCCTGACCTGAGTGAAAATTTAAATTTCACAAACTTATGTCTGCTGTTTCTCCACTAACAATTAGATAGAGGCAGTGTGTGTGGGGAACGTTTAGTCACATTGCTATTTGAAAGAATCATAGAATCATTTATGTTGGAAAAGATGCTTACAATCATCAAGTTGTCAAACTATAATTGTTTTCTCCTTTTACCACCTGTAATTTTCAAGCATATGAAGCCAGTCCCTCTTTTAAAAAAAGCAATCTAAACTATCTTCATTAGCATGCAACAGCTTCTACAAGCAGGTAAGAACTCAGGGCACCCTAGGAAAATCAGATCAAAACCTGAGAAAGTTAAACTGTTTCTACTATTTCTGTGCTGTTAAATAACAGTTTCCTTGGTAATGAGGGGTTTTCTTATGGTTTAACTTTTGCATCTGCAATTGTTGTGCCCTGAGATGAGTGTAGAAGATACAAGTTTCTGAAATATATCTGAATTACTTGACCATTCCACTATTAATGAAAAGGTGATAGATATAGATAACATGCCTAAGGAAAGTGACAAAGGCATAAGTCACTTACATTTGGGAAAAAGCTGCTTCACCAGGTATCTTACTAACAATTCCTCTGACATTTATATAAAAGATTGAGATCTACATTTAAGATAGGTTTGCACAATCTTTGTAACAAGATACTCGTGCCTATAAACCCTAAAAGGTCACAGAAACACAGCAGTGCCATTAGCCTATTTCCCATTGAAGATCTTATGATAATAGCAAAACTAAACTGACAGGCCCAGTACTGTCAACAGTTTATAGTATTAGTCTGATATTTTGTGATAAAATTATTCTCATCAATGAATCAAGCCCTGCAGAGTACCGAGTCACAAAAAGATTTTAAAAAATCCCAGAGTTTTCAATCAGTGTTGCTGTCACTTAACAGTGCCTTTTGGTTTTACAGTGCCTTCATTGTATACATATACCTTGCATGCAGTATGCTGTCTGCAGACAAAATTTGCTAAGAAAACTATCCTGTTCAATAGGATTATAAGGCTGAACATCAAATAAAGAGGTAGCTCTTCTGTTTGCTGTAGTTTATATTTAGAGTCAACAATAAGAATTACAGTATGTACGACTTCATCCCAGGTAAAATGTTGTCATTTTGGCTGTGTTTGACCTCTAAGACTAACCTGTTCAACTCAAACAATATCCAGAGAAATACAAACAACTACACCTACTCAGGCCTTGGAAAGCAAGACTAACAGCTTTCAGAGTTTCTAACTACTACTAATTCTGAAAGCTACTTTTAGCAACTTAATTGAAAGCTTACATCCAAAGGTACATCTTGCTATTAGCAAAAAAACCCAAAGTGCAGGAAAATATGTTAGTAGACATATGCAGGGAAGGTCTTCTGCTGTGTCATAATAATAAAATAAATAAATAAACAGACAAGCAAGCAAACAAACAAATAAATAAATAAATGTTCAGATGCTCACATTCAGTTTAGAAAGTACTAAACACACTTGCACCAGAAACATAGTCAAGGTAGATGACAACGTGGTTGTATTTTGTATTAATTCAGGGCTTCTATTTGCCTTCCTCCAAGGAGCCAAACTCCTAAACTGTCCTCTCAAGCCTGGGTTGACAGCCTGAGAACAGCCTCTCTGGTATTTTGTGTACACCGGTAAGAAAGCTGAGAATGAAGAGCCAGGCTGATCCCACTTAAGTTCTATAGACAGTAGGACCTGACCGGGCATCTCAATGGAAGTACAGACAGATGAGTCTACTGTTGTACATGTTCATTAAAATGAGGAATTGGTTCAGTCAGAAACTAGGAGGCCATGAGAGACACTGAATGTGCTTAAGTCAAACTGATAGTCTGTTGTATAGCCTTGAGCATAAACAGGAGAGAGAGATTTTGTTTCTGCTGGCATTATATTCTTTGTGAGTAGCACAGAGTGGCTCTGGCTTTCAGAATGCAATAGATTTTTTTCTTTCCACTACAGCTTCTTCTATTTTTGCTTAAAAATAACTTACACTTAAATTCAGAAGCAAGAAAAGTTTCAGGGTTTTTTTTTTGTTTTGATCTGTTTTTTTTTGTTTTTTTTGTTTTTTTTTTTTAATGAAGTAGTGGTTCACTTAACCAAAATTATACAAAATATTCTTATGGTGCTGTCTCTGTCCTTTTTCTTACAGTAAATAATGAAATTATGTTTAAGTGGCTTAAACTGTGGCAGGGCCTTTAAATGCATGTCTTTCCCCTGTACCTACTACCGTTAAGATCAGAATCAGATTATTTTAATTTGCAGAGTTTTAGTTACTTAGAATTGCTCTAATTTTCCATTTCAAACGAATTAAACTTTCATTAAAACAGATAGGAAATTTTCTTTTGTTCTTGTTTTTAGTGGGAGTAAAACTGTGTCTTCTTCATTTAATGATTTTCTTTCTCTTGACTGTTTTTTTCCCAGTGTCTTATGCTCAAGATGTTCATACTCCCTTTTGCTTGCCCACAGTTGCATACAGCTAGCTGGATTTGGACATGTAGTGTTAAATCATATTTAAATCATAGTTGCATTAGAAGTTAGTTGACTTTTAAAGAGATATATTTTTAAAATAGTGACTTCATCACTTCCCTTGACACAATGGCTAATAATGCAATAGCTTAACTACTGATTTTAACTACTTTTCATAACTCCCTGCTGTTTACTTTTTTACATTTTGCTTTTTAAAATATGTAGGTTTTGAAGCATGATTAAAAAATTACAAACCACTTACTCAAAGTTTTTGTGAAAACCAGTTTTAATATTTTAAAGCATATTAGCTTTAATGGTTATAAAACCATTTTCATAGTAAAAATGCTTAAATTATAGCAAACATTTCTAAAATGAAATAACTATTAAACAATTCATTCTTCCAAATTTCATTCTACTGTTATACAGCTGAATTCATTTTCATACAGAATGAGTGGCAAATAAAGAGAGTCATAATTTGGTACATTGTGACCTGAGCTATGTTAACATTATGTTCATTGAATGTTATGCAAAACACACAATGAAGTAGTAATACTGGCAAAATGCAGCTGGCTCCATTAAAAATACCTTTCTCTAGAGACAGGAAGAAAATACATATCAGAACCGAACAAAGAGGGAGGACAAATGTAAGTCACTAGCGAACAACTTGTAAAATACAATATTTCTACAGTGCTATAAAGTTTATGTGCAGAAACAGTCTTGAGAAGAAAAAAATAAAAAGTGAAGACTAGCCATTTTCTTGAGATCCTTTCTTATTTCTGGGCTAAAGGAACAAATGTTTGTTCAATTGGTTGTAGCTACTGTCCAAACACGAAATCTTGTTTTGCCTCGTTAATTACATGAAAGATAATTACTGAAAAAAAGCATTTAGATCATGGCTTATAATAATTTATAAATTCCCAAGAGCTACACTGAACTGCAATATTTCGTACTTGTGTAACACCTCTTTATATGCAAATACACTTATACACTTTCCTTTCTTTGCAAATGAAGGTTTACTTCAGAAGCTGATGTTACAAGATAGGGCACTAGGACACTACTGAGGTCATCTAGAACTCTATGGTTTATTAATAAGAATTTTTTCAACACTTTGATGTTAAGGCAAACCTATAGATTGTTTCAGTTCAAGCAGGATCAGTAGTAAATTTCTGTCACAGATAATAAAATTTTTCATTAATAACTTGTAATGGTCTGTCAAAAAAAATGGTTTATATGATTCCTACTCTTAAGAGTATTTGAAAACTAGGTCAAATGAACTATCACATCACCTACAAGTATTTTTGTGCATTTTTCTGTGTTCATTTTTAGTTTATTTTGGTAAATTAATTGCATTATTTGCATGAATCACTTTGAAGGCCGTGCATCATTTAGCAAGTATATATCTACTGTGAGTGAGGCACAAGATTTTTGACCTTAGATACAATTATAGGAAACATTTTCTTGCTGACTTCAGCATTAAAATAAGACTTCAATTTTTGTGATAATTCAGATGACCTGGAAACAAGGAAGAAATTTGACTGGGAAGGAGAATTTTGTGTGTTATTACAATGGGAATCTAACTTTTACACAGAGCCCTAAAGATGGAATGTTACCAGATGGCTATAAGGACATACTGATGCTGGGTGAAACATAGAAGAGTAATCTGACATGTACAAACATTGTAGTTCTTATCTCTGATGCTGAGGGCAGCATACTGAATCGAACGGCAAGATCAACTATTCCTAGCATCTGTTTCAAACTCTATGTCTAAACCTAAAAGGAAAAAAAACAAAACTCAGTAGTTCAGGACAACAAGCTGTGTAACTTAGATGGGGGAATGACTCAGTGAGAGTTCTTACATATGTACTTTTGTATATCTGTTTTTCACAGTGCTTGCAACACTTGAGAAGTCTCCAGGACAGAGAGTATGTCTTGGTCAGTGAAGAGAAAAATGGAGTAGGATATGGTTCAACAAAATATCTGCTGCTGTCCACAGAGAAATCTTCTAACATCCTCCTTATTTTATACATACCAGATAACACGAAAATCAAAAAAATGTTTAAATCACCTCCTCTAAACATTCTCTGGTTATATCAAACTTAATCTTTGTCATACTGAGGGCATAACATATTTGAAAGATCTGATACCTTTCACACATATAATGGCTCAGGATGGGCTTTGTAGTCTGTTCTGCCCTCTTTGTGATACACTTTGCAAGGGTTACAAAAACAAGCACTAGCGGCTTTCTCAGGAGTGTGAATTAGCTGATGGAACAGTTATGGGACTTCTGTGGTGAAACAGGAAAGTAGTGGAAACAATTTCAATACCACTTCAGCCACGGCGTATTTACCCTTTGAGTGTCCTAGTGAGACTAGCTGCAGATCACAAATCAAGCCACATCTTGTTTACAGAGAGGAAGAAAGGCAGAAATGCTGCAATAAGACATGAGAAGCTGGCACTGTGGAAGAAGACTGTGAAGAGGAGGAGGGTAAGTAAATGTTTCTTGCATGCAATATATGAGATTTGGCACGTCTGCGTTAAGTTGAGTCCCTTTCGTTTTGAGGGAAAGTATGTCTGCCAGGAGAACTCCTCTGAAAAGAATTTGCACAGCTGGTCTGAACACGTATTCTCTTTCTCTGGGGCTTCTGGCAGGGGTATGGTACAGCAGATTTGTGTTCCTCCCCTGAAATGCAGTAGACTGTCAGGAAATTACAGCTGAACCTCTGGAGCAGTAAAGGCAACATTTTTCCATCATCTGCTCCTTAAGGCAAGTAGCACAGCATAGCTTTCAGCCAAACATACTGTCTCTTTTATCTTCTCCAAAACATGGTGGTTTTGTCCTTGTTGTTTATTTGGAAGAAGTCTTGGTCTGTTATTCTTCACTACGACTGGGAATTTTCTGCGTGATTGTTGGATATTATTGGTCAAAACCAAACCCAACAGACTGTTTACAATTTAACAGTATTGTGGCCACAGTGCTTCAGCCCACATTCTATTTATTAGACTAATACATACATAATAGGAGGAACTACAATCGCTCGGACTACTTCTGACTGAGATAAGAACTCATTGGATCCAGGGTGGTCATCATATAAGTTTTTAGAATTTAGGTTGCATAAGACCACATATAAGAACACCAAAATCTGCTTCAGACCAAGTTACCATCTGGCTTAGTGCTCTGTCTTCAACTGCAGCCATAAGAGGACACTTAGGAAAACTTAAAAAAGGCAAGCATATGTGATACTCCTTCTCTCCCTCAGTTCCACAATCCTCACCCAGATCCCTACTATTTCCCTGTCAGGGATGTGTCCTGAGCCTGATACGAATCATCTATTTAGTCACTTCCAGTTAATCTCTCTTCCAGGTGTGTTCCTGTCTCCTCTTGAACCGATATAAATTTATTTCAGTGGTTTTTTAGATAGGAATCCCGCATATCTGTTGTTTGCTGACTTTTTTGTGGGCTTTTTTATTTGTTTGTTTGAACTTGACACTTATTAGTTTCATTTGATGGTGCCTGGATCCTGTACTGGGAGGATTTGTACACTTGAGTACCTGTCTTGAAATGCATTGGCATTCATCATTTGAATTTATGAATTACTCAGAACTTCAGCCAATGCACAGACTTTTTCATTGATTACTGATACAATATTACACTTGCATGTGCATACCAATGTGGAGATTAAAATAGGCCTGGTAAGTCTTTCCTTAAGAGTACTGTTTTGTGGGTTTTTTAACTCTAACTAAAAATGGAATTTAGGAAGTTTACCTCAGCTGCAAAGATCCTCATTACAGATCTATATAAATTAGACATGTATAGTGTGGAACCACCCTTACTGACCAAATTAACATTCCCTTAGAGTGATTATTAGCTTCACTATCACCAGTCCCTGAAGACATTTACATGAAGGAGTGTCATCAGTGAAATTGTCAGTTACAACTGATACTTTCTCTATTCTGAACATGTTCTGCCTTTTTAGTCACAAAATATTAGGAACTGGATTAGGATTATGGATAAGCGTATAGTTAGATCTTTCAGATACACCTTCTTGTTTGCTAAGGTCCCAGGTTTTCCTAAGTAGAATATGTGTTCTTGGATTTCAGGATATACTTGTCTTCTAATAAACTTGACCAACCAGTTTTGATTCTCTTCGCACTTTTCACCTCTGCAATCTCGCACAAAACCAGAATTTGTTGTAAAATAATGTATTTCTGTTGCTTGTGCTGATAGTTTCACCTGTATTGATAGTTTTTCCATGTCCTTAATTTCATGCATTATAACATTAAAGGATATTCCATACTTATCCTCCATTCAGTTTGTGATTTTATAAACCTCATTTGAGTGACAGAACATGTACTGCATACTATATTTGAGATATAGCTCTTTAACGTGTTTCTACAATATAAATTAGTCAAAAATGAGATTTTTTTAGAAATAATTGTTCATTTAATTTTATTATTTCAAGATTATATGTACTAGTTTTTCAGCGTGTTTTTATCAACAGTAAACAACAGTCAGTATTTTTAGGACATTCTGCAACCATTCACAGCTAACTTGCAACTGAACTCCTGTGTGTGTATCAGGAAACTAGAGAGGGATGTGATTGGAGTGCTTAGAAGACTGAAAAATCAGGTCAGTCTCAAACTGTTAAAACAACACTTTACTAGATGACATTAATTAACATCACATGTTGACAATAATTAGTTATTACACATTGTTAATCATTATCACTCCATATTGAAAGCAATCCTCCCTTAACAATTGTATCTTACACCAGCTGCGAATGTGTAACATCACAGAGCTGATGCCCTACAGTCAGCACTAATGGCTACAGTCTGTAATGTTCTTATTCATTGAGCTCAATGTGAGGTCCTCTCCCTGCTTCCACCTCTCCATCCCCTAATTAACGGTTTGATCCTTTTATAAGAAGGCTGAGTCTCTAAGCAGTGTCTGCAGCTCTTGGTCTCCACCCTGGGACTACTTGATGCCTGGAGGAGTGTCACTTTCCCAGGCTGCAGCAGGTGTGTCATCCTCTTGTGTGGCTTTCCCCATCCCTCTCGCCCATTCCTCCTCCCACCCGCCCCTGGCTTGGCTGCTTCTAATTTTCTTAAAATGAAAACAATCTTTATCCAGCTCTTGAGTATGCATGCAAAACCTCAGGATGTCTTTAGTTCAATCTCTTTCTCAAAGAAGGGTCAGCTCTAAATTCATGCCAGGTTGCTCAGAGCTGTGTCTAGGTACATCTTGAAAACCTCTAAGGACAGCAAAACTTCCTTGAGCTACCTGCACCACTGCTCAACCAAGGGGAGAAAACACTTACCAGTTGTTTATGTTCCCAGGGCATCTCTGCTTTCAGCTTCTGCTCATACTTTCAAGACCGTGCATAAACTGCACATCGTAACAAGAGCTACTTGCTGCCAAGCTCACACAGCCAGTTCCCATAACAAATTGGTAACAAAAGGCCACAGCTGGGGCCTTGCCTAGTCAGCATAAGGTCCAGTTAGCACAAGGTCTGTGGCTTGTCACTAGTAATGGAAGTAGTATTTTTTGATCCTCTGGATACAGAAAGCTTCTCCAGTTATGCAATGTCAGCGTGCTGATGTTTAGGTTTAAAACAAGCTGAACATAGTTAAAATTTGCTTAGTGTGCTTCATATTTCATGGGTAAAACAGGCCTCCACATTTGGCTACATAAATTTATTTATTGCTAAATTTTGTCATATATGCATTTAATTTTCAATTTGATTTGAAAACGTGGTACAGTACAAGCATCAGTACAGAATGTTATGGAATGAAGTCACTGGTGGTATCCGGTTGCAAATAAAGTTACAATCCTTACTTTTAGCCTCATATTAAATTAGTTTCTTCAGACTTCATAAAAGTTTTTTTCTGTAAGTCTAAGCATTTCATAGGAGCATGATGACAGTTATCTGTATGCCTATCAATTACTTCAAAGAACTCGAGTTTCTTATGCTTCAAATGGCTATCTTTGAAAGTGCCATGAATGTTATTTCCTGTTACATGTTTCTGCACATATCTAATAATTTTACTCCTTCAATAATTATTGTTTCTACTGATTTTGCACTTAGTATGGAAGGACTATTTTTCCCTAAGAACTTTTTTGGTATCTTGCTTGTCCATGTTGGCTCTCATGGCCATTCTTGAAGACTTTTTAGATAGTATGTATTAGCTCTGTGACTCCAGTATGGTTTTCTTAAACAGAGTCATCACAGCCACATGCTATGATTTGCCTTGGTCCTTAATCCTTTTCAATGTGCTTTCTCATTTTTAAGTACTTCCCTTATTTAGAAATTAAATGTTACTCTGTATGCACAACTACACTTCCTTCTTTTTTTTTTCCCCCTTTGATGGTCACATTTCTCACTTATTTAGGTTAAATGATTATACACTGTGCCTAGGTGTGCTCACAGCATTATGAAATATTTATATACGTACATACTGTTGATACAACAAGGTAAATTCTGACTGGATATTAGGAAAACTTTATTCACCCTGAGGATACTTTATCACTGGCACAAGCTGCCTAAAGAGATTGTGTAGTCTGTGTCTTAGGAAATATCCAAAACTGTGGATGCAGCCATGAGCAGTCTGCACTAACTGGACCTGCTTTTGCATGGACTTGGAAATAGTTGACCTTTATGGCTGCCTTCCAATCTAAATAATTCAGCAGTTCTGTGGTCGCCATCTGACTGAAAATGTTTTTATTTACCTCACTACTTTCCTTTGCCCTTGCTATAAATTGCCGTGATTGTTTCTCGCCATAAGGTTTCCCTCCTCTTCAGCAATAAACATTGTTGCACTATTAGAAATGGCATCTCTAATGTATCAGCTGCCCAGCAAAGTCACATGGAAAGTCAATAGTTTGTTTCTGTAGCTGGAGTTTACCCTAATTTCCAGATTTCAGTTTCCCAGGAACACCCTCTTTTTCTATACTCTAAAAGCAGTAATTTCTCATTGCATAGAACAGTTAGTCATGATTTTAAAAACATAGTACTGTATGGGAAAAAAAGCTTTGCGCTATTATTATGTACTATTATAAACTTCAGTGGGAGTTTGGGTTGCATGTGAAATGTAGGATCAGACCTTTTGTGTCGTATTTGATGCTAACTACCTCTGTAGTTTAACGGTGTGCACTCACATTGTAACAGCAAACAAAAAGCAACTTAATGTTATTTTAAGACAAAATTGCTTTCTTTACAGCATGAAACGATTAGACAGTGGAGCTTGTATTGCAGATGCAAATTGTAGTTTGTTGAAGTAAAGTACTTTTTCTTTCTTGCCATGGTACTTACCTTTGTTTATCAAACAATATTGTAAGTTGATTTAACAGAATCAAAAAGATCTAAAATATGAGTCAAGTATAACAAAGGAAGTATTATTAAAACACTTTCTACTATGCAGATTTGTGTGTGTGCAGCAAAGCTGTTCTCATTGTAAATCCTTGATTCAAGATGTCACCAAGTATGCTGTTCTAAGATTACCAAACAATATGCTCTAGTTTAACAGAATAAAAATCAACACAAGATTGTCAATATCACAGCAGAGTTTTTCAAGACTTACACTCTGTGTTAATAATACACAAACTAAGGAATTTAACGGTGAAGAAAAAATACTAGTCATCCCAAAACAGGCAATTATGAGAAACAAATCTTTTTTTTTTTTTTTTTTTTTTTTTTTTTTTTTGTTAGATCTATTATATAGCTTCAGCTATTTTTACCTGGCTCTTTTTCCACATATTTATTTGAACTTTTCTCCATTAGAATTCACAAAGAAATTAAATTATATAGGGAAGGCTGAATCTTGTTCATTGGGCTAAAAGAGATTTTGCAGGTATACGTTTGTTTGATCGATGTTTTTTCTCCAGATTAATTGTTGCATTTCTTTGAAAAACACCAAGGGAATTTTTTTCCCATTAAAAATGTTTGATACTAACTTGGGGATTGAGAGTTTGATAATATTTTTTTTTTTCTGACAACTGATTTTTTTTTTTTTTAAGAATGTGTGTTTTCTAATTTAGCTCTACTTAAAATTGTAGATAGTATACTTACTGAAGTCTCCGTCCCAAGTTTAGACTTTAAAATTTGTCCCTAGCAAGGATTGACACCCCTGCTCATTTCTGATCACTCAGAAATAGATCACAGTGAGGAGAAAGAAGGGGAGAAAAGCTGTGCAATCAAGTACTAGAATTTGGGAACAGAGACACTTCTCTGTGTTCCACCAGTTACATGGGGCAGAATTAATCTCACCTAATTTTGTAAGGCAATACTGAATAATGAACAGTCCATGGAAATAAATGAAAATTTAGAACACAAATTTTCTTAACAGACACCTACTTCCAGACAAACTGAACTGAGCCTAGAAGTGAAAATAAAGGAAACCTAAGTTGATTAGCTCAAGTATAGATATGAACATTATAGTCATCTACATGCAGATGCATTTCATTATGCTAACAATTATTTTCCTAAATACTCATGGTGGGTTGGCTTCGGCCAGCTGCCAGCTGCCCACCCAGCCTCTCTCTCATTATCCCTCTTCAACAGGACAGAAGGGAGGAAATGAAATGAAAAAGATCTTTTAAGATAGGTTGGATTTTTAGTTACTGTTTTCAGTGCTATGATTCCTGGGTTTTCACCCCTTTCCCTCCCCTAATTATCTCACTCTGCATCTGCAAGTGTTCCTTTTCTTATTTATTACATTTTTTATTTTTCTTTGGAAGAAGATAAAAAATAAAGCTGCTAACTTCACCAGACGTATATGCTTGTATGTGTCTATCAATAAAAGAAATTGAGATCCTGAGTTTATTTCATCTCTTAGCATGATGTTGGTTACTAATTGTACTGAAATATAACACAAGAATTCAAGTGGTTTTCTTCACAAAAAAAAGGAGAGACAGTCACAATATTTTTTTTATCTCTGATACTGAAACTTCCATCATCTTTGATCTGTGAGTCTATATTGCTACCCATCTGAATACTGTGATTTAGAAAACACAGAGGTTAATGTCAGTAATGAAGTTCCAGGTGATCTAAGGTATCTCTCCCTTTCTCACAACCGCCTTCCTTCCCTACCCCCCCACCCCGAACAATGTTATGTGGATTAAGGCTTGTAAAAGAAATTCAAGGATGAAGGTATTACATAAACTGTAATCAGAATGAGTTATTGTGCATCATTCCATGTCAGTATATCATAGTTTATATCACTTCTAGACTAACTTTGATGAGCTTTCTGAAGTTTTTTTTTAAGTCAGGTTGCATTAAAAAGTACAAGTTTTCTTACCATTGTGTTCCAGTTTGAAAATCTAATTGAGTATGGTTTGTTAGAACTAACACAGTGTTTTAGTATGATGATAATTATCAGATGTGAATCTGATATGCTACATTTTTCTAGCTATTCACTTAGTAAAGAGAAAAAAAAGATTTTTTTCTCCCTGAATAACAGTTTTCTCAACAGCTGCCTTTTTTCAGTTATAAATCCATTTGCCCATTCTTTCTTTAAAAATAAATGTCTGAAAATAACAATGCAAATCATACAGAGAATGACATAAATTTGGAGTAGAGTATAGGACAGGATATTTGCTTTTTCTGTGTAGTAATAAGGCAACAGAAGAGAAAGAAATTTTGTAAAACAAACTTTTAGCTCAGAACACTGTTTTAGTTTTGCTGGGAATTTTATCACTGTCTCTAATCCTTTATGTGCTTAACAGGCTTTAGGCTGTGCATTTATGCCATTGGGATACCCTAAGTTACTAAAGCTCTGCTATTCCTCATGCCAACAATTTCTTCTTCTTAGTTAAGCTGGGAATCTCAGGGAATACTTTACCACCAAATCACTGAAGACTTACACAGTATAGCAGGTGCCAAATTTATCCGAACTTACTGAAAGACAAGATCAAATTAGCTGATATTTTACCTAATATACAGAAAGTACTGAGTTCAATATTAAGATGTTATTTGCACAGGAAGAGGGAGATCTGGTCCCCAGTTGTATCTCTGAGGATGTTAAAAACTTCATCTTCTATCTCCAAGCAATGCAGAGAAAGGAGGAAAACTGTCATTTGACTTTGTCATCTATCAAGGAGTTACTCAAGACCAGAGATCAAGTTAACACTCACAAAACTTGTTTTTGTACCTCATCATATGAGTCTTAGATGCAAAGTTCAAAATCAAGCCAAATAGGGACCAAAAAGTCATTCTTCACTCTTACACTTTCACCAACAAACTGCTTGCTTTACCTATATTAGTGTAGCTTCACCAGAAGGGATGAGAGCACAACTAAATTTGATTGCAGTAATAATTGTAATAGTATGCTGAGAGAAGGGATCTGTGGAATAAAGCCCAGGGATAACCCAGGTTGCCTTGTCAGGGTGAATTTGCATTATTGGCACCTTTGGTGTTGGGTTCTGATGTGATCTGATCCTCCATGACGAAAGGAAAACTGCAGGCATCCACCTCCAAATGCTTTTTCAGTCTGTGAATACTAATCTTACATTAGTATCTGTACAGAGGAGAATAGAAGAGTTGTACGCGAGCTTCCATTATTTGGCGTTTCCTGTTGGCTAAGGCACTGATTTATTTGGCAATGGTTATCATAAGTAATGCTTCAAAAAATTGCTTCTCCCCACTCGGTATCTAGAGAACTTGGTCTTATAAACTGAGTTTAGAAATTTCATTTCCCAAGTACATTGTAAAAGTTAGGCATTTCAGTATTATGCTTGACACATTTAAATCTTCATTTTTCTAGACTGCTTTCTTCTACAGCAAAAATGCCATTCCTGAAATATATTTTCTTATTATTTCTTTGATCACTTGTGCTCTCAGCTCTGACCTTGATAACAATTAGCGGGTCTTGCAGCTTTTACTGCACTGGGATACTATCAGACTGGAAAAAAATTGTATGTAAAGCAGTATACTTACCTTTATTTAGTAGTGGTTGTACACTATATTTTCATTGTCCACTTCATTTTTTGTAGTTATGTGAAAGTGCAATGGGAAAGTCAAGTGTGTCATCTTTCATGCAGCAGTTCAGAAGGTAAGATTTGGTCTTAATATGAAGTAGCCATGGAGAAATTACTGAAAGACATGATGGAAAAGATGATCTGAAAATAGTTAGTGGAAAAGAACAATGCCAGAAATGGACATCCCAAAGAAAAACCTGAACTGAAACAAAGAAATAAACAAGACTTCTTTGTACAAGATATATAAACAGTTGAAGAATATACAGCTCCTTAGTTTCATATAAGAACACAGTATCATGAATCTAAAATTGAGGAGCTTCAAACATTGTATAGGGTTTCAGTGTCAAGGCTTTTAGCGTAAATTAAAAAAAAAAATAAAAATCAAAACTAATAGTGTTATTGTCTTACATTTTATTTATAATATCTATATTTATTTCCCTTCAGCATTTATTCTGATTTGGTTCTTTCAAGAACATCTGTCTCAGATCCATTTCAATAAAATAAAATAAAATAAAGCCTCTAGATTGTGTTCATGTTCATGTTCACTTCCTGTTAAGAACCACACAGCAGGCTTGGCTTTGTATAGTTCTTACCATACCCCAAGCAGATTACTACTGAAAGAAAAGACGTGTTATAGCAGATGAATACAGAGAGACAGTGAAGCAATAAGGATGTTCATAATGAAAAATAACTCCTAAATATTTTGATATGTTAAGTCTGACAAGGATCAAAATCAGATACCACAGCAGGTGGGAAAGAAGTCTTGCAATAGACGCAGTGAGTTCAGCTGTACCCATTCAAAACAGAGGACCAGGATCAATCCTTGGTCTTGAAAACAAGCATTACAGACTGGTTTTCACCCAGGCTGCTCAGTACTAGTCCCATCAGGATGAAAATAGTACATCCATGTTTTGAAGCATTTGGGTCCCCTGCGATGCCTCTGCAAGCCTGTTACATAACTTTTTATTCACAATGAGTGTGATCCAATGACAGGGTTGTGCTGCACACCACAAAAGTGTATGTTTTTACCTAATTTTGCCAGGCAGATATTCAGTCTGGGTTGTAGCAAGAGGGGCAGAGGGAGCAGAACTTCAGGCCCTCTCATGGTTTTGCTGTCATTTATCAGTGGTCCTTTGAGACAATTGTCTCTAGAATGAAAATAGAATATTGTCTTGGGAGGACCTAAACTCTGTGGGAACAGGCTAACTGTTGAGCTAGGTAGCCAACCAGAAGTCCAAATCCTTAGCTTGTTTCCTGGTTCTCTTTGGTTTTTAGTAGCACAGATGCACTTATGGTGTTTATTTACTTGCATCCTTATGAAATGTAGTGGGGTGATCTGAGCCAGCTGCTAGACTCCCACTCGCTCCTCACCTATCTACTCTCTCACTTCCCCTCTGCAGCAGGGCAGGGGAGGAAATAAGATCAAAAAGCTCATGGGCTGAGATAAAGACTGTCATGGACAAAACAGTCTCAACTTGGGGAAAATCTATGTAATTTACAGCCAGTTAAAATAAAGTTGGATGGTGAGAAACAAAAGCAAAGACTAAAACACCTTTCCCTCAATCACCCTTTTTCACAGGCTCAACTTCATTCCTTCATTCCCAGCCCCTCTATGTCCTTCCCCTATCCCTGAGCAGCGCAGGGGTGATGGGGGATGAGGGCTGTGGTGAGTACATAACAGTTCCTCTCTGCTGCTCTTTCCTCCTCACACTTTTCCCTTACTCAATTGTGGATCCTTTGCATGGGCTGCAGTTCTTCGGGATAAACCTGGTCCAGAGTGGGCTTCTCACCATGGGCCGTAGTTTCTGACAAGAGCACCTGTTCCAGCATGGGGTCTCCATAGGCTGCAGCTTCCTTCAGGGAGTATCCATATGTTCTGGTGTGGTCTTCTCCATAGATTGCAGGGAAATACTTCTTCCACCATGGCCTCTCCCACAGGCTGCAGGAGAATCTATGTTCTAGTGCCTGGAGCACCTCCTCTCTCTCCCTTTCCTCTGACCTCAGTGTCTTGCAGGGCTGTTACGCATAATGAAGACTAACCCTAATGAAGAAATTATGAAAGATGGCAACTTCTGAATTAATAAGAGAGTTCAATTATTGTAACATAAGGTGATGTGATGGAGTGTTGCTAGGGTATGGCTGAAGAAAGATGGTTTCTGTTGCATACTTTCTAACTGAAAAGGTGCTAAATTGGTGTCTTGACAGAAAATTGCTTATATTTGCATTAAAACAACTTTGAATATTGTTCTTTTTTTTTGGTGAGGGGTAGTTCAAAGCTTTTCATTTGATGAATAATTTAAAAATGTGGGGTTTTTTTCACACTAGAAATGAATCAGTTTAGGCTGACAGAATAGAATTATGTAATTAAGTTTAGACAAATGTCCATGTGATTTATACTGCATACTTGGCTCTTCCTATAGTATATCATTACAACATTGCAATGTTTCACCTTCCTCAGTTTTAAGGTCCTATAAGGGCATTTTTTTTGCAGGAGTTTGCCAAAAAATCAATATGAAAAACTAACCCTTTTTTCCAACATAATGAATTATAAATAGAAATCCACAAACTGTAATCAAGATGCTATTTCCTGTATTTATAATTTAATTCAAGCAAATTAACTTTCCGGAATATATTATATGCTTACTCGTTCGGGGGAAGAGGGCTGTTGATAAAAGCTTTAGTTTTCTTTGCTTTTACACTATTGTTTTGTTGTGGGCTTTTTTTCATGGTTTTCTTTCATTGTGTGATTCAAATAGTATTTCCAGTTCTACTTCAAAGATTATTTAAAAGAGACTTTCATTCCCCAAAGAATGAAGTTACATTGGTGTTAGTTAATAGCTTTTCATAGCTTTACAAAATTACTTTATTCTTTCCCTAGAATAACTTTTTGGTTGCTTTAATGCTTTTAAACACTTTTTAATACTGTCACATAACGTTTAGTTACCTTAGGACATGAACAACTCTCTGAAACTACTTTCTAGATTACCTTTTCAGTAGTAATCCAAGTTGAGGAGTAGGATCACATTAAAACATGCTAAGCATGGCCATCTCACCATACTCTGATTCAGAGCTGTGTTGAGATACTTTTAGGACAAGCTGCTTTATCACTCCCTCTCTGGACAGGGGAGGAAAAAATACAATGGAAGGCTTGGGGGTCAAGAGAAGGACAGGGAGATCACTCACCGATTACCATACAGGCAAAAAAGACTCAACTTGGGGAAATTAGTTTAATTTATTACCAATCAAATCAGAATAGGATAATGTGAAATAAAACCAAATCTCAAAACACCTTCCCCTCACCCCTCCCTTCTTCCTGAGCTCAGCTTCACTCCCGATTTCTCTGTCTCCTCCCCTTGAGTGGTGCAGGGGGACAGTGAATGGGGGTTGCAGTCAGTTCATCACACATTGTCTCTACCACTGCTTCCTCCTCAGAGGGACAACTCCTCACATTCTTCCCCTGCTCCAGCATGGGGTACCTCCCTCAACAGACAGTCCTCCATGGACGCCAACATGAGTCCTTTCCTACAGGTTGTAGTTCTTCATGAACTGCTCCAGCATGGGTCTTTTCCATGGAGTGCAGTCCTTCATGAACTGCTCCAGCATGGGTCTTTTCCATGGAGTGCAGTCCTTCATGAACTGCTCCAGCATGGGTCTTTTCCATGGAGTGCAGTCCTTCAGGAAACTGCTCCAACAGTTCACAGGTCCTTCCAAGGAGCCTGTTCCAGCAAGGGCTGTCCATGGGGACACAGCCTCCTTCAGGCGCATCCACCTATGCTGGCATGGGGTTGCCCATGGGCTGCAGGTGGATATCTCCTTCACCATGGACCTTTATGGGCTGCAGGGTGACAGCTTACCTCACCATGGTCTTCAGCACAGCCTGCAGGGGAACTTCTGTTCTGGTGCCTGGAGCACCCACTCCTCCTCCTTCTTCACCTCCTTGGTGTCTGCCCAGTTATTTCTCTCACATATTCTCACTCCTCTCTTCTGGCTGTTGTTGCACGGCAGGTTTCCTCCCCCCCCCACCCCCACCCCGCTTCTTAAATATGTTGTCATGGAGGTGCTATGACTGTTGCTGGTTGGCTCAGCTTTGGCAGCAGCGTGTCCGTTTTGGAGCCAGGTGACACTGGCTCTATTGAATGCAGGGGAAGCTTCTAGCAGCTTCTCACAGAAACCACCCCTCCTGCTACCAAAACCTTGTCGTGCAAATCCAAAACAATGGGGACATCTCCTGAACACTCAAGAAGGGTGATTGATAAGATGGAACAAGACATGCAGTATCAGGAGTAGAGGAGACCCCTGGTTTTTGGGAGGTGGACAATGACATAAAACCACCTTGCATAAGAGAGAAAAAAATGGAGAGAATAAACAAGATAAGTCCATTTCAGTCCTAACTTCTCTCACTGAAGAGCTCTTAAGCGTGGTCTCCTTGACCTCCACAACAGAGAGCTGATAAAGGCGGCAACCATCAGCAAGAACCGCATAGCATCAGCTCCATGGTGGTGCCTATCCACAGCTGATGCTGTGATCTAGATCGGCAGTTTTGTATATGTAGTGATCATAATGAACCCTGTGTAACAACTGATGATTAAGTGTGTTGCCAATGACCAAATTCACTGAAGTTTAATTTTACAGTTTAAAATAAGCCTGATTTGTCAGTTTTCTCTCCCATCACGGTGCTTTCTAATTCTCTACTTGATAAATAGAAAGAGAAACATATAGATAGATGCATAGATATGTGGATAGACAGATTCAGTTGCAACTATACGATATTCTAATTTGGATGAACTAATCACTAGCTTTGTCTGTAGCTGACGCAGATGAATGACTAGCCACTGGGTGGGACTGGAAGAACAAGTGAATATCCACCTTTCAGAAAAGTTTCATGTTATTCTTAACCAAGGTTATGGTGACTCCACACAGTATTCTATTGAGGATGATCTGCTGCTTTGGATCACAATATGTCTTAAATGTTTTTAAGAGCTCCTGAAAGAAATAGAAGATTTAATTAGTGATAAAATGCTATGTTATACTCCTTAATGTAAGAGTAGTATCAAGTTCTAAAGTAAATTTAGTATTCTAACAAATTAAGTAACTCAAAGAAGAAAAAACAGCTTCCTATTACTTTATTAGTAACTTAAAAAATCTCATAAAGACTAAGAAATTTAAAGTTCTGTCAGTGGAAAACAACACGTCAAGCTTTTGCATGTGAAAAATTCCTATAGATTTTTGTTTAAATTTCATAATATGGGGTGGTTTAGGCTTGCTTTTTTTTTTTTTTTTTTTTTTTAATGCAGGGTAAAAACTAGTTTTCCAATGCTTCTTAATTACTTATGTGTTTCTTTCTTCATTTTTCAGTTCTATCTCTTTCTTTTTTGTTTTTGGAACTTCTAACTGATGTTCCTGGAGATTAACTTGCATAAGAGCTAACAATTCAGTATCTGAGCTATTTAAAAATGAATATAATACTGAAAATATCATTCAAAGATAATTCATGATTATTCTATTTACTTGGAACTACACTGTGTGGGAGTCATACACTATTCTCACCACTTGACTATGAAAGCACATTCTGTATTATGTAAAGCAGTAAAGCCCACATGGAATCCCCATTAGACAGGATTCATTCTTTCATGCAGTCACACTGGAAAACAATTTGTATAATGATAGGGGCGTTGTTTATTTTTCTCAAGCATTAGAATTGAGATCATGACTGATGTTATTTATCATTTCTCCCATAGAAAGTCAAAGAAAAAAATAAATGTGATCAGACCTATTCACTTTTAGGACAGGATTTTTTTTTTTTTTTTCTGGATTGTTCTTCCCTTCATTCATGCTAAAATACCATCTAAACATAAGTATTTTTAGTGGTTAAAAGGTCAAATCATTCTTTTGTATAGGCAATACGCCTCTCATGGATATGTTACTGTTCCTGCTCTTCCAGTGAAAGTCAAATCGCTATATGCAACTTTCCTCGGCCCCATTTTCTTAATAGTCTATGTTCAATCAGTTTATGTGATTATTTATTCATAGGGTCCCAAGGTAAAGAGTCGTCGTCTAATAAATTCTTCAACTCTTCTTTTTGCATAGCAATTAAAGCAGATGAGGTTTTTCATTTAAAATGTATGGAATATGTAATGTTCAGTGACACAAATCAACTAAAACTCTCACTGAGATTTTTTTGAAAGCTTTGCTTTTAGAATTCCTCTTATTTAGTGGTTATGTTTCATATATTCTCTTCACGTATGTTTCAGTTGATATAAATCCAAGTTTTATCTAGATAGACTAAAATATTTATTCATTTTAAAATGTCAGCATTTTGTATATCTCAGCTCCTGTATTCTCCTTATTTAGAAGTTTATTTGACATGTCCTGCTTTATATTATGTCTTCAGCATCATGTACAGTTGGGGAGAGTATTTATGTATGAAAGGGTATTCAGAAAATGAGGTATTAATAATAAATGCCTCATAATAATAAATAATAAAAGTCTTGTGTGGTTAACGGACACATTTGGATCCAAAACCAAAAGTTACTTACTTTCTTTAATTCATTTCTAAAAATGACACTTTTCAACCCTTGAAGCCCCAGTTGAAATGGGGACAATTTCAACTGTACTATGGAAAAGACAAATGCATGGAAATAGCAACATTATCTTGTCGTGTAACCAGAAGGTTTCTGCTGTAGAGGTAAAGCTGACCTGAAGGTTTTTCTTAGCCCCATGCTCGTTCTGTTTGCCAGATTAAGCTATTCTAGGGCTTTCCAAGATTTGGAAAGGGAAAAGGGAAAGCAGAAGGGAAGGGAAAAGGGAAGGGAAGGAAAGAAATTATTGATAAATATTTATTAATTTTTAAATTATTTTATTTCTCATAGATAACCTTACTAACCTGCACTGTTATTTTTTTTTTTTTTTTCTCAATTCTACATCAAGTTTTGTAATAAAATTAAAACTTGATTGTACCTTCTCTTATATTAGGACAACTGCTTGTGGAATGTGCAGTGAAGCAACTTTTGGCTTGAGTATAAAATAAAAAAATATTTTCTTTTGTTTGTTTATTTTTCAGCTAGACCTGCTTCCTCCTCTGGTTCAGCATGTAGCTTTGCAAGCACCTTCACTGCTCTAATGGTGTAGGCAGCAGAAGGATAAAAAAGAGAAATAAGAATGAGGACAGAACTGGGAACTCTGTTGTTTCTGGTTTACAAGTATGATAAACTCCAGTTTAGAGTACTGAAAGCAGGATAATTGTATTCCCACAGCATTTCGGTAGCCTTTTTCAGATGCAAAATATATCAATAACGATTCCCTGTGTTAACTGGTGCCATATAGAAATACCCTTTGTGGTGTTGCCTTGAGCATAGAAATGTAGAATGTAGATCTAGAGTATTTGCTAACCATCTTGTGCAACTCTTTCTGTTATCACACTCTAATTTGAAACCTGCTATGTTTCTTCTACTTTCTTCTTCTAGAAATTCTTCTTTGAGGCTCAGTAACTTTCTTTTAATATCCTATCAAAATGTATTCATGGTGAAATTGCATTCACTTGTCCTTGTGTCAGTATTTAGTAGCTTAAAGTACTCTTCTTCTTCTGTGATGTTCCCTTTGTAATGCGTTTGCAGAGCAATTCAGTCTCAACCTTAGCTTTTTTTTCGTTTTTTTTCTTTTTTTTTTTTTTTTTTTCCTTCTTTTAAGTAGAATAAGCTAGACAACTTTTAAAGTATCCTGAAGTAAAGCAGGTTATCCATGCTACTCATGATTCTCTGAATCAGTCTGAGTTTAGCTTCCTTGAATAGGGATCACCAAAAAATTACACAGGACTTCAGTTTGAACAGGGTCTCATAGAATGGCAGTCTGATCTATTCCTACTGGACATACCTGTACGTAACTTCATGATGCTTTCTGACATTGTACTTCCCAGTTTTGTGTCATCTATAAAATTCATTAGCTGATTCTTGTTTTTCATGCCAATGTTAAAAAAGATTAGTCTCAAAATCAATCCTTTAATCATACTACTAGAAAATACCTCAAGATTCATTGCTCCGCTTCTCAGAGATATTTACTGTTGCGTCTTCAATAGCCTGGTCTTGTACATCACAACTTTTACCACTTTACAAGCGTTATCTGTTAACCCATAACTGCTTAAAGAAAAAAACAGAAACACACCAATCATCAAACTACTACTAAGTTGTCACTTCAAACTAATAAATATATCTCTACATATGGAAGACATAAATGTTGAAATCAATACAGTCATTTTTCTTGAAATGCAAATTTAGCTTACAAGATATAATTTTACTCATGTTAATGCAAGTGCCAAGTATAATATGATTTAACAAAAGTACAGCTGTCTGTGTTATCTTTTTTTGTCTGTGTGTAAAATGAGCTATTGCCAACATTCTGACCACATTTGGAGGACATGAACTTGTTTAGTCTTTAGCAGGCAGAATATAATAACTGGTTGTGTTATGCAAGCTGAGTGCCTTGTTCTTCCTAAATTGAATGACATGTATATCACACAAAATTGTTTGGAGTCAAGGGGGAGTTGCAGCTGGGAAAGGCTCTGACAGAAAGAAGATTACAGTTATTTTACACCAACAGCAGAAACTGCAGACCTCAGTGGATAGAAAGTCTTTCTTCAATTTGCAAACAAAATAAGTGAGCGTAATAAGATGTTGACTGTTTCAACTGTGAAATAGATCCAGTAAGGAGTGTTGTTTTTTGTTTGTTTGGGTTTTTTTTCTTGATGGACCCCAGGTAATTCTCAACGGTACAGAACATTACTTCAGAGAAAATTCTGAATAACAAATTTTATGTATGCTTTATCAACAAGACATTGTAACTGAGCCATAATTACCTTCTTGTTCCTGAAGGGACACAAAAATATAGCAGTATCTTACTAAAACCTTGTGCCAACATACTGCTTGCTTTCTCCCATATCTCCATTTTGTTATTCTGATAACTGATTATTTACTTCTTTCCAAAATTCTCTCTCCCGAAGTTTCCCAGTTTCCTCAGCTCTGCCCATTTTTCTTCCTCACCTGCTTAAGTCTCCATGTGCTGCCATAAACTCAGAAAGTGAATTGCGTGACCTGCTTATATTCAGGAAAATTAGAAGAACCTGTGATATGAGAGAAAATCACATTATCAGACTGACATTCTACATAAGTCTCCAAGCGAGATAAAAATTATTATTCCTGATACCACTATAGGGGACCCAGTTGATGTCTTTATAGCTGCCCTTATCAGTCACTTCCTTCAAGTGGCTGTCAAGCCCCTGAGTACACTAATAGGCCTTAATGGCCCTGATTAACCTCCCCTCACACCCATTTATCCTCAGGGGTCCCCACGAGTGGCTTGGGCCCTTCTTTTCCTCAAGCCCATGCAGCTTCTGGTGCTTGCTCCATAGGGATCCGACAGCGCTTATGGCACCCTGGCAGTGGGATACCCATTTGTTAACACAGTGCTGCTCAGTCCATCTCTTTCAACACAGGCCAAGTACACTGCCTGTCATGCTGTGCAGCTGGCTGTTACATCTATACCTGAAAAAAAGTTTCAAATGAAGAGACAATGAGCGTATGAGTTAAAGAAAACAATGAGAATAATCAGACATATGAAAATCATGATTAGGGAGAAAAGGCTAAAGAAACTATATTGCCTGCTCTGAGAAAAAGAAGAACAAAGGAAAACATGATTAAAGTTTTCAATTCATTTTTAAGCATAAGTTATTGAATGAAGAGATAACACGACCACATTGTACCTTGCCCATGTTTTGAAATAAAACAGAGTCCTGCCATTTTTAGCGTAAAATACTGAGCAATCTATAATTAGGAAAATATTCTAGTAGGTCAGTCTTGCAGAAACACCAATCTGAAGGAATATTTCAAGTGTCCACATGACACGAGATAGAATTTCCTTTACCTCATTGTGCCCAGTCATGTTACTGGGTATCTCTTAAGTTTTCTAAGTCACCCTACATAATGAATAAACTATTAGGACCTTTAACGCTCCATTATTTGGTGCCTAGAAAATGACATTGCTGAGTTCTAAGTCTGTGTCTTCTGAATAAAACTCTGCCACAGAGTCTGTGTGGAAATGGTGGTGTACTTCATTAAATGTCTCTTCAGCACCCAGGGGACGGTGGGACTAGGGTGGTCCCTAACGGTCCTTGTTGGTGCATACCCCATCTTGCTCTGTGTTCATTTATCCTAGGTTCACTGGGACATGGGACAAGAGAGATGGTGAAGGGTGTACATGCAGTACCTTCATTATCGTGTATTCTGCAGCAGCTTGAATGAGCTCTTCGCTCTCACAATTCAGGCATAGTCAGTCATCTTCTAGGTGGAGACTAAGCTTCTAAGGTCTCTACATAGAGTAAATATAGCATGCTCAGTGGAAGTGTGCGTGCTTCCTCCACTGCAACTTGTGTCCCAAGAGTCTTAATTCTCTTCCATTAGACGTCCAGCTCAAGGAGAAAAGTAAGTTTAATCTTTATGAAAAAAAACCCCAATTCTTTATCGTTCGTCTAAAGATGAATGCGAGCAAGATAAAATGTAGAAACATAAAAAACAATATGTCATAAACTGAAATTAATATTTGATTATTTTATTCTGGGGAGGTTTCAGACAAAAAACTGAAAATCTCAGAATATTGAGTGTAGCCAATGATGATTTTCAATTTACTACAGGCCACTGGGTCAAGAATGGTCCCAACAGCTTTCAAGCAACTTCCTATAAATCAGAGGAAGTGGCTTTTGTTTGTTTGTTTCCTAAGCTTCCTTGCATCTGTTCTCACCCTCTGCTCTTCTCCATGCTTGTTTTGGCTTATACAAAATGACTTTCCTGATCTTAGTACAGGTCTTACAGATACTTCATTACATTAAAAAGTACTTTTATGGTTAGCAGTCTCAATACATTATAATGGACATGGAGTTATGTTTTTTTCGCTCTGTTAAGAATTCTAATTTCCACAGGGCAGCAGGGGAAGAGAGAGGGAATGAATACAATACTTCTTTACCAGAGATGAGTACTGTGCATTCGTTAAGTCCCTCAGAAATTTCTGAATGCAGTGTATTATACTAATAGATGCAGGACTGTGGATTAAGGAACAAGCACTGCAGCATCTAAAACCCAGTTACTAAACTCCAGTGAGGCAAACCATACCATCTAAGTTAGGTGCCAAGACAGTATGCTATTTAAAAGCCACTGAAGAAAGTAGAGGGTGCCAGCAATAAATCTCTCATTATGGAGAAAACTGTATTTACCGCTATGATGTTATCGAAAACTAGAGCTGCCTGTTGCTACCTTACTAGTAGATGCAATGAAAATTCTTAGATCAATTGTGGTAGTCAAAATAGGATTAACAGATGAGCCTTTCAAGAGATACAAGTAGAGAGCCTTTGTCACAAGATGGAGGAGCTTCCAAACATGCTCAGAAGTCTTACTACGGGTGCATAGAGGGTTAGGATATCCTAGGGGTCTTTCTGGAAATCTTAGCCATCTGAGTTCTCTCCAAGTCCAAACTTTAAAGTACCCACTAGCAGTTTTATCCAGGTTTGGGCTTGACAAAACTAGTGACCTGAAATGTATTTGCAAATGACTGGGATTTTTTCCGTTTGCTTAGCTGTTTTGGTTTTGTTTTGTTTTGGGTTTTTTTCTATGCAAAAGATAATGCAGCAACAGAACATTACCTAAAGGAATAGACACTTCTTGAACAAGCTTCTGCCTGGATTTTTCTTTTATTTTGCTTTTTGGTTTTGTTTGGTTTTTTTGTTTGTTTTTTTTTTTTTTCTACATTAATATTCACCTTTAATTCTTATCATAATAATGATGGTGAGCAATGAATCAATACTCTTGGTCATGTCTCTGGGACAGAACTCTGTTTTTCTATCACAATGATAACATTTTCACTTTAAGGAATTAAAAACACACTGAAGCAAATGAGATTTATTTTTATTTTACTTTTCTGTCTGCAGTATTATGTACGAGTATATAATACTTAAATTCTTGCTGGAGATGAGTGGTCCATCATTTGCCTTTGCATTCAAGCTGAATTCCTCTCACCATTTCAAAGACAGGCTATAAGGTTAGCATATTAATAGCTTTTCAAAGAGCTATGCCAGTGGCTCAGCAAATATTTGGAGTAGTCCTTCTTCTGTAATTAATGTAGAGATTATGAAAGGAGACTTAGCTACATCTTTCCAGCAAAAATTCCTGTCATATCAGAAGCTCAGGACCACTGGTTGCTGTGTATGTAATACAAAAGAGCTATTGGAGACACTGTATCATTGAATTACTGGTCCAGACTAGAGCAAACATGTCTCAAAGCCACATACCTCTCTGCCCTGGGATGTGCCACATGTCTTACAACCACTGCTGAATAACCCATAACACTGCACTGCAGATGAGTTTTTGGAGGTCAAAATTTCTGTTTTAACCTGGGTGTATTTCACTTAGGAAAGACAGCAAAAATATGACAAAGGAAATTGAGAAGTTGAGAAGCAAGGTGGTAAAACATACAGTCAGAAAAGAGCACAGAGTAAAGAAACAAAATGGAAACTTAAAAAATAACCCTGGCAAAAAAAAAAAAAAAAAAAAAAAAAAAAAAAGAAAAAAAGAAAAAAAAACCTCTAATAACAATCTAAACAGCATAAGCCTAGTATCCAATGCATATATCCTATTCTAAACCACTGTAACATGATCACCTGCCGTATACAGTCCTTTGACTCAGCAAACATTTTTTCTTAGGTTAAGAGCACTGAAGTTTTCCTTCATGCAAACATATTTGGAGCATTATTTAGCAGCTGGAGCCAAAAGACATTTCTTCTTTGTGTCTGGCCAGAAGATGGAAACAATATAGTTGTTACTTCTGTTTTCTGTGCTTTTTTTTACCTGGAAACTTGATGGGATTGCACATTGAGGCATTTAGAGATGAACTAAGTGAATGTGCCAGTCAGTCTAATGGCTGAATAGCACCTTTGTGTAAATGGCATATAAAGTAGTACTTCTCGGGAAATGGTACTGATTCCTGACAAAATTTTGGTTGTAGTTCAATATTTTAACTTACAGAGTTGTAATATGAAGGACCTTTTTTGCCTGAATTAGTTGTTTTCACACTTAAGCTATATTGTCACAGTGGGATCAGCTATGGCATTTGAACTGGAGCCCCACAGCAAGTATGAACCTTCCTCCATGAGGGATCCTCAAATCTGGAACTTGCTCCCCTTCTTTCCCCCACAGCTAGAACTGGGTAGTGCTGTCAGCTTTGAAAAGATGAATATGTAAGTACACTTATGAAGCATGAGGCATGATATACACTGACCAAAAATGAAGCATGATGTCTAACACCATTATAAAAGGTCGGTAATATTTTTCCATGAAGCAGTTCAAGTTGGAGTAGCACAAAAAGAAAGACAAAACTCAGGTCTCTCATAAATAGATCATTTCTCCCTCCTCATGTTTCTCCTAGCTTTACCCTTCAGCAAAACTTAACATCAAGTGACAGACATATTTGTATGGAATATATGGAAAACTTTTAAACGTTATCTAAATTGTACACATGTACATATGTAACTGTAGACATACACATATGCACATATGCAGATTACCACAGATACATGCATCATCCTATGTCTCATTGACAAAAAAATGAAAAAATCATACATATGTCACAAGTTCTGCCAGCAAACCTGCTTCACTCTGGGCTCCTTCCACAGGCCTGCAGGTCCTGGCAGGAGCCTCCTCCAGCTTCCCACAGGGTCACAAACTCCTTCGGGTGCATCCACCTGCTCCTCCTGTGGGGTCCTCCACAGGTTGCAGGTGGATTTCTGCTCCACTGTGGACCTCCATGGGCTGCAGGGGCACAGCCTGCCTCACCATTGTCTTCACCACGGACTGCAGTGGAATCTGCTCTGGTGCCTGGGGCACCTCCTCCCCCTCCTTCTTCGTTGACCTTGGTGTCTGCATAGTTGTTTCTCTCACGTATTCTCTCTCCTCTCTTCCAGCCGCTGTTACACAGTAGGTTTTTTTCCCCCCTTCTTAAATGTGTTATCACAGAGGTGCTACCACCATCGCTGGTTGGCTCAGCCTTCACCAGTGGTGGGTCCGTCTTGGAGCTGGCTGGTGTTGGCTCTGTCAGACATGCGGAAAGCTTATAGCATCTTCTCATAGAAGCTACACCCGTAGCCCCCCTGCTACCAAAACCTTGCCACACAAACCCAATACACAGTGTCACTGACACTAGTATGAGTGCTGGGCCAAACTTCTCATATAAAGAAATATTACTATCATTCCTGTTAAATGACTGCCTGAAGTATTTACATGTTTTACACATAGCTAAAATGCCATCCTACTATTTAACAGCTCTATTTATCTTCCATATTCATTAATTAAAATGAGTGCTTAGCTTGTATAGCTATCCTAATAAATTTTCCTTCCTATAATGTATAATACATCCATCTCTAGCATGTAAAAAGTTAAAATAACACCAAAATAATTTCCAAAAAGTATTGGGGGAAGCAAACACCCACTACATTTATGAAATTTAGCATTGAGTGCAGTCTATCGTACCAAGTTAATTTCCAGATTCAGGAAGACACACTCTCTGCAAATGAAGAAACAATGCCTAGCACTGAATGTGAGCTAAAATGCTGCACACAAAAAACTGCAATAGACGTTTCAGAGGTAGCTCTGAAAAATACTCTAAGGAACTGCAATATGACCGTAACATTATAATGACTGAGAGAAAATGAGAGGTGTGACATATATTTTTATCTGATTCACAAAGCTATTAGCTAAAAATTAATAACCTCAGTGAAAAAAAAAAAAAAAAAAAAGCAGTATGACCCTGTAATGACTACAGTGCTAAAAGGAATCCAAGTCCAGGCAGAAGTAACTGTACAGTCATTTAGACACAAAGATTTTAAAATCTGGTCAATTTGCACTTTGACTTATAATAAATCTAAACTTTTAGTATATTTATATATTAGCTTCAAAATACTTTTTGTCATGAACAGTACTTTGACATTGTTTTCTATTTAGGTGGGCCTATGTCTGTTGTGCGCTTAGTATTACTTAAATATGAAGCCATATACTCTTTATTAATTTTTGCTTCCAGTAAATCTATTTGTGAAACACCATTTGATTCAGATGCTATTTTCCTACACATACAGGATCAGATTCAAAGCTTTTTCAAGTCTGTTGAATTTCTTTACCTGACCCCATTCAGCATTGGATCAGATCTATCAAAATAAACTGACTCACAAAAGTATTTAACAGTGTCTAGCTGATACATGATGAGGTACAATAAAGCTAAGAAGAAACCCACAATTAATTTTCTCTCTCCATCTGACACTTGCTATGCCAATGGAAACAAAAATTAACATTCTTACCCATTATACATTGTTGATACAAGACTGGAATTTCCCATAGAGAGATTTTTCAAGTTTTCATAAGCAGGAGTAATAAATATTGCTGCATACTGCAGTGCTCAAGAATATTACACACCAACACTTACCAGCCTTGTCATACACCCTAAAATTACCTGGATACAGAGAGCGAACCTAATAAATTCCCTCAGTCTTTATACAGCTGTTTTATATTAGAATTTGTATTCAGTCAGGAAATGCATCTCACTAAGTGAACAAGTTCACTTGTAGAAAAAAGATGAAGACTCTTTATTTGGACTAAAGAGTTAAAGTGAACTGTTATATATTTGACATTAAGGCCAAATCTGGAGAAACAAAACGAAACAGAACAAAGCAAAACAAAAACCCAGAAAGGCAAAATAATGAATACTTTCAATTAGAATCATAGAATCATAGAATCATAGGGTTGGAAGGGACCTCTGGAGATCATCTAGTCCAACCCCCCTGCCAGAGCAGCGTCACCTAGAGCAAGTTACACAGGAACACGTCCAGGTGGGTTTTGAATGTCTCCAGAGATGGAGACTCCACCACATCTCTGGGCAGCCTGTTCCAGTGTTCTGCCACCCTCAAAGGAAAGAAGTTCCTCCTCATGTTTAGGTGGAACTTCCTATGCTCAAGTTTGTGCCCATTACCTCTTGTCCTGTTGCTGGGCACCACTGAAAAGAGCCTGGTCCCATCCTCCTGACATCTACCCTTTTAAGTATTTATAAGTGTTGATAAGATCCCCCCTCAGCAGTCTTTTTTCCAGACTGAAGAGACCCAAATCCCTCAGCCTTTCTTCATAAGAGAGGTGTTCCAGTCCCCTCATCATCTTCATAGCCCTTTGCTACACCCTCTTCAGCAGTTCCCTGTCCCTCTTGAACCTGGGAGCCCAGAACTGGACACAGTACTCCAGATGGGGCCTCACCAAGGCAGAGTAGAGGGGGAGGATGACCTTCCTTGACCTGCTGGCCACACGCTACTTGATGCACCCCAGGATGCCATTGTCCCTCTTGGCCACAAGGGCACATTGCTGGCTCATGGTCATCCTGTTGTCCACCAGGACTCCCAGGTCTCTTTCCACAGAGCTGCTCTCCAGCAGGTCAGCCCCCAACCTGTACTGGTGCATGGGGTTATTCCTCCCCAGGTGCAGCACCCTACACTTGCCCTTGTTGAATTTCATAAGGTTTCTCTCTGCCCAGATCTCCAACCTGTCCAGGTCTCTTTGTATGGCGGCACAGCCTTCCGGTGTGTCAGCTCCCCCCCCCAGCTTTGTGTCGTCAGGAAACTTGCTGAGGGTGCACTCTATCCCCTCATCCAGGTCATTGATGAATATATTGAAGAGGGAAGCATGTCAGGCAGGATCCAGAACCAGTCTAGCCAGCACTGAAAAAAATCAAAAAACCTGCTAACATTCCCATATTTTTAAATAGAAATATTGTTATTGTTATCAGTTACAATGAAAGAATAACACTATAATCACAAACACTTCAATCCCTAAAATATTTCATATAAACAGTTTGATGAAAGACTCCAGGTATTCTTGTGGGATTCTTTCTTCAGGCATTTTTCTCATTTGTAATTTCATTTTCTTTTTTTCATAGTTAGTTCAGCCCTTCCATCCTGTGTACTCCATTTGAGACAGCATACATTTCAGACTCAGAGTAGTATAGCATGTAGCCTGTCAATATTATATGAATAGATTAAATGAAGTGTTCAGAATCCGAATAAGGGGGGTAACAGTGAAACCCATATAAATAGTACAATATTAACTGTGCAGTATTAGGAGGATTCTGGAGATGGCATTCGGTTCCAAACTGTAGACATCTAAACTTAGCTAGTAGCTTGATTCAGTTGCCAAAACATAGACGTTCACTACCAGTAGCGAATCACCAGGATATTCTGTCTTTTGTACAGCTTCTACTCAGAAGCATAGACTTCATGTCTCCTTGTGCCCTCTACAATTATCTCAAAATTCTTCTTTTCACATGTGCTGTACGTGGGTAAGAATTGTTCTGAGTAGGAACGAGAAGAAAGAATAAGGAAGAGTCAGATCTCCTCGTCAAGACTTTTGGCTCTTTGACTTATTTTTTCAACTGATTTGTCTGAACTAAATTCCAAGATCTAAGGGAAGAAATTAATGTCCAAATCACACTGAATATCTCTGTATCTTATCAACATGTCATGGTCACAGGTGTAATCACAAGAAAAAGTTGTGAAGCTTGTGTACGCTATTATACCATGACTTTAAGACATCAGTCTACAACAGAAACTATATCTGAAACAATGGAATTGCATTTTGTCATCTTTACTTTTCTTCCTCGCTCTTCTCAGCTTTTGCTGAATCTGCTGAAGAAAAAAAAGTTGAGCATTAATTCTGAATCAGATCCAGGCAAGAGAGAAATGCTCAAGCACTTCACAGATGTTCACAAAGAACGGTTTCAAAAGAAGGTGTTTTCAGAGCAAAACACTTTCTTAGTGTGCTGCCAGTGTACAACACATCTAGCCTGACTTATGATTCCTCCCTTTGTCTTTACACTACATGGCATGTTGATGCTAAAACTAAACAGCTCACTCCTGCAAATTCTTCATGATGTAAGTGTTTATGCATAAACCAGGGAGGCATATAATTTGATAAAATTTCTTACTGGACACAGAATTACACTCAAATTAAAACTCCCAAGGAAATCCATGCGCACAATCTAGTAGGAGCTGAACTTAAGGACAACAGACTGAATACTTTGAGCACTATGTCAGAAAATAGGAGTATCAAAGAGCCTTATTCGTTACTATAAGAAATTACAAAACTGGGTGAGATCAAAGAGCTGTCTTAGAGTATGCAACTGCAAGAGCAGGCAACAGTAGCTGCTGAGAGAAAGATGGAAAAAAAAAATCTAGAGGTACCTTTCTGATGCCCTATTGCCCCAAAGTCCATCAGTCAGAAGTTTAGGAACTGAGAAAAAGATTTCATGTGGACCTCTGGGTTTAACAACCTGGGTTAACAACAAGATTATTAGATTTTGATTACATACTTTACATGTAAACACATTCATATTTTTGGCCTCTCTTTGACCAGTCTGTTTCCATCCTGACAGGATCAAGGACGGGAATTCAGTGTTCAGTCATTGTATAGCACTAATGTCTCTGTAAAATGCATTAGTTTTTAACAATCATACAGATCTTTTGATGACAAGGACTGTTGGAACCTTGTGCACCCTTAGCAGAAACCAGAACATCCTTTGGCAGGTTCTCTGTATCTGTGTGAATTAAAAAAAAAGGCACATGAGGAAGCCTTGGCTTATGTTAGTTGTAAATTTAATATTAGATGTATTTTCATCTGTTATCAATACTAACCATGAAGAAAATAGTCAGTAAAGAATCTCTTTAATCTCTTTAATCTCTTTGTTTATACCCTTAATAAAAAAAAAAAAAAAAGATACAAAATTTGTAAATTGCAATCACAGCTATACTGCATTTTTTCTTCCTCTGTTGCTATTTCCTCGTCACACGTCTCCTCCTTCCTCTATGATTTATTGTTCCTACATATTAAAACTTGGTTGCTTTCTCTGGAAGAAAATTATATCCTAATATATGGTCTTTATAGTGTGCAGGTGAATCCAAGGGAATCTCTGGATTTCACAGTAACACAAATATGATTGATCTACGTGTGGATATAAGCAAGAACATGTGACCATCAGCTTCATTTATAATCAATATAAAGACATTTAAATGTATCAGATAGATTATGAGAGATGTGGGTAGTGAAATCTATGTCTGCATTCATTCATCCTGCTTCTGACAAGTGCCTTTTAAGTCTTTTCCTTTCTTTCATTACAAAAGTAAAAAAATAAAAATAAATAAATAAATAGACCAATTTATTTGTGAAGCATATAGAAGACTTCTAAGGGGATATGCACTTATATCACTTCAGTAGCTGGCTGACAAGACCAAGATAAATGTCTCCTTACCATGTCTTCATAGCAATGAAATAAAATGCCTTACTCAGTATTCAAGTCGGCTTTCCATACAAGAACAGTAGGCTAATATTCAATCTATGTAAGAAGTAAATACCTTGTGAAGGTAAAAAAAGTGAAAGAAACAACGGATTTTATACCATCTCCCAGAATGAAGTTTGCACTTGTTAATTCATCAGAAATGACAGGGGAGTCCTTTAGAATCACTTCTAACACCAGATCATCAGATACGAAGTTGTGGCCAAAGACAGCTTTATTTTTGAAAGCAACATGTCTTTTAATGTGGTCTTGTTCACATGTTCCAAAATAAAGCTACCTTTGGCTACAGATGTCTTTCTTATTTTAAAATTAGGTACAATTACCCTCAGTTTGTCTACCCTTTTGTTTGGCTACTGATAGGTCTGCAGAGATCATCAATCTATAGAGGAAGTTGATGACATTTTCACTTCCTATCTTTCCAGACAAGTCTTTTCTCTGATTCTCAAGTGATAAACCTGTGGTTTTTAGGCACAGTTAGTATCTAGGTAAAGGAAGTGTTTTTATTGTTTATTTGTTTGTTTTCTGTTCAAAGAACCTCAATAGTGTAATTGTACTGGCATCTACCAGAGTGACCATAAAAATCCAAATTACATAACATAGCATGGCATAAGAGCAAGTAGGGATGTTTGAATGACCAAGACCCTCTGGATTACTGTATGTTGACTGTGCTGGGAAGATGGAGCTAGTGGAGAAATTCCTGTCAGGTATGCCTGTTTTTCCTCTTTGAAAGAATCAAGGGCATTGCTGCAGAAGAGAGTCCTAATATGAATTAATATTAATGGAATGCTGATAGTCAGGGACTAAGAATTTAGAGCAAACCAGAAAGTGAGCCAAAGAGCTAGTCTAGGTAACACAGTTGAAGAGGCACCTCTCAAACCTAAGCTGAAGTTACTGCAAGCATTTGATTCACTGCCTACCTCTATGACTATTTTCTCACAATGAGAACACAGAATATCAGAGCACACACTACGCAATTTTCTATGATTACTTTTGTCTGGATAGCTCTTAAGATAATACTTTTGACTGAGAACTCATATATAGTTCGAATATCTCTCTTTGAGAGTTCATAATTTTCTTGATACTCCAAATGCACTTAGAGCTGATGAGTCCTACAGAATGTTTTGAGCAGTCTGAGAAGTTAAATAGTTTTGAAGTACCTTGTGACTCCTTGCGTCCTTTAGTTTGGTCTTGTTCCCATTTGTACAATGTGTGCATATGTTGGATCAATGTGCTATTTAATTACTCTTTCAAGGATATACTGACCTTTCTAGAGTATGTCTACAGATGGGTACAGAAGAACATTAGTTCTCTCTGTACTTAAGGTTGATCGCATTCAGGCTTACTTTGAAAGCTGCATAACTGTTAAACTTGTTCTATACCCAGGTAATAAAGCTGTGCATCCAGTACAAGTAGAAGTTCACAGATGCCACACTTCAGAAAACATTCAAAACTTTTGACTTTGAGTGTCCTTTTTTCATCCCTTTTATTCCAGAAGAAATGAATTTAATTAACATTACTACTGAATGCAGCTTACTTCACATTTGCAACAAATTGACACCATTGTTTGCTGTGCTGGTAAAATCTAAGTCACTCTCTCTGGCCTCTGGCTTGTTTCAGAACATTAAGGTTTAGGAAGTTTCATATAGAAGTGCTGTGTAGATGACCCTAACGTGGGCGTGTGAAGAATAAGAGCTCCTTTCCTTTTTTTTTCATAGAATTATATAATATTCCATTTATTAGATTAACTTTCTACTTGTAAATAGGCATCTATTGACAAAAAAACACTTCCCAAACTGTGTAGTCCAAAAGCTGCTGAATCATTTATTTTCAAAAGGCTCACTCCTCTATTTAAATCTCTGCCCTAGATCCTTTTGAGACTGAATTGTCCTGTTTTACATATTCCTTACTAATGAGCCTTTTTTTTAACATGGAAAGCTTCTTTAGTAAGTGTTTGATTTGTTACAGTTTGTGTTCAAGACTGTAGCAAGCGGAAGGTGTCAGCAATGGATAGTCAATCAAAAGCTTAATAACTTCTATCTTCTCTCATTCTGTTGAGTTTGCAGCTAGATATATTTTAATACCTTGAAAGTCATAATTTGATTTAAAAATCCAGATATGAAAAGGGAAGTCTCTCATACCAATCAAGTATGAACACTCAGTCCTCTTGAGGCTAACGAGTCATTTACAGTAAGGTTCAGTGCTACTATCTAAAATGGAAACAATGCTTTATTTTTCCCACTGTAGCCTCTCCTTTACCAATCTGCCTCTACCATACAAAAGCAGTTCATTGCAATAATGTTATTTATTTAGCAAACAGAGATTTTATTTTATTATTGTAGCAAGGCTGTCTAAGAAATGCAGATACAGACCAGACAAGCATGCATCTTTAAAACTTATGCCAAAAGAAATCCTGGGCTACAGAGGAACTAAAAATGTAAGAGACATATAGATTTTCTCCCACTATATTCTTTAATGAAAGCATTAAATTTGAGGCTTATATTTTTTTTCTCTGTCACTACCTTTTATTGGTAGAAAGCAGAGATACTCTACAGCCAGAAGGTTACAGAATATTTTTAATGCTTCCTTTTTAGCTCACTGCAAAGCTGGTGAGTGAGTAAATCTCTGCTGGATGATTTCACAGCTCAGCATGAGCATCATGTGTGAAAGCAGAGAAAATGCTTAGTTTTTTAATGCTATAGGCAGAGATCCAAGAAAGAAAATGGCTAAGTACAAGGAATGATTGCCAGCTGATAATTAAAATATTGAGTGGCACTCTGAGGAAATGGTGTACAACAACAGTAACTTCTAATTTTTGACATTTGAAAGAGAACTAAGACCAAGTTTATGACTATTTGTTAAAGAGGTGGGGAGCTAACACATAAAAGTAGTGACATTAGTATGGCGATTTAGACGTAATGTAGTTTGCCTAACCAAACCCCTGTGCAGATCTGACAGGATGGGCGGCTTTTTTTTTAAATCCTTGATATTGTCTTAGGGATTTAGATATTTGAAATTTTAGTTTAGCATGATTTTTGCTTTGCCTCAAACTTTAACTCATAAAATCATAACTTCAGGATAGGAGTCAGTGTTTTTATTGAGCTGGCTTGAAGTTAAGTCAGACAAGCCAATGTCAGAAGGTTTATGACCTGTTGATCCAATGTAATCTAGATCAAATCTGTTCACCAAAGACAACTCATCTTTTCTTTACCAGAAATACTAGTACACAGCTTCACAATGATCTTACTGCATGTGCACAGGTCAGGTGTGTATGTTTAGTAGGTCTGACGAAGGATAAGTTGGACTAATTCTACAATAGCCAGACAGATGATCTGCGCATGTTTGGAAAACACCAACCATTAGACTTTGATTCCACACTGCACAAGGAGTGAAATGTCTAGTATAGATCTAACTTGAAGTTGTACTTCATATGCTTGATGAGTATTTATTATGTAGGATTTATGTAGTAGTTTTCTATAAGTACTTATTGGAATGTTAATGGAAGAGGTTTTATTATTAATAATAATGCTATCCTTCAGCCATAACAATCTTTTAATATTTGCTGCTATTCAAGAGACTTTTACATATGTTTTAAGAGACAAACCTTTAACATCTACATACAGTTATTTTCTGATTAGCATTTTATTCTTTCTCACTGTGTTAAAGATCATGGCAGAATAGTAAAGGTAACATGAAAAACACAAAGATATATGCCTCTAAAATAATGGATAATTCAACTCTAATAGAATGCTTCTTGTCTTGCCCAGCATTAATTCCCATTTTTTTCCTGAAAGATGAGTAAATCAAGAGTAGGATAGTAGTGATGCAGAAAAATAGGGTCCTAGTCCCTAAGTGTAACCATAAACTAGGTAATTCATTACTGAATATCTGAACTCTTGCAGTATTACTTGCTGACACATCCTGTGTAGTGTCAATTTTATCTGATTTTAGTTGTCTACCATACAGACATCTACAGCTGAGCTAGTCACCCTTGGTTCTTTTTATAGTCAATAGAGAAAAAGAGGCACTTTTTAGGGACAAATTCACCTGACCTATTTTTGACATCTACTTTAGGATGAAATAAATCATGCCCTAGAAGTGCTTGTTTCTCTTCACTGAGTAAAGAAGGAACATAAAGTGACTAGCTTACCTGTAGAGACTTACATTGCAAAGGTCTAAGTTAGAGCAGCCCTACCATTTGATTCTGGTCCTTGCTTTAATTAGTAAATTACTAGTTGTACAAAAGTAAAGAGCTCTGAAAATATAATTGAAAGCTGTGCACTTCAAAATATTCTGCCAACTGGTGCCATATGCACTGCTCAGTGAGTAAAAACAATGGTTTCAGTTAGCTGGAATGGAAAATGAACCTGAAACCCAATAGTTTCCTACATCCCAGAGCCTGACCCTGATCATGAGGTTTTGAACTAAATAGAAGCAACACCAAACTCTTCACCATTCTTCCTTAGCCCTCACTTTCCTTGAGCATATCACAACCTTATTTTTGCTCATATTATGAATGATTTGATCAAAATGCTTTGAAAACCTCTTAATAGAGATAAAATAATATGAAGAAACAAAGTACATCTTAATAATTTTGCTTATTTTCATTTTGTCTGAAGTAATTCAACAGATTCAACTTAAATTTCTAAACTGTTTTTAATGTTTCAAACTATAGATTTAAAAATAAAAGAAGCTTTATCATTTATTCCCTAGCTCAAATTTTATCTTTTTCTTTAAAAGTTTCCTTTCTCTTCTTCTTAAAAAAAAAAAAAAAAAAACAAAACCAAAAAATCTTCCTACTATATCATAATACTTGATAGCAATAATTCTTCATTTTTCTCTTTTTTTTTCCCTATAGAAGAACAGACGATGTTCATATTATTTTTTTTTAATTGGTATTATTTATTTTGTTTTATTGATATACCTTCAAATCACTTATTTTATAATGGAGAAATGGAAAAAAAATAATGTATTTCACCTTTTATAGGCTTTTTGAACTTCCTTTTCCTTTTTTCTTACTATCTTTTAATATTTACTTGTAGATGACTCATCACTTGACCTATTCTAATATTCAAAAGCCAATCCCTCATTTCTTTAGATATTGCATTGTAGCTGTTACACTGGTAAGCAAATTTCAAGCTTTATCATAGAAATCTGTAGGGACACCATGTGCAAAATAACAGCTAAACGGTTGTTGATATTTTGTAAATTAATCCACTAGATAATAGGTAGTCATTATAATCTTAGTAAACTTTTCATGCTCTGTACATGCATTTTAGCAACTGCACTAGAAACAACACAAGAACTCTTGCTACTGTTAACAGATAAAAGCTGTTGTTTGAGTTTCTAATTAAGTATTATTAAAAATAAAAGGGTGACTGTCACAATTGACTGATTGGAAAAGTCAATGACTTTAAATGTGCATTATTTTCTTATAGAAATTTAAAGGAAATGAAAAAGTCAGTTTCAATTTGAACGTACTTACTTCTTTTAGTATTTGCTTTTCCACATGCATATTCATTCTGAGCAATTAGTGTTCAGTCAAATGTTTGTAGCAGGATGTGGAGCTGGTAATTGTTTGAATATGCTTGTTTGCCAGACAACATGCATATTCATAACCAGAGTTACTAGTATACTTATGTTTAATATAAAAGAAGGGAAGGTTAAGGGAAAGCATAATGCAAAAAAAGTCAATTATTTTTAATGTATGACACATTTACTATAGAGCTTTCAGTTTTGATAGAACAGTGTAAACGGTAATTTTTTATTGATTTTAGGAATAGAAAATAGTGGTTACTTAACAAAAATAAACAAGAAAACACCTAATTCTTTATAAAACCAATAAAACCAGGCTCCCTAGTAATAAGCCATGGGATGACATGCAAATGTTTGAGGGTCGGTGTGCTATGAGGTCCTTCAGTCTACTTCGTGATGTGCTGAGTACATTGTAGAACATTTGAAATGTCTCTGTACTAATGCACACAGCACCTTAGCTGTCTCAGTGGGGGTAGGGGGTGGAGATCCACATGGCAGCAAAGATGCAAGAGTTGCTGATGTGTTAGAAACCACAGAAGTGCCTGAGAATGCTCACACAGCAATTAGGGCTTCTCCCTCAATAAAGGTGGTGGAATCAGTAGCCCAGCTGAAGTGCTGGATATTAGGAAAAATTTCTTCACCAAAAGGGTTATCAAGGACTAGAACAGGCTTCCCAGGCAAGTGGCTGAGTCATCATCCCTTGAGGTATTTAAAAGATATGCAGATGTGATGCTTAGGGACATGGTTTAATGGTGGATTTGGTAGTCTAAGGTTAAAGATTGGACTTGATGATTTTAAGGATCTTTTCCAAGCTAAATGATTCTATGATCCTATAAACAACCATCAGGTCTAGAAAGATTTTGTTCCTCTTATCACATGTTGTGTCAGATTTATTTCCAAATTCCACATCCCTAAACTTAGTTGTGTAGATATAGTGAATTTATAGGTACCAATATTACTCAAGTCTTCATTTACTGTGTTGACTAGATCATCACTGGCTACAATGGAATTTTAGAAACTTACTTCATATGTAAACAAGTATGTTCGGACACCAAAATTTAAGGCCCTACATTTGGGAGCTGGATATCATTCCTTGGAGTATAGATCTTTAGGTTGTTTCAATCTTGAACTGAACCCCACCTCTCATTTTGTTTTCCAAGGCTGGGTCATTAACATAAGATTTTGGAATGTGGCTAACACACCTGTAGTTCCATAGATCCTCCTTCTTGCCTCTCTGGAAGATAGGAGGGACACTTGCCGCCTTCTAGTCCTCTAGAACCAGTTTATCAAGTCTCCTGGTCACCATCACTTTTCATGGAACATCACAGATGGCCTCAAAATGGTATAAGCTGGCTGATACCAGCTCCTTCAGTGCTTGTGGCTACGTCCTACTAGATGCCATAGATTTGTGTGTGGCCAGTTTGTTGAAATCATGAATCTTCCCAGCTCTAGACTTACCCACAGACTTCAGGAACCAGGGATCATTGAAGGCCAGTCTTAACAGTAAAGACCATGGTAAAGAAGGCACTGAGTACTTTGTCCCTTTCCATGCCCTTTCTTACCATACTCTCTTCACCACGGAGCGTCAGGCTCACATTCTTTTGGTTTTTCTTTTGCTGCTCATGTACCTGTAGAAACCCTTTTTTTGATCTTCATGTCCTTTACCAGATCCATCTCCAAGTGGGCTTTTGTGTATCAGATACATCAGCAGCAAAAGCAAGACTTATCCTGGACTGCACCATCTTCCCAACTGTATAAGGAGGTTGTGTCAGGAATCACTGTGCCAGACGACATGGCTTCTTTCTTGGACTGTGCAATCTCTCCCACAGAACAGAAAATTCAGGTAATTCACACAACGTCATATATGCATGTGATGAAAGTGTTTTGTTATCTGAATCTATCTAGTCTCTGCACTGTCAATTTGGTTTTAAACTGTAACACCTTTGTACTTTCATAACCAGTAGCCCTTTGTAGGATGAATAAGCAGAGGAAAATGGGTAATTTTTGGACCTCGTTCTGCATTTTAGACCTCTACCATAGCCTGAGTGATGTCCTAAACATGGCTATTTATGTACATTGACTGTACAGTAAGGTCCTAGCAATTATCTCTAGTGTGGACCTGCCTTGTTAATTTCTAATGCTACATTAGAAATATTGTGTTTCTAGGGCTTGATTCAGCTGGCATTTGTCATTACCTGTGCAGGCAACTGAATTGAGCTCTGGATAACAGCCATAATGATATGAGATGAACATTTATTAAAAAGTAATGAGATAAAAGAATTATTTAAAAATACAGGTCTTTTAAAATATTAAAAACTGCAGTAACTGCTTTTCATCAGGTCCCCATTGTCTCATTTTTGTAAGTGCAAGTCTATTTCTAACCTAAAAAAATATTCACCAATTTTGGTTGTTGCTTTTTTTAACTAAATCTCTTTAAGCATTGAACTATTTATGTTCACTTTCCTTGTTTAAAGGATGAAACCTTCAAATTCAGTGGCAGAATAAGGTCTCTAAAAATATATAACAAAAATCTGACAGTAATATATCACTTGAATCTGAGTTACTGGTCAAGGGATGCTATCATATGCAAACCCTTATGAGGTTTGCATATTCCTTTGAATGTATGGTCTTTACAGGACAGGTTCAAGCAGGTAGGTTGTTTTATATTCATATGGAGAAATGATTTTGTTTCATTTAATTTAAGTTTTGGTATATATAAGTAATCCTTCTTAAATCCACAGCAACAATGAAAAGTTGTTAAAATCGGAAAACAATTTCTCATTTATCCTCATGTTTCCTATTCCTTATTTTTGATTGGGTTCGCATCATTTTATTCCTTCCTTTTTCCTCAGTTCTGACTGAAAAAGAAATCATGTTTGGAATCTCTAGCCTCTAAGAAGAGCAGATCTGTGCAGGAATTGAAGAAATATTGAGATCTTTAATAAGTATTTCCATAATAGGGATTGTTCTTCTTTGTTATGACATATGCTGGGCAAGGCCTAGCAAATAGCATGTATGAGCTCTTCATAGTACTAATTGTGATTAACAATCCAATTAAAAGGGAGAAAGAATTGTTACTAAGTAATAATATTCTGGTAACATGACAGGATAGCCTCTAAACTTGAATGGAAGGAATTGCGTATTTTACTCTACGGATTGTAATCAATTTTTCTAAAACAATTTAATTATTTATGTGTATTCGTTAAAACATTTCTACTTTAGTTATATGAAAAATAAGAAAGGTAGTAAGTTACTGAAATTAAAGGTAAATAAATAAATAAATAAAACAAAACCCCAATTTAATTGTGTGGCCACTGAATGTCCTAAATAACCAAAACATTTTTATAGTTAAATTGAAATAACTGTTCTACGTAAATGGTGAATGTTACCTTACAATGTTAGATAGATGAAACATCTCCAGAACAACCTACTGTAGTGAGATTGTGTTTATTCTAAGAAAACAGAGCATGTACACCTAAAAGCTCAAAAATAGCTTTCCTACTACTGCTTCAAATCTCTCTATTCAGTTCCCACTTCACTACTGGCAGTAACTGTGATTTGTCTCTCCAAGCTTACAGTTTCAATTTTTGTTCAATTCTTCCTTCGTCAATATCCACACTGATACAAAACCCCGCCATTCCTTCTTTTACAACAGCATCTAAAATCTATCCCAGCCTTTCTATTTAATCTGTTAAGAGCTTGCTGCCCCTCAATGTTCTCTCTCTTTGTCTGCTGCGACCTCACTCCTCTTTGACCTCTCAACATCTAGCTCTTCTCCCTACTCAGAAACAAGCAAGAAAGCTAACTTAATTTTCTAATTTACTTGCTTGGATCAACCCACTATTTTCTAGATCTCTTCACCATCTTCCAAAGCTAATCTTTTTATCCTCTTTGTCAGGCCTTTTGTTTATTCTTTCAATAATATTTTCCATATTCAACATTTCCTGCCTAATCAGCTCTTGGTAGTCTATTTTATTGTCTACTTTTGATTCTATCTTACCTGCTTTTTAATATTCTACTACTTACTCCTCTTCTTACCTCCCCTTTATAGCATGATTTTTGTGTATTTTTTTTGTTTTGATGGCATATTCTCTTTCCCTGTCTCTGGATCTTCATTGCAGTCTGTTGTATATGAAGGCATACTCGTTTCTTACCCTTTTCCAAGTTTATTCTTGCCATGCTCAAGCAGAACAATGCACAGAACTGAGGTGAAGGAGCAAAAGCAAGAGAGGTCAGACAAAATAATGGTGCTGTCATGACCTTTCAACACCGTGAGGACTCAGATATTAGTAAATGGAGCTCAACTAAACTTTGAAGAAAGAGAAAAAAAAAAAAAACAAAAACATAGTTTCTTTAGTACTTTCAAGCTATGTGCTGGACATTTAAAAATGTGTCATTTTATTTTCAGAAAGCAAAGATATTTATACTTGCCGAATTGCACATTGCACAGTCATTCAGCAGCACCTCCTTAGACGACATTTTGCCTGGGTATGCTCATTATCACCATAGTAACTGAACCCCTTCCTTCATCTAATCCTACATGCATCTTCCTTTTCTCTCATCCTTCATCCTGCTTCTCAGGAAGAATTTATATGAAGAAGCTGTTGTATTACAGGAACTGTTTTATGTTATACATTGAAAGTGATTGGCATATTTCTATTTACTCCCTAAATTTAAGAGAGGCTTATTTTTAACTTTATATATGTATATATGATCAAGAACAAATTATCTAATTAATTACCAATATTCATGATTGCTTTTAAACTGAAAGACAATATTATCTGTCAGATCAGACAACGTCGTCTCAGGCAGAGATTAACTGCATAAGCAACAGAGCTTCACAAAAGAATTGGACATCAGAAATTATATTCCACTGGCAGATGGGAACAGGCTGAGGTTAAAAGGAGGATATCTGGTAAATTAACAGTGAGTTACACAAAGAAGTTGTGGTTCAGATGTTCATCTATAATAATAGTAATAATAATAATATATTTCAAAGGCCATGAGCACTCTGACCTTTTAAAAATTAAACTAATAAAAAAATTAAACTATTGAAATTAAACTATTAAACTATTTTAAAAAAAATAAACTTTAGGAAAAAAAGTTTATTGAATTAAACTATTTAATAGTTTCAAGTAGAACTTTTTCTGGATTTTCCATCACGTCAGTATGAAGCACAGACATTCTGAACACTGCCAACATTTAGTTTTAAAAACTTTAAATAAGAACATTATTAATGCAATCATGGCATCCACCTCAAGCAATTACTTTAAAATGTTAAATCAAATTTGTTTTAATATGATAGTGTTTCTTGTTTGCATTGTAGTAATACATAGAACATATAATCAAAGGAAAAGACCTCAATAATCCTGGCCTCACCTTTCTTAAAAAGTGGGATTCATCTTCAGACAGTAGGCATCTGAATTTAGGAATCTGAATTTGGTAGTGTTTATTGACTTTTGGTTTGGTGAGTTCTAGATATCTAGAAGTCTGATATCTAGAATTCTGAAGTATATGGCACACAAAATACCATTCTACACCTCTTCATCATAAATACTTCTGTTTCTAGAGACATATGTATTTACCAGTCCATATATTTATTTTGCAATATTGTCTAAATTTATTTATCTATGGTATTTAGTGACTTCCTTCAACTGTATCATTCTCTGAAGGCGAATGTACCTCACAGATTCTGATGAGGATCTTCTGCAGGTCTCCTACCTTTGCTAGCTCTGACACCCACTGTCTATCCCCCAGGCTCCTGTAGTTATTATTACAGAGTGGTACCACCTGGATCTTGGACACACTGCCTGTAGTTATTGCTTCTCATGTTCAGCTTGATCATGTGACTTTATGCAGACACTTCACCCGGCAAGAATATTTTCAATTTATTAGAAAACCTAATAGTAGTTGGATTAAATGGAAAAATATACATCCAAGGAGGATATCCTTTGGCTGTTGTACATTCCTCAGTAAGAGTATTCCTAAACCAGAACACACACAAAGGAAAACATGGATAATAGTGAGATGAATTGTTATGTTTTCTTTGTTTGTTTGTTGCTATTGACAAATAAAAAAAACCCCACACTTAAATGAAGGTTCCTTGCAGCTATATTAGACACCTATCTTATGACAGCACACGGAATTGTGGATTTCTCTGATTAGCTGTAAAGGGAATCCATATGACTAGCTTTTACTTAGACAACTACCTCTTAGGCAGCAAAAAACTTATGAGGTGAATTCCACAATAAACTATTTTTGTACTTTTGGGATAGATCTAAGTAGGAAGAAAACGAAACTATTGAAAAAAAAGAAGAATCAAAATTGTTGACTGCCAAAGGAAAATTAGATAGCTCTGCTCAAAATTAGAGAGTTAATACAAATATAAGAAAAATAAGAAGATTAAATAGAATTTTAGAAAATGGAAATAGTATTTCTGTATATATTATATTAGTTAAAATGCCACTAATGCAGCAGAATATTAATGACAGAAAATAGTCTAGGCAACTTTACATGAAGTACCAGATTCTTTAATACTGGACTACTTATTTTTAAAGGGATGGGCTAATATAAGCAGAAGCAATCAGAATGGGTTTGACAAATTTAGTGCATACGCTGTAGTGCATGGAGTGCAGGAGATCAGTTACATTGTTGTGTTTCATCCTGGCAATGATTTAACTTAAATTATTAATCCCTAGTGAAAATTCTCACAGATAACTGACAGCTGACTGTGTCTGACTTTTGAGATGATGCCAGCATTCATTGTTGTTGACAGTTCTATAATCAAGTTTTTTCCTCTAGATAGTAAAGCATTAAATCACTGTAAGCACTTGTATGTTTGCAGGTATATTTCATGTATGTGGGTGTATTCATTTTTCCCTTTGCATTCTTGTGTCCATTCTGGATAAGGGATTGCAGTTTTCATACCTTTACACTTCTGAATTGAATAGGAATTTAGACAAGCCAATTCTTAGAACATATAGTTAACAAAACATTCTAGCAGCTTTGGGTGGTACCCTTCTCCTTCCTTCAGAAAACTATGATCCTGGTGGTTTTAGACATATTCTATAGTGTTTCCATAGGTTGGGCAGACATCAGAAATCCAGGGCAAATTATAAATGTGGACATACACTATGTCTAAAGAGGACTGGGTTTTACTATCTGTGTTCAGCAGATTATATGTAGTTCAATTAATGTTTTTTGACCAGTGAATAAAACCAAGTATGAATACATTAGAGTGAAATTTTAAGAGTTCATTATATGGATTTTTTTTTAGCTTCAACACTTACTTTTTATCTTCAAAAGGGGTCAAATTTGGAAATTACATTTTTCTTAAGAATTTTTTTTTTCTTTTTTCTTTTTTTCCCCTGCTATGGCTAAGTATTTTAAACATTCACATACTCTGAACACAAATTATCAGTCTCTTTGAGTTGTCCTGAAATGTTACAGCCTGTTTGTATTTCTCATGCTTTATGATTTTTTTATTTGAGTACATTGTGAATCCCACAGTTCAGATTCCCTGGATTCTCTTGTGTTTCTCAAAACTGTGGACTTGTAAAGAGATATTAAATTCTTTTAGAACCTTTTTTTTTTTTTTTTTTGTGAAGAAATTAACTAGCATTTTAAATCTTATTTTGAATCTCCCAAAACTTGGCTGTTGGTTAAGAAATCATCAGAAATTTTATGAAATACAATACTTATGGAACCTAAAAACTGTCTTTTGCAATAAATATTATCTTTTAATATTTTAAATTTTCTCTCTTCCCCTTGCCTCCTTTCCTTGGGTGAAAATATTCTATTTAATTTTAAAGAACAGAATATGAGGAACAGAATATAAAGTATTGACTATTCAGATACGTATGACATTCTTCCTTTAATCTTGATGCAACTATTCCTGTTAAAATCAATTTGTTTTAGAAAAGAGACACAGACTTGCTAATCAAGAGTGATTATTCTAAAGAAAAGGTGACATTTTAAAAGTCTAGAAGACAATCAGACTGATGGCACTACTCTTGTGATAGTCTGCATAGAGCTGATAATCAGTATGGAACTATATAGAGAGAGAGTCTTAGAAGATCATGCATTTTCTTAAACGAAATCTGAAGATCTGCATTGATTTCAATTTACATACTCTGAATATGTATCACTTTAACTGAATAAAGACCTTTGCACATCACAGGTCTATTCTATTCTGATATTAACTAAACCTTGGTTCTTCCAGACTGTAAAAGACAGCCTGTATGTTTGGGTTTTTTTCTTTCTAGTAAATCTTCCCTGATGAATATAGGTGAATGAATACTCTAAAAAAAAAAAAAAAAAAGAATGATAACAACAATATCTTTGGCATCAGAAGAACCAGCCCTGATGCCCAGCAGTTTATACCATTTGAAAAGAATCTTTCTGTTTACCTGTGACTCGTTTCCAAAGTCCTATTGACTTTCCTCCCATAGCACAGAAGATATATTAGGCCCTAGCAGGGAAAAAAAAAACCCACACCCAAACCCAACAACCAAGCAAACAAAACCCCTCATGTCATGACCTTTATTACACTACAGATATATAAGCATTTATATATACATTTTCATTTGAACCCAGTCACTCACAATTTGGCATAGGTATCTATTTTATTGCTACTTTCTTGTGCCAATAGCAGAATTTTATAATTGGGAGGAGCATAGGCAGCAAGTCAACTGAGATGATCCTTCCCCTTTACTCAGCAGTAGTAAGGTCACACCAGGACTGTTGTGTCCAGTTCTGGGCTCACCTGAACAAGACAAACATACTGGAGATAGCTCAACAATAGTACAATAAAGGTACTGTAGCATCTCTTCTATGAGGAAAGGCTGAGATAGTTGGAACTGTTTTGCCTGGAGAAGGGAGGGCTCAGAGGGATCTCATCAATTTATATGAATAACTGAAGGGAAGATGCAAAGACGATGGAGCCAGACTCTTCTCAGTGGTGCCCAGTGACAGGACAAGAGGCAAAGAGCACAAACTGAAACAAAGGGTAGTCCTTCTGAACATCAGGAAACACTTTTTTTAATGCGAGGATGACCAAGTACTGGCACAGGTTTCCCAGAGAGATTGCAGAGTCTCCATCCTTAGAGATATTCAGAAGCCATCTGGACATGGTCCTGGGCAGCTGGCTCTAGATGACCCTTCTTGAGTAGTGGGTTTGGACCAAATGACCTCCATAAGTTCCTTCCAACCTCCATCATTCCTTGAGTCTGTGATAATGATGACTCAGGGTCTAGGTATAACATCTGCTGCAGTAGTTCCTAGTTCTTCATCTCTCTTGAAAAAGTCCTGTAATTTTCTCATTGCCAGATTATATGTCTCCAGAGCAGCAGTCTGTATCAGATCTGACTGCTCAGTAGGTCCAGCTAATTAAGCAGATCTGCAAACATTTCTTTTGGGAGATTTTTTTAAGTGGAAAATTTAGAGCCATAAGTGTTTTTTTTTTTTTTTTTTTTTTAAAAAAAAACAACAAACACTCTACATAAGCAGGACTTTTTACTTAAACTCTTAAGTAGACCCCAGTGATTTCCACATATATCTCAGCCACAACCCTGGCTTCTGCATCCCTGTTTTTTTTGAGCTTATGTTCTCAAACACTGCTCTGAAATCTAATATTTCCATCCTTAACTTATATAATTGTACTTATTTCCTATGCCTCCACCTGGGCCCCTACAACACCAATCCTCCACCACGGATTGATCACCTGGCTTTACCACAGACCTGTCTCATCACTGTGGGCCTATGTGGTGACCACTGGGCTGTGTGGGATGCCAGCCGTGGTCCCTATCACAGCCCTGCTCTCCTGGTTGGATGCCCTGGGACTATGTCTGTCCATAAAATACTGCCCTGCCAGCCGCCCCCTCCCTCAATACCTGTTTTCTTGCCCTTGCAGGCAGTCTGACCTCAATGGTTCCTATGAGCATGTCAAAAATCCTTCTGGGTTACTATTTTATCCTAGACTGACCTTAAGAACAAACAAGTAATTATTTTCAGCTGTGATACGATAATCCTAAGCAAGGTACCTAGGTCTGAGAACTTTGAACACTTCCAATGATGGAGCATCCACAACTTCCCAGGGCAACCTGTTCCAGTGTCTCACCATCCTCATTGTAAAGGATTTCTTCTTTATGTGCAATCTAAATCTAGCCCTTTCAGTTTAAAACCATTAACCCTTGCCTTGTCACTACAAAAAGTCTTTTTCTGTCTTTCTCATAAGCCCTCTTTTAAGTATTAAAAGGCCACAAGAAGGTCTTCCTGGAGCCTTCTCTTCTCCAGCATGAACAACCCCAACTCAAGCCTTTCCTCATAGGAGAGGTGTTCCATTCCCCTGATTACTTTTGTGGCCTTCCTCTGTACCTGCTCCAACAGGTTTATATCTTTCTTGTGCTAGGGATCCCAAAGCTGGATGCAGTACTCCAGGTGGGGTCTCGTCAGAGTGGAGCAGAATGAGAGAATCACCTCCCCTGACCTGATGACCATGCTTCTTTTTATGTAACCTAGGATATGATTGGCTTTCTGGGCTGCAGGCACACACTGACAGTTCATGTCCGATTTTTCATCCACCAGTATCCCCAGGTCCTTCTCCCCAGGGTTGCTCTCAAACAATTCTTCCCCCATTCTGTATTGATACTGAGGATTGCCCCAACCCAGGTGTGGGACCTTGCACTTCATGAGGTTCACATAGACCCATTTCTTAAGCTTGTCCAGGTTCCTCTGGACGGCAACCCATCCCTCATGTTTGTCAACCACACCACTCAGCTTGATGTCATCTGCAAACTTGCTGAGGGTGCACTCAATCTCTCTGTCTATGTAATTGATAATCACATTAAATAGCATGGGTTCCAGTATGGACCCTTGAGGAACACCACTTGTTACTGGTTTCCACTTGAACCCACAGCCATTGACTGTAACTCTATGGATGCATCTATCCAGCTAATTCCTTACCCATCTAACAGTCCATCCATCAAACTCGTATCTTTTCGTTTAGCAGCAAGAATTTCGCAAAACATAAGTGACAAAGGTACTTTTTCTTGTGTAGGAATTCCTATAAAACTGATCCCACGTACAGGCTTCCTGACAACAGACTGCTCTATACAAAGGAAACATAAAATGTAATTTTATTTTACTTGGAATAGAACATTTAAAATGGTAATAGGGACTTTCCAGTTCATAACAGTTGTGGAACAGTTGTAACATTGTATTGGTGGCATTAGAAAATTTCTGCTGAACATGGTTATTTAGGTGACATTTAAATGTTCATCGTACATAATTGTGTTCAGCGTCATATAATGTACTTACAGAATTTGTTGATTACCTTTCTGGTTTTGTATTTTAGATAGTATCACAATTTATTCTGCTTATCCTTCTTATAGAGCATGAGGGAACTGGAAGATTTCTGTCAACTGCTACTGAAATTTGTTTTCTGAAAATGGTCAGAAGTGCATATTTTAATTTCTTTTTTTTTTTCTTTTTAATGAATATATCACTTCAGTTGAACACTTCAGGAGCAGCCTAACTGAGCACAGTTGAATACTTTTGTATCCAAATTGTTGGTTTCCTCTATACACTGATATTGAAAGTTATTCTCTCTTCAGTCCAGTGACTCTCCTATTTTTAATGTTTGTCTAGATTCTCCTTGCCTCCTTTGCAACTTGTGGAACTTCCATAGGCATCGTATTGCTAATCTAGATATCAGATTTAAATCTCAACATGTTATGAAAGGCAATACTCTAATATTTTAACTACATTTTAAAAAAATCAGTAGAATCCATAATTTAGACTATTTCTAACAGTAATCTGAAGACTTTTATTACCATCATCCATCAGGAGAATTGAATTCTAAATAAAGACTTCATCTCGCCCTCTATACTACAAGTCAGTTAACGCAAACTCCAACAGATCAATTGGTTAACTGACTCCACAATTAGGTATCTACATAGCTTACCCCTGCCTTTTTCAGAGTTTCACAAATTGTTTTAAGCTGGTTAAAATATCCAGGAATATATTCATTAGTTCTACATTTCTACACAATCGCCCTTTATGAGGAGCAAGGCAGACTTGGTTACCAAACCGGTTTTAGGAAAAATGAGGACAGTTCCTTAGGCACCCAATATTTTAAATTGTTAGGTAGCAGCACAAGTCCTTTAAGGTATGGGTTAGACTTGTAATTTTGGTTCTCATGGGTCCAATGCTTAGTGCCATGTTATTAAAGGTTTTCCCAAACAACTAGACATGAAGATTTAATTCTTTATCACACTTTCTAAACTATCATTGGTCAAAATAGCCCACAGGCACAAAACCAGATATATCAGCATTTAGTTCATCATGCAGTTTTGCTTTCTTCTCACACCCATTACACAATTATGTTCTGACATCTGTTTGAAGAAAAAAAAAAAAAAGCAAAACAAAAACAAACAAAACCTCCCGCACACCTTATCTACATCATTGAACTTATTTTCACTTCCACTTATTTTCAATTCCAGAAATGGAAATTGCATTCATTTCCCTACAATAACTAATGGTGGGAAAAAAAATATCATGCACAAAAGTGTAATCTCAATACTGGAGCTAAAGGACTATCTGAGTTAATAAATACAGCTCTGATGATGGGTTTCAGCAATGGCAGAAAGGAGAGTAGAAAAATAAAAGTGGCATATACATGGTTTATAATTTTTTATACTGACTGCAATGTTTTGAATGAGAATGAGAATGATGCTGAATATTGATCTTTTCAGAAAAGCTAACTTTTAATATTTGCATCTTTTTCAATAGCAAATTACTATATCTAAAGCTAGGCTGACCTTGTAGTATATGTTCTATTTGTACATTTACTGAATACAGATTGCTAGATAATATTGTTGTGTCAGCTTCCTCACTTTTCAGAATAATATTAAAATTAAATGATCCAACTTTAATAGGAACAGCTGAATGCATGACTTTGCAGACTAACCTTTATCAGAATGCACAGCTTCAGAAAAATGATGGATTCAATTCATAGACATTGATGCAACATTTTTTTTTCAGCTGTTCTGATCGGCATAATCAATTTCTTCGTTGACTTTGTCTTTGAATTTGCAAGACTGAACAATCAAAAAAACAGATGAAACTTTGTTGAAACGCTAAAATAGTTCTTGGCTTCATGTGAAAGATTAAAGCTCCACAAGGGCCTGATTCTGAGCTTTATAAGAGGCACTCTGTTTTAAACCATATGAGGAATCTATTTATTCATCTATGTATTTGTCTAAACTGTCATAAATTCACACAAATAGTCAACTTTAACACAAACATTTGGTGAACCTTGTCCAGAACTTCATACTACACTATAAAAATCTCCATCTCAGTTGTTGGATTTCATTCTTAGAGTCATGGACTTCATTATATCATCTTTTGCCATTTCACTTTTTCTTTCACTATATTATCTTTCACTAAGCACCACTGATTCCCCACTTTACAGTATATTCTGGAGTGTTATATTTACAAGAATGCCTATTGCTATTCCATGAATAATGTTTGTGCTGCTATGAGTTAAACAGATCATTTATTTTTGGTACTGGTGGAAGATATATATTCTATTGATTCCAGATAGGAGGGAGTCTTACCGCCCTTTGAACAGTCCTGGTTTAATTCATTTTTTCCTGCTACTCCTACAGGCATAAATGAACAGATAAGAATAAAACCACATTAATATAGAACACCAAAAGTTACATTCTCATCCATTTTTACTGCAAAATATAGGAACATAAACCTCTATACCATACTTTGGTGTCTTTCATTGTACTGAAAGTTATCTTTCTGAATAGAAGGGATACATATCAGTCTTTCTTCACATATACAATTTAAGATAAGGGTAAAAAAAAAATAGGAATCATTTCAGGCATTGGTATTCATGACCATAGGACTCCAGTAAGGGGGAAGTGGGCATCAGTGTGAGAATCCGTGTATTTTTCAATACTAGGTATTGTTCTGGAAGGTTTGCACCTAACTGAAGGGGACAATTGGAAAATGATGTTATCTTGCAACCTTATATTGCTTTAACTTAACAAAATCACACTGAACAAAGCTGAGGTAAGTTTTATTTTTAGAGGAAAGGAAGGTGATTAAGGGTAAGTAAGGTCTACCAATAAGACTTGTTATAAATCTTTAGATTACTGAGCCCCACAGGATAAGTTCAATGAACCAGCAATATATATGAAGAGCAGGTGAACCGTACACCTGGATGATGGGTGGTAGATAAGGCTGGCTTCCTATGCTTCTTTACTGTTGTACAAAAGAGTGAGGAGGTGAGGAGTGAATATGATCGTTGAACTCTTCAACATCCATACTGCTCAGTTATTATCTCCCTTTCTGACTTTGTTTGGAACTGCTCCAACTGCCTGTCTACAAGGGAAATCTATTATCAAGAGGGCTATCCGCAATTAGTGTGGTTAATCCCACTGCAGATGGCGTGATTCCATATCCATTCCTATTTACATAGGTAGGTAGGTAGGTAGGTAGGTAGGTAGGTAGGTAGGTAGGTAGGTAGATGGATGGATGGATGGATGGATGGATGGATGGATGGATGGATGGATGGATGGATGGATGGATGGATACCCCACAAGCTTCAGAACTTTATTTTATGGTGAGTTGCATTGAATAAACAACTAAATCTGAAAGGGACTCCACAACATGAGCTTCACTAGGCCCTGAAGGCTAATTCCCTCCATCAGATTTCCCCAAATGCACCTGTGTCAGCAAATTGACATGATAGTCACATGAGGCAGTCTCACTATGGGACTTGGACTTGAGTTATTTCTGAGCCAAATCCAGTTCAAGAGCCACAGACTGTCACTCTGATTTTAAAAAAATAAGAACTTCCATCTTTTCAGCACAAACATCGAGAAGAAATGGAGTAATTAACAGACTTCTATGTGATAGTTGTTTTCTGGAAATTTGCTTAAAAAATGAAAAAAACTGATCTAAAGAATAAGATTAAATCTCTCTCAAAAAAACAAAATAAAGTGGGTGGAGGTTACTAATTCAGGCCCATGTGGAGATGTTCAATTTAATCTAATCTTCAAGCAAATGTAATTGCTATGGAGTTTGATTTGAACATTTCTATTAAGATCCATTTAGAGGGAATCAAGAAAAACTAAGAACAGGAGACAAAAAGTGAATTTTCAAGAAGCAGTAGATAAAAAGCATTCATCAAGTAAATTTCAATCTCTTGATTCTATCTAGATGAAGTGGCAAAAGGTCTTCTTTTCTTAAGAGGTACCTTTTCCTGCCTCGGGAATAAATACAGGTTTAACAAGAGTAAAAAGGAGTAAAATCTAGCATATGAGAACCCCTCATAATAATTTGTCAGGTTTACATCATTTCACACTGCAGGTGTTCTTCCCTGGGGACATTTTATAGAAGAGATATAATCAACCAAGAAATGTAACAGATCAACTTATGTAGAACGTAGCCACAAGAACAAATTTATCCCTGTCTTTGTCATATTAGTGAACAATTCTAGGATGTGTTTTCCTTATTAATAGTTCTTGGGTATTTTTCCCTGAAAAAGGTTTTAATTAGCAGATCTTTATTTAAAGACTTTCAATTAGACTTTTGACATAGCTCTGCAAATGATATAGAGAGAAAAACAAAAACAGAAAGAGGGTGTAGACTTTCCAAATATTTGGTAAGACTGCCTGTCTGACAGTAACAGATTTGCCTGGATTGGAGTTAAATAACACACAGAGAATGAAACTATCAAGCACTGTCATTCTTTAATGTCAGGATGTATGATAGATGGTTACTCCACAATGAAGCATCAGTATTCATGATAATATTTCAGTTTTGACTTGGTAGTCTTTGGTTCTCTTATTTCTTTCTGCACAGAAGGTATAACAACCAAGAACACTTGTAAAGCTGCACCTTAAACTAATCTCCTCTTTTAGTTTTTTTTTTTTTTCTTTCCGTATATTTGTTGATATTAATTAGTATCAAATACTATTCTAATAAATATTAACTTACATCTATTAAGAATGCTGACATCAGCAAATATCCTAGAGACCGTCTTCAGTTTCTTTTATAAGAACATGTGCTGACAAATAAGGCCTCTATACATCAGTTTGAACACTCGTTTTTACTGAGAAGGAAACTGAGTAGACTAAGTCTGCACTGCAGCCTCAAGAAGTTCTCTGCAAACTTTGATTTTCTCTGAAAAAATTATGCCATAACTCAGCATACTGTTTCTGTACAAAATGATTAGTCTAAACAGTAAAAAGTGAGCTTTTAGAGATTAGGTAATAAAACTTCTTGCATGGTATAGTCCAAATCTTCTACAGGCAAAAAGCAAACACAATTTATATTAAAAAAAAACCCAAGAATTTCTTCTTAGTTTAGTTGAAATACTAACATTCTAAACAAAGATTTATTATTAGTCCGTATCTACTTATTGTAGGAAAATTAAAAAAAAAATTCTGATGTTATGCTGATCCTTCTGCTGCCCATGGCTTCAGTCTGAGGAGTGAGTACAGTGAGTTATCTACATTCCGAGTTCCTCACCAAGAGGCATATGATATTGATGGCTTCTTTCTGTACATTCTAGGATCTGCATAGATTCATTTTACTTGCTTGTGATCTTACTTTGCACCTTGCTCCATCTTCATTGGTCTGCAAGTCCACGTCACAGTCAAATTTTCTACATATGGTACATTATACATATATTCTTCTTTCTCTTTGTTACCCTCAAATTTGTTTTGCCTACCTCCTAGGTCTATACTTCTCTGACTATTGGTGGGATATTTACAGTCTCAGGGTTTCCACCGTCAGCCTGTTCCTTTCTTAGAATCAGAGTCATAAAATGCTTAGAGTTGGAAGGGACCTTAAAGACCACCTAGTTCCAACCTCCTTGCCGTGGGCAGATACATCTCCCGCTAGACTATCATTGATCCGATGCTTTTATTTCTTGAGGCTGCATCATTAAATTAGAGTCTTCCAGATTTTGCTCTATATTAAATAACTACTTGTTACTAACATGTCTATAAAAATCAGTTATATGTTACAAAGATAAGCAAAAGTAAAACAAATTATGCAGAAACTTTGTCTTTAGAAAAATTCCTGTTGCTGCTAAACAGTGTGAAATAAAGCTCCAGGCAGCTAAGCCAAGGTCAGACATGACAGGACTAACAAACTTCAGCTCTGAGGCCTTGCAAAGTCAGCACAGAATCAATGGCAATGCTGTATTTACTTGTCTATCAAGCTACAGTCCCCTCTTTGGGTAGCCCAAAGAGCACACACTAACACTTCTGACAGGGATGTTACAAACCATTCTATGACTCAGAGGTCCTAATAGGGATTGGGCAAAGCACCTTCTTGGTGCTTTTCTAGCACTTTCCTACCTGATCTTGCCTTTACTTGACCTACATAAATCTGAGGGTAGTCTGGAGTCTGTTATTGTGATGTGTAACCATTACTTGATTTGCCAAGTGTTTGACTTTTGTACACAGTAGAATACATGAAAACAACAAGATTATTATACTTGCTAAAATCAGTCCTGTACCATGTAAAGTTGACTTCAAAATTCCTGTCTATGAAAGAGATCATCCCACACACACTGTGATGGGGAAACATACTTTTTCCTTTATTAACATCTGAGTCTAAGCATTTATGCATGCCCATCCATGCAGTTCAAGGCTAGCAACTGGTACCAGTAAGGTTCTCCTGGCAGGCTTTGTATCTCAACTGTCAATTGCTTCATACTGAATAAAACAGTAAGTTGTTCCGTGCTGTTGATCTTTACAGTAACCTGTCCCACCAGAAGTTACTTTCTACGATTTCAGTTTCTTCACCCCCTGAGACCAGTTCCTCTTGGGTGGAATCGATGGCTAATTCCATTTTACTAAATGATGCAACAGCTTTTTCAATTTGTTTCTTATCTTAAAATCTACTCCACACTGGTTTTCCCAACACTATTTCCCAGTGCTATTTCCCATAGACTATTGTATTCCCAAACCATGGCTTAGAAAACTGCCACTTAAGTAACCCAATTTAAATCTGTTCAGACAGCTACTTTGTTATTTGATTTGGCTTCTTGTAGAGCAGTGCAGGTGGCTTGCACTCTGGCTGCATGTATTGAACGTAGGGAGATTCTCCCTTGCAGCGTGTATCCGTCACCAAGCCTGCATGAATACTACATACCCTGTGAAAGTCTTCAGCTTCTTGCCTTCTTCTTGTGTGGATCTCATTGAATTTGGAGTGACTGCACATTGGAAGCTAAATGGCTATACTGGACTGGGGAATCCTGAGGTGTGTGCCTGTCTTAACCTGATTTCTTGATGCTGACTAGGCCAAATGACGTGCTGATCTCCATCCCCATTCTTTCTTTTTTCCTTAAACAGCTCAGTTAAAAGCCTGCTAAATTCTATATACACATAGGTATAAAATCTTGATAAAATTAAGTAGTCCCTACAGAAATTTTAACTCATGCACGTTTGGAGGGCCAAAGATTTTTTCTGTTTTTTCGACTTGCTGCTCATTAGTTGTGATCAACGTTCCTGTCGCAGACCTACTTCTGTGCATTTCCCTTTCTATTAGCTGATTTTTTATTTTTTTTTTTTTTTTATTTTGGATCTTTTCACAAAACTTTTTATTGTTAGCTCTTTTGCTTGTATTTAAATGTGGTCAGGGATTAATAAAAAATCTGCATATGAAATTACATGGGCTTGATTAATTTATGATATTTTTTGAGTGACCAGATAACATGAGCACAACATGTATCTAAGGTATAGTGTAATCCTTGAGTAACTCAAGGAAAGCAGAGCTACTGTCTTTTGAATGTAAAGACAAGCTTGTACTAAAAACTCCTAGAAATATGTCAAAAAAAAACATTTGCAAATTTTGATTTTTTTTTTTTCTGTCTACATTGCCTTAGATACTATTTCTTTCAGAACCTTTGGCATTTTTGTTACAACAGCATTTAGTCATTGCCAGGCAAAATGGTCCATAGGTAACAATAATCACACTCGGGCAGTGTTGTATAGCAAGTGGGTATTTACTTTGACAAAATAAAGTCTGTCACTGACTGAGCATCAGCCTCCAGGGTATGTGGTTTGTATCAAAATATTTCACAGATTTGGGATTTGAAACACTAAATAACTTGACAATTTTAATAATTTCCTCAAAGTGGTTTAATTCTGCACTGTATTTTTTGCAGCAACCTAACTCAAAGGTGCAACAGAAACCACAGACCTATGATAGCAGTCACCTAACATTGTGAACAATCTGTTAGGTTTATGTCGGACTACACCAGTGCCTAAAATTATCTGTTTAAATGCATATTCGATTTGGGCCTGTGTAAATAATACCATAGAGTTTTTCAATACTATGACATTAAATAGAGAAGGCTCAGTCCTAAGAAATAACAGAAAGAAAACAAAGTAGGATATATCTGAAACAAAGGCCTGTGAAAAATGAGTGCTTCTGAAAAAAAAAAAAAAAAAAAAAAAAAAAAAAAAAGAACAGCAAAGGAGAATATTATAAAATTGGAAATATGTTGAAAATTGGAATAACTGTTGTGGTTACTTACTGATCACATTCCAGTCATTAGTGACAAAGTGCTAATTGCTGGGATATGGTGGAAGCAGTCCTTTGAGTGATTAATTCTCCTAACAATATTGTTTAAGTAGAAGAGTAGGTATCATTCCCTGCCTTTCTTAGCAGAAATATAGGAAATACGTGATACCAAAAGGGTTTTTTGGTGCGGCTTTGTCATTATAGAAAAGGGACAGAGTACTCAGAAGATAAAGGCATGATTCAGAGACTGCTAATAGTTTCCCAGTGTTACAGACAGAACAAAATTTTGCTGCCCCAAGAATGAGAAGCTGGGGTTAGGGTACTACTATTCAGAAGAGAATGAGCTGGGATGGATCGCTATGAAAATAAATGAGGAAAAGTCAGGAAAAATGGTCTCTAATAAAAGCCACATACTTCATTCACTTATCTAAAAGCAGAGGCAGTGGTTGGACAGGGTTTCCAGAGCACTGGAATAGGCAAAGGTGTCAGCAGCTGCATTGTGCTTCTGTTGCTTCCATCCATCCATCGCCTAAAGCAATAATCTGTTTTGCCTATGCTCAGATGCAGCTGTGAGGTGAGTTTTCTGACAATTTTTTAGCAAAATAACATTGAAATCAGTGGATTTATAACATATACTCTTATTCATGAAATGTGGAATGACAGCTTAAAAAGCTGTTGTGCTGTTTCCAGTAATGTATGTGCAAGTGTATGTACTGAAACTGCGCTTCCCCCTACACACATTAACATCTGGTTTTAATTCTATGTTTGCTCATGTGCTTGTGTTCAGGAACACTGTTAAGAGTTACGGGGTAAAATTTAGGCAAGATCTTTGTCTATCAAAAGCAATCAGGTAAATTTACATGCTTACACCTATACAAAAATATTTTTATACATTCACTTTGTAAGCACGAATGTTGAGGTGACATTGGTCACCCAAACTTGCTTAAAGAGCTCATATATCACTTTGGAAACATAAATACAAGCCTAAGTACAGCAGAATTCACCTACATAAAAGCAATGGACTTATGCTTCTCCATGTCAAAATTCAGTATTTCCTTTAGAGGATATATAGTATACTGCTTTAAGAAATGACTAGGAACACACTGTAAATACTAGGGGTACCTTATTCTTTTATCAAAAGCAGAGAAGCAAAGCTGATATTTTTTTTTTTTTTTTTTTTTTTTTAGAATCATTTTTGCAGGTGCAAGGCACTTATCTGTGTTCACTGAAGGTAAATAACATATATAAAATATACTAAAAGTATTGATTTAGTAATTTTTATCTAGATTTCTACTATAGTCTCTGTGACTTGCAGAAGTAGGTACTTTAATAATCTTCTACATGTATATTTTTGAAAGAGCTATAGAACACTATCAAAACTGAGGTGAAATAAGTTACCTAAAGCATAAAGAATATTTTAATCTTGTTTTCTTTTTAAGATAAAAATGTCCAAGAATTGACTGCTTTTATGACCTATGACCTGAAAATCTCTCTCCCTCTCTCTTTCTAAGAGACTTAGTGGAAACTCAAGAAAATTCAAGGGGAAGAACGTAAAGGACAACCTTTATGATCCTATAAAAGGCTGAATCACTAAAACAGTTAAAAAATAATTATTCTCTCACCAAAAGTCAGAAAGAAGATTTTGCAAGGAAGAAGTCGCCTTAGCAACTCTCACAAAGCAGCTGTGGTCAGTTTGAATTACTGTTACAGCTCAATACGCTGTTATTTTGGAATGGTGTCAACAGCTCTATAGCTCGTGTTCTTCCATAATTTCTTTCAGAAGCTGCAATTCTCAGGGGTTATTAATAACTTGACCATTTAAAATTGCATCAAAGACTTTGCATACAAGTTGTCAATCTGGACACTTATTTCTTGTTACATGAAAAATTCAAATTTGTAAGATTTTCTTCAGCTCTATGTTAAAATGAAAAAATAAATAGTGATTTTGGATACTTTTCAAAAGCACTATCAAATCAATAAATTTCTTCTTCATTGTTGGATATCTGTGGGCTTTTTTGCAACTTCTTGAAGGTGTGTACCCATCGTGATACTCAGAAGAACTTGTAAATGATATATATATTCAATTATATTGATATTTTGGGTGAATGAGAATTTTCAATGCCTCTCAAAGTTATCTGATTCCATAAACACCCATTCATATGATTTTAACTTCTTTTGTTACTAAACATGACTAAATATATTTTAATGGTTATGACAAAGAAGACAATCAAGAAATGGGTGGAGATATCCAAAGAGGTCCAGAATATATACATATTTAAAACAGGTGCAACTTAGGCTGACAGCAGTTAGATATATGAGCTTTTGAAGCTTACAGAAGTAGGTTTTGATCACAGCCTAATTAAAGAAGTCATGAAATGATTGCATAAACTGAACTATCTCACATTATTCTATATGGAACTGTATCTAAACTCATATTGTGAATTTAGGTAAAGAATTTAGGTTATTCCTCAAGGCAAATGACTTCTTTTAAATATACTAATTTAAAATCATTTCCCAAATGCTGTTTGAAATTGTTCTCATAATCAGTTTCACACATTCTCTCAAAATCTTTGATTGTTTTGGAGAATATAGATCTGCTTCCTCAGCATCCATTTTTATATATGCAATATTCTGCGGAAAACAACAATGTGAACTCATACAAAAAGAAAGTCAAGCAGTGATCAGGTAGAAAGCTAATGAAATAACAATACCCCCTATCCTTGTTTCCAAGCAGCAACCAGGTTCTCACACACTTTCCTGACCTCACAACTCTGCTTTCACGTAGTTGTGAAGTCAGAGCTGGTTCCCAAAGAACCACTTCAATGTCTTAGAAAGAAGTCCAATATCCTAAAAATAATATTCTTCCCTTTGCTTCTTTTCAAATGCTTATAAGCCATGAGGTGCCTTTAAATGTTAAATATCTAATATATATATCTAAATATCTGAGGAAAGATGAATTTAATTTAGAACTGTAGCTTGTCCAAGAGTTTAAATGGCTGTTCTAATGCAAACAACGTTTAATTTTATACACATTCTATTTTTATCTTCACAGGATTTACATTGACCTTCTGGAAAATTAGTGAATTGCTTATGACATCTCTGAAGACACAATAATGTTCAAAAATCATTATACTATATTTTTCTTTTTATCCAGTGACTTGGTTAAGCTATTGAATTTATTTTATTCTAATACAAATGTACTCCCATTGCTATAATTTATAAAACATTACATACTGTGAACTTAATTTCATTTGATGTTAAACACCCAATAGTTATTAGATGTTTACAGCTAGCCTAATGTGGCTAAACTCATTTTTTAAACCATACAATGAAATAGACACTTTTAGAATGAAGTTCATCTAACTGAATTTGTATGTCTAAATTTGACATGTCTAGAGTTAGATAAAGTTATTTGTGCCTTAACAGTCCACATATTATCACACCTTGAGGAAAATGATCCCTGTACTGGCTGTGGTTAATGATGACAGTCACTTTCATTATTCATTTTACATGTGCCAGTAGAGGGTTTGTATGTTCTTACACTCAGGGGAAAGATGACTTTGGTACTCTCCCTGTACAACTGTAAATAAGCATTTCAGAACAGAATTTGTGAAAATTAATCATTAATAATCTAAATTCTATGCAATTTAAGCTGCTAAATTTATCTAGGATTCAGTCACTACAAACTAATTTGGAGAAAAGTGCTTAATGAGAATTATCTGAGTTGGCAGTAACTCAATTAAGATATTTTCCTGTACAAAGTTTATATATGTATATATAATGTACATGTATAAGTATGATCATAGGCACACACACATATATATACAGGACCCTACAGATAAGACTTTCAGAATGGTTACTTTAATGAAAAAAGTGGTGAAGTAGACTAAAAATGGAAAGAACCATAAAATCACATAAAAAAGGAAGGTGAAAGGGACGTCCGAAGGTCACCTAGTCACACCTCTTGCTCAAAGCAGGAGCAACTTCAATATTAGTTCAGGTTGTTCATGGCCTTATCTAGCTGAGTTTTGAATCTTCAAAGACTGAAATTCTGTAATCTCTTGAAGTAAGCTGTTCCAGTGCTTAACCTCTCACTGTGAAGAAGGTCTGTATCCAGTAGGAATTTCCCTTCATGCAACTCATTTTTTTGCCTCCTGTCCTTTTGCTGTGCATGTATGATAAGTGTCTGACTCCATCAGGTCTACAACACCCCCTTAGGTTGTAGTAGAATAATGTGAGCTCCTTGCCCCAGCCTTCTCTTCTTCAGGCTGGACAAGTCCAGCTCTCTCAGACTTTCTTCGTACATCTTATTCTTCAGACCCCTGATCACCTTGGTGTCCCTTGGCTGGACATTCTCTCATTCACTGACATCTTCCTTGTACTGGGGAGTCCAAAACTGGACACAGTATTCCAGAGACAATCTCACAAGCATCAAATAGAGCATAATAATAATACCCTTGACCTGTTCACTGTACCCTTGCTAAGGCAGCCCAATTAGTTTTCTTTCTGCCAGGGTACACTGCTGGCTCATGCTCAACTTGTTCTACCTGAGGACTCACGGGACCTTTTCTATAAAAAAGCTTTCTATCCGACCAGTTCTGAGACTATACTGAGGTTATTTTGACTCAGGAAGGACTTTGAATTTTTTATGTTGTCCTACTCGTACAGTTTTCTGAGGTCTTTCTGAATGGCAACCCTGTCCCCCAACATACCATCATCTCCTCCTCATTTAATATCACCCACAAAATTGCTGCTGGTGCATTCCACCTTATTGTCTGAGTGACTGATGATGATATTGTCCCTAATATAAAAAGGAAGAACGTTATCTGGAAATCAAGAAATTGCTGAAATATGTCATTTGCATTTTCCTCTTCATTGTCTGCAAAATGGTGAATATCAAGTTTCAGAGATGTGGAATAAAAAACTGATGTTAACTTCTCTCTTTTGAGAAGATACTGAGATGAAGACAAAAAGTTAAATGGTAGTAATCTGAAATTACCTCTGAAGCAGAAGATTATTGTTAGTTTGTCTAAACAAAGTTCTTTCAGAATGAGTGAACATTGCTACGCCTTCAGGTTTAGAAGACAGAAAAGAAGAAACCACTTTTACAAAGAATGAAGACTGAAAAATAAGCAAATTATTTTAAACTCAGCTTAGCATATTTCATCATAAAACTTTTACTCACATTTTAATTCATTCTTTTTCTCTACTGGATATACAATAATTTATCTTCACCGAAAGCTGAAACATTTCATAAAAGTAGAACAACTAGCAAATTTGATGATAAACATACAGAACAAAAAGAAACAATGAATGCAATGCTCTATGTCTGGCAAGTCAGTTACTCTATCTGTATTTTTATTAACTGATTTGAATATAGAATTTTTTATAAAGTTTTAAGAAAATTTAATTTCTCAAAAGCATAGTTTACTTTGTTTTATTTTGCATTTAGTGACTTACATTTCCATCAAAAAAAAAAAAAAAAAATCTTGCCAACATTCAGCCTCAATGCTTTTGTTTTTATTCGCCAATGGAGCATTCCTCTGTGATGAATCCGGAAGTCCCATTTCTTTACAAACCTGTTTTAAATGCAGTGAGTGTGCCTCTGATGAACCCAAATTATAAAGAATTCATAAATATCTATCTTAGATGTAGAAGACATTAATTTTACAATATATGGGTCTATACAACAATGTTGGTTTTCTTTTTTTTTTTAATTTCCTCTCTTTTCACCCTAAAGTATCTAAAATATTAATAACAATGTATCAAAAAAAAGGTGGGATTACTCTCTTTTAAAGAAAAGATCCATGCAAAAACACTAGAAGGAACTAAAAGGAGTGATAAAATACAGTGAGAAATTGCAATTTCCAAGATAAAAGTAGATGGAGTAAAAAGGATTTGGGGCATGGCAATGTTGCATGGCTTTGAAAGGAATCCAAAAGCACCAGGAAGGACATCTAAGAGCTCTGGAGTAGAAGAAGTGGGTGTCTGTGGTTGAGAAGTTTTGAGTTCTGTCATGATTCTGTGACTGGGAGCAGAACTTGATAACTTTGCTGAAATCAGTGTACACAAAACAAAAGATTTTGGTTTAAGTCATAAATTCTGTAATATCTATATATTTCAGATTTACAAAAAACATAGAGACATTTAATTCATCTGAAAGGGAGTTAGGGATTTTTAGTAAACCTTATATTTACCACTCTAGAATTGTGGGTGGAATTTCATTCAGTTCTTACAGGGGAAAGGATATTGTCCAATTACGTTTTAGAAGAATGAATGTACAAATCTACAATGAAGTTATCTACAGTTGAGCTGGTTATCTAGAATCTGTTTATAATAAGTGAAGTAAGGTGAAATTCATCTCATATTAAAATAAAGTTGTGAGTTAACCCCAGTAGGCAGCTAAGCCCCACACAGCCATTCACTCACTCCTCCACAGCAGGATGGTGGAAAGAATCAGAAGAGTAAAAGTGAGAAAACTTGTGGGTTGGGATAAAGACAGTTTAATAGGGAAAGCAAAAGCTACACACACAAGCAAAGCAAAATAAAGAGTTCATTTACTACTTCCCATCACCAGGCAGGTGTTTAGCCATTTCCATGAAATGTAATGGTTACTTGTGAAGACAAATGCCTTAATTCCAAACATCCACCCTTGATACTTCTTCCCTCAGTTTTTATTGCTGAGCATGATGTCATATGGGATGGGATGTCTCTCTGGTTAGTTAGGGTCAGCTGTTCCAGCTGTGTCCCCTCCTAACTTCTTGTGCACCCCCAGCCTACTCGCTGGTGGGTTGGTGTGAGAAACAGCAAAGGCCTCAACACAGTGTAAGCACTGCTTAGCAATAGCTAAAACATGGGTGTGTTATCAACGCTGTTTTCATCACAAATCCAAAATATAGCACCATACTAGCTACTATGAAGAAAACTAACTCTATCACAGCCAAAACAAGTACAGAAGATTAAATTGTCAGATGAGCTTTCACTACAGATGTTTATTTCACTTCATTCACTGCAAAGGAGTTGCCGGAGTTTCCCTCAGATGTAGACATATACAGTATAGATGCTTGAAGTTAAATGAAATTTATTACACCCATCATGTCTAGTTGTCAGGCTCCCTCAATGGTCAATGGAGACAAGCAATTACATCCAAAATTCAATTTATTTATTTCTAAGATAGGTGTCTAAGATAGGTAGAATATATTATACTCTGATGGTATAAATTACTCTATTTGGACTACAGAAAAGTACTTTATAATATATATTTTCCCAACTTTCATGGGATTTAAGTTGGGTGATGAATCTTGAGTTCCATGATAAGCACCAAAAAATATTAAAAGTGCTGTCAAAGACGTTCTGTCTTTTCTAAAATCTCCCTGGATCTCAGAAAGAGAGCAAACTGGCCATTGGAAAGAGAGGCACAAGCATATGGAAATCCAAAAAAAGATCTGCCGGATCATTCCAAAAGTATATCTCAAGAGTTTCTTAATTAACATAAACAATGAAAATAATCAGAAGACTTCTAAAATAAAATGAACCCTGTAGTCTAAAATACCCCCTGGTCTGACAGCTTGGGGGGCAGGGCTGTCACTCTATTATTAATTAATTCTGCTGGCCAGCCTGAGAACACAGCAGGAGATTCATAAAAGTCTACTTTCATACACCAGCGCAGAAATAAAACTGCACCTTCAAAGTGAACAACCAGTGCTTTTATATTCCCATAATAATAGTTGGGGGCATTTTTTTTTAAATGCTGGACAATTAAACATTTATTGCAGAAACATTCACATTCAATATTTTTTTCCTTTATAGAATAATTATTTCAATAGTAGCAATAATGCAAAAAAAAAAAAAAAAATATATTACACAGCTTCTGATACATATTTAAGCATTCTGAAGTACTTTAAAATAGTGGCAATATTGTCACTACTAAGTCTGATTTGCACTGTAAGGGTGATCTGCATTTTTCTAGAATCAGTTTTTTTGTTGTGTTTTGTTGGGGTTTTTTTTAATATTTGTTTGTTTATTTCTCTATTTTAGTTAAAATAAAGGACTAGAATTCCTTAGGCTTTTCCATTTTTTAATTTTGTTGTATTTCCTCTGTTGTCATGTGCAAGTCAAAATTTCTGTGTCTCTTTTTCCTAGGTTGCAAGATGGATTTCATTATTTTCAGAATATTATTTTTGTGAAGGTTATTGAGATCTTAATGTGAACTGTTTTGGAAGTGTTAATTATTAAAAACTTGAATTTAACTCATAAAGTCATAAGTTAAATCTAAACTTCATGAATTTATTTCCCTGAAAGTTTTAAAAATCTTTAAAAAGTAATCTCACAACGACTGAAAACAAGAGTTTAAAACTCTGGCTCTTCCTTTTTAGATTCCCTGTGATCAGTGTTGCCATCTTCTGTCTGGCTGTTGAATAATCAAATTCTCTATGTCCAAGCATAAGATCAGAAAAGAAAATGACACCATAGCATAAGAGTGGACATAACAGTTTGGTCCAAAGGTTTGTCTAGCTTAGAGTCCTGGCTCCAAAAGTGCTCAACAACACAGAGATAGGAGCATATAGGAATAGAGTATAGGATAAGGTAAGCATTTGGTGATGCTTGTCACAAAGAGTTTCCCAGTCTGCAACAATCTGCATCTGAGTAACTTGTCAAATAAAACTTCCTAAGTTTTTAGTAGCTTTTGATGGATTTCTTTTGCTCAGACTTATCCATCATCTCTTGAATGTCCATTAAATATTTTAAACTCATCAGGGTTCTGTGGCAAGAAGTTATGCAATTGAAGTATGCATTTTATGAAGAGCCACCTCCTTATGTTTATTCTCTAGTTACCATCTGCTAGCTTCATACAATATTTCCTAATTTGTATTTTGGGAGAGACAGTAAACAACTGTCTTCCTCATGCCATTCACAGTTTCAAAGATGCCCAATTTTTTTATTCTATCATTCATTTCTCTTAGTTAATCTTTGCCACAGTCCTTAGTCATACTTGCTCTTTGCACCTTTTCCAAATCTTTTTCAGCGATGGAAAGAGGGGAAAGAAAGCAGGTGTGATCTCAGTAATCCGAACATAGCTAAACACAAATATACGCAGTAGAGTAACAATGTTTCCGAGTTCTTATCATTTTTATTATTCCACTGGGTATTTTTGACTACTTCTGAGCAGAGATCCTTCTTCAGATTTTTCATTCTAGGAACAAGCATTTTCACTAGTGTTGCAGATAAAAGTATATATTCCAACACATAAATTTTAGGGAATGAATCCTGAATTCTGATGTTTTAATGCCACTTTCTGAATTGAGTCACTACAGAATCTGAAGAGTTTCAGTTTGAGAGCTAGTCTAAATGTTTTTGGTTTTGTTTTTTTTTTTCAATTCCAAAACCCCTGCTTAGTGACAATAGAAGTCAATGCAATACTTTAGCTACATATCATCATTTTAGGAATTTAGAGACTTCTTGCTAATTACAATGTTATTATTGTAGCTTACAGAGTTTGAGAAGTTTTGTTTTCCCAATATATCTTCTTTATATTTACATTAAGATAATTTTTTTTTTAATAAGAAGAAAATAAAGATCTATAAGGACAAAATTTTAAATATTTTCAAAATATATTTTTAGTGGAAATTCATATTTAGGCAATAATTGCATAAGTATTAAAGAAGACACACTATTGGTCGATATTTTACTATGAGGACTGCATATTTAATGCTGACTGTGCTCAATTTGCAATAAAAACATTTACAGGTCATAATAAAAAAAAAAAAATCAAGAAAATGATAAATGTGGTCTTCTAGTTTCTAATAACATCAACTTTTTATTGCAGCAATAGCCAGAGTGCAAATCTCATTGAAAAATCCAAAACATAGATCATTTTTAAATATAACAAAAGAATTGAACAACAAAGCTATACTGCTTCCTTCAATCATCTCTAGTTTCCATTTTATTTGTCCCTTTTCCGTCTGGGTTTTCTGAGGGGTGGGTGCATTAGTAGGTTGATTGTTTGACATATTTAACTGAGATTTCTATGTAACCCAAAAAAGTGTTCATTAACAAACATGCTTTTTATATTACTTCTATAAAATTTACTCATTGGGAAAGAAGTCATACAAGATTGTTTAATGCAAGGCATGAGGGTACTTATTTAAACACATTTTTCAACAGTTAGAGGCCTGCAATGAGTGTATACTGCTGTCGAATGCTACTTAAAATGTGCCCTTAAAATGAGTATGCACTTATACCTTTGCATGCACAGTTCAAGCTATGATTTTATCAGAACTGTGATCCATATCCAACATGAATTCTTTTGCTAGGAATCTTATCATATTAACATTAAATTTCTTACAAAAATGTGATGTGCCTTTTAAAAGAAAGCTTTGGGCTCATCAATATCCTAATACCAAAAATTTAGCTTAAATTTATGGTTGCAAAACAGAAATGCAATAACCTATTCAATCCCGATCTGGATTTGTGCCTGTAATAACACTTGGACTCTGTTATTAAAGAGAGTTCTAACCTTGCAGAAATGAAACTATTTGATTGTGTGGAAAAGTGCACAATCATCATTAGAGATATCAAAAAAGCCCAAAGTCTTGCAAGCAGATCTCTGAAAAAACTTCAGCTTGCTAGAAATGTGTAACAGAAATATTCCACTTCTGCTTATAATTCATGGCAGTCAAACTTCTGCTCAAAAATACAGAAACCATTAAGAAATGAATTTCTAACTTGTGATATACATGTATAGTCTTTCAAGAGAACAAAGGTCCTTTAAACAGAGAAACGAGCTTGGCAAAAGTACAAAAGTATGGGTCGGAGGTTGAAATTTTGATCCAATCAAATTTTAAGGGTTTTTTACATTTTAGTACAAAAGGCTAAGGTTAGTTTCACCAAGAGGATCTGAGTTTTGTTCTTAATATTATCACAGATTTTCTCGGTGAGTCTTAAAAAAAAAAAAAAAAAAAGCACTCTGGATCATAGTTTTGTCATCTGCAAAATAAGGTAACTTCCTAAAAAGAGTGTTAGTCAACAACAGTTAACATTTTTGAAAGCCTCTATGAAAGCACTAAGCAGTAGCAACGAACAACTGTTTCAATTATTATTACTCAACCCCCACTAAAAACAAACATAGCTGCTTTCTGAGAAAAAAGCGCGTCTTAAGACTTGATGTATTTGTACATCAGATTTACTTTATACATTAGTATAAATTTGAACCCAATCTAAATATTTCCTTACTTAGAAAATTCATATGACAGCTTCACGGTATTATTCCTGTCACTTTCATTATTTGAAAATGATGTGATCTATCAGTTGACAGAGTATCGTGCATAGTTCACTCTTCTTCTACACTTGTTTTTATTGCTTTGATATTACTTGTAATTAGGACTGCAATGCTGAATTATAAAAATATTAAGCAAGCATAAAAGCTACTGACTGGAACATTTTATGATGGAGAAAACAACTCTGAGCTTTCAGAAAACTGTCTTAAGGCTGTCTAACATAATGTCAAGTGATGAACTACTCAGTTAATGAAATGTCAAATTAAGAAGAATACCTATTACATGATGCTCTATATAAATTCTGTATATTGAAGGTGGTATTTGTTTTTTTGTTACTTGAAACTGACTTCTAATTAGCACAAAATAGCTAATGATTCTGCAAAATATTTGAGTTTGGAAGCAAACATCTTTAGATTTCTAACTGAATAATTATGCCACAGGGATTTAAATATCACAGAACTGTTGAAGATGGAAGAGACTCTGGAGGTCATTTGGTCCACCCCCTCGCTCAAGCAGGGTCACCTAGAGCCAGCTGCCCAGGACCATGTCCAGATGACTTTTGAATATCTCCAAGGATAGAGACTCCACCATCTCTCTGGGAAACCTGTGCCAGGGCTTGGTCACCCTCTGACTGGAAAATAAAGTGTTTCCTGATGTTCAGAAGGACCACCCTTTGTTTCAATTTGTGTGCATTGCCTCTTGTCCTGTCACTGGGTACCATTGAAAAGAGCCTGGCTCCATCCTCTTTGAACCCTCCCTTCAGGCATTTATGTACATTGATAAGATCCTCCCGAGCCTTATCTTTTCTAGGCTAAAGAGTCCCATCTCTCTCAGCATTTCCTCATAGAAGAGATGTTCCAGTTCTTAATCAACTTTGTGGCCATTTGCTGGACTGTCCCCTGCTCTTGTACTGAAGAGCCCAGAACTGGACACAGCAATGGAGGTGTGTCCTTACCAGTGCTGAGTAAAGAAAGATCACCTCCTTTTGTCTACTGGCAATACTTTGCCTAATGCAGCCCAGGATGCCATTAGCCTTCTTTGCTGCAAGGGCACATTGCTGGCTCATATTCAACCTGGTGTCCACCAGGATTCCCATGTAATTTTCTGCCAAGCTACTTTCCAGCTGTTTGGCCCCAGCATACATTGGTACTTGGGATTGTTCTTCCCCAGGTGGAGAACTTTGCACTTCTCCTTGTTGAACTTCATGTGGCCTGTTGGCCCATTTCTCCAGCCTCTCAAGGTCTCTCTGGATGGCAACACAACCATCTGGCACAGCAGCCACTCCTGCCACTTTGGTGACTTCTGCAAACCTGCTGAGGGCATGCTCTGCCCCATCATCCAGATCATTAAGAAGTTAAACAGGACTGGACCCAGTATAGACTTCTGGGGTACACTGGCAGTTGCTGGCCTCCAACTAGACTTTGTTCTACTGATCACCACCTTCTGGGTGTGGCCATTCAGCCAGTTTTCAATCCACCTCACTGTCTGCTCATCCAGCCCGTTCATCAATACCTTCTCTATGAAGATATTATGGGACAAAGTGTCATAGATCTTAGGGAAATCCAGGTAAACAACATCCATTGGTCTCACCTCATCTACCAGGCCAGTCATTTAATCATAGAAGTTTATCAAGTTGCTTAAGCATGACCATAGAGACATGCTGACTATGCCTCGTGACTTTCTTGTTCTTAATGTGCCTGGAAACAGTTTCCAGGATTAGCCACTCTACCACCTTCCCAGGGACTGACGGGAGGCTGATTGGATTGTAGTTCCCTGGGTTCTTCTTTTTGCCCTTCTTGAAGATAGAAGTAGCATTTGCTTTCCTCCAGTGTTTGAACACCTCTCCCAGTCATGAAAGATTATTGGGAGTAGCCTCCCAATGACATCTGCCAACTCCCTCAGCACTTGTGTGTGCATGCCATTAGCATCCATGGACTTCTGTATATCCAGTTTGCTCAAGCATTCTCCAAGCTGATTGTCTTCCACCAAGGGTACCTCTTCTTCACTCCAGCATTTCCCCCTGGTTGCTGGGACCTGAGATTCCTGAGGGCCGGTCTTGCTAGTAATGATTGAGGCAAAGAAGGCATTTAGTACCTCAGCCTTTTCCATGTCCTGTGCAACCCCTACATCTTACTGCACTCCCAGAAAGACTGTCCCACATGCCATAGTAACTTTGACTTGTCTGGGTCCATTACACAGCTTTTTAAAGGGACTTATACTTGTCACTACTGTGTAACACCCATCCTGGTCTCATTTAATTTTTATGCTGAATCACTGAGGAGAAACAAAAGGGGGAATTACAAGGACTTCTAGGAAAAAAAGAAAAACTAGTGTAAGCTACCACTGTCTGAGGCTATATCCTATGACCCCAACATATTCGTGCTAAATGAACTTCAGGGTGACTTTATCATAGCTGTGCCTGTCACTTCTGAAGTCAATCCTGACATATCACTGTATCTATAAGGGTGCATCATTTTCCACATGTTGTATCAGCAACAATAAACCTCCCTTTGATTACAGTATGTGAAAGGTTACCTTCAGCCCCCTGTGCTCTATTTTCCCTCTCTTCTCTCCTCCTTGACCCTGAAGCTAGGCCGTACTTCTCAGCCCTGTGTCCATATTCCAGACATGTACAAGGTCTCTCCTCCCCTACATGATGTTCTCAGTTTCAAGGAAGTTCAGCATGTCTCCTCACCAGAGACCAGAAATGTGAAGGACATTCCAAAGGGCATGGAGTTGGGAAAACAAGCAAGCATATGCTGAGAAGTACAAAAATGATTCATTATTGCCATTGAAAATCAACAGAAAAACAACAAATAAATAATGTACTGTTGCCAAAAGTAAGATAAATTCAATAGCTTCACCTCAAGATGTAAGGTCATGGCTGAAGGCAGTTTAATTGCCTAGTGTAGATAAAACCTGTGAGGTCAATGCAAGCAAAGCATTGAAAATGCACAGAGAAGCAGAAAATGTGAGCAACCTTATACAGAACAGACTGAAGGCATCACTGCCAGGAAGGAAAAAAATATGAGAAATAAAAGAAACAGGACCTGCCCTCACCAATCTTCATTTGTAGCTGAAATTATTCCCTGGGGGTCCCTTTATCTGATTAATGGTTTGTTTGTTTTTTTTTGAAATACCAGATTCTGAGCAGATAAGTTAGTATTCACAGTCTGAGTAAATAACACAATATGTAATTGAACCTTTTTCTAACACTTCATATATATTCTTTTACCCTATGTAATATAACAGGAAGTGGACAAGCCACCCAGTGGGAAAGTGGGCAGATAGTTCTGTCCATTTAATAGGCATCAAGGGCATGAAAAATGTCAGTCACTGCAATGGATGTGTCATGCACCCGTTGTCAAGCTCAAGGATTTGTGTGGCTATGACGACTGTACCCTAGCAATAACGTGCATATGAACCCTGCTAGAATAATCCAAAACAGTATTAAATAATGATAATGACATTATACGTGCAGTGCCCACCTAGTAAGAGGACAGTGTAAGTTTAGCATGCCTCAGACATGGAGTACGGGAATGTCAGTAAAGTGATGGTACATAATACTCAGATACCTCGTTGAAGCCGTAGAACAAAAGAATTAATCAGCAATTATGAGCAGAAAGCAATTGGACTTTCATGAACCAGTGGTAGCTGTACAGGAACATGTAGTCCAGGATAAAACTCTCTTCTTTCTGGCAATTAACACCAAAGTTGCTGAATTAATTGCAGTAGTAGTGTACGACCACATATCAAGTCATCCATCATGCTAGAATGACTATCTGCACAACCACCAACTTAGTACACACTATGTACATAGCTCCCCTTATGTATATCTCCCATTCATATTACGTCTTTGTCAGATGGCTGCCGTCAGCTTCTGGACTATTATGTTTAATGTTACACCCTATCTTAATACTGTCTTTGTATGTTTATAGCTGTATTGTTGTGTATTGGTAACAGCAAAAAGAGAAGGAAGCCTGCATTACATCCAAAGTGTTCTCTCACCTCTGAAGTAGTCTAGAGCAGATTCCGGAGTGGGCAGGCTGCCCTGGATGACAGACCAGGTTGCAACGCTGTGTGCTGAGAGAACAGTGTCTGCGGCCACCATCCTGAACAGTGATTCCCTGGGGGAAATCAAGTGGTCACAGTGTCACAGATGTCTTAATCTTTGTAATGCTAAGGACCTTTCTGTTTGCAATTCGGTGGTTTGTTTTTCACTTGCATCTGCATAACTTTTCACCTAAAGGAAGTGGTAGTCCTTACCGTTGTTCCTTTTATGCATACTTATGAGTAGCTATCTAGTAAAAAATGAGTTGAGTCCATCAAGTCATTTTTCAGTGTTTTCTTTCTTTATTTATTTTTCTTTTTTTTTTTTTCCTAATTCTAGATCATTGTTATAATTCTGACAGATTTTTATGGATACAAAGATCGACTTTCTTGTGATGTTCCTGTGAGCCAGTCCTACATGGCTGCAAATGAATCCAGGCAAAAGGAAAGACAGGCTCATAATTATGTCTTGCATCATCGGACTTAGTAGAACCTTAGCGGAACGTTCGCAGCTTGATATGAAGTTATTCCAGCATCTTCTGTCAAATATAAAGACAAGAGTGGATTAACATTTCAATCTTATATTTGCATTTGAAATTTGTGGCTGAATAAGAACAGCAATCACAGGTGAATCCACTCAGCTAACTCCAGATGACTAGTAGTAAGCAGTTTAGCAACCCTTCAGATTCATCCTAGAAAACAGAGAAGAACAAACACTTCAAAGACTCATATGAATAATTTTCAATTTCTCCCTTAGGATACCATGGAACATAGCTATAAAAAAACAACATGCACACAAAAACCAAGCAACAAACCAACCAACCAACCAAACAAACAAACAAACTGATTTTCTTCATTGACATAGACGGACTCCACAAAACCATCTCAGATGTAAGTCCTGAGTAAAATAGATATCATTCTTGCTATATGGGATGCAGATTTAAAATGATGGCTCCTGTCTCATAATGCTTGGTAGGACAAGTTATCCAGGGGTGAAACATAAGACACTAGGAAATGAAATACTAAGATGTGCAATTACTTAGAAACCAATACCTGCTTCCCAGCAGCTGTGGCTATTAAATGTGTGATTTCCCTTAAATTCCTGAATATATTTAGAAAAGTAGAAGTGAAAAGGTCAAAACACAGTTTCTTAAGTCCTCATTTAATAAAGCACTACACTAGATATACAAGTGATGGGCTTAGAATCCGTGATTTAAAATCCTTCGTTCGAAAGCAAGAAGACTAAAGTCAAATTGAAACACTGACTTGAAACACTTTCTTGGAAATATCTGATTGTGGGTTTTGATGACGGCTCAGGTATAGACAAGAAAATAATGACCTATTCCAGCAATTATCACACCAAAACCACAGTAACCTCTGCATATATTTTACCATTCCTATTTTAATAATTTTGAAGCTTTTGTAATTGGGGTACAAAATAAGAGTCTGTTCCTTTTTTGGTCAGACCAGGATGGAACACTGAGGATCAAATAGTCACAAAACAGCATTTGCAGCCTAAATATAGAATATACGGTATTCCTAAAACCTGCCATGTCATAAAAGGTTATTGTACCATTTTCATGATACAATAGATGTTATTCCTATTTCAACAATAAAATTGTAGACTTCGGTGTTTACAGAAGACATATTCCCATAGTCTTTATTATACAATCATGTTTAGGAACTTCACTTTATGCATCTATAATATGCATGTATATTGATTTAATTCTAGAAAATCCACTTACATTTTCTGGGTTAGTGTTTTCAATACATTATATTTTGACAGTTGGAAAAAAAAAGTCTAATATTGTTTTGTTGTCAGTTTATAGTATGTCAACACTATGTTAATTCAAATTAACTGAATTGCGTACGTTAGAATGTTAATATAAAAGTATTTCTGATCACATAATTTACAGAACAATGACATTTCTCTCTGAAGGTATGAAACACGCAGTGTGCTATCACTTAATAAGTTGTGAGAAAGAACTCAAAAACAGACGATGAAGAATTTCAAAATCATATTTTCCTCCATAAGTATGCATTCAAGTAAATTCAATGAACTGAATATTTGACTAATGGTATTGTACCATTAAAAAAGACAGTAATATTACAAAAAAACTTCCTTACTGTGCACAGTTGTTTTTTAAATGCCTCTGAAAAGCTTACAGGCATTTAATATTACAGCTGAATTTCTCAGCTGTCTTTAAATATTGTGTGGGTGGACTGAAAGAAAAAAAAGCTGCTTTATTCTTCCTGACTTTAAAACTGTGGATTTTTTGTTACTTATTTCTCAATATGTCCTTTATGACTAACACCCAAGGATAGATTCTATCGATTAGGATTTTGTCCTTTAGGTGTCATAGAGTAGTGTTGATTACTAGAATCTTTGAAATTTCTACAGATAAATGAGCACAATAAAAAGGCTGCCAATTCCATACTTACATTGTATTGATAATTTTAGTGAAAAATAATAGTCTGATTGAAAATTTGACATAGGGTAAAGCTTATTAAAAAAAAAAAAAAAAAGTATTATGGAGGCATGAAGAATTAGGGTTGAAGGTTAAAAAGCTAAGCTAATGTCCACAGAAGAATACAAAACCATGAGATAATCTCTGCAACGTAGGAGGTCAGATCAGATGATCTAATGGTTCCTTTTGGCCCTAAGTCTGTAATACTATGAAATCAGGTCACACTGCAGAATTTTTTTGTTGAAGAAACAATAGATTCAGCAAGAGACTTGGGATCAGGTGGAGAAGATGGTTCTGGGAGGGACAACCGCAATGAAGTTTGGGGAATCAAATCCAATACATCAAAAGTGACAAGATATATGACAAAAAAGGTGCGAATTTGAAGCCCAGGAAAGTAAATGGCAGGAAAGTAAAAGGAGGCATTAGAAAGTTTAGCTGTGTTAAATGATCTAAATGAAAAATGTTAGAGAGTTCTAGCTTCCTCTTATGTCTTTCATAAGGCATAAGCTGCCTTTCGCAGCTCACTGTGCTTGGCTGCTTACTGCTTCATTGCACATACATTGATGTGATTCTACAAAAGGTTTCCCTGTGCTGTGTATTATCTGGGATGTGCAAGTAAATTGATTAGCCTTGCCACCTTTTACAGTCACCGTCCAGCTCGGTAAAGAAGAGCCTGTTTCTTGTAAGATCCATCTGCTCCACTGGCTGACAGCTCCCTGAAGTGGCAGAAATCCAAGCCCTGACCAGGTTTCCAAAAGCCAGAAAAAAGCCCAGCTTTTGTAAACCTAACTGGGAGGTTATGACAGGCATCTGACAATGAAAATCAAGGGCTTCCTGGGAAATATGGTCACACTAGCACTGAGCTATTCAATGTGCCTATTGTGATGAGGATCGTACTATTTCATGTTTAGTATTTACACCCTGGCAACTATGGTATCAGTACTCATCTCTCATCAGTAAATGCTAACTGTCAGCATCCATGTGGTTTGGCAAAGCACATGATAGGCTTCTGTGAGAGACAAGCATTTTCTAGCCTGCTGAGAAGCAAGTTGATAACAGAAAGACCCAAAAGATTCACTAAAGGTTTTGGGAACAGAAGTCTGAACTGCAGTTGAATGCCAGTATAAGCCAGATATTCTAGGTGTTGCATAATCACCCCCTTCACAGAACAATGGCTTTTATCCTGAAGCCAGTTCAGAGAAATACATATAAACTTGCAATTTATAGCAAAATACAAAACTAAATTCCTAAGTTAATGCAAAACGTTTTTTTTTTTTTCTCTTTGTTGTATGAGCTTTGATACTTTTTATTATTTCACCATTTGCTTTTCTTGGCTCTAAATATGTTTGTGTGCTTTTTCCTGTTTTTTACTTGTTCATTTTTATCCTATGCACAGTATTATCAAAGTCTACTCAAGTTAAACACACAAAGGCAGATCTAGAGTCCACTCATATTTTTACCATAAAATGTATTTCTATTTCACAGCTTTCAGATCCGCAAATGTTTTTACTCCTCTTGTTCTCCAAAGTAAACCATCTACCCCATGATGTAAAGTTCTACGCCAGTCTTAGTTTTGACCCATGAAAAGGAAAAATGCCAAAAATTACATGAAGTCTAGTGGTAAAGCAGCTTTTATTTATGACTAATGAGGAAAGAAGAATTTCAGTGATAAGGAGTAGTAAAAAAATGTAAAACCAAGTTAGAAAAGCTGTGAGTAGAAACCAGTAGAAGTAAGACTGGATTTAGATCCTGTGTAATAAACACTATATGTTTTTTTTGTTTGGTTGTTTTTTTTCATTTTGAGAAACAGATAATATATATCACTTGTCACTTAAGGAAGCACATTTTAAAAGTTTATCTACCATGTTGTACTACAATATACTAAATTTCACAAGTAAAGCAATTAACACTCTAGTTCAGTTGTTTCTGCAAAATACTTGGGTAAATAGTAGACACATCTTAGTGAAAAATAATCAGAAGAGTACAATACGGTCTGTTTAACTCAGTCAAACACTGCATGGAATTATTAAAGACTTAGAACCTCAAAAGACAATACCATTTACCCACACAAGAGGGTAGAGGTGAGACAGAGGGTGAATGGTGTAGACAGATACATAGAATTTTAGAGACAACTCTACCTACCTATTTCAGGGTGTAATCTTCCTCCATTAAAGATATAATACATATAACTATGTCTGTGGGCCATGCATTCTGCTGAACTGACGATGTTAGGGAACAGTCAGAAATACTGGATATTTCCGTGCTTTCAGGATACTCTCTGTACAAAGGGCCTTAGATGATAAGAACTTGTTGGAAGAGATGAAATTGATCACTACCATTTCAAAATCACAGTTCAGTAGTTACAGATCTTACTTCAGAAACAGGAGGTCCTGTTCAAGCTAACAGCAGCTTGGATGAATTTGAATAAGGTGTTCTGAAAGGAAAGAAGGCACAGACACTGAGACAGGAAGATTCCAGCTTTAGAGTTTTGTGATCTAGGTACTCAGCTTTATACAAAAGGTCACCATCAAGCCTCATCAGGGTCCATGTGTGTATCCACATACACTTAATTTTTTGTAAAGCAGAGGGTGGGACATGGGCACATGTCTCCTTCAAACAGACACTTTTGTGCATGTAGGATGATCACATGCTTAATAAGTTTAATCACCTCCATGTTTACAGAGTCTTGAACTGGTCTGTTTTTACAGTGTTTAGTGAGTTTTAGGCAATTATGCCCAATGTGACTAATGCTATTTGTCTTTTTAATAAAAAATACCAGACATTCAAAGCAGAGCTTCTCTGTAACCTTTAGACCAAAAGATACTCCTAGGCACAAAGAAGCATCTGTCACACATTGGTTTGGGCTGTATTAAAAGCATTGTTTGATCCTCATTCCTTTACAACAGGACACATAATATCAGTATGTTCCAGAAAAGAAACAAGTAGATTAAAAATGCAAATAAATATTTGAGCATTATATCAGGTGCCTTCTGTTCCCCTGAATTACTGGCTCTCTGTCAAAAGCCGGTATATTTGCCAAACTCATTGTGCAGTTTGGCTCACCAGATGCTAATAAAAATGCAAATCCTCCATAGAAATCTAAAGCCATTGATATATTTCAGTACTTGCAGTAATCTCATGCTTACTCTTTTATACTTCCACCACTTGACCTGTAGCCTTGCATATTCAGCCCAAGCTTTCTGAAATCTTTTGGTGATGCAACAGACATAGTGAGAAGCACTGATTCCTCCACCACAGATCAGGGAATGTATAATTATGTTGCCCAAATTTGCCTTCTCCCCTTGGTGGAATACCTCAACACAAGTTGCATTGCGTGTATATTTGCAGCAGTAAAAATGATTGTCACAGCTCAGTAAGTCACACTGTGCACTCACTTTTTCAACCTGGCAGCATAGTATTTCTATGGCTACCACTCTACTTGCAGGCACCCTGTAAGGAAAACTACTCATTCAGTGGCTATTCTGAGAAGCAAAAAGACAAGAACATTATAATAGCTTATGCTGAAATTCAGGGTAAAAAAGTCTTATATCAATCCAGTGAGATTTTTTTTTTTTTTTTTTTTTTGGGGGGAGGGTCTGCTTGGGAGCAGATTCTTTGTCTAAGGTTACCATTGGCAGAATATGTGTCTGTCTTGGAACACCCAGTCCCACTGCTTTTTATGGCTGCCTTCAAGAATAGTTGTTGGATCCCTTCTAGATTCACCAAAATATTAGATGATGGAGGAAAGGGTAGAAGAAGAAGGTGCACATTTAGCTCAGTCTCTGACATACAGCTTAGATGGGACTGAAGTGTGACACTAGACTCAGGAGCACTGATCTTCCAGGTCTCCCATGATATGATTTCCAATTCCTTCTTCGTCCTCCTGTAGAGATGCATGTTTCCTTCCTTTTCCTTGAGACAGAATCAAATATGCTGTTGCTATTCCTGATAGGTTCTCAAAGATGTCTGTAAATTTGTTCTCCACAGAGCCCACAGAACCTCTCTAGGTAAGCTATTCTAGTAATTCTTTATTCTTATCATTAAAATGTATTTTCAGGTGTTATGGGGAAATAGTGTATTTCTCTTCTCTAATACACAAGATTTGAACCATGAACCACCCTTGGTATCATTTTTTATCCAGACCCATTGGCAGCTCTGTGTTTTGTACTATTTGTAAAGAAATAGTTATATCCAGCGTTAAAGACTTTCTTATTTTTTTCTGTTTTTTAAAAGATAGGAACTATTATATCAGAAATTAAGGCAAGAAATTATATAGACAATAAATATGACTTTTTTAATATCATTCCAATAGTTGCAAAGCAACGTATGAATTAAATTAAGTATTATCTTAATATGAAGAATATTAAATGGGGCAAAAATGTCATGCTATTCAGGAAAGAAAATTATCAATAATAGAAAACCAGACAAGAATTCTGATGCAATGAAATGACCTGACTGAAAGGAAATTTGTATAACCCATCTTCAAGAATTTAATAAAAGAATGAAATTAGAAGCAGAGATATTTATAAATAAGGAAGATCAAATATGTCGAAGGCCAAGCAGACTATTTTCCTGCTTAGATTTTGTTACTACCACAAATCGTAAGTCAAAAATTACAGATCAAATAGCACTAGCTGTTGAGAACTGAAGTTTCACAAAAGGTAAAAAAAAATAATTGGTAAAAAAAAAGAGTTAGAGATTTCATTACAAAACAATATACTGTCTTGAAAACACTAAAATTAATGCATAATCTGTATTGGAGTCTCACAAAGTACAACAGTATGCTACTTTCCAGTATTTACATACAACCACTTTTCAGTATATAATGGCTCAGTGCGCTCTTAGTATGTTTCTGTGCATCTTTCAGCCTCTATATATGGATGGGAGATGGATGGACAATGACAGTTTTTTACCATAATACACAAGGATAAAATTCAGTAGTAGTCAGCAGTTCACACCTACTGGGTGAACATATAATAGTAAATAGTAACATGAACAGGAAAGATTACAGTGAATATCCATGTTTCCGATGTGGAGGTCTGGGGACAGTACTTTGACCAAGGGCAGGCAAGTCTATGTATGTGGACTTCTACGGTAGTCTTTCTGCTTGCATATGACAGTTTCTTCCATTTTTTGACTCTTTAGATATTAATCACTGGGATAGCATTTGATTATTTCTATAAAGTAGCTAAAAAGTATAGGGTAGCTAAAAACTATAACTTCTCATGTTGCATGTATCCCATAAGTATTATTATAGTAGCCAGGAATATTTCTTGAACTCTGTAGTCAGGCCACTGTTTCATAACTCCATAAAAGATTTGATCATTGCCTGATGATCGGTCACTGCCTGACATTTTTGAAGTTATTTATTTATTTTTTATGAAACTTAGTGTAATCAGTTGTAGAACTGCAAATATTTAAGTCAAGCTGGTTTGTCTTTCCAAATTTCTACAATTTATGTTAAGAAATTGTTCTTTTTCTAAAATCAAAGAATACCACAATTATCTGAGTACTATAGAAACAATTATCTGAGTATTATAGACTAAATCTGAGTGTTTTGCTAATCATTTGACTTTCCTTGTAAATTTGTTTTCATTTTCCTTCCAGCTTCTATTACATCACATTGGATTATAGCTACTCCAGTTTGTATCAGCTGACAATTTGCCTCACTAAATAGATCACTACTGTGTACCAAATGGATTATAAGATTTTTTTAATTATTATTACCGTAGTTGTGATATGACTGGGAGCAGTTGAATTGTACTGGTGAAAGACAAGGTTTCAGAAAAAAAAAAAAAAAAGGAAAAAATCAGGCATTGTTACAACTCTCAGAAAGATAAATTATGGAGATAAAGCATAGCCCCTGAAAGCAACAGTCAAACAATCTTTTCAAAAGTTGCCACTTATGTATGAAAATAAAATTATGTAAAAACCCACACTTTCTGCGTGTATGTCTTGCAAGTAATAATGAAGAACGTGTTTTGAGTGCAGTATGCACAAGTACAGAGGTCACCACTCTGAAGGAGAGGTATCTCTTCTGCTGGTGAATGACAGCCCTTGGTGGAGCAATCTAAGACACAGAAATATTTGTAAAACTGAAAAATAAGGATTTCTTAGAATACTAAAACACTAGCATAACAAGAAGGAGCAGGAAAATTCAGTTCTTAATGCAAGATGAATCTGTAATGCAAAGCAGATGGAAAGTTTCTCAAGACTAAGTAGTAAAAAACCCCATGCCTTTGTATTCTTACAGTGCTGAAAAATGTATTGTGAACATCACATCTGTAAGAATAGGCTTAGTGAATATGACAGAGTGATTATTTCTACTTGTCACACCACATATCTTGCCATCTGTGAATATAAATTATGAATAGACCGTGACACAAAGATTTTCCCTCAAAGTCTTCCTAAATTCCTCACTGTAGTAGCCACCACCTTTCTATTATCAAAACTGGTGAGCTACTTTTTTTCTTGAAAGATTTTAAAGTGACCTCTGTTAAGATACAGTGCACCTAAATGATTTTCTGATGTATTTTTATTTATTATACATCATTTATCTATTAAATTTATTTATTTATAAAAATATTGTTTTATAAAAAATAAATTATTTATAAAAATATTTAATAAACATGTGTGAAGAAAATAGAAGAGATTTTCTGTGTTAGTAAAAGTTCACAAAAATGCACTTTTAAACTTATGTCATTATAAATTGTGTTACCTTAAGGCTATGGTTCATTGTTATTTTTCAGTAAAGGATAAATACATATTTGTGATTTCATTTGTATATCCATTTCATATTAATTTCATTTTTACTATTACTTTAAAAGTAACAGGAGAATTTCTGTTTTTCTTTATGAGTACATAAACATATTTTTTAAAAAAAATATTGTAGCTCTTGAAATACATTTTTTATTTACTATTGGTTCATTTGTTTATGTTCTTTTTGGAGTTGTTTAGTAAAGGTCCTGTAGAGGAACTCATATGACCTAAATTTGTCATCTCTGGTAAGGATGACTGTGTATGAACTGGTCATCTTTGGCTTCTGTTTTTTACTAATAAAGAGAAATGGCCACTCTGGGGGTTAACTACATCTTGTCATATGGCTGTAAAGAATACAGAGGCTCAATTCCATTGCCTTGATGTAGGCACCTTATGCTTTCTAATCCACATTACAGTCTCCAGAACATCTGCCCAAGATTGGCATCTGGGAGTCAGAAAAATGCCCTTTTGAAAGGGCAGAAGAGAAGCTAGGAGGACTACCTCAGTGTCTTAAATGGTGCTAGAAACCTAGGTTTAAGCAGAAAATGGAGGTCATGAACGTAAGCTCTTATGTAGGTATCTACAGGTGTTTACACTTTGTCAGAAGAGTCATATCCTTTTATAGATACAGTTGTACTTAATAAAGATGCTTCATTCTCACCACAGAATGGAGGGGGGTTGCATTTTTACTGTTAGTTTATCAATATCCTTCATCCTGCTTTCTAGACTATAGATCCCTTAAAGGTACACCATATGGTACATGGTTGAGAAGGGTAAGGAGTAAGTGAGATTTAGAACTGCTTTTATAGTCAGCCTGTTGACTATTCCTTGACAAGATGTCTGACATATTCACACCAACATAAATAGCTCACTCCCTCACAAAAATGGAAAAGGGTGTCCTCAGAGGACAATCTTCAACAAAGCTTGAATAATGTTTGGCGGGGTTCTCCACCATCAGTCTGATTCAGGGTTATTGGTTGTTCCTGTATGAAGTACCTATACAAGGTAAAAGAGATCACAGGTCTTTGAATGCAAATGTGTCCTATCGCATTGCCCAATTAATAGAAAGGCGTTGTACATTTAACAATAAGTAGTTCCAAGAAGAGGAGCATCGTTAGAGGAATTGTCTCACTTTTTCTTCCTGGATTGTCCTGGTTTGTCTCAGTGGCCAGTCCAGCCTAAACCATGACACTGGAAAAGAAGGCAGTGCTATATTTTTATTTTAAGACTGTATTTTGGGGTGCAGCTGAGAGACATGCAGATAAAATCAATAACTAACTAATAATCCATATCCATTGAAAGCAGATAGTATGTTCTCACAAATGAAAATAGAGAAGACTTCTAAAGAAATATAAAAAGTAGGACTTCTGTGCTGAATATTGATTCCAATCACAGATTTTTTTGAGTTGTTGCAGCATCTAACATCAGCATATCTACTATTATCACTATTTCTCCAACATTTATTGGTCTGTCCTTGTTGTGGTAATTCTTTTATATTTTTACCAAATGTGCAGGAGTCTTCGTTGTTTCATAATGTTGATTTATTAGTTAAGTACTCTATTACTTTTGAAAATTTCTTTTCAAAGGTAGAAAAAATCTTGCACTTCTATGTTTTTGTTGTTCCTGTGTACTTTGCTTGGTTGAGAAATAATGTGAATGCATCTATACTACTTTAGACTGCCAAAAAGAATATGATGAGTAGAAGAAAGAATAAGATTTATTTTTGGTAGTCATTACTTCAATGTGTTTATTAGGGATAGGTGTGAATACAGAAGACATCAAAGCCTGTCATGGAAAATGCAATTATTGTCAAGTCTGAAAGTTTGCTTATTATTCCCGATACTCTGAATGTACTGCTTGCAACTTATTTCAAAGGGTGAATGCATTACAACAAAACATGACAGAAGAAGGCTGGAAATGAAAAGTGATAAGAGCTGGCACATCTACTTGGAAAAAGCAGAATCAGAAAACTAGTTGGAAATCTGCACATTTGGAGTGTTAAGGCTAGAGAAAACTACCCTTACAGATCTTCCACTCGTCTTCTGATGATGACTAAGCAGTGCAGAGGTGGCTGTATAATAGCAGTAGGAGTGGAAGGATTTTGAATGCTAAAGCAAATACAGATTGAAATGTCAGATAGGAAATTCTAAGATGTCTCTGTCTTTTGCCTTAAGGTAGGCATCCCTATGGAAAAGTTTGCAGTTATTATTTATAAAGCACATTGTTGAGTTACAAACCCACTGCTGTGTAAGGAGCCCCGTAGAGGTCTTTACAACTGCAGGAGTTCGCTGGGTGCAAGTTTCCCATAACTTAGTTTTTTCTAATGATAACTAAAGAACAGATAACTGCTTCAGCACAGTATTCTTGTTGAGAGGTAGATGAACAACAGTCATGCATCCTCATACCCTCACATCGTCACAGGATAGAGAAGGGATCAATAAGAAGTTCATAGGAGTTTTTATTATGATCAACCCTAACACATTCAGGTTAAAGAGGAAGTTCCTTGGCTACCTTCCGTTTTGTGCTAGTATAAGAACTAATTAAATCTTGTCTCTGAATTAGAAATTTGGGGTTACAAAGTATAAGGAAACCAAACTCTCCTTTTCTTCTTTCCTGTTCCAAATCTCTTTTCTTTCAGCTAATGCCTGCTAATGCCGGCTATTTGCTATGCTGTCAGTCTGAACATGACATTTTGTTTGATCTGTTTCATGCCACAGGTAGTAATGACGAAAAATTTTCAGAAAGAAAAATTCACAACGGACGTTCTATTGTCAAGAAACAGAACAAGAATAGCATAGCATTTATTTTCTACAGTGCTTTTAACAATGTATTAACAGCAATTATGATTTATTATGATTAAAAGAAAATGATAGAATGAGGTGGTTCATTTAAATGAGAACTGATCACCTCCTAGTTTTTTGTGCCTTTTAAATATTGTTAGCTTGGATGTCAGGCTGCAGGAAGCTTTAAAAGTAAATCTTATAAGGTGTATTCCAAGGAAAAAAAGATTTGTGCCATAATACATCAGAACAGACTTTTCAGTTCTGTCAGTGGATCTTGCTGATACAAACCCTCAGAGAATCAGACCCAGTTAATAAATTCTTCAGTATATTCAGCCATCTTTTATTTTTACCTGGAGCATTAAAAACTTCCACTGAAGTGCAGCTTCATTTCATAAACCTTCATTTCATAAATCTAAAGAAAGAGGTATATAGCCACTTAGTGTGCATGCAAAGTAAAAAAATCTTTATCTACTCCAACTACTATAAAAATCATACTAAACGGTTAAGGCTGAAGTTCATCAGTAAGTTTTGGTTCAATTTTTTACATACATACATGACTGTATTTTAAGTATATGCAGTATCACACTATATGATTTCTGCTCTTTCTGTATTTCCTTCTTTAAAATAAATATTGTGAGCTAAAATATATACAAGCTAACTTGAAAAAGACAAAGAATGTATTACAAATAACAGCTTCCATATATGCTTTCAGTCATCTGCCACTATCCCTGTCCCTTTCCCTTTGTCACACATGCAAAGGAGCTTCTCGCCAAGTTGACAACAATGTAGTTAAGCCTAGAGACATCTTTGAACCACTTTTCTTACAGGATGGGTACAAGATCTTCTGTATCTGCTTGTGCCTGAACGACCAACAGAAGCACTGACTGTGCCAAAATGGTCGCACCCAACAAGATGTGAATGTAGGCCAAAGGGATGAGGCTTTTTTTTCCCAGTGTATTGGAGGTCATGTGTGTGATAATGCAGATGAGGCAAGCAGCGTGTATGCAAGCAAGGTTTGCTGTGTCTGGCTGCAGGGGGAAGGTGGATAGCTGAGGAAACCAAGATTCTCCACTGACCTGCACAAGGAGAACCATGCTTTGGGAGGAGCATCACAGCCTGCAGCTGTTAGGGACGTTGCTGGCCACTGGTACGTGGTTCACTGCTCCCATGTCTCTTCTCCGGTAGCATCTTTCTCTCAGTTCATTCCATGCTTCTTTATTCCTCTTCCTGTCTCCTCCCATTACACTTGTGTTTTCAATATCATCACTTCTTTCACTTTTCTTACCACTGAACCTATAACTTCCTTAATATTTCCCCATTTGCAATTCATCTGTATTACTGAGAGGTTCGTGTTTTAAGCTCTTCCCCAGACCAATGTCTGACCTGTCCATTTAGATCATTAACTCTATCCAACGAATGTGCTTAATTGTAATAAAACCCATTTAAATGGTTGATTTAGGTTGAACACGTTTAGGTTGGATTCAGGTTAAACACACAGAAATCAATGGATCTACTCATCTGCTTGCTTCCTCTCTCAGAAACTTAATTAGTAATGGGTACAGCTTTGGATCAACATGTTTCCTTTTATTTGCTGCCTGCTTAACTAAGTCACTATAGGGAGGGAATTCTGTACTGTCTGGTACCATTGTACCACAGAGATAACACAGACAAAAGAACAATCATCAGAACAATGTGACTGAGATATAGTCTCTTATTCATCCTCTGTGGAAATTAAAATACTTTTTTTTGGCTTATGTTATAATGCAGTCCATTTCACTGAGCTAGTTTACAACATGACTCTGACAGTTACACCATCAGCAAATGTCAGTGCATTTGTAGAAACAAGGAGTGAAAAAGCAAAGTGAGAGGTGGTGAAAATTTCTTAAACAGATTTTGCAGTGCAGAAAGCATTCAATTAGATTTACTGTCATAGAACGTCTTAAGAACTATTCTGAAAGGTACGGCTAAAATCACAGCTCAGATTCTGTAGGAAAAATAAAATTCAGTAAAACCACAGTAAGCATTTGGGAAAAAAGCTTTAGTTCTTCCCCGTGTCAGACAATCAAGTTTTCTCTACATCAGCTCATTCCACATCACTCCATCCTAATCTCCTCTCTCTCAGGCTGCTCTCCTTCTCCCTTTTCCTTTCAGTATTCCTACAAAAAGTTGTATTCAGCTCCAAACTGAGGCATTTGAGTCTAAGCATCTGCACGTAGGTGTTTACACAGAAGCCTAAGTTCTCAAAAAGTCAAGGAGATCCACTCACCACATTCATACAAGTCAGAACAACTTCTCAGTTCACCCTAGATTAGACAACTCTAGATGGGTGACAATCCTTCTACATGTTGTTTGCTATATTGGTCAGAAACTTGATTCAATTGCCAGAACATAAATTTTTAGTGATACTCGAGATGTAGTAGGACAATCGACCTGACCTCTAGTTGTTAGTCTGGTATCTTGGGGCAAAGCAAAAAGAAGTTCCATCTGATATTTTCAAGCCTTGTGTGGATTCTTTGGATGGCAGAGGGCATTTCAAATGGTTCTACGCGTTTAAGTTTTGGCAACTGAATTGAGCTCATAGTTTATGTATAAACATCACATACAGATACATTTAGATTCTGAGTATCACTTTATAAACCTCTTCAGATGTTGAAAGAGCTAAGTCATACAGCAAAACAATGTGCTTGGCTGTATCTGCAGACACAGATTCTGATATCCTAACTTCTGCTTGCTGAGTAGCCTGATATTTAGCCTTCTTAATGAAGTTAGCTACAACTTCATTAAGATTCAGGGACTGTCATTTTGTGTACAGTTGTAGTTTATACCACTGTAGCTTATTTTCTAAATTTTCTGTGTTCTGCAGGTTGGTTGGGTTTTGTTTTTTTGTTTTGTTTTGTTTTGTTTTGTTTTTTAATAATTTTTGTAATGTATTTAGCAAAACAGGATTGACTTATTCAGAAACTTGGCAGATTGCCTTACCTTGTAATTGTGGAGTTTTTTTCTCAGAAACCTGGTTTCAACTATCCTCAGCTATCCTCAGAGTCCATTACATAAAAATGGAAGACCACATACATGCTTTTTGACATTGGTTAAGCAATATTTTACATTTGATGGGGATGCTAGAAAGAACAGTCAAAACCTATTTAAAATGTTCAAAGAAGTAAACCTGCAAGTGTGGTACGATGTAAATACCTTTTATTGGACTGACAGTGAAAAAAAAACAAACAGCGTATTTCTGTGTTTCTAAGATCACATAGTTACTTTCATTTCTTTATTATTTTTCTCCAGATCCCACACTTAATATTATATTTTATTATGTATTTCCTTGATTGCTTATGTTATTTGATGTATTTTAACTTTATATAATTCACCAAAGTAGGAACATCAGTAGTAACAAAATAAATATACAAAAGATTCTTAATAGAATTTGGAGGACACCAGAAAGAGTATTTTTATTTTTAGACCTATTCCCTTAATACTTTAGTTGAAATCCTTGGCTTGTGTTGAAACAGTTTATACTTTGTGTAGTGTCTCACTGAACAAAAAAAGGTGCATTTAGGGTGTGCTCTGTCTACTAGAGATTATCAGAGTTATTCTCAGAAATATTAGATGGCTATCAAAAATCCTTGGGGTGGCACACTTCTTATAGTTAGAAAAAGTTCTGAATCTAAACCAAAATATTTCTTTCTTTTCCTGTTCATGCAAGTGACTTTACTGTCAGTGTCATGAAAAACTTTCCAATAGGTTTTGCTGCTCTTCAGTGACTGTCGGAAACAATTAGACTGCTTTCATTGAAGTAAAAGAAATTGAACTTTCTGGAGCAATAAACTGTCTTGGTCACAAGCTCTTCAGCACAATCTACATCATGTGTGTAAGAGCAAAGAATACAAATATACTCACCTCTCTCCAACTTGGTTATTCAGTGGTCCATTGTTTATGGAAATATGTTGGCATTGTTTAAGGAAATATTTTGATTTGCATTAATTTCTTTTCTCTTGCACTTAAAATTGTTCTACACACGTTTCCTCTCATCTAAAGAGTATGCTGGATTTATAGTCAAACCCAGGGACCATTGCCAACATTAGATACTTGTTATACACACTGTGCTACTAGAAAACTGCTTCCAGCCTCAAAAGCTTATAACCAAAAGAGACAGCACAAACTAATGTTAAGAAAAAGAAGGTATCACTCTCACCATTTACAGGCGGTAAGACACGGTCAAATAACACCTAAATTGTGTCCATACACCATGAGGAGAAAGAAAGGTCTAAAGAAGCATCTAGGAAACAAAGATAGGATATGTCTTTGAAAGCCACCAGAGGGAGATCCGGCCCACTTAAGTGCACTTATGCCTAAACTAGTCATTAATGGACTTTGTTTCAGGTAAACAAGGACAGAATATGAATTGGAACAAATTAATATAACCTTTTTCAGTAGGACAAACTGTTGTTTATCTATGTGACTACCTCATGTAAAGGAAAGACTAGAAGGAAGTGAGACAACACAGGAAATAAAGAAAACAAAAAGATCTTCTCTACTTAAAGGTCTCCTCCATTGGTCAGGAAAATACTATAATAAAGAAAATACAGTATTTGAGACAAACAGAATGCTTCAGGGACAAACAAGCACAGACTTGCAAGGAATAGAAAAGAAATCTTAATCTGTTGAAAGTGATTAAATCAGCGGTAAAATTTAACAAAGTCGTAGTGAGAGCTTTGGGAGGATCTGATAACCTTTTAGCTTCTTGATGAAGGAAACTGATGTTTGGATGTACAAAAGAGGTATGGTGGAAAGACCCCTGAATTTAAAAGATCTGTTTCTGAAGCAAAAGGACCTACTGGCGGGTAGTGCTATGAGATCTGCTACCACATGCAGTAGCCCTCCCTATTCTGCACTGTGACTGCAGCTGGCTTTTCCTCTAGGTGGTTATACAGCCGAGAGAGAAAAGCATCATAGGTGAAGGTGGCAACATGCAGCCATGGGACAGAGGACAACTCAGTGCACTACAGTGCATCAGGACTACCACTTTGCAATAACAGAAAGTTCACTTACGTCCTGACATGTTTTTCCTCTTTTTAACCACTATTGTCTGGAAACTGGTCATAAAAGATTCTCTTTACCAGATGTATAAAGTTTTCAAGTAAAATTAAAAAAAAAAAAAAAAATGTGTACACGCAGTTCAGTCATGCGTATGAACCATAAGGGAAAAAAAAACATGTTCACTTGATTTTTTTGATCTCTCATATGAACAGCCTCAAAAACTTCAGGAACTAGTAAAAATTTTGGTATGATCAGGAGCATAGTTTCTTCACTGATTACAGCTATTAATATTGAATATATTAAATGACCACTCTCATTTTTGAAAGAATTACAATTTATATAAATTATGATGTACTATATGTTTTATTTAAAACTGAATTCCTATTGTATTTCAGATCCTTGTTCTAGATGCAGAGTTCTTAAACAAAATGTTTCTGTATTTTTTAAATAACTAATATAATTAAACTTAATTAAACTTAATTTTTTAAAGTTTTAAACTGTTTTGGCTGAAATTTCCATTTTAAAAATCATCCGAATTACGTGCAAGTAAAACAGGAACTTACAGTGGACCATTTCTGGAAATTCTGTTGACAAGTATCAGCTGTAATAATCTTTTATTATTATTTTAAAAATCACACACCTAATTCAATTTTATAGTCTCATGTTGCAATATTAAAGAATAAAATAAGAAAAAATGTCAGAATGCCAGGTCCCCACAATCTAACTGCTACAGTTAATTCTACAATGTGTTACCCTCAGTCAATTCACTAAATTTATGCATGTAACATATTTCAAATCACAATCCATATTAAAGGAAGACAAAACCAGTGCCTGCCATAAATATATAGAGGGAATTAGAATTTAGGGGACAGCAATATGAAAACGTACTGAATAGATTACTGTTACACTGAAAATCTTGCAAATCCTGTAGCGGTCATAAATGGAGTATGTGATATAGATAGAACTTCTGATAAATATATCACTGGAGTAATTGTTATTTTAACAGCCTCATCAAAATACAACAAACAGATACAAGTGATCCAGTCCCATGAGACAAAGGGTTATTGTTCCCTCTCCTTCACAGGGTTTGTTAGGCAACTGCTCCCTGGCCTAAGCAATTTAGTAATTCACAAGTATTTTTACCCTCCCCTCCACTCTTGCTTCCCAAATGAACAACAACAAATCCCTCATAATCCTGCCTAACTCTGATCCATTGGAAGTTCCTTGAAGGAATGCCAAATGGAAAAATTCTTCAGAAGATTTTTATGGAGTGACTCCTCAAGGTTCCACAGATAGCCTACTTGGTAGTCTATGAATAAAGGAATGCATTTCGAAGAGCCTTGTGATTAGGATCAGTGTCTGGTTAGGTTGATTAGAGATAGCACTTGATAATTTGTGGAGAACAACATGACTGAGATGGAACAGGATATAAACTAACACTGTTAAAAGTCCTGGAAAAGTGGAAGAAGGAATCCATTAAGAGGAACTGAAAGACAAAAGGGAGAAGATGGATAAAGGTCCGTGTAAATGCCCACAGAAATACTTTGAAAAGATCAAAGGAGACAGCATTTATGCTCCCTAGACCAGAGAAAACATTCAGATAATAAAAAGAACATGGATGAAACTATGAAAACAAAAGGCTGGTGCTAGTATGGAATCAGAAGTGATACATCTTGGACGTAATATATATACGTGCTAAAGAAACACATGAAAGTACAAATCTCTATATGTTACTCCTGAAAATGATGCATAATATGGCACTTAACTTTTTAAAGGCTTTGGTAGAAATATTTTTAATACAGTTTTCCAATCTCCATATCAATCACTGAAAAAGTGCAAGTACATTTGAGTTTGAGCATCCTTAAATCAAACCTGAACATTTCTTTCTTCGTTATGTTTTCATCAGAACAGTCAGCATTCTGTTATTTCCACTGGAACAAGAATTAAACTCCCAAAAGCAAGACACTGGATTTTTCTGTGCCTCTCTCTGCCTCTATTTACCATTCCATCTTTTTTGATGCTCTTCTCAGTTGGAAAACCTCAGCAAACTATGGCAAAGAGAAGACTACATGTTCCTCTAGCATCACAGTAATGGTTTGGGATGATGAGTAGGACATAAACTCTTTTCTATAGATTTATGTTGGATTTTTTGTTATATATTATTATCCTTTTATATACTGCTTTTGACTAAGTCAGCCTCTCGAAATATTGAGCAAAGCAAATATAGAAGAAATGGAGGAAGACAGAGTAAGCCTTTTGGTTTGCAAATATAATAGAAAAAAAATTTCAAAGCTATGTTGTTTTTAAGACAGCTGGAGAGATTTTTTTTTTCCTATGGATAGATAATTCTTACAGTAATTTACAAGTGATGATAAAAGTAATAAGAGGAGCTGTGCATGTACCCACTAATGCTGACTGAAAAATGTACATCAGAAAACTGTGTCCTTGACTGCTTTTGATAGCTACTACTAAACAGTTTCACGACATTTTCCAGTGTTGATTCCTTTTAAATACTGCATCTACACACAAGAAACACTATGTAGCTCCTTTGAAAAAAATCTCAAATTAAGTAAATACCATCTAAACATGAACAAAAGAACCCTAAAGAATAAAATCATCAGTCTTCCAAAATTTAGGATGTACTTCTTTTCAGCTGACACATGGTCAAATATTTTGGCCATATCTAGAAGCAGATGTGCAGAAATAGCCAAGTAACCGGCAACTATTTTCCTGTCTATATCCACACTATATTGAAACTTCTTTCAAAGGAAAACATTTATTTTTCTGATAACTGCCAAGGACGTGGAGGTTTCACTAAGTGCAAGGATTAATCTTAATCATATTATTAATGCGTCATTTAAAGAAACTTGCAGCACATATAGAAATTCTTGAAAATGTGATTAGAATATATTTTTTTTATCAAACTATGTCAGAAACACTGAAGAAGTTTGCTCCTAACTGATTAAATTCTGTTCCTTTGTCACACAAATAAAATAACAGAGCCAGAAAAGAAATAAACTCAGAAGTCTTGTCCACAGACAATCCATCAATCCAGTTAACTATTTAGGTCCGACTAAAGGTGCCATTATACCCTCAATCTCTTACAGCACTACTGTTTGGAGACATGGTCTTTTACATCTTTATCAAGGACAGAAGGAGTGCTTTTAATACCATAATTATTGGATAGAAACAGCTGTATATACTCAGCCTCAGAAGTAAATTTATCCTCAGTGTCCCTCACTACCAGGTCTAGTAAACTTTGAAATTTACATCCCTATTTCTACAGTTTATTTGGGCATAGCAGCTCTTACATGGCATATTTCTAATAGTTAGACCCTGACTCTGAACAGGTGACTTTTCAAGCGGTGTTATCTCCATTTGGAAAATAAAGATAGGGGTCATCCAGATTGTGAAAGTATAATTTAGAAAGACAATTATTATTGCATCATGATGTGTTGTTTGTTGAACAAAGCAGTAAAATGAATGTCATCTTCTAGCATATATAGTTTAAATATATAGGGAACATAGTCACTCTGCAATGCAATTAAATGTATTCTTTTGTCTCTTTCTGTTTCTTTGTCTCTCTATATATGTGCATTTATATACATATATTTTTACACATATGATTAAACATTAAAAAAAAAAAAAAATAGAAAAGTATTTATTTACCTCTCTAGCTGATGAGTCTTTCTCTGACCAAGGGGTATATAAAGGACCTGTCCTATTGACCAAAATTAATAAATTTTCTCTCTCTCCTTTGTGTATTTGTTTTAGTAAATTATGTTAGTATTATTATCATCTTTCAGTTTTCCTTTATTTTTGCCAGCCATGGAGCTGTAATTTCCCGCTAAAATAATGTAAAAGGAATAAAGTAAAATAGGTAAATTATCTATTCAGTCTTTTCCTAAGTGTGAATTTAGTAAGGGCATTTCTTTGTGCTTGTGTGTGTTAGTGTTCCAAAATCTTCTTGGAATTTTTTTAAAGCTAATATTTTAACACTCTTGCCAGGAAGAAAAAAAAAAAAAAATTGCAAGCACAAGCTGCTGTTATGAAAACATCGCTCTTCTAATTCCAGGCTTGTTTTTAGTGTCCCCTTGGGTGCTATTCTCCCAGCACCATAGGTTTCTCTTCTGTTCTTGCGGTTTCTGTTGATCGTGTGTGCATGGCCTCTACCATCTGCCCACAGTAGGTCAAGGAAATAAGCAGCACTGGTAAATACTTTTCTTGACATAAATACCACTGAGCTTGGAGTTAAGCAAACAAACAAAAAGTCCATGTAAGGTTAAACTTACTGATATAATCATTCTAGCAGTATTCATCATTTATATTTGTATAATAGGTGGGGGAAAATCTTAGGAAACGAAAATTAAATAAAGTTTGGATGATATGACAATACTACAGATAATTTTGTGAACAATTTTTTTGCATCCAAGTTAAAGATCAAATTATCAAAACTCAAAACAAGGCTCAGGAGGGGAGAAGGGGAAAAGAAATCCCAGTCTAGTCCATACTGTTACCCAAGATTTATTGGTTAATCCACACACAGGTAGTTCCAACGTTTTTACACACACACACACACACACAGAGACACACACACTAGTTGTGGCAGATGTACATTAAGTACCCACAGTTACTTTCTTCCTATGTAGGCATAAATTGAAACCAAATATTAATGTTCAGTGCAATACCTATATTCTTTCCTAATATCTGTGATGACTTCCTCAAAGCAGCAATATTAAAACAGGTTTATGAAGTAACAGCAGGAACTGCATCTCCAGATCTTCATTGATCCCCACTTTGTTGACCCTGTTATCACCAAAAGTGACTCTAGCTTCTAAGTGTGCCTTTGTTTGATGACTACAATCGACAGCTACTGAGTTATTTACAGCCCTAAGGCCTCTGATATCATCATGTACCTGGACTTTCAAGGCCCGTGATACCATCCCAAACCTGTACTCCTCTATGCTCCAGTTTTTACTTTAGGGTCATAGACAGTTCGCTCTATACCAAATAAGTAGTTGTTATCACTGTTTGTTATTCAATGTATGATTATATTCCAAAATCTTAACCACAGGCATTATATTACCCAACTGCATTGCACTGAAGTGTGAAGGAATTTATCCTGCTACAGTTTGAACAAACATTTACTCTTAAACTACTAATATTTTTTTTTTCCTTCCCTTCCACTCCTTTCCCCTCCCCTTTCTTTTCTTCCCCTCACTTCCCCCCCCCCCCCCCCCCCCCCCCCCCCCTTCTGCTTCTTTGGGTTTTCTTTCAATGCTGTTTACCTCAACCTTCTTAATGCAGGTCCATGGAAAATAAGGGAATAATGTTCCATTATTTTACTGAAATAGTACTGAACTATTTTCGCAGATAAACTTATGCCAAATCATTAAGAAATTATTTATCCCCTTTGTATTCAAGGCCTGAAAAATGAGAAAGGTATCAAATGTTTAAAAATAGACTGTGGCCCATAATAAGAAAACAAATTGTCTTAATATCCTCTGAAGTTATGTTGAATTGTCTTAATTTTCAAGAGCTTTTTGTATTAATATCTATCTAACACCATAATAATCTGTTTCTGATCCACTGAATGAATTGCTGTGTAGACAGGACTCCATGAATCAGAAATTTCACATTAATAACAGCAGCAACTTTGGGCTGAGGAAACAGGAAGAACTAATAGTTGCTCAGTGGAAACCTTACAAGGTCCAGGGGAAACCTTATTTTCTAAATGCTATTGAAAAGAGTATTTGGCAAGAAACAAAAAGGAGATAGTACCTTTAGGCTGCTTATACATTTGTTGGAGAAAATATTAGCTCTGATCTAGGGTAATGAAACAGTAGCATATTCCCTTTAGTCCAGCATAAGATTTCAGTTTACAAAATGTTGATCAGATCATTGCATAGAGTACTAAAATTCAATGCAAATATTAGGTCTTGCTAACACCTACATATTCCAGCATTCATAAGACTCCCCTGCCAATTACTGCTGTTTTTAAATGAGATGGATTCTACAATTCCATTCTTAAACTATTTGAAAACAACCACATCAACGTTGTATTTTTCAGTTGCAAAGAACTGAATATGTAAGCAGTATAAAGCTTATCATGTTAAAGCCATGTTTTTTATTCCAGACATTATGTCAATGAAAAAATAAAATTACATATACTTTGTTAACCTGTGATAAATCCAAGCCATGGTAAATATGGTGTTTTCATTAAAAACCCTACAGAAATGAACAGTCTGTTCCTACTATGCATATGCTAATGCTTGCCATAGGGCCAGTCTTCAAAGGTTCTGACTGAAAATGAAGATGAACCTGAAAATCATGTAAGTTTTCAGACGATGAAGGTGGGGAGAAGTGTAATTATATAATGGAAACGGGTGTAATTTATAATGGAAAATTTGGATGGAGCACAAAGAGTATTAAGAGGCCAGCTTCTAGACTAGATGGAAAGATGATCCTGGAAAGATGTTAACGTAAGAGGATGAGGCAGATGAAAAGACAGGCTTGTGAGGACATAGCAGGGACAGGGTTGCTCCACCAGGGCAGACGAGCCAGTAGCTGAGGCTAACTACAACAAAGGGAAAGGGCAGTGACTGGAGTAGCAAGGCACACAGTCACAGGGTATTCGAACAAAGATGTTTCCCATCAATGGTCTAGTGATCTTCAGACAAGGTGAGGAAACAAGGCATATCCGGGGCTCATACAGGAAGTCCAGTCAGCAAGTCAGGACACCAGAAGACAGGAATAGAGACAGAACTGGAAACTACACAATTTATCATATAGCTCAGGCAAGACATGGGAGCCTGAGCCCCCTCACCTTTGCAGCTGTGGGTAGAGGTGCCAGGTAATACTGATGAGGGCAGGTAAGGCCTATTGGTGCATACTGGACTCTGACAAATCTAATGCAAATATTTTAAATCTGGGACTTAGGTCTTCAGTCAAAGAATTCCTTCTGTTCCAAACATGTTTTGTGATGGTGTCTAGTTTTGCAGAATAATTAACAGCTTTCCATAAAGGCGTTCATTCTTTTGGTTCCAATCACTTCTTGATGAAGATATCTATTAGTTCTCAACATTCATTCATTCAAATCTACACAAATATATTCACAAAAATAATATATAAAGGAGGATGTGACAGCAAATATAGCAGCTGTTTTTGTCTTATAAGGATTTTCAACTGCCTTTTGCCCACATACCAATAAATCCTGCAACCCATTGTGTAGGAAACCAATAGACATTGTACAGCATCTCTGTCATTAGATGAATCATATCTTGCACACACAGAGTGTTATATAATGCATTCACCTAATAGAAATCTTGGTGTAGCACTGCAATTTATTTTTCAAGTAATAATTTTCAAGGCTTTTGAAATTATTTTCTTGTTTGCTTTTTCAGCTTTTTCTTTTTTTATCTTCTTTTTAAGAGGACTATAGAGGAAAATTAGTTTAGCAAAACCTTAATTACCTGGGAATGCTATCAAAGCATAGCACTTTTTTATGTCCTTAGGTATTTGAAGACCATACTATAAACCAAGAAATTTCACATTTCTTTAAATGGCTGTAGCCCATAATACAGAACAGTAGTGTGATATATTTTAAAAGTAACTCTGATCTTCAAAGAGGACTGTGGAGATGTTCCACTTGCTTTAGCTCTATTTACATTGTCTACAATTTATCTCTTTGTGTGTGTTTCCACTAAAAATGAGTGGAAAACACCAGATTTGAAAACAGAGCATTCATTTTACAGTTTTAGTGATAGTGATCTTGCTTTTAAATACAAATTTTTGTATTTAAGCCTACCATACGGAATTTAAACACTGAACTTAGTTAACTATATTTTTCTTCAATGATATCATTCTTTATTGACACAGCACTGTAAATAAAACAATAGAGATGTCCATTTTGGATGATAGATATGGTATGAAGGCATTACACAGGCAGCCTGGAAAAGGAGCAATTTATGTAACTTGAATCCCTTAGAAGTTAGGCATCTAGATTTAATTAGTTAGACAGAATCCCTCTGAAGACAATGGAAGAGAAATTCAGGCGCAATTTATCCTTTCTTGTAGCAACTCTAAAAAATAGATGGACTCCCTCTTCTTTTCACTTCCTCTTTGATTCCTTTACTAGAAGGAAACCATTTACCTTAGTCTAGATATAAATTGCAGGTGTCTGAAGTTAGATAAAATGGATTTCTTCTTGATGCATTTACCATGTACTGGTTATGTTCCTAGCCAGAAGTAAGCTTTCAAATAAACATTAGGCATGATTCATTGCTTTTGTTTACTTGTTTTTGTTATAAGTAGAAAATGCTTCCAAAAGAACTGCAGAATATTATTGATAACCTATCACTGGTTAAAAGAAGGAGAGATCAGCACACTTTCATTTTGTTTTGTTGTTGGCTGGGTTTTGTTTTGTTTTTTGAAGACTACGTTTGAGCTAGTCACCCTAAAATCCTTCTATAGTTGAGAGAAACAAGTACTTTTATTATGCTTTATTTAGCATAATTTTTGAGGTTCATAGTAGGATGAGCTGAGTGTACACATAAACATTTGGGTAGATGAATTTCAGCTAGTGTACCTTATTCACTAACAAGGAGGAGAGGACAGAAGAAAGCATTACATAGGTATTCATTGCATACCTATGTGGAAACATAGGAAGCCTGTAGATCTTGGTCCAAAAATCATGGAGACAAATGGGTAGATCGTCACCGACAACTGCAAGATTTAGATCAAACTCTTCAAGTACCCATGCATTTTGCAGAACTAGTGTGCTGTCAATATTACCTTTTTCATGAACAGGATATATGTGGGGTTATTTGCCCTGCTTTAATCCATTCTAGCAAGGGGGATGTTTGGGAGGATGAAAGAGGCAAAAGTGCTTCAGTGATTCCTTCTATTATCCAGATTTACTTCACTGTTCTTGCAGAATGACATTCAAATAAATAGTACGAAAATGAACATGATGAGTACTAATTTTTTGTTTATTGTTGAACTTGTTTGCCTGTTCCAGAAAACTTTCTAAGTTAATTTCAGCTTCATGACATATACGTCTTATTTTGGAAAGGCAAAATTTTCTAATGTAATGAAGATCATAATCATACATGATTCCTCTCTAAAACTAGGAATTAACATGATATGTGTCTTTACGAGGATGTGTCTCAGTACTTTTTTAAGAGTTCAAAAATGCTCAAAACCAGTATGACTTTGATTTTAATATGTGTCTTTTATATCTGTAAAACAGGATGTCCTTATCATTTACATATTAAACAGAAAGATTAAATAGCAAGTATAATCTTGTATGTAATTTGGTGGAAATGTAAAAAAAGCCAACAACAGTGAATAACACGAAAAAATATGTTTTGCATGAAATATTAAAAAAAAAAAAAATTATAGTGGAAGCATCCCAACTAACACATGTTAAAAAATTTCTAGATGCAAGAATGAAAAAAACATATTCATACGATAATTAACTTTGATGTACAGTAAGTTCTTTAAGAGCAATCATTATTACATTTTTTGTTTTGTCCAAAGAAAATGCCTTCTTATAGTTTTTGAACATATGAATAGGCTTACAACACATAGACCTGATGGTTTTATTCTAAATACTATTCTTTATTTGTTGAAAAGAGTTTCTAAATTAAAACAAAACAAAACAAAACCCCACAAAAAACCCAAAACAAAATATGGGACCAAAGTCTGCCTATTTCAAGATACCTGATAAAAAGGACACATGCTACACATGCTATAGTAACACACCAGCAAGGCCTAATTCACATGCAAAATTATTGTAAGATAAGGATACAATAGCTCTTGATACCCTGGACACTTGCGTCTGGTAAATGAATCATGGTCAAAGAATTGGTTCATGGACTATCCTGTGATGGTAGGCACTGTTTAATTGCTAGCATGCTTAAGCAAGTCTTGGGAGATGAACACACACTACAAGAGAGATTTCAGGCACACAGACATGATCTGTGCCCTGCCATTTTCTTTTAGGGCTCTGTCCCTATTTAATTTAGCAACTCTTATGTGGTCAAGGCCAGAAGTTTGCTTCTCTTTTTCCTGCAAATAATTCAACTGCTAACTTCATGGCTCAGTCCTGTTACAGAAGACTTTGCAGGATCATGATCCTAAATGAAAGAGAGAGACCAGTCCAAATATAGACTTCAGCTAACTGCATTATAATATGAAAATATATATCCTGGTATATAAAATGGAAAGGAAATTTTATGTCCTTGTAAATGTTGGGTAATTTAAAGGAAAAAGCATACTTCAAAGGTAGGATTGCTCTGAAGGATCATATGGATTATTACTGAATTGCTGCTCATAAATTCCCACATGGGCTTCTTCAAAGGAGAGAAGAAAATCATTGATCATTGGGGCTCATTGTGACATCTATATGAAATTGCTGTAAAGAAACTCCAAAATATATTTAAAAAGGAAAAAAAAACAACAAACAAACAAAAAAACAACTTATTTCAGGCTTCATAAAAAACCTTAGACTCAGCACATCATTATGCAAACTGCTTAGGATTGCAAATGTCTGCAGTAGATGGGGGGCAATGTATAAATTCACAGAAAAATCTAGGAAACAAAAGAAATTACATACTGACAGTTGTAATTATCAGAGTGAAGGAAGGTGCAATTTAGCAATCCAGATTTAATTTCTTTTCAAATTTGGGGAGTATTAGTGTGAATGGTTAATACTTTGAAGATAAAATAAATAAGATTTATTAAACCCATTATCACAGAACTTTGAGATTTTATGTTTTCATCACTCATTGAATTTATTGAATTTCACTATGAAAAGTCCCTTTAATGACAACTGTCAGAGGCAGAATACTAAATCAGATATTTTATTTTTTTCATCTGACCCCCTGTGTTTCTCTCTTTCAGTCTCTAAAATCCACTGCTGTAACTTCAGGGTCAGATATCACTCAGGCTTATGACCTTATTCACTACAGCTGAAAAATCAATGTATTACTGTTGCTTTCTGTTCTTTAGTTGTTCACTAGAACAAAGCTGTCAAGCATACCACAGGAACTCCAGGGTATTTCTCTTGAAAATCCAGCTCCAGTAGCTGAATCTACAACCCATTATATAGTCATGACATACATGTCTGATGATATCCAAATCCTGATCACTTCACCAGATATTATTTTCCTTATCAATACTTTTCTATTTCTGCAGATAATTTTCCCATTTTGTCATTTTCTTACAGATCAGTTGCTGTTCCCACAGACTTTACATTATAAGAACTGAAGGGACTGCTGTGACCTTGTTGCATGGTGGTCTATGAAATAGAGGCATGATTTTTCTGAATTATCTGATCTCTGTACTAAAATATGCCTGTAGTGAACTAATACTTAAGCAGTAATTAAATCAGCAGTTAGCACCTCAGTGGGTTATGGCACTATTTTATTCCTGGAGAACACATGCAGACATCAAAACCTTTTTTCCTAAGACCATATACTCGTTTTTTGGTTTGGTTTGGGTGTTTGCTTTATTTTTTTTTAATCTAGTTGGTATGTTCTCTTTAGAAGGAAAACAGATCACTTAATTAAAGCTGCATGGAAAAATTTGTTCAATCGCAATTTTTAGATTAAAAAAAAATCACAACCTGAGCCTGAAAATATGAAAACATACTTGTGTGTAACAGAGAAATTATAACGCACTTCTCAAATGAAATTGAATTTCTTAATCTGAAAGATTTCATTTCTTCTTTTCTCAATTTAAGTTACAGTTGTAAGGTTCAGTTTCACAGTTCCAGTTGTGAGCTTTCATCATCAGATATTACATTCAAGCTTTCTTGATTTTTGGTCTAAAGACTAGTTAATTTTTGAACTGTCAGAATTCCAACAGGAATCATCCTTACTTTTAGAAGAGTTAATAGACATATTATCACTGCATCCATTTGACATCAGAGAGTGAAGTTTAGGTTTCTAGCTTAATTCTAGTTGGAAGTAGAGACTAGAACAAAGAAAATTTGCTGATCGCTGGCTTTTGTTGAGTGTGAGATTGCACTTCATTGACCAGTACATAAATTCCCACAAAATTATCATTTTCTTTACACATGTAGCACCTATATTTCAAATCTAAGTGGTATAAATTATTCAGTGATATTATCTTAGATTTTCTTCTTTGATTTAACAATACACAAATAAATCTAGGAAAACAGATTAAATCTGTATCTCTCATATTCCAGTTCATTCACAGTGGATGTGTTATGCATTTTTCTGTGACAGTTATAAAATCAATCACATAATCTGTCATAATTTGAACCATATAGCTAAACACATAAAAATGTCTCTGTATTTAACTTTTCTATCAGTCCTTATCAAGCACCAACTGTTTTGCTCAACACCAGAATTTTTTCATTTAATGTATATGAGATACTTATTGCAATGGGCAAGATCTTTTAAGTCTTTCATATATTGGTCAATCTTTGATGTCCTAATACAATCTAGTTTCAAAATACTATAAAAGCTATTAGACAATGAATTAGAAGGATGCAGGATACTGTGAGAGTGGGAAGATATCTTTCTCTTTTCTACTAACACTCTTTCACTTGCTTTCTCTTTTTCTGCAGAGATAATTTGATCTTTTATCAAGAACAGGAGCTTGGAACTTCCCCTGAGGGTTGTTACTGTGTTGCTGGAGACTACTGCACAGAAACATGAAAATGTCCCCAAAGGGAACCCTTTGGGTACGAGAAACACTATCCCAGTACAGATTAATTCCTCTCCTAATATCTATTGATTGCACACTGATTTCCCAGTGCTCTGTTTTGTTCCAACATTTTGCCAGGGAAAAGAAGAAATATTGCAGCAGGGGTGAGGTAGAACAGAGGGAACTATTCAGGGGTCCTTCTCTCTATTGCAGTGGAAAAACTAGTAGCAGTGCCATGCTTAAAGGAAAGAAATGTAAGAGAAGATAATTATAATATAGCAGACTTGAGCTGTGCAGGGTCCAATACAGCAAAGTCAAGCAAAATGAGGCAAAGCCATGAAGGTATCAGCAGATGTATCTCAGCTACTTTAGCAGTAGGTGCACCAAAGGATTTTGCTCCTCTGCTCACATAATGCACAGCTGCACAACTACCAGTACATTCCCTAATTTCAATGTGCACCCATTTTGTAAACTAGATGTTGACATTCTTATGATATACTTCTTATGGTATACTGAAAAGATTTCAGTTCATGCTCACTGTATCTTCCCTGTGCTTCAGCTAATATATAGCCCATTGTATCAGCCTTTTTTCCCTTTCAACATGATTCATCACATTAAACATTAGCCTTTGATGTGGACTCCTCACAAGGGATCTCTAAAAAATCTTATCAAGCAATGTTTACTGTGCCTCTCCATCATTCTGGCAGCTTGATTTACACTGAAATACAACAAATTAGTAAGGCATGACCTTTACTTAAAAAAAAAAAAAAAAAAACAAACAAACAACCCACAACCAAATTGTTGTGTTAATCAAGCTGTATTTTTACAAATTTGCACTCTTAAAATAGTTTTTAAGACTTAGAATTGCTGTGAGTATAACTGATCTATAAGTTTTTGGAGTACTGTAAGTTTTTTTTTTTTTAATTTATGATATTACATTTGTTCAGTGTGCCTGGAAACTTTTCTTCTACTGATTTCATAACAAATAGTAATCCAGATTCAGCAGTTTCTTTTCCTAATTGTTCTCTTTGTTCAGCTGTAAAGACATATATAAAATAGCAGAAAGTTCTGGTTTGGGTTTGCTTTTTCTTATAGTTTATCACTTATCTAACACCATGTATGTACATGAATATGTAAATATTTATTTACATAAATATGTAAAATAATGTATAGAATGTCATTACCACATATGCAAGGGGTTTTGTGGCTTTTTTTTTTAACAGTGGTTCCATTTTTCATTTTATTAATTAACACATGATACACTGTCATAAGCACATTCCTTCTTGACTTTCCTCCTCTTTGAAATGAAGCCATGACTACAGGAAAAGTGTGCATAATTATTGTGGAAGACCATATACACAGACTGGTAAGCACAGAGTGTGTTGTCTCTGTAAACAGTATTGAGAGTACCTAGCTACTATGTGCTGCTTTTCCTCCATGCATATTGAAGAACTTTTTAATGTCAGGTAATACCACTGCCTTCCTGTGTGAATAATATACATGAATAACAGAAGGTTAACTTGCTTTTTCTAAAATGTGCTGTCAGAACAGTGATGGTGAAAGTATTACAAGGCACTACAACTTGGATTTTCTTTGTTTCTGTGTCAATGTGAAATCCTACTTCTCTCTTGTAGAAAAGATAGTGACAGCTTCATTTTTCCCTTACAAACACATAGATCTTAGGAGATGATCAGCAACAGAAGGCCAAGTGGGTTATTCTGGAATGTGTGAAAAGGCATTAAAGACCTATGATTACACAACTGACTTGAGCTACAAATACCTGAGCTCCAAGACAGAAGCTCAAATGTGAAGTTTCTTGAACTGTGTCCCTTTGTGGCAGTTAAAAGTTTCTCCTTTGTGCTGAAGGATTCACAGCGTTGAAGGTCTAGAAACATATTTTGAGTGCTGGTTTTTATTTGCCTCTTTTTTTCCCAAACACATGCAAGGAATTCGTTGCTGTATTTGTAAATTAGAAAGTTAGTCAGACTGAGAAATATGACACTTTCAACCAGTCTGATTTATTTAATAACTCACTGCGTTAGCATACTCTAAAGTCCAGCCTATATGCTGTACAACTTCCATTTCCAGCTTTCAGATTGATGGTATTTTCATTATTGAATGATGCTGTCTTATATATAGTGGCTGTTCATTTACTGGAAAGAAGTTCAGAACAACCTGTTCCGGTACTTGCTTAAAGAAAATGAAAGAAAAGAATGTTTTACTAACGCTTGGAAAATACACCCATGCCTAGGGATAGCACAGCTGTTATCTATGAAATTTTCTCAGGAATTGAAAGTCCTGTGATCAGTGTTCTTACCACCTTACTGACATTTTCTTATGTATATTATTGTTTGTCTTTTCTTTCTTTTATTCTTTTCATTGCAGTAAAAAATAGATATCATATATTAATTCCTAGATGGTATAATTTATTACTATATTTGTTGGACTAGTCCTTTTCTAAACCATTTTCCTTTTATAGACATGGTCAGATTCCTGATGTAGCAAATTGTACCCTAAAATATCCTGGAGTTTTTTCCTTACGTTTGTTACAGGAAAGATAACTAGTACACAGCCTCCCTTTTATTTCTTTGTTTGAGTATTGTGCACCCTGCACTTTGAATCTGCTACCACTTCGCTTCTTAATGTCCTGACAACATTTTCTCTGGTTGGAGGTTTTACTGCAGTGTTTCAACTCTTGTGCAATATATCCTTTTTATTTTTCTTTTCATATCATAGAGCAGTATGGAACATGTGCAACAGCTTTATAAACAATGAAGTTGTGATTTTTTCAGTTTGGATGTTGCTGTGGTTATATGCAGCATAACATTAGATATTAAAATTATTGTCCCAGAGGTGCATGACCTAAGCTCATCATGCATGATCTCATGGAAGGCACTTACACTCCTATTCTAGCATTTTCCATATATGATGAAGGAAAATGTAAAAAATATGAAAAAAGACCCACTGAACATATGTGTGTCTAATCTACTTGACCTGATTTTATCAGGAGCTCTTATTAAGCTACTGCAGCTCAGCTGTCAGAATTTCTGCTCAGAATCTCAATTCGTTTTCAGAAATTTAAAGAAATGCATTCAAATAGATTCAGTGACAGGAAATACTATACAATTTATAGAACTGAAGGAAACACAATAACTGATGGGCTATTTCTGTGTCCAAATTTCTTGGATTAGAATGAGTTTTTGAAGAAAAAACTGTAGTAAAGACGAAACAATGTCTGAACTGCTTTCTTAGTGCAACTACTGATCTTTATGTATGGTCAATGTAGATGACACTCATTCCAGTAATCATTCTTTTTCTAAATAGTGTCACAGAAGTCAATACACTTACTGACATACAAGGGGAATTGCATGCTGAAAATTGACAATGTAACTTTTTCATTGAATATGGTTTAGTGAACTCTTTGAACATGATGGGGCAGAAAAAATGCAGGGAAAAGTCATTGGAGCCAATTGTTGCATACCATGTATAACAATATGAAACATTTTTCAAAGGAATTTATTTAAATATGCAGTAGCAGCTTTTACTGCTCATACAATGCCTTATGCATTTGTACATATTGTGGATGCCAATATTAGAACATATTCTTCTGAGTATTTAAAAAATAAATTTACATGGGTAGGAATTCTATAAGCAGTTTTGTCACCTGAAGTCCAACAAGGTGGGTTTTATAGGCTCAAGTTCCAGAAACAGGAGTCAGGAAAACCTCACCTAATTTCCTGTGCTTAGGATAGTCCTCAGCTTATCAAAAGTAAGATGTAAACAATGTAAACAATGTGGGCATCTACATAGATCTATTCATTCAGAAATTTCTATATGTGTGTTGGAGATCATTAAGTTATGTGATAAAAGGCTTGCCTCGGTACAGGCAAAGGAGCATGGAAGAACAGTCACAGGCAGGGCAATCAGAATAGTCTAATCAGGAAAGTGAGCACCCCACCCCAGCTACTCTCAAGGCTGCCACAGGAAAGCCATCACCCCCATGACCTGAGTATGCAATCCTTTAAGATAAGTCAACAGGAGCACCTCTTTGGATCGCCTTTCAGGCTAAGCAGGGTTACTGCCGAGAGTATGGGATGTCGGAGAATATCATCTCTGGATTACACAAGACTTTATTATCTTTAGGGCAGGTAAACGTGGTTTGGGGGAAGAACAAGCATGGGAATAGAGGGGAAAGGGAATAAAAGGGGACAGTTTACATGCTGATGGTCAATACGCTTCTCTGGCCATGCCCTGTACCTTGTTACCAGAGATTGTTCTGCCTTCTTATTAAATTCCATTTCTAACTATTTTCCTGGTGTGGGCACTGTCTATTCTGTGCATCTCTGTGTGTGTATGCGCATGCATGTGCACAGAGGTCAAACTGCCAGTAGTTAGAGTCAGCCCATGGGTCCCAGGGTCCCAGGTGATTCCAGGGCTGGCAGCTAGAGCAAGTGAGGTTATATAAGTCAGTGTGTGATCTTTAGTGAATATCAAGATTCAATATCAACCAGCAAGCAAAATAAATGACTTGGAAACGAGGAACTGAGGTGGCCATAGGTCAGGGGCAGATATGTGTGTATCTCTCTGAGTGAGACTGGTGAAGAACTTGGCTAGTGGAGGGATCAGGACATCCAAATCAACTTCCACAGGGACTGCAGGATCTGGAGACTGACTGAGAGACTTACGTGCATCTGTGTGTCTGTGTGTGAGAAAACTGGACATGAAAAGATCCAGGCACAGATACTGGATAGGCTTATTTTCCAAGTTTGGCTATTGTAGGATCCATATTTATATACTTACATATGCAGATATTTCTCACTAATGGACATTCATCCTGATCAGCCAGAGTTGGGAATGGGATGAATTTGTCAGTGTTGCCTGTGTTTCCTTGGGAGCTGAATGTTTCTGTGTGAAATGATCTTCATAGACAGCTTTGTATATATTTACATACATAATATATACACGTGCTTGCATATGTGGCTGTTTGAAACATATGCTTAGACTTGCTACTGGTTGGATGTGAAGGCATGGAGCTGCAGCAGCCAGGCTTCTATTGGGATGAAGGATTTGGCAACCCTTGCCAAGGAAAAATGGAGTTTTGTAGAAAACGTGGGTTTTCTCATCAAAAAGAATACAATTAATACAGATCAGATAAACATCTCCATGCTTATGTTCATTCTCCTCTATAATGCATGAATGTAAAGATAACTAACTCAAGTGCATATTGCCACACTTAGATGCCAGCAATTAGGTGAAGTACCCATCTCCAAAGCTATGATTGCACCTCTGAACTGTAGCGTAGATTTCTATCTGCCCTACATTCCATAGGAGATAAATTTCCGAAGTGTAATGCATCTTATCCTAACACAGATGCATAGAACACTTTGTGTGAACTATCTTCTGGACATTCCTATTCCTTCCCTTGGACGATGAAGATGGCCTCGACAAATAGCTTTACTACAGTTACTAATTTCAAACAAAAGATGAGCCACTGTTTCTGAGATGCTTAAATACTCACCACTGTGTGTTCGGGTGGAAACTTCTGTTCCTTCATTTAAGGTATTAAATGGTAGTGATAATAATTATCTTTTTCATTATTATTTAATATACTCTGCAAAGAAGAAAACATACCCTACTAAAATATTATGTTCTGCAGATTGAGAATTCTAGATAATGTTTTGTGCTTCCTATTTTAGATTCTAGGGAATGCTATGTCCCTTTTACATGTACATTAAGATCAGTCACTCTCATGTTTGTTCTCTTGTTAGCATTTGCTCTATTTGTTAACTATATCATTATCTTGGACCACCATATATTGTTTTCGATCTTGTTATTTCTTCCTTTTCTGCCTACCACTGCAGTTCTAGCTTTGGAGAGCTTATTCACAAGGACAGTAACCTTGCTACTAATGCCATACCCTAGTAACTGGGGAAAAGAAGGAAAAAAAAAAAAAAAAAAAAGATTTTTTATAGGGACAGAAAACATTGTTCTTTAACTTGAGAGTGACCTCATTTCTAATTTTTCTGTCAAAGACAAATCGCTCAACAAAGTGATTATACAAACTTTTTAATGTAGGAAAAGCAATACACTTTACCTAAACCTTTTTCTTTGCAATAGCTGAGCTTGAGAAACAAAGATCTGGAATTAAAAAAAAAAAAATCAGCCTAAGCCCTGAAAGTCTGACACACTTGTAAGCACCTCAAAATAGGGTTCTATAATGGAAAGGATTAGGCAGTCTTAACTATAGATCTTGCTGCCAGTTTCAGTCATCATGTTTTCCTCAGTGAAAAGGAAGGACATGGAGAAAGGTTTGAAAAAACTTGGAGGCACCTCTGTTCATTTGGAAAGAAAAGAACTAAGAGTAAAGAGAGGAAATACAAATAATGTATTGTTTAACTTGGAAAAAAAAAAAACAACAAAAAAAGATGTCAAGTTATTGCTCAGGCTGTTAGCTTTCAAATTTGCTAATTTTTCATGTGACCTTAAATTCTCTGGCATACTCGCTAGTCCTTCTATTTTCTATAACAGTTTTAGCAACTACTTGAGATGCTGCCTTACTTATAAATTTGGGTATTAATTCACGTGGCTTTTCCAGATTTATTTATTTTTTTTTTTAACGAAAAGAATTTGAAAGAAGGAATTCTAATGATCATTCATCACCATGTGATGATCTGAAATTCTGAAGAAGCTCAGCAAGAGCACTGAAATTTTCCATAAAATAATATATACATTTTATGTCTTCTACAATGTACTAAATGAGAATGAGGTGCTGAAAAATGGTTTTGATATTTGTTGTTGTTATTTGTTTCTAAATATAATGTTTAGTATTTTATTTTTAAAATAAAATGGAGATATCCAGATGTGCACATTTTTATTGAGCAGCTGTGTTTGCTCTGTATTCTTGTCTTTCTTCAGTTCATCAGTTCCTTATTGCTTGTTGCATTCCTTTGTTAGAGTAGATCTAAAATTAGACTGTAAAATAAAGCAAAAAAAGACGTCTTGACATGCCTACTTCCTTAAGTGGTAGTACAAAGCCCAAAGTAATGAGGATAAAACCAGAAGTCCATCCATGCCATTATTCTGTTTCTGAACAATGGCTGAATAGGAAGATGGAAATGGAAAATAAGAAATATAAATACAGAGAGAGTATCAAGTACTCTTCCCTTTTGTACAGTCTCACATCTTCAAAGTGTCAGTACCTTAAGTGTTCTCAATGCTTGGGTTAGCTTTACATCATACCTGTGTAAGTTACACTGTAACTGTTATGCAATTTTGACTGCAGTTATGAGAGTTTATTTACGTCAGTAGAAGTGTCACTGAGTAATAGCAGAGAAACTGGGCTTAACAGCTCTTGGACATCTCCATTATGGAGGATGAGCCCAGATGGTTGTTGTAAATCAAACAATTTTCAGATTTACTGTAGATCTACAGCAAACCTATGTCTTGGAGCCTGGAAACTGAACATCCTGGATCTGGGGATGTTCAAAGGATTCCAGACTTTCTGATGTTAACCGGGAGCTGAATTCCTGTTGCAAACTGGCTCGTCTTCTGGGTTCCCGAAATTCCAAAGAACCTCAGCTGTGCCAGGTTTCTCCAAACAGGCAGATAAAATTATGTGCTATTACCTATACCAGAAAACTAAGTGATGTGAGAGGACATTTCCAGGCCTGGAACTTGATTTTAAATTCTTAGAGCAATCTCTGTCATGTATTTTGTCTAGGCCAACTCGTACTTTCCCAAAGAATCTCTGGGTCATGGACTATCTGAAACAGGTGGTTTGGATGTAGCCAGGCTGCTCTGGAGATTAAGACAACTGAATTGTATGAGCAATGATCATTCTATGAGGGCTGACCTCCTTTTCTGACAGTAGTGACACATGCCATTTTTCTTTTTTTTTTTTTTTTCATTCCTTAACATAGACAGAGCTACAAGACGTTGCATGCAAAAGCCCCCATGACTGAAGATTAAGAGGTTACAGAACAGGGCTACAATGGAGTGAACCAGGACTAGGAGCTCAAAACCCTTCACACATGTCACTATACTTTGCTGCTATTGTGCTTCTTATTCAAGGGGGAAGAAAATCTAGTGAGACATTTTACAGTTGTAATCTAGCTCCCTTCCCAAGTGGGTTTAATTCTGAATCTATGAGTTCATTGGGGTGCTACATGCTTTCCCCTGCTGTGTTGAGAAGTAACTGCGTAAAGGCCTTATTTGTTCCAAATCTCTGTGTATACAAAAGGCAGCTGTTGCTAAGAATTATTATAACTGCATGGTTGACTTATCACTGCTCAGCTCTGCCTACACTTTGTGTATAGAGCACCTTCTACTATAAAATGGGATTATTTTTTTCATTTATTTTTTCTACTGCAGATGAGGGAGTTAAAAAGAGAGGATGAAAACAGTGGCATAATATATGTGCCCAGGTCAACCAAGAGCAAAAGCTGTAAGGAAGGACTAAGCTGCAGGGAGTTTGTGTGTCTGTGCTAATGGAAAATCAGGGCATTATTTTATGCAAATCATTTATACAGCCAGCTGTAATGCCAATAGTTTTTCTTTTTATAATCCAGTATTGTTTCTCCCACACACTACATTTACTTGATAAAATGAGGATGATTTTCTTAATTTGAGTTTAATGGTGTAGTGCAAAAAGAGGAACTTGTTCACTGTAAATGTGTTAGCTAAACTGTGATTGTGAGCATTCAGCTATGAGTCTGGGTTCCACAGTCACAGTTCAATATAAATATATGCTGCTGCTAAAAATGGATCCTTTAGAGGGGTGGCAGGCAAGGTTAATTTTCAGCCAAATTATTTACCTGATATAGCTCCCCGCAGGGCCTGGAGAGTACAAGTGCCAGCCCAAGAGAAACAGTGGGAATAAACATTTGAGAAGGCAAGTAAAACTCTACTTTTATAAGGAACTCTTACTTACGACCCATTAAAGAGGATGGACAAAAAAGAAATAAGGTAGAAAAATATGTCTTAGATTTCCCAATTTATTTTTTTTTTAATTTTCCAAGAATCAAAGTCTTAATCTTGTAGAGTTGCGATACTGTATATCACATTTCAGATTTGATAGGAAGTGAGCTCACCTTCTTTTTTAAACACCTTATCCTTCCAGTTTCCTCATAGCTATTCTGTCTGGCAAGTGTAAGAAAGTTGTAGCTAGAATCTCAGTGTCCATTCTCTTTTTCCTTCCTATCCACTCACTTCATAGGAAATAACAGACAAATAGCAGCTTCACTACAAGCTACAGTCTTGTCCAAATAGGTTGTCACGACAAGGAAAAAATCTTATAATTATGCCTAGTTAAAACACAGTTACAATGACCTCTCAGGATATATTAAAACATTATTCTAATGACACAAATTCCAGTATATTTAATGGTACGCATATTTAACAAAACGCTGTTTATTTTATATACTTACATACATATATATATTTATATATGCAGTGAAAAAAACACATTAGATGACATTATTATGACATTATTATAACTGACATAGAAGTGTTTCCTGACTTCTAAGTGCATAATTCTACAACCTTAATGTTTTATTAAGGTGTTTTATTGCATTTAATATATCATCTTATGTACAATAGGGCACTGTATTACACATTCAGTGAACCAAACAATTTGTTATTTATAGATTCAATAAACTTACCTTTGACCTGCTTTCCTTCAGACAGTCTGATTAGACCTGGTTTTGGAAGGCATCCAGCTTGGTGACTGGTGCTGGTATTTTAGCAGTGGGGTAGATTACTCCATTTAGTGGATAGTGGAGCTTGCAAAGTAGGTGATTGTAAAGTTTAGCAACAATAATTCCTAAGCATAGTTGCTTCATAATCCCAGTGGTAAGGCAGTTACAGGACAAAATAATTCCTTTTATTGCCTAAAAATGTTAAATTTAATATTTTACACTGAGAATACAGCTGGTAGCATTTAATTTCTATTTGGCAAACTTAGAAAGAAGTTATTATTTAGCAGTTTAAGGCATACTCGAAACATTCCACATTGATTGATTTTATAATCTGACAGGTCATTTATATACAACCATGCAGTGCCTTGTTTTAACAAGACCACCACTTTCTATCTGAAAACTGTAAGAAAATAAAGTTTTATTTGAAACTCAGAAAATCCTTTTATAAGGAGATTATTTTTAAAATGTATTAAAACCACTGAAAACTAATGCCTTCCTTGAATGTAGTCCAGTTCTGATCAAAACATTAATAATTACAAGATTTCAAAGGAAATCAAAATGAAGTGAAACAGAAACCTCTCGCTTGAAGAGCCTCCTCCATTTTGATTGGTCAACTTCTCAGTCTTGTTGGACTACTATAATTTTAGATGGAATTAGAGTAATGCATGCATGCAGTATGTCTAGATAAATACATACGTACATTCTTTGTATGTGTGGTCATTTTTTTGTATACATATTGCATTCTTGTGCTTCCTTATGATATTTATCTTTTCCTGAAACCACACTATATTCAGTACTGGATTGGACATAGCAGCTTTTTTCAAGATGTTATCAGACTCACTTTCTGATTAGTGACAAAGTTTCACAGCTGCAGCAATATAGACACCCTGGAAAGATTTAAATAGTATTTTCCTTTTACCCACAGCCATAGAACAGAAGACTTATTCTTTTTGCATGGGTTTGTTGTTTTGGGGTTTTTTTTTTCCACAATCAACAATATTCAAAAAACTAAATTCAGATCTGTAAGCCACATCACAGTTTTAGAAACAGGTAACAGTAAATAACCTGGTAAAAAATAGAAGTCAGAACTGACATGTAGAGATTCATTTTTTCCCTGTTATCTATGAACAATGTGTCTCATTCCTAATGGTGCAAAAAATAAATATGTTGGCCAGACAATATTGTGAAGTGTGAAGCCTTTACTTTGTGACAGTATTAAATCTGGGAATTCTTTTTTAAAGTTGGAAACTAAGTGTTTGATTGGCATTAGGGTAGAATTTTTTCCAACATGCTAGAAGACTGAATAAAGACCTTTAGATAAGTAATCCGATGTGGCTTGAAAAATATCAAACTTGTGTTTGGAAGGTGATGAAGGTGTTCACGAACATGTAAAGTCAGTAAATATCATGCTAATACTACCAGGAGATGAACAAGCCAATTTCCAATATGTCTATGACTTTAGAGAGCTTTATTTGAAGTTAATTGATGCAACTCTGCTTAACCTGCTGAATGTGTTGCATGGTGTATTTGCTCTTTGTGTTTGTATGCGGTAGTTTAAACATGCTATTTTGGTGTGGATTGGCATTCAGATGTATAGTATGATTACTTGGATAACAGTTCCACCTCCATATCTCGGGCATCACGTGATGGATTCTATTACTAATTACACTTTTGGTATTACCTGGGGAATCAGTAAGAGTTTATGTTCTGTTTCTGGAAGTTTTCTGAAATATTTTTGAATGGATAGATAAAAAAAAAAAATATTTGAGAGAATTTACGACTTCTTTGAACAGTCAGTATGTCCTGGTTTGGGGTGGAGCAGAGCCAACTTTCTGTTCAGTGAGAGAGGCTCTTGCTTATACTTGTTGCTGTGGCAACCAGGGTCAGCTGACTTGATTGTTTACCCTGTGGAGGGGTCACACCTGTGAGGAGGAGTGGACAGGTCAGGTGACCCAAACTGACCAATCCGGTATTCCATCCCGTCTGCCATGCTCAGTATAAAAGCTGAAGGAACAAAGAGCTTGGGTTGGCTCTTCAATGGTTGCTTCTGCAATGGCTCTCTTTCTTTAGTGACTGGTGTCTGAGGAGGACCCTGTCAGTTCATATACCTTCGATCCCAGCCTGTGTGTTGCTGAATCAAGATCTGGAATCCAGTTGCCATTCATCACTGAGTCCAGTCTGGAACTTTCCCTAGTGCCTGCTGGTGTCATCTCCCTGGGAGCTTGATATGGTTGTATATATATTTGGATATATTGTATCTATTTCCTTTTATTTTATTTTATTATTAATATTTTGTTAAAGTAGTTTGGTTCTTTTTAAACTCATAAAACTTTTTATCTCTTTTCTTCCTCTCCTTGGAGCGAGAGGTGGGGAAAAGCATATGTCGTCTTGTCGTTGGCCAACTGGGCCCAAACTGTGACACAGTAGTGAAAAGCTGGGTGCAAGGGTGTCCTGGTTCCATCAGGGATAGGGTTAATTTTCACAAGAAACTGGGATGGGACATATCCCAGATGGCTGACCCAAACTGTCCAAAAGGGTCACAGTACCATGTGACATCATGCACATTATATAGCTGGGGAAGCTGGCTCCAAGGGGGCCAGGAAACACTGCTGGGGAGCAGGCTGGGGCTTTCTGGGTTCCAGTTGGTGAGCAGTTTTACATTAATGATGGTTTGTATATTTCTTTATTAGTATTATTGTTGCTGTTTTCCTCTTTCCTTCACTGTTCTGTTAAACTGCCTTTATCTCAACCCATCAGTTTTGCCTTTTTCTTCTATTTCTTCCCTTATCCTGCGGGGGTTGGGGGGGGGGGGAAGTGAGCGAGTTACCAAGTGGTTCTTTGTTGCTGGCTGGGGCTAAACCGTGTCAAAGGGAGAGACTGAAACCTTAAGTATGAGGTAACAAAAGCCACACAATTGAGCCTCAGTGATGCTTGATTCAGAGATGTGCTTTCTCTTATGGTGTTTGTAAGCATTAGTTGGCAGTTCTAAGCTGCTCCTGCCTGGCAGAGTCAACTAAATTAACAGTTAGATTGTGTTCCTCAGCCATAAATTGTGTAAAGAGGTAAGAGAGGAAAAGACCTTTCTTGAGCCTCATCTGTGACTCAAGTCTAAAGGATACCTAAGAAATTCATGTCCCTCAAAATCCTCCCATGCATTGGAACTGAGAGGGGAAAGGACATAGTAAGGTATAATTATTTTTTTTTCATTGGTGTCAGCAGAACTGGATAATAAAGAAGCATAGTAAAATGCTTTCCCAAAACAAGAGAAATTGCTTCCTTCCTTCCTAGAGAGGTGTTAAGGCATGTTAAGAATGGGGACACCTCCTCCAGCCACTCCGGCCCAGGATCCCTTCTGCCTGGCTGCTGGAGCCCAGCCTGGTGCCAGAGGACAGACCTCTGCCCAGGCTGAGTGACATGGCTGATGCTTTCCTGTTTGCAAGTTCAATCAGCAACAAAGCTGAGCACATATCCCAGAACCACAGACAAAGAGACATGCACACACACATACAGTGGACACCGACATGGCTGGTCACACAGTCTGCCACAGACAAGGCGCTACCTTCAGAAAGCAGCAACCCACATACAGGACTCACACCAGACAGCCGCACCCCCTCCTTCCCTTGGGCTGGCAGAGATGGAAAGTCACTGGTGCAGCACACACATGGCACTCTCCACACACACACATTGGTGGATCTGACTCGCTGGCTGGTCTGGCTCAGTGCTCACTGCATACACACAGCACACACACACCCACAGGCAACCCACACTCACGGGTCCCCACCACATACCAGCACAGATCCTCTGACCGCCTGATACTCCTTCCCAGACCTGGGCCCCCTACTCACTGACTGGTCCAGCTTGGAGTTTGCCAGTAAATACTCATGCACGACCGGGTTGGGGAAGATACAGACACTTGTCTCCATCAGCTTGCACCAGGCACAAGGGGTGTGACCTGCGGTCCCACTCCAGCCGCCAGTGCTGAGCCCCTCACTCGCCTTGTATCCCCCAGTAACCGGTTGGGGGAACACACACCATTCCTGCCCCAGTGGTTGGAGATTAAAGACCCCCCACTTGCTCCAGTAACTGGTGCTAGGGAACCTCGCTCACTCCCGTAACTGACACCACAGACCAGGGGCACCCACACCCCCTTTCTTCTGTGCCTGGCACCAGTTTTCACTCACAAACACACAGGTCTCTCCAACAGCTGCAACTGAGTCCCTGAAGCGTGCACACACACACGATAGAGAGTCAGATTACACAGACGTTGTTAAGAAAAGATTTAATAAGAAGATGTAAGAAGACAGGACAGACTGCTGTGATCAGGCAGAAGGTTCAGCCAGACAAGCATACTGACTGGCCCCATTTTATGCCCTTTTCTATTTGTCCTTTGCTCCTCCCTGCTCCCCATTCGCCTGCACATTGCCTCATCAGTTGGAACAGTGCTGCCAACCCCTTCCAGCCTCCTGAACCTTCAGGTTTGCATCCTTATCAGTTGGAAGGTCCTGGTTTGCCTGCAGTTTCTTGATAGCCCACCAGTAAGTGTGACTGATAGGTTTGTTTCTGGTTATTTTGTTAATGCCAGTTGGTCAGTTTAGGGAAGGGAATGTTGTCTCCTTCCCTTTCCTTATCCACCCAGCTGAAAACATAAACATTTTCACACTCCACATTTCCTTGCCAATTAGTGTAGCTGAGCATGTTTGTTCTTATCGTGACCTCCCTTATCATTTCTTGGTCTCTGCATGTTCTGGTTTGTGGCTCCTTTGACAAGATACCTTTGAAGAAGCAGACACTTGTCCTTCCACATACCCTTACAGTTGCAGTGGGAAAACTTGCGGAATTTCATTTTCCTCCTTGTTTCTTCCATTGTCATCCTGACACAATCCAGCCTTCTACCAGCTTTCTACTAATTGGAAGACAGTGGTTTGGTGTTACATCAAAGTAACATTCTTTTAATGTGTTGTTAAAAAGCAAAGGCACTAAATGAACTTTGAACTAGTGATGAAAACAGAGATTAGTCAGAAGTTAGGGTGTTGGGTTTTTTGTTTGTTTGTTTTGGTGCTTTTTTTTTTTTAAGATCCCAGATCATCTTCTTTTGATAGAGAACAATTAACTAAAAATTATTCTCATCCATGTGGCAGAAAAGTATGTAAGACTGAGACAGATAATTGGTTTTCCAGGGATGTCATTCTTTTTTTTTAAATCTACAAACATTTGAAAGGTTGTGGTCAGGTGGACTGCATTTGCTGAATGTGACACCGTGGACTACATTCTCTTTTCAGCATGCATGGATTTTCATGTCTAGCGCCCATTAAAGCTAGCTTATGAAAGTGAGTAAATAACACACTGTTTTTCATCAGTGACTATTTCTGTGGCATTTATGGGTGTAGAGGAGACATTGAAGCATTTAAATGTTTTTTTCTCAAACTCTAATAACTATGTGTTAACCACTTTGAAGCATCACATAAATGTTTAAAAAGCAGAGTGCAGTTGTTTGTGCTGTCACACTAAAGTTCTTAGCATTGCAACTACTCTCTGTGTAACAGTGCTGTACACTTCTTCTTTGCTCTCAGAGACGGGTGTTATTTTTCTTCCCATTTTTTTGTTGCCTAGGTGCTTCGATGCTGCACTCTATTTCTAATGTGTTTATCTCAGTATGTACAGTACAATTTCCATATGGCTCTGCTTTTGATGGCAATATGAGTCACTGATAATGATAGGTGAAGGAATAGTCCTTTGAATGTGCTCTCCTTTTTCTAAAACTGGAGGAGTTAAATCTAGCTACTATTTTCTTGAAGCCATTTATTAAAATAAGGACTATAAAAATATAAAGAGCTTGTTGTTGTAACCATTTTACAACTGTATGTAGCTCATAGAGTATATGTGAAAAGACAGAATATTATAGGGATATTTTGATAGACAATTTTGGCCACCAGGCAGCAGAGGATAAACAAGCAGATCATTTTATTCCGTGATGAAGTCAGTCATTTTATTAGGCAGGTTTATAGGGAGATGTGATGTTTGTTAGACCAAGTCATCCAACCGCAGAAAACCGAAAGTTCTTATGCACAAAAGCCCTGCTTCAGGTATATATCCACATCTGTGTCAAACATTTATAAAATCTGTAGGAGGGCTTGCTACTGAAAAGCAGGTCTGCTTTATCCAGGTATATTATCTAGGATAAAAAACATATTACCTCTCCCTACGAGCTCTGACTTATCTATTATTCTCAGACAATCGTAAACATCATAGATGCGGCATTATGACTTATATGTGATCATATCACTGTGACCAACCTTGTATTTGCACGGGAGCCCATTTAGGAGCTTCTATTGGGAGCTGTTAATTTCTTTCAAACCTTTCTCAAAATAGCACTCTATAGTGAGTCTCTAAATCATATCTCCAGTTGTCATTGGTGTACCACCAGTTTGGGTGGTACCCAAAGTGCCACCTGGCCCTTCTTCTTTCCCTTCACAAAACTGCTGCTTGTGTTATTATGGTGAGAAGATGTCACCTAGAGCAGTGGTTATGGAATTTGAGTAAGATGCATACCTTGTGACTACTGCTGGCAAGGTGGCCCAGAACACACCAAGTAGGAGAACTGCAGGCAAACACTGTAAGATTCAGCATTCTGGAGTCCAAGTTTGTGGCATCCAGTTACTGACATACATGTAAAGAGGCTGTATGGTAGGTACACAATTTTTTGTATAGTCATACTTTAAAAACTTATGTAATTTATTCTGTCTTGCTCTGATGCATCATTTGTTTTTCACTTCATTCATGTTGTCTCCTTATTTTCTCTTATTCCACCTTGTTTTGGTTTTTTGTTTGTTTGGATTTTTTTTTTTTTTTTTTTTTTTTTTTACTATATTTGCAGCAGATCTGAAAGTGTAAAGTCCTATTCCTGGTTCTGTAGAAAGTGATCTCTTGCCCTGATAATTTTCCATGTATTTCTTTTCTCAACAGTAAATATCTTAGACCAACAGCAATAGTGGGTGGGATGCTAGATTAAATATATCATTTCTGTCTCGTCTATTTCTGCATAAATAGAGTTTCTGTTTCTGCTCTAAAGAATTTTCTCCACTAGCTTATCTTTTGCATTTCTTTAACTTTGTAGAAGATTAAGATTCTACGTCTTTTTGTCTTTTCTCCATTCTTTCTGCAATTCTAATGAATCATCCCTTTAAGCACTGATCATGTCTCATGGTTTTAAAAAAACAAACAAACAAAAACAACAAACAAAAAAAACCCAAACCAAAACCAAACCAAAACCAACTTCCACTTTAAACCCAATCAAATTTTATTGAAGCTCATAGGAGCTACTTCACTGGCTATTTGGTATAGGTTTGTTAGACAAAGTGTCATGAGGATCTGTGACATATGAAGGGTCAAATGGAATCGATTTTAGCTGTGAAACAGGCTTTTCTGGAATTGTAAAATTTAAGCTTTACAATTCATTTGAAATGTCTACAGCAAAAAATTAAAGGATGATGTCACTATGAACTGTACTACAAAAGACTAATAGATATCTTCTTTTCACTACCCACTTCATGTGTTAATAGAATCTAATTTCTGTAAGTATATGGAGATACATTTAAATACTGAATAAAGTTTTATTTACTGTGTTGCTATTCACTTTTCATTTAATATTACTCCCTTCTAATTTTACTATGAGCAAAGAATTGTTATAGCACTTTCAATACGAGGATATTATTTACATTCAGTTTACCACAGATATTTAACACAACATTAAATATCACCACAAAGTGTAAGCATTGTGCAGCATTGAAAGAGACCAGAATGACTGCATTTTCACTAACAAGATGCAAACTGTGTTTAAAGTCAATTTGATACGGTCAATTCCCCGTTGTATGAAGTGTAGCCACAGAATGAAATCAGCCTGCTAATACTGAAACTGGTGAACGCACTGCAGTTACGGGTCTAGTGTAGCTAGCTTTGAGTTGACATTTATAATCCTTCTTAAACACAACCTGGATGAAGCAGAATTGCTCAGATGTCTCCATACTGCATCCTCCAAGAAGGGATCGTTATGTTGGCACAAGAATGAACCCAGTCTAGCATTAACACTGTGCTGCTCTCAAGATAATAGCTGTAAGTACAGGGGACCACAATGCAAGAATTTTTACTGTGCTTTTCAGCCTTCAGGTAACATTGCATGGAGATTATTTTGGTCCAACAGGATTCAATGACTATCCAATGCAAAATAACTAAAAGGGCTTCCAAGCCCAAATGTAATCAGAAAATGGTAGAGCTGCATTTTTATAGGCCTGTGATTAAGCTAATATACAGCCAGTTCGATATCATTATTTCTGTGAAACAGTTAATACGATAAACCTCTCACAAATAATTTAGATATTGCCATAGTAGGTTTAACATAAAGAGTGGAACTGTGTATTGAGGTAGAAATGATTAATAATAGTAACTGAAAAAGTAGGAAAAAATAAGCTCTGAAAGTAGAATAAAAGAATTTTAAAATAGCTACTATCTTGTAATGTACAGAAATCTGTCATCTCTTTTGATGAGTTCCATTGTCTAGGAGTTGTGAATTAATTTTCTGTGTTTGGATCCAGCATGACCTGTGACTTACAGGAGACTCCCAGTGGGCTTAAAATAAACAGGTGAGAGTTCAAATAGACGATCAGTCTGTCCTTCAAGTAGTATCACCTGTTACCCCTTGAATGTAAAACGTCCTGTCTGTTTTATAGGAATTTATATTCAGAGCTGTTAGTAGGTTTCAATTTTCACGTTCAAGTCTTGAAGTTAGGGCATGTAGTGGGAAACTGTGGCTTCATTCACTATTTGCACCCATAAAACAGCAAGGATAGGCTGGCCTCCTCTGAACCGAATGCCTTATAATACAGGAAATGCACAAGTTAATTTTTGTCAATTTTTAGATTGACTATATAGATTATGTGGTTAAGAGCACAAGAAAATAGCAAACATTTTGAATCTTCTATCAGGATGACTTTTGGCAAAACCTAGTGTATGACATGTAGGAAGAATTGTTGAAGTGTATCTGGTCATTTGTTAGTAAAACCTAGCTATGAAAGCCCAAGAACAGAAATATTTGTTGCTATGTTGCTATATTGCTATATTGCTAAAATTAATAGCTTCCTAATTATATGTTTTTCCAATCTCTGTTGTATTGTAAAAGCATCCTGATTATATATATTTTGTTAATAATGGATCATCATGTGTTGTTGGGCAAATCCTCTACTTAATGGTCTTTAAAATGTCCGTTGCATTGAAGTCGCATTAAAAGAAAATTATTACAGCTACAATATGTTATGTTGTATAGTACAAGTTTATGTAATTATGGATGTTAAGTGTTCAGCTCACATTCATTGTCTACTCCTAACGCTTATGATACAAAAGAAACATTAAAAACAGTGAAACAAATGAACAAGAAAATAATCTTCTCTTCAGACAAATAAAAATGAATTTTAAAAAAATTGAAATATGGGATTTCTGTTTTGGTAGATTTTGGGGTTGGTTTTTTTGGTAGTACTGACATTGAAATAATATACTGGGTATTTCCAGGATAATACAAATTTTACAAGATAACTCCCTGATCACCACATTATACATGACATGAATCATTCAGAGTAAAGGATGAACTATTAATTTCATCTTCTGTACTGTTTTTACCCCACAATAAAAGAAGTGAAAATGTAAATAACATTTAAAATATATCCCTTACAATCACAGGTGTACAGCATATTCATGTATGAGCAACTCCATCTACGTTAAATCTCTTACTGGAATTATTAAGATTGGATATGTTATTGGGACAATAAAATTCCAATTGTGGCTAAATTACAAGTGATTTTTTCTCTACATTTCTTTCTTTTCCTTTTACCAGTAGTTAAATACAGTACTTCTTTCTGAACAGGACTAAAGAAACGGAAGTTTTCTATAAGTACGTAGGAGAGAAAAAGAAGACTGGGGAGAATTTGGGTTCATCGCTCAACAAAATGGTGGACCTGGTTACACAGAACATGGAAAAGGCTGAGGTTCTGAATGCCTTCTTTGATGGTCTTTACTAGCAGGAGTAATCTTGAGGAATCACAGATCCCAGAGACAAGGGGGGAATGCTGGAGCAAGAAGACATACCCTCGGTGGAAAAGGATCAGGTCAGGGAATACTTAAGCATCCTGGGCCCTCATGCGCCACAGAAACCCAGTATAGTTGCACCTGTGAGTACTGAGGGAGCTGGTAGATGCCATTTTGAGGCCACTCAATAATCTTTGATTGATTATGGTGAGTGGGTGAAGTGCCCAAACACTGGAAGAAAGAAAATGCCACTCTTGTCTTCATGAAGTGCAAGAAGAAGAACACACAGGCCTTACCTCAATCCCTGGGAAGGTGACAGATCAATTAATCCTGGAAACCATTTCCAGGTAGATTAAGGACAAGAAAGTCATCAGGAGTAGTCAGAATGGTTTCACCAAGGGGAAGTCATGCTTGACCAACTTCATTAACTTCTATGGTGGAATGAGTGGCCAAGTAGATAAGGTGAGAGCAGTGAATATCGTCTACTTGTACTTCAGGGAGGCATGGGCAGGGATGTCTTCCGCTAGGCCAGGCTGCTCAAAGCCACATCAAACTTGACCTTGAACACTTCCAGGGAGGGAGAATCCACAACTTCTCTGGGTAACCTGTTCTAGTGTCTACCACGCTCACAGTAAAGAATTTCTTCCTAATATCTAATCTAAATCTACCATCTTTTAAAACTGCTAGCCCACATCCTAGCTGTCATGATTTGGGCTGGACTGGCCAGTAAAATGAATGACAGATTTATTTGTGCTACAGTCCTTGATAAAGAGTCCCTCCTCATCTTTCCTGTAGGGCCTCATTAAGTAATGGAAGGCTGCTATAAGGTCTCCATGAAGAGAAGGAGATCTTCTCTTCTCTAGGCTAAGCAACCCCTACTCTCTCATCCTGTTCTCATAGGAGAGCTGTTCCAGCCCCCAGATTATCTTTGTGGCTCTCCTCTGGACCCACTCCAACAGGTCCATGGCTTTTTTGTGCTGGGGGCCCCGGACCTGAACACAGTACTCCAGGTGGGGTCTCACAGGAGTGGAGTAGAGGGGCAGAATCACCTCCCCTGACCTGCTGGCCATCCTTCTTTTGATGCAGCCCAGGATGCCATTGGCTTTCCGGGCTGCGAGCGCACATTGTCAGCTCATACTCAGTTTTTCATCCACCAATACCTCCAAGTCCTTCTCCATAGGGCTGCTCTCAATCCACTCATTGCCCAGCCCATATCCATGTTTGGGATTGCCCTGACCCAGACGCAGGGTGTTGCAGTTGGCCTTGTTGAACTTCACGACGTTCACACATGCCCGCCTCTCTAGCCTGTCAAGGTCCCTCTGGATGGCATCCCTTCCCTCTAGAGTATCAACCACACCACTCAGCTTGGTGTCATCCACAAACTTGCTGAGGGTGCACTCAGTCCCACGGCCCATGTTCCCAACAAAGATGTTCAGTAATATTGGTCCCCATAGCAACCCCTGAGGAATGCCACTTGTCACTGGTCTCCACCTTGGCATCGAGCCATTGACCACATCGACTCTTGGAGTGCGACCATCAGCCAATTTCTTATCTACTGAGTGGTCCACCCATCAAATCCAACTCTCTCCATGTTAGAGACAAGGATGTCGTGTGGGACAGTGTCCAAAGCACATATTGTACTTATTAGTGTTTTGTAGAAATTATTACAGGATAGAATGTTATGCAAAGGTGAAAAGAAAAAAAAAAAGTGTTCTCACCTACAGCTGGCACCAACTCTTATAAAATCAAATGTTTTAGGCTTTCTTCAAAGTGAAGTTATTTCCTTAGAAACACTGGTAATACAGAATTTTGTCAGCTTAATAACTAGAATACTAGATGCAGTTTTTGTCTCTTCATCTCAAAAAGAAAAAATTGAACTGGCAAATATTCAAAGAATAAAAAGGATGTCCAAAACTAAGCAATAACATCTGAATGACAGTATAGTGGGATTCTTCTACTTGAAAAAAGAAAAAGAAAAAAGGATGAATACCGTATAAAATCATGAATGGCATAAAGGTAGTGGGCAGGAAAATTTATTATCTTTTCTTATCAGATGCAGGAAGCTCGTAAGATTTAGGTGCATAGCAAGTAGAAGTCGTCATTACTGATGAAAGAGAGAAACTCCTTGCCGAAAGATATTGTGGATACAAAACTTTTTTATGGGTTCAAGAAGGCATCAAATAAGTATTTAAAGAGTGCTCTGATGAGATAGATACAATTACTTGTACCAATAGATAGAACTAATCAGCCTTAGGACTCCCCATGAGGTGAAAATAATGTGAGACAGGAAGAATACTCACTATGATATATGCTTGCCTCATCACTGTTACTCTTTAGGCATCTGTTTGAGATAAGATAACAATTTGGCGGATATTATCTAAACAGGTAAATCTGAACTTCTGCTCCTTTTTCCCAAGTCAGAAATTATTTTTTAAACGCGTGTTAAAAAATCACATTGAATGGGATAACTGCTATTCTGATACACGGAAACTGAGCTTTGCAGCCGCTGATTTATCTTTAATTTTGAGATAAATATGCCAACCACCAAAGGCTAATGGAACAATCAATGTATCTCATTTATAAAGTACTTTTTTTAGAGAGTATGTGAAACCTAATATCACAAAAAAAAAAAAAAAAACACAAAACTTCCAATAACTTATAAAAGCACTGGTTAAGTGTTCACATTGCTGCCTCTTTTTTATTTTCCCTTGTGCTGGTATTTAATATCTTTAGTCTGTAGCTGGCCTTTAATGTGGTATATATATCAAGTTAATCAGTGGAGAGTATCTTTACGCATTTCAAAGCTTTTGGCACAAGAAATGAAGTACCCGTAGGCTTTGCCACAGTGTAGTCCTGCCTTGAGATCGCTGGTGTTTGGAGGACAATTCAGCACAGAAGTCTCATTGGTAGTTTAGCAAATTATGTATTTTGCAATTCAAAACGTTTCTTGTTTTTCACATTCCTCATTGTGACATGAATTTAGAAGATATTGTGATCTCTTCTAGAAAACTGGAACACTTTGAAATAACAGACCACCTAGAATCTATGTTGTGTTAGGAAGTTGTTGATTCAACATCAGTATGATAAAAATATGAGTTTTCTGATGTCAACTTTCTGCCATAATTGACTTTTAACATCAGTACCCTGCTGATATTGTTTGTTACTCTGCATTTTTAGAGCACTGGTATTAAAACTCACTGCACAGTATTACAGAATGCTGCAAATGAAGACCTAAATCTTCAAATAACCAGAGTGCTGTTTATGTGCTTACCAGTCACATTTGCATGCAGCATCATGCATGGACTAAGTCTATTTTTTCACACAGTGGGAGCTGAACATAATAAAAAGTGCACATGTTTTTATGCATGCCCTCTTGCAAATATAGAGTTTCTGTTTGCATCACTTCATGGGATTTGGTCCCAGAGCCGTAGATACATTTCAGTTTTCTAAACGTAAGGCATTCCCTTATTTTTAGTTACCAAGTATAGGGCAAAAAAAAAGTGTGTAACAGCAGTAATTTTTTTTGAAGCTCATATAATCTAAAAATGGACACACAATTTGCATGTCAAGTTTTAGCCCAAAGCAAAATTTCATGGATAAATTATACAGTCCTAGAAATACTAGGACTATAATGGCAGCAGTGAAATGTTTCTAAGTACAGCAGTACAACAATGACCAATTACCATACAGTTTTACTACTTCAACACAAAAGAAATGCTCTACAACTATCAGATTTGAAAATGTCAAGGCAGATTACTATGAATCCAAATGCAGCTTTCAGATAATGTTCTAAGCTATAAAGTCCTTTCCTTAATTGTGACAATTCAGAATAAAATAGAGAGTTTTTTTTCAGGAAGTTATGGTGCAGATATTCACAGAGCTTTTAAAGTGCTAAATCAAAAATATAAGCTAAATCTGCTGAGTATGACTTTCTGTTATCTATCATATTTGCTGGAGAATCTGAAAAACAGTAAGCCTGAAATTACTGCTTCAAACTCAGCAGAACCCTTTATTGACCGAGCCCTACTTTTCTGTTGTCTACAAGGAGTGCAGCCTCATAAGGAAATTACAATACATTATACATAATGTGATAATTAAGAGATACACATACAAATGTCTGCATTTGCATAATTGCAAGGAGTTAAACGCCCTTCAGATTTTAAGGAAGACCAATGCCAGATAATTGACTATTATTCATCAGTCCAACTTCAGAATGTTAAGTATAAACCTATGCTTTTCCAGACATTATTATCTTATGTAACCAAAGGTAAAAGAGATATGTAACTATTGTTTTCCCATTGTATTTATGAGTTACAGGGGAAAAGGAGACAGAATCACTATTGTTAGTGCTGCTGTCGTACATATCAAGATGACACTCAAAGAAAACCATACAATTCAGGGTTATAATACCCTAAGAAAATACATTCTTGTCTGCAATACCTTAAAGCTCAGATGAAAATATAAAAATGGAAAGCGATTAAAGTAAAGAAAAGAAAATATGAGAAAAGTGTCCATGTTCTGAACCTTCGTGTCTACCCCCCTTCATTTTGGGGTAGACAGCTGAAATAAGAAGCGAGAACTGGAGTGCTTAGTCCCCACAGTTCGTGGCTCCTGGTATGGCACATTGATTTGTAATTTGTGAGTGTTCAGAAGGCCTGAACAAATGTCCACACATGACTGGGCAGCATGAAATTAATAAATATAATAAAACGTGACACAGCTGGATTCAGCAGAAAAGGTAGTGGAATTCAGTTGCATAAATACATGCAGTTAGCAATAAAATTACTGCTAGCATTTATACAACATTGCTATAACAAAAATAACTAAATTGTTTGCATAACTTTAGAAAGCTGGCTCTTTCTAATTTATCCACTGTGCAAACAATGAGCAATATCTAGGGATTTTTTTAATGCTTACGAAGTAATAGTATTAAATTCAGTGTTTACCCAATAAAACTTTTATTATTTTAAATTTATCTATTTGTAAGAGCAATAGTCCAAAACCAAGTCTATATTCTGAATGACAGAAATACTAATAAGGATACCTTCAGAACATGGTCATTTACTTCCAGAATGACTGATTGTCTATGCATTGTCACCAAGCATGCATAGACAAACACAAAAAAATCTAGAAGACACACACACACACGCACATACAAAAAAAAAAAAAAAGAAAAAGTGGGGAAAAAAAATAGAAGAGAGAAGAAGCCCATAACACTCTTGGTACATCATCTTATAACACTTCCCTTCCTGAGCAAACTGGTACCATTATTACACTTGGCAAATGTAGGAAATAAGTTGTATCCTCATATGGGAAGTTTTTTTATTTTTCTTTATGGTTTGAAAATTACTTAAAGAACAAGCACAGGTGGATACCTACGTAATATAGAGTGAATCTTTAAAAGCTAAGGAACAGACCCTACAGGTTCAGTGACACTAATATTCTATAGAATTATAACTACAGCAGAAGAAAAGGAGAAAAATATCATACAGTCAACACAAGTCAGTATGTTTCTAGTAATCATTTGTATTTCTGGAGCATAATCCATGACAAATTCTTTAGCTGTTGTTAATACAATCCTTTTAGAATGTCATATTATTTTTAACCAAATAATCCTAAATTAAGAAACAAAACCACAGACAAAATGAGCTAACTAATAACATGTTGTACTTAAATGGCTTTGAAGCACAATAAAAATTAGATTAATTTTTATGTCAAAATTCAAACGTCACTCTGGAAAACATTTTTTGTTATGAATGGGATTAATCTTAGACTTTTTGAAAGATTAATGTAACTTTGGAACATCCACAGACTTTGAGAAAAATTGAAGGGAGAGCTATTATTTGCTTCCAGCATCCTTGTTCAGAATAAGTCAGTTTGAGGAGAGGAAATGGGAATAATCAAGGAGACAGATAGAGAAAGATATGTTTTGGGGAATTTTTATTGTACCTTTTGAGGCAAATTAAGCACATGGTTGTGCTTAAATATGTATTAAAAAACAAAACAAAACAAACCCAATGCACTGGACAGAGTCCTGCCAGGTTCTACAAGGAGTCTGCAAAGATGTCGGTGTGAGTGTTGTATGAGGAGCCTCAGCCTGGCCTTGGGTCCAACCCCCAGCACCAACTCTGCTGCCCAAAGGTGGCCCCTGAGCGCTCCCATTCCAAGATGGCTACAAGACAGTGCTGGGGCTGTCCCTTACCTAATCACCAAGAGTCATTCTGTTTCTGGCATTCTTGCTGCCAGCCAGTTTAACCCCTTCTGCAGTTGGACCTTCTTGTCCCCCATGCCAGATCATTCCTCAGTCACAAATTGCCACTACAGAGCAGTTATAATTTTAATTTCTTCTTCATGCATCTTGTGGTACGACTTCATAGGAGTAAGAAAGAAGGAAAATGGAAAGCGTAGAAAATGAAAATAAAGAGTTAAATGAGAAAGGACAGAATAATGGACAGGAATAGTCGTCTTATTGGAAAGTAAAGCTATAACAGAAAAAATGATGGATGAGGGTAAGAGATTTCTAATCTGCTGTTACTGAACTAGAGACCTTCACATACTATATTGATATGTGTTATATGATAGTTTACATTTTATATCCATACTTACTGTGTATATAAAAAGAGTTGTGAACTGCACTGTACTTTGAAGATAAGCGGACTGAAATATGTCCAAGCCTGATACTAGGAGAACAGGCTTTTGTTCTTATTGCTGTTATGTGTTAGCTAAGTATTATAGAAAAAGATCATGGGGATGAAACCCCTAACAGTGTAATAGCTGAGTGGATTATTTTTGTAAGATTTCATAACAGGAATCTATAAAAAAAGCACTTGAATGAAGGCAATGTGGCCAAGTGCTTCTGGAAAAAAAGTATTGAAAGGTCCATTAGAAAGAGATTAAGATGTGCTCTAGGAAGTCAAATGAGTTTTTCAGCTAGCACGCTATTCTGTCTCCAACAGGGGCAATAGAAGATGCTATTAAGTAAAGCATGTGAGTCTGTCTACTTTCTGCAATCTTTTCCTCTCATGCCCTTCCAGCATCCAGAATTGTACTAGGAATACTAGAAGGTATAATCCTGCCTAGTCCTTTTAGTACCTGTTTATGGGTACATACATTTGTCTAGTTCCTTTTTGAATTGGCTGATAATATCTGCTTCCCGTGTCTCCTGTGGCAAATTTCTCAAAATTCAGTACCTGCTTGTAAAAAAAAAATATTTGCTTTCATCTGCTCTAAACAGATCTCCTAATAGCTTTTTTGAGTTTCACCTAGTTCTTAATATTAAGTCATTTTTTGAATAACAGCCACTTCTTGCACATTGGCTTAGTTTGTTGTCAATCACAAACCATGTCAATTTTTAGTTATTCCCTGGTTGTCCTTTAGATCTGTCCAGGACAAAGCAGTTCTGGAGACAACTAGAGCTATGCTAAGTGTGAACACCAATTAGATGGTGACACTTGACCTTGGATCCTTGGATTAAGCCTTGGCCCTCTTTCTGCTTTTATCTATTTATGGAGAAACAACCCTCCACATACAAACAAGTGCTACAGTTAGTTATCTAAGTTTTCACACTGCTTTCTTCACAATTCCTTACTAAGTAACTGCCTACTGAACTGGCTGTCATGAATGCACATTATTTGGCACGTAGTACCTACTTTCCTTTTATAATGAAAGAAGGTTCATGACTTTGTTTTTCAATGGGACTTTCCCATAAGGAATCTAATTTGTGACCATCACCCTGCCAGAATCACCTTTTATTTTGGCCGTATTAAAAAATATAGGCCATCTTATAAAATATATTGTGATGGCTAACTCACATTTACATGTCTTTATATGCCTGGTCCTTACTTTCTAATTGGGTTTGGAAATGGAAAAGACTGAATTAGTTGATATTCAGCTGAGGCAAGTTAGAGAGATACCAGAAGGGAGGGGAAGGGGATGAACTGGTGTCTCTATTTGAAACATTTTCTATTTGACGTGAAGAGTCAAAGACAGGTACAGCTTCTAGGTTTTTGAATACATCTGTAACCTGTATTTATATTGGTAATGCAAATTTATTTCTTAGCATTTTCCATTCTTCTATCATTATTTTCCATGCACTTCTTGCCCCTCAGTTGCTTAAATGTGATGTAATTTTTAAAGGTTGTACAGAAGCTTGAAATGATGCCATCATTCTATTGCTTTGCTGTATCATGTGCGGGAATACTTGACTTCTGCTCTCTGGAGCTTGCATCAGATTTCTTTCTTACAAACCACCTGCCACAGAGTGAGCTGCCATGAGAAATATGAGCAAACACAGTTAATTTTTAGATTAAAATATTCAGGAGTTGGCAAAAAAGTGTTATTGAAGGAGTTATATAACCTGGATTTTTTTTTGACTTGTTGATACAGAGTCACTCTTTTAATTAGCATTTCTATTAACAATTTCATAAAAAAGACCATGTGTTGAATACCACTGAGATAGCTCAGCACCTCGGAGGTTTTATGAGCTTTTCTTTCCCCCCCCCCCCCAGAATAAAGAGTCTGGGCCAAACTGCAAAACTAGAACGGCTGCTGCTTCTATACCTATGGCTAAAATTAAGAAGTCACTAGCCAATAATGTTAATCACAGTGCTCACACAGTGCTTTTGTGAGTGTTAACTCTAGCAAAAAAAAAAAAAAAAAAAAAAAGGTTTTCTATTTTTCTTTTTAGTTTATAAAATTGGATTAAATCCAGCTTCTATTAAAAGCTGTCAGACATGAAGCACAAATTCTCAAGGCTTGGTATTGAGCCAAAATAGATGGCTCATCACTTTCTCACTTGCATTACTCATCTGAGAGAAAAATACCACAGCCAAATGGAAAAGAAGTAAGCTTACCAGCATCACAAAACATGCAGCAAATTGTGACAATATGCTGATACAGAAGTAATTTCAAGGTTAAATGTTCCTCATTGTGAATGTTCTTTTTCTATGTTTTCAAGGCAGTTTTGCTTAGTGCTAGGCTTTTAAAACTAAAATACATTCATAATTTTCATAGAAAATATACTAAAGCTTCAAGGGTATCCACTTGCTTCAAAAAGGGGGACAAATGGTGTCTAAGGTGTCCAGCACAGATGTATGCATGTAATTACAGATATCCATTTTTTGTAAGGTGAATCACACACTTCTTGAGTACATTCATCTATTGATTAAGGGTTGTAGGAACTCCTGACAAATGTAAATGTAGTTAAAGCTAGAAAGCCTCAAATTGTTTAAAACTGCTGAACATAGGTACAGAAAACAGAGCTTGCATAGATACCTCTGCTGGTAGACCTGTTGATCACCCCCTTCAGTGACACTGCAATTTATACCTTCTTCCCAGTGTATTCTCCCTCTCTGCTCTCATGAGACCCACCTGGAGTACTGCATCCAGCTCTGGAGTCCCCAGCATAAGAAGGACACGGACCTGTTGGAGTGGGTCCAGACAAGGGCCACAAAGATGATGAGTGGGTTAGAGCACCTCTCCTGTCAGGACAGGCTGAGACAGCTGGGGTTGTTCAGCCTGGAGAAGACTCTGGGGAGACCTTATAGCAGCCTTCCAGTACCTAAAGGGGGCCTACAAGAAATCTGGTGAAGGACTTTTTAGAAGGGCATGTAGTGATAGGATGAGGGGTAATGGCTTCAAACTGGAAGAGGGTACATTTGGACCTCACTATGAGGGTGGTGAGACACTGGAACAAGGTTGCCCAAGGAAGTTGTGGATGCCCCTTCCCTGGAAGTGTTCAAGGCCAGGTTGGATGGGGCTTTGAGCAACCTGGTCTAGTGGGAGGTGTCCCTGCCCATGGCAGGGACTTGGAACTAGATGATCTTTAAGGTCCTTTCCAGCCCAAACCATTCTATGATTCTATGAACCAACTTCTACCTCTGTTCCATGAAGCACATTCAAGGAACTGGAGAAAAGCTGAAGAACTGCTCAGTGAATGAAAAGCTTGTGTCTTTCCCTAGTTACAAACATAAGTAGACCGTGGGCTTGCTGTATGATCCAAAGCATGTGTATAATCTTGTCGAGTGACCCAGAATAGAAACAACAATTCTGCATCACACATCTGGGCCTACACGTTGCCAATAATGTGCTACTAAACAAAAATTTCAGGGAGCTGGTCAAGCTAACACTTGGTTAGGCCGGTACGAGTTTCTAGGCAAAACTATGGAAATTATTATATGTGATCTATTTAGTAAAGAATTATAGAGTATTCATATAAATAATGACATTTGACTTCATTTTATGGAAAACAAGATTTTTCAGACTGATTGCATTCTGTGTTGAAATTACAAGTGTGTTTTACAAATTCAGCTATCTAAATGAAATAAATACCACCAGAATTTTGAAAGGTCTCAGTTTTCTAACTGTGGTACATTGTGGCACATCTAATAAGCATGACTGTCAATAGAAAATTATCATCAAATGATGATGATCAAATGATGATGATAATTTGTCTTTGCAGAAATGCTGAAAAACAATGGAATTTATCTTATTTACTGATGAAATCTGAAATACTTGAATGAAATTACTGAGCCACAACAGCTGAAATTTAAACCACACCTATCACAGGGGGAAGAAGACCATACATATAGTATGTCTTAAACCCCAGCAATTAATAGTAGTATCTTAACCCCCAGGAAAATGTAACTGTGGTGATCTAAGATACTACTGCCCCTATCCACTTCATCTTTCTTGTATAGATAACAGATTGTACAGTGCAGGCTGAAAAAAAAAAAAATAATCTTACATGACTCATTTAATAGCCTGGAACACTAATATGAAGACACGGTAAAAGGTTTCTACAAGGGTTTGCACAAGGCACTTGAGTTGTAGGCATATTTTTCAATCCTTTTAAAGATTCCCAGGTTAGGCTGTGCTGCCCTTTCATTAATATGGCTCTGCCTTACTACATCCATGATGATTTTGTCATCCTACAGCTACAGAAGATTTTAGCACCTACATGATAGTCAGTTGCATAGCAGCTGCCCTTGATTCATAACCTATTTGTTTCATAACTTACTGTTTTTCCTTCCCATCCATACAAAGAAAGCCACTAAAACTAAACAAGAATTCATGATGCAAATTTCTGTATTTATCTGAAAAAAAAGTCTTTATTGCTGGCTCTGTCTTGTCACTTACTTAATATATGGAGCAGGTGATGAAGATGGAGGGAACTTAAAAAAAAAAAGATAAGTCTGTAATCTTTTGTTGTCACTCATGACTCAGTAAACAGCAAAATCTTCCCTCAAGAAAAAAAATAAAAATTCCAGCTTTGGAACCACGGAGTGAAACCAGAAAATGTTTTAGACTATTACCCTTGAGTTTTTAGAAACTAAAGCTTGCCTAAGATTAGAGGACTGAGGAAAGCTAATGTCACGCCAGTCTTCAAAAAGGGCAGGAAGGAGGATCCAGGAAACTACAGACCCGTCAGCCTCACCTCCATCCCTGGAAAGGGGGTGGAACAGCTCATCCCAGATGTCATCTCTAAGCATGTAGAAGAAAACGTCATTGGGAGTGGTCAGCATGGATTCACCAAAGGGAAATCATGCCTGACCAATCTGATAGCCTTCTACGATGGAGTGACTGGCTGGGTTAGGGTCTGACCTGCTGGAAAGCAGCTCTGCAGAGAGGGACCTTGGAGTCCTGTTGGACAACGAGTTGATCATGAGGCAACAATGTGCCCTTGTGGCCAAGAAGGCCAATAGTCTCCTGGGGTGCATTAAAAAGAGCATGGCCAGCAGGTCGAAGGAGGTCATCCTCCCCCTCTACTCTGCCCTGGTGAGGCCGCATCTGGAGTACTGTGTCCAGTTCTGGGCTCTCCAGTTCAAGAAGGACAGGGAATGGAAAATGGGGGACTCTAATGGAAAGAGTCCAACGGAGGGCTACGAACATGATCAAGAGAATGGAGCACCTCTCTTATGAGGAAAGGCTGAGAGACCTGGGTCTGTGTAGCCAGGAGAAGAGAAGACTGAGAGGGGATCTCATCAATGTTTATCAATATCTAAAGGGTGGGTGTCAAGAAGATGGGGTCAGGCTCTTCTCAGTGCTGCCCGGTGACAGGGCAAGCTGGAACACAGGAAATTCCATCTCAATGTGAGGAAAAACTTATTTACTTTGAAGGTGACAGAGCACTGGAACAGGCTGCCCAGCGACATTGTAGAGTCTCTTTCTCTGAAGATATTCAAAACCCACCTGAATGCATTCCTGTCCAGCCTGATCTAGGTGAACCTGCTTTAGCAGGGGGGTTGTACTAAATGATCTCCAGAGGTCCCTTCCAGCCCCTACAATTCTGTGATTCTGTGATTACAAAGTAGACTGCTCTGATGAATCAGCACACCTGTATTCTTATTCTCCTTTCACTTAATATATTTGCTTATAGTCAATCTGTTCATATTTACAGCTGTCAATTTCTCTAACATCTTAGCTTCCATGTTTGTCACATGATAGCCATAGTGCTGGCTATCAATACTTTCAATGCCTTGTAGCTATACACTGAGTATCACGTAGGGGCTGTGACAGCTAATCAGTTAGTGTGGTTATACTTGGGAAACATATAAGCCTTAGATTAATTAAAATATTAATTAAACAATAGTAAATAAAATAAATAGTAAAAAATAAAGTAGAATCATAGAATCGTAGTATGGTTTGGGTTGGAAGGGACCTTAAACCTTAAAGATCATCTAGCTCCAATCCCCTTGCCATGGGCAGGGACACCTTCGATTAGTCCAGGCTGCTCAAAGCCGCATCAAACTTGACCTTGAACACTTCCAGGGAGGGAACTTCTCTGGGTAAGCTGTTCCAGTGTCTCGCTACCCCCACAGTAAAGAATTTTTTCCTATTATATAATCCAAATCTATCATCTTCCAGTTTAAAACCGTTACCCCTTGTCCTAGCACTACGCTCCCTGATAAAGAGTCCCTCCTCATCTTTCCTGTAGGGCCTCATTAAGTAATGGAAGGCTGCTATAAGGTCTCCACAAAAACTTCTCTTCTCTAGGCTAAGCAACCCCTACTCTCTCATCCTGTTCTCATAGGAGAGCTGTTCCACCCCCCAGATCATCTTTGTGGCTCTCCTCTGGACCCACTCCAACAGGTCCATGGCTTTTTTGTGCTGGGGGCCCCGGACCTGAACACAGTACTCCAGGTGGGGTCTCACAGGAGTGGAGTAGAGGGGCAGAATCACCTCCCCTGACCTGCTGGCCATCCTTCTTTTGATGCAGCCCAGGATGCCGTTGGCTTTCCGGGCTGCGAGCGCACATTGTCAGCTCATACTCAGTTTTTCATCCACCAATACCTCCAAGTCCTTCTCCATAGGGCTGCTCTCAATCCACTCATTGCCCAGCCCATATCCATGTTTGGGATTGCCCTGACCCAGACGCAGGGTGTTGCAGTTGGCCTTGTTGAACTTCACGACGTTCACACATGCCCGCCTCTCTAGCCTGTCAAGGTCCCTCTGGATGGCATCCCTTCCCTCTAGAGTATCAACCACACCACTTAGCTTGGTGTCATCCACAAACTTGCTGAGGGTGCACTCAGTCCCACGGCCCATGTTCCCAACAAAGATGTTCAGTAATATTGGTCCCCATAGCAACCCCTGAGGAATGCCACTTGTCACTGGTCTCCACCTTGGCATCGAGCCATTGACCACATCGACTCTTGGAGTGCGACCATCAGCCAATTTCTTATCTACCGAGTGGTCCACCCATCAAATCCAACTCTCTCCATGTTAGAGACAAGGATATCATGTGGGACAGTGTCCAATGTTTTGCAGAAGTCCAGGTAGGTGATGTCAGTTGCTTGTCCTTTATCCGCCAATGTAATAACTCCATTGGAGAAGGCCACCAAATTTGTCAGCAAAATACATAGCAAAAAATCTCTAAGTAAAAACTCAAGTTATTCTACTGAAGAAAATACTACTTAAACAACAACAATATTGAATAATAACACATCACATAAGGCTCCATTACTTCCTCATGTGGGGTAAGGCTTCCTCCTCTGACACAATCACTCTGTGCAGGAGTCAGGCTGATTGTAGAATCCCCCTCTACTGTCACACGCGTCTCACTATATCTCTCAAACACACACATACGAATGCATACACCAACTTTGCTTTACCATAACGGCTTTCTATCACCAGCGTTTTGGTCTGAGCACTACACAGGCTTTGCAATCAAATGTCACTTTGAATGATTTCAAGTCATTATCTCTTTTCTCTTCTGTTGCTGGTTCCTTCCTCATGTTACTTTCAGGCTTACTAATCTCTAGACATGGCTATTTACTTCTTCATGTGACTTTTAGACATTACATTCACGCATATCCAGGCAAGCATTGGTTACTTGATCATTGTCTTAGCTCCCCTTTCAGATATTAACTATAATAAATTCTGTATCCAGATTTGCCTCTGGCAAGTTTGTGGTGCCAAGCGATGGCTGTATAAACTCCTCCATGATGTTATTATATCTATAGCCAAAGCTGTAACAGTTTGAGTAGTTTACTTTTGGTCACTGCACATTTGTCCAAGTCCTTATTTTGACAGAACTCTTTGAGCAGATTATGGACTAAAACAAGTGTCTGTTCATGTTTGAATATATAAATAACATTTTCATGTAAGGCAGTCAGACAAGTGGCTTAGAGCCAGACATCATGTAAAGGGCAATGACATTTCGGCTAAAGTGAGTGTATATCCTTATAGCGATAATCGATATTTACATTTTATTACTACAGAGAATGTAAGGTTATGTCCTTGGCCTCATTAGGTCTTTCCAGTGTTCAACTACCTTTATGGTAACTGTACAAAACCCTTATCTAGTTGTCCTGGTTTAACCCTGGTAGGCAGTTAAGCCCCAAACAGCCGCTCAATCACGGCCTCACAGGAGGATGGGGGAGAGAAGCAGAAAGGTACAAGTGAGAAAACCTGTGGGTTGAGATAAAGACAGTTTAGTAGGTAAAGCAAAAGCTGCACGTGCAAGCAAAACAAAATGAGGAACTCATTCACTACTTCCTATCACCAGGCAGGTGTTCAGCCATGCCCAGGAATGCAGGGCTCCGTTATGCATAACAATTACTTCGGAAGACAAATGCCATAACTTCAGGCATTCATCCTTCTTCCCCCAGCTTTTATTGTTGAGCACGGCATCATACATATGGTATGAGATATCCCTTTGGTCAGTTGGGGTCAGCTGTCCCAACTGTGTCCCTTCCCAGCTTTTTGTGCCCCCCCCAGTCTGGTGGAGCAGTGTGAGAAGCAGAAGAGACCTTGACGCTATGTAAGCACTGCTCAGCAGTAGATTCCTGTGTTATGAACACTGTTTTGGTCACAAATCCAAAACAGCATAATAGAAGCTACTATGTAGAAAACTAACCCTAATCAGGCCCAAACCAGTACACTAGGGAGAAAAAAAAAAAAAAAAAAAAAAAAAAAAAAAAAAAAAAAAAAAAAAGAGAGAGAGAGAGAAAGAGAGATGGAGAAACTAAGAACGGTAGCACTGACTGCTTTTTAAATAATTTTTATTATTATAAAATATTTTTTTAAAAGTACAGTCTGTTGAAATAGATAACAGAATCGAAGGGGGAAGGGGATAAAACCAGGCCCACTAGCAATGAGCCTAGGGATAAAGGGCCAAGGATGGGGGCGAAATCAGTAGCCCAGCTCAAGTGCATCTACACGAATGCACGTCGCATGGGCAACAAATGGGATAAGCTGGAAGCCATTGTGCAGCAGGAAAACTATGATGTAGTTGCCGTCACGGAAACGTGGTGGAATGACTGTCATGACTGGAATGTTGCGATGAATGGCTATAAGCTCTTCAGAAGGGATAGGCTAGGAAGGAGAGGCGGGGGTGTGGCTCTGTACATTAGGGAATGTTTTGATGTGGAGCATTGATTCATGGACCCTGGCACGGTATGGGCCAAAATCGTTTATTACAACAACTTTCTGAGTTTTATAGGTACAGGTACTTTCCACGTGCAGGCAGCATCCTGCTGATAGGTTGAAGGTTATTTGCCACGCACTTCTCAGTGTCTTCAGATTGGTCATATCTGTCTGTTCATGCGGAGTAGCAGCTTTGCTTTCACATTCCTTTTCTTGCTGATATCTCCTGATGCTTGCCTATCTTTTCTCTCAAAGCGTCTCTCAAGGATACAGCTTTGTCTCATCAAAGTCAAACAGATCCCCTATACTACTGTCTATTCCCACATTTTGATTGTATAGAGATAGATTACAGTGATGATAAAGTCGAGTGTTTATGGGTAAGGATGAAGGGGAAGGCAAATAAGGGAGATCTTGTGCTGGGAGTATGCTACAGACCACCCAACCAGGACAAGGAGATAGATGAAGTATTCTATAAGCGGCTGGCTGAAGTCTCGCAAGTGCCAGCCCTGTTCTGGTGGGGGACTTCAACCTGACAGGTATCTGCTGGAAATATAACACAGCAGAGAGCAGGCAGGCTAGGAGGTTCCTCGAGTGCATGGAAGATAACTTCCTGACACAACTGGTAGGTGAACCTACCAGGGGAGGTGCCTTGCTAGACCTACTGTTCACAAACAGAGAAGGACTAGTGGGAGATGTGGTGGTTGGAGGCCGTCTTGGGTTTAGTGATCATGAAATGGTCAAGTTTTCAATTTGTAGTGATGTAAGGAGGGGGGTTAGCAAAACCTCCACCTTGGACTTCTGGAGGGCGGACTTTGGCTTGTTCAGAAGACCGGTTGAGAGAGTCCTTTGGGAGATAGTCCTGAAGGGCAAAGGGGTTCAGGAAGGCTGGACACTCTTCAAGAAGGAAATCTTAAAGGTCCAGGAGCAGGCTGTCCCCAAGTGTTGCAAGTTTAAAGGGCGGGGAAAATGGCCAGCCTGGATGAATAAGGAACTTCTGATGGGACTTAGGAATAAAAGGAGGGTTTATGACCTTTGGAAGAAGGGACAGGCAACTCAGGAGGAGTACAGAGATCTCATTAGGCTATACAGAGAGAAAATCACGAAGGCAAAAGTCAAGCTGGAGCTCAAGTTGGCCATTAATATTAAGGACAAAAAAAAAAAAAGTTTTTATAAATACATCAACAAAAAGAGCCAGGGAGAATCTCCATCCCCTACTGGATGAGGGGGGGAAAGTTGCAACCAAGGACGAGGAGAAGGCTGAGATACTTAATTTCTACTTTGCCTCTGTCTTCAATGATCAGACCAGCTATCCCCAGGGTGTTCAGCCTCCTGAGCTGGAAGTTAAGGATGGAGAACAGAACAATCCACCCGTAATCCAGGAGGAAGTAGTCAGTAATCTGCTTCTGCACCTAGACGCACATAAGTCTATGGGGCCGGATGGGATTCACCCAAGAATACTCAGGGAGCTGGTGGGAGAGCTCACCAAGCCTCTCTCCATCATTTATCAACAATCTTGGTCAACAGGGGAGGTACCAGGTGACCGGAGGGTGGCTAATGTGACACCCATCTACAAGAAGGGTCAGAAGGAGGATTCAGGGAACTACAGGCCTGTCAGCCTGACCTCGGTACCTGGAAAGATCATGGAGAGGATTATCTTGAGTGACCTCTCACGGCAAGTGCAGGGCAGTCAAGGGATCAGGGCCAGCCAGCATGGGTTTAGGAAAGCGAGGTCCTGCTTAACCAACCTGATCTCTTTCTATGACCATGTGACCCGCCTTCTGGACGTGGGGAAGGCTGCGGCCGTTGTCTATCTGGACTTTGGTAAGGCCTTTGACACCGTCCCCCACAGCATCCTCCTGGAGAAGCTGGCGAATCATGGCATAGACAAGTGTACTCTTCGCTGGGTTAAAAACTGGCTGGATGGCCATGCCCAGAGAGTTGTGATTAATGGGGTGAAATCCTCTTGGCAGCCGGTCACCAGTGGTGTCCCTCGGGGCTCAGTTTTGGGGCCGGTTTTGTTTAATATCTTTATCAATGATCTGGATGAGGGGATTGAATGCACCCTCAGTAAATTTGCAGACGACACCAAACTGTGTGGGAGTGTTGATCTGCTTGAGGGTAGGAAGGCTCTACAGAGGGACCTGGACAGGCTGGATCGATGGGCCAAGGCCAATTGTATGAGGTTTAATAAGGCCGAGTGCTGGGTCCTGCATTTTGGTCACAACAACCCCAAGCAACGCTACAGGCTTGGGGAAGAGTGGCTAGAAAGCTGCCCAGCAGAAAAGGACCTGGGGGTGCTGGTGGACGGCCAGCTTAACATGAGCCAGCAGTGTGCCCAGGTGGCCAAGAAGGCCAACAGCATTCTGGCCTGTATCAGGAATAGCATGGCCAGCAGGAGGAGGGAAGTGATCGTGCCTCTGTACTCGGCACTGGTGAGGCCTCACCTCGAGTACTGCATTCAGTTCTGGGCCCCTCTGGACAAGAGGGACATTGAAGTGCTGGAGCAGGTGCAGAGGAGAGCTACCAAGCTGGTGAGGGGTCTGGAGGCCAAGTCGTATGAGGAGAGGCTGAGGGAACTGGGCATGTTTAGTTTGGAGAAGAGGAGGCTGAGGGGAGACCTCATTGCCCTCTACAGCTACCTGAAAGGAGGTTGTAGAGAGGTGGGTGTTGGCCTCTTCTCCCAGGTGAATAATGACAGGACCAGAGGAAATGTCCTGAAGTTGCGGCAGGGGAGGTTTAGATTGGATATTAGGAAGAATTATTTTACTGAAAGAGTGGTCAGGCACTGGAACAGCCTGCCCAGGGAGGTGGTTGAGTCACCATCCCTAGAGGTATTTAAGAAACGTCTGGATTTTGCACTTTGGGTCATGCTCTAGGGGCCGGCAGAGATTCTAGGGTGTGGTCTGTTTCGGGTGGGGTTTTTTTTGGTTTTTGTGTGTGTGTGTGTGTGTGTGTGTGTGTATGTATGGTTGGACTCGATGATCTCAAAGGTCCCTTCCAACCATGAAGATTGTGTGATTCTGTGAAAATACATCCCATAGAGAGAAACAGTATAAAAGATACTTTCTGTTTTCGTTAGGGAAGCTGGAGTATGCTGTCTATTCATCACAGATTTTAATGGGAGTTTTATACTGAAGGTAGGTGATTATTCCATAAATATTTTATTTTAAAAGGAACAGGTGAAATGAATCTCATGTATACTTAGTTTTAAAATATTGTCCTTTTTCCAGTGCTCTTATGAAAATGTCATCATAATGTAGGAAGTTGCTGAAATACTGACTACCCTAAACTAAAAAATAGTGATCAGTATTTCAGTAAATCTTGACTGAGACCAATTTTTTGTTGGTTTACTTCCAAAATTAGAGCACAGTAAGAGCACTGTGGACTTGACCTAAGGTACGAGTCCACCTTGGACCGCCTGTGTGCTTCATGAGAAACACACATCACTGCTGTCAACCAAAATTGCAGCAATGATAGTAAGGAGTCAGGGAATAACATAAACTGACAAAGGGCATAAACAACACCAACACAGTATGTCTCAAAGTGGGATTTAAATGTGTCTTCAGAAATCAGTGCAAATTCTTTAGAAGACAAAGTGATTAGGCCAGTCAGGCACCAGCTGATGACACTTCAGGTTATGCGAGCTTTGCATTTCACAGTACTAAATGTAATTATCAGCTAGCTGGTATTCAACGATGCACTGAATCCCTATGATATGCTGTTATACATTAGATGAATTGTGTACAAATTTTAAACCATATTCTGCCTTTTCTAAAGGAACAAAAAATCCCCTAGCTCCATTTCAGTTAAATTCAAAGTCAAAGAATGGCAAATATAATTGGTTTATGTCCTGTTATGGTGAACTCAGGAGCAGGTGCACAGCTGTGCTCAGTTGAATAGTATTTTTAAACCAACAGCAGCAAGCATTTCAAGCATTTCCACCTGCCTCGTGATCACATCTTATCTCAAGGACTGCTCCTTATCAGTGCATTACTTGTGGGTTGCCTAGGGATAGTCCATCTGTGTATGTTTGATGGCATGTTAACCTATGAAGCATATTTGCCTAAGAGAACTTTAATATACTCTAGGCAGTGTGCTTAAATGTCAGGTTTTGAGAATGCTGGATGAATCTGTTCAGGAAGCTAATCTTGGAGCCTTGAGATGGTTTTCATGTAAATTATAGATATAATCCATGAGTTTATTTTTAAATAAATAAATAAATAGATAAATATTTTTTTCTTTCTGCACTACAACTAGCAAGAGGTTCTAGAGGTTTCTCTTTGCTCTTTTCTCTACTTGTTCAGTGAGTGAATTTTATCACACTTAAATTAACTTAGTTTCAGACATGTCCTTATTTCCATATGCAAATTATGTTCCCACCTTGAAGCGTGACATAATAATGTCTTTAAACTTTTGTATTTCAAACTGATTGTTTTTCTCTTTCAGTCTTGCTACTTATATCTCACTGCAGCCCCCAGGGAGCTATGCCTTTTTCCTTGCATTTGAAGGTTTATCTTGGAGACAGGTAAAAGGAAGCAGCCTTTTTTTGTGAATACTCACACATTTCTACTCTGACACAGATTATATTTCATCATTCTACTGCTTGCACAATTTAAAACCACTGGCAGCAAACTGTGATCATTGCAATCCTGAACAACTTACTCAAGCATCATTTTGATAACCTCTAATGGGAGTTTGGTTTCAAAGGGAATTTCAAATCAGGCTAAATAAATGTGGCATATAATAATGAGGATTACCTTAAATTCCTAGCTGATCCAATATTCCAGAAATATCTCATGTACAAAATACTTTCATTTTAGGTTTGGAACGTAAAAAAGTTAATTCATAAAGATATCAAAGTGCTTTATTTATTTTTATCATTAATTTTGTTTTAGAAACAAAGTATTGAAATTTAGTTAGAATTTGAAAGCCTACATCACAACAGTTCAACAGCTAAATCCATTTTCCACACCTGAATAGCATATTTAAGCAGTATATTTTTATAATTGGTTGCCTGTATGACATTTCTGCTAGGTAGCCTCTTTGCAATATCTTTTTAAATGTAACTGTATTTCCTTGTATGTTTGATTTGTTTTCAGTGTTTTTCTGATACAACATTAACCATTTCAACAAATATGCATTTGTATGTTTCTGTGCAATTTTATGCAGAAAAAAATCTTATTTTCCATAAATAACTAATAAATATTCTGTGAAGTGCATTAAAATCATGACATTGCAGTATTATAAAGCTTACACGTATTGAACAATGATAACAGAAAAGGTTTATTAAAAATAATGAACAAATACAAATATAGGATAAGTGAGATTAAAATCAGGCACACTACACCTTTCATGAAAAGAAATCATATTAAGAAGTCATTACTGAAATAGCTTTGTCACCTAAACATGATGTACTTTGTGCTGAAGTAACACAAATCCGGAATTTAGAGTTTAAGTTTTTAAATGGCACCACAGAGAACTTAAAAGGCTTTGTCAAGTTACCGTGTGCACATTGTGTTCCAACCTGTAGAAAATGTCTATAACATCATCCTGTTGCAATCCTAGATATTACATGGTGACATCAGTCTACACAAGAACATGACAAATCTCAAAGCTTACAAGGAGCCAGAGATGTAGGAAAATATTATTCTTACAGAATGCTGTATTGAGAATAATGATAAATTATATATAAACTGTTTTGTTAAACAGGTTTTTTTCTGTGTGTATTTCAATCTCCTATGAAGATCCATCACGCTTTGCACCTCCAAAAACTACATCAGAGTCTGTGAATTCACAACTAAATAACTCAAATTACTAAGACATTTCTGGAAGTAAAGTATGGGAAAACATATTTACTGGTGTTTTTCAATTTGAAAATACTACTGGTAAGAACTGTGACTGAAATTTATCATTTCCAAAATTAAGATAGTATTGACTATTGTTGTCCTTCTGTTTCTTTAAACCCATGCTGGGAAATTAAAAATAACATTTCAGTGGCCAGGCTTCCTGACTTTTTGACAGAAATAAGTAGCCTCAACATGACTATGAAAATCACAGTAAAAGTTTAAGCTCTAGAAATAGAAGTTATATTACTGAATCAGCCTGAACTTTGAAATACAAACTCAGAGCCTTTATTTCATCTTCACTTTACTGCATCAGCATCCTGGGAATAATAAAGATTTCTGATGACATATAACATCAGAACAATACATAAATAAAAGGCATGAGGGTAATGGAAAGTAATGCCAGCAGCTCACAAATACTAAGGTGAGCAAAGTGAGAAAATAGTTTCAGTCTGATGCTGCTTTCCATGCATGCAGTGTAAGAATACATTCCCATTTCTTCTGGGAATAGTATCCAGAGCACTGGTTGTCACTAGTGAACTTGCCATACACCATTCATGCTTGAATATAAACATAGGAATATCACTTTTACCTTTTTATTCCTTCTTAGGAAGATAAATCGTTCTTTGTAGCCACACAAGGATTTCCTAAAGTTGCACATGCAGTTCAGAGCCATATTAGGAGCTAATATTAATCTTTGTAAAATCCACAGTGCTGAACAGAAAATGTAGAGTAGGAGAGATTTTCTACTTACCTTATTTTCAAATTTTATTTACAATTCTTTATATTGTCCATGTTAAAATAGAAGCATCAGGACCTATTTCCGGAAGGTCTTCTTTATCCATTCTTAGACAGAGAAGAATAAAAATGGGAAAAGAAATCAAACAGGGAGTGACATAACAGCATATTGGGTGCAGGTGTCAAGGTCTCTACATAGTTGGTAGAGAAACATAAGCACCTTTGAAAGGTAGTTCAACCCACTCTGAATGACTTGTATAAGACATCCACATTTGGGCAGCTAAAGTCAGGTAAGACTTTAGTTCCCATCTCCCAAATGAGATTTTTCCAAAGATAAGCACTATGTGAACACCAGTGGTAATATTTCATAATCAATATTCTGCTAAATTCATATTCTATTGGGTAGGACCTGATATAAATGCTACAAAACACATCTACAGTTAACAAAAGGAGAGAAGACAGAAAAAAGCGGTGATCTATATGTTATTCAAATAATCCATCATCATGCATAGAACTCTTACGAACTGATATATAGTAAGCATATAAATTCTTCTGTTGTGTTAGGACCGAGTACTGAGGATTACGTTACATATCTCAGCATGATACAGATAACGTTAAATGTTTTTCTCTTTTGCCATGAATCAAAGACAAATGAAAAGGTTGCAGTTGGAGCCAGGGCTGGGTACACGTATGGAAAGTAGAGCCATTAAAAATCTTCCTGAGATGAAAAATTCAGCACGAAAGAGTTCTTTGAAGATTTTTTATCTGGGATACCGAAAGATCTCCTGTATACTCAATTACCCTGGACAAACCAGGATAACTGGGATATCTCCTGTATTCCCCAGTTACCCTGGACAAACAAACATTGTTTGTAACTTGTCCCCAGTATGTGAACTTTTAAAAAATAATCTGAAAAACTAACATGTACAAAATGTAGAAGAGGCTACAAGAACCTGCATAAGTATGCGTTACAATGCAAATTTAAGGGGGGAGGGAGGCAGGCATGTTTAATCCAATTTTTATCTAAAACTAAAGATATTACCCAAAGAATCCTATGTGACAAACTAACCTCCTAGCTCTGTGAAGGTAATTCATGCATTTACTCCTCATTTTTCCCTACTTAATTTTAAGTTCTGTTGCCTCAGTTGTACATCTGCTTCCTCGTGTACCTCTGATACATTCTTCAAGGTAACTGCCTTTCAGGTGGGGGTACTAGGGCTCAATTCATCTCATCTTAAAATAGATAGCTAAAATAGGCCAAATTAAATGGAAGGTTAAACTGCCAACTCAGATGGGGATTTCTATACAGTAGGATAGTAGAGTTCAGTGAGGTGAATCCCACCTCTGGTGTCTATTTTTGGGGTGTTTCTATAGCTTATATATGGAAGTATGTAATTACCAGTGTGCATGTGTGTCTGTACGTGCACTGGAGGACTTTTTCATCAATTTCATTGCTTTTCCTCTCTTTATTAACTACAAATACAAGAGAAATTTAGGTTCTCAAACATGAGGAAAAATGGACATATATAAAATTGAAGTAAATAAATCAAAAAAAGTAAAATTCCTTTACCTTAAAATAAATGTTAAGGGATAAGGTATTCAGGTACTATTCAACTATCTATCAGCCAGATTCTCTAGAAATTTTGAACTACTTCCATAGCTTATGTTAATTCTGATAGAAGGCTTAAATGATTATATGAGAAGATTTGGGGGTTTGTTTGATTTTATATATTTATGTATTGCATCAGCTTTCAAAAGAGGTAAGTTTAGGGATTAAAAACTGTATCTAGGAGACACAGATGAACACTTTTAGCAGCCCAATGTCCAGGATAGCTCAACAAAATACATGGGGGAAACAAAACAAAAAAAAAAAAAAAAGAAAAAGGATTCTATTTATATTTATCTTACACTAACTTACATGATGTAAGCCTAGTGAGAAAAGATGGTTTTGTGTTCAGTTTTAGCAGGTAATTGGCTAAATGAGTGTAAAATCTAATCTGTAATAGATACAAAGAAACCTAGAGCTTTCCTTTAATGGAAGGGAGAGCTCAGCAGTCCTCCTCTGCTGTTGGAAATGCTGTGAAGAAAGCAGGGCTAATCAGTGAGATGGCTGCTTTTTTAGACCAGGTTGCTATGTGAGTAAGCTCAATAATATCTTATATGTACTTTTCTGGAAGTCAAAGAGGGTGAATGTCTAACTACAAATGTTTTTGAAGTACATAGAACCTGTGGCTGTCAGAAAGATGATTTCCCCTATGCCTGAGCAGACTGCCTGTGGAGATCTTGATTTTGCTTATTTCAATGTTCTAACTCATTAGAAATAGTTTGTTATTTCATAAAGAACTGATTAATAGCTAAGTAATGTTCATGAAGAGGCATGTAATAAGGCAATAAAAACACTGACTTCACCTATGCCCGTACTCTTAGAATAGCATATATACAATGAAGAAAAAATAATTCTAATTGGATAATCAAATACAAGTTAAATCATTATGTACAATTATCAATAACAACATAAGAACAACAGGTATGGATTAGACGGGAAAGCTAAATATCATATTTTCGTCAGTTGTGTTGTTTCTGTTTAATTTTGAGTGCTCATCTGCAGAAGGAAATGTCCCTTCACTATGTTTCCACTGTGACAAAAACCAATCAATCTGTCCGTTTTAAACGATTAAATAGCACCAGTGAAGGCTCTTAGAGCTGAGCAGACAAACTGGGCGGGATAGGTGTGAGGGGAGGGGAGAAGGAGAAAAAAAAACAAAAGTGGGAGAAAGCCAGTATTCGTCTTTAAGATCCTTCTTTTACTGAATGTTTTCAAAACTTTTCCCAGAAACACAGTCATGATGTATTTTGTGAAGTCTTCTGCAAAATGAAGTCAATATTTTACTACAGACTTGTACAAGCACTTTGTTCTACTGCATATTCCTTCTGTAGATCATATGCATCCTTTTTGCATTAGGAATAAAATAGACCTGATTTCTGTGACTAAAGGCTGTAATAAAACTTTGTTAAGACATTGTTATTTAAGACAATGAAAATTGTCCAGAGGTATAACTATTGTTAATGTTATTCTGTTACTATTTTGCCTCCTCCTAGGTAAATACAGAAAACATAAATATCTATAACTATATAATCCAATATTCTTTGACTTTAGCTGAAAAAAAACCAAACCATTAAATAGAATATAAGAAATATATAGTTCTTCCTGCAGAATAACTTTGTGGCTGTGAAATTTTAGTTTCTTTGACAAAATGTCTGATTTTCTTGGATGTCTGTTGGTTCCCTTTGGTTCATATCTGACCAGTAATTTACAAGAAAATACAAATTACTACTGCGGGTGTGAAAAAGTGCAAAAAAGGGCACAGATATAGAGGAAGGACATACTTTAAAGGTAGGAAACTCAAAATAATATAAAAAAAGTAAATCAAATTTGCAATATATAAGAGATGTCAATTGAAACTCTAACCAGATCGGCTATATAGACCTGTCCACCGGTTACTTTAGCTCAGTAATATGTGCCACAAAATAAAACAGATCTGAACAAAATTATGATTATATTTTGTGTATTCTTAACCACTTATCAGTTAGATAAATAAATTATTATGTTACTTGGTAAGAATTGAATTGAAATTTACATATTTTTTTTATTTTTTTTTTAAATAGTATTATATATTTTGAGCATCCCAAAGCAAAGACACAAAATGGGTCACCAGGTTTCTTTGTTCTTCTCATACCCACAATTTCCACCTAACAAGGCAGCACCCTAATCTTAGATTATAGGCCACATAAAGGAGGAACAGTCCCTTTCCTCTTTGTTAAATGTGACTAATGATGCAAAAAACCCTCAAGGTCCTCCAGTTTAAGAAGCTGATATTTGGATATGAGCTTACATTCAGATGATTCTCCAGCTTCTACTGTCAGTAAATAGGTAGAATACAGAATGTTTAAAGTGTGACATCTCCTTTCTCTAGGAAATTAAAAAAAATTGTCCTGTTTATTTCTTTCTGTCTCCTAATGCATTTTATTTGTGCTGAAGCCCAGACACTGTTTGTATGCAGTGTATTTATCAACAAGGTACACATTTGATGTATTGTCAAGGGGCATTTGGATTATGCTCAGGTTTACAGTGTCATTTAACTCCTGTTTGTTCCTGGATTCTCAGTAAATTTTATAACACCGGTCTAGTATGACAAAGGTGGGAAAATGGACACAACTACTTTTAGTGAGGTACCTAATACATTTGTAATGTATTGAATATAATCCAAGAATCAGGCTGCTCAGGGAACTCAAGCAGAAAATTCCTCACAAATTTGCATGGGAGTATTGGACCACATAGATGCATTATGGATGTGGCTGGAAAGAGGTTTCATTGCTATACTCAGAAAGGGTAAATTAAATGAATTCAAGTGCACCATGGTTAAGCACGACTTGTGTAAGTGCAGGGTCTCAGAACTTTGGATTTGTCATAGTCTGAACTGGGTTTAGCTTGTTTTAGCAGTTACCTAGTGGTCAGGTGACTATTATCCAGGTTTAAATTTAACTGTGTGAATACATAAGTCAAATAAATGTATACGATCAGTAAGTAAAAAGTTATTAATCCTTTATATTAATTGGCTGGAGACTATATATATCATGTAACTTTAAATTAATGTTATGGGTGAAAATAATCAGACTTAAGTAGGAAATCAATTTTTAAAAAAATAAGTGGATTATGTTAGAAAAATGCATAAAAATAACCCCAAGTAGGCACAGATAGGATTAAGGAAAAACAACCCTCCAACATCAAAATCATATTTCTCTGGTGAAGAGCTCAGGATGATAACAATATGCTGAATTTTCCTGACACTCTCATTCATGAGGAAGGCTATACCTGTTGACTGAGAATCATGCACTTACATACCAGAAAATGCATGTGCAAAAATAATAACATAGTTTAATCTATTAGTGTTTATAGCATAGTAACCAGAATAATAATATTAACTATGTACTTTGATTTTACTAGTAAAACTTTAATTAATAACAAATTCTTAGTTCTGTATAGTTTTGTTCCTTTTTTCCCATAACAAGAATTTTACTGTAACTAGATACGTGAATGATTTATTAAACATTTCAACATTATTGGATCATCAGCTTTTCTAACATAGATAAATTATTTTAAATCTAATTTAAACAAGCTAGAAATCTTCCCCATGGCTTTCCACAAATAAGTTAAGTTCCCTTTGATAAATAAACAGTCATTAAGAATCAAAAAATTGAACTCATGCTTTTTCCTTACAAAGTTCATGTTGTGTAACTCATATTTTAGCACTGAGGAATTCTCAAGTTAAAGACCTATCATCTAAAGATTCATATGAATGCTTGCATCATTTTTACTAGTCCTCAAAATGACTCATTGGTCCACATAATTAAGACAGTTTGATGTAGAATAACTTTTCCAGAATTAATCTTTTAATTCAGACTGTGGATTAAAATGACAAACTGAACAGTAGTTCTGTCATCTTGGAAGGCTTGTTATGGTGAAGCATCCTATGCAATCATTGAAATGCCTAGAGGTCAGCTAAACCAAATCCTAAACTCATAGGACTAGCTGAAGTAATTCATTCTTCAAACAACTCAGAAAACCTCCCTGTTCAGATGTCTGTAGTCTTGTCAGCCATAAGGTATGATGTGAAAGAAGTCTGATTAATTACCAAACAGAAAGAGCTGTGCTTAAAGAGGTAGGCAACAGCAAATTAAAAAACAACAACAAATCCCCCCCCCCCCCCAAAAAAAAAAAAAAAAACAACAAAACGAAACAGTTACTCTTTATTCCATTTGAAAAAATACAATCCAACCAATGATTATTTTACTTTCAGGGATTTATATAAGTGGATCTTCTGTGGAATTAACTTCATCTTGGGGGTTCTATATTTGAGCTATAAGTTAATGTTATTCTAATCTGTCTGCTTCTGTGTAAAGCCTGGTCAACAAGATCCTGTTTACGTTCATATTTACGAATAAATCTTAAATAAGTTGGAACTGGCTGGATGATGGAAAATCATACTAATGAAGAAATAATTTGCTGTATGGGAAAATAAAAAGTAAATTGTTCATTTAACTAGCTATGCAGCTGCTTAAAAAGAGACCTACATAATAATTGACTGAGAAATTTGTTACTCATGCTAAAATATTCCATCAGTTCTTTCAGAAAGGGGAATAACAAATAGAAGAAATTTGGAGACTCTTGTGTATGGAGATCTTTAGAAACCCTTGGTAACATAGCTACCATGTTATGGCATCTTGGTCTTCCAATCATCCTGACCCTACCAAAAATGTGCTTTAGCACTCTCTTCACATGTGTATCAGGCAATATATGGAGATGGTGCATACTTGGATCTTGCCATAAAGTGCAGTTGGGATGTTGCTAGTCAGGCTTTTGGAAGACTATGGCTTTGCATATGTCCTAGAGTGCACTTGACCCAAAATGTAAACCATTGTTGAGTAATTTTATAAAGTATACTGTTATAAGTAGCAGATGGCAATTGCATGCAGTTTTCAATGCTTTTTCTCTATATATATGTTTATATATACACAGATACATATATGTCTTTTAATAGACTATTACTTTTAAACAACAAACTATTCAATGCCCTAAAACAAGGATGCATGTCTGAATGGGTTATAATAATACAACATTGGTTACGATATCAGAAAAAAAATATATGAAAGCTGTTAAAGAAAAATGATGGCTAAAAAGACCCAGTCCAGTGTGATAGCAGAAGCTGTGAAAACACATGCACAGAATGCTATAGGCTCCAAGGGTTATAAGCACTAATCACCAGTGGTCAATTACTTGTCACTAGTAAATGAAACCTTGCAAACTGAGTAAAACAGTTTTAGAAATGAGCTATGCATGCTTAATTACCTTTTTTTCATAGCTTATCCCTAAACTGCTTTTACTTGGTTTACAAAGTTGCATTTGTTAGTGGCAAGTAATTGACCATTTGTGATGACCAGTGTTTCTATATAAATAACTGGAAAAATGACCCTAAACAGAGTCAGCAAAAGAAGACATAATTTAGCTTTATTGTCAGGCTCTTCAAGGATAAGAAGAAACTCCCACAACCAGCACTACATTCCTCCCTACAAAGGACTTCAGAAACTGACTGAAGTTCTCCTTCTCCTAGAACAAAACATTATTTAGGACCCAGAGTGACATGTTATGGGTGAGTATGTTACCAAGGAAGAAGCCCCTTGGAAGTGTATGGATAACAATTTCAACTATTTGAATTACAATTGATACTGTCTCTGTAGTGCCACATTTTTTTTTTTTCATTCCGTTCCTTTTCTATAATGATTGGATTGCCTGCGATAATAATAATTCTTTGAGTAGACTGTTAAGATATCAGTTAGACTATAATAGATTTTTGGTTTCACATATAAGAAATATTTCTGTAGCCCACATATGTTGCATGGGATGATCTGGTCTACCCCCCTGAGTACTGGTTATTAAATCTAACTGCAACAGGAAATAAGCCAAGAGAAAAAAATAATTCAGAAAACCTTTGATTTGCTGCAGAATAAGTAATACATTACTTTAATGGAGGCAGCTTAATAGACTGTATTTAACAGAAGCGAGACAATGAAAAGAGGCTAGTACACAAAATCACGACATTAAATAGGTGTAATGAATGCTTTTTTCTCCAGCCCCTGAAAAAATATATTTTTGTGTCAGTCGCCAAACTCTGTCATTTTTTATTCTTCTAAGCCAAGCAATTAGGTCACAAAAGTTGAACTTTTGCCTTTTTTCAATAAATATATTCTGTTTTCAGAAATTTCTACTATTTTGTAACTCTATGTATCGTTCCTTTGCACATCTGAAAATGGACATAGTGAGCCTGGGAAAAGGAAAAATGGATGACTCCGATAGAAAAATGAAAGAGGAATGGGCACATGGATGGAGCGATGACACAGAAAGCAGGACCCTGTAGGTATTGTAGAACTTTGTCTGTGAGGAAGACCACAAATTTCTGAGCAGAAGTGAAGGGTTAAGGAGCCGAATAGAAGTTAAATATCTCATGGACAATTAAGTTTATAGGAAAGAAAACCTGTTACCAGAAATCATTAAAAGCTGAAAAGGGAGAGAATTTATACCTAATGAGAAAGTCAACTTAGGTATGTGATTAAAGTGAAGTTCACTGACATTATACCTCTCCTTAGAAGGCAAATGTGAAGACAAGATTTTAACTCATGCTTTTTATCAGGGAGAGAGCTGTCTTTAATTAGAAATCCCTCAGGGAGAAATAGATGAATAAACAAAAAAACCCCCAAACAAACAGGTGGAGAATCCACTGTCAGGAGTCAGCACTTTGCCATCTCTCTCATTTCCTACTTGGTTCACAATTACCCATATTTGTAATTTCTGGTTCACTGCAGAAGATACTTAGATGACATTGAGAGGTACTTGAGTGTGCCCAAAGATAAAGAGATAGATTTTTTTTTTTTGGTAGATTGTTGAATTACATTATTTTTCAATGTTTCCACAAGTTTAACTATTATTAATGAATTATTCTGTTGCAACTATGTATGTCTCAAAATAAGCCTAATATTACGAGGTAGTTGCTGTAGTTGTTTGTGAAAAGATGAGAAAATATTTTTATCTGAGTAAAACAGGTGTTTGTTTTTTTAAAAAAAAATTTCATCAGTAATGCACTCTATTTTTTAAAAAAATTTTCATCAGTAATGCACTCTATTTTAAGTTAAATCTGTAGAAGAAATCGAACAGCTTTTTTTTTTTTTTTTTTTGCTTTACAACATGGAATATTTTGGCGAAAAGAACAGGGGAGACAACACAGTCTTTCATTAATCAAGTTTTAAAGATAGTGTTTTTTGGAGGAATAATGGTTTATATCACAGTACCAGTCAAAGTTCCTTCAAATACAAACATTTTGATTTCACAAAATCATAGAATAGTCTGGGTTGGAAGGGACCTTTACAGGCCATCTAGTCCAACCCCCCTTGCAATAAGCAAGGACATCTTCAATTAGACCAGGTTGCTCAGAGCCCAGTCCAACCTGACCTTGAATATTTCCAGGGAAGGGGTATCTACCATCTCTCTGGACAACCTGTTCCAGTGTTTCATCACCCTCATGGTAAAAAATTTCTTCCTTTTACCTCATCTGAATCTACCCTCTTTCAGTTTAAAGCCATTATCTCTTGTCCTGTTGCAACAGACCCTGACAAAAAGTTTGTCCCCATCTTTCCTGTAGGTTCCCTTTAAGTACTGAAAGCCCTCAATAAGGTCTCCCTGTAGCCTTCTCTCCAGGCTGAACAACACCAACTCTCTCCTGAATAGCCCCAGCTCTCTCAGCCTAAATGTCATGGTCATTATTTTATATTTCATGGCCAAATTCCTGTGTGACAAAAATGCATTAGACATGGAAATGTATGTTTGTAAACCTGACCATTCCCCTTTTAAGATGACAGTTATCATTCCAGTCAGTTATTATTCCAGGGTGGGGAGAAAACTGTGATTCAAAAGCAGAAGAGCCTCAGGTTCTATACCCTTCCGCTCCATGCATGTCTGCTGTGTGATGTAGGCGTATGTTAAACTGTCCTCAGGGATCTCTTAGCGTGTTACAAGATGTGAGTGACTTTCCTGCTGTTACTAAACTAAATAATTTCTGAGAATTATCACCACTGTACTTTACCAATGTGTTTTTATATGCTGCTTTTTCAACACTGGGTCATCTCCTTTTCCTTCAGGAAAAAGAATGTGAAAAAGAATGCATGCTATTGCTGTGTAACCACCAGCACTCCCCAAAAGACCATTTTTCTTCAATTATTAGTTCATCATTAAGTGGAGGAAAGAATATACATAATTTCATATTGATACGTAGTATATTAATATAATAATTCCAATTCTTTTATCATAATCTCAATATTCTTGCTCAGAATTTTTCATATGAACATTATTTTTTTTTTTCTTTTAGTGTATGTTATCTTTCCCTTATCAAATACCTTGGACATAGTGCATGTTGTAAAATATATTTATACTGCACTACTTTATGCGAATCATTTCAGGATTAATTTTCTCATCATTTTTATTAATGCAATACATGTCATGTCCTCTTTCTTGGGGATGATAATAAAGGGATTTCTGCTTTTTGATTATAGGTGTTCCACTGCAGAGTCAGTTGAAGTTTGTAATGTTGCATAATGGTATTTACTCATCAGCAGGAAAATCATTCAAGTTATCTTTGTTTAGTATTTATGTTCTGAATTTTCTCCCATTCTGTGTATATGAAAAAGTATCTCTCTTTCTCTTAAAGAGGATTTCATCATTTATCTTCAGGGAGAGATTTTTGAAAGCACCTTACAAAATGTGCAGTCCTGCCCAATAGCACACAAGAACTCCACTGTTGTATACAAAAAGCTAGAAGTCAGATATGCAATTTAACATGATTTCTGTGTGCCAGCACTTTGGTTGCTCAGTGGTAGCTGGTTATCAAGAGCCCAATATTGTCCCTATTGCAATCATGGATAAAACTGGACTGCCCCATTCAACTGAATTACCCAATTTGATACAATACGACTTTTTAATGACCCAATCTGAAAAAAAAAAAAAAAACAACCCTACATTTATGTATATTTTTAATTATATATACACAAATACATTTATATTTCTGGGGAGACACTAACCAGTGTCTATTCTTGCTGAACTCCAGAAGGGAGAGGAGAGTTGGCACCTGTGCAAAGTGTGTTAAGTTTTGTCTCAGTTTTTACATATTCATTAGTTAGATTCATTTTACAGATATGTTCCCAAATATCTAAAAATGGATATTTTAATTCTTTTACTAGGTTTCAACTCTCACTTTCAAAACTGCTTCATAATACTGAATAATTTTTCAGTGTACAATTACATTTCTCAGAATAATTATTTTAAGAGAATGACTTTAAAAGAAAAGAAACATGCTGTTTTTTCCCTAACTCTTAGCAACAGAAAAACTTATATTGGTTGTAGTCACAATATCATTTCCTTCTTCCCCATTCTTTCTTTTGGTTATATCTGTGCCAAGTCTTTGCAGTGCTCTCTCATGTCTTTTTCAGATCTTTCTGTGTACATTTGATCATTCCTTTTTTATATTTTTTTTCTTTTTTATTTCCTTTTTCCTCCTTCTTTACTAACATGATATTCACATTATGATGCTCACATTAAACTAGAAATCTCTGTGCTTCCATGGTCTTGAATCTCACCAGTGTTGGTTGGAACTGTTCTCCCTTTATTGTTTTTCTACCTATATGCTCTTTCTTTTCTAGAGAAACAGAACTGCTGCTGAATTTTCCTTTTTTTTCTTTTTTTTTTTTTTTTTTTTTTTCCCCCAGCTATTGAGCTCTTTTAAAAGCCTCCAGTTGCTTAGGGCAATATCAAAGAAGATTGTGCGTATGCTCAGAAGCTTCCTTCACATAACAGAAGAGAATCAAAACATAAAGTTACTGACAACATATCAAAGCAATACTGCAACGTGGTCTACTGGGAAAAAGTATCCTCTGGAAGATTACTAAGGATGCTTATGAAAACGAGGAGTGAGGTAACCAGGTCACCTTGGGGTGGTTTTTTTCTGGTGAATAAATCTTATTTCTGACATATCTCATGAATAGCGTCTGTGAAGAGAATGAATAGAAAATGATACTGAGGCATTAGAAATTTTTGTAGATCAGTACTATCCAGAAAAAAATAATGTGGAAAATCTTGCACTCTTTTGAAAGACTAAACTCTGATCTGGTGGAAAATCTGAGAACAATTATAAAAGTAAAACATTAACAGAAACAATCCCAAGGTCATCCTAACCTAAGGCAAGTACAGGTGGAATCAACACTTTCAAGGGAAGGAGAGGGAATGGAAGGGGAGGGAGCCTAGAATCAGCTATGTCTGTAAATCAGTTTATCTCTTCACTAAAAAGTATGTAAAAAATGTAAATAAGCAAATACCAACAAAATCTGCTAATACTTTTGAAAGTTTTCTGCTGGTTCCTGTCACACAAAATGATGTCAAAGATTCTGGAAATAATCTCATTGTGCTTTTTTTTTTAGTGAGAAAATGATGCTCATTAATCTTCCAGATGAGCAATCAGTGCAGATTTGTATTTTTCTTCTGATAACAGAACAGTAGCTTTATTATTTTGTTGCTTGTGTATTAGATATTTTTTAGAAACTTCCTTGCTGCTGCAATTAATAAAATGAATGTCATCAAAAAAATGTGGAAGGTGTCTTTGTACATTCCTTTGTTTTATTGCCTATTCCATTCCATTTTCTTAGAGAGGATGCTATGAAAAACTAGGTAAGGAAGGAGAAAAAAAGAAGGAAATTGTTAGAGAAAACAACCCTGAAATTAGGTGTTACTCATTCTGATGCAATCCAATCCCCAAAAAAAAGAGGCATGTATAGTCAGAAAGGAACTTGGTGAAAATTCCCAGAATTTTTTTTTTTTTTTTTTTTTTTTTTTTTTTTTTTTTTGGGAAAGAGATTCTCTGAAAACTTGAGGGGGAAAAAGAATGTGGCATTTTTTCATTAAACTCTTACACAAACTTCAAATGGAAAACAGTCAAGCTTTAACAGTTATGATCTCTTTATCCACCTAACCACAGTCACATTTTCCCTAGTTCAACTACATTTAACTGCTGGTTTGACATAAATATGTGATTTCTGCTAATGTGTCATATATCAGTCCTTTTTACTGAGCTCAGGCAAGTTTATAAAGAAGAAAACAAGAATATCAATAAGAATACAAAACTATGAATAATAATGATAATAATAATAAATAGTCAACAGTAATAGAAAGTGAACAAATTAAAAAAAAAATTAAAAACAGTAACAGAGACATGGAAGAAATTTAACTGTTTGAGATCAGATGGGTAATAAGAGGCACAGTGATACTGTGCCATGGAAACACTTATTAAAAATTCAGCATTGTCCAAGTTGATAGATTTCAAAGTTAACATAAAACCATAAACAGAAAAAAAAACTTTTGTATGAAATGTCTTGAAGTATTATAAGCTTTGTCCTAACTATACCAGCTACTACTTGTTTTTACTAAAAGTTGCAAAGGGCTGTTTTGTTCACACTGTTGCTAGAACTAGCTGTGGAAAAGGCTGAAAGACAAATAGCTACGGGGTCTTATTTTTAAAACAGGTAACAAAATAAGATTTGCTCTACTTTTTCTTTATTATTCCAGCAACAGACAATGATCTGTGTTTACTGGCAGGCAGAGATTTATTTTTGAAAGCAGAGGAATGAATGATGCAGAATTTCTTGGTTACGACAGTTTTGCAAACAATACTGTGTTTTGTAAGCTTTCTTTTTTTTCTTTTCCTTTTTTTTTTTTTTTTTTTTTTTTTTTTTAAGTTGTAAGTGGGTGAATTGCTGGCTCTGAGCTCAGATATATATGTTATAAGGGCAGAACTGAGCTAATCCACAAAATACATTTACTAAGATTGGATTTTCATGAACAAAACCTGTTTTAATCTCATAAAACAAGACCTTTAAAAGCAAAATATATCCAAGCCTTGTACTGTACCTGCCTTCTGTAGTTTGTTTTTTTTTTTTTTTTCTCCTTTCCTACATAACTTCTGATACAAAACATCTTTAGAAAGACAATGCATTAGTTTAAATGGGCAAATTCCTGATACGATACAATGATTTAAATACCCAGCACTACCTCACCATTTCTGGTTTTGTTCCTTTCTTGTTGGTAGCAGCAGTACTAATAAGTGGGTGTTAGCCTTAATTATTCTCCTAAGGAGGGATTGTTTGTTCTTTAAGCCAACTTTGAATATCCTCCACCATCAAATTCAAGTGTCTTCACTGTCCTGTCTGTCATAGCAAAATAGAGGTGATTTTGAGATCTTAGGATTCACAGCAGAAAGGAACCTGAAATCACCTGGTTTGATGACTGTTTTGGCAGCTGAGGCTATTCTACAGCAATATTAATGGTAAGGTTCTCGGTAGATTACTCATCTGCATTACTGCTTGCTATCAATATGACTACTTTTATCCTCTGTCCTATGAGTTCTGATTTTAACAGGAAGATTCTGTCTTCATGATACAATTTGCCAGTATTTTTTTTTTTTTTTTTCTTTTGAAACTAATTAGCTGGATTTCGACTGCTGGAGAAAGAATTCTTTGTGTACTGTGGCATACTGGTTGCTTAAAAAATGTTTATTTGTTCTGCTGTATTAAGACCTACGGGGAAAAAAAAAAAAGATGCTAAGAAATGCAAACTTGTTACATGCTCATTGCACATTTATGAAACTATTAATCTGATTGTACCCAATACTCAAAATTAGAACTTTATGCTCTGAAATAAATTTTCTTCCTTCTCATCCTCCATGTTTATCCACTTCTTTCCTTCTTTAGGTAAAACAAATTGCAAATTACCTACCACATAGTAAAGTTTCCTTTTCGTGTATAGTAAAGACTAAAACTAATATATTACAGGTAGAAATGTCTGCAAAGACTTTGTAGTCATGGTAAATAGCTGCAAAACATGTTCATCCCAAATGCTACCCCACTGCCACAGTGAATACAGGACAGATGCCATAACCAGCTGTCTTAGGGTTCCACCCTTGGCAAGAACACAGCTAGTGTTCTGATAGTATCAGGTAACCTGATAACCATCAGGTTATCAATGGATATACAACTGACTGGTTTGGAGACAGCAAATCTTGTAAGATGCAATCAGTAATGTACTCCAGTGGACAGGAATTAGGGCAACTAGACTATATACTTCATTCAGAGTCAGGCAGGCACACTGGAATTCTGTCTAAAATAACATATTATTTGTTTATCTTGAAATTGCTGGTCTGATGACTCACTAGCCTGGTTCTGGGAGCAGAAAAAGTTCTGCAACTTTGGCTCGAAGTAAAAGTGAAGTATTTGCTCATTATTTAAAATGAACTGAGAACTTTATGTAGCTATCTAGAACACAAAACATCATTATGCATTACTTAATTCAGGAAAGACATTAATTCATATGATATTGTGTGATCAAAGGTTTCTTTTTTTGTTTGGTTGTTTCACAATTACTTTCTTCCATTACAAACCACTTTATCTGAAGATTGCTCTGAAAAGTCAGCAATGATCTTGTATCTCATTTAATTAGGAGATTAAACTATGAGAAAAAAATCATAGGAAAAATAACTGTATCAGTCCAAACTGTTTTCTCTCCTCCCATTCCAGAACACTTTTTTCTCTGATAACAGCATTTTTATCCTTGATGGTAAAATAGCCATGTTCTGTTTCTAATGTCAGAAAAACCTCACGTGAACACCTATATATTTTGTCAAATTCCTAAATACTGTCATAAAAAAAAAATAGTATTATATAAGTTGGTATCATTTCAATAACAAAATATATGTTATTGGAAAACAAAACCAAAAACAAATAATTCAATAACAATAACAAAAATGATTTTCTTATCATATCATCTTGAGGATATGAGGGGAAAAAATAACATTATAATGCTTCCTCTATAGAAGGACTATAAAAAGTAGAGCTGCATTTTTACAATATTCTCTTTGTTGTAAAATTCTAAGACCCTAGTTGTCTTCCCTACTACTTCCCCCCTTCTATTCCTGTTTTCTGGTGTACCCATGCCATCCTTCCTCTTGGTGAAACTAGCAAACTCATTTGCGAGCAAACACATTTGCAAGGTTTTGATTTTAATAGATAACATTTTCAAAATTGCTTAAATACTGTAGGTTTTCAATGAGATTCTGGAGCCAGATTTTAAAAAGTATGCTGGATGCTGACACAAGGACTACCTGCCATGATGTTCAGCACTACAGGTACTAGCTCCAAGATCAATCATGTCGTGGAGGTAAGTGCCCTAAGGTCTTCAGGTAGTAACTGGAGGTGAGTTAAGTGTCTAAGTTAGGGAACAAACAGCTAGATGGCAAGTATATCAGCATATCACTATTTCCTCAATGAAATAATATATATTCACTGAAACTTCAGAGCCAGACACAACTTTCCCTTTGTTGCCTTATAGATTACATTTGTGATTCATGAGAGGGGAAAGAAACTGTTTTGGTTTCTTCATGCTATACCTGGTCTGTAGAGCACTCTCTCAGGACATGGAAGGCCTTGGTTATTTTGCTCTCCATATCTTAGGATGCCTGAATTTGCACATCTGTTACAAAGCCTCTCAGCTGGATATTTTATTAGGGGATTTATGAACTTAGTTTGATGCTCTAGTTAGTAGATTACTTGAATAAGTGATTCCATCTCATTTGATGCAATGCTGCAATTTTAAATTAACAATCTATTTTTTACTCCATGGTTACCTGAAAATCACCAGCTCAATCTAGCTGATATTATATGTTAAAAGTTTTTCATTTGCTCATTAGGAACAATGCAAGCATCTGTCAAACGCATAAGTAAGAAATTCAGTTTTGTGAATATTTGTATTGGAACTAAAGCCAGCTATGCTTTTATGAATCAAACAAATGTAGTTAAGTCTAAGAAAATAATAAATGCCTTTCTGTGACTCTGAAGCTAAGATCTTCCTCAGCTTTAAAGCCTTTTCCCCTACTGCTCAGTGCAGTGAGCAGAGCTGCAGCTGGTAACAGGGACCACCAGTGCTTTTGTCAAGGGGAGAGCTGGGCCTGACGGGCTCATTCAGGAGATGAACTTCTCACAATGACGGTCAAGCCCAGCCAGAGGCAGGGCTAGAGACAGAAGTGGGCACAGGTACCACCACATCATCACTGCGGCCAGGCTAGGGTTCTACTAAGCCAAAATGGTGCCCCAGCCTTGGACAGGGCGGGGACGAGGGTGTCCCAGGTGAGGTTCATCAGGAAGAGTGAGGTTGGCTGGTGTCCTCGGCACCCTGACAATTAGGTGACATAACTCTTCTCTTTGGATCCTAACTTAAACATCTAAAATATACCTACCCATGATCTTGCTCTTGCTGCCTTTCCATCTACCTTGACTATTCTCATTTATATTAGTTTGATATGCAGTAAGGCATAATAAAGACTGCATATAATTGGCATTCTACATGTTATCAGATATTTCTTCTCCACATGAATGGCACTATTTTCAAAGTTATCTAAAAACAACCTAGCACTATTTTGTATCTGCTTTGACCAATTATTTACTGTTTTCCTTCTCTCATAATAGGTTCCGTTGAGCATCGTTAGGGTTTTATTTTGTCATTTAACATCAAAGGCAGAAGTTCATGAATATACAATGTTTTTAGTGGTCCACTGCTAGCATTTAAAGAAAAATACTGATGTTTTGTTGTTGTTGTTGTTGTTTTTTCTTTTTCTTCTTTTTGGGGGTCTTTGCATGTCTGTAATAAGGCTTCATTCAGCCTTATTATTACCCCTAGCAGATACAGAATCTTTGGTTCAGGGCTTCATTGCATAAAGTATTTACTCTTGTAATCTTTTGTCAATGAGACTTTTTTATGAATCCTTGTAAGACTTCAGGCCATATAGAAATGCTGCTGTTTGAAATTAGACTAGCACAAGATTAAATCAGAGAAGGATTAAATCTCAGTAGCATGGTTGTGTCTGATATCCATGAATACATATCAAGTTGTGTACTTATGTAAAACCTTTTCTGCAAAAATGTAAAACTCTGGGTAAGCCCTATCTTTAAAAAATATAAAGTGAAAAAAAACAGTAATTAAGAAATATATATGAATTCAGTTTTCTGTATCAATACATCAATAATTCAAATATGTGACTGACCATCATAGCAAAAGTCACCAAATATTGTGTTACAGTAAGTAGTGCTGAAATAGATGATTTTGATTTCAGTTTTTTTGCCTAATGTAATTTTCAATCCATTTTAACTGTACACTTTAATTTTTCTTTCATTTTTCTAAGTATTAGGGACAGTTTAATTCATGTTGACACAAAAATAACCTTCAAATGGTCAAATACATACTGTGGTATTTCATTTGACACAGACTTTAAAACGATTTTTTTTTCCTTTGTCATTATTGGGGGGGAAATAAACAAACAAATAAGACATAACATATCCATAACTTTATTAATTTAAAATATTTGGAAAAAAAATCCAAGAAAAAATACAGCCTGTGCAGATACGTTCTTCCCTTTTACAAAGCAAGTAAATTTTTTATTTCCATGTTCTTTTCCTACCAAACCCTATAGAATATAAATCTGCTCAGAAAACAAGGAAAGAATTTGGACTTGCTTTTTCCCTACATTGTTTATCAGTAGTGCCAGGTTCATTATAGTTACACTTGAGGTGATGGGAAAGGATATAAGAAACTATTATTTAGTGAGTTGATTTTCAGTTAAAAGAAATATTATCACAAAGTTCTTCCCTTAATTTTTATAAGTAGTATTTATCCTATAACAAGTAAACTCCACTGCTACAAGACTAGTATTACAATGTGTCTTTGATGAATCATCCTTCACTACCTGACAGAACTGCTTTCACAGCACAGGAAAGCTTGGATGAAATATAATGTATTTCACAAAACCAAGAGGTGGAAAATTAATCACAAAACTAATATTTTACTCTCTTCATGAGGGGAACATCTTAGACTTGGCAGGCTAATTGGAACAGTTGTGTAGTGTATCATGTGCCCCTGACCCCCCACCCCTCCCAAAGGCAGTATTTCTCAAATTTCTCAAAAAAATTTCACCTTCTTTATGAAAGGTTATGAAAATATCTAATGAGGAAAAAAAAAAACTCTTTCCTTTCAGAAGCCTTTGTAATGATGAAGTGGAGAATACTTATTAAGTGAATGTGAACGATCAAGAAGGCACAGAGGAAATGGGTACAAGAGAGGTACTTGTGAAGCTCGGGGAAGAAGTAGGGAGTGACTGACCGCTGAAAAGGAAGCTGAATTTATCTCAACACAAAGGGGACCAGAAGGTGGCCTTTATTTTAGACAATGACTGTATCAGCTGAGTGGCTCAAGTGTTTGTGTAAATGGCCTACAAAAACATGTGAATGTCTTCCTCAGCTAGCTATACTGGAATGGGGGAAATGTATATGTGGCTCAGCCCAACATATAGTATCAAAACAGCAAAACCAAAATGAACTTTCAAAAAAGCAAAGGACTTGAGCTGGCTTAAACCCACAGATTCCTTCTTAGTAATTGGGGATACCCAGCATAGTGAAGGTAAGCACAGAAAGACTGGTCAAAAAGAAAACATGCAAAAGCTAGAAGCAGGGCCAAATGTGTTGGGAAAAATAGAGACAGTCTCCACACACACAAGGACGGGGTTAGGAAAGCCAAAGTCCACGTGGAGTTGAATCCGGCAAGGGATGTGAAAGGCAACAAGAAAGGCTTTGACAGGTAAATCAGTAGCAAAATGAAGACTAGGGAAAATAGGGGCCTGCTACTGAATGGGATGAGGGATTTGGTGACAAAGGAAATGGAAAATGCTGAGGTACTCAATGCCTTCTTGTCCTTTGTTTTCACTGGTAAGATTCATCTTTGCTTGTTGTAGTTTGCGCCCTCAAACCAGGATGGATATTGCTGTAGGAACGTCTGGAGCAATGAAAACAAGCTCAGTGGAGAAGGATCGGGCTAGGGCACGTTTCAGCAGACTAGATGTACACAAGTCCATGAGACCTGCTATTGTGTACCCACAGGTGCTGACGGACCTGGCCAATGTCATTGGCTATGCTCTGTAAGGGTACGTTGAAAGTGAGACTGTCTACTTCACTGAGATTATCAAAACAAGGACCTTTTCAATGCAAAGGGGATAAGTAAAGGCAGAAGTGAAACTACATAGAGACACAAAGCTGAAAGGCAAGGGATAATCTAGACAATGTGAAGTCCAAAAGCCTCCAGTCACTAATTGATGGGCCATTAAGAAACTGCAGGCAGAGCTTTGGAGAGGGGAAAGGTGACTTTGTAACTGATAAGAAGAAAGGAAAAAAGAGGAACATGAGTGTATTTGACAGGGGAAGCTGTAGGACTGTGTGAAACTTAAAATGAATGTTTAGAGGATGGACTGGAGAGAAGCAAAGTGAGGAATACACAAAAAGGAGTATAAAAGGTGACAGTCACACTGTGGCCAGTCAGTACACTTGTCTGCTAGATTTCTGCCTGATCGCTACAGTCCTTCCTATCTTCTTATTAAATCCTTTCTTAAATATCTGTCTATGTAATCTCATTCTTTACCCAGTATATGTGCGAGTGCTTCCAGGACCAAGTGCTTAGCTACTTGGGGGACCAGTGTGGGTGGATGTGGACCACCTCCAGGAGCCAGACAGGGGACTGGAGCAAGTGGATTCTCAGCAGCAGCAGTTGCAGATGCCAAAGTCTCCTGACCGTGTCATGGAATAGTAGATTCATAGAATGGTTTGGGCTGGAAAGGACCTTAAAGATCATCTGGTTCCAACCTCTCTGCCATGGGAACCAGGTTACTCAAAGTGCCATCCAGCCTGGCCTTGAACACTTCCAAGGAGGGGGCATCCACAGCTTGCCTAAGCAACCCGTTCCAGTGTCTCATGACCTTCAGAGTAAAGAATTTCTTCCTAATATCTAATCTAAATCTACCCTCTTTCAGTTTGAAACCATTACCCCTCACTCTATCACTACAATCTCTGATAAAGAGTCCCTACCCATCTTTCCTGCAGGCTCCCTTTAAGTACTGGAGGGCTGCTATAACGTCTCCCCAGAGACTTCTCTAGGTTAAACAACCCCAACACTCTTAGCCTGTCCTCTAGGGGAGGTGTTCCAGTTCCCTGAGTCCAGTCCTACAGACTGTCTGCTCAGAATGCCAGCTACTGGGGGGGAGGGGGGGCAGTGTGAGTAGATTTGATGCCAGCTACTGGAGACCATGCATGTAGGTGCCTCTGGCCTGTAGTGTCAGCTACTGGAGTGAGTGGGGATCTCAGGTTCAGCTATTGGGAAGGACCAGGGCGAGTGAGGTGAGTGTCTCAGTGTCCATGTGCCTGGTGCCAGCTGCTGGGGGCGAGTGTCTGTATCTTCCCCACACCTCATGTGTGTGGGGTGTACACATGTATCTGCTAGGAAACTTCAAGCCGGACCAGGCAGCAAGTAGGAAGTCCAGCATAGGTTATCAGACGGGCAATGTTCCATGCTGGTATGGCCAGGGCGACTTGCAAACGTAGAGTGCAAGCATGTGAGCGCTGTGTGTTTGCAGAGGGCACCAAGCTGGACCTGTTGGCAGGTAGGGCACCTGTGCAGTGGTTAAGAGGACCCAGAATCCAGGCAGAGGTGCCGGGCAGAGAGAGGGGTATGCTGGTGCTTGAGGGATCTGTGAATGTGTATGTGCTTGTGAACCTGGAGGGTGTCCTGTACAGGCCTGCACTACCTTCAGTCCTGATCAGATGAAGAGGAGGAAGGTTCACTACTCGTTGAACCTACAAATGTTTAGGCAGCAGTTGTGTTCGAGACCTGGGTCCCCAGGTGCATCAGGCAGGGCTCCAGCTTCCTTCCTCCAGGAGGAAATCCTGGGTCTGGCGCTGCTGGCTGCTTCTGACATCCCTTAACAAGATGGTTGTGCTGCCATTCAGAGGAACCTAGATGAGTTGGAGAACTGGGCTAAGAGGAACAGTATCTTCATTTCAACAAAGGGAAATGCAAAGACTTGCTCCTGGGGAGAAATTACCACACACATTAGTAAAGGCTGGGGGACAACAGTCTGGAAAGCAGCTTGGCAGAGGAGGATTGGGGGTCCTGGTGGACAGTGAACTGCCAATGAGCCATCAATGCATCCTTGTGGCAACAGTGGCCAACAGTCTCCTGGGTTGCATTAGGAACAACAAAGACACCAGGTCATGGGAGGTGATCCTTCCTCTCGACTCAGCACTGCTAATGCCACATCTGGAGTGATGTGTCTAGGTCTGGGCTCTCCAGTACAAGAAAGACATGGACATACTAAAGTGAGTCCAGAGAAAAGCCATGAAGACAGCTAAGGCACTGGAACATCTGTCACACAAGGAGAGGCTGAAGAAGAGAAGGCTCAGGGGGGATCTTACTAGTGTGTATAAATACTTGAAGGGACGTTGTAAAGAGGATGGGAGTGCAATAACAGGACAAGAGGCAATGGACACAAATTGACCTACAGGAAATTCTGTTTCAACATCAGAAAAAAAATCTTTTTTTACTGTGATGGTGATCAAAATTCTAGAAGAGATTACCCAGAAAAGTTGTGGTGGTGACTCCATTCCTGGAGATATTCAAACCTGACTGGACACAGCCATGTGCAACCTGCTGTAGTTGACACTTCTCTGAGCAGGGGGTTGGACTATATGGTCTTCAGGTGGTCTTCAGACTGCTGATCTTAACTATTCTGTAGCTCTGTTATTCTATGAAGATAGCCTAAACCAGTAGTTTTCCTCAATATTACTAATTTTTCTTTATTTTTTTTTTTACATTAATCAGTGAGAATGGAGTTCCTAAAAAACCATAGCAGTGAAGTTATGCCAAAAATAAATATATGAAAGAGGACACAATACCTATGCAAGAGAAAACACTGGGTATGTCATGAGAAGGAACTTAAAAGCAATCTCAAAGTCAAAATAATTTAGCAGCTCTGAAGTATAATGTAACTCAAACATTAGTTAAGATTTTGCCTTTTCTAATTCGAGGTAATTCCCAATGTATGCTTGTACTGAACATTATCGTTAGCAGATGACTTTATGTCTGTTAAAATATTTGAGTTATTGTGCTCTATTCTAATATTAATAAGTCAGTGCCAAATTGCCAGCTATTAAACTAAATAATGTAACGTATGCAACTATGCACACATATATAGGGGATTTATAGGAAGACAATCAGAAACTAATCAGCAGGAAAAAAGATTACTGACCCTGACAGAAGAGTTATATGAAACTTATTTGAGGTATTTAAAGTTACGTTATGTGGAGTGGAAAAAAACAACAATTTATTTTTATTTTCATTCATATACAATTGCATTAGTTGAACTAAAGCAAAATAAGTGGAGCAAAGCTAACAACCAAAGACCCCCCCAAAGCATGCTTTCTTCCAAAATTTCATCATTTTAACCACATTCCAAAAATCACTCTTGTAACCATTCAGTCTGTCCAATATTCACGTTGAGAAAAATGTTGGCTAACCTAGGTGTCATCAGGACATTTTTGATTGCTTTATTTAGGATTTTCCTCAGATAAGGCAAATAGACTTACTTTTCATCATTCAAGATATGGAAGAAATCACTCTACATAGCTGGCTGGCATTTTTGCTGCTTTTTGGCATTTTGGTTTATTCTGAAGGTGGAGATGTTAGCTCTCTTTCACTGAAATATAAGGTATTAGACACTGCTCAAGACCAGAGGAAAGAATAAGAATATACAAAATACGACAGAGAATGAGTCAAAACTGCAGCACAGCTTAAGCAGGTTTATTGTTTTGAGTCTCAAAGAAGTGCAACCACTTATTTGTTTGTTGCTTAGATATGTGAATATGTTGCACATATTCATATTCAACATAAAATACGCAACCACAGATCTATTCACATATCAACACCTTATTTAATGAAGCTGTCATCTATACTACTCTTTTAAACAATGTGTGCTTATGTAAAAATCTTCAATACTGTGCAATCATGGCTTGTCCTGGTTTGAGGTAAAACAGAACAAATTTTCAGTAATTTTACTTTGCAGCCAAGCCTTTTCTAACTAACTGAACTCTCTGAAATTAACAGCACATTTTTAAGACAGTGTCTGCTTTCAGAGTGATAAGACCTGATTGTTTATAATTTATGCCAAGAAATGGTATGCAGAGAGGTTCCTGCTTATATGCTTATACTTATTGCTATAACAACCAAGGTCAGATAACTTTGTTAGCCTCATCCAGTCTGATACTTTCACAGTGCCTGGCAGTGACGAGCTTGATATAGTTTTGTATGTATTGTATATATTTCATTATTTTCTTTTTATTATTTTATTAATATTTTTATTAGTCTCTTTTAAAACTCATAAGTCTCTTTTCTCTCTCTTCCTCCTTTCCCTTCAGGGGAGAGGTGGGGGACAGCATATGCTATTCATTTCAGTGGCCAGTCCAGCCCAAACCATGACATAGCCAAAAAAGGATCCAAGATACCCAGAGCTGTCAGGTATGGCACAGGGTCTATAACAAGACCTTTATTTTTCTGAAGCAGAAATTGGAAGACAGTTAAAGTAGCGAGGACAACTTCTCAAATGGCACTAAATTAGCTTCTATGACTAAATAAATGCTACCCATATAGATACATGTACATGTAGAATCCTTAGTCAAAGTCTTAGTACATAAGACATTCCCAAAGGTTAGCACATAGACACAGCAAAGAGACCTGTATGGACCTGGGTCCTTTTAGAACAACATTAGGTGGATACTTTGTATACTCTAGGACATCTCAAATGACACTAGATAGGTGTGTAAACCACTAAACTGAGCCACAGACATGTACAGGCTTTCTACACAATGCGATTCAGTTTGAGATTATAGTACCTAAATTTAGCTGGGTACAAGCAAATGTGTAAACTAGGTTTTAACCTCCTATTGTAATCAATGCAGATCTAATCAGTATTGTCACTGGAGCCTAGAAATCAATTTCATTCACCCTAATATTTACATTTAGGAGCAGGATTCAGTTTCCCCAAAGACAGATGTCTGTCGAAACTTGAGATCTTAAACTGTATCCAGTGTTTTGTAGAGGACTTGCCTGTCCTCAAGTGCTGTAGAAAGAACATGGGTCGTGAACAGACTTTTGTGAATTCCTTTACTCAGCTATGCTCCCAAAAGTAATCTTTTTTTTTTTTTTTTTTTTTTTATTTTTTATTAAATTTACCTGTGTGAATGAATCTAGCCTCTGTTTCTAGAAGTACCAATGGCAATGAGCTCACCTAGTTTTTCATGTAGTAGTTTCCCCCTAATGATTTTTTTCAAATAGAACTGCACAGGTCTGACCATATGTACTCTCTAAATAAAAGCCAAACAATCAAACAAACTGCCTCTTACTTTCCCTATAGATTAAACAGAAAGACTGGCTAACCTTTTTCACTTTTAGAACCTACTGACAACTTCTAAAATCCTTAGAAAAGGGACGTTGAATTGAATATGTGTAATAGTAGGTATAGTGCACAATATACACTCTGGTGTTTCAGGAACAGGTAACACTTGGTGAGCCTTGTTAGAACATATTCAGGAGCACATTTGCAACTCTATGCTATGGAGAATTTGGGTTTGGCAAGTTTCTCTTGAGTAAATTTTTTTTAAAAAGCACACACTGTCTTTTCCTTTTGTGCAGAATGTATTCTAACAACTAAAGAAAGGGTTTCAGTTAAAGCCCTTCTATTTTCCTGAAGTTTCAGGTATCTCCTCAGGACTACTACTGCACTTCGATGCAAGACAAAAATATCCTGTCCATCTTCTTCCAAACATATAGAAACTGATGTAGTTATACATTTTAATTCTACACCTATTTGGTTCAGAAGATAACACTGCATATCCCATTGGTGGTGACAAGCTGATGTAAATAAAACTCATTTTTTAGAGTCCAGAAATACTGTAAAAATGAATATGACCATGTTTGGCAACATGGTCCATAGTTACATCTTCACTTGAAAAAAATGATACTAGCTTTGATATATTTTGGAATTTTGTTAAGTTGCTAAAATAATTATAAAACACTTACAAATTTGTCATGGCTTGGGTCAGGTTCACCAATGATAAAGACAACAGATGCTCTCCCCTACCTCTCACACTGAGGAAGAAGAGATAAAGAGATTTATGAGTTTAGAAAAAACTAAACTAATGAAATATTAATAATAAAATTAAAAGGAAATAATGAAGTATATACAATATATATAAATGTATACAAAACTGGATCAAGCTCCTAGGCAGATGTCACCAGCAGGCACTAGGAAGGTTCCAGACTGGACTCAGTGATAAATGGGAACTGTAACACACTGACTGGGATCAAAAGGCAAATGAGCTGATAGGGTCCTCCTCAGACAACAGCCACTGGAAGAAGACAGCCATTGAAGAAGCAGGCCATTGAAGAAGAAACATCAGAAAACAGCCATTGCAGAAAGCCAACCTGATCTACTTGATCCCTCATCTTTTATAGTGAGCATGGCAAATGGGATGGAATTCTCTATTGGGCAGTTTGGGTCACATGACCTGTCCGCGCCTCCCCACAAGTGCAACCCCTCCATGGGGTAAACAACCATTCAGCTGACCCTGGTTGCCACAGCAACAAGTATAAGCAAAAGCTTCTCTCACTGAACTGCTCTACATCAAACGAGGACAAAATGGCAGTGTTTCGTTTTGTTGTGTTGTTTTTGGGGTTTTGTTTCTTTTTTATAATTTTCCAATCTAATTCGATGCAGATTTATCACTTATCTAAAACTTGCTTTCAGGATTTAGATTATTTAGCTATCATCGTTATTTTAACAATGACCATATAAAAACAACTGTAAATCTGAAAGATTTGTTAGACTTCATGGAGTATATGTTTTGTTACAGCCTCAGAATTCTTCCTGAAATGGAAATTTTTGAATAATATTGACTTCATGAATATTTGTGTTACAGAACACTAACATCTTCGGGTTTTTCTTTGATTACGAATTCAGCTGGAGTTCTCTGAAAGTTTGCCAGTATGCAAGTCAGTAAGTCTTGTCAAAAACTTTCACATGTTTTTTAACTTCATTATGTGGTTTGAATCCTCCTGGATAAATACATCTACTATGATTCTCTGTATTTTGTTTCAGATATAAATGAAACTTGAGAAACTCCTTGACTGAAAATTAAAGGGAGCACTTAGAATAAAATTGGACTTTCTGGCAGCTAGCCGTGAGTCTTTGATACAGACTAAGAAGAAAAGCTACTTAATCAACTATGCTTAGTGAGGATAATGAAAACTTAAAGACCTCGCTCTCGTGAATAGGCTACAGATCTTTGATGAAAAGTGGAGATGCTATTTTGTCTAACTTACTGAAGTAAATTTTCCTTTCAGTGATCAACATTTTGATCTTGTCTTGGTCTTACCTTGAGCCAACTTCTCTGCACCTCTGTAGGCTTGGCTGAATGCAGCAATTATAATTTGGAAATAGAACCAATAGCTGAATATCATTGCTGGTCTGCTTTCATTCAAGCCCATCATGTCTTATTCTTAGCCATCGGAGTATAATGAAAGTGAGTGATGATAACACGGAATGCTAGATGAAAGTAGGAGAGGAGTGATTAGTCTTCCACTATTTCAGCTCTGCTAGAAAAATGTTACTTTAAAAAATGACCTAATACTTCAATAATAGCATGTGATGGAGTAACTTACTCTTTCATATAAACATCCAGGAAGCAGGCCTTGTCATACCTAAGCATTTTAAAGGAATTTGGGTTTAGTCCTGCGTAAGCCTGAACACATCAACCCACAGTCTTGGACAGTTCTTCATTCTACCACCTTCTCAAGTTAACAGCTCGGAGTTGAGGAGGGTATAGTGGGTTTCTGAGGGTGTTCATGCAATCCAAGACAAGTGATCTGACATTCAAGTTCAGAGGGTATATATGGGAAAAAGTTAATGTAAAAGAAACTAACTTCAGTTACTCTATTGTAAATATTCATGTTTTCACAATAAGGCAATATTGCTCTTTCATTGAAAGAAAAGCTACCCCAAAAGAATCCAGTACTTTTGAAGGGAGGAGGATATGTTAACTGCACAAAAGATTTGTACACTTAACTTTTTATGACACAGTAATTTATTCTTACTTATATGTAGCAATACCATAACTAATATGCTATTGGTAATTGGCTTCCATTGGTCATACTGGCTCCATAGCTCTGCTTTTATTAACAGGTTGGATATTTTTTTTTTTTCTTTGAGTTAATATATAATTGCTTCAGCCAATACCAAACCTCTAAATAAACCAAAAATTCAGAGCTGGATTGTATGACTGTTTCTTCTGTTCCTTCCACTGTCTCACATTCCATGCTGTAGAAAGATCAGTTATGCATGTTTGTGTTATTGTTAAGTTACTGATTCTCACCAGTTTTAACTGATTCGGAATGGAGATTGTTTTTTCAGTATAAATGCAGAATAACATTGATACTAGTAGTCTGAATGCTAATGCAAAACTTGGATATGATTAGCCAAATGTTTATATTTCAAAGTAAAAAATAATACTTTCTGAAGCTGAAATATCTTCACGCTAAGTGAGCTGGAGTGGAAGTTACAAACACATAAGAATAGCATTGAGAAAACACAGTTAAACTGTGTGTTTGAAACATACGACTATCTTGAAAAGAAATACATTAAAATTTTAAGTGAAATTCCATTTTGCAAAATCATGTATACTACTTCATTCCAGGTCTGTTTTTGGGATGAAGCAATTGACTTCCTTTGAGTCTGAATCTGGTTGCGCTTTTGGGTATTATTTGCTTCTTCAACCCCTCTGTACCGTTCATGAGTCAGACTTGACTAACTCTGACTTTCACAACCCTCCAACACTGCACACTCAGACTTTGGACCACTGAGCATCACTGACACACTGCTGTGTCAAGCACTGTGGCATGCAACACACAGCTTTGGCATCAAGCTGTAAAATCACTAGTCTGATAAACTCAGACATGATTCTCTGAGAATGTTAAGTTCTGTGAACTGAAAAAGAAAGACTCTCAGAGAAGACCTAAACAGAATGATACCCAGTGTGGACAATCTGCTCTGAAAATCTTGGCCTGGTGAGCAAGAATAGCTTCTTGATACAGGTTTCTTTAGGAATAGAATGTAGGCTCTGCTGCTGTCTCTGTACTACACTCCTTTTCATGGCCAAGAGATGTCCTACTTCTGACCAAATAATCTTTTTAAAGCACATGAACCCGCTGTTTTCTTAAACATTTCTCTCTCTCCTGATTTATTCATTACTCCCACAGCTTTGATTTGTTGCTCGTTCCATACTGTGTGTTCTTTGGAGCCGTTTCTTAAGGCACCAGTCTGGCTTTGAGGACTCCAGATGGTGGTGGTGTACAGTGGAGGTAGGCACTTAAAGGTCATCATTGCCCCATTTTACACCTTGGAAGATTTAGTCCTGCACTCCTACTAATGTTCATCATTATGCATTATTGAAATTTTGACCTTCCAGCAAACATCTGTAGGAAGTCTTGTTGATATTAAATAGTCAATGCAGAATTACTCAAAGGTCAACTTGTTCCCATTTATCTACTGTTCTAAGAAATACTTGTAGCTTTCAACATTGTTGCTCAGTATCAGCCTACCTTCTTAGATCTTTTTTTCCTGTTATTTCTGTCATTTACTTCTTATGAACAGTAATCATAGTTTTGTCATAATGCCCGACTACATTTGTTTGAATAAATTTTGCAGTATAGTCTTCTCAGATTTTCTTTTTGACTTTATTGCAGTTTACACAGATAAGATGACTATGGAAAACTCAGGTCTGATCAATGCAGGGATAAACTACAGAAAAAAAGAGGACAAAATTACTTTTTGGTTTTTCTCTATTTAATCTTGGTAAGAAAAGATCAAGGCCTTTCTTTCCCAAAATAGAAGCCTTTGAGCCATATTCACAAAAGGATTTTCTTTTTTTCCTTTTCCAGAAATAAATATTTATAGATGATCGTATTATATAAAAACCTGAAATCTCATGTGACAAAACCTATGATTCATTTAATTCTTAAGCTAAAGAGAAGCATGAAGGTTTCTGTAAGATAGTGAGGTGAATGAATCATTAGGAAAAGAATGTGTCATTTGGCCCATTTAAAAGTTACTGATGTTGTTAGACAGAATGTCTCATCCTTAGATCATAATGTCACAATAATTTTTTTACAGTGATTTTAATGGACACTTCAAAATATGTTTAAAACATTGTTTTACTCAGTCAGCTGAAACCTGAACAGCTTGACTATAAACCTGAAATTATTTTACAATAATACAGTAAATCAGAAAAAAAAAAACCCTACGTTTAGCATACTGTCATGAGAAGACCTTCATTGCAATCACAGTTACATTAAAAAGTAACAAAAACTCTAAGTTAATTATCTATGATAAAAAGGTGTTTCCAAAAATAAAGCTATAAAAATATTTAGCAATCTACTGAAATCTGTATCAAGATTACCTTTGACTTGCATTTATGCTGCATCAGGGATATTCTTCTTTCACTGTTTAAATACAGACTGTTTTCACCATTAGTTTTCTTGCTATTTATGAGTCGGCCCTCCAAACGAGTAAATGTATTTTCAATACAACCCATCTATCAGTGAACTCAACCATTTTCTCCTTTAAGGTTCTGAACAGCGTCTCTCCTATATATTCCACGTTACTGAGATTTTTGTTTTCAGGTTACAGAAACATTTTTATTTAACAGAAGTTTGATATAGGCAAAGTATTTTCTGGATAGAAACAAGACTTGGCTTACATTTGAACTGTGATGCAAAGGAGCATTTCCCATCTTGTAAGTCCAGGTGCTCATCTTAACAGTTTCCAAATTTCATGACAGTCTTAAAGCCATGAGCATTTTCTTATAATGCATAAAATGCATAAGAAGAAAAACTAGACCAAGGAAGGAGATAGAAAAGGTGCACAACAAGAGATTTTTTGATCTGGATGATCACGAGACCAGGACTATGGGTCATAGCATAGAGTGTACTTATCTAGCAGTTTAGGGGTAGCCTCACTAAAATTGCTTTAACTGTTTAGAATGAATATTAGGCAGTTAATTTCTTTGCATGAAGGTCTTTAATTGCAGAGTGGTTTCACCTCACCATATTGGCCAAATGCTTTTTTTGCTGGAAATGTAGACTTGAAGTCTCAAAGAGAGAATAATCATCTCCCAGTTAAGTAGTTTTTTGTCTATCAGGAAAGAAACCTACTGCAACACTCCAAATAAAAAATCCATGAATAGAGAATGATGTTTCTGAAGAACTCACACAACTATGTCATTTGTTTGTAATCTAAGAACTACACAGTTTCAAACAAGCTGTATGTATTTGATTCGTCAACTGAATTATTCCAACATAGTGTATGCAGCTATGTAGCAGCTTTGTCTCCTTATGAATTTATTGGTGTTTGCTTTTAATACTATGCATTCAGAACATTGGGAAGTTATACAATGCAGAAATTATAAGATAAAAAAAAAGAGTTATTTCAAAGATATTAAGCCTCCCGAGTTTATACCATATATTGCAAGGGTTCTATCATGAGTACAAAAGGGGAAATCTTCCTCTCGCCCTTTCTCTCCCCATCCCGTTTCAATTATTATGATGTACCGATTAAATTCATAGAAGTAATTAAGAGGTGCTGTCTTCAGCCTAAACTCTCCAGACTCCTCTGTATTCACTGAGGAGTTGCTGTCGGTTAAGAGAAATAGCATGCAAAAGATAGGGATGTAGAACAACTAAGTTATGCTTCTTCTTGAATCCTTTTTTTAATGATTTCTTTCTTCAGTGACAATAAAGAACACAAGGAAACTGGTCTCCCCAGTCTATAGTAGTTTTTCAGTAGCACATACTCCTTGCTAATAATGAGAAGCAGCTACTAAGTGAATATTTTCTTCATTAAGGCAGATGAGAATTATGACAGGAAATGAGGGAACGTGAATTGGAAGTCATCCTTTTTTAAAGAAAACTGAAACATATGCAAAATTTTCATGAATAACAAGAGCTTACAATGGAAAATATTTTCATTTTTGATGCCATTAAAAATAAATCATAACATTGCTTTTATTTATCTTTTTATTTAATAATCAGCATTCTTCCTAAAACTAGTTTTCTTCCAAAATAATTTTGGATGGATTAAAATGCATTGAATAGTTATGTCCATGAAAAAGTCTGCATTTATCCTAATTACAATAGTGTTCAGTAAATTTAATCATTGGAATATTATCTGGTATCTATAATAACCATGTTCATTCTAATCACAGAAGTGATTAGATTTTGTTTTCTTTTCCATTTTTCAAACTCCTTTATTTTAGTTCTCATTGCCAATGGAAAAACACTGAGAACAAACACTCTCTTCATTATCAAATTTAATTAATAAATCAGTTCCATTTGTTTTATTACACTAATTAGCAGATGTTGCGTTCCAAACTTCAAATCTTTGTTCTATCAGAAATTTTTTGGGCTCAATATCTTTGGACACAGTGTTGCATTTTCATATGTTTGTGCAACATTCAACTGACTACCATCTCAGTCCCAAATGAGGCTCGTAAATGCAGTGTTAGTGTAAATATTTATAGTTATATTATCTCAGCCAGAATAATGCAATATATACACACACATATCTGAGAAGTGTACATAGTCAAAGAAAAGGATTTGTATCTATCGATATTAAAATGCGTGCTCTATTCTTCATTCATCTATTTATTTACAGAAGTGAAAGAGAAGGATTGTAAGGTAAGCTTTCCTAGTAAGAAACATTTAAGACTTCTGATTTGAGGTCTACAGTCTTTTTATTCTATTATGTTAAGTAGTGACTTTTAAAGGCTAACATCATTTTGATAATGATCATTATCATCACGAGATTTTGTCTTGGCTACATTCTGGGTTTTTTTAATTTTTCCTGGTCCTCACTGCTAATGTTATAATAGTTTTAACAAATATTTTATATGAATTCTAATCATATAATTTCTAAAAACAGTGTATCACTAGTGATTTTTACCACATCCTTCCATTTATTGTCATGCTACTACTGTGCCACTACTGCTCACTCTCAAATTGTGTGAATTATCCTGGGAATACTACATCTTTTTCATGTAATTCTGACTGATTTATCTATTATTTTACCTTTAGGAGGAGGTAAAAGCATTTAATCATTGTGCTTCTTAAAAGCATTAGATTTACATTTGGATCTATTTTCTATTTCTCTTGGGGTTTGTAGGTGGTGTTCTTAGTCAAAGGCAATGAGTTACCTGACAGTGAATACACCTGTACTGTCATACTTCCTCCTCGAGATAAAAAACATCACATGCTTCTAGTGTGATTTTTACACAATTCATAAGAGAAGCTCGCAGGCACCCTTGACAGACTGGCTCTTGACATCACCTTTACATCAGTATTAATAAAAAAAAGGTGAACCCAGACAATAATTTTCAATGAACCCAAGAGCCTTTAGGTTATTGCATTTATAGCTGACTGAAAGACTTACACATTGGTCTGTATTCAACTTTCAAAATGTGCCTGCAGGACTGAGAGATTTTTAGAGTCAGTGTAAATGGGAAGAGGAAGACAAGGACAGCTGTACAAAAAACGTTACTGTCAGAAGGTGTTCTGCAACATTCAGAAGTTCAGTGCATAAAAGGGACTTGTCTGCTGAGTTGAAGAAAGTAGTAAGAGCTTCAGATTTCTAGCAGGGCTTTAGAACAGTACAACTAAGAGCAGATAACTTTGCTATAAATACGAACTTCAAAAGATGCCCTCCAGTCCATTAGTGCCAAAAGAAAATCTGAAAAGACCAATTTCAGCAATTTTTGTGCATTAAACAATTTAAAATAATGCACGAAAGAGAGTGGGTTGTGACACAACCAGTGTTACTCTATATAGCTTTGGGTTTCTAAAGCACACTTCATTCAACCATTCCTTCATAAGTTGCATTAGCTGACGGGTTTGGGTTAAGTAATATTATCGACTTACAAAAATTAGGTTAAAAGACTCTTTGTATGGGTTAGGAAGTCAACCACTCACAAAACTTGAAAAAGCTACAGTTAAGGTTCTGTCTGTGACCTCAATTTGGTCCTTCTGTGTACCTATGGTCTTTAATTAGATGCTCTGAGATGATTTTTCCAGAAGCTGGTGGCATCACTGTGTATACAGAACAGGCTGTTCTTGGCAAGCAACTCAATATTTTTTTTTCTTTTCCCTGATAAACATATGCCTTATTTATGACACAGTATCCAAAACAGATTCAGAATATAGGAACAATTTCTCCTGGAATTTTTCCATGCACCCCTTTATGTTAATAAACAACATTACATTAAACACTAGTGAATGCATGTTAATGACATCCTTGCAAGATAAGTATGCATCATTCACTCCACTGTACATATAAGGAACAAAGGCACAGAGATATTATCCTCTGTTTCAGAATTTAACTTAAGAGACATGATCTGATTTTTCATATTAAGAAAAGAAAAAAATAAAAAAAAAAAGAAAAAAACACAAGAAAAAATACTAAACTGTAATTTATCTGGTTTGAGTACAAAAAAAAATGATTTTGCTACCAGCTCTGATTGTACGTTTTGGCAATCAGGGTGGTAAACGTTGACTAGTGTCAAGAGCCTGGGATAGAATTAATCTCATCTATATTTAAAGGTGTGATTCTGACCCACAGTCTTGACCTAGTTTTAAATGTCCAAATTAAGATACCTGAGAGTTAAGGGCCTGAGTTCCAGCTGTCATCAGTGGAGTTCTGGGGACTGACTGTGTTTCCTAAATACAGGTCTTAAGTGCTATTTGAAATATATTAGGCTATATGAGACCTCAGCTCATGACACAGATTTATGGAAGACCTATTCCTGTCTGGAATCCAGGTCGGATTTGGAAGGGTATCTCAATGTCATTAGACACTTCTGCGTATGTAAATTAAGATACCTGAGAGTTAAGGGCCTGAGTTCCAGCTGTCATCAGTGGAGTTCTGGGGACTGACTGTGTTTCCTAAATACAGGTCTTAAGTGCTATTTGAAATATATTAGGCTATATGAGACCTCAGCTCGTGACACAGATTTATGGAAGACGTATTCCCGCCTGGAATCCAGGTCGGATTTGGAAAGGTATCTCAATGTCATTAGACACTTCTGCGTATGCAAGGCTGAATCCCACCCCCAATTTTTTTATTTGAGGGAAGATGGAGAGCTGTTAGTTCATCCTAAAAATTAAATAGGGAATCTCTTCAGCAGGATCCAGCTGATCGAAAATGTTGGTGTCAACTGCTGGATGAGTGATGGTGAGGTATCCTATTTGGTCTGCAGTTGCATGTCCCCTGTAGTTCCTTTGTCATATCTGCCAGCCACGTGTAAGACTGTCATATACTCTTCAGATTTTCAAATTGCACAAATACCTATATATAGATAGCTGAGTTGAGTCCCATAGGGAATGATTGAGTTTGTCTTGAGATAGACAGCAAACATAAGCCATCTGCATTTATACCTGAAGTGATTTTTGCGGACATTTAAAGATGGAGGAGGTATTCTCAAAAATGTGCCTTGGAAGAATGTGCTACATTGAAGTAGCAGCTTTTTTGTTTGTTTGTTTGTTTAGTCCATATTTCTCTCAGCGCAGCTCCATCCTGATTTCAGCTCCCTATTTTTCTTCTATTCTACACACATACCTGTGCATTCTTCCGTCTTCTTATCCTTGTGCAGCCTCCCGTAAAATCTATTTGGCACCACACTGACCTACTCATAGCATATATTTTGATTTCTTTGCCCATATAATTCTTGTTTCACTCAGGTGTTCTGTTTTTTTTGTTTCAAGCTTTTTGCCTCAGGATAATCCCTTTTTGGTTTTTGGCCCTGGTTCATCATCACATTCCTGGACCTTATTCTCTCTTCTGTCTTCTCCTGGACCTTCTTGAAGACTGAAACATATAGTTTCTGTCTTTCACATTTTGTACCTTCAGCATTGTGTTATCTCTTGTTCCCCACTATGAGAAACTATAGAAGACTTAATGAAATAACAAGGAAGTGCTAAGTGCTAAAAGCTGTGGTACCTGAATCCATTCTGGGTCAGAAAGAGCAAAATCCATCGTGAATAGGAAAGTCCTTTCCTTGCTCTTGATCCTAGACTTTTGTAGGCTGGTATTTTCCAAAGATAGATCTGACATGGAGCTTCTCAGGCAGAATGGCTAAAATTTGGTAGATTTAAAGATCTCATGTGTTATTCTCAAATAAAGTATTAATTATTTGATAAGTGCTGTCTGTCTTGTCAATAATATATTTTCACATCAGCTTCCAGAATCTCCATGGGAAAGAGAATAGAGAGTAATCTGAAGGATACCTTGACCAATACATTTCAAAATGTTAGCATGCCTGCATAGAATTACATGTTTTATTTCACATATAAATAATAATAATTAAAAGAAAATCTTAATAAAAATGCTTCTTTTTTGTTGTTGTTGTTCTGAATAGGTACTGCCTTAAACACAGACCTATTTACACCTTTGTTTTTGATCTATTATCTGTGTGTATCCTCTTACATAAAACAGAGTAAAAAAATGACGACTCTGCATCCGCAGTTTTTAAGACTATTGCCTTATAAGCAAATTTTTCTGGGATAAAATGTTTTGGAGCTGTTCAAAACACATCCAAGGAATAAGCTACCACCTGAGCAATGTGATCTGTCAGGAGCCCAACTTTTGATCTTATTCTCTGGCCTTCTTTCATCTATCACTGTACACGTATCTTCCAGAGTCACCTCTTCATGCTGTCACTTATGCTGACGAGGCATTCTGGCACACATTCGTAGCTATATTATGTTCAAAGATTCTTGTAGAGAAGAAGAAAAAAATAAAAAAGGACTTGGACTTCTGCATGCCTAAATTTGCACCTTAATTCAGTTGCAAAAACACGGAAACCTATACTATTTGAGATAACAAAAGGATTTAAGTTTTTGTGCATGACTTCAAGGTGCTGGTCCAGAAATACAGGAGTCACCCATAGGTCTGCTGGAAAATATGCTATTCCCCTGTACATGTCTTGCATATGCAATAATCCCTCAAATGTCAGTAGATGCCTGCATTATGCAAGAGAATTGAACCCATGACTAGACAGTTTTGGCTCCCTATCACAGATGTCTCAAAGTGGCTAAATGCTGGTATCTTTTTGTAAGATAGGTATCTAAATGACCATCATGGTTAGTGCAAACCTAGTCAATATTGTCAGTGAAATCTATGGTACCAATAAACTTATATATTTACTATGTTTATGAATAACAACAAACCCACAGCTTGTAAGGCACTTTGGATCATACATATTTATTGAAAATCAGCAAGCAAAAATATACAGAAGAAAATTACTGGGAGTACTGGTCTGAGTTTTCCAACAAAATGACGTAAGAATGCAGTAGTGCAGCTCATGCAACTAATGAGTGGACAAGGAAGGATCAGGAACAGCATGTGTCCTAGTGATGTGTCACTCTGCACTATACAAACTGTATTTTTTATTATGTGAAATGCAGTTTAAAGCTTATAGATCCTTGTGAAGGATACAGATTTATTATCTGTCATTTAACTTTCACACAGCTAATCCTTGAAAGGTGGTGCAGTGAGGGCAAAGCAACTCTCTTCAGACATGCTTTTACAAGTTCTTTGACCTTTTCTGCTGGAAATGTTTACTTAAACAGGATATGAAAATTATTATAAGCAAGTAAATGGATGCAGATTATCTTCCTTAACTTACTATTGAAATTTTAACAAAACAATTCCAGAAGCTAAATCCATCAATATTCAGGTTCAAGGTAACATAGGGTCTGCAGGCAAAATGGGTTTTATAGCAGGTTGTTCAAAATGGGAGCACATTATTATCACTAAAAAGTAACATAAGAATATAGTACGACAAAGTAAGCTACAAGGGTAACCATTGGACACATTTTAAAATTATAAGCTTCATCTCGTATTTGCACCATTATAGTTTAAATATTCATAAAATTAAATGAAGGAACTGGGTCAAGGGAGAAGGAAGGTCTGTTGTTGGAAAGCATATGGAGACATATCATGTGACATTGAGGGACATCAGGTCCATATTATACAGTAATTAGACAATTGAGTTTATTGCCTGAATAACGTCTCATAACATAATATATTTTAGACTACAAAATAATAATATCAATCAGACCTTTGAAGGTATTTCCATCATTGTCCTCTGTCACTAAGACAAACTCTGTATCTTCATTGAGTCGATTAAATATGAGCCTCGTCTCCAGCCAAGTACTTCCAATGGATTTATTTTAGGCTTTCTCATAATTCTTATACTTCCTTATGACCCACAGGAGAAATTACTGCTGCTTACCCTTTTGCATAAAATCAATAAGTTATTGTAGGTATTTTAGGTTTTTTCTGCTGAAACATATGGAGTGAGACTTTTTTAGCTGCTCTCTGGTAATGCAAAACACGCTTCTGTGCATCAAAAACATTGTTTAAGAAATTCAGACCTGAAGACTTTTTACCTAAAGTTTTGCTTCTTCATATCATCCTTCACCAAATTAATAGGATCAAAATAGCTTCATCATACACACAACAAGAAAGTGTTTTCATTTTGTATTTAAATATGTAACAGTCATATAATCTAAGGGTTGGTAAATATAATTCCTTCATAAACATTTACATACTTATGTGATTGAACTTTTTCTCTGGAAAAAACAAACAAACAAACAAAAAACCAGTATGTATGTGTCAATGCCATGCTTAATTAAAGGTAATTTTAATTACACTGCTTTGTAAGAAAATTAAGATAATATAACCATCACCCAGCAACTTGAAAACAATTAATATTACATGAGTGGGTATTTTTTATTAATAACAAGGAAAAAAAAAATTAAGGAATATTCTACAAAATTCCTTATGGGCCAAATGCTGATTTGCAAAACACACTTATGTGCAATTGACTGTGTAATCAGAAAAATTAAACCAAGCAATCAAACTATCAGCCAAATACACAAGAAAAGGCAAGCAATCAAAATTAGGTTTCCAAATGTATTCAGTATATTTACATGTAAAAGAATCCTTAGCACCATCTAGCTCAATAGGACCCTTTTGCACTGAAAGATTCATCAAAATTAACATAGTTAATTTAGGATTCGCATTCTATTTCATTATCTCTTTTTTACATATGTTATGTAATGCAGAATTCAATCAAAGGAATTGATGTACTGATGACCACTATAATTTGCTTAACTGCAAACTGAACATAATTCAGCTAGATAATATGAACTGCTAATATTTTGCGTGTGGTAAAAGTTGTTGCATGACTAGAACCTTGCTACTTTCTGTTACAGGATCAAAGAACTGATATGAAGACAACATTGTCATATCTTCCCTCTAGGCTGAAAAAGGGTGACTAGTCAGAAGTAGAATTTTTAATATTTGCACAGAGTAGTCCACACATGTCCATAAGGGGATGAAACATGTCTGTGAATATGCATGTGCCACTGAATTTAAGCTTTAAAGATTACGTTTGAGAATAGTTGCAGAATATTACATAGCTTCATTTTCTAAGAGATGCAGAAGACCATTTATTTTGCTGGACAGAGACCTCAATGAACAGCAAAATATTTCAATACTCTTTTTATATTAGCCTGGAAATTTTTTTCAATAAAGTCTTTCTTTTCACCTCTTCCAGCCACTATTTTCTTTCTCCTTTCCCCTACCACTATCCCACTCCCCTGAACAGACATTATTTAAGAGTTAAATGAAAGCTCGGTGTACATGTTCTTCTACTTGTTTGCAGTGAATTAGGTCTTCCATGGTAAATTCAGAATTTGTACTAATTCTGCATATCAGAAATGCTTACTAACACAGCAAATCACTTTCCTCTGTGACTTTTCCTTTTAGAAAATGAGCCCAAATTTTCAACCATTAAACTCTGTATTTTCAAATTCTGATGTTTTTTGTTACAGAGCTACACTTTTTGCACCTTGCTTAACTCTCTTTTCTTATATCTGGATTTCCAGCTTTTCAGTCTTAACAAAACTAACATCTAAAATTTTGCTTATTGGAGCATTATTATTCATGTTTATCTCCTTAGGATAGGTTCCTCTTTTTTTTTTTTTTTTTTAATTACTGCAAATACCTAAAAAAGAAAAAAAAACAAACACCAAAACAGTCTTTTTTTCTGCATTAATCCAGTCATAAAGGTACTTGCTCAAGATATAATCCTTTCTCAGAAAGATATTTTGCAACCGAAACCCGGGCAGGTACCTTGCTGTTACAGACTAGTGAGAGATGTCAGACTCATATTTATGAAATATATTTACAAATGTATTTATGAAACATATTTATGGATGTTAAGTGTTTACAATGGTCACAAGTATCTCTGTTTTCAAGTCAGTAGCAAAATTCAATTATTGATCATAATTGGTTTTCTGGAATGTTTATAGAACACTGTGGTTCTATTTAAAGAGTTGCAAATAGTAATGTGTCTTTAGAGGGCAAGAAAGAATTTAGGAATTTAGGGGACATGCTACTGAAGGAATTACTGGAGCTTTAGGAAATGTTACCATCCTGAGTTTTGGGGGGAGATTTTATTTTTCATAGAAAAGTATCATTCTGAAGATTATAGCTTTAGAAAAACTAGATTTATATTGCACCAGAATGAGATTTGCAGTCACAGCAATTCTGATCTGGTGTGAAAAATCTGTATTTTCTGATCGGTCTCTGGGAATTTCTCAGTACAAAAACCCTCATCACAGCAGATTATTGAATGTTTAATACACCTATGCAAGTGACAATAGTTATACCCCCAGAAATATGTTTTCCAAACTTGGGTGCTATATAGCAGTGATTTCAGAAAAGACTGGCTAGAAAGCTAGTATAATGATTTTAGTGTCTACTGCACAAACATCTACATGGTGTTTCAAATCCTTTGCAATTTTCAAATGTATGGTTGAATCATCTCATATATTCTCCAAGTACTAGTGACAAATAATAAAATTAATATTGTGGTTCATAAGTACTACAATTCTTTCCTCATAGAAGAACAAATTTAAAATGTTATTACTTTTTATTGCTCTAATCTCATTTTTATGTTATTATATTTTTACACACATTTAATGCACGCATTCTTGAGTGAAGAAAGTATTGCCAACTTCAGTCTAAAAGCTAAATGAAAAATATAGTCTTATTCTAAAGTGTGTAAGGTTATTCTCATTGTCTCATAAATTTCTCTTCCGCCAGTACTGATGCCTTCCCTAAAACATTACTTTGGGGGAATTATCATTACAGGCATGTTTCCTGTATATATTTACATTTCCTGAAGAAGGTAAGCATTATAGGTTATGTCACTTTGTAACCACGCAGTCAGAAATGGTGATACTCAACCTAACCTTGCAGTACAACATATATTTCATCAAAAAGCTCGAGTATCAAGTATATCTCAGGAAGTAATTGTTGTTGAAATGTTGCAGCAAACTGTGGAAGCTTCTGGCAGGGTGACAAAAAGATTTATTCTTGACTCAGCACTATTTAGTATATGTGGAAGTAAAGTACTCACTGCCAGTAAAGCTTTTAGAGATGAAGTTTTCAAATGGCACAATGTCTAGGAGAATGGCCCCCAATAAAGAGTACAACCTCAAATACTGTGTTCATTTTTGGGCCCTTAATTACAAGAAGGACACGGAGGTGCTGGAGGATGTCCAAAGAAGAGCAACAAAGCTTGTGAAGGGTCTGAAAAACAAGTCTTATGAGAAGTGGCTGAGAGAACTGGTGTTGTTTAGTTTGGAGAACAGGAGGTTCAGGGGAGACCTTATTACTCTCTACAACTACTTGAAAGGAGGTTGTAACGAGGTGGGTGTTAGTCTCTTTTCCCTAGTAGCAAGTGATAGGACAAGAGGAAGTGGCCTCAACTTACACCAGGGGAGATTTAGACTGGATATTAGAAAAAATTTCTTCACTGGAAGGGTTATCAAGCGTTGGAACAAGCTGTCTGAGGAAGTGGTAGATATGGGACATGGTTTAGTGGTGGACTTAGCAGTGTTATGTTTATGGTCGAACTTTATGATCTTAAAGGTCTTTTCCAACCTAAACAATTCTATGATTCTGTGTCACTATAACTTGTCTGTCTCAAAAGGACCTATGGCTTCTTTTGTATTGTCTGAATGGCGTGCCAAAACATTGCCAATGTGAAGGCATCACAAGGGCCAGTGGCTCCCTGGCACTGGGGCACTAGGGGTGTTGGGACCTCCCTTGGGCCTGTCAGAGCAGAACCTGGCAGCCAGCGAGGAGTGGGGCAGCCAGGGCACCCCCAGGCATTGGGATCCTGCCTGGGGAAGGGGATGGGCTGAGGTTGGACAGGGACATAGGTGGGCCTGTCAGGGCAGGGCTGTGGGGAGCTGGAGACTGGCCCTGCTGCTGCATCACTAGGCCAGAGGCTGACGGCACTAGGGGACTGAAATGATGTCCTGGGCTGTGGGCAGGGTGGCAACCTTTTAAAGAAAAGGTATCGATATCCAAAGCTGAATTTGACAATTAGGATTCCTGAATATTCAGCTACGCATCCCCAGATGAATGCTATGGAATCTGTTGAAGATATGATTGATTCTGTTAAGTAAAAGTCAATAAGACATTCTTTGGTACTACGCTCACAAGGCTCAGATTTTTTAGTATCCTTCTTGACTCAATGAATGATTTTTATATGTATAAATTAAATGTTGCATCAGTATTTTTCAGGATATATGATTTAAATGGAAGATAATAGGACCCATAGATTAATCTGCCTGAGGACATTACCAGATTAAAAATACTTAAAATTAATATTAATATGATTTTCTCCCTTTAAATTAGTGGAAAATAAAATACTGTTAAGAAAGAGAAACAGAAAGAAAGAGAAAGAAAGAGAGTGTGATTTAGTTAATGTTATTATGACAAGCTATCAAACCAGAATTTATTACAGGTTCATTTTCTTGAACAAATCATTTTTTCAAATGTATCAGAACTATTAGGTAGTATTTCCCCCTTTGCTTTATTGTATTCTTCTAAAACATTTCATAACTTTTAATAGGAAATAACCAGAAATTATTTCACTCATTTCCTTTTAGATAATGGAACAATGAAGAGATTTCAGGTTGTATAGACCTCTCAGGGACAATACTAATAATTATAGAAAAGGTTAAATATCTGGAAAAACAGGGACTTGCAATTAAATGTTACAGATTATGTTTAAATAACATTTGTTCCACATCTAATGTGAGGCAAGAGACTCACTAAAAATTGCTTTCTAGATTACACTCTATTCCCAGTAAATTAAAATAAATTACTTACGATCTTTCTTTCAAGTGCTGAGAAAAACTGTATTGAAGAGACAATTTTGTTACATCTTTTTTTATCTTTTCCTTCTAATATTCCAGTTTGTGATGACTGGTCAGAAGCACAAGTTTTCAAATTAATGGGTTAACTCATTCATTCTAGCCATCTATAATATATGAATATTTATCTGAACATGAACTTGAGTAAATTCCAGAGAGACCAGCACCATTTTTTTTTTTTGTCTCACCATCAAGATAATCATAAATCAATCTTGGATTCAAAGTCCTTCATGAGGAAATTCCAAGTAGATTGATTAAATGTTTATTAATGATGAATATAAACTGGTATTTGGTGACTGTTGCATTGTCTTGACTTTGTTTAATAGTTCAGTTATGGCAGGCCAAACGGTAAACGAGATTATACTGTTTTCCAGAGTGTGCCTTGGGTAGTTTTTTGTATTTAATTTAAGGTGACAAAATGCATTACTACTCAAGTTCCCAAAAGTATTTGCTTTACACTCTTCCCTTATGAAAGTGGTTCTGTATCCAGTTTCTTTTTTATGTGTAATTCTGTCTTTGACCTGTTTTCATATATCTTATCTTTTTTCTCTTTCTTTCTTTTTTTTTTTTTTTTTTTTTTTTTTTTTTTCCCCCAGTGGCTGGTTTCCATTAAGGTTTTATGGGCAGGATTGAAGTATTTGTTCCTAGCTGGTTATAAAGTTAAAATAAAGTGAGCCATAATGCTGTTTTCTGTGAGTATTTCATGAAGTTGGCTGAAGGCAAGTTAATGATTGATATTTTAGCCACTGTAAGACTAAAACTTTCTGACTTTAAACGTGCTATTAATTTCCTTCTAATATTTGTGTGTGTGTTTTGTCAACACTTTTTAACTGACTTGCATTTTTGTGTAACAAAGCATCATAATACTCATATAACTCTACAGCATGAATTGTGTTCTTGGGTTCCTGTACAAAGCAGTACCTTTGCTTTTGTCAACACACTGTGAGAAGGTATGACAGATGGCTCCTGCACTACCTGTTGGAGAATCTGGGTCATAATGCAGTAGAAGTGGGGATTTTATTTTCTTTCTTTTCCTTAGAAACTATATTAATACTAAATCTACAGAGATGGGCAAGATTCTTTGCCTCAAAAGATGGCTATTTGAAGGACATAGGACCATTCCTTTAATGTTAGGTATCTGGGTAGAAAAGACACTGTGAAACTCCACTCACATAACCTGTAGAATCTTCTTCAGCCATTGCAGTACAAGCTTTATATTAGAGCCTCTCTTAGCCCCTGAGAGATGTGAACATCTCGCACATATGTCCTTGAGATCACAATGATGTGACTTACAGGGGACTGCTTCCTCCTTTCCCTCTTCCTCCTTAACAGCAGCATTACATTTAGACTGAAAAAATGAAAGTTGTAAATGCAAATAGGCATTGAGTGGTAAAGCAGTGAAGAACAAGAGTGTGTATGATGGTTTACTATATATTCCTCAGACAGCTAAAATTCAGCCTAGATGTTCTACCTGGTCTTTGTTAAAAAGGTGGTCTCTTTCCATTTGCAAAGAACTGTGCAATTTCAATAAAATATCTTGCATGCCTATGTATGAGAAAATATAGCCCATTATACTGCCTTATTTTTTAAACTTGTGAATATTTTCTTCTTAAATTAAACAAAGGCTTTCTGTGGAACACAGGTCTTAAAAGCAAAATTAAAATCAAAATACTATTTCTCTTATTATAATAATTATTATAGTAACTATTGGTTACTATTATAACAATTATTACAGAAATTCTCTTACCACATAAATATGCAGAGATTATATCGGATTAGATCTTTTCTTTATTCATTCAAATTTTGATGAAACATTCAGAAAATTCCTCTTTTCTCTGAAGACATAAATAGGCCAAAACCCCATGATACTGTGAAATGATTGCTTTAAACACTGAAAATGCTATGGAAACTTTGCTGTCTTAGGAGCTTCGGTTCAACCACGTGGCTACCTTTGAAATACTTGAATCATCAAATGAGCGATTATGAGCTACTTAAAAGTATACCTGTGGTGTGGCCCTTAAATATCATCTGGACTGGATCTGCAGATTGAGAAAGTAATTTGGGTGCCTGATAGAGTCAGCAAAGGAGTGCCAGCAGGGTCCAGCAAGCCTCTTGGTTTGTGGATTGGAGAATCAAGCTTTCAGAGCTCCCCCTTCTACCCCTTGATACAGTTTGGATGCGGTGTTAGTGCCTACTATTGCAGTACTAAAAATATCAGGGACATAATTCTGGCTTCAGTTCAGCTGGAGTCAAGAAATTACTCTAAACGTTGTCCGTATCCTGTGAAGCAGTGTGTTGGCTTAGGGTTCAATTAATTTTTCTTGAGATCATTTAGAACTTGAGCTGATATCTTGCTTATAAATCAGCAGTAAGGAAGCAGCATGACTCTACAACCTTGTAGTTAGATCTGTCTTTGGGAGATGAAGATACAGTCCTTGATCAAAGGAATGTTTTTTATATTTAATGTGGAAACATTATAATAATCCCAGAGGCAGGGAATTCATCCTAACCTGTTAGCTGAGCTCTTCAACATGAGGCTTCTGAGTCAAACTCACATATACAGATATATATATTCATTCTCTTCTCCTTATCTGCCTCTTCTTCCCCACACCTCTATCCTGCCACTGCCCCTCAACTCTTTTCCACAGAAAAAAGCTGTGAAAACAAGATGAGAAAAAAATATATTCCACCTTGTTGATGAGCACTTTAATGATTGAGTTATCACGTAAACTTCATGACATAATACCACCCTATGGTGTTGTGCAGGTGTTCAAAGAGTACCTTTGCATCTGAGGGTGGGGCTGCCAAGCTGTGAATTGCCAACGGGAAGAAGCGCTGCAGAGTACCAATAAAAGAGAGGGGTAAGATTAAAGACATATTCAGTGTCTGTATTAGCCAGGTCTCTGTTACTCCTGACTCATCATGCCATTATCTCGATTCCCTTACATTGACAGCTAGGATGTGCAATTAGAAAATTAACAAGGAAAGATCCATAACTTTAAATTTCTTGTTGCAAAGCTAATTTTTGGATGCTCGTTATTATACTCTTATATATATATTTGTATATAGAGAGATAATATAATTCTCCTTTTTGGATACATATTTTTAATAGGACAGGGCAGATGGAAATATATTGCATTATTTTTATTTTTCATCTTTCCTGCAGGTTAAAAATGAGAATATAAATTTCACTGTGTGGCTTTTGATATCTAAATCTATGTTTGAGGTCTTCATCCTTGGTTACATATATAGTCAATAAAGATGTAGTCCATATAGTTAGTAGAGTCAAGGGCATGATTCTTCTTATTCTAAAGTGGATATCTAAACCAATCTAAATGAACCATAACCCAGAAGTGCCTTTTTCTTTTTTCTGTCTGTAAAGGAAGTCAACCTACTGTGACTATCATCTCCAGACATCTATTTTGTAGTCATCTGAAATCTGATTAGTGTAATCACACTCGCAATATTTGAGTAACTAAACTTACATGAGTTTAATCCTGTTTCTGCTTTTTCCATCCAATGTTCTTGAGTATTCCTTTCTAATTTTTTACTTTATTACGTAGTAGCTAGAGAATGAGATAGGGAAAAGATTAATAGACTGAAAATCAGAGTAACCAAAGCTGTAGAAGACAAATTACTTTCAGATAGCTAAATCTTAAACTTTAAAAATGAGATTCTAAAAGTTGGGGTTAAAAACTTGAAAAAAAAAAAAAAAAAAAAAAAAAGAAAAGGAGCCATTTCAAAGAAAACAGATCTGTAAGGCTGTCAACACAAGCCAAAAAGGGAAAGCACTGCAGGTATATAAACATGCCAGTAAAAACCTTGGGGATTTCTCTCATTTGAGGTTCTGTCTAGTAACAATCTGAGTTTCTGAGTTCCACATGGTGAACACCCACGCAGCCAATGTGATACCTCTTCCTTTACTTACATGAAAGATTCTTTTACTGAAGAAAAAAAGTCAGTTAAATCTAGTCTCAAAGTAGAACTATTATTACTGCATATTTCCTATTATGAACTTAATAGAACTTTGTAAATGAAGTGCTGCTTAATGCTCTCTCATTATTATATGATTCTTTGCAAAGTAAGGAGTAAAAAGCTATTTTAAGTACAACAATAAATCTGAGCGTGTTCAGTTAAACTCTCACTTTATGTAAATATTAAAATCTTTTTTTTTTTTTCCTCTGGAATGTATTCTTACTACTACAGAAGAGTAATAATTATCTTTAGGGGGCTGCTGTATTTGTGAGTCTCTCTCAGGCCCTGAAATACTGCAGCCAACCATTAGGTATCAGGAAATGGCTTCTTCCCATCATGCATTACATCATCATGAAATATTAATAATTATTATTAAAACATTGATCTTTTGTCTATGTAGTGTGTGCGAAAGACTGGATATAAGTCATCTTAAGAAAATATTAGCATGCAGGCATTATTTTCAGCTGCCTTCTCTGTAATCCTTTTAACCATTTATCAATCAATCACTTTGATTAGTCATGCCAAATATTCCAAAACAAGAAGACAGTGGAAATAGCAACGACCTGTCTGGTATAACTTTACAGATCAAATGATTCTGAGATCATTTTATTAGTGATGACTGCAGCCTTAAGCAAATAAAAAAAAAAAAAAAAAAAAAACAAAAAAAAAAAAGAAAAAAAAAAAAGGTGTCCTTGAAGCTGAGTTCTGCTCACACTTTGAAGAAATTTCTCTGTTCAGTTTGGTGTAATGCCCTTTTTCTACAGCAAGTAAAATAGCTCCTGATGAGCTACAGATCTTCAATTTGTTAGCAATGCTTATTAAATTAAGAGTTTAGATCAGGAATAATAATTTTACATGGAAATGCCTACAGCCAAACTGCCAAAACTTTTGCTATGATCTTGCAATCACAGTTGATTAGCCATAATCGGCCTATAACTTTAGCAACAAAGGAGATCATTTGCTGAATCATACAGATACTAAACAATTTGCATAAAGATGAGAAAATGTTCTTTAACTTATGGAGTATTGAATAACTTTTCTGAAGACAGTTTATTTTTTCCTAGTATTAGAAAATTACTAATTTATTTCCTCATTTTCCTTTATTTTCCTTAGAAAATTACTAATATATTTTATCATTGAATACAATGTATTTTTCGCTAACTCAATAATGCAGTCTTAGTTATAGAGAACTAAAATAGGAAGTCAGGCTACAAAATGTGCAAACTGTGTGGTGGCTTTTTTTCAATGTAATGCATTCTATCTATGTGTTCAAGATCAAATGAAGTTGACTTTCCTCCCCAGGCTTAACCAAAGAGCTCATCAAGATTCAATTCTGCCTTTTACAGACAAGTACAAGAAATTAAAATAAATCTAATATATACTTGACAGTTGTTGTTTTTACAAAGGTTTGAAGATAGAACTTTGGATACAGGAAAGCAAAGAGAATGGCTGTCACATTTTTTCACGACGTGCTTAGAGGATGTTTAAGAAATGACATTTACCACTGAAACTAGATACTGGCAGAACATGGAAAACAACAGAAGGACAGAAGAAAAATGAAACTTATCCTTATTCCTAATTGGTAAGGCATTCATATAAGAGGTAGAAGATCTGGATTCAGTTTCTTGCAATTTTTAAGGAGTCTAATACTAATGTAATGCAAAAAAAGTACATAAACGTATGTACATTTCCTTCATCCTCATAGGAAGAAAAGTGTAAAGATAACCTTCGTGTTAATATAATGCCTCTATTTTTGCTTTTTTAGGCTAGTCTTTCAAAATAACTTTGAATAGCCAGAAGCTTTTTTTTTTTTTTTAGTTAATATATACAAACTACCAAAATAGAGAGAGAATTTGCTTGTGCCATCTTTCCCTTCATCAACAGCTTCTTCAGTTGTTCTTTGCTTCTGTATTACTGAAGATATTGTACATGTAAGTGAGCCTGTAAAGTTACTTTGGTGCTGGAGTCCACCAATATTTAATTTGTCTTTGGCCTTGAAATTGTAATGATGTGTTCTCAATGCTGCATGTGATTTACTGCACAACACTTAGACAAGTGCTACAGATCACATATAATATCTGGATTTTTTTTTTTTTAATTTTAAAAGGAAAAATAAGTGTCTAAAATTCAATGCAGTAAGTCTTCTGCCTACTTCTGAATATACACATACATTATAGACAATATATATACATCTACAACCCAAACACCTGCATACAATCAGGTAGTAAAAAAGGGAAAACCAGAAGCGGTTTAGAAAAAATCTGAATTGTTTACTTAACTTGAAAATTGAATTTTGAACTTTTTAAAGTCATTATGACTGCTAATAAAGCAATACCTTCACTAAACTCCTTTAACTTGTTCATTTTCAATAACAATTAAATCTTTTGAGGTGTTAAGGGAGAACTCTAAAACCTTGGGATTCAAAATCCGAGATCTTTGTTGGGGCTATATAAATAATAATGTACACAATGCCTAAATTGTTTATGGATACACCAATTTATTCATTGTTATCAGGTAAACTTCAAAGATTAATGTTGACTTTATGGATTCTAGTAAGAACATATAAACTTTATATTGTAAAAATTAACAGTAAGGTCTCTGTGCAACATCACTCATTGCTGTATTTAAATAAATTAGTAATAACGTATCTGGACTCTAGGAAAGAAATACTGACTTATGCACGAAACTAGCAAGCAGGATTCCATGGGAGGCAGCTCTGAAGAAGCTCAGGAAAGCTGGCAATTCTTCAGAGACAGCATCTCCCAAGAACAAGAATGGTCCATACCAACCCTCAGGAAATTCAAGTAGACATATCAGGGGAACAGCTTGCACGTGGCTAAGCATCAATGCACAAAACCACTATATGGAAGGTGAAAGCAGAGACAGGTTATAAAGCAGGATTTTAGAAATGTTGCTGGAGCACATAGAAAAAACAAAGCTCAACTGGAGCTAACACTTGCAAATGATGTAAAAGTCAAAAAAGACCTTCAGTGGCTACATTAGCAGTAAAAGGCTGAATGGCTGGACAAGGAAAATGTGCTACCATTGCTGAATGGAGCAGGTGACAGTGACAGTGGAGACAGATGAAGTCAGTCTAATAATCATTCTTACTTTAGCTTCCATGGAGTAGTAGAAGAGAGATGACAAGTCAAGCAGGACTACTAAAATGAAGATTTTTGGATTTTGGTGGCCTTTGAGTCCTCAGTCTGGGAATGAATCACCACAATGGGAAAAGTGACTGAAAGCCCTGTTCTAGATATGAGATTTTTGAGCTTTGAAGTATAAAACCTGTGGGAATCTAGATGCCTTGGATGCTTTGCTAAAATACCTTTTCTTATGTTTGTCCGCTTCTGCAGTTATGGAGCAATATTCTGGGTTTAAAAGGTTGTTTATTTCACTGAATTTTCACTCTGTCATAAGTTCTGAAGGAAAGAACTAGAAGAGAGATGGGTTGGGCTGTCAAGGAGTCACAGCTGCTTCTCAAGGAGGTATAATTTGGGTGGGTGGGTCAATGTCCAGATCTCTCTTGGGAGCTAAAGGTAACATACCTATCACATGAGGATACCACACACCAAGAAAGAAAGAAAAAGCTCAAAGCTGTTTCCTTAGACTATCACTGCACTCACTTTAATATCCACATGTTCAAGTAGGATATTGAAGTGAGGCTAGAGAACAGGAACAATCTTTCAAAATTAATGTTTTTCTGTATGCTATCCATTCTCAAATCCTGGAAAGAAATCTTTTATTAAAAATATCAGTTATACGTTAAAAATACCATTCTTAAGTTCTTGACACAGAACTGTGTCACATAGTTATGACTGGGCAAATTATGGTTCTTGTCTGTTCTGTGAATTAGGCAAGCATAACTCATAATTCTCTTTCAGTGAAATACACTCACATTTACGTCCTCAAAGGCTCTCAGCATACAATGTAGAGTGTGTTTCTCTGTCAATGTGAACCTTCACTTAAGTCAAGTGGGAATTGATAACGTGAACTTGAATGCATCCTTTGTGGTCCTCACAGCTTGGATTAGGACCTCCATTATTTTTCCTGAACCGAGTCCAACACTTTTTAACCTGCTTATCTTCAATTTCCTAGTAATAGGGGTGTAAATCAAACATAAAATTAATATGAACACCATAAAACTGAAAATGGTGGTTTTGCTACTCTGTTTGTTTCAGCAGTTGATGCCACTTAAGATAATCCTCTCAGAAAAAGGCTTTTGGTTAGCTTCAAAGGCTGTGGGCAGCCTGTTAAAATTTTCCAGTATATACAAGGCAAGATATGGTTCAGAAAAATGGTTTGCAATTTAATTCTGACAAGGCTGTACCCAAATTACTGTCAAATCTGTGTTTGCTGTTCATTATGGTTTGTTCATTCCCAGAAAGATAAAATGAACCAGCCTTTCAGTGTAAACTTACAAGGCTCTACCAAGAATATTATACAAAATGAGATGGGAAAAACGTTGACTTCTAAGAAGACAGGCAAAAATTAAGTAAAAAAATGGACATTACAACACAGTTTTAATATGGAGAGTTTAGGAAATATTAATATAGACTTTGAAGAATGGTTAAAAGGAATATGTAATTTAGATAACAGTAAGTGGAAAGGTTTATAGATCAGGAAAAGGGAGAACAAAACACAAAATAGGCGAATTGGACAGCATGTGCTCCAATAGCTTCTATTTAAGTAAGCTTAGAATTAAAAAAAATGTGTCTATCTTTCTCAAATAGCTGATATTGATTTATAAGTGTTTAATGCAATGCAATGTGTTCACTGCTAAAAGGAAACAAAGAAATTAACATCTATACCTGCAGATTCAGTTAAATGTAGTGGAAAAAAGATTAAGAGTATGCTTTGGCCTGAAATACATTACCATCTCTTTTACCTTCTATTTGCTAATATTATTAGTTGTTTTCCAGATTACAGATTTGTCTTTGTGATCTGGGCCAATAAACCTCTCACCCAAGCAGAAACCAAGTATAGCACAAATAAAACTCATCAGTCTTTGGGTTGGTTTTTTTCTGTTACTAAAATAAAATTAGTTTTTCTTATTGACATAAAGTCTGTTGGAACAATGCCTGTTTGCTGTATTATAAAACTTGTGTCAAAGAAAATTATTCTTCCAAAATCCAAATTGGACTCTGATTTCTTTTAAAGACTGATTTACAGGAATTACAAATTATCCCTAAATTATCAGAGGAAGTAAATATTTACAGCAGTGATTCTGCAATTTAGTAACTTAAAATAATACAAATAAATAAATATGTCAAATGATAAATATGCCAAATAAAGTTAAATATGCCAAGTCTGGACAGGAATCACAATGTAGAAACATTTGTGGTTTTGTTTTTTTCGGGGTTTTTTTTGGGTTTGTATTATTTTTTCTTTTAAATATTTTGCATTATAACTCTTTGGAAATACTGGGTTGTTGTTTTTTTTTGTTTGTTTGTTTGTTTGTTTGTTTTTCCCAATAAACTACTTTTTTGGTCTCATAAGTCCTTTTTTTCCTATTTGATAGTATTTTTGCATAGTTCTGAAAATGTGTTAATGAGAAGTCCTTTATTTTTCTTCCAACATATCTTTAAAATAATCTGCATAATTAGTAGATCTGTGCAAAGGGGTTGATCTATAAAGGGCTGATATTATTAAATTCAAATGCAGATATGCATGTGCAGGAAATACTTAGTCCCTTTGCATATGAGAATAAAGGCCTTGTTCATTGAGTCAAAGCTATTACCAAAATATACCAGCAATGGCACTCAGACATATTTCCAAAGCAGTGCATAAACTTTTACACTCTCAAAAGGGAAAAAAGATTAAAAATGGTCTTATTGCCAAAGCTACTGAAGTAATGCATAACACACACCCAGTTTTGGATTGGATTTTTTTCTTTTTTCACTTTGTTAGTCTTGTAATTTATATTTATTAGAAACTATAGAGCAAAGAGCAGAAATATGGATGTACCATATGGTGATGTACAGACATACAGACATTTCTTTGATTTTAATGACCTTTGAAAATCACCTGAAGATGTATACTGATCTTCCTGATAATATGTTCCACTGTGTAATATTGCTAACATCCATATTTCATGAGTACAATTTACATTGGGAAGAACAATGCTTTTATTTATATTTACAGTCTTCCAAAAAGAGTGGTTGTGTTTCTCTCAGCCTTTTAGGTCAATTTTCTTCTCTGCATATTTTATGAAGGTTTATTTTTTTCCAATAGGTTTCCTTTCTCCATTTTGAAATTGATTTAGAAAGGTTGAATGGTTCCTGACTCATTGAAAAGAGGGCTACATAGCTAATTTAAATATACACAAATAATACAACAGTTTCAGACATGTCCCATCTGCCTCCAAACATCCCTGAAATTTCACCAAGAATGAGGTAGTTCAGAAAAGGACCAAAATTAATAAGATTAATTTTCTAATACCAAATTTTAAACATCTTTAATTCCAAAGTGAAATCCATGACTTCTACATTTACATACTCAGCATTATAATTATTCAATTTTTTCTGTATTTCTCCATTTCAAATAATCTTTGCTTATCCAGTGCTATTGAAAAACCACACAATTAATGATATATATTGGAAAAATGGGAAGGTGAAAAATAATCCATAATTAATAATTGTAGTTGTTAGAAATCCTAAATGTTCATAAAGTCTGCCGTGAGATAAGTAATTTATGAATGCATTGTTCAATCTAAATTTTCATTAATTCATTAATCTAGGGACTCTAGACAGATACTGCCAAAATGGAATTAATCTTCATAACAACTTTTCTCAGTTAGAATTTCTCCACCGTGACAGATGTCTAAGCTGTAAAAGGTGTTATACCTGGAGCCTACAAGGATTGTTCCTTAGTGCTGGTGTGGGTTCAGTGTGATGTTTGCAGGAGTGAGAGGGCTGGTGCATTATGAAACTGTATTGCCTCTGCATGTGGGCATATGTTCCCTTGGGAATACACAGAGTGATGGCAACAGGAAGAGGAAGGAGAAGAGGAAGAGGAGAAATGGCAGGGCAGAGCAAGGAGGGGAAGGGAAGGGAAGGGAAAAGAAGGGAAACAGAAGGAAAAATGCAAAAAGGAAAGGGGGAAGAGGAAGAAAAAGAAAAGGAAAATAAAAAAAAAGGAAAAAGGGTGACAGGAAGAAAGAAGGGCAAAAGGGAAAAAAGTAGAATAAAAAAAAAAAAAGAAAGAAAAAAGGAAAAAAGAAAAAGGAACAGCTCTGAAGTTTATGTAATGTATCTGGAACATGGCCAAAGCCATTCAGAGATTGTACAGACAGTTTTAAATAACTCTCTTCTGTCCCTTTCTTTCACCCCTTTTCACTCAGCAAATAATGACATGAGAATAAACCTGTATCAACATTTGCAATTACTTCATTAATGAATAAATGAGCTATGCAGTATACTACATAAAGAACTAAAGACTCTTCCTCGCTTGCTTGATTTGACTGTGTCTGTAGTTTTGCAGCTTCTCCTTTGTCATATACCTGTCTCCATTATTCTGGAAAAGCTTGTTTTGCTTTGGTTTTCTGTCTCTCTTGAAAAAGAGAATTCTGAGCATAGCTAAAAAATAAGCATCTACAATGTATTTTAAAACAAAATAATAAATCAATACATTGGCTGCCTTTACCATTCTAATAAACTGTAACGCCACATTCTATTTGTACAAGAGTCTCTATTGTATCCTTTTCTCTCTTTTTTTAAAATAAACTTATGGGTTCCTAATATTTTGTTTGCAGAATCTTCTTACTTTCAAACATTAATCAATCTACCTCTCCTTTGAAGGTTGATATATGCATGAAGGAAATAATGACCTAATTAAATTAGACATAAAGTGGAAGATGCTTGTAGCTGATTGTCTTTTCAGTTACATTTTACCTTCTTATCCTTGATCTGAAGTAATGAATTTATACTCTACATATTATTTATTATTGATAATAAACCAAAATGTTATTTGTATGCATAAAAATAAGAAAATCCTTCTTAGTACTATTAAATCAGGAATGATGACCTAAGAAAGATTTAAATATTTATACCAGTCCAAAACAGGTGTTACTTGTCATTATTCTGATTTCCACAAAATTGCAAATCGTGTAAAAACCAGACTTACGCATAATCTACTGTAAAATAGAGTTTGACATTTCATTAATAAATATGGCTGCCTGATGTTGTTGGGCTTTATTTTTGCTGTTTGTTTTTCTTAGTGTTTGAATAGAAACAATTCAGTTACTTCCTAGAATGCCTTTGTGCTCTTGCTAAGAAAATCTCATAAGCAACTAAACAAAAATCTCAAATGACTGATGAAAGAATCTGATACACTGAAGTGGGGTGATATGGGCAGAAAGGTGTCTGATACTTTTTTTCTGGTAAAGCAGATGGAATATGTTTATTTGAAACTATCAGATGATTCTATGAGTGCTGTGTTCTCTCCTCTCGTATATTCTATCAAACTGTACACCCATACTGTTAAAAAAAAAAAAAAAAAAACAAAAAACAAAAAAACAGAAAACTAACAAAAAACCAGATCCATGGGGATAGACTGAGTAGTGGATCCCTTTCATTCTGTTTGCATTCATTTTTAGTGTGTGCCCTGGTGTGGTTTTCGTTCACACCAACCAGTGATCTCTGAGATTGTGCCTAGGCACAGCTCAAGGGGTCAAAGGCATTCACGACCACTCCCATTGGGCAATATGGTTGAGTCCATCCATTTTGTCCATTTCACCATGCTCAATCTTGTAACATTATTTCAGGAAGTTTTCTTTTCAAAACCTCTTGCTTATCCTCTAGTTCACACAGCTCGTGCCCCACATAACTCAGTTTCAGTAAAGACCGCAAGGGCCACTTGGGTACCACATGGGACTTAGGTGCTGCCCATGGCCACCTGCTGTACAGGGTTACAGTAGTCAGTGTTTACTCATCCTCAGGTCCAGACTGCAGTGTTTATTTTGCCTCTGTAATAGGCATAGGCTGGGCAGCTGTCATGAAGCTCAGAAAATGTCACGGCTGCCAAAAATCTAGCCCAAAACCATTTTGATAGCGTGTTCACCATCTTCTTACTACTAAGAAAGCTGCAAAGTGTGGGTGGGAAGGAGAAAAGGACGAACTCAAATGCAAGGAGCCAAGAAGCAGAGATGCTGACAGTGTTAAATTAGGAGTAAAAGGAGCAGAAGGGCAGAAACAGCAGAACAGAAAAGTGAACCACAGAGGAGGTCTGCTCAAGCTGCCCTTTGAACAGATAAAATGTTATGATCTGCTAAATATGCTGAAAATTTGGACTACAGGCATATCAAGTGGGATCATCCAGAGCTAATGGACATTTCAATATTCTGGTATTAAGCTCCTTGTATCTCAGAGGGGTATAACAGTATTATCCTTCCTCAAAGTGATGTTGTGTATGCAAAATAATCTTTGTGAGCTACTCAGATATCACAGGGATGTGTACACCACAAAAATGGCCCAGAGGAAGTTAATAATTCTGAATTCAGTGTACAGTTGAAATTATGTCCTGTATTTAAGATATGGCTGATGTACCGAATTATGAAGTTAAAAAATAATTGGCTAGCTAGCTAGCTATTTTGTGCACATATTCTTTGTCCTTTGGACAGAATTGTCTCAAGGAAAAAAGAAAAATTAAATGGTTATATAATTATAGTCCATAGCATAATGCAAATGTCAGTCATTCTATCCTGATACTGCTTCACTGTTTTCAGTCCCATTCTCCCATCTACCCACAGTAAAATATTAAGATTCTCTTCTATATTTATATTTCTTATATGGGAAATGCATCTGTTTGCCTGACCAAATCTGGGAGAGGACATGACTGACATTAGCTGATCACATCACTGTGCAATACCCTCCCCCATGGAGCTGAGGGCATGAATCCTTCTTGGTTCACCTGATACATCAGGTGCTCAGAAACTGCAGACAAGCCATTTGTACTCTCTGCAACCCTAAAAGGAAGGGATACATGGGGTTTATGTAGCCCTAATAACCACGTAGACTGCAGATTTTGCAACAATGAAGAGAAAGAATGACTTTTGTAAATGTTTTTCAAGGAAGAAGCCTACTTCTTTCGGGTTCAATTCCAATGAGCAAAGTTTGTGCTAAGCAGTATACTTACTACCCGTGTGACTATTTTCATGGATAATTCCTTCTCTTTGGGTAAGTGGAAAAAAAACCAACCAACCAAACAAAAAAAACCAAGAAGCTTGGTGCAAAAAATATCTGTAACGGTATTCAGGAATAAAAAGAAATACAAATACATTTGTAAGCTCCTGAGAGCAAAGTCTGTACTTTTTATGTTTGCTCAGCATCAAGTACAATAGAGCCACAATCCTTGTTGTGCTCTTGGGAAAAACATCAACATTATTACTATAAAACTGTTGGAGTTTGATTATATTCTCAATTTTTATTGCAGTTCCTGTTCAAATTATAAGAATGACCAGAACTCAAAGAGAAAAAGAAAATATTGTTTGATTTCATCATTTTTCCAGTCACAGCCTTTTAAATTCTCTTTACCTTTATGGGACAATGAATTCCAGAACTTCATAATTAGTTTGAGATTTGTGAGTGAACTGTAAGGTTTTGGAGTTTTGCACTGCCTTTATATTCTATTTACCATTTCAGGGAATGCTGAGGCACCAGTTAACCGTTTATCCCAGCTATGTGTCAAAATAATCCTTAAAGTTATGGTGACTCACATTGCAGACAGACAAGTTATAATGAATGAAGCTGATTATGGCTTCTCGCTATCCATCATGACATAGCACTGTGTTGAACAGCCAGTGAAAATGATGTGTTAGGGGATTTTCAGCTAGGAAAGCGGGGGAGGGTGTAACAGACTGCTTCTTCATGAAAGAAGTGCTTTGTCCAGCATGCTAAAAATGAGCTACTTGTTGGTGTGCAGAGCTGGCACCACTCCAGAGTCTTCAGAACTCACATTTTGTTAGGTTTTCTTTGTCTTAGACACTGAACAGTATTTCTAGCTGGTGTAAAGATATCTGACACTCTTGCGTAAAAAAGAACAATGGGGAAAATAATATTAAGGGAGAACAGCATTTTGTAACTTGTTTACACAGAGAAGAATTAGTCCCTTCATCTCAGTTGATTAGAGATGCTAAACCAGAACCAACATATTTTTGTCATGATTTTAGGGGTTAGTCTTATATTAAAATTAATATTTGCAGTTAATCCTCTTTCATAGATCCTTATAATGACTTTTTTTTTCTTTTTTTGAAATTTACAAATACATACACCATTTAAATAAACATTTCCTATTGTCCTTGTTTTAATTCTGAGTGGGTTTTGTTTTTTCTTTTTCCGTTCCTTTGGTGTTGGCTGAGAGTTTCAGAAGCACTTCAAGTTCCAATAATTTTATGAAGTCTTTTGGTGTTTTTTAACTGCATTACTTGAAAAAGGGGTTTCATAAATCTGTTCATGAATGCAGGTGGAAGGGGAACAGATTTTTAATCCAAATAAAATATTTAAGATAAAAAAAAAAAAACAAACCACCAACAACCTACTGTCTCAATTCAAAAGTTGAGAAGTTTGGGAAAAGTCAAAATTTGTCAATTAAAGTGTTCTATTTCTGTACCTACCATGTACCTTTTTTAAAAATCATTTTCAATGGAAAGACAAATCAAAGCTGACGTTTTCTTATTAAAAAGCTTTGTTTTTCACAAAGAAGTATTTTCTTCTTATCATCATTATTATTAACACATTTTCTAACAGTCCCAACAGTCCCCTTTTCATTTCCAGAAAAATTCGTTCAAGTAATCCTAAACACGACTGTGCACATTCTTGAAAAAACACAAAGCCGGTATATGCTTAATGAAAAAGGTATTACCAATTTGACTTTACTTCTGCCCTATTTCTGTAAGTTTCTGTTATTGCCTCAACAAGAAAACCAAAAACCGAAACCCAAAAACCGAAAACCTAAAACCAAAAACCAAACCAAACCAAACCAAACAAAAAAAAAACCACACACAAAAAACCCCAATCAACTAGCCAAACAAACAAGCAAAAAAAGATGTTTTGAGCTTTTAAATGAAGAATGAAGAAGAGAGAATAAAAGCTTCTGTTAAACCCCATAAGGTATGTCTGGAAATACAAGGCAAAATATCTGTAAAAATGTAAAGCTTTCCCAAAATTACTTCAGACATTGGAAATAAACACAACACATTGATGGTTATATTTCTAAGAGTTAATACTGGCCTAATTCCTCTGTCTTTTGAACCAGTGGAGGTTTCATGGTTAGATGAGTATACAGTTCTCAGTGCAGTCTCTCTGTAATTGAGACTCTTAGATGCGCCTGCAATCTTTTTAAACCTATGAAATAATCAATTTTACATAACATGAAGTGTATTGCACATTTTGGTGTGTACATTGCACATTAAAATTCTTATCTGTTCCAAAGACACCACAAATTATTTTTTTTTTAAACTTATACAGTATTTCTTAAAATATAGATTATCCTATCAGAAAACACCAAATTATATCTGGAACCGACTGTGAAAAACTCCACCAGATGCCTATAATCTTATTTGTTGAAGCACAAACTGAAAAAAAGTCTCTTAAATAAAATCTTTAACATTAAATCCCATTTCATTGTGACAGACATCATATGGTCTTAGAATAACTTGGGTCTAGATGAGTTCAAACATTGAAGCATGTGCATTTCCTTTTTTATATATATATTTCCTTTTATGACAAGGTCACCCATCTAGTTGGCCAAGGGAAGCCAGTAGGTGTGGTTTTTTTGGATTTTAGCAAAGCTGTCAGTACTCTTTCTCACAGTATCCTTCTGGAAAAAATGTCCAGCACTCAGCTAGACAAGTCTGTAATATGTTGGGTGATCAATTGGCTGATGGGTCCAGCTGAAATAGTTATCGCAAATGGGGTTACCCCAGGCTGGCAGCCAGCCACCTGTGTGGATTTTAGGGCCAGTGCTTTTTAATGCTTTTATAAATGATCTGGATGCAGGAAACAATTGTACACTAAGTTTGCTGGTGATCCTAAACTAGGAGGGTAGAGGGTAGAGATGCCTTATAGACAAATCTGGGTAGACTAGAGAGCTGAGCAGTCACCTACCATATGAAATTTAACAAAAGCAAGTGCTGGATTCTCCACGTGGGACAGGGTACTCCTGGTTATACATACAAACTGTGGACAAGAGGCTGGAGAGCAGCCCTGCAGAAAGAGATCTGGGGTTTTGAGCTGATGGCAAGTTGAATATGAGTCAACAGTGTGCCCCAGCAATCAAAAGGGTCAACCACGTCCCAGGGTGCCTCAAGCACAGCATAGCTTGCCGGTCAAGGGAGGTGATTGTCCCACTCTCCGCTGCACTGGTGTTGACCCACCTTGAGTACTGTGTGTAGTTTTGGGTGCCTTAATATAAGAATGATATCAACCTATTAGAGTGTGTCCAGAGGAGGGAGACAAAGATGGGTAAAGGTCTGGAGGGCAAGACTTATAAGCAGTGGCTGATGTCACTTGGCTTGTTCAGCTTGGAGAAGAGAAGGTTGAGGGGTGACTTCATTGCAGTTTACAACTTCCTCTAGGGGGGCATCAGAAGGGGCCGTGCAGATCTCCTCTCTGTGATGGCCAGCGACAGAACACGAGGAAATGGATATTAGGAAAAGGTTCTTCACCAGAAGGTGGTCGATCATTGGAACAGGCTTCACAGGGAAGCGGTCATGGTATCAATCCTGTCAGAGTTCAAGGGCATCCAGATGACATTCTTAGTCACATGGTTTAGTTTTAGGCAGTCCTGTGAGGAGCAGGGAGTTGGACTCGATGATCCTTATGGGTACCTTCCAACTTGAGATATTCAATGATTCTATGATTGTATAATTTGATTTTATAATTTGAAAAGTCAGAAAATACTGCTTTCTAACTATAGTTTTCCCTTACTCTTTAACGACAACGATGATATTTCTTTTAATTTCTTTATACGATTAATAATTCATACCAAAGGTAACTGAAATTAAAGAAGTAAAGTTAAATAACAAATCCCATTTTCCATCAAAGGATTCTCTTAAACAATTCTCATAACCATAGGTTATTTTTTACCAATGAAACCAAAGTTACTGTATTACCAACAGTACACCAACAGTCAACTTTTTTTCTTCATCAACGTTTTATTCCAAATTATCTATAAATGTGAAATGATAAAAATTGGAAGTGGAATCTGACCAAGACCAACATACTATTTCAAGAAGATTAATATGAGTAGCAACTCAACCTTTAAAGTTGTTTTGTTATTTGTTTCAAAATTATAGAAGCCAGAGTTTTATTCAGTGCTCTTCAACATAACTTCACTTGATAGCACCAGAAACACAAAATGTCCAGCATATGAACTTTGTCTGGTCATCTGTCTGAGCAGCCACTTTCCAGTGTATTAGAGCTGAAAAATCCATGTTTTTGTCCCTTTTTCTTTACACTAAGCAAAAATTTATTGATACAGTCCATTGATATTTAATTAGATCATGTATCAAGTCCAAAAAATATTTTTTAGGTTTTGATCTGTATAACGAATAACCTGAAAATCTTTATTTGGCCTAGTTATTAATTACAAGAGAGGTATACCTGTAAAGAATATAGAGCAATAGATATCTACACATAATAACCATTTAAAACAGTAGTTTGTTCTTTTTTTTTTTTTTTTCCTTTGGAACCGATGCATTTTATTAGCAGAATTGTGAACAGTAGCACAAACATAAAGAACATAGCTAGATTTCAGAGCGTTGCTGCTTGCTAGAACAAAATAAGGAAGGATGAACTAAACCTATATATGCACGTAGAACAATAAAAACCCTACATTTTTCCTTCACAAATTTGCAAACCAAATGCAGTGAGTGACATGACAGTAGACAATAATAACAATAAAAATAATTATAAGGATTATAATAGTAAAATCCAGGTATTTTTAAAAATGTGTTATTAAGGAAAAAAATTAAAAAAAACAACAAACCACAAATATTTTGTTGAACTCTACATTACAAAAAATAAAAATTAAAATTGCTGATGTCATGAGGTTTTCTTGTTTAGGTGGTGTTGTTTCCTGGGTTTTCTGTTTGTTAGCTTTTGTTTTTTACAAATTTTACTGAAGTTCCAGGGGTTAATATGATTCTAAGAATCCATAGGTTGGTTTACTTCACTAGTAAAATGTCTTATAATAGTTAAATCATTGAAATAGTTTAGTATTTTTCAAGAAGCAGTGTTGCAGTTTAAAATATTGAAGCTCAGGCTAAAAGCTTACACACCAAGTAAGACCTTGTCTAAATCTCACAATAATCCCTTTGCATTGACCTTGGGAAGCAGAGTATAGGTCTATGTGATAGGATGCACTAACTAGGGTTTTGTATTTTTTTTTCATCAGTGATACGGGATAGACAATGAATCCACAAGAACATGTACTAAGAAGGTCACAATGTGGTGTTTGGTTGTCAGTATACACCACAGAATATCAGGTCATTTGTTGAAAAAATTGTCCTGCCCATGTGAGTTCTTTTTAAAAAGCATTTGATGATGGTATTTTTTTTCTGCACTGTGAAAAACCCCTAAAAAACAACAAAACCCCCAAAAAACAAACACACAAAAGCCTGAAGAATTCATAACAAAGATAAAGTGTATAGGTTTATTTAGAAAAATAACTTTCCTTTACTAAAAATCTTAATCATTATCTTTTTTCTCTGATGTGTAACTTTTAACTTTTACAAGATCTGTGAGATCAGAAGAACTGCCTAAACCAAAAAAAAAAAAAAAAAAAACAACCAAAAAACCCACAAAAACACAAACCCCAACCCACCAAACTTCAGTGGTTATTTGAAAGTTAATTATTTTCAATAGTAGTTATTGCATGGGTCGGTACTGTGTGTAGTTGAGATAATTGCTGAAAACTGTCGAGGTCCGAGTGAATGTGCACTTCTGTACCTTAAGTTTACGAGAAAAGTATTCACTTTCAAAGGATGAGGTGAAAATAGAAATTGTTAAACCATCAGAATGGAAACTAATGAAACATCTAGATGGTTATGAATAAAACAGAAGTCTGTAGAGGATTGAAATTACAGTGCGCACAGTCTCCTTGCTTATGCTTTTATGGTTATGGTCATCCTTCAGCAAACCGCAGCAAAAGAAAAAATTAAGAATTAATTTGTGATTTAAAGTCCTATTTTTCTGAGAGGAAAAAAGGATTAGTTAGAGGAAAATACAGAGAAAGAAGGAATTTGTTTTGGCTTCAGTAAAGATGAATTGGGAAGTAACTTGGTATTCCAAAATGAAATAAAAAAGATGTGTAAATTTAACTATAAAATTGCCCATTCTCAGCCCTGTTGTATTTTTCTATATTCAGAGGGAATGGGTGTCTGTAGAAATAGAAGTGCCTTCACAAAATTTTTTGCAGGGAAGCATTTTCAAACTACTGAAAACACTTCTATAGGTTGCCATTGACCAAAACTTATTGTTCTAATTTACATAGGTCATACAAGTAATCCTGCCTATTCCATATTACTGAAATTCAAAGACAGAAAGCAATGTTAGTTAGAGGAAGAAAAAAAACATTTACTGAAATGTGCACCATATGATGTGTAGGTGTGTCTATAGAGCTGACTAAGAGATACAGAATAGAAAAAAAAAATAAAAATCATTGATTTACCATCTTAAAATCAGGGAGAAAAAAAGATATTCATCATAGTCTATTTCTTTTGTAATGAGTAATTTAGTAACTTGCAGTATTTTTTTTTTAATTGTTAGACTTTTGTCTTATTAGCAAAACCTTATACCTTGCTGTGACTTCTGAAATCACAGAGACCACATTCTTGTTTTCTGCTTAGTTTTAGGTGATACACAGTGCTATTTTTCAAGGTAGCTTTATACTTCACTTTCCGTCAATGAAGAGTTTTGAGAAATCCTTACATCTTTAAGTAGATAAACTAAGGTATAAAAATGAGGAAATATGCAGGGTCGTCATTATCCTTTAACAGATTTTCTCATATACATCACCCACTTTTCTGTGCACTAACAACCTTCCTAGAGTCAATGAAAATAATCCCTGTCTTTGAATTAGACCATAAGAGAAGAAATTAACTATATTGCACAGAATAAAAAAGGAATCTTCCCTGATATAAGAGCTTGTGTGAGAGCTGGTTAACAAAAAATTAAAAGGTGTACACATTCCTCTGTGTAATTTTGTAATCCGTCTTAATGAAGTCCAAAGTTCAGACTCAGAAATAAGAACAAAATTGCTATCATTTTACTGTAAAAAGTGAATAGTTAGCTTCATATAATAAGGTACAAGGTCTGCCTCGGGAAAAACTATACTTACTGTTCTAATGCTACCATTTTTTGAGCCTGAGGAAAAGAAATCCTTCATTTTCCTTTCATTACATCTGAAGTTTCTGAATCCAAGGAAGGAGCAGAGAACTCTTCTTTTGGAGTCTGATGGGAGAAATAAATTTCAACACCTAACAGAAAGAATTACTGGCACAGATATTAATTACAGTGGCACTAGTCGCTTACAGCATTGAGCTTCCCCTGCAGTCTTTATAAGCAGTTGCAAATTCCAGGTAATCTATTTTATTCCTTTATTTATGTTTGATCCCTGATACAAATAAAGAGCAACTACTGTATTTATTTTTTTTAACAAATCATCTCAAGAATTCTTAGGATTTTTCTTTTCCATAGCAATAGCCGTGGATTTTAAAAACATAGCAAAGCTTTCCCTTGCTTTGTATTAATGCTCCAACATCCCTAATGCTTTTCAGATTCTTTCTCTTCACCCTGCTTTGACAGACATTCTTGTTGATAACATCATCTTCATTCTTCTGTAAATTTCCTTCTCTTGTAATGGAAACACGCTAGAGAAGACATCTTAAAGTTACTTCTGGTCATCTGTGACCTTAGAAAATAAACTTTAGTCCAAATTAAGAAGAACATAAGGTCCTGGAGTGCAACTCAAGCATGATTCAGATGTCTAAGTCCAAGAAAAAATCCAGCTGCTAAAAAGAATATTTTAAGTCACTGCAGTAGAATTCATCCCATCTGACTTTATGTACATACACTTTAAATGTCTTTGCTTGGTCAGAGGAATCCAGGAATCCCACTACCTTTGCTTCTGCCTCTTTAATTCCCATGTGGTATAAAATAATACTGAAATGACCCAATTTTTCTGCAGTCCTCCTTTCCTCTGGTAACATCATAGTCAGACTTCCCATTTCCAATGGTAAACGCATATCCTAAGTAAAACTTAACTAAGCCTTTCATTTTAAATTTGTTTTTCTTTTGCACAAGTGATTCATATAAAACGGATATTGACTATTCATATTTTAAAGGCAGACATTGAAGATAATTTAGGTACTCTATATAAAGCTGTAAACACACAACGCATACATAAAAGGTTAAAAAAAAATCTTTCTATTTATCTAAAACTCAGATTCCAGCTTTTTCTCTGTGTCCTTTAATATCTTCCTTCCCTTCAAAAGATATAAATCTCTGGCTATTTCTTCCCCTTATTTATATTTTTTTGCTTCACTGGTCTACTTGATGTCTTAGTTCATCTTTTTCTCTACATAAGTAAATTAGTCTCTGCCCGAAATTCCTCTTTTTGACTGTTTCATTTATATTTTTGCTATTTCTTCAGTCTGAACAGTTTGATATTTTTCTATATCAAAGCTTCATTATTCTGAATGCCATTTTTTAGGTCATGTAAAGAAAATAAATCCACAGTTTTCACTACTGTATAGACTGCTGAACTATATTATTATCACCTTATATTATTCTCTGTCCAGAGCAATCATGTCTTTTTAAAAAGGTGAATGGAAGGAACAGAGCATATTATTCTAAGTAAGTGTTAAATATAACCAACAGGTTGCATATAAGTAATAATTCTTTTAATTTGTATTACCTAGTTTTGCTTATTCATCCTATAATCCTCTTTAATTTTTCAAATACAGCTACAAACCGGATTAATGTTTTCAATAATTTTTTTACAACAACTTCTTAATTTTGAGGGGAAATGGTATGATGCATGACTGTTTTATGTAATACAGACAATATTTTTTATTATTTCATGTCTACTGACCTAATTGGTCTATATTCTGCGGCATTTATTGGCCTAGTTCCAAATCCATTATACGCATTATTATACATAAACATATGTTTAGTGTAATTCTATAACTTTTTGCTTTGTATCTTTCTAAATTAGATAGTCTATCTAGATAAATGAGTGAATATGAAAGCTTGAAAAACTTGTTTGAAAAAAGAAAACTGAGATCCTAAATAACAACTCACAATCTCTGACAAAAATAATTTTGTTAAATAAAATTGGAAAAAGAAAGAAGAAAAAAATATGACAACCTAGACCTTTCTTGATAAAGAAAAATGTACTTAATTTTCTCATTAAAAGTAAACACACACACATGCACATTTGCACACAGGCATGCATCCATGCAGTGGAAAAAAAAAAAATCCACAAGAAATGAATAATCTTCCCAGATATCGAATACTTTTTGGAAAATAATTCACACTTTCCTTGACCAGAATATGTCTCCTTGCTGTCTTTTATTTTATCATTTCAGTAACCCATATTTTCTGAGGTTCCAATGGATTATTATTTTTGAGGGAAGAAGGAATGAATGAAAACAGGCAGGGAGGAAGGGAAGGAAGAAAGAAAAGTGATATTTGATCCGTTTAATTCAATTTTTTCTCAAACACCTAGGAATGATTTTAAGAATCAGAGATTCTGGTATTACACAGACTGTTGTGTGCATGCATGGTTGGCTGTGTGATCCATCACTATGGTTTTACAGTCTCCCTTTCTCTTCACTGCAAAAGTCCCTTCACAAGTTTGAAGTAAATAGATATCTTCCACCCAACTCTGCATGGCAAATCAATTGTTCATTAAATACTTTTTTTTTCTTTTAAGTGTGTCTTTTTCATACTCATTACTTTAAAATCATTATTTAAGTCACTAGATCCAGACTGCTCCATAGTTCAACATAACGAAAATGAAGAAGATTTAAAAAATGGTGGTCAGCATTTTGTGTTAGATCCAGAAAATTTCCACCAAGGAATAAGTCATAAGGTCAGTCTGTTAAACGTGCTGACAGGTCTCGTTGCATATAGAATATATGGTCAAGTGACTGGATTGTAGAGTATTTTGCAGGTTGAAAACACCCTTGTGCTCTGTCACCTGAAGGATGTTGTTCAGTTTTGCATTTATTTCTCAAGGAAAAATCATAATTTGAAGAAAGAAAATAATTTAGTACTGAAACAGTAACCTTCTCTTCATTGTTCATGTAAATCTGTCACTTCAGGGTTTTTTTGTGGGATTATTCCAGCAAGTATCTTTTCATATTAAAATTCTAAACCTTCTTGCTAGCTTTGCATAGCTGTGAAAACATTTGCCAATTTACTTCCTCTAACAGCCTGAAGCTCTCTAGCACGATCCAGAAATTACCTGATTTCTTTTCATTGTCCTCAGCCTCTCTTTAAAACAGCTACGCTGTGTCAGCCAAGATATTTTTAGCATTTTTTCCTTCATCCTCAATATTATTCTCCAAAAATCTTGTCATCCAGTTCTCCTGCTTTGTTTTACCACTCATTCATAAAAATTCTAACCTGTTTTTTACACACCCAGACATTTTTCTAAATCATCTATGTTTCTGTCATTCTAGTGATGTCATACATTGTTTAAAAAGTACTTTAGAAATACTCAATATCAGTTTAGCAATTTTAGTTTGCAAACTGTTTTTTTTTTTCCCCAATTGTTGCCACTGATATTTAGCCATTTCCTACATCACTCAACTTTACTTTATTTTCCTTTATCTTTGGTGACATTATCCTATAAATTCTGTACATGCCCACGGGACCCCCGTAATGAGTTATTTAACACTAACAGATCAAATGAGTCACGCACTGTTCTTGCAAGTAATCAGTGTTACAGACCTTTTTTTTTTTTTTTTTTTTTTCAGAGAATGCATGTTAAACATGTTTTGTGAGAGATTGTGAAAAGACACATTTTATGCATGTGTGTAACAAAGCTTCTGGATGAGAATATAATCATCCTAATTTGGAAACCACAGACTGCAATATAGTATGGTGACATTTCTTCCCAAGAAAAGAAACCAAAGTTAAATAAGGAAAAATGTGGGGAAATAAAAAAAGAAGAGTAAAAAAGAAGAGTAGAGGAAGACAAGTTCCTCATGATGTATCTCCAGAAGTGGAGATTTTGACAGATTTTGGTAGATGTGCATGGAAAGCAACAGTAAAATGCATAAGCATATATTACCTGATGGACAGATTGTCTATCTATGTTATCTTCTGCTGACATGACTTACAAGAATAGTTTTATGTGTCATATAAAACACATATCTAAAATATGTAAATAACTGTTTTATTTCAAATCCCACTCTATAATAATGGCAGAATGCCAATGTATTGCATACATTTTATCTATTTCACAAAGGGTGGAGTGTGCCTGTATATACATATATATGAATGTGTGACAGAGAAAAAAAAAAGGAAAAAGAGGAAATTTTAATTAGTAAGAAAAGCCTTCTGTTCACCGTTTTTGTTCTAAACTTTATCTACACCTTGGGTTTCTCTAAGCTATCACAATAGACTGCAGTGGCCTGAGGACCTCATTTAAGGTTAACTGCAAAAGCATTTTTAATTCCTTGCTTACCTCCCTATGAACACTACAGCACTGAGACCTGGGAGTATCATAGAGAAACAGACAGGGCTCTGCAACTCCTAGACTTCCATTTAATGATTTTGAGGTAAGGATTTCTGCTCAGTGTCCATGTAAGCTTGCATCCCTTTCGCTGGACAAAAGGAAGAGATATAAAAAGAATCAACTCAAATGTTCTACAGTACCAAAAAATACATAGTTTAACCTATATAACAATAACTTGTATTGAGTGAAATAGTTCAGCTACGATGCATATTCAGGACATCTCTACCAAATTAAGCTCTGTATAATGCAATATCATAGCCCATAGTTAATCAATTGCTTGAATGGGGCAATTAGCGCATGTAATCAGATTCTGTTTTGTAACATTTTCCTAAAAGGTGGTGCATTCCAAGGCTGAACACAACAACTTTTTACATTAATTTGAAATTGTTATTTTGCCATTGCAAATGAAACGTTAGTCTTTCCTTCATGTCATAAAAAAACAGGTTTTAGGCTGAAAAAGTTTACTTGATTACGGGAAAATAATATTGATACACTAGCTTAGTCAATAATCTTCAGCATTTCTCTTGTTTCTGTAGAAAAATATATTTCTGATAAAGTAACACTGTGTATTAACCTAAACTGAGGATGTTTCAAAAGGGGCAAACTAATCGCCTCTTCCATACACTTATGATTTACTATAAATCAATCCTAAATTTCAATGAATGTTTTCCATTGAAACCCACCCTTACATATTTTGTCTCATAATCTGCAAATAAAGTGAACGTATTTCAATGCTATGTTGAAGCAGCCCCATGAGCCCTAAAGCATTAAATATTGTTTTCTTAAGCCTGCTGGTTACACTTATGAGGCGTGAACTAAAAGTACTGATTACTGAAGAGTGCTCAATTCAGTGTTCCTTTTGCATTTTTGAATCCAATATTGGGATGCAGAAGAGTGTGCCTCTATTTTAGGAATTTAATTTCATTTAAGTTTGTCCCTTCAGCACAGAAGACCTTTCTTGAATGATGGATCATCTACAGGGTAGACACTATCAAATCTGTAGCCATGGCTGAATACACTTTAGTAATATATTTCCTGAGTTCTTTGTGCTAATGTAATGAGCTACATCATAGCTGAAATTCAAGATGTAGAAGCTGTCTTATCAGTGTAAAACATATCTGTACTGAAAAAAGTAAACCTTTTCTAAAGATAAATACGTTTTTGTAAATCAGAGATTGAAATTTTGTTTAACTGTGTAGAGTTTAGAAGTTAGAAATATATAACAAAAGCAATACCTGGGTGCCTTTGTTGAATTTCAACTATTCAGAATAAACAAGCATTGTGATATAATTTCAATGTGTTAAAGTATCTAATGTATTGTTTTGATCTTTCAATTTCTAACTTGCAGGGAAAAGCAGGTGTTTTTTCCTAAATGCTGTTTAGTTTATGTTCTTTAATTTTATATTATAACATCAAAATCTGAATGCAAGAATGAGCTGATCCCAGAAAGGTATCTGTGAACATTTATCATCTGCTTTTCCTCCCTCCTACTTTAAAAAGCTGAAAAACTGAACCTAAAAGATACCTTAACTAAATTTTGGTTATCTCATTTACCTTCATTATTATTCGCAAACATCAATGGACAGAGTGTAAGTACTTATATATCTCAAATTAAATGAGTGCTAGTTATTTAGAAAATGCAGACTTACTGCAAGGCTACTGTGCTTTTTTATGAGTTCATTTCCATAGTTAGGAAAAACGTGTGAATGTATCCACTTGGAGACTTGTAAGTGCTGCTTCTTTTGTAGATATTGTTAGGTGATAAATTATCCCAAACGTACTCAGGAAAATAAAATCTTCTACCTGTCCAGCCAACTTTCTAAATCAGTGCTCATCCCAGCAGCAGATGTATGGGAGCAGCTCAGCTGCAGTTTGGGGACCAATTGAGAAGTAAAGGGAACACCAGGATATGTTAGAATTAAATACAGGAATGGATTAATGGCAGCTGAATAGCTTGTCAGACAACTCTTAAATCCTTATTTGCATCTTAATGATGGTTAGTTAAGGAATGGAAGATTTATAAACATGTTGAGAGAACTAGAAATCTGAAAATACATTTGGAATATTATTTTTACCTTTATGCAATTCCTGTAAAACAGACTACCTGTGGTATTCCATTGTTCTGAAGGTCATTGTGACATAAGACATTGAATAACAAGTGCTTGAAATTAGAATCTTAAATTCCTAATTAGACTTCTAAATATGTGGCCCTATTTTGAAATAGTTCAAAACCCTGTGGTTCCAATTTAAATCTTATTCCCCCATTGCCTATTTATAGAAATGCTAGGGTCCTTTTGCACCACTGCATCAGAATAAAATTATTTCAGGAGGGCCAGGTTTGCCTTGACTTTGAATAAATAGTAGCTAGAGATAAAATTTACTTTGTGCCACTAATGAACACAATAGTTTGGTTGCATGCTGCGTGGAAGAACTTGTTCCCTTGGAGGTGCAGTAAACTTACCATTTTTCACCTAGTGGGAGAGCAGTTCAAGGAGCTAGAGGATGGATAAACATGATTGAACTGATGAACTGGCAAGCCATGGTGTGTTCAGATATCTGATTTAAGATGCTTTCATTCTAAATTCCTTTCCAGGTTCACAAAGAGTGCACACATATTTGTCATTGTGACAAAGCCCTTGTTGTGCAATATGCATTTTAAACTGTGCTTAGTGAACATAAAATCTTAGTATGAATTGCCTCAGCACAAGCTGATCTTGTTTTTTTTTTTTTTTTATAACTGCTAGGAATCTAAAGGCACTTATATTCATATGCCTGATATTCATTCTCAGGAAATAAATATTCTTTGGATAGTAGTGTGTCACAGTGAGTGAAATTAGTGTACTATTCCTCTAGTTTTTTGCACACACACGCACAAACATACATTTATATGCTACTATAATACGTTAATTTCTTCTCTAAAAGCAAGTTCCAGTGATTTTGGATACATAATTGAATGTCTCAGAAAATAACAGAAATTTTAAAAAAATAGTTATCCTATTACCTCTGAGATTGCTGTTAGATATCAAAGGAAACATAAATATTAATGGAGAGTTAGGTTTTCTTTTTAAAGAGCATAGCTATACTTGTTTAAGGAAAGTAGAAAGCAGAGATCTTTATGCTTAAATGACTAGGCCAGCCTAACTCTGCTTCATCTACTTGTGAAAAATGTGTATACACTTTTCTTGCAAGTTACGTGAGATCTCTTATACTCTTAAGTATGCCTTTACAAAGAAAATCCAAAATGTTTCACAATCTCTGATCAGTTACTCTAAAAGAGCACCGCAAAGTAAAACTCTGAAATGAACATGTACTTTGTAAAACTGTTGTGCACTCTCCTTTCCAACATTTGCTTTGGTTGCTAAAATGAAGTTTTTGAGCCAGCGACATGACTAGCATTTATTTCAGAGATGGATCAGGTCTTTAAATTTCAACTTATTAAAATTGATTTGGGTTCCATTTATGTAATTGAGAACAGGATTTTTGCCAGCAAAATTAAACTCTTTTGACCGTTTGAATAAGGAAGTTGTGTACAGTCATCTATATTTTATTTGTACTGTGGTAGAACTGTCTGAGACTGAATGATTCTCCTCTTCCCCTCTAAATCAATTCCGTTATGATTCAGAGCCAACAGAAAATGCAGTCCCCCAAGTCCTATGTAATTCACATTTATCCGTGTTGAAATACATATCTAAAATCTGAAAGAGAGTGTTAATATACATACATTTGAAGTTCTCAGGCACACTAAGGTTTACTTGTAACATAATGAGAAAAAGCTCCAGTCTTGGCAGTAGTGAGCAGCTCTACATTCAGAATGGCTGCCTCCAGCAACTGGAGTTACTGGAGTTTAACACAACAGGGCTCCTCAAATGTTCTGCCTTAGCTAACCATGCAGATCCAGCTTAGAGACTGTTCCCATTCGGCTCACTGTCTCTCCCTGGAGAAGGCAGGAACTGGTTGTTCAGGCAGAAAATGAAGCTTCAGCAGCCAAATGATGCTCAATCTCTTCCTTCCACAGAGCCGAAGAGAGAACCCGCCAGCTGATGGTGTCCTGCTATCCAATGGCCACCTGTTCCTTGCACTGGGCAAGAGCAGCCACCGTGCACCTCAGCCAGTCTTAACCAAGAGAAGCAGCAGCCAAGTGCTTTGGACTGGCATGAAGCAGAAATAGCAGAGTGACTTTTGTGGATTCTGTTGGGGCACCGGGAACCTCAACTCTGGATCTAGTTCAAGTGCTGATAATGTTTTTAATATGCTTTTATGAAATCTCAATACCCTCAATCCACTGGTTTCCCAACCCAGATGCTACTTCAGATAAAGACATATAGTTCAATAGAGCCTTTTACAATCAAGATAATAATTGCTCAAAATTATCCATAGATTTTTTTGGACTTAATCTAAAAGGTTTGGGGATTTTTAATTATTTTTCCCCGATCCTTAGGTCAAAATTAGTTGTCCGAGAATGGAAAAAGAAGGAAGAAAGGAAGATTGTGGTAAAACCCCAAAGTTGGATTTTAAAGTAATCATCAGAAACCAATAGCAGGTAATTATTTTCTTCTGAACTTAAGCGTTTATTTTTGGAGTGTAGAATGACTTCAGCTTTAAAAAGCTGAAGCTGGATGAGGTGAATCCAACTTGAGATAAGAACATAGTATAGATGCCAAATTAAAGTTTGATCTGTTCTCAGGCATATATAAAGTTCAGTTAGATCACTGAGATACAGCAGGAAATTAATTCTTTCTGTGATACTAAAATTTTTATTGTTACATAGGTTAACACAGACTAAGTCCCTTCCCTTTTTACAAGTCCCTTCCCCTCTTCCCAAAAAAATCACCAGCTTGTCAAGTGTCCATGACAACAATTAATTTAAACCCTACATGTATTTGAAGAGTGTAACTCTCTAGCCACCACTGCTGCAGTTTGGAAAGTTTGGAATGGTTATCCACTCAGCGTAAGGAATAATGAAGAGCAGAAGGGAAATGAAAAATCATGGCATACTTTTTCTCCTCACACTCTCCCTGGGAATTCATTCAGCAGACAAGAAAAGTAAGGAAGTTCTTATATGTGGCTTAAAAATGCAATCCTGGTTGGAGGCATCCCAGTAGTCAGCAGGAGAATGGGATGAGAACTGCCAGTAGGGAAGGAAAAAAGAGATACAGAGAAAAAGTAAATAAAATGTACAAAGACCTGAGATAGAAAGAATGTTACTTTCAATTTAATCAAAGAACATACAGTTGTGATTCACAGACCTCTGCACCCAAACAGAAAATATAAGTGTGCTCATTTGAAGGAACATGGGGAAGTGAGTTTGAAAACTACTGCTGAAAATAATAACACCTACTGTGTCTTGCTAATGAGGAAAGGGAAGGCAAGGAAAGAAAAGGAAATGAAAGGATAAATTCTAATGTCATCATAATGTGTGGAAAATCAGATGATGTTTTTTCCAAAAGTAGTACTCCTCAAATAAAGACTATGTTGTCTCCAGAAGAAAAGCAAACCCTTTCTCTTGAAAAATATGTCAAGAAAAAATTAAAATAGGTACTGAAGCATCTTTCAAGAATGCTGATGTTTTTATGACAGTTTTCTTAAAAAGAATGATGGAAATGCCTCCCTCAAAAATAACCCAAAGAAGCAAGGAATTATGTAAATAATAAGCTATATAATGTATATAATTTTAGAGAAAAAACAAAGTTTATACTTGCTAATGATTAAAAAATATTTAATGATGTATATATCATTGGTTTAAATGGGAAAATTTGCATGTGGGATAGCTCAAGTGAGCCACGTAAACAAAAATATTTCGAGGACACAAATAATGAAGAAGAATCAAGAGAGGAAAATAATTATGTTGAGTTCAAGTATGTTATGAAACACAAAATAATGATGATGAAATTGGTTTCCATAACAACAGATGGAACACCAACTATGTTTGGGTCCAAGGTTTCATGGCTGATCATCATCAACAAGCACTCAGAGGAAAACTGATAGACTTGACACATGGTAAGGGAGTAGTGATTAAAAAGAAAGTTAACTCCATACAGGTCAAAGGCCTTAAATATTACAGGTCATACAATATGCTATAGACAGTCCTTAAGGACAGAATTTTGCAAAATGAGGTGAGCTGTCTGAGTGAAATTCATGTTCTAAGAAAATATATTGATCTTTTTATCCAGAGGTTGAGATAACTGTATGATCAATAAACAAAGAAGTTGGTGAACTTTCCATCCTTCTCTTTGCCAAGTTCATGGTTGACTGAGTTCAGTCAAGAGCTAAAATAGAAAGTAAAGTTTATGACATACATGGCAAGATGAAGGCACTTCCAAGTGCCTTGCAAGGGAAGGCACAAAGTGAGGTTTGGTGTGTAAGTACGTGAAAGGAAAAAAGAAGGACCTCAATATTCTGGCCTTGAAGTGCTTCTAGTTACAGCATGAAAACTAATTTGGAAAAGTAAGAAAAAAATTATAAAAATTGATTTCTTAAAGGCAGAACTGCAAATTTGAGAACTAATTAGCTGTATACAGTAAAAAGTATTAAGAGTGGCCGGTGGAATTTATATTATCTTGTTCATAACAGTAATAGTCTGTGTGCTAAGAGTGAATTAACTGTTACATTTAGATGCCAGTGTATTAAAAAAGGAAAGTCTCACAAAGGAAATGGATGTCTGCTTGGAAGACTGGAGCAAGGATAAAATGTGGGTGTAAGGCAAAACCTTCAGACCTTTTTCAACTATCCCATTCATCTCCTCAGATCTACTTACCATATTATTTGCAAATATAACTTTTCAATTTATGTTTTGGGAAAATCTAAATGACATGCGTGAGAGGGCGTGTTACCCCTGATATTTCAACAAACTTTCAACAGCAGCAATAGAAAGCATGTAGTACCAAATATCTCAATAGTCATTTAGTTGCCAATGCCAATACATTTGAACACTTATACAACTTCTTATGCTGCTGAATATAATTTAAATTTTATTCCAGTTATTAGGAAAATGATGATGGTTAAACCAGACAATTAGGAGTCAAAACAGCTGTTTGTATTCCCAGCTCTAGAGCTGTTTTCTTCATTTGGGGCAATCATTAACCTTATTTTTAAAACCTATGCTTAAAATTAGATGCTCTTCACCTACCACTTTCTCTGCAACTCTGTATTTAAACAGATAAAGAGGCCCAGATTGTCTTGGAAGTATCTTCCTCCACTAAGTCAAAATCAGACCCTTACTTAAAGGTTTCTTTTTAAAATACCTTTAAAATGCTGGACTTCAGCAATCTGTATTTATAGTATCTTACCCTCTGTTGCCTTAGCATTCAGAACTATCTGTGAATTCGTCCGTTGAGTCTGACTCCCATAAATTGTGATAAATTTGGGGGAGGAGGAACCCTAAGAAAACGAAGACAAAATGTTCCAATAAATATTTATTTAAACTAAATTCCCCTCTTTTTTTCTAGTTGCTCCCAAAGGCTCTTCAGTTTTTCTCAGTAATGTTAAATTAACTACAGAGCATTAAAATAGTGCTAAAAATGCCTTGAAACTAGGTATCCCAGCCAAAGCTTGTACATCTGCATGAATGGCAAAATAATTATTCATAATTAGTGAGTCATGTTATCATATTACACTGAGCACCAAGAGGAGCAATGACTATTTATTATAATTATAATTATTAGTTTAAAAACACCATTCATGAGCATGGTGCTTTTACAGAATTGGTAAAGGTAAACTCCATGACTATAAAAGGTGTCTGCAGGCAATGGGACCAGCTGAACAGGAAAAAAAAAAACCAAACCAAACCAAACCAAACCAAACCAAACCAAAACAAAACAAAAGGAATTAAAGAATAACAAATTATAGAAAAAGTGCAAGAAACATATAATTGATATTCTCTTGACTCTAGAACTATCTCTTGAAGTAACTTGATTTTTAAAAGCCTTAGCTTTATTTTCTGAGTGTATCTTTGTCTTTTTAGGTCTGTGGAAAGTCTGTATTAGCATTTTTTGGCTGTGAGATTAAGAAACATGTCACAGCTCACTGCCATATAGCTGAACTCTCTTACTGTCCAGAACAGAGCAGCTACATCCAGCCAACTATTGTGAATTATCCCTGGTCCACATTAGCCCCCAGAAAGGGCCAGCCCTTGTTTGGTCAGGCTCCACAGCAGCTTCTTGGTAGTTGGTCCAGGACATGTTAGGGTTAGTGCTTATGAATTTTATGGATGTCCATACATTGCCTTTATATAGTAGCCTTCATCTTGTTTAGTATACTACTGAAGATATAGATGGAGAGATCAGACAACTAAACTGAAGCCACAGACAATTCTAGATACAGACAGACACTTACATATAAAATATACGACTATGTTCTTGTCACCCAGACATTCAGACCAGATACATAGGACAAACATATGCCATCAGCTTTCCAGCTAACATGCCTGTGTTTCTTTTCTAAGAAATCAAGACGTGACCATAGCAGAAGCTGCTTGCATAGGTCTTACTCTGACATGGAGGTACAATGCTGCCAGACTGGAAGCACTTCAGATACTACAATTCAGGCATAATCTTACTAAATACGTCCTTGTGGTACAAAATACTTCCTACCTGTGAAGTAAATCATTTTGTTAATGATGTTATAGATGTTAATAATGTCAATAATAATAATGTGCCATGCTTCTTGGAACAGATTGCCTGTTTGTAACACGATGGTCTTTTTGAAATAGACAAATAACTAGCTTAAACAACCTATTTTTATAGAGATCTCTTTCTTCTTTATATTTAGATGTGCCTCTATGCAGAAAGAAGCATTATATACACAGATATGTATACACAAGCATATATATGTTTCTATATATGTGTTTTTTTATGTACACACTATAGTAGAAAGTACTGCATGTACATATATGTAAATCAACTTGTTCATAAACACATTCATGTATCTATAGATACCTACATATATATATATACACACATATATGTGTGTGTGTGTGTATATGTATGTATGTGTATGTATTCTTTTTTAAGTGTTGGGTAAAGCAGTCTTTTTTCTTTCCTGTCCTCAAGTCTTCCTCCTTTCCCCCTCCCCGAGCTGTGTGTAAAATTTGTTGCATGCCTGCCAAAGGAGGCTCACTGCTTTCTCTCACCACAAACAATGATCCAGCAGGTTTTGGACACTACCACAGAGGCTGAGTTTATTTTGAAGCTGAACAGCTTTGTCCCCAGTGCAGTATTCTAGTAGCATGACTTAATCCAGCAAAGTCCCTCTTGCAAAACCCTGGTGGTAGAAAAAAAATTTCCATACTCAAGAGATCCTGTTTGGCGACTTTACTCACATGGAACCACACTTACTTAGCATGACTAGATGTCTCATTGATTTCCACAGAGTAATCAATATGTTTGCTGACGACAAACTCCAAAACTGAAAGTCTAGGGCTCAGAGACATTGTGAAAGGGATTTCAGTAGAAATTGACAAGGTATTTGAGGCAGATTCCCTTTCAAAGACTTTTAAATCTGACTGTTCGAAACTTAATTATCGCTACCTTTCAAATTTAGGATGGATTTCTATCTAGCTGTCTGTCCAGCTATGCTATTTTACTAACAAACTGTGCTGCTATGTCCCCTTGTGATGCAAATACTGTACTTTGCTTGATATTAAATATGCATTAAACTAAGTCAAAATCAAGCTCTTACTTCAATCTCTCTCTCATTTTTATTGTTTATAGCTGCGGGCGGAAGTCTCGCCTTTCCTATATCACGCATCTGAGATTTGACTCAAGGCAGTTTCAACACACATTACAGAGGAAGGTAGGGAAGAAAAAGCATTTTTTGGTATGGAAGCTCTGCAGCATCCATCACCTCTCTTAGAATATCCCTGGCAGCTGCTACAACCTTCTTCCTGGAAATCAGTGATCTGTGTTAAGTTATTAGCCACTGGAGTAAGACAAAACTCTCTACAAGATTCTCTCTTTTAAAAAGTTCTCACCTCACAGTCTTCTGATGCATTACCTGCGTCTCATACATGTTCATTGAAACTCTTCCCCACATACATAGGCTCATAACAGACGCTCATCCATATCATGCTGTTTCACACATCAAGATCCTAGGATTTAAAAGCTATTCATGTGTATGCTGTACATGCAGACAAAGTTGTCAGACTTTCCAGGACACTGCTTTCTAGAGCCTAATATTATTTTTACATGGTGGGGTCTCTAAATCATAGCTAAGTAATTATGCTTTAAGTGTCTTAATAATGTGGGGTAGCTAATAGCTACACAGACTGAACAGCACCTCAACATGTAAAGAGGCTGACTAAGGTGGGGAATTACGATAATGGTCTTTAGCACGTATAGCATGGAGAAGCTGTGAGTGAGCAGTTGTTTACAGTTCCTCCTAATACAAGTACTAGTAGGCATCAAATAAAACTAGCAGGTTGCACATTCAGAAAAAAAAACAAGAGGAAACATCTCTGCAGGCAATATAATGCATAGTTAAGTTCTGGAATGCCTTACTTCAAGATTTTTGTAGATGCTAAAAGTTTATGTGGTTCTACAAAATTATTCTAAACGAAGTCATAGAAGAAAGTTGCTCTGAGAGATTTAAGTACAGTCACAATCCAATTTGCAAAGCATGCACAGCATGATTGGCGGTACAATACTATTCTGAAAAGTATTACTGCCTGCTTGTACCCGTTCCTCTGCTTTTTCGTGTGCTGACACTACTGCACATATGAAACTTCTGGTGGATCTGACATGACTGACCTTCTGCTGGATCTGGCAAGGCTGTTATTACATTCTGCTCTGTGCAAGACTAATAGCAGTGGCCTCCTTCAAATTCTGTTCTCCCATCAATAATAGAAATGCATTATACTATAGTGTGCTATTTTTATGTGACTTTCATTAATATCTTCTACATATTTACAAACTAAATAAAAGTTATTTCCAATTTGTTTTGAAGTGGTGTTATCATACAACATAGGTCATAGAGTCATTATTTCTTATTTGTGTAACTATTATATTATCAATTATAGATTCCAAACCATACAAATCTTAGGTTTACTCCTGCTATAAGTTCAACGATCATGAATTCCTGAATGTTCCTGTTGCATATCAATTACTTCATTCATTTATTGCAGCTGTATGATAATTATATTAAAAAAAAAAAACAAAACCAAACCCAAAAACAACAAAAGAAAAAAAAAAAACAAAACCACCTGTACCCAAATCCAAAGCAATTGAAAAAATAAAGCCAGCAGATCCTTCCTTTAAATGGGTATCATAGCAAAAGCTTAAACCACAGAAAAGTGATTGAGAAATGTAAAGTGTATACTGTTGACCATATAAAAATAATACATCACGTACTTAAAGCCAATACAGTATCACAGATTTGCTCACTTTGAAAGCTAGAGGCTATCAACATGACAGTAAAAGGAGAAATGCTTGGAAGAACCAAGACCTTTGTTTGATAGTAAGCAACAGTATTTCTGTTAGAAACGGCAAGTCATCAAGAAAATCGAATCTTTTTCCTCTTAAACAAAGTCAGGAAAATCACAATGTAGGAAAAACATTTCTTCAGTTGATATACCTATGTGCTTTCAACTTCTATCTACCTACTTTTCTGGCAAAATCACAAACCCACAACTGTTACTGTAAAGGTAAGGTCCTCAAGAGAACATCTGGCCTCATGAACTCTTGTAATAAATATCCCCTACATTTTGATTGCAGAATCAGTATTTCCACGATTACCGTATGAAACGAGATTGGTTTTAACTGAATACTGTCTTTTTTTTCACTTTTTCTTGGAATATTGTAGTTTAAGTGCACTAAAATAGTATAATTACACTAAAAAGTTGGTCTAAATAAGTAGAAAATCAAGCATATAGTGCCAGAATTAGATCTAAAATTAAATCTGCTGTTGAAAGTTGAGTGCCAAGGAAACTATTGCAAGAAAACTAATATCCAAGTATAGGCTGGTTTTTTTCAGGCTTTACCCCATCCTGATCCTTCTCTGCTTCTGTTTATCTCCCTCCTTTTACTGCATCCCCTAGCCCAAAGCATCACATCTTAGGTGTATCCAATTGAAAGATGTTTCTTTTCCCTTTTGGATCTTGAGAGAAGGAAACTGCTATGTAAGAATTTTCACTTTTAATTAGTGATCTCTCAGATTGGCACTATGTAGAAAAGCTATGAAGGAAATGAGATAATTTTAGCAGGGATGATCATTATAGAGCCAAGAAAACTTCACCGCAATCCATTATAGGGGCGACCTGGGATTTAGGCAAGACTGAAACAGCAGTCATATTGGCTACATTGGTAGTGCTCAACACAGAATTAAGGACTAAGTCTTGTAGCCCAGCTCAGGGTTGGGCTCCTCTGGGCAGGCAGGGTACCTTCCTCTGTCCTCACTCTTCTGCCCTGGGTTTCCTCTGAGTCCTGTTATTGCATGACATAATAGAGGGGGGTTTTTTCAGTTCACAGTGTGAATAATAACACAAAGACTGATATTTTTACAGCATGAAATGGGGTATATACATTGCATACTTTGAGCTATATTTTGATTGTGGAAGGACTCAGAGACTTCTTGGAGAGAATTAGAGGATTTTGCAAGGTGGGAGCAACCGCATTGCCTACCAACCACTGACAAGTCTGCTTCATTAAATTAAGATGCCATCAACAAGAAAAATAAGTACTAGTGAGGAAGAATTATACTTCTCTACCTTCTACTTCCAAATACTCATACTTGTTCCCATACTCCCTGCGAGGACTTGAAATGACAGGGTAGTGCGGTGGCATGTCTTCCAGAATTTTGAATGGTTCCTGTTTTGTCTTCACTGTAGACTCTAGTGCCCAACAGTTCTTCAATGTAGACTTATGGTTTTATCCAATTCTTCGACAGTTCTTGTTGCTGAGCAACTTTCCTAGCTAAACTACATGAAACCAAAGTTGTTTCGGATCATTTTTAATCTAGCTTTTTCTGATTAGAATTATTCTGCATAAAAGTGTCCCTGTCTTTCATACAATGAAAATTAATGTTAAATATCTAGGCAGTATAATATTGAAATCCCTACATTAAATTGTTATTGAAAACATTGATACCAAGTATAAGAAATATTAAACAATGTTTCTATCTTATTACTTAAATAAACTAGAATCTCTTAATTGCAGGAATCATCTCTGTATACACATGTATGTAAAGCCAGGTGCATGAGAACGTATTTTGCGCTCAGTCTTTCCAAGGGAACTTTCTACAACACATCAAAATGATTGCAGAATCATAGAATGCAAAACTTTGAAAGAGCACCATATCAAATTCAAAGAAAATATGAATTTTCTAATCTATCTATATTTTAAATTACATGTAACTGTAGTTTTTAAAGTCACTATTGTAAGAAGATATTATAACCACAGAGTTAATTCCACCGCCTACAGCAAAATAGAAACAGAGAGCCTGATGGAAGGGGAACTTTCTCCTCTCATGTTCAGCCTATTGGAGGTTCAGCTATTTCCTTAATTTTACACAACCTTTTGGACCCTTTTTCACAGTGAGGTTTTCAGGGATAGATTCACAGAGAAATCTAGCTTCATGTCTTCTGGCACAGTGCACAAGTAATACAACAACAGAAAATTGAGAAAGTGCCCTTATATACATGCAGTACAAGTTTTACAAATCAGGGACTGTATCAACCTAATGGCAAGGCAGAATTTACTCCTTACTAACCAGGTGTAATACCAATGTAACCAACTGCATTTTCATCTTTCCTTGGGAATATCCAGACAGGACAATGTCTATAAAAGCATATTTAAATGGTGGCATGGAATTATGCCTATGTGTTTACTCTTACAGATGGACATCATTTTATGCAATGTAACTTTCAGTATTTGTTTTAATTAATGCAGAGAAGAATCCTAGCACTAGATAGCCAAGAAATTTTTTGATCCTACCTACTACATGATAATTTTTTTGACTTCAAAGAAACTGAGAGCTAACAGTCTGAACAACTTGGACTGAATAGTTTCACATATAACAAAGTTAATATCTTCTGAATAGACTTAAATTTACTGAGGTGGAAATTCTCATCTGAGAATTTTATTTGTAATCAGTTTTGAAAATGATAATGCTGGACTGAAAGATAGCAAAAGGATTTTAGAATTCTTTACAAGCTAGAATTTGAAAGATAAGTAGAGAGGCTTCAATGATCTATGTCTTTAGTCTGTAAACTTAACCTGAGAGTTATATAAAATGTTGACAATCATCTTTCTTTTTCCTAGAAGCCAGGATATATTTTGGTATCCCTTCCTTTGGCTATAGAAAAAAGGTGTGCCATTGTTTCTCAGTTTTGTTTTTTTCTCATGCCTAAATAGAAGAGCCTTTCTTTTTGCTTGTTTGTGAGACAACTTGGGAAAAAAAGATTTCAGCAGCTTTCTCAACCAGTCTTTGTTTTATTTTGTGACAGCCTTTGAAATCTTATGTCGATTGAGCCTCAGTATATATGTCGCACACATGGGTCTAGGTCCTCCTTGTTTATTTCAGGCCCCATTTAATGACATTTATTTCCATCTGTTCATCAGTGGTATAATATGGGGGGAAAAAAGAATCCCCTTGGGCTTATGAGTAAAAAAACAAAACACAAAAGCCAACAACAGCTAAAAGAAATACATCTGAGAGAACTAAACTGGGTGAATGCTTAGATCTTTGGCTGAGCTCAAGGTTATACTTGTTCTAAGGAATGTATGTGAGGCTGAAAGGCATCTTGTTGCTGTCTTTGATTCATCTCCTTTGTTCTTACATTTGTGGGTGTGTAAGTTACCTTTGAGCTCTCTACACCATTGCAATAATAAATATTAAAGCACAGGAAAAAAAACAGTTAGAAGTCCATGGAACTGTCATAGAAGGCATCTTTTTCCGTCTGTACAAATGTCGGTCCTGAGACAGTAATTTTTATGGCATATCTGTGTTATCCACCTCTTTATATAAGGATATTTGTGTTGACTGCTTGCTCATGGAGTTAAGTTATATTGGCTTGTGTACTACTACTGTTAACTATAAATGAGGTGTTAAACCCTATTCAACCTTATTCTTCCGGTGACATCAGAGATCTGAGAGAAAATGCACCGATCTGACAAACCAATCCACCAAACTTCTCAATTCAAGAAGGAAAAAAAAAAAAAAAAAGAAACCAACCCAAAAAACCACAACAGTGCTTCTCCTAAACATAGTTCCTAAAAAACTTACCAGTCATCACACTGATGAAAACCATGGGGAAGTTGTTGGGTTTTATTTTTTTTTTTCCTTTAGGAAAAATTATTTGAAGTTTTGCAAATGAGTAAGATTTTTTTCCTTATGACTACTTATTTTCCCTATACAATCCAAAAATCATGTTTCACATATTATGTGTTAGTGGAAGCTGTTAAAGCTACATGTCATGCTTAAAATGTGATTAGCAAGGGCACAGCATTTCAGATCCTAATGACTTGAATACCTGTAAATGTCAGGGTTGTACATATACTTCCTAGTCAAATAATGACTACTGAAACAACACATTCTTAGGGTGGACTGATGAGGAATGAAAATACTTTTCCTATTCCAAAGTACTAAGATTTGCTTCTATTGAAACAGAGTAACTGCTATGATGGGTACACCTGTTTGAACTGGGAACCCAGCAACTTAAAAAAGGGTTTGGAGAGTGTTTTCTGGTACGGCTCACTGACTTGAAGCTTCTGAAAGAAAGAAAGCAAATGTGCTTCTAGACATACTGCACATTTTCAGGTTTAAAACTGGAGAGAGCAGACTGGTGAATAAACAGTTATTGTTATGGGAGAGGTGCAAAACTGTGTTTCTCTACTATGAATATTTCAGTTGTTTGTAATGACCATGTGCAAATTCACATAGTAAAGTTTGTCTCAGAGGATTCGTTAGAAGTGACTTTTTTTTTTTCCTGTTGGTACACACTGAAATAAACCATCTGCCATGGAATACAATATGTAGAACTGAAGACAGCAAATCAGGTTTTAGAAAGAACATGTATCATAAGGGATTTGAGCCTAAGAAATGTAACCTTTAAAATTGCTGTTGCATGCGATTTGGAGGAAAATACCAAAGTAGAAGCACTAACATAGCCTCTCACCATTTTTAGTAATACACTGTTCTATATGACAATTCTGCTTTTTGATACATTTTCAGTGAAACAGAAAGCTCATATGGGTACCTTTTGAGTGTGGCATATCATACAGTTTTGATAAAATGCTTTCTTGGGAGCGAAAGACATGCAGAACTCAAAACTGTAAGAATTGTTAGAAGTTCTTTGTGTCTGTGTATTTTCTATTTAGGAGTTGCCTCCAGAAGCAATGATAACACCTCGAGGATATTTTTTATATCAGTTCTCATTGTCTAGGTAAAGCCACATTTGTGTTTAACCTACAGTAGCATTATCAAAATCAAATAAAACATATTTTTTTTTGTGACACACTTAAAAATAGGTATGACCTTTCATCTGAAGCTATCTTACAAGTTTAAAAATATATATCAATTAGTTTCTAAATACCTCAAGTCTTAGGGTTTCTCCAGATGTGTAAACTGAGTTAATTTCAAATATCTAATATCAGTCAGTTACTAAAAATAACAGGTACAGATTTTTTTCACCCCTTATTTAATAATAAAAGTAGAATCTAGTGGTGTTCATCTCTGAAAATTTTTGGTTTTATTAACGAAATATATATTGACACAGTAAATCACGGCAACTTAGACTTTTGGAATTGATGTCATATTTCTAAGTCTAAGGCCATGCTTTTAATCTTTTAACTCTAGAAATGTGCAGTTAGTGGTAATAGTTGCTCATACTTTTCATGCCTAGTTCATACATCTGGCTTGTAGACAGTACTGCTTCTCCCAATATTAAAGGCATAAATTCCAGATGTTATATAGAAGACATTTCTGTATGCACTTCAAGGAGCTACTTTTCATCATTCAAGGCTAACAGGCACACAGATATAATGGAGGAAATGCAGTCTAGACATTAATAAGTGGAGCAGTCGTTATTAGTACGTGCTTCTTTTTTCTTCCATTAAAATACATAATGTGTTACAAGGATCAACTTTTGCAATGCCAAGTATTTAAACTGAATAATTACCTTCCAGAATTTTAGCAAAAAGGACTTAAAATTAAAAGTTTCCCTGTGTTCGCACGGGATAACTTTAAGATGTTATTTTTAAGTCTCTGTTGTAAGAAAGTGCATTATGTTGAATTGATCAATCTAAATATTACTTTCTGTAGTTGGCCTCCTAGCAGTGCTGGTAGCCTGAGCGCTAATTGTGTGCAAGTGTTGAACCCAAGCCAGTTCTGCTTGCAGTCTCATTAGCATATTCATAAGTCACAGCTTCACGCAGGTGCCAGAAAGCTGCAAAATGTTTTGTGACTATTCACTGCCACAATAGTAGAAATTCTGAATTACTCTTAAAAAGCTAGTATATGCTATAAAATAAACTGTTTAATATTGTAAAGTAGGTTCAAAAAATCTTGAGAAATCACTCCATGAAGAAATGAAATAAGATTTGTTTTTCCTTTTTTTCCTCTTTTTCCTGCTTTTCCTTCTCTCTCTCCCATCCCCCTTCTCCGCCCCTCCCCTTTGCCCTACAGAGTGGAAAATTCAGATCAGGCAGATTAAAAAGAATGTTGCTTGCTTCATCCTCTTTTGGAAACCGGCTCTGGTTTTCTTAACAGAGGCCCAGAAAGATAGTGTGATAATTACTAGATTAGGCATCTATAGACCCTGCTGCATGAGTGATAAACCAAAATAATGGAACTAAGCTTCTTCTAAATGAATCGGAGCAATCCAGACCCTCACTAACTCAAATAAATTCAAAATAAAAGCACACTCTTAACATGCTGCTGCCAATAGTGGCAGCACGATAAAAGGATTGTCTGGATCAGTGTATCTCTTCACTGCAGGTCACTTTTGGCCCTTTCATCGGTAAAATTTTCTCTTTCTGTAATGCAAAGACAATTAATTCAATTATATTTCAAAATCACGGTAAAGCAAAATATTTTAAAGGATTTTCCAGCATTTTTAAATCCAGATAACAAGGCCCCAGTTTATCATTCAAGCGTATCTAGCAGTCTGCTTTTGCAAATAAAATTGCATCACTGGTAAGAAAAAGAAATTCTTAATTTAGGTAATTTTACCATTGATCTCGCAGAGAATGTTTAATCATTTCTATGCTGTATATTAGATTAGAATGCGTATTTTATTTCATCTTAATGGATCCTCTTAAATCATCCTTCCTCTAGACACAGATTAGCAGGACCTCAATGACCTACGCTTTCATAAAACTTAATACACAGTGATCCACAGTCCAAGCACACACTCATATTTTTTTTTAGGCAAAGGAGCTACCCTAATTACACCACTATGTTTAAGAAACATGCACCTTTCATCAGGATTTTGGAATATGTATTAATTATTATCCTGTCATGGAGGGACAGATTTTACATTGTGAAATACTCATTTCCTTTTACAATATCTAACATATCATTTACAAAGGTGTACATTTAAAGTTTTAATGTGAGGAATATATGAAAGTTATAAAAAAACATATAAATGTGAACTATTAAAAAATAAGGCAACTACAACATACGTGCAGAAGTAGCTGTATTTGGTGCTACAGTCTGCAGTCGTACCTATATCTTGCATAAAGTATTTGAGCTTTTTATTCAATGTGTGAGTAGAATTTGACATTGACTACCCTAGATATTTCCTAGATATTTCCAGTATTGCAGCTAGAAAAGCCTTGGAGGCCTAGGGACCCACACTCATTCCCATCACAAAGCTGGAAGTTGACATTCAAGTGACAAAACATGTCTCTGCTTTAGCCCTGGACTCCTCCTGCTGTGTGACAAGGAAGGAGCCCTGAGCATAAAGAGCCCCAGGGAGCTGGCTGTGAACTGCCGAAACAATTCACCCAGCACAGTCCACTCCTTGATGAGATTTGGGTGTCCTCAGAAAGAAGGTCATCAGGATGCAAGTTGCAGACTGCATTATAAGCCATTTCTTGTTCCTGGTGTGTGCACCATAGCCCCTTTAACCCTCAGACTCACGAGCTAGTAGAGTTGTGTCCAGAAAACTCTCCCTGCATGTGAGTTGTAAGAGTTTGAATTCCTCAGGAAATATATAGGTTTGTTTTGGTTGGTTTTGTTTTTCTCTTTCTGAGTTCTAAGCATCAGGCTACTTACTCTATTAAGAGGAGGGACTGTCTCTATTTTAGAAGATGGTGGAGGTCACACCAGATGCTTTTGGACAGGTTTGGCTTGCTCAGTCCTGCCAAGAAGGAAGATCCTCTGCACTGTGATCAAAGCACAAACTGAGGCTGCTGGGAAAAAATTGAAACTGAAGTATAAGGTCTAAAGAATGGTTATGTACTCTGTTCTCAAGCTACAGTGAGCTAAACTCAGGAATTCAATTTCATATTTAGGAGCAGTAGCTGACTTTAACTCAGTGGTAGCTGAGATATGTGGCTATGACTGGCTATAGGCAACTACAGGGTTGCCTGGCCTGTGTGTTGGCCTGAGGCACCCTGAAGCCAGGTAGGTTCATCAGTGCATCACCCTGCCTGAGCCACTGCATCGTTCTGCAGAAACATTCTGAAAAGGAAGGTACGTTAGGTGTGCTGGCAAAAAGTGTCATAATAGCACAGACACACAGCTTTTGGAACAAAGCCAGAGTACAGAGTAATTAGAAGTATGAGCAGGGTATGTTTACATTTACTAATGCTAAATGTAAATATATTCATGTTGCTTTACTAGGCACAGCCACCGGCCCCAACACAAACCTTGCCCATTTGAACTGTATGAAGTCTCAGAGTGCAAGAAGCAGCCAGACCATTATGCCTTAAGCAGACATAATGTCCTAATTTCCATCTCTTGAACTTCCCTCATTTAAATTTGTAGAGGTTGAACTTTAATTCAAGACAAAACCCTTTTTTTTTGGTGTGTTCCAGTTATGACCAGTTCTGGAATGCAGCTGTTGTCCTTAAACTGCAGAGATGTTTTGAAACAATGAAACTTAGTTCTCAGTTTTGCTCACGCAAACTGATTTAGTGGGTGTTGTCTCAACAAATTAGAACGTGAGCTTGAGTATACTGAGCCTTGAGAAAAAGTGATAGCAAGTTTTGCTCTCCGAGGAGAATGCCTGGTTAAAGTAAAATATGCCCACCATATCCTAGGGAGTACTATGACTGTGGTTGTTCCCTTTATAGCTAATGGAAAGGAAAAGGCACCTCTAGAGAGTCATTAATCTCATCATAAGATAGAACAGATGACTATCCCTGGAGGAGCCTATTTTTCTCCATTAACTATAAAGGGATCCTAAAATGCCTGGCTCAGATTTTAGATGTCTAACTTTCAGGTGTTAAATTACAACCGATTAAATCAATCACATGTTGTCCCTTAGCAGAATGTATTCATCCCCTCCAAAACCAGTCAACTCAGTCAGCATCCACAAAAAAAGGCTGGAAAGAGAAAATAATTCCTGAATCTTCCCTCAGCCTCCTCTCACATTTGCAGTAACTGTCACAGCATACAAGCAGGGAATAACTCATATTCTGAGGAACTCTTGGTTCCAACTCCTGCCTCTTTTTAACGGGCTTTCCTTTATTTCCAGTTTTGGGACATTAAGTGATTTATGAGGAAGGAAAGTGTCAGAAAGGGTATTATCCATTACTGCATCTAGTGGCTACCATCTGGACAGCATTGAGCAAGATAAAAAGTATTTTGCACCTGTTTTGCACATCATTAAAAATACCAGATATAGTCTTCTGTTGTATACCAATATCATTGTTATCACTAGCAACACTATACTTCTGGCAGCTGTCTATTTGAGTTGTGGTGCATCCGTTTTCTACCTAATAGGTACAGGTAGAAGTCTCTTGCTGTGTCACTTGTAGCAATTCACCACAATTTTGCTGCTATGTTCATAAGATTTCCATTTTCATAAATTGCCTATAATCAAACGTTCTATGAGCTTTCATAGAGAAGTATTCTTTAAAGTTAAAAAAAAAAAAATATTGTGCCAATGCAAGTTGTTCCAAATACAAACTTAGCCGTAGAAATGTGGTGACCACTTAGATGTTACCTTTTACTAGTATTTGTACACTATATACAAGGGAATATGCATTTCTATTTATCGAAAGCTTCACTCTTCATGTCAATGTGTTCTTTTTCTTCATATTCTGTTTATTATGAAATGAACAAATAAGTCCCGTTCTTCCTTATTGTGAGGATTACTGTTTACATGACTACCCAGACTGCCACAGAGGTAGGCTCTGAACCCCAAACTCTACAGAAGCCAGACAAAAAATTATATATGATAGTGTATGAATATTCTTATTTTCAAGTATTTTCATTGTAAATGCTGAAAATTAAACTAACAAAGCACAGCTTTTCTCCTAAAATCTAAAACTTCTTAAGTCTTAAAACTTCCAAAAACCTTTCTCCATTGCAAAACATTGAACTACTCTTTTTCTTTCTGTTTTTTTGTTTGTACGTACACACACACACATATGCAGAGAGTGCCTGTCCATCTGTCTGTCTACCTACCCATGTATGTACATATATAGTAGCCTCTTTAGTTCCAAAAGTGCAATTACAGGCCATTTAATGTGAAAATGGCAAGGAGAAATTCTAAGTTATGCATCTGACTTTCTCATCATCAGTAAGGATTTTTTGTCACTATTGTGTGGTAGAATATAAAAGTCCATTCAAGGTTAGGGAAAGAAAAGAAAATCCACTTTCTGAAAACCATGCAAAATTGCACAGTATTGTAGCACCTGGCTGCATAAGGTAAAACTGCACCTGGATAATGCTTGCTAACATGACTGGAACATATGCAGGAGGATACAAAGACCCATGGACCTCAGCAGCACTGCAGGAGGAACAAAATGAACAGCTTCTGAAAAATGTTACCAATGTATTATGTATAAAATAGATCTGTACTCCACTTCAATGTCAGCCATGCATGACTTTTTGTTCCCCTGCTATCTTTATTTAGCAGAGGCAAGGAAAGTTAATTTCCCTTTATCTGGGGCTTCTCTAAAAAGCAACAGCTTTTTAAGTCACATCCAAGGGAACTTCTGAAAAAATACAAAACTAGACCAGAAAGTTCTCAGGTTTATGAGTGAAGATTTCCTGGGACAACATAATATGGAAAAGCTGCAGGTACCTTGAGAAAAAGATATAGTCAGAAAGTACTTAGCTATTTTGCATTATTTTTTGGCTGGCAGTCTTCATATTAAATACAGCAGGAGGCTTCTGATGGGTAGAATAACAACATAGTCTTAGCAATTTAGCTGGAACTGCTTAAGAAGATGCCACTACACTCCTCAGCTGGAAAGTACTGTCCTGACAGCTGTGACTGCAAAATAAACCATGTGACTACTTCAAATCCATTTCAGTGCAAAGTCACAGGGTTAGCTTAAATCACTGCTGAATGTAATTTCAGATGACTAGTTTTTCGTTGTACTAGCTGATAAACCCGTCTTTATAATGCAGAATTACCTTTATAACAGGTAGATTGTGATGAATTTATAAAGTTCTTTGTTGATTTTATCTAATTGAGGTATTACAGTGAAGACTTCATCTTATCTACAGATGTCTTATGAAAATTTAGTAAGTTCCTTCGACAGTCATCAGAGAGAGACAGGCCCACACTGGATTTGGCAGGATTCATGCCCCTTGAAGTGTTTACAAATTGTGAATATTTAAAAAAGTAAAAATTTTGTGCTTAAAAATGTTGATGACACTTTAGATTTTGTTAATTAAGGAAAGCTAATAAAATGTTGTCTTAAGTATTGTAGAGGTTTTTTTCAGCCATCCACTATGACCATATTGTACAGGAATAAAACATATGACACTGTGAAACTATGATGTTCTTTGTGCTATGAATTCCTGATGGTATGCTAAACTTTCTCATCTAATAGAATCAGCTCATTAGAGACACAATGTGTGAATGAAAGGGTGAAGTTCTTTGATGATGTGAAATAAGTCACAATAGATACTCACAAAGTTGCTTTGGCTTTAAAGATTTATCTGCTTCTCATGATGTCTGTCCATTTTGTAAATTAGTAAGACTGACTAAAGAGATGAATGTTGTGTCACTTATGATGCTGGTTTTATGTTTTTATCAGAATTATATACTCTAGTGAGTATAGGTTCATTCAGACTGATGGTACCCCCCTTGTATGGAGTTCTGCAGAAACAGCTGGGAAAAAAAAAGAAAAAAAAAAAAAGGAAAAAAGAAAAGATGGTTATGATTTCTACATCTTGGAGCAGAGAACATTATGAAACCTATCCAAGGTAGATATTTCTGTGGGTGTATATGCACAAGTGTGCAGTCTGTCTGCCTGACAGGCTAACTGTATTTTTTTTTAATACCTTCAACAACTAAGTCAATATTACTGGGGAAAATATACACATAAAACAACAACATAACAGAACTCTTTCATTTCTCTTAAACGTTGACTAGACCAATGTGTTGTGAGCGTGTTAAGCAATCATAGATCGCTGCATTGAAACACTGCTCTGGGATCATTTAAAAGAACTGTGATCCATCATACTTCTACTTCATAAAAATAATAACAGTGCTATTGGTACTTTTTGGCCTCAAGAGCTGTCAACACTTCTGCTAAGTTACCTGCAAAAATTGGTTTTGGGTAGCTTTGTTGCTGTGAAACAGAACTGGTACATGTACAAGCTGTTTAGCTGGCCCTGCTTTTGAAACTGCTGAACTGACACCAGAAAAGGCAGGTGATCAGACAGGAGATGAGCGACCTGCACAATGAAAAATTTAATAGCTTGTAAACGGTGAAAGAAGGAGAGAGGAGGTTGAAAGAGAAGGAAGGCGGCAGATAACCTTAGCTTTCAACCAGACATTTTGCCTTTCTAAAATTACGCCTTCTACTTCAAGACTTCACAGGAAAAGCTTTTACTATTTTTGGAATGCTGGGTTTGATCTTAAAATCATAGAAATAAATTTAATATAGAAATAATTCTATGTCATAACAATAAAAGAATGCATATAAACCCCTGTCATTACCATCTGAGATTCATTTACGGTGTCCATTACTATTACCACCTCAGAAAATCAGGCCTGCTCTTAGGCAACCAGGTTTAAAAAAAATATATTCTTTTTGCTTATGATGAGAAGAGATGAGATGCATTCTGGAAGGCTATAGAGTGAAAAAATAAATATATCATTCCGCGGAGAAAGGCTTTGAAAAATTACAAATGTAATTTATAAAAACGCAAATTGAATACATCTGCATTAATATATATGCAATACATATTTAACTTGTATAGCCATCACAGTCAAACATGAATCCCATATTCTTGTGTGGGAACTCCAAATAGAAATGCGGGTGAATGCATGGCACAGTTTACTCATTTGTGTGGGATGCTTGGGTGTCAGGAATCCTGGATGATGTCTGGGACTCTCACAGTTGCCGCTCCAAGGCAAAAATAAAGCTCCCTGGTAAGTCTTTTGCTGTCAATGGCAACATACTGTAAGTTATATAAACACTCAAGGAAAACTGAGTAGAACTGAGAAACTGGTATAAAACTTTTCTACAACCTACTGAGATAATTTCAAGCAAATATTATTGAATATCTAGGGATCTTTCAACTATCAGGTTTGTTGTCCCAGGATTTTATATACATAGGTAAATAAGTGTGTAAACACATTTATATACTTATATTTAAAAATCAGTGTAATTAAACATGCCCTGTAGATAAAAAAAAAATAAAATAAAAATAAAAATCACGCATTCAATTCAGAAATAGGAAAGCATTATATAGCTAAAATGGACTTTGCAATACATCAAGACAATAAAAAAGAGTATCTCCATGCCACACAAAAGAAAAAAAAAATGAAGAAATAAGAAGCAAAATAAATGGTGAAATTGAGAAATAGAAACAAATGGAGAAAAGATGAATGAGTTAAGAGGAAGGTGTGAAATTTCACTTCCATTATGTCAGGAAAAAATCACTTGTGGTAACGCAGATTATACTAAATTCATACACTGTCAAGCAACATTTGGATATGACTTTAGGAAGGAACCAAAAGAAACTTCTCCAACTATAGAAAGATATGTAAAAAACAAACAAACAAAAAAAAAACCCAAAAAACCAAACATTTAGCTATACACAGCTAGATACAACACAGTACTCATATCACTGCTTAAGACAAATGAAGGACCTGGTCTGTTCTCCCTTTGCTCTGAATATGGCTCTCCCAGCAAGATCAGTGAGGAATACATTCAGCATATCTATAGGAGCAGAGCAACAAAACACTGATTACAGGGCAACCTGTGCATCTTTAAAAGATGCATGCTTTCTCTTTCCACAAAAGCACTTATAGCACTGAAGAATTAAAATTCTGACTTTTCACTGGAGCAAAAAGGTAAATACTTTCATCAATTTAATTTTGAATAATGTGGAATGATTTTATTTCACAACACATGTATTATAGTGCCTTATTAAATGAGAAAAATAGAGCCATAGATCCAATTGTCTTGCTTGCTGAAGGCATTTCTATGGATGAACACAGTTCTAGACTTTCAAGCCATGTTAAAATCTAGGAGGAGGCTTTGAAAGTTTCGTTGTTGTTATTATCCTTCAGAGAAAACCATAGAATGTCTATGAATCTCAAGAAACTATGCATAATATATTACAAATCGGATCTTATGGCTGTAGTCAGAGGTGAAATGAACCTGTCTGATAATAAATTTATATTTTAGATACTTATATTGGAAATGAATGATTTTAGGTACATAGGTCCAAATAAGTGATCCAGAAAGGTCTAATTTCAGTAGCTACCTAGTCTGAAAAGCAATTCCTTTTCACAATGTGTCCTATTTATTTAGACTGGTAAATCAATAGGTGTCAATAATGTGCCTAGGCTATTGAATTCTACATTGGCCCACAGGAGTTGTCCTTTTTGTTATTTGTGAAACAAAAATTGAAATCCGAAAAAATCATGCATAACTTTCATCAAATCACATAAATGATAATGCCTAGCAAGTAGCAGACTTTATCACTATTTCCTCTTTGCCATGGTGTTATTTAATTCAGTGACTAATACACCATGGGCAAAGACAAGACTGCAAACTACGGGAGTAGTGACTAGAAACCTGTTTTTTATTCCACAGACTTGCATGCTCCAGAGTCATGTTTCTTCTTGATTCATCTCCATGTGACTCTATCAGTTTTTCAGTATTTTATGCAGTGATTCATGCATAGAGAAATGGACAACTTTCCTGTTCAGACTATAAAATATGATCTCGCATTCCAGTTGCCTGAAATCAGCAATAAGTCCAGGTTTCCCATTTCTGAGGTAAAATCTCTAACAAACAAACAAACAAACAAACAAACAAACAAAAAATGTGGGTACAGCATGTATCTTCATATGTATTCTGTACCATATTTCAAAAAGAGTGAATTTTCTCACCAGAGGAAAGGCTCCCATGAATGGACAGAGGTACTAAATGTGCTGGTATTAGTCAAATACCAGACTCCAGAGACAAGACTTGAGGTTTATGTTAGCAGTACAGATGATAACTTCATCCCTTCCAACAACCTCTAAAGTCTAGACAACCAACTTCTAGGTAGTGAGATGCTTTGCTAGGTACACTGCATTATCTCAGTACCAGAAAAAGTCCAATGCATGATGAAGTTTAGATATGCTCCCTATATTATAGAGAATAATGCCAACCAGTATCTCCTCTTTCTGCGTACAGCTATTCTGTGCATGTAAATCAGCCAGTCAAATAAGCATTTTGCATATTTGCATTTGAAAAAACAAACAAGTTTTATACCCTCAGATCAATCCACATTAAATTTAATTATGTGTAAATTCAACTGCCCATACCAGCAATAAATTTAGGAAACATCTTTGTATGCTGAATTGTGAAGTAAGGTCTCAGTTAGGTAACCATAGCAAGTTAAGTGAAATAGTTGTGTAACGACAGTGTTCATAAAGAAGAAAATATTTCAGAAATATCCTTGAAATCTAGTGACAAACATTAATAGTCAGAAATTCCACTAATAAGAAATTAAACATGAGAGGAAAGCCTGTTATAAAAGCAGGCTACATTTTTGACAGTTTTTGAGTGTTTTATATTTTGAAAACGTTGCTAACTTAAAATGCATTAAATTCTGTCTGAAATTTTCATGTTTATTTTTGCAAAATTATTTCCGGTGATAAATGCAAAATAAATAAATAAATAAATAAATAAAATTAGAAGGTGATTATTTAAAGACAATTTTGCTTCTAGACCACTACAGGGTCATAGTTTCAGTCTTTGTAGAATTATGTCATGTACATATCAGCCAGCTACCATATAATCCATCTTATTCTAATAACATATGCCATGCTACTTGTTGTCATTTTCCTTTTCCTTTCAGATAACACTCGCTGTCAACTGCTTTAATTTGGGAGCCAAAATATGTTTTTAAAATTTTATTTTACACCTCATCTTTTCTCAATGTTAGCAAAGTCATAGTTCATTATGAAATGTAATCACATTCTAAATTGTGGTAGACCACATATTGTGGTCCATATTGTTATTTTTCCACGTGGTTATTCTACATTTATGACTTAATTTCTCTGTCCTTCTAAAATTTAGAAATGACAATGCTTTTATATTTGTTCTTCCTTCCTTTAAGAGAGATATGCAATTTTCTTTTAGTGGCAACCTACATGTGAAACGTCATCTTACCCAAGAAAAGCTTATTGTAATGTATAATACAGATGCTTACAGTAAGGAAGTGAATGTTATAGCACAAAACTAATAGGATATAGACACTGTAAATTTTATTTTATTTATCCTTTGAAAATTTCAAAAATAACTTGAAAAATTCTCTAAATACCTAAGAACTATGCAGATGGTGGTGTGTGTTTGTTTGCTTTGTTTTGTTTTTTCATGGCAATCAACACCAAAAAAAAAATGTTTATTTGTACATTGATTTATCCATACTTATCCATGGGCTAAGGTTTTACCAAAAAAGTGCATAGTTATATATGGCAATAATTTTAGAATGCATATGCTAATAAAATCCAAATGAATAAAAAGGTACTTGTCCAGGACAGTTATCACAATATAAATAGAAAAATAAAATCTTGTCAACAGAATAATGCAGTCATTAGTAAGTACTATTAAATTAAAAGTGTATAATAGTATTAATTATGTGTAAATAACAGACATCTTTAAAATTCACAGTTACGTTATGGAAAATATGTGTACATTTGACATCACTTTGATTAGACTGGTATAAATTATAGATAAAATAGACGGAAAACAGACAAAAAGCATACTCTTCATAATGCCCAAGTGATTCAAAAGGTAATTTATTGGCCAACAATATTAATTAATCTGAGCATGTACTTCTGTAGTATGCAATATACTTTGCACATACAAAATACATTTACAGTCACTACTGTTTTCTCTGATGTTATAACATTCTGTCTCTACCATTTAAGGATCTCATTCATTTTTCATTGAAGTGATGGGAGTCTTCAGACTGAGTGCAATGTATTCTGCAATAGTTCAATAAATATAAAGACAGGTTTGGTTTGGGAATCAATTAATCTCTGTACATAATATACATATAATCTGTACATATGATAATACACCTACTGTAAATGGTGGAAAATATACCTGATAGTATACCTACTGTAAATGGTGGAAAGACGGATATTAACTTCAATGGCTTTTGATCTAGCATTTTAAGTATCAGAAATTGTATTAAATTCAGATGTTCCAAATTCTGATATTTCTCATACCTGGAAAGTTCTTTGCATATGCCCCCATGCACTGAAGAGTGGAACAGGCTCATATTACACTTTTGCCTTTATTATATGTATGCAATAATTATTATGCATGGTCTTGAGAAGATTGACAGCGAAACTTAGTGTTTTTTTATTTTGACAACAGAGAGGTACACTCTTCACTGTCAACAGGAAATGTCCACTCTCACACAGCTAGCACATCTATCTAATTACACAGGGTAAATGATGTGAATGTAACCTGCCAGTAAATATCAGAAGGCATTTGTACCTGAAGTCATAAAAATGTACTTTCTCTTATTTATATAGTGTCACCTATCTAATATATTAAAGAGAAGACATTATACATAGCAAAACCAGATGAAGAAACAAAATTTGAGCTCATCTATTAACCCTCTTTTTATTCTCAGAAGTGCCAGGTGGAACTTTTGACCCTTACATTTCAAAGTGGTGCACAAATTCTTTTGTTTCCCGACATTAAAGAAAATGTTTTAGCAAAACCTTCACAAATGTCTTTGAAAAATCAAATGTTCATGGCGTCAACAGTGATGGTATTTCTTAATGAAGCGTCCTTTCCGATTTTAATGAAATGTATTTCTGTATTGTCTTGGTGCTTTGGAAAATAAAAAGTTTAAAAAAAAAAAATAAAACAATAAACTACCTTTGTTATCATTATGAAACCTCATTCCCTGAGAAATTAGGGAGAAAACATTATTTAAACATATGGTCTTTCTGTTGAAACAGGGCATCAGACAACTCCCTATCACTAGATTTTGTCTGCAGTCATTTGAAGCTGGTAAAGATGTTCCTCAGTCCTAGCTTTGCAGTAGGTTGACCAATGTAGCAGGTAAAGCTACTTGCTGTGGAAACCAATTACAAGTACAGTAATTTTTGAAGTGGTAAATTGCAATAAGATGACTTGGACGTGTGCTTCTTTTCACCTGCACACTATTGAGATTTAAGATCTACTCTCTCTTCCATGTTTAAGAGTTATGGGTCTGCACAGAAACAGAAAGACAGGTGTCCTCAGCAGACCACTTTGTTTTCCTTGAATTCATAATAATGCAAAAGCCTCAGGCACTTTATGGCTTCTCTCTACTCTTTGTTCTCATTTTAACTGCAAATATAAGAGCATGAATGAGCATTTGTATAAATATGTGTCACTGAGCTTATGATGTATTTATGATATATTTTAACGTTGCTGCGAAGCCATTTATGATGAACATGTGAAAACTACTTTTTTTATAAATACAATTTATGTATTTTTAGAAAAATCCTACTTTTTCCTGCTTTTTTTCCCCAGTTGTGGGGAAAGTCCTAAAATCTTTGGTGTCACTGGGTTGCATTAGGGACAATATTTGTTTCCTATGAACAATGCAGTCACCCAAAATCAAGTATTTAAAATATTTTTATAAGGTAACATATCATTCATATCTATTCACTTTTATTTTCATCATCAAACACCACCTGTATATGTCCGAATAGACTGTTTAAGATGTTATTTTTGCTAGGTAACTCCCTGTCCCTGATACTAACCAAGATGTACAGTATTCACCTTCTTTAATCATGACCCAAACTCTCTTACCTTTATAATGTAAGTACACTTATTTTCTTGGAACAAGATATTCTACAGAAGGACTTGTCCTGGAGGACCCCTCATCTTTTTGCAAGCAGATGAAAACCCATGGATGTATCCTCATGTTAAGAATCCAGGTAAAGGAGATAAAAAAGCTTTTCCCATGTATCTGTCTTTCAGGCTGGGATTCAGCTTTCAAATTACTCAAATTTAAGTGTTACCATGTAGATGGCTACAAATTAAATAGGTGCCTAATATCACTCAGCCAACACATATGTAGGTATGCTTCAGCCACCCACCAGCAGGCATCCTACACCACTGGAACACTGTCGGCACCTGCAGAGCTGATAGACAGGTCACAGGACCTGCTGGGGGCCCAGTAGACTATCATAGACCATTTCAGACATGCCTAGCTGTAGACAACTGAATGCTTCTGCCTCTTAATCAAGAGAGACGGTTATTTTCAATATCATGAAGGTAGTCATGCTTTGACTAAAAGAGATTTTTTTTTTTTCTCTTGGCCCAACATGTTGCACAATACAGAAAAAAGTAGGTCTATCTTAACATTGCTAAGCTGATTAGGGTTTGAAATTAAAATAAACTAGTAGGAACCAACAAAAAAAAATAATAAGGAAAAAACCTAAGAGAATACGAGGAACAGAAAATCTTATGGGTGGAATAAGAAAGGAAGTAAAGCCTTAGATGAAACTTGCATAATTACTTAAAATTAGTTGATCAAGACTTTTACTGAAGAATTATTTTTGCATAGGTCCCCAGCCAATGAGAATCAACTGTTGGTCACTTATTTACATATCTGAATTGTCAAGATTTTTAAAAATGGAAAGTAAGTCCCTTCATTTCTGAGCCCTTTATAATGGTTTGTTTTATCAATGTTTTCCTCAAAATTTGACTTTTCTGAGGAACACTGAAGTGGTTCCCTGAGGGCACTATTTCAACTTATTTCTTGTATTTTACTATACCTTCCAAGTTTTACATATGTCTACTCACCAAATTTAAATAGTATTTGTGTATCAACTCCTTTGTTTTAGTAAAAATCAGTACACTAAAACTCAGTGAAAACCTGTACAAGTTTAGAGGGAGACTGAAGAGAAACAGAAAAATTGTAAAAAAATCAAATACTATACAAATAATAACTATTTTATTTGACAAATTGTGGTTTCACTCCTCAGTGGGCCTATCTTTCCTTTTACTGCATGTCTATTTCTCCACCTGAATGAATGGAATATCCCAGGTTTGAGGGAAAAAAAAAAAAAAAAATCACAGCCCTTTGCTTCTAATAGTCACATCTGAACTTCACTCACACTGAATTAAAGTTTCCCGAACTATTCTACGATTCTATGATTCCATAAATTAGGCTTATGGATAACTGTTGTAAAAAGATGAAAAGTTGGAAATAGCAGAGTATTGTCACTGTTCAGGAAGATCCATCAGCTGCTAAAAGGTAGAATTTTTATTTAGATACATGGTGTATCGAAAATATGGGTTAAAAAATCCATGGGAGAATATGAAATCAAGCCCTAGAAAAAAGCAGCTAAGCACAGCAAGGACACGTCAAGTTATAAAGTCACTCTGAAAGTGAATATAGTATAGGTAAAAAGGAAAACTGACATTTTCCAATAGAGGAAAAAAAATATTTTTTTTTTTTAATAGGAAAATAAAAAAGTCCTTAGCCAATTAATTTCTATTTCTGGAACTTGGCATAATGCTGAATGAAAAAAATGTATGATGTTCAGCTGGCTGGAGAAACATTGTGTTATCAGCAGCTACCAATATTTATTCAACATATTTCAAGTTTCTCCTGTGAACAAAGTTAGTTAATTACATTTACAAATAGTATGGGCAGTAGAAGAAGAAATTATGGTATCTGAAAAGATTTTAAACTTCAGGTGACACATTGACTGCATTTACAAGTATTTAAACCCTGCAAGTCAATTGTGTCAAATCAAACCTATCCATCTGAAGTATTAACAGGTAGTAGTTGCAGAGTATTAGAAAAAGTTGGAACTTAGACAGATGCATGAAAAATAAGTCATCTGATAAATTTTTCATGGCGTAAGTTTCCAGACAACAGTAATGTTAGGGTAAATGTTCTGAGGTAAGTATTTTTGAGTAATATATTGAATAGAAAATGGAATTAAACCACAACTTGTTGACTTATCTACTAAGGAACAGTTAGTATGATAGTATGTAAACATAACAACACAACATCCTGACAACAGAAAATATATCTGTAAACTTTTTCACTCCAGTATTTTGATGATTTGAAGCTCTGTGGACAACAGTGAGAGCACAACATATTAACTATTCGCTACATACCGACAATGTAGTAAAAAACCCATATGGAGTGAAAAAAAAAAAAACAAATTTTTCATAAAATACTTGATTCATCAAATGATCTGAAAATAGGTATGCTTGTTGAAATACGTGCAATTTTCTCATTACGAAAAAACCTGGGAAAAAAAAAAATTCTTTTTGACCTAGAAAAAAAATATTCTGGTTCTTGAGAAAAAATTACTTGTAGGATATTCTTCTCATGTGGTAGAAAAATAATATGTGAATCAAATGTCTTCCCTGTAAAGATAGTTCTTAACCAAAGAAACAAAGTTGTTCAATTACTTATTAAAGAATTCAAATGTAAATATAAACCAAAATATTAAAAAAAAATATTTTGATGTGTTGCAGTTTTCAGATAAAAAGATATTTTATTCCTCTGAGAAAAGCTCTGCATGGGTTTTCTTGGAAATTAACATGTTCATAGAAATACCATCCATACTCAACTGTAAGGTTCCCACAGCTTTACCACAGAGCTTTTTAGAGAGGTACATCTAGTAGCTAGCAAAGGCAGCATCTGCTCACTTCCACTCACAACCACAACTATAGATACCTGTTTACTTTTTTTTTAAGCAATAATTATATCAATATTTTTGCTTATATTATTATTTGGTTAACTGCAATTCAGGTAGCTAACTGTGAAAAAATGTAGTAAGCCAACACAGACGCACCTATAAAAAATATTATAAACCAACTTAATAATATGTATTAGCCCAATACTTGCATTTATTCATTTTGTTACGTTTTCAGTTGTGCAGTTATCAGGGATTGTACCATTCTGGAAAGTGCCAGAAGGACAGGACTTTTTGCCTACTCTTGTAACTTAAGTCATCATTAAAATACTGAGAAAACTCACTTCCTTTTCTTGACAGGCTTTTCTGCCTAACAAAAAATGATGATTGCCTGTATCAATCAAGAGTTCATGGCTGTGGGCTTTGGGGTATTATTTTTTCTTGTTTCCTCAGCAGCAAAGGTAGCCAAATAAAGCACTTGCCTTTAAAATAAGCCCTCATAGATACAAGTTTTCAGTTGCACTGAAGGATTAAAAGCCATGCTCTGCCTGCATGATATTTATTGCAAGATCAAGGTATTAACTTGTAGATAAGTGTAGGAGAAGGCACATGGGCATGCTGAGTCCCTGTGCTAAAAACTCCTGAAATGCTTTTTCACTGAGGATGTGAAACATATTTTATTTTTTATTAAGATAATAAAAAGGATTAGTCACATTACAGATTAATTGCAAGCACAATTTATAATCCGTACTATAAAATGAAGCTCTTTGGTTAGCTGAATTCAGAAATCCTGAAAATGTAATCTTGCCTTATGTTTGCAGGTCTATAAAATAAAAATTAATGCTTTTCGGTGTTAAAAATTTTGCTTAGCAGTGAGACATATGCCATGCTTTAGCCTGGCGAAAAGTTTTCTGGGATAAACATTTTGAGTCAAATTAAAAATCTGGGTGTTTACTTGAGACAATAAAATCATCAGTATTTTGTGGAAATTTTGAAAATAATGTTAAATGTTAAATATCTATATGGATGAACTTATGCAAGCTCTAGCATTATCACCTTTTTTTAAAAAAGTATCTCACTGTTTCAAGTATGCAAAATACGAAATAAAATAAATGTGTCCAATAAAGGTGAAATCCTGCTTTTGCTCTAACTTCCTTTCATTTATTCATCACTAGACTGGGACCTTGAGAGAACTGGTTCAAATATTTAGAAGTATCAGCGTGGATGTTTTTCCTGATATACCACCATATTAGAATATACCAGCCCATTGCATTGAGTAATGTCTAGTGAACAGTGATAACAGAGTAGGCTAGCCCACAGCACCTAGAGATGTCCAACAGATAAAGACAGGTAGAGAGACAGACAGACACTGTTTCTGTAAACTCTCAGTTCCCTAGAATAAGTTTGCCACACTCTGTACAAGCTTTACTGTGTATGTATCCCTGATGAATTAATGAGAACCATTCTCTTCCTTCTGTACAAATACCCCCTGGTTTCCTGTTCTACAAATCTTACGTATTTTGTAAAAGATCTTTCAGAAATCTATTATCTTGCTTTCATTCTCAGAGCCAAACATACAGTCAAGCAACAATGCACTAGATGAAATGGAATTTTTCTTTGTGAAAGCTAAACATTCCTTTTTAATGATTTGGGGTTTTTTTTAAGTCTGTAGAACTATACCGATTATCTGCACAGGCATCAGTAGCTGCGTGTCTTCTGATCCCTGGTTTCTGTGATTTAATAAGGCATGTTATAGACAGGAGGCATACATAATATTTCTACTTTTCAATATTTTTATTTTTAGTATTTTAACATAATCCCTTATTAATGATTGCTAGTTAATTAATATACTAATTAGTACTAACCTTTTTGATAACAATAATTTTGAACAATAATAATACATATTTTTTTCTAATTGTTTCTATTGTTAAGATCTCTCCTTACCATCATGTGAGATAGTAATTTCTTTATCTGATGAAATTTAGGAACTGGTCCTGAGCACATGGAATTAAATAAGTTTTTTTTTTCCTACTTTCAAAAGCAGAAAGAGAAGTAGGTGTTTAAGCCTCAGGAACAACATTCACAGGTGCATTTACTTTGTTCAAACACCTTGGAAGTAAGATGAGTAGGTAGTTGGGCCTGTCTTTTCCGTCTTCTCCCTGAACTCTTACATGGAAATGGTAACTTCTCTGGGATTGTTTCACGAGTTTATACACAGAAGTGTCTGCTATATTTTGCCCATATTCCCCTTCACTCTGGTGGATCTGTCATACTTCATGATGATCAGGAAGGAAGGAAGGAGAAAGATTTATGCCAGCTCATATTTTAATAGTTTCTTAAAAGGAGAATTTTCATTTACTTCTTTAGCAAAAGTCTACACTGTACAATCTGAAATGCCTCACAGTGTACAACTGAAATGCCTATGAAAGGATTCAGAATAAACACAGAACCTGTCTTTCAAGATTTGGGCATGAACTGTTTTAAGAACTTCACTGAAATTTAGACAGATTTGGGGATTTTTTCTGAGACAGTTTCTGCACACTTTGAAAAAAAAATATTATGAGATTTTATCTCTCTGCCTGTCTTATATGTACCATTAAATCCAACCCAAAACAGATAAACCGTAGTATAAAAATATTAAGAACTGTTATGTACATTACAAACACACAGAAAAATGTGTAAGACATAAGTTATATTACACTGAAATACGCCATATCCAGCTAATGAATGAAAAGGGTCTAGAAATAAAAGTGTAGAATTACTTCAACTGAATACAGAAAATTCATCAGCTTGAAAAATTATCTAATATAACAAATAATTCACTAGGACTATTAGATAAGACTTTAATAAAAGGTAAAAGAGTTCCTGCAGTCAGAGAAAAATAGAATATACTACAAATCCTAAACAGGTAATAGTGAAAGTCAAAAGCCACGTCTTTCAAACCTGAGTGCTTAATTTTTGACTTTCAGATGTATGTTTGTGTGTGGACTCTAATATTCAAAAGAACTGAATCTCTACACATACATGTTTCAGTGAGGGTAAAAGAAGCTGGCATTTTCAAAAGAAAAAGAAAAAAAATATATATAATTACGTAATTAAACAGAAAATCCTAAGCTTTTAAATAGGAAGTCACAGATTCATCCAGGCTAATGTTAGGCACCTCTGCTTACTTAAGATCTCACCTCTAGTAAAATCAGCCTTTAGTAATACCTCTCTTGCACTCTTTTGACCACAGAAATAGCTATAAATGGTTTGATTCTTAATTCAGGTACCTTTGATAGATGCCATAATTTATTTGCTATGAACCCAGCCCAAAAGTTTAAAAAGATTAGCTAGTCTAAACTCTGTTTTACTTCCTCTAACCTCTCATGGTGAATTTTAAAACTACGTGCACTTCTAACATAAATATTTTCTCGTTACCCTGTATGTTTCGAATATTTTTGAGATCTCACTCCTTTATTTTGGTTGCACAACCGTAAGTATTTTGCTTTAATTAACGCTATATGGTTTTATATTTTTGTAAAAAGGCATGGCTTGATAGGTTAATACAGAGGCTAATACTGTTACCTTTTTCAAAGCTTTCAAAGTAAAGCTATTACTATTAGTTATAAGGCCCAAAAGAAGAAGGTACTTGTAATTCATATATCATTTCCATTACATGACGTGAAAAGAAAATTCCTGTGTGCAGTTTACCTCTAAATAAAACCTTAATTCATGAGAAAGAATAAAAAAAAAAAAAAAAAGAAAGGAAGCTATGTAACTTCTGAAAAGATTAAGAGAAGTTCTGTGTAGGAACCTTAGAATCATACAGTCATAGAAAAGAATGTTTGGGGTCAGAAGGGACCTTTAAAGATCTTTACTCCAAGTGCCCCACCATGGTCAGGGACGTCTTTCATGAGATTTGCATGAGTCCACTCTTCAGGATCTCTCTGGATGGCACATGTTCCCTCAAGAGTATGAACTGTGCCACTCAGCTCGATGTCATCTGCAAACTTGCTGAGGGCACACTCAAACCCACTGTCTATATAATTGCTGAAGATAGTATATAGTATTGGTCCCAGTATGGACCCTTGAGGGACACTGCTTGTTGCTGGTTTCCACTTCAACATTGAGCCACTGACTGTAACTCTTTGGACATGGCCATCCAGCCAATTCCTTATCCATCTAACAGCCCACCTCTCAAATGTACCTTGTTGGAAGGCTAGAAGCAGACACTGGCAGTGCAGTTAGTTAGAAGAGACTTAACTGAAAAGTAAAATTACTGAAAGGAAAATTGGTTTTGTTCTACCTCAAACAAGGACACCCACACGTCTCAAATTTAGTGGCAAGGATGTTATGGAAGACTCTATCAAAGATGTTACAGAAGTCCAGGTAGGTGACAACAGTAGCTGTTTCCTTGTTCACTGATGCAGTCACTCATCTGCCATAATCACTTATCTGGCCATAGAAGGCCACTGCGTTGGTCAGGCATGATTTGCCCTTGATAAAGTCATATTGACTGTCTCTAATCACCTCCCTGTCTTCCATATGTTTCAGTTTGCAGAAGGATGTGCTTCATGACCTTAGTAGGCACAGAGATGAGGCTGACTAGCCAGTAATTCTCAGGAATCTATTTTTTACCCGTTTTAAAAATGGGTGCAATGTTTCCCTTTTTTCAGTCACCAGGGACTTTGCCTGACTGCCATGGCTTTTGAAGTATGATGGAGGGTGGCTTAGCAACTAAATCAGCTATTTGCCTCAGGATCTGGGGGTGCATCTCATCAGATCCCATGGAGTTGTGTATGTTCATATTCCTCGGGTGGTCTTGAACTGGACCTTCTCCTGTGATGGGAGGTACTTTTTCCCCCAGTCCCTGCCTTGAGGTTCAGAGACTTGAGACAGGAATCTTGAACCAACTGATATTAGTGTCAGTGTGTCCTTCTCATTCAAGTGCTTTAACATAGGGATCAGTGACATTTTAGGTGGTTTAGAGCATGGTATCTGGTCTCAAGCTTAGAGAGAAAGCGTCATTTAAGGTTCTCATAAGTCCTGTGTCATATCCACCATTACTACAAAGATTTCTCAGTTACCCTAAAGTATCTTAAGTGGTGCTAGGCACATACATTATGTTCCTCATTTACTTGCTGTATTCCACACTTCTGACATCAACATTGACAAGATTTCTTCCCTGTATATAGTAATTCAGTTTCCAAAATAGGAAGAAGTAACTGGGTGATGAACATGTCCCTTCTCTCCACTAACAAGAATATTCATAATTGTATTGTCTCCAATTCAAAACATATACTCTAGATATTATATTAATATAATTCAGCACTGGGACTTAACTAAGAACAGAATCTATTGGTCAAAGATTTGCTCACCGTTACTGCATTACTTGCACTGAATACAAGGAATTTTTGAATGTGCAATGAATATAGGACTATAGTATTAACATGGCCAAGCAAACAGAGTGTTAACTTTGATTAGGCCTCATTTATGCTGATTTTTCCATTAATGTAAAATGCCATAAATAGGTGTAAGTCAATTCTACTATTAGAGAGTCTCACACTGTTTGATTTGAATGCCAATTTACAGAACTATACATCAAAGTAAAATCAGATTATCATATTTTATATGTGGGTGGGTGTGTGGTATACTAAAGGCATGTTAACAACATTCTTATGTAAAGATCAGGAGGAAGAAAGCAGTTATGGAAGAAGTTAAATCCTGTTTCACGTGTTTGGCAATTTACAAAGTCTTTTTTTTTTTTTTTTTTTTAACTTAAATACAATACCATGTATTTACCTTTCTCCATTCTATTATAAACCTTATTACTGCTTTTGAATTGAAATTCTATATCTGAGTTGATTTTCTATTAAACCGTATCAAAATACAGATACACAGAAGTAAGAGTGCTTTTGAATTAGCCTTGTCTATGCATATGCTCTGAAAGTTCAGAAACAGCTCAAACTTTGAGTGCAAAACAAAGATTCCCATTTTGTAAAGCAACTTTCAGAGTTGCACTAACGCATTATTATCATAATGTCAGTTGAACTGACAAGGCAAAAGTCTTCCTTCATATTTTTGAAGACTTATCTACATGTTGGAATTGATTTTCCATGTGACTGTTTCAAAATACTGTGAAACTGCTAAAAATATAACACTCGGTTTAAAAAGCTGTACGAGGATCTACCCAGTCATTTACAAATAGCTTGGTACACAAATCATATGACAGAATTCAAGCTTGAAACTCTACTTTGATAGATGGAGAAATGAGAGAAAAGTTAATGAACTGAAACGGTTCTACCATTCTGTAGGGCAATTCAATGAAAATTTTAATAACGTACTGAACCTGATGAGCAAGATAGTGTAATGATGAACATAATAGTCATGTACAATATCTGGTTTGAAGTATTATATTAACATGAAAAATAATTAAAACTTGCTTACAGAACTATGTTCATATGCATAATTTGCAAGGAATCAGTCAATTAGGAATGAAAACTTGAGCTGTTTTTGTTTGTCACACACAGGCTGCCTAATGTAGTGAAAAATCCAGCATGAAATTCTTCATTCTGCTTCACCCTGCTCAGACTTCTCTTCAAATGAAAATTCTATTTCAATGCAGACTTTTGGGGAGTTGATTTTTTTTTTTTCCAAATCATTTGCTATGAATTATGTATGGTGGTTATGTTGTACAGCTTTGTTCATGAGGGACAGAAGGCAGATGACAACATTTACTTTATTTAAAACCATCACGGATGTTTGTGAAGCTTTGTGAACTTAGGCCAATTCATTCTCATTTTAACTGTGTTTCTTGTAATCTTTTAAATCTGGCTAAAGGTAACAGGCCGTATAGTTAATTACTATAAATCTAAAGATATTTCTAGTGACTTTAGTTCATAAATGGATTTTACAATTTGTTTTTGAACCATGCAAGGGAACTTTTTTATTAGTTTTGACTCCTCTTAACAATTTGTGCTCCAGTCTGTCAAAATCTCCACTAGTCCTTCTCGTACCTTCAACATTATTTTCAGAAGGAATGTTCGAACTTTTCTTCACCATAGACTTTTGTGTAATAGTATGCAATTTTGTCCAATAAATACCACATGGATACATGGAAGGAGGAAAAGAATACTTTCATTACCAGCCATCAACATGATTTATGGATATGACATGACATTTCTGCATATATGAGCTCTTCCTGAGACAGCAAACTACTTCCATGTATTTTCATATTTTCATTTTCATTTTTAATATCTCTGAAATATTCAGAGCTAAAACTTCCACATGCCTCCCCTATGCACACTCCCCTTCCCTACCCCCGCCCAAAGATATAATCCAGAGCAAAGAAGTCTGTGCTCAGTAAGATTATTTCCTCATGGAGTCAGATTACTTGAAGTGAGGGACAGTCCCTTTGGGGTCTAAGAGCTCAGATGTATACTGGTGTTTTCCATGTGGTGCTGGCTGCTGGGACAAGAAGGAAGAAGGAGAGGCCAGACACTTGAATCCTGGCCTCTCCATTCAGGAAGATCAATGAAACTATGCCATTTTACAGCAAAGGAATATATGATCCAAGTGAAATACTCAAAGTGTGAAATTAATTCGAGGAAATGCAGCTGTTTATGGTTGTAGATATATATTTAGACTAGGTATCCTAGATTCCTGTTAGAGTCAATGGATAGAAATAAAAACTTTAAAACATGCTTTATTTCTTCCTAAATACAGAAAAGGCTTATTTGGAGATTAAGATTTCCAAACATAGGTGTCTAAATGTAAACCAAGTATCTAAGTTCCAGATATAATCAGTGGAAGACCTGGTCTTGGCCGAAGCATAAATGACTGGTACCATTTGAGATGCCTTAGGATATCTCAGACATCCAGGACACTCATGGACCTCAAAGGCATGACACAGGACCTGTGAAAGATCTAAAACCTCTAGAGTGGCAGCTAGAAGCCAAGTGGGATATCCCAGGAAACCCAAAATAATACTACATTTAAAAGTTGAGTTCCCTGTTAAGCGTCATTTAAACTGAGCTGTAACACTTTCTATTCTCTATTGACTGTACCAACTAGGTCTTTGGTGACGGTAATAAGAGTTTAGACACACAGTTCACATCCATATGACAGTATTTAGCCACCTAAATTTTGTTTCTTAGTCTACAGTGGAACTTTTCTTGGCATCTCAAAACGTGATGTGAACCTTAAAAGTTCCCATTTCTCCCCATTGACTATGCAGAAAGCCAGGGGTGACTTGCTCAGCAGGAGACCTCTACGCTGCAGGTGTGAGAAAATCAGCAAAACGAGCATACAGAAACTCCGCTTCAGAATCTAATGATAAAAAAATCTTAATAGCCACATCTATTAATCTGATGTATATAATGTATGATCTATATTTTCAGAAAGTTTAGATCTTTTGTCAGAATCAGTGCATCATGGGGGGGGGGGGGGGAAGCTTTAGTATCTGGTTTCTTGGCTTCTGCCCTAATACTGTCAATTTGACTTGTCAATTAGTGTCAATTGTGGTTATATTGATCTGTGTGCTTTATGGATTCTACCTAGAATTAGACTCATTCTACAAACTCAGATACTACAGCAAAGTCTGTGTCTTCTACTGAATTAAATATTAAGGCTACTTTTCTAAAAAGGAGTCAGGATTAGTTATTTTCATCTTTCTCCTTTATTTACTTATTATTTTTTTATTGGACTGATGTTAGTAAAAATAGCAAAATTTTACCCTGTTTATTGGGGCAATATTACATAAATTATTATTTACTTATTTCATAATTAAGCATACTGTGATATTATGAAAGTAAGTTAGCTGATATTCTTTGTCTTATTCTAATCCCATTTGTACTGTACTAAATTGAGGATGTTCTCTTGAAGAAAACAGAAGGACACTCTTGGGGAAAAAAAGAAAAAGAAAAAAAAATCACAAAAAGCCTCATTTTTATTGTTGCTGTTGTTATTTTACTGGAATATTATCCTACTTTCCGATATGAAGTAATGTAACATTAAATATTAGTACAGTGTAAAAAATTTACAAGTAAATATATATCCATCTCTGTCCTAATGTTACAACAAACATCACCAAAGATAATCAATTATATGTATAATCTGTACTATTTTGGTTTTCTTTTAATAAATTGTGATTTGAGAGGGGAAAAAAAATATTTGAACAATAGTCTTTGGCTGCCTACTTATATGTGTGCATTCTTATTTTTAATTGAAAGTTCCATCCTGAGGATGTTATTCATAAGTGTGAGATTCATCACACTTAACTTTAGCAATATAAAAGTTAAATAGCTTAGCTGTGATTTAGCTCACCCAACCTTAGAACCTGCAATTCAGTTACAGACTGAGAGGTCTAAATTCATGTGCTCACAATGCAGCTGTTACATTTCAGCCAGGGAACACTTAACATAATCATCCATAACACTTAATGGATGCTAAAGTATCTTGCCTGGACTCCAGCTGCCAGTCCAGAAAAGAAAATGTGTTAAGCTTGTGCAGGTATCTCAGGTACCCTAGGATGCTTTTAAGACTGTCTAGGTGTGCACAACTCAAATGATATTTAAACTCTTTTTAAAATCCAGTCCAAAATGTCTACCCTGAGTTCAAAGAGGACAGGATTATATCCTAATGTCACTGGTCATAACTACAGCAATTTAAATTAACCCTGTTAATCCATTCTAGTAGTTTTAATATAAAATATTAGCCCATATGACAAACAAAAATAATTCCTATTTTTTATTGTTTTAATTAAACAAAAATTCTCATTGATATATTCTTGTCTGCTTGTCCAGTCAGACAATGTCACTCAAAGCCAAAGGCAGGTAGTTACAGATATCCAACAGGATTTCAGAGGAGCTGCATAATCAAACCCTAGGGAGCAGAAAGGGTGGGGGGAACACAACAAAAAAATCAAAACTTTTAAGCCTGTTAATGAACCTTTAGGCCAAATTCTGAGCCCACAGGAGATAAACTATGCATATTCGCACTTATAAAAGAGCAAGAAGTAGAATTAATTCTTAGGCTCAAGGTCCAAGTACAAATTGGCTCATGTTCACATTGTCAAGGGTGATTCCCCTCTGTGCAATTTTGTCTTGGACAGAGCTAGTGGAGAACTCCAAAACAATCTAGGTTATGATATAACAGTTATTCAGTAGGGATGGTCCATTAGGGATTATTTATTATGGATTATAGCTCCAGTGCTTGAATTCACTCAGGTTGTGGTTTCATTAATTTAGCAGGACAGAGTATCCTGTTCCAGCCAAAGAGGTATGTGCCACTCAGTCCAATGCAAAAGGATCTGTGTCACACAATTATGATTGCTAAATTTTCTCTTTCTTCCACTACTATTTGCCAATTTGGTCCTTCATGAGAGATTAAAACTGACTTCCCATCAATCCAGACAGAGCAGGGATTTGCAACTGACTTTTTTCTCTCTACGGGAATAATTGTTTTTTTAATTTAGTAAACCCCAATATTTGGAAAAAAGGGTTAATACAGAAACTTATCTGTGGATGGGATTTAATCTAAAAAATATATATGTTCTGATGAAGCATGTATGTTGATGATTTTTATCTGCTTTCTGTATCATGCTAGATATGATTAAGGCTCCTTTAATATCAGTACTAGCAATCCTGTAGCAATTATCTTAAATTTAGCACTGTCTACTAAATGCCTTTGTCATAAGCTTGTTGCTTCATAATCAGAAATTTATTGTTTTCAAATAACCAACTGAACTGATAAAATACATGTAAATGAACCACATTTCAACATTATCTCACCAGTACTCTGCTATAGTAGCCAGAACTGATCCTTTAAAATATGCAGCCTGTTTTTAAACCTCATTAGCAAAATTTTCTCTTCACTTTTATTTCATTCCTAATTTCATCCATATAACATAATAGACATGCTCAAATACAATAAAAATGCAGCTAAGAATCCTTACATTTATTATTCAGGTTGGAGCTTATGAATACTATGAATTTGTTCAAAGCACAAATGGGCCTAATTTAATATACATGTCTGCAACTGAGCTAATAAGTTTCGGCAGACAGTAATTTATGAATGTGTACTAAGAACCACTTCCTTCTCAGCTTAATTTCAGTATTGCCTTATTATAAGACCCAAATCAACAGTCTAATCATTATCCTAAATATACCTTCTAATTTATTTAGTTCCAGAGGACTATTGTCTTATACTAAAATTTTAGTTAGTTAAGATCATCTTTCATTAATAGCAGCATAGTCATAGAAAGACCTTTCAAAAACGTAAGTGCTTCCTGTTCCCATGGGCACCTCTAGCCAATGGCAGTAACATCTTTCACTCTGCCACTCAGATCTGCAGTTCTCTTTCCTGAATAATTTCAGCAAATCTGCAGGGGCTAGCACCTGTATTTAGTGCATTCCTCTTGTTCATTCTTACACTGTCATATTTTGTCTGTGCATCACGTTCTTACATTCAAAACTATGCATATCTAAATTAAAGCACAAAAAAGACAAAAAAAAAAAAAAAAAGAGAAAGAGTAAATAGGTTTGGGTTTTTTTTCTCCCTATAGGATATATACATATTTCTATTTCAGTGGTTTAGAGGTATCCATCAACCTAGATTTGGATGAATGTTTCCAAGAAAGGATCACCTTTTCATTCACACACTTAATTTTTGACTACCATGATCTTCACCACACACCAGAGAATTAGTACTATGCTTGTATTTTTAATATATCCTGTTTATCAATATTTTCTTACCAAGTTAACTAAAATAGAGAAAATTCCTCAATAAAGGCACCTTTATAACCACAGTAACTAATTTTGCAACATTTGCTTCCCGAACTGTAAGAGTGGAAAAAATCTTATACAGTTTTTGTGCTTTCATTCTCTCCATTTGTACCCAATCTAAGTTCTGACACTTCTCTCTAAAAGTCCATGTTGCCTGCAGAGTGCCCAGTACACAATACTGCCAACTTCGTTGTGCCATATTTATCCTGGGCAATGTTATACATCCACTTACAATATGACTAATAGTCCCTGGGGTCTAGCCATATATTCTACATCTTGCACTTAAATCTTTCCTACCATCTGTCTTCCCTTTAAGATATCTCATGTGAATAGGTTGCTACTGTGTGTCCATAATTAAATCATATTTTGCCCCTTTTCAGTCCTCCTGTGAAAAAACACTTACAGTTTGGCACTTTCTTTTCATAAACCAGATTTATTCTGAGACATTTTCCACTGTATTTTTGCATCCATTGCTAGCACTTATCTCTCATTGTGATCATCTTAATGACTTCAATAATGACTACAATCCTGGAGTATTGTATTCCTCATTTATATTTCAAGCTTGACCCAAGAACCAGTTATTTACTATTATGGTAGCAGCAATAACTGTCAGGGTTGTTTTTTTTTTTGTTGTTGTTGTTACATTTTTGCTTCCTGAGCCTTCTATTAGTTTATGATGTTTCTATTATAGTTATTATGTACTATAGCAATTTCTAAAGGCTTCGGCTGAAACAGGACTCCTATCCAAAAGCAAATATTAAGATGCAATCCCCAAGTCAAAGAGCTAGCAATTCGAAAAGGCAAAAATAAACACCAAGTTAGGAAAACAAACGGGAAAAATATGTGGGATGAATCTGACCTAATTGATAGCCTCTAAAAATTAAAGGTTGTCCTTTAAAAATTAATTGTCGTGTCTCAGCCAAACATCTCTGATATCATTCCTTTTGTATAATTTCAAGGGTTTGATTTGGTTCTCATGTGCATTTAATTATCTGCAGTGCGGGTGTATATAACTGAGGTACATTTAGGATTCAACTCCTCTGCCCATTCATAGACATGTAGTGGCATTTGTGGTATCTTAAAGTACCCGCTGACCTTATGTCCTCCAAGCCTTGAGTCTTTTCTGTCAGCACCATATAGAGAGCTCAGATATCAAAATAATTCTAATTACTTATGTGGGCCAAGTGAATCAAGTCACCAGCCTCTCAGCATAGATGCAGTGTTCAATTCAGTTGTTTCCAGGTGTCTACTCCTATTTCAGATGTCTGAATGTATCTCATCTAGGCTCCAGCTGCCACTCCAGAAATATATTAGTGTCCCCTAGTCCTTATTTCGTATGTACCAGCCTCATAACCACATCTCAGATACTCCAGGACACCTCTTAGTGCACTACTGGCTTGTACTAGGGCAACTCATTCAAGCCCATCAAGTTAGGTGAGACAAATGCCACCTACTCTCTAGGTTACATGGTGATCCAGAAAATGAGCCATGTTCCCTAATATTTTTCCAGTAGACTATACTGCTTCTTAATTTCTTCATAGCTGTTCTGCATTACATTTTCCACCAGTCTCCAAAGTTTTTATTATGGCTTCCCAGCCCATCTTTACTATTTGAATTCTCATTTAAAGAAAAAAAAGAACCATTATCTTCCCATTCTTTTGGTTCCCTCAAGTCACATTTTAATGCATCTTGTTTGCTAAACTTGCCACTTGCAAGAGGGTGGCAGTCGATTCGGGAATAGTAAAGGAACACAAACCAAGCATGACAAGCCATGTTTAGACATGCTTTGAGGGCAAAGCCTGAGGGGTCTGTCTGAACAGTCATGATAATAATAAAAGTCATTAATAGATAAGATAATTTGTTCCACTGTCTTAGTTGGAAACTATCTCAGGGGGTTCAACCTTGCTACCTAATGGAAAGGCAGAAAGATGGAGAAGGAGTTCTGATGGCACCAATATTTTTATGGGGCAAAAGCTGGAACACTTTGTGCTAAAACAATACCATGAAAACAATGACACTTAAGACAATCATTCACTTAGAGTCAACTCAGCATCTTCCACAATGGGCTATTTCTGTCCATTCTTTCCTCTGCTATGAATTTTCAGTCTTTATCTTCCAGTGCTTGATGCTGGAGACTGCTATTTCCTTCAAGGGAATTTCTGTGGACTTTGTTCCTCTCTCACATAACTGAAGAATGTATTTAAGAAGTATGCACAGAAAATGATTCAGAAACTTTAGCTGGTAAATGAAACCATTCAGCATGACAATATATATAAATTGACCTGGTAATTAATCTTGGAGAAGTAATACTGATGGATCTCGTTTATATTTCTACAACTATAAGATAATACAAAAGTTTCAGAAACTCTCAGACAATTACATTGAATATCATCTTCTGTTACAAGTTAACCCACTAAGGTACTATTGCTAAACATAATCATAATGAATGTAATGTAATGTAATGTAATGTAATGTAATGTAATGTAATGTAATGTAATGTAATGTAATGTAATGTAACACAATACTTGCAACATTTTTTAGTCCTCATTTTTTTCCATTGCTAATATTCCTCCGTCTGGGAGAAGCTGAGGACAATAAAAGATTCTTGTGATTTTGATTGGCCATGTCCATACTGCTAATACAGTTTAAACAGATCATACATTATAGATTTTAAACAGATTATACAAGTATCTGGATGATCTTAGGGCAATTGTAGTTTACCGACATTAATTCTTCAATTTCTGACTCATTCCCAAATACCAAAAAAAGGTACTTAATGCAGCAGCCAACTCAGAAGTCCTGCCTATTGCCTGGAAACTTCTGTACCATAAATCACAAAGGATTCCCACAAATTTGAACTGCACAAACACATGGAATAAGATTCGGCTACAGAAATTGTCCTACTTCACGTATATACCTATGGAAACTTTTCCAAATACAAAAGGATCTACTTGCTGAAGTCCATTATCATCTAAGAAAGATCACTTTGGCTCACACGTGAATAAAAATGTAGCCAAACCTGCTCTGACTGATCCAAACAACTTTACTAAACTCTCGAACAAAATCCTGCTTTGTCTTGCAACTGAATAAGCCACTGACAAAAATACAAAGATAAAGAAGTTGCTCCTTTACTAAGAGCTACTTATCTTTGAGGGACTTTCATACTTGGGAGACCTACAAAACTTCCTGGGGGTAACGGAATCAAGAGGTTATTCGGTTGGGAAGGAGGAGCATTTTGCAGCTTCTTGCTGCCCTAACTTTCACCCTAATGAGTTTTTGCCACCTGCTTAAGGAAGTGTGAATTGTTCACCTTTTGTAGTTAATGGCTGTTCTACCCGAGTAAATACTGGTACACAAAGCCTTTTCCTCTCCATCAGATAAAATCTGACCCCGTTCTTGCTAAAAACAAACAAGCAAAAAGTTTATATCACCTTAGTATGCAAGCCGATCTGAAACAGTGTCTTTTCAATGCAACTGCACTAAAATTATAAAATAACCTGGCACAAACAATAAATATAGTAAAGCAATATAATAACGCATTCCTGTGCAGTTCCAACAGTACGCTTCTGCTCAAAATGATACATAACCCCTATGGGTATTAATTTAAATTTTTATCGGGTTGCTCCTAGAGTTCCATTCAGTCTTCTGCAATGGCATGCAAGAGGCTACAATGCATACGAGCGTATATTTCTATGGCAACAGTTCACATTTTAGGCTATTCTTAGTTGAAGTGTTTGAAGAAAAAACAAAACAAAACAAAACAAAACAAAACTTTTTATTTTTAAACTAACTAAACAAGATATCTGTTCCTTTTCTGTCTGTCCTTCCTGAAACAACAGAAATCTCTTTACTGTGATGATAAAGAAGCAATAAGAAGTAAGTTAATGTTATATATGTTATACCTGAAGTTACGAGATTTTTCTTAAGTTAGCAGAAAATATGCACATGTTTTGACACAACATGGATAGTATATAGGCTTCCAATGTTAGAAGTATTATCATGACAGTTAGGCTTTATCAAAATGAATAAAACATTTAATTTTTTGTTATTGTTGCTAATGCCGTACAGCTAAACATATTTAACATATTTGCTCTTCACCCTCCTTCAACACATCCTCGTCCATCTCTTTTCTTTCTTTCTCTTATTTTTTTCTTTGGTGGAGTGGGTTTTGTTTGGGGTTCTTTTTGAGAAAAAATACATTGGAAGTGCTAAACATGCAAATAAGAAAAACATCGTAATTCAAAGCATGGTAATTGTTATATCATTTCAGAGAGTTATTAGGTGATCTATGTGTCTTAAGGGCGAGTGTCTGCAAGATGGAAGAAAGAATCATGTGAATGTTAAAATCAGAAAATGCCGTAGAAAGAAAAAGGGTCATTTTGTTTTTTCCCCCCAGCCCAGAGTGATAAATGCATATCTTCAACACTTCAATTGAACCGACATTTCTATTTAAGTGTGACAACGAAATAGCACTTTAAGGAAAGTAAATGAGCAAAGTTACAAGTTTATGCTACTTCTCAATGGTGACATATCAAAATGACGTATCTTTAGCATTATAATCTCTGGAATGTATGCATGTCTGGTGTCAGTCAGTGATTTGACATCTTACATTTACTATACCTTTTATCTTAACTTCCGTAACAGTGCTTGTAACGTAACTATTTTTTTTTTTTTTTTTTTTTTAATGTTGGGATGTATCCTTAATGCTCTCAGTTCTTCAATTTTAACACCACAGTATCGTGGAGAAGGCAGCAACACTTTGGTAGTCATCTAGGGGTGCGCTGGCTTATTCTTAAATGTTTTTGTTTGGGTTTTTGGTTGTTGTTTTGGGTTTGTTAGTTGTTTTGTTTTGTTTTTTTTTTTTGGGGGGGGGGTTATTATGCTTAAGATAAAGTTGATGGCCTCCTGACGACAGAAATACTGGCTCACATGTAAATGCATTTTCTTTTTCTTCTCAATGTAGTAGGTTGCACAATGGCAAACTAGTGCCTCTACTGCCATCACTTTGTTTTACACAGAATGTCCTGGCAGAACAATCAGCCTAACAAAGAAGCAAGGGGGAATAAAGAAGGGCCCTCGAAATAGGAACGGATTGTATAGTTAAGCAAGACATCCCGTTTTCAGAGCTACACAACCAAACTTCAAGGTATTTTCTAGGAGACCGCAGACCTTTCCACAGCGATAAAGGATTCTGGAGGAATGATCCATTGCCCACGTTTAATACTTCATGAACAGCCGGAATCAGGCTTCTGCCTCGTTTTCAGGAGTGCTATCTATCTATTGCAATGCGTATGTGTGTAAGTCTGTTTTCCCCTATCAAATCCCAAACGCAGGCATTCTCTCTAAAGCAAACCGAATCAGTATTTGAAGTTTAGCAAGTCCCTTACGGTGTTTTACTCTTTAAAAGGATTCTCTGCCTGGAGAAAGCCAGAAGCAACGTGACTGAAATTCTCCATATCTCCACTGGGACTCGAGCTGCCAGTTACAAGTGATCTGCAGGGCCTTTCGCCTTTAACAGGTTTTACTGAGTTTAGGGGCACTTTCCCTTACAGGATCGGGATCAAATGCAAGCTGCCTGGAGTCCAGCTGAAGCACTGAGCCATGGGTTTGGTAGTTGCTTTTTTTCAGCATTTGATATCAAAGCGTGCAGCTACCCAGAGCGGGGTGGGAAAGTCCCTTCGCTAATTAGTTTTCCCACTTGCAACAGCTGCTGGAGCCCAGCAGCCCCGCCTCGCCGGCAGTCCGGCAAGCTGCCTACGGGCCTGAAGTGCTGACCGGTGAAATCCGGTTCCGGCTTAATGAGACCGAGCTAGGCAGAGTCAATTAAATCAAATTCCCCACTAACATCCCTAATATATCTGCAGTGTGTGCAGCAGAGGCGGCGGCGGCAGCACCAGCGAGAGATTCACAGCACTAATAAAGGGATTCACTGCCGCATTATTAAAAAAAAAAAAAAAAAAAAAAAAAAAAAAAAAAAAGGAGGTGAGGGAGAGGGGAGGAGGCAGGAAACTTCTGTGTGTTATATACATTGGGGAAGGGGTGAGGGAAGGGTGTTTGTGCCTCTGCGTGTGAATGAATGAGAGAGAGGAAGGGACGAAGGGAAGGAGGGAGAGGGAGGGAGAGAGAGAGAGAGAGAGAAACACACACAGAGAGCACTGAAAGGAGGCTCTGTCCCCTAAACCCAAATAACCCACTTGCAAGAACTGATGCTGGAAAAATGGTAAGGACCCGGAGTTGAAAACATTTTCACTTTAATACTGAAAAAATATGCCATTATAAAATCCTCGAATAGAATTAGTAAGTTTCACTTGCTTCCTCAGATCTGGTTTCCTCAAGTTATAGTAAGATTTACAACAGCACAGAATTTTCTACCATTAAACTTTGCAGCCTAAGCACTAGAGTGACATTAATTGGTCATGCTTAACTGCCTTGGATTTTTTTTTTTTTTTTTTTGTATGTTTACACTGTTACCATAATAGAAATCAAGGGTACTAATTTTTACATTCAGATGGAAAGGCAATACTGAATATGTATATTGAAAAAGAAGAGAGAGAAAACAAAACCACCACCCACCCCCCCAAAAAAGAAAGAAAAAAAAAAAAACACAACCCACCATCAACAAAGCAAATATATCCCAGCAAAGTAATTCCCGCCTCAAAAAAAAAAAAAAAAAAAAAATCCAATGAGAATATTCATGCAACTATGTCTTAAATAAAACCTTTACAATTTTTTCCACTGTAAAAGTACGATCTCTACTGCCTATTGATCACACAAAAATGGCGAAATGGCACTTTTTATTATCATACTGTATTTTGTATATAGGTTTGATACGAAGGGACTTATCAGGTAAGAGGGATGATGGTGTGAACTAGACGCTGCTTCCAGTCGGGGGCTGGAGCGTCCCTGGGGTGCGTTGTATCCATGCGAGCCATGCAGCACTTTTTTTTTTTTTTTTTTTTGTTTTTTGTTTTGGTCCATTTGTCTGTTTGTTTCGGAGTCATTTATTTACATTACATTCATGCCTTCGTGCAACTTTCCACTCCTGCTCTGCTGTCAGGAGGAGGCCGACACCAGCCTTTCCTCCGCCCCCCTCCTCTTCCCGGCCTCTCGGAGAGGGGTCGGTCCGCAAGAAAAGAGGGCAAAAAAGCAAAACAAACCCCAACACAATAGAACAAAAGCCCAACAAAACCGGGAGCCGTGTTTCGCCCCGCCGGAGCCGAAGGAAGAGGGTCCTCGCTTGTCTGTTGTAGCCCCGGCAGCGCACGGGAGGAGGATGTGCCCCGGCACCGGGCTCCCCCCCGCCGCCCACCGGGCCTCGGTGCTCGCTGTGGGGGTCGTGAGTCGTGCGTGCGTGTGTTTTGTTTCTCACGAAAGATAGCCGAGGTGCAGAGCCGTCCCCGGCCAGCGTTTGCCGCCCCACCGGCAGGAGGGCGGAGGGCCGGTCCCAGGTGGCGGCCGTCTCCCGTCCCGCCCGCCCGCCGCCTCAGTCCGACAGGGAGTGGGAGCCGCAGTCGTAAACCCTGTGGGCCCCGTCGGCGCTGTAGGGCCCGTTGTGCCAGTAGGACGAGTCGCAGACCGTCTGCAAGGAGTTGATTTCGGATGCAGAGGAGTTGGCATCCCTCCTCTTGGACCGCTTTCTGTTCCTCAGGATGAACACCAGCATGCCAACCACCGTGAAGGCAGAGGTCACAAAAACCAGCAGGAGCCCTGGCACCAGCACCGAAATAGAGACCCGGCTGGTCTCCAAGTAGGAGTTGGAGTGAGTACCTGTCTCTGTCAACCCGGTGCTGGTTTTGTTAGGAGAAGTTAATGTGGGCGAGATTTTTAACTGAGGACAAATCATGTCATTGGAGAGAGACTCGAAATCCTCCTTGAAGAAATCTTCAGGGGACTCGCACCTCAGGTCGCTCATAATCACCTTGGGGCGCAGCATCTCCGCCCATTGTTTGAAAGGCACAATAGGGCAAGTACAGTCCCACGGGTTGCCGTGCAGGTCGATCTGGGTGATGGAGGTGAGCTGATCCAGCACCCCCACCACCGGGAGGTACATGAAATAATTGTTGTGTATGCTCAGCTTGGAAAGCGAGACTCCAGCGAACACGTCCACTGGGAGAGACCTCAGTAGGTTGTTGTTGAGGATGAGGACTCTCAGTTTGGGCATCACATTGAAGGTGCCGGGCATGATCAGCTGGATCCCATTAAACTCCACGTTCAGATACTCCAGGTTTTGCAGCCCAGCAAATTTCTCCCGTGACAGGGTGTCTAAGTAGTTACTATCCATGTAGAGCCATCGGAGATCAAAGAGGTTCTTGAAGGTGTTGTTCTCAACGGTGGCGATGTTGTTGTTGCCCAGGTCAAGTAAATTAAGTTTCCGGTAATCCAGAAAGTGGGATTTCCTGATGGTGTGTATTTTGTTGTCTCTAAGAAACAGCTCCTGCACATTGGATGGCTTGGGCTTCAAATCCACCAAGCTGCTCACATTCCTGTCATTGCAATTAACCTTTAAACCTGAGCCAGGGATCTGATCGCAGCTGCAGATCTGCGGGCAGGACACGGTAGCCGGTAGCTTGCTCTTGGCGCTAACTGTCGACACGGCAGCAGTGGGTCTGGTCTTGATTTGCCAGTTGACAGGAATCTTTGTACCTCCGTTTGGACCAGATCCTGGTGTGGCAGGGTCTTCTTTGCCATGTATTTTAAAAGGGGTTGGAATGGGACCAGGATCACAGGTTTCTTCTTCGGCAGGGGGAGCAGCTAGGCTAGAATCCACTCTGTTCTTTTTGCACAGCTCTTGCTCTGTGGTCTCATTTAAATCTTTGCCCTGCAACCTAGTGGGAGCCTCACAAATCACTCTGCCGATCAAAGCATTTTTGGGTATGTTTTCCAGCCATTCCTTCAATGACAACAGATCGCAAGTGCAGTCCCAGGGGTTATCCTCTAGCAGGATTTCAGCAATGCCTGGGATCTGCTCCAGGACCTCCTCGTAAGGCAACGTTTTAAGACGGTTTCCCCGGAGGTCGAGATGGGTGATCGGCACATACTGAAACACGTTGGGGGGCAAGGTGCTGATGAGATTGTCATTTAAAATCAGCACCTCTAGCTTGTTTAAGTCCCTAAATGCTCCTGGGTCAATATCCCGCAATAGATTAAAATCTGCCTGGAGGTATTCCAGATCGTCCAGCCCCAGGAAAGTCTGCTTCCTGAATGATTTGATCTTGTTGTTGTTTATGTGCAAGCGTTTCACCAGCTGCAGCCCAAGGAAAGCCCCAGGAACAATCTCATGCAAACCGTTGTTTTCCATGTGCAAACTGACTGCATTGTAAAAGTTAGCAAACTCATTAGGGAAAAGTCGAGTCAGGGAATTGCCATGCAGGAATAAATGGTAAAACTGGGAAGTTGGGGCGGTGAAATGTTGCAGGCTGGTAAATCCCTTTTTCTCACAGTCTACGTGCAAATCCCCTTCTATCTCGTTGCAGGCACAGATCTTCTCTTTGCAAACGTCCCCTGTAACGTTTCCAGCAGCAAAACAAAGAGACGTCTCCAGCAACAGAATCCAAAGCAGCATTTTTAAACCGAGCAATTCATTCCCAATCTCATCACAAAGTAACAGCAACCATCCTCCTCACACGGAAAGCAATTCCAGTTCATTCAATACATGAAATGTCCGAACCACCACCAAAGGGGGAGAAAAAAAAATGTGGGGAGGGGGAGCAGGGAGGGTTGGCGGAGGGGGGGGGACTCTTTTCTTTTCTCCTCTCTCCCTCTCTCCCCCCCCCACGTACAACTGCAACAGCCCAGATTCCAGTCAATAATTATATCCACAAACTCTCCAGGCACGTACTGCAAGGCACGCAAAAAAAAAAAAAAAAAAAAAAAAAAAAAAACAAAGGTAGAAGGAAAAAAAAAAAACCCCACCAAAAAACAATCCCCCTCCTCGATCCCCCTCCCTGTCGCCTCCCGGGCGGCTAAGTGGAGGTCTGCCGGCCGGGCTGGCTCACCGGCACGGGAACGGTGCTGCTAGCCACCGGCCGCCGCTGCATGTTAGAGAGGCGCAGGCGGACAGCGCGGCGCTGCCCGCGGAAGCTGCCGCCGTGCGCGGCTCCGCGCCGGACTGACCTTGCCGCGGAGCCGCGCTCCTCGCCCGCCGCCCGCCGGGCGCTGTCCAACGCCCCCGGTGCTGAAAGCGCCTTGGCCCCAGCCTTAAGCGCTGGACGCCCAGCCGCCGGCGCTGCGCGGCTCCTGCTCCCGCCGCGCTGCGCGGCTGCCCATGCCGGCCGGCGGCCGGAACCTGGCCGCTGGGCCGGGGCCGCCCGCACCGCACCGCACCGCACCGCGCTTCGCTTCGCCTCGCCTCGCCTCGTCTCGTCTCGCCCTGCCGGCCGCGCTGCCTGCCCTCCTCGCTCGCTCGCTCGCTCGCTCGCTCTTCTTTCCTTTTTCTTCCGCTGCTGCCGAGTCGCACGCTCGCACACACTCACATGCACGCAGAGGGAGAGTTGCTAAGAGGCTCTGCTCGTTTCAACCTGGTGCACTCTGAAAGATCTGACACCCTCTGCTGAGCTGCAGTGGCAAAAATCCATCTGCTGAGGGAATGCTGGAGAAAAAAAAAAAAAAAAAAAAAATCAATCCACGTACAGGGCAAGCGTTAAAAACGTTGCCATTAAAAACTGTCGATCTATTTAGATGCTTTCTCCTAAATGGACTATTTAATTTATTTCTTTTCTTTTAAGATGGAAAGTTTAGCATTCCCCTCCTCGCGACCAGCTCCCTATTGCCCCCGTTCACACACACTCACACCTGCACAAGCAGGCGAGGAAGGTGCGTTTGCCTTATTGTGTTTCCCAACGGCTTGAACAGAATCAGTGTCAGGGTGTCAAGCGAATAGCAATTTGAGGTAATTATTCTGCACGCCATTTTTATCGTTGCTTTAAATGCATTTCTTCCTCCCCTGCAGTCTATAGTGTTTCATGCTGGGTTTGTTCTCTTGCTGGCATTCTCTACGCAATGTTGAATCGTGGATTATTGCATTATATATATAGATATATTTTATAATTTAAATGATCACGGAGAAGAAGGGGGTGGGGAGGAGGGGATTGCTGCACTGTTAGCAATTCACGCCACCTGTTCCCACAGAATATAGTGTCTCCCTTAAGGAGGGGAGGAGAGGGCTGAAACTGACAGTTGTGCATCTTGACATTCTTATCTATATATAAAAATTAAAGATGCACGTAGGTACACGCATAGATATTTCTCTGGGGATGCTCCTAATATTCTCTCCGTGGAAATACAACGCCTGCTTCCCTCGACATCCTCCCCCTCCCTCGACTCCCCCTTTCCCCCCTGACGCCCTTTCCAGCTCCCACCCTTCTGACAAAAGAGATTACACAGCGGAAAAATCGGTGCCTGGCCTTAAAGAAAGGAGCCAAGCATACAAAAGTTTCTGCATCATTTGGATGGGTTTCAGATGCCTACGAGCGAAGAACCAGTTGCACCTCTGGTGGTGCAAGTGGAAACCCGCGTTTCGCCCTGCCTTGTCAAATCGCGCGGAGGAGGAGAAGGAGGTGGAGGAGGAGGAGAAGAAAGAGGAGGAGGAGGAGGTGGAGGAGGAGGCGGGGGAGGCAGGCTGGCCTCCGGGTGCCTTCTGCATCCCGGGGCTGTACCTCTCCCGTCCGGCGCCGCTGGTGAACTTTGCGGCATACTGGTAGGGGGGGAAGTAACGGCGGGGGTGGGCTGGAGGAGGGTTATTTATAGGGAAAGCCAGGGAGCCATATGGAGCCCGCACCCCCTGGTCTCGGCGGCATGCTAATTTGGTCAAAGCTTTTCCCTGGCTGCCGCTTGCAAGTAAATTAGACATCCTGCCGACGATGATTTTATCAGATTAATGTAATTACACCATTGACAAATTACAACAGTTGCTGTGGTCATTTCGGGTCCCCAGGATGAAGGGTTCGTTACGGTGGGTAGGGACTACGGAGGGAGGGGGGAGAGGGGGCAGGAAACGGGACAGGAGGAGGAAACGAAACAGAAAAAAAGAGAGAAATCCTGGTCCTGAAAAAGCCTGCCCAATAAATTACAAACGGGCCAGAAGAGATAAAATGCCACTGAGACAGAAAGAACCACAAGAAATATATTAGTGGTTTCATTAGGAAAAAAAAAGAGGGAAAGGAAACTTTGGCGCCACGTTGAGGCGCATTAGTTCATTTCTCTTGACGGTTTCTTTGACTTTGTCTCTCGGTTATGTCGGGGGTGGGGGGGCGAGGGGCGGTGCTAGGCTGGCTGGAAACCTTCCGTGGATCACAGATTGCAGTCTCGAAGTGCAAGGGGAGCCGGAGGCAGGGAAGTCCCCAGGAAATTCCATGGAGGGAGGGGGAGAATCACGGGAAGGGGCAAGGGTCAGGGAGGGGGTCGGGGTAGGGGACCCACTCAGCAGCAGTGACAAGATCTCCATGAATAAAGGCTTGAGGAAAGAAAGGCTGAAAATCTGGTGAACGCTCACTGGGATGTGGGGCAGGAGGTCTAAAGAGCTTGTTCTCCTGCCGCGTTAGAAAAAAAAAGCTTCTGAGCATCTTTACCTTCGTGTTATTAAAATTGCTCAGGCACCGTAAAAACAAACAAAATGCAACCAGAGGAGCTGAACATTAACAAGATATTAAATAAATAAATACGAAGCAGATAAGAGGAAGGAGAGAACGACCTGTTGTCAAAGCATGAAGGACAAATTGCCTGCTTCTTCCAAGGGATCTGCTGAGAGGTGGGAACTAGTGGAAGTCATCTGGGGCCCTAGAATCTCAAAGTGGAAAAAACAAAAGGTAAAAAACTTGCCAGAAGATGTAAGTATTTATGGGTGCTGTGTAACTTCCAAAAGAGTATTTAGACAAGGAACCCATTGTGTTTTCAGCTGTATACTTTGGAACTATATCAAAAGATTTATGTCTCATATATATGCATTGAGAGAGCATCTGCCATGCAAAGGTTAGCATCTAGAAGACAAGTCACAGAGGAAGAAATGAGGCATTATCCATTTTAGATTTGATGTCTGAAGTTTTGATGTTCTTAAGTCAAGTTACACAGGAAAGGTGTGTCAGGGCCAGGAAATTAATCTGTCGTTACTCAGAGCCATAATCCTAAATTTCTAGATTTCCTCATCTTTTTGAATTTAGTTTGGAAACATGTATCTTAGGAAAAGAGGCCTGCCTCTGAGTTTTTTAAGGAAATACTTAGTCCTGGATCAGGTAGATCAGGATCTCTCTGGCTGAAATTTTTTACTCTGTTATTTAGAAAGTGTACTAAAGTGAGAGATCATGCAGCACTGAAGTGCCAATGAATCTGTTTTTAAAATTCAGCATATGCATCCCAGTTTACAATCCATACACAGGTTGAATAGCCAGAGCTCACATTATCCCCTCCAAATTATCCAATAGATCTGACGGGAAAGAGCACCCAAGTCTATTTCCCTTGATTCCTTTCCTTGTCTGATGTCTTTTACCTCCTGTTTGCTTCTGCCTGTTTGCCTCTGCCTTAGAAGCCTAAGACAATGAGCTTCCTGCTTGTACCTTTCTTCTGGGTGTAAAGTCCCATATTTAACCACACAAGCAAATTGGCTTGGGCATCATAGTTGCCCTTTGAATAGAAATGAGTTTGCTCCTAATATGGAAAATGCCTTGAAATAAGAAAAGGTACTGGGATACTTTTACATTTTCCCAATTAGTAATCTCCCATCTCCCTGTTGCTATGACTATGCAAGTAACACTGATTAAGGGTGTATTTGCGCTATATCAGAACATGTTAAAAAACTAGTTACCTCGTCTAACATTGTAGATCTTGCAAAGCAGAACTCAGAGCATTTTCAAAGTTTCTACAGAACAAAAATTTATTACTGTAGATACCCTTCCTGCAATATTTGTGCTATGTTCTATAAAATCATCTTCATTATTTCTATGGGAGATATAATCACAATAAAGAGATCCTACACTGTAGTTATGATGCTCTGTCTGTCTATACATGCACACACACATACATATACCTATGTATGTAAAGGTATATAAAGGTATGTGTGTGTATGTGCACTATAAATTATGATGGACTCAGCAAATAGAAAAGTCATGGGATCATTATTTCATTCGAAATTATGGCTTTATTTGGGCTTTGGCTATGCTGGGAGTGAAAGTTAACATAGGTGCTTCTATATGTTGATGCAACTGTTGCATCAGCTATGCTTCTCAATGCATACAATGACTTTAAACCAGCTCAGATTATCTGATTATAACTAACGGTAGGAGGGGTTAAACTAATATAAGAATCTCCTCCCAGAATTTTCTATCTCAATATGTTTCACAGACCAGTCTTTCCAGAACTACTGGATTTCTACCTAAATTGCATTTAGGCCTAACGAGGTTTCTGAAACTAGATATTTTTCTTCTTCATTTTCCTAAGGGCAGTGATGTGTGAGCGTGTTCCAAATCTCCCTGTGATATGTTCACCAGATGGAGCTTTGCAAAATGATGCAGTGGCGGATGATGATGATTGAAAAAAAAAAAAAAGAGAGAGAAAAGAAAGTTAGAAAAGTGGTTTGCCTAGTTCTATCTAGTGGGTAGGAGACTGGCTCAGGATGAGAAAATAAAAATTCGCTATCTTTTGCAGCATAAGAGCCAGCCCACATGTTCCTCTTTCTTGGCTCATACCCTCAACCACCAGGCTACCAGCCCTCTTGCTGCAGCTGTTCTACTTGACAAGAAAAATCATTTTGAGAACCCCTGAACCAGAGGAAGGCAGTGGGGGAGCATGAGTTTACAAGTTATTACTTACAGCACCCACCAGCGTGTGCAGAGCCCTGGGAAGACTTGCTCGCATTGTGCTTTCTTATGAGCCGGAGCTTGACCTACTAGATTTTACACATCAGATGTTTAGACTATGGAGCCAGTAGCAAAACCCATAGACATTCTTTCTCCGGTATACATATTCATCAGACCTTGTGATAATTTTGTATTGGAAACATTGTCCTGAATAGGTCACAGGGTTAGTCTTAAAAGCTTCAAACACTAGGTGTCAGAAAAGTGAATAGGAGTTGCAAAGGTGGACAGACTGTGCATCCAGCCTGAGTGTAGTCTGTCATAAAAGCCATGTAGTCATTTCACTTTGAAATTCTGATGATGTGGAAGCAAGAGGTGTATTTAGCCACTAGGCCAGGCCAAGGTCCTGACCAGAATTTCTTATTTAAACTATATGTATTGATCTGAATTTCTGACCCAGTTTCCACTGTGATTGCTTGCATTAAAACCATTAAAATACCTGAGTAGTTCTTAGGACAGGAGTGAGCCCCTGAACTACTGTCCTTACTGGTGAGAGTAACCAGAATAGCTGTTTGGTGAAGGACTGCATTCACACAGACATTTATATTTTATCTTCCTTTCTCTGTTCCTTTCACTTTTTTTTTTGTTTTGTTTTGTTTTTTGTTTGTTTTTTTTTTTTTTTTCTTCCCCACTGCAGCCTATCGCCTCCAGCATAGTCTTCTGGAGTGGCACATTATCAAATGAAAAGGGTACTGTAGGGAGGTCAAAGGACAGACTTAAGCCCCTTCCCAGTTAGCAGTGAATTCACCCCATGTCTCCATCGGGAAAATATATTCTACCCACTGTGCTGCTGTTGGTTAGAAAGCGAGAAAGAGGGAGCTGAGTCATCCACCTCCTTTTATTTCTCTCATCCCAAAACTCACATACACACACTCACTTTAAAAGTTTGATACAACAGCAGTGGGTTATCTGTTTTCAGGGGATAATTTCAGGTTGTGGAGCCCAGATGGAGGGAGATGGTTTTGCTGCAGCCCTGACCCCAGAATGTGAATTGAGATTCCACTGCAGCATTTCACTGAAGTGCCCTCCTAGCTGCATCTTTGATGCTCTCAATCCTGATGTGAAGGTCTGATTTTTGCCTTTCCCAGTGCAGCATGTGAGATGGTTGGTTACCTGACTTGGGGACCAAGATTTCGCTCCAGGCTTCTGCTTCTTAAGTTTGGCATTGCAGTGTTCAGCACTGCAGCACTGAAGTACACAGATTTTTTAATCTTTTTTTTTCTTTTTTTTTTTTTTTTTTTTTTTTTTTTTTTTTTTTGTGATAAAAGGCATACATTTAGTCTGGCGAAAAATATTACAGTGAAATTAACTGGAGCCGTGAGAAATATTTGTTCTTTTGGTCAGCTGTAGCAGGGAAAGTACTAATATAATGTTATAGCCCTTAATAAGAAGTGATAACATTTGCACCATATCATAACCTCAGCAGATTTTTTTTTTTTTAATCAGATTCCAGCGTTACCATTTTAAGTACTTGTTACAACAATTCTCAACATCCTGCAAGACTTGACTCTCGTGTAGTGTGATCAATACACAATACAGTACTGCACTTTTACTAATGTGACCTTTTTGTAGTTTGATTGCTTGCTTATTTCATTCTTTCCTGAAAGATTAGAGACTGAAAACAAGCAAAAGGTTGAAATAGCTGGTCACTCTGCAACATATTTAACTGACTGAGGTGGTTTTGTAAAGTGCATTCATACAATTTAAAGTTAGTTAAAAATTACGTTCAACCTCATATTAAAACTCATACAAGAAGACAGGAAGAGCATGAGTTAACTCATGCAACACAAATCACAGTGTCATTTAGATCTACACAAGGCATTAAAAAGTATCTTTCTCAACCAAAAAAAAAAAAGAAAAAAAAAGAAAAAAAGGTCCAAACTTTCAATCTATTGCTTACACAAGTAGTCCCACTGAATCACATCGGCTTGAATAACAGATCTATAATGTGTTTTCAATAATTAATTCTTTTCTTATCTGTTTTCATGGCACAGTCTCAGAGCAACATAAGGATCATTTAAATGGACAAAAGCAGATGAGAGTTTATGTCTCAGCTCTCTCTAACGATAACGTATTTCCTTTGTTTAATAATGGAGAAGGAAATGCTTCTTAGAGTGCAGAACACACCACTGAGAGAAAGATCTGCCCTATTCCTGCCTCCACCAATTGTTTGCTGACATGATGCTGGGCAACTGATTTTTCTTTCCTGTGCCTCAGTTTCCCAGTCTGAGGAAGTAGAAGGAATTATAAAGCCCAAAGGTGCTTTGAAATCTGTGATGAACAAACATAGTGACTGAGGTAATTATCTTCATTGCTCAGGGGTACAACACAAAAAGTCAAATCTTATGTAAGAGTAATACCCAGTTCTTCCTTCTTTTTATCAACCCATCTCAGAGGCCTTTACAATGGAATACAGTATAATTTTATTTGCTCAACAGATCGGAAAACAGAAGCACTGACCTTGGGAAGGTCACATGTCAAACCATTGATAGCACTAGAAATAGACCCAAGTCTCAGAAGGCCCAGCCCTGCCTTCTACCCGGTAGAGATGCAGAACTACTGATTTATAGGAATAAGCCTGTTCCAAAAGAAAAGCTCCTGCCTCCTTCTCCTTCTCTCTCAGACTTGATTTTATGCATCAAAGGTTTCATATGCCAGTCATTTTGTTTCTGGAGGCCAAACGTAGTTATGTGGTGTGACAGTAATACCAAGCCTTGGTTTTCTTATTAATTCACATCTTAATTCACTGTAATTGAATTATTTTAACTGGGGAAAAAGAATGTTTTCTTTCCTCAGTCTTTTCCTGGCTCAGACTTCAGACTTCAAAAACCACATGTATTTCAGAGACAAATAATAAACCATTTGAAACACAAAGTACCTATCCTTTAAGAAACATGTCAGAAAAAAAATTAACCCCTCCTCCTGTTTATGTATGAGAACTGTGAAGATGGGTTTTTGTTTTCAGGAAGTCTGTCAGTTCCTTTTTCTGCTACAAAACAAAAAAAACCAAAATGAAAACAACCAAAGATGAAAACCAAATTAATAATTTTCAGGGTAGTTTAAAATAGAAACCTGAAACAAACAATTTGAGTTGATTAAAATATGAAATATTTTGTTCTGGTTTTGTTTTTTTTTTTTTTGTTTTCTAATATAACACAAAGCACATTTTGAAGCAGAAAATCAGAATGGAATACAAGGAAATCAGAAGTTGATATCTTCCATTGTCTTCCCTAATTTTTTTTTTTCAAAATCGTATTTTGTCGAAATTATTTTTCCTCTCATTTGATTAACTTGAATTGGAATTTTCTGATAGAAAATTTCTGGAAAGCTTTCTGAAACTTTAGGATTATTTCCATTAAGAAAGCATCCAGTGGTGTCTGCACATTAAAAGGAGAATTACTGGTCATCAGCAAACTGTGGGAAGACTGAACAGATGAAACATTATTAACAATAAAATAATACCTTCTTCCTATTTGTGCAGTGCCTAGAAACCACACCCTGGGACCAATCCCACATGGCATTTTAGTTTTAATTAAATAACATTTTAGAGGCACAAGGGAGAAGAGGTTGGTGACACGATTAATCATTGTACTATTCGATTTTACATCACAGCATCCCAAATGATTTCAAATGTATTATTCTGATGTAAAGCTAGAGTATTGCAGTGGTTACTCAGGATGTAGTTTGTTATTTTTTCTCCATTGGCAAAGCTGATCTGAGAAATCCCTTACTGTCTTCACTGGCCTCCATCCACTAATTTTAACTTCTTGAGGCCTTTTATTTAACCAAGATCATTTTATTGATCCAGTTCATATTGCAGTCCACAAACAATTCTGTCCTTTCTGAATTGATGAGAAGATCAAATCAGCATTGCTGCTGAGGTCGCTAAGGAATGATCCCTGTACCTAGAGGGAGTGGACACATTCTGAAGTCCAGGAGTCAGCCTTCACAAAACCCTAGTTTGGACGAATCTGGACCTTACTATCTTTAAATTATTGTGTAAAATACACAGAATTAGAGAATCGCATGAGACCTTTGTGACTGAATATATGTGTGTGTGTAGATGTACATATATATTGGGGAGTTAGATGTGACTGTGATGGGAGTATTTAAGACAGAAATCAGGCCAGCATCAAAGTAGTGTTTAACTAGACTGGCATTCATTAGCAACACATTTTTTCCAATGATAATCTCTTACACATTATCAAAGTATTGCATATTCAAACAGTCCTTAATAACCATTGCCAACATGAACTGTGTGTATTCAGTACCACAGAGCTGATGCCATGTAGTCAGCAGGGATGGCTGCAGTCAGGTTTGAGGACTAGTTTTGAGATCTCTTTGATGAGATAAGCTGGGGCCAAAGTCAAGAGTAATCTTTCTTCCTCTTTTTTTTCTCATGCATCCATGATATTTTTATGATCCTTGCAACCTCCCCAAAAGAAAGGGTGAATGTCATCTGCTCACAACACAGATTATCTTATTTCCAGGAGCAGGATTTATTAATTTTCCTGCCTGTTCTATATCCACTGTTTGTATCTTGCAGAGTTTATGCCTTGTACATGATTTCCATTGTACCTTGTTTGTGCAATTACATCACAAAAGTCTCCTTTTGCCTCTTGCAGTTACGTATTACCTTTACACGTACAGTTAGCTGTGCCCAAATGCTCAGACATTGTTGCTGGTTATGCCGTTAGTAGCATCACAAAATGTACAATCTCACAAATAGTTATAGTGTTGCTGTTTAGCCATTTTAGTGTGCTTACGTTTAGATTCTAGGCAAGCAAATACCAAATATGCCCTCCTCAATCTGTTTCAACTTCATGGGTGCAACAGGCCTCTGCTTTGTCAGCAAGGCTTCTATTTAAGCAACATAATTATTTACTCTACAAGCTACACAGACATTTAAAATTCATAAATGTGTCATAACTTCTGTAGAAGTTACTTGAAAATAGTTTTACTTCAGATTTGCTTTTAATACTTGCTATAAGAATTGGGCCATCTTTTATTAAGTAGGCTTGTACTCTCTCTCTCTCCTTTGGATGGAAGTTCCTTGCTTACTCTCATGAGCAAGGGCTTCTCTGGCAAGTTCTCAGTTGGAGAGGCTGAGGAAAATCAGGATAGTTTATCACATGATTCAAATAATGTTAACTTTTACTGTTTTACCCTCTTTGACATGAATATTTATTTGCATTCTAGAGTTTCAGCATTGATAACTAGAAAAATAAACCCCATCATAAACTGTAGACCAAGTCTGTATTATATGGTTCTGTAGGATGCATGTGATGTGGAATTCATGTGCTTGGTTCTCAAACAGATTATTTGTTTGGTGCACATAGATCAGGATTTGCACTGCAGAACTGCACAAGCAAGCCTTGGACGAATCGACACATATCATAAAGCCGCTATGATACTCACGACATGCTGCCAGAGATCTGATGAACCTGTACAAAAGTATATTCCTTCATTCTTGGACCAAGAGAAATTAAGTGGCCTAACCTTCCCGTGAAGGCAGTATAGGTATGCCACAGTCCAATTATACCTTTCCAGCATCAGGAACACTGCACTTTTTTATTTTTATTGTATGTGGTTGTGAGTGGCATCACTAAAATGCAGTAGCACTGCCCTCTCTATGGGTATGTAACAGATGGAATAAATTTTTTACAATGAGGGCGGTGAAACACTGGAACAGGTTGCCCAGAGGGGTGGCAGATGCCCCATCCCTGGAAACATTCAAGGTCATGTTGGATGGGTCTCTGAGCAACTTGATCCAGTTGAAGATGTCCCTGCTTATTGAAAGGCGATCAGACTAGATGACCTTTAAACGCCCCTTCCAACCCAAACTATTTTGTGATTCTATGACTCCAGGCCCACAAATGGGAAATAGCTGTAGGAGGGCATACGGTGTCAGTGCTGAAGAACCCACTTCACTTCTTTCTGATACACTTCTTCATTTTCCTTCTCTATAACACTCTTCATGAAAGTTCCAGTTTTTGAGGACTGACTCAATAACTTGTGTACTTTCACTCTAAATGTGGAAGGTCAACTAAAGGTAAAGCAACACCAAATAAGCAAAAAAGAGATCAGCTGAAAATATAAGGCTTTTTGTCTGAGGACTCGGAGTAACAGCTCACTTTTTTGATGGATTTCTCAAAATCCAAAGAGATTAAAGGGTAAAGCTACATTTCTCTGAACAATTGATTTTTTTTTAGGTCACTGCTGGGCTATAAAAAAAAAAAGTGATTTTTTGGATTAAATAATTTTCTTGTTTTTTTCTTAATTAACATGGTTTCTGGATTTTTTTTTTTTTTTTTTTTTTTGAGAGGAAAGTGCAAGAGATTAGAAAATGTTTTGGTGTTAATTAAATATTTAAATAATTTAAATAAAATATTTTGCTGCTTTTAAACTTGGCCTTTTAAAGTGAAACTGAAGCAAATCTATGATGGAACACTTCAGCAGTCCGGTGATACCTTTAGCTTTTAGCATCTAGTCTGAGATACTCATCTAGGCATCCATTACAGTCAGTGAAGAGAAATTATCCATTCAGCTTGCACTGAAATACGTACAAAACAAGAAAAATAGATTATGTTGGAAAGCATTATTTGTGAGACTTTATTACAAAGACCCTTACTAAAATGAACTTTTAGATGACTAATTCTAGATGTGGCTAATCCCATTCAAGGGGTTAACTCTGACATCAAGGAGATGTTCATAGGTAACAAGATCCTACTGAAAAAAAAACAGACACAATTTTTAATATTTTTAAAAGTCTGTGTTTTCACTTGCTTTTGAACAGAATGAACACTTGAAATGTTTTAGTTCATTAATGTACTTCAAGAATAGCTGAAATTTGTCATCTAGGTGTAGTCAGATATCCAATATAAAAATAGGAAATTATTTTCAAAGCAGAATAAGCTGAAGAAAAGTCATCAAGTTGTGTCTTCAAAATTTCCTTTGAAAGGATAACTATAGAAGAGAAATTTTACATTATTTTTTTTTTTACCTTTCAATATTACAGAGGTCTGTTCACTTATTTTCTCTTTTACATCTCTACCAACATTTCAGAGAGAAATGAGGGGTGAAACAAGAGTGCTACGTTGATGACTCTCATAAAAGCTGGATTTTATTGATAATATTATGTGTATCAGTAGCTTTATTGTTCTGAATCTTGACTTATAAAAAAAATTATGCTTGGGAAGCAATTTTCCTAATTATTACAAAAACTACTTGAAGACATGATTTTATGTGAATACTTCCTATTTTCTTCTATACACTATTTATTACAAACATTTTGAGTATTATCTATTTTATAAGTTAACATTATCTTGTTGACGTCAAGGAAATTAAGATCTCAGTCTTATGACAAAGTACCGTTTTAATTCAGACACTTTGAAAGGCAAGGATATTTAAAATAGTAATGATTAAAAAAAAGGAAAAGAAGAATTTACATCTTAATGAAACTGTTGTTGCTAGGAGATTTCAGCTACTGTTTATGAGATGTATGTGTCTTTTTTTTTTTTTAATTAAAAAATGATTAATGAATAGATAAACAACTAAAATGCCAACCTTTTAGTAAATTTGTGTAGAAGCTTCCAATGTGTAATCTGATTAAGAAGCAGCAACAAGAAAAAATCTTGAAAGCAAATTGATCACACAAAGGACAGGGGACAAAAAGCAGGCCACACTTTCAATTGTTCTTTTAACCTGTCAAGCTACACAGCTTCCTAGTGCTGCAAACAACCACCTTAATTAATGTTGGTCACTGTGAGAAATGGGGTATAGGGTTAGATGGACAATTTGTTCAATATAGTGGGATGTTTATTATGGTCTCCTGTTCAGCCTGTGTGTAATTCAAAACTATAATTAATTTAGCTATCACCATCTAGCTCAGTAGGTATAATGGGACTTTGTTACAGCTTAGAAGCTGTCAAGGTTTCACAAAGAAGCTAAGAGACAAAACATTGCTCATGAAGACCTCCTTGGCAAGTTTCAAGTTTTTCTGCAACAGACTAGAAGTTCTCAACTTTATTTTTCAATGTGTTATTAAGTATAATTTAACAAGATATCACAGTGGGATAAATAGATAAACTATTTTAACTTAAACTTTTATTTTCCAAACTTCCAGTCCAATTTAGTGATAAAAAATATTAGCCTAATAGTTTCACTTTGGCAAAGGTGTACAAATCTGAAAATGAGGATCTATTGCAAAACCATGTTAAATCATGATAGCTATAGTTAGTTCCACCACTAATGAGAATGTTCTAGAACTCAGAGAATCTTAAAAATAGCCCACAAAATTAAAAATTGTTATTGTCAGGTGCCCTTGCTCCAAGCTTTGCCACTTGCATGTGTTAGAATGAAAACCAAAGAATAAACAAACAAGCCCAACAAGTTACAGGTCATTTGAGGAAGACCTGAGAATTTTTATTATTTTCTCATACATGCTCACAGCACCAGTCATTACATCAGGAGAAGATATAGGATATTTGTTTTGCTGACATTTTAGAAGTGTTTTTTGATCTTCGTACGTAGTTTAGGGCAATAATGTATATTTTATCTGTGAAGCACTTAGATAGCCTTAGAACTCTCTGAACAAACTGTCTTGATATCAAAAACAATATAGATGCACAACTGCTAAAAGTTTAAATCTGGTAATCTTGTCTATCCATTGTTCTTCTATAAACACACAAAATCACAGATTTTATATGCCATACATCCTACAAATGCAGGTTCTGTAAGTGGAAAAAAAACAAGACCAAAACAACACTGTAGTTTCATGTAGCTGTTTACAAGTCTTTAAATATGATTTGGTTTTTTGGTGTTTGGTGGGTTTGTTGGTTTTTGTTTTTTTTTTTTTTTTTCTTTTCATTGGGTAGTGTTTTTTTTTTTTTTTTTTTGGGTGGAGTGTTGCATAATTAATATGGAAACTGATCCACAAAGAGTGTCCACAATTCCCAGCGAATTCTTGGTGAAATGGAGATACTCAGTACTTTGCAGGGTCAAACCAATAAAGAACTATATGTGGTTATTCGGGTTTGTTTTTTTTTTTTTAAATTTCTGCACAATGTGAAGAAAGGCCTGTAGGACTTTTTTTGTCTTGCATCTTCAATTCAGTCAGGACTTCGAAAATTAAAGCCACGTTAATTGCTAAAACAGCACTTTTCTGACAGAAATGCACAATATGTTTTGACCTTTATGTGTTTGTTTCATAAATTGTTAATTTGATCTTTGTTTTCTGAACATCTGCTACTGTATTTAAGAACATGCTGTTGGCCTACACTCTGTTTTCTTTTTGGATTTCAGATGTAAAGATAATACATTCTAATATTGTTTAGACATGTGCCTTCTCCTATAATCCAAAGATAAACAAGTTGAATCAAAGATGCAAAATACTGCAAAATAACTCCTTGTTCACTTTTTCCTTATGCATTTAGCATAACTAAATGCTAAACCAAACTGATGGTATGAAAAATGAACTAAAAATTAAATCACAGGGGAGAGGCTTTGGCTAGGGGGGGTAGGGAGGAGTTATTTTCTTTGGTACTCTTCCCCTTGCTGTGACCTTCTGTCTGTCAAGGAGAGAAAGTAAGAATCTGTGTGAGAGTGAGAGAGGAGACAGAGGAGGAGGCAGGGAAGGATGGAGGGAAGGAAGGAAGGGAGGGAGGGAAGAAGGGAGGAAGAGAGAGAGTGGGAAACAAAACCAACAGAAATATGAAAAATAATAAATAAGTTTTGGGAAGGGAGGGAGGGAAGAAGGAAGGAAGAGAGAGAGGGAGGGAAACCAAAACAACAGCAATATCAAAAATAATAAATATGCTTTGGGACAGGAATATTAATCTACTGAGATTTTAAACAAGTTAATCATTGTTTTGCTCAGCCATATGTAAAGCAACCGAGGTATGGCTTAGGCAATAGTTTCTTTAGGTAAGAATTAAGATTGACTACTGGAATAATACTAGAAATAACTAGCCTTTTGTTTATACTAAAACTATATTCTTTCCACAGATATAAGTCTACTGTATTAACTTCCTTTGACAATTAATATACATTTTTTTAAAGATTAAAATGTGCAGAATGAATGTATCTTCAAATGACTTCTTAGCACTAATGTTGCTTGTGAATAATACACATGTAGGTAATAACAACACATATTTTCTATCAGTATAAGAATCCTGTCTGTTTACCTGCATAGAAGAAGGTCTGTCTTCCTCTCAGTTTGATAATGGATGTGGAATAACTTTGATACTTGTGGTTAGAATAAATATACAAATAACAGAGCCAAATAACATTATCCCATCAGCTGTAATCAAAAGAAGTTGGCAATTATCAATAAATAAGTTAACAAAGGTTTATTACTTGCGAGTATCAAGCAGTATGCCACATCTCAACGCTATTAAACTGGAATTGAAAATTACGTTGAATTTTGTTAAACATTTTGCAGCCCAGTGACACCTGGAGACTTGATCCTTATGCTGAGGACAACTTTGATGTCAGGAGATCCCCTTCCCTTTAATGTTACAAATAAGAGTCATAAATTGCTCCATATCAGGAAGACAGCAAATGGCTTTAAGACTCAGGGGATGGATGTACCTTGATAGCCATAACCTAAGCTAAAAAGTCTAAAAAAAAAATTACTGAACTAGAAGTTCAGCAGAGTGGAGAGTGGAGGAATGTATTCAGCCTGAAAGAACATGGTAATAAAGCAAATATTTGTTTTCCTTTTTAATTTTTTTTTTTTTTTTTCATTGAACTGGTCTGAACCAACAGACCTGTTTAATATTCGGTTTAGAAAGGCACCTTGCTTTAAACTGTAATGAAATTAATTCTAAGAAATCAGAGGTGCTTTGGCATCTCTTAAGTGCACTGTACAAGCCAAACACAGTTGTGGTTGTAGGCCTTGAAAGCTTAAAGATTCCTTTGCGAAATTATTAACTAATTTTGCTACACCAAATATAGGATGTGCACTGAAGTTCTTCAGGAACCACTCAAGTGGGGCAATTAAAAAAAAAGGTATTCACCCGTGAAGGCTGGTTTTATCCATGAGGGCTGGGTTTTCTTTTTTTGGTGGTCTAAATTTCTAGTCTGCGTTCAAGACATAAATAAAGGTGAATTAGTGAATGAGGGAAAGATCTTGGCACAACAGAACAAATGAAACCCTGCTATTTGAGGAAGAGAGCAACCAAAGAATGTTTGTTAGCAGGCCACACAGCAATTTACCAGTTTCTTTTTTGTATAAATGCATACATATAGCTATATACATCTATGCATATATTTCTATGTATGTATGTATGTATATACATATATATATATATATGTACACAAGCAGCTTATCCATGCAAATTCATAAGAATGAAAAATATGATGCAAATATGTGTAGGCTAATAAAATAAAATACCATAAATAATAGTCCCTCAACTCTACCTTAGGCTAAAACCTAAATTCCCAAATGACTGTTTTCTATAGGGAAATAAAAATGGTCATCAACTATTATCACCATGAAATTTTAGTGGAGGCAGGTCTCTGTTGCTTTAGTAGAAGTAGATAGATGAGGTTGATTCCTGGCATATGAGTAGGGGCTTTGGGCTGTCTCCCTTTTTTATTTGGCAGTTTGATTCAGTTGCAGAAGTATAAAGGACAGTATAGACAATCATATGCGTGATTGTCTAATAGCTAAGTCAGGTCAAAGTAAGCTTATTTTGTAATGATTCCTTAACGGTCACTACCCTTACTACTGGTGAAGCCAACAAACAGCAGCAACATTTAATCTGCGCTAATGAACAGATAGGACATATGGTGGTCATGCTTGATGTTCTATCTTCACAACAACACATAGTCATTGGATGCTCACACACTGGATGCTTTAGATCTTCATCTACAAAATACTCTCTCTTTGGGTATGAACCACCTCTGCCAAGCAAGTTACACCAAACCCAGAAACAGTCGAGGCTGGTTCAGGTTAATGATGATACTTCTGCAATTAAATCAGTTCATATGTAGACTATGCATTCCCACACCCTCTGCCCTCCAGGGTATAAACTACATAGAGGAAAGGATTTATTTCCCTTCAGATCCTATTATTTTCAGCACAGACCTCACCAGATTGTTTTGTGTAGGATTCTGAGCCATGGAAGGGGGGAATGCCCTTATTTGTCTCTGTGTTGTGTTAAAATTCATGTGCTGTCTCTGTGTTCTGTTAACATTCCAGTGCAAATAAAGCTATTTCAAGTCAATGGACTTGATTCAACAATGGAGTGCTCTAGTTTTAGGTGACTCCAAGGAATGCAGCTGGATTGATTTCAGTGTACTGCAGTGGTTAGCCAAGATCGATGTTGGTAACAGTAGTTGTAGGAAGGCAATATCCACAAAAGATTTTCTTCACTGGTTAGGGCTGAACACGGACTCATCTACTCCCAACCTCTACCAACTACCTGCATAGTCAGTATTGAATTTTTTTTTCAGGACTGTGTCAAGTGTTGCTCAGTAAAATTGTACAATTAAAAATAAAAGTTTCCCAGTTGATCTTTACCTGAAACATTGAAACAATAATTCATCATTATATTGCAAGAATTGACTGTGCTGCTGTAACTGAGGGTAACGCTTGTCTTCTCAGTTTCTCCAAAATAACCAAAGCCTATTTTCTCTTTTAATTTCATAATTCCTGAGAATTAAATATAATTTTCAATTATTTTTAATTAAAAGTCCACTCCACGTAATAGTTTCTTTGCAAAATAGTTGAGGAGGTCCTATACTTCTAATGAAGTGAGAATTTACAAAAGTGTTTAGCTGAAAAAAATTAAAATATAGCAGAGCAGCTGATGAAAATTCAGGCCTACTAGAGTGGTACAGACACCCGTCATTGTTGCCTTTTATTGCCATCTTCTCTAATTGCCTCTGTGGATTCTTAAGTGTATTTATTTTGGGTTCTTTTCCCTTCTATTTCCTGGATTATAAGAATTTTGATTGCTTTTGCTAAGCTGCTTCTTACATTTCCTTGTGGGCTGCCGATTAGCAGCATTCTATGGAAGGCATTTTTTCTGCTGTAATCCAGAATGCTTAAGAAAAAAGAAATAGAATTATAAAACACTGCTATTAATTTAAAAAAAAATAATTAAAGGATCAAAAGTAGCAAAGAAAAACTTTTTAATAGTAGAAAATAATGTGTCATATCTCACATGCTGTGTACCCGTTTCTTCTTTTTTTTTTTTTTTTATTAACATGAAAAAATGCTGGGGGCTCGATCCTCAGGGCTGCTAAACTCCACTGCAGGAAGGAACCGAAGCATTGGCACTTGACCTTATTTTTTCACTCATAAATTGCCCTGATTGCAAGCATCGGTGGAGCTGAAGAGATGAAGCGAAGCAAGATCTTATTGCCACTGTTTCTCGAGCCTGCCTGACTGAAAACTTGCCTGTCAGAAAATGAGCTGCCCAACTGCAGCTGTATCAGTGCCTGACTCTCCAAAGTACACAGGATCTTGCTGTCACTTCAGCAGCTCTCCATGAGCTTTGCTGTGTGATCTCATTCTCCTCAATTTAATTCAAATCAAAGGCATTCAGTACCTGGTAGGATTGGCTCCCTTGTTTTTTGCATTGATGAAGGAGGTAAGATGTTATAACAATAAAGGAAGAAGAGGAGTAGGGAAGGCATTACTACTAAAAGATAAGGCAGTGAAGGCCTATGATGCATGTAATAGCCATTTTTAGTAGTTTCATTCATTTTTGCTTACTGTTCAGTACTTAGGGTTTGCAATCACAAGAAAGCACCAGTGATGGAAGTTACATAACATTGTTTCTAGAAGTCCTCTGGAAATGGTATGCTACAGCCAGGTGCTCAGTGTCTCATGACTAGATCCAGTTGGGAAATAAAATGTCTAAGAGGTTTCCATGAGAAAATGCCAATTTAACAACAAAAATAATTAACTAATCATTTTGATTCAGGCAGTATTTAATTTAGAGGAAATAAAATGGTGTGTAAGGAGGAGACTTCTGAACCTTAAAATCATAGTTTGACATTTCACAATGAAAAGTTTAGATTTGCACTCCCAAATTATTTTATTTCAAATTATAGAGAGAAACACACACATGAATTAAAAGAACACAAAAGATTGCAAATGTAGAAGAACATTCTGACTTGTTTTGGAAAATAAATATTCAAAATTTTGTGCTTTTTTTAACCTGAATTGATATAATTTAAAGAAATATAGACTTTGTTTTCATGAGGTAGGTAACCAGTTTTGGCTATTACTCGGGCTGGTTAAATGCTTTTGCTGGTCCTACGAATATCCCCTTTTCTCTTAGTGTTCCACATCATCTACCAATGTGTCAAAGCTGCTCTGATCTCCTATGTAAATTTCTACACAGTTTTTGATGCTGAGTTGTGTTGTTCTTTCTCAGGGTTGAGTACTGAATTATTCCTCAAGTAGCCCCCATGTACAGTGAGCCCCGGGTTTTCTGGAGCCCATCAACCTTATCATGTATCTTGAGCTTCAAATTAGCTTTGCTGCACTCCTTGTACACAAGGCCACACAATATACCAGTGATAACTGTCGTGCCTTTGGGGGGATTAAAAGACCCTCTAAGAGCCCAGTGCAGACGTTAACTTTTAATTCTTGTATTGATTGAACATGACTGAGTCAGGACCCACAAAACAGACATAAACTGGTATTCTGTGCTATATGATATCTGAGGAACATCCAGGTGACCCTCTAGGACTATTTTGTTCAGTAGTAGAAATAAAAACAAGAGTCCTAAACAGAAGACTCACATGGATTGGAGATCAGGTCCTAAACACACGTACACACCCATATGGACACAGTCATTGGGATTGCTCCATTAATGGCAGATTCTACAGTTAGTCAGGAGGCTTCACCTGTGGAGAATTTTCCAGTGTGTGAAAGATTAGAGAGTTTCCAAGATTCTCTGAAAGCCTGCAAACCCACATTAGTATCCTTGGGAGACACAATATAACAGAAGTATTTCTTCTCTTTTTCAACATGAAAAAAAAAATCTGATATCCAGAAGGTACCCACAGACACAGACGCACAGGCACACATAAATCAAGAATTTCCTGAAACTGCACACCAAGCCTACCCTAGTCAACTGACAGAAAAGGTTTTATTTGAAGAAGTTTTATATCATAATGTTTTTTTAGTCTCTTCCTGATGCTGTCACATCAGTAGAACCTGAAGTAATTTACTTCAATTAATTACCACAGTTGGGGTTGTAAGGTTTAAAATTATTTTTGTTTTGGCTTTTGTTTTCTTCTTGTAACCTGTAAGACTTTAACACATTTCTGACTCCTGTGAAATACTAGCTAATAATAGGGACTGTTGTTTGCCATGTGCAGGGAGATAAGCCTTTCATAATATTTATCCAGAACCACATATACAAATTACATTTTTTCATTTCTTTCTGGACCTTCTGAACTAGAGATTAACGACTCAGTACACCTAATGTGTGTTGTTTTTCCCCCCATGTTCTATAGTAAGATTGGAGAAATAGAGTAAATAACAGATCGGGCCCTAAGTTGCTAGGTAACGTAACATCTATGCATATATCTGTTTCTTGTAGGATTATGATTTAGCCCTCTTCTCCCTTCTGATTTTGTAAAAGTATTCACCCAACATAATTTGGATGCTTTGCAGGTGATTTTCAGAGAGAATATTTATATTGCTAAATCCAAAGGTCTTCTGTAAAGAACTCAGCTCTAAGTGTTTACTCACACTTTCTTCTGTATGCTTTTTTACGTGCTAGTGTGTGGATGCATTTGCTCTGTCTCATATGCATAACAATACATAGTTGTATAGAAAAATAAATGTAGAAAATGCAAAGAAGTTATAATTCACAAATTCAGATTTAAAGTTAAAAATCCTTATCTTTCTGTGCAAATGCTAGCCAAGCAGTCCTATAAGATATCCGCTCATCAACTCCAGCACAGGAGGGTTGGGGTAAAGAAAGACATACCTTATTATTAGCAAGTTACTGAAGTGTAAAATATGCAATCCAATCAAAATTAAACTGGGGATTTTTTATTAAAAAGTAGAGTGAGAAGGTAGGTAGAAAACAAGCAGAGATTAATCCAATGAATTGGAGGAATATTTACTTCCCCAAGGATGCTAATGAAAACCTAAATATAGATATCATACTACCTGGTGAAGCTGAAGTAAAGAAATGTGCAGATTATTTTAATGAAAGGATTTCTCTTTCTCGTGCATCCTTATATTTTCATTTTCCTGTGGTGACAATTTCACTGTCGGGTAGATTTCAAGAAGAGCATGCCCCATTGTCATAATACAGACCACAGAACAGTAAGTGCTAGTCTCTAGCTTTTAACTCCAGTTCTGACTAGCAAAGCATACTCAGCTTAACCTTCGTAAGAAGGAAATAAAGAAAAAGTAAAATCCCAACATGAATTATAGGGTTTGGGCTTTTGACTACTGTCACTGTACATATCATCCACAAATCCCAGCCTGAGGCAGTTCCAGAAGTTTTGCAAAAAAAGTTTGCATTCTGGAAGAAGAAATAAGGTAGCAATCTATGTAATTCTTATGTCAATAAATACATTCCTTATGTTTATCAATATAAGACATATATATCAACATGATATCAGTTTGGCCTGCCTAAGCTCCCTCTGGAATTATTAATGAGAAGAGACAGATGATGTAGGTAAGGAAGGAAGGAAGGAATTAATTAATTTTGTTTCCTTTCAGGATTTTAGAGACCTTTTTTTGACTATTTATACTTTTCACTACCTCTATTAGGTTGGATAGGAATAATCAAATTCTTTTTTCTCTTAGGTTCCATGATGACTAGTTTTCTTTAACCTTTCTCCTTTTTTTTTAATCTCCCCTCCCAAAAAACCCAGAAAGCTAGCTAGCAGTCTTGGCCACTGACCTTCATGGGGAAAAAAGGAAAAGAAGTCACTGAAAGTTGAAAGGAGATTTATTACTTCTCATGAATAGAAACATTGTTTTCATTAGCAGAATTTCTCTTTCTTTCAATTTCTCTTTTTCTTTCCCTATTTCCTCACACCGTTCTCCTTGGCCTTAAGACTACAACTGCAAAAAAGACTACATGGCAGCACCACCTCAGTAAATCCTCTGCTAAGTGTTTATCATCTTTCCACAGAGAAATTCTAATGCATAGGTTATCCTGAAGTCCATCTATCCATTTGCTCCTCACTTTGTGAAAGTTAAATGATATCCAGCAGTGGTCATGGTCTGAACAGAAGGATGAATAAGACTCTCTCAAAGCACTTCACCCTTACGTGTTGTTATGCAACTGTGCTCACCTTAATATCTTGATTTTTTTGTTCAATTATTTAAAAAAAAAAAAAAAAAACAAAACTCACATATTTTACGTTAGTTAGCTTTCATAATTTCATATTTTCTTTTCTGAAAGCCCTACAATTAGATATTTCAGATAAATCGTTCAATGATCAGAAAAACAGTCAGAAAAATATCAGTTTTTTATATGATGAGGAGCAACTAATCTGTAGCATCTTACTTGATGCTTATTTTGAAAACCAGCAGACTGGCCCATATGAATAACATAGTCTAAACTTCATCTTTTTTATATCAGGCTTTTATTTATTAATTTATATGTGGATAATATTAATGTCTTAATTCTTCAAATAATATGAATGTCCTTCTTTAAGAAGTACATGTGTAATACTTCAAAAGTAAATTTGAAAGAACACAGAGTGTATCAAGATTTATTTCACACCTGTACACCTTTAAAAATATGTTTTGGTTATTCATCTCCACACCTACATAAAATAGCTTCAGGAGAGTTATGTAATAACACTTAATTTTTACAGTGTTAGATAAGCTAAAAGAGGAGAGAGAAGTAACCTTGCAATAGATATTAAAAATAATCTCCTACACACTGAAATTTTAATAACTGAATAAACATGTGTCATTTTAAATGACTTACTAGTTTGTGTAATTTGTGAAAGGCGAGCTTCACAATAGTGTCTTTAAAAACAACCCTTTTAAAACCTGAACTTCTTTTCTTTCCTTCTAAGTAGAACACACATCATACAAAATTAAAACATTTACACCATACAGAGCAACAGACAGATTTGAAATATAAAGTGCAATTCTTATTCAAGGTTAGCTTGAGACTGAATGTTGGAAATAATTCCAAACATAAACCTAACAAATATGCTTAACAATAATTGCAGTCCATGTTTCCTCTAAAAACGTTCTCTGCTTTTTGCTCAGCATGAAACATAACATTATTTTTCCATTTGACAAAAATATATCACGTAAACCATTTTTCCATCATATGTAATTCAGTTTCTGACACAAATTAGGGAAAAAAGGAACACAAAGTCTGCAGCATATGGGCAAAATGAATAGATATTTACAAAGTCTGAGTATATAGCTCATAAAGGCTTTTTTTTTTTTTTTTTTTTAATTTCAAGAAAAAAAAAGAGCAACCATAGATTTTAGTCTTGCATAAGACTAAATAGTTGTCAATTTGGCAACTGTCTCCCATTTTGAATAACTGTTTCTACCACAAATAAAAAGGCATGAGTTAAGATTGTTGAAAGAATCACTTAAAAGGAAAATCTTGATCCTGGAGGGAAGATGAGTAAACTTCTCTTTACTTATGTCCAGTTTCTTAGCTGTTGAAATTTATTTTTTATGCTCTTCCTCATTTTAGTTTTGCAGCAATCTCAGGCAATCAGAATTATTTTTCAAATAATTACTTTAGCAGTTAGTCTAAATCATCAAAATATAGTGGTTTTTTTTGTAGGATTAGCCAATCCTAATTCCAGTATTTTTTTATAGCACATATCAGGCCATATGAAGGGAAAAAAATAATCAGGTTGCTTCCACCTTTTCCACTATCCTTTGAGATTAATACTGTAAATGGCTTCCAGTTTAAACATCTGTTCTGATCTGCAGACCCATTCTAATTTCAGATATAAGTTTGGAAAAAAAATTCTAAGAATAGGAGTTATTATTAATATTAGAAAACTCTATCAGACAGTGATTGATAAATTGGGAAAAAATACAGCCTCCTAGCATCTATTCCTAATAAAAAAGCATACTTTCCTGTCATTTGCAATTTCAGAATCAGTTTGCATAGAATAGCAACTGGTTTATTAAAAGCATGAATGTTGAATGTTTTGCTGCCCTCACCAGGACACCATATAATTTTGCATTTGATTTGGCAAACTCCTATTTAAATGGACTGACAGTCATATTCCTTGCAATAAATCAGCAGTAATGAACAGTTCAGTGATTTCTGTCACAAGATATATATGCAATTGCTATCAGCTCAAATTGTTTTAACAGAAATTAGGAGAGGTCCAGTTGATCAAAGACTTTCAAAAACATGGAATAAAACCAAACTTCCTGAAAATGTCTAAGGCAGATATTTTAAAATCTATTGATGCAGAATCAGAAAAAAAGTGAACATTCATTCATTGACTAAAACCATAAATATATTACTAAGCTTTCCTTGTGCAAATACTTCTTTTTGAAGAAGAGCTGGGATGCAAAACTCACTGCTTTATCCTCAATGTTTACATCTCTAATCATTCTCTAAACATAAGAGAAAAACATCAGCTTGTTAGTAGAAAAATGTTCAGCTGGTGGCAGAAGCATATCTCTAATCAAATCAGCGGCAAAAGTTCATTGCCATTAAGACAATATCTTAGCGAATTTATAACTATACTACTATAACACTTCCCTGTGGTAATGAATTATATAGGCATTGGCACATAAAATACTTTTTGTGGTTGATTGTTACCTGTAAACTTTTCTTCAAGTTCACATATTTTATAAGTTTCAGTCACTGGGAACCCATTGCTTCTGCTTTAAGACAGCTGGTGTATCCGTGTAGCATTCCTTGATCACTGAATTACCAGATTTTTAACATGATAGAAAATTTGTCATTAAGGCAAACAGAAATTATTAGCCATAAACTTAGTTAAGAAAAATAATCTTTACTGAAATCCAAATTCTTTCTGTAATAAATCTTCTATTATTTATGAAGGTTATAAAGCAATAATCTTAAAAAGACACTGTTTTAGGAATAAATCTTTTAGCCTGAGTTTGAAATCCAAAAGAGATAAAAGCAAATACATTTCCCTAGGCACATCATTGATCATTAATGGATAACATGAAGTTCAACAGTGAATGATAAACGTTCTCTCTTGGGTTTTTTTGTTTTGTTTTGTTTTGTTTTGTTTTTTTCCCACTGAAATAAAACCTTTGCATGAGAACTGACAGATTCTCTAACAGTTTCCCTAGTCTGAGAAACTGGGAACAAGCCTTCAAGGTACACTAAGGATCATATTTGCCCTACAGTATACAGAACTTAAAATAAATGTTCTAATATCAGATGGATCAGCCTCCAAAATTTTTCATCATATTTAGTCTCTACGGTATTGCTAAAACTAGAAGAAAAAGTATAAGGCTTTATAATTATTTTCCTGTAACTACGTAACATGCATAAAAAAAAAAAAAAAGATAAAATCCTCAGATATCTCTGAAGTGCTAATTGTTGAAAGATAGAACATCTTTTCCATCCAAACCTATCTTCAAGAAGCTTATATAGCTTAAATGCTAACTTTGGTATTGCTCCTTCCAGACTCCATACTACACTAATATTTCACCATCTAAAAATCTGTTTCCAATCTAGGATGACAAAAAGAGTCATTGTCTTCAAAAGTGCTGCAAAGAAACTCCAGAATGAAGGGTCCCAGGTTTTGTCAATCTCTGGGTCTAGTCCTGACTTTTAAAAAGTCACAAGGGTTGTACACAGTAACTTTGGACATGCTGCCTGAACATCATAAGGGCAGCAAAAGTCATCACACAGTAGCTCTAAATCAGCATAAATCATTCCTTTGTTTTCGTTTTTCTACCTTGTGTAGCGGCACTTCTAAGAAGAAAGAAGAATAGCCAATATATGAATAATGCTGTTTAATACCTGAAAGGAGAGGTTAGAATTCTTTTTTTCTTCATCTTTTAATTTGCATTAAGACTGGGCCAAAAAATATGAGGGATGACTTGTGGTTTTCTTTTTTCTCTCTCCTGGTCTGCCTTCAGTGACTTTGTGAGGAAGAAGAACAAACTTTTATTAATTCTTTCCCCAAATTGAGTTGTGGTTTCCACAGTCTGATATGTAAAAAAATACTGGAATAACCAGAATGACTTTTTATTTTCCCTTTTTTTGCCCCCCGCCTCTTTCCTACCCCCTCTCCCCTTTTCTACCCCCTCCCCCAATGTAGCTTGCCAGCAGTACTGAAATAAGGGAGCACTCTCATTACAATATGGGTATTCCTGGAAATCCGAGGGTGCTATTGAAAAGCATTTGGAGAAGTCCAAGTTGTCCCTGCCTTCCCTCCCCCATTTCCAAACAGCTGATTAACATAAAACATTTTGATATTTTGCTTAAAGATTGCAAAGGAAACTTTATAATTCTCAATGAATGTGCCCAAATTAGGCACATTTACTTTTCTTGGTTTAACAGGATTGACTTCAAGGGGTGCAAGTGGAAGCTGGTCTACAGGTTGGGAACTTCACTGACGTATATATTTAAAAAGAAGCACAAATGCATCCTGCTTTGTTTGTTTGTTTGTTTCACCTTGTCTGCTTCTTTTCACTTACCCATCACGGTATTTGCATATCTGCCTCTGGAGGATATTCTTCTAGCAATAGCATCTGGGCCTCATGGTGAGTTCCACAGGCATTTGTACAGATTTTCTTCACTTGCCTCTGGCTCTGCTATCCACTGTCTAAGCTGCTTTTTGTTTCCTGTCTTCAGTTTTTTTCTTCCAAGTTTTACGTTGAATACAGTGACAAGTGTACTTTCTAGCCAAATATATCATATAAATTGCTTTATAACTGCTTTTCTGGTTTTGGTATTTTAGCTTGGGTTTGATAGCTTTTTGTTTGTTTTGTTGGTTTGCCCCCGTCCCCCCGCTTTCCTTAATATCTGCAACATTATGTCACTATATCACTTCCAAAAGGTACCAGAATGCTGTATACTCATATCTTCTACCGGCCTGCCTGGATTAACATAACAATTAACAGCATGGACTTCCTCCTACCATGTCTTTTCTTCAGCCTACAGGAGCCACTTTAAAAGGTGACTAGAAATACAGTAATACTAATTCAAACACGTATATGGTCCATGACTTTCTTGCTGGCAGTGAAACAAGAGTGACAGTCGGTGCTAATGTCTAGTAAACTTGAAAGCTGAGCAGCAAAAATTGACGGCTGACATTTCAGATTGGGTAGAAAGACATCAGATGATACAATAATCATCACAAGAAAAATGTGCTCGTTACTACTGACCTGGACTTTTCTCTTATTGATCATGTAGAAATGAAGAAGTGTGTGGTTTTTTTTTTCAGTTACCTTTGATAAACAGCCCTGAAATGTTTCTTATGGTTCTCGATTAAACTACTGAGCTCTCATGATCCTGTTAAGCAACATAATAAAGGAATTTCTGAGCACATAACAGCATAACAAGTGTATTTGACTATAAAAGATAAATACACAGCCCAGGACAATTTTCCCCTGTATAATTATCATAAGATTATGTAGGAGTAGCAATTTGGTACTTTCTCCATAACATGTTTGTGTTTCTTTTTCCCTTGTCATTTTTTTTACTTTAAAAAAAACGTAAAAAGCATTAAATGGAATAAATCTTACCATAATCTGCTAGCTGAGCTTAAAAAACATCTTGTCTATTAATAAGTTACATTAACTGTACCATGCAGATTTTTACTGCACGAGTATTACAGTTGGATATGTGAGAGCACATCTGGAAATTCTGCCAAGCATTCTAAAGTCAAGTTATGCTTCTGAACAGGGTCCATTTCTTATCCATTGGAAAGAAAGAGCCAAGTAACATTTAGGTATCAAAATTTAGCTGCTGGAACGTCTAATGGTTAGATACCCTGTCAAAATTCTGTAGAGTTCTGTAGACTGAAGGAGGCTGAAAGCCACTGTTGAGAAGGAACATATATGTTATAATTTTTAACATCATTTAGGAGAAATGGACCCCAAAATAAGGGAAGAAACTGAAATATTTTAGTCAATATGGAAATTATAAAAGCTTTTTGCATTCAAACACAATTGCCATCAGTTAGGCTTCTTTCTTATACCTTTTGTATCTTAGAGGAACTAAGGACTAATTTTTGACTTTTCGTGCACCTGAAGTGATGATACTGCTTTTGTGTCAAAATTAACAGCAGTTATTAATAACTTAATCGAGCAGTATAATCCAAGGATAACATATTACAGTTAATTTCCCCCTTTAAAACTTCTTAAAGCATCTTGATGACTAACATTAAATCTTTTTCACCAAATCTAATGATTTCCATTAAATTGAAATCGTAACAACCTGCAGTTAAAGTATTGAAATCACAAATAATATTGATACATATTTTTCTCCATTAAAAGAAAAGCTCAGTCTTTCAAAAGCAAGACAACAGCGATTTTTACCACATACTTTAGCAAAACATAGATAACCAGATTGAGACTCCTGCATCTTATTAAAAATAATGAGAACTAGATGCCTAAACTCCAGTGTGAATCTGGACTGTAAATCTTGAAGCTTCACAGAAATGTATTATTTTAATGAGGTAAAAATCAACACAGAAAGCACTTAATGGAAGTTAGCCTAGAACAACAGAATATTAAGTTAACAAAGAACAACAGAAAATTTAGTGCTGCCTCCAAAGATCAATTCTTATCAAAGCTCAACCTGAATGGAAGCCTGTAGTAATATGTTCTCTGACAACTTCTTCTAAAGATCACTCAAGACAAATCTGTTTCAGAACTGAGGTTTTCTTGCTGAGTACACTCTAGTGTCGGCTTACTCACTTTTAAGTTAAGGCTCTACTGAACCACATGTGAGAAAATTTGCTGTGACTCAGAATGTATAGGAGGATATATTCTGAGTACCTTTGCCAGCCAAAGCTGTGAGACTCTCCCAGAAGAAAAAATGTAACCACTCTGGTAGCATCTGATGATCATAGTGAGGATTTAAAATATTCTCTGGAAAAGTAATCAAAAATGCACAGCCAATGAATAAATAAAAACTAAAATAAAACCTTTCTCCACAAAATGAACAAAAATTACAAAGTATACATTTAAACTACATTCTGAAACCAACACAGATCTTGGAGTAATATCGACAAGGACTATCATTGAGATGTAGCAGTTAATACACTATTCATTCTGAGCTGCACTAAATTGTCTCAGAAATGGCTCCATGATATCGGGAAGCAAAATGGCATACATTGGTATACCAAATATACGTATAAGAAGGAAACATTTAGAAATCTTTAGGAAGGCATGGTGTCATTTAAATGCATAAAAAGAATTGATTCTTCACTCAGTAGACAGTAATCCTGTGAATTCCTTGACAAGAATTCCTTGAGGATGCAAAAATTACACTGTCTCAAAAAGACCATCTTGAACTAATAAAACCCCAACAGTGGGGGGACAAAACATGCAAAACAAAATCCAGCTCAAGAAATGACAGGAAGAACATTGAGGTGGGAATATCAAATATGTTTTTGCTGTTCTTACTTTTCCCCAAGGGTTTGTCTTTGGCTACTGCTATATGACCCGTAAACTGGTGACCTTTGGCTTGATTCTCTACCCTGTTCTTACAGCTTGTGTGGCAATGTAATCAACCAGTAATAACAGAAAATCAAACACAGCCCCCTTGAAAAGATGCAACTTACAACTACTACATTTATAACCTCCCTTAAAGGAGTCCCATTCATCATTTTTGCGAATATATCTGCTAATGTAAAAGAACCATCAGACTCTTACACTAATTGAATTGTAGACAGTAACACCTTGGCTGTACCCTACTGTCACAAAGCAGAATATCTTTGTAGCCTTAATATGTAGAGATTTCTTTTTGTAAATGGAAACATCTTTTACAGCAAAGATGACAAAGAAAGTATTCGCTCAAGTGCTGCATGTGTCTGTTATTCCAAAGTCATTTCTCACTTGTTCTGAGTGCTAGTATGTAGTACTCTTAATGCTTTTGGTGTAACATTAAACAATCTGAGTATCTATCAAAAATGAAAATAAATAATTTTAAAAGTCCTACTTATAAAAATCTGCTCTGTTACAGGAGAGAGGAGGTAACAGAGAGAGGAAAAAAGCCTCTGTAACTTTGATGTGGTTAGCATTGATACACTAGCTTGAAGAAGGATTCCAGAGTTTCATAAATGAACTTTATCAGAAATAAACTGTTAACACAGTGGAAAGATATTACTACTAATGATATTTTACTGTTAATGGTATTTCTCTATTAAGTGCGTTTTTCAAAACAATCTCCTTCATCATTGTGCCAGTACGGAAAGGGAATTAAGTATTTGCGTTTTATTTTTAACATGAATAAGAAGCAAAGCCTTTAATTAAAGATCTTGCAGAACTTGTGCATGTACTTTTAGGTTAAAAACAAAGTGATTTTGACAAGCAGCAATTTAATCTCTGTAAGTATCTATGGCATAGGAAGAGGTCTAAACTAACCATTTAATGGTGCCACCAGGACCACACAGTTCAAATATAAATAACGTACTACCAACAAGCAATGGATTTGACAAAAATGATGACACCAGGGACAGATTCTTTACAAATGTTGAGATAAAAAGATAATAAAATAGCTAGAGCAGGGCTATTCTAGTAAGAATATTCTAGTAAAAATCTAATATCTCCATAAAAAGCCATGGAGACTTTAAAGCAATATTGTGGGTTGGTTTGTTCTGAAAAAAAAAAAAAAAAATGATAAAAGCACTGAAGATTATTGTTTAAGCCAAAATAAACTTAGAAAATTTAAAGTGTCAAATGAACTGCCATGGTTTGTCCTCAGACGGCAACAAAGAACCACGTGCCGCTCGCTCCGGTTTTCCCAATACGGGAAGAATCAGAAGAAAAAGGCAAAACTCTTGGGTTGAGACAAAGGCAGTTTAACAGAACAGCAAAGGGAACAAGAAAAGCAACAGCAATAACATGGATAGAGGAATATACAAATACGATCACGGAACCACCACCGCTCCCCGCCGCTCACCTTCCAGACCTGGGATGCCCCAGCCCGCTCCAAGTGGCGACTTCCTGACCCCTCCCCCAGCAGCTCAGAGTGGGCATGGCTCACATGGCATGGAATACCTGTATCCTGGGGAGAATGAATCCTATCCCAGCCGGAACCAGGACATGAATATATTTTGTTCTTAACTTTGCAAGAAATTAATGTCAGAGTGATTAAAGCTAGACATGGCTCCATTGTGTGTAGATTCCTACAAAAGCAAAGCTCAGCAGATACCATGGTCTGCATTTTAATGCATAGTGTCTTTAAATACACTTGTGATGCCATCACAGTAGTTAGAAGTTACAAATATTGTTGCCATTTTTATTGATAAATTTCCAGAGGGAATTTTTAATAAAGCCACTGGAAGGAGACAGAATGGAGATCAACCTCTCATTTATACTTTGGTTGGGTAAATGCACTCTTAAAGGACAACTTAATTATAGTTACTGTATGGAAAACCTAGAGTGCCACTCTTACAGCTTAGGCAGATCAGTTGTGCAGAAACCAGGGAAAGCTGTTGTAATCACAAAGGTCTCAGGTAAAGCCAAGTGCTGTGCTGAGTCTCAGTTATGGCAGATGTGTTTGCCAGAACCTGCGAGTGGAACGCATAGGACAAAGCATGCGTGAAGTTAATTTGATGTTGCCAATATTGCCAAAATGCATTTCAAAAGTGAGAGTACGTAGTTACAGATAGAGACATGCATATGCATGAACACACACACACACACACACAGAGTTCACAGACTGGTGGAAGCAAAGATTTGTGTTTCATTCCCACTTCAGTACCACTGGCCTGTTCCTGATGAGTTAATGTTTGTTGTCAATATGTCTTATAAGAAAAAATAAATAGCAAGCCCATGCACCATGAAGAAATAGTCTGTGACTTCAAAGTAAAAGAGGTCAGTCAATACATTTTACCAAGGTCTTTGTGTTATTTGCAAAGTATGTAATAGTTGTTTAGGATGTTTTGATCGATGCATTTGACACACAGCATTTCAAAATCATATCAGCAGTCTGCAAGTCTCCAAAAGGATTTCTGTGCCTTTTCTTTTCATAAGCTTAGGCCTTAATGTCCTTCCTGAACTTAACAAAGGATTTCAGTATATCTGTAGTGATAGCTGTCTTGTATCCACATTCCTTTGAGAATTTCATACTCAGCAGTATAGCTGCCTTCTGCTCAAGTCCATGAGGGTTGTTATTTATTAGTTTTGTATTACCCACGGGTATGATTAGTACTTTGCAGAAACATGGACACTTTATTAAAGAAATTATGTATTAAATGAGTTCAGATGTAGCACAAAAAAAAAAAGGGGGGGGGGGGGGAAATAAGTGTAAGAATAATCCCTCATGTAAATCTGAGCTGCAGTGTTATTTTTTTCTCTTTTTTCTTCATATATACTTCATTTTTTCCCCCATATTTCTGCATGCATACAGGAACATATACTCATGTGGACATTCTTTTAAACTATTTCTTCCTGTCTTTTTTAACTCTAAAATGTTCCTGCTTATCCAAACAATATTATTAGGATATACTGAGTTTATCCATGTATATGAAAGTATATAAAAAACTATACACATGCATATGTACATATACATTAGTAGCTTAATTAAATGATATACAATTTCAGTGCCATTTCAGGTATTTTACATTATCTTACCTCTCCAGAGGGTATGGCTTTCTCTTAAAGCCTGTGGCAGCAAAATGGCACACAATTCAACACAAAGGCATCTTTCATATAATGGAACATCTAAAAAGGTACTAAGTGCTTATGGGTGATTTCTTCCCTTAATCTCTATTGAGCATAATGGGAGCTCAAACAACTAGTTCATATAAAGGTATCCTCATTGTAGGCACATAAAGTTAGGGCAAGCTGAATCTCACCCAGATGCCTAATCATAGATGTCTGATGTCATTTTACATGCTCAAAGTTCTTCCATCTTTGTCCAGTTGTCGTTTCAGAAAGGGATGGTTCTCCTTTGGGTCCTGTGTCATACCTGCCAATTCTAAAGAGATACCTTGGATGCTCAAAAATATCTCAAGCAGTATAGAGTGGAGATAATTTTAAAATTTAATCCCATCCCTAAAGTCTTTCTTCATTTAGTAAAGATAATATAAATCAAAAATAAAAAGGATGAGACGTACAGATAGCTTTGCTTTTTCTAAAGGTTCTTTTTTTCTTCTATGTTTTTTAAAATTCCATGAACCTTCCGGCAGCAAAACAGCTGTGATTACATTAAAAAAAAAAAAAATCCTATTTTTGATTTCATTTTACTGACATAAACACCTAGGAATTAGATGTCTGAATCTTAGCTAGCACTTCATGATTCCTTATAGGCAATGAAGAAAGCAGGCACCTCCTGGGACCATCACTCTTAATCTATTGCAGGTAGATAAAATGAGATCAGCTGTGTTCTGAAGGTGTCTATATCTATTGACCACACAGAGAGCTTAAGATAACTAGCTCAGACCTGAACAGCTAATTTTATACTTCTAAATTATGACAGAGTAATTCTTTTTCTTTGCTTACTTTCTTCTTTTCCCAGAGAAAAGTTTCCACTGCATGGATGCAGAACTATCAAGGCTACCTAAGTTCTCTTCACTGGTCAATAGGAGCTGTCAGCTCCAAAGGAGTTAAAGGTATTGAGTTATGGTTTAGAATATCCAGAATTTGCAAGATTTCTTTCTCATATTGTTTCTGCAGAGGAAAATTCAGGCTGAAGTAAAATTTATAAAAAATTAAAAAATTGTGATTTTAATAAATATACCAAGGTTGGAATGTTTTTCAATTGCTTCTTCAATCACACTTATTCACTCCATAATATTGAAACATCAGGCTTGCTTGTGAAGCAACACTACAAAATTTTCCTTTTGCTTATTTCATGTTGTCCTACTTTGTTTTTAATACAGTGGAAAGTTCATGCCTCTTGTACCCAGAAATTTGTAGAACTACAAAGTCAATTAAAAAAAACCCCACCCTATTATAACTTTCATTGGTTTTCTTCATGAGTAACCACAGTGGTAACCTGTTCATCTCTTCTGCTTGTTTGATATGTTGGATATATTGCTGCAGTAATAATAAAAAAGAGAGAAACTCTTCTGCTACAGGCAGAAGAAAATTATTGCCACAGAAGTCTTCTTTAAAATCCTATGAATGAAAATTTAGCAACAGACAGGTGCTCGCTCTTGTGCAAAGAAAATAAGGTAATGCTGGAGCAAATGTAGAATAATTTATATAAATTAAGAAGTACTTCCAGTAGGACATGAAGGAATAAAAAATCCACAAAAAGATTGGAAAGAGGACAGTGATGGACACAAAAAGAATCATATGAGACAATTCTGAGGGTTTACCTGACTTCATACACAGACCAGCCATGAAGAGCAAAGAGAATGATTATTTTAGAACTCAATGAAAAATCATCCAAGGTCACTGTTACAAATGCATTTTTCTGGGACCTCCCTCATCACAACCAGAAAATCCAATAAGTATCTAGTAGTTTTCTAAATATTTGTTTTTTCTTTTTTCTTTCCACTGTCTGCAATGGACAGAAGCTTTTCAAATATAAGCAATAGAAACAGCTCACATACTAGTAAAACAGCGTTATCCCATTGGGGTTTACTTGCAAAGCTGTAATTCGCTCAGAAAACTGCTTTACAGGATTTTTTTTCTTTTAATGAAAATGTTGTCAGATAGGGTTCAGAATAAAACAAAAATCTTAGTCTTCAGGACAGATAGAAAGAATGAACAGAACCATCTAACAACGAAAGGAATATTCTGTCTGTTAAATGGAATAGACCAAAAGAGTTGCAATCTATTATTCCTTGTACCAATGAGGGCTCCACATCATAGCACAAGAAATTACGTCTTGCAAATTAATAATGATAGGAAAATGAAGATGGCAGGACATTTGTTGTGGGGAGGCTACTACTTCATGTGCTTGAAGATATTACAATGACTTCATAAAAAGATTATAGGAATATCTATAAGTGCATTGGTTTGAAACAAAAGCATTAAAAAAAATCAAAAGACTAAACCAAAATATACTTTATAAATATATATGTAAATATATATAAAATAAGCATAAAAAACAATCTCTTTTTTTTCCTTAATACCAAGTTAATCTGCACATTTATTATTTTTTGTTTAATCAAAAAAAAAAAAAATAAACTATATTGTGCCATCTAATGTAAGCAGCCTGAAGGTAAAACTGATGCAATATAACACAAGATTAGTCTTTTATTTTCTGTACGTATGTGCTTTATTGTGACTGAGTAGTGACAAATATCATATATTAGCTTAAAAATGAGTCAAGACTGTAAGAAAAGAGATATTTTCTTTTTGGTCAAAGGTAATTATGAACGATGTTAATAGCTGAAATGAAAGCTGCATTCCATGCCATGTGTATAAATCTGCAATGAAAGAGTTCTTTAGACTTATAAGTCTAAGAAAAAATCTATTTAATGCATGAACAACTGTATTTGTTGTTTGTAAGAAATTTACAATCTCTTTGTGCTGGGATAAAGCCAAAGTAAAACCATTTTGTCTGTCAAGGTTCCATTTTGCTTAAATGAGAAAATCACATACAGAATTCTTTCTCTTTCTTAGCCCTCTCTTTTAATGAACAGCTACCATAATTTTGAAAGAAAGAGATGCAGATTTGATCAGGCCCATGATTACTGTTGATGAATATTGTAAACAGTTGTGAGATAATGAGGACATGACTGGTACAGTAAATAAACAAGAGACAAGACACCACAGATTCAGAATTTAGCCAGGAAAGTAGCAACTAAGCAAACAGAAGCCAGTTTTACCTGAATTCATCAGGTATTTAAATATAGTCAATAGAACACAAATAATATTGCAATTTAGAAGCCAAAACTAACAAAAAGAAAAATCTGAGCACAGACAAATGGGTACTGAACACTCTCCAAACTGCAGGAATTCTAAAGACTGGAGATTTGTGGTTTAGGACTCTCACCAGATTGGCCTGAGGTTATGAGCAAGCAGCTGTTTAAATCGTATCTCTCCCATATCTCATATAACTGAAACGATACTGGATCTTGATTACCATTATTGCCTTATTATTTTTGGTTATGGGTTTTATACTTTTACTCAACATTTTGATCATGTAAGTTAGACATTGTCATTCCTAAAAAAAAAAAAAAACAACAAACCACCAAACCAAAACAATTCATGTTAGTTAATTTTAGATAGCTAAAAAGGAAAAGTGTTTTTACAACAACTGGTTTCTCTGAGTTATTTTGGATAGTGATTTTAGGATGGAAGTATTTTTTCTTTGGAAATACTGATTTTATCTTTTGCTTAAAAGGATAACTAGCCTTGACTTAGCATTTGAGCACGTGAGATGCGTGACACTTTGTAAGCTGCATGCACCTGGGTTCCCTTGATAGTCCATTAAGTTAGACTAATCCCAAGTATAAGCCAAAAAGTCTGTGTGCTCAATGAAACACTGCCTAGAGCTAGCCAAAAGAAATGTTCAATATTGATGAGTGTCCTTTAGTAGGTACTGAACTGAACATGTGCATTTATCAAAGGCAGCCAGTGTTGGTATCCATCAGTTAAATAACAGAAAGCTGCTAGGGTCCTGTGCTCAGAAGTGTGAAACCTGGGTTCTGTTTTTCTCCAAAACCTGAGGAAAATTCAACTTCCTTCAACTCCAGGAAATGCCTTAACCGTTAGACTATAAGGCATTCTGGGAGAAGATGCTACCATATCCTCTATTTGAAGTTGGGTCACTATACAGTCAGGACTGTAGGAGTCACATAAAATGAATAGATTGCACCACTGAGAAATGATTAGGTGACTTGCTTGGGAACAGAGAGCTGTAAGGTCAAGATAACATCTCTCTCCATATATTTTGAATTAGTCATTCACTACATTAAAAAAAAAAAAAAAAAAAAAAAAAAAAAAAGAAACCACCAGAAAAAGGGAGATTTGTTGTGTTATTTTTAATTGGTCCACCCAACTAGAATACTTTTACAAAATAAAATTTAGATTTTTTTTAAGGGTGGAGGCCAAGTAGAAGGCAGTAAAAAAGTAACAAGGGTTTGGAAGAGAGTATAAACAACCTTACGTAATAAGCAGTGTATGAATCATAAAGTGAGTCATAACACTGGATAGTTCACGTTAAGAACAAGTTGATGATTTTCATGTCTGTATTCTTAGAAGATACTATGGTGCATTTGTATTTCTACATGCTTTAATTAGAATAATTATCCAGCAAGGGGAAATTATTCTTCTCCCCATATATAGAAACCTTTAGAAGCCAAATAATATAAATGTAGATTCTTCTTTCTTGTAGGAATATTTCCTTTCCGTAATGTGCTGCTGCTTCTGGTGCAAGATTACTTAGCAGTATCATTCATAAGGTGGAGGATTTCATGGCCTTTATTCATTCAGAAATTAACTCAGTTTTTTTCAATTCTTTGGTTGCATTTTAGCTGTGGATCATGTATACTTTACTGCAGTCCTGGTCCCTGATCCTCTGGATGGGGAGAGCTTTTGTACACATCACAGTTCCCACCTGCGTATACTTTTGATTTCTCTTCTAGTTGAATCTAAGAAGGGTGTAAGATGATGCACGCTTAGGTCTCACACTAAAAGGAGGTCAGAAGCTGAAAATCAGTCCCACATCCCCCAGTTCAGCCTCTAGGACTCATTTATTTTTCTTCTGCTTCTCTAGAACCACTGCTGTGGGAAATGGCTTGGCTGCGGGCATCCAGAATGCATTATGGAATACCTCCTTCACTGAGGAAATACGTCTATGGCAAGATACAGGGACACATTATGGGTAAGATATTTCTTTCCTTATCACATTTTTCCATTTTCTGAAGCAATTTGGGAGTTTCTGAAAAAAAGAGTAAATGAAAAATATGTTGATATACTGCCCCATTCTATTTTCATTGTTTTCTTTCTGGGTGTCACAATAGAGACGTGTGTAGGACAAATATATAGTTATTTAGAATGGAGTGAAAGATGTTATACCATAGTAAGTAGCTGTCCATAGTCCAGTAGGCAGAGATAATACATGGCTGGTAAAAGTGAAAATATTTTAGCAGTCTCAAATGTTTCATTTTTTCCCCCCTTTATCATAGCAGTAATTTATTATGCTTTGCAGCTTGTTGTGTTTTGTCCCTTTTACTCAGCATGATTCTCTTCATTTTTTTTTTCCTTTGCCTTTCTATCTGGGAGCACTTCTGACATACATAGCTGTCACAGGCTGCATGATAATTAGCCTTACTAACCTTAATTATATTCTCCATTTTATATTTTATTAAACCAAGAAGCCAATTTTATTAAACCAAGAAGCCAATGATGGAAACTGTTTAAAATGTTAGAAATTACTTAACTCTATTGATTGCTTGACTGGCTTTCCTGTTGTTTTGTTGATTTTTTTGTTTGTTTTTATTTTGTTTTGTTTTGTTTTGTTTTGTTTTTAAATTAACACACCCCCCCCCCCCCCCCCCCCCCCCCCCCCCCCCCCCAGTAATTCTGAATTCTAACCATCAGTACCTTTTCTTCATATTATGCATCTTAAAGAGAAGTGAAATTCCACTGCATGGGAGCAACACTTTTTCTATAGGTTTTCAACAGAACCAGAATATGTATCTTCTGCAATAGCTGGACAGGATGATGACTAGTGCTGTATAAAGTGCTAATGAACAGTAAACATAAAAAGAACATTGACAGTCAGTGGAAGTGGCAAAAAGCCTATTTATGAAATGTAGCAGTGATCTAAGGATTTTTTTTTGGAATCTGCCTAAATTCTACAGCTCTATCTACATTATTATTCTCATTTCTTTCTCTTCATTCACGTTTTGCCTCTAAACTGGAATGCAATGTGCCTACGCAGTCCTCGCTTTCCACCTGTTACAGAAAAGAAATGGTGCCTGAATGAGATATATATATGAGACAGATCACAGACAAATAGGCTAGGCCATTGGGTTTTGTGTCCCAAAATATCCCAGCAGGTGAGGACACCAGACAGACCCATCAAACCTGTCCCATGAGTTTCAGAACAGACATTTGATAATAAGTCTAGACAAACCTAAACTTTATTCTAAATAAATAGATAGGTAGATAGATAGATTAGATAGGTAGGTAGGTAGGTAGGTAGGTAGGTAGGTAGGTAGATAGATAGATAGATAGATAGATAGATAGATAGATAGATAGATAGATAGATAGATAGATAGATAGATAGATGATAAGGATATTTTATAGAGTAACTGAAGGGACAGACTGTGCATGATATATAGCCACACAAGAGAAAATCCAACAGAATATAGGATCAAGCAAAGAACATATGGAAATGTGAATCTACCAGCGGTATAAGAACTCAGTTGCAGCAGCAAGTATAAAATAGTCATGTATTCCACAAGATGTGGTGTAGAGCCCTGACTCGACACATGTGAGCCAAGGCAATTGAGTCAGAAAATAAAGCTAGTGAGATAAAAGCAGGATTGATACAGAACTTCTACATTATTTTATTTTTATATTATATTATTTTATATTATTTGACATAATTTTATTATTTTTATTTTTATTTTATTATTTGTTTTATTTTGTATTGTTCTTACCTAGTTTTAGGAAAATCAGGTCAATTTAAAGTAACTCCTCTATTTAAATCCAGTAACCTTAGAGAAAATATTGGATTGCTCACAGAAGTACATGATTATGGAAATTGACCTTAATGAATTTATCTCCATCCAAGCAGAGTTATGCTGCAATGATAAAAAGCTAATGGTGAAAGTATAATCATAAGCAAAAAACATGGTCATTTGTTTAAAGCACAGCCCGGGAAAATAAAGAACCGATGGATTCCTAAGTTCTTAAATAGCCCAATATAACAGGATTTGCATTCAGTAATGAATCATATGGTCTATAGGGAGCCTCCCATACACTGACAAACACAGTTGTCTGTCATCTTTTTAGGATACACAGTAAAGATAATAGTAAAAACAAACATGCAAACAAACCCTCTGTTAAAGGTATTCAAGGGATACCCTGTGTATTCATTCATTGTCAGAGAATCAACATCACAGTTATGCAGGAGGAAAGAAGATAACTTCTTGAAAAAATAAACAAAACCACATTCAGTCATTAGAAAAGAACAGTGATTTTCCAATAATAATAAAACAAACTGAAAAGAGGCATCAATATAAGAATGTATTAGAGTAATATTGTAATTCACTATGTGCAGCATACAGTAAAATTACACGTATGGTCTTAAATTATTTTGTATAAAAAATCAACTTTGTACAAAGTTACTACTTCCTGCTACAGAAAACAGGTCAAGGTAATTTTACAGTATCATCAATGTACTCTCTATACCAATGAATCCACACATACTTATTTCTGTATCTGAACAATCACAAAGTTAATGGTTTTGTAAGACTGTTCAGTAGTCAAAATGAAGGTGTTCAATGTGGATAATGGGTTAAATTTTTATTCTGAAAAAAATAACGTTTTAAAAAGTATCAGGATTATTTTTGTTACTGAAATATTTCAACTTTATAAAAACTTTATCAATAGCAGATAGAGGATAAAAATCAAGGTCTATTTCCTTCACTTTTATTTATAATATAGAGGGAGAGAAGAACTAGAGGAAACTATTTCTTTCTCTTAGCAGATTTCATGATTAAAAATACTTACGTGGCCTTGCAAGGCAAATTGGCTTGTATCTTACAACAAGTCAAAGCTGTCTTTTAGCTCAAATGTAATGCTTTAAAAAATGGTACAGGTTCCATCTGTGGTTTTGATTTGCTCTCTTCTAAAAAAATCTGCTATCACTTCAATTTAGAATGGTGCCTTGTAATTTTATCACAAAATATTCACACAAAGCAATCCTCTATGTCAGTTAATTTATGTACATACATGCATGTGTGTGCGCACACACAAACAGAGGCACATATTTTATACACATTATCACATGTACAAGATAGAAGGAAAAATTAATTTTGGCAATTATTTATCCTAAAATGTAGAATAAATAGGAAGTGTAGGACCAGAAGTCGGCACATATATAATTTTGCATGTGTTCTTGACTTGTGTCTTTTACAACCAAGGCATTAACTTTCTATTCAACATTCAGCAATCATCAGGTTAGGGGAAGATTACAGATAATATTGTGAAAGGTGATTTTTTCTCTTGAGTCTTGAAGTTGAACTATTTTTATTGAAACTTCCAGTGTTGAGAAAATGAAAATCTAACACATAACATGTATAAGTTTTCTCAGAACATATTTTCTAGAAAATAACAAATCTTTGATGTTAGAATGGTGTTTCAAATTAGAAATGTGAATGACTTTTCATTGACAATATGAGTCCTATGAATTTTTATATCAGATTTTATTTATTTTTCATTTTTATTCCCAGTAAAATATCTGTTTTCCATAACACCAGAATGAACTCCGCCTGGACTTCGAAGTGTAAAATTAGTTCTTCTTATCCAATGCATTACAATAAGAAAACCAAAATGATATTTTGACTAAATTATGTATACTGCTGCATCTTTGCACATGTAATTTTGGACATAATTCAGAGACAAATCAGTTGCAAAAGTGTATAGGAGGATTTACTTTGGTTTGAGAAACTTCTAACACTGGCTTTGATTTAAAAAAAATGTAAACCAAACAAACACTTAAAGATGTTTAACTTGAGTATCGGATCCCTGGTTGAATTTGCAATAATATATCTTAGAAAAAGAGGTAAAAAACTAATTCTGCTTCAGTCAATGCACAGTTTTTCAAGCACATTACTATAACAAGGAGTTTCATCCATTATCTAGTTCATGTTTGGGTATGGGAACAGAAGGAACCGGGAACACTAGGTTATGGGAATTAGTGAGACGCAATATATGGTATGACAACTTTTTCACCTTTATTTGCATAGATTCTAAATTTATGTTCATTTGTTACATTTCTAGGCATGCTAAGCCTGGGTTGCAAATCGGGTAGATGCTTGGTTGAACTGCCAGGCTGCGACAATGAAAATAGTCTACCTTTCCTGCACCCACAGGTGAGATGCTTTGTGTGTACCCTGCTCATGTGATTTTGAAGCAGGCCCTATGCATGCCTGTCCTGTAATTGGGTCTGACTACCTTTTCCAGTTTACATTAACCCAATGTAACCGCAGGACCTGTTGTAGGAGTATACCTAAAGGTAACTTGGCAGCTGGAGTACTGAAACCTCTTCCTTTTTTTGGTGCTCCTGGAATGTAGTTCATATCCTTCACTAAGGCATCAAATTAGACAGATCACTCAGGAGCGTTAACATCATATTATATATCCAGAACATGTTCTTTGTCATGGGGTTAAGTACTCAAATCATAAACAGTAGTGCCACCTAAGTAGGTGGCATTCCAAACACATTATACAATGGATTTCTTACAAGGCAATCATACAGGATGTGGAAGACCTGGGTGTCATGTCTACCTCACTATAAAACTGATTAACAATCTCTTTTTAGGTCCAAGGGATACTTTCAGCAAGGTGACACAGTATCACCATAAGAAAATTAAATATCAACCCATTATTAAGTGTCCTTTGCTGAAGGGAACCTTTTTAGGCTGAAGGAGAGCATAAAATGCAGGTCATTTCTTTCATGTGTAAGAGTTTATTATCTCTTATAGTACAAGTTGCCATTATGCAAGATACTGTCTTGTAATGCAAGCTAAAATAGAAGAACTGGTAGATATCAAATTAAAAAGATAAGTTAAAAACAATGCATTGCATAAAACACAGACAAGTGGTGGGAAGGGGTGCCAGATATTTTTGATACCAAATATTTATATTGCTTCGAATTGCAACTGTGGAAACTGAAGTAGTAATCTAAATCTGAGATAGTCACTTTAGTCTCTGTGGTTTCTTTAACTGGCCCACAGAGTTTCTGTTTCTCTCCATGGACTACTGAGGTTGAATAAGGACACTAGCTCAGATGCAGAACTGCATGTGTAGATTGCAGACACCTAAAATCAGGCAATATATACTGTAGCAAGATACTGCTTCTTTACTAAGAAGTCCCAGTCACTAATCTCTGAAAGCAGCTGGTGGATAGTAAAGAAGTAAACATCTACTTATTTACTCTAGGCTTCTGTATTGGCTAGTTTCAGAGATGAGATAATGTTCTAGATGAATCTTCACTGCAGCTGAGCAAGTCTTTTATTTTTGGAACAGGTGTTGACCTTCCTGGTCCTCAGTGAAAACTGATCTGGTTGTGAGGCGCAATAGATTTCAGGCATATTTGGAAATATGAAATTTGTTTATCTGTATACTTTAATCTGAGTGTCCAAAGATGGTAACATGCCCAGGATCTTTTTCATGTATCCTATCCTTTCTGGCTATGCCTCTATTTTAACAATGCAGGGCATATCTGAGTGTAATATACCATCTTGTCATACCTAGTTATGTCTGCATTACCTGTGAGAGGAAGGCTGAACCTTGAAAGCAACTCTGTATAGATTCAAGGTATAGTGGCAGGAGACAATGTGCTTGGTGGGTAGATTCTGAAGACAGTATGAGGCCTTCATGTATAATGACCCTGTGCACGTACCTTTGGAAGATATATCAGTAGGAATAGATGTACCCACTTCCATATTGTAGGTTGGCCAGGCTACAAAAGTAAAATAATCTATTCTCGTAAGCACTAAAGCTCCCACACCATTATGGAAGTCCTTTTACGCACTATAACATACCCATAACCAGTAAAAAATAAAATAATTACCTTAATTTCCATGTAATACTTTATTTCTGTACTCTTTGTTTAGAGCATTGTTTATTCAATTTTCCAATTTCTTTTCATATTCCCCTGATATTTTCCTTTGTACCTATTCAAGGGATTTTTTTTTTTTTTTTTTTTTTTTCTTTTACTCAGGTGTTATTTTGAAAGAGGGAGTCAGTGTGGCTTTGGTATCCTAACTATAAAACCTGTGGCTGGGATTTCTAAGTCTAATCTGTAGTATTCTACAGAGAAATAATAGTCATTCTGACTGGGCTGTGTAACAGCTGAAATCTTGAAAAAAATGGCTATCGTGTATACGCAGTTTGGTAGCATAGCACAGATTCAGAGTTCAATGTGTTGATGCATTGGGGATGCATTTAATGTACTATAAATTCCCAGTGAATCTGGTTTGCTCGGGCATAGTAACTCTGATGCCCTTTTGATGTATTGTATGACCTGCAAAATTGACTTGCAGTCCTCCAGAATGTTTTACAATTATAGCATATACTCTATTTCAGGCTCACTGTTCAGGGAGTTGTACAACACATGCATGAATGACATGGACACGCATTTTTCATGGAATTTTCTAGACAGAAATATCAAAGCTTCATGTACACATTCATGTGACTCAAGCGCAATCACCCATAACCCCTTCCCACCTTGTGGTTTGTGGTTGTTTCTGCCCTTCCTTTCACCTCTTACGAGATTAGATTCCAGTTTAATCTCTTCAGTTCATTCTTCATACACTAGATGTTCACTTCTTTTAATTACTATTATGGCAACACATCCATTCTTTTTCTTTTCAGCAGTAATTGGTCTCTATTACATTATAATTTTTCACTGCCTAAATCCATCTGTTTTATTAGAATACAGTGAATCAATTTAATATCTTTTCAGCGGAACAGATTTAATAGCAAGAAAAAATATCTTCAGTGCTGAAAGCCCAAATTTAAGATTTAGACATAAAAATACTATAGCTGGGCACCTCCCTCACCCACTAAAATGATAAAGCTGCAGTTAAAGTTAAGAAACGGTATACACGACAGATTGTTGCTATGGTAGTAATGATGTTCTTTCTCATCAAATCTTTCCCTTGTGTGCTAGGTTGCATTTTGCTTGCAGTTTCTTCTATTCCTTTGTTATTTCTTGGCATTATGTCATAGTAAAAAAGAATTTTAATCAAAATTTCCAACTGAATGAAATGCGAATGTATGGATATTATATTGTAATTGTATTAACCATTTTATTGACAATGAGAATTTCTACCTGCTTGTTCCTAGTCACATACAATTATTTTCTGTACAGAATAATTCCATCATGTGTTAAGGCATTTCTCAATTCTCCCATTGTAATTTTTCTTCCCTGAAGACCAAGAAGAAAAAATAGTATTTTCTAGTTCCCAAATCAACCCGAAACTGGTAACACTGTGAAATCACAAAGCATGCCACAAATACAGATCAGGACAGCTACCGCAGAAAAGTGTCATCACAAACATCATCTTCCCACCCCTTTCCCTTTTTCCTTTTAGTCATGGTTTTGGCCGGATTGGCCAATCAGAATGACAGATGCCCCCCCCCCCCCCCCCCGCCCCCTTCTCCAAAGAGAGGAGAGGAAGAGATAAGGAGATTTACGAGTTTAGAAAAAGAACTAAACTACTTTAATGAAAATAATAATAAATAAGGAAATAAGAAATAATAATACAATAATAAAAATTAAAGAAAGTATACAATATATACAAAACCGTATCCAGCTCCCAAGATGACAATTGCTTCACCAGCAGACACAGGGAAAGTCCCAGACTGGAGTCAGCGATGGACAGGAGCTGAATTCCAGAACTAGAGTCAGGAGTGCTCGGATTGAGATCAAAGGCAGATGAACAGACAGGGTCCTCCTCAGACTTCGGCCATAGAAGAAAGAGAGTGAGCCCCTTGCCCCTTTGATCCCTTAGCTTTTATACTGAGCGTGATGCATATGGGATGGAATACCCTGTTGGTCAGTTTTGGGTCACCTGTCCTGTCCACTCCTCCCTGCAGGTGTGACCCCTCTACGCTTCTCCGCTTCCAACCCTCTAACAGGGCAAGTAGCGAAGTCAGCTGACCTTGGTTGTTATAGCAATAACTATAAGCAAGAGCCTCTGTGCATACCATTCCTTGGTATAATCAGGTCTTATCACTCTGAGAGTGAAGAGTTTCTGAAAAATATGATGTTAATTTCAGAGTTTAGTCAGTTAGAAGAGGCCCAGCTAAAAAGTAAAATTACAAATCAGAAAATTGGTTGTGTTTTACCTCAAACCAGAACATTCTTCTATACTTTGAGACTACTGAAGCCCCTTCCTAAAGCATTACCCACATACTGTTTGAGTGTTTTTAAATTTAAATATATTGTTTAGGTGTCTACCCTCACTGGGTGCTTTCCAGGTTGAATATAAATCTTCATGATGGGTAAGCACACAAGTGCAACAGACTTGCTTGCACAGGTGTGTGCAACAACTGCCTTGCACAGGTGTGTGCCTTTGAGGCACCATACCAGGACATGAATTCTTGTTTTCTAGGGAGAGCTACTTTCAAGAAGGGCTTAAAGGAGGGTCCAGGAAATTATAGACCCATCAGTCTTACTTTGGTCCTGGGGAAAGTTACAGCATGAATCCTCCTGGAGACTATCACAAGTCAAATGAAGCACGTGTTTGGGAAAAGCCAGCATGGATCCACCAAGGGCAAATCGTGCTTGACAAACTTAATTGACTTCTATGACAAAATAACCTGCGCAGTGGATGTGGGGCAAGGAGTAGACATTGTCTACCCGGATTTATCCAAGGCTTTCAACATGGTCTCCACAGCCTTCTCCTAGAGAAAGTGACGTGTTACAGTCTAGACAAGTGGTCTGTGTGGTAGGTGGGGAACTGTTTGACAGGCCGCACCCAGAGGGTGGTGGTTGTGGAATTTGGATAATGAGGTGAAGACTCTGTGCTCAAAGAGCAATTAAGACTGGCTTTGCTATCTCTTGTGCAATCCAGGGGAGTGAAGGCTTGTCGGGCTATCACAGGATACGTAAATAATGGGGTAGTCTTGGGGAGCCAGGACAGCCCTGCTTTTCATCAGCAGAGACAGTAAAATCAAGATAACAGAGACTTTGTGTAGCTCTTTGTTTCCTTGAGAGGCCACCATGCCTGGTAATTGACCTTTGCCTCATTACCTTTGAAATGCATATTAAAGTTGACACCCCTGTATATGCTAATGAAGATTTTAGAGATCTTGCTAAACATATATGACTATAGCACTCGTCTCTCCACCCACATCATACTACATGTCGCCTAGGGGAGGGAAACCTCGTAATTTTGGGGATAAAAGGATGGAGAAAATGACTGTTAAACTGGGAGAGAAGAAACTTGATACCTGACGGACCAGTCGACGGGCTGTGTTCTCTTCCTTCACCCCAGGCAGGGACGCCTTTCTGGGTAAGTGCTGCGCCTTCACCCTCTGGTGAATGTTACCCCAGGTTGTTGTACTATCGTTATTTTTGCTAGCAATATTAACCTTACATAATTAGCGCTATTGTAGTTATTGAATTTATCAACGACAGTCTCGAATCTGTAACTGTCGCTCTCAATAAAATAACTAATTTTGATTATTTGTGAATCTGGTTCAGTCAAAGTCCTTTGGTGGGACTCTGATAGTAAATCAGTGAAAGTCCTGGGACTCTGACAGACAAATATCGAAACTACAGTCCTTTTAACGCAACAGTAGTAAATAGCGCCTTTTCAAACTGGAAACCTGTCACAAGTGGGATCCCTCAGGGATATTAGGCCCAATGCTGTTTATTGTCTTCATAAGTGATCTGGATGATGTGATTTAAAATATTTACATACATTTTCACCTAGATTAATAGATTTTTTTGTAGTGATGTTAGTTTTTTATAGCTTTCATGTGACCCCAACTTTTTTCACTTGGGACATTTGCAGTAACTTTCCTGCAAGCAACAAACCAACCAACCAAGTGGTTGGTTGACTGTAGTTGAATACAATAATTCTTCAAATCTTTTCAGATACAAAATGTAGAATACATATAAAAGTCTCCCTTCATTCATAAATCATACTTCTATTTTGTTTCCATTCATTTTTCATACCAAAGCATTTATTTTATTTAAAGCCATTTGATAAGATGGCTGTCTGCTACTTCTAACTTAGGACAAGGCAATGTCAAAAATTATTTCAATTCATCATTCTATAACAATTGTAGCACATCACTTTATGAATTATTACCCTAAAGACACTTTAAGTGGGTACCACTTATATTGTTCTATTCTTTACACAGTCTTCTTACATGTTTGAGCCATACTATTTTTTTCAGTTGTCAGAAAAGGCACTTTTGGCCATTTCTCCCTTCTAAATTATTGCTTTTCTATATAAGTATCTTTAAACACATGTAGAATGTTAGCCCTCTCGGAGGTATTCTAACTACTTTTTGTATGGGAAATGAAGTATTTTTTTGTACCTCTGTCATCACTATGAAACCATTGGTGCAACCAAGACAACAGATTGAATTATCGAACATCATAAATTATAAAACCAAGTTTACATTTGAACAGTGAAAAGATATTATATTTAAAATTTCATTACTTTCAGCTTATGTCATTTTAGACAAACTACTACATTTTCCCCTAGAATGAAAATTCAAAACACTGAAATATCTTGCAAACTTTTTGTTGATTTCAGTAACTATATAAATTGGCAACAACAGTAACTTCCATGTGAATGTTTTTTTTTTTGCTTTCTGCTCCCTAGAACTTTGAAAAAAACTTTTTTTTTTAAAAAAGGTCATTCCTCAAGTTTATTGGTTTTGTCATTTTTACTTCTATTCAAGCTATTTTTTTTGAAAATGCTGAATGCTTCAACATCATGACAGAAGGCATACACATTTACAGAACTTTTATTAATTCCTCTGGGCAATGACTCACTCTGTCTTGTAGTTCATCTGCAAGGATTTTAAAGAATATTACAGAAGACTTCTACTGCCTTTTGGTGAGGCATTTAAATATATATTAAAATAAAACAATTAATTTGGATTTTTTTGACTCATTTCTGCATAAGAATTACAAGCTTCCTGTTAAAATAAATACTAAAGTGCCTTCTAAATTTCTGAATTACATTTGCTTTTCACTAGACAGCCTGTTTTCCAAATCTCACATCAGGCACACTTATAAATCCTTTCCACTGATCCATTCTTTTAATGGTCCTTTTGGCAAGTGCTCTGTTTCTTTACTTTCAGAATGTTTACCATTCATCCAGTTAAATATGAAATGCAAAATAATTTTTATCAATATAAGATGACTGTATTTTTCTACTACAGAATAAATGTATTCTTTGCACATGTCTATTGTATCTGGATTATTAATGCCTTTCTTATTCCCTTTTATCTAGCTGACATTACTACCTTACTTCCTCTGAACATATATTAGGAAATTTATGATTATTGACCTTACTTCTGCTGCCCACAGATTTTTTTTTTCCCATTGGTATTTTTTTGCTGTCCTTATCTATAATTTAAGTTAAACCACAGGAAAAAAAAAAAAAAAAAAAAAAAAAACAAACAAACAAAAAAAAAAAAACAAAAAAAAAACCCCAAAAGAATTATGAAATCACAGAAGAAAAAACAGTTTGCAAGGAACTGCTAGAGGTAGTCATGTGTTTGAACCTCCTCCTCAAGACCCACATAACCTTAAAGTCAGATCAGATTACCCATTATCTAGTCATATTTTGAATATCTCCAAAGATAGAGATTCCATAGCATCTCTGGACAAACTGTTCCAGTGCTTATCCATTCTCATTGTGGTTTTTTGGTATGTTCTCCCTCTCCCTCTTATATCTTATCAGAATTTCCCTTTGTGTGCCTTGTGACCACTGCTCCTTCTTCTTTCACTGTGCACCCCTGAAAGGAGTCTGACACTCTTTTTTCTGTACCCCTCCTTTAGGTAGTAGAAGACTGCTATTAAATCACTCCTTATCTATCTCTTCTCGAAGCTATTCAGGACCCCTAACATGTCATGCTGTTTAGTTGCTCTTCACTGTACTCTCTCCAGGTTGTCAGTATATTTAAGGCCTCAAATGGGATACAAAACAGAAACGCACTTCTTCCTTGCTTTGTTTTGTTTTCTATATATGTTTTGCAGTTCAGGTTCAGACTTCACACATTTAATTCATCTTCCCTTAAAAACAGCTTTGCATGTCTTTCAGTCTTTCTTGTTACCACTTTTGCAGAATAGCACTGTTATGAACATACAAGTTTGATCAAACAACTCATAGAATCATAGAATTGTAGAACGATTTGAGTTGGAAGGGATCTTTAATGATCATCTAGTCTGATTCTACCTGCCGTAGGCAGGGGTATCTTTCACCAAATCAGGTTGCTCAAAGCCCTGTCCAGCCTAACCTTGAACAATTCCAGTGGTGGGGCATCCACAACTTCGCTGGGCGACCTGTTCCAGTGTCTCATCACCCCCATTGTAAAAAATTCCTTCCTTATGTTGAATCTGAATCTAAATCTAACAACTTTCAGTTTATAACACCTTATTCTATCACTACAGACCTTGCCAAAAAGTCTCTCTCCATCTCACTTAGAAGCCCCCTTTAAGTATTGAAAGGATGCAAAAAGGTTTCCCTGGAGCCTTCTCTTCTCCAAGCTGAACAACCCCAACTCTCTCAGCCTTTCTTCATAGGAGAGGTGTTTGTTATCTAGACCTGCTTTAACAGGTCCATGTCTTCCTTGTACTTGGGACCCCAGAGCTGGATGCAGTACTCCAGGTGGAGTCTCACGAGAGCAGAGTAGAGGGGGAGAATCACCTCCCTCAACCTGCTGGCCACACTTCTTTTTACGCAGTCCAGGATAAAATTTGCTTTCTGAGCTGCAAGAACATTTTGCCAGCTGAAGTCCAATTTTTCATCCATCCAGCCTTTCTTAGGAATTTTTTTTTTACACTGGAAGGGTTATCAAGCATTGTAACAGGCTGCCCAGGGAAGACATGGAATCGTCATCCCTGGAGGTATTTAAAAGATGGGTAGATGTAGCGCTTAGTGGTATGGTTTAGTGATGGTTTTTGTCAGTGTTAGGTTGATGGTTGGACTCAGTGATCTGAGAGGTCCCTTCCAACCTAGACAATTCTATGATATTATGATACTATGAAATTCTGCTTTCTTAGATCATAAGCTTTAAAAGCAGTGTCTTCTAAACTAGGAATTATGGCAATATGCAAAATAAAAGAGAGGGGGTTTGCAAGTCTTTTTCTAGAAAGTGTCTGGAGTTTTGGTTTTCCCTTTAGTTTAACTGGAATGTGATCTAATCTTTCAGCAGCAGAAATCAGGTAACAGATAATCAGCAGAACCATCACAGTCTTTCCAATTTCTTCCTTGACAACCTAATTTCAGAAGGCAAATAACAAGTCCATGTAATTCTTGAAAGAACACTTCTACCCACTTATTTTTGTGACGGGAGTCTGGACGTGGTTGTGCTGCCACCTTTTCTGAAATGGCCTGTGAGTAGTAACTGGGAAAGTCTCTGTCTGTTCTCTCCTGGTTTCTGGCTCTGCGATTAGCTCAAGTGGAACAAGTTTGCTTGTATTTATACCTCAGCCTCAGCCACAGACCTCAGGAAATCTAATACACTATAAAATCCTATTCTAATGGGTATAAAGGAAACAGTGCCCTTTAACATCACTGTAGCAATCATCGTGCAAGGGTTTTGTTGCACCTTTATCCTCATTGATTCTTCTACCTCTCCTGCTTCCAGACAGAAGTCATTACCAGCACAGACCCTTCTTCTCTGATGTCACAGGCCCCTGTCATGGTGCTAGCCTCCCTCAGGGGTGTGACTCTTCCCCACTCACCCCACCATCCCCTGGCTGCTGCTCAGGGCTCTGTGAGGGAGGCTCAGGGCCCCGTGACACAAAGGGCTGTTGCTCCCCGCACTCCTGGGGTCTGTCGCGCTGTCACTCCTGAGTGAGCACCACCTCCTTGCGAGTGGGTAGCAGTCGCGTGAGGGTTCTAACTGGCCAAGGCCACCCCAGCCCCAGAAGAGAGACTTACCCTGCCCCTGCCAGGGCTGTTCTGGTGCCAGGGACCACCCGGGGCGGGGGACAGTATAAAATAAGTACATGCATATGCATATTCATGCAGTATTTCAAGGTTGAAGAAGAAAGAATATAGGCCAATTTAATGCCGTAGTGACTTAATTGGGAGCTACACAAAGAGTGAACAGCTGAGGCTGTGATCAGCATTAGGAGTTGTCAGTTTAAGACTTTTAAACACCTCTAGCAGAAAGACAGTAATACTGTTTCTTTTAGAGAGCATTACATATGGTACACTGTAATCCCACTTTAGATCTGCCAAAAGCTTGACACTTTATTAATAAATTTCAGGTACAACATCTTCCTTGTGTACAGTTTCTAGGCATGGTATTGAGGCCACCACAGTGGGTTATATCCCTGTAGTTAAAGCGTAACATTTATTTCAGCATGTGGAGCAGCACAAAGCCTCATGGCTTCCTTTCTGCTTAATTTTCCAGAGCAAAAGGAGGGAAAGCATTTGAAGCCACAATGAGGATAATGTTTTAATTTTTGAAATAATTAACCTGGGTTCCTCAAAATGGGGGGAATGGGCGAGTGCATAGTCTGTCAGTTTCTCACCTTAGTATCATAGAATAGTTTGGGTTGGGAGGGGCTTTTAAAGGTCATCTAGTCCAACCCCTTGCAATGAGCGGGGACACCTTTAACCAGATCAGGTTGCTCAGAGTTTTCAGGGATAGGGCATCTGCCACCTCTCTGGGCAATCTGTTCCAGTGTTTCACCACCCTCATTGTAAAAAAAATGTCTTCCATATAGATCTAAATCTAACCTCTTTTAGTTTAAAACCATTACCCCTTGGTCTATCACAACATGCCCTGCTATAAAGTCTCTCTCCATATTTCATATAAGCCCCCTTTAAGTATCGAAAGGCTGCAATCAGGTCTCCCTGGAGCCTACTCTTCTCCAGGCTGAACAACCCCAGCTCTCTCAGCTTTTCTTCACAGGAGAGGTGTTCCGTCTCTTGATAATTTCTGTGGTCCTCCCCTGGACCCACTCCAAGAGATCCATGTCTTTCCTATGCTGAGAGCTCCAGAGCTGGATGCAGTACTCCAGGCGGGCGTCTCATGAGAGCAGAGTAGAGGGGCAGAATCACCTCCCTTGACCTGCTGGCCACACTGCTTTTGATGAAGCCCAGGATATGGTTGGCAAACAGTGGAGTGACTTTCCATTAGTTCTTCCTTTAAGAAATCACAGGCCTATAAGCATGTGTGGTGAAACAGAAGTTTCAGAAAACAACAGTAATTGTAGCAAATGACATCGTTAGTCTACATTCATCAGCATAATATTTGACAATGAAATAATTACTTTTATGTGGGGATTATAAGTAATGTTACTGACTTAATTATGACAGAACATCCTTGTGAACAGTATTTTAGAAAATAAAGTAAATCAATTTTCTAAAAAGCCATGTTATAATGACATCAGAAAATGAGCTTTGAATGTAACATCTGAGGCTACAAAGCTGCAATTTGCATTAATGATAATAGCTATAGTGAAGGTAGAAAGCCACCAACAGAACATTAAATATTCAAAAGTGTTACTAAATTTTTGAGAGGAAGGAAACTTTAGTCCAGTGTTTCTTATATGTTTTGTTTGTGGATATTAAACTAGTCAGTGTACTTGCTTATTTACCTTTTATTTTTGTTTCATTATATTTTCTTTGTATGGAAAAAAAGAAACATTTCAAAATTGACTTATTCACAGCGGAGTTCTTGAAAGACCATTTCAGCATATACATTTTTATACTTGCGTGCTCTATCAAAGTGAAAGACTAAAATGTTTTGATTTAAAATAAGTAAAAGGTAATAAAACCATTTTTGGTTATTTGATTATTTTTAATTTCTATGTATCTTTTTAAACATTTTTACTCAAGGAAGATATTAGACTAAGTGGCAGAGCCTCATAGTTGGTATCCAGAACCTGGAAACTTTCTGTTTACATGACCTTTTTAGGTGTTTATGGTGATATTTGGAGTACACTCTTCTTAAAACACAAGTACAGAAAAAGGTAATCAGGGCAGTGCTTTACTGACATTGTGGTAATAGCAATCTACTAAAGAAATATATTAAACTAAAAACAGGGTGGTTCAGTTTGTTCCTCATCTTGCAAAACAAAGTCTCAAAAATTAGCCACATTGTAGTTAGTTTTGGGGAAAAACGGACCTCACTGGAAGTCCTACACACTTTCTGCTGAAAATGAATTACTATACAGCAAAATCTACAGGCTCATAAGTAATAAATAAAAGCCATAATCTAGTGGTTATCGTACTCCACTGCAATGGGAGAGGGAAGACCTTGACTTCTCCAGCATATTTCCTAGGATTATTATTTTTTTCTCTTTAATTTTTATTTTTAATCCAGTTATTGCTCGAGGTAAAATGCATTAATAGTCTGAACAATATGATACTAACATCTGAAAACAGGTTTTGTTGCTTATTATAACATAGGGAACCCAGTGCCTACACAGATCTCATAATTATAGTCCACAATGGTCCCTCAAATGTGATATAGGCATGTGGATGTGTTAAGATCCAGTATCCTTCCAGTATTTATAAATTGTGAAATCTCAAGCCCTGCTGTTTCCATACTGACAGAGAATATCTCAGTGAAGCAGAGAACAGAATTTTCGGATAAATATTTTTTTAAACTAATGGATTGATGGTTCCACCTAGCACTGGAATAACTATGCAGATATTGACCAAATTAAAACCCAGAAAGCTCCCACCAGTTGGCAACACTGAGTAACTAATGTTGATGCTTCAAGGAATTTTAACAACAAAATTCTCTTTTTGTTAGAAAAATAAAAAGATAAAAATGAAACAAACAAAAACCAGAGCAGAATATCTTTCCTCTCTCCCTGCCGCCAAGTACTTCGACAGAGCAGTATGCTGACAGGCAAATGACTTTAAAAGATTAAATCGCATGTGGGTAAATTATGTGTGTACTGTCATCATTTAACCAGAATTTTGTTAGTATTAGTTTTATATTCAGAGAAATATGATATGTTATAAGAAATGAAATGTTACCTAAATGAATTCCATAATTGGTCTAGAAATTCAACATTGAGTTAACTAATATAAAGTAGCTGAAATCTAATCCAATGTGTGTCATATTATATAAAACTAAAGACAGTGATTATTAATGAATATCCATGTATATAAAAGATCCCAGCTGTATGGTTCATCTAAAAAAGGAAAAAAAAATCAAACGAATCTGGCCAGAAATCAGTATTTCTGCTTCATAAAATAAAGATCAGGGTTTCAAAAGAAATAAAAAATATTATAAAATAACACCTTCTAAAGTTTTTTCTAGGAAAAAATATAATAGAAAATGAAGAAGTACCATTTGAATTAATAGCATGGTGCATATTTGGAGTAGAAGGGTCCCTTAACAAATCACTGCCCCTCAACCATTTGTCAAATGGTTTCACAGGTCTGGGAGAAATGTTAGAGCCTGCTGAAGTAGTATCTTAAGATGCAAAAGTGAAACATTGTTGTAAAGTGTATTTTTCTACTCTACAGCTTCATTTGGTATAAGTGGGAAGGTTTTAATAGCAAGTGGCTGCAAAGGTGGCCTATGTGGGAAGAGACTGCGGCTTCCCTGTGCCAGGGAAAGGCTGGTTCCAGCTGTCTCTGCAGTGGACCCTCTGTAGGACACAGCTGAGCCCACAAGCAAAGCTGGTGGTGCCTCTGTGAAACCATGTTTAAGAAAGGGCAGAAAATGCTGGATGGGCAGAAAATGCTGGATAGGCAGAAAAGAAAGGAAAACAGTGAGAAACACTGGAGGGAACATCAAGGTCAAAACAAGAGGAGAAAAAGGAAGAAGAGGAGCAGGAGAGGAACCAGACTGGAGCAGATGGATATTTCCTGAAGGAATTACAGCCTGCAGAACACACTCCAGAGCAGGTTTGTTTTTTGTTTTTTTGGTTTTTTTTGGTTTTTTTTTTTGGTTTTTTTTTTCCCAGAAGGACAGACTAAAGCCCATGGGAGTGTGAGAAGGGAGTGGCAGAGAGGAGACACCATACCTATTTCCCCCTATACCCTACCCTGCTGCTCAGGGGAGAAGAGTCTGGAGTGAAGGTGTGAAATTAAGCTTGGGAGACAGGGGAAGAAATGTGTTGTTTTAATGTTTGTCTTTGTTTCTCCCTACCTAAATCTATTTTAAATGACAACAAATTAAATTAATTTTCTCCAGTACTTGGTATACAATCTCTCCATCTATCTCAGCCCACAAGCTTTTTCATTCTATTTTCTGACCCTGCCTCACAAAGGGAGGGAAGTGAGTGAGTGTCTGGGTTGGTGTTTGGCTGTTAGCCAATAGGCTAATCCACCAAAACAATAAAAATATTCTTCTGAAATAATCTTACCAGACAGGCTTAAACTTTTGCAGAACCAGATACCATAATAAGCACTGTTCAAACAAAAGGTGTAAGTATTTGGCTCAGAATTCCTGAGAATAATACAACGTTTTACTTTTTGCCTTTTGATGATTCTGGCTTTGATATATAAACCCAGTTCTGTGAACAGCTGAATCCAAAATATTTGCAATGAATTATCATCAATGACTGGCTTATTTCCAAAGAATGCATTACTGCTCAAGTGATTTACCAGTGCCTTTCACTACATTTTAAAACTGCCTATCATTCATTTTTGCATTTGCAGTTGAAGATAGTCATTGCTGTCTCCTTCATATAGGCACAAACACGCTCACAAACACGTTATTGTAGCTTCCTTTTCTCATTGCTTGACCTTACTGTTTATTTTTTGTGTTATTTGTGAATGTATTGATGGCATTCTCATCTGCAATTTAAATATTCATCAGACTAGCACTATGGTGCCTTTGCCTACAGAAGATCTCTTCTAACAACAGAGAAATAACTTATTTTTCAAGACAATGTAAAGATATATAGACTTTACACTTAATGTACAAATAAGGAAAACTTGGAAGTCCTTATAGTGACTATTTCTGAAAAGAGAATAAAAGATCTATGTACTGACACTTGGGGAAGGATTCACTGAAGCATAGGTGGCAAGTCCCATTTAAAATGTTTAGTGGCATCCAAGATTTCTGCACAGGGCTTAAAAATGTGGTAATTTAGGGTTCTGTCACCCAGTTCGTGATAGCTCAAAGAGTCTGGAATGATAATCATAGTCTTTGCATAGGTAGTTGAAATTATCAGTGGTATTTCTTCTAGTTCATAGAAAGTAAGGATAAATTTGTTTTTTTGTTTTGTATTACTGGGTTACCAGGAAGATTAAACTTTACCAGTAAGAGGTGCTTTTTTTTTTTTTTTTTTTTTTTTTTTCCCCTCCTCCACTCTCTAAATGGCAAAAAGAAGGGTTAGTTCTTGGAAAGCGTTGTGTTTTTGGTGAAGTCACAAAAAGCTGCACTAAACACCTGTATCTCCACCTCACAGCAAGCTGTCCTCATACTTCCAATAGAACTCCAAAAAGAGAGATGTGCAAGAGAAATCCAGGACAGTGTGAATAATTCTCAGGATGTTAGATTTTTAAAATCTCTGTATCTGGAGCTGAGGAGCGCTATTAGAAGCCAATTTCTCCTCTGTGTTTGATGTTCAAGACCTGTTATTCCAATACTCTGCTAAATCCTTAGATTTCACTCTGCTATAGGGAGTACTGGGAGCAGTGATTTGTTAAAAATTCACACTTCAACATTCTTTCACAAAAGAAAGAGGAAAAGCTGCAGAATTTCAAGGTTTAGGACTGTGAGAATGACTTTAGTTCACGCTGTACACACACCAAAGGGAACATTTTGATTTGTCAGTGGGTAAATATTGACTTTTACTACCATTACATTAATGACTTCAATTAATATGAAAGCAGTCGTAATTCAGAAACATTTTATACATATCAATTCTCCATTTCTATAGCATCAAACTAGATTAACTTCATTAAATTCCATGTTAGCTCTTCTTGGAATAAAAAGGCTGCCAGACTGGGCCAAAAGGCAAATTACACACTGAACTGCTTATGAATAAACCCTCATTTGTGATTAAATTCAAAAGTTTCTGGCATATGAGCCTGTACAATTTGAACAAGTTACAGAGTTGGTGAATGTTGCTATTCATTAACTCTTACTGGCAGGTTCACAGTTATTCACATATCCAGGTGTACTATTTTCAATGTTGATAGCTCACACTAGCTTTTATAAATAGAATATTTTTTTGTTTTCAGGGTTTAAACACCACTGGACAAAACACAGATAAATAGTCAACAACAGGCAACTGATAGAAAATATCTTAGAAATAAATATTTACCTGAAAATGTTAAAGCATTTACATGCATGTCACAATGTTTTAAAAATGGTAAAATAACCTTTTGAAGCTTAAATACAGACAGATACATTCAAGAACAACTCTGTTAGAGGAGTAATGAGAAAAAGGCATCTGAGGATAATAAAGAACTGCAGTTGAAGCTAAAACTGTCAAGTCTAAGTGCTTATAAATTCATATTTAGACATCAGATATGAAAAACCATGTCTTTATACTGTTCATCAACCAGAAGCTTCTGTGTAGATACTGAAAGAAAAAGGCCAGACTTTCAAAAATTACCATACAAAAGATTTCTTCTTGAGATCTCACAGGATTTTGTAGCATAGAGACTGTTGATTTTTTTTTTTTTTTTTTTTTAAGTATGTGTTCTTCTATTTTGTGTTTCACCAAACACGTCAGAGTTGTCCGAATGAGATTATATTTCAGACACAGTCATGTTTATTATCATGATTTAGGAGATGTGTGCCATCTTTGTGTGTCCAGAGAATTGTCTGAATCAATGTCATACAAACGCCTGCTTTCTGTCTGGTACAAGGGATGCATATAAGCAGACCAGAACAGACTCAGTAAGAGAGGCAATGGACATGTCTGAAAAGTAACATGTAGTTTCATACCTGAAATCTGTGAGCAACCTAGTGTGTCAATGAAGCATGATGCATCATGCTGTAGTGTCACTGACCAGGATTCAAAACACAGGTAGTCCTGAGAGTGTGGCACTAAGGTGAGACTCATTATGCTTTTCCCTAACTAATAAGTTCAGGTACAATGTTACATTCATACAGATATGCTGCATGTAATTGTGAAGTTAACTCTGTCAACATTACTAAGAACTCTTTGTAAGAGCATAAAATGATTTTAAGATCTGATCATTAAATTAATTATCTTGGTTTTGGAAAAAAAAGTATTTCAAATCTCTGTAATGTGAATCTGAACATAATTTGAATATAAAAATTTCATACTTGCAATATCAATTAGATTTAAATACTTGTTGGAAAGGAAAAAAATAGCTCATTTGTGAAGATGGTTGTTTAACAACATCTGCAGCCAGATGCCCACCCAGCCTTTTGCTCACTTGTCCTCCTCAACAGAACAGGGGGAGAAAATAGGAAGAAAAAGCTTATTGGTCAAGATAAAGGTAGGGAGACTGGTTACTATTTACCATCACGGACAAAAGAAACTCAACTTGGGGAAAATTAATTTAATATATTGCCAATTAAAATAGATTCAGGTAATGAGAAACAAAGACAAGAAGTTCAAACAACACTTCTCCTCCAACCCTGCTTCCCTAGACTCAGCTTCACTCCTTCTCTCCTGACTGCTCAACACAACCCCCCAGAGTGGTGAAAGGTGGGATAAGCGATTCAGTGTTACAGGTCTATATCAGCTCCTCTTTGCCACTTCTCCTCACACTTTTCCCCTGCTCCAGCATGCGTCCTTCCACAGACTGCAGTCCATTGTAGAGCCACCTGGAGCTGTCTGTCCCTGGCACAGGGTAGCTCCAACTTCTTCTCATGGAGGTCACCCCTACAACACACTTGTTACCAAAATATTGTCACCTACACCCAACACAGTGATAAAGCAGTGTGGGGGAATCTCATCTGAATGCCTGACTAAGGACCATTTATATTCTTCTTTCTGAATTTTTACAGAAATTCAAAGTGTCTCATTGTCATTCTCATATGAAAATGAACAGCTTTCAATAAGTTTCATTAAGAGCACACACATACACACACATATGTTGTCTGAACTGTCCTAATTCATCAAAAAATAAACTGGGTCCTTTCTGTCAATGTACCAGGTTACTCAAAGAGCAAGACAACACATCTTATCGCCTTCAAGAAAGCATTCTTCGCTTATTCTGCATATGCTCCAGAAGTCTACACTATATGACTTTCATCCTCTGGATGGGAACTGAGAAATAAGCACATATAAATGATAGTATATCTGACCTTTCTTATCTGCCAATCTTAGATTGCCATCAAGGACTGTACAATGGAAATACCCATTTCACTTCTCTGACTCATTCAGAATTCAATGTCTAGTTGATGCTTAAAGAAAGAGGCATCTTTTGTTTTGTTGCTTGGATAAATTCTACAAGTAGCTGAAACAAAACAACTTAGTTTTTATAGAGCATTATCAAAAAGAAGATTTTAGGTATCCAACAACATCCACTTGTGCCTTTGTCAGTCTCACCATTACTGTGAAGAGGTAGGCTGCAGTCATACAGTACTTAGGGGCAGAATGAACTTCAGCTGTTAAAGAAGTAATAAGACACAAAAAAGAGTCCTATCTTAATCTCAGTGCTGGTTTTGGTCCCTAGATGAGAGCATCACTAAAAATGTATTTTTATTTATTTTCTCTTTTCGTAACACAACCAGATGCTTGTTAGCTCTATGGGACTCATAACTTAAATACATCAAAGGGCGGGAATTGCATTTTTCTACTTAGCTGAGGTTTCTCACTGTGATTCTAACCAAGAGTTTGGTGGAAGAAAGGGATAAAAGAATTTACTTTTCCTTCACAGTGTCTAGCTACTTCAGCATGTAAATTTTAGAATTAAATCAATGCAGAGGATAAGATTAAAAAATGAGAAGGTTAAATGTGGAAAAATATTAATATAACTGTTTTCCATGTTATGAGGAACTTGTTTTCCTTGAATGAAGAACTATTTTATACATGAAAATAAAATAGCTATGTTATGGGAAATTTGGACTGTTTATATGATCAAAAAGAACCCCAAGCTGAGAGTGATGCAGTTGATTTTCTATCCAGAGGGACCTTGACAGGCTTGAGTAATGGGCCCATGCAACCCATTATAAGTACAACAAGGCCAAAGGCAAGGTCCTGCAAGCGAGTCAGGGAAATCATCACTATCAATACAGACTGGGGGATGGATGGATTGAGAGCAGCCCTGTGGACAAGAACGTGGGGATCCTGGTGGATGAAAAATTGGACATGAGCCAACAGTGTGTGCTTTGAGCCCAGAAAGCCAATTGTATCCTGGGCTGCATAAAAAGTGTGGCCAGCAGGTTGAGGGAAATGATTCTCCCCCTCTACTCCACTCTTGTGGGAGCCTTACCTGGATCTGGGGTCCCCAGTAAAATAAAGACATGGACCTTTTAAAATGGACCCAGAGAAGGGCCATGGAAATGATCAGAGGGCTGGAACACCTCTCCTGTGAAGAAAGGCTGAGAGAGCTCGGGTTATTTAGCCTGGAGAAGAGAAGACTCTAGGGAGACCTGGCTGTAGCCTTTCAATACTTAAAGGGGAGTTACCAGAATGATGGAAAAAACTTTTAAATAGGGCCTGTAGTGAGAAGACAAGGGGCAATGGTGTTAAACTAAAAAAGGGTAGATTTAGATTGGATGTAAGGAAGGAATCTTTTACATTGAGAGTGGTGAGACACTAGAACAGGTTGCCCAGAGGAGCTGTGGCTGCCCCAGCCTTTCAAGTGTTCCAAGGTCAGGTTGGACAGGGTTTTGAGGGACCTGACCTAGTGAAAGCTATCCCTACCCACGGCAGTGGGGCTGGACTAGACAATCCTTAAAAATCCCTTCCAACCCAAACCATTCTATGATTTTATGATTCTAAGTTGTTCCCTAAAGTGATCTTCTGCGACCAAGGATAAGTCTTCCTTGTTCCAGACTTTTTGTCCCTGGTCTTCAGGGCCTGGTATTCCTGAAGGCAAGTCTTGCTTACTAGGATGTACTTAGGCTGAGGCAAAGAAGGCCTTCAGTACCTCAGCCTTTCCCATGTCCTCAATAATATGTAATATTGAGTAAGAAAATGATACAGGGGAAGCAAAAGTTAAAAAGAACAGAAAGAAAAAAATGAAAGAGGGAGGAAAAGAAAATATAATTGCTATTCCTGGGAATAAGGAGGATACAAGAGATTATAAAACAAAGGTGGTATCAGAGAAATAATAAAAGGTAGAGGAACGACTACTATAAATGAAAATTGTGTGCTGAAAGAAAAAAGTTGATAAGACACGTTCTAATTATTTTACTAGTCAAACTCACTGACAAACTGTGTTTGGAACCTGTTTAGCAATCTTTAACAGTTATACAGTTTTATTTGTCTGTAAGTTTTTCTTTCCCCCGTTCACAATCATCTATTTCTACGTGATGATTTTCAGGCCTGAGAAATGTTCCAGGATTTATTTAAACAGATTTTGAAAACAGAAGATGTGCAGATCAGGTATGTATTAATATAATACTACCAGGAATACCTTCACATTTTCAGAATTACAGGTTTCTTTGGCACCTAGATCACCAGGACCAGTGTTGTTTTTCTGTAGAAGCTGCAGATCTTCAACTGTTCTGAGACAATATTCAAACACACCATAGAAGTACATTCAGAGTGTGAAAAATAATAGGAAACGACTGCAAATTTATTAAATTAAACAAGATTTGCAAGATTAGAACAAAACATTTACCTCACAACTACAGTTGACGCAGTTTGAGCTATGGGTATCTATTGGTATTTGGAGTATATATTACACTTAGAAATCTTCAGAGAACCCGCAGAGTTTGGACATGCTTATTGTTAAAAGCCAAATGAAAAGACCACAGTAAGGGGAAAAAGAGAAGAATGAAGAGTGTTAAAAGTGACACTTTCTTTTCCTCAAGTGACTATAGCTATATTAACAGAGATGTTAACCTTTGCCTTGCATTTCCCCCATCTGCTCTCAAGCTTGATTAAAGCAGGGAAAAAAGAGCATTGCGGATTTATAATAAAAGGTTGGTTTAGTTTTATTTTGGTTTGGTATATATAAATAAATATACATGAATATATAATAAATATTTTTTTTTTTTTAATCAGAAGAGAAAGGAAAATGGAAAGAAGAGAAAGAAAAAAATAGTTGACTAAAAATAGGAAAAAAAGCAGGTTAAGAGCTTAATCCCTTGTTCCCTTTTATTTTATCTTCTTATTCTTTCTTTTACTTATTTTTTTGTATAATGAAGGAGAGAACCATTAGGAGGCATAAGGCCTATGAACACATCCATAAGACACATAAGACCATTTTCACACATTTAATTCTCTCACTTCTCTGTAAACAGGTCTCCCATTCATCCAGATATGAGCCCAAAACATTTCACCAAAAGACAGGAGAAAATGACAGCCATATATAAAAAATTAACATATTTAGGCTATGGGGGATCAACTTAATTTCAAAGAGAAAACTGCTCATGGAGTTTGCAATGCAAATAATCCCCCTTTTTTTCCATAAATGAATTGTACCCTGTACACCTGAGGTAATACTGATTTTAATAGCATAGACTGAAGAGAGTGAATAGTTATGGAGAGTGAAGTAAATCAGTAACATTCAGTGAACTTGTTTTTCAGTGCTTGGATACATCTCATCTGTTGAAAAAGAAATCATTTCCCTACTGAGCCTGAAAAGGGAACACACTGTGAACTTTTTCAGGAAAAAAGGGAACATGTGATGGTGGTGAAACTCTGGAACCTGTTGCCCAGAGAAGTTGTGGGATGTTCATTTGTGGAAATACTCGAAACCTGCCTGCACACTGCCCTGAGCAATCTGCTTTAACTAGATCTGCTCCGCACAGGAGATGGAACTACATGACCTTTGGAGGTCACTTACAGACTGCATGATTCTGTGGTTCTGTGAACTATTTGTATACCTGTAACATCTCCTTATGACAGGACTAAGATGACCTAAAGTTATCCAAGTGTTCCCTGAATAGTTCTGGTGTCAGATCTTGTTGAATTATACATCTTCAAGACTGCCAGCTCAGTCCTAATTTTGGCCTATTTTAATGGTTTCGTTCCTGTTTTGCTTTGTTTTGTTGTTGTTGTCATGTCAAAGATGCTTATTCTGATTCATATAACAAGCTACTGAAAAATGAAGGCATATTGCCTAAAACATATGCTTTGAAAGACGTACCCCTGTAGAGTTCAGCTATTAAAATTAGGCCACCTGAACAATTTACATCTCTGAAACATCTGGGGGTGCATGTGTTTGATGTTTGTAAGTTTTTCTTAGCATCCTGTGAACATGTGGCTTGTCTTGATTTGAACGGATTTTTTAAGTTGTCAGGTCACAGATAGGAGATGTAATATTCTGAGATGTTTGTGACAATATATTTGTCACTTCTGCCAAAATCCACAATTTTTTTTCTCCTTAATACCCTAATAGATAACTATAATGAAATTGTACACTATTTCCAAATTATGATATGCCCTGGATTCAGGCTGCACAATATTTATAAAGTTAGCTTTCATGAAAAAGAAAAAAAAAAGTTTTAATTGTCAGGTTTTATTAGTAACCAAGCTAACTGATTTTTTTTCCCCTGCAGAAAAGGGTTGAGGAATGATTTTCAAAGGCAGTAGGGGCATCTGAGGGCCTTTCTTTCAATAAATGTTAATGGGAAATAGGTCACAAAGTGGTACAAGTTCACACTGGATAAAAAGCAAAACTAGTTCTGTGTATTAAAATATATGACACTGGTCATGCTTTGTAAATTATTATCTTTAAATAAAAGAGTATAAAGTGTGCATGCAATGTGAATTTTAAAATTTGAATTAAAAAAGAAAGTATTTAATTAACCATTTCAAAAGCTGTTTTTCTACATTTTTTTTTTTTAATTCCAATTTACACTCCCAGCAAGCCTTGCACAAATAAATAAACAGCTTATTAGTTACTCCTGCTTTTTAATAAACAGTGTTTAGAAAGGCAAATATAATGATCATATATTTATTAAATTCCCTAGTTCTCAACAGGTACAAGGAATATCTACAAATCTAGCAAATAGAAGCAGCATATTTACTGTAAAAGCTTTGTTTAATTGGAAGTCTTAATGATTACTAATTAATGAAACTCATTTTTTTTTTTTTTTGTGTAGGAAAAGAATCAAAAACCAAGATTGCAACTGATTAAATCATGATTGAAACTGATGATTTAAATCCATCTACTCTTCATTTGTATCCTTAAAAGCCTCTTTCTCAGAGATTTATTTAGATAATAAAGTGAGTTTTTATGGCTCCAAAAGTTCCTTGCTATTCCATGCCAGGTATTTCAGAGATGCAATTCTCTAAATTATTTCTCAACACAGTATAAGATTATTGATGAAAAGGATAGCCAAAGAAACAGGAGGATTTTTTCAATTGCCTGAACATAAACAAATGAAATGAGCCTAAAGGGTGGGATTCAGCTCAGAAGTAACTATATTTATCTGTCAATACCTGGGTCTCTTTATGCCAGCCAGGTGTCTGAGTTTAGACTATAGTCAATGGAAATCTAATCAGCATTGTTAGTGTTGCCTTGAGAACAATTCATCTCCCCCTAAGTTAGATACCAGAGCTTTGATTCTGTTGCCTACATGTAGGCATCTAATACTGTTTGAGATGCTGCAGAGTATTCCACCTGCCAGAAGCCAGTGCAGGTCTTCTGTAGGTCCTGTGTGATCTCATACTGCCTTGGGGGTCTCAGAGACCCCACAGGCTCTCAACTGGTATTAGATGAACATGGTTCAATGCAGTTTTCCGCATTTAGACTTTTCTATCAAATTGTTCAGTTTATCAAATTTGTTTTTATAGCGAGCTGAAATGTAACAAGATTTTGAAGATATTGATGTATACAAATCAATAATAAATTTATACAGTGATGATGGTCCCCCTAGAGAAATATGAGAAGAGAAACTTTTATTATAAAAAATGCTACTGCTGTTCTAAAATTCTTTAAAAACCTGGAAACTTTTTGACTTAATTTCTTGTTTTAAAAAAAATATCTTCGCAATTTTTGCATACATTACATCATGGGTTTTTTTTCAGACATTATTACACTTTCTCAGAAATCACCTTGATGAACATATAATAGAAAGCACATACTGCTTTCAGGAATCATTTTGGGCATTTCATTACAGCAGCTCAATTCCTATTTCCTGATGGAAAATGTACTTGCCATTGTGGGATGATTAGCTGTTTTTCGTTACGGATCTGTATGTACTTTAGGATCGAAGTGTAGAGATAATGTTTTGCTTGTAATATTTTTATTTTTAGATTTACTTTAAGTAACAAGAAGAAATATCTATCAATTAACTTTGAGCAGATCTAAATAATCTGTATCTATTTCTGTCTACCTAACAGCACAAGTCAGGAAAAAATGTTAAGCATTTGTGCTATTTACCAGGTTTGTAAAGCTTAGGAAAAGCTAGTAGAATATTGTCTTTACACACATTGATCTACTAAGACTTCCATACGAAAATGGGATAAGGAGTTTCTGATGAGAAAATGAGTCCTGGTTGGTTTTTACATGTTCATGACACTGTCTGGTGTGCACAAAAGATGATAATAAATGCTGTCTCAGTGCTTTCCAAAAGTCAAAAATAAAGTTTTGGAACTCCAATAAAAATTGAACTGAAGGATTTTATGCATGGTTGGAGACATACTAATGCAGTTTTTGGAGCTCAAGAGTGGATTAAGCTGACTTTGTAGATAGAACCTCTATGGTTCTGACTGAGCATGCTATTTAATGCTTGCTCTACCTGCAAAGAGTTTCAATGACACCATATTTAAGGAAGGGACTTTCATAAATTTGTATCTTAACTGTTATGGAGACCTTAATTAAAATTCGTAGAGGTAGGTATATAATAAATCACACAGCTGTCCCATGCCTTTCTGGTGCAGCTTTTCTGCAGGTGAAATTTGATGGATGACCTTAGAATCATAGACTAATTTGGGTTAAAAGGGACCTTTAAATGTCAGCTAGTTCAACCTGCCTCTGAAATAAGCAGGGACATCTTCAACTAGATCAGGTTGCTCAGAGCCCCATCCAACCTGACCTTAAATGTTTCCAGGGATGGGGCATCTACCACCTCTCTGGGCAACCTGTTCCAGTGTTTCACCACCCTCATTGTAAAAAATCTCCCGTATAACCAATCTAAATCTAACCTCTTTTAGTTTAAAACCATTACCCCTTGGTCTATCACAACATGCCCTGCTCTAAAGTCTCTCTCCATATTTCATATAAGCCCCCTTTAAGTATTGAAAGGCTGCAATCAGGTCTCCCTGGAGCCTACTCTTCTCCAGGCTGAACCACCCCAACTCTCTCAGCTTTTCTTCACAGGAGAGGTGTTCCATCTCTTGATAATTTTTGTGGTCCTCCTCGGGATCCACTCCAAGAGATCTATGTCTTTCCTGTGCTGAGAGCTCCAGAGCTGGATGCAGTACTCCAGGCGGGCGTCTCATGAGAGCAGAGTAGAGGGGCAGAATCACCTCCCTTGACCTGCTGGCCACACTGCTTTTGATGAAGCCCAGGATATGGTTGGCTTTATGGTCTGTGAGAGCACATTTCCATCTCATGTCCAGCTTTTCATCGACCAGTACCCCCAAGTCCTTCTCTGCAGGACTGCTCTCAAACCCTTCATCCCCCAGTCTGTATTGATATTGAGTGTTGCCCTGACCAAGGTGCAGGACCTTGCACTTGACCTTGTTGAACCTCATGAGGTTCACAGATGGTCCACTTCTTGAGCTTTTCCAGGTCCCTGTGGATGGCATCACATCCCTCATGTGTCTTAACTGCACCACTCAGCTTGGTGTCATCTCCAAATTTGCTGAGGGTGCACCCAATCCCACTGTCTACATCATTGATGAAGATATAGGCAATGGTTTTAAACTAGAACAGGTTAGGTTTATGTTAGACATTAGGATGAAGTCTTTACAATGAGGGTGGTGAGGCACTGGAACAGGTTGCCCAGGGAGGTGGTGGAGGCCCCATCCCTGGAGACATACAAGGCCAGGCTTGATGAGGCTCTGAGCGACCTGATCTAGTTGAAGATGTCCCTGCTTTTTTTAAAAGTCCCTGTGATTTTTAAAATTCCCTTCCAACCCAACACATTCTATGATTCTATGATTCTATGATTCTATGATATTGAACAGTACTGGTCCCAGTACGGACCCCTGAGGAACACCAGTTGTCACCAGTCTCTGTCTGGACATTGAGCTGTTGACCACTACCCTCTGGATGTGACTATCCAACCAATTTCTCATCCAGCAAACAGTTTATCCATCGAATCTGTATCTCTCCAATTTAGAGAGAAGAATGTTGTGGGGAAACCTGTGAAAGGCCTTACAGAATCCAGACAGATGGCATCTGTAGCTCTTCCCTTGTTCACTGATGTAGTTACTCCATCATAGAAGGCCACTAGGTTGGTCAGGCAGGACTTGCCCCCGGTGAAGCCATGCTGGCTGTCTTGAAACATTTCCCTGTCCTCCATATGCCTTAGCATAGCTTCTAGCAGGATCTGTTCCATGATCTTCCCAGGCACAGAGGTGAGGCTGACAGGTTGGTAGTTACCCGGGTTCTCCTTTCTACTCTTTTTAAAAAGAGGTGCAATTTACTTTTTTTTTTTCCCCTTAGAGCACTGTAAATGACATTTTGTTGATGTATGTGTAGGCAGCTACATCAGGTGTTACACACATGATTCAGCAAACTGAAAGATATATCGAGAGGTTTTTTTGAGTTTTGGTCAGCTTTGATTGCCTAAATATACTATCGCCTTTTAAGCATCTTAATGTATTCCAACCTAGTTTCCAGGCGGTCATTCAAGACAAAGACATTGTCAAGAATGGGTGAATCACCATCAAAGGTATTAATAAAAGTGGTTTTAATATGCTATCTTAAAAGCGCGACTTAAGAAAGTTCGATGGGAAGCTTCATTCTATTACTGAATGGCACAATCATTTGAACACGGACTTAAAAGTACTGGGGCACAAATCAAAATTACCAAGTCAAAATCAAAGTTACAAAGACAAAATCAAAGTTACCAAGGCACAAGTCAAAGTTACCATACTACAAGGTTATGCGCGATATCAGTCGCTTACCTAAGATCTACCATTGGTAAAAGGTCTCTTCCTGCCTCAAGGAGCAACCTTGAGAGGTGTCCCAGCTCAAGGGGAGATTACCACCTTGCAGACACGATGCATAGCAGGGAGAGCTCAAAGAAAGCTCACTTAGGCTGTCATATTTATGGGCTAAAGTTGTTGTCTTGTAGTCAAATTACATGTGATGGGAAAGGTATGCATGAGACTCCTTGTACCCACACCTTTCATTGTTCCTTGATAAATGACTCTTGGAAAAGCAACCTGATATTCACATGTTAATCACATGATCAGTGATCCAAGCTCATATGCATCAATGCTTTCTGTGTCACTCTGATCCTTTTTGGGTTTTCAGAGAACAGATTGGAACTAGAGGAGTTCTTGGCCCAGCTACAGCTCAGGCCTTCACCTCATTTGGATTCTGTACCAAACTAGTGTTAGTTTGCTTCAGGAGTTGAGTGCATCCATCACAGACACCCAAGACATTTGAGGCTTCCACATTGAACTGGAAGTTGTGTTAAAGGTTATCACTAAAATGAAGCTAGAGGTCTGTGTTAAGGCATCTGAATCACATTTCTTGAGATGCCTGTCTTACACAAGTAGCATTTACATTTTACTATCTAAGGCCTCTCCTCTTATACTTCAGATTTTATTTTTTCCATCTACATTTTCACTAGCTTCTATTCATGTCAGAACCATAACTACATGAAGTGAGCACCCAGCATAACCCCAAGGACCTCTAAAACTGAGCCTTCAATAGCAATGGTATGAGCTGAAAGAACAGAACGAAGAGGCAATATGAATTTCGTGTGAATCCTGAAAAGTGGTCACAGAAAACAGAGAGCTAGGGACTTTTAGATTTTTATACATTTTAGGAAAAAAAAAAAAAAAATCAGATTCCGGACATGGATGTACTCTCCCTATAATGTAACAGTCTACCACACTGCATGTTGTTCAACCACTTATTTCCTCAAGTGTTTTTATATGATGTTTCATTATTATTATCTGTGGGTTTAGGGTATTTTTTTTTGGTTTTTGTTTTCACCAAAATGCATCCCTGGAGTTATCTTAACATTCTTACTATTCCCAACATTTTATGTTTACACTGTCATAGACTAGATAATTTTTATTACCTTCTTAGCACTTTCTCCCTTACTTTTCTCCCTAATAAATCTGCATTTATTTCCAGGTCAAGTCACTTCTTCTAGGCAGCCTTAGTCTCTCTCCCATTCCACTTCCTTGTATGAAGTCATAGTCTTCTTCAGGTAATCTGAGAGACTGTGCTAGTGACAACTCTGTCCACTCACTCAGGCCTATAGTTTGAGTGGGATTCATCTTATCAAATGAAGACAGCTGAACACTAGATTAATTCTTTTAGCCACAGCATTACTGTGCAAGTTCATGCTGACCTAGAGGCAAGCTGAACATCTTTTCTTAAAGAATTCCTAAAAAAGGGAGTTCTTTCCATACAGTAAAGATAGTACAACCTGTTATTCCCAGGCCTTCAGCTGACTCCATAGCAAATCCATTGGTTGACTTTATTTAGATTCATAATTGCAGCTATGTGACCAGATAATCAAAATTATTCAGACCTATATTCCATATATATTTCCAGTCTATTTATGTCTTGCAATACATGCAACATATTTATTGTCTATGCAAAACATAGATATAACAATAGCTTCTTTTATGGTAGGAATCATTCATTAATCCTTAAAAAAAAAAAAAAAAAAAAAAAAGAAGATATATTTTAAACTTTGCTTTGCTAATCCTTTTTTTCCCCCTCCATTACTCATTGTAAAAGCTGGGCACCCATAGTGACTGGATGGAATTACTAGCTATTCTCCAATTTCAGGCATAGCATACTCATTACATTATAGCGATTTGTCCCTGTACCAGAATTATCCTTTACTTTACATAGTCTGTGCCCTTTGCTGAATTTATAGATAGAAACCCTTTTATGCCTTTATGTCACCAGGCTAACCAAGTTCAGTGCTTCTAATCTCTTCTCATATAATAGACTTTCAATTTCCTTCATTATCACAGAACCTCTTCTCTTCATCTGTCCCATTGAATTAATCTTCTTTCAATATGAATGACCAAAGCACATATTTCAGAGGCAATCTCACCAGAATGTTGTATAAAGGAACTAATATTGTCCTAACTCAGCTGACAAACCGCAGGACCCAATCTGCATCTTTCACAGTTGTAACATGTTGGTACCTCATAGGACTGAATATGACAGTTCCTTCAATGAGCCTGATTTTCTGTCCTCAGGTTTTGTCAGTGATTTTTATTATTATTTTCCAGATTCACAACACAGAATTTTGTACTATTAAATGTTGTATTATTATGTCTATCTCTTTGGTCCCATAATTGACCCAGTTCTTCTGTGAGTATGAATATTCTTATTTATTTTTTTTTTTTTAAATCAGATGAAAGTTGCTGAAGTTACCAATCTGTCAGCTAGAACTGATTCATCAGTTACTCACCAATTAGTGAAATGTATACACCTCTACAAGTAACTTTCTACAACACAAAGAAGAACATATTAGCTGAAATTGGCATGGAAATTCAAAGTAACCAATTTTATTTTATAGAACAGAAGGACAGACATGGTCAGATGAAGTAGCTTCCTCTTTGTTTGTATTTTCTTCAACAACTCCGTTCTGATTACTTTTAGTTATTTGAACAGAACATGAGTGGAATGAATCTTCTTTGCCTCTAGGATTACAATGACTTCTGCATTTACAACATTGGCAAAATTCACCAAGATATTCCTGATTCGTATGCAAGATCATTAATTTAATGTAAAAGTATTAGCAACCCAGCCCTTGAGAAACACTATTATTTTACTTTTCTTTCATCACATGTTTAGTATCAATAATTTCTGCTGTCTTCTCCCCTTTAATTAGAACCTTGATCATTTTGTCATTTTGTAGTTGTACTAATTTTTATCTTTTCTAATCTGACCTGTGGTTTTCCATATGGTGCTATATCAAATGTTTTATTGAAGTCCAGGCAAATGGATGCTTTGTATTTCATTCCTACGATAGATTCAAGCACACATACCCTATGTGATATACGTACATACATATCATCAAGTAATCAGAAAACCCCTTAGTTTTCTTTGAAACCCTTTTCGTATTTTTCAGTTTTCCTTGTATTTAAATCTGTCCAAGGCCTTGTATATTGGGATTTTCAGATCCACATGCCTGTAGTAGCACAGATACTTTTTTCTTCAGTATAAATAATACATGAAATATTTGTCACTTCTGTAGAGGAAACTAATATTTTTTATTTATTTATTTTTTATTTGAATCAGGATGGCACATAATCACCCCTTTGAAAATTATCTAAATACATAATAACAAATGTTCCCTTTATATTTATTGCCCAAAGACAAGCTTTTTTAGAAGACCCACTGTTAAGAAAATAACACTGACTGGCATTAATTATGTTGTTATCCTGTAATTCATTTCTAATAGACCCTGAACTTTATTATTTTGTCCAGGATGGCCTTAAACTGACATAGGAAGACAGCTGGAGTATTAGCATTCCCAAGTAACTTATGGTGCTCAGACAAAGTAAGTGAGCGATAGTTTCTGCTTCCAATTTCACACTTGGCTCTGAGTACAGAACAATATAGAAGTTCCACAGAACAGGCAGATTTTATACACACCAGGTACTTCCCTACCCAGCTTTGAAATGCCTGAAAGCTTCCCATCACTTTCCATTAAGACATTACTTATAAAGTTCCCAGTAAGACACATTAAAATAAATATCTTAAAAAAAAAAAAAAAAAAAAAAAATCTACATATTCCCTTGAAGCCTGGAAAACTTTTGGTGTTTCAAGATGATTCTTTCAAAGGGTGCAGTGGTAACTATTTCATAGACCATTATTAAGGCAATATAGGGTCCTTAAATAAATCAGTTCTTGGATAAAAAAGGGAAAATATGCTATTTTTAGAAACATTTCCCTTTGTTCTAAGACTGATATTAAAACAGACATTTGGAAAAGCATTGACAAGCTTTGAGTGAAGGGCTATGGCAAGTTCTGGAAGAAGTAGTTTGACAGGGAAAGGTTGAAAGATTTTGATGAGAACTAAGGGAGATTCTCTGTCTAAAGTTAATGAATAGGTAAGAGCTGTGCATCAAGTATGTCAGGGCTGCTTCTAATACTTGAAATATCTATGCTTTTTTTTAGGCTTATGTCTGTTCAAAACACACAGAACTTACACATATGCACATGCATACAGTTACTGAAGCAGAATCTTTTGAGAATTGGACATTATATTCCCCCTCATTTCTTAGTGGAAATCAAGCAACTAAAGACTGTGAGTCACTGAGCAAGGGTGAAGAATATCATATTTCTCTCCCTAGAAGATGTCCCAGGGAACTGTAGTTTCAATTCCAATGAACTGAACACAAACTAACAACAAAGAGAGGTTTAATTCAACTTTAGTCGAAAACAACATGCTTTTAAATAATTTCTATATACTGTATTTTGTAAACAAACCCTAGCGTAGATCGTTGAATCTGACTGAGATGAATCTACTTGTTTACAAGATTATACAGGTTTTCAGCAGGAAGGCTGGTGAGAGGTAACGGAAGGGTTTGGGTTTTTTTGTTTGTTACTTATCATGGCTGATTATTTTTCTAATAAAGAATGGCTTAAATATTCTTTCTTTGATTTTATTATTTTTTTTTTTAACTTTTTAACTTAGTTTTCACTGACTTTATTTATTTATTAGGAATGTCATAGTACTTTTATAAGTAAGGTTTTCTATATAGTCATAAATGTTAAAGACACATTTGATCACTTAATGTTTTGCACTCAACATTTTACACTTCTTCAGTGATAGCAGAAAACTGTGCTATAAGGTCCTACTTGCAACACAGAAGACACTAAGACTAAATATAGCATGCTAGAGCAATAGCTTATTAAAAATTGCAGGGTTTGAGAAGATTGTATTTGCAAGAACAACTATGCCACACCACTTTGATTATTTATGGCAATCATTCATAAAATGATGTGCATATAAAATTTGACTGTTTTTCTTTTTTTTTTTTTTTTGAAATATTTCAAGAATGTGTTAGTTTCAATTTCAGTGAAATGAGCATAAGTGAGAGTCAAAAAGGTTTGGCTGGACTTCACTTTCTGAGAAAGGGGAAAAAAAAAAAAAAAGAAAGTATTTTCTACTAGTTTGTGAAGTTTGCTGTATCACATAGTATACAGTGAGCATCCAGAATAACAAGATGATCTGAGGTGCAGTGACAGAATGTTTTACATTGTGGCAAGATCTGTGAAAGACCCAACCTGTTATATATAATGATAATAGAAAAATTGTAACAAATATAAAAAGATTCAGGTTTATACATAAGAGAATCCTTTGCTGCTTTGTCAGAATATATAAACAGACTAAAAAGATGAAAACATTGTTTAAATGAACTTTATATTTTCTCTGTGAATAAAACTCAAATATAGAAATGTTTTTACAAATATATATATTATAGTTACTTTTACAATAATTTCTACAGATGGATTTTATCCTCTCAGTTACTTTATAATGAAGTAATGGTAGTCCAGGGACATGCTGTTAGAAGAGGTATGATACGTAATGACAAAAAAATTTGCAAAAATAAATCTGCTGGTTTTAATGCTTTGGCGAGTCTTATGAGTAGTAATGTATAAATTGCATTTCTGGTGTTTTTTGACTAACCATAAATTATTACATAAATCATATAATGTGAAAATATTCTGTTGGAAATATAACTGCACTGCTGTACAGAGGCCAGTACAGCTGTTATTTGTGCCCCTGAATTACAGGTACTTAATTCTGAAAAACAGGCACTTAATATGTTCCCTTAAGAAGCAATTTTAATCGCGTTCTATCCTATTCAGTCTAGAAATTGCTTTCTAGTTGTTTATGATATAAAAAAAATACGTGGATTTGTTCATTTTTCACTTCTTGATAAGTAATTGGAAATGTCCTTTGTCTCTAGTCCTATACCTTACCATCTGCTATTTTACCCTACCTAAAACCCATCATGTTAAAGTAATGAAATAATTTGCTTTTATATAACATGTTTAAAGGCTTTCTGTTCTGTCTTAAATGGCAGAAAATAAATTTGCATGAATAAAAAGAGTAAAAAAGCATTATTTGCCATGAACTGGGTTCCACTTTGTTCAGTGGTGTTCCAGCCTTCACGTACCACTCCTCTCATAAACGTACTACCCTCCACTCTGTAAACCTTGCTTCTTCTAATGTTAAGTCACATCCTACTAATTTTCATCATCTTTTCAGTTGTTCACCAGCTCTGCTGACATGGAAACACTGAAGAGAGCTTAGGAAGAGTAACTGGGAGCTATTTTAACAAGGATTTATGGAAATTGTGAGAACAAGAAGGACAAGAACAAGATATGGATAAGTCAGAATGAATTTTTGCCATTGTCTTAACTGAAGTCTATCTGTCTTACTGTCATTGTCTAATAAATCTAACCTGAACCATTAGAGGGTATTCTTCTGAAAAAAACAGATACTTCAACATTAAGCCATAGTACTATGGTAGCTGTCCTCCGATAGTTAATGCTAAGACTTCTAATGAAGACTGAGAAGACGTGTACTCTCTAATGAGGACTTTGTAAACATGCTTTCACCCACTCACAAATTTCAAAATACAGGATTGCAGAATACCTAGTAGTAAAGAAAAATGACAATTGTTCAACCATATCAAGTCTGAATTGTACTTCTTTAGAATTGTCCTAACTATTCCTTTAGACTACATCACAGTATGAATATAACAAAAGTTATAAACACCATTTATGTCTGAATTGCAGAGTATGCTTGTTGAATGTGACTTAAGCATTTTAAAGAGCTTCAAAATTATATTTTGAATTGTCTGTATCGTTCCATTGTTTAAGCCATTCATTCACAAAAGTTTAAAAAAAAAACAAAACAAAACACAAACAATTGTTTGGCACAGTTATATAATTAGTGAGCATTCTATTTTAAAGTAACTGTATGATTTGTTGCACTTGTAAATATCCAAAAAAACAACTCACATTCAGTAGGTAAATGTTACAACTCTAAAGAGGATGCACTACCTTTTTTTCATATATGTAACATAATTAAGATTGAATTAACCTTTTCTACAGTGTCCATTTCTTTTGTAGCAAAGCCCTGCATTCTTCAGTTACTTTTGTCATCAGTCCAAAAACTGAATCCTGTGAGAATTTGTCTCCTTTACCCTTGTCAAATTTCCCAAAATGACAAGGGAAAAAAAAAAGAAGTATAAGCCAATAGGACAGCTACTCTTCAAAGGGACTTAGTTCATTATCCACTACTGCACTCTCAGAAACAGTATGTAGAATATACACTTTTAATCTGACTCACTTTTTTCTTTGGAGATTGGAACAATTAAGTTTGTCTGAACAGCCTTATTCCCCACACACCATAGCACCTAGGAGCTGAGGAGACTCTAGGAGGTCACTCTACAGACCCCAGGCTTTACTGAACTCATCAGAGAAACTTTTTCTTACCAGAGCAACCAGAGAACTCAGAAAAACTCTGGTATGTCCACACTGAAATATGGCCTCATGCTGTTAGCTGAGCTAACTGAGAACAAGCACTGTCAGAAAGATAAATAGTCTCTTACACTGCCATATAGGTATTGTTGTGTGGCATTAAACTTTATAAACACCAAGGTTTTTTGTAGTTTACTCTGGTGTTCTTAACATAATATCACTTCATCCTGTGACAACAACTCTGAGTCATTCAGGTTTGCAGTCCTTTTCCCTCAATACTACCTGCCAATGTATCAGAAAGAAAAAGAAACAGTAAGACTCCATTTTAAAAATTATAATTCTATCCTTTTTTGTTACTGTATGTAAGTAAAAGATATCTTCTTGGGCCTGCTTGAGTTTTTAATCAGACTTCAAAAAATTTTATTTTGGGGCTAAGCAGTTATTACTTGCGTATCTTGTTTTTGTAAGTCCAAATAAACTGGCATAAGAAAAGACTCAACAATGATGTAAAGTGGTCACTTCTGTAATTTTAAACTACTTTTAATTAGTTCCTGTTCTCTACTTAGTTTACATACCTCTGATGGCATACAATCCATATAGCTTAATTTTAATGCTTATTTCATTCAGGAGAGAATCAATAGATTTTTTGGCAAAAAAAAAAAAAAAAAAAAAAAGAAAACAGACTCAAGAGTATTCTGTGCTGATTTCTGGACCCTACATACTGTACTGACATGAGACAGAACATGTAATCTGACCCAAGGAACATGAAGTTCTCTCTGGTGCTCATAACAAAGGGAACATCTACATAACCTTGTAAATCTGCTATACAGATAACCGAAGCTTCATTTATATCTGTGCTTGAAGAGAAGCACAATTAACTGCTAGGAGAAATTTTTAGATAGTGGTAAATGTATCAGAAATATTAAAGAACTGATGAAGCTATGAATAAATGCAATCCTGTAAAAAGAAACAAAGATAAATCTGATTAATATATATTCTTACTTGGTCTCAAAAGACTATGTTCATTGCTTGCAAAATTGTATGTCGTGTATGACATGCCACAAATATATGATAATCAAATGAATTCATCAAACATATTGATTACATGCCAGGATATTTGATGATTTATATTTTTTTTTTTTAATTTATGTAACAAATTGTCTTGATCTGAAAGATGAAAATAAAAAAAAAAAAGCCTAATAGAAAGTAGCCTAGCTTTAAACTGAATGAGTGTCTGTTCTTTACATTCATTAACAAAGGTTATTCATGTTAAATTAAATTTCAATATGAGTTATAAGAACTCTCAAATTAGAAAGCCCTGTTTTTCAGATTTGAAACTTACCTTGAGAAATCCATAGAATGGCACTTCCCCCTTCACTCTTACCTTGTGGATGTATAATCTTGAAAATATTTCCTTTCTGCCCAACCAAGTGTCAAAAACTAAACAAGTTGTTCCAGAACTCTCGCAGCTAAAGTTAATTTCATTCAGAAACCATGGAAGATTGATATATTTGAGAAAGTTATGTCAAGACAAGAGTTTGAGTAGTGCTTTATTTCCTTTTGTTTCCCAGTTGTCATTTGCACAAATCTTAAACACAGTTTGGACAACTGTTTTGTGAACTATGGGAAAAAAAAGAATCTTTCTACAGCAAATGGATACAGTCCATAAAAACAACTTCAGAAATAAATAGTGCAAGGTGCAGCTTTCAGATATGACCAGAATGAAACAATTCTTCATCCAGTCTTGTTTTCTGTTTCTGTCAACCCCAGTTCAAAACATTCCATGGAGTACCTAAATTTACTTATGAACTATCAAAAGTTATCCATGAGCTCTAAATTTCCAATATATGATAAATATTTATATGGTTGAACCTCCCTCCCCCCAAATTAGGTTCCTAATACCAAATCTAAAACCCCGACTCCTATTCAATCTCAATTTCTCTGAAATTTATTTCCATTCCTAAAATTCCATGGATGCCTGCCATTTAGTTTTTGCTTCAGTTCAGAAGCAGTTCAACCTTGACAGAAAAGAGCTGTTAGATCCTTATATATATATGGAGAATCAGAGATATCATTGGTCCGTAGCTTGATGAGGTTGTTCACCTCACAAATAAGGATGCAGGCAAAGCAGAGATGTTTAATGACTCCTCCTCCTCTGCCTTCAACACTCATGATGGGCCCCGTGATGGGGCCTGTGTTGGAAGACTGTGAGTGGGGGGGATGATAAACTCCCATCTGACCCTGAACTTGTTCGAGACTTGCTGCTTCAGCTGCATGTACATAAATCTATGGGGCCCAATGGGATTCATGCCAGGCTACTGAAAGAGGTGGCTGAAGTCATCATGGGACCTCTCTCCATTATTTTTCAATGGTCTTGGGAGTCTGAAGAGGTCCCAGTTGACTGGAAGCTGGCCTAGTTTTCAAGAAGGGTGAGAAGGAAGACCCTGGTAGTTACAGGCTTGTCAGTCTCACTTCAGTGCCTGGTAAAATTTTGGAGAAGGTTATTCTGGGAGTTATTGAAAAACATTTGAGAGACAATGCAGTCATTGCTCATAGCCAGCATGAGTTCACAAGGGGAAAGTCTTGCTTAACCAATTTAATTTCCTTTTGTGACAAGGTCACTCATCTAGCTGACTAAGGGAAGCCAGTAGATGTGTTGGTTTGGATTTTAGCAAAGCTTTTGATACCGTCTCCCACAGTATCCTTCTGGACAAAATGTCCAGCATACAGCAAGACAAGCCTATAATATATTGGGTGAGCCATTGGCTGATAGGTTTGGCTCAAAGAGTTATAGTAAATGGGTTTACATCAGGCAGGGGGCCAGCCACCAGTGGGATTCCCCAGGGCTCAATTTTAAGGCAAGTGATATTAGTCATATGGTTTAGTTTTAGGTAGTCCTGTGAGGAGCAAGGAGTTTGACTCGACAATCTCTATGGGTCCCTTTCAACTTAAGATATTCTGTGATCCTATTCTATGATTCTATATAACATGTAAGCGTGCAGTATATCCAGAATCTAGATACACTTCTGCCTGAGGAGTTCATTCCACTTGGTGCACAATTCGTGATTCAGCTCTGTACAAAAAAGTTGAAGTTGATGCTGCTTTCTTTTAAAAAATACCTACAGGAGGAGGTAACAGTGATGGCAGCTCTCTCTCTCTCATACTTTTTCCAAATAATTATTTTGTCACTAAGACACTCTGCTAACTTGCAGGTAACTTAGATATTCCTCAGCATGAAAGAAACAAAACCTATAATTGGCCTAATCTCAACACCAACCACCTATTGTGGGGTGGGAAGATTATGGATCTTGTGAAGTTGTTCCAGAAAGAATAAAAGATATTTTCTGTCCTTCCATCCTGTAAGTGCTTGCCATATATTTCAAAAAGATGATCATTTATGCTACTTTCTTAAGATTTTTTTTTTTTCTTTTAAGAGGAAGAGTAAGGAAAGGAAATTGTATTTGAGAATGTCTGTTGTATTCTGAGAAAGATTTTTCTGATTTAGCAACTCAAAGTATCTAAGACAAAACTATAAAGGAAGAAAAAGGTGGACATAGTGGTTGCATAAAAATCATGTAACAGTATACTTGTATATCATATATAAAAAATATTACTTGACTCTATCCAGAACAACCAACTTGGAGAGAAAACAACATTTTAAAAAACACATTGTCAGTCTTTGGTTCTTAAATTGTATTAGGACCATTATTTGATATGGGGTAATATATTTTTATGTGCAGAAACTGAACTAGAAAAGTGAAAATGAATCGATTCCCGAGCTCCATAGCAGTCCAAAGTAACGTCTGGGTTTATGCTCACAACTTCATCCAATTAAAAAACTTCTCTGAATGTGAAAAAATGGGATTTGGGATTTCACCACAGAAACAATTTGCAAAAGCTGTTTATGCCGTGCAACAACTGTAAATAGCGTCTGACTTTGATTACTATCAGTAGGACTGGACGAGGTGTCTATGCTTTTTACGTTTGGGGTTTTCTTTTAATTTGTACTAGGGTTCTGTTCAGATTTTTTTTTTTTTTTTTTTCTTAAGAAGGCTATCTTAGATTCAAAACAACTTGTTTCATTCAAAGCAATGGTCCGCATGCAAGGGGGTGCATGTGTACATGTGTGCATGTGTGTGTGTCTACTGTCCAGCCCTCCAAAGTAGAAGGATAGTTGCAAACTAAGTCTAAACTAATAAAGTTCTTCCAGGCGTATGGGTTTCAACCTGAGCATGTCAGTGCGGGACGGTGCTTATTCCTCAGTGATGGGCCATTGGGATAAAGAGGAAACTGTGAGATAACAGTGTGGGGAGTGACAGTCGTGTGGCATTGAAGCAACCATCCTGTGAATGGCAAGGAGAAGGGTTCAGATGCAGTGAAAAAAACGTCAGATCGCTGTTTTAGTGTTTCCCTTGCCTTCTCTCAAACCTGCAGTTGAGACTATGTGAATTTCAGTTGAATATTCCTTTCACTCCTGACAAAGTATTTTAACTGTGTTACTTTGCTTATACTTACATAAGCAAAAGAATCTTCCGAATCTCTCTTATGAAGCCTGTCCAAACACTCCTCTTACAGTGTTTGCTCTTGTGATTCTGCAAGGTGTCATATTACCTTTCTCATCCAAGTAAAGGAAAATCTTGAAAAACATAGAATTACTTTTCATTTGGATAAAGTAAATTATCAAATTAATTTGTGGCCACATGGGAGGAAGATACCTCACAGGTGGAGGTGGATGCTACACAAGACTGACCTCAACAGCAGACAGCAGGCCAAAATAGAACTGCGTATTGATGAAGTATTTTTAAATGGGAAATGAAAATTAATTTCACCAGACTGCTAAAAGCCAAATTAGAAAAGTCAAAAGAAAGAGAATTTGAGGATATGCTGTTCCTCTAGTTTTATCTTTTTGAATGAAATCAGTCTAAAATATCAGTCATTTAACAGGTGAATAAATCCAGTTATTGAAGAAAAAAATGAAGCTTATTTAATATTTTCGGGTGCTCCTAAACACAGTTGCTTAAAAAAATTAGGTCATATTTCTTATGTGGATATTCAAAATTATCACTTATTTTTGAAAATCTTGCCTGAATGCTATAAATTCATCCTTTGTGTGTTGTGCGAGACTCTGGAAAGTTGTGTGAGTCTCTGAGGAATGGGAGATTTTCTGGGCAAATTGGTCTCTTTGTAATTATTAATGTTCTTCTATATTCAACAATTCCAGATAAGCACAGTTTCTCTGTTTTCAGTAGAGCATTGCCACCTGCCCTCTGAATGCACAAATAGAGGTATTTGATCTAAATCAGAAATCGCTGATTTCTGACAGAAAATGATGCATTAATGGCAGAAAGTGACTACAAATACATAAAGTACTCTCTACTTTGTCATGTTTTCTCAGGACAGACACTAGGACGTGGGTGGGGGGAAAGCAACAGATAGAAGGAACCATTTCTTCTTAGCTAAACACAGTGAAGTGTTTTTTCCTTCTTACTTCCTTACAACTCATACCTGGAAATGTAAGTTGGAGAAGAATTTCTGCCATAAAAATAGGTTTGTCTTAAAGAAAAGGGAAAACAAATGTAGTCTTTCCAGAAATCGTTAGTATGAAAATTATTTCTACTGAAAATAGATTTTTTTGTGTGTGCAAGTGTTTATGTGTATCTTAATGTGTGCACATACTTATGCATGCATCCACCCAATAGAAATCTATTTGCTTACACCATTATTTTCTATATCTAACTTCTATCTTGTGCTGTTATTCCCAGTTGTTTGGCAAAGTCATGGTCTTAAATAGTGTGGACAAAGGTTCTCATTGAAGTATATAAAGCTGATATGTCTTTGAAAATCAGTTGTAAATAAATGTCTGTGTGTTCTGTTTCAAAGAAAGCATGGTGAAAATACAAATGTGCTTGAAATAGTAGCAGAAATTTAGAATTAGGAAGTTCTATTATAAAAAAGGAATTAAAAGCACCAGTAAGCATTGCTCCTTAGAAAAATTGATCTGCAACAGAGCAAGGCCTCAGTAAACCCTGGAAGAGCAGTGGATGACGCTTTAGGAGGCTTTTGTGGTTAATAGTTTTGGGTAGGAGTGTTTTTAGTAATGAATGAAAGCGACGTCAATTAATTGATTTGTTTTTTCTCCCATTTCCCTTTTCAGGGTAATACTCTGATATATTACATCTTGATAGGAGAGCAAAAGCATTTTCTGATGAATGAATAAATAAGGGCCAATTCTATTCAAATCAGGCTTGCATCTCCTTGAATTGATGTCTCTGGAAACAGTTCTCTTTGCATCTATATGGTCTTTCTGATTCTGAAGATGTAAAGTACTTGACAAAGCATACAAGGGACTGATTAAGTACTTGTTTAAGTCCCAATTGTTTCAAAGAGTAAATGAAAGGAAACTAAAATTCTAAATGGCAAAAAAATATATTTCTGCATAATGAAAACACATTACTCATATAGCTAGAATATAAATCACAAGAATAGTCTATCACTTCCTCCCAGAAAGGATGGAACAGAGCCAGTCTCTGTAACTTAAGTACTTCAGCTTAGTTTCACAAATATGTCTCTGGAGAACACAAAGATAACCACATAACTTCATTTTTATATGAAGAAAACGGTATTTGACTTTAAAAAGAACCAACACAAAAAAACCCACAACCAAACAATAAAACCAAAACAAACCAAACCATCTATTTAAACTTCTGAAGTTTAGGCACAAGTTAATTGTCTAATTAATTTCATCTTTGTATCCAAAATCGTATAGGATTTTTTTTTCTCCAAGATAAATATACCCATATTTTAACACTTCTATTTGACATACTGATACTGAATTTCTGAGTAGAGCTGACTGGTTAACGGTGTAAAAAATAATATTACATTTGGAATTAAAAAAAACAAAACCAAAAAACCCCACCCCCCACAGCACCCCCACCCCCTCCGAATTTACTCCATAATTATTTGAGGGATAATATAAGGAATTTTACATTCATAACTAACTATATTTATGCCTGAAATGTCTATAATTTTCTTTGAAATCTATAGTGTTATTTGAAGAGGTTCAGTCAATTTGAAGATCAGGCCATTTACTCAGTAAATGCAATTTACCATGGGTTTAACAGCCTACAGGTATGTCCAGTCCACAGTGTGGTGTTTTGTGCAGAAATGTCTCAGCTAGTTATGAAGGAGCTAGTTATGAAATTGGAACTGTATCAGCTCTGGGCTAAACAGTGTCCTGCTGACCTGACAATACTGTTTATACACCATGAGTTAGTATCTTTAAATAGTTCTGTACTAACTCATACAAACCTACCAACCTCTAGTCAGTGCTCCATTTTGTGGTAGAAAAATACCCAAAACTTAGGCATCTGTAAAAACAGGCTTTATAAAAAATTTTGCACTAAATGGTTTCAATTTTTCTTCAGATTAAATTGAATACTTTTATTGTTAGATGTGCTAGAGGTATGCCCTCATTGGTCTAAGCATCAGAGAAGTGAAAAACAGGAACAGAATTTTATGTCCTGGATTGTTTTTGGACTAAATACCAAAGGCATCCAACAGAAATTACTAAATTAGTAATATCCAGGGTCTCATCTATAGCCAATGGAGAGAGTAGCCACTTCCATGAAATTCAATAGGCTGTACAGCAGTCCTACTGTCAACATATAGGACAGCTACATCATGTAAGTCCTCATATAAGGGTAATGTCAATTCATTAATCAGTGTTAAAATATTAATAAGACAAGTAAGACTGAGCTGTATACTGAGATAAAAACCCTCTTTTTATTTTTTTTTTTTTCCAGAGAAAGGATACACCCTAACTAGCTATATTTTGTCTCATTTTCCAAGGATTTTCATACTTTTTGAATTCATCATTTTCAACTCAAAGTGTTATTTATTTATATCTGTCTGTTAAAATGCATTTCTTCTACCACAAAGCAGGTACTGCTTAAGATGATGAGTCTTGATGCAACTGCATGTACAAACAACCCACCTGCAAACTATTTCTTAGTTATGAAACATGGGGAGTAATTGATCCCCTGGAAGAATTTCAAAGATTCATTTTTCTAATTGCAGAAAACAGTTTGGATTTTTTTTCATAAATACAATATAACAATAAAATTTTTGTAATATATGAAAATATTCATTCGATGATACAGTTGCTGTACACTGTTAGGATTTTGCACTATCTCTGTTTTTCCCAGACTTTTTTATTTTTATTTTTTCCCCTTTATTCTAGTGTTGCTTAAATAACAGGAATAAATTTTGCCTCAGGTTATCGTAGAGGAACTTAGTGCATTTGGTAATTATAGGAGTAGAACAGAAAGTAAAATCTGGCTCATAAAATTTTCCATCTGAATCAAGAATTTGCTGACACTTTTAGTTGAAAAACATCTTGAACAAGAGAGCTAGCACTTATTAATATGTGCCACTATTAACAGAAAAACAATAGCAGACAATTTTTATCCTGAGTTGGCTTAAGAATTTTGTTTGTTCACAAAAGATAAAAATAAGTTATCAAATATTCTTTGATATTGGAGACAATCCACATCCTGGCATATATAACCACTATTAGGAATGATCTAATATTCTGTGTCTTGGTTTTCAGTACTTTTGAGAAGAGGCAAATAAAATGAACAAAGTACAAAAGAGCTCTTTTAAATGATTTTATTTCATAGGCGTGTTAGAAATACAACAGTCTAAACTAAATGTCACAAAGCATAGTTGAAAATTTTACTAATGCTTTGTTCTAGCGAGCATAGATCTTAGTTTCCATTTTGTTTTTTTCTTTTCTACAGTGTATTAAAAATCTCCAGAGCCAGATGTTTCAAAACAGATTATTAGAAACAAACAAAGAGTAACTGAGGTTTTTTTTATGCAAAGAAGAACTTGTTTACAAATGCATTTTCCCCATTAACATTTTTTTAAAGCATGCTAGGTAATTATTACTTTGCATATGGCTCAATTCTGAAGTAATTCCTGAATTGTTCGTTTTTTTTTCTCTGTTATAACTAGTATGTTGATCTCTAGGATAAATGCTACCTTTTCAGACACTGTACAAAAGCTGTCTAATAGCTGTCCATTGAAAAGCAAGGCACCAAGTCTTAAGGACTTAGTATTTAAGCTCTCTGAATAGCTAATGGAGAGAGATATTCTTCCAAAATGCATTCTTCCTCTAACTGAAATAGATCTTTAATGGAAAAAGAATAATCTCAATTTTCCTAATCTTTCCTTTTCCTGAATAAAAGGTTTTCTAGATGTCTAGCTTTACTAGAAGCTTTCCATCTTCAATTTAAGAAAAATTAACTCGTTCTGTGGAAGTTCCTATCGGTCTTTGATTAGGAAGAGTCTAACTTTTTATTTATGTGAAACAAGTCTCTTCATGAACATTCAGAGTCATTACATAATTCCAGCAGCAGCTCCATTTAAGATTTTGTTTTAGACACTACTGGTTGCTGGCTTTAGGATGCTGATGTCCTTTATTTTTTCTTCCTTGACCTTTCCTTGAAATGTAAATGAAAATTTTATTGATGATAACGTGTTTGGTGGGATTTTTTGAGTTCGGGGATTTGGGTTTTTTTGGGGGGTGAGGGGCAGGAACAAATTTAGTTGTAATAAGCACATGGAGAAACTGCTTACAGACTTACTTTGGAGATCCTGGAGGGACATGGTTCAGTGTTTCTGCACAGAAACCTCTTAACCTCAGATGAAGTGAAGAATCATCAACTGCTACATATTGGAACACTATTCCTAGAATTCAAATTTGTTTAAAATAAATTAATATCCCTTAATCTAAAATATTTTAATTTACTGCATATACTGATATGCTAACAGTTGGTCAATATTTGCCTTACTAAGGTTACTAGACTTACAAGACTAAGCTTATTACATTGTTACCTAGACTTGTCTTACTAGATGAATGTTAGAACAAAAAAAAAAATCTTTGCTCTTTGTTTAAAGACTTCCCGGTGAAGCTGTAAACCATCTAGATACACACTTTAAAAATATATTATTATCAAGACCCTTGCAAGAACTGGCACATGACTTGACCTAGAGTATTTTTTGGTCTGCATTCTGTTTATGATTATAAATAATCTGTGGATAAATGGAAATATTTTCTTTCTCAAATGCTAAAGACTGATGACTTTGGTGAACACTTTCTGTGCCAAACAGAATCTAATAATACAGTCCCAGTCATGGCTAGTCCTACAGTAAGTATATAATATATTCTATGCGCCCCCTAGAAACAGAATGGAAGTGCATCTCCTGTGACATAAGATATATAGCCTATTTTTTTGTTAGTTTAATTTATTTGACTTAAGTTATGAATTGGTCATCATAAAACTGAAACAGATACAGAAATATTGTTCTTATATTTTTTCAGATCTGACATAGACAAAGGTTCCATTTCTTCTTTGGTGCAATAGACAAAATTGGGAAATGTACAATTTTATTTCTGGGACACCTCCCCTAGCTTAATTAAGCAGGCCAAAGAGATCACGTTAAGTTGGCACAGGATTTAGTAATAGTCATGAAAAGCAGACAGGTGAGAGTTGTGGAAAAAAACTACTTAATGTGCTGGGGAGGAATATCTAATAGCAATTTTTGGTCTATGATATGTGGTCATGGCTTGTGGAATGTTACTCCTGTTCTTTTGCCTCACTGCTACAGTTTATGGCTGTAGTTCATTCAGAGGTATTATGTACCATTGAGATTGAAAATATTATTGAATTCTGCCATATTTTTCACAATAGTTTTCAAATCTATGAAACAAAGGAATGTGATGACCTGTCAGTAGCGAAGTGGACACTGGCATAGTTTAGATGTGTGCAGATTCCATAGTAGCTTAGTATGAGATTCAGTCTACAATTAAGACACAATAGAGAACTAAAACTGTGAGCTAAGTATCTAAATTCATACTATTGTCAATAGAGATGAGGGGCTTGGTTCACCAAACATGGGGTTCTGAGGTCTTTTGTGATGCTTTCTGGTATATGAGAAATATGCATGAAGCTAGAAGTTATGACAGAAGATGCATGGTAGACCGATATCCTCTCTGAGAAGCATCTGGAAGTAAGGATGGATGGCTTTATGCATCTTATATGTCTCCTGATGCTGATGTTGAGGCTACTGAATTGCATCTCTAGGAGTTTCATTGACTATATTCTTCATTATTCTTATTATTCTTCATACTCTTCATTTAAAAAAAAACAAAACCAAACATAATAAATGTTTAATCACCTAGTCTAGGTGTAGTCACCTAACTTCCAATATTTTCTCTTGAATTGAATCTCAGCCCCACAACTTAATTCAGTTGCCTGAACACAAAGAACTGGAACTACTTGAGATGCCCCAAGGAGACATCTCAGTTTAGGGCAGGTAAGGCAAGAGACACTTTAACATAGACTCACATTGACAAAGATCTTTGTGTTTCCTTGTAATGATTCTGGTAGAAGGTCAGTTCTAATCCTAACATATATAAGCCTACACATAGCAAGTACCTGATACGGCTTTATTTCACAGGAAGTGCCCAGGAGGCCAGGAACCAAGCTGATTGTTTCAGACATTGTATCTGCACCGGCTGTGGCATTGGTGATAGTGTCCTCTATGCCTGTTTGACCCAGAGGGCTGTTTTTAATGTCTCTGAATTGCTTTTAGCGTACCACTGCATCTTTATCATCGTTAGTCAGAAAGCCTAAAGTGACTTGGTCAGACTAGTCATCTGCACTATAAATATCTGCATCTAGTCGACATTTTTTCATCCTTCAATTCCCTTTGTAGTCTTTACTATCTTCAAGGAATTGTTTGTTTCTTCCTAAAATAGATACCTAATATAGGTCACATGAATTGTTCAAGAGAATTCTGTTTGTCTTTGTTAATGATAAAGAGCATCCAGACAAATAGTTCAAATGTAGATTATTTATACAACATAGGATTCTAAAGCTGGCTGAGATGAACACTCTCATTGTTTTTATCTTTAATATAATCAATCTATCTTAATACAAGAAATGTTTAGAGTTTCAAATTTTGAGCTTCCCATTTTGATATCATTATATAGGCAGATTTGTATGGTACAGAAAGTTACATAAAAGGAAAGGACCTGAAAATTCTGAACAAACAGGGATGTTTGACCTACTCAGTAAAATTTAAAAAACTGAAGATTTTTCTTATGTGTTCCAAAAGCTCTTTTAAAACAGGGATTATTAAATGCTTAAGACTGGTGAGAGTCATTTGTAGGTTTCATCTGGCAGCCAATGATGACAGTAAAAGCGCTATCCACAATATCAAAGAAGAAATAGATTCTGTGTAGTTAGATATTTTCCATACATAGGATAAGATTTGTCTCTGAGCAGTTAATAATTTACAACATAGTTTAAATGGTTTAACCTAAAGATGACACATTTCCAGGGGAAGATCGGTGAATGCTTTTATATGTAAATGCAAAAAGACAAGGATGAGTAGTTATTTACAGCCAAGATTTTTAAATTTTACACAAAGTAAGGCTCCTAAATCCATTTAAAAACACACTTTTAGGAGTCCTGAACCTCCAGCTCCTTTTACAGCCAAGGAGATCTTTAATGTCTTGCCTAGATTCAAATTATATTTAAAAGCTTAAATACACCTGGGTACCAGAATTTGGATAGTATAAATTGTCATGGCTTTGTGGACATCAGTGCCAGTTTATACAGATATAAAAATAAAAATCTTTTTTTTTGAGGGAAAAGTAAATATTAAATAAATTTCATTTCATTAAGAAAAGTATTTAAAGGAGGAATTTATAGTAGGGTAGTTGGTGGATGATGAACACACTACAGGAAAGTGGAGTAATGGAGGGCAGGGTGGAGACATCTAGGGAGAACATGTAGGGGAAGCTCTCACACTTCCCCTCAGCAAGTGGCACAGCTGGGGTCCATCTTAAGTACCAGTACCTGAGTGCATGCAACCTGAGAAACATGACAGGAGTTCTGGATAGATACTGGCTTTTGGGAAGAACTGGCAAGGAAAACAAAAGTGAGAAGATGGTGCTGCATGCAAATGAGCAGTACAAATGCACAGAGCTTTGCTACTGAATGGATGATGGCTGTTTAAGAACTTACGGGCCAGGATCAGAGGGGAGACCAGCAAGGAAAACATGACAGGCATCTGCTATGAAGAACGAAATTGAGAAGAATAAGTGGACAAAACCTTTCTTAAATAATGAGAAGAATCACAGTCATAAGCTCTGATTCTTATAAGCTCTGGGTTACTTTAATCACCCTGTTATCTACCAGAAGGGCAGTTGTTAGTCACAGCCAGAATAAGCTAATATCTATGCAGGACAAAGTGTGTCCAAACAAGATATAAGGCCTATGGTCCACTATTAGCAATGTAATTAGGTATTTTAACTACTCTACTCATGGAAAAGGAAGAGCTGGTTATAGATGTGAAAGCTGACAGCAAACTTCACTGAAGCAACCATGAGATGGTGGAATTCACAATCCTGAAGGAAGGAAGAAAAACAAATAACAGAACAACAGCTCTGGATTCAGGAAAACAGAGTTGGCCTTGTTCAGGGAACTAGAAAGAGAGGCTGCTCTGAAGGGCAGAGATGCTGCTCTGAAGGGCAGAGATGCCAAGGCATGCTTGTTGAACTTAAGGGACCTGTTAATCTTCTCAAAGCTCAAAATTGTCCATTTTGGTGTACAGAAGGTTGAGCAAGCATTGCCAGAAAAGTTGAAAAGGACCTTCTGACTAAACAAAAATGCAAAAAGGTAGAAGCTATCCAGGAAGGTATCTAGCTATCCTGGAAGAATATGGAAACACTGCCAAAGCATGCAGGGAATTAGGAAAGCTGAAACTCAGCTGGAGCTGAAATTACTGAGGAATCTGAAGGGAAACAAGAAGGACTCCCAGGGGTATATTAATAGCAAAAGAGATACTAAGGAAAATGTGGGGCTGCTTTTGAATGGGGTAAGTAATCTAATGACAAAGGACACAGAAAAGGTAAGATACTTGATGCCTTCTCATTGCTTTTAAGGTCTGTGCATGGATAGCCAATCCTGACTTGCAGCTATGCTAACAAAATAACCTGAGAAGTTATAAAATGTTACAAAAAGCCAGCTAGAATTTACCATCTGTGTCACAAATAACAGATAAGGATATGAAGTCAGCAAAATCAGGTCTCATTGTGAAAGGGCAAACAGCCAGCTATGTATTTGAGTCAAGGTGGTATGATAAAAGACAAGAACTGTTTGGGATGGGAGGGAGGAGGACATTAATTTAAAGGGAAGCAAATCATGGGATTGGGGCTGTTCTGGAGTACCTGTTGAACAGCCTGCATCTTATCAACATGGAGAAGCAAAAAATTATAGGTTAGGTTTTTTTTGGGAGTGGCCTCCAGAGATTTCTAGTCTGATCCCCTGCTCAAAGCAGATCTAATCATATCAGGCTGCTCAGGGTAGTGTCCAGTTAAGTCTTGAACAGCTCCAAGGATGCCCTTCACAACATCTATGGGCAACTTGCTCCAGTGTTTGGCTACCCTCACAGTAGAGACAATAAATCTTCTGTTCTAACCATATGTCTGACTTACTTCCACATTCTGGGAAGACCTGTGGTGTTTTCTGTAGCACCAATAAAGGAATATGCAAAAGGAAAAAAATGGCCTTCTGATCAGTCTTTAATGTCTAGCACTGCTGTCTGGTCTTCCAGGTGCCCTGTACCTAGTAGTATGGGGAAGTGAAGTACTAGTCATGGTAGATTAGGGTAGATTTCAGGACCACCTAAGTAAACTGGACACACAGAACTTCATAGGACAAGACAGGCTTCATCTGAGAGCACTAAGGGAGCTGATGCGCTGGGTTTGGCTAGGATAGAGTTAATTTTCTTCATAGTGGCTTGTATGGGGCTATGTTTGGGATTTGTGACCAAACAGTGTTGATGACACACCCATGTTTTACTTATTGCTGAGCAGTGCTCACACAGCGTCAAGGCCTTTTCTGCTTCTCACAGCACCCCACCAGTGAGTAGGCTGGGGATGCACAAGATGTTAGGGACACAGCCGGGACAGCTGAATCCAGTTGTCCAAAGGGATATTCCATACTCATATGTCATGCTCAGCAATAAAAGCTGGGGGAAGAGGAGGACGGAATAATATTTGGAGTTATGGTATTTGTCTTCCCAAGTAATCGTTATGTGTGATGGAGCCCTGCTTTCCTGGAAATAGGTAAACACCTGCCTGCTCATGGGCAGTAGTGAATGAATTCCTTGTTTTGCTTTGCTCATGCATGCAGCTTTTGCTTTTGCTATTAAACTGTCTTTTTCTCAACCTATGAGTTTTCTCACTTTTACCCTTCTGATTCTTTCTCCCATCCTGCTGCGGGGGAAAGAATGAGCAGCTGTGTGGGGTTAAGCTGCCTACTGGGGCTAACCCACAACAGCTGACAACATTGTGAGTCTTCTCTCAAAATGGAAAAATTGAAATTTCACATCTATTTTCAAGAAAAAAAAGGAAGGAAGATCTGGGGAATGAAATGGTAATCAGCTTCACCTCATTACCCTGGAAGATTCTGAAGCAAATCCTGCTGTAAATCATTTACACCTACACAAAGAAGGAGATTGTGAACAGCCAGCATGTATTTACGAAAACTGCTTTAGCAGCCTGATGGTCTTCACTGGTGAGATGTCTGGCTGTGTGGGTGGGGGGAGAGCCATGTATGTAAATTACTTTGATTTTAGCAGTATTCTCACAGCCAGCCTTAATAACTTTGCAGCCAAATATCCTGAAGTTCAACAAAATTTGAAAAGTTTTATATTTGGGATGGAAAAATCCCATGCTCCAGTGCAGGCTCGGCACTGCCAATTGGCTAGAGAGCAGGTTTCCAAATAGTGACCTGGGAATCCTGGTGGGCAAGAAGTTAAACATAAGCCAGCAGAGTAATCCCCATGGCTAAGAAGGCCAACAATAAACGGTACTGCATTAGCAAGCATATAGGCAGCTAGTCAAAAAATGCTATTCCTTTCTACTGGGTATTGTGAAATTGCACCTGGAGTACTGTATCCAGTTTTGGACTTCCTTTTACAAGGAAGATACACACAAACTGGAACAAGTTTGTCTGGGAAAGAACCGCTAAAATGATTTGGGGACAGGAGCACGAGGTACAAGCAGCAGTTTTGCTGAGAACTTCTCCTTGGAGGTGCACAATGAAAGTTCAAGAGAGAATGTACTCACTTTGCATTAAGAAAAAAATCTAAGTAGATATAAGGAAAACGCTCTTCATAGTATGCATAGCCATGCATTAGAACAAGCTGCTTGGAGAAGCTGTGTAATCTGCATCCTTGGAGATATTCAGAACTTGATGGGACAAGCCTTGAAAGAATAGATCTAACTCTTAATCTAATTGCATTTTTGAACTTGTCCAAGGTTTGAGCAGCTGTTTGCCTCCTATTCCCTCCAGATATCCTACCTAAATTTATTTGATTTTATGATTTTGAGAGATTGCAGTCCTATGAATGAATTAGAAGTGAGCATGCATGTGTGTGTTAGTATATTGCAGGCTTTCCCATAACAATAAAATTTTATTATAATGTGAAACCATTTGAAGTGATCTCAAGATCACATAAAACAGAAAAAAAATTAGTCAAGGACCCAAAGCAAAAAATGGCAGACATTGACAAGAAAATGAAGAGAATGCTTCAATAGTTTCAGAATTCATTTCTACGTCCGTTAGCCCTATAGTAAAAAGAAGAGCAATGGCCTAGATTTGCTAATCAGTGTAATAGTATGTCACAGCAAGGATTTACAGAAATAGGAACTGTAAGACAGAATGCAATGGCAGTGTGACACGTGGTGGCTATTGTGGTTTTAAGGTTAAATGAGACAGAAGTAGGAAACTCTTAAACATAATATTTCTGAATAATTAATTCAAATTTTCTCATCAATTTTTAAAATGAAGAAACATTAAGAAAGTAATTTTTTTTTTTCTTGTGTGTCCTAAAAGTTTATTAAGGAATATTGGATAGTTGCACCTATTATCAATGTTTTGGGAAAATCTAAGCAAATACATCTTAAGGCAGTAGCTAACCATGAAAAATACTAATGACAGGAATGAACTGAAGATAAAATTCAGAAATAATAAGTGATTGCATATGGTGCAATTAAAAAAAAATAATATATTTTTTAATATTTCATATGAATGTTACAATCACAACTATAATCTTTAAATAACATTTACATTCCCTTAGGATCCCAAACTTTGTCTATCTAATATAGGCAAAAAATAATAATAAAAAAAAATACTTTCCTGTTCATCATAGTTGATGTTTATATGTAACCGAAAAAGAAAGATTAATGAGCCAATGTGCTTTTATCCAAGGAACATAATTAGTCTGCTTCGCTGCCATGAATAATTAAGACGGACATTTTAAAACAAAACAATATGTTAAAGGCTAATTAAAGTTTTGGAACTTATATGACAAGCCATATTATATGTGTTACTGTAAAACAATTTCAGAGCCAGGGTCACAGTTTTCTGAAGGCCTTGTTCTTTGTAATTGATACAATCTACAATACCTTTTTTTTTTAGCAGTATTTCTAACCAGAGTTTTGAATGCTCTGTGTTTCTAAGTAAAAATGCAAATTCATTTCTACTTGTGTTTTAACATTTTTATGCTACATTTGTGAATTATAAGATAATTTCTTGAGCGATATAAAAATCTGGAACCAAATTGTATTTTAAGCAGGAGTGAATGAGAAGACCTAATTTGCAAAGAATATTGCCAATAGCATTTGTATAGTGGCAATTATGTGAATCTTTTCATGTTGCAGAGTCTGTGGATAACAAAAATTAAAACAATTTATTCACATGGAAATTATTCAGGTCCATTTGGTACAATTTTTGTCATTTATACATGAATAATGATGTACACAAAATCTGTGCAAATATTACCTTTCTTCTTCTGTTTCATTTACAACAAACAAGTAGAGCTATTTCCTGAACTATTTATAGTAGAAATACCGTTATGTTTTCCTCCTGGGTCAGTTTTAACCTGGTTAGCTGTGGGAACATACCAATATTTATGTAATTGCAGGAGAGGTGTCAGTGTCTTAGCAAGAACAAGTGACAATAGACTGTGAGAACTGTAGGCCACCTTTTGTTGTCAGTGAGAGTTTACACAGGTACATAACAGGATGGCAATAAATACTTGAAAAAAACTGTCATTTGGTGATGCCTATTTCTGTCTACTGACTATAAAGTCTAGTTGACATAGATGAAATGCCTAATTTTTAGGCAAGTAAATTTAGTTGAGATGAATCCCATCTTTTGTGTTAATGATACGTATTCTTCATGAAAATTAAAAATATGAACTGCTAAAAATGAAGCGTGACAATTACCATATCCTGGGGTGCATTAAGCACAGTAGAGCTAACTGGTCAAAAGAAGTGATTGTCCCACTATATTCAACATTGGTGTGGCCTCACCTTGAGTTCTGTGTGCTGTTTTTGGCTCCACAATGTAAGAAACATATAAAAATATTAGAATGTGTCCAAAGTAGGACAGCAAACATGGTGAAAGCACTAGAGGATATGACATATGAGAAGCAGCTGAGGATACCAGGTTTGTTCAGCATAGAAAAGAGGAGACTGAGGGGAGACATTGCTGTCTACAACTTCCTCATGAGGGGGAGTGGAGAAGGAAGTGCTGATCTCTCTGGTGTCTCATCATAACACGCAAGGGAACGACTTAGAGCTGTGTCAGGGAAAGTTCAGATTGGATATTAGTAAAAAGTTCTTCACTTGAGTGGAAAGGGTGGCCAAGCACTGGAAGAAGCTCCCCAGCGAAGTGGTCATGTTTGCAAGCTTCTTAGTGTTCAAGAAGCATTTGGACAGTGCTCTTAGATATATGGTTTAACTTTTAGCTTGCCCTGTGTGGAGTCAGGAGTTGGACTCAATGATCATCAATTCTATGAATTATGTGACATGTGTTTATAGAAAGCATTAATAGTGCATAATAGGAACCTGTTATGCCATGAAATACTGTCAAATTATACAATCCAAAGAAGCCATTTTGTCTTTCTAGAAAAAAAAAAAAAAAGTAAAAATTTGATGATAATATGAAAAAAATCTGTTTCATGGGAAATGATCAGAAAAATAAGTCTTTATTTGATTTGGAACAAGAACAAATTTTGAAATGCCAGTTTTCAGTTAAATAAGAAGTAACATCTTGCACAACTCCAGTGATATCTGTGTGAGATAAAGGCTAAGTGTAGACATTTAAAAATTTGATTTTTGGCAGTAGAGCAAATAACATTTGAAACTATTCCAGTCTTTAAAGTCTTATTCACGATTATTGGCTACTAGAACATTTCTTAAGGTGTTTCAGGACACAGTTGCTTACATAAAACTGAGTTTTCAGTTTGAAGAAAATTCTTTGTACCCACACAAACAATCACTGTAGTAAATACAGAGGATATATCCAATTAATATACATAGGGAGAAGGTTGATCTTACTGTCATTAATGAAAAATGGAATCCAGAAAAAAGGCAGGAACAAGTGAAGGAAACACTGGTGTGAGAGTACTGAGCTATACTGAGGATATTCTGAATTCTCAATTTTAATGCTTTAGAAACTGACAGCTTTCACAGCTGTGGGAGATAAAGGTGAAATAAAACCATATTTGCCTCCCAGATGAGCGCTCTGCATTTTAGGCTTTATGGAGACCTAGTGAATTTTTCTAAGATGCTGACACACAAAAGCCCAACAGTGGTACAGTGGTGAATGTATTTTGTACTGATTGAAAAACCAAACCATGTGAAAATTCCTATGAGACTAGATGTTTTATTTCAAGGTAGAGTAATTCATAGAAAAATATCTCAAAGATGCACTGCTGAAGAACTAAAAAACAACCATTAGCAGATTTCGTCAACCTCCACTAAAACTTAAAATTAAACCCCAAAACAAACTAAACAAAAAAACCTCCTATGATGAAGTCCCAGCAGCTGTTCTGATAAATTTCCATTTAGATCATTTTATGTACAGCTTAATGTAACTTGGTTAGTGTCTTGGACTGTTGTCCTTTTATACCTCTTTCATTAAACAGAGCTCTGCTTTCATGTTTTCATCTCTCCTTCATGTTATCATGTAAGCGTATAGTTATACAAAGAAATTTGGTAAAAAAAATCAGATTTATTACTATGTCCTTCAGTTACTTTTCCACTGGTACACAATGCTCTCTTTGTATGTGACTGTGCTGTCATTTCACTCCATAACTGACTGGAGCAGAGAACTCTATCATTCTGGCAAACTAGTAAAGACTAAGAGTCCCACAGGAAGTCTGATTCTTGTTCCACTGCTGAAATACATTTTATTTAAAGAATATCTTTCATAAAGGGGCAGAAAAAAGTCCATCCTTTGCATTTCAAGGTGACATAAAGTTTCTGAAAAGGATTACCACACAATTTCTCTCCCCCACACCCCACCAAGTGTTGTTTAACGCCTCTGGCCAAAATCCATTTTCAAAAGGTCTTACCAGGTTTTCCATTATATAAAGACAGCTTCCAGAGATGCCCAAGTTCCTCATCCCTTAACCAGTCTTGCATTCTAAAGACAGAAGGTCAGCACAGTAAAGTGTTTTGACTATATATCATAGAATCATAGAATTGTCAGGGTTGGAAGGGACCTTAAAGATCACCTAGTTCCAACCCCCCTGCCATGGGCAGGGACATCTCCCACTAGGTCAGGTTGCTCAGAGCCCCATCCAGCCTGGCCTGGAACACTTCCAGGGATGGGGTTTCCACCACCTCTCTGAGCAACCTGTTCCAGTGTCTCACCACCCTCCTGGTGAAGAACTTCTTCCTAACGTCCAGTCTGAATCAACCCATCTCTAGTTTTAATCCATTCCCTTTAGTCCTACCATTACCCGACATCCTAAAAAGTCCCTCACCAGCTTTCTTGTAGGCCCCCTTAAGATACTGGTAGGCCACTATAAGGTCTCCTCAGAGCCTTCTTTTCTCCAGACTGAACAACCCCAACTCGCTCAGTCTGTCCTCATAGCATAGGTGCTCCAGCGCTCTGATCATCCTTGTGGCCCTTCTCTGGACACGGTCCAGCAAGTCCATATCTCTCTTGTAGTAGGGGCTCCAGAATTGGACGCAGTACTCCAGGTGGGGTCTCCTGAGAGTGGAGTAGAGGGGAAGAATCATCTCCCTCGACCTGCTGGCCACGCTCCTTCCCATGCAGCCCAGGATACGATCGGCTTTCTGGGTTGCTAGTGCACACTGACGGCTCATGTTGAGCCTCTCGTCCACCAGCACCTCCAAGTCCTTTTCTCCAGGGCTGCTCTCAAGCCAGTCACTGCCCAGCCTATATCGGTGCTTGGGATTGCCCTGACCCAGGTGGAGGACCTTGCACTTGGTCTTATTGAACTTCATGAGGTTGGCATGGGCCCACCTCTGCAGCCTGTCAGGGTCCCTCTGGATGGCATCCCTTCCTTCCAGCGTGTCAGCCGCCCCACACATCTTGGTGTCGTTGGCAAACTTGCTAAGGGTGCACTCTATGCTGCTGTCCATGTGGCTGACGAAGATGTTAAACAAGACCAGTCCCAGTACTGATCCGTGAGGGACTCCACTTGTCACTGGCCTCCACTTGGACATGGACCCATTGACAGCCACTCTTTGGGTGTGGCCATCAAGCCAGTTCTTTATCCACTGAATTGTCAGTCCATCAAACCCATACTTTATCAGCTTGGAGACCAGGATGTCATGTGGGACAGTGTCAAAAGCTTTGCTCAGGTCCAGGTAACTGACGTCAGTTGCTCTCCCCTGGTCTGTTGATGTTGTGACCTTCTCATAGAAGGCCACGAGGTTTGTCAGGCATGATTTGCCCTTGGTGAAGCCGTGTTGATTGTCTAATCACGTCTTAGTTATTCTTCTGCCTTGCCCTCTGTTTCCATATATTTTTCTAAAAGGATGTCATACAAAGCATTTATTTTCCCCTGTTTTCCTCTTGCTGTTTTCTGTCTTTTACCTATTCATCCTCTTTGTTGTTTTCTTTCTTTTTCATCCTTTTGTGTTCTTCTTGCAGTGTTTACTAGAAACAGGGACTATCTAATGATCTGAATTTCAAGTATGCAGCCTTCTACTAAACAGCAACATTTAAGGCTCATGATTTTGTGAAAATTTATGTTCCAACATGAGTAACAAATCAAGCTTAGACTATATTGTGTCCATATTTGAAATGTGTGTATTCAAATTGAGCTCTCATTTGCAATTCACTACTAAGACTACTCTGAGTCTTTTAAATTACTTAGTAGGCCTCCTTGCAAAAAAATGGGGCAATAATAATTTAAGACTCCTGAGGACCTAAACACAGTTGTAGGCTTCTCCAACTCTTTCTAAAAATCTTTATTTAATTTTTTAATTAGGCTTCCTGTTTTTCTGTGATTTGGCCACTTTCAAACTCTGTTGAAATAGATAATTGTTCTATTACCTTTTTGGGGCTTCCTTTCTATCTTTTGCCAATTTTTTTTTTTTTTTTTGCTTTTTCTCTGTGCTTGATTTTTCTTCTTTCTTTTTCTACTGAGCAACCTATGAACTAGCCACTGAAATACTCTTAACAGAAGGCTTAACTTTTATGTCAAAAGAAAAAAATGATTCACAAGTATTACAAAGAAATGGACAAAGATACATATATGATTTATAGGTGCACGTTAAAAACTTGTAAGTCTGCCTGATCTTAAAATGAACCATGTACCTGAAAATAAGATCAAATCACTTGTGAGAGATCAATGCAGGAACTTCAAGAACCTGATCACTGAAAGCATGTGAACTGTGCCTCAAGGAAGTAATTTTTGAGTTTTTACAAAATAGAAAACAATGAATAACAACTCTCTTTGACTTAACTCTCTTTGACAGAAAACTTCTAAAAGCAGAGGATTAAAACTCACTTGATGAAAATGGAATTTGTATTGTCATAGTCAAAGTTCAGATTAGATTATTTACGATATAGAACAGATACATAGGAGAAGGAAAATTTAAGACACTTATAACTGTTTTCCTATTCTTTAGGCAACTGGAAGATGAGATCAACTGATAAGTGACTATAACAATCAGAAAAACTGAGTTCATCTAAAGTGTAAAATGGACTATATGTTGAGGAACAATGTACGATGCATACCACCAGATGAAGGTTGGTCATAATTCAGCTTAACAGCAAGGCACGACCACTGCTTGTTTCATCTGTGCTTTTTCCCTTATGTTCCCACATACATACAGATTGTGTATAGGTATCTTAAAAACTAGCTGCATTTTTTTTTCTCTCATTTTTGTAGACACAGGACATTTCCAGTGTAAACTGCCTAAAATTCTCTCTCTAGTCAGTCTTGGGTTTGTTTTTTTTTTTTTTTTTTCCTTTCCATGTATCTTGTATTGATCTGGGTCTGAGCATTTGTCATGTATTATTAACTTCCCCAAAATCTAATAAAGTCCCTTCTTGGTCCTTAATTTGAGCTTTATTCATTCTTTCATTTCCTTTGCTCTTTCCTTCCTTACCCATTTAGTTGATACTGCCTTGCCATTTTATCAGATTCTTTCTTTTCCAGTCACTTCTGTATGAATTCCCCTTGTGTTTGTCACAATGACTGGTATTGCTTGTGCAGTAGGCCATCACTTCACTCAGAACAGGATGTTTGATCTGAATGAAAAGCACAAGGGAAGAAGGAAGTTTGGATAGTTGTATGTATGCAAATTACCAACTCTAACACATTCAGAATTGCTTAAAAGATGTCTGCACTTTGTTAGGAAGTTCATATTCTTTGGCATGCTCTCCTGCACCATTTGTTGCCTTAGCAGTGTCTTGGCTCAGAGACTTTTGCCTTACCTGCTGATGCTGCAGGCTCTTTTTACTCAGAACAGTGGTCTGAGCTCCTTAGTACACAGCAGATATGAGAAGTTATGAGCATCTCTGAATAAATAATAAAATATTTTTTGCAAGTGTATTTGAAATATTAATTAGATAAAGATGACCCCATGGCATGACAAAAATAATTAAAAATGGCAGTCATAACCAAAAACATACCAGAAGTTATCTTCATCTTGAATCCATTCAAATTAAAAAAAAAAAAAAACAAAAAACACCAAAAGTAGTTTATTTTACTATGAAGCCTCCACTGACCTGGCTGGCACGTTAAACTGCCATTTCAACTTTGGGCCGAATTAAGTGTCTTTGAATTGACTGCAGCCTCTTCATCCCCTTAAAACTCCAGCAGCTGCAGGATAGATTCTGGCAAGTTTTCCAGGCTCTAAACTTTCTATCAAAGCACATCTGGTTTGGCTGGTAAAATAAACTGTTGATTGCAATGTATTTGAAGCACTTGGCTTGAAGTACCTCCCCAGACTTTAAATATCAGTCTGCCTGAAACACTACCAAGATGATCTTAACTACAGCCTTCTCCCTTAGCAATATGCTTCTTTCTCAGCAATATGTTTCTAATGTATTCTAGTCACCTTCAAAATCATTGCTACACTGCCTGATACTAATTTACGTTGACTCTTCCCTTCTGGTTTTGAAGTCAGATCTACCACTCACCTCAGTTCTCCACTTGGAGTAGTAGTTCAGTTTGTTTTGCAGATAACTGCTTTTGCACTCTCTTACTGGAATTTGATAGTAATATGCTTCACCAGTCATCTTCAAACATATTTTTTTTTTCTTTTAACAGACACCACTTTGATAAAATAAAAGATTTTAAAGCACAATTTTAGTCTCCTGAAATAACTCAAATGTCTTATCCACTCTCCTTCAGTTTCAATGCTCAATTCTGCCTACAGGACAGACAACTGAGAACTGTTGTTGCTTCCCAACCCTACGAGACTCATCCTCTTTATGGAAAAAAAGGCAAAAGCTATCTGTCTACACCACTAATAATCCTGAGAATTTCCTTAATGGCTTTGCACACAAAGAACTACTGAAGATGAAAGACCACAAAGTATATAAACAGGATCTTTCCCGATAAGGCCTAAAACGGTGTTGGTTTGCTGTTTTTTTTTTCCCACAGTAGAAGTTAAAGGAACAATGGAATCAAAGGCTTAATTTTAAAATTAAATTCTCTAGATAGATTCAAATGGAGCTACCAGCGTTAATAGATGATGAAGTCCTTACTAATGAAAGAGGAAACTAACAGAAGCTAGCATTTGAACTTAAACCACATCATTTTAGTTAGCTTGGGAATATCCTTATCCAGCAGTTAATCTAAGGTGTCTCACCTCTCAAAAAAAGAGTTGAACAGAGTAACAGGAGAGAGTGTGTTACCTCATATTGTCTAAACTTAGCATGGGAAAAGATTATATGGATGATCTTTGCTGTGGAGAAGTTGATGTAAGTGATATTTCAATTTAACTCGCGTCACCATGAGAGAACAGATGAAAAACATGGGACTGATTAGTATTCTGAAGGAGAGTCAGGGTTCTGAACATGTGAATCATGAAAAGGACACCAGATAGTGAAGGAGAACAGAAGAAATACAAACTATATATTTAACACTACATAGATACATTCAGCTATTGAAAATTAATAATAAAAAAAAGAAAATTTAGACTGCTAAGATGATAAAATATTAATATGATAACAAAGACATAGAAGACCATAAGATTACAGTCCTCAAATGGAAGGATCCAAATATTGAAAACTAACATGGGAATCATGCTTCACTTGATGAGTTAGAAGAAGAAGGTATGCACCTCCACATATGCCCAGGCATGAAGATAGGGACAGAACCAGTGAACCTGGGTGTTTGTGCTCTATCCTAAAAGAGAATGAAGCAGCAGCTGCTCTAGCCAAGACCAGAATCACAGCTTGTACCTGGAATCACAACTGAGCACTAAAGGAAGCAGTCATAGAAAGGGATAGTGCATATAAAATGCAGGGTCATATTTATCCCTCATGTATTTTTGTACATGTACATGTACGTATTTTGAATAACATTGTAAACATCACAATGTTATTCAAATAAAAATTAACCTATCATCCCCTAGATTTCAGTCACTGAGACTTCAGTGACAGTAGGAGGCTACTCTCTAAAGGTAAACGTCTGGTTTATGCTATTCTGCTCTTTAGTTCCATCTGGAAAGATTCAAAGTAAACGAATTAAAGGCCTTATATCTAAGAGTTGACATTTATCCCTTTCAGGTTTTGGAGTTTGGCTGTCATTTTATCATTTCAGCATATCATTACAGAAAGCAGACTGAGAGTGTAACACGCTGAAAGGCGCAAATTTTGCTTCAGTCTAAAATTCTTTGAGATAATATACACTTTTTGCAGCTGTTAACACTTGAAAAATGTTTTTTACTTACTTCCTCCTTTTTTCCCTGCTTTTAATAACAAGCTAGAGACAGACCAATTTCTACACAATACATAACCCAGAACACATTGTGATTACCAATGTGCTTTTCTCCGAAGAATATATTTTTTCACCCTGAATGGAACAGAAAATGCACAATTTATTCATCAGTAGAATTTCTTACAAAATTGATTTTTTGCTGTTTAAGTAACCTCAGAAACACCAGAACTCCATCTTTTGTCCTTTAAAGAAAAGGACACCCCCGCCCCGATGGCTTATATTATGAAATACTGTCTCACACAGCATTCAGCATTTAAGGGAGAGAACATCTGTGGTTCTTGCAATTAGTATTTTGATACTTTTAGACTACAACTATTGTAGGGAAAAAAAAAAAAACAACCCACTATTATATTATCAACCTTCTAAGTAATGCAGGCCCATGAAGTTCAGCATATTAGTCTTATACTAAATTGAACTATTCATGCTTGATTGAAGTATGTATTACATATATATGGATCCACTGGTCATATTTACAATGGCTGTAAATTTACCAACTCATCACTGAAGTACGTATCATCCAGTGCTAAGTATCGTTGTCAAGAAGTAGGGTTGTTTTGTTGTTGTGGTGGTGGTTATTTACTAATAGTTACGTGCAGCTGTCCATGTATAGTTTTGTAAAAGCAGATCCTGTGTCCACAAAAGTGTTCTCCAGGCACATAATTATAACTTAGTTTGGCATATTTACAACAGGTATATTAGTTGCACATGCCTAAAACTCATGTAAGAGAACTAAATAACAATTACCTAAAAACTAATATGATGAAATGCAAGAGTGATTTCCAAGATATTCTCTATCTAAAAAAAAAGTCTTGTAACATCTTAAATTAAGAATTCCTGTGCAAGAGAATATGAGACAGGTTTTTCAGCTCTATGTTCTTTCTTGCAGTTTATTTATTGAGCTGGATCTTAGAATGTCTATTTTTTTTACTAAAAAGTAATTGAAAAAAATATGACAGAAGGTTCTCCTACTGGAGTTTTAGAGACAGCAAAGGTTAAGTAGTCGTTGAAGTGGTGCAATTTACTCTCATTTCCAAAAGGGCAGGGATCCTTGAGCTTTGAAGTTCCCTAGGTTTCAGGCAGCTGTTCAAGCAGTTTTGTACTGTGGTCCATTCTGTTTCATAATATATATTTTTTGTTTTTAAACTCCTAAATAGGTATACAAATAATTTTTAATCCTTTTGGGACTATTATACTAAATGCACTACTGTACATTCATATAGAGCTACCATATAATTTTAGATTGTCTAGTACACACATTTTAGAAAATGCAGTTTCTTACACAACAGAAATCTGATCCTTGTTCAACTGTGTACTTAAACAATCTTAAAAAAAATTCTTCCAGGGAACACTGTGTTAATTTCTTAAAACTTATCCTGCCAAGTGTTTCAGAACAATCTGTGTCAAACTGAATAGTATCATAGCATAATTTAGATTGGAAAGAGCTCCTGGAGGTCATCTCATCGAAACTCATGCTCTGAGCAGGCTAGCTTCAAAGTTAGAGTGAGTTGTTCATAGTCTTATCTGTATTGGTTTTGAACACATCCAGGGTGGCAATTTCACAGCCTTCCCGGGCAACATTTTCCAATGCTTTTACCATGCCCTTAACTGGCGTGTGATAATGATGCAGGCATTTGGTACTATCCTCCTCCTTGCACAAAAGTACCATTAGGTATTCTATTCATAGCTTTTCATCCTCTTAACTTGCTTTTCTAACTCAAATTATTTGTCTTTAACTTTCATAGCAGTCATAGTGTACCCTCATATTATATGCCTCCCTTAAACCATATTGCCACCTTAATGGCCTCTATGACCCTAAATCCATTTTTCTTTAAGTACCTTTAGAGCTTTTTCTCACACACAACTTCTTGCATTCAGAAATATCTCTCCAGAAATCTCTTATGTAGCTATTTTATCGTTCTTACTACTGTGCCTTTTTTGATATTCTCTTTCTGAAGCAGTAGCATCTGTGGCACAATTAATAATGATGAGACCTCTGTTCATTTTACTGGACACAACCACTTCATGTATTCATATGCCAGAGGTGATCTACCATATTTATTTACTATTTCTTTACTTGAATTATCACATATAAGAATAATTAGTTCTCAAGAGCAGGGTGAAGTGTATACATAAACAAAATTTAGGTCTTTGAACCCTTGAAAACAAAAGCAACAAAAAGAAAATACAATAGTTATTATTCTATGGTATTATTCTGACGGACAGTACCACAAAATTAATGGCTGGGGAAAAGTAGCTCTTTACCTCACCCGGTGTCTGAATCTCTTGTTTGTAAAGTAGTAAATTAAGGATCACTTCTTACTAGGCTAACAGTTTTAGTAGCAATTGCAGGAGAGCAGCTGGACATGGACAATCATATAGGAATAGCTGAATAACTGGTTTTTTATTGATGACTTGACTGGAAAATTATTAGCATTGAACTAATTTCTTTTTTTTTTTTTTTTTTTTTTTTTTCCCCAAACTCTTTCCAAAATGAAAACCCCCCAGATTTCATTTGTTTGCTGTGAAACACTCTCCTTCACACAAAGTAGAACAGTAACTTTGGAAGACTCACAAAGAAAGTGATGTTAATGCATAAAAAATGTATGTTTTTATAGAATATTTTTGGTGTCTTCTTATATAAAAACATTCAATATTCGACTTCTGTTTTGCTCTCACCAGGCTATTAGGTGGAACCATACATATATATCACGTGCACTAAATCGAAGATGCACAAGTAGCAATTAGCCACCGTAAGAAAGATGTGCATATAAATGCTCCTCTATGCCTGAAGTAATGTAAGAACTATCACTTTGACTTTGTTGTATTTTTAAATTTAGTTCTGTCTATAATAGGAAGAGGCTTCAAGGCTAAAAAATCCCCAAATTCATCTTTTCAAAAAGTGAATGCTTGTATGTGTACTAACTTCACTTTTATGACTAATTTTGTGTTATAATGGATAAGAAAACAAAAGTTTGTTTTCTTTTGTTTTTTCTTGTCTCAGAGTGAAGCATTTTAATATGTCACTAGAGATATAAAATGACCGCTTTATGCCTTGTGTTGTAAAACCCTTGACACAAAGCACTTGCTCCTAACCATTCTACATCACTTCATAGAAGTGCTTAGTTCCTTTCCAAGTTGAGAAATAACAGATTTGTTTTGAGTAAATATCCTCATTTGCGAATTCATTAAATTATTTTTAAGATATACTATCTTGATGCATGCACTTTGCAAGTTAGAAAATGGAGATACGAGGTTTTGGTGTCACCTGTAATGTATCTTCCGACGACTGAAATTCTCACGCTTGGTTTGCCTATCATTCTGACTTTTGTTCACCCAACAGCCACAATGTGATACTGTGTTTCACATCTGTGATGACAAACTATAGACTCGTCATTTTCTGAAAAGGCAAGTTCTTAATATTTTCCTTTTCATGAAGAAATATTTTGTCAGAAGTAATGTTACTTGCAAAACAAAGTATGAATATAAAGTACATTGCACTGTATATACAATTGTTGGTGAGTCAAATACACAAGCACAAGTTTTGCATACACATTATTGTACTAAAGTGAATGGGTTTCTACTGATATGTAGTATGTTGCCTAACCTACTAATCTACCTTTCACTGATGGTGCAAAAGTACTGCCATAAGTCATTCTGAAGTACATGCAATACTCTATGTCCCACAATATCACACAGTTGAAATGACCTGTAAAAGGAAAACAATTAAAATAAATGTTTGCAAGACAATGGACAATGTATTTATTTAAGTAAGTCCAGTTTTAAATTCTAAGGGTACAGAGGTCTTCTACATTTGATGTTAATTTTCTGTTTCGTATAAATTGAAACATCATAAGTATTTATCTTAAATTCACAAATATACATGCTCACCACTTCTTTCTTAGATTATTTGATGGGAAAGGAAAAATTCTTGTTTTTCTAAAATTACGTGCCAAAAGTTCTTATGGATTAGTGAGACTTAAAATTTATACTCAGCACAAGATGAGAGCCTGATAATAAAAAAGGAATTTAAAAAATTATGTGCTGTTAAGAAGAATTAGATCTAACAGGATAGTTCTAACATTGAAAGAGTTGAAACTGTAAGGAAAACATAAAATGTGTCAAAACAAATGTTTTACCATTTTGGCCATTTTATAAGCCACTTACTACGCCTGTTTTTTGAAATCTTTAAAAATAGGACCTGACATTGTTTATTAATTTATTGTTTTTCCCTGGTTAAGAAGTACAGATTAAAAGGAGGCTTTCAGTTTAAGAGAATGTGCCTGTGTTAGGAGACTTTATAATGCTTCTTGTTCTTTATGAATATTCTACTTTTTTTTTTTTTTTTTCTTCCCTACGAGGGTAAGAGAAGATAACATCTTCTGGAAGAGCAAGGACCGTGCCTGAAAAGGAGGAAATTGGAAAGGGAAACACAGTTTATAATATTTCCACAAAATTTCAAAGTGCACACGACTTCATAAACATACCTAAAAGGATGAATCCATAAAACAAATCTATGTTCCTAGGGGCATATAGACACAATGATCAAAATATCAAAGATGAAAAGTCCTTTACAGAGCCTAAACTGGAAACTGTCCTGGTTTCAACTGGAATAGAATTATTTTCACGAGAATTTGGGAGGGGACACAGCCAGGGACACCTGACCCAAGTTGAACAAGCAGATATTCGATACCATGTGACGTCATGCTCAGTATATAGCTGGGGGAGCTGGCTGGGGGGCAGGAATCACCACTCGGGAGCGGGCTGGGAATTTTGGGTTCTGGTCAGTGATGGTTGAATTGTGTATTAATTGTTTTTGTATATTCTTTTAGCAGTATTTTTTTTTGTTGTTTTTAACTTCCTTTGATGTTCTGTTGAGCTGTTTTTATCCCAATCCGTGTATTTTGACTTTTTCTTCTGTTCTCCTCCCCATCCCACCAGGGAGCGGGGCAGGCATGAGCAAGTGGCTGTGTGGTTCTTTGTTGCTGGCTGGGGCTAATCCATGACAAAACACTTTAAAAACTTTTGAATGCTCAGAAACTGTTGATTATCTGCTTCTGGAGAAGATCCTTTAAGTCAAATCAAGCCAAGAATGCAAAGAACTGGAATTTTTCTATTCCTTTATGTGAAATATTACCTAAACTGTGAAGTACAACCATGCTTTAGCTTAGTGTATCTTAGAGATTGTAATTCATAATGTTTTCAAGTAAGGCAAGAGGCATTATTTTATTTATCTTTCCTCTGAAAAAAAACATCTAATGTAAAAAGAAACCCCAAAATAGAAAATGACTCATTACATGTTTCACAGGGCATTTATACAAAACAAATTTGCTTTCTGATGACTCTTTTTGCTGTGAAGATCTTACAGTAGTTACCATACCAGACTTCCTGATCTGAACAAAGGTCTTCTATTCATCATCCCAGATCGGCTCTCCCTCCCACCCAGCTGAATGATGCAGAACTGTCACTTTTACAGCAATGAAAAGGCAAGCAAAATGTTGTATGATTTGTTGATTCTGGCTTCTGTTGTCTTCTTGCAGCTGCTGTGGTCTGAAGCATTAGATTCTTGATTCAGCTGGGTTTCAGATTAATATTTGCTTGCTTGTAATTTAATAAAAAAAAAAATAGAAAAAAAAGAAAAAAGGTTTGTCAATGATGTCCACCTTCAGGAGTGAATGCACTGGGATAATTAACAAAAAAAGCAAGACAGAGTTTGAAGAATTAGTCATAAGAATCAGAAAAAAAATCATGTTTCAATACATAGTATAAAATACCAACTGGGATACTAAAATTGTACATAGACCAGATAAAAAATAATTAAAAACGATCAGATTTTTCTTGCTTTCAGACTAGTAAGCAATTTAAAGAGAGTCTATAGCATTACTTGAGAAGCAAAGGCCTAAGTTTTCAGAAATTTTCAGTATTGACTCTATCTTCTTTAGTTAGGAAGCGCTGGCTATTTAGCATCATTAAAGGGAGAGAAGAATTAAATCATTGAGAGCTTTTGGAAAGTTTCATCTATCAAGACTGTTTCTCCTGTTAGGAAGTACTGAGGCAGTTTCTGATTCAGTCATTGGTACGTCACATTATGACAATAAACTCGAAAGTTTTAACCCTACATCTCCAAGACTAATCAGTAGCTTTCTGTCAGTTGTTTTTTCTTTAAATCTAGACAGAATAAGAAGCCTGTGATTACAGTCTACCTTTCCTCATATTGTAACTCCTAACATTATAGAACTTGACTAATGGTGATCCCGCACTGCTATTTTACATTACCACTTAAGAATTCTAACACATTAAATATGAAATATTGTATCAGAGTTTGTCCAGAGTTTCTCTATGGCCCCTCCGCTGTCTAAAAAGCTTTCCAAAAAAGGCATGTCTTGGTGTGTGAACTTGACACATTTAACGCATGACTGAACACTACAGGCAGGCAGGAGGTATTCTGCAGCTCCTTAGATTATGTAAACAGGATCTGGTCTCTTAGGACATTGTTCTATTTTATTGCCTACTGGTACCACATAGATACAATAGTGAAACAAAAAATAAGAAGTTTTATTTAGTAAAACTTTTAGTGCAGCATCCATCTCACATAAATTTTGATATAAGCAGTATAGGTGTCTAAAATTACCCTAGTTGCTATTTATGCTCCAGAGAAACAGACATTTCTAGAGAACAATTCCTCTGACCTAATTTAGGTTGTTAAAGTACCATAAATTAAATTTTTCCTCTTGTTTGTTTCACTATTGATTATAAAGTGATGCCAGAAATATCAGCTCATATATAAACTGCATAGTAAATATCTAAAGGTGGATTAAATTAACCCCACTGTTAGTTACGAATTTAAGCATCAAAGAATTCATGTGAAACAAATCCACATAATCATTTCACTTAAAATTTCACCATTGGATACTTCTGTCTTTGCTCTACATAATTTCCCTGAATAATTTTTGACAATCTTAGATCTGGAGACTTGGGGTTCAAAGCAACTTCCAACCTCAACCATTCTGCAGTTCTGTGATTTTGTGGTTCTTGGCCTGTATGAGGAAAAAGGACACAACTCTTGTACAGTCAGACTCTGTTGATGTGTACAGAACTTAGTTTTTACCAGGCATGGGTCATGTAAAATTAGAGGTTGAAGGGATGGAGAAGGAAAGGGAAAAAATGGAACTGAAGTAATAAAGAATTATCTGCAAGGTAAATACTGAGATGGGAAGGACTCAAAAAGAGGAAGCAATTATTACTTGCTGTTTCCATTTACTGTATTCATCATAGCTATAGGATTTTCATGGAGTTTTTAGTGATTATGTTCCAAAGACACATTGCTGAAAGCTGATGAATAGCTATAATATAATTCAAAGGACTAAGTAACTAATCAGAACATAGCTTTGAAGTGTCAATCATATCCTGAAGTGGATTATGCCAGCACAATTATGATTCATTACTTTTGCATTAAAAAATGTATATGTGAATAGTTTTATAGGTTTTGTGCATACCTCCTTCTGCCATGGAAGACAGGACCAAATAAAAAGATAAGGGAAAAGTTGAAAATTGAATTTCTCCTCTATTTTGAATAAAATGTTCTTTTTCCTAATTCTTATTTTTGTGCCTTTTTGGTTCAATCCTCTCATGTTTTGTGATTTCATATGAACTTATATGTTCAATGAGAGTTAAGGAAGCCCAGCAGCTCACAGAATGCTCTACATATTGCATAACTGAGTTCTTTTTTACTTCCTTGGGACTCTGTCTTCTTTCTTTCTTTCCATCTGTGAACCTTAACGTTCTCCTGAAGAATGGATTGGTTTGGGATTAAGTATTACTTTTTCCTACTTTGTTTAATTTTCAATTAAAAAAAAAAAAAAGAAAAAGTGAGCAGTACCTCTTTCAAAAAGTGAATTTAATGTCTAAAAAATCCATAAAGTGTTCCAGAAATGATAACTTCATTCTTTATTGGGAAAAGATACTTTGGTGATTTACCTTTCACTCCTTTTGTCCATTGCTATTCTCCTCCTAAATGCCAATCTGTCTCTCTACAGTTCTCCATCCTCTTAAAAAAGAAAAACAAAAAAGACCTTTTCTTCTATTGATGTGGACACAGTCCACCAGCAGCTGGTTTGAAACTGTCCTAGCTAATCTCGCATAACTCGGAAGCAGAGCTGTCTGTAAAGGTTAGTGTTCTTCCAACAAGTAGGAGACAGTATAACCAAAACCCAAAACCTTGTCTTTTCAGGAGAGGAAAGGCAAAACATGAGGGAAAGGCAGATTTTCTGCAATCATCACGTAAACAGTTTAGAAATTTTTATTTATTCACCTATTTCTTCTGCAAGCCATTTTAGACTTATTAACTATTTTGGAGGTTATGAAAATGGGCTTGGGTTTATCTTTTAGTTTTACCTGAATCTGGTTTGACTTGCATGTGATTTCAGGTACCTGGATGACTGCAAAACATTCTTGATTCAGGATGTTTAACCACACTGCCACAAACTGGGGCTCTGGGAAACTTACCAAGTATCTTAGCTCTCCCAACAGACTTTCAGCTCTATCCAAAATGCTACCGAGTGGCTTGCTGTTGAGCCACACAGCCTAGAAGGTGAACTAGGACTACAGGGGTTTGAGACGCAGAGATGTCTGGTGACATTGAAGACTGTCATGCTGTTCAGATACATGAAGCCTGAGGGGCAGGTAACAAGGAGTATATTACCTTTATTCTCCTTTACACAGTTTATTTGTTGATGAAGGTCTCTTTTGCTTTCTGACTCATTCATTATTCCCTAAATAGCCATTTCATAAAAACTATTCTGAAAAGATCTGATTCAAAGTCTAAAGAAATCCATTAAAAACATGCAACTGCTGTCTGGAATTGACTTAAGAACAGATATGAGGAAAAAGGTAACATGAATGGCCTGTAAGTAGGCATGGCTAGGTTCTGAATATTAGAGGCAGGTGTATGGAGATCATCTTTCAAAAACAGGGTCAAACTTTGAAGCTACGTTCTAAGATTAGAAAATAATAGAAAGCAATTTGATGCTATTTATGCAATAGGATATCAGTTCCTTAGGAAATTCTTAACACAGATTACTTCACAGTCTCCTATTTTCTCTCACTCTTTCACTTCAGTACTATTGAGAAATGGCCATCTTCATAAATGTAATGCAAAGGTAACATTAACAATTAATATTAAATTAAAATATGGTAAAATATTCTCAAGCAATTGATTTAGCCTACAATGATGGTTGTTCATGACTACTGTGTATAAACTATGTTTTTATATCTCACATGGAGACTTGTTTGAAATAGGTAGTCTGGATAAAACATTTTTGCTTTATGAATAAGTTAACTCACAGAGGTTATGACAAATATTGTTCTGATAAGGGCCTTATTTTGAGTAGGTTTTTGTTTGTTTGTTTGTTTTTGTGTTGTTTTTTCTTTTTTTTTTTTTAAATAGGCAGCATTTGAGCTGGATATTTTAACTCTTTTAATAAAATCTCTTTTAAATATATATTTTAATTTATTTTCCATTAGATGTTGCCTTGGATGTAGGAATCTGAGTTATTTTACAGTATAAAGAAAAATATCGTGTTGTTTGCATTATAATACAAAAACTGCAGTTATACTTTTCTTTATACTGTAAAATTATCTTTCCTGGTTGAATGGCATGTCTTTGTACATTACATGTTTATTCTGGCAAGCAAAACCCAAATACAGAGTTTATTTGTGACTTTTAGTAAATAATTTAATAATCTAATCAGTTCTGTAACAGCAAGACAATATTGATTCACTTTACATGATAATGTTCAGCTTAGAAAGATCTTTTAATGACTATCCAGCATGTTCAAATGAAAATAAATTGATTGACTTACTGCTGGTAAAAACAAAAAAAAAAAAAGAAAAGAAAGGAAAAAGGAAAGAAACAACAAACCAAGTTCTCAGCTGTAGTCTGTGTAAATTTTTACTTTAAAATCATATGAAATTGATAGATAAATGAATATGTAAACACATGAAAGGGAAGAATGGGTAACCAATGATCCAAAGGTCAATAGCTTAGGAAACCATGCATATTGTGAGATCATAAAACTAAATAACACTCCCAGTCATAGAACTTGAAACATATGCTCTTGCTTGGCTTTGTTCTTCATAATAACATACAAGAATGGCCACAATTTCTGCTCTGAGTATGAGACTTAAATCACAGCAGAGGGCTGGAATGGAAGCTATCTGTTGTTTTAAATGAGTGCATTATGATAATCTTGATAAAAGAAATAATAATATGATATCCTGCCATGCAAAGCCATAACTTTGTCCATAAGCTGTAACAGGTACTAATTTTAAGAGCTATGCAGTTGAAGACACAGGATAACAAGAAAATTATGAGAGCAATGATGCTGATATGTGAGATCAAATACTTTTCAAAATCAACCACATGTAAAAAACCTCCTGTTGGCTGATCGTTAATGCAAACGGGGTTTGAAAGTAAAGTAATATTGCCTTGGAAACCAAACAAAACAGGCAAAACTGAAATAGGAAGCCAAAAAAAACCCTTTTACCAAAGCAGAAACCTTCACAGTTTGTTGTCTGAACATTACTTAAGCATTCCTTTTTTATTTCAAATTATTGTTGAGTGGTAAATAACATCCTAGAGAGCATGAATATTGACTGCAAAACACCTTCTGAATGTCACAGTTAGAAATGTAGCAGGTTAAGAACGGTAAGCTAGTTCATATAACTCTTGCTACAGGGGCTCTGATATATGGCCCTCTATCTGTTGTTTATGTCTTATGTAATACAGCATGCAGTATTACAGCTACATGAAAAATTAGATAGAAGTGCTCAGCAGAACAAGAAAACTTACAGCCAACAGAGAAAAGTGGAATCCAATGGATACACCAGTGAATAAAAATGCAGCTGAACCATCTGCCCTCAAATTTCCTGGATTTCTCCAAGGCTTTTGACATAGTTCCCCACAGCTTCCTGCTAGAGAAACTAATGCATTACGGTCTAGACAAGTGGTCTGTGTGATGGGTGTGGAATGGGCTGAGAGTGGAGAAATTCAACAAGGACAAGTGTAAGGTGTTGCACCTGGGAAAACATAATCCAGGAGTGCAGCACAGACTGGGATCTACCTGGCTGGGGAACAGTTCTGTGGAAAGGGACCTGGGGGTACTCGTGGACAACAAGCTCAATGCGACTGAACAGCGTGCTGCAGTGTCAAAGCAAGCCACCAGCATCCTGTGTTCCATCAACAAGGGCAGTACCAGCAGAAATAATGAAGTCATTATCTCACTCTACTCAGTGCTTGTCAGGCCACACCTGAAATACTGTCTTCAGTTTTGGTCCCTGCTATGTAAAAAAGATGTTGACAGGCTTGAGAGGGTCCAGAGAAGGGCCACGAAGATGACCAAAGGACTGGGAGGCCTGCCATATGAGGAAAGGCTGAGACAATTGGCTTTGTTCAGCCTTGAGAAAAGAAGGCTTAGGGGAGACCTTATCATCATGTTCCAGTTTTTAAAGGGTAGCTACATAGAAGATAGAGACTCCCTTTTTACATGGAGTCACATGGAAAAGACAAGGGGTAATGGGTACAAATTACTCCTGGTGAGATTCCAATTGGACACAAAAGGAAAATTTTTCATGATGAGAACAATCGACCACTGGAATAATCTCCCCAGGGAAATGGTGGATTCCCCAATGTTAGAGACTTTTAAGATTCATCTGGCCAGGGTGCTGGGCCACCTTGTTTAGACCGTGCTTTTGCCAAGAAAGTTTGGACCAGATGATCCCTGAAGTCCCTTCCAACCTGGTATCCTAGAATTCTCTGATTCCATGAAATTAAGATCCTCTGGAGAGAACACATTTTTGCCAGTTAAGGTTCCAGCCAAAGCTCTATAGAAAAGATCAGGTAGTAATAAAACTTTTCATAGCTGACAAAGTTTAGACAGAATAATAGTACTTTATACCAAAATGAAACACGAAATTTTACATTGTTTGTCCCTAATGTAATCAATGACGCATACTGAAAAAGCTATACCACTTACATATATGTAACACCTATACAAACAATGTAATTCCTCTTCAAAAACTCCTGTAATGACAGTGGTCATGTTTTATTTAACCCCTGGCATTATGGAATGTATAGTTCACTACCGCTTAATGCTACTCAAACTTGGTTAGTCCTTTGTGCAGCCAGAAAAAATATATTGTTAGACACTCTATGCTATCTTTACATTTATTATCAATATCAAGGTATAATATATCCAAACAGTAATGATAATAGCAGGCAAGTGTATCAGTTTGTTAGGGATATGACTTAGCACTAGCAAATCAGTTACTCTTTCTAGAAGTATCATATGGGTTTCAAGTGCCGAATTAAAATTACGATGCGCAAGCTGACTCTCCCAGTACCAGAACTGCTACCAAGCTCAGTGTATCAGTGAATAGTGCCTGGCAGTACTTATGCTGCTTGTCAGTACAGAATAATTAACACAGGGTAGATGGAGGTGTCACTAAAAACTTTGTTCAAACTGGTGTTCTACACCAGTTTAAGAGGAAGGTGGCAAGACAAGGATGTTGTATTTCTCAATAACATTAAACTGGAGAGGGAGCTTAATGGGGGATTATCTCCATTACTTTCTAGGAAAGCTGCTATGATACATTAGGACAGTACCATCTGAATGCCAGCCATCAGGATGACACAGCAAGTCTCAAGACTACTGTGAACCACGGTAAAAACCGGACTTCCCAAGGTTGTATCTGAAATAAACTGCATGCTTTGTAAGTGTGGGTCACTAAAGGGGGAGGTACTAAGGACTGCTTACATGAAGTAGTGAAAAGGAAGTCACAGGAAGTGAGCACTCCTACAAAAACTACTAGCATTCATTGTGATAGCAGATCTGTAGAGAACAGATTTCAGTAATCCAGCAGATGTCACAGGAAAAAGATTTGCCTTGCTCGCTTTGCAAGAGACATAAGTGTTTTTTCCCTTGTCACCGCCTTTTATGTGGCTTGAAGAACTTCCTGTGTTACTTGGAACAATTTGAATGTATTTAATGCATAGTACTGTGTTTCTGTTAAAAAGTGATGCATTAAATGGAATTCATCAAAACCAACTGTGAATTTCTACTATCTGAGAAATATAATTCCGAGCTAATCCCTTTAAAGTTCATTCATAGGCAATGAGAAAGCGCCACTACTATCTGAAAATAGATTCTCACACTATTAATTATTCTCTATTGATTTTTGTTTTAAGAAGATAAATCAAGTATGATCTGCATTTTGGATTAGGAAATGTGTCTTGCTGAAATAGTTCATATTAATGAATAAAAATCTAATTTTGTTTAGTCATATTTGTTGAGTTGATTCTTACAAGAAAAACCCTGAAATCTGAGCATTTGTAAAATTTAAAATTATTTCCCTTTTTCTGACAGATTCACCCCTTTTCTGATATTATGTATTCTTGAGGTTCCAGGATACTTTTGAAGATTCTTTTTCTATCACTTGCTTTGGGATAACTAGAAAGATCAAATGCCAAAATAAAATCACAAGAAAAAAAAAATCTCTTGAGGATTACTGCAGGTCATCATGCCCACAGCCCAGTTCCAAATATACAAGCAGAATATTTGTGCTCCACCTTCAATATTTAATAGGCAACCCAAGAGTAGACCCTTGTTCTGTTAATATGTATTGAGTTTATCTGATTGCAAGATATGCTGCTTCCTTCCTCGGTGAAACTTCTAAGAAAGCCTTTTGTTTGTTTATTTCCATTTCTCTTTGAGTGATCCCCAAACACATCTTTTGTGCAGGGAGATATAAGCCTAGCTACAAAGGAGTGTGTTTGCTGAAACTCATTTTTATTTTAGTAACATATACTGTTTGTTTCAGGTGGAAGTGCTTGAGCGTATTTGTGTAGATACCTACTTTCTCTGAAAGCTTTCTGCTGCTTACTTAAACACTGACAAGTAACTGAGTGCTCTACTTGGGAACTTTACTTGCACGTTCTAATTTCATGCACAATAATACATAAATAGTTTTATAAAAGAGCTAAGGCTTTAACATCTAATAGTTATAAAAGTAAACAAATTATTGTGTTCTTTTTACCAGAGCAATTAACCCCTTGATTAAACTTTGTTCATTATAGTTAATTATTTATTTCTAAAAATGTCACCGTGCAATGGGGAAAATAGTTTAAAGGCAGCAGCTTTTAAAATTGGGACATAAAAGCGTGGAGTTTGATAACATAATCAGTGGATAATAAGGATGGGGAATTAATAAGATGACAGCAAAAGACATCAAATTCTAAAGACTCTGAACTCTAAGACCAAAAGTTTGTGTACCAAAAAAAGGATGAGAACTAGTGTAGTGACTGAAAACATAGATAATGTAAACAGGACAACGGATACAGGCAATGGTTGCAATAACTGCATTCTTTTTTTTTCCTATTGTTCATAGTGAAATTTACGAAAATTCCAAGGTCAAGTGAGTGATTAGAGCAATCAAAAAGGGAAGATAAGATATAGCAGTCTGAATAACATCATTTAGCTATAGAAAAGTATTTCTGATCTGGAATGAATGTGGAAAAAAGTTGGGGAGTGTGCGTGAATATAATGTCTTCATTACTAATTGTAACAATCTAAGTTTAAAAAATTTTGCAGTCAAATCTAATTTGACTAAAGAAAATGGCCAAAGTCTTTCTCAGGAACAGAAATATCTGCTAGGCATCATCATATTGTTTCAGTGTGCCAATTTATACTATTCACATATACTAGCAAATAGTTCCTGTAATGCCCTCGTCCAACATATTTGTGCATGAAAGGCTAACATAGATAATGAGATTCATTTTGTCTCAGCTTAAGTATCTAAAAATTAGACATCTTTGCTATTCATCTAAATTTTCTCCACAGACCGTAAGAGAGAAGTGTCTTCAGAGATATATTTATCATGCTTCTAATAGATACTTATTTAAAGATGAATTAATCACTCTCTGGAGGTCTCACTTTGCTCTTCCCATTGATTATATGTAAAGTATAGACACCTAACTTGCACTGCATGCCCAACTTTTAAATGACTCAAGTGAAATGAAATTAATCTCATTTAAAGACACTTGTCCCATACTGAACTGAATTTCTCCAAGAATGGTTCCAATTTACATTATACTACTCAAGCTTTTACTGTTTTATCCATATTCATGGCTATGGAAAGAAACTGTTTTGAAAATTCCATGTGGAAGCTTTATTGCTTTTACCATGAATTGTTCTTTATTATTTCTTTAATTAGACATTGTTGCTAGCAGGGAAATATTCTTTCTTCTAAACATAAAATCAGCCAAAGTGGCATAGATTGGGAAGAAGCAGCAAATAAACACATCAGATAATTCTTGGAGAGTTTTATTTTATCCTAAGTTCCTGAGACACTTGAGTTCAGAAGTATTGGTAAATCCTTGTGACTAGTACGTATTGTGTGTATGTAATTAATACCACAATCAAAATAATAAGCTACTTTAAATCTCATAGACACAAGCACACATATAGATACACATACACACACTTCCTTCTACTCCTCACTTTATAGTTTTCATTCAAAAAAGAGTAGACCCAGAAATAGAAGCAAACCAGCCTTGTTAAGCAGACAGCATTCAAAAAGCTCAAATAAGAAAAAGAAAGACGTGAGAGATGGGAAAGAGGACAGACACCTAAAGAGGAATACAAAAGATATGGCTTGAATACAAAACAGGAATACAAAAAGTATTGCTTGAGCTTGCAGAGATGCAGTTAGGAAGGCAAAAACTTAGGTGGAGCTCAAGGTAGCAAGAGAGGCTTCTATAGCTGTGTTAGCATTGAGTGGAAGTATAAGGAAGACACAAGACTGCTGCTGAATGGAGATGGCAAGTTAGTTGGAAATGACAAAGAAAAGCAGTACTCCACATTGTTTTCACCTCAATCATGAAGGGTGATGTCAGCTCCCAAGTCTCTATTCCAAGATGAAATGACAAAACAAATTGTGAGAGTGACAGTAGAGGAAGGTTGAGTTAGGGACCATCTGTACTGGATAGGTAGAGGTTTGTGGGTCCTTGTGGGCTAAATCTGAGAAGGAGACTGGGAAAAAATAACACAGATTTACCAAGATTAAATTGTACTGAGCCAGTCTAACTGCCTGTATGATGAAATGACTTTCTCGGTTAATAGAGGAGAGCAGTGGATATAAATGTACCTTGACTTTTGCAAGATGTTTGACATGATCTCTCACATGCTTGCTGAAGTGGATAAGATATGGCCTGGACAAATCAATCACAAGATGGATGGAAAACTGTCTAAGATGCTGGACTCAAAAGGTCAATATCTCAAAATATCTCAAACTGGCAGCTGGTCATTAGTGGAATTCCTCGGGGTCTTTAAAAAAAAATCTGGGTGATGGGATTGAATATACTATCACCAAGTTTGCAAGTGACACCACACTGGGAGAAGGGGTAGATAACACCGGACAAAAAAGGTAAAATGGAAAGTCCTCAACAGTCTAGAAAATGAGACCAAAATGAATTGCATGAGGTTTAACAAAGACAAATGTGAAGTCCTGCAGTAGTGATGGAATAATCCCAATCAGTAATACAGGTTGGGGACTAACTGGCTGGGGAGGAGTTCTGCGAGAAAGGACCTGGGTATGCTGGTGGACAATGATCTGAATGTGTTAGCCGTGTGCTTTGCACATGAAGATGAACCACATCTGTGATGGCAGCAACAAGTGACACAAGACATGTGATTATTGCACTCTACTCAGCTCTTGTTAGGCCACACCTAGTGTATTATGCCCAATTTTGGTACCCCCAGTAAAAGACAGACTGAACAGAGGGGGATCAGATGAGGGCCCTCAAGATAATTAGCATGATAGAATTTGATGTGTGAAGAAAAGTTGAAGGAATTGAGGTCTTTTAGCTGAGGGAAGAGAAAGCTCTGGAGGGATCTAATCAGAGTTTTCCATCACCTGAATGGCAGTTATAGAGGAGATGGAGGTATTCTTTTCAAAAGGCTGCAAAGTGAATAGACAAGAGACAACAGGCATGAGTCACTTCAGGGGAAATTTCATTTGGATATAAAAAAAAAAAAAAGTCTTTAGGACAGTCAAACATTGGATAGGCTGCTCAGACCAGTGGTGGAATCTCCGTTGCTGGAAACATTCAATATGGCTTTACAGGGCCATGGCCAGCCTAGTCTAAGGCCCCACTTTCCCCAAAGGGTTGAATCAGAGGGTATCCAGTAATCCCCCTCAGCCTAGGCTTTCTATCATTCTATAATTGTACCTTTCACCCTCCGAAATGTATTAGATTCATGGAGGACCACCAGTCAAATTAATATGAATTTATTAGAGAAGTAAATTTAAAGTGGACTAGTTTTGCCACGTCAGCCTCCTCTGTGGATACTCTCATTCACCATTTGAAGGGTCATAATTTGATTTACTGTAATTCGCTTTCCTTACAGTCAATTCAAAGGCAAATATTTTCTCAAAAGCAGAGACATACCCCATTTTTTAATGTTTATATTTAAATTTTTAATATGTGCTCAGAATGTTGGGTGATCACATTTAAATAAACAAAGTGCATGTTTGGAAAATTGCAGCTCTCTCCAGTCAGAACATTAAGATACCTCTAATATTCACACTGTCTATTACCAGTGGATAATAAAGGGTTATATTTGTATTGTACCAGTCTGGTCACTTGATGAAAACATCTCAATTGGTACATCCTCATTCAGACATTTATGTTGTACTGGTACAGATGCCAGGTTATTTGACTAATAGTCCATCTGCAACAAACACATTATGATTTGGAAACGCTGGTGAATTTGGAACCACATAGACTTCATTCATTACAGAAAAATGCACTTTGTCACCTTCGACTGAATAGCACCATAAGGTTAAAAGTGTCTGGTATCACCCATTAATCACGTCTCGGTCTGTTTAAACTCAGACACAGGATGGATATTCATATGACTTCTTTGTCAGAATATTGTAAAACATGGGCATTTAAGAAGGAGACCTGGGGATGCAGGATGAATACTGATTTCCACTGATACATAACCATAAGGAGGGGAGCAGTGGACAACCCATAAATCTGTCCTCTCTGCAGTAATTTTTAATCTCATAGACATATCACGTGCTGGCCCACTTAATCGACGCAGCAGAATACTTGTCCTGAAAAGGCACAAACTGTATCATGGCAGCTTCTTTCATCTTAATTACTCCCTTTTTTGCTGCATGAAAGTGAACACCTGAAAACACATAGTGACCTCCTGAACCAATCTGCAGGCCTATACGGAATATGCACCTCACTGTACCTTGTGTGATAGGACAAAATGACCTTGAAAAGGAGTGCAAAGCAGATTGTGCCAATGGTATAAAGAAAAGAATGCCTAGGATAGATGCAGCAGGTTTTGTCCAGTTTAATTCAATTTCTTGGAATTTTGTTTTGGATTTCGATCCTTCTTTAAAAAATGTTTGAACCCTGAAGAAAGAGGTGTGCTTTCAAAGTAGAGTAATAATGACACATAAATTGCCTGCTTTGAAGCTTTGTTAAAAACTCTTTGAAGCCTGAGGCTAATCTGGATATAGGCACTGCAGAGACAGGCAGAGTTGATAGGACAAAATAAAAAAAAAAAAAAAAAAAAAAAGCTTTCAAGTTCTTGTGCTCATTCCTATGCACCACTGCACCTAATTCACATTTCTTAAGCAGTCTGTAACCTGTGTCAGTCTCCAAGAACAATGATGCTTCTGTAAGAGCTGATTCAGCAGAATGAGAACTAGCAAGAACAGCCCTGCAATATTTAAAGTCATGAATACAAAAAGCAAACGAGAGCTTGAACTAAACTCCCTGCTCTGAACTGCTCCATTGCAGAAAAACCTTTGCTTTGCATATACTCTTAAAAATGAGCTGTATACAAATGGTGTCAAATTTAAAACATTATAAATATTACAGACTTCTTCAGCACTTCATTTTTATAGATAGCTGCTGTGAGAGTGCACCTCAAAGGAAAATGGAATCTCAGTCTCTAAAAGTACATGCTAATGAAAGGAGGAGAGTCCCTCTTTATTATCTTTAAAAAGAAATTGATTTCTACTTTATATTGTGAAAGGCTGGTGAAGTGACCTTATTTACACTAGGGACTTGTCATTAACAGATCTTCTCTTAACGGATGCAGGGTTGCTTTTGATTAGACCACTGGCTCATTTAGCACGACACACTTTTTGCACCTGGAGCTTATATTTCTAATGTTGCAGCAACAAGAAGTATCATGATAGGGGGCAATCACATCAGTTAGATGTTCTACAGAAAACTTTCTACTACAATATACTACATATAATAATTATTTCTGTAGTGCATAAAGTCCTAACCCTTAATCTTCTGCCGTGAATTATGAAGAACTGTGAAGAATCAAAAGAATGAAATGAAATTGGGGCCAGAGAGGTTAAATCTGCAGCAGTTTGTGTTCAGGTACCAAAAGTGACGGTACTGAGAGTATAAATGTACAACTGGAGTGTCCTGGCTCAAACCCAAGTTCTTTATTGTGCTTTGTCACTTCCATGCAGCTGTCAACTGATGTCTGATGGAAAAATATAAAATCCACATGATACATAATTACACACTGCCATATCCACGTGGGAGAGTTCTTTTTACCTCCACAAAACTAGTGGGATTCTTGTGTCCTAAATATGGGATTCTTTTGCACTTTTCTTCTGCCAAACATATCTACTAATGTTCTTGTAAGTATAATAAAGTGAAAGGAAAAGAATAACGGTAAGAATATACACATTCCTTAAAATCCTTTTAGCACATTAGAGATGTAGTCAAAACTGTGAGCAAAAACGTGTTACAGTGATTGTGTGCATGATTCATATGACCAAAAGTAGATATTTACAATACAGACATTTAATGCAAGCTAGTCATCTTAAACTTCCTTTATAGTTGGGACAAAACCCCCTAGTCTTCAGTAGGATATGACTGATCTCATTCTAAAGTATCTCAAACAGGTCAGATGAGCCAAAACCAAATAGTTTTGGTTTTTTTGTTGCCCGCCCTCCCCGGCAAGCCGTATTGATTACCATGGGTGTTTAAGGTGACCAGCTCGGTCCCTGCCATTTTCCCTGCAGCATCTTAGCTTGGGTTAGATGAATCTTTCTTTAGAAGTCTATTCAGAGATTCATTGACAGTAAAATAAGTAATTATAGAAAATTAAGCATTAATTATGTTTCTGTTGTATTTTCTTGGTACGTCTTTTAAACATTTACTTTTAGAACATTATTTCATTCTAATTATTGAACAATATTTTCTACAGTAATTAAGCCAAAGATATTTTTGTACGTGCTGTTATCTCTCCCTCCCATACTATGTATACCCATATATCCCAATTCTTTTACCAAAGTTAACATGATTTTGTTATGTATGTATTTCTTCAGTAGTCTTACTGTCATTGTCTGCATTTAAACTGGCAATACATTTTTATAAATGCCATATTTAAAAAGGTAAATTCACAAGAAAAAATGCCCTATGAAAAACAAGTAATTATACTTTCAGGTTAAATAATCATATGCCCAAATTTTATTGTTTTGCATTGAGGGAGACATTGCTATACTTAAAGAGATGTTATGAGAAGGACAATGCTTATGTTCATAAGACAGTAAGACCTGAATCACTCATCTTCAAGTTATCTTGATGGTTAGTTCATAAAACTATACTGATGGCACTCCCAGGTAGCATTGGCTATATTTAAATTCCCAGGAGGATTGGAAGAAATTTGCTTATTATAAAAAATAGGAACAGAATGTACCTGTAAGTTCATCCAGTCTGCCTGCAGCCAATGCACTACTTAAATTCACAGACTGGTGAAACTGTATCCTTTACTAATTCTCTCATATGGAAGATGGGAGTGGCAGGGAAACTGTACAGCCATGAAAACATAGCATATGATGGGGAGGTACCGGGCGGGTACCTTCCACATGATCTCATGGAGACATGAGGTGTCCCCACCTGCTGCATGCTGCAGCTTCTCTTCCGTTACGCTAATCCAGTCACCGTTAAATGTGGGTCAACATGCCAATGAGCTGTGTCTAACATGGGAAGGAGAGAAAACATTCTTAAAATGTTTTTACCTCAGACTTTGTGATTCAGAGCCCTATTTTGCCAAAAGGAGAGAACGAATCAGTTATCATTGTTATCTTATTCTGTAAGCAAGAGAGCATGTAGCTGTGAGACAAGAAAGAAATACAGAACAAACAGGTGAGACCGGCAAGTTAGAGTCCTTTAATCGCATTTCAGAGCACAGATGTAAAATCATCAAAGACAATAAGAAAACCCCACACTGTCTTGATAAGACATAAAACCCTCAGAAAGGAAGAGAAGTGGAAGCTGGCAGCTCATCAAGGTTACTGATCAGGCCATTCCTGGGAAGAGCAAGGTCATGGCTTCAGCATCTGACCATGGACTGGCAGCATAGTCTTTGTTAATGGTACCAGGGGGAGGGAACATAAAAGCGGTTTAGACCGGAGTACCTCTCTCCCAGAACGTGCCTCTCCCAGAACATTAACATGCATGCCCGTAAAAAAATAGTTCTTAAGAGCTGTTCATACAATCATGCTTTACATCTCTGGGCTTAGTAAAACCCATGCAAATCAAGTGATCCCAAGATTGAAGGACTACTAACTTTAAAAAAAAAAAAAAAAATTTTTTTTTTTTAATTAATTTTTCTGACCTCACTGAGTTTTATAAACTGTTAGACACAAATAAATAACATTTCAGTTATATTGTCAGAATCTAAAACCTTAGTTGACCTCATTTAGTGGTTAAGAAAAAAAAAATTGAAATTATTCTTTTTATTAAGAAGGCTATTTATGTGGCTTACTGGGACCATTCTTGATTCTTGACTAAAAAGAAGCTAAATCAAAGTTAGCTAAATCATAGGTTAATACATATCTAGGGTATAAACAAGATAATTTAATAAGCATTTATGCTCATTTGATTTCTGTGAAATATAACAACAAAAGAATGATATCTTTCTATATTAGCTACCTTCTTTACAAAATATATATGCAAAGTTTGTAAAGTAGAAAAGGTGGGTTTTGGGAGCTTTTCCCAAAGTAATGTTATCTTAGAACCAGGCTGGTTTATTTCAGTTAGTAGTCTATTTCAGTTAGGCCATCTTAACAAAGCAAGATAAATATTTCTTTTGAATTTAACAAAAGAAACAAATAACTCCATCTCTTCCCCACTGTCTAGATCAACTGCTTTTTGTATGAATTTTAGTGTTTAGAAACTCATCTAGGAAACTGAGATCTTTGATAGTACTTTTGCTTATATTCAGTGTACTTTGAGGGGTTGATATTACAGACCTAAGTTCTGGCCAGATCCTTCCCTCACCTTATATACCACCTCCATTCATGGCTGTTTAATATGCATTTATGAAAAATTTACCAGAAAAATGTTATTATTAGCACCTAAGCAACATTTTACCAAATTGTGAGTGACACCACTATTAAATATTAATAGAGAGGTTGGCACCAGTGAAAACTGGTGGCAGCCCACAATGGGTGCTCACCCACACTCGCAGCCTGGTAGCTACTATGAACTGTCCTCCATATTCCTGTGTCAGAAAGTCGTGCTACAAGATACTACTAGACATTACTAGATAAGGAAACCAAGGAGGAAGACTACATGATTTTTAAGAAGATACTTATTTACTCTGACTTTATGATGATTCAAAAGGGGATCTGAATAGTCAAGTTGAAATTGTACCATATCAGAAGTTCTTAAGACAATCTCAGCTTTGTCACTTTGGTCATAAATCGCTTTCAAGTACCTCTTTTTAGTATATTCCAAACTAGTGGACTACTGTACTGCCAGCTCCTCATCCTAAAATCAATACCGAAACACAGTACCTTGAAAGAACAAACAACCAATAACAAAAAAGATAAGGAAAAAAAGGATATTTTTATTCACTACATACCTGTCATGAGCAGCAAGAACACTGTGAACATTCCAATGAGACCAACTCATTGCTTTATAGAATGTTAAATAGCAAAGCAAAGTTAAAATGGTGTAGATTTGTGAAATATATTAGGTATACAAATAAAGTATGCTACCTAAAACTAATTCTGATCAATTCACAAGATACAGATATTTGGAAAGATTTTTCAGAATTTATTTTAATTGTACTCAATGCATTATTAGACATTTTATCCTTTGATTAACTTTTCTTAGCTTTGATACACAACTTTTAATGGCATTTGATGTAAATGTAGTAAACATGGGAACCTATTGTAAATGAATCTTGCCTCACTTTATGTGTCTAATAAGTTAAATTTTATATTTATTTATGTAATTATTGTTATGAATGTGTATAATTTTATTGCATTCATCAATTTTTGATGCTCTAGGTTATCAAGATGGAACTGGCAGATATTATGTTGGACTTAAAACACACCTCACCCTTCTGGAGCAGGTGAGGGAAAGCATTGGTTGTCTAAACAGGGCTAAATGCCACAGGCTCCTAAATGCTTTTGGGTATCCATTATATAGACATCTTTATCAGAACTAGCTAATTTAGGCTATCTTTATAGAAAACAGCAAAAAACATTTATTTATTTTTTTCAGGATATGACTAATATGACCTATAGCAGATACATACTTTAAGATTAAATTAACCTTCTATCTAATGACGTTATAAAGAGGGGCCTAGACGAATAAGGCAGATGGAATGATCTACATTTGGTCATACAGGTTTTCAGCCTTCTTTTGACAGCCCCATATCACATACGTAAGGTGGGCTGGTCCTGAGATCGCTGGGCTAGTGCTGACCAAACCAGCTACGGAGTTGTTAAACCTTATCCGAATGGTTCTGCCTCTGAGTTAACCAGCCCTGGATTTTTTTTTTTCTTTGGACAACTGAAACAGTTGTTGTGATCAAAGAGTTAATATTTTAATGTAGGACACATACAAGTGTAGTGTTTGATCCAGTGCATCAGATTAGGCTTCCAAGTTAGAATTTAGACATCTTGCATGATTGGTATTTTCTATCAGTTGGATTGCACATACCTGTCATGGTTTCAGGTAGGATGGAGCTGACTTTCTTGCTGGAAGCTGTTGTGGTGCTGTGTTTTGGATTGGGGATGGGAGTGGTGCTGGTGGCTCACTGAAGTTTTTGGTTGGTGCTAAGCAGTCATAGCCTATTCTGCTCCTCATACCTCCCCGCCAGTGAGTAGGCCAGGAGTGCACAAAAACCTGGGAGGAGACACAGCCGTGACAGCTGACCCCAACTGACCAAAGGAATATTCCATGCCATGTGACGTCGTGCTCAGTATACAAAGCTGTGGGAAGAAGAAGGAAGGGGGGGACATTTGGATTTATGGCATTTTGTCTTCCCAAGTAATCATTATGCATGATGGAGCCCTGCTTTCCTGGAGATGGCTGAACACCTACCTGCCAATGGGAAGCAGTGAATGAATTCCTTGGTTTTGTTTGCCTGCCTGCACGACTTTTGTTTTACTTACTAAACTGTCTTTATCTCAACCCATGAGTTTTCCTTATTTTTTCTGATTCTTCTCCCCATCCCACTGGGGTGGAGGATGAAGCGAGTGAGCAGCTGACTGGTCATAGTTGCCGGCTGGGGTTAAACAATGACAATGCTCTTTTTCACTATTGTGACTGTTATGGATTTCATTTTTAGATGTTCAGTTTTCTCCCAGTGGGTTGGGAATTTATGTATCTTAGCTATATAATTTAGTATTTAATAGTTAATTACACTTACAACCTGTAGTGTATATGCAGTACATACTGTATATCTAAGCCATACAATATTCGTTCCCTATTTGTAATTCTGCATTTCTCCCTACACGTAGTAACAATTGCTTTTTGAAAGTGATATTTTGTGAAATGGTAAGTCTGATAGTTTTTAGGTTTATGGAATAAAGATAAACTTTTCCATGTTAAAGATTTACGCACTATGTTTTTATACACATGGAAATAAAAGATGCCTTTCTCTTCATTTGATTTTATGACTTCTGTTGGCCAAATGAGATAATCTTTTTCCCTTGGAAACTTTTCTTTACATAGTCTTTATATCCCAACAACTGTTCATATAAATAACCACTAATTTCATCTCTGACTAATGTCAGAGACATTAACCCCCAAAATGATGAAAATTGCTATAACCTTGATTTTTTAAAGTATGGAAAATTACAAGGCAGACATGAGATAAATTGAGAAAATCTCATGTTTAAACTGAGACAAAAGCCCCACCGAGTTTGAGTCCCAGGCAATCTTACTAGGGAATTAATAAAATTCATAAACATTTCAATTACTACCTAACACAAATGGCATGCTAGACCTGCCTGATTCAAACAGACTAATTATCATTTCAAGGTATTTTATAAGTTCTGCCAGTATCTGTACTAGAATCTTCATAAGAATCATTACTTTCAGAGCATAAGCACTGTAGTTGACTCATGACAGTTTATAATTAAGATAATTTAATTTTCCATTTCTAGTCCTAAATATTAAGTGAAACATAAGTAATCTCTAAACTATAAACTAAAGTAGATTTGAATTGAGCCAAAATACCTACTTTACAACTATTTCTTATAGATAAAACACTTGATTAAAAGAAGAGATCTCAAACTACGTGGAAATTAAGATCAGTTTCAGGATATAGGTTTCTAGATTCTTTTCCTAGTTTATGCATGAACACTGACTTGCACAGTCAAAAGAATTTCCTTTAGGATCAGTTTTATGCCTGAAAAGGGAGGGCTCTTGTGTTTGATTCTCTTCTTGATTTAATTTTCCCTCTTCTGTCTCTTTAGGCCACCAAACTGATAACACTTAGGTATGAGATCAGCTTCATTAATTGTGCAGAAATTGCAAGTATTTTTTCGCTTAAGATAATTTCTTAGCATTTCTAGGATTGGGGACTTAAATGAGTAAGCCTTTGGAGATAATTGCTGCTTTCTGTTTTTGGGTGCTGCCAAGTGCAATGGAACCTTGGTTTTGAACACTGTTTAAAGACAGTATTTAATAGAAATGAGAATTATTTTGTTGATGAGTATACCAACCAGCATTCACTGGCTAGGAAATTTTTCCCCTTTAAAGCCTAACATTATCACAAATTGGATAGACATTAGTCATCTTTACCTAGATTCAAAGATTATTATTTGCTTACGTTTGGATTTGTTGAGCATTATTTTATTATCTTTGTTCAGTGAAGACTTAAATACCTTTATGCAGCCTTAGCCACTCAAAAATCTATAAATATTATGGACTTCAACATTGTGGTCTATTTAAGAGATGTAAGATAAAAATGTAGTCACTGAAGATAATGTAATTCCACAAAAGCCATATTCATTTGCATTAGTGGTAACAATCGAAATCAGGGAATTACACACCTGAACAACTTTTGGAGACATAGTTTCCCAACAGGCAGAACAAACTGGAGAATAACATGGCCTTTGTAAAATGAAGACTTTTTCACAGCTTCATAGTGGGGGAAAAGTATCAGTGAACCTGTATCTGAATCAGTGAATCTGCATATACGTAATTTCTTTAAAAGGGGTTTAATACTCCAGCAGCAAAATTTACAGATATTAATTGGTACAGTGAAACTTATGCAGATCACATAGATGTGTAGATGATCGAGCAACATGGGACAATAAAATGAGTTATTCACATGCTAAGTAATGTATATGGGAAGGACTGGAAGCAATTAAACTATAAGGAAACTATAGTACTCTGCTGAATTAGTTATTAATACTCAGGGAAAAAAATAAAACTTTGAAGCCTTTAAGGATCAATACCGATCCTTGCTTAAAAGATGTAAAGACAATATTGGGAATTGTTAGGAAAAACAGTGGAAAGCAAACCAGAAAGTATTATAACGTGTTTTCATCAATCAGTATGGACCCACCTCTTGACTGTGGAATAGTTTTATTATCATGTCATTATAAAGATAATACAAAGAAAATGTGTAAAGCAAGAGAAAATGGACTTCCTTGTTTCCATGACCAGGAGAAACAGAGCATTTCAAAGTTCTTCAGTTTGGAATATACTCTGTGGATAAGCTTAAACAGAGGATATTAAATCATTAATTGCATTGAAAAACTATGAAGCAAATAATTTTTTCCTATTTTTGATGTACCAGAGGAGAGCTACCAAGCTGGTGAGGGGTCTGGAGGCCAAATCGTATGAGGAGAGGCTGAGGGAACTGGGCATGTTTAGTTTGGAGAAGAGGAGGCTGAGGGGAGACCTCATTGCCCTCTACAACTACCTGAAACGAAGTTGTAGAAAGGAGGGTGTCGGCCTCTTCTCCCAGGTGAATAATGACAAGACCAGAGGAAATCCCCTGAAGTTGCGGCAGGGGAGGTTTAGATCAGATATTAGGAAGAATTATTTTACTGAAAGAGTGGTCAGGCCATGGAACACCTGCCCAGGGAGGTGGTTGAGTCACCATCCCTAGAGGTATTTAAGAGGTGTCTGGATTTGGCACTTCGGGGCATGCTCTAGGGGAAGAGATTCTAGGGTGTGGTTTGTTTTGTGTGTTTTTTGTTTTGTTTTGTTTTGTTTTTGTTTTTGTTTTTTTTTTTGTGTGTGTGTGTATGGTTGGATTCGATGATCTCAAAGGTCCCTTCCAACCATGAAGATTCTGTGATTCTGTGATTCTGTGAATTCAGGCAACCCTAACTCACCTAATGGTGAAATTGCTAGGCAAAAACAACATGGTTAAGGAAGTATTTTTAAGATATTAAAAAAAAAAAATAGAGTGGAAACTAATTTTGCCAAAGGATAAAAAGATAAAAGTTCAAAAATGCATTAAACAAATTCATGAAATATACCTTATTCACAGAATCATAGAATGATAGAATTGCCTAGGTTGGAAGATCATCTAGTCCAACCATCAACCTAACTCTGACAAAAAACATCACTAAACCGTATCTCTAAGCAGTATGTCTACTCGCCTTTTAAATACCTCTAGGGATGGTGCCTCAACCACTTCCCTGTGCAGCCTGTTCCAATACACCTTTTCAGTGTAAGGATTTTTCCTAATATCCAATCTAAACCTCCCCTGGTGCAACTTGAGGCCGTTTCCTCTTATCTTTTTGCTTGTTACCTGGGAGAAGAGACCAACCCCCACTCTCTACAACCTCCTTTCAGGTAGTTGTAAAGAGCGATAAGATCTCCCTTCAGCCTCCTTTTCTCCAGGCTGAACAACCCCAGCTCCCTCAGCCGCTTCTCATAAGACTTGTTCTCCAGACCCCTCACCAGCTTCATTGCCCTTCTCTGGACACGCTCCAGCACCTCAATGTCTTTCTTGTAGTGGGCGGCCCAAAACTGAACACAGTCCTCAAGGTGTGGCCTCACCAGTGCTGACTACAGCGGGATAATCGCTTCCCTAATCCTGCTCGCCTCTCTATTTCTTATGCAGGCCATGTTGCTGTTGGCCTGCTTGGCCACGTGGGCACACTGCTGGCTCATATTCAGCCACCAGATGACCAACAGCCCCAGGTCCTTTTCTTCCAGGCAGCTCTCCAGCCACTCTTCCCCAGGCTTGTAATGCTGCATAGGATTGTTGTGACCCAAGTGCAGGGCCCGGCACTTGGACTTGTTGAACTTTATACCATTGACCTCAGCCCATCGATCCAGCCTGTCCACATCCCTCTGCAACACCTTTCTACCCTCAAGCAGGCTGACACTCCCATCTAACTTGGTGTCATCTGCAAACTTACTGAGGGTGCACTCGATCCCTTCATCCAGATTATTGATAAAGATATTAAACAGAACTGGCCCCGATACCAAGCCCTTGTGAACACCACTTGTGACCGGCTGCCAACTGGATATAACCCCATTTACCAGCGCTCTCTGGGCCCAGCCCTACAGCCAGTTTTCAACCCAGCGTAGAGTACTCCCATCCAAGCCATGGACAGCCAGTTTCTCCAGGAGGATGCTGTGGGAAACCATGTCAAAGCCTTACTAAAGTCCAGGTAACAACATCCACATCCTTTCCCTCATCCACCAAGTGGGTCACTTTGTCACAGAAGGAGATCAGATTTGTCAAGCAGGACCTGCATTTCATGAACCCATGCTGATTGGGCCTGATTGCCTGGTTGTCCTTCATGTGCCACATAATGGCACTCAGGGTGATCTGTTCCATAACATTCCCAGGCACCAAGGTCAGACTGACAGGCCTGTAGCTCCCTGGATCATCCTTCCAGCCCTTCTTGTGGATGGGTGTCACGTTTGCTAGACACCAGTCAACTGGGACCTCCATGCTTTGTCAGGACTGCTGGCAAATGATGGAAAGTGGTTCAGTGAGCACTTCCGCCAGCTCCCTCAGTACCCTTGGGTGGATCCCATTCATTCCCATAGACTCGTGTATGTCCAGGTGTTGGAGCAGGTCCCTCACCATCTCCCTTTGTATTACGGGGGCTTCATTCTGCTCCCCGCCCCTATCTACTAGCTCAGTACAGCTACTAGCTGTACCCTGAGTCTGGGTACTCAGGGAACAACTGACTCTACTACTAAAGACTGAGGCAAAGACATTAAGCACCTCAGCCTTCTCCTCATCCTTTGTCACCGTGTTACTGGCTTCATCTAATAAAGGATGGAGATTCTCTTTAGTCCTCCTTTTATTACTAATATATTTATAGAAACTCTTTTTATTGTTCTTAACATCCAAAGCCAGGTTAAGTTCTAGTTAGGCTTTGGTTCTTCTAATTTTTTCCCTACATAACCTTACAACATCTTTGTAGCCTTCCTGAGTGGCCTGCCCCTTTTTCCAAAGGCCATAAACTCTCTTTTTTTCCCTAGGACAGTAAAAAAGAATTCAGGCATAACTTGTTGTCCTGGAAGTCTTTACATAGTGATGAAAAAGCCAGTAATGGTGATATGAGAGAGCATGCAAGACTTTCTGGCTTTTGACCTGGTTTTGGTTTTCTTTTTTTTTTTTTTTTATAGATGGTTTTGTGTTATTTATATTATGCAAAACCCCACATATATCTTGACAGTAAATATTCCTGAAGTTATATCTATAGTGCACTGAATTAAAAGAAGATGGGAGCTTCATATTCTATAATACTACATGACTACTTCTATAATAAACACCCATTTGTCTTAAGGCATTCTTAACACAGCTATTAACATAAATATTCAAAAGAGATCAGTACATTTTAACTGCATGACTCCCATTGAAATCACTGAGTGTCCTTGAAGGATGGTGAAGAAAACTGTTGTAGAAATAAAATAAATAAATCAGAAGAAACAGTTTAGTAATAATTTTTGCTACATTTATTTTTCACCAGAAAATTATCTGGGCTTCATAAGTCTTGCTCTCTTCTCAAGCATATGTCTTATGGCTCCAGAGATATAGGAGAGTATAGAAGGAAAATATCACTTACTAGCCAAGATTCTGCGGATCTAATTAATTACGATAAGAACTGGGATACTCAAAAATCACCTTATAGTGTTAAAGTATTAATCAGAAAAAAAATAAAAAATCATGTCCCATTAAGCATATCAGGTTCTTGCTCTTTTACAACAAAGGCAATATTTTCCAAGTCATTGAATTGTTACATTTTGGTTTTCCCTTAAATTCAACTCAGTTGAAGTATATATGTTAATTTTAAAGAAGTGAGTCCCCATCTGGGAAAAGATAAAGGCATCTTATGTTTTATTCATGTATTTCCTAGTGTGCAGAGTGGATTTTAGAAGGAAAAAGAGGAGGAGAAATCACAGGTCTGGAAGATATATTACATGTATAACATAAGAAATGAAGCTGCCAGCAGTGGTATAATAGTTGCAACATTCAGATTTTCAAACGCCAGACCATGTTTCCCTCTGGTAGACAAATTTGAAGAACAACTATATTTTGTTAAAGAAAAATAATTGATTATACCTTGATTTATTTTATTTTTTTTCCCTAATCACTTTAACAAATTTCTAAAGTAATATTTAGTAAAATGTTTTATAAATAACGCAATATAACACAATTTGAAGAAGTGGTTGGTTTCTTGTAATTTTTTTTCTTTAACACTTTAACAGGACCATTTCATTCTGGAGATCTGAGCCTAGGTGTTTTTCAGTCATTGATACCTTGTATTTTGTCAGCTTTCTAGATCAAAAGAAAGAAAACCCAAATCCTAGTTGAGCAGCACACCTCATTTTTTCTGGAATTGGATGCTCTTATAGGACATTAATGAGCTTGTCACCTGTCCAACCAACTTCATTTTTTATCTCCGTTTCACCCCTCAGATTACACAAACTCTATCAATAGCAGAGTATCCAGAATCCAAAAAAATCAATAAATGCTTAAAAACAGCTGTTGAGAAAGAAGATTATCTCTAAAGGAAGTAGTGAAGTCATTCACAGCAATGAAGATGGGGAAAGACTCCTTGCACTATTTCCCCAAGAGCTACTAAGTGTAAAAGGGGAAGGCTGCACTGCCGTCTGTGTATAATAATTTCTTGCCTTTTATTATACAGCACCATTCAAGGCAGTGAAGAATCCAATTTTCCTATTAACTGTACTCCAAACTAGGCTGTCATAAAAATCATAGGGTGGAAAAAGCCCTACAACCCTCAAATAGAAACAACTGTTGTTACCTTAAATAATAAAAAAAAAAAAAAGTTATTTTAAATTGTTTTAACTTTTCTACATTAGAATACCTATCCAGTATCTAAAAATATCTTTAGTAAGTTTTTTTTTTTATTTTTTTTTGCCTCCCCCAAAAAATAAGTTTTCAGGAAATAAGGAACATAGCTTGTGCTATGTTTCTAGCATTAAAATTCTCCTCAATTATAATGACTAATTCATTTTAAGACTTTGAAAATCTTCTTTCTATAAAACACTATTCAGAAAACAAGGTGACTTCTGTGTGTTGGTGAATACTCATCTTCAAGCTTGCCTTCTATAAATGATCACACATGCTGAAAGTCGTACCTTCAAAAATCACTGTGATGATAGTGTCTGGTCTGGAAGGAAAAGAACATTTTTCTCTGTTGAGGTAGAAGAAACTTTAATTGGACAGTGCTGTTTCTTTTCTCTGGCCTGGGGAAATTTAAGTATCTGAACTGAATCTAAAAATATTGCTGGATTAACCTGGAACAACTATAACATTTCCTTGTAGTCAATATAAAGCTGGATCTTGGAGTCAGAGCTGCTTTCCACGCTTGGAAAGATTTCCCTCTAGGGTCTTTTGGAGGGTATTGTTGCGGGAATAGTCAATGGGAAAACCAGAAGGAAATATTTGAAGCTAAAACTTTATTTTAGAAGTTCAACCAGTCAGTAACTTACATAACTACTCCCATCTAAGATCTTAAACTAGTTCGCTGTTCTTAAGTTGTCCTGTAATACAACAAGAACTACTTCAACATCAACATTGTCCAAAACAATATCTCACCCAAAGAAGAAAATTACTAAGTAAAAATATCACTTTACTTGAGTCTACTTTACATATCTTAACACTAACACATAGTTATGGAAATGACTTACTACATTTAATCATTCCATAAAGGAATTTTAAAGCAGCAAGTCTACAAGCACATTCCTGAGAAAATGAATTTATTAGAATGTGTTAGAAATTGCTATCAATTACAGAAAATAATCTCTGAGATAAAACCAATTATTTTAATATCATTAACAACTTTAAACACCAATTTTATGTAACCGTGAGAGCATTGTAAACATATATATGCATAAAGTTATAACACTGAGAAAACTCACCTTCTTTTCTTTTTTTAACCTCTGAGTATATATCATTACTACAGAAGTTAGTCAGAATAACAGCACTCCTTTTTTTTACTCCATAAGACTGTTTTTCCATTTTCCATACTTGAGTTTCATTCATAAAAAAAACATTGTTTTTTTTTTTTTGCTTTTTCTTAGGCTTATTCATAATTCAGAGATAACTTTTAGAAGAAGCATAAAATAAAACTCCAAAAGGACTGTATGAACCACTCTGAACCTTGACATTCCAGAACAACATAAATCACAGTTGAAGCCTACAGTTCAAGCTCAAGTAGCCTATATTACGTTTGGAAAAGTAAAGAAGAAAGCATTTCAGCACATTTTTTGTTCTCTTTGGACTATAACAAAGAATCTGAGGAGAAGGAAGGGGAAGAGTAAAGGGGAAGGGTAAAGGGGAAGGGTAAAGGGGAAGGGGAAGGGGAAGTGTTCCTTGCTAAAAGCAAGCCTTATTCATACTTTCTATATGTTTTAAAAAAATTATCAGGTCATCTTTAAATACTCAGTTTCTGAAATTAAAAAATGACAACAGTCTTACTGGTCAGTGAAGGGAGAAGGGATCTCTTACCTTCTGTTTCCTAGAAGTTTGCTCCCAGTGAGCCCTGGTGTTTTCTAAGCAAGCAAAGTTATAAAAGAAGTCATGTTTAATTATGGTAAGATCATTCAAGCAAGCTTGAAATACATTTTTATCTCGAAGCCTGACATTATTTCCCAGACAACAGTTTTCCTTAAACATATAAAAGGATAAAAGAGTCATTAACATTGCTTATGAACTGAAAGTCCAGAGCCAAACTTGAATTAGCTTCTGCATTAAAAAGTATTCAAGCAACTTCTGTGATTACCTGTTAAAATGGAATAATTTGTTACAGAATTACACAGTTAGTGTACAAAAATTAATTTATCTAAACAAATGTCACAAACCAACTGCGGGGTCACTGATGATTTTCTACATGAATGGTTCTCAGTCATTCCAAGGTGGCGATCTATTAGTTGAAGACAACCACCACTAAATTACATTTACTATGAAAGCAAAAGTAAATTGCTAATAAGCTCAGTTAATTTTTCATATATTTCAAGAAGCTGGCAAAGACTAGTTGAACTCGAAGAATAAAATGCGATGAAAATGTAGGAGTTAGGGTTTTCTTTGCTTTCTTTTTGTTTTAGTTTGCTAAGTATCTTTGAAACCCAATTATCTTTTACGATTCACTGCTGTTGTGTTCTTGATACAAGAGCTGAGAAATAGTGCTCTAGAAGTAAATTTTCATTACTAGTTTAGGGTATTCCCTTCCAAATCTGCAGGTAGGAAGAAACCTCTGCCCATGAGAAACGTAAATATCCATTTCTGCAGTATATAAAATCTCAATTTCAGTAAAATAAAGATAATGCCCTCAGACAAGGAAGAACACTGCAACATGTTTATAAAATTGTATCAGAGATAAGAGAGAGAAAAATAATCAAAAGGCAGATGCAGGTATAAGAAATAAAAATTTTAGGTGGTTGTTTCTCCCCAATCTCAAAGTTTATTTTACTCCAGTGAAAAACACCAAACTGAGACATCCACCTTTACAGACACATGCAGAGACACAGACTCACAACCTTTTTAGAGGGGAATTTAATTAAAATCAGAATATAGCAGTTCCTGCCTTTCTCACTATCTACTGGCTGATTTCAGGTAAAAGTTTAAGGCATTAAAACCTTGAATGGTTTCATGTGTTTGTTTAGGCAATCAGCATAACATTATTCTATGTTTACCTTTCTGAGTAGCCATTTTCCATGACTCCTTCACAGTTCCTTGCCGAATGGATGAATTCAACATGTTTTATGAGGGGTTTTTTGTTTGTTTTGGTGTTTCTTCTCTCCTGCCACATGCTGCTTCTTTCCCACGGCAATGAAATCATCTACAACACTTGAGCTAATGGCTCATTAGATTAAATGAAGGGGAATTTTTACATAACCCAGTCTTTCTGAGGCATAATCAGCTCTGGAAATTGGTTTGATTAAAGTCTGATTGTCTTTAGACCATGAAGTAATAATACGACTTTGAAAAAAAATCTAGTATATCTGAAAACGTGTCAATATTTCACATGTAAATTGGTCTAAGAGAATATATTGTTTTCCCATTACAGACCTGATCTTATTCAGAACATCCCTGTATCTAAATATGAATGTCTGCATTGTATTTAGATTTTGTATGAAAATGCTGCAGTCTCATGGAGGATAGACCATGGAGCTGAGTGGCTGAATGAGTGATTTGGTACAGCTTAGAGAGCTTGATTTTGTGTGGAATTTCTGTGGGCTAATGTGCACAGATTGCTTTTAATGCAATATGATCTGTATCATAAACACTCTCATGGCTGTACAAGATTCTCAAGCATATTTCAGTCCTGCTCTCGATAGAAGTACCGCGTCAAATGAGACAGAGTAAATGTCATCTAACTTTCACTTGGCAGTTTAGTTTCTCTTCAGAACTGGTGGAGAAAGCCAGGCTGTTTCAACAGATGATACAGAGCATGTAATGTAGGATATTTGCTCTGAATGAATATAAGGTAATGAATTGCATATCTCAGGCTGTTAAGCTTGAGGAAGTTAGTAGCTTTTTATACAGAACCTCTAAAACCTTTAAGAGAAACTGTCTCTCTGTCTACTGATATACGGCTAGTTCAGATGCAATTTTTGATGGAACTTGCAAATAGTACTGCAGCACCAGGAGAGATACTATTGTCAGTAGACTAATCAGTAAACGCTCTGGAAAGCTACTAATCTCTTTGAAACACCAATTTTTAAAGCGGATTTAAAATTATTCAAAAACAAGGTAAGGAGGCCAGCAGACAAATACTACAAAGAATGATAATATGACCCTTTTTCTACATGTCTTTAAAAGTCTTGCTTTTTAGAGTGTTGTTTCTACTTAGCAATATGCTGTTTATCTAGATTGATTTATTCAGTATTTCAGTTCTGAATTGTACGTAATTGGTTGTAACTTCAGGTCTGCAGTTATGGCTACTGCCTACTGTGATTTAATTGTGTTTTCAGCAAATTAGTTTCATCCTCAAATCAAAACACTTGCATCAACTGTGCTGTTGCAGACATCGCAATACATGCAACAAAACTACTGAATGTTCTATACTGCTAATAAGAAGGGACATTCAAGTCACTTGTTTATAAGCCTTATGAGTCTACAGTGTTGTGAATATCTAATATGTGTAAAAACTGTAAAAAATCTAATATGTGTAAAAACATGTCTTGTAATACAGATGTTATACCACCTCAACCAAATGGGACTTGCATCAAACCTTTTTAAAAGTATAAAAATATTGAGGGAAGAAGAGATGAGAATGAGGGGAAGTCTGAGAAAACTACTGTTTCCTGGTATAATGTGCATTATTCAGTGGCAGCTGCATGTAGGCTTAGAAACCCAAGAAAATGGAATCAGAATCTTGCTGACTGCATGCTGTCATCAAAGAGGAAGTAATAAAAGATAGTAAGAAAAATTAAATACAATGTACACAAATCACAGAAAAAGAAAAGAAAAGGAAAAATAGACCCATTGCAATAAGAAAAATATGGGGGGAAAATAGGGAAAAAAAAAAAGAGAACAAAGAAAATATTCCTAAAGGAATACAGCACAACAGGTTGCCAATAAGATGGAGAAAAGATAATGCAGTGGATAGTCTGGAAAAGCGATGTCAGACAAGAGATACTATGGTAGACAAAGTACAACAAAATACCTACTGGAAAGGTGAATAAAATCCATCTAACAATGACTAGAACGTGAACTGCAAAAGATAGAATTGGAAGATGTACTGTGTCCATCCAGAATTGAAATCAATGCACTTTCCCCTTTGCTATTTCAGATATGAAAAGATAATGCCATTATGCACCTTTGAAAAGGAAGTTTTAGAGCAGATGTACACTTTGTGGTCGTGGTACTCGTTATATATGTTAACCAACGTTATGTGGACTCTAAAATTTCCATTTCTTTCCCCTGCACATTTGTGCTGCTCCAGCTCTCCGAACACATCTGTTTCATTCTTTCCAGGTGCTCTGCTTTTCACTCCAAACTAACTGTGAGCAAAAAGGAAAAGTAATGGTGTGTTAATATAGGGAAGCAAGATACAAAGTAGAATGCAGTGGACATAAAAAAGGAACTTTGACAAGATAAAAAGAATGGCATTGTTATAAATTGCATCTAATTTTCAGAAACATGAGTAAACAGAGCCTTGGGCTTGATCTACAGAATGAACTGGAATAATTCGTATTGACTTAATTTAGCAGGACTGTGGGGACTTTATTATATAATGCAGAGACACTCTCAAATCTTTAGGATCCAAAATTCCTATTGAAGCATGATGAAAACTTGCAGTGAAAATGTTAAAAATAGTCAAAGGGGACCCTGAAAATGTGCACATTTGCTATTAAATTTCCAGAGTTCAGAATTCTTATTTAAATAGTCTCCAAGTAAGAGGAAATGCTTCTATTTGTGGATGGTGGAATTCGCTATGATTCTGAAAGATGTCTGGTCATTGTCTTTTCAGTGGGCTGCATCTGTCTGCTCTGTAAAGATAGACATGCTCTTCTGAAATATCTGTAAGATTCATATTTAGAAATTATTTTTAGGCAGGGACCTAATTTGTCTGAATGTTCATAAGGATCAAGACACAGGCAGCATTGTATAAAGTATAATTAATAATGATGCACGACATTACAGGGCCCAAAAAACCTGAGCTTGTGTTGCTTGCAGAGAAGGATATGCGCTTCAGAAAGAGATACTTGGATTTCATCATAACCGAAGTGAAATGACAGAAGGGTCATGGCAGTGAATAGTCACATACAGAGAGGCAATAGAAAAACAGAGGAGAAAGCTCTAAACTGGTGTAACTGGCAGTTTCCACCAGACAAGAATTAATCTGACAGCCTTAAGGCACCTATTCCACTCCTGAAAATGAAAAGAGTTTAGCAGAGGTGCCTTTGAATCAAAGGGAAAATAAAAATGATGACCATGCTGCACCTGATCTTTAGAGACAGAGGGATGGGGAGCAAAAAGAATAATCAGTGGAGGAGATGCAGTTGTGCACATATCAGTTTACATCAGTTTCCATCTGATTTCTAGGACAAATTACTGCCTGAAGCTGATGTACACAGGGCTGCTAACTAGTTTCTTTAATTGGTTGCTTTACATGGAATCAGATAATATTATAAAGCAACAGAATGTTGTAATGAACTGAGAATTGCACTTGAAAAATAAGCTATGCTGTTTTTTCGGGCTGGTGAAACTGAGATTGCTTTCAGTTATTTTTCTTGGCAAGGCTGTTGTTTCTGTCCATAGCCTGTCAAGCTAGCATAGTACCCAGATGGTTATAAGGCTCTAGGGCACCTGTATAATTCACATTAGAGTTTAACAGAAATGTAGTGGGTAATATTTATATATTTACATTTCAGATCCTCCTCCATTCAAAGCAAAACACAGCTGTTACGTTTTCACCCTGACCATTACCCTGTGATATCCCACTCAGCCAATATCTCCACTCATTGCCACTCATTATAGCCCAAATAAGAAAGCAGTCTACTAAGAGATAGTTTTGCTATGAAATAGTGTAGCATAATGATTTTTTAAGGTATTCTTTTTTACATCACTCAGACTTACCAATGAGGTTTTATTTCTCTTACCTTCAAACCTGCTTTCTGCCTGCCTTCCTGTTTGCCATGTGTGTCATCTGCACCATCTGGGGTGACCTTTCTACAATGACTGAGACCACAGCACTAAAATGTCTGAATTCCCTTATTGAAAATTGACTTCCCAGAGTGGTTAAATGGTTTTCTTTTTATTATTTTGTGAATAATAGAGACTTAACATATCAAAATTATGTGATAAGCCTAGGGTGTACATAAGGAAAATATAAAAATTTTAGATTTTGGGGCATATACTTGCAAAGAAGATTTTTTTTTTTTTTTATAACTCCTTAGATAAAGAATGACTTTTCAGTATTTTGATTGTGAAATAGTCTCCTCAAAAGGCTGTGTTTCATCTATCCTTATCCTCAGTTAAATGTGACATAATCTATATTTAAATTTGATAATAATTTTAGGAACCTAGAGTTTATTATATTCACTGACATTATTCGTATTAGTCACAGAATTTAAAGACAGAATAATGTGTCTGAGTATTTACACAAGTAATTCTGAGTCTTTGAGGGAAAAAAAATAAAAAAAGGTTGTTTCAAGACTGTAAACAAAGCATGCGTTTGACTCTAGGTGATAGGTCATCGAGGAAATGTTCTATGCTGACATGTATTCTTTAGAAACATATTGAAAAGCAGTTTGAAAACATGAGTTATGAACTGGAAAAACCCACAAAATTAAGGCAACAAGACATGGAAATAATTAGTTAATTTCAGGTAAATTGCATTTAATGAGACTACTTCTCAGTGTTTAGTTAGATTTTAGAGGTGATTTTTAAATACAAAACATAAAAAAAGTGTGTTACTGTTAGCGAGTTCTTGTTGCTTCAGGGTTTTTGTTATGAAATGCTATGCTACCTTGTATTACTCTGATAAATTATGTTCTTTGTTAAGATCAGATCTCTCTGCTTGAGAGGGTGCTGTGGTAGGTAGAAAATGCAGAAACTGGACGGAGCATTTCTGCATGAAACCACATTTCTTTTACTATATTAGAATATAAGCCTTAATCATATGCATCTGCATTCTTGTCCCTATCTGTTCTATTGAATAGACTTACAACTCGAATGAATCTGAGAGCTGTACTGTGCATCTTTGTGCCAGTTGCTATTTAATAAGCAAATTACCTGAGGCAGTTTTACTTAGGACTTTTATTAATTGCTTTGCTAGAATGACAATAACTTTTCTAGTAAGTATTTCAGATATAGTTGTTTGGGTTTTTTTCTCCCATTCAAATGTCACACAAAACATGAACAGGAAAGCATTAGGAATTAATCCAGAAAGTACAGAATTAAAAGAAGACTGAAGACAAGGATCTTAAGTTTAAGGTTATTGAACATCAGTCTATTGTATTTGGAGTAGGCTTATCACAGGTGTGGAACACAATGACCCACAGCATAACACTGATGTCCCATGGGCTTCACGGAGATCTTTTCAGAACTTTCTTAGGTCTCTGACCACTTCTCATTGTTAATGAGTGAAAATGCAGAAGAAAATCAGGATACATTGTAAGTTTGTAATTTTAGGGTACATCTTAGACCCCTCTGTTGTAGGAGTCAGTGATAGAGATTATTTTAAATCAATCATAATAATAAAATTAGAAGCAGTTCTAAGCTTTAGGGAGCAACCAAAGCCCTATGTTGTCATGCAGGTGCACACACACACACAAGTCATAAGTGCAAAAATCACTAGTGCTGAGTGACCTGACATCAAGTTGAGAAAATAACTTTCATCAAGCAGTACATTTAGTATCAGACAGATTATTATGTCTAAAAATATTAGCCATTATTAATTAGTTTTCCAGTAATCATTTAAAAAATAAAGTGTATAACAGTAGAACCCTTGCAGCATGGACTTGCTGTACAAGACAATGATTGTTTATTATTTCAAAGAAGAAATATCATTGTCTGAGAGAATGTGCACATAAAATAATATAGTTAAAGTAATTCTTATACATACACATATTTTATAGTGTGTGTATATATGTACACATAAAATTAGGTTACTGAAATCAGTCCCAACTTTATGATAGACTTGATTTAAATTGTATCTCTACAGGACATGTGTTTGCATATTTTTTACTTGTTTCTTAAATATTTGATGTTAACAAAGCTAAACATTATTTTTCTGTTGAATTGATCAAATTGCTAAACGAGAAATACTTTTTACTTTAGGAATTCCTCAGCTTCCTCTGAGCATAGAAATTCTGGAAAAAGATTTTTTTCTTGCATAAATAGGAAGAAATTCTAATTTTATTAGATGGATATAGGTGGGAAAAATAGATCAGCTGCCAACACAAAAGTTCCTCTCCAGATATGAAACAGAAGCAGCAAATCAAGCTGGTTATGGATTAGAAGGCAGTGTTTCAAGTTCAAATCATGTTGTAAATTCAAATCATGTTGTAAATTCAACCATTTAAACAAAAAGTGCATTTAGCTTAGAACAAAAAGGATGTATAGCAAAGGGAGTAGCGCTAAGTGACTATACTCTGGGCTCGTGATGAAAATAGAAAGTGGAATAGCAAGATGTTAAGAGGAAATGCAGATAAAAAAGAATACAGCAATGCCTGTATTGATGGTACAGCTCCACATAAAGGTCTTTGGGAGTAGCACTGATTTCAGTGACCAAAGCCTTTCATTTTCTACTGGCTGCTTGTTCTTTCCCTTCTAATGCATCTTTCACCTTTCCAGCAAAATTTTAGTGCAAGCATATACTGAACTAGATCAGGAAATTTTCAAAGCTATCAAAATCTGATGGTTTGGTGGTTGGTTTTTTTTTGGTCTTTTTTTTTTCTTTTTTTTTTTTCCCCCTCTCCTTTGGTTGGTTCAGTTCCCCAATCCAGTTCAGACGTGTGGACAGAAACAGTCCGGCCAGCTGATGCAGGGGCAGTATCTTGCAGTCAGATGAGACGTCAGAACAAGATACTAAAACTAAACCCAAAGGTGTAAAAAATCACTGGAGGCTCCATCCTTAAAGATAATCTTTCTTAACAACACATGACAATTTTCCCCACAATCTATCTCTTTTCATTTAAAGTGTAGCTGTAGCTTTGCTTGTGGTTTTTCATCTCCAGTAGAGTTGAAAATTTTAGTTTAGTAGAAACAAAATAATTTAATATAAATTATAAGAGTCTTATTTTTTTGCGAGAAAGATGACTAGTACTTCATTAATTCAGTTAATAAAAAAATTTTGGATTAACAGAGGAAAACACAGTTGAGTTGAGAAAAAAGGTCATGGAAGCAAAATGCACAAAGGATGAGCATGCAAGTAAATAGAAAGATCTACTTGCTCACTGCCAAGGAGAAAATGACTCAGAAGCTGTTGGATTTTGCAGATTTTTAGTTTTGTCTTCAGTCTTGCATAGAGAATAAATTGAATGTCACCGTATCTTTTCACCAGAGTCCAGTACTTGTAACTGAAATGCCAAATGGGGTTGTAACAAACTTAAATGTCCAAAGAAATCTACAGTGATGAACAAAAGGACTTTTTATTCCATGAAGACAATGTTCCTTTTGTTTTACTTCTGCATACCAAGATTTTGACAAATTTCCTTAGTAATTTCAGTGGCAGCAAACTGTAATATTTTTAAATTAAGGTAGACAATAATCTATTTATTTATGGTAGTAAAAGTGTGTTCTGACAAAATAAGACTCCTGAGGGATTTTTGCCCAACTGTATCAATGAAATATAATTACTGGATTCTTTGAAAAATTACAAAGTTATTTAAATTAGAGTTCTACTTGTTAAAAAATATTGTGTTCCTCTGATAATATAATAAAATCTATTATTCTTTAACCTTTTAAACACAAAAAGGCCTTGAAATTGAATGTAATTATCTAGCTTGAACTTTTAAACTTTTTATGTAACTAGTTAATATAACACAGCATAAGACAACTCACCACATTATTTAGAACACATCTTCAGAGGAAATTTTTATTAGCTTTGGATTAACGGTTGTAATCAAACTGATTTTTTTGCCTTAGCTAGTGTATGACAAAAAGACTCTGGCATCTAAAATCATCTTTCTCGCACTTAAGACACCTTTGGTAAGATTACATAAATCACAGTAAACAATTTCTATTTCATTTAAGTGACTAAAATCCTACAGAAATCCGCTGCAATAGAGAAAGTCTACAAATAGAGAACTAATAAAGAAGACAAGATGGGAAAGGCAGTGCTCATGCTTACACATCATTCTTCAGCTACTAATAAAAAAAAAAATCTGACAAAATGGAAGCAGTGTAAAAGGAAACATCTTTTCCCATCTTCTTTGTTCTCTGTTTTTGCCTTTCTCTCATAGCTCTTTTTTCCACCTAACATGTAGCTGAGCAAATTGAATTTCTTAAAGAATGAGCTGATGGACTTTAAACCAAGGTCTGTGAACATTATAGCTAACAGAGGAAAAGTTGCATAATTCTAGACTAAATGAGGATATGCTATTTTCCTCATCAAAGATATTTTTACAACCATTAAATTATTTGACTGTTATTAATTAAAATAGTAGTCTTCACCAGAATGTTCTGCTGTTGGGCAAAATATCCTCATTTCACTTCAATTCCTGAAGTTCAAAGCTGTAGGATAACAGCTTTTCATCTTGTGAAGCTACAACTCTTCCTTTCTTGCTTTGTTTCTTCTAAAATGCCTCAGAAAAAAAGCTTCTTGTAAGCAGCCACATGTGTCAGTGTCCTTGTTCCACTAACATCTCTCAGTCACGATGAGGAATGATGATGCAACATCATTCATGCTGCAACAGCAGCAGAAAGAGCCACTTTGCTTTTCTTTGATAGTGAAACAGCATGCTTTTTTATTTTTTGTCTCTTTTGCAAGAATTGTTGTAGAAAGGAAAGCATACTGCATGGAACCAGATAGAATTAAATAGTTACTATCTCTCTCATGCAGCAGCTAGGTCAGAACCATAGAGTATGTCATAACAGCAAGCTATTCTCCAAAAACTATTGCTTATGATTTTTTTCATTGAAGATGTCATTTGTTCTTCAGCTTAACAAATAAAATAGGCAGTTTTCAAACTGCTACATGTTTCTGACTAATGAATTCTCACCACTGATAACATGTGACAAACTACAAAGAAATTGGTATTTTTCCAGTACCGACTCTAAATGAAATTGAAAAAAAAAAAACAAACTATGTTAGAAATGAAGTAACAGTGAATAGAAATCCTAAGCCTGAGTCAAGGTGATAAAGTCAAATGAAATAATCCTAGCAATGTTTCCAAACCAAGAACTTTATTTATTTGCTTGTTTATTTATTTATTGAATGAGTTTTTAATTAACAGTTTCCAAAGCATTACCTAGTTGTAATCAGAAAGTAACTGTGGAGCTTGTATTGCAACTAATATTTACTCAGTTTTGAAGTTTGTTAAGAAAACAATGAGATAGTAATAATTTTTTTTTTTAGTTCCCATTTTCTTTTTTTTTTTTTTTTTCTTTCTGTACCTGACGTATAAACCCTGGTTCATTATGAATGACATATAAGGGATAGTAAGAAAATCACTGGGAAAGCATCTAATCAGTTTAAGAGTAGTAGACAACACTGGTGAACATGAAAGCCAACAAATATCTTGCACAAAATTCTGCTTTGGTCTTTTAAAACATTCAAATATTAGTTTTTAACCAACGTGCAGTTCATCCAGGCACTAATGTGAATGGACTAACCTATATTTAACTTTTACAATAATACAGACAAAGTTCCATCCCCAAATTGAAAAATTTACCTCTAGAAAAACAGACAATGAGTGTTTTAAAATGTTTGCATTAACAATACATCTACTTCTCTTATGTTTGACTTCACAACTGTCACACATAGTGTTCATTGGGCTCAGGTGCCCAGGTGTTGGAAGCAGGGAGGTTTTAGGAGTGAGGAGAGGCTGGGGCTGCCCTGTGCTGGACACTGGTGCTTCCAGATGACTCCAACCAACCCAGCGCAAAGTACGGCTGAGCCCTGCATCCAAGATGGGAACACCTCTGAAAAAACATATTTAAGAAAGGGTGAAAACACTCCACACAGGCAGTGCACCCATCCAGCTGCTCTCTCAGTCCTCCTTCTCAACAAGATGACAGGCAAAATAAGATGAAACAACTCATGGGTCAAGATAAAGGCAAGGAGATCACTTACCAATTACTATTATGGGCAGCATAGGCTAGACTTGGGGAAAATTGATTTAATGTATTGACAATTAAAATAGAGTTGGATAGTGAAAAACAAAGAGAAATTAAAACAGCACCTCCTCCCCCACCTCCTTTTTCCTAGGCTCAGCTTCACTCCTTCCTGATTCCCCTGTCTCCTTCTTCCCCAGGCAGCACTGGGGGACTGGATATGGGGAGTTAGTCAGTCCATAAAAGTTCCTCTCTACTTCTCCTTCCTCTTTCACACTTTTAACCTGCTACAGAGTGGGCCCTTTCTATCTGTGGGCTGCCAGAGTATATCTGTTCCAGCACCTGGAGTACCTTCTCCCGCTCCTTCTTTGATGCAGGATTTTTTCTCACACTTTTTTTCCTGACTCCTTATGCTTTTTAGGCAGTGTTTTGCCCTTTCTTAGATATATTTTCTCAGAGGCACCACCAGCATCATTGATGGGCTCAGCTTTGGCTGCAGCGGTCTGTTGAAGAGATGGCTGGAACTGGAACAGCACAGAGGAGCCCCTGACCTTTTCTCACAGAGACAACTCCTGCAGCCCCCCGCACTGACAGACCTGGCAACCTACATGTAATAGAATAAGAAAAGTCTCTGTGTTCATCTCAATGCAGGAGCTTTCTTATTCCTGCTTTTTTCCTATAATCTTCCCTATGCCACTGAAGTAGGGGGAGTGACTGAGCGGCTGGGTATGAGTCTGGCTGTTAGCCAAGACTAACCTACCACATAGTGGAAAACATTTTACTAAGTAAATCTGATATAATCTAAAAAAAAAAAAAAACAAAAAAAAACCCCAAAACAACAACAACAACAAAAAAAAAAAACACAAAAAAAAAACCTAAACAAAAAAAACACCCCACCACAAAGAAAACAAACAAAAAAAAACGCAAACAAGGAAGCAAACAATAGGAGAGCATTTTAAAAGTACTTTCAGAAATATCTGACCCAGTTAAAATTCACTTGTGATGTGGACGTGAATAGAAGACTGTAAAAAACCTCTGTAAGACAAATCTACAGACTGACTATAGACCATTTTGTTTTCCTGTCAGACATTCATGCAAGGCAAGTTTTTGTCACATCACTTTTATTTCAGATTCACCAAAAGTTTATAAATTACTCAAGACACAGGAGAAGCTTAGCCAAGAAATTAAGAAAACAGATCTATGTCAGCTGAAATTTAAATTTATTTTCTTCACAGAAACTAAGTAGTAGTTCAGAAGAACTTAAAAAGAATCATAATTAAAAAAAAAGGCAATCACACCTATACCACAAATTATCTGTCCTTTTCATTGTCAGGATCCAGATATCCCTCAAAAGGAACAAAAGAATCCTTCTGTCTTGAAATTGTGTGAATTACAAAATTCAGCAGGAAATCACCTTATGAAAGACATGCTAAGGACTGAAAAGAATTTCTCTACCCCCTACCCCCACTCAGCCAAGAGAAAAATATGTCAAATGCTGAAATGCTTTGCTCAAACTCTGCAGTATTCATTTAGGGCAGAAACATCACTGACCAGTATCTGGAGACTATTGACAATTTTGGAGAGATTCCTAATCATAAATGTCGAGGTTAAAATTCAAAGTTTCATCATGAGTAAGAGGTGACATCTCATTCCACTGTCTCATCAAGTAAGAAGGAGATACCTAGAGAGAAAGAGATGGGAATTCACTGGGCAGTCAATTAGTATGCCCAGATTGCATTTTTGTGCCAATGTTTTCCTCGCCAGTGTTCGGAACAGCTTTCTTCCCAAAAGATGGTGATTCAGTGGAGATTTTCTCAGTGAAGTAAGTTCTTGTTTCTGCTTCTTGCATGCCTTTTCATATGGTGGTACAACGGGTGAGTGAGAGGTTTTATATATGCTGAAATTTCCCCACATGTGGAGTTCTCAATCTGCCGGGTGTAAACAAGCAGATAGAGCACAAAACCAAAGCTGGTTATTTGGAAATGTCCCTTATACATGAAAGTTAGCATGATTCATTTTATTTTAAACTAATTTAAGAACTATTCTCCTGTGTTTCAAGTGTTTAATGTAATTTGAAGTATAATTCTATTTAAAATTAAAATATTGATGGCATTCTATTATATCAGTGTCAGTCAATTATTCCTTCATATTATTTCAAGAATAATGCATAATAGAATTTTTTCTTAAGGTCTGAATATTTAAAGAGTATTATTCATTTTATAACAGGAAAACTACACTGTGATTATTGAATATGGGCAATGTGATTGATCCTATATGAAATAGAATGCTTTATACCTGAAAAAAAAATAATCAATTAGCAATTCACTCAGATAATGATTTTTCTTAACATACATCAAATGACTTATTAAAGGCCTGAACCAGAATTCGTTGTAGTCAGAGGAAAAAGTACAGCTGGTATAGGAAAGACCTCTGATTTTATCCCAAAGATATGTTTCACAAAGTCTATCTCTTCTGATACTGTAAGGAATAGATATACTATGTGCACTGTTTCATTAGCTTAATTTATTTCTTGCTAGAAAAAAGTGATACTGTGGCCACTCTCATAAAATTCAACCTCAATATATTTTGAACTGGGTTTTTTTGTTTGTTTTAACTCTTTTTCCCTTTTAGTCATAGCTGCTGCATTTGTATGCTTTTAGAGATAATTTTCAGGTTACAGTATTTGTCTTTAAAAAGTAATATTCTAGCATTCCTAGATGCTTCTCCAAAGTCCTTTTAGTTCACAGAAGGCTCACAATCCAGAAGACAGAGTTTTTTTTGTTTATTTGTGTGTTATTACAATTCATTGCAATTAGAGGTTTTTTTGGTTTGTTTTAATCTCAAGATTTTGAATGTCAAACATAAATTTTCTCTTTCCACATTATATTTACTCCACCACAAGAGATTCTGAAAACAGTGCTCACTGAAGTGTTTCTAATGTCATCTGTCTAGGAATCAAATGTTCCTGTGTGCATAAATAAATAAAAAAACAATAGAAATTTGAAGAAAAAGTAGTGTTTACTCAAACCAGAGAGGGGAAGGGAATCCTTAGACTTTATAGCAAATGAAGGACACCTTTGTGCCTGCTGCTTTTGATTTAAAATCATTTATATTCATGGTAAAAAGTACTTTCATGCAATACTTCAGAGTTCTCCAGAATTTTACTCACATTATGGAATTTGTGTAGAATTCATCTTACCCAAACTTCAGTCATTAAGATGTAGGGATATAATCTAAGCCATTTGTCTAGGTTACCTTGTACTAAATGGGAAAGATGGGCATGATTCATTCCTTCAAGGCAATTCATTCCATCCTGAAATACGTGAGATGAATTGTCATCTCAAAGTGACTTTATATTTCTACCAGCTACGATAGGTACATAAACACGCTGTGTGGGTAGAATGAATGTCATTTATTTTAAGCCTCAAAAATGTCCCTGATTATTTTTCAGTTCCACCACAACTACTTTGGGGAGGGGGGGGGGGGGGGAAGGTGGATTTGTTTGGTTTTTGTTTTTTTTGTTTGTTTGTTTCTGGTTCTGTTTGCTGGGTCTTTTAGAGCTCTAAGTTGCTTCAGCCACAGAGTGACTGGTAATTATAAGGAAGTCTCTACTGTCAGAGTTGTTGCCAATATGGAAATTACTTGTTGGGATAACTGCCAGCTGACAATTTTTGTTGCTGCTGGAGTGGATGTTATGGTTTGTGCTGGGCTGGCCCAAATTACTGAAAAGAAAATTGGTTCTGTTCTACCTCAAACCAAGACATTGGACTATATTCAAAAGATAGTATTTACTTAAAGAAAAGCAAAAAAATACTTGATCAATTGTTGTCTCAGTTTCAGGTGATGAATGAAGTAACCCAGTAGAGAAAGTCCCATCTTAAATGACTTCAAAACAAACTTTTTTTAAGGTATGTTCTTTTTATCTCTTAAAGCTACTTAAAGCATACCTTATGTAAAACATAAAACATTGTGTTTCTATTTAATTGGGACTGAAGTGATTTAACTGTGACTGAGCTTCTGAGAAACCTCGAATTATCAGTTAAAGAAAAGAGGTACTTGAAAAGTATGAAAGGACAGGAAATCAGTAGAAGAGTCTTGAGAGACAGAATTAGCACTTCAGTAGAAACATACATATGACACCTGAGAGCACTTCCAGACCAAAAGGGGAAAGCAGGGAACAGAATGTTTACTACCAAGGCCAATGTTATAATAAAATACCTTATTTTCAAAGGAACATTGTATCTCTAACTCAAATGCCATCTGTTGTTGATTTCATATTAGCTGGAACAACATGCCTGAGATATAGAAGGAAATTGTAAAAACAGCAAGGACTGTTTAGGTCAACAGTTCTTAAGAAAAAGTCTATTGAGACAGTGCCATTAGTTCTTCATATTAAGATGAATGGTTACTACTGTGTGAAACATTTTACTGTAAACATTCATAATTTTGAAATTGTATTGGAAGCACAGAAGACAAATTATTTTTATTCCAAAAAGAAGATCAACACATTTTGAAGGATTGTTATTAATTTCACATTATTCCAGGTGTTTATTTAGCTACAAAAGTTCAATAACAATTAAAAAAAAAAAAAAAAGATATCTTCTTTGGACAAAATTACTCTACTCAAAAATTACTCTGCTGAAATCCTAGAAGCATAAAAACATTCAAGCATATGGCTTTTGAAATAAGACTTAAAGGCGGTTTAATGTGGAAGAAAGCAATATTATTCATGTGAATAATTTTTTATAAAAACAAGACTAAGCATCTCAAGTTTTATTTGGGACCTATAAATTGACATTCAGTAAAAATGTTTTTTTCTCATAAAGGGCAAATGTTGGTATTATATGTCATAGTAGAATTCTGTTGACACAAACACTCCAAGCATACTGCGGAATAAATAATAATGACAAATTAAAACTGAAAACAATTTTGGTATAAGCAAAAGAAACTAGAAACAGAAGAAGGAAAAAGGAGATTAATAGTATGGTCACAAAATAGGACAAGAACATTGTAGGTGTATGTATGATGATGTAAAATATCTGAGATGATTGGTATGATATACATGTAAGAAAATAATGCTAAGATTTTGCAGTCTTTGAGGCAGAACAACAGACTGATGCAAGATAAAAGGAAGTCGCAGCAATAAATCTAAGGAATTTCAGAAGGTGATCTCAGAAAGTGAAGCAGTAAGTAAAGGAGATGATATTCAAAGAGGATGTTAGCCATCTTGCAACCTTTTAAAAAAGCTCCATACTTCAACTAGATTTAGTGATGGATACAAGTATGTATTTCTGGATGTTTTTGTTTTCTCTACCTGTCCCTGTGTTTTATTTACTACCACAAACAAACTTTCTTTTTCAAACTGCATTTTGATCTTGTCCATGTACTTGAACACTTTGAATGAAGAAGACTGTAATATGATGTATTACCTGCATGGGAATAAATTTAAAGTATCTCTTTTATTATTATTTAGGCTGTGAACTAAGCAGTTTCATCATCAGTTCCAGTCCTTACAACCACATAATTACATTTTTTTTTAACTGTAGACCCACATTTTCATCATTTTTCAAAAACCTCAGATGCTACTGAAAGAGGAAACAGGTTTTGGGAGGAGGGACTGCCATATGGAAAGCAAGTGCAAGAAAAGAGCAAACATAGAATAAAGCATATGGAAAAATGTCTGTATGGAATAAATCAAGTTAGCCTTATGGAAGTTATCTTCGGCCTCTCTTGACTTTTATTTATGTCTCTGACTACAACATCCTACATCTTATCCTTTACCAGTGCTGAGGAGAGAGAAAAAAAGGAATTGAAACGAAGTTACAGGAAAATAAAAAAAAATGTGCCTGAGTGAGAATTTTCAATTTCCTGATGAGATAACCTTCAGATAAAGCAGCACAAGAACTTTGGTTCAGGTTATGAATATACTGCCCTTTAAAATTGGTGAACTTCTTGAGAACTCTTTAAAATGTGTTACCTGCTACGGAAGTATACTCTTTCCACCAATAGCAAGTTAATTTTGCATTATGTTTTAGTATTTCAAATACAAATAATGACAAGATAAGGACAACATTTAATATATTGGGTGCTAGATTGCAATATTATTTGTTTTATAAAATAAAATGCCAACATCACCTTTCATAACCATAACTATTGTTGCTAAAAAATGGGGAAAACAAACAGTTTAATGAAAATATTTTCAATGCAGTACATTGTTTTTGCTGTTGTTTCATAAAATGACAGAAGACACAAAACAATCTAGCATCTAGAAACATTTTTGAATATTCTTTTGTAGGTAGTCAATCAATACATTATATTTTAGATAGTGTAGGGTCTGAATAATCTGGACGATTATGCAACTATTATTATTTGATGTTGAGAGGATGTTCTACTGCACAAACCAAAAGAAATATAAGAAAAATAAACACTATTTATAGGCTACACAAGGATAAATTAGAACTGAAATTTTATGGCAAATTAAATTTTATGTGTTAACAGATATGGGAAAACTGACTTCATTTTTTTTCTGTTCTTCTATTTTCAAAGAAGGAATAGAAGAAAAATAGGGATATTTAGTATGAAATCAGAATTATGTTGTTAACTGTATTTCAAACAGTTTTCCGTGGGGATGAACACGGGAAGTTTCAAAATGCAACAGGAGAGACTACATGTCTATCAAGACAGGTGGGTTAAAAATCACATTGAATTGTAGGTGTTTAAATATAAGGTTTTTGCACAAGTAGGTGTTTAGGCTTTTATAGTAGGGCAAATATGTGTAGAGTTCAGATGAGCAGTTTACCACTGAGCAAAAGTGATAGAGCAGAGAATGTTATTCAGTTTATTCTAAGGTAGAAATTTATGTGTGACTGTTATCTAACACAGTTTTCCAGCTTCATTTGAGATATCCAGAATAACTGCTGAGCTTCCACCTGCATTCTAGAAGTGCACAAAACTGCCACTGGATCACTGTCCTATTTCCCAGCCTTGTATGGATTTCTTGGATGTCTTAAGATATTTCAGACTGCACTAGATACCTGTGTCTAGGAAATTCAATCAAACATCTAGTTGGATGCTGGCACATGTATTTAGAAATCTCCATTCAAATGCCTTAATATATGAGCTGATTTCCACCCCAAAGGACCTGGGATGACATTATTAACTTGGAAATAGGTTGTAATACGTTGAAATAGATTCTTGGAATATAAATAGAATTGGCTGGTTGCAGACTAAAGGCTGGCTCTGCCATAGCACAAAGAAATTTTTTAATCACCACATTATTCCAGGTTCGCGAAAGCCGATAAATTTCATACCAGCCAAAGGCAGAATGCACTTTCTCCTGATGATTGCCTAAATAGCCTAAGTGCTATAACATTGTAACTACCACTTATAATGGCGATCTTTGACTCCTACTTACCTCAGGATGAACACGCAAGTTGTTGTAATGCTAGCTGACAATTTTCTGCCTAAGTTACATTATAAACAGAAGTCAACAGCTAAGAGTAAAGAACACAAATAGTTAAACCTACAGAGATGAGTTTCTTAAGTAGGTATATCTTTCCCAAGAAATACTTGCAGAAATATGGACTGAAAATAATTTACCCCCAATGGAACATTAGAAATGTTAACTGTCTTGCAGAACAGGACAATAGGTAGATATTTAAATGTCAGTTTATTTAATTCAATATTGTAGGCATTATTCTGTATAGCAAGACACCTGGGTTGGGTAGAATCACCTTTGAGATCTGAAGCCAAAGGAAAGCAAGGCTCACAAAAAGTGTTTTCAACTGGTATATATCAAATTTAAGAATTGGTGTTAATATTTTAAAGGGTAAAATTCATAATAATGAATCAGATGTGTACGTATCCTAAGTGAATAGGCAAACAGAAAAATAGGAAACATTGAAATTGAGGCATGCACCTGGAATTCTGACTGTCGTGAAGACTTGGGTAGCCCAATACAGCCTGAACAAAGCATCTTTGAGTGGTTAGGAATCTACAGGCTTCCTACACTTACGTGACTAAGTTGTATCTATAGCAAAAGATAACTAGCCCAACCTTTTCTTTCGAAAAAGGCAGCGGAAAGTAGTCTTTGTGTAGTGCAAAAGGTTCAACATTCTGTCTAGATGATAAGAAACCTTAAATCTAGGCATTTCTTGATTGGAATTTTTTAAAATCCAAACCTAAGAACTAGGTAACACAGTGAAGGCCCTTTCTTTTCTTCTTTCTCTTTCATTTCCAGTGAGACAGTCATTCTTATCTACCTTCAACAGGAAAATGAGATTTTAATCTTCCTCCTCCTGACTGTATTCTTTAGGTTGGTGGTAAAATCTTCTTCTAATTCTACCTACCCTTCCCACCCCTCCCCACCTCCTTTCGGTTGGGAAAGAATCCTGGCTTCACATTTTTTATGGCTAAGAAAGAACACCTGTTTATTGTTCTGTTAGGCATTTCAGAAATTTCTTTACGGAGAAAGAAATATATATGTAAGATATGAAAAAGATATTTTCTAATGCATACCACTGTCCATTACATACTGTCTTGTATACCTAAATCTATTATCATAAAATACAGTGGGGTATCGGTCATACAAATCAGCTATTCATGCCCTTAACCTTATAACTATTCTGAATTTCTCTAAAAGTATGTTGGTCTATAGATTTGCAAGACTAAAAAGCACCACTGTGATCATCTTCTTCAATCAGACACAGAAACTGATCATAGTATTGTAACAAATTAATTTCTATTTAACTGGATTTTTCTATTAGCAAATCTTGCCCTACTTCCAGGAAAACAAACAAACAAAAAAAAAACTGAAAAAAACCCAACAAACAAACAAACAAACGACAAGGAATACAATCTAAAAGGTTATCCTAATGATCTCACATAATAAGTTGTTTGATGGGAATTGATGTCACTGTTAAGAATATTGAGCATTATGTACAACGCCTAACTTAGACTCCCAAGTTTTTGCCTAAAGTTACATACCTAGTGACTTTTATATCACATATTTAATGGTGAGGGAGTTGGGTGACTTTAAAGAGGTCCAAAGGGCTATCCTGTCTACTTTATCTGAATATCTAAACTTAGCTGACTAGAACCCCTCTATGAAGGCATTTAATAGCACTATTCTTTTTCCACTAACTAGTTATGGAATATGAACACTTGGGTTTTTTTGACAAAGTCCCTACAATTTTAGGGTAAGCCAGGCATGTCAGATAGATAGGCTGAGAGTATCTTCTACCACAGGTTTATTCCTTATTGTCTCTGTTTCAGTATCAATTAAATATTCAAAACTTCTGTCATCTCTTTCAGAATAGCACAACTTCAGCTACATAGCAGCATAAATTCCTTAATGCTAGCATTTTGTCTGTTTGCTTTTAAGTGTCTAATGTAATGGTTTATCCCTTGTATTGTTGACATTGATCCTGACTATATATGTCACTGATTTACAATTACACATTGTTAATAAACCTATAAACTGCTTTGATCTTTACTAGGTTTAAACTCCTTGAGTTGACCAGCTTTTACCTGCAACTATATCAAGATTAGCTTACCAATCATTACCCCGGAGAAAAACTGTTGAGGACATCCTTGTTCTTCTCAGCCTACAGTTCAGCACAGAACCAGCATATTCAATTACTTCTAGGGCAACTGAAGCTTCCTTAGACTGTTTCTCTGCCTGAGAAAATCCATTAGTTCTGTGACAAGATTTCTTGGGTTTTAAAGATATTATAACTTGTTTACTGGTCAGTTTTTCTGTTTCAGATACCCAACCCATTCAGTTCATCTTAACGTAGTAATACCTGAACTAGATATGTCTCATCTCTTTTTTAATCATGTGTGTCTAAGTTGTGACAAAGTAATAACTCATTCTAAAGTAAATTGAGCTCAAAGAGTCTCTTTCTACAATGCATGTAGCACACTGAAAGTTAATTTTCCTGTTTCTTCCCTGAGCCCTCTCTCATGTATCAAGAGATGATCTTGAAGTACGGTAGAGTGTTTCTGAGATGCTTCTACACCTGAATATAACTCACTGTATTGATTATGTCAATACGGACAATGTGAAATGTGAAATACCCATTACAGAGTCTCTAAGAAGTTTTGTGAAATCTGGGAGTGACTGTGATTTCCGGTAATTTGATTATATCTGGGACACTTCCCAAAGTGAAAAAGAGTTTTCCAAAAGGGAATTTTCATTTTCATTTGTTTCCTTCTGAGATAGTATTGAAATGCTATGAATTTGCTAATGATCTTTAGAAGTTACAAGTGGGATTCATGAGACTGAGAAGTGAGTCCTGCAAATACTTCATAAAAATACAGGTTCCACAGATTTTTTTTTAAATTTGGTTTGTTACAGTTCAGCCTCTTTTCTGCTTATGAATCTTGTTTTGAACTATTTTTGGACTTGATTTTAATTGTTCTAATGTAAAGATACAGTGCTGGGAACTAGTCGTGTCAGTGTAATCAGCACTTAAGTTGTCCCATGACTCTAGAAATTAAGAACTTGTATTCAGACTCCTAAATTGAGTAGTGTTGTTTTTTCAAAAGCTTTGAACACATACTGTTTCCATAATACAAAGTAGGAACTGTAGATCCTCAACGTTACTGTTTAGAAGGAAACTTCTCTAACCTTTGCTATAACCATTTTTGCTTCCTACTGTTCAACCCTGTCCTTATTCATGTTAATATTGTTTCTTCCAGTTTCCTCTGTAGCAGACAAAATTAAATACAGTTTAGATTCACAATATATTAAGTCATATCTTGATGTGTTTTTCTTAATTTTCTGTTAATGTATATCTACAGTAAGCTGTTGGTTTTGGCACAGCTAGATGTATAGAATTCAAACAATGGAAAGACAGCAGAGTCTAATTATATTTTTTTATTCCAAATTTTTGGCATTGTGTTATTCTGTACATTTGAGATAAATCAGAGAACAGATAAAGGATTTCATGGGGAATCTGAAGACTGATCACATAGCCAGCCCTGAAGAGACTCCATTCAATATCCAGAAACAGCTTTAATTACAGTACAAGAAAAGTCTGTTTTATTCCACCATTTGAAATCTGCTGTAAAGCCAAAACCCAACACTGTTAAACATCAGAAAGTCAGATTAAATAAACTATACGTGCTCTGCCAATACTTTCTATAGTAGCAGCAGAGGAATGAAAAAAATATTAACTGAAATCTAAAGCCAAGGATAGCTGCTGAGAAACAAATTAAGCAGTGTTTTAATTTATTTTAGCAATCAGTTTCCTGATTACTTAAGCCACTTGATTATTTGATCAAACTTGTACTTGAAGGCAGGTGAGACCAAAGAATGCTTTTTATGACCTCATAATTATGAATTCTTTGCTGTACCTCTCAAGCAGTGTATGATTCATTTATGAGGGGAAGCAGCCTTTTGTAGTTGATCTATTAAACATGACATATTTTGAAATAAAATAAAGATACCCCAAAAAAACCCACACAAAACCAAAAAAAAAAAAAACCACCACCAAAACAACGCACAAAAAACTGAGTGGAAGCTGCGGCTCTGGTTAGGTATAGGAATTTACTTCATTCTTTATGATACTTTGATAATTGCATTGTCCACCGGTTGTTTAGCTTCTACAGCAGAGAAATTAAAGTTTGTATAACAGACATCTGCTGAGGTTACTGTACTTACTGGCTCCACTGTCATTCACTTTAGATGATGGCAAGAGAAAAATATTCAGTGTTTTTGGACATATGATTCCATCATCTAGATACTAACTTTCAAGTACTGCTGGGTTTGGTCCCCTTTTTCTATTTCTCAATGGCTTGATGGAAAGATTGTGTCTCTGCTCTGCCACTATTAAGCTGCATCACTCTGATGATGTATTCTAGTCTGATGTGGCCATTATCTCACAGGTGATGTGAAGTTGTTTAAAAAGCTCCTTCAGAAACTCCTGTGGCACCCCTAAGAATAAATCCTGAGATGAAGGAAATGTATGGCCAAAAGGCCACCGAATAGCATAAACTGTAAATACATCTTGACATCGTTAGTGGATGAGGGAAAGGCTGTGGATGTTTTCTACCTAGACTTTACTAAAGCCTGTGACGCCGTTTCCCACAGCATTCTTTTGGAGAAACTGGCTGTTTGTGGCTTGAACAGGCGTACTCCTTGCTGGATGAAAAACTGGCTGGATGGCCGGGCCCAGACAGTGACGATGAATGGAGTTAAATACAGTTGGTGGCCGGTCACAAGTGCTGTTCCTCAAGGCTCAGTACTGGGGCCAATGATCTGGATAAAGGGATTGAGTACACCCTCAGTAAGTTTGCAAATGACACCAAGTTGGGCAGGAGTGTTGATCTGCTTGAGGGTAGAAAGGCTCTACAGAGGGATCTGGACAGGCTGGATTGATGGGTTGAGGTCAATGGCATGAGTTTCAATAAGGTTAAGTGCTGGGCCCTGCATTTCAGTCACAACAACCCTGTGCAGTGCTACAGGCTTGGGGAAGAATGGCTGGAAAGCTGCCCAGAGGAAAAGGACCTGTGGGTGTTGGTCAACTGCTGGCTGAATATGAGCCAGCAGTGTGCCCAGGTGGCCAAGGCAGCCAACAGCATCCTGACCTGTATCAGGAACAGTGTGGTGAGGTAGGACTAGGGAAGAGATCATCCCCCTGTACTTGGCACTGGTGAGGCCCCACCTGGAGTACTGTGTCCAGTTTTGGGCCCCTCACCACAAAAAAAAAATTAAGGTGCTGGAGCATGTCCAAAGAAGGAGTTCAAGTCTTATGAGCAGCAGCTGAGGGAACTGGGGTGGTTTAGCCTGGAGAAAAGAAGTCTGAGGGGAGATCTTAATGCTCTCTACAACTACCTGAAAGAATGTGGTAGCGAGGTAGGAGTTCAGTCTCTTCTTCCAAGTACCAAGCAAAAGGATAAGAGGAAATGGCCTCAAGTTGAACCAGGGGAGATTTAGACTGGATATTAGGAAAAAAATATCTTCATTTAAAGGGTTATCAAGCGTTGGAATAGCCTGCCCAGGGAAGTGGTTGTCACCATTCCTAAAGGTATTTAAAAGATATGTAGACATGATGCTTAAGGACATGGTTTATTGGTGGACTTGGCAGCGTGTTAGGTTAATGGTTAGGTCTTTTCCAACCTAAATGATTCTATCATTCTACCATTCTATAATTTATTCTCAGAAAATATGCAGGCTTTGCCATCACTTTTTTACCTTGGAAACCTGGAAAACCCTACCCTACTCGTTACATAAGCCACACTTTTTTGAATTACCAGAAACACTCTAGAAAAAGGTGTTTTTCTTTGGAAACATTCTGAGCACTTCATAGGACTTGTCTTTATGAGACATACCACTCAAAAAGTCTAGGTGTGGCTGGATCCAGTCCTAGTCCCAGACTTGATCAATGGTTTATATATAAAGGATTATATATGTGCAATCAATCCTTTATAACACTTAGCTAAAATTTCAAGGTTTAACATGTTATTAGTCACTTACCAAGGATCTGTTGCAGCAAGGAATCTCTGAATCTCAAGAAGTAACCTTGAGTGGACAACCCTGCTCAGTGGGAGATCCTGTTGTGCAGCCTGTTGCCGTGCAGGAGACCTCAAAGGTCTCTTGGACTGTTAGCTATTTATGGGGGTAAGACCTATAGTCACATTTGCATATTGACCACAGTACCAGCATTGTCCAAGTTCGTCCTTGGCTGTTGTGTTGTTATCTGTCTCACCGAAACCTTGTTGAGCCAGGTGCCGGTGTCATGACTAGATGCACCCATTATGACCACCACAGCTGGTTATCACTTGGGCAGGGTTACAGGAGATAAAGGTCAGGTTGGCGCCTGGGGGGTGGTGAGCACACCATCACAGGAAAAAATCCTGTAAGCTTTGCTTGTTATCTGGTATGCTTTCCAATTTGCAGCTACCTAAATTATTTAGAACTATTCAGCATATTTCCAAGATAAATTTTCCCCTTTCAGAAAGCACAGCAGAGAACAAAAAGCTACCTCAGTGGTTCACGGTGTGGTCTGGTGCTTTTGAAACAGTTAAGTGCTGTTATTTTTTTGTAATTTTCAGCTGCACAATACAAAATCAACAGTGTTAAAGAGTTTTGTATGACAAGACTAATTGCCACTATTTTGGTAAAGTAGATGGAAGAAAGCTGGAAGCATTTTGTACCTTTTTTCCATGCTATCAATGAACAGCTATGACTGAGATACTAATAACAAGAGTCATTTCTTCTTGGCTTTATTCAGAGAAAGCTAATAAAGGTATTATTCCCAAAGTTTGTGCAATTCCACATTTAATATTAAATAATTAAGCAGAATTTGTTGTTTTATCATGATTCACTAGTCCTTATATGCCACTCAGTAGTTCCAAGTGGGCAGCAAACAATACTTGCCATTTTAGGAGATTAAAATTTTTACCTCACTGCCTCTCAAAATCCACCAATTAATTTTTACAAATCAGTTTAATTCTATTATGTATTAAACCAGTAAAAATATCAAGTGTCTTGACGGAGATCTCACCTCAATGTCATAATTTTCTAACAATGTTTTCAAACTGATGAATGATATGTGAAATCTTTATTCATATTTATGCACATCAAACATTAGAAATTACTCATTAGGGATAAAAAAAAAACGCTACAAACGAGTTCTATCAACAACTCAGTTATTTACTTTGTGTTTGGGTTTGCTTTGATAGTATCTCTTTTGGATGGATCATACTACAAAAGAAGATCCACCATTTTCTTTAGCATTCAGGGTTTCCTCTTTTTCTCCATCTTGCCTGCAATAGAAAATCTGACAAGCTAACTGTTACATAGATGGTAGATGATCTTTTCGGAGTGTGATGCATTTGTTCATTAAACGCAAATAACTATAGACTTTAGAAAGCTTAAATGTGCATGATATGCCAGTTTTAATATTGGTCCTCATATTTTACAGGTTTCCCATGACATACATTTCTAAGTTTCTTGTTCAGTCCTCAAGGATACTTTCAGTGGCAAAAATCTGCAAATCAGAAGAAACTCTCCAAAGATTTATGTCAGCAACTTCCAGTAATAGCATCATTCCGATTATTTCCTGCAATATTTAACTGTGAAAATCAAAATCTATTTTAGTATATATGACCTGGACTGAACTGTATGAAATTAGAAAAGAATAACTAGATCCCAAGTTTATTTAAAAATTCAGTATAAGACGTGATAGCAAAAAAGAGAGAAAATATGGAGACAAAAAACATACAATACTGATCTGCACAATGGCATATGAAGATAGTTAACCATCAGCATAGTCATCACAACAACAATGAAGTGGCCTGAATACCAATGAGGGCTTCTGGTAGCTTGCTGGTGGTGGTGAAAATATACTTGTGAGCCTTCACTGAGCCCTGAAATCAGAAAAGCACAGCACAAAAATCCTAGGTATATCGATTTGCCTGTTTGGAAAATGAAGGTGATAGAAACTAGTGCAATGGAACAAATGGACCTACCTATCAACTTTTGGAAGTGAGCAAGAGATCATACCAGCTTCTGAAGTAGTTTATATTTAGTGAGATGGAAGAAGAGGGGCTGCCAAAATGACAGTGGGAGGCAGGGTAATGATATATATTTTGAGGGTTTTAAAACTTCAGTTATGCTCACCACAGGCCTTAAATGCTAGTCTGAACTCTGGATTTCACTCAAAATTTACTCTACATTCAGACTGAAAAAAACTCATCCACGGGTTATTTTACTAATTTAACCCATATCCTGAAATCCTAGAAGTAGACCCTAGAAATACAGCTTCCTGAAATAGTCTGACTGACATGCATGATCCAATGTAATCTAAGCAAATCTTATTCTTCTCCTAAAGTTTTTAATTTCTGATGTCTTCTCAAGAGTAGTTCTCTCACATCCTTTTCCATTGGCTACTCCTTCAGCTCGCCATCAACAGGAGCAGAACAAAATCCATAGGTTGCACACATATATGTTCTTATTTCATACTTAATTCCATGTGGCAAATGATTTAATGTAATCCCTGATGTTGAAATGAAGCAAATCAAACAGTAGAGAGGAATTTAAAATAATTACAGCTAGGACATCTCACCCTCTACCCTCCAAATCCTGATTCAAAGGTGATGTACACAGTATTCTCAAAAGGCAAGCCTGTGAACTAAATTATAGTTCTACTTGGCACTAAAAATTGCAGACTCAGTAGAGACACCAGTTTGATAGCTTACTGATTTTGCCTAGCCTTCATCCTCCTCTTCACTACACCAAAAGTAGTAATTAACTGTCTTTCTCTTTCCTGTAGGAGCTAGGAATCTCACCCACACCTCCCTCAGCTCCACCAGTGCTAGATGCCTTTTCTTCAAATTGTCTAAATGATTAACATAATGAAGTTTAAACCAGAGCAATTGCTCTTACCTAATATTTCGCTTGAAGGCTTCCGTTTCTATTTTAAACCTGAAGAAGGGCTTGCATGCTCAAAAGCTTGTCGGGTTTTTTTCCCAGCCATACTTAGTCTAATACAAAAACGTTATACATCTCTAAAAAACCTTTCTCATTAGCTAATAGGAACACTTTCATTTCTATTTTAGAGTTAACCACAATTTAAAAAAAAAAAAAAAAAAAAGCAAAACCCAAAAATGAATAGCTGACCCCACCTGTTGTTTTTTTGCTTAAATACACACCATCAACTATCAAATGCACAGTGGACATAAAAAAAAAAAATATATATATTGTCTGCAGTACCATATTTTCTATTTAAGAGCTCTCTGTAGCTCTAGAGGAGGGTTAGAGCCAGTGATGATATTTCAGTTCATTGTTACAGTTGAGAGTTAGTTCTGTATTTCCTTTCAGGAGTTCAGACTTTGTTCTTTCAACTTAAAATTACATGTGTTCTTAAGACAGAAGTGCCTCTAGAGGGTATGAGTTCAAGGTTAGATCCACCAATTAATACTGTAAAAATGTACATGGCCTACAGGAAATGCAAATTTCATTTATGACTTCATTGCCTAATACAGTAATAAGTATTTCACAGTAACTATGATGAATACAGAATAAGACGAAACAAGAAAGACCAGCGTGATATTTTACATGTGTGTTTGTGCATGCTTAATAGCTATATGAATTTAAGAATATATTCACCATGTATTACTTTGAAATAAAAAAAATATGAAACAATTTTCTGTAATTTATAAAGTTACTGCAAGCATAAGAGAATATTTGGAAACAAATACTAATATGTAGTATCTTGAAAATAACCCAAATAAGCAAATTAATTAAACTTAAGAGAGGAAGGCTATATTTTTTTCTGTGGTAGAAGTGGGAATCAGTTTGAAATTAAACCACTTAAAATTCAACTGTCAGCATGTTGGTATAAATTCAGTTACATAAGTGGCAAATGTAGAGCCATTTGCAATGTCCCAGGGCCTTCTACTTCATCTTCACCTGCCACGCCAAAAAGGCAGAGGTCTTTTAATAGCCTCAAGTCACTTCTGTTGGTCTGCATAGGTGTCAGCAGATAGGACACAGGGTCAAAAGAAGACTTGTGCCCTCTTTAGCAGCGTCTGCAGGACAGATAGTGTAGCCTAGGGCAGCTTCAACTACTCTGGTGACCTATTTGTTAGCTACTAAATTGAGCCTGCTGTACCTAGAGGTGAGTTTAACATCTAACATAGTGGTTGTTTTTCTGGTCCGCTTAGTGTGGGCGGCCTAATGAGACTCAGGTGACAATCTCCTCTGCATGGCCAAGAGCTGGATCTCTCACCAACCTCTACCAGCTGAACAGACAAGATCTTCGCTAATTAAACTGGGAAACTGAAAGTGAATATTTCCCTGCCAGACACATTGTCACAAGGACTACTCAGTAACTTTTCATGCCATTTCTCCCTCTGCTAGAAATTTCAAGTCAAGCCTTGCAAATATTTCAATTTTAGGCAGTTTATGAAAAAGCGTTTCTTTTCTATGGGTGATATCAGATTCCATAGCATGTGTAAATCCAGTGAGTGTTATTGTGAGGATATATTGCATTTACTGTGCTAGGTAGAAGAAAACAGCATACTCTGTGGTTTGTGTGGATCTAATTCGTATTTATATCAGATAAAAATTATAACAGTCCTTCTATCTCCAAACCTGGACTTTGCTAGGACAGAATCTTGCCAAATGATGATATGCAAAACAACACCAGATGAAACAGCTATGACTCCAACATCTTGTCTGGCTAAAGAGATCTGAGAACAGGTTTCATGAAAATATCTCTTTTTAGGGAACAATTTGCAATCATTACAAACAGAAGCATTTTGCTGAGGTTTAGAGCCATCATGATGGTGAAGTTCACTTTACATTTATGTATTAATAGTATCCTGGGGCATATTTATTTAACAGAAAGTAGGTTAGATTCAAACTTGCATGATCTCTAGCTGATATTTAAAGTGGTATAGAGATACACTGTTCCAGAAATAACATCTAAATCCACTTTACCTTTAGGAAAACTGTTCCATAAGAGCTTCCTACCCTATTTTTTGAGACATTTGGTATCAAAGCAGCTCATTCTATCTTACTGCTTTATTGGTCACCAAGTCACCAATGGGTGTTATATTAAACAAACAAACAAACAAACAAACAAAACAAAACAGCACTTGGGTACCACTTGTTTAATATATATTTATTTATATACATGTACTTTTATATGTATAATAATATACATATTATAATGAGGTTAATATCTGAAAAAGGGGAAATAACAAATTGCATTTTGGAACATTCCTATTTTTATATCTAACTAGAAGGGGGTAGCACATTTAATTCATAATATTAGTAGGATTTAGCCATGCATGTAAAGAAGAAAATCCTAATTAGATATCCATTTATGTACATTATTCTGTTTTTCACTGACTTGAGTAGCTCTGTGAGAAGAACATCTGCTCTTTTATGAGGTTTTTAATTTGAGTTTTTTCTTACCCAGTGAACACAAAACTCACAATATTAGAGGACAGTTCTCTATATATAGTTAAAGAGAAGCCACTCCATACATGGTTTAAGCAGCTTTTCTGTTTAAGTGAACCAGGAGGCAGTCATTATTAGCTTTAACTAGGACATAACAAAACCTACAGGCTAAAACTTTTATACTAGATATATAATCAGATTAGGCTGTTTTAATTTAAGCATGCAGTGTATTCTGTGTGCTCATTCATTCTAGTCTATAAGACAACAAAATCTTTAATTCCACAAAGAAGCCACACAATACCTCCTACAAGACATATGGAAACGTTTTTCAGGCTAAGAATTGAACAACTAATTGACTCACTAATGCAGTGCCATTATACAAAGGCAATGCAACTGCCACCCAGACTCACTCAGAGACATCCTCCAGTGTAAGATATATTTTTGGGGGGAATAGTTGTGACTGGTGTATAATTTGGAAAGAAGCAGGTGGAATCATAGAATAACAGAACAATTCAAGTTGGAAGGGGCATCTGGAAGTTATCGATTCTAACACCCTCTTCAAATCTGTTCAAATTAGACCAAGGTGTTCATGGCCTTGTACAAGGTGGAGCTTTGAATATCTTTAGTCATAGAATTTCCACAACATCTCTGAGTAGCCTGTTCCTGGGCTTGATCACCCATATGACAAAGTGTTTTCTTATATGTAGTCAGATTTTTAAGTGTTCCAGCTTGTGGCTTATCACTGAACCTTTGAGAGGAGTCCCACTTTGTTTTCCTTACACCCTCATATTAAGTAACTGTAGACAGCAATGAGACCTCCTATTAACTTTTTCTTTTCCAGCCTGCACAAACCCATTTACCTTAGCGTCTCCTTATATGGCCCCTGACCATCTCAGTAATCTCTGCTGGATTCACTCCAGTGTGTCCATGTCTTTTGTGTACTAGGAAACCCAGTAGTGAACACAGTACTCTATATGTTGACTCAGACCTGAACAGAGAGGAGGACTCTTTTTTCTTGGCCTGATGACTATACTCTTGCTAATGCAACCCAGGATGCTTCTGGCCTTTGCTGCAAGGGCACACTGTGAGCAGCAAGAGCTAATAGTCTGAGGACCAGAAAATCTTTAGCAATCTCTCAGCAGCATCCCACATCTGAGCACCCACCAAACAGAAAAACTCCTAGGACATCAAGTCAGGTTAGCAGATGGTTACTCCCATCCCCTGCAGGATATAGTCTCCAGTCACTATCATCTGCCACCATGTTTGGTGCAGACGCTAGTTCAAGTCTCAGCTGACGCTGGTGCTTCCATTCTGAGAGTTGTTCCTCCTCACCTGTTCCTAGGGTAATATATCTGTTCTGAAGCTGCAGATATGCAGGTAGAGGATAAGTCCTTTCTGCTGCCATAAAGTACATACTTCCTGTCTTCCTTGTCATTGTCCCTACTGCTACTTTCAGAGTGGTCTCTACCTGTGGCTTATTCCTTGCAGAATGGGCCTCAGGCTTTTGTCTCTACAGGGTCTCTGCATAGACATTGTTGACTTATGTGTGTTGTAATTTAACTCTGGTAGCTAAGCCTCACACAACCACTCACTCACTCCCCTCAAAGAGGGACTAAGAAGGTAATAGGAAAGGAAAAAGCAAGAGAAACTCATGGGTTGAAATAAAGACAGTTTAATAAGTAAAGCAAAAGCTGTATGTGCAAGCAAAGCAAAATAAGGAATTAATTCACTACTTCCTATCAGCAGGCAGGTGTTCAGCCATCTCCAGGAAAGCAGGGCTCCATCACGCCTAACAGTTACTTGGGAAGACAAGCACCATTACCCCGAGCATCCCTCCCTTCTTCTTCATCCAACTTTGATTGCTGAGCACATCGCCATATGGTATGGGATATCCCTTTGGTCAGTTGGGGTCAGCTGTCCTGGCTGTGTCCCCTCCCAGCTTCTTGTGCACCCCCAGCCTACTCACTGGTGGGGCAGTGTGAGAAACAGAAAAGCCCTTGACTCGATGCAAACACTGTTCAGCAATACCTAAAACATTGGTGTATTATCAGCACTGTTTTGGTCACAGATCCCAAACATTACATTGTACAAGCTACTCTGAATAAAATTAACTCTATCCCAGCCAAAAAATAGTACAATGTGTTCTGTGGGGTCTGTCATCACCTTTTCCCCCTTCACTGATGTTACAAGGGAGAAGACCAAATGAAAGAGTTTAGTTATCTGTTGGATGTGAACCGTTGACATTGTCATTGTTATCCCTGCAATAAAAAGAGAGGAAAAGGAAGACAATGCACATTCTAGAAATCTAAACAGTTATGACCCTAGAGCAAATGGAGGTGACTAGTTAACCCTTAGAAAAATAGATGGGGAATCATTTAAGGCATTACAAAAGCAGTAGAAATGGCAGACAGTCAAGAATGGTCTAGCTGGCCATAAATTAGAAGAGTAACAATCCCAGAGGGAACAAAAGAAGGGGACAAAAAAATCATAACTTGAAGAGCTCTCCCTATTTCAATAACATTAAGAGCTTCTCTAATGAATACAATTCATCAGAGAATGTATACTAGCAGTAGTACTTAAGCAATATATAGTAGTACTTAAGACATATTAGGCATTTGCATTTCCTTATGACTATTCCTCTGAGATATTTTGAAGGACATACGGTCTCTTGTGTCACGGCAGAAAGAATGCTTTCTTTTTTTTTTTTTTTTTCTTTATGAATGTGACTGAAATAGAGAAATCTTCATATGTAGATGCTTTATCAGTTGTAAGAGAAACAAAGTTTAAAACTTGCAAAGCCGATCTGTCTTTGGAAGACAGATTATTACAGAAGAAGGACATAGAAATGTGTAGCAGGGTTAAATTCTTCATTATTGAGAGAACACAAACGAAATCTGGTGTGTCCGTTATGTATCCACCAGCACATAATGCATTTTTGTCCTGTACTGCTCTGAAGTCCTTGCAGTTACACAGCGGTTAACTTCAATTCTAACAATATCATTACACAAATCAGACACTCAGGCCTTTTCAAAGACCTTCTAGCATGAAAGCAAGCTATTATCATATTGTACTGCCCACTGCCACTGAACTACTTAAAAAACCTACCTTTTCTCTCTGTTGTGTGTAAGTATAAGTGAGACTCCTACAGTGAATAATTCCTAATGAGACAGGAGGGTATTCTACCACCATAGACTGCTTAACCTGTCTAGATTTTAGGTGAGTATCACCACTTCTACTTCAGTGTCAACACACTGCCTTACCAAACCCACACTCAGGAGTGATGAGTGGATTGCAGGCTATGCACACTGAGGAAAAGTGACCCTGCTCTGTATCAGAACAGACAAATTTGTTAGTGTCTTAATATTCACCTGCACCAGTGCAAATGCAGTAAAAAAAAAAAAAAGACCACTACCTCTCCCTCATCTCTAAAATCAAGGACAGAGAACTTTATCAGCTGGAAATAAAGCTATAGGGGCCTTTCTTTGGAAAGAATCCAGTCTTATTGAAAGGGAGAGAGAATTCACCAAAACTCTAGGCACTAGATAAGTCACCTAATAGTTAGAAAACCCTCCTCCTTGTTCCCTGTCTAAATACCTCCCCTTCTTTTTTCCAGCAATGTGTATCATCAGGTCCTGCCTTTTAGACATGGATTACCCAGGTTATATTAAAGGAATGGTCATGGTACCACCTGAAGAAGGGGTTAGAGTGTGAGCAGAAAGGTTTTTCAAAGGAATCTAAAGGAAGTAAAAACCACTGAGAGGTTTTAAATCAAATATACATACAAACACCTTGTTGGAACAAGCATGTTAGTTTAATACTCTATATTCAATAAATCTATACAAGTCTCTGCCAAGAAATTTAACTCACAACAGTGTTTTAAGAGACAAGATTCATCCTGGAATGTCTGAATGTAGATGTGTGGAAATACAAGGTTCTGTGATTATGGCATCAGAAAGACACGTGAATAACTGCAAACAACAACAACTGCCAACAGATGACACCTAGCTCATGCAAATAAAATTGTCAAAAGAAATCTCTGTTTTGTTTTGTTTTATCTTAATTTAATGGGGATATTATTTTATTTATTTATTTATTTAACATATTATTTATTAATGTGATCAGTTTAAACAACCATTGAGAAAGCTGCCACACATCTTGTGTGACAGGGTCCTTTGGAGATATTAAATATACAGTCCTGAGGAGTTTGCAGGGGATATATTGTTGCTCTCTTTCTATGTTAGTATGCCGAAAAACAATGTTGAGCTGCTGAATAGTCATAATTTCTTATTCCATGAAATCACTACATCTGAAAATTTAGTTTTTAAAAGATTTTTCTTGGATTTATAGTCTGAGTAGAAAAGAAAAAAAATGTTTTTTTCTTTGTTTCTTGAATATTTTCCAGGCATAACTTCAGTGCTGAGGTCATGCTGTCTAGAAAGACTCCATATTATTGTTGAAATTGCAAGTGTGATGCTTTAAAGGAGAAAGCTTGGAATTCTTGCCATGTTTATCATACATGTCAGTTCAGTTCACTAGACACCCGCCCAAAATACTTTTCAATCTTACTTGCAGGGGGTCCAAACAATACTATGAGAAGGTGATCTAACCTCAGAGAGCTGCCAAAATGAAGTTTGGCTGCCAGTCAAGCAAGAATTTTAAAAGAAATATGACTTCATAGGCCCAAAAACATTTAAAAAAAGTGATTGCAAATTAAAATCTTTTTAGCAGATGGAAAAGTGGGACCACCTGGCAATAGGCCAGAAATCATTTTTGTTTTGCATTTAAGTTTTTTTGGATGCATGCCACCAAACCAGATCCAGCATCTGCTTCTGCAGCTGCTACAGAGGGCAACAATAATTCCTTAGGCTAAAAGTTGCACAACAACAAATATCAGAGTAACTCAATTGACAAGTGATCAATAAGGGACAGGGGACTTCCTAATTCTCACTCATGATCTTTAAATTCAGTCTTATGAGGTAGTGAATTTAAAGAGATCTGGTTTAAAGTAAATCCCATTTTCAATAGAAGATAGTTTTGCATTTTCAAATAATATTTTCCCATTTTAATTCAGATATACACGAATGTTTTTGTGCGAAGTACTTAGCATATGAATGGAAAAGAAAAAAAACATCTTTCATAAGCCGTTTCATCTCCCATAGAATTCCTTTTAACTCTGGGTTTAACATATAGCTCAGCACCCTAGAAATCAAACTTCTGACTGTGAGATGATTTGTTTCATTTTCTCTACTGTTTTGATAAGGTTGATAAGCTGTTGCTTTCTGTAAATCAATTAAAGAAACCTTAAAGGGGATCAGCATGAAGGATGGAGTAGATAGTACAACTCAGTGATAAATGGGATAATAGGGAATTAATAGCTCCTGCATCTCTATTAGTAAATTCTCCTTCCTTCCTTGTTACACTCAAAATCTTGTTAAGAGTAAAAAGGAACACGCCTTATATGTGGAACCAATAATTTTTTATTAGTCTAATTAAGGCCTTAGGAGTCTAATCAAAATGCAGCAAGGAGTTATTATTATTCTGGTTACACTGAAGCTAACACTTAGAGTCAGTAATACAATTCAAATACATACATATTATATCCAGTGGTGTATTTTTCTCTAGTGTCATGTTTATACTTCCAAGGGTCCTCTGAGTCCTACAGTTTACAGCTTTGGTCTTCCAAAAAACTTGGACGAGGGTGTTATTATGACAAGTCACCAGTATCCAGTTGGGTTTTTTTGTTTTTTTTTCTCAGAAGAATATGATGTTGATGATGGCAATTTCTTCCTCTTTGATCTTGGATCAACTTTTATTTTTTTATTTCTTATTTATTTTTAATATGTATATGTTTGTGTATGGTATAGTGATATCAAAAGAAAGAGCTCCATAACAGCTTTTAGGAGAACTGAAGCTTGTAGAATAAAAATCTAGTGGGGTATATTGTGTGAGATAGATCTGGGGTGTCTAGTCAATGAACTCTAAATAGAGTTATACTCATTTTAATTTAATCCAATTTGCTGTCCTTTCACACTGTGAAGTTTTTTTGAGTTTTGTTGAATTTTGTTGAATTTTGTTTTGTCCCATTCTCTGTGTTATTTTGTAGTCATACCTTATTTTCTGTTTTTATTTTGACAACTTTCAAGGCCTTGTTATTATATTTCAATTTTTTTTTTCAGATCTGTTTCGTTCAAAATGGTAGTCATTACAACTTTTAGATCCCTTTTTTCCAGTTTCCTGCAGCTACATTTGCAAGCTTGGTATCACTGCTGCTGTCAGTGAGTGAGACACAAATGGGAAATAAATACACTTCAGCACCATCTTGGCTTGGGGATGGCATGCTGACAGCCTTTAGTTCACTGAACAGTAACTCCGCCACAATCCATGATTGAGAAATAAATTTTTCACCTTCAACACTGTTATAAACAGACTGCACAGAAACCATCCTCAGACTAAATCAACATAAATTAATACATCAACTTCACCAAACAGCAGATCATGAAAAAAATATAGCATGTCAGTTGAAGAAATTGTAGTCTATTATTTCCCTCATACTTGACAAAATGAAGATCATACTGTCGTAGAATAACTTTGCATTTTAGTAATTGTGAAAATACATGGATGATGAAACTATTTCCTCTTGCTAAATTTCTAGATGGACATGAGCAGTTGGTCCACTTTCATGTGGGGACTGAGGAGAAAACAAAATGGTCAAAATGAAATGTCATTGCCTCAAAAGCAAGACTTACAAGGAGTGGCCGAGTTCACTTGGTTTGTTCACCTTGGAGAAAAGAAGGCTGGGGGGTGACCTCATCACAGTCTACAACTTCCTCAAGAGTGGCAGCAGAAAAAGAGGTGTTGATCTCCTCTCTCTGGTGACCAGTGATAGGACACAAGAAAATGGAATGAAGCTGTGTCAGGGGGTGTTCAGATTGGACATTAGGAAAAGGTTCTCCTCTGAGAGGCTCCCCAGGGAAGTGATCATGGTACCAAGCACGTCAGAGTTCAAGGAGCATCTGGATGATGCTCTTAGTCATATGGTTTAGTTTTAGGTAGTCCTGCGAAGAGCAGGGATTTGGACTCAATGATCCTTAGGGGCCCCTTCTGACTTGAGACATTCTATGTTTCTGTGTTTCTTTTCCCCCACAGAGAAAAAAGTATCATGGAGAAGAGCTGCAACATGATGGTTGCTAGACCTTAGCTGGGGTCTGAAATGTGCCCTTTTTGAATTTTTTTTTGAACTAAATGCCATTTTTTCCACTGATCACTGTCTTGGGTCAGGTCTGAAGAAAAGTAAAAAAAAAAACTTTTTACAAAACTATGACATGGGAGTCTGTTTTCTTTTTTTTGCCCAGAAATCTTTCTTTCAAATTCCTCCCTCCCTAATATTCTGCAAATAATCCGTAAATTATGGAACTATATGACAAGTATGACATTCAAAACAAAGGCTTAATTTTAGGGCTTTTCATTTGCAGCCCTGTATATTAAGAAGACTGTCCATGAAAAAAACTTCCTACTAAAAAATCAGTTGAAACTGTTCTTTTCCCAGATGTATAGAAGTTCACGTTTCAGCAGTTCAGCTTTAGTTAAAAGCTCCCCAATGAACTAAAATTAATTCCACTGTACAGATCTTTTACTGCTGACTGCTTAGATGTCCTAAAAGTTCAACATCATTCCACCTTTCCCATCCAGAAACACACTTTCTTGACTGTAGAGTTATCAAATAAATCATAGAGTATTTTTTTGTTTAGGAAGGTACATCCCATGGACATCATATTTCTTGGAGTGTTTTCAGGGAAATACCAAAGTTGAAATGTGAACATGATCTTATAAGCTAAGATCACTGCATTTAAAAAAAAAAAAAAATTAATTTTTCTTACATTTTATCTGTACCAATCGTTGGTAAATTTTAAAATTACTATTAATATAGAGGATACTCTTGCTGGAAATCTTTCAAAAATTGCAATCAGTATTTTCTGTATTAAAAGATTTTGGTGTTCTTTTCTTTTTTTTTCTTAAGCACTTCAGATAGTGTTCTTACCCACACATGAATAGGATGCATATTCTTGGTAGTTCTAGGCAGATGACAATATTATAGAAAGAAGGGGATTAACTGGTGGCCTGGTTTCAGCTGGGATAGAGTTAATTTTCTTTCTAGTGTCTGCTGTGTTTCATATTTGCCATGAAAGGAATGTTGATAATGCATATTGTTTTAGTTGTTGGCAGGTGATGTTGATGTTAGTCAAGGACTTATTTCAGCTTCCCATAAAAGCTGAGAGGGAGCATAGACAGGATGAACTTGCCAATGGAATATTTCATACCATAGGTGTCATGCTCAGTGTATAAATGGGGGTTAGCCAGAGGCAAGGATCCATGATCACTGCTCGGGACAAACTGGGCAACTAATCACTGAGTGGTGAGAGTGACTTATGTTGTATTACTTTATTTTGTATATTATTTTACCATTGTGATTATGATTATCATTATTTCCATTTTTGTTGTTGTTCTGTTAAACAGTCATTATCTCAACCCATAAGGGTTCTTTGCCTGTTTCCCCTCCTTGTCTCCCTCTTCTTGCTACCCTTCTGGTGGAAAAGGGGAAAAGTGAGAAAGAGGCTGCATGGTCCTAGTTGCCTGCTGGGGTTAAACCACAACAACTGGTAATTTTTTCATAAAATCATTGAAGATGCATTTGATTTCCTAAGAATGAGCCACGTAATCAAACTTCATTTTAAGATTATATCTTATTAGAAAAAATATCCATATTTTACTTCTCTTATTTCCTATAAGTTAAAGTAATGAGATAGATACTCAATTTGACATTAATAAGATTCAGGTTGGATGAATAGTAGGAATTTTATGAATGAAATTAAAAGAGCAAGATGGTTAAATTCAAGTAAAACAATGTATTACAATGTAGACTAACGAATAATTTTTTTCAGAAGCTTTAATGAATTCATTACTTATTAAAACAATTAAGTATTGTATAAAACGTAGTTTCAAATATTAGAAAAAAGATTTAGTACAAGCATTAAAGCATAAAAGAAGTTATCCTTTTCACATTATCAACGTCTTTATCTGGATAAATAGCAAAATATTGGCTTTTGTTTACTATACTATATAACCATCATTCTTCAGCTTGGTTGCAGGCACAAAGAACAGATGTTTGATTTAAAACAAGGATGTAATGCCATGCCATAGCAAAAATAGGGTGGCTTAAGAAAATGACAGCACTAACGTTCTGCTAGCTTACGCTAATGAGAGTTGGCAACATAACAGTGTATGTCATTATAAGCTGTCATCATGAAAAATTATGAGACACCAACTTGCCAGAGTTGCTACATTTACAATTTAAGTTATTCTTCTGCTTGAAGAAGGGACCAAAAAACAAATCAGAAGCCTTCTAACAGTCATTTAAAAGAGATTTTTTTCCTGTAGTTTTTCTGTTTCTTATACATTCCTGCATGCTGTACAGCTTATACACTAAACAAGAACATTAGATTTTTTTTTTTTTTTTTTTTTTTTTTGCATACAATGGACAAGATGAGCACGTAAGTTTAAATGTAAGAAAAAATCATATTAAAAAATGTAAAACTTAATGGTATCTATGGTGTCCTCAACAGTATGCAAGAGAGCATTGTTCAAAAATGAACAAGCTAGGTCTAGATTTTTAACTGTAGAACTAGAAGAAAACTAGAAATGCTAAACCTCAAATTCACCTGAGCTAATTAATCCTGTTGCAATAGGTTCCTGAGACAAAGCTATTTTCTCTGCCATGGCATTATGTCATGTAGACATACCTGCTCGCTTGGTGATAAAGTGAGTATTTCCAGAGGTATGCTACAAGTTTATTCCCTTTCTAAGATATTCAGAAGAAACAAAGAGAAGTTCAGGGTAAGAATGCAGGAATTTGTTCTACTTCCAAATCACCATTGTCCCTCAGGGGTCCATATTGGGACCAGTACTGTTCAATACCTTTATTAATGACATAGAGTGTAGAATTGAGTACACCCTCAGCAAGCCTGCAGATGACACCAAGCTGAGTGGTACAGTTGATTCACTTGAAGGAAGTGATGCCATATAGAGGGATCTTGACAGGCTTCAGGAGTAGGCCCAGGTGAATCTCATGTGGTTCAACAAGGCAAAGTGCAAAGTCCTGCAGGTGGGTCAGGGTATTTGTCAGTATCAATACAGACTGGGGGATGAATGGGTTGAGAGCAGCCCTGCAGAGAAGGACTTGGGGATGCTGGTGGATGAAAAATTGGACATGAGCCAGCAATGTGTGCTTGAAAAGCCAATTGTACCCTGGTCTGCATAAAAAGAAGTGTGGCCAGCAGGTTGAGGGAAGTGATTCCTCCCCCTCTACTCCACTCTTGTGAGAGCTCCACCTGGAGTACTGCGTTCAGTTCTGGGGTCCCCAATACAAGAAAGACACGGACCTGTCAGAACAGATCCAGAGGAGGGCCATGGAAATGACCAGAGGGATGGAACACCTCAACAATGAAGAAAGGCTGGGAGAGTTGGGGTTGCTCACTCTGAAGAAGAGAAAGCTACAGGGACACTTGATTGTAGCCTTCCAGTACTTAAAGGGGGCTTACAAGAACAACAGAGAAAGACTTTTCAATAGTAGTGAGTATAGTTTTTCAGCTGTTGTGAGAGGACAAAGGGCAACAGTGTTAAACTGAAAGTGGGCAGATTTAGATTAGATACAAGGAAGAAATTTTTTATGTTGAGGGTGGTGGGACATTGAAACGGGTTTCCCAGAGAAGCTGTGAATTTCCCATCCTTGGAATTGTTCAAGGCCAGGTTGGACAGGGCTTTGAGCAACCTGTTCTAGTGGAAGATGTCCCTGCCCAGGGCAAAAGGGCTGGATGAGATTATCTTTAAAAGTCCCTTCCAACCCAAACCATTCTATGATCCTATGATTACTGTAACTTTATCTGAAATACTGTGGCAATGATGTTGTGTAATTGTACTTCTACAAGAGGAAATTCTGATGTAGCAGCAAAGCATGACTTTGCCTCCATATTTTATAAGTATTAAGACTTGTACTGTTCCATGCTTATTTCTTGTGTGTCAACTATTGCTCTAAAGCATACAGAAAAGGAGAATGAATCTATGCTGTGATTTGTCCAATTAAGTCTTTTTATGTTTTTAAGTCTGCAACATATATCAGAAGAAAAAGGGGTCTGAGGTCTTAATGCTGTGTTTATCTTAGTGGTGAACACTTTCTAAGGCATACATTCCCAGCTGGAAAAATAAAACTTGCTTACTTATTACTGTAAGAAAAAAACAAAACAAACAAACAAACAAACAAAAAAACACCAAAGCAAAACACAATAAAAAAACAAACACCAAAAAAATAAAAAAAAAAAAAAGGTCACAGTACTGGATAATTTAAGCTCATTTCTTACAGATTTAAGAAATATTCTAGGTGAAACATATTTGGAATGATATCCAGGGCTTACTGAAATACCTGTGCCTCAGTGACAGACATTTCAAAAGATATCTTTTTCATGCTTATTATGAACTGCAAAAAGATAACCAAGAATCTTACCAAGACATGTGTAATACAATCCTTACGTATGACTGTGGAAAATAGCTATGAGAAGCGTTAAGGGAAAAAAAAAAGAGAACCTAAACTGAAAATATGGCAAGATATAGTGTGGTGTATAGGATTTACCTGTAAAGTAGTATTGTGTACTGCTCTTACAAAATTACACAGCCACATTTCCCTTGATATTTTATATGACAACTAAAAAAAAAAAAATCTTCAAAATCTGTGCAAACACAGTAGTCATCACAATACTATATCTAATTGATCTCTTAACTTTATTAATCTCAGACCAGTGATGTTGATTATTTGCAGATCATTATCATACAAAAATGATAGAATAGATTTTCATAGATACTCATAGAATATCGTCATAAATCTTTTTCATTCCTGGCTGATTTATGGATGACCCGTATGATGAAGCCTACACACCACTTTAGTCTTAACAAAAGAAAAAAATTAGAAATGACAGTTGTCAGTTCTATTAACTGAACAACATAAGCTTGATCCTGTATGTTTCCAGTGACTTCTGTAAAAATTTGGAGTGGGATTAATTTTACCTAACTTTAGATGCCACAGCATAGATGTGTTTGAGACAGAAATCTAATCTTTTCAGTCAGAGGAGAAAAAGAGGAGATTTATCAGAGCTCTTTTAAATGCTAGTTAGAAATGACTTGTACTCTAGAAGTGAATGTTTCATTCTTTTCATTATAAGAGTGGAGACTCCTAGCTCATATGAAGAATGAATAAAGAAAACACTTGAAGAGAAGTATAAATGCATTCTTTTATTTTGTTTTCATTAGTGAAGAGAGTATTTGAGTATTTACTTATTACATGTATTTATTTTTTGCAAGATGTCCAGTGGGGAAAACATTCTCAAAAAACACAGGCGTTGAAAAGGAAGGTACATCCAATGCTCTAAATCTTTACGAGTGTGCTTACTATTATAAACCAGAGTCTCACTGAAACCTTAAACATCTTACATAGCTGTTTGCAAAAACCTTGACAAAACAGGCATCCCCCCCAGTCCCATCAAGCTCAGCAGTTTTCCGTCATTGAAACCCTTATCATGCCAGTGAGGAAAACTGAAGAATACTGTCGTTCTGTAAAAAACTATAATGTATATTTAAATTAAGTTATTAAAGTAGGGATATGGAGAAGACCGGCATTATATCTCTCTAATAAGCCTCTAAATAAGCTTGAATAATTGAGTAAAAGGCAGAAAATGCATGTTCTGTTGTATGCAGGTAATATTGAAAATGAATTATATAATATGCCTATCAATTAATACATTTTTACAACATTATCTCAGTGAAGGAACTCAGTGTGTGTATGCATGTGTGGTGTGTGTGTATGTATGTGTATTTAAATCACATAAATAAATGAATGTCCTGACTGTAAGTAAAGGAATACATTGAGAAATATTTATGTTGATGTTTTTCAATTTGTAAAATTCGTGTTTAATTGAAGAAAATATAGGTTTATGACAATGGCCTAATATAAAAAACAACATAGTTTCTAAATGAAACAAACCAATCTGTTTCATACTTGAACCAATAGTAATGAGGAGCAGCAGGTTTGTTTAAGAATATAGACACTTTGTAGGTTTAGATATTGAAGTTTGAGAAAGAAAAAACAAAGAGCAGCAAATTTAGAGATGAACTCATATTAAAATAACTTTTTTTTCCCAGTAGGTGAGATAAACAGTCCTTGTGAAAATTAGCTTAGTTTTGATGTATGGTATACAGGTCATTGGGGTTATTCTTTTCTTTTTTTTTTTTTTTCTTTTCTTTCTCCACTTGATTGCCCCTTTAACTTCTGTCTCAACAGAAAGATATACCACTTGATTATACTAACAGGATCAGCTAACTGAATTTTCTCCAGTGAAAAAGAAATGTAACATCTGGACACCAAACAGCACTTTCTTTAACTGACTGAAGACACTGAACACGTCTGAGACTTCAACTTGGCTCACAAACATATCAAGAAGACAGGACAGATGTAAAGGTGTAATGGCTACAGGCACTGCTCCTCTGCTAGTGCCCTATAGACTCAAGAAAATATATTTTGGCCTTCTGTAGCCTAAGGCATCAGCCATGACTTATCTCTCTGTAACAGAAGACAGTTTCATAAAAAGCAGAGCTCAGTTAACCAAAGGGGGTTATTGGACACGCTTGCCTAAAAAAAAGGAAACAAGCAACATAGTTGACCTCTGAGAGTAAGTAGTATAGTCCTCAAATCAACACAAAATACCATGCAAAATGTTAGATTATGTGGGCGCAGTTCTGCCTTCTGGGCTAGGAAGAGCTGAGCTCCTCATGATTCCTGACCTAATGTAGAATCATAGCTCATGAACATGAACAACCATTAGTCTGGAAGACATGAAATAAGAGCTGGAAGAAAGTTAACTAATAGCCTCTGGAGTTTCAAAACTCTTGTCAGAAGACAGGACAGCACTTAGTGAAGGTCAGACTGTTTCAGTTAGCTTCTGCAAACTTTCTGTTAACACCAGCATCTCAAAATTATTGAACATTTTGGAACTATTTGACACTTTGAGTTTTGGGGGACTTTGATTAGACACGTATTTTCTTGTTTTATTTATTATAAAAATATACCTGTTGACACTTCATTTCGTATATTTTTTCTATTGGCTTATTTCCCTTTAACAATTAGCGATAGTGATCATTTTCTTACCTAGCCCATTGCATCTAAGATTCTCAGAGAGACAATGTTTTTCTAGGCTGTGTATTACAGACAAAAGAGTCTCCTTGGTCATGAACTCAGCTTTGTTCTGCACTCTTTGGAGAGTGTCCTGAGGCCTTAGAAATAATTTCAAACCCTTACTTGTGTTGGATCCCTGAACCTATGTTGGATCCCTGAAGGTGTGGAAACTTTTTCTGAGATACTATTACAAATTCTTTCATTAAGCATTTTGATATATATTCAAAATAGAGTTTATATAGGCCTATAGTGGGGATAAACTTATTCTAAGCAATGTATTTTACCCATTTTCTTTCCTACATTTACTATTTTTATTTCAATGCTACTACAAAAACTCCTGACAAAAAACAGCTTGTGCATCTGTGTACAATAGTAAAAACAATTAATTAAATAAGATTCTTATTTTTATTCAGAATAATAAACCATTTGTCTTCTGATGCATTCTCTGATGTGTTCACTACTCCTATAGGAATTTCTGCACTGCTTCCTCCTTTCCCACAGTTCTTATTTTCCTTTTTACGGTTCTTGCCCGATTTCTAAACTGGAAATGGGTCATTGTTTTATGCAGTGTTATGTATCAAAAGTACTACACTTATACTAGCATTTAAAACTGGCCAGAGACGATCTGATACACCTTTGGGTCAGTAGAATAGTGTGACTCAAATCTGAACAGTTACATTGTATGGCAGCATCCAAGTTGTATACCACAAATGAAATCACCTGTGGGAGACTGCTAGTTTGTCACAGGCCATAATGGTACTGATGTCCATGGTAATAATTTGGTAAGATAAACAACCATGTGCCAGTGCTTAGACTGTGGTATGGTCTTTCTAATTCATGGATGTAACTGAAATGTATAACCATATGTGTTGTTTTGTGAACCCAGTGTATCTTGCTGTCTTAATATTTTTGATTATTTAGAGCACTATCATGGCTAATGCACAATTTTCAGGGTAGTCAACTAACCCTCATCCAGAAAGATTTTCTCAAAGACTAATTTTTAAACTGGCTATTAATTAGTCTCGAATATATTTAAGATCCTTTCAATTTTGATTGTTTTTTCCTAAGCCTTAACAATTTTTAATTTATCTTTTTTTTTTTCCCCACATTAAAATGCTCTCTTGTTTTATATTCCTCATGTATTATAGATTCATAGTTAAACTCCTTTGCCAGAATTAGCTGAAACTATTAAAAAAAACATTAACTTGTTTTCCAGTGAATGCATGTTTGTCAGAAATTAAGTTACCTTACAGCTGTCTTCTTTCCTACTGACACCCACTCTTTACTTAGTAAAGTGCTTTTTCATATCTTTTGGATATCCCTGGATTATCTAAAAAATTGAAATTTGTTGAGTTTTTAAACTACTCCCTCAAACTCCTTTGAGTCTCTGTTGGGGGTTTTGTTTGTTTGTTTCTTTGTCTGGCTGTTTTTTTTTTTTTTTTTTTTTTTTTTCTGGTTCGTTTTAGTTCTGGTACTTGATTTTGTTCAATTACCACTAAGACTTATGAAAGCTGCCAGATCTGCCTTCAATCAGTGGCTGAGATCCATCTAGTAGGAAGAACTAGTACACAGAGTTCAAATGAAGTCTGAAAGTAAAAGAGGGTTTAAAACACCTGTGAAAAGATACTTGAATGCAATGTGAAAGAAAACAATACTATTTTATATATAAAAATGTAAGGAGGAGGAAGTAGAGTTAGAACAAAAAAAAAACCCCAACACACTGTATACAAAATAGCTGCTGGCTCAAGATGAAGACAGTTGTGGGAAACAAGAACAGGAGTCAGGGTGCCTTAAAGATTAATGTTACACTGAAATTTGCTGTGAAAGAGGAGGTGCCAATCCTCTGCTATTGGGAAGTGGAGGAGAAAAAGGAATGAGACAAATAAATGTTGTGTTTTTTTCAAGATAATATGTCTCCTATTGTCTGTATAGTGATATCCCAGACACTGTACTGATATATACCACCTACATACAAATAGCATCCCTGATCCTTTTATATGTGTTGTGGTATACCAGCATATCTCACATACACTTCTGGCAGCTGTAACTACCCTTTGGCTTAGCTTGACAGTATTTTTCTTATAGTTAGATCCCTTAACGGCTTGTCTTGTTTATAAAACAGTGACCACATTGTCAAGGGAACTTTCATTCTGTGCCAAAAAGCAATCCCTAAACTGTTGTCTTCCCACCCTACATGAACCTGTTTCAAGGATAAGTAAAATTAAAATCTAGTTTTTCTTATAGCTATCCTTCCCCTCTTTGCTGGTTTGTTTGTTTGTTTTCTTAAAGTAGAAGTTTTATATCTTTTGATTCTGTAAGACCATAGTGAAGCACTTTGTTCCACTGGGAAGAAGATTGTCCCCTTGAGACTTGCACTCAGTTTTAGCCTGAAGAGCTATGAGATACTGGAGTGTAAAGCTGTGACATTTTTATGAATAGAAATGCTATTTTAGGTCATTTAAAGACATTTCTGTGCCTCCCTCTGGGCACTGTACAGTAAAACTAAGATTCAAAAATAGATCCAATTAAATTTTTAAAGACTGAAACATTTGCAATTTCTTTGCTTATCCTAAGAAAATCCAATGTTAGGTTGTAAATACATGTAGGAAATAGGCATCCCAGTTGAACCAAAATAAAAAGAGAAATAAAGAAAATAATTTTTAAAAAATAGCTTAGTCTAAAATCTATCCAAAATGTCAGGGTAAATATAGTTCTTATATTTACTGTAATATAAAGGAATTTATGTAAATGTTTTCTTCTTCCATTATAGCACAGATATAAGCCTCCCTCTAATCTTTTTTTCAAGGTCTAAAAATCTGTTTGAGAGAAGATGCAAAAAGAAACACCGAAGAAGGCTACTTTTTAAATACCAACCCACCTATTATCCACTGAGAATTAGTTCCAAAAATTATTTAAGGGTCAGAAACAAAAACTTCAGGAATACATTCACACCTGTACTACAAAACAAACAAACAAACAAACAAGCATGCACCTAATTCTTCTGTAAAACTTGGTATTTTTCCCTACTGTTTGGTCTAAATTTGAGTAACATAGCTATAACATCCACCAAGTCCTCTGCCAAGCATAGTACAGGCTAATTCAGTTACGTGCAATGATAATGCAACAGCCCAAATACACAAGGTCCAAAATCCAGTTGCCATCATCTGACCAAAACTAATGAATTAGAGCAAGCTCTTTATAAAATATGATAGGAACAGATACCTTCTCCCTTTTCCTACAGAAGACTGGCAGTTGTAGCTCTCATAGGCAAAGTGGAAAATGAAGATTTGAGGATTTCTAAGATCTGAAAAGAAAAAAAAGTTTCCCATACAGTTCACTCACATATGAGAGGAGAGAGGTTTTAGGCATTTCTAGTTAGGAGCTACTTTTCAAGACTTCTGTTGAATCTCAGCCTTGGTGCAAAACTACAGATAAGATCAAAGAGAAGGAGGGAATGCACCTGTGTACTGAAATGGCTGGAGCGTTCAGCTATTCAGAAGCCAGGGCTCCAGTCCCTCTGAAATTAAAATGATTGAATAAAATATATCTCTAAAAAACTCCAAACCGACCCTCTCTCTCAAAAAACAAGCAAGAGATACACGTAATCCTGAAATCAGGCACTTGAGGACTTCCTACATTAATACCCCAGACACTAAAACAGAGAAACTTCCAAAATTTTGGTTTTGGTTTACAAATCTTACTGTTTCGGCTGTATCGTGACTCAAATTTATTTGCTGGAATAAAGGATTCCCTGACTATCCAAAAGTTCCTAGCCCTTGGGTTATGGAAATTGTGGGTCTGAAATTCATTAGCTGGAAGAGGATGTAGAATCAATATATCTGTTTCTAATGTACATACTCCTGCCCACTGGATTATTTGAAAGATGAATGGTAGCACTACCACAATATTTTAAAATGGATCCACTTGTGCCTTCCAAATTCATGTACTAGTCCTTTGGGGAACATTCAAGTTTATGTCTCATGAGTGGATGCAGAAAGCTAACACTTCATTCCTAGGCAATCCTTAGCATTATCTTTGCATCTTTGCGGCATCACAACTCCCCTCCCCTCCCCTGGAAGGAAACGGCCTAGAGGAAATATATGACCTGCACATAACGTCTACATACTTAACTCTTGCTTCTATTTAAATTTATGAAAGAAATCTAATATTTAAAGTTTCAGTACTAACCTTGGACATTACACTTGTTCCTCACATCCTTGTGTTCCTGCTTTATATCACAGCTCCAGTCAGCTTCCATGTAATCCTGTTTTCTATTAAAGTAATAAATTTCATTTGCTTCTGTTCAAATGTTTTTTAGTATAGTTTCTACCAGCTAAGATTTAACAGTCATTATTTGGAGTTATTAGCAAGAGTTCACTGTTATACCTCTGGATAAATCAATTCCTAAGCATAGCTAATGAAATAATCTTGAAAAACTGCAACTCTAGTGACAGTTACTCTAGTACAAGTATAAAGCTTTACTCTCACTTGTTTTTAATGGTGGACATCATTATGATAGCATATGTGAACCGACAACCTAAAATATATCTAATAATTATTCACTGAAAATGAGCCACCAGTGTACGTTGTGAAACACAAATGTGATGTGTATTAAATATAAGCAATTACAAAACTACATATTGTGTAAGAGGTTGTAAGATTGCACCTGATAGCCCTAACAACTATACTAGAATTCATTCTGTAGTTATCATAGGGACACACAACTGAAACTGGAATAATAGCCTGAACAAACAAATGAACAAAGAAAATTATTTTGATTACTATTTACTATAGAATGCGATGGATGCAAAACAATGATACGATTTCTTCTCTTTTTTTTTTTTTTTTTTTTTTTAATATATCTCTTAGTACTTCTAACAGGTATTCAGCAACAGATAGTACACATGTAAAAATCCCATTACAATCCATTGTATTTCAAATAATTGTTCTGTTTTGTTATCCTCATACAGTCCATAAAAGGCTTATTTCACAATGCTTTTTCCCTCAGAGGAAAAGAAATAAAACCCAATAAATTAAATTTTTAGCAACTTTTACAAAATAAACTAGTAAGTCACTATAACCATTTTTAGGTGCATAAAATCTAAACCTGAATGGTTTTCACTTCATGCAGGATTATGTTCCTTCCCTTTAGGCTACAAAACCTATTGAGATCAATGGGAAATTTGGTAAGGTTTAGCTCAGGTCCTTTTTATGAATGTTACAGCAATAAGTTTTTATGGTGCTTGCGCAAAAGCTAATAAAAGTAAGTAAGTTTTGAACTTATTTTCCCAAATGATCCACAAACGCATCATCTGATCCATGAGAAAGCAATGGTTAAATCAGCAGATAAGAATCTTACTATCTGCTTTTTAGCCCAGACCACGTCTGTCTATACAGTGAGCCAGACATGTGGCTGGTGCAAATAATCGTACATCAAACAAATTCGGGTAGCTACGTCAATTATACTGTCTGAGGATTTGGCTCAATAACTTGCATTAGTATTTAAGTGCAAGAGCAGCTATATACATATTCACTTAAAATAATTTATGATTCTGGCTGAGCTGTTGTTACCCTAAGTAATTAATGTAAACTCACTTTTAGTGTTTTTGTTTATTGATAAAGAAATAAGTTGTCTTTTACAATAAATGTTGATTTGAAGAGTGCACTGGATTTGATATTTTGCTCACCTATTTGATGCGTTATGTTACTGGTACTTGACAGCAATGGGAACTACAATGTCTCAGGTGATATATTTTTTCTACACTCATTTCAGAGCCTTGCAACTGGAAACACTCTCAAATGCTTGTAATGTTAACAGCTGGTCATATTTTCTTTTGTCTCATATTAAAGGCCATAACACACTCAGGGGCAGGGCAATGGGTTCACTGATATTGCTACTCACTTCCCAGGGAAGGTGTTCATCTCGTGCTGACCTCCATCAGAGTCACTCTGTTCTTTAGCTTATTCCCTCATGAGACAAAAATTGGTCTTGCAAGTACCAGCAAGCTACACTGTCATGTGGCATGCATTCTGACATTTCCCTCCTTGGGCAGTCTTTATACTTTTCAGAGTCTCTCACTTTAATTCAAGCTGTCTTTTCAAGAGCCAGAAGTGCTGGTTGTTTCTCTAGTTTTGGAAATTATCAACGCTATGTGGTTTAAAAATGAATATTTAAACAAGGCTGTATCAAGGATTGTAGCATGTTCAGAAGGTGTAAAAAACTTGCAGCAATGGCTCTGCTTTCTTTGAATTATCTATAGGTACATTGTTTTCGCTACTTTCAGGCCTGTTAACATTCACTGATGTCTTAGGGTCAGTGTATAAGAGACCTGGATTCACTGTGCAGAAAGAACAGAATACAAGAAATTTCCTGCAAGAAGTGTATGAGCAAGAGCCTCCACAGTGAGATCTCAAGGGACCCCTGCAAACTACTGAGAAGAATGTACAGCATAGACAAAGAGTAACCGGACATTTGTACACAAGGTCCACACTAAAACTGCGTGTAACAAAAACATGTCCAGCGACTGTATTGCAATCTATACTCAACCCCAAGCTCTCCCTGCTACAGTGACAGAAACATTGCCTGTTACTCAGGAGCTGTTCCAAGGTTGATATATCGAGATGACCCTCTCTGAAGAGAGATACTATTGCTCTTTAAGGCAAGGCTATTGTTATAGAGCCAGATGAGAAAAGGCACCTCTCACATGTGACTTTTCCCATTGTACACATGTACATTTTTCATAATTTAACTTCTTATGAACAAGAAAACCTAAAGTCTATGACTTTTCTTCCTTAATAAACATTTAAATACCTTAAATATTAGTTGTACTGTGAGTTGCTTTTATTACTTGGCCTGTATACAGATACAGATTTATCCCCATTGGCATGCAGTACATATCATCACACTCATTTTCTGAGGTAATAAATTTCACCATGTTCCCCAATTAGACCAAAGCACGACCTATCCTTGTAGGACACTGGAGTATGTCCTACTGGGGAAGAGGTCTTATTTTTCCATATAGGATGGTCCAGGGGAAAAAAATGAAACAATCCTCCAAATACAAAAGGCAAACATTAATTAACATTGTGATCTGAAAATATGTGAAATAGGTTCTCTTCCTGTGCAAAGAAAAGCAAGCCAGATTCCTTGCAATTAAAACTGGTCAAGTAGTACTAGTGAATACAGCATTTACTTAAATTATTTAGTACTGTTATGCACAAGCTAGTCCTGAAGCTTGTGATGTCTTTTGTTCATTGGCATTCAAACGTTGCGAGAAAAGCAATTGTTCTGTGGGCTGCTCATAAACTGTTCATAAATTGATTGCTTGGACTCTCTGCAGTATTATTTGAGCTGCATGAGAGATCATTGATATTTCTGCTTTATAACATAAAACAAGTAATGAACAGCAAACAGTTTACGGAAAATGAAAACACAAAACTAGAACAAGGTTGTAAGTTAAATATTTACAAATTTAAAACATCTGATAATCATCTGAATATTCATGACTATTCTGATCCAGCAAGCACTTACTTGCATGCATATTAACAGACATATTTGCTTATATTATTTGGTAGTCTTTAACTTTCATGGGTAGATTCCAGTATCTTTTTTTGTCTTCTCTATACACTCCCACATACACTACTTTTTATAGTCACACATAAACTTGTACGTATTAACAATTTTCCTCTGTTCTGTTCTATTTCCCTTCAAAACTTCCTTACCCTGGGGATATGACAACTTTAGTTTGTTTGTTTGTTTGTTTTGTTTTTCTCTGCAGTGTAAAACAGAGAGCGGTTTTCTTTTTGGTTTTTGGATTTCCAAGGGTTAAGATACACAGTTTCTTTGTTCAGGTCAATATAGAAGGAAACTGCTTTTGGCCCATCCAGAAATTTTCTCTTCAGAAAGAGAATAACTGCCTAGCTCTTGGCCTTCATTTCTTTGCTTTAGAAAGCCACCAAGAGGAAACATGACTGTCCTTTATTCTGAAATAATTGGCTGTTGGTTAAAGAAAGAAGAAGTATCAGGAAATACCAAGTAGGGAAACCTTTAAAATATATGAAAACATATGTGTCACATGTTAAGTTAAACAAGTGACTGCAAAAAGATTAAGCAACTCTGTCCCTATAGGAGTCCGAGACATTAACTTAAAAGATAATAGATTCCAGACAGGACAAGAAACTTTTTCGTATTGCATAAGTAATGAATGGTATAAATTTAAGGAAAGTACACCATTGTGACTTTCTATATAGAGGGCACCAAAAAAACACCTGGGAAGGAGACTGACAGAAAAGCAAAAAAAAAAAAAAAAACCAAAACCCAACATATCCAGGTCTCCTTCCACTTAACAACATCCAAATGAATCAACAGGAGTGTTTTTTCCTGTGGCTAATATTTTGGTTCAGAAGAAAACAAAAGTAAGGGGTAAAAGCAAGCCTTTTCTGTTTTTTTTTTTGTTTTTTTTTTTTTTTTTTTTTTCCTTTGGGAAGGCTCAGCTTGCATTTCAACAACAGAAAAAAAATACGTTTCTTAATTCCTGGTGGTAAATCAGTTGGACAAGTGCTTTGGAGTTGCTTTTCTGTTTCAAACTCGCATAAGACAAGCCTAAAATGCAAGCAATCACAACATGGACTCTTACTATCAACAACACTGAAGGGCTGCTGAAACATAATCAGTCCCATATCCTTATTTGATAATGTTTAAGCACAGAAATACTAACTGTAGCTCCTTCTTTCTAGGACTTCTCTTGAATAAATTCTTCTTTTTTTTTTTTTTTTTTTTTTTTTGTTTTCCCTTTCCTTTTCTTTCTTTTGTACCTTCACTATTGGTTTGAGAAAACTTTATTTTGCAGTCCTGGAAAATATCTGGCCACTTTCTGGCGATGCCGCCGCCCCATAGACTGCCCTCCAATGTAGGGACATAGACTACCTATCAAGCAGCTTTCATTTTCCACTTTGCTTGGCTTTTTAAGCACTCACCGTTTGCTGACCACTGTGTTATCCAACATATTCTCTAACCAGTGGTGCCGGAATAAAAGCTCTGAAGTGATGATCCCAAGGTAGGGATGCAAATACAAGGTTGCAGCATTTCTCCTTGGGGTGTGAGTGTGTCACAGGGGTGGGCTTCAGTAGCAAGGACTGGCATGCTTGCTGTTTTTTCCTTTTCAGTTACATCTGAGCAGCAAACTAAGTGGGAGAATATTATTTTATTCAGATGCAAAGATTACTTTATGAACCAAAACCGGATCCTTGAAACAAAGGCAAAAAAAAATTCTGAGTCGCACTGACATGACAGAGGAGCTTTCTCAGCAGTAAGGTTCATTATCAGTATCTTGGAAGCAAAAGGAAGACCAGAGAAATTGTGGGCTCACTGTTGAATGAGACAGGAGCCATAGTGACGGAGGATGCGGAGAAGACAGAGTTACTGAATGTTTTTTTTTTTCTTTTGTCTTTATTGCTCGACTTAGCCCTCAGGAGTCCCAGACTTTGGAGAAAGTAACAGGGAAAGTCTGGACAAAGGAAGACTTCCCCTTGGTTGATCAAACGAGAGATCAGTTAAGTCAACTGGATATCCACAAGTTCATAGGTCCCGAGGGCATGCACCCGAGAGTGCTGAGGTAGCTGGCGGAAGTCATTGCTGGACCGCTCTCCATCATCTTTGAAAGGTCCTGGAGAACAGGCGGGATGCCTGAGGACTGGAGGAAAGCCAATGTCACTCCAGTCTTCAAAAAGGACAAGGAGGACCCAGGGAACTACAGGTCAGTCAGCCTCACCACCATCCCTGGAAAGATGATGAAACAGCTCGTTCTGGGCGTCATCTTAAGGCATGTGGAGGAAAACAAAGCTAACAGAAGTACTCAACATGGATTCACCAAGGGGAAATCATGTCTGACTAATCTGACAGCCTTCTATGATGGAATGCTGAATGGATAGATGAGGGAAGGGCAGTGGATGTTGTCTACCTTGACTTAAGCAAAGCGTTCCACACGGTCTCCCACAGCATCCTCATAGGGAAGCTTAGGAAGTGTGGGTTAGATGAAAGGACAGTGGAGCAGATTGAAAACTGGTTGAAAGACAGAGCTCAGAGGGTTGTGATTAGGGGCACAGAGTCTAGTTGGAAGTCAGTGACAAGTAGTGTTCCCCAGGGGTCAGTACTAGGTCCAGTCCACTTCAATATATTCATCAATGACCTGGATGAAGGGATAGAGTGCACCCTCAGCAAGTTTGCTGATGACACAAAGATGGCGGGGGGTGTGGCGGCTGACACACCGGAAGGCTGTGCTGCCATACAGAGAGACCTAGACAGGCTGGAGAGTTGGGCAGAGAGAAACCTTATGAAATTCAACAAGGGCAAGTGTAGGGTGCTGCACCTGGGGAGGAATAACCCCATGCACCAGTACAGGTTGGGGGCTGACCTGCTGGAGAGCAGCTCGGTGGAAAGAGACCTGGGAGTCCTGGTGGACAACAGGATGACCATGAGCCAGCAATGTGCCTTTGTGGCCAAGAAGGTCAATGGCATCCTGGGGTGCATGAGGAAGAGTGTGGCCAGCAGGTCGAGGGAGGTCATCCTCCCCCTCTACTCTTCCCTGGTGAGGCCACACCTGGAGTACTGTGTCCAGTTCTGGGCTCCCCAGTTCAAGAGGGACAGGGAACTTGTGCAGAGGGTGCTGCAAAGGGCTACCAAGATGATCAGGGGACTGGAACACGTCTCTTATGAAGAAAGGCTGAGGGATTTGGGTCTCTTCAGTCTGGAAAAAAGACGGCCGAGAGGGGACCTTATCAACGCTTATAAATACTTAAAGGGTGGGTGTCAGGAGGATGGGGCCAGGCTCTTTTCAGTGGTGCCCGGGGACAGGACAAGAGGTAATGGGCACAAACTTGAAGATAGGAAGTTCCACCTAAACATGAGAAGGAGCTTCTTTCCTTTGAGGTTGGCAGAGCACTGGAAGAGGCTGCCCAGAGAGGTGGTGGAGTCTCCATCTCTGGAGACATTCAAAACCCACCTGGACGTGTTCCTGTGCAACCTGCTGTAGGTGATGCTGCTCTGGCAGGGGGTTTGGACTAGATGATCTCCAGAGGTCTCTTCCAACCCAACCCCTACCATTCTGTGATTCTGTGATTCTGTGACTTGATCCTTCCTAGTCCTATGGGTTAATTACTCTCAAAATTATAGCAACAAAGTTGGTATATTCCTTTCATACATTGATGAGGACCCCCGTTTCTCACTATCTGAAGTGTCTCACTCTGAATCCTCATTCAGAGGATGCCAGAGTAGTTTCCCAGGGAATGAGAGGACTATTTCACAGCCCACCAAACAAAGTATTTGGTCCTGGTAGTCTGAGAGAAACACAACATTGCAGCAATATGAATATAAATAGGAGATCAAAGTGATTGTGTCTGTTTCCATGTTTGAGTATCAGTGTGGTCTTGTGTGATTGCAGCTCTCATTTAGCATGCTGACCTAGGCAAATTAAGAGGACAAAACTTAAGATTTTACATTGACTTCTCCCTTTCTCCCTCTGTCATCTTGAGTGACCCAAATCAAGTAGACTGCTCCACTTCACAGAGAATTACTTTTGATGACACTGCACTTCTTAAAAAGCTAGGCTTGAGTGGGTCAGTGATGCATCAGTAACGTTTGTAACAACGATCTAGTCTTAAGATTCAATGGTTGTTTCATGGAATTATTTATATCTTCTGAAGGAATCAGTAATCGCTCACACTCTCCCGGACTAGTAGTTTGTTTTCAGAGTTCCAGGTCAGTAATAAATCTTTATGAAGAAAAAAAAAAAAACAAAACCAAAAACAACAAAAAAACAACAAACCATGCCAAAAACACACAATAAGTATCTCTGGAGAAGAGGAGGATAAAACAATACATTTAAAAAAAAAATCACATCTGCAATGTGGAAGTATATCTTTGTATGAAGAGATATTCTAATCACATTAAATGATATTCAGTGATCCCAAGATCAAGATTCACTTAAAACAACTGTCAAGAGACTACTTCAAGGGACTCTAGTGGGAATTTATAAGACGGTGAGGAAAGTGGTGAGAAGCAAAAAAAATGATTTTGCATTCAGTCCTTCTCTCTCAGAGGAATAGAGACAGACTTGCACAGAATGAGCAATATGCTGATTAACATAAGGAATGGCTCCTGTATCAAGACCATTCACTTTTAAGTAACTGTTAGGAACTACTTCTTCCTTCAGAGGGCAAACCTTCAATGTCCTCTTTTCTAAATTTAGGGTACTTGTGCTTCAGGGTAAAAGAATTGTTTCAGGCCATCTCAGCTGCAAAGGGCTTTTTAATCCACTACATTTTGAATACACTTACACATAGATTGATTACTGAAAAAAGTTATTATTTCCCCCCCGACTCTTTCCTAAATGAACCACAGACTCTTCTCTCAGAAGTCACTGAAGGGACTCTAAGAGGATCTTATTGTAGCACTGTCAGCTTCTGCTGGTTTCACTTTCCGCAGTCAGAGAAGCCACCAAAGATGAAATGTCTTTGCTTTTTCTTCCCAGCCAGTTTATGAGCATAAACAGCTGTCCAACAAATACCCCCCAGCCTTCTTCTCAAGGCTGAACAAACCTTCAGGTTTTTCATTATAATATTAGTTTTGTTTAATGTTTTAGTTTCTATTCATCACTCAAGTCCAGTTTAAAGTCTTGTCTTTGGTCTTCTAGTAAAAAGACTTTCTCCCATCTTTCATTCTCTTCCATCCACAGAAATCTCACTTTGATCCTCTTATTACACTGTAGTTTCTCAAGCATAATGGGTCTCTCCAGATATCCAAAACGCAGACCACAAATATTTGTTGCTTTCTGAAGAAATTATTGCTGTATGGAAGGTAATGCATCCATACTATTGCTCTGTGATTTGTCTGATTTAACCAAAACCTTGTGTTTTAACCCCAATAGGCAGATAAGTCCCACGCAGCCACTCGCTTACTCCCTCCCTGGTGGGATGGGGGAGAGCATTGGCAGGTAAATAAAAGAGAAAACTTGTGATTTGAGATGAAGACAATTTAATAGCAAAAGCAAAAGCTGTGTGCGCAAGCACAGCAAAATAAGGAATTCATTCACTACTTTCCATCATCAGGCAGGTGTTCAGCCATCTCCAGAAAAGCAAGGCTTCATCGTGCGTAACAGTTATTTGAGAAGACAAGCACCATAACTCTGAAAATCCTCCTTTCCTACTTCTTCACCCTAGTTTTATTGCCGAGTGTGACATCATATGGTAGGGGATATCCCTTTGGTCAGTTTGGGTCAGCTGTCTTGGCTGTGGCCCCTCCCAACTTCTTGTGAACCCCCAGCCTACTCGCTGGCAGGGTTCAGTGAGAAGCAGAAAATGATGCTGTATAAGCACTGCTCAGCAATATCATACCTCTATTATCATTATTTGTGACCGTTTTGGTCACAAATCCAAGATATATTCCAGCCAAAACCAGTACAAACCTCCATCCTTTTAATGGGTAACTAGGCACTGGGGAGACAGAAAAGGGTCAGCCTTTCTTGGCACAGGAATTTGCTGGAATATAAATATGACTTATGTTTAAAAATAGGGAACTGCTGAGACCTAAGTTCCTTGTGTGTTAAATGAGAGAGTATCCATTAGCACATATTTTGCTAGCTGGCATTTGCAGAATGTTTGAGTAACCTATGGGAATTTAAATAAATGTAAAGCATAGTCATAAGTTGGAGTAATGAGAGGTATAGAGTACAAGAGGGGGAAAAAAAAAAAACTATATTACATGTATCACAGTTATTTCTCTTCCTGTGCAACAGCAAATTTCTCACCTTTCTTTACATTTCTGTAGTAGTGATGTAAATGTATGCGTTAACACGTTTTTCTCAATCCCTTTGGCAGCAGAGTGCAGGCCACAGTTTACTTTCACTTGGAGGGGCATCCAGTACACCGAGAACTGACTGCCTGAGGGATGGAAACATAGCCCTACCAGTTGACATGGATTGATACAGATTGCACTGGAACAGGGTGAAGCTCTGGACCAACTGCAATACATTGACAATATTGTTGTACAGGGCAACACAGTATAAGAGGTTTTTAAGAAAGGGAAGAAAATGGTCCAAATTCTTCTGAAAGCCTGTTCTTCCATAAAACAAAGTAAGGTCAAAGGACCTGCACAGCAGATCCAGTTCTTAGGAATAGAATGGCAAGATGGGCATCATCAGATCCCAATGGATGTGATCAATAAAGTAACAGCTATGTACCCCACTAACTATCAAAAAGGAAACACAAGCTTTCTTAAACGTTGTGGGTTTTTGGAGAATGCATATTCCAAATTAACAGTCTTATTGTAAACTCTATCAAGTGACCCAGCAGAAGAATGCTTTTAAATGGGGCCCTGAGCAACAGCAAGACTTTGAACAAATTAAATAGGAAATAGTTCATGCAGTAGCCCTTGAGCCAGTCTGGGCAGGACAAGAAGTAAAAAATGTGTTTCTATACTGCATGTAGGCAGAATGGCTCTACCTGGAGCCTCTGCTAGAAAGCACCAGGGGAGACTCGAGGTCGACCCCTAGGGTTTTGGAGTCAGGGATACAGAGGATCCAAGGCTCTCGATACTCCAACTGGAAAAGAGGTATTTGCAGCATACGAAGGGGTTCAAGCTGCTTCAGAAGTGGTTGGTATAGAAGCACCCTGACTGCTAGTGCTGGACTGGATGTTCAAAGAAAGGGTCCCCTCTACACATCATGCAAATGACACTATGTAGAATATGTGGGTCACACTGATCACACAATGGGCTCCAATGGGAAACCCCAGTTACTCAGGAATTCTGGAATTGGTCATGGACTGACCAAAAGGCAAAGGACTCAGAATATTACTAGAGGAGGTGACACATGCTGAAGAGGCCCCACGGTATGATAAATTGCTAGAAAATGAAAAACAATATGCCTTGTTCACTGATGACTCCTGTCATATTGTAGGAAAACATCAAAGGTAGAAGACTGCTGTGTGAAGTCCTACATGACGAGTTGCAGAAGCTATTGAAGGAGAAGGTGAATCAAGACAGTTTGCGGAAGTGAAGGCTGTCCTTCTAGCTTTAGATATTTCTGAACAAGAAAAGTGGCTAGTGCTCTTTCTCTATACTGACTCATGGATGGCGGCAAATGTTCTGTGGGGGTGGTTACAGCAATGGAAGCAGAGAGGCTGGCAGCGCAGAGGCAAACCCATCTGGGCTGCCCTATTGTGGCAAGATATTGCTGCTCAGGTGGAGAACCTAGTTGCAAAAGTATGTCACATAGATGCTCATGTACCCAAAAGTCGGGCCACTGAGGAACACCAGAACAACAAGCAGGTGGATCAGGCTGGCTAAGATTGAAGTAGCTCAGGTGAATCTGGACTGGCAACATAAGGGTGAATTATTTATAGCTTGTTGGGCCCATGACACCTCAGGCTATCAAGGAAGAGATGCAACATATAGATGGGTTTGTGATCAAGGGGTGGACTTGACCGTGGACACCATTGCACAGGTTATCCATGAATGTGAAACATGCACTGCAATCAAGCAAGTCAAGCAGTTAAAGCCTCTTTGGTATGGAGGAAGATGGCTGAAATATAACTGTGGAGAGGCCTGGCAGATGGATTATGTCACACTCTCACAAACCTGCCAAGGCAAGCGCCATATGCTTACAATGGTAGAAGCAACCACCAGATGGTTGGAAAAATATCCCGTGCCCCATGCCACCACCCAGAACACTGTCCTGGGCCTTGAAAAGCAAGTCTTATGGCAACATGGCACCCCAGAGATAACTGAGTCAGTCAACAGCACTGATTTCCCAAAACAACCTCATAGCACCTGGACCAAAGAGCATGGCATTGAGTGGGTATATCATATCCCTTATCATGCACCAGTCTCTGGGAAAATCAAACAATAAAATGAGCTGTTAAAGACTACAGTGAGAGAAATGAGTGGCTTGGACCTTCAAACATTGGGACACAAATTTAGCAAAGGACAGCTGCTTAGTCAACACTAGGGGATCTGCCAATCAAGCTTTCCCTGCGGATCAAAACATTTACATATTGTAGAATGGGATAAAGTCCATGTAATGCTCATAAAAATATGCTGGGGGAGACAGTCTGGGTTATTCCTGCCATAGGCAAAGGCAAAACCATCTGTGGGATTGATTTTGCTCGAGGGCCTGGTGCACTTGGTGGGTGTTGCAGAAGAATGGGGAAGTCCAATGTGTATCTCAAGGGGATTTGATTTTGGGTGAGAATAGCAAATGACTTTGATTGTATGATCATAATTGCTATATAATGCTGTATGTCATCACTACTACAGTTGCTATATGCCGTATCAATTGTAATACTACCCAGATCAATGAAGAATGAATTCTGATGAAACCGAGAAAAGTGCAGCAATGATAGAACTGAACAAGCGCAGGAGTGATGGAACCAGGACTGGCTTCAGAATGCAACAATCCAACACCACACAGCATCTGTCTTGCCCTGAAGGACTGTTATGACAGATGGGTCCTAAAGTCATGGACTAAATGAACTCAACAGACATTTTAGAGGAATAGCCCATAGACTAAGGGAATGATATCTTTGTGTTTGTATCAAAAGACAGGAAAGGTGGTGGTGATTAATTAGGATTTGTTGGAAAGTGTGTGACCTGGGCATGACATAGATGGCATAGAATAAGGGGTGGAAAAGAAGGAGCCGAGCAGCCAGTGCCCCAACACCCTCAGAAACAGACGACTCCCATCATGGATGGGTTAAACCACAACACTGTGTAATTTAGTAGTCATTTTATCTGTCATGAAAACTTTTTCTGATCATGAGTTACTGTGCAATTGACATATTGATGTTTTGGAAATAATTAGCATATTTTAAGTATTATTTACATGAAATTGTGGAGAAGAGCTAAAAAAGTCTGCAGTGGAATAGCATAAATAAAACAGTCAAACACTATAAATAGCCTTCTTCATTTCTACTAAAAAAACCCCAAACATCTTACTTTTCTAAATGAAACAATAATAGAGATAATAAAGATGGGTGGGATGAACATCTGAACCTTGTATTTGCCCTATTAGCAGAAGAGCATTGTATTAACGTACTTTTTCAGTTCATCATAAGATTGGCTCATAGGGCAGATATAATTCTAACAAAAAGACCTATTTAATAACAAAATAATAGTAATAAGCCATTGCACTTCAAATGGAAACAATTCAGACTTCACAAAAATAGAAAAAAACTGTCTTGAACAAAAAGAATACAAAAAAAAAAGAAGAGATAAATGAGGTCCTCTTACATAAAATCCAGTAAATAAAATGAATAGTAAAGTAAAAAATATTTTCTATTATTCAGAGAATCAGAACAGAAAGGAGCAAGAGAACTGATTGATACTATATAAATGGTGTCAGATGCTTTCTCTTTTATGACCCCATCAATTGATTAGATCTACATGAAAGACTTGCAGTAAGTGCTGTATAAATACACATTCAAGGCTCCTGGCTTTACAAACTAAACAGAAGAGGTGTTGGAGTTAGGGTAAGAGTTAAAAGAGATGGAAAAAAAAAAAACCAAACAAACAAAGCCAAAAAACAAAACCACCTTGAATAATTTTGGTCATCTTAGTCTACAAACAATGAATTAATACCAAAGAAGGGCTACCAAATTGACCCAGAGAAGGTCATTTTCTCATGTAAAAGTACACTGGGACAGCTCTGCTTAGCCTAGCAGAATGAATGTTAAGCAGACATGTGCTTTCTTTCCATATAAGGGTGTAGAATCAGGAAATGAGACAAGCTTTTTCATCTGAAGGACAATGATCTATAAGAACACATTCAGTCAGAAAATTAGAATAAGTCTTCCCAAACAGATGTGTAAGTTTCTGGAGCAGCTGTCTAGTGGGTACAACAGATGCAGAAGGCTAATTACTTATATTCCACTTATGTCAGATGTGTAAGAGATCTCTCTGTCTCCCAGAGTTGTTTCTGTGTTTTACATTAATTATGGGATAAAACAGAAATAGCCAGTGAAGAATGGGCCTAAACCCACATTTCCTTCTATGTGTCCTAGCCACTGTGAAACAGCTTCGTCCTTCACAACCCTGAAATGCCCCCCAAACTTCATCTTCTACAGTGAAGTGCTATATCATCAAAAATATGAGTTCTTAATCATTCCTATCCAGCTTATTTTCGGCCTGATGTTTAGTATCCCAGCTAGAGAGGTAGAAAGGAAGGTTTGAACCTACTAAAACCAAAATTAATGTTCATCACACCTGTGTCTTGTGAGAACAATGATCCATTAAGCCCTACTTATATCCATTATATGTAGCCTGGGAGCACCAATGATATTGAATGTTTCAGAGGACTTCAGCAGAGGGATACCTCTTTAAGATTCAGTCATCTTCAGTACACAGCTTCTAATCTAATTTTCAAAGGTTGCCCAAAACAAGTCATGGGATTAATCTCAACTAATTTTACACATTTTAAATTATGCATTTAGTTTAAGATAATTGGCTGTAAAATATTTGTAATTTAAAAACAAACAAGCAAATACATAAGCATGTATGATCCATTCCAGGGATTCCTGATTCTATGTACATCTCTGCCTGAATGTTGGTTCCCCAGCCCACTTTCTTCTGTCTGTACATCGGCATTAATTGAAGGGAAGGGCACCTGAGCAGATAAATATTTTGGAAATAGTTAAAATGTAGGATTGAAAGACACCTCCTCAGTGGTGGCACCCCGTGTCCTACTCTGACAGTATCATCCTTTTTCAGAAGTTTACCAACTTTTTTGATATTCGTCTTCAAAACATTTTGTTTTTACTCTAACTCTTCAATCATCAGACATTGTCCAAGAAAGAAAAGTACTTTTATGAGGATTAGGGGTGTCTGTCTGTGTGTGTGTGTAATTTTCCCATCTAAAAATGTAATTTTCCCAATCTAAAATGTATTTACTATCAATTTACACATCTGATCTTTAAAAAAAAAAAACAAACTTGTTCTTTGCTTACATGGCTCATTCCCTTCCTATATCTATAACTCCTGATGTAATTTTGTCATATTTGCCATAGTCCATCTCAGCATGTGTTTTGGTTATTTTCCCAATCGAGGAAATTACCAGAATTATATGATTATTCAGATGAAGTTTCACAAGTTTTTGTGGTCACACTAACACATTAATGGCAATTCTGCTCCTGATAAATTCTGGGAAATGTTTGCATTCTTCCAGATGCTTTATATAATTTTCTCATCATTTACAAACAAAAAAATTTCCTTCTCCCACATTGTTTCATTGTTCATGATCTCAAATTTTCAGAATAAAGTTCATTCTCCTTCTGCTATTGTCATCCTCAGAGTCATATAAATCCATCCACTCAATAACCCTATTTCTCTCCATATTTATGATTTTTCTTAAGCTTCAATCATTCACAATTGAATGTTCATTATAGAAAATAAAAGAAGAAACTCAAGACTATTTTCAAAAATAACTGATTCTCAATACAAATAATTTCTTTGCACTATAATCTTCCATTCAACGTTTTCTGATAGTTTGTCTTTGAGCATACTCCTTATTCACTTTGTAACTCCTCCATAACTGAAATGAGTAAATATCAGTTGTCTCTAGTATAACTAGTAGTTTCTTGTTTAGCAAAATATGCATTAGTAGTACTCAGGTGACATCAAATGAATTCTAGTAGTTGATAAAGTTACTATCTTATGAAGGAAGTTGTCAGACAATCTATCAAAATCTATCTTTGTTTAACTCACAGCATATTTTAGCCCATTGCTCATTTATCTTCAAATATGTAATCACACTTTTATTTAAAAAAAAATATTTAAGGCCTTGTAAAGCATTAAGGTCAGATATGTAAGTTTGGTCAGATATGTAAGTTTATTCAGATGTCTTTTTATTTTCTTTCAGATATACTCAATATATTTGGTATTCTTGGGTGATGAACTTAACTTTATAGATTTATTAAAAATGTTAATTACCAGACCTCAAATACCATGTTCATGTATTTTCAGAATCCGGGGCTGGAGATTACTTGATCCTTTCACCTAATTGCATTAGACTGTTTTGATTATCCTACCTTTATCTCTGGGCTCTACACAAATATCTTTACTGAAAATGGAGACAATACATTCATGTCCCTTAGAATTTACCTCATCTTATTTGCATATAAGTAAAAAAGAGAAAGTAAGTGACATATCTTTTTTTTTTTTTTTCTCCCCCCCCCCTATGGATAGTATTTTAAGCAGGTTTGGGGGTTTGTTTTTTTACTTGTTTGTTTGTCTGTTTTTTAATCACTGGCATGTGACATGTTGCCTGTTGATTTAAAGAATTTTTAGATAAACAATTCCTAAGTACATGCTTATTCAGTCACACATCTTGTAGTTTATCTACATTTTGGGGATTTAGATCTACATCTTTGTTTATATATGTGTCTATGCAAACATTAGTCTTTCAAATCCATCATTTTAATTACAGAGTTAAAATTTGCTGTACCTAATTGAAAGAGCTATTTAAGCAAGCACCTGGATTAAGTCTGTCATCTAGGCTACCTCTGCTGAGGGCAATTCCTCCCACATATCTTGCAAATTAATCTTGGAATAGGATAGGATAGTAGAGAAATATCCTCCAGGGCACCTGTCTTTGGCTTTCTAAGGTATCTATCTAGAATATATATTCTTTTTAAATAGTTAATTTTAAGAGAATAAAAGATAACTGAGAAGAATACTACCATTGTTATCTCAGTAATGTTACTCATCTGCAAAAGAAAATTAAAAAGAAGCCTTCTTATTTCTGGAATGTCAAGAAGATTAAAACTACTAAAATTTCATGGGTAAGATAGTATTTTCCCAGACTAAATGTATTTGTTTCCTAGGATACAGTCTAAAGGCAGAAGGATTAATTCAGTTGTCCATACATCAGTACTTAGTGCCATTTTGGCTGCCCCAAGAGATGAAAAGCATTCAAGTGGAGCTGATAAATTTGATTCACAAGACATGATGGTGTCTTCCTCCTACAGAGCAGCAGCTGGAAGCCAGGTTGAACACCACAGGATATCTCAAACAACACTGTGTGTACGTGTAGGAAATGTCACACCTAAAATCTTGTTATGGGCAAGAAGAAAACACACCAAGAAGGAAAGTCAATATTTTATTCATAGTGTAATGAAGGCCTTTACAGTTTAGTTAGAGGACTATTATTATTCCAAATATAGTTAATACAGAAATGGGGGGGGGGGGGGGGGGGGGGAGGAACAGAAGAAAGTATACTATTGTAGAAAAACTCTCAATAACAATAATTTGGTTAAAAATGCTACACACACACACTTCCAAGTTACTGTTACTTTTCCTCTGATGTTATACTCGCCCTCATGGTACCCTATCTAGGTAATAAGAATTTACTGTACTGGTCATTAACACACAGGAAGGGGGAAATTCCAGCAAGTCATAAGTGTGTTTTGCTGGAAGGAGTGTGATGTGTATGACAGATTTTTCTTCCTCTTCCCTCTAGGATTCACTTTGGACTATTTGTTTAAAACACTTTTACACCCTGATCTTTTTTTACTGGTCTGCATCTCCACATTGCATCCAAACACGTTGATAGTATACCAGATGCATTTTACATGATTTGAGTACTTGTTTGTTCTCTTGTTATTCCTATAACTGTTTTTGTCCAGATCTATTTTTTTTCACTGATGACTGATGAGTTATTCATAGCCTTGCTATCTCCAGTAACAACCTGTGCCTCCCATCTTATCATCCCTTGCCTGTTCTCATTTCTACTGCATGCTGTGACCATACTTTCAAGGCCCTTGCTATCATGCCAAACATTTAATTCTCTATGCTACATCAATATCTGTTAGAGCCATAAATACTGTTTTACACTGAATAACTACTTGCCACTATCTATATTAAAAACATGTTTACAAAAAATTAAGCGTGACCACTTGCTAACTAGAAAAATGTTTCGTCTAAATCAAGTAAAAACAAATCTCAAACAAAACCTGACAAGTCTCAGGCCTGAGGCCTTACAAACTTAATACCAGGCCTGTGGCTGGCAATTAGTAATGACAATGTTGCATTTACTTGGTTGCTGGGCTAGAGAAATGAATTGTCATGAACAACTGGAGGAGACAAAAGGGAATTGAGCCACTGAATGATACCAATATCGATATTCTGTATTTGACAAACCTTTTGCTGTCCAGCTAAAATAGTCCTCTCTCCACCTCAATATTCCTTTCACTTTTTTTGCACCAGCTTTTCCTTTATCATACTAATTTTTTTTGGAATTTTGGCTGAAAGAGTCTGCAAAGCCTGAAAAAAAGTACTTGAGCAGTGCAAGTTAAGTCTCTTCCAACCTCAAACATGCTATGATTTCAGTTAATAGCAGCCTCAGTGCTTTCTGCATCATCATCCACTGTAGAAAACAGTCATGGCCCAAAAAACACTTGTTTTGTTAAAACTGGAAAAACAAAGGTGGAGAGAAAACATGACTGCTGTTTCTAAATATAGTTGCAGAATTAACACCAGGGGAGAAAGAAGACCAATGTAAGCAAATGAACAGTGCTGGCATGAGAATGGGAAGGTATATAATGCCAAGAATAAATTTTCATTCCAAATTAGAAGCAGATTCCAAACAAAGTTATTAAGTGGTAGTAATCTAGAAATAAGTAGCAGTGCTGTTTGCTGGAAAGGCAGCGGAATTGTCTCTATCTGCTTTTAAAGTGGAGCTCGCATTTAAAAAGTGAGACTGAAAGTCTCTAGTCTCAGTCTGAGAGTCTTAATCTCTCTCTTTAGGGGACTGAGAGTATGTTAGACTTACTGAGTATATCTGTACTATTAAATAAGGGCCTGTGAAAAAGTGAGCTTAGAAGCTGCAGCTTTGTTATACACACTCAAAAAGTTCTACTGCAATAATTTAAGATTACACAAGGAAAACAGGATGATTCATAAGACTATTTCATGCAAAAATACTCTGTCCGTAGTACACTGTTTTATAAAAATTCAAAGGTCTGGGTTATTATTGAGAATTTACAGATTTCTTTTCCTAGTGTCTTGTGAGTAACAAATTGGACAATCTGAAACCGTCAATTTTGCTTAAAAAGTTTATAGAAGTAGTGTGAGGTGGAAGCAGGAGAAGTTGCAATATCCTACAACATACTGAGATTTTTTCTGAAAACAAAAATGTATTAAATTTTTAGTATATTAAAAGCTGAAGTAATTATCAAATAAGGGTGCTTTCTAAGGCTTAACTATTATTACTCTTAGATTGGCATAAGTCTCATAACAATTTAAAGCTGGCCATGCTTCCATGTCTTTCATTCCCCCAAATTGCTTAGACAGTACAGGATTATAACAGCAGGGATATTAGAAGTCCCATTTGGTTTAATCAGTCTTCAGCTTCTTATCAGTGCTTATACATTTCTACCATGTTTCTGGATATAAGTAAAAATAGCTAAAGTCAGGATTAGTAGAAGAAGAAGAAAAAAAAAAACAAAACAAAAACACAAACCAAAAAAACCTGATTGTGCTAGACAAGGAGCATTTGCATACAAAAGTAGTATCTGGATGCTGGAGAAGAGAAAAAAAAAAAAAAAAATCTGTGGGATGCCTGAAAGTTTAGTAAGTAAGAGCTTAGCAGATATGTAAGATTATCTAATTTAAATATCTAAAACCAAAACTGTGATCCTGAAAAATTTACAGCTATTAATGTAGGAGTTTAAGCTCCATAGAAATCTCAGGTTTTCATTGTGAAATGTCTCAGTCATCAAATTTTCTCTTTTCATACATGCTCGAAAGTGTTTCACCTTGATAGGCAGAAGAATTCTACATTTCTATAATGACTAAATAGAGTCCATATCCAGAAACTGGGCATTCATCCACAAAGAAGCTCATAGATTTCAACCTACTGGGCATGCCCTGTGCATGAATAACCAATGAAGTTGTACACAGTGCGCAGCTGGAACGGCCACTTTCTTTCAAAACCTGCCTGAAGAGTGCTTCTTGCTTTTATACAGCATTATAGTGCTTATTACAGTTACACAGCTTCTAAGCAACATAAATTTAGTTACTCACTTCTGTTTTAGAGTATTTCCTATAAATACTTCAGCATCAATATATGGATCATTCACAGATGAAGCACAGCATAAATACTCTCAAAAGTATTTCAGTTCTCAAAAAAGAATAAAAGATGAATTAGGTAATAAATAAAGATGTAGAGAACACAAATGAGAGTAATCTTACAGGCAATTATTTAATATACTTGCCTAGGAAGGAAAGTCTTAAAACTGTTTACACATGTAGGACGGGATATTTGTTAATCAAATGGACATCAATCCATCCATCAAAGGAAGAGCAAGACAAGCTAGGCTTCTAAGTTCCATAAAGGAAGAGAATTTAGGATATGCCAATTCATATTATTTCCACAGTATGTAAACTTAATCAGCTTCCTAGTCAGAATGCTAGCTACTTCAAATACTAATTTAGTGAAATGTTGAATTTTCTTACACACAATATAGGAGACTTTAATCAACACAGGGTAACGGGTGGTTAAAAAACCATACGTTTCAGCACCTAACAATGTTGTCCATCTTATTTGTTACTGGCTCAACACAGATGAATCTTGAAGCACAGTTTTAGCTGACTTAGCACCTTTTGGCACTGTAGTCCCAGAAAAGATGTGCTACAACTGTTAGTGCAACACATGAAGACCATCTGCAAAAACCTTTATATTGCACTTGAAAATAGCCAGACACATGGAACTTACAGTTCTGTAAGAAAAAAATTCCAATATTGGCAACCATCCCTTACTTCACTGGTATAAAAGGAAGAGGGATTTTTTTTTTTTTTTATTTTTTTTTTTTAGAAAGGAAAAAATAGGAACTTTCAAAATGTCACCTGGAATAGATTTAAATAATTTACAAATAATATTTGTAAAGCACTAATCATTCTATATCTAAATTCAAAAGGTGTTGCATATTTAGTCTTTCTCTAAGCTAATGGCAAAGAATACTACGGTAGACATGTGCCACCATATTTATCATAACAGTCTACACATCATGTTCTCATATATCCTGCTTTATCCTTCTGATTGCACATTACAGATGCTGCAGCAGCAGGTGGTCCTGTAATTCAGTTCAAACTCCCCAAACTCTCTGCTTTCTCACAGTACATAATAGAGCGAACAAAATGACTGCTGTGAAACTACCAGTAGTTATGATTGTGCGCCATGCTTTCCAATTTTCATGCATGTAAAATCTGTAGATACTAATTTTTTAGTTTGGCACATACTCGGCAAACAATGGCTGAAACACAATCTGCCATACGGAAAGTATGAGTTTGCAGCTTATTGAGGCTTGGATATCAATACGCTTGAGCAGCCCTTGGAACAGCGGTAAGCCTTGCACAGTTAAGCAAACAAGTGTAATCATTTCTCTTCAGTGAAGACTCTGAATAGATGCTTTGCATAACCTTTTGGTATCATATTAAGAGATTCCTGGAAATAATGGACCGCCAAACTCACTAAATATAGTCAGGCATGGCTATGTGAATGGTGTCTTCCAAACTAACTAATTCATTTAGTTAGTTAACTTCCAAATTAATTAATTCAGTTCTATCTGAAAATGAGAAGCAAGTTACTCCTGTAAACATTTATCTGTTTAAAATTAAGGTGTCAAGCTTAAGCCAGTGTCACAGACTTTCTCTATGTTCAATAATGCAAGCTTTCTAACTAAAAAATAATGAATTCCTTTAAGATAGGTGAGTAAGACTACATCTATCTCTGCAGACACAGGACTGCTTTGGCATTCCTGGATCCAAGTGTGCATACTGGGGGTCAACTGATTGTATACAAAAGCCAGAATGGGATATACAACAGCATTTTTCTCCAATCCATTCTCTGCTTATACTAACATATACAGTATGTAAATAGAAAGAACCTTTACCTAAAAGCTAACCTTTAAAAGGTGCCACAGGTAAAAATTTTTGTCTTCAACTTGCTGGCTTTTAACGTAAAAGATATATCAGACTTGAACTGGTGTGATAATTCTGACAGGAAAATTAGTAAAAAATATTATTTTTTCCTCTAAATTGTCCTGATTGATTGATTGAATATTCTGTCAGATCTGGCCAGCACAGATACTGCTGGTTTATATTCTACTCTGTGTGAGATTTCCAATGAGAATTAATTTATGATGTTAATACAGGAATTGAATATGCTTTATAAATAGTGTAACATTAACTATTAAATATACATTTTAGTATATTTGTTGCATATATTATATATTAAAGTATATTATTAAATTATACACATAAATATTATAAGACCATGTTGGGAATAGCTATATGCACAACAACAGAACATGTTGAATGTTGGTTTAAGACCACAGTTTTAGGCAGGCTGCTCACTTGCAGAACAGTAAAAGTCAGATTCATTTTAACCTATTTTAGATGTCTAAAGCTCAGCTAAAATGCTAGTGAGTGAAGGAAATCATGCACTAATCTTCTCATCCTTTCAGTAGCTGCCTAATGTCAACATCTAAGTATGGTGAGATGAATGACACAGCAAAATCTATAGGAAGTGAGTAAACTTAAAAAGACCTTTTCCAATTATATCTACTACTATTTATAATGCTGACTGGAATCACATTTTAAAATAGAACAATAGAACTTCTCAACAACTTCACTGTCTAGAAGTAAATTTTCATCTTTTAAGGTAGAAAAATATTTTTATATGTTACACGATAAAAAAGAACTGTGAAGTGTGTGAATCCAAATAGCTAAAAATAATTTCATAATAAGACATTGAGTAAAATACACTTTTATGTAACTAAAATACATATGCAAAGAATATCTTGATCCTCAGTCATTTGTGTGGGATTAGTCTTACCTAAGTTTAGTCATCTAAAAGATGGACATCTTCCCTACATGTTGCTCAGACTTCATTGCTCAGACATGAGCTGCTCAGACTTCATTTATTGACTAATAGAAATAGCAACTTTTTAAATGTGATTCATCAAACATGGGATATATGTCCAATTTTTAGATGGCAAAAATAGTGATTTGATTTCCCCCTAAGATTCTGCACTTCTATTAACCAAATACTGAAAATATGTTGGTGAGGACATTTTTTTTTTTTTTTTTTTAAGCATTTAGAAATCCAGGATGGAATTTTACATAATTTATCATCTGTGATCAAACTCTTGTTAATTTGATTCATTAATTTAGAATACAAATGAATCTTCCTATAGACAAAATAATAAGCGTAAATATAAATTTGAGCATATATCCTACTGAAATACTCTGCTCTATTCTCTGGAACATGCAAAGTGCCTAACCTTGTGTATTAAATCTATTATACAGCTGTTTTTATAGCATAACTGGATGCCAAATACTGACATAGAAACTTGTTTATTTACTTGGATGGTAGGGAACGTTGTGTGTTTGGTTTGGTTTGGTTTTTAAAGCTTCACATGAATGTAAGAATATTCCAGAAATCAAATCTCTGACTAATATAATATTTTAGGACAAAAGGGTCTGCTGGGGTTCTCAAATTCAATTTCCTGCTCAAAGCAAGAAAAACTTCAGAGTTAGATCAGGTTGGTCAGGGCTTTATCCAGTCAAGTTTAAAATATCTGCAGTGATGAAGACCATAATGTTTTTTTTCTGGGTCACTTGTCCAAGTGCTTAACTACTTTCAGTGTAAACGGCTTCTTTGTCCTCCAGAGCAGCCTCCCATGTCATCCTCTCTACCAGTTACCACGGCAAGCCGAAGTTCTCTCTTGTAAAGTTCATGTTCTTTATTCTCTTACTGCTTTTCCCCACTTCCTTCTCTGTCTTAAGCTCTACCATCTCACAGTCACTGCAGTCAGGGCTGCTGTTGGCAATCACATCTCTGAACAGTTCCTCATTTTATGTGAGTAGCAGACCTAAGTGAACATCTTCCCTAGCAGTGCCATAAAGAAGCCACCTGAAAAAAAATGCATCAAAGGACTCCAGGAATCCCCTGGATTGCTTGCACCTCACCATGCTTCCATCTGTTATTGGAATGGTTAAAGTCGCACAAGACAAGTAAGACATGCAATTGGAAGACTACACTGAGCTGTTTACAGAGTGCCTCACCCACTTAACCTTCTCAATCCAGTGGTTTGTGGCAGATTCCCACTGTGACCTCCTCCTTGTTGGCCTCTTCTCAGACCATGGTCCATGCATGTGAGCGGTTCCTTTGCATAGAGCACAATCCTCCAATCTTGTTTTCCCTTCCCGTTTTTCCTAAAGGGCCTGCGTCCATTCAGTTCCTCATTCATGCAAATTTACCACATCTCTGTGATCCTTTTTGATGAGGTCACAGCTGTGCAACTACTAAAGGTTTTCAGTTCCTTTTCTTTGTTTCTCATACTGCCACAATTCAGATAGGCCTCTAGTAACACCACTTTTTCTAGGGGAGGCTGAGATTTTCCCCCATAGTTCTGTCCCTGGTGTGCTTCCTGCAATCCCCCCTCCTCCAGTTATCTCCAGGTGTTGGTTTCTAATGATCACATCCTGTAGTTACCACTACTGCTCCACCAACTTTTGCAGCATTGAGCAGCACCTACAGATTCCCTATGCACCACCCTGTATGTCCTACTTATTGTGGTTTTGGTCGCTGATGTTCCCTAGATGTTCATAGAATCATAGAATCTTCATGGTTGGAAAGGACCTTTGAGATCATCGAGTCCAACCATGCACACACAAAAAAAGGCCTACAATCTCTGTCACTAGAGCATGCCCTGAAGTGCCAAATCTACACCACGTTTCTTAAATACCTCTAGGGATGGTGACTCAACCACCTCCCTGGGCAGGCTGTTCCAGTGCCTGACCACTCTTTCAGGAAAGTAATACTTCCTAACACCTAATCTAAACCTCCCCTGCCACAACTTCAGACCATTTCCTCTGCTCCTGTCATTATTCACCTGGGAGAAGAGGCCAACACCCACCTCTCTACAACCTCCTTTCAGGTAGTTGTAGAGGGCAATGAGGTCTCCCCTCAGCCTCCTCTTCTCCAAACTAAACATGCCCAGTTCCCTCAGCCTCTCCTCATATGACTTGGTCTCCAGACCTGTCACCAGCTTGGTAGCTCTCCTCTGGACATGGTCCAACACTTCAGTGTCCCTCTTGTACAGAGGGGCCCAGAACTGAACACAGTACTCAAGGTGAGGCCTCACCAGTGCCGAGTACAGAGGATCACTTCCCTCCTCCTGCTGGCCACGCTATTCCTGATACCGGCCAGAATGCTCTTGGCCTTCTTGGCCACTTGGGCACACTGCTGGCTCATGTTAAGCTGGCCGTCCACCAGCACCCCCAGGTCCTTTTCTGCTGAGAAGCTTTCTAGCCACTCTTCCCCAAGCCTGTAGCGTTGCTTGGGGTTGTTGTGACCAAAATGCAGGACCCGGCACTCGGCCTTATTAAACCTCATACAATTGGCCTTGGCCCATCAATCCAGCATGTCCAGGTCCCTCTGTAGAGCCTTCCTACCCTCAAGCAGATCAACACTCCCACACAGTTTGGTGTCGTCTGCAAACTTACTGAGGGTGCACCCAATCCCCTCATCCAGATCATTGATAAAGATATTAAACAAAACTGGCCCCAAAACTGAGCCCTGAGGGACACCACTGGTGACCGGCCACCAAGAGGATTTCACCCCATTAATCACAACTCTTTGGGCACGGCCATCCAGCCAGTTTTTTACCCAGTGAAGAGTACATTTGTCTATGCCATGATTCGCCAGCTTCTCCAGGAGAATGCTGTGGGGGACAGTGTCAATGGCCTTACCAAAGTCCAGATAGACAACCGCCACAGCCTTCTCCGCGTCCAGAAGGCAGGTCGCATGGTCATAGAAAGAGATCAGGTTGGTTAAGCAGGACCTCCCTTTCCTAAACTCATGCTGGCTGGCCCTGATCCCTTGGCTGCCCTGCATTTGTCGTGAGAGCTCACTCAATATGATCCTGTCCATGACCTTTCCTGGTACCGAGGTCAGGCTGACAGGCCTGTAGTTCCCTGGATCCTCCTTCTGACCCTTCTTGTAGATGGGTGTCACATTAGCCACCCTCCAGTCATCTGGTAGCTCCCCTGTTGACCAGGCTTGTTGATAAATGATGGAGAGAGGGTGAGCTCTCCCACCAGCTCCCTGAGTACTCCTGGGCAAATCCCATCCGTCCCCATAGACTTATGTGTGTCTAGGTGCAGAAGCAGATCATTGATTACTTCCTCCTGGATTATGGGTGGGTTGTTCTGTTCTCCATACTTATCTTCCAGCTCTGGAGGCTGAACACCCTGGGGATAGGTGGTCTGACTATTGAAGACGGAGGCAAAGAAGGCATGTTATTTAAATAGGAAGCTGGTCATGAATCTCCCCAGCTCCTGCATAATTTCTCAGGCAGTAGGCAACTTCTCACAGTCTCTTCTGGTTCCCAGCTGCTGTGAATGCTGAGTTCTTCTCACTCTTCCTTCTGTGCTGTGCTCCCCTTCCTCCTGCACTGTGCTTATCAGACAATGCATCTGTAATGACCCCCTGGTGAAAATAAAAGGGTTCAATAGTTATCTTTAAGACCTGTCTTTTGGTAAAGGAAACCAGTGAGAAATGTTTTCAAGCCTAAATGATTCAGGCAATGCCTAGGTCTAGAGATTCATATTAGAAGTCTGGACTCATCTTTCATCCAGCTCTGTGCTGGATGTTGCTGTCATTGAAGTTTAAAAAAAAAAAATTAAATAAAATTAAATAAAAATTCTCATTGAATTTAATGGGAGAGGATCAAATCTTTTGCAGACTCCCAGTCTTGCATATTTACAGCTCTGAAAGAGCATGGCCTTAGGGGTAGTCATTTTGTAATTTTTTCCTCTTCAAATAAAATGCTCCTGTTGTGCTTTTGAAGGCTGACTAAATCACTAGAGACAGTTTGCACGCCTCCTCTTGTTAGGGGACATTGGATGGGGCAAAAATTGTCCCACCCCAAACAGCCTCAGTTAATTTTCATAGGAACCTTAATAGTGATGGTCATACTAAAGAGACCTTGATGGAGTTAGCTAATAATTTAGCCTGCATGGTCATAGACTTCTGACCTTCTATTAGAAGTCAAGGGGTAAGCTAAATAAAAAAAAACACTAATTATTTTGATGACCACTTTCTTTGTGTCTGGACCAATCTTCACTCTATATGCGTCAAACTGGATAATCCCTAGGAGAGTCATCTATTACAACCTCCAAATTGAGTTCATATACTATAGCCTACGATCACTGCTAGGAAGATTACACAACTGTGGCTCATAACGTAAGCTATCTTGTGTTTTTTCTGCCTTGTCTTCAGCATCCTTTAGTTCTAACAAACATGAATATCACTTTAGCTTCATTTTAACATGAAGCATCTAACATCTGTGAAGTGTTAACATCTAACACTTTAACAAAAAGCCACTTGGTAAAAATAAAAAAAATAAAAAAATGTGCAAGCATTTTAACAGCAGCCTAGCATGCCTTCTAAGAGACAGGGCCTTGTGTCATAAAATGGTAGGATCATATGAAAATTCAGGTTGGAGGGCATGTTAGGAGCTTCCAGTCTAACCTTCTGCTTAAAGCAGAGCCAACTGGGAGGTCAGATCAAGTTACTCAGGTTGTACCCATTTGGGTCTTGAAAAACTCCAAGGATGGAGGTGGCAGAGGTTCTCTGAACAATCTGTTCCACTGAGTGATTGTGCACATGGGGAATATTTTCTCCTTATATCCAGTTGAGTCTGTCTTGTTTTATGCACCCTGTCTCTCATCCTCCCATAATGCACCACTGTGAAGGGCCTGTCTCTGTCCCTTTAATGACCTCCCTATAGGCACTAGGGGCTGATGTTAGGTCTCCCTGCAGCTGTCTCTTGTGGTGGCTGAACAAGCCCCAGTCCCTCCACCATTCCACAGGTCTTCACATCCAAGGCTTCCATTGATTATTATGTCACCAACCAGTTATTCCTTTTTAGTGAATAAGAGATTCAGCTGAGTGTCACTCTTGCTATTTCATCCAGTACCTGAATCAAAAAGTTGTGCCTGAAACTGCGCAGAAATCTTGGCAGCTTGTATTTCACCATGTTTTCCTTTCCAGTAGCTGGCAGAGGGTTGAAGTCTCCCATACGAATGAGGACTGATCCAGATCTTAACTGTCTCTACCATCTTTTGCCTCTGCTGATCTCTGCTGCACTACATCATTATATATCCACTAAGAAAATGACCAGGATTTACCAGCAATGCTCCCCGTTTTCTCTCTCAACTGACAGGGATGAGCTACCAGCTGTCTCTAAAGAAGCAGAATATCAGAATACATCCTGTATTGATCTTCCTTAGCTGTCTTTCAGTCAGGCCATTTCCCCTCCACCACTGTCAGAGAACACGGCTGTATTAATTATATATTTTTTTTATTTTGCTCACATGACCATTTTGTGCATACACAAACACACATGAACATACACACACACACACAAATACATGCACACACTACCTGTCAGAAGCTAGACACACTGGCAGTAGTTATTTAGATAGCTCAGTGCAGATCCATTCCCAGATTCTGCTTTTGTTCTTTTTTCCATATAAACAACGCCACCAGTACCACATACAACATTCTTTATCATCCCCTTTCTCCCAATTAGACTGTAGTTATCTGTAATTTTCCATCCCAATCCAGGAAGAATTTAGTGGCTCTTTCCTTTCCTACTCATTTCTCCTTCCTTGTGAGCTACGCAAGAGGGACAAACTCTGGGCCCCTCTGTACAAGAGGGACATTGAAGTGCTGGAGTGTGTCCAGAGGAGAGCTACCAAGCTGGTGAGGAGTCTGGAGACCAAGTCATATGAGGAGAGGCTGAGGGAACTGGGCATGTTTAGTTTGGAGAAGAGGAGGCTGAGGGGAGACCTCATTGCCTCTACAACTACCTGAAGGGAGGTTGTAGAGAGGTGGGTGTTGGCCTCTTCTCCCAGGTGAATAATGACAGGAGCAGAGGAAATGGTCTGAAGTTGCGGCAGGGGAGGTTTAGATTAGATATTAGGAAGAATTGCTTTCCTGAAAGTGTGGTCAGGCACTGGAACCTCCTGCCCAGGGAGGTGGTTGAGTCACCATCCCTAGAGGTATTTAAGAAACGTGGTGTAGATTTGGCACTTCAGGGCATGCTCTAGTGGCAGAGATTGTAGTTTGGGTTTTTTTGTGTGTGTGTGTGTGCATGGTTGGACTCAATGATCTCAAAGGTCCTTTCCAACCATGAAGATTCTATGATTCTGTCTTCAGCAAGTACACTCTTATCCCATTCTCCAAGTTCCCAGCACACTCTTGTCTCCCTTTGACCTCCTTACTTGCCTTTGGCCATGGCCATCAGCACAGAAGTAAATCCAAGAAAGCAAATGCAGTCACACTCATGGGATGAATTATAACTTTTTCCCCAAATTTTGTGATAAATCCACAGGTTCATATTTCCCCATTCTAGGCTGAGGGGGAAAGAAGGAAAAAAAAAAAAAAAAAAAAAAAAAAAAAAAAAAAAAAAAAAAAAGCAGAAAAAAAAGAAAGCAAAAAAAAGCAAGGAGAGGGAATTAAGTAGAAATGTTAATTGAGAATAGAATAGAAACATGGAATTGTGTCTTGCTTTGAGAAAGAACAGAGCCAGTTTTCTTTTCAGTAATTTTAGTTTTCAGTTAAGTCTCTTCTAATTAATGGCACTCTCTGAAATTAAAGGCATATTTTTCAGACACTTTCAGCTTCCAGAGTGATAATGTCTAATGTTTACAGTTAATACGAAGGAATGGAATGCAGAGATTCTCTTGCTTATTGCTATAACAACGAAGGTCATCTAACTTGGTTATGTGCCCCATTGGAGGGTCGGAAGCAGTAGAGCGTAGAGGGGTGGCACCTGTGGGGACAAGCGGACAGGACAGGTGACCCAAAACTGACCAATGGGGCATTTCATTCCATATGCATCATGCTCAGTATAAAAGCTGAGGGACCAAAAAAGTCAGCCTTCTTTCTTCAATGGCCAGTATCCAAGGAGGACTCTGTCTGTTCATCTGTCTTTGATACCAATCCGTGCATTCCTGAATCCAGTTCCTGAGGTCAGTTCCCATCCATCGCTGAGTCCAGTCTGGGACTTTCACAGTGCCTACTGGTGATGTGATCAGCATCCTTGGTGCTCGATATTTGTGTTGTATACATTGTATATATCTTTATTATTTTCTTATTAATATTATTATCTTTTCTTTAGTTTTAGTTTCATAGTTCATTAAAATACTTTTAGTTTTCTTTTCAACCCATAAGTCTCTCTCTCTTATTCTCTTTTCCTTACTTTTTGGGAAGGGAGAGAGATTAAAGAGAACATCTGCCATTTTTAGTGGCCATTTGTTTAGTGGCCATCCAGCCAAAACCATGACACATAGAAACTTTTTCCTGACATTTGTCTCTCATAGGAAATGTAACACGTTCAATCCATCCACCTATAGTATGAATACAACAGTATACAGTATGATTACAACAGTGTGGCACTATGAAAAATTGTATATTATATTGTATATGTTTGTGGGCTTCCCTGGATTTGAATAACTTTTTCTAGTTTTCTACAACATGAACTTTTGTCACAGGTTAAAGATCTGTTGCAAATTATTACGTCTTCATATTGGTGATCAGCTGCCTCTACTTTCTCGAGTTCTTCACTGACTGTGAGCAAGATCCCTTGCATCACAGAAAATAGACCTACATCCAAAATCACTTATGGTGAGAGGGAGACTGACTTGCAACTGTAGTAGTGTGGATGGCAAAGAGGTGGCGATATTCTGAGAAGTCTGACATATTTTGTGACTTAGAAACATGCCATTAAACACAAGTGTCATAGTAACATTGTCACTGCAAGACCTGTGTAAATAAAAGGCAGACTGCAATACACCACTTTTGCTCAATGTATTATATTAACTTAATACAGTAAAGGTAAATATAGTAAAAAAAGTTTTAAGATGACATTGTAGACAATTGATTTTAAAAGATTACACATATTAACAAGTGATGAAATACAAAATATTGCAAATTAATATTTTATAGAAATGTTATGAGTCTTAGACATAATCAAACTTAGATAACTGATGCTATTATACAAGATAAGACTAGGCCAATGGCATTTTATGGTAAGTCCAAAACTTCCAAAGAGAGCCAACCTTTTTTGTAGTTCAAGTACTGTTCATGCTATCCTTTTAAGTCCTGCAATTAAGTAGTTATTCCCAGAAGTAGTGCCTTTTTAAGGCAGCACTTTTGAGAATGATTTTATAGAAGCTAGCAGATCAGCATTTTCAGCCTAAAAAAGGCCATTTCCAGAATTACTTCATACTGAAAGCATCACTTACAGGAATTGTTAAAGAAAGGTACAGCTTTGCTCCCTCATGTAGACAAACTCCCAACTAACGAAATTAGCAATATACCTGTGGGTCAATACATGCCTGGAAAGCCTAAGGTTAATTAATGACTTTGAATGAATCAGAATTTTGTATGTAACACTAGCACTGGATTCCACCTTTGGGGGGAGGGGGAAGTACTACTCTTTTAAAAGTAATATACAGGCAATATATCTTGAAATCTGTAGCTGTCAAATTAACTATCCAAATTACCATTAGAGAAGGGTTCATAAATCCTTTCTAGTTAGATTTATTCCTGGGTTTCTTTCTTCGGTTTGTTTGTTTACACGATGACGATGATGATGATTATTCTAAAAGTAAGCTTTTCCTATTAGTTTTTAAAGTATTTGAAAATATGTAATTTTTCATAACTTTATATGCTTTTGTGCATGTATCTGTGTAATTCTCACATAAGCATACAACTCTGATATTAATTAGGGAGCTGAGAGAGAGGCTGTAACTGAACAACCAATCACATTTCCATACAGACTATCTGAAGTATGTCCTGGCTACATATTACACTAAAGCACAATTCTTCTGTGTACAACATGGAGTAGGAAGGGAATGGGGAATCATCTTAGACGTTCAGAAGAACTATATGCATAACCACTGGTGCTGCCTGGCCACTAGAAATATAAGTTGCCAGGTGTCACACAGTCAAACAAACAGGTAACAGAACAGGATGCAAGAACTAATGGAAGAGAGACATTAAATATGGACAGAGACATTAAGTGCAGTGAACCACATTTCTTTGAAAAAGTTGGCGAAGAAATATTTCTCTGCATAATATGACTGTTAATTTCAAGCCTTTCCCACAGTTCATGCTCAAGATTACTAGATGACAGAAGAAAAAAATGTCATGGAGACAGACTAGGGAAGCTGACGGAAAATGGTTTTAAATGCAACCTATCTTTGAAGCACTTATCTTTGAACTGATCTCTCTGGACCTATCCTTCTCATTAGGCAGGAATAAGATGGCTAAGCAGCAGCACTCATTAAAGAAGCGTGAGATTCCCCAGGGTTATAGAATCAAGCCTGAAGTAAAAAATGTCTTAATCATCTCTTTTTATCTCTGTATTTCACCCTGTCTTTGCTTGCTCTCCTTTCACCTATCACAGCTACACAATTACCGGGTGAGAAGTTTCTAAATCCTGGATTCAAAAACTTAACATGACATATTTATTTAAACAGTGGAAGCCCCACATTTGTGCAATCTTTTTGATACTTTAGGTGGAAGGTTAACAGAAACACCAAAAAAGTTATGCAGTCTTATTTAAATGCTAGATCTGTTTCATGCTGGTTGTGTTTATACTGCAAGGTAATGTGAGCTCCTACTCCCTAGGTGCTTAACTACATCCCGGCCTCACACTAGGAATAGGTCTGGGTTACTCATGTCCCTCTGAAAAAAAGATAATCCTGATAGCTGGTTAGGAAGGGACCACAACAGCTGCAATATCTGTCCTGGTCTGGATATTTAAGAGGGGGATATCAGTGTGGGATTCACAGCATATAACCAACCCACAACTAGGACATAGCAAAGGTACACATATCCTTAAAGAATCCTTAAAGAACACCACAAAGCTATGTGAAACAACACACTTGTGTTCTAGCATCCCTGCTTAAGAGGGCTGGTGGATTCAACACTCCCTTCTCATTGTTTCATAGATAGGCGACAAAAGGGGATAAAACCTTTTATTGGTTTATGCATCTCCTCTCTCTCTTCTGCATATTTAGTAAAAGAAGTTCTCTACAATTCCTCCAGTGTGCCAGCTAGCATGACCTCATAATGATAAAGCAAGCACTGAAGTCCTGTGGGATATCACCACAGCAGACATTAGTTACTGTTTCCCTAGAGATTGGACTGAGTTCCAAATTAATTCACCTAAATTTAGTTTCTTACATATGTGGTGGGTGTCTAAAATTCCACTACTGTCAATAGATTCAACTACTGACAAAGACCTCATCCACTTACCTGAATATAGGAATCTAGTGTCATTTTAGAAGCTGTGGAATATGCTTCCTGGCTTCCAGATTCCTGAATGACACAGCTTTTCTGTAAGTCATATGTCATTTTCACTCATCCTGGACAGATGTATAAGGTGACCTAGGGCATTTCAGGGTTGTTTGGTTTTGTGGATTTCTACTGTTTTAATACAAGTTTAGACATCTTCCCCCTAACACCTAAACATGTACCCTGAGATTTATGACCTGAATCCCACCCCAGGAAGTAGATTTAGCAGGATTTAGATTTTTAAACATAATTATCTAGTGCTGCTTGAGACACCTCAGACTGAGATAGCAATGTAACTGACAGATACAACACAGGGTTGTCACATGGCCAGAAGTTTTTTTGGAGCAGCTACTGGAGGCAAGACCTGTAGAACCTAACACAACTTCAGATACCTAAGCATGCACAATTGAGTCCTGCTAATTATTACTTCCAGGTCACCTCAAAGTCATTGCTCTTGTGGGCAGAGTGAGGATTCAGCCTACAAGGGAACATTCTTAATATCTTTGCTTTGTCCAAAAGGTGAAGACTCAGTTTTTATTTTAAGGGATGTATCTCATTTCATTCACTTGTCAGATGATTGTACTTGATTGAACCTCTAAAAAAAAAAGTATGTTTTTCATTAAAAAATTAGAATTTTTACCTATTATATATATATATACATATATGTTTACATATATATACATTTCAAGTAGACAAGACAAATATGTAGAATACAAGAAATAAAACTTCTGGATGTATCTACACTGATAAAGAGGGACAGTGAGTGAGCTTTTGTCCTTTCAACTGGACCCTTGCTTAGCCGTTAGCTCAATACTTGGCTATTTGGACAACTTCAGTGGTTTCATTCCAAGACAATACAAGGCAAGTTTTGAGTTCCATGGAACACTATCATAAAACAATGTGAATGAGACTGCATCAGGTTTAGCACCAAGAACCCTACAGAGCCTGTCACCATTATTCACCGCTACCCATATTTTTCACACCTTTAAATAGAATTACTTTATTGCTGATAAAATGCAAAAGATAAACTCAAAACGTATTTCTACATACTATTGTATATGCTCAACAATGCTGTACCTAAAGAAGTAAGTTTACAAATGTGTCTTTTTTTTACTTCACATGGTACCTTCAGTATAATAAATTCCACACATTGAATGAGGCGTGGTATTTTCAGTCTGCTGGCAGATAAAGTGACAATGACCCCAGTGTATGTTTTTAAGATTTTTTTTTTATTTGTTATCCTCAGATCATGACAATGACATAAGGTAACAATATCAAATGAGCTTTGATACAAGGCTTTAAAATAGGAAGCATCAAGTGTTTTTTTTTTTCCTGAATAAAAAGAAGATAGTATCGGTTGCCATTATCCTTATTCATGGGGGAACACCATCTATGTAAATGGACTACATACTAAAAAAATATTCTATAGTGCTTCTAGGAAGTTTTGCAACTGAACGCAAATGGGAAAAATAAAAAAATGGTGAGAGGGTTGCAATAACAAAATTGAACTGTAGTAGTATCTTCAGCAGATTATTTGACAGTAGATGTTTTCTTTTTTTTCTCATGATTCATCTACTGTCTTGCTTGTGTACATCTGTATGACAAAATCTTTCTGTTACCATAGGAGTGATCTCTTTCACTTTGGAAAGAAATTAAACAGATACAATCTTTTTTTTTTTTTTTTTTTTTTTTTTTTTTTTTTTTTTTTTTTTTTTATTAGTTATGGCCCAAGTTAAATGTCAAAATATGTGTGTTAGCTTTCTACTACAAAACTAGAAGTAGTAACACTTGCTCAACTGATTATTGGGAAGACAAAACTGAAGTGTATAAAGAATATTGAAAAGACGCAAAGTTTGTACAGTCAAATTGTATGAACTTCAGCATTATATAACCACTTTAACAAACAATATTACTTATAACTTTGGGAGAAATCAATTCATCTAAGATGAAAGAAAAGTGAGAATTGAGATTTTATCCAATTAATTAGTCCAAAGATATATTGCATAAAACAGAAACTGAGAAGTTATGCTTCCACTACAGGGTTAGATGTATATGTATATCTATATCTAGACGTATTTTTATATATTTATATTATTTGTCTCCCTCTTCCTCATCTTCCAAAATTAGAGTTGTCTTTTTTGTCAGTTGCAACAGAAATAAAGGACATTGAGTCACATTACCATCAGGATATTTTTTGGCTATTAGACATTGCTTCTGTACAATAGGTAAGCCTTGTACATTAGGTAAGCAATTTTTAATGATGCAGGGTGTGCACCAGTACCCAGAGAGCAGCTCATGATGCCCATCCATGGAAGTGTTCAAGGCCAGGTTGGATGGGGCTTTGAGCAACCTGGTGTAGTGGAAGGTGTCCCTGCCCATGACAGGGGGGGCTGGAACTAGATGATCTTTAAGGTCATTTCCAACCCAAACCATTCTATGATTCTATGATGACAATGATGCTTAAGTTACAATAAAAAGATAATTTCAGCTTCTGAATATTTAATTCACATATTAAATGCCAGAATCTATATTTTGCTTTTAGGAAATAACTTTTCCCTAACCTGTGCAAGACTTTTTTCTTGTGAAGAGTTTGACAGATAGAAGCCGATTTCTCAGGAAACCATGTTGAATGACTAAAACTTGAGAAAAAGCTACATATAGACTGTATGATGAATAATCTACCTCTCTGTCTCAAGAGATATTTAATAAAATGTGTATGCATGATTTAGAAGATATTGGCAAGAAAATGTTCTACTACAATATCATGCAAACTGAGCTATTTTAATTTCTTAAAAACCAGAATTTATTATGTGCACTGCTACTCATAGTTCAAAATTAGAAAGTCTGTTTGGATATGTAAAAACCTTAGATATATTGCAGAAAACTTAAAAATATAAATTCTGTGAAGCCTGAGTTTCAAGCTGAAGTTAAATCCAGTTCTGGAGATTGAATAACATATGTAGTGATTAAAAAAAAAAAAAAAAAAAAAAAAAAAAAAAGAACTATAACTATATATGTAAATACATTAAAAGTGTTATCAAATGTAATTTTGTGATATTTCTGAAGGATGGAAGAAAGCATTTTGAAAAAGAATGTATGTTATTCTAAAATAAGGGTTTCTTATTAAAGCTTCTTGAAAAAAACTCTGTTCTTAATTTTCCAGGTGACTATTCCTTGTTCCTCTTTAAAAACTTCTCTTCCAGAAACTGCAACTCTATGCTGCATTATAGATTTAAAACTTCTGGTAAAGCTACTGCTTTTATTTCTATTTTGCCACATAAGTTTATTCTTTTTTATTATTATTATTTAATGTGTGTTTATCTTATCTCCTTACATTGTTTCTGACCTCAGAATAAATCCTCATTTAAATATTAATACAATTTTTAAGACAGTATCTTTATTTTTAACTATCTTTGTTTTAAAATTGAGGATAACAACATTACAATGTTTTGAGATATGCACCAGAAACAGAATACTTTAGGGATGGATATTTAATTTAGAAATGGTAGTTCAAACATAAATCATTACTAAAAGGGTTTGTCCACACATAAGGTCAGGGAATGCACTTGGGATAGATATAAGAGAGGGCAGAAAATGAGTTAAGTAGCCATACATCTTCTGGTAAAAGTATCTCCCTGTCCTTGAGCAGATGAGATTCTCTGTGTTATAGGCAATGAATACAGTTTTAACTCATCATTCTGTAAATTTTATTAAACTTTCAGATCATCATTCCTGAAATCCTAACACACTAAAAATGATAAAATAATTTGAAGTTCACTAATACATAAATGACAGCAGAATTTTGTTGCAAAAATATCAAAAAAGTAAAAGAAAGGAAATTTAGAAACTTGTTTTTGTAAAATAGTATTATTTTTTTAACATCATATTCACTTAATGTTATTATATTTTCTGGTTGTCTTTGCTCCATATTTCATATGATTTGTATAAAGGAGATGATATTTCAACCTACACACCAGTATATGCTGGAGGGCCTACCATCTGGAAAACAACTTGTCAGAAAAGGACCTTGGGGTCCTGGTGGACACCAAGTCGAACATCATCCAGCAAAGTGCCCTTGTCGTAAAAAAGGCTAATGGTATCCTTGGCTGCATTAAGCAAAATGTTGCCAACAGGCCAAGAGAGGTGAACCTCCCCATCTAACCACCACTGTTGAGGCCACACCTGGAATTCTGGGCTCTGCAGTACAAAAGAGACATGGACACTACGGAGAGATCCAGCAAAGGGCCGCAAACATGATTAAGGGACTGGAGCATCTCCCATGAGGAAAGGCTGAGAGAGGTGGTACTGCATAGTCTAGAAAAGACAAGGATCGGGGATCTTATCAATGTGTATAAACACCTGAAGGGAGGGTGAAAAGAGGAAAGAGCCAGGCTTTTTTCAAAGTATCCAGTAAAAGAAGAAGAGGCAGTGGGTACAAACAGAAACACGGGAGTATGCCTCTCAACATAAGGAAATAGTGTTTTCTGTGAGAGTGACTGAGCTCTGACACGTGTTTCCCAGAGAAGTTGTGGAGTCTACCTCCTTGAAGATATTCAAAAGCTGTCTGAACATCGTTCTGGGCAGTCTGCTTGAGCAGGGTGTTTGGAGTAGATGACCTCCAGAGTTCCCTTCCAACCTCAACCATTATGTGATTTGTGATTGTCATTGTTTAGGTAAGTTGGACCCACAATGGAAAACAGAATGTCTGAATGGAAATTAAATATAACTTCTCCTATTTTTTCAACAAGTCTAGTGAAAAATAAATTACCCATTCTTGGGAAAAATAAAAGGAAGCAGAAATAGAGTATTGTGCATTTAACTTACTACCTATTTTACATTTATGAGCAAGCATTTTTTTATCTCCTCCAAAAAAAAAAAAAAAAGATTAAGTTCTTCAAAGTCAAATGAATATGTCTACAGGAAGTCAGTCAAGAACACTAATCATGTAATAGTCACATATATCAAAAGCTAAGCAGCACCTCTAGCAAACTAGATTCTGTTTATCTATACCAATTATCTGAGGATTATTGCTCAATGGAGAAAGTTTGTGTCTTTTTTTAACCGCTGACAAGGAGCTGACAGATAGTCCAGGCATGGTCCTTATCATACAATTTTACAGTACTATTGTATGAAAAATAAAGTGAAAAAAAAATAGTTGGTTGAATGGGATTCTTATGTCTCATCACAACTGTCACTCTCCCAGCTGATTGCCCAAACTGCTAGAACCAGACTCACCTTTCTCTTCCCTTCTTCTTGTGCTCCTGGCTGATCATGACACAGCCTGAGGAGGAGGTAAAACATTAGTTCCTCCTCTAAACATAAGGAGGAACTTCTGTACTTTGAGGGTGACGGAGTACTGGAAGAGGCTGCCCAGAGAGGTGGTGGAGTCTCCATCTCTGGAGACATTCAAAACCCGCCTGGACGCATCCCTGTGCAACCTGCTCTAGGTGACCCTGCTCTGGCAGCAGGCTTGGACTAGATGTTCTCTGGAGGTCTCTTCCAACGCTTATCATTCTGTAATTCTGTGATTCTGTGAAATAGTGATTTTAGTTTGAGTTGATGGGGTGCCCTGCCCTCAAGGGCTACAGCGTATGCACAGTGTGCACCTGTTGCAGTGCATATTTGTTGCTCAGTAGGTGGGGAGGCTGGGCGTGGTGCTAGTACAGGTACAGTCTGCAGTGTGAGAAAAAAAAATATATATATTCAGAAAGATTTTACTGAGTATTTTAAAGTTTTGTTGGGAATGCACTACGCTAGTATCAAGGCAAAAACTTGTCCTGGATGTATGGCTTTTGTTTTTATATGAATGCCTTGAAACCTAGTCAATAGAGCATGTTCCTAAAAACGTGGGAGATGAGAGCTTTATTCCCTCTAGGTTGAGAGTTTTATTTCCTCAGAGATAATACCAGAAATCAAGTCTTCCACATCCAAAATAAATGCTTTAATCATCAAACTTTAATTCATAAGTCATCACTATGCTCACTTGCCTAGGCAGGCATTTGAGGGTCTGTGTGGACACTGGCAAGAGTTAAAACAATAGAGAGAGAGAGAGACCTTTCAACTATATATGTCTGCAAATTAAATAATACTGGACATTAAGCAATAGCTGAATTCTTACATAGGCATTAAAAAAATAGTGGAGGTGGAGAACAACTTACCTGATTTTAGGCATCTTCAGAATATATCTATATCTGAGCTACTCATCCTCAGTTATCTTTACAGCCAAGAGAGACATGTAGAAATTTTAGAAATCCTTTCAATTGACCTGTTTACAATATCTTCTCTTGCTTTATAATTGATTGGTCCTTCCACGAATAACAGCTACATCCCACTGCTGATAAAGTTCAGATGTAAATGAACTTAGGTACATTGCATCTCTATTATTTTTTACCATTATTAGAGGCACAAGCTTTCTGAGATAGAAGAACTAGGCAGGTTTAGTAAATCTTAAAAAAAAAACCCAACCAGTCAGAATCCATAACTAAGAAAAAAACCCAAGTTGATTGAGCAAGGTACAGGGAGGGAAAAGAAATGTCAGGATTCTTGCAAAATTCTGAAAATGGTGAAGGAAATGGAAGTGTATAGGATGGGGAGACAAGTTATTTATTTGTTTTGACAATGTCTGTCTCTTCTGTGAACTGTCAACAGGTAATGTAACGTTGTTTCAGTAATTCTCTGGTAAATGTGTATAATATGTGTTTTACCTAATACACATCTGTGAAAGGTTAAGTTATACTAAGCAGAAGCACATGTGTAGTTAAGCTAGGTACATGACATATTCGCCTGTTAAACTGCAAGATGTATATTTAAAAACTTTCTAGAAAACAAGCCAAAACGAGAAACACAACCAGAAACCTAACTCAGATGACCTGAGAACACATAAACCATGAACTGGAATACAACCAAATAATACGGACAGATGATCAAATAAGTAAAACCTGTTAGATCAGAATTTGAGTATGCACAATTTAGAAAAAATCTGGGTTGTTTTTTTTTTTTGCCTTTAGAACTTCAGGAGGATACCTCTTGAAACATCCATAAGCTATATCTTTGTAATGATATATCCACTCTTTTTCAGAGAGTGACAGAAAAATGTAAGAAAGAGCATGGTTTATAAATTGAGCAATTTCAGAAATCAAAAAATATAATATCCCATTACGAAATAAAGCCTTCTAGCAGAATCATCCTGCATTGGAGACATTAAAAAAGACCAAATTGTGCTACGTTCACAAGGAAAATAGCTATATATTGGAGCTATATAGGCTTGCCTGTGCTAGTTGTCTGCTAAAGGCTATAGTAAGTCTTCCTTATGCACTAAATGGATTCTGTCTCCTGAGATGCTCAATGATCTAAAAGTCCAGACATATAAAGGGACAGTTGACATGCTTAAACACTGTAAGTGCTTAAGGCACCTTGCCATATTGCACCCTACAAATGTACTGCATGGCTACTCTCTGTATGTTTATTTTGAAGGGAAATGAGCTTTTGCCTCTGAACATAGTTCCATCTCAGAGGGATAGCCAGAATGTGAACCAAAGTTGTAGAAAAATAATACTTCTTTCGTAAGACTGGTGTGGCAGATCCTCACTAAAAGGGCTGTAGGATTAGTTTGTTTTGCTGTCAACTTTATATACATATATTCACACCATACACCTACACCATACATACTGATATTAACGTTTATCCTGAACACAATGGAATTAAGGGAAGCCTTTTTCCTCATGATTCTGAGTCTGGTTAACTACTGTGACTTTTATCATGGAGCAATCTAAGACTGAAATTTTGTTCTGTAGTTGTGATTTTGTGTGTGTGTGTGTATGTGTTGCCCTGAAAAGTGGAATTTAAAATCCTTTCTCTCAGTAACAGTATTACTGACATTCATATTCTCTACCTGAATGCTTATTTTCACAAAATGTACAAAGAATAAATTTCTTTTAGATTTTTTATTTTTCTGCCTAATTTAATTAGTAAAAGCCTATTAGTTCAGAAGCTACAAGAGAGGAAGAAACACACAAAACCACGTGATAAGAAACAGTTGAATAAAAAGTGTCCACACAATTAATTAGTGGCCTCCACGCATTCTAGTATTTACATCTATCTTCAGAATTGCTCCTTGTGCTTGATCCCACAGAATTCACATGCAGAGCAGCATGTGCATTAACAAGTGTAATTTAAAGCCCTGGAAGCACACAGGAATTTATATTAATGAGAAGCCTGCTGAAAGTCGCTGCTGAGAGCCCTAGAAAAGGTAAGGCCTCTAAGAGGAATAAGAACCCAAACATTCTATTATCATGAGAAAGCTTTTACTTTCTTTTTTCTTCCCCCCCCTCCCCAGCCTCCCTGTGTGTGCGTTCCTCTTGTACTTTGAATAGTTGCAATAAAAGAAGGAAACAGCCACTCGGCTTTAAATGGAGAATCCAGTGCTTAGCATTTAAACTCATCTGAGCCCTTACTTTTGCACCATTTCAGTAATTTTGAGGTCAGCAACCTTGTATCATCTGTTGCTTCTCATGAAAGAGCATGTAGAATGAGGATTTTATTACCATAATCAAAATCACCTGGTTCTGAATATATCAGAGGGTACAGCCTGTCATAGTTCCACCAGCCTCGATAGACCTGTCTGGTTGACTCTAGTGAGACTGCACCTGGAGTATTCCAAAAGGTGACATGACAGGGGATATTTAGATTAGATATGAATGGGGGTGGGGATCCTGGTTGCAACCATCCTGTAGCACTGCCTGGGGCTCCACCCTTGCCTGCACTGGCTCTACCTTGTCCTTGAGCACCCAAAAACAGCCTGTGGAGAAGGCTGGGCATCGAATGCTCTCAGGACCCTTCCACTGATTACCCCTGCAGATACCTATATGCATCTGTGCAGCTCTCATTTGGCATTATTGTTCTTTTTTTTTTGAGATGGTCTCTTTGACAGGTAAATTCATTTTGAAAAAGACTGACCTTAAAGACTAGAAATTCCTTATATCAAGAAAAATTGCCATTTTCATTATTTGAACATCACAAAGCACAACAGGGTGCTCAGAAGAGTCTGGTTCAGTAGTTCTTAATAATACTGAATAATTGTGAAATCAAGAGCAACTATATGAAAGCATCAACCATAAAATGGTTGACTGTCCATCGTACTTTATAAGGCACATCCTGATTCTCTTACAGCTTATGCAAATTACTTAAAAAATGGTAAATAGGGTTTCTATATTTGACTGCAACCATTCATGAAGTGAAAAGCGAATTAGAGATCTTCATTGCAACTTACTCCACATTTCAAAATTAATATAAATGAAATCTTCTTCCATTGTTCCATTGTTGACGGTCAAAATTTTAAAAGCAGTTGCTTGGTATCTCATATGATTTATCCTTGTCAGTGTTTGTACTTAGAATGTTAGAGGTAGCATAAAGAGTTCTTTCTCATATACTCAACTTTCAGGGTGAAAAATGTGTAAAGATCAAATAACTGCTATTTAATTTATTCACAATCCTGTATTCTCTGTTGTTATATTTCACTCATATTTCCCAATTATTATGCAACATTAGAATAAAAAAATCTCAGCAACAACAATAACAGAGTCTAACTCCACACTCTTTGAATATCAACTCTTGTATCTGGTTAACATAGCTTTCTGGCTTCCAAGGCTCCTGTTAATTTATTAGTGAAATGACTTAGAAGTTTCTTTTTTTACTCTTTTTCTTTCTGTAGCTAAATAATAACACAGAGATAACGCAACAGTTTTCTAAGCAGTTCTTAGGAATTAATGTCTTATTGACGAAAAGACAAAGAATCCCAACTGTAATTGCTATAAATTCTACAATTAATTGACATGTCAGTTTAGTACAGTTGACTTAACTGAATCATAGGAGCTCTTTCAAAAGAGATTGTATTTGTCTAAGCCAGTGTTGCTGTGGTTTAACCCTTGCAGACAGGTAAACAACACACCGACATTCACTCACTCCCCTCCAGTGGGATGGGGAAGAGACTCAGAAGGGTAAAAAGGCGAAAAACAATGGCTTGAGATAAAGACAGTTTTAAACGGAAAGAAAAAGCTGCACATGCAAGCAAAGCAAAATAAGGAATTAATTCATTACTTCCCCTCATTCAGGCAGGTGTTTAGCCATCTCCAGGAAAACAGGGCTTCATCATGCATATCAGTTACTTGGGAAGATAGAAGCCATGACTGTGAATGTTACCCCCTTTCCTCTTCTTCTCCCAGCTTTTATTACTGAGTGTGATGTCACATAGCATGGAATATCCCTGTGGTCAATTTGGGTCAGCTGTTGCAGCTGTGTCCCCTTACAGCTTCTTGTGCACCCCGACTCGCTGGTGAGGCAGCATGGGAAGAAGCAGTCCTTGACAGGGCGTAAGAACTGCTCGTTAATAGCTAAATCATCGGTGTATCATCAACACTGTTTTTATCAAAAATCCAAAACATAGCACCATAGTAGCTACTATGAAGAAAACTAACACTATTGCAAACAAAACCAGTACAGCCAGTTACAGTATTGACATACATTAGTGGTATTAAAAGATGAATCTCATTATGTGTCATGCCATCCTGCTTACATTGGCAGGGTAAGAGTGGCTGCTTCTCAGATACAAACAGAAGTGTATTTATTAAAAGCTGCAGTCATCCAAAGACAAACAGATGGCTGCTATTTAAGCAGGGCAAGGCAGTGATTATACACATCTGTACAATACCAATAAACTCTAATATATCCGGAAGCAATTAGCTGCTCGTGTAGAATAAAGCAAAGAGTTGCTCAGAACAGCTTTCATTTCATTATTTGGTCAATTTTACATGGAAGTTGTAACTATGCATAAATGGTTTCCATAATAGTGAAGACAGTAGTCTTCAATGATTGCACACTGTGTATGGGAAAATGTGTCTACAGCTCACACAGAAGAATATGGTAATTACTTTCTGCCTCAACTCACTCACTTTTTCTGGTTTGCTGTTAGCAGGAATTTGCATCAAGATCACTTTGCACAGTTACTGCCCAGTTGTCTCTTAGACCTTCACTGGACTGACCTGCCAAAAAGGTCAGCCCAAAATCACATGTCGTATGTGAGGCTGGAAATATACATAGAAGACAAGAGGTGAAAGTCCTTGCCTCAAGACTGATGGTCTTTTGTGAGCTTTCATGTACTGGCATCTATATCTACTACTGAACTTGAGTTTCACAGTTCATAGTAGAGATACAGAAGTTCAGCCATCTGGGCAGCTGTGTTGATGGGTTATAATATCCAACTACATTCCTGCACAGCTTTTCCATTCAGCCTTTAAACAACTAAATTCTCTTTCTAGAACTAAAATTTATTGGCAATGGGTTGTTGTTGAAGTAAATTATTCTTCTTTGCCTAACTAACTAACCTAATTTTCACTAACAACCAACTGGCTTTTACTATACAATTCAGCAAGATGTTATCTGATCTCAGTTTTTGACTTGTATCCAAAAGGTACACCTAAACTTCTGGAAAAATGAGGTCAGGAAACAAGCTAGAACAGTGGACTCCAACTGCCCACTGTCTTAAACAGCTACTTTGGCTCTTGGGTCCATTCTGGAACACCAAAATTATTATGTCTAGAGCAAATTTGCTACACACAGGACTAGTTTTATGCAACTGTGAGGTAACCTAGTCAGTCTTGATTGGCATCAGTGCTTGAAACAAGTTCTTTATTGGTTCTTCTTTTTTTGGTGATATAGTCATGGAAATCCAGGTGTTGACTTATTCAATTTGACTTTGTGAAGATACTAATATATAATATACTATTTTATATATATATAAAATATACTATTATAGTTCAGGCACCTGTTTGATACTAAGCTCAGTTATACTAGGTATTTTTACTTGTATTTGTATAAACAGACCAGATTTCTTCTGCCAGGACATAAGCCAGCTTTGGCTTAGAAGCTGCATGACTGTGTTAACGTAGCCCTCTGAGAATATGCTGAATATGAGGAATTTCCCTCTTCCCTCAAGTAAGGACGAAGCTTCAAGAGCAGATGTGACACTCATCCCATTAGGTGTAAGGCAAGTCAAATGGTTCTGTGTCTGTGTGTAATCTTTTAGGGGTAGTAAACATTCCTGGTCCCATATTAAGTCACGTTATATTTTCCTGATCTAAACCAGAAACTAATTCAAATAATTTCGTTTATTCTGAACCACTAATCTGACAGATATCATTTTAATTGGTTAGTTTGCTTATTTTTAACAATTCTACATCCTTTGAATCATTTTTAAAGTTTTTCAGTAAAGATATTTCAAAACCAAACCAGACATAACTCAGCCCAGCAAAGAAATTCTCAGGGACTCCATGAGAGTAGATATCTTCTCATTATAACTTAGTTGGGTATTTGTCAGCAAGCTGTTTTTTAACACACATGTAATTAATTTATTTAATACACATTCTGTCAATTCCACATAATTTACATTTTTAATCTTATGTAATAGTAAGTCATCTGCTCTGCAGATATCCAGATATATTAAATCTTCAGTTACTTCCATCAACCAGATCTAATTCTATAGAAAATAAAACTACAAACAGCAGAAAAACCAAGAGGCTTTAAATTTCTCTTTAATAAAGATATAAAGACACACGAGTCAATTAACATTCATGTTTAAACACCATAAGTGTTCATATATCCAAATTAAGGAGTCCAATCTTATATTATCTGGCTGAAATATGATAAATATTAATAATTATAATCATACTTATATTTTATTGTAATTAATAAGTTATAAAAATATTAATTCATAAGAAAAATTATAGTTAATGCAAAAAAAAAAAATCCTTGATATGCAAGCTGAACATTAAAGCTGGGAAAAAATCTGATAGATCAAATACATTCACAGAGACATGTCAGTTCCAAGCACATTACTTTTTTATGGGATATGAGTGGGAGATGCGAAGGGAAACTTGAAAATAAAATTTTAAGAGTTAATACAATTTTGAAAACAAGAAACATTTTAAAATCTGAAAAAAAAGAAATCAACCTGTTGTGGTTTGAGATGGATTGGGATGGACAATGAGAATGACAGATGCTCTCCCCCACCTCTTTCTCCAAAGCGAGGAGAGTGAGACAAAGAGATTTGTAATATAATTAATAAGCAAACAAAACAAACCCAAACCCTTAATCCATTATATTGCAAGAAAGAAGGAATATATTGTAACAGGGATTCCTGAAAGCATAAGCATAGAGAAGGCAATGAAAGCCCCAGGGTCAAAACCAGGGGATCTCAAAGGAATTCAGTCTTGATAAGTGGATAGAATTGGTTTTATAGTATAAAAAAAGGAAGAAAAAAATTCCTCTCAGCATATGTAAAACTTTTCATATATGGTGAAAATGCAAAGGAGAAAAGATGTTATAAAGGAGTCACAGTCCCTATAAGAAAGGGAATATAGGACAGGCAGAGAGAGAAATTCCTTCAACATTCAGCATTCCATGCCTGATCAGTGCAACTACTTCTCTGTAGCAGGTCCTCCTTCACCTCCAGCAGAGAAAGCTCTGCTTTTTGATTTGCCTCTGAGCACATTTTGTAGAATGTATGTAATATTCACCCACATAACTCATACTGTCAAGATTGCAGGCACATACAGAGATGCCTGGGGCACAAACTAGCTTTCCAGAGGTGTCAAATGTACTTTAACTAAAGCTGCAATCAATTCTGAAGCAATATTATTTTTCAGGAAGCAAATCTTTCAGCAGTAGAAGTTCACAATCACTTTGAATAAGAAGTGTGTAGGACACATCAACTTTCCCACACTTCATATTCTTCTGCTACTTTATTGTACTATTATTCAAACAAAGATATGACATAGGGGGCAATATGAAGTGGGAACACAATAAAGAGTTCTGATTGTTTGTGAATCTATTAAATTTTGAACTAAATTTTGAACCCATTAAGAACCAGCAGCATATATTTTCCAAACTGGAAATTCAGTCAATATTTGTTTACTAGAATATCTGTGCTCTGTCCTTCAAGGAAATCAGAGAGGATAACAAAGACTTGTTAGTGCAAGGTTTTCATGCCCTTTATAGAAACTGTCACTGGATTTGCATTAGAAAAAGGATAGGCACAGGCTCCTGGCACTTTTTTGTTTAGTATTATAGATACTTCCCCTTGGAAGTGTCAGCAAGGTCTAGTCAGACCTCCCCCCGCATCAAAACCTCTGCAGTAAAGAAGAAAAGACATGTCCTTGTCATAGGTGACTCGCTACTGAAGGGAGCGGAAGGCCCAATACGCAGGCTGGACCCAGTACATAGGGAGGTCTGCTATCTCCCTGGGGCCCGGGTCAAGGACATGAAGAGGATGCTTCCTTCCCTGGTATGACCGTCAGACTATTACCCGATTTTGCTCTTTCAGGTAGGCAGCGACTCGTCTATCCCCCCAGTTGCGGGGAATGATGAGGGGGTAAATAGGAGGAGCCAGCAGATCAATGCCAGGCTTCGAGCCTGGTGCTGCCGGCAGGACTTTGGGTTCTTTGATCATGGCCTGATCTACGAAACACCAGGCCTGCTGGTAACAGGTGGGAATACCTTGACTTCCAGGGGGAAAAGGGTTCTAGGACAAGAGTTATCAGGGCTCATTGATAGGGCTTTAAACTAAATTTGAATGGGGGTGGGGACGGTACTGGTCTTGCTGGTGAGGTGCCAGGGCACAGTTGCTCAACGTTCGTGGGCCAGTGTGCCAGTATTTCTGAGAGCCAGAAGGCATACCACATCTCAAGGGTCAAAACTACACACAAGACTCCCTCTCTGAAATGTTTATACACCAATGCACGCAGCATGGGGAATAAGCAGGAAGAGCTGGAGGTCTGTGTGCGGTTGCAGGGCCACGATCTCATTGCAATTACTGAGATGTGGTGGGACAGCTTACATGACAGTAATGCTGTCATGGATGGCTATGTCCTTTTCAGGAAAGACAGACCAGCAAGGCGTGGTGGTGGAATTGCACTCTATGTGAGAGAGCAACTGGAATGCATCGAGAGGGTTGAGAGCTTCTGGGTAAGGATTTAGGGGCAGGCAAATATGAGGGACACTGTTGTGGGTGTTTATTACAGGCCACCGGCTCAGGATGGCGAAGCTGATGAGGCTTTCTACAGCTGAAGGTAGCCTCGCAAGCGCTTGGCTTTCATGAGGGACTTCAATCACCCTGATATCTACTGGGAAGACCACACAGCCAGGCACGCACAGTCCAGGAGGTTCCTCCAATGCATTGATGATAACTTTTCGACACAGGTGGTACAGGAGGCAACAAGGAGAGGAGCACTCCTGGACCTGGTACTGACAAACACAAAGGGACTGGTGGAGGACATTAAAGTTGGGGCACTCGAGGTTGTAGTGATCATGAAATGATAGAGTTCAGGATTATGGGTACTACGCACAAAACAACAGGAAGTAAAATTACAGCCTTGGATTTCAGGAGGGCTAACTTTGACCTCTTCAAGAAACTGCTTGGAGAGATCCCATGGGCTAAGGCTCTGGAAGGCAAAGGGGCTCAAGAAAGCTGGTTCGTATTCAAAGACCACTTCCTCCAAGCTCAGGATTGGTGCACCCCTAAGTGCAAGAAATCGGCCAAGGGATGCAGGACAGGTTGAGCAGGGAGCTTCTGAAAAAGTTCAAGTGGAAGAAGGAAGTTTACAGTAAGTGGAAGAATGGACTGACCCCTTGGGAGGATTACAAGAATGCTGCCAGAACGTGCAGGGATGAAACAAGGAAAGCCAAGGCTGCCTTGGAATTAAACCTGGCTAGGGATGTCAAGCTCAACAGGAAAGGCTTCTAAAAGTATATTGGAAGCAAAAGGAAGACCAGAGAAGTTGTGGGCCCACTGTTGAATGAGGCAGGAGCCATAGTGACGGAGGATGCGGAGAAGACAGAGTTAATGAATGCCTTCTTTGCTTCGGTCTTTACTGCTCGACCCAGCCCTCAGGAGTCCCAGACTTTGGGGAAAGTAACAGGGAAAGAAGACTTCCCCTGGGTTGAGGAGGACTGAGTGAGGGATCAATTAGGTCAATTAGATATTCACAAGTCCGTGGGCCCCGATGGGATGCACCCGAGAGTGCTGAGGTAGCTGGCGGAAGTCATTGCTGGGCCGCTCTCCATCATCTTTGGAAAGTCATGGAGAACAGGCGGGATGCCTGGGGACTGGAGGAAAGCCAATGTCACTCCAGTCTTCAAAAAGGGCAAGAAGGAGGACCCAGGGAACTACAGGTCAGTCAGCCTCACCACCATCCCTGGAAAGATGATGAAACAGCTCGTTCTGGGCATCATCTTAAGCCATGTGGAGGAAAATAAAGCTATCAGAAGTAGTCAACATGGATTCACCAAGGGGAAATCATGTCTGACTAATCTGACATCCTTCTATGATGGCATGACTGGATGGATAGATGAGGGGAGGGCAGTGGATGTTGTCTACCTTGACTTAAGCAAGACGTTCCACACGGTCTCCCACAGCATCGTCATAGGGAAGCTTAGGAAGTGTGGGTTAGATAAATGGATAGTAAGGTGGATAGATAAATGGTTGAAAGATAGAGCTCAGAGGGTCATGATTAGGGGCACGGAGTCTAGTTGGAGGTCAGTGATGAGTGGTGCTCCGCAGGGGTCAGTACTGGGTCCAGTCCTGTTCAATATATTCATCAATGACCTGGATGAGGGGATAGAGTGCACCCTCAGCAAGTTTGCTGATGACACAAAGCTGGGGGGTGGGCTGACACACCGGAAGGCTGTGCCACCGTACAGAGAGACCTGGACAGGCTGGAGAGTTGGGCAGAGAGAAACCTTATGAAATTCAACAAGGTGCTGCACCTGGGGAGGAACAACCCCATGCACCAGTACAGGTTGGGGGCTGACCTGCTGGAGAGCAGCTCGGTGGAAAGAGACCTGGGAGTCCTGGTGGACAACAGGATGACCATGAGCCAGCAATGTGCCCTCATGGCCAAGAAAGCCAATGGCATCCTGGGGTGCACCAAGAAGAGTGTGGCCAGCAGGTCAAGGGAGGTCATCCTCCCCCTCTACTCTGCCCTGGTGAGGCCGCATCTGGAGTACTGTGTCCAGTTCTAGGCTCCCCGGTTCAAGAGGGACAGGGAACTGCTGGAGAGGGTGCTGCAAAGGGCTACCAAGATGATCAGGGGACTGGGACACCTCTCTTATGAGGAAAGGCTGAGGGATTTGGGTCTCTTCAGTCTGGAAAAAAGACGGCTGAGGGGGGATCTTATCAACGCTTACAATTACTTAAAGGGTGGGTGTCAGGAGGATGGGGCCAGGCTCTTTTCAGTGGTGCCCAGCAACAGGACAAGAGGCAATGGGCACAAACTTGAAGATAGGAAGTTCCACCTAAACATGAGGAGGAACTTTCCTTTGAGGTTGGCAGAGCACTGGAAGAGGCTGCCCAGAGAGGTGGTGGAGTCTCCATCTCTGGAGACATTCAAAACCCACCTGGACGTGTTCCTGTGCAACCTGCTGTAGGTGATGCTGCTGTGGCAGGAGGTTTGGACTAGATGATCTCCAGAGGTCCCTTCCAACCCCATGATTCTATGATTCTATGATTCTCCCTAGTAACTGAATGAGGATGTACATGTATATGATTATGAAACTCCTTGGGCATATAGACTCTGCTGAGAGGAATGTGTTCCCTTCAGATCCTGTGTTCTCTGTTTGAGATTCAACACAAAATAATGATGTAGCTTCACTAAACTATTTGGAATTAACATACATGATAGAAACTATTGACATCAGTAATATCCTGGCATATTTCAAATTGTAATCAAAGTTGAGGAAAGCATTTTATGCATGGTTTTATAGACATTTATGCCTTGAATACCAGTTCTGCAAGCTACAACTAATGAGGAGGGGAGAGAGCCCATAATTTGTGGTTTTCCTTCAAGACTGGAAAATAGAACAAATAAAGACTCATATTTCAGTATTAACCAAACAAGCTCTTACTTTTATATCTTCCTGACAAATCGAAAATAATTCAGAAAGCTCAGCATCTGAGGAATGAATGTGATGAACTGGGTTTATTTCTGGCCAATTGAGAAGAATGTTATCCTAATAACCATGCTAGCTATATATTACCCCAACACATTAAGTGACAGGTAGGTTACAAAACCGTTGTGTTAGCCAGAGTTAAAACAAAAACGTGAATGATCTGGAGTCAGTAAGGTTATAGACATATATGTTGTCCCAGGAAAAGTCTAGGTTTTCTGTTCATATTCTCATTACTCGAGTCCAGCTTTATTTTCCACTTTAACTACTTTTGTTATTCCTAACTGTATCTATAAAAATCCCTTCTTATTGACCTTGGCTACTGTAGGCGTGTTCCATTTAAACAGTTACTGTACATTCGGCTATTTTTCAAAATTAAAATGAAAAAAAAAGGAAGAAATAAAATTTGGAAAATGTAACTGAATAGAAAAAAGAAAAAAAGTCTTTTTGTTTTGTTTCTGCTTCCCCAACACTTTCATCTAAACACAGAAATATTTTACCTGGCATTGGTTATGAGTTTGAACTTCCCTGTTTAGGGTTTGTCAAAAATGAATTCTAGACATCTGTTGGCATCCTAGACTCATGTCTGGATGGAAATTTGGTAAAGTATGCTGCAGCACTTCTCCAGCCTCTAGTAGCAGTTTTGGTTTTAAAGGAAAATGGTAGCTCAGGACTTTACTTAGTCTCAGATGTTGTACCCAAGTCTTAACTGAAAGTTTACAGAACTGTAGCAGGTTAGAATAGTAGTAAATTAGAGAAGCTCTTAAATCTTAGAGATCTCCTCTTCACATAGACATCTTTCAAAGAACATGAAGGTATTGAATATATTCATTATCTCTCATTAATCTCTCAGACCTATCAGAAACTCAAAATTTAAGAAATTTAGAGAAGAAAAAAAGACAAACACACTGTCTTTGAAAAAACATGATCCTTGCATAAATATTTCTGGAACACATTTTTTACAACATAAAAAATCAAATTCACAATAGATATTGGTGAAAATAAAAGAAACAAAAATCTTAGGTTTTGTTACTTCCTGCTGATACTTTTTTGTTTATAGCAGAAAACATGCTGCTTGCAGTGACAGTCCTATTAGTTTATTTAATTTTCTTTTTTTTTTTCCTCTGTTTGCTAATGTTTCTTTTGTATTTGCTGTAAACCTAAGTGATTTGGCTTATATTGCAATGTTGTTCAGAATCTCCTAGATGAGCATCCTATAGTTGATAGTAATTGATGTTAGCTTCCATGGAAATGCTAATTTTGTAGCAGTCAGTGTCAATCAGTCAGCATCAGTTACATTCACATGAAATATGTGGTGGTCACTGTGAAGTATCTAAAAAGTAATCAAGCCTACTGACAGAAGAGGAAGCTCTTACATTACAATTGTGCATGTAGGTTCTTGGTCTTTTTTTTCGCTATCAATCATACTTATTTAAGCATTACAAATTGGAGCAATATATAGCGGAGTATCTTAAACTCAGTGTGAAAATTTTCTTGTCTCATATGCAAAAAGCAAGCAACCTTCTACTTTTGAACTTCAAGAAATCCATCAGCGTATAAAAATATAGCCTTCCACAGTGATATTATAGTCAAATACTTACTTTAAAAAAAAAAAAAAAAAAAAAAATCTTTCTCCTAATATTGGCATTGCTAGTGCTACAAGTATTCTATCAGTACCTATAGGATCTCCTTCACAGAAATACAGTCTTTTTAAAGACAATTATAAACAAAATGTTGGAAAGATAAAAAGACCACAAAACGAAACCACCAAGCAATATTTCTGTGGGTTTATTCACTCCAAATTGGAGTAACTGGCGTTACTACTTTTTTTTGGTAGACCAATGTTAGCCATCTCCACAAATCTTTAAAGAAAAAGATTGTCATGAAGAAGATGTCACAAAGAAGATGATGTCATAATTCTGCACAGCCTTCCAGCAAAGAATTATTGATACCATTCTAGAATGTCTACTAGCTTCTTCAGTTGCTTAAGGTAAGATATTTAAGATGGAAAGATGAAACATTATAATTTACAGTGGGACTTATTTGCATCATACTGACAATGTAAAATACTCAAATCACATCTAAATTGCATAGAGCCCCTCTTGCACTGTCAGTGGAGCAAAAGACTTCTTAGGGCATATGTGGGTGTGTTTCTCAGTTTTCTTATGTATTTCAGCCAAATGTTCTTCAACATTTATTTAAAACCACCTGCCTACTTTACTTCAATTGGAAGCAGTCCCTACACTGAACAAAACCCATAGCCATTAGTGAGCTTTGTCTTGGTTTGTTGAGACTAGAGAAGAGAATGCTAAGGGGATTCTGATTACTGTCTTCAGCTGCCTGATGTCCGATTATACAAATGATAGAGTCAAAGTCTTCTTGGAGGAGCACAGAAAAAACCAAAACTGGAATAGGTTGCCCAGGCTGGCTGTGCAATCTCTACCCTTGGAGTCATTCCTAACTTGGCTGAATGAAGACTGATTTAACTTCATTGGTCCTGCCTTGAGCAGTAGATTGGACTGAATGATCTCTTCCTACAATGCTAAAACATTAACTTTAAATAAAGATTTTACAGAAATTGAAAAAAAATCTATTAAAGGATATAAAGGATATTTGTTCAGTAACTTTAAAAGTTTTTGGTTTTTTTTGTTTTGTTTTGTTTCTTTTTTTTTTTTTTTTTTTTTTTTTTTTGAGGAGTAGGGGGTATTTTTTTTCTCTCTTTCCTGAACTTTTAAAGTGAAAACTTCAGTTGACATTCAGCAGAATGTTAATTTTAAATGTGGATACACCCAAAACAAGAAGACAGAAAGAGACACTGAGGTTGTGTCTATGCTGTTAAGCAAAAGAGGTAAAGACACAACTCTTTAAAACCTTTTTGATGCTAAGAGAAAACTGTCTTTCTGGTTTTTGGGTTTGTTTTTCACCTGCAGTCCAACTACTTTGGTATTTGTAAACTATGAACTTTCGATTGCGTTTTGCACAGCTGGAAGGAGAGGAGAGCATGTGGATATATGCAGTACTTGAGGGTGCAAGAGTCCAACTTGTCTGGTCAGATTCACTTGGAGGACTATGTAAGATACAAGCAATTGAACCTGGTGCAGACTTGGTCATTTCACTTTTTGGAAACACTCCCTAGAGTGACTAATCTTCATAAATGTTCCTACATTCCACATTGGACAAACCTAGTTGGGTTTGTCCAAAATAAAGGAAGGGAACATGTTAATACTTAACTAGAAGTAACATGATGGTCAGTCTCCATTCCTTGTTCTATTTTTCATGTCAATACTGACATGGAAGTACCAAGAATCTTGTGAACTTCAGTTTGCCCAGTCCAGAAGTTGAGTGAAATAAAAAATGAGAGACTGGTATTTGAGTTATTGGAAAATTTGAAAGAATTTTTATAGTATTTTGTGTTTGCAGTCTTTCAGTACTCATGATTAGACGGGCAAGAAAAGGGAGTTTTATTTGCACAACAATACAATCATATATTTAGCTATTTATGGTTAATATTTTCATAGGAAGCCCTTTCTTTGACACACACTTCAGTGGCATTTAAGTATCACTGAAGAACATAAATGATAATAAAAGTCAATGTTCAGATTATTTATTCATCGCTGATTGCTATTTTTGATTGAAAGCTTCTTCCTCCATCTTGGAGTTAACCAAAAAGTTGACTATTATTTTTAGACAGTAATGTATAGTGTGCTTAGTGTCTGCATTAAATTTAGAAGTATGAAGTTCTTTTTGCAGTTGAATATAATGGAAGAATAATTAGAGAAAACACATGGAGACGGTTGGAAGGGGCAGATAATAAAATTCAAAAAATAAAGGTCATTGATATTTTTTTAAACTCTCCAGAGTACATTCTGTGATTCTGTGTGTGTGTTTCTGTGAAAGAAAACTGGTTAAAATGTGTCTGAACAGCAATGTTCATGTGTGAAATTTATATAATAATTTCAGGATAATAATCTCTGTAAAAACAAATTATGTTTAAGAGAATGAGGTTCATTCACAATAAAGCATGATGATACTATAAAAACGTGGATTAATTACAACCTCACTTTTTGGTATGAGTGTCAATGTGAAATATCAGAAAAGGGGTGGACTGGACTATTCCCAGTTAGTGAATCGTTAAGGACATAAAAATGACTGGTCTCTGAAAAACAGGGGTGCGCAAGTCAACAGACCACTAAAATCTTGCAGTGGGCAGTGTGCATAGAACCTGATGGGACGCACACAAGGGCTGTGAGAGTGGGTCAACATCATTGTGAGGCCGGTCTCAACTGTCTTCAAAAAGTTATGGTGATCTGAAGAGGTTCCTGAGAACCAGAAGAAAGCAAAAGTCACTACTATCCTTAAGAAAGGCAGAAAGGAAAATTCAGGGAACCACAGCCTCTACTGGATCTCTGGGTCAGCAATGGATCAAACGCTCCTGGAAATCATTTCCAACTGCATGAAAGACAAGGTGATTGGGTCTAGTCAGCATGGGTTTCCAAAGGAGAAATAATGCATGATCAACCTGATAGTTTTTTATGATTAAATTATTGCGTTGATAGATACAGGGAGAGAAGTGGATGTGAGTGTAGCAAGCCTTTTGACACTGTTTCTCATAACATCCTCAGAGGCAAAACTATGTGGAGGTTAACATTCTTTATTTCGTAGGTATTCATAGTGTTCATAGAATAGGGCAACCTAAGAAGGTACATATCTACTGAAGAGATTACACTGGTGCAAAAGCAGCCTAGCTGTATGGGAGAGGGGCACTTGGTTCTAGAAATACAGAAATGCAAAATTATCAAGAAAGATCTGGAAGCTGATAAGTTCATACATTGAAAAGAATCATTGTCAGACATTAGGGAGATGTCCAGAATTCCCAGCACAAACACAATATAAGTATTGAAAATAAATGGAAGAAGGCTCCCAATACACAATCACAAGCATGAAAATGTTAGAAAAAATTCCTTGCAGCAAATGTTCTGCTGCTATGTCACAGGAATCATGTACTATGGGAGGGGGACAAGAACAGATGAAAAGATGACAGCAGCTGAAGAAAACTCATGCCCTAAATCCTGAATATCCCAAACTTGTTCTTTCAGCTATATGTTTTTTCCTGCCATATCTGTTTTTTTTCTCCTCACATAGCAATAGCAGGCTGATAAATGAGAACACCTTTGGCAGTGGTAATGCTGATAGTGAAGCACCTGATGAATAACAGACAAGAAATGGCATTTCCTCTACCAAGAAATGTCAGAAATAAATAAAGAGCTAGCCACCAAAGCTGCAACCTTAAAAATAAACATGGAAAAGGTTTGGAAAACCTCTTAATTATGGAGACTTTCTAGGAAATCGCATCTAGCTCTGATGTACCTGTGGAAAAAGCCAGTCCTATAGTATATCAGGCAGATATAACTAAATAAATAAAAAAAATCAAGCTTGGAAAAAGTAATACTACTTACTATGAGTTGCAGTTACAGGTTTGGAAAAGTGCTCCAGAAAGATAATATCCTAAAGGCCTCAGTAAGTCCTTCTGGTTTGCTTTACAGAATGATACTCTAAAGGGCAACAAATTTAAGATAAGGCTCTACTAATAGTATTTTGTATATCAACAAGGTCCTTTCAAGCAAAAGTGTAAAGACAGAATTTTTAAAGACGGAGTGTATGCAATGGCTACAATGTCAGTGACAGAAAGGAAAGTAGAAGGAGAAAGAGTAAAATAAGAAATTTAATGTTTTCCATACATAGAAGCACAGAATCATAGAATGGTTTAGGTTGGAAGTGTCCTTAAAGATGAATTTTTTTAATTCATACTTTATCCCAGTACTGTAGTATTAATAATCATATACTATATCATATTGTTATTTATAGAGGCATAAATTTCTCTTATATTGAAGCCATTTGCTATACTGGTTATTGGGAAATAAGTAACTAAATTCAAGTTGAGTAAAAGCTAATCAAGAGGCACATGTTTAATTAGAGAACCTGTGTGAAAGCAACCATGTTATTCTGTAGGTTGCCATTATTCTATTATGTGATTTTTTTACTGCCTTTCTATATGCTTTGTTACTCCAAACTACTATTTTTCTTTGCACGAATTACTATAATCCCATCATATAGTATTGCTATTTACCTGATAATTTATTTTTAATATAACATTGTTGTTGTCAAAAGATGTGTCTTCAACTTTCCCATGCTCTCAGAAATAACAATATGATTTTATTAGTTAATATAGTTGATTTTGTGTGGTATGTATTAGTTGTGAAAATTGTTTTGGTTCTACAATCAAATGCTGTGCAAACTGAATAATGGCTACATTGGCATACAGTAACTGGCTGTAAGAGCAAAATGAAGAATTACAGCACACCCACAGACCCATATTGGTTATCATGGAGCAAAGAGCAGATAAAAAGAAGAAAAATGTTCAAGAAAATCTTTCTGTTGCTTAGGTTTAACTAGGAGCCTTGAGTCTTAAGAGGGCATGCAACATCTTTGCTGGACTTGTGAGCAATAACCTGCAAATGCCAGTTTCCACCAGAAAAGGGAGGATTGTTAACTAATGTCCCAGTGAAAAGTGTGTTGCCATTGCCAGCCACAGGCCACAGCGACTTAGGGTAAATTTGTTCTACACTAACATTTTATCAGTCCCTGGGGACACTATTTCGGATTTACTGTTTGTAACAGGCCTCACACCTTGCAAATAGCAGGATACAAGTTGAAAGCAGAGACCTCAGGAGTATAAACAACTCAGTGATGTTACTGGTCAAGGGAGAGGTACAGCCCTGACAGCTGGGGAAAGACCACTTTAAGCATACAAAAACATAAAATGAAATCTAGGCACAAAAGAAACACCCAAGCAATAATACAACAAAACTGTGTGGCTTAGGAAAGTAAAATCCTTCAGTATCATGCAGTACATAGTTCAGGGGGTGAAGGACAATGGCTATGAACAATCTAGAAACAAAAATCTAATGAAAGGACAAGATCATTAATTTTGGACTGTCACTATGGGAATAGCTGTTGAAGAATCACTGTGGGATTGTCAGAGCTGTGTGTCAGAGCCTGTCTCCAAGAACCTGCTTTTCTTCTCTGTTTCATGCAGATCCTTCACTACTCAGGGATTTTTTGATCTGCTAAGCAATTTTCAAGGACTGTGTGCAGCAGTAGAAGTACATGTTTGATGTGTTACTAGTTTGGACAACACGACTGTTTTACTTCATTCATCTGGAACCACCTATAGAAGACTTGACTGCAGGCTCTTTAGGAGTCAGCCTAAAAAGCCATATAACTGCCACCAAATACAAAGCTTTCTCTATCCATGACCCCTGCTACCTTTCCACGTATGACAACATAAGCTCTAAACAAGGAGCAAGTCAAGTCCCATAAGCAAGGACATCTTTGTGGGTACGTTTCTTCTGAAATCGTAAGAAGCAATAACATCAGTAAAGGTTTCCCTTATAATCCTGTGCTTTGCTAGTGTTAAAAAGAATCAGTCCAGACCAATGCCCTTCAAAATTAAATCAGATTATTTCTTTCCCAGCTTCAAACTATGAAAAATCTGTTTTGTACTCTGCATTTTCCAACTTCTTTTACCCATAAGAGTTAACCATACATATTGGTAAGGAAAATCATACCGTATATTTAAATAAGTCCTTGGTACAGAAAAGTTATGACTATGGTAGAGCAATTTGTTAGCTTTGAAAAGAGTTGCTTTTATGCATTAACACCAACATCACCAAGAATAGGTCTATAAGAGAAGCCTTCTCTATTTTCACCACTATATAGCTTGACAAACTCAGTACTGATTCTTCCTGTCAAGGATGTTCAGACACCATGCTCTAGAAGTCAGAAGGAGTGTAACCACTGGACACCTCTGAGATTAAATTCTGAAAGTTCATTAAAATACAGATGAAAAATCATTAATAAAATAGTCAGAAGAGTGACATCGTGAAAGGCAGCTTATCCTTGAGACAGAGACTTAGAAAGGAAAAATAATCACAGCTGATTAAAAACATACTTAAAAGACTATTTAATAATTTAAAAAGTGTACCTTTATATATTACCCGCATTTCCTCATTTGCATATACAAAAAAAAAATGTGAGTACATCTTAGATGATACATGAATACATCTCAGTAACTTTCATAAGTGTCAGTGCGTGGGGATGTGGGTGTATGTGTGTACATGTGGAGGTGTGCAATTTAGCACATACACTGTTCAGAATGTGTCCTAGAGTCAACTCTTATCCAGAATATTACCATTTTATATTATCATTTTCCTATTTATTTTCCATATTTAATAGAACCCTCTAGAAAAGAAGAGTACAAAATTATTTCTTTTTGTACGTTGTTTGACAGCTCTACTACCTGCTATGATTGCTATCTGGCATATTTTCTGTCAGGATATTCCACAAACTACAACAGCTGTTTGTGGAATTAGATGGCATGAGAACGTTCTTAGATGGTATTAGTGAGAGGAGAAGATGAGACGAAGATGAGGGTTATGGATACTACAGGATGACTAACTCGATTCTAAGAATAAATTTCCTTAACTCTTCTAATACTTTGGTAATCAATTTTGGAAGACATAAGTCTAAGGATCAAGTTGTGCATAAAAGAGAAGGTTGTGGGGAGGAAAGAGGAACTGTTCTTTGTGTGTAAGCAGTGTAAGAGGAGCATAGTTGAAAATTGACTTTATATGGTACGAGTCACTTGGAAAGGTTGTGTTTGCAGAGCTGCTTCCTGTCATAGGTTGGGGATATTGTGGAATGGGTTTTTTTCACATTTTATTTGCAGAATCCATAGAACATACTTCCATATGAATCATGTGCAAATTCTTGCATGAGACCAGTGATTACATATCTTGATTCACTTACCTATATAACACAGGATATGATGACCCAGGTAGGTAGAACCTGCCTCAGACCATGTAATAGATTATGTGTATTTGCTACAATGAAAATTTCAAATGGGCAAAAAAGAAACAAAAGACAAGTCAACAATTTACAAGTGATGAACATCATATCAGTCAAACCAAGGAACCATTGTTAATTCAACTGTAAATATTAAAGAAATAAAAAAGAAAAGAAAGAAAATAAAGTAATAATATTGTGGAAAATAGAAATAATACCGTTAGAGCTGCTCCACACAAACTTCCTAGTGAACACCCCTTCCTCTGCTGTTATGCCCACCTTTCCATTGCCCCCATGAGTCCTAAGGTCAACGGCTTCAGTTTTGGGAACAGCTACTGCCAGATGCCAGTATTTACAGCTCTTAGCCAGAAGTGTGATCTTATTGATGAGGTTTCTTTGCCAAGAGGTACATGATGTTGAGCGTTTCCTCTTCCTCACTGTAGGGTTCAGTCAGGGATATTTTTATGTTTTCTAACACTTTTTCACAGTATCACTTTTTTTTCACTGATCTGCAACTCCACAACAGATTCAAATTTACTGTATATACAGTAAAGGGTGGAGATAGTATTGGTTTTGGCTACAATAGAGTTAATTTTCTTCACAGTAACTTGTATGGTGCTGTGTTATAGCTATGTATGCTGTGCACCTTATAAGAGTAGGCTGGGGGTGTACATTATGAGGTGCACAGCCTGGACAGCTGACTCCAGATGACCAAAGGAATATCCTATACCATATGACATTGTGCTCAGCAATACATCTAGGGGAATGAAGAAGGAAGGGAGGCTGTTTGGAGTTATGGCATTTGTCTTCCCAAGTAATGGCTATGCATGATGAAGTGCTCCTTTCCTGGAAATGGCTAAACATCTGCCTACTAATGGGAAGTAGTGAATTAATTCCTTATTTGCTTTGCTTGCACGTGCAGTTTTTGGTTTGCTTATCAACTGTCTTTATCTCAACCCATGAGTTTTCTCACTTTTACCATTCCCATTCTCTTCCCCATCCCACCTGGGGGAAAGTGAACAAGCAGCTGTGTGTTGTTTACCTGCATACTGGGGTTAAACCACAGCACTTTTTGTTCCACTTGTTACCACCTTCTCTCAAGTCTGCATTTCTTTAGCTGACCACTAATGAATTCTGTGTGACCCTGGAGAATTCTTTGCCAGCTTATATGCCCTTCTTAACATCCCGTGCCTTCAGATCTTGTATATCCCCCCAACTATATCCTGTGTTTCCCACTTGTAAGGCCTCTGCTATCATACTATGCCCATATTCTTGTACACTAAATTGTTTTACAAGTCATAAATATTCCATTCTACACAGCATAACTACTTGTTTCTATTAACTATATAAAAAATATGGTAATGCTATTCAAAAATTTGCAAAAGTGTAAAAATAAGGGGGGGGGTGGGGGGGTGGGGGGGAGAACAGTCATGAAAAGAATGGCAGTTATACTTAGACATGCCAAAACAAAGCTCCAGACAGGTCAAGACAGCTCAGAGAAGCTGGTGAATCTTGGTTCTGAGGCCTTGCAAAGTCAGTGCAAATCTGATGATCTGTGATGACCAATGGCAATAATATGTTTGGGGGGCTACAAGGCTACATATTCTGTGTGTCTTTGATCAGTCATTCACTCTATCTTACCAGTATTATGCTGTTTGTCAACACAGTGCTATCTTGTCATCTGTCTTTTCATATCAATAAATAGAAAAATGAGGTTTGTGCTATTATTTCTTGTAAGATTTCAAGTGCACGGCACCACTGACTATACCAGAAAGTTTTATGCTCATCTTCAACTATTTGTAAGAGGAGATGCAGCAGCCTAGTATGAGACTAAACTGAAGACACTGAGTGCAGCTGGCATTTTCATGGGTTTGAATGAAGCTGCCATGACAGTAGTACATTGCTACAGGCTGTTCTTACAGCTATTCAGACAAATTTTACCGTGTCACTATCTTCTGTTTCATCTAGTGCCAAAGACAATTCTGTACCTGGGACACCGAGAAACATACCAGGTTGAATACAAGGAACTTCCTGGTAGGTCATTTAAAACATTCTGTTTGAAGCAGACACAGTATGTTCAAAAAAAACCACCAGTCACATCATCTTCCTGGTTTGAACAATACGTGAATGAAGGACAGAAGAAGAAGAAAGATCTCTAAACTCAGTATAACATAATCCAAGTGCAACATAATATAATAAAAAGTTGTGCTTCTTCAAAACTCAAAGCGCAGGTTTCTGGGATTTCCTTTTTTAGTTTTCTAATACAAAATTCTTTACTTTATTAGTATATATATTATTTATTGAAAATTAAACATATTCATTAAAGTTCTTCAAATAAGAAAAGCTTTTTGTTTTGCAATAACCAAATTTATTTATGCCTCGTGTACATGCATATCTTCCTGTGACAGACCATGCAATTTATATCCTTGAACTCAGAGTCATCCATTTGGAACTGGGCTTCAATAGCAACGGAACCAGCACTTTGGTGTTTTATCTGTGCTTTGGTGGAGGGTCATCTCAGTGAACTGTTACCAAATTAAGAGACTGGTCCTTTTCATTGAGCTTCAGAATATAATCTACAATAAAAAGCATAAATGATGTACTGCATATTATCTAAGAATCAGGAAAAAGGATCATCGGATTTCTTAGGTAAGTCAGTCACCTTAAGATTTTTCTACTCATATCCAAGACATAGAATTTCTAAGAAAATCACTTTACACTTGAAAAATATCTAGTACTGAAATTTTGAGATGGAACAACTTTAGTACTGGTGAGGATTTCTTCTGTTCTTCCAATTACAAGATAAAGGACCCGAAGTAGCCCATGCCCTGGATGCATAGATTACATAGAAACTTTAAAGTTCAAAACTGTACCTGGCACACAAGACCTATCAAACTCTTTTACCAAGTAGTATTCTATTTCATGATGATATTGTGTGACAGTTCAGGAGGAATGAAACCAGACCTGTGTGCTGCCAAAAGAAACTCTGCAATTTTATTATATCGTAGTTACTTTTTTTTTAAAAAGGTTCTATTTCAACTAATACTATATGCAGATGTAAGAAAACACTGCATTTTGACTCTGTTCCTACTGTGTTTAAGTGACCATTCATTTCAGTTTTTATAACATGGCATACAGCATGAACACCTTTTATCCCACTGCAATATTTCATCACACAAACAACTATTACACTTCTAAAGGAGTCAGCTAGACTTCAGATCTGCATAAGGCTCAAACACAAAATGTCAACTTGATTAGTTATGAAAGTAGGAATGACTGCACAGATTTAACAGCAATGAACAGTTAGAGTTTAAAATGACTCAGTCACACATCTGTACTGTCAAGATAGCTATCCTAAACTTAGATATCTAATTAGAATATTTATACATTCTGTTGCTTTCAGTTGCGAAAAGATTCTTTCTGGTATAAGCTTAATATAGAAATATCATATAGAGTCCCTGATTTCCCACATAGAAATTCAGGAGAGGTACTTTGTTAGCTTATGAATCTACATGCATGACAAAACTACACAGATAAACTGCTGACAGTTATCATATAACAAATTAGTTTCTGATTTTGTTTTCCAGGATGAAGGACAACTCCCTGAGATGTTTATTAATATGAAACACAGCTAGAATTTTGTCTGTCAGCATCTGCACTAAACATTCAAAAATACTCTGCTAAAGTTTTTATAGGGCTGGTGGATCAACTCAGACCCGGTATGTGCACATCTTAAGAGAAATTTCTCTCTTGAGTAACAAGTTGTCTGCTAGTAGTCATCTCCCACTTAGCACAAATATCAGTATGTGCACATTGGCATGGATGAGGTCAGAGTACTACAAACCATGATCATGTATGGGAAACCAAGAAGGTGGAAGGGATATCCCAGGCCTGTATGTGTGAATGCTTGCACCTTACAGCTACAGCAGAGATGATGTCTTCAGTGTCAAAGAAGAGAGTCAGAGGGTGAGGTCTCCAGTGCTAGAAATGGGACGAAGGTACACGGTAACAGTTATTTAACTCTTTCACTACACATAGATCTGATGGGGTGATCCGTAAGAATTATTATCCTCTTCTGATAGATCTAACACTTGAGAGTTTGGATTTTTTGTTTTTTTTTTTTTATTTTATTTTTCTTTTGGTTCTGCAGCTGCATCTGAATGGTGGAGTAAATGCTGTGAGTATCATAATGCCAAAGGAGGAGCTAGCAACAAATGATGAGATGTTGTTCAGTCATCAAGGAAGTAATAATAAAAAAAAAAAAAAAAAAAAGAAAAGATCTTTAGGAGGGAAGAGACAACGTCTGAAATGAGGCGTCTTCATCTGAAACCCTATATATTAATTTTGCTTCTTTGTGAGAATTCCTCCTCATAGCCCTGCAAGGCTTGATTCAAATATAGTATAAACAAGAAGGTATGCAGAAACCCAGATTCAATTCTATAATGCACCTGAAAGAGTACCTGAAACACCAGGCAGTACAGCTGTGAGGCTTCAACTCATCTTACTTCTTATCTGCCTTTCCTCACTTCTCAACCCTCCTTCTCTAATATGTTCCTATTCAGTTAGTTACTTCAAAGACAGAACTTGTCTGTAGGTTCAGCATTGAACCTTAATAATAGAAAGGCTAATAATAACGTTAAGCAGCCAATTTTCTTAAAAGTAAAAAAGAAGCATGAAAAATAAAGAAAAAGAAACATTCATGCCAATATTCTTAGCAACACAAAAATAATTTTAGAAAAAAAAATTGTTAAAATACAATGGAATCAAAATTGTCTCAATAATTGCTTTTGTAAAGTGTTCTAACATGAAGCTACAGCCATTATTGAAAAACATTATCCTTGAAGGATTTTTGTTATTTTACATCTGAAAGAATCACTGAAATAAAAAGAACAAAGCAGAAGCAAATAAAAAAACAAAACAAAACAAAAAAAACAACCAACATCTCCCCCCCACCGAAACCAAATTAAAAAAAAAAAAAAAAAAAATCCCGTCAACAACTACTCAAGTCAACAGAATGCTAAGGAAACAACACAAGTTTTCAGAGAAATGGATAACCTTGATCTAGAATACAGTGAATGCCAATAAGGTTAAAAACTGATTAACATTTGGATGATGAGAAGGTTTTCATACAAACACTTTGAAATCAAAGACATTATATTTAGTTAATAGTTTTGCTTTTTTTAGTGGCAAACAGTGATTCATAAAAGACAGAATATTATAAAGAAGCTGCCAGTATTTTTATAGAAAGAATGAAACACAGCATACTAATATTGGTCTGGTACAAATTTTCTTTCCTAATTTTCTGATTAATTCTATTTAGTGCGTAATTGCAGGGAGGTAAAGGCTGGGAGAAAAAAATGGAGGAGATGTAGCTATCACGATTTCCACATCTAGGTATCAAATAAGGATCACAGAGGTTGCAGATCCCTGATCTAACTTAAACTGAAAGAAAAGAACTCATTAATGTTGTTCATGTGATCATTTTGGTATCTGAAAAATATGAATTTTCCAAATAAGGTTTCTTTGGTATTTCGTTTCAGTCTCTCTGAGGTTTAAGAGTATGTGGAGAGAAATACAAGAATTATGGTATCTGTATGCCAATTTAGGATTTTGTTCAGGGAATACACTCTACTGTCTATTTACAGCACTAGTCTACACAAAGCACCCAGAGCAGAACTAAAGACTCGATTCTTTTTGTGTAAAAACAATTCTTTCCTCCGCTGGCTATTGAGCTCTATACGACCAAGTACCACTGGAAATCAATATATATATATGAACGTATGTGTATGTGTGAAATCTATAAAAATGTCTGCCCAAAGCAAAATTTTTAAATTATTTTTTTCCTCAGTGGGATAATTAGATGACATGCTTTAAATTTTGAGTAGACAGTAAGCAGGTAAGAATTCCTTAGGTGAAAATCAACCTATTCCAGGTATTATATAAACAAAACCAATTTACTAGCTAACTCACTGATTTAAGATTATGCTTAATTTTCATGTTTTAAGAGCCTAAACTTCACATATGCAGTCAAAGGAAATGATTAATTTACCTGATTTGAAATGTCCTACAGTGAGGTACCTAAAGCCCTACACCCAAGTTATTCCTCCATGCCTTCATTTATGGTCAATGGAGGCATCTTTTAGAGTGAGTCATCTGATCAAATTTAGAGGTTAGCTTTAGGATGATGTGATTGCCTCCTGGAGATACCTATCTATTTTTCTCAATTACAGTCCACTTATCTCAGTTGTCTGTCTCTGACAATAGCCTGTTACAGAACTGGGCCTAAAAAAAACCCTTGTCATACTCCAGCAATTAATACAGACTGTATTTTTCCAGCAATTAGTTGACTGCTTTCTTTTCCCCAACAGTTAGTAGATACTGTATTTTTCATCAGACTTCTTACTTTCTTCCTTTTTGAAATTTTTACAAATCTTTTCAATGAGGAAAATGGTGACTTATTTTTTCTTCTCCAGATACACAAAAAATTGCATTTTTTACATATACCTTATAAAATTACAAAATCTCTTGAGTTTTACAGCTTCCTTCAGTTTTGTTTGTATTAATGTGATGAAGGACAAATTATTTTTGACTGGTCATTTAATCAGAAAACCTTATTCTGATGCATTAGTGTCAAAACTGCCGTTTGCTGGAAGCATTTTTGTTAAAGAAAAATAAATTCTATTATGAAAGAAATGAGGCTGGAAAAATAAGTCACAATGTAACGGTGAATTTTTGGTATATATTAAAGGGCTATTGCTCACAATTTTAGCCATAACCACAATTTTAACCCTGGTCGGAGTGGGAGCCCTCAGTCACAGGATCTGACAGTAACTAGGTTGCTTATTGCTACATTTCAGTAGTACATGACTCCAGATATACACTTAAGTAGATCTATTTGAACTGTTATAAAAACCTACAGCAATCTAGCCACAACAGCCAGAATTTCAGTAAAGGGTAGTTTATTCCTGCTTCTGTGAATCTGACAGATGCATCCTTAGGGTAGAATCATTTCACATAATTTGAGATGTCTTAAAAGTAGAATTTAACTCTGAGCTACTTATTCCTGACTCCGTAGCCAAAAGAGAGAAATAGTGATTTGTTTTGATTAACTTAGATGCCTATGTTGGTATATGGTGAATCAACATCTGGAGACAAATACCTTAAAATTTTGAGGCCATCATCCTCCATAATTTAGAATCTAACAAAACAGTTGTGTATATATGGGTCTTTATTAGATAATGCCAAAATGTAAATGTAGCCAGTACTCAAAAATATCACAGTTAGTATTAAAATTAGAGTGTAAGGTAAAGTTCTTGATCAGATAAGAAATACAGAAGAGCTACAAAACAAATGTAATATGGCAAAAGGTTGTTTTAAATATATTTATGTGAGATAATACTTTTAAATATGTTTATTTAAATTATTGAATTATGGAAACTGAATAGAAGGGAAATAGAACTTCTATCTAAAGCTGCAAGAAAAAGGTTTTTTTGACCATGTGACACTTTTGTATTCCCCTGTGTACCAGTATATTTCTATCTTACCTATATTCATTATTTTTCTATGAGCCAAAAATCCAGGCTTTAGGGTATTTTACTAAGAAATGTTTTGGCTAGTCAGTCTAACTTTGAGGAATTTAAAAGAGCTTTACCATTTGAAAAAACAAAACAAAACAAAACCAAAACCATACAAAATCTACAATAAAAATTTTAAAATTTTTACCTACAAAAAACCATAGGTAATCTTAAATGACATTATAGTACACTGTCTGAAAAGGGCTCAGACATGAAGGTTGGTAGGCTGGAAGCAGACAGTTTTAAAAGAAAATAGTTTTAAAGAGATTACAGAGGAGAGTTCTGATTTACCGAGTTCATTAGCTAGTGAAAACAAACTGATTCCTGTATTTTATTTTTTCACTTTCTACTTTCAAACTATTATATGAAATAACTCCAAGCCGTATGAGGAGAGGCTGAGGGAGCTGGGCATGTTTAGTTTGGAGAAGAGGAGGCTGAGGGGAGACCTCATTGCCCTCTACAACTACCTGAAACGAAGTTGTAGAAAGGAGGGTGTCGGCTTCTTCTCCCAGGTGAATAATGACAGGAGCAGAGGAAATCCCCTGAAGTTGTGACAGGGGAGGTTTAGATTAGATATTAGGAAGAATTACTTTCCTGAAAGAGTGGTCAGGCACTGGAACAGCCTACCCGGGGAGGTGGTTGAGTCACCATCCCTAGAGGTATTTAAGAAACATCTAGATTTGGCGCTTCAGGGCATGCTCTACTGACAGAGATTGTAGTGTGTTTTCTTTTTTTTGTGTGTGTGTGTGTGTATGGTTGGACTCGATGATCTCAAAGGTCCTTTCCAACCATGAAGATTCTATGATTCTATGAAATTCTCAAAGTGCAATGAAAATTCCTCCTACATATAGGCAAAAAAAGATTTCTGTTACACTGTTGTTTTTTCAACATGACTACAGAAACTACACCCACAAACCCGGCCAAAATTAAAACCAAAACAAAACAGTAATACAAGAAAATAATGAGTTTAAATTGTTTGCATTCTAATCTCACCTTGAAGCAAAATACACTTTTGTCACTGTAATCTTTTGATTCTGAGAAAGTGCAGTATTTGGTATTCTTATACCAATTAAAGCATAGATCTACTTACGTAACAAATGGATTTTAGATTACAATTCTGTATTCAAAAGCACATAGTTGTATAGTTTAGAGAGAAGTCATGACTGATGTTCCACTTTTGTCAGAAAGGAAGTCCTATTTTCTACCTCACGGGTACTAAAATTAATTCTCCAATAAAGATGATTCATAAAGGGCATCCAGAAAATACACACACACACACCCCTTCCCAAATTACACAACCAACTCAATAAATAAACAGAAAAGGAATCTATGAAGGAAGGTTATACATGTTGATTTTTTTTTTGTATTTCTGTTCTGATTAATTGGTAGATTCTAACCGTCTATCAGATTCTGAATTTGCACTAAATAAACCCTCACCACTAAAATGAAATTACTCCTGTACAAATGGAAAGTACAGTCAGCAGGGTTTGCAAAAGCAGGACCTGCGTAAAATAATTCATAGCAAAATAGCAATTGATCTTGCTTTTTACATCCCATTATTCCACTTTACAAAAGAAGACTATTATCTATGAAGATGGGTATAAATGTATCTTTTCTACATTAAGGTGGAGAAGTTTTTAATAATCATTAAGAGTATTTGAAAGGTAGCTCCTAGGAACACTTCTAAAATCAAAGGCCTATTGTGCCTGTTATTGTACTGCTACACAGAACAAAATACAATGTGGAAGCTGGGCACAGCAAATTCTGCAAGAGATACCTCAAGTCCCCTATGAAGATTCTGCTTTTTTAGCAATCAGGTTGGAAGTGTAGATGATGTCACAGAAGTATTTTTGCTATTTTCTCTTGGGAGGAGAAGGCTTTTGTTACCTATAATTTATAGGAGAAATGTTTGCCTGTTTAACGTGTACATATAATACCTTAACTAATTTTTGCAAATGGCTTTGGATACATTAAATATTAAAATTGTAATGAATGCTATATGCACCTGTTTAACATTATCGTTATTATGATGTATGAAATAATAATATTGAAGTAAAATGCACTGTACTGAAGCAATATATTATCATACAAAAGAGATAGATTTTCTTTGAGTTGCCAAATATGTAACAAAAACATTGTCTTAAAGTTGTCTCTGAATCATCTACAGCAACAATAAGAACTTAGCAACAAGATGCATTTTGGTAAGTTTTTTACTTTTATACTTAGGGTAAAGGAAAAATGGCTTAAGGCATAGCATGGTATGCAGACTTCTGAATTAAAGCAAGGATGCTGAGGGTATAACTTACTAAATATACTCTGCTTAAGAAAAAAAAAAAGGGAGGAGGGAGGAGAAAAAGGGAAAAAGAAGGAATCAATATCAGAACTTGAATTTTTAACTTTTTTTCTTTTATTAGACAGTATCATGTATGTCTGCTATTGGGGTCATTGCTACATTTGGATCTCTGCTTCACTAAGGAATAAATACATGATGTTTGTAATAATATAAAACTTATTTCTGAAACTGGTGATTAGACAGGAATAGTCACCTATAAAAACTGTTTAAACTGAGATAATGTCTATCTGAAACTAAAGGATTAAAGTGTAGGATGCTGTACCCACACTGAACATATATTTTACCTATACTGGACATGTATCTGTTGAGAGGACTGTCCCTGATAGTTTTATTTTGTTGCTGATGTGTCTCATTGTAAGTACAAATTATATTATCAATGATAAGTGCTAAAGAGAGCAGCATTCTGTAACTGTTAGGCATGTAAATACCGCAGAATAAGTAGACTATAATGTACTACTAACTAAGCATGTATGCAAAAATATTCTGATACAGATTTGGCAAATATTTTTCTCTTATGCCCTTTGAAAAGTTACCTTTTGGTGAAAGTTATTTATTCTTCTGAAATTCCAGACTTTGCTTCCTCTTCTACAGTTACATAACCTTTCCACCTGCTTCCATACCGTCATTACCTGTGCTAAGCAAAATAGCTTGTTTTCAAATGCATAAAAATTACCAATTTCTGCTGCAGTCTGTGTCTACAGTAGCTATTACTTCAGATTCTGCTTGCATACAAATAATTATGTCTGTGTCCCTAAAACATTGCACATGGCTTCTCCTTTTATTGGAAAGTTTTCTATAGAATAATGGTTGTAATATACTTAATTATGTTTTCCATACTTTTTCATTTGTTTTTTGGAAAGAAAATATTCAGACCTGTTAAAAATTGAGGGGAAGGGAGAGGAAAGGGATGGAGGAGAGGGTCAAGGAGGGAGAAGGGTAAGAGAAGGGAAAGGAAAAGTGTAATTGGGAAGGGAAGGGGAGGTGGAGGGGCAAGGGAGGGAAGGAAAACCAAAGAAAAAAGTGAGAAGAGAAAAACGGCAAGAAATTTGAGCTTGGATGATGGATAAATTGAGTAGGAAGCTGTGAGATACTTTTCCAGGAAAGTAAGATGCTCAATGGAATAAGTGGAGTTCTTCAATCAGTAACAATGCCAGCTGCACTACTAAATATTCACTCAGAACAGACACTCAGAAGTGGGCAAGTCAGCTTGGAATGTTAAACAATCCTACAGCTGCTCTCTGCCTTTCTTTTGCATTAAAAATCATGCTTTTTAGCAGCAGAAAATCCATATTGCATATGCCAGTGGTTTTCTATCATGAATGAAGCCATTTTTATTTTCTGTGGTCAACTGAAGGACTAAAAGTCTTTATGTATGTTCCCATTCTCCGCTAACAGAATCAGTTGTGACTGGGAGATGTTGTACTGTAGGCATTTTTTGTCAGATGCTGAGTGTTTTGTTTCTATTTATAAGATGTATTACTTTTCTCCCACTTCAAATGCTTCATCTGACTTCTAACACTGTCTCCAAAAGAGGTATTTGTCAGTTTGGCAGCTGGTAGAAAGAAGAGACTGGTCTTTATTATGCTTGTCATCTCTCTTGCTCAGAACTCCCATAAGGCCCATGGAGTCTCTTCCAACACTGTGATGATCTTTGGATGCTTGACTACTACTTGGCATTTGGATATGCTTTCATTATTTTCCAGCTGTTAATGGCTTACTGGTGTTTAGGAAATGAACTGTGTCCTGGAAATCGAAATAATATGATCAGTGACTCCTAGACTCACTTACCAACCACCTACGGACCTGATTCAGTCACCTAAACAGTGAGATGCCCTAAAACTTATTCTCCAGAAGGACATAGCTCTCCTATAGAAACTGTGTCCTACCTCCTAGCTATGTACAAGTATCTTCAATACTGCAGAGACAGAACATTTCATAACATTGGGCATATTGCTCTAACGGGAACAGTTACAAAACACTTTATGTATTTCAGTGGATCTTTTTTGGTTGTGTAAAATTGACGTTCTTCTTCCAATAAATTATTTTAATGAAAATAAAGGCATACATCCTAATAGTATACCCATGTAGAAATACATACAGAGGAGTATCAATACAGGACTAAAAAGGCTTGTAGAAGAGATTATCTCATTTGAGTAATATTGCAAAAATAAAGAACCTCTGTTCTGTTAGGGAAAATCAGGTACTGATGGCAGCAAGCCCTAGAAGCAAGCCCTAGAAACACTATCAGAAATAAAAGCCTAGCTGGTTGCAATTTGTAAATGGGGGATGTGCTTCAGTAAAAACAAATAAATGAATGTAAGTTAAACCTAGACCTAGCTTTAATTTTTAAGAAGGAGCACTCACGAGGATGTAGTATAATATATAGGAACTGAAATCTGTCAGTACTGTTTCTGATTTTTTTCCATAATTTTAATTAGACAGAAAATATCAGTGTTGCTATTAATTTCTTTTAGAATGCTTTGCTTTTTGAGTATCTTGAGTATGCAGGAATATTCCTAGGGCCACTTCACTCAAACAGTGCCATCTAGGGTCAGGGAGATGTCAGTATTACGCCTAATGAGATGTATACATTGAAGCATCTTGCACATCACAATAGTACTTTTGATTTTAGTCAAAGTTTTATGGATTTGATAAATAATTATCTTTTTAGGAGAATGTTTTATCTACCACATTGTCACTGCTGCTGACAACGCTGGTGTTCCTCATTTATAAGATATATAATATATAAAATTGGACATGCTTATAAATCTATTTCTGGAATACAGTTTTATTGTTAAAACCACTAAATATTCACCCTTGATGCGTACAGTAATTTTAACACAGTTTCAGTGCTTGGAATTCCTCTGAGGCAGATTTTGCCTGTGAGGGAAATCTTACTTTCATACGTGACAGATTATTTTTTCTTCCTTGTATTTTTATTGCTGCTGCTTCTGTTTTAATAACAATTAAAAAAAAAAAAAAGAAAAAAATAATAAAACTGCCTTTTGACAGAAACATCAGAGAAAAGATGTCTTCAATGATGCACCTTCAGAGCTGAAATACTGACAAGGTGACAGAAGAAAGCAAACTGCTGCAGGCTGCTCTGTACCTGCTTTTTAGCTGAGCAGGAAACTACAGCATGGTGGAATATGTCTGATTCAATTACATTTCAATGGAATTAAAGTAATTACAGTAAATAATCATACAAATAGGTATTTAGACAGTTTTAGACATATAGATTGCCACAATTTACATTTTGCTTTAGACTTGTTGCGTCATTTCTATAAGCATGGATGCTGGAAAAGGAGTATGTCAAAATGGTCACATAGATTGCTAGTTGCCTTTCGACAGAAGGTAAGAACAATGGAAACGGTATGCATGTAGCCTTAGTCATGTCTTTTGTAGACACTAGGCAGAGAAATTTGTTTGCATTTCCTTCTCCTAAAACCTTTTACCTTTGTATATTTAAGGGGACAAGACCTCGTATCAAGCCAAATACACTTTTTATTAATTTTGGAAGGCTGCCATGCTTCAGAGGTTGCTGCCTGACAAGGGCTGTCTTTGCAGGAATGAGCAATGCAAACCAACAAAAGTTATTTTGTTAAGCAAAATAGGTGAAACTGAGGACAAGCATCCCCACCACAGATATGCCAGTATTATTGTTTCTTTGGGCTGGCTATAGGCTGGTTCTGAGCAGTGCAACATTCGATGCATTCACAAAAAGCGACCATGACACCCCAAATCTTGTTCTGGGCCCAAGGAACACACCATACAGGTGGAGCTATGAATCTACTGTTAGTCCAGTCAATGTTTTAACAGCCTAAGAGCCCAAATATCTAAATGATACAGAAAATCCTCATTAATGGCAGAGTCTAAAGGGCTCTGCAAAGAACCCCAGACCTTTCCTCTGGTATTGTGCTCACCAGATGGCTCTGGGGGTGCGTCTCTCCCTGACCCCTGCAGCTGGCTGCTCCCTGGGACTTCATGGGGAGATGGCAGGTGCCTCCTGCCACATGAAACAAAAGGCTGTTTTTCCCCCCACCCCAAGGAGTGTCAGGCTGTTGCCCCTGGCCAGTGGAACTCGTGAGGCCAGCAGTAGCTCCTGCCCGAGTTACATGTATACCTATACCACAAATCTTACCATCCTTTTTTTTTTGGTGTAATTCAAAGAAGTGATCCCATTCAAATGACTATTCTGTTTCCCACAATTTTCGTGGCCCGCAGTTGAGCTACATATACTGAATAACCTTGGAAAAGCAAAGGAAAATAAAATAAAATAAAAATAAGCAACAAAAAACCACAAACCCACAGCCTTCTCTCCATTTTCAAACAGTCCAAAGACAGATATTACACTGAGAAACAGTCTCCAATGGGTTAAAAATCAAGACTGCTTTCAAATAAGAGATGTACATACAAATAAATGCTGCAGATCAGTAAACCTGTTAGGGGAAAAGCACAGGCCTTATGTATGAAGTAGCAGTGCAAGAAAGAGCAAGGCTCTGACAATAATCAGACAGATCAATTTGCCGTGCTCCTCCTGGTGGATCCGTCTAGTTTGATACCATTGGCACTTAGCGGCATTCCTCTCTAGCCTGCATATCCAACTGTGTTAACAAGATAAAAACCTGTTGGTGTTTCTTCCTGTTACATATTAGGGCAATAAAGGTGTCAACTGATGTACGCTGTCGTTGAAAGACCATCTGTTCAGGAGTAAATGAGTCACTTGGACACTGGAACAAGCGTCGAGAAACTACTCTGTGCTACTGCTTCTGCAGTAATCCCCACCACACAAAATGCAGTTACAGTTTCAGACCTTTTAGAATAACTGGTTGGCAACAGCTTCAGATATCCTGAATTTACCCGCACAGAATCGCATCCCAAAGCAATTGGGTGCTTTGTAAGAGAAATGCTGCTGACTTTGTTGGACAAACTCTTGCTCAGATGGTACATGTTTAGCTACATTTATGCAGTTGATTGCCACAGGATAGATTTTGTGCCAGCACTCTTGCTCCCTGAGGATATGTTTTTATTTTAGTGTTTTTATTTTGCTGGGTAGCTCTTGGAAACTGGTGTTACTTATTCTCTGACCGCAGGCTTGGACAACTGACTAATCTCAATGGTTTTTCTTGAACACTGGGAAATGAAAGAGCTGTAAATAATTGATCTGGGTTATTATGACGGTATTTTTTATAAATTTCAAACAAACAAAAAACAGCTTTCCTGATTTTATAAAGTTTTGTCATTTCAATTTTTTTCCTCTGTAAAATATTAAAAAAAAACCCGAACAAACACGTAAAGTGTCTTAGAATTTCACAAATGTATATAAAATAATTATTGCTAATAAAAAAAACAACAACGCATTTAGGTAAAAGATGATCAACTATGTTTAATTCTGATCTTTTGCATAATGTGAACTACATTTCACAGAAGAAAATAATTTCAAATTGAGCAACGAAAATATTCCATTCTATTTCAAAAGGGAAGACATTGACATTGAAATGCTCCAGTTAAAGAAGTGATCAAAATAGTCATTTATCCCAAGACACATTGGCACAAGTCACTGTTTTCAAACTCCTTTTGTAACTTTCATAGACTGGCATTTTAATCACAAACCGTTTATTTTAAGTGTAAAACCTATCTTTACTTTGAGTATGCTAAAAACACAGTTTTTCCACCTAGGTAAACAGTATCTGTTTTCATAGACTATGGTTTGGCTCAGTACCATTTTTTTTTCCTGACAGGCAAAAAATCTCTGCATCTAGTCCAGATTCAGATGGGATATGTATTATTCACGAGAGTATAACATTGCTGGGATTCATGATAGGGCAGAATTATGGATTGACTGTCCATGTTGTATATTCCCAAAACTTCTTCTCCTCCTCCCTCCCAAACTCATTGTTACCTCTGAAACCTGTGGGCCTGTGACTGAAAGTGAAGACTTTTATAGCCACAGAGGACATAATGGAACAACTAGTAACTTGAGTACTCAGTACATTCAGTGATTTCTGCAATAACATTTTTTCATGTGTACATGTTTGTAAAACATATTCATTCTTAGCTTCCTATAAATGTAACTTTCTTTGGAAGAGGAAAGAAATTACTTTTTTTATGGTTGTTTTTTTTTTTTTGTTTGTTTGGTTTTTTTTTAACAAAGTATAAAAGTAGGCTCCTAAAAAGGAAATTATGATACATAAATAAGGTTCTTAAATTATTGCTGCAAAGACAGGAATTTAGTCATAATCTTTGTATAAACCAATTGTTTTGTCCTTATTGTTTTCCTTGCTTTTTCCCATCTGAATACAGGGGCATTAGTTTATCAGTTTGGCAGATGGCCCCACCATATACATAGGCCATAACGATAATGTGTGTCATTTCCAATTACACTGAGATATTGGGGAGAAATGCAGCCATGGTCTACATGCTTTTGTTTTAATAATTGCCAAAAAAAATTTACAAATGAATGTTTGTTTGCAAATATAGAGGGCTGAGATTTCTCTAATCAGTTCAGGGACTTAGTCACATGCCTTACTTTGAAAATCTCAGTCCTAAGTGCCATATTCTAAGTAATGCCAAAGCATGTTGTTTTGGTGCCTGGAACACGTTACCTCTCTATCATTCCTTTCCTTTCCAACTCCCTGTCCCAGCTTCACCAACTCTTCACCTCACACTGTGCCCTCACACTCACAGTCCTCATAAATTCCTCTAATTCCTTAAAGCTGCAGCTGCATCTAGAAAGTCAGAAGGAAGCTGCAGCTTGAACCAGCAAGTGGTGACAGTGGGTCAGGATACTACCTACAAGCACTACAATCTCCTGTTTCACTGTGTCGTGTCACTGCTTGCTTTGTCTCCCTTAACAACTCTTTTTTTTTTTTTTTTTTTTTTCCTTTCACCAAGACTTCTCACAGCTTTTTATTTAGTACCCTGGTGTTTCTGTAGCTGCCAGAAGTGCAGGACAGGAGGGGAAAGAGGCTGTGATAAGCCTGAGATCTTTATTTTCACAGAAGCAGAGATATCAAGAGGTAAAATATGCTCTTATCCATGTTTCATTTCCATCTAAACTCTGTTTAAGATATCCCTTTCCTCCCTGTTACTTCTCTTGCCTTATGTACACGGTTGGAAATGATAGAGTAGTAATTACTGAATCATCTGTCTTCACAGGTAAAAACTTAAATAGGACTGCTCCCTGCTTCCTTTTCCCACTTCTGAAATGGTCTGCAGAAAAAGAAGGGGAAAAATCAAAGGTCTTTTCCACCAGTTATATTTTTCCTGCCTTTTTTTCCTCTCTGTTTTCAAAAGATTAGAGACTCCTGTTCAGAAGTTATGAGGATCAGAGAATAGGAATATCTGAATTCTGATTTTAATTCTAAAAGTAATTTTTTTTATGATGAAAAATATGTGTTTGTTTTTTAACTCAGTCTGCCCATCTTTTAAGAAAAGATAATAGCTTATTTCTCAAATATGATGTCCATCTGTGACTCCTCCTTCTTTCCCAGCTTTTTCCTCCTGTGCTCCCTGTAGCTGTTTTTGTCTGCCCCAGTGGTGATAAGTAGATAAAAGAAGCAAGGATGGGAATAGGAGATGACAACTCTCAGGTTCATATTCGGAAACAGAAATAGTAAATTTCATTTCTGATGGTGATGAAACACACAGTGTCAAAGCACCTTTGCTCCCAAATAATCTTTCTATTGACTTAATGCATATTGAAGCAGGACACCTAAGCACACTAGGTTCAATAAATTGTAAAACACCATAGAATTACAAAATGCTGAATAGTAACACTCCATGATAAAGTGTGTTCAAGCATTTCTAAAGGATACAGGAGCTTCCATTAACTTAATGGCTGTTTTAAGCTTGCAGTGGCAGAAATATGATCAAAAGTGAGCTAAATCCTTGCCATTGTAAATCTATGTCACCCTATTGATATGATTGTAACATTATACTTTGCTACAGCAGTTGTAGTGATCATCCAGTCTGAAATGTCAAGAGTCCATTGAAAACAAAGTCAAACAGGGAATAAGCCAATGTGGAGCAAGTACCTTATCTTATTTCAGTTTCGTTTATTTACTTGTTTACTTGGCTGGTTTTTTGCATATGTTTAAAGACCAACATTCTTTTAGAGATAGTCTTACCTCTAGTATTAAACAAAAAGCAAAAGGCAACTATACCCACAGCAACTGGAAATTACAGACTACAATGAAGAAATATTGCATTGCAGATAGCATAAATTGCAGGTGCTGCTAATTCTCTGTGACATTCACTCAGTGCTATGATAAATAGTGAACAACTCCACATCTGCCAGAACTGATATGTTCTCAACCACTTAAGAACTTTGCATTTCACATCCAGTTCCAAATGTTTTAGAACAGTTACGGCATTCAAAATGGTACTCGTCAAAATGTATGCCATCAGGCTAATATACTTGGTCTTTCATTAAGGCTGTTAGAATTACAGTTCAGACTGAATATTCAGACATGGATCCTGCACAGCAGTTATGACTTAGAAATTATTTCTACATGAAAAATGGCCCCCATGGCTCTCCTGAGCTGAATACCATGGGCCTGCCGCAAGGCTCTCCCACGACACTGAACTCAAACCTCACCATGGGGTCCACCAGTAATGCCCTGCACCCCCAATACAGCCACAGTTCCAGTTTCCCCAGTTGCAGTCTGAACCCCTCTTCTGGCTCTCACTGACAGTTAAGTTGTGATGACTATTTTTAACACAGAGATATTTGTTTCTAATTCCTTCACATCATTTTTACTTTTACAGTACAGTAATGGTATAGCCTACTTCTTAAAAAAATTGCTCAAACACATGATTGAAACATGTATGTATTCTTGCTTCTTTTTCTGTAGAAAGCTGATGACATATTATTCTGAATTCTCAGCCATTTACTAAAATTATAAGACTATACTTGCCAACATGTTAAAATAGGCGTGAAAAAAAGATTGACTTGTCATGCAGTTTGCTCATGAGCCATTGGTGTGATTAAGGCAGGTCTATATGAGTTGTAAGTCAGAAAAGTCCAAAGATTTCCACTTAGCGTTTTATGAACTGATTTACAGCAGGTCAAGATCTGGTTTGGCACATGAAATCACAAACTGTGAGGCATATTTCTCATGTATTCTTATATCTTCACTCTTTCTTGGAACATGCACTCTCAGTATTTGCATATGCACAGTCATCATTTAGATAATGATAGTTCATCCAAGAATATATTTTTTTAAAAAAAGCAAATATGAAGTAGATTAGCTAAGACAGCAATGGCATGATTTTATTTTAGATAGTGAAAAATAAGAACAAAATTAAAACCACACTCCCCCCACCCCCTTCTTCCCAGGATCAACTTCACTCCTGACTCATCTACCTCCTACCCCTCCCCTGAGCAGTGTACGAGGGGTGGGGAATGGGAGTTGTGGTCAATTCATCACATGTTGTCTCTGCTGCTCCTCCCCTGCTCCAGTGTGACATGCTTTCCACAGGATACAGTCCTTCACAAACTTCTCCAATGGGCATCCTTCCCACGGGCTGCAGTTTTTCAAGAACTGCTCCAACATAGGTTCTTTCCATGGGGTACTGTCCTTCAGGAAAAGACTGCTCCAGCATGGGTCTCCCATGGGTTCACAGGTCCTGCCAGAAAGTCTGTTCCAATGTGGGCTCTGCATGGAGTCACAGCCTCCTTTGGGCACATGCACCTGCTTCTGAGTGGGGTCCTCCACAGGCTGCAGGTGGGTATCTGCTCCACCATGGACCTCCATGGGCTGCAGGGATATAACCTTTTTCACCATAGTCTTCACCATGGGCTGCCTGGAAATCTCTGCTCTAGCTCCTGAAGCACCTCCTCCACCTCCTTCTTCACTGATCTTGGTGTCTGCAGGGCTGTTTCTCTCAAATTTTCCCACTCATCTCTCCTGGCTTCTGTTGCACTGTGGTTTTTACGTTTTCAAAATGTGTTATCACAGAGATGCTACCGACACTTGATTGGCTCAGCTTTGGCCAGCTGTGGGTCTGTTTTGGAGCCAGCTGGATCTGTCCCTGTCTCACGTGGGGGAAACTTATGGTGTCTTCTCACAGAAACCACCACTGCAGCCTCTGCACTACCAAAAACTTTGCCATGGAAACCCAATACAAACAGAAAAAAAGAATTTCCTACACCAAAGTCAAAATAACATCACAACAACAGAGACAAAGGTGGACAAGTTAAACACACTCTACCCCTTGTGCTTTCATCACAATTAAAATAATAATATTAACCCACAATTATTCTGCCCTCTGGCAATGTTCTATCCATGTTTTGCATGTTATCTCTCCCAATTACTGTCCTCATCTCAAATTTTTCAGGTGCCCCACCTTGGGCACTAAAAAGGACTGTGATGGGCTGACCTTGTCTGGTGACCAGGTACCCACCAAACCACTCTATCACTTCCTTCCTCAACCAGACAGGGGAAGAAAATAAGATGAAAAGCTCGTGTGTCAAGATAAAGGCAGTTTAATGAAGAAAAACAAAGACCACACGTAGAAGCAAAGGGAAATGAAAGGATCTATTCTCTAGTTCCCAACAGCAGGTGATGTCCAGCCACTTCCTGGGAGGCAGGGCCTCAGTACGCATGGCAGTTGCTTCTGGAGACAAACATCTTAAAAACAAATACCTCCCTCCTCCTCCTTTCTCTCAGTTTTTATTGCTGAACATGATGTTATGTGATATGGAATATCTCTTTGGTTAGTTTGGGTCAGCTATCATGGCTATGTTCCCTCCCAACCTCTTGCCCACTCCCAGCCTACTGGCCTTTGTAGCAGGGGTAGGGCGTGGTTGGAGAGACAAACAAATTAGTTGTTTCACTTACTGTTGTAGCATTTGACATGAAGAAAGGAATCCTTGTTTGTATTTCTAGGAATCCTTATGCATCATATTGTATAGGACATTGAGCAAAATACACAGAAAATACTAACTAAACCACCAGAGTTTTCTGTAGGTCTTGTGTCAAGAATGTATGGATATCAGGGTAGATACATCTTTACCAAGTTGATAAAAGAATAAGGGGACCTCGTATTAACAAAATAGCACAGTGATATTGAACTCTTTCTGGTCAGAGTCCCTCAAAAATTATTTAAAATATTATTTTATTTAAGATATTATTATTTTAAAATTATTTTAAATATTAATTATTTAAAATATTAAAATCTTGTGTGAGAGGGAGTATATTTTCATGAGGAGCATCTTAGGGAACAGAGAATGTTTAGTCTGGAGAAAAGGAGGCTGAGGGGAGACCTTATCACTCTCTACAACTATCTGAAAGGAGGTTGTAGCGAGGTGGGGGTTAGTCTCTTCTCCCAAGTAACAAGTGATAAGACAAGAGGAAATGGCCTCAAGTTGCACCAGGGGAAGTTTGTATGTTATGACATGGGCACTGAATAGATAGTGGAAGAATATTACCTCAGCACAAGAAGGACATGGACCTGTTGCAGCTGGTCCAGAAGAAGGCCACGAAGATGGTCAGAGGGCTGGAGCACGTCTCCTGTGAAGACAGACTGAGAGAGTTGGGGTTGTTCAGCCTGGACAAGGGAAGGCTCCAGGGAGCCTTCCAGTACCTGAAGGGGGGCTACAAGAAAGCTGGGCAGGGGTGTTTGCAAGGGCATGTAGTAATAGGATGAGGGGCAATGGTTTTAAACTAGAGCAGGGTAGGTTTAGATTAGACATTAGGAAGAAGTTCTTTACAATGAGGGTGGTGAGGCACTGGAACAGGTTTCCCAGAGAGGTGGTGGATGCCCCATCCCTGTAGACATTCAAGGCCAGGCTTGATGAGGCCGTGAGCAACCTGATCTAGTTGAAGAAGTCCCTGCTTACTGCAAGGGGGATGGACTAGATGACCTTTAAAGGTCCCTTCCAACCGAACACATTCTATGATTCTAAGTTTAGATTGGTTATTGGGAGAAATTTCTTCACCAAAAGGGCTATCAAACATTGGAACAGGAAACTGGTTGAATAACCATCCCTGGAAGTATTTAAAAGATGGGTAGATATGGTGCTTAGGGATTAGTGATGGTTTTGGCACTGTTAGGTTAATGGTTGGACTCGATGATCTTAAAGCTCTTTTCCAACCTAGACGATTCTACGATTCTGTGAAATCTACTTTTAACATTAAAACATTCCCCCTCCACGTTTATATTTCTAGTACAAAAAAAAAAAAAAAAAAACCAAAAACAAAAACAAAAAAAACCCTTGCAATTAAAGCCAAAATTTAATAATATGCATTAATGAAATCACAAGCTTTGATTTTTTTCTCTAGCAGATAAGACACTTCAGCTTTTAGCCTGGTACATCTCAGTGGTAGTTCTAATATTACAATCAAGCTATGTGATGAGCCTTCTTGAGTAAAGGGAATCAGTGACAGTTCCTTCCTCTGATTAATGTTTGAAATACTGATTAGGTGTGCAGTACTGGATTTTTAAAAGCACCTACAAGTATTATACTGATACGTAGTCATTTGTATGGTAATAATCTCATCATTCATCCATCCTGTCTTCTTAATAATCTTCCATATTTGTTCCCTACCTCCTGCTCTTGGAATTTTGAGCAGTTGGTACACAGGTGCTGCAAATATATGCCACAGTTTTCTTTCTGAGTCTTTACAACCTCCAAAGACATCAACTAGTCATAAAAAATTTCTGCACAGTCTTTTATTTATTTTTTTTAATTCAATATCATTATTTCTAGAAACTTATCTTAACATACTAAGTAAGTGTCTTTCATTCCTGAGTTTCTATTCTACCACTACCTATTCAGTGTCCATGTCATAACTAAATGTCTTCTCTGGCAAGCTGTTTGATATGAAAATCAAGTCTTAATGGAGCAAAAATTAGCCTTAGACTTCCATGGAATCATGGCAGAAGTATTAATCAGTAACCGTATTTATCACTTAATTAATTATAAATATTGGGCTACTCATGACTCCTTCCTGTCTACCCTCAGTTATATCTCTGCACAAATTCCTGACCATTTTTTGATTTATTTCTTGGTTCCTTTTGATTTATCACTATGATTTTGTTTATAACTTTCTTAGAATTCACAGCAGTATTTTTAGCTGTATTTACCACAATGCTGTGTGCAAAATAATTTTTCATTGTTAGTTTTATGAGGAACACTACTGCTTATGTGGTGCAGGCCTGACTGCAAATTCATAGTCAAATTTCCAGCAAACTGTCTCCTGTGATTCTCCTTTAGTCTTCATGTTCTCCATTTTTTCTCTTTCAGCTGAATACCAGTGCTTCAAATAAAGATTCAATATAATTCAGGACTTTTTCTCTCCAGTGTAAAAAGTAATTTTTTCTAACTTGTAGATTTGTATTATTTTTCTGTCTTAGCTAGTGTTTTCACTATCTCTCAATATAGAAATAGAATATTAACTTTCTGTTTTCCTAATTTACTTTCCTAAAAGATAAAAGTGCTAAATAATCCTAAATAAAATATGTGTTCCTTGACTGTCCCACCAGATGAATTTTTTAGTTAAATAAATTTATGCTTTCTTTACAACTTTGAGTTGTAAACTCAAACTTTTGAATTTCTGTGACAGAACAATATGTAAATCAATCTGTTTGTCTTTTAAGATTAATATTTCAAGGTAGCATCAAATAATTTCCTGGGAATGATGTTTTTTTTTTTTTCAAACACACATTGCATAGTTTTGTAATTACACAATATTTGAAATTATGCTTCATTTAAACAAGCTACATAAAACTGGAGAGCTTCACCATGTCCTTATAATGTCCAGCAAAGCAAACCATTTACATTCATGTTGACTCGAAATGCAAAGGAAATTCTTCCTTTCTCAAATTTGAAGTGTTTTACCTTCCCTTTTTAAAAGAACAGTTCACAGTCCGTATCACATGATCTGAATAATCTGCAACACTTATTTCGCTTCTCTCAATTTGAGAAATAATCAGCAATAATCTTTCAAGTCTAATTCAAAATGTGCAGGTTATACATTTAAGTCTAACTTGTTTTGTTGTAGCTTTACATACATAAACATATGTTTTCCAATAAATATTTTCTTAGGATGAAAAGACCTCACTAAATTTTCTTGTCTGGACACTGTTATGGAAAAGTTTTACCATTCATTTTATCTTCCTACTATTTTTAAACCAGGCAAACTGTTAATGTTTTCAGCAGTAAGACTGGTTGAGTGGTAAATTCCAGAAACAGTTTAGATGAAAAACTAGGCTTTACATTTTGTTTTTGTTAATATCTGCTTTAGTCATTGCTTTTCCATTCATAACCTATAATACATTCAGTAATGCCTTTCAAGTGCAAAAGAAAGGATATCAAAATTGTAAGTAGTTATTTAACATTTTTCATGACATACAGGCATTGTACTGCTCACTGTCAAACAGCAGACAACAACAAGAGAAATGCCTGAGGCAAATATTCCTTGAAGGCAATGTAAAGCTCTGCTTTAGCTGGAAAAGCAATGTATGCCTGAGAGGCAGAAAATGCTGCACTGTTTTTTCGGCATCAAGGTACTTCACATTTTCATATTGTGTAACACTGTGTGACAGAAGGAAACGTGCTTACTGTAAAATCCCTGCTTCCCAAATAGTCTCAAAATATTGCACATTAGTTTATAGCTCCAAATCCTCTACAGTGATGTATAATGCTGAAATACGACAAATTAAACTAGCAGCAGATTTGTTGCCTTGCATTGGAGATCTTATTTCTCCCTGCCAAACTTCCCACCAAATAAAGCATGTAGATCCCAATTAACATGGATCATAAATTGCTCACTATTATTTTAGATGACATTAAAAAAAAAACAAAAACAAAAACAAAATCTTACTCGAATAATTACGAAATAACATTACCAAAGGCAGAAGGGACCTCCGAGTCCCGTCTATTTCAGAGCAAACCCACTTCTAACTGACAGTTAATAAGAGTATATCACTACTGTGGGAGGGTAAAAAGGGAAAGGCTTTGTCCTAATCACTGTCAGGTAGAGAGTGGTTTACTTTTGAAGAAAAGGAGGGATTTGTCCTTTGTACAATCCATGAGTTTTACTGAATTCAAGATTAGTTATTTGTGATTAAACATCGGATTTCTTTCCAAGATCATGAAAATATGTATGTTCAATTCAGTTTATATAGGGAGAAATGAAGAAATTACTTATTTGGTAGAAAGCAACAGACAGGCATAAAAACAGGTGACTAATATAACTTCATGAAATACATGATAATAAGAAGATACATACAAATCAGCCACAGTATGAAAATCGTGCCACTGCAGCTCCAAGTTAGGTTGGTGAGAATAGCAGTTTAGCCAGAATATTTCTAACATCATATGCCTTTTCAGAGGAAAACATATGTCATTATTTAGTCCCAGAGGAAAATTGTTCCCTTTTTCTCCATCTAATGCCATAAGTCTGGAAAAGTATTTATTCACGGTCCTTCAATAGGAAAGTGAGAGGCTGAGCCCAGAGCTCTTTGCTGCTCTGGGGCAAGGCATTTGTGTATCAAGCGTGTTATCTCCATCTCTTAAGTAAAATAAAAAGCCTTGCTGTGTTAATGTAGGCAAGTTACAGCAATAAACTATTCAGGATTAAAGAATAAATTTATTTTTGAAATTTAAATGGATGATCACTTGATTTTAGTCTACTTCAGGTTTCCCACCATCTGTTACTGTTGGGCTATTTGTTTAATGGTTAATCTAGTAGCATGATCTCTATATGCCTACAGGAGTTTACATAGTTGGTGGAACTTTCCAGTTCCCCAGAGTACTATCAATAATATCGCAGCAGATTTTATCAGTATTCTAAGAAAAAAACATCTAACTTGGCAATATATCCCTTCCATGCACATGGGTGTTGATATCAACTATACCACCATCTGAAGCTACTTTGAAAAGTCTAGTTTCACCACTTCTAAACCATTTCCCTTTTGAGAAAGAAAAGAACAAGAATGAGAAACAAGAAATATGATAACATTTTCTTATGCTTCATGGTTTTGAAACTGACACACCAGAAGGGTTTTTAAAATTCACAGTAATTAGAACTTTTCATTCAAAGTACTTGCCAGTGAGAGGTCATCCAAAACCCAGTTTAACATCTGGAAAACAGGAAAACAAAACAAAACAAAACAAAACAAAACAAAGACCAACCCAAAACCATAAAAAGAAGCACCACTCACCAATATCAAATACCACTTCAAAATAATGAAATCTTCAGTTATTTACAACAAATTTTCAGTCTGCCAGCTGAGAGCAAGGAGCTCGCATGAACTGCTCTATTAAGGAAACAAGAAATAAATAGAGAAAGTGTTCCAGTTCAGAAGGGAAATATAAATAGATTATTTGTAAATTGGGGTAATTAATCACAAGGTTAATTTTGTAAGGGAGATTAGTTATCAAAACTTTAAAGAAATGATGTTTCGCTTGTAAGAAGTGTTATTCCTTGACAATTTAACTTTTAAGTTAAACACTAATTTTGTGGATGTGTTTATCTTTCTCCATTTTTATAGATGGAATTTAAAGTTTTAGCTTAGGAATGCCACAGAAATGAAGACAGCCAGAATAAGTCTGGACTCTCATATGTATGACAATTAGAAGATAATTCAAGTCTACAGAAATAAGTATATATTTATTTATATGTTTATATATGTGTGTAATATAAAAAATGTTAGGAGCAGTAGTTGAGTGATTCATAAACTAGAAAAAAGGTAAAAATATTCTCAAAGATTAATAAACTTTGGACATTATGAATTGGGACAAGAAAAAAAAAAAACAACAAGAAGTAATATTACAAAAAGTAAAACATTGGAATAAAAGAAAATAAAATCCACCAGGCTAATGTTCTCACATCTGCTAATGGAAATGTTGGAGAATATAAAGGAATTGAGGGCAGGTAAAAATCTCTTTGAAATTTAAAAAGTGAAAATGTAAATCAATGAAGACAGAAGTGATAATACCTTTTCCACTTTTCTGTACATTTCAAAGAAAATAATAAGGTTGTTCTTTAAGATAACAAGTGTACTGTTCTTTTATTTTTGAAGATCAAGTACTAACAGTAGCCATTGCATTATTAAGAGTTATAAGCATTTTGGATGTCTTACTAAGTATTATATTATAAATTAGACCTTAGATTCCTTCTGGGAAGTATGTTTTGCCATTTCAATTCTGTTAATTTCCCACATAATTTAAACGAAGACATAAAATGATCCCATCTACTTATGTGACAAGATCTGCTAGTCCTGCTTTCCTGGGCCTGAGCAGTATCTGTGTGCCTGTCTTCTCTTTGAAGTGAGGTTTGTCGCAGTTCAGTCATAGATACAATGTCACCTACCTTAAGGTTACTCCTATTTGTGCTTATGCTCATAACCCATAGGTTTATTCTGGCAGCAAGAGATCTTTGACTAACCCCATTTTATGAGGAAACCTTCTCTGGGCATAAAACCAAAATATACACCATTACAGTAGCTCTATAGGGAATCCTCAGGAACTTAATGAGTCAGCTTTATGACTTCTTTGCACTGAACCATTACAAATTTGCTGTGGAGTGTCAGTGAATCTGATCCAAGAATTAATCTTATTGACTGGCTTTGTATGATTTTTGCAGAGGTGAACTTCAATCTAGAATTAAAGGAGAGATTTTGTTTTGTTTTGTTTTGTTTGTTTTTTTTTTTTTTTTTTACTAGAATCGGATCCAAACAGGCAATTTTAAATTAAGATTTATAAACATTAATTCAAACAAAAGTAGGTGGAACTTGCATGAAATTCTGTCCCTATAAGTAAAAAAAAAATATTTAATTTCTTTCTTTGGGTTCATGCTGCAACATTTGTATTAGAAATGGAATCTGTAAATTTTTTGAATGTCATTATCTCCTCCTGATTTCAGTAAGAAATTAGTTTACTCAGTATACCACAAGTAGGGGACTTTCATTATTCTGTAATGTTATTAAAGTTTGCCATAGTTTAACCCCAGACAACTACTAGGACCAAATAGCTGCTCGCTTACTCACCACCCCCCCAGTAGGGTAGGGAGAAGAGGGAGAAAAGGAGGGGATAAAAAAACCTCGTGGGTTGAGACAAAGACAGTTTAATAGAACAGTAACAAAAGATACTACTACTACTACTACTACTACTACTACTAACAATAATAATAATAGTAAAATAATATACAAAATAAAGTGATGCAACACAAGTTGCTCTCACCACTCGGTGATCTGTTGCCCAGCCTGTCCCTAGCAGCAATCTCAGATTCCTCTCCCCTGACCAACACTCATTTACTATGACATCTATGGTATGGAATATTCCTTTGGCCAGTGCATCCTGTCTTCGCTCCCTCTCAGTTTTTATGGGAAGCTAAAAAAGTCCTTGACTAATGTAAACATTACTTAGCAGCAACTAAAACAATACGTGCTATCAACATTATTCTCATACTAAATCCAAACCACAGCAGCTACTATAAAGAAAATTAATGCTACCCCAGCTGAAACCCAGACGAAGTTTTTGACTCAGTTTAAAGCATCTGTTACAGTTGTAAAACTGTTAACTAGTGTATTTGTTGAATTTAACTTTGAATGTAAGGAACCCTTTTTTAGTTTACTTCAGTATGAATATTTTTTCTACTTTAATCTACATTGAGTAGCTGATTATTTACTTCCATTTCCTATTTTAGTGAGAAGATAATTATTTTACTTACTAAGGTGAAGTGTCCTCAACATTTGTCCTCAAAGTCAGTATTTCTGAAAGTGTACTGTATTAGCTGTTTTATTAGTTTCCTGACAGCTTGGAGACAGGGCCTCCTAATGTGGCATCAATACATAATGTGAGCTTTTCCTGCAGAGGTTCATTCTTATTTGGAAGACATATCACATTATGATAAATGGCATCCACAATATTATAGATAAACATTACTAAAAGGGTACATAATGTTCAAGTGTTGTTGAAAGAGATGGGGAGAGCTAGCATTATTTTTTCCAATGTAACAGCTTTTGTTTGAATACATTTGGTGAGGTTTGTATTCTATTGTGAAATTCCAGCACTTTATTTTTTTTAAAAAAAGTTTATTTATCTTCATCCTCTTGTTTTTAAACTTATTTCAGAAGAGATTACATTCAGTAAAAAGAAAACGTTTGAATACACAGAGATCATATTGACCTTTGACTTTAAAACACTAAAGAAATTGATTTTCGAAGTAGTGTTGTTAGCCTTCTGATTCTTCCTTTCAACACACTATAATATACTGCTTAATACTGTTGCTCAAAAATTAAATAGTGTATCCCTTGTAGTTCTTAGACTTTGTAAGGGTCCATTTGCTTTTTGTATTTGAGTTAAAGCCAGATTGTTAAACTAGTTCACAGTATTTTGGAGAGATGGCTTTATGCAAGAATTTATACTAACTGCTCTGTTGAAATAATGAATATAGCACTGACAAACAAGGAAAATTCGTCTGCTCTAACTCATTCGTAGCTTGCTTTATAATAATAGCACACAATAAGTGCTCACAGACACACAGATCAGGTAGTCATGTTGGTATGTTGCCTTCATTAGCATAACCATGCATACAGCCAGGGCATGGAGGGAAGTAAATATTGCCCTCTGCTAGGCACTTCTGAGTCCACATCTCAATTACTGTGATCAGTTTTGGTTTCACCCATAAAAGAGAGACGAAGGGCAGAGGGCAGAGAGGCATTAAGATGGGTAAAGCAAGTACAAAATAGGCTAAGATACGTGGG